>OZ004345.1:17166523-21966523 GCA_963924445.1 Philereme transversata | reverse complement strand
TTTTTCATGAAAACTTCAAACTATATAAATTCAAAACAAAAAAATATTGTTTTTGATTGTGAAAGTTCAGATATACTTGTTTGAAATATAAATTGTCACAGCATTTTAAACTTAACCTTCATTACTTTAATATCACTTGAGAGGCTCTTGGCGTCGTTTCTTTGTGCCGAGCTAGGCTCTGTAGCCACTACCATCTCGATGTAAATTGATCCTTAAGGTCATTGAAATGGCTCGATAACTTATTTCACAAATTATAATTAAACTTTACCTGACATCGTCATCTAAACAAAATATATTAAAAAACTAAAAATATAATTATCAGCATCATTTTCAGCTTAAATTATAGCTCACTACTGGGTAAAACTACTTCCTCAAACACCACTCCAACTGATCCAGTACTTACCCTATAATTATGTACCTACATAGTACCTATTAATTGATTATTTGGGTATTTTTTAAATATTTACTTCATATTTAAGCATAATATAGATAGCAGTGTAGCAGTTCTTACAACTTCACAAGGAGGTACCTATTCTTAATATTCTTTATAGTAAAAACTTAAAAGAAAATTTACCTCATATACATAACAATCTGGTATGTTCCCATTATCAAGAGGAAACCTCCAATAAGTATTGCAGAAATTGTTTCCATGAAACATTGTGAGATTCCATGATCCACCCATACCTCCCCAAGAGTTATGTTTGGAGGGCAGTACTGCATCATCGCTGCTGAAATAAAAATGTGATATATAATAGAATTGGCTGAGGCGAAGCTGAAAATGGATAATGTAGGGGCACCTAATAATCCAAGTGATAAAAACCACACGTGTACTCATTTACAGCTTGTCAAAAAGGAAAAGAAGACAATAGGGAGAAATTCAGCCTTGAATATATATATTTATGTATCATCATTAATCGAATACATCAATGATCATCAGAAAATGTTATTTGTTCAGTGCAGTTATTTCATTAATGTAGTTCTGCAATTATAATGAAAATACTCACTGGTGTAAGAGTGTTTCTTAAACGTTTTACGAATTAGGCCGGCAATTCATAATAAATTATGCGATGACAAATTGTTGCTAATCATTTGTATTTGTATCGTAGGTACGTACGATATCTAGTTATATCGAGTAATCTATCAAATGAAGTACAAACATCCATTTGTTTGATTTTTTTTGATCGCCACTTGACATTGACATTTTAATTAAATGGACATTTGACAAACAGCTTACAATGTTATTTCACCCAAAATATGGCCAAAATTTTGTAAAATGACTAAAATAAAAAAAAAATAGTGTAGCGATAAGATGTCGAACGCTAATAAAAAGTTTTAAAATGGCACTAGCCTTTGGAGATTCCAGATTTATCCGCTGAGTGAGAGACCATAAAACAAATGTACTCGTTCTAGGTAAAACTTGGCACAGGGTTACCAAGTACCTATACGAAAAACCTAGTACACAAAAACGAGATTTTTACTGTAGGTACGTACATCATACCCACTCCTAATAATCGGCTTCCATTTTTGATTTATTTCTTACTAAAATTTGCCTTTCAACGACATGGCTTCTACGATATTTGGTAAGCTTAGCGCAAGATTATCAGAAATCGATAGAAATCACTAACCACTAAGATGTACCGGTGTACACTACCGTAATGAGAATTTTTAATTTTTGATTTAAAAAGACAAGACTAGTTCCAACTAGCTTAATAGATGGCGATGTCTGGAGATGCATGCCAAAAAATATGGTTATTAGGCCAAAATCTCAAAATAAGTCTAAATCTAAACCAATCTCACTTCGTCAGACAAATAAACGCAAATGTTTTTTTTTTATTTATAGTTCCGTGGAAAATACAGTTGACATGGCAATGAGGGCTTTTCACGGTCATGTTTTTAGAACTGCTCTAAGATGGGCACTAGTAAGAATAGCGAGTGTAACATTACGGCATTATAATGAAAAATCAATGCCTGTGATTATTCACATGTGAAATAGCAGAGATAAAAACTAATCATTTGATCATATGAAAATGATGTAAAAATAACAATCATTTCCATGCCTATCATGTACTTGTGTGTTTTGTCTGTGTCCAAAGGAAAGTGAATTGTCAATGTTTTCATTTTCGATTTAAAAACCAAGTAGTTCCAACTAGCGTAATAAATAAGAGCACAGCAGTTATTAAAACATGGTTGTGAAAATCCTTCATTCTATTGTAAAATCAGTATGATGAAAAGTCATTGTATTTTTAGTAAAAATACTGTAATTTCAAGTAGCATACTGTAATTTTTGTCTGGAGGGAGACGGTCTCCCGGAGGCGTCGGGCGGGAGACAATGATCATTGATATGATGGCAAGTTGGCAACACTGACTCTGTGGTGCGGTGCGCGGAGTGACGGGTGTTGGGCTGAAAAATTTCGCGTATTTGCGATTTTATCTTGTTAATTGTATTAACAATCGCGCGCTAGCTATTATCATAAATCAATTAGACGTCAGCAATGATTCCGCAGTGTCTTCGAAGTAATATCGAGCTTCTATGATTGTGGAGAAATATTTAGTGAATGTGAATGATCAGCATGTGTCACCATTCATCAACAAATTCCGTGAAACGGTGAACAGTCGTCATGTGAAGAAAGTTATGACTATCAGTTGATATTCGACTCTCTGCTTGGTGTTTGTGTTGTGAAAGAGTGTTATTTATTTTCTGCCTGGTGAAGGTGATAAATTCAGTATCAAAATGGCGGACCTCGAAGCAGTATTGGCGGACGTCAGCTACTTGATGGCTATGGAGAAGTCGAAATGTACTCCAGCTGCAAGGGCTAGTAAAAAAATTGTCTTACCAGATCCAAGGTAATGACCCCAAGGCGTCACGCCTTGTAAAATGATATGCAACTGAAATAAACGTAATGAAAAAAGTTTGTAAACTTGTTGACAAAATTGATTTTGGCAATACACATTCACAGTTCTTCAGTGTCCTGAAAATTAAATAGAGACTCATAAGTTCTAGGTCTTTTACCTGTTCCTCTCAGTCCTCACTATACTAAGTTGGGACTGACTGACTGACAGGAAATGATGATCAAATCATTTCCTGGTACATACTTAATCAACTAATAAGGATCTATCTAGATTGAGAACTAATTATGAATTTATTAAGATGACTGTTAACTAAATGAGATTATTTTAATGGGTAAAAATACTCTTGTAGGTCATTTCATTATGAGGGCACTGAACTTCTGGTTATGTGTTAGCAAATGGACGAAAATCCTATATTATTTGATTTAGATCACAGACATCCCTAATAATTCGGTAGGTACAAATTCTAAATCTCTAAAAGTTTTTCACTATTTGATAATCAACTGATGACTTTCAACATTTACTTTGCTTCGTTTAAAAATAAAAAGTTAAAACAATGTAATTAATAACGATTTCCCACCTACTTACTTGTTGTAGAAAAAAAGTATTTGTTTTTTACAGTTTAACAGAGACAAGTCTTTAGAAGTTAATTTTATTTATAACATGATAGAATGCAGGATATCAGTGCAAATTGTATTCCCCCACATTGGGTTGTCTGATCTAGTGCTTCAGAAGGTCCGTTAGGTTATATGTCCTGGGTAAAACAGTCATCAGCTTCATCCAGGTTTCACCCTGGTCTGTGATAGTTTGTAAAGTAAATTATATTTATTTTAAAAGTAAGTTCACAAACTTAACAACTAGCTAGACCTAACCCAAACTAAATTTAATATGTTAATGTGTTATGTGCATCAGTTTTGTAGTTACAATGTTATGCAGTCAAGTGATACCCTCCGTACTAGTTTGCACTGTATGATGGCAGGGCATCTGCTCTTCCAAAGAAACTATCAATTTATAAATTAAAGTTTCAATTTCAAAAAGTTTGACAACAGGAATGTGGTGAATGGAAAGAGCAGTAGTGGGTAAAGGCAGGCTACATATGAATGATGATGATATGAGGTTGTCAAGCTATAATGTAGGCCTGTATCAACCTAAAAATTGTAACACTTAAAGACCCCTAACTCCTACGCACTGTCTTGTCAAGTTGCATTTGGTGCTGGTCATAAAAGATTGGTCACTCTGGAAATCTAGAGGGAAGAGGCCTATGTCTAGCTGAGGATGTCCTATGGCTGATAAGGTTATCATGATGAAAGTTGAATTGCAGGGTACAGATTATACTGAAATTATTGATTTCAATAACATCCAAATTCATACATTTGATAACACATTATTTTACCTCATCATTGATTTTTTATAGCATTATAAATTGCAGTTGACATTTGATAAAGCAAATCAGAACAATTTGTTATCAACTTGCAATTACTTTGTATTTTACAGGTCATATCAATTGTGTTCACATGTAATATGTCAGACTGATATTGTTTAATGTTTTATTTGATTTATTATTTTATCACTGTTTCAATTATCCTGAAAAACTAAGTTTATAATATGTCTTTTGCCTATAAAACATTGATTATGGTGGATGGCACAAACTTGGGGAGACCTATACCCAATACCAACAGTGGGTGAAATTGAAAGATGATGATGATGATTATATAAGGTCTGAAATATGTATTGTCTGTATTGAGTTTATTGACGTCATTTAGAAGAACATTGTTAAAGTTTTTGTATAAATATGGGTCTGTCGTCATTATGGTTGTATCATATTTGTTTAAATACATATATAAAATTATTTTTGCAGTTGATTGATCATTTTGCATTATATGAACTGTTTACAAACTCAACTATGTACAGACAATTGGTCGGCTACTGCTCGTAAACTAAAGTAGTCTACTTCGCTTGGATAATGCTTCTTACAACTACCGGTAATAAGTGCTATATTCTAGATACTATTGTGATGTATACATTTTTATGTATACAAGAATATGGGTTTGACTGGTAGAGAGAGCACATTGCAAAATCGCCACTTTGAAGCTTTATATTTCGTAAGCGAACGCCTGTAATAGCAAAAGTGTTGATCAAATCTAAAAGATCTTTTCAATGAAACGACACCCCACAAGTCAGGGTGCGCGAAAAAAATCACCCCCAACTAACATGTAGGGGAGGCATCCTAAGAAACTAGTTTTCTTAATTTTGATTGCATAAGCCTTCCACTTGGACCCGCCCTGAGAATCCTCTGGGGGAGCATTTGGACACTCACTATTTCTCTTGAAGGGATATTTGCTCTGGGGGTCCAAGAATACCTCATATTATTTATTCCCCTGGGAGTCCCTGCTCTGGGCGTCACCAAAATGTATAATTATGCCAAATTTCAGCTTTATAGCACTGATTGTGCATGAGTTATACGTCTGTATTTCCGGACGGACGAACAGACAGGCATGGCGAAACTTGGCGATTTTTTTTTACGCCACCTGTAGATGGAACAAGAATATGGCCCACCTGATGTTAAGTGGTAACCATCGCTTATAACAAAGTGTTGCCTCGTAGGTCACGCACCTTAGATATGTGCCCTACGATGCACTGCGTCCATCAACATGAGGCATACAGGTGAAAAGCCTTATGTGCCTGTAATTTCACCGGCAACCCTTCAAACCATATGGGTTCCTGGTTTTACTTGACTACGAAACCTTAAAAATTTGGGTTAACATACATAATATTTCGGAGCAATATATTCATCCATACAAACATTGCCTGTGTTATTTATTATGGGGTAAGCGTGCCACGAGAACTCTACCATCGCGCGTTGTTCGAAAACATTTTTTCCTTTACCATTGCTTTTCCACTGCTGGGCAAAGGTCTTCTCTAATTAGTTTCCTCTCGGATCTTAAGAGAACTGCTACCCATATCAAATACTTTAGGACCTGTAAATTATAGTACGGTAGTTTTACCCATGTTAATTCTGGTTACTTTTTTTTGTTTCAGTGTACGGAGTGTAATGCACAAATATATGGAGAAAAAGAATGAAGTTAATTTTGATAAAATATTTAATCAGGTATTAGGTAAGTCCCGTCTTTCGCTATGCTAATTTCATTGATCCAGTATTCTCATCCAGCAGCTCGATTCGGTAGGTCGGCATTGAACTCATATGGTTTTGGTGCTGAATTGGAAATACCTCGCTATTATGACTCAGGTCGCAGGTCTTCTTAGATTTGTTACGTAAAATGGTTTAAAATTATAAGAAAAACATAGGTTTTGAAATTTATGTTTTATTTAGACCATCGTAAAGGGTAAAAATTAAAAGATCTCAAAAAGTCCTTCAAATGATAAAATTAATAAAAATATTAATATTATATTATGACTGTCTCAGAATCTAAATTTTTAAGCGATGTTATGGATACTTCAGCTCGTAAACACTCATCATAACTGTCTTAGATCTAAAAATTGTTACTTAAATACTAATGTTAAAATTCTAAAGTATCTCTGTCTCTATGATACAAATTTAGTTATTCACGTAAATAGATTAAATTAAAAGGTCTTAGATTATAAAATGTTTGTTTTATCTATTTATGATAAAAATAATAATAAATCATTTAATTCATGCAACAATAAAATAGTTACAAGATTTTAACCAACTTATTCTACGGTCCATAAAGATAATTTTTACAAGAAACTTATATTTATTTACTACATACTTAAACACTGAGTTCTCGGTGTTCGGTATCCGTCCTCGGAAACGACGCAATACGATACCCTTAGGCTAAAAATCTTCCATCATGAAGGTCGACAGATGTTGAGTCGGCACACTTACCACGAATGAATTAAAATTAACCCTGTGGCGGGACTCCAACCGTTCGACCCTCAAATTGAAGTTGGTCTTCTTGCGCAAGTACTCCGCAACCTCTTCAGCCTTCACGGAGTAATGCACGCGGGGCACATATAGCTGCGTCGTGGGAGTTGATGGACTTAGAATATGCGCAATCAGTGCGGTACCGCACTTGTTCTGACTAATAAACTTCTTCTCCACTCTGATGAAGCCATCTTGTCTTCATTCTTCTTCGAAGCCTGTTAGGAGACTGTCTGTTTGCTACGTTTTCACAACTAAACGGCTGGACTGATTTCGATGAAGTTTGGTATATAGACAGATTATGACCGGAATTGAGACACAGGCTACTTTTTACAGGGAAGGTAATGTTTTATTGACAAACCACGCATGTAAAGCCGCGGGCTGGAGCTTATGTTATATAGTTTTCTATTTTTTCGTGAGGCCCACTCACACACACACATACAGCTCTTTCTATCAACAACTAAAATAGCCTCTAGGTATTACGAGTTATCCGAAATAAAACTTTCTATTGTTGTAAATGCAAATTATGACTCAATTTTATTTCGGCTAGTCTATGTAAAAACGAAACGGTTGCTACATAAACACGAAGGCCCTTTGAGTCGATCGTTTCATCTCAAACGATTTACGCCTAAGCTTGTACAATTTGTTCACCGATTGAACGAGCAGTGAGCACTTTTACCCGCTTACACGTCCGTGTTTGCAATTAGGCTGTGAATGGTATACCGTAAACTCCATACATAAAGAAATGTTTCTCTTTTATTTTTACTTGATTCGTTCAAGGGTCGCTTGCAGTTGCTTTCGTAAACAAAAGTTTCATTTTATTTATTTGGATAATGGCTTTGTTTGAGTAAAAAGTCCGAGCTGAATAACTGTAATTCGTTGTTGTTCCTGGCTAAAGTGATGGCACTTAGAAACCCATCTTGTTCAATTGCAAATGTGTCATTGCCATGTAGAGATTGCTCTACTCAATGTGCTATTACAACAACCGCTTCTGTAACAAGTTTGCCAGGATTTGTATCGTAAACAAGATTAGCGTGCGCAATGCCGGAGATGCCTCTCCACGCACGCCCTGGATTAAACCGCTTCTGCGTACAATTGTCTCTAATGAAGTTGTCCTAACGATAATCAAGTTCGGATGCTCGACCCAACTTGATTTTCCGGATGTTTGTAGCTGTTGCTTCTTTTGTCTCTGAAACTGGAGCGAAAGTCAAACTAGTAATTTACCTGCCTATTGGTGCTGTGCCAATTTGCATGTGAATAAGCACGAATATGCAACCGAAGTAGTAAAGTAAAATATGCAAATAGATTTGCATGCGCTATGACACTTTTCACGGGCCCCCGTTTCCCTTTATTGCCTGAAATATTTCATTTCTATGTGCAATAAAGCTAACCAAGTTTATTTACGGAATTAGTTTTCTGTAAATCTAAAATATCAGTCCAACCTTACTCGGATGTGTAGGTGGTATACATATCAATCTTACCTGGAAGGTTTGTTGTATGATCAATGATCATTGTAAATAATCGTGGATTCCTGAATATCGATATGGCTAAAGTCAACTCTCAGTGGAACTAAATATTTTCTATTAAGAATGAAATACTTGGAATTGATTTATATCGAGAGAGACGGATATCAAAGATTTCTCCAGAAGAACACTCATAACTTTTATCTTGTTCACCATAGGTCCTCTTATATGATCGAATTTAAGTTGCACGCTATACTCGGCATTTTCGGATTCGCCAAATAGCATTCTTGTTAGTGGCGATCGATGATCCCAAGTTTTGTTAAATTCATCACCATTGTATTCTTGCTTTAAGGATAAATTGACGTGATATTGTGTAGTGGGTTTGTAAGAAGAACCTAGGCCTCAAAAACTTAAAGATCTTACTATACTCGTACGTTGTATAAACCTTTGAACTTATTCCTATGTTGACAGTTCCATTTCTGTAATCCGCGAGACAATAGATATTGCACTCCCGAGCTTAAACAATTTTAGCGCCGGGGAAGTGCTTCAGTAAGCTTGTTAAACTCTCTTACTAGGTCAGCTGTTCAAAGCATTAGACCGAAGATATTGTAAACAATAGAGAATGCCTGTCTACCTACATGATGATAGATGCAAATTAATTAATGAAATTGCATCAATGATGCAGTTTCATTAATTAATTTGCATCACTGAAGTGCTCGTGGAGTAGCTAGTCCAGTCGTTCTAAGGTTTACATTACGACCTTCCTTGCTTTAAAGAGATAGATTGTCGGACGACATGTTTGGCCACTTAGCTAGTATTAAGAACTTGTAACTGGATTAGTTCAACCATGAATCAATAAAAATGCATGTAGCATCTAATCGTATTAGCGAGCTGTTGGTAATTTAATTCCAGTACCTATCTAATTTTATAATCGAGCTCTAATCGAACATACTATCTGAAGAGAAGGAATCTTGATAAAATATTAGATCATTGTTTTGTCAAACAGTTTTGTCTGTTTGTTGAGCTACATGTAAACAAAACAGTAGTGGAAACAATACAAATATGCATTTAATAATACTGCAATCAAAATGCATACTTTTTATTGTTATTCTTGATATACAAGGAACAACTTAAGGGCAATAATTAGGCGCGCCCCGCATGGAAATTCCTTTGAATATAAAATAACATACGAGTACATAACCAGATAAAGAAATTTGAATTCGTCTTAAATTACGCCTGATAGTCGATGACGTGTAACTTATGAAAGCCTTGTCATGTACAGAGCTAGGGTACGGTGAATACAGACAGGTACAGTGTTCTTATCTGACCCATATATCGCCCCATACCCTGCGAACAACTATTAGGTAACAATAGGTTCCTTACCTACGCTTCAAATGTTGTTGAAAGACACGCAAACAATCATTGCCTTTGCTATATAGTATAGGCCGAAACTTCAAACTAGGTTAAATTTAATCACATGGCTTTTGCCTTATTCAGCAGATATTTTTTATAGATTTTCATTCAATTCTAATAATCCTACAGAGCGTATTATCGCTTTGATCTAAACACTTTTTCGTTGCAAAAATATGATCACAAACTCATACGAACTGTATATATATATATATATATATATATATATATATATATACTAAGTATAAGTGTAGGTAAATAAGTTAACTGAATCATAATTTATTGATGTAAAAAAGTTTTAACAAATTGTTAATGAATCTATCGATCTATGAATCCATAGGTTCCCAAACTAGTGTATAACTGTGTATCGGAAGCCAGTGGCTCCTACCATTTAATGATTTTTTTATACTACATGGAGATGGAACAAGCTTACATATGGCCCACCTGATGTTAAGTAGTAACCATCGCCTATTGCAAAGTATTGCATCGTAGATCACGCACCTTATAAACGTGCTCTACGATGCACTGCCACTGCGTCCATCATCTTGAGGCATACAGGTGTAAAGCCTCTTGTGCCTGTAATTTCACCGGCAACCATACCCTTCAAACCGAAACACAGCAATGCTGCTTGACGGCAGAAATAGGTATGGTGGTAGTACATCCCCGGGCGAGCCCTTTCACAAGGAACTCTACTACTCTTAAAGATAATGATATAAATAAATAAATAAATTAATATAATTATGTAAATTTAATGATATAGTGCAATCAGGAAATCAGGACGTTGATTCTACAGAATATAGGTAAACCGGTACGTGATAAATCCCGTATTTATAATAATGTTTAAAATAAATCACGAAAATTTTCAAAGTAAAAATAACATAGATAGGTACCTACATACATTTCGATGTTACATTTTGTTGATCATTATATACTCTACCAGATGGTGTGCAAATATAAATATAGTAAAATAAAATATGTATTAATTCAATCAAATGGAGCAGATTGTCTCAAGCACCAGAAATACCAAGTTGTCTTTTAAACAACATTGAGGCGATAACAAGAAGGCCATCAACCCTTTTCAAAACCATGTATATAGTTATAATAACAGTTCCATATTCAAGTAGAAAGAGGGATACGCTATGCGAACAACGAAACGTTACTGACGCACATTTTCTTTACACAACTTGCACGGAAACGTTTATTTACAATCTTACATGCAAGCAAAAAGTGCAAATTGTCTTGCGGACCAGTTACGTGTTACCTTATGTTGCCATACCCTCGTCAAATCAAAATATGGTATCCTGTATTTAGATTTGCCCCATGTAGAGATTTATTGTTGCGTTATGTACATAACAAACTTATGAACAACTAGACAAGTGGCATCAACGATTAGAAAATCATCAATCTGGATGGCGACACAAGCGATGGACAAGCGCTGTTAATATCATATGCATACATTTGTGCGGTTGTTTCTTTGATGTTTTATCTAGGGCATTTTTTGAGGAGCGCCAATGGAGCTCGCCTTCATAGATCGGTCTTGATTTATGATGCCGGCTTGCTCATGACCGGAATTAATGTTGACGCTACGGGAAATAGTTGCCTTGCTATTAAATTTTTGATTTCGGCATTTACTTAAATTTATGTTACGACCTTGATGAAGCTGGGAACAATATGGCTCAAACAAGAATGATAGATTCTATATCTATGTATTATCTAATACCACAAAAGAAAACTTTAATGCATACGGGTAAACTGTCCAGTTCGAAGCTCTAGTTTTATAAGTAGGTACTAGGTTCCCATATCGACAACTGTCTTATTTGTCGGCGAGCGTGATATTGCCGCAAAGCCCTCGGGAGTTATAAACGCAATTTACGGGTCTCCTAGTCTCCTACTTGCACAGTAAATAACATTATCGGGTGCACTGGACGCTGTAGCCCGCAGGGGCCCACCCTGTTCCGTCGATAGTCTTATGAAGGTATAGTGGTGGCCTAAACTCGTTTATTACGAAGTAGTTGCTACAGCACTCGACGAAATTGAAGCATCTACTATACTCCCCTATTTTGTGAACTATAATGCGAGATCGATTGTTCCCCGTACCAGTAGCTGGGATGCTTTGAAACACAATATTTGTGTTTGTTTTTGTCTTAGATTGACAGATAAATTATTTATATTGTAGGTGTATAGCTGTGTTTTTTTACGCAGAAGCAGATAGAGGTTATGAATCTAGAGGATCTAATTTTCATAGCACGCGTGGCTTAATTACCAGCGTATTACCTGCCTAGTGGCAAATCCATGTGTGAAAATCTAAATCGATCAATACCTATTTACCTACTACGTGCGTAATTTCGATGGATTGACACACGAAATATTTACTCACGCATATTTGAACTTAACTAAATATTGACAGCTACGTTTTTAGCGTTAACCTCAATTGTATACGCAGTCCTCGATAAAAGTTTCTGAAGTGAAAAATTCCGTGGCCCTGCAAAGTTTTATAAGCTGGGACTTCGCCTTGCCTTGAGTGAAATAACCTCAAAGTACTCTTAATCCAAGCTTATCTGAAACTGGGACGCTGGGCGTCACTAGACCGCCAATCTTTTTAGGTATCTACTTATGAGCTTCTTACTCTGGATCCTTTGCGGGTAACCACGAAACTTTTAGACCAGTTTTAATCAAAAACCGGAGAATCTGATAAAATAAGATAGATTGAAGAGAGATAGATAGACAACTAGCTCTAGCGATTGAAACTCTTGGTTACCTTTATATGGGAAATAAATAAACCAATCTTGTGTTCTTAATACTTTTACTAAAGCAACCAGCTCAGCGTCTTAATGTATGGTGTTGCTTAGCTTAGCCGGTAGATTTGGAAAGAAACACCATTTGTTCATTATAATACTCTTGGACAATTCACAACAAACCACTATAATGAATACCTGTCTTCACCTACTGTTGGATGATGCCTTCACGATTTGACTCATTTAGTTTCGGCAGTTCTAATCCAGGGGCCTAATTTTGCTTATTTATAAAAGATTATTTAGCCATACCATTATGATTGTTGTTCCTGTCATAAGCTGTAGAATTTTCATTGTCATAGCAACGGCGGTTATTAAAAAAAGATTGTTTTAGTAGAATACCAAAAGGTAAAAAACTATTACACACCTGTTACGTTAAGTTAGTACAATTGGGATCTTTCTCGTGATCTGCCTGATGTCATCGATCTACTATCTGGTGGTCTGCCGGAATTGTTTACCTACCATAAAATATAGCTATTTACTCAAATTCAGACATTCACGTGTTAGATCTACATTTACCTGCTATTTGCGTCATATTTTGTTTGCAACGAATAGTTTTACATACTAATAACAAATCGTACTTTCGACGTACAATACAGGGTGTCCCAAAAAATAGTGTCAAGCGAAAGTCCAAATATAGAATACTCCTTGGGGTACCCGAATCACCCCCATGTATGTTCTGCGATTTTTTATAGTTTTCGAGTTATTAATTTTCTTCCGAATTTTTGAAAATTTTCGACTTGAACAACTTAAAAAATTCTTTAAAAAAAAGTAGAAAACTTTCTTGAAATTTTTTTTTGCTACTGAATTTTTATGAGTTGTTCTTTTATGCATAAAATAATCAGCTACGTGACTTTGATGAAAACTATGAAAATGTTGGTGTAAAGTCAAAAAATTACATTCGGTGAATTATGTCTTAAATATTCAACTTTAAATTAAAAATCTTAACAAGTGATTTCATGGTTCTTAAATAAGTCTTAAACATTATCCAGACTTTCAGCTTTCACAATCATTAAAAAAAAGTAGTACTTAACTTTGGCGAAAATCGGCCTTCAAAGACGGCGAGGTGGAAAATTCTTAAAATTAGCTATCTGATTAGAAAATAGATTTTGGCCAATTTATCATTCCTAAGCTTAATTCGTTTGTTAAACGAACGGTCATGCAATGATCATAATGATTAGGGTTTAGGCAAAGCACTCTCGAGAAAACCAACAGACGTAACGACGTCGACCATACATCATCTCTTACATCACCGTGTTATTATTTGGCGAATATATGTAAAACAGATGTTACTAACGCATATAATGTAAATATTATTTATACGGTCCCACATAATTACACTACTATAATACTAAAAATTTGTTTCAGGTTATTTATTATTTAAGGAATTTTGTGAACAGACGTCAGAAGAACCAGTGCCACAATTAAAATTTTATGAAGAGGTAAGTGAACAATGATTTTGCGCCGTCCTATATCTTTATACGTCAAAAGGCATCGAATTAATTTAAATTCCGTTTTGCAGATTAAATTTTATGAAAAACAAGAATGTATAGAAGAGAGGCAGCGAATCGCGAGGGATATTTATGACAATTTTATCATGAAAGAACTATTAGCACTTTCACACGTAAGTATGAGATTTGCATTTTACAAAAAGCAACTGCAGAAACGCAGTGTGCCTTCAATTGTATTATCATTATAGGTATTGTACGTAGCGAGCATAGAGTATGGGATAGCCTATATTATCCCCTAGTCATTCACATATTAACGCAAACTAGCTAGCTAGTCAGTAGCCAGTGTAGCTGCACAATCTCATTTACTGCATTAGACTCCCAATTGCGGTATATCACTCCCTTTCTCTTGAATAACTTAATTGCATCGTCCCACTTTAGTCGGCTTGAGCACTGCAAATGTAAATATACAATAATAATTGAATTCCCTTCTTTCGCAGCTTTGTCTCTAGTCTAGAATGAGTGAATTAATTTTTCCTCCTGGCTTGGTTCATCACCATATCAGCCAAAAGACGTCCAGTGCTGAACATAGGCCTCCCCCATAGATTTCCAAAGCGATCAATCTTGTGCGGCCTGCACCCAACGGCTCCCAGCAACCTTTATCAGGTCGTCTTTTCATCTAGTAGAGGCCGTCCTCCGCTGAGTTTTCCAGTGCGTGGTCTCCACTCGTGAACCTTTTTTCCCACCGGCCGTCAGTTCTTCGAGCTATGTGCCATGCCCACTACCACTTCAGCTTGCTAATCCTTTGTGCTATGTCGGTGACTTTGGTTCGTCTACGAATCTCCTCATTTCTGATTCGATATCCTAGGGAAATACCAAGCATAGGCTTCTCTATAGCACGCTGAGCGATCTTGAGCCTTCTTGTGAGACCCATAGCAATAGACCACGTTTCTGTACCATACGTCATCACTGGTAACACACACTGATCAAAGACTTTCGTCTTAAGACATTGAAGTATTTTGGACGAGAAGACGTCACGAAGCTAACGTGGTTACCAAAAAATAAATAAAGGATAAGTGTTGTGTGTGATCTTTATTATGTAGAGTAGTGATTTCACGTACATTGTGTGCAGTCAGTACTTTCATTAGGGTTAGTTGCGATCGATTCGCGTAGCGATGCTAACTGGGATTTTCAACGTTTCAGCCCTGTCTGACGCAGAACCTCGTTAAGTAAGATTAAAAGGGAAATAGAAAAAAGGCATACACTCTTTCAGAATAATCTGAGCATAATGCAAATCGGACATGGTTATAGAAAAATATGATTTTATGATGAATTTTATGCATTATACGTGAAGATTTTGCTCTTTCTATCTGCTATCATTACATCATAATATAGGTTAATGGCATTGTATTTTCGCCTATTTACTAGTTGTGGGTTTTCTCTAAAAAGCTTTCTGTGAATTGGAACTTGCGTTGTGTTACAAGTTTAATTAGAAACTGCGAAACGAGGGGTCGTGAGCGTTAGTATCCGGCAGAGCGGTGCTTCTCCGTATAATGACCCTCGTTAGTGGACTGTTGGCTGCGAGCCTGATTCTCCCAACAGATGATTCGAGGGACTGGATAATCTGTATAATTTCTTAAATCATGGCCTTTGTTTACTGCAGAGTTCATTTCAAAACCATCTTTGGGTACCTACTCTACCTTGTACCCACAAAGTAGTCTTTGGAGGATTTTATGTGATACCATCTAAACTTTTTTAATTTTGTGAACGTTTTTGAAACTGTTGGCCCTTTAGATGAAACGAGATTTAAATCAAAAAATAATTTCACGGTTATCTACTTTAAATTATTTTGTGATACTCAATTTGACTTCTAGTAACTTTATAACTAATATTAGGTAGGTATTATTTCGAAAATGAATAACTTGTTAGTGAGTAACTTTTAAAGAATATCTTAGAGCTAAGAAATAATCGTAAAACAACAAATAAAACTCTACAAAGGCGATCTCTATACCGCTCGCCTTCCAAGGCACTTTCTTCCGAGACGAAGTTAGGCTAATGCGTTCCCTGGCAAGGCAAAGTTTCTTGCTTGTAAGTTGTTACTAATAATATTGAATAGCATCTCGCTCCAGAATCGCACGGCTGGAGGCGGTAACGTAATCAGATCTAATGTCGTGGCGAGGAAGACCGTAGTTGCATTCAAGTCATAAAAATATATTCTTTTATTTCCTTGTTTTTTGCTTTATAGGAAACCATTGAAATAAATGTTATTATCTAAATATTTACTTTAACAAAATGCCCCACGCCATCTATTAGAAATACCAACCAATTCATACCTACTTTGTATATAAATTAGAAATATAACCATGGCTTTTCCTTGTGCAGTCTTACGACTTCCGTCTTGTGAACGGAATACAAAATTGGCAATTTTAAATTTAACAACCCACTCGTTACACATACCACACACACAACGTAACGTGTTCTATCATTTTGTTACAGGACTACTCTAAGGAATGCGTAGCGCACGTACAAAAATATCTAATGAAATTTGAAGTTCCTCCGAATCTATTTGAGGTAATTTCCTACAAGCATTACCTACATTATTTTTCATATATGTATATTTCGAGATCATCACCAGCCACACGGTTACCGTTACCTTTTAAGTGTCATATTTTAAACATGAAATATTGTTTTAGCCTTACATCGAGGAAATATTCCAACAACTACGAGGAGAGCCATTCAGAATGTTTCTAGAAAGGTAATATAACAATCCATAGCATTAGCTGCATCAAGTATTCGTCTACAATTGGTTCTAATGTATATTTTTGTTTCAGTGATAAATACACGAGATTCTGCCAATGGAAAAACTTAGAGTTAAACATTCAGCTTACAATGAACGACTTTAGTGTTCATCGCATTATCGGACGAGGCGGGTTCGGTGAGGTCAGTCCATTGAATTTAAAGACCAATTTGTACTATTCTATCCCGTCCCAATTTTTCCCAAACCTATTTTCACACTAAGAAATTCACAGTGAGAAAAAAGAAAGAGTAATGAGATACATGTTTGTAGTTGAATTCAATTTGTAATAGACGAATGGCACCTATTTCTGACGTCAAAGTATAACTAGATAGGTATATTTTTAGTTTTTGATAAACTGTTAGGCAGATAGAAATGGAAATGAACAGTGTGATATGAATACTATTTGTACTAAAAACGGGATATTTACACAATACATGATACATGATTTGTGAGTTTTTGAGTATCGCGATATTTCGACGCAGTTGCATGCGCCATGATCAAGGGTAAACTGAAGCCTTTGCGTAGTTATTGGCCGATATAATGATCTACCCTCTTTCTCAGTCTCTTGCTAGGAATGAATTCACTAATACTATTACTACTACCGGTTTCATTCACGATCGTAACTTGATTTCACACATCATTGACACACAACGCTCACGGTATCAGGACGCGTAATTGACACTTCACTTCTTTGGTTCTTACGTTCTTTGAAGACCTCCGTGGCGCAGTGGGCGTACAGCCGGCTGAGACGCAGGAGGTAGCGGGTTCGATTCCCGCCACGGAACAAATGTTTTCATGATCTACAGATATTTGTTCCTTGTATGGGTGCTTTTCTATATATTATGAGTATATATTTACAAAAAAATATATAATAAGTATTCTATCAGTTATTTGGTTCTCATAGTACAAGCTCTGCTTAGTTTGGGGCTAGATAGCGTTGTGTGAAATGTCCAGCAATATTTTTTTTTTATTTTACACATTCTCACCACAGGATTCCAGGTTTCAGATAATTGAAAACCATCTTCACGATTGAAATTCTTGTGTTTTAGTACAAATAGTGTATTCATAACCGTGATAGTTTCAAAAGTTGTAGTGTGATATGAAATATGTCAGCTCACAATCTAGTGGGCAGCGTTCGTTCGCTGCTCTAAATTAGAATTCCATTCGAGCTAGCACAGTACATCCACTAAATCCATATTCATCTCAGCTAGAAACCGACGCAATTGTAATAAAGCCTACTCGAGGCTTAGAATTTTGATAGACTCTATGTAGGTCGCACTGTCTAAAGCGGATCGAAGAAAACACTCTGGACAAAGTCCTCTGAGAAAATGAAACTTTTTACGATTATTTAAACATCCGGATGAGATACTCTGAAGCTATAAAGTAGTATAGTTCTAGCGAATGGTCATCAAAGTTGTTTATTGTTTACTTCTAATGACGTGCATAAGATTACGTTTTTATCAACGCGTTGAATTTTACAACGTAATTGAGTTCGAGTAGATTAAAAATATGACATTTGCGCTAAATGCTTTTTCTGAGCTGATACGGTGTCTGATATCATTACAATAAACAGTTTGACATCATTGTCTGTGATTGATACGCCTCCTTTTCTATACAGGGTGTTTGGTAATATACCGACGATATTCAAGTGACGGTTTCTCAAAACATAAAAAAAGACCTCTCTCGAAAAAAAAACTACTAGTTATATTATCAAAATTTAAAGGAAATCGACTAAATTTAGGTGATTAATTTGATATAAAACTTATTGCCTACTCTTGCAATCGACATTCAATAATAAAGGCCGATTTGATATCTCTTTCGAAAATGGCTGCGGGTTTTGAGTTAGAAAGGGACAACAAGATATGTCTCGAGACGTCACCAATACAGTATCTGTGGTTAGATGGCAAGCATTATGCAATAGCACAACATAAGTTTAATAAAGTGTTTGTTTTTACATGCCAAAATCAATTTCACATTTCTATGATACACATTTCACAAATTTATTTATTATGCTCATCAAAATGACCTCTTTCATTTTTGTGCGTATAATATCAAACACCCTATATAGGTATTATTGTTTTGAAAACACAGATCAGTTACTGCTATGAGAACATAATATGAAAATGTAGAGTAAAGACGCTTAGACGAAAATGGCTCATACAGCCATGGCGTGTTAATGTGTGTAATTTAGGCAAGGTATGCATGAACGTACAGTAACGTAAATTGACGTGTTGACTTCTTTTCTAGCTTTAATATTTAGTAAGTCCTTGTAAAAATGTTGATACACGCAAAATTTTCCGGGGCAAATTATAATTTGTCACAAAAGGTATCGTGTTTGAGTCTATGCATAACTGAATGTCGAAACACTTATGCAAATGCTTATGTAGGTTAACACCGAGAACTTTAATGGTCAACAGAATAAGGAAATAGAACAGGAACAATTTTCCCAATTCGTACCTTGCTATAAAAGTCCTATATTCGGTAGAGCTTATGATATAAAATATTCATCAGAGAGACAGTAACATCATTTCTACATTATGCAGGTGTACGGGTGTCGGAAGGCGGATACCGGCAAGATGTATGCAATGAAATGCCTCGACAAGAAGCGTATTAAGATGAAACAAGGGGAGACGCTCGCTCTCAACGAGAGGATCATGCTATCACTAGTCAGTACTGGGGTGAGTATTTATAAGCATAATCTTCTAAAATTGCGCAATCTGGACGTTTGGAGAACTGGCTACGGTGGGAAAGGATTTTACCAATCGTCGGGTTTTAAAATAGCTGATTAACGGAATTTTCTACAGATTTCTATTAAGTTATAAAAAACATCGAATTTTGCAACGTCGTAGGACAAAAACAATTATTATTCTCGTAAGTGAAGACTATAACCACCTATCAGTTTTACAAACATTATGTCAAAGCACTGTCACAAAGTATATTTATTAAATTGTGTAGTATAAAATCCTATTAAATAGTAGAAATCGCCATGGTTATTATCGAACAGTTAGGTATGTATCTGATTTCAGTAATTAGATTTTATGTGATATAGTTGTCGTATGAAAACCGATTTCAATATGACTTTCCGGATTTGTTTATGCGACTTGACTAATTTGTACCAGCATGATAAATTATTGATTTTGGCCAGACTACGTCATCAAAAAAGACGTATTTTAGTCAAAGCTTTGATAGTGTATTCCTGGATAATTTACTCTCAACATAATCGTGCTTTTAAAAAGTAGTTATTTATGTCCAGTAATCAAACTATTTCTGTGATGATTCATTGTCTAGAGATCCCTGTCTTGGGATAAGAGTTTCACAAATAGGCTAGCCGCTGGCTGGTGTGTAAAGTTATCATAAGACGTAATAGTCATTTGTTATTTCTTTCTCTATGAAAAGTTCTTTGCGTTTCTTTCTCTTATTCCGGATTTATGTTTTCTCAGTCTAGAAAACATATAATAACTGAGACTTTGTTTTGTATGTTTTTCTAATCTGATGTCTGTCCCTTAATTCGATGTCTTTGGTCATCTCATGGATCAGTTAATTTGAATCAGATAAGTTACTATAAGTGTTTCCCTGTAAACAATAGGACATTGTTAGCTTTTTCAAGTTCAGTGACCAATTAACGTTAATAATGAAGCAGGTTGAGCTACGCACAAAAAGTTGGATGTTTCCGCATTATAGTATGTAGAACTTTGCTTCAGGAAAAGCTGTTAGTTAATCTTTAGTGTCGTAGCCCAAAGGAAAATATAGAGCCAATGTGATGAAGTAGTTTTTGCGTTTTAATGTAGATTATTAGATATCTAATAGATTATTAGATTCATATAATGTATAGCCTTTTCTTAAATTAAGTTAATATTATTATTATGGCACACAGGGCGGCTTATTTATACCCACCGGTGGTTATAAACGGGCATGATGATCTCATTTTCGTGAAAATTATGCATAATTTCATGTTTGAATAATTTCGAGTCTTATTATTTGGACTCAATTCGTGAATACACAACGTACGAGTATCTATTGATTTTTCATAATTTGCATATATTATTCCAAGTACGTAAACAACCTACCGTACAAACAAATAGATTATCATAGGAATCAAATAATTTGCGAGGATATGTTTTTCAGGATCGTATCAAGACCTGAAATAGTTTTAGGCCTCTGAGAAACGGGCGAGATTTTGTATAATCTGATTGTAAATCTACGCAATTCTTATAACAAATCCTGTGAAGTTAAACTAATTAAATCACATTAATATTATAAATGTAAAAGTTTGTACACGTCGTAACGACTGAACCGATTTCAATTTAATTTGGTATATACGTACATTATAAATTAAAATGAGGTGTCAAGTCAAGTTGCAAGACACAGTTTAGCTTTGTTTCTAGGTTACCTACACATTTAGGAGTGTAACGCGTACGAAGTCGCGGGCAACAGCTAGTAAACTATAATTATTGATTTACCCAAATCGTAGCTTTATGTTACGAACTAATGGCGATATGATTACGTTCGTGTTAAATAAATAAATAAATATTGTTGGACATGTCACACAGCACTATCTAGCCCCAAACTAAGCAGAGCGTGTACTATGGGAACCAGATAACTGATAGAATACATATTTATCATATATAGAAAAACATCCAGACCCGAAACAAATATCTGTAGATCATGCAAACATTTGTTCCGCGGCGGGGTTCGAACCCGCTACCTCCTGCGTCTCAGCCGGCTATTCGCCCACTGCGCCACGGAGGTGATATTATTGGAACCAACGCGTATTATACATTCCTTACAATCTAAATTATTGTTAAATTACACATCTATTCAATAGACTAACTATAATTCATACTATGGGGCGACAGCGACATAGATATCACATACATATATTTACAGTTTTTACTCTAGCCAGATGGATTAAATAACCAGATATACATATAGACAAAGTTAACAATTTGGTTTCAAAAATTGATATTAAACGATACTTAGATGAAAGTGGTGTAAGAACCACTTAGTTCGTTGAGATTTCGTCAAGGTAATACCCGAATTCTATATCAGATGTAAACGTGACATAGAATATACGTAATTACTTAAATTTTAAAAAGAAATCAACTGATATGATGATGAGATCATTTGTAAAAACGGATGCTGCGTTCAAAAATACATGTAGCAGGTGAAATGAGGCATCTTGTTTATATCGATAAATCGAAAACATCTGCTGCGGTTGCAGCATCACTGAGTTGTCCCTATACCATATATTTAGACAAAGCTTCCAAAAAAAGTAGAGTTATAATAATAAGAATGCTGGAGGATCAACATGAACATAATTTCAATGTTATTATTACGAGCCACAGTTTTATCGTCGTGCGATATGTGTTTTATTCGAGGGCTCTTTGCATACAAAAAGGAATAATCAGTAATTGAATGTGCACAAGCCAACAACTTGAAGTTTTAAAATGTTTACTGAACGGATATAGCCGTAAAAAGAACCGAGGGTCTCGTTCGATTAAAAGTCTATAATCCTGTTCGTATTGTTAAGTTTTCGTTCTATGAAACAAACTTGAATGGACTCTTGAAATTATACGAAATACGCTTGCTTGAAATTGTAGGCGGTAAGGGAGTAACGTCCAGATTCCAGAATCATGTTAAATAGGTTACAGAAGTCACGTCAGTGCGCAAACTCGGCAGGCAAAAGGGGCTGTTGGAGTTCTCGGACGTTACCAGTATTTTACCCTGACGAATAAACTATTAATTTTATTTACTTCTGTAGCTCACGTGCGTTGTATTGCATTAGTCTACGAGTGGACATTAGTCAGCTGTTTGTAAATCTCCTCTAAAAACCTTAAATTGAAAACTCCTCATCATACCTCAGTACTTTACCTAAGTCCTTCACTCTTCAGGATACGAGACTCTGGATTTCCCAACACCACTAAATGTGTAGAAATAAAGTTAAACTCGCTGTTGCAACTGGAGTTGACACCACATTTTTATCCCATGGGATGGATTTATGGGTTAAAAAGTATCTGTTTAAGCCGTTACATGATTGAGTAACAAACAAACAAATAAATAAATAAACAAACATCCGAACTTTCGCATTTATAATAATATTAGTCTGATAAACATCTGTCGTCTATAGCTTACTAGGACTTTGCGACTTTAAAATTTGTATATTATATATATTTTTTACTCATATATTTAGAAATAGTTTATTTGATTATTATATTAAATACTTATATAAGTATTTTAATTTAGTAATATAAACTACTCAAAACAAAATAGGGCCCACTTGAAATATTTCGATATTTTGCCCGACACATTTTTTTTTGCGAGTTGTTGGCATACTGATGTATGGAAATGTTAAGTAGGCATATTTATTGATCATAAATTAACACTTAAACGCCAAGTTTCGGGTAGTTCTTAAGTGGGTAGACAAGAAACAAAAACTTACGATATACCGCGGAATCTGTGAGTGCCCTTACATTGTTGCTCAGTGGGGTTTGTTGTGTCTAACGAAGAAGTTATCGTAACCATACCTTTAATTATCGATTACATTACTGTTTACATAAACAATGTCTAGTTCTCGACATCACATGGATACGGAATCCGCGACTAGAGCCATTGTTTTGCTTCAGCAGGGAAATTCGGAAAGATCGGTAGCTTCAAGCTTAGGTGTGTCAAGACGAGCTATTCGAAATGTATGGGAACGCTTTCAAGAGACAGGTAGTGTGAGTAGGAGGCGCGGTTCAGGTAGAACCCGAGCGACAACCTCCCAAGAAGACCGATACATCCGACTCTCTGCACGTCGCGAGCGAACTGTAACTGCACGCATATTGAGAAACCGCTTACGTGACGCCACTGGAACGCGAGTGAGTGACCAAACTGTTCGCAACTGACTTCATGAAGACCAACAACGCTCCAGAATGCCAGTTGTTCGGCTCAAATAGACCAGAGCCCACCGTGCAGCGCGATTAAGGTTTGCACGTGATCACCTCGAATGGACCATGAATAATTTTAGGACAGTGCTTTTTACAGATGAATCTAAAGTAAAGTTTTTTAATGATGACAGACGCGTACGAGTTTGGCGACGACCTGGAGAACGTTTTACAGAACCATGTATTCGTGAAACTGACCGCTTTGGTGGACCCAGTATTATGGTATGGGGTGGGATTAGCATAATGGGCAAAACCGAGCTAGTGATTTTGGATGAGGGCAATGTAACGGCCGCCAGCTATATTCAGCATGTCATCCGACCTCATGTTATCCCATATTCACAGCGAGTAGGCCCTAACTTTATTCTGATGCAAGACAACGCTCGCCCTCATACTGCCAAAGTGACCCAAAGTGCAATCTCCGAAGCTGGTATCGCAGTTCTACCCTGGCCTGCCATGAGTCCGGACCTGAATCCGATCGAGCATATCTGGGACCAGTTGAAAAGAAGCCTTAAAGACAACCACACTGAAATTCATAGCCGACAGGTGTTGATAACTGCTTTAAAAGTGTGTTGGGAGCAAATTCCAGATGAAAACGTCATCCACCTTATAGAGAGCGTTCCAAACCGACTCAGAGAGTGTGTGCGCAATAGGGGAGGACCTACGCGTTACTAAACATAAGGCATTGAAGCAACCCTAAGAACATGTTTATTTAAAAATGTGCTCGTGTCTTCAACGTGTTGTTTTGGAAAACCGTGTAATTTTAAGTTAATGTGTAAAACGCGCATTTCTTGACGATTTTTTTGGCAAAAATAAGGCATTATAATGTTTTTTTAATGATTCTGAATGTGTTAACCTATTTCTAAAATTAAACTTGAAATAAATTGTACGTATTTTTTTTTATTTTAATTTAAATCGTATTTTATTGGTTGGGCCCTATTTTGTTTTGAGTAGTTTAAGAACTTGGTCTGTTAGTTATTATTTGATTTACGCCGCCGTTCTCATTTGTTCACACAGATCATGTCCATCCAAAGGTTGCCTGGAAGAGATCGCTTTTAGCGATAAGACCGTCCATTGTACCTTTGATTTAATTGTGTATTCTCTTTTGTTTGTTTTATTTTTAATGGTGTGCAATAAAGGAATTATCTAATCTAATCTAGATTTCTATAAGTTATAATGCTTTTCCACGTTTACGATAACGTGGATAAACTGTACAGTGGTAGAAGGAATACAAGTCGTGATTTCTAAACAGAATTATGAACAATAACAATATAATATATCTAAACTGAAATACCTAGAAATTGTCAGTGTTAGTGTATCTAGAATCTTTCATTTCTTCAAATTTCCTTAATGATTTTTTGTGTGTCAATACTTATAAGGAAAAAACAAATAGAACTACATTACACTATGCATTGCCCGACCCGCACCGGCCAATTTATTTTACATTTACCATTACTAGTCGAGGAAAATAAAAGTCGAGGATGTGGAGATTGCATATGTCCAAAAGTATATCTATTTGGGTCAAATAGTCTCTTTCCAGGCGAGACAGGATAAAGAGATTACTCACCGCACAGAAAACGCCTGGAAAAGCTATTGGCCATGAAAGACCTCATAAAAGGAAATCTGCCACTATCTTTAAAACGGAAACTAATGGACATGTGCATTCTCCCCATTCTCACATACGGTGCACAAACTTGGTCCCTCACCAATATTCAAAAGTCCCGACTCGGTGTTTGTCAACGAGCTATGGAGCGCAGCATCCTCGGAGTCAGGCTCACAGACCGTATACGAAACTCAACACTGCGCTCCAAAACACAGATAGCTGACGTGGCTTTGACATCCGCAAAATTGAAGTGGGACTGGGCAGGACACGTTTGCCGTATGCCAGAGGAACTATTCCCGAAAGCCACTACAGAATGGGTTCCAAACGGGCGGCGGCCTCGTGGTAGACCCAGGTGGAGATGGAGGGATGAACTGGATGCATACCAGAAAGAGTGGCCCCAATTAGCCAATAACCGGGATTCGTGGAAGGAGGGAAGGGAGGCCTTTGCCCTGCAGTGGGACTCTACGGGCTAATAATAATAATAATTACTAGTTGCCCGCACAGTGGTCGAAATTCGACCGATGGGTATAAATTAGGTAATAGTAGGCCAATTCAAATCGCTGCTACAATATTTTCCTTTTGCAACAGGTATATAATAAGAGCTAGCTGTGTTTCACTTTCAACTGCGCAATAAATGACACACAGATAAATGAATGAAATGATGAGTTTGACATTGATAGTATAGTATAAATAATAGATAAATAAATACTGCTGGGCATTTCACACAGCGCTATCTAGCCCCAAACTAAGCAGATCTTGTACTATAGGAACCAGATAACTGATAGAATACTTATATACTTTTCTTTTGTAAATACATACTTATATTAAATAGAAACACAACCAGACCCGGAACAAATATCTGTAGATCATGCAAACATATGTTCCGCGGCGGGAATCGAACCCACTACCTCTTGCATCTCAGCCGGCTATTTTCCCACTGCGCCACGGAGGTCGTCAGTAGGAATATGAACGTAAACAATTAATATTTTATTTAAATCACACTCCTTTGTGCGCGCAATAAGCTTAAAAAGGGACACAAAGTATTCTCTTAACATACACATATACGAAATACTGCTACAGGTTATTTTAAAATTGAGATGTTTTTAAAGATTTTGCACCTTATATTCCGCAATCATTCCTGACTGGTGCTGGCTTTAAAACGGCTACTTGTCATACATTGGGTATCATATCAGATTGCTTATCGATCACCAGCTGGTTTGATTCAGTAGTTACAATAGGCCGCGAACATACGTAGGTACACGTAGGTATTTATAAGCTATTTGGTATCGGGGACATAAACGATATCCAGCCAATTGGACTGAAACGAATTGGATCGCCCTCAATTTGTAGTAGAACAATTCGCTTCCGCTGCATTTTGTTTTACCATTCCAACTCAACGGTTCATTTTTCATTTTTAAATTTTAGACAGTAAGGTTTCTAGGTCGCGTTTCGGGTCAGCAAAAAGGGAATGAAGATTTATGAGATAGTGCTCGCTTTTTACGGGCACATTATATCAAATAGATCTAAATATATCGTTGGCTTTTTTAGCAGCTAGATGTTTCTACAACAGCTGAAAAAGCTCTCTCGTGACTGAATAATTGTTATAGTAGGTACATCATTCTCTCTATTAAGTATAGTAGAGTTTTAGAGCATAAATATATTTTTATCTACCAACGATTGTAACAATATTTAATGCTTAACTTAAGATCAATTTAAGAACTAATTGTATAACCAATTATAGGTAAACACCGCGTGCAATAAAAAAATATATAGTAACCATGAAAAACCAACTCCAAGTACATTTTGACAATCAATGAAGTTAGTGATGTAAGGAAAAAAATGCGAAAGTGTAAAATACACTAATGATAACATTAAGTCTACATGACTATTCTAAATATATATAATAAAACAAATTTAAAATCCTTTATTGATAATATTTATTTATGCAATAAAGCAAAGGGCCTTTGCCCAGCAGTGGGAAAGTATAGGTTAAAAAAAATCAATAAAGCACTTCACTTAATACTGGAATTTATAATTTTTTATATGAAAAATATAAACCTGTGTACAATAATTATTAAAGCCTTTGCTAATCCTGGGAATGAGTGAGTTGGAGCCGAGAACAGTGGTACCTACGGAGTGATGGTACAAGGGGTAGGATTGGTTTACGAGGGATTCTGTGAGGGACTCTAAAACGTATGCCAACAACTGAGGACAATTAAATTTATTGTTTAAAATTTTATACAAACAAATTTGGTTCAGTTCTTCGTTTTTCAAGGTATGAAATTTTGAAATAGTCGAGCCTAACCGAAAATGATTGCAGTGTTTTGGCCTTCCTAGCTGCGTACGCCAAGTGCCACAAGAACCTTTTTTTTATGCTCCGATTTTTAATATGTGGGTAGCATAGTCAGGCCGCCACACTATCGGGTAATACTCAAGAAAGCTTCGGACCATAGTGTTTACAGCAGTATTTTAGTATGTGGTTTTTTAAATATTTTGCCATTTCTGATAATAAATCCAAGCATTTTAGATAATCTTTTTATAATATGTGTGGCCTATAGGTTAGTTTTTTTATTGAGAATCACGCCTAGGTCCCTAATCCCATTAACTTCACGTTAGGGCTTGCCTCTTATGGCATAATGTGATTTGACAACGTTTAGCTTGCGGGTGAATTAATGAAGTAACATGTATCCGTGTCAATGAACATTTTATTGGTACAATACCATTCCTGTAGACGGTCAAGATAGCGTTGCAATAAATAAGTGTCGAGTTCGGAATGGATAGAATGTATCATCTTTATTTCGTCTGCGAATAAGAAAGGTGAAGAATTCTTGAAGCATTTATGTATGTCATTGATAAATATATTGAACAATATTGGCCCCAAATGTGACCCTTGTGGTACTCCCGAATGAACACCGTAAACATTCGATTCGTAGCCATTAACTACAACAGAAAAGGAGCGATCGGATAAATACGAGTTTATAAACTTAATAAAACTACCAGCAATTCCGTATGACCAGATCTTATTGACTAGCAATGAATGGGAGACGCGGTCTAAAGCCTTACAGAAGTCTGTGTAGATGACACTAACTTCTTAGCGCTTGTCTGTGGCTTGAGCAAGGCTTTCGGCAAAAGTAACCAGATTTGTAGCTGTCGATCTAGCTTTTACAAAGCCATGCTGACGGTCAGTCACAAACTGGTGAAAATGATTTTGAGTTATTGGACAAATCAGAGATTCAAAAATTTTACCCATGGTTGAAAGAAGAGATACCGGTCTATAATTTATTACTAAATGGTTATCTCTTGCCTTGTGTGTAGGCACCACCCTTGCTTATTTTCAAATGGTTGGAAAAATTCCAGCAGATAATGATTCATTAAAAATGAAAAATAGCGGTGTTGTTAAATTATTTTACAAAAATTGGCGGTATGCCGTCAGGTCCTGCGCCTTTTGCAGTTAAATTTTTTAGTTGACTTAATACTGACTTGAATGGAATACGTATATTTGACAACACAGAGCTAATAGATTCCGTTCTGCTGGACATGTCAGTTGTTTGACTGTTTGTCTCATGAGTATTTATTAAATTGATCTGATCTGATCGTGAACTTGTGAGAATGAAAGAGCAAAAAGATTACAGATATCTGTGCCATTTGATTTGCTGATCTGACCATCAGTTATTGAATTAGGAATAGTTTATATTTCCTTTTTTTGATGGTATAAAAGACCAAAAATACTTTGATTTGTTATGAATTCATTTTTCTATTTTTTCGACGTAGCTATTATAACAATTCAAGACAAGTGTATCACAACGATCACACGATCCAAGGGATTTTTATATTTCTTAAATCTAATACGTAAATTATTTTTGTCTCGTAACAATTTAAGAAGTTGTTTATCTAGCCATGCGGTATAATTATTGGTTACGCAGTTACGGGCATACTTATTTATTAAGTCTTTGAGCGTGTCGTTAAATTTGTCCAACATACAATCATCACCAATGCACTCATTTGAAATATTCACATCACTCAATTTCGGAAAGGCTCGAGTTTATAGCATTATAGTCAGCTCTAAAAAAGTTTACCTTGCGATTATTAAGGTTCATTTTCTAAGAGATAATTTTAACAAGGCCTATACAAATATCTAAGGGAGGATGTAATGGATCGACAGTGCACAGGGGAATTAACGAGGAAAAAACATCACAAGGTAGTCAATTAACAAAAACGTCTACGATTATTCTCTTGCTGTTTTTAACCTGATTATATTGCTTTAAGTTTGCAAGATAACTAAACTCAATTAACGTTTTGCAAATCTTAGCCTTATTTTACCAAGGCCTATATGAATATCTAAGGGAGGATGTAATAAATCGACAGTGCACAGGGGAATTAACGAGGAAAAAACATCACAAGGTAGTCAATTAACAAAAACAAGGTCTACGATTTTTCTCTTGCTGTTTTTTACCTGATTACATTGCTTTAAGTTTGCGAGATAACTAAACTCAATTAACGTAATGCAAATCTTAGCCGTATGGTGGTTACTTCATTGGTCAGTCATTACATTATTAATTATGTTCGAATTGATTTTGCTCAAGTCAAAATCACCAATTAAACAAATATTACCATCAAAGTTACCGAATTAGAATTATCATTATAATGCTCCAACTTCCTGCTGGTAACGTAGGTAAACTGCACTTCATGCCAATTCCGTAACAGTTCCTGAGTGAGGAATTTGGATCACTACCCAAAGGTCCTCACACATACTATCCCACTCTAACATGCGCGTAGCAGACCACCCTCTTTATTCGTGTCAAATCGTCGTATACCTATCTCTTCTAAAAACAGTATATCTATGATCGAACAGTTCCGCATCAAAAACACTTATATTCAACCAAGTCTCTGTTAAAACTATATCATCGTAATCACTCTGTACTGTAAAGGATGGCGCACGTGGAGTGTAGGTAGGACAGTTTTTAATTTTTCGTGACCTATAACGGTTTTACTCGAAACTTTAACAAGGCCACGGGTTTCCGAAGCAAAGTTTATAAAACGAGGACTGTCAGTCGTTCTGTAACATACCTACCTACCTGCCTATAATATTCATGTGTGAAGGTAGAGTCAACTTTTGGCATGAAAGTTCTTTCTCTGTGACCTTGTTTAAAATACTTTATGTTGTACGGTATAAACCGTTTTTATTTTATGTTTACGAGTAAGCAAACTCCAGTTTATAGGATCGGGCCAATGTGAATGACGAATTTTATTAATATTTAATCATATATGTCCATCATGAGTATACTATTTTTATGATGAATGAAATTGATTCAGCGTATTCATCCTTTATTTATCGACCGTGAAAATGTGACGTATGATTTATGAACCTTTACTAAGTTAACGTCACGTTCCATATCTTTTTTGGGCTATACGCCAAACTAACATTATTGTTTTCATTTGAGTCATCTACTTGCCAAACTGTACTAAGCGAAAACCGTTTCTGTTTCACATGAAATCAACTGGTATATTATAATATTATGTTTGCTATTGTGTTCCTGAGTAATAAATAGCATGGGCAAGCATAGCCTTGTATGAGCATTAGGTAGGGCGTTTCCTAGGATCATCACATTGGTTTTGAAGTATTTGAGCTCTGGAACACGAGGACCTAGGAGTTTACACCCTTTGAAATTGCCAGGAACAAGCAATTTCAAAGTGTGACCCCTATGCAAAATTCATAGATTGTTGCCGACTCTCACACATCTAAAAGTTTCACATGTTTTAAATCCTAATGCCTAACAGGTGTAGAGAATGCCGATACGCAAACACAATCTCGTTAATGTTTCGTTTTACGTGCGAACTTAAATACGATAGGTAGGGCGTTTCCTAGGATCATCACATTGGTTTTGAAGTATTTGAGCTCTGGAACACGAGGACCTAGGAGTTTACACCCTTTGAAATTGCCAGGAACAAGCAATTTCAAAGTGTGACCCCTATGCAAAATTCATAGATTGTTGCCGACTCTCACACATCTAAAAGTTTCACATGTTTTAAATCCTAATGCCTAACAGGTGTAGAGAATGCCGATACGCAAACACAATCTCGTTAATGTTTCGTTTTACGTGCGAACTTAAATACGAATGCACTTAGACAATTTCTTTGAAGGTTTATCTTTTACGAGCGTCGTCTGGTGTAGGGTGGCGCCGCTTCGTCTGACTGTGTCGCAAAAGCCGCAAAACTCGCAAATAACACTTTTGGGATTAGTCGTTATCTCACTTAGATTGGACACACCTAGACCTTTCTAACTTCTACTAATAACAGGAACTTATACTTTCGTGTGCAGGCGCAAAACTCGGTTTGTTCCTTCTGTTGGAGGAGTCTCAGACTCCTTCAACAAAATTTTGCGGATTCCATAAAAGCTTATCGCTATTTGAGTTCCTCGTCAAATAATTAAGGCATTATTCAGACCCAGATTTGCCTATTTAAAACAGTAAAAACAATAGGACGCAGCAAACAAGTGTTTAATACGATTTTGCTGGGGGCATCTTAAAAGATCATCAAATATTAAAGACTGACAAAGTGAGTGAATTTATACGTCTTGATTTTATGATTGTATGTTTTCCTAGCAACCAATAAGCGCTGCAAATATTTACAAACAACAGCAACGCTCCCAAACCATTGCAATATGCAGTTAAATATTTCCGTTCGTCGTTACAAATCGACATTTCGAATGTTTATTGCTTTGATATTTTCGCATTCCGTCTACCCGATGCTTGGCTATATTTGCCACTTTGCTATTTCCAGGATTGTTATAACTGAAGCTGCTTTTATGCGAGCAATTTAAAACTCAATCAATCTACTACTCGACGACAAACGTCTAAAACAGAGCAGCAATTATATACACGAAGTGTTCCATATTATCACGATTGTATTACCTAGTTACAGGGTTGAGATACGTTTTTAAAATGGATCTGTGAAAACTATCAAAATCGACAAAATAGATCTTATTATTTTTTTCTTTTTCTCTTACGGTTTACGTTGTTTTCCATAACCTGTATTTCTGTCCCGTTCAACAGGAGTATTTCGACGAATATTTCAATAAGCGTCTCGCGAGCGACGAGTGCGAATGTGTAAACTCCGTTTTTAACTCCATAAAGACTGTTCCCCAAATGAGACCGAGATGTCATATCGCCGACAATTATAAAGTTGCTCAATATTAATTGCCCGTTTATGGGTACATTGGGATTGAGAGAAACGTTGAGAGCATTCATTGCTACTTCCGATTGCTACATATTAGCGGCATCATCATGCAGTATTAATACGCGATATGCTACTGACCCGACTGCATCTTCACTCACATCTCTCTCTAAGCATAATAGAAACTTCCATAAATAGTCTACAGAGTTAATGGATTGTGACAAGATCTGCTTTAGGAAGTCTATTTCGAAACCGTATTCCCACTTTACTTGGATCGTTACTTTGGATCTGTTCCGGAAGGACTGCATCTGAACTTTGTTGACCTGACCTGATTTGTGATGTATTTTTCGCTTCGATTGATCTTGTACTTTAACGCTTTAAGTATATTTTCTGAGAGAACTGCTAATGTCAATTCTCTGAATGATTGCTATTTCTAACTAGACGTTGAAACTTATCGTTTCTAATTTATCATTTTTAACTGATGAATGAAATTTCCAAAAGACGGTCATCATCATATCAGCCATAGGACTCCCAGTACTGAACATAGGCCTGCCCCATAGATTTCTATAACGACCAATCTTGCGCGGCCTGTACCCAACGGCTCCCAGCAACTTTTATCAGGTCGTCTTTCCATCTAGTAGGGTGCCGGTCCTACGCTGAGCCCCCGTACCTTTTTACTTGCCCCACCGTTACTATGGCCACTACCTATGCCAGGAATAGCGGGGCTGCAGAGGACTGGGGGCCTGTTCGTTCTATTAAAAAACATTTTGGAAGGATTTGCCCATACTCGCTCCGTTTAAAATGGGGGGACGCTGCTGTCGATCCCTCAGCTTTTTTCCTTAGTCGAATTTTATTCTTAAGCCGGAGCATCCACGACAAAAGTCGATGGGTGTATTTTTTTATTACCACGATGTGATGCTTCATAATGCGTTGTCTTATAGTTTGAGGATATAATTAAGCTTTCAAGAGAGATAAGAATGATTGTTGCCTGAACGCCAACAGTGGCAAAAAATATGTGTTCCTTCCTACTTATTAATGTTATTTAAATTAGCATAATGTAAGTTGTTAAATAATCTCACTGTTGATTCCAGGTGGATTGCCCCTTCATCGTATGCATGACTTACGCGTTCCACACTCCCGACAAGCTGTGTTTCATCCTCGACCTGATGAACGGCGGAGACTTGCACTACCACCTGTCTCAGCATGGCGTATTCAACGAGGCCGAAATGAAGTTTTATGCTGCAGAAGTGATATTAGGTAAGCTGACTGTATACATACCCACCATACCTTCTAAGGATTGGTCGTCGAAATCATTGAAGGACTTTTCTATGGGACTGCCGTTTCTTTTGCCTGTTTCTTTTGATTACGTTGATGTCACGTTGCTTTTGAAAGACCTTGCTACCTGAACAAACTATGAAAATTGCCATCGAGATAAAAATATTTACCTAGTTATCTTTTGTTAATATTTTTCATGTCTACTATTTTATTGGATTTTTCTTTCTTTTTTCTATTCTATAGTGTAATTGTCTATGTCTATAAGAGGTCAAGGAAAATTGAAAAGAAAACTGGCATGTCTTAAACCCAAAAATTTTCAGGAAAATACATGAAAGATGCTATTAGTATCGTTATCTTTTGACAAAACTTTTTATCAACTATTATACCTCTCTACTCTCAAGAAAGGCACTGCACCAAAGCTGGATAACTCAGAAAAACTTGTGACACTGACAACAGTTGAACTAAATATTACCCTTCTTTTTCAGGTCTAGACCACATGCACAAGCGGCACATAGTGTATAGAGATCTGAAGCCGGCGAATATTTTACTCGACGAACATGGTCACGTTAGAATATCTGATCTCGGCTTAGCCTGCGACTTCTCCAAGAAGAAGCCTCATGCCAGTGTGTAAGTAAACTGATTTTATTTATAACTCTAACAATCATTGATGATCTTAATGATAACTTAAGAAACACAAGCGCGTGTCGGACCACTCAAAGTGAATGGGCTGTATCTAATGAATGGCTTGTGTGTCATTCTAAAATACAAAGTTAGGTAGAAGACACACAAACATCTTATGAAAATGGCCACATTGAAGCTTTATGTTTCGTAAATTGGCTCTTGTATCAAAAAAGCGTTGAGGAAACATGTGAAAAGTGTTTTCAAAATACCTTTTCAACGACACCCTAAAAGATGGGATGGAAGATCACTTACTGGCGTCACTAAAACGTATCATCACGCCAAGTTTCACTTCTAAAGCACTAATAACGAGTAAAACGTCTGTAATTGGTCGGACGGACGGAATGGCGAAACTATAAGTACTTATGCACACGTCATATTTTTAACGCGCAGACGACGCGGATTTGCGAAAGCGCGTTTACGGCGCCGTAGATTCGCAAAAAACTAATAGGTTAAAAGTTAAGAATCGCGTTTGCAGCGCTTTAGTGCGCGTTCTCTGCGCGTCCTCATCGCGTTTAAAATACGCCGTGTGCATAGACTCGTAAGGGTCCCGAGTTCGACTACGGAACCCTAAAAATACGCGATAAATACCCGTTGATTAACAATCATTATGGGTTTTGCCCGTAATCGGACGTCGTTAGCGTGCTCGGTTGGTCAGCAGTGGATAAGGATAGCGTGGGACCGGATTATGCGGCGTAATAGAGACCTACCTAGCAGGCCGTGGAAGGAAACGGCTAGTTAGATATGTAGATGGGTAAATTAGGAGTGAACACTAATATGAAGACTGAGAGAATGAGAAAAAGTGTGTTCTTACCTTAATGTGAAACAGCGTTAGCAAGATGTTGGGATACATTTATGCAAAAAGTCCGTCTATACAAGATCCTTTTAAAAAAATCTGCAGTTATTGACCCGTTTACGTATGCTTGTATATTAATGTTGACTACAAAACTTTATATAGGGTGTTTGGTTATATACGCACAAAAATGAAAGGGGTTATTTTGATGAGCATAATAAATAAATTTGTGAAATGTTTACCATAGAAATGTGAAATTTATTTTGGCATGTAAAAACAAACACTTTATTAAACTTATGTTGTGCTGTTGCATAATGTTTGCCATCTAACCACAGATACTGTATTGGTGACGTCTCGAGATATATCTTGTTGTCCCTTTCTAACTCAATCGACCTTTATTATTGGATGTCGATTGCAAGAGTAAGCAATAAGTTTTATACCGAATTAATCACCTAAACTTAATCAATTTTAGTACTACTAGTAGTTTTTTTTCGAGAAGTCTTTTTTTATGTTTTGAGAAACCGTCACTATCGACGAATATCGTCAGTATATTACCAAACACCCTGCATAAAGGGTGCTGAATTATAAAACGTGTTTTGCTTTCGGTGGTGACATATTATTTAAATGTGATTCATACCTAAATACAATGAACATGGTTTACTTAGAAAACTTTCGGGATTTATTTCAATCATAATTATAAGTAAGAGATTTTTCACGTGCCGTTTTATCGGTGTTTCGACCGACAATGTTGTTCGGAGCGGATCGCACTCACCCTAATGTTCACGAATTGAACCGAAACATTGCCGGTCGAAACGCCTATAAAACAGTACGTGATAAATCCCGTATTTATAATTATGAACCTGGTTTACCTGGTGGTTTAATAGGTATAAATATATCTTAATACTTCAAGATGTGTCCTTTAGGCCAAGATCGATATACTATATCGATCGTTACCTGTATTGAGAAATAGGCTACTCTTTCTCGACATCCCACGCGTGGGAAGCCGCTTGCGAAAGCTTGTCATCTATAAATTGTTCAGGATCTGGGTGTTGTGATATGAAGGTACTCGTATTTTCTGATATATTCAAAAAATCTTAAGAGGTCGGGATTATGTATCTGACGGGGCTGTGAATTATTATTTTAAATATTCTTCCTCTCTTTTCAGTGGCACACACGGCTACATGGCACCCGAAGTCCTTTCTAAGGGCACCGGCTACGATTCCTCCGCCGATTGGTTCAGTTTCGGCTGCATGCTCTACAAACTCCTCAAGGGCCACTCTCCCTTCCGCCAGCACAAGACGAAAGACAAGCATGAGATCGACCGGATGACGCTCACAATGGTAAATGTTATTCATGTATGTATCTGCCAGGGTGGACTGAGGTGCTTGTTTATGACAGACGAGAAGGCATTTGAATTAGTTATAATAAGCTCGCTATAGATTATTAATAAATATTGCTGGACATTTCACACAGCGCTATCTAGCCCCAAACTAAGCTTACCTTGTACTATGAAAACCAGATAACTAATAGAATACTTATATACTTTTTTTTGTAAATACCTACTTATAGTATAAAAAAAAACATCCAGACCCGAAACAAATATCTGTAGATCATATAAACATCGAACCCGCTACCTCCTGCGTCTCAGTCGGCTATTCGCCCACTGTACCACGGAGGTCGTCAAATTATTCGAAAAGTCCTCTACTTATTTCAGGAACACTGCTAATCATGGTCACAGTGGGACAGTCGAAGTATAAAATCTTCACAGCTTGGTCACTATATAACTTCCTTTTGTAAGATAAACAATAGAACAGAAAGATAAATCTAACCCTATTTCGCCTGAGTCAAAACAAAAGGCAATGTTGACATGTTAGCCTAGCCACTGATATCAAAAAACTATAAAAAATAATTGATGTAACTAATATTAAGGCAATCCTGAGATTAAGTTTGGCGCCGGGCCTTGGGTATATTTGACCCTTCTCCTTTGATACAGAAATTGTGTCAAGGCTTAGTTAGAACACTCGTATGCTAGTGTTGAAAGACGATTTCTTGATTTTGAGATTGGTTAGTCATGAATTGCTTGAACGACAAGTAAATATTAAAGCTAGTAGAAGGGCTCGGAAGGTAGGTATGTCATTTTCGTAGTGACTTTCGTAACGTGTTTTGTTATGCACGACATTAAGTGAAAACACAGGTAGGGCTAATGGCTAGTATTGTTTTAAAATAGGTTTCAAATTCGTTACTATAGAAAATTATAAATTTAGAAACCACGTTAATATCAAGTTTTAAAATATCAATTAAACAGCGTGTATAAAATAGGTAAACAAATCATATTCATTCATAATAAATAGGCGCGTAGGCACCGCCGATTTACGTTATAAATTGTTTATTGGAAATGTATCGATTACTGGATACATATTCAAGCTACCGGTATTAAACATACTTCTAAAATCGGTTAATACGATTCCAGATGTGTGTTTTAAGTTAATGTCGTACACAACAAAACAGGTTGCGTATATTAAAAATACTTTGTACAAGTTTTGTTAAATGTTATAATGCGAATACGGTCGCCTATAGTTTATATTTATATTTAACAATTAAATTTTAACGGAAATGGTAGATTACGGTGATCCAAGACCGTTCACCGTGATGAAGCTTATGTTCACAAGTAGACGTTTTCCTGACGATGATATTGATGATGTCTGATTATATTTTCACAGCGCACTCAATAGCTTGCTTATTTATCACTATGATTTTCGTTCACATGAATGAGCTTCGTCTCTGTAATTTACTAGTATTGTGCAATCAGCTGTAGTTTATACTTTGAATTCATGTCGGCTGTCTGTTGTATCACTAAGCACCTACATTGTCCACCCTCATGCTTTTGAATGTCATTTTATTGCAAAATTTGAAAAGTTTTTATTTTTCAGTTCTCAAAATATTAGCGTGGCCTATTTTTGACTGGCTGTATTTATAGTTTAAGCGGATGTTTTTTTTTTAATTTGCTATTTTTATTGTTTCTGTATACATCATCTGTATTAAGTGCATCAGCACTCAAAAAAACTTAGATTACTGTCCCTGGGTGGAATAGACGTCACATATTTTCGAAAATTTGGTTCCAGGGACATTGTGACACGGTGAGCGAGGAGCCGGCTGAGACGCAAAAAAGGTAGCGGGTTCGAATCCCGCTGTAGGATAAAGTTTGCATGATATTGTAGTAGTACACCAACTTGTAGTTTCCTATATAGGAATCCAAGTGTGATGTCAGGACTTAATATGTAACTGTTTATCATCATCATACCAACCATAGGACGCCCACTGCTGAACATTGGCCTCCCCCCATAGATTCCCAGAGCGACAAATCTTGTGCGGCCTGCGCTCATCGGCTCCCAGCAACTTTTATCAGGTCGTCTTTCCATCTAGTAGGGAGCCGTTCTACGCTGCGCATTCGAGTGCGCGGGTATCCATTTGAGAACCTTTCTGCCCCAACGGCCGTCAGTTGTGCCTACCCACTGCCACTTCAGCTTGCTAATCCTATGCTAAACGGCTATGAGACATAGGCTACTTTTTACTCGACTGCGCAGAATGATAATATTTTAATTGACAAAACACGCATGCGAAGCCGCTGGCGGAAGCTAGTATAGAATAATAACCGATTTTATTCATTTTATATTGAAAACAGGCGCAAACAAACCTTATCCCGACGTGATCGGAATACAAAACGTCGTCATGTGTAAATAATAAACAATTAAACTTATCTTCGTTTGGAATCGTGCTCATTAAAAAATCAGTTTACGTGACCAGTGTTCTGTTTGCAGAATAAAATGATAGCTATCAACTTAAGGAGTACAAGGAGATTAAATTGTTGCTTAAGGCAAATACTTTTTTAAGTTGTACAGTAAGTGAGTTTGTATGAGGCAGCTCAGACAGACAGATGTACAGTCAAATAAAAAGATAAGTGATCAGAGGAAAAATAAAAAAAATCAATGTTGATTAAATATATACCTAGTGGTTTGCCCCGAACTGAGGTCTCGCGAGTCTCCCAAAAAACAAAAAAAAATATTCATAAGTTTTTACTAATAAAATAGTGCCATGAAATGCGTAACCAACCTACTTAACCTACAGTTTCATTCAAATTACAAGAACGGGAGTTCATGTTAATTGGTTTTTTTGGGGTAGAAATTTCAGTTAGTCTGGATTTCAGTCTTTTCCCTATATTTGTGTTACTAAAGCTACACGAACACCAAATTTCAGCCCTGTGAGGTCACTGTGAATTTCGTCAAAGTTCAGTTTTTATTATGGCGAATAACTCAAAAACTACATGGATAAAACTTTAAATAAAAACTGGGTCGAAATTTACTAATGAATACCTTTGATTAGACGTCCCGTTTGACTTAATAATCTTATTTTGATTTTTTTACCCGTTTTAAATCCCAATATTTCAACAACCTCCCACATTTTTAACTCATTTAGTCACACTAGGATTGTGCCAACACTTCCTACCGAAAGTTATCCTCGGACAAACAAACATACATACATACATATGTACAACGCCGATCTGCCAAAGTTAATTTAAATATCTCGCTTTGCTCGATTATACATTTTATACATTTGAAAGTAACTCTATCCCTCGTGGGCCGATTTTGATAAAAGTTATTTATTGATATGGGCCTAGTAATCATATTTTATATGTGAAAATTGCTGCTTGAAATAAGCGTTATATATGATATTATTATTATATAGAATACGACTTGGGTTGAGACATAGGCCTACTTTTTATAGACAAAACACGCATGTGAAGCCGCGGGCGATATCTAGCATAATCATATAAAATTTAGATCGGAAATTCGTTGGTGTGTCGAAACTCATTCGATAGCCCATGGTATTTTGTTAAAAATGAAACTGTAGTGCTGTTTATTTGTTTTTTGTTATGATAGCGCCGGCAAAGGTCACTTATCTTCTCATCTGACTGTATTTCGTTTTGATTTGTGTTAGTTTTGTTGTCATCTCGGATCCGACGCAAAAATCTCGTCATCCATAATACGGAACCTGTATTTCACGTTTGGTAGTTACTAATTACTAATTATTTATTGAAAGGAAAATTATTTTCTAGCATTAAATTTTCCTAAATTTATACTAATAATATTCAAAGGCATGAATTTTAAAAGCACATACTTTAATTTAATACTTGCAATGAATTTCATAACATTGTTTTCAATGAAAGAAATTAAAACGTACGGCAGTAGGTCAAATACGGGATTTACCACGTACCGTTTTATCGGTGTTTCGACCGTCAATGTGTATGTTCAATTCGTAAACCTTCATCAGGGGTGGTGATAAATCCCGTGTTTATAATAATGTTGATAATTTTTGAAATAAATCACGTAAGTTTTCTAAGTAAAATAAATACCACGATGTTCTGACCGGAGGGCGAATCATTTCTCGCAATAGAATATCGAAATGTTTCAGAACGTGGAGCTACCAGAAACGTTCAGCCCGAGCTTGAAGAGTCTTCTCGAGGGCCTGCTACAGAGGGACATCAATAAACGCTTAGGATGCAAGGGGAGAGGGTAAGTTATAGAATACTCTTTATTGCACACCAACAAAATTAAAAATACAATAAAAATACACAAAAATAAAGGTAAGTACAATGGGCGGTCTTATCGCTAAAAGCAATCTCTTCCAGAAAACCTATCACACCTTTCTACACCTATCACAGATGTGATCAGGAGGTGTTATTTACACCTTTCACAGTCCGCGCCACCACTCAAGTCTTACGGCAAAAGCGGGAACTAAATCTCGATTTCTGCGATAGCAGCGCCGCGTCATCGGACTTCAGTGGTAGCGCGGACTCTACAGTTTATTTCTGGCCTTATCTCAAGTTACTGAGTTTGTACAACTGACTGTTTATTTGAATAAAAAATAATCTTGTAGGGACTAAAAGTTTATGTAAGGGTACACTTTCAAAATAAAAGATACAATTTTTTTTTAATAAATACTTTGTGTGGAGTCTTGGATGTATTTTTAACCAAATTAAAAAAAAAGGTAAAGGTTCTCAATTTGTCGGAGTTCAGGGATTATTCTTTACGACGTTGTCCTCAGGGGTGGTCCCATATAAATTTGGTCAAGATCTGATGATGGGATCCATGCTTTAATATATATAGCATTCGCCTCTTTAAGTTCGCCTTTGTACTAGTTTTATATAATTGTGCAATAAAATATTTTTAATCAATCAATCAATATATGGACGAATAATTCGTTACCACGGTGAAATCTGTTGATTTTGATGATTATCTGAAATCGATTATACTATTGTTAAAAAAGTTTAAGTAAAGATTACAACGTTGCTGGTGGAATCTTGGATGTATTCTAATATATAACTATATATTATATTATTATATGCATATAATAATTATATATTACCTAATATGTAACCGACGATGGGGTAGGACCGTAAACTTTTTGAAGTTAAATTTTCTCAAAAAATCATTGAACTCGCGACACAGTTACCGTTATCGACTCCTCTGTATATAAGTATTTGTAGTGTAGCCTGCTTTAAAATTTTGAGTACCCAAACACACACGTAATTATTATTATGAATACGGGATTTATCATGTACCGTCTTATCGGTGTTTTGGCCGACAATGTTCAATTAATTAATTAGTTTATTTAATTGTTGTAGAATCAAACACACATAATTGTTCAAGTTTTCACTTCTCCCGGAGTGCCACTTTTTTTTTCTCTACTTAATTAGAAAAAATCCATTACACCATTGACACTAAAGAGACAAATCTTTGCCATCCAAGAAGGCGTGTTGTGTTGCCAACAGAAATCAAATTAAAAGTGTTATTTAAAAATCTTTAAACATACTCTATCTTAATTAACTACTAAAAGCTTGAAACGTTGGCAACTTGTGTGTAATGGACGAGTAACCTAAAATAATCATTGTTTTATAAATACGAAACTAAAATCAACAGTAATTTAACTCTCGACCAGACAATTAACCCGACGCATTCAAGTTGCGTCTGTCACTTCCCAACGCATTTGAATCTTTATTGTGCCAATTAACATCTATTAACCCAATAATACGGTCCCCGTGTGTGACGCATATCATGTGATTTGTTTCTTTATGTGTCAATAAGGTTCATAGTCACTTGCACCATAACCATAACCAGCCTTGCATTAGAACGTTAACCGACACCTGAATATTTATATAGTAAAAGAATTACGAAACAGACAGACAGATTTCAAGACGCGACGTTCCCCTTGATACTGGAATGCGATATCAATTTCGCCACCAAGTCACTTCTCGTCCAGTGCGAAATTATAGGTATGTATGCCATGTAATTTATGAATTGCAATTTTGCAGCGCTGACGAGTTGAAGGAACACATGTTCTTCGCGGGCATTGACTGGCAGCAAGTCTACCACCAGAAGTACACTCCACCGCTCATTCCTCCGCGCGGAGAGGTCAACGCAGCTGACGCTTTCGATATCGGAAGCTTCGATGAAGAAGATACTAAGGGAATCAAGGTAATAACGGTAGAAGAGTAATAGATTTCCTTGTGAAGAGCCTCGCCCGTGGAAGTACTACCCCCATACCTATTTCTGCCGCCAAGCAGTATTGCTGTTTCGGTATGAAATGTATAATAGTTTCCGGTCAAATTATAGGCACATGAGCTTTACACCTGTATGCCTCAAGTTGATGGACGAAGGGCAGTGCATCGTAGAAAAAAAAAGAATTGTTAAGCATGAGCAAAAATTACAGCGAGAATGAAAAACACTCATTTAGTTCCCGCAGCTTTGGGTTAGCGAATGTTATTTTTCGAGTAAGTGCTGCTCTCACAAATACGTTAGCTTCGTTCCACTCTCTAAAACAGGTTTACTTTACACCCCATCATCGCTGTAATGTTGCACCCAAGGGGGTTTCTATAATTTCGTAATCTGTTAGGCTGCGTTCACACGAGCGCGATTTTTTTCGGCGCGACAATGCGCGGGAGTCGCGTAAGCGCCGCTCGCTCACAAGTTTATCTCATTCACATAAACCCTAAGCGGCGCGGGGGGAGCGGAGGCGGCGCGGGCGCTGAGCGTGCGCTCTTACATTAATATCGATAAAATGTGTACTTTATGTGAATGACATAAACTGTAAATTCAAAAGTTTCCGAGGAGCAAGCGGCGCTTACGCGACACGCGCACGTTGGCGCGCCGAAAAAATCTCGCTCGAATGAACGCAGCCTTAGTGCTGTTACAAATAAACGCGTTTGATCTCCACAGTAGAGCTGTTTATTTCGTCGGGACAGTTTACATTAGCTCAGTGGTGTTAAACTACGGTAAGGGTGTAGCAATATTATAACTAAATGGGTAGATCTAGTGGCATCCAAGTTGGCTGATTTTATGTTGTGAATTGGTTAGTGAAATCAATTATTTACATGTCGAGTCGTTAAAAAAGTTGGGAGTGCCGACGAAAATGAAAACTTAAACAATTACGAGATACTTATGTACAGAGGTATCGGTAACGGTAACAGTGTCGCGTGTTCAATGGTTTTTTTCCTCCATCTCAAAAAATGCCTAACGCGCCTAAAGAAGTTTTCACTTCAAAAAGTCTAGTGTGAAGTAACTCATTTCTATTAGTATATTTAAAAATCTTTTTTCAAAGCTGCTGTCCTTTTCTTGAGCTTTAGTTTGTTGTGACAACATTTGACAGTTCTTTTATTGCAATCTGTAAAAATTCTACTCATGAGCACAGCTCTAGAATATGGAACCAGTCTAGTAATTAGTTTTAGGTACTTAAGCATTGTTATAGAGTGCAGTACAAGAGTGCATAGTATAAGGGTGGTACTAATGTACTCCCTTATAAAACACTAGCTTCCGCCAGCGGCTCAGCCATTACGATGTGATTGAGTAACAAATAAACATCCAAACTTTTGCATTTATAATATTAGTGTGATATAGACCGGCCATAGGTGATATTGTTAATATATCACTTATGGCCTTATAATATAAGTATGTATTTACATTATACCTAGTCAGGTCATAAGTGTTGTAATATAGTAAAAACTTTTCTTTTAGAATGCTGGCCACAAAAAAGTTTATAGAATTCGAATTTCGAATTGTTCATGAAAATAAAAATGTATACTTATTAAAATTTTACTCATTTTTAAATATGGAGTGGACGCTTAAAGAAGACCGTGTTGCAGTTATTGCCTTGCATCGTTGCGGTTACGCGCCAATTCAAATTTTTGACATACTGAAAAATTTGAATATAACCAAAAGATTCGTTTATCGCACCATCAAACGATACAATGAAGACTCTAGTGTAGATGACAGGTCAAGAAGTGGTTGCCCTTGGTCTGTTAGGACTCCAGCAGTGATAAAAGCTGTGAAGGCGCGAATTCAAAGAAATCCCAAACGTAAGCAGAAACTGTTGGCCCTTCAGATGGGGTTAAGCAGAACCACGGTGAAAAGGGTGTTAAATGAAGACTTAGGGCTTCGGGCATATCGAAGAAAAACAGGACATCGTTTGAATGCTCGTCTAATGGACCTGAGACTGAAGAGATGCCGCGCTTTGTTGAAGCGGTACGCGGGAAAAAAATATCGGGAAATTCTTTTTTCGGATGAAAAAATTTTTACCGTAGAAGAGAGCTACAACAAACAAAATGATAATGTGTACGCACACAGTAGTGAAGAAGCGAGCAACCGTATTCCGCGTGTCCAACGAGGTCATTTTCCATCCTCGCTCATGGTATGGTTGGGAGTTTCTTATTGGGGCTTAACAGAGGTACATTTTTGTGAGAAAGGTGTAAAAACGAATGCAGTTGTGTATCAAAATACAGTCCTGACGAACCTTGTGGAACCTGTTTCTCATACCATGTTCAATAACAGGCACTGGGTATTCCAACAAGATTCGGCGCCAGCTCATAGAGCGAAGAGCACACAAGACTGGCTGGCGGCGCGTGAAATCGACTTCATCCGGCACGAAGACTGGCCCTCCTCCAGTCCAGATTTGAATCCGTTAGATTACAAGATATGGCAACACTTGGAGGAAAAGGCGTGCTCAAAGCCTCATCCCAATTTGGAGTCACTCAAGACATCCTTGATTAAGGCAGCCGCCGATATTGACATGGAGCTCGTTCGTGCTGCGATAGACGACTGGCCGCGCAGATTGAAGGCCTGTATTCAAAATCACGGAGGTCATTTTGAATAAACCTTAGTGTCATAAGAATCTATGTTTTGTTAAGTTCATTTTGGTATATAAATGGTTACATAATGAATAAACTTGTTTCAATTATTTTATATTAAACATGTGACAGAATTTATGACCTGACTAGGTAAGTAAGTATTTACAAACACAGAAAAAAGTATATAAGAATTCTATCAGTTATCTGGTTCCCATAGTACAAGCTCTGCTTAGTTTAGGGCTAGATAGCACTGTGTAAAATCCAATGTCAAAAAATGTGTCCAGCAATATTTATTTAGTTAATGAGCATTCCTTTGCCCACAGCTAACCGAAGCGGATCAGAAACAGTACATGGACTTCCCGCTGGTGATATCTGAGCGATGGCAGTCCGAGGTGGCCGAGACCGTATTTGAGACAATCAACCAGGAGGCCGATAAGAACGAGACGAAGAAGAAATCCAAACACAAGCAAAAGTTCGACACTGATGAGAAAGGTAAACCTACGGACACGTTTGTCACTATCCGCAGCCACAATGACCACGGCAGACCAGCGCCTTGACAGAGTGAATCTACATAACAAATGCTGAGTAGGAATGGAACGTTTCACGAGTAGCATTTGAAAAATCATGTCACACCTGCTATTTTCCTTCGCATAACCTGCTAAAAATCATACAAATGAAATCACTTTATCGTATATCGGTCGCAGTCATTCGGGTCTGCTTCAAATCACAGTCATTCGCATTTCTTCGGGCGATTTCGTTGCCCGTGATTTTTCACATATGAAATAGCAGTGATAAAAAATAATCGTATGATCATGTAAATGATTTAAAAGTAGCAATCATTTCCATTCCTAATGCTGAGTGGTGGTTCTTTTTGACACTATTTTAGCCTACGCCTAGTTTAAAGATATAATTTCATTGCTGAGTACATTGGTGACACGATAAACGTTTTTATCGCACACTTGTACCCCCACATATGAGGTGCTACTTAGTAATTTTTTATTCCTTCAGTTTTTTACCCATTATTGCTGTTTCTATTGTATGTTGTATTATGTGATTATCTTTAGCTTGTATTGGAACCCTGACTTATATGCGCGTGTATCATCGATTTCATTTTTGTAATTACACCCTTGTTACATTGTTCCAAATAAAGATGATTAAGATTATCTTTATCTAATTTATTACAGAGTCTGACTGCATCCTTCACGGTTACATCAAAAAGCTAGGCGGTCCGTTCTCCAGTGCGTGGCAATCGCGCTACGCCAAGCTGTACCCGAATCGACTCGAGCTGCACCTCGAAAACAGCGCCAAGCCGGAGATGATCCTACTCGACACCGTGGAGGAGGTCTCCTCTGATCTCGTCTCTGTGAAAGGCGAGCAGTGCATTGTTCTGCGCACCAGACACGATACTAAGATCGTGCTGACTAACACGGTGAGTTTCTCATGCGTTCGTCTTTCACAGCTTCGATTTGCTTAGGAGCTGTTACCAATGACACAAGAGAGCAGCTCGCTTCGCGTACTGATTCATAACGCTTTATTGTACATCACACTTAAATTAAACTAATACTCGCCCCGAACTGAGATCTCGCGTAATCTTTGACCATCAAAATAGTGCTACGAAATGAATTTCCAGACTTTTTTTTATATTTGTGTCACTAAAGCTAAACGCATCCCAATTTCAGCACTGTGGGGTTCAGCCCTGTGAATTTTGTCAAAGTTCAGTTTTTATTATGGCTAATAACTCAGACACTACAAGGACTAAACTAAAAATTAAAAACGGGGTCGAAATGTACTAATGAAGACCTTTCATTTGACGTCCTATTTGATCTAGTAATCTCATTTTAATTTTTTTTTACCCCTCTTGAACCCCAATATCTCAACAACCCCCCCAATATTTTTAGCTCATTTAGTCACACCGAAATTGTGCCATCTCTACCTACCTATGTATCAAATTTCACGATGATCGGATCTACGCTTCGAAAATCATCCTCGGACAAACAAACATACATACATACATGAAACGCCAATTTGCCCAAGTTGATTTGGAGATCTCGCTTCGCTCGATAAAAACAAAATATAAAAAACAAATAACAAGACAATCGTAAATACAAGTGGTGGTCTTATCGCTAAAAGTGATCTCTTCCAGACAACTTTTGGATAGAGTGGATTTCACGAGAACGTCATAGGACGGTATGGTTTTCGCATTTGTTGTTTATGAATTCTTTCATAATGCAAACCAATTTCATCCCGCCAGAATTCTTATTCATAGTAATCGTAGGTAGAATCTACAGGTCATCCAAAGGTTGCATGGAAGAGATTGATTTAAACGATAAGGTATTTTGTTATCAACTGTATTATTTAAATGTTTCTTTATAACGGTGTGCAATTCAGATGTAATAACAATGATGCTGGACGTTTCACACAGCGCCATCTAGCCCCAAACTAATCAAAGCATGTACCATAGGAACCAGATAACTGATAGAGTACTTATATTCCTATTTTTTTCTAAATACATACATACAATATTATAGAAAAACAACCAGACTGAAACAAATATCTGTCAGATCATGCAAACATTCAGCGGTGGGAATCGAACCTGCAACCTCCTGCGTCTCAGATGGCTATTCGCCCACTGCGCCACAAAGGTTGAAATAATCTATCTACAGGTTAACTTTTTATACTGCTACAAAGACAGGTAATCATATTTTTTTCTCTGGTCTGCATAACTCGTACTAGTCCTTGATATGCATCACTCTTGTCATCAGGATGAGATCGGACTGAAGGAGTGGGCGCTATCCCTCCGTTCCGCGCACAAGAACTCGCAGGACCTGCTGGCGTCCATGGCTAAGAAGGCGGGCAAGATCTACGGCACGGACGGACCGAAGGAGTCGCTGGGAGTGGCGCGGGTGCCTCCCCCCGCCGCCGCCGCGCCGCACGCGCCCAACGGGAACAACTAGCATGAGCTTCCCGCGCCCAACAAGGGCGCGAAGATGTTCCGCCGCTCTAAGAGCGCAGCTCAACTCATCAAGTGAGCGCTCGACGGCACACTCTGTCCGTCGCGGTTGGAACATGACTGTACCGGTATCGATGTATCGCGTGAATTCCGTTCGTGGTCTGCTCGTTAGTGTTAGTGGTTAGGTAGCTGTGAGTGCCGTCTCATCGCCGCCGCCGCTCTTAGCGCTAAGGACTCATAGTGACTTTTAGGACTGCCAATTATAATAATAAAATGGAATGCTGCTCGCATTTTAATGTTGTACGAATTAATGTGATAGGGCCGATCAAATTTATAAAATGTATAAATATGTATCTCCTTTTTCCTACAGTGATTTTCGATTGTGGATAATGGATAAAGTTTTGTAATAATTTGCACCGATTGAATTTTGTAATTATCGACGTAACTTTCTGGATGTTGTATTTAACTTGTAGTAGATATTGTATAAAATGAATAACTTGTAATTCGAGTAGATAAGCATAGCGACTATAATATGTGTTTGTGCAATAGTATATTCAAGTAAAAATATTACTTATATTGGTCGATTAATTATATAATTAGAGTCTTGACAATTTGAACGCAATTGAATTGTTCGTCGTGCGTATAAAATATAGAAGCTTCAAATGAATCGATTTATAAGGTAATTAGAAATTGTAGCACTCTGTTACCACAGAGTATTGCACACGCGGCACCGCACTCATAGACCCCTGTTATACCTAACCGACCTACTTACTTTGTCTTGTCTCCATTGCTCTCTTACGCAATACAATAAGTTTAATGTATAGTTCCTGTTTATTATTATTAAATACGCGGAACAATTACCTTTTTTATTGAATGGTACTTAACAATAAAGGTTTTGATGTTGCGTTCTAAACCAACTTACAAATAAGTTCAATGTTATTTATACTTAGATACCAGTGTAATTAGGTCTAAAATCTCTTTTCATATAATATTTAGAGGCAATACTTTTCTAACAACATTTAGGTGTGGTTAATAATAACAATAGACGTAATGGCAATATTTAGAGAAGTTTTAAATGTGAATGTCTAAGATATTATTTGAATATTTGTTTTAAACCTTTATTCCATAATGACTTTGGCCTAGCCACGGTGAAATTTGATAGTTGTGCATTATATTCTGAATAACAATGCAATTTGAAATTGTTATGTCTGATGCAGATTTAGTTGTTTTATGTAAACAGCTGCTTCTATTGTTGCCATAATTAATTTTATGACTTTTATCATAGTGATAATTTGTATACACGTAGTACTTGTCAATAGGTTGACGACGGTTTACATATTGTACGTATATAATTTTCATTCTTATTTTAATTATAATTAGATGCTAGTCAAATGAATTCTTTACTGAAATGATTGATTTTAATAAAATTAAGTAATTTAAATGTACCTAATAGCTTAATAACTGTTTGAACAGTATTATAGGTTAGTTGTTTGTTTCTTGATAAAATCTATCTATTGTGATATTTAAAATCTTTGCATAGGATAGTTGTATCTGAGGCGTTCACTTTCCTTTTTTATCTCTTATTTATATATGCTTTTTATTTGTATATCGTTTAGGGTCTAATATTTACTGAGTAATGCATGCAATACAGTAGAGTATTTGATAGTGATTCAGGAATAAGTAATTAGGGTACATGGGTCAATAATCTAGTTAGTTTGATTTATATTATAGCTATAAAGTTTTCAAGTTTTTATCGTGCACTGATACGAGAAGTTTCTACCTCACTTGATTTCTTCCATAATAAGTTAAAATGCATTTTTAACCTCCATATTATTTTTAATTATTTTCATATCTAAATACATAGTGAAAATAATATTCGTTGTATACTGCACAATAGTTTGTAAAGGTGTGCTCACGGGCATATCGTTACGTAGTTAAATAACGTATCGTAAGTGTAACGATAAAAACATGGCAACTTTAAAGATGTAAGATTGTAAGATTTCAATTCTTGAAAATGTAATCCAAAATAATAGATAATAGCTGTAGGTATTACTGCAAATTCCAAGTCGATCGACTTCGGCGGCCAAAGTAGCTAGAACATTTTACATTCCGGTATGCCAAATCAGAGAAACGGTCGGCTATTATTGCATTTATTGTTGCTATATTATTAATACATTTGTTTTTACTGTTGCATTATGATAATCCAAGCTGTAAATTCATTCACGGAAAATCTTACAGCGTTCGTTAGCTCAATTCTCTTTGAAAGTTATTATGTTTGCATAAGTCTTAGCAATTGTTTAGAGGGAAAAGGAACGTACGAAAGATCCGGAAGCCTTATCAGTCTGAGTGATAACGTGGGCGATCTGTGTTGAATATACAGCTACGGACTCAAACGATCGGACGCCATTAACAGATTGTTTTTAGCTTTTAAGCTATATCGCACAAGGTATATGCCAAAAGTGCTGTCAGTAACATAGTATCAATATGGCATCTGCCGAACGAATGGTGGTGCTAGGACGCAATACTTGTGATTGGGAATGGCACGTAGCATGTGAAAAATCATATGTCACACCTGCTATTTTCCTTCGCATAACCTGATAAAAATCTTTCAAATGAAATCACTTTCGTTTTTCATCAGTCGTTCGCATTTCTTCGGAATTCAACGGGTGTTTTCGTTATCCGTGATTTTTCACATGTGAAATTGTAGTGATAAAAAATAATCATGAAAATGATTTCAAAGTAGCCATTATTTCCATGGCTACTTGTGATACCTACAGTCACGAGCTGTATGATGATAATAGCTTATATTATGTTATACTAACATCACACTAAAGAGCGCTTACAGACAGACGGTACGCGGTTGTCGAACAAGTCAGCTTTAATGCGACATAGTACATACTGTTCACATTTTATGTTTGTGACTACATATTCATTATTACTGATAGCACAGTTTGCGTAGCATCCTCGTGTGATATTGCTTTAATGGCGTTGGCTATTTGTTTATACAATTTTGGTAATGGTGTTGTGAAAATAATTCAAAAGTAGGATTGAAACCTGATTAGCTAGATCTGCATCAGACACTCGTTATCAACCTCTGTTATAAATATTTTTATTGTGAACCTACATTATGTGTAGTAAATTGTTTATTTAATCAATTGGTTGTTTTTATTTATATACTAAGTTTAAATTCAATTTTTATTTAGGCATGACCATTATTTGAAATCGTTGAGCTTAATTTGCAAAAATATGCATGATGGGTTCCTAATAGCTGATTATTGCAATGAAATTATTTGTTTTGCTGGAATTATGGCTGTATATACATAGGTGCATATGATTAGTCTGTTTCACAATCCTCACTGTGTAACTCGGCATGCAAACAAAATATAAAATAAGGATGTACCTACAAATTAAAGATAACAAATTTCAGAGCAAGTATTTGCTTTGAGGCATAGAGAAATGCTCGGAGGGTTTAACACCAAAATACATTTAGTTATTGCTCAAAAAAATGTCTAGCATTTTCCTAATGATAATGATAATGTTTATCTTTTGACATCTACATACTTAGATATGTCAACAATAATATAATAATAAAGAGCAACTTATCGTAACGAATCACACTATAACTAATATATAGCAGTATTTATTGAATCCACATCAAATAAAAATAAAAGTAAATAAAATAAGTATACCTACATTAAAATATGAAAATATGCTTCTAAATTAGTAACTTATGTCAGCGCAAGGAAAAGGACAAGTCATAGAGAAATACTAATAGACTTTTTATGTAATAGACAGGGAAGTACAAGATGTCAGCGAAACGCGGCATTTGAAAATCTGGCGATTTTTTTACCTAATTGAAAAGATATAATGTTTTTCCAAATGTTCGAGGCTTTTACATTCTATACAACGCTTACGGTTTCTATTAATTTAGGATCAAGCTACAAAAAAATGGAGAATTCAGAAGTGAAGAGAAATTATGGAGCAGGAATTGGGATTATCATAACCTGTCTTTTATGCGGTGTTGATATCTTCCACACGATGCTCATGGTGTGGGGTAATGTTGTTATTATCAAGTGCAGTGATAGACGGTTAGTATCCATATTGGACTATCACTCAGTATCTAATTGAATATTGAGCGTAGGAGACTATCCAAAACTACGAAATTATAAGTAGTCATAACTCCACCATTTATCTACCGATTTCTTAAATTCTTTTTTTATTTGAAAGGATATACCTACTTTCAGATTGGTCCCATATAAATTTCAGCAAAATCGGTTCTGTAGTTAGGTTTTTTCTGTTAGTTATATTGTTGTTAAAAAGTTACCTGTTTTCAGTTACATTCACCAGATGAGCTTATGCTGGACATGGTTATACCTCCTCTTTATACACATAAAGCTTATAAACGCTTGTTATGCGGTATGGCTAAACCAGACCATAGCGCTCAGACTGGTCGGCATGGCGTTTGAAATGCACAGTTCTACTAAAACCTTAAATAAAGCCTCTTCTTCCGTGAGGATCAACAGCACGGGTGATTCGGATCTTTTTGTTAAAGAGCCTTCGGTCACCGATATAATTTCGTATGCGTTTTTCTTCATTGGATTGCACAAAGGTACGTACGTAGGTGCCCATTCGCCACTTTCGACGCAATTTTTTTTAAGTCAGAGAGTAGTGGCGGCTTATGTAAGAAAACTAATTATTAAAATATGGGAGTTATCTCCTAGATACCATTTATCGATGTTATGTACGATCGACAATGAGGGCACTCAACAACCCCACGAGTACGAGCCGGATGAACAACTGAAATGTTTTCGGTTGTGATAATTCCAGTATGACAAAAAATTGGAAATATCGTACCTACTGTAACTGTGGGTTATAATTATATTTAAATTTCTATCCATTCCTTTTGACTTCAGACTTATCTTACAGGACCTTACTACAAATGGAAAACATTCATCGAACATTTCAATGGTTCTTTTGGAGATCTTGGAGATTGCAGAATAATTACGGAACAAAAATTGATGAAATTGTTTTGCTGTGTGGCTGGTTACTTTCTTCTGAGAATGAAATATTCTCCGTCGGTAAGAAAAAAAAATATCTATACATATGGCTACCCCTTTAGATATTTTTTTTATTTCTTAGGAAAACTAACAGCACCTTAAGACTAAAAAAACTATACTAAATAAACCTCTGATGCCCATTAACAAGTTTTCGGATATTGAAGCCTTGTTACAAGTTGTGGAAAAGAGACAAACTAAGTAGAATACACCAAAAAAGCAATAAAAAAGAAAACTAGACACAAAGATAACCAAGTATGAAACTATTTCAAACCAGAGGTAGGACGAAGCATAAATGAAAACGTTTGTTATTTTAGTTAGGCTAACTTATGAAGGAACTGTATTTGGTGGTCTACCTAGTGTGCACTATGAAATTATAACGACTGAGGTATTACAATTACATGTCTTTTACTAAATTTAGATTTAACATGCTAGCACTGACACCGAATCTTCACAAGTGGAGGAGATCTGTCATCTGTCATGGCTGCCGGATGTCCACCCACAGTGTAGAGAGGGGACACCTTACTAGTGCGGTGATAGATCCCGTCCAACAACATACCTAACACTTGTCGACATTGGTTTGACTAACGTTATCTGCTGTTTATTTATTCAATTTCAGATTTACAACGACAATTCGTTTTACACACGCTACGGTATGGACGCCCGCTATCTCTACAATATCCACTTCTGATGATGTATTTGCTTCAAAGTGAAATTGTAATGCTTCTGTCTACTTCTGTGTGTACTGAAGCCGGGTTCGGAGTGTATGCGGGCAAGTGCCAGTCGTTGCCGGGGCAACATAGCTTGTTGAAATTAGCGTAAGATTTAAAATGCTCCTGTACTGACATGTACCGATTCCCTGTACCTATCAGTATTTTTCGTACCTTACTAAGTAGTGCTTGTGTTATTATGGTCCTTTTCATATCTACCTAATAGAAAAAGGCCCGTAACACAGAAGCAACAGATTGGTGCACCTTTTTAGATAGGCTATCTTTTTGATTGAGCGAAGCGAGATCTCTAAGTCAACTTGGGCAAATCGGCGTGGATAACTTTCCAAGAGTTTATCCAATCATCATGAAATTTGGTATATAGGTAGGTAGTGACGGCTCAATTTTGGTGTGATTCAATGGGCTAAAAATGTGGGGGGGTTGTTGAGATATTAGGGTTCAAGCGGGGGGGGGGAGGCAATGAAAATGAGACAAGTGGGACGTCAAATGAAAGGCCTTCATCAGTACATTTGAACGCCGTTTTTCATCAAATGGCACGTCTAATATAAGGTCTTTGTGAGTGCATGTCGACCCTATTTTTATTTTTAGTTTAAATTTTGTAGTTTTTTAAATTATTAGCCATATAAAAACTGAACGTTGACAAAATTCACAGGGTACACCAGTGACCCCACAGTCCTGAAATTTGGTATGCGTGTAGCTTTAGTTACACAAATATAGGTAAAAATCTGAAATCTAGAATAAATGCAATTTCTACCCAAAAAGAAAAACCAATTAACATGAACCCCCATCACCTATATGAGTGAATGAAACTGCAGGTCAAGAAATTGGTTATGCATTTCGTGGCACTATTTTCATTGTCAAATATAACGAATAATTTTTTTGTTATATTGGAGATTCACGAGATCTCAGTTCGGCCCGAACCACTAGTTTAAATAATTTGAATACTTAGTCAGTGTATCACGATCACTCTGAGATGTTTAGGTAGGTGCCGCTCTTATTGATAAAAAAAATTCGGTTTGCTCGTGTTTGCAGAGCAACTCCAAAAGAAGGGTTGGAAGAAGAATACAACTTTTCAATGTTGAAAAACTTTGAGCATTATCGGTTACTGATAGGCCCACGCATGAAAGATACTCTGAAAGGCTGGGACATGGCAACGGGCTATTGGTTCTGGGCGCACATCTACAAGAACCTTCTGAAAACTAATAATTATAATAAAGAAGCCAGGTGAGCAGAGTAATCTTGCAATTCCGAGTTCATAAACGTTTCAGTTGGGACAAAATATATACTAAAATAAAAAAGTGACACTCCGGGAATACTTACATACAGAGGTGTCGGTAACGGTAACAGTGTCGCAAGTTCAATGATTTTTTCCCATCTCAAAAAATGCCCAACGCGCCTAAAGAAGTTTGCACTTCAAAAATCTTCAATTGAAGGGTTTGAATTCAAACGGGCGTCTATAGATCCTTCAATAATATAATTTTTACAAAAATCTAACAACCGACTTCAAAGTTACCTGGAATATTCACACTGAAAAATACAGTCGAATTGAGAACCTCCTCTTTTTTTGAAGTCGGTTGAAAACAATGTTCAGAGCTGATGATCCTAGAAACAGTACTAATTTCCTTACAAAACATCGCTAAAGAAATATTTAAAAAAACAATTTCGTTTAATATCATCTATCAAACAAAAAAAAATTACAATAGTCATATTAAATTTTAGTTTTACAGTAGGTACTAAAAGTCTAGAGTACATTGACTGTAGCTACAGACGGACAGACCGAAACAAAGGAGTTTGGAACCTTAAAACACGTTTCTGTGTCATCCGTTTGGGAGCTACAATACCACAAATATGAAATAATATTTAATGCATGAAATATGGTTAGATTACAAAATCAATTTTAGTTTAGATCCAAGATGAAATTCCAAAGACCTCTAAACTTTCTAATTTTAACACTTTAGCTAGTATTTTTTTCGTATTACAGAAGAGCCTGTTCATATCTAGCGTGGACCCTATGGAGTGGGCCTACGCTGCAACAATTCCTTATCTCTTTGACATTATGGATTCACATCCATTTGGAGTCAGAGTACGGTGAATTTTACCAAACAAACACATCGGTTAGTGCTATATATTTAAAACATAACCATAAACAAAGTTGACAGAATGGTTGGCACACTATTGCTTTTATGACATTAATATTAACCCATTCCAATGACATAATTGACTTTGAATTAGAAAGTTTAGAGGTCTTTGGAATTTCATCTTGGACCTAAACTAAAACTAGGTACTATGACATTTGTTTTTATTTTGTATTGTATTAGACTTTTCTAATTTTATTTTCTTATTCGTGTGTTGATTGATAATGTTTTTCATGACATTAGATATTTACATAATTTAAATGTAATTTATATAATAATTTATATTTGCACACCATCTGTATGGTAGAATATATAAGGATGAACAAAATGTAACATCAAAACATATATTCTGGCAAATGAACGTTCTGATTTCTGATAACGCAACAAACAAAGATAGGTAGGTAGAAATAAAACTCATTTTTTTGCCCTTCAGATAGCACATTTTTAATCAATAGCCCAAAAACCTCACACGAGACATCCATAGTTCATTTGGAGATCTCGCTTCGCACGATCATTTATAAAGGGTATTTGTTGTTTGTATGTTTTTAAGGGGTAATATCAGAAACTACTGAATCGATTCTGATAATTATTTAGCTGACAGAAAGCTACAATATCCCTGTGTGCAATAGGCTATATTTTATTTTGATAAAAATCCGTGTGAAGTCGGCTCGGGTGAGCTAGTATCATTAACATCATTCATTCTCAGCCCGTTTCGACCCACTGCTGGTCATAGGCATCTCTCTTTCCTATCCTGTCAGTCTGAACCACGTACGACCCACGGTCTTATTAATGTCGCCGAACCAGCTCGCTGGTGGACGTTCCCTATTTCGATACCCGAGTCAGCTGGTATATAAATAAAATTAAACATGTTTACAGAGGTTTATTTTTCCCAAGTGATGCATAATCCGTGCACTGTTTATTTCTCAATTTAGATAAGTATTTATATTATGATTTTCTAAAATAAATCCATTTATTGAGGTTATCAAATGGTTTATCACGTGTGAAATAAACTTATTCTCTTAAAAAGTGGGTAGGACCAGCAGCTATTGTTCTGATCACAACCTGTACTCGCATAAGTAATAGTACAAACTTTGCTTAGTATGGGGCTACCTTCCATTGTTAGCTACGAATTTATAATATTCCATAGGAATGGAAAGACAAGATATGGTTAAATTTACATTTGAACGTTGTTTTAGATGAAAGTGCCTTGGGACATAGGGTTCTCAATGATGCGAATATTCTGCTTGATCTACCTGACTCCATGTTTCATAGTCCACGACGCTGCAATCCTTTTCAAGTACTATAACTCCATATTCTGGGTCTTCCACATATTGTTACTAGTTCTGATTATAGGAGCCTTTGTTATTCACAAAAGTAAATAAATATTCATTTTGAGATTTGATACTGAAATATACCAAGACTTTTTAATGCATCTGTGTGTTTTAATAATACTGTTAGTGCCTGTTTCAGTACCTCTAACGCTATCCAACAAAAAAAAATACGTCTTTTGTTTTGGCCGAATGATTTTTATCCGCGTGAAACAGGCTCTGAAATAAAGATGATAGTAAGTAGGTAGGTATACCTTTATGAATATAATTGTTTTAGATAAATAAATAAATAAATATTGCTGGACATTTCACACAGCGCTATCTAGCCCCAAACTAAGCAGAGCTTGTACTATGGGAACCAGATAACTGATAGAATACTTATATACATTTTTTTTTGGTAAATAGGTACTTACTAATATTTAGAGAAAAAACCAGACCCGGAACAAATATCTGTAGATCATGCAAACATTTGTTCCGCGGCGGGAATCGAACCCCCCTTTCGATCGAAAGGGATCATCGGCTAGATTTAAGTGGGAGTGGGGGGCCACGTTAGCAGAATGCACCCTGAGAAATGGGCTCATATTGTTACACCATGAACACCTGAAGACGCCAGCCGCGACGCAGATCGCGACACCTTCGAAAGAGGATGTTGTGAAATATTGAAGGATAGTGATGGCTGGAAGGACCTTTGCCCAGCAGTGGGACAAGACAGCTTATACAATTAAAAAATAAAATCTGTTTAAACATTTTCAACAACTTTATTGCTAATCAAAAATAAATAAACGATATAAAAACAAATTATTCAAAATAAATTTTGGCACTCTTAGGAACTAAATATAGTTAATTACCCACCAATGTGCAATATAACAAAATAACAATGTATTTATTCATCATAACATGTAATAAACTATTTAAAAACTTGGAAGACTCGTCGTGGTCCTATAATTCGTAAATAACATTTTATTTAACAGCTTAGCCTATTTAAATAAAATAGTATTGCATTTAGAGTCAGTTAATATCTAGATATCTATTCTTACAATGGGAATACAGGGTGCTCTTAAATAGATATATAAAGCCGAAAGAGGATAAAAAAACCCCAGATTAATTACCGAAGTGAACTGATTTCCACCAACATTGTATTTCGAAGTCGTAGAATCGTCATTGTTTTCGTAAGTGAGGCCAATGCCCCTTTTCCCAGTTAACATACATAAAAATAAATTATCCGAAGCACCTTGTATTTTTAAAGTTACTTGCACTACCAGTTAATCTAAAATCACAAAACTGGGTAAATATGACTTAGGCAAGATTCATTTATTTATTTCTCACATTTGAATTAAAGATTACATAGTTTAGACTCAAAAACCACTTTGTTCATATGAGTTTGTGATATGTGTCAAACATTTTTTACTATTTATCATCATATTCAGTATAGATAGTTATTTGTATAATAAATGCGTCATATTATTGTCTTCAATGTAAATACAATACACAATGATAATAAACTATCACTGAGTATTCTACATCTTAACTATATATTAATAATGATTTCCTACTTTACAAAGCAATACCAACCAAATTTAGGGAATCACTTATTGCGGGTTCCTATATCCGACTACGACCGACTACGACTCGTATTAGCCGAGTCATAGCTGGTTACCGACGGATATAGGAACCCGCCATTAGTTGATTTTGCCATAACGCAAGCGCATATACGCTATACAGGATGCCGACGTGAACGGCGGCAATATTCGAACACAATGTCGTACTGGGTGTTAAAAAATATAGGAAATGTTTATAGAAACATGATATGGATAGAGTCCATCAGTTAAAACATCTACTAAAATGACATTACATTTTGCAAGGTAATGGAGAATATGGACACCCTTGTGCTGCGTTAACCTCAAATCGCGCATTGAATAAGTTAGATCAGTAGGTATCATAGGAAAGAATTTAAGCAGTGTATTCATTAAAACTGATTCCAATTTATCATTCATACATTTAAAAAAAGTATTTGTTTTTTCTTGTGTAGTACCTTACTGTCCGCGTCGCCACCCTGTATAAAGTGCAAGTAATAGATTTATACCACGATTTGCTTGTCTTATTCTAATAAAATCTATGAAAAGTGGAATTGTTCTACCTTAGTTTATTTGAACAGCTTGTATCTCTATGCTGGGGTCTTCGATGGTAGATTTGTTCTGGACTAGTCTTAATTCTATTAGCTTTGGTGGAATCTTGCCAGTTGGTTGAATCGCTGTAAAAGCAAATGACATCATTACATCAATTACTAAACACACTTTATTGTTTTTTGATTATCTATTTATAGCCGTGGTCGTCAAACTGCGGCCCCCGGACCACATGCGGCCCGCCGCTGGTATTTGTGCGGCCCGCGACAAAGCCAAAAAATTTTACAAACAATACTGATTATACCTACGATCAAGTATGGATTATACCTATTCAGAAGCAAGAGTACATTGAATTTTGGAGAAATGTTCCTAGCAATAAATGTTTACGAGACTGCGCACAATTTATTCTGACTATATTCCCTGCGACATACCTCTGTGAGGCTTCATTTTCATAAAAGTCATTTTTATAAAACCAATAACGCATTCGCCTTTTCAGTAATTTACAAGACAATAATTATGAGGATTACATGTAGTCGCAAAGACTCCAACATAGAAGAAATAATCAAAAATTCGTAAAGTTAAACTTTACGAATTATGATGTTGTATATTAAAGTTCTTATTTTTCACTTAAGTAAATTATAATGATTGTTTTTCTTTGTAAAAACAATCTCAAATAAACATTTTTATTTTTATTTACATTCACTTGCACCTGCATTGCTAGTTTACACTGCAATTCACACGTGTGCGGCCCTCAGTACTACGAGGCATGCCTTTTAAGTTCTGTCGTTTCCATATTTTCCGGCAATTTTGAATTTGGAACTGTTCTATATTCGAATGTGTTTACATTTTGAATCTCAAAACAGTTGAAAGTATTAGGATTAATGCTATTGTTTAGTCACAGTTTCGATTTGAATCTGTCAGGTCACGTACGAAAATGAATCTTTCTAAGGAAAATGTTCGTGCAATAATTTTCTACAACTTTAGAAGAGGCCTGACACGGCTTCAGTGTTTAGAAGAGCTAACATCTGTGTTCAGTGATGTAGCCCCATGTCTGCGGACTGTCGAACGCTGGTATTTAGAATTCCAGCGTGGACATACTAGTGTTAGTGACAGATTTCGCGAAGGACGCCCAAAATCCGCCTTCACTGAAGATAACATCATTGCTGTGAGACAACTAATTCTCGAAGATCGTCATGTGACGTATCGAGAGATAGAGGCTCTATTAGGCATCTCAGGGACAACCATTCAGAAGATCTTGCATGAAGCGCTTGGTGTGAGAAAGCTAGTTTGCCGTTGGATACCGCATCTGCTTTCCGACGATCACAAGGCGGCCCGCGTCAGATGGTGTAAGAAAACTCTGCAAAGGTTCAACCGAGGGGAGTCAAATCCCGTCTACGACATCATAAGTGGTGACGAATCTTGGATCTATGCCTACGATCCTGATTCCAAACAACAATCTACAATCTGGGTCTTTCAAGACGAGCCAAAGCCGACTAAAGTTGTTCGTTCTCGAAGCACTTCAAAGAAGATGGTGGCCACGTTCGTTGGAAAAACCGGCCATGTTGCGACTATTGCACTTGAAGATCGTAGAACGGTTAACGCAGAGTGGTATACTACAGTTTGTTTACCACAAGTCATCGCCGAACTTCGAAAATCTAACTCAAAGCGACGCATCATCCTGCACCACGACAACGCAAGCTCACACAGCGCTCGTCAAACGATTCGAGTATTTGAAGCAGGAAAAAGTAGAAATTCTTGACCATCCTCCATACAGTCCTGACCTAAGCCCTAACGATTTCTTTACATTTCCTAAAATTAAGAAAAGTCTTCGTGGTCAAAGGTTCCAGTCCGGTGAAGAAGCAGTCGACGCTTTCAAGTCAGCCATTTTGAACACCCCCACTTTAGAGTGGAATAAATGTTATAATAACTGGTTTGAGCGAATGGAAAAGTGTATTAAGCTACGCGGTGAATACTTTGAAAAACAATAAAAAGTACTATAAGGTTCTAGTTGTGTTTTTTTCTTCAAACGACAAAACTTAAAAGGCATGCCTCGTATCTCCCATTGTCCTATGTGGTCCTTGACCAAAAAAGTGTGACGACCGCTGATCTGTAGTAATCACACTAATATAATAAATGTGTTCGTTTGGTTTTGAAATTTGGTTTCAAAGTTTGGATGTTTGTTTGTTGCTCAATCACGTCGAAACGGGTGAACCGATTTCAATGAAATTTTGCATGTACGTAGATTATAACCTGGATTACCACATAGACTCCTTTTCATCCCATAAATCAGTTCCCATGGAATAAAAATGGGATGTAAAAGTTTATATATGTATTTTGCACCCCAGAACAACGCGGGCGAAGCCGCTGACAACAGCTAGTTTGAACTATACAATTAAACCGTTCCGACTAAACATTATATTTGCATCATTATCTATCACATTTCCTTACTGATTGTGAGTTCTGATCGGAACAGATATTGTCTTTAATTTTCGGTACAAGGATATATCAATCAACCATGGAATAAATTTACAATGCAATTCTGTGGCTAAGATAAGGATGATAATTATAATCATTATAATAACAGAATACTCAATAATAGTGCAGGCACAGATAAGATAATACTACACTAGTACAGATGCCTCACCTGATACAACGAAACTCCTCGACTGTTGTTAGCGAGCCATATTGCTTGGCTTGCAAAGGCTCTAGATGCCGACCCTATCACTAGACGCTTTTACCGTGAATCCTAGCTAGATTTATGTGGTTGCTCCATCTACTTTTAATGCCGCCAGAACAACAACGAATTAATATAATTTTGTAAAATTATCTATGAGCCCATTATTTGAATTTCCGATGCTTGAGTTTTTTTAACATAGAACAATAGTTTTTGGATCTAATATTGTTTATTTCTTACTTTTTCAAAAAACTTTTCTTAGATACGAGACCTCATGGTACAGGTACAGAAGGATCACTCTACAACAGTGGTTCTCAACCTTTTAGTCATGAGGGACCATTTTACCATATGTTTGTCTTGCCGGGGACCACCCAGTTGGTTTTCCTAAATTAAGGATTGTTTGATAAAGAAAACAAGCACAATTTTATAATTAGCACTAATTTATTTATTATTTAGCAAAAATGTAAAAGTTACAGATTTTAATTTACTGTGATTTTTGTGACTGCATACTCTTTACTAACTTCTGAATTCTTGGTTCAGTGCTACTCAAAGCTAAACGCATGTCGGCAGTGGCATCCAACCGATTTCGATGCTTGTTTTTAATCATCAGAAGCGTCGAAAACCCCTGCTCGCATAGATACGTCGATGAAAATAAAGTTAGGTAACGCATAGCAATGTCTTGAAGCTTTGGAAAAGAAATTGCTTTTTGGCTCCAAAATCCCTCAAGATTTATTCCTGATTCGAATGTATCTTTTAAGTTCGTGTCGTGTTGCATTTCAATCACTTCTTCTTGAATTTCATCAGAGACTTCGGAAACATTGAGAATGAAAGGATTCCGGATCAGTTTCTGAATACTTTTGTCCCCGCAGTCAGGAAAATAGCGAATTAATTCACTTTTTAATTTTGTCAAATGGAGCATCATGTTTTTCTGAGTTTCTTCTTTAATATCTGCACCTTGTCCGTCAATAATTTGGTTGAGCGTATCAAATGCAGAAAAGTTTTTTCTTTCGACATTATTAATCCATAGCTCGATTTTAGCAATAAACGCCCTGATTTCATCTTCATTTGCAAATATGTTGCTCATGCCTTGCAACTTCAAATTTCCTGATCCTTGCAGTTGAAGGTTCATTTTATTTATTTGCGCAAAAAAGTAGACCAAATAAGCAAAACGTATTTTATATTCGGGCTCACAGAACTGATCTAGCAACTCTTTGTTTTCCTTGTAAGTTAAGAATATTTGTACTTCCTCTCTTAGTTCGTACAACCTCGACAGCATGTTTCCTTTCGAAAGCCAACGAACTTCTGTGTGGAAAAGCAGAGTTAAAACCGCTAAAACAAGGAACGAATGGAACGAAACCCCCGCCTCCGCCCTCGTGCACCGCGTTTCGCCTTCGGACTCGTGCCGCGCGCGCTTTGCGCTCGCGGCTCGCGATGTTTCGACTCGACTCATTACGTCACGCCATATATTATTAGGATGGCTTCGCGGACCACTTGGAATGCCTCCAGGGACCACTAGTGGTCCGCGGACCACCGGTTAAGAACCAATGCTCTACAAAGATATAAAAACGATTCTTGCTACGAGGCATAAAGTGCAATTCAGCTCGGAAAGCGTGACATTATATTCTCCTGCAAGACGCCTCTCTATCGCGTATCCCTTCTGATGCGCGGCAACTAACTAAATGGACCCGCCAAGGCGGGCCGGCGGCGATGTACTTATACTTAGCTGGGTACCTAAAGTGCGGAGTGCGCCAGGCCTGTCTAAACTTATCTGGTCCCACCACAGGACAAATGCCCATCCCTTTTTCCATCCTTCTCAATCCAGACGGCCAATTCACGTAATGCAATTTTAAAAAGTGACCCAAATGGATTATGAATTGAATAAATTTTGGCATTCTGCTCCATTACTATTACAATATTAGCTTGATATAAAAAAACGTACAATCGAATGTCAGTCAACTCATACCATTGTATTGTCAGTTACGTGAATACTGTTTAGGACATTTAATATAACCAGACTAGATCGATACTCGAATTTTAATATTATAAGTTACGGGAATTGGCCCCTGACACTTCACTGACCAAGATCCGACGCAAAAGCGTCAAGTTCTTCGCGCCATCTCCACCTGGGTTGAACACGCGGCCGCAGTCCTGTGAGACCCACTTAGTAGTAATTTTAGTCCAAAACTGGTTACCTGCACCTAAGCTCTCCAAGCAACCATAATCAAGTCGTATTTCCATCTACTGGGGGCCGTCCCCCGCTGCGTATTCCAGTGCGTGGTCTCCACTCGAGAACCATTCTGCCCCAACGGTATCCCGCCAACTGCCACTTTTAAGTAAAAATATAGCCTTACCTCTAGCATTGTTATAGGTGTCATTGACGATAGCCTGAAGAGTGGCAATCGTTTTCTCAAGGGACAGTTTCACGTTATTGTTAGTTTTGTGCCACCACGCCAGGAAAAGCGCGGCGAAGAGATCGCCTGTCCCCGTGTACGTCGCATCCTTTTTCGGAATTTTGATTTTATAACATGCTCCTAAAAAATAATATAACTGATACAAATTGATGAAAAATTTATTTCATCACTCATGCTCTGAAAGTTGGTCATTGTAAATTATAACAGCTCCGTAAATGCGATTTACGGCCCTAGGGTAGAAAATAAATTTGAAAATAGAACGAGGCTAATTAGTAATTACATTAAATAATATTATTTGCGTATTGAATCTTTTGTAATATAACTGTTGAGTTTACCTCCACTGCTTGCAATCCCAATCATATGATCCTTATCGCCTAGATCAGTGCTTGATAGAACAACCGTCTTAACGCCTTTATCATGTAGGGCCTTGATAACATCTAATGCCTCATTTAAATTGTTCATTTTTAGTCCTGTCATCAGTTCCGCCTCGAACTGGTTTGGTGTGATGATGTCAGCTAGCGGGACGACTATGTCTCGGTAGACTGGCAGGATATCTTCTGGGACGTACATTTTTCCATTGTCACCCATAACTGGATCGCAAACTGAAAGTTAAAAAAGTTTAGCTTAGCTAAGATGTGATGCTTAGAAAACTTTCGTTATTTATTTCAATCATTATTAAATACTAGCTGTTGCCCGCGACTTTGTACGCGTTACACTACTAAATGTGTAGGTAACCTAGAAATAAAGTTAAACTGTGTCTTGCAACTTGACTTGACACCCAATTTTTATCCCATGGGATCTGATTAATAGGATAAAAAGTAGCTTATGTGTTAATCTAGCTTATAATCTACGTACATACTAAGTACTTAAATATCGTTGAAATCGGTTCAGCCGTTACGACGTGATTGAGTAACAAACAAAATAAATAAACAAACATCCAAACTTTCGCATTTATAATATTAGTGTGATACGGGATTTGTCACATACGTCACGTTTAATCAGTGTTACGTATGTTGTTCTTATTTTAATTGTTAATTATTGCTGTCTGTTTGCCTAATAAAATATTAAAAAATAAATTAAACTTACCATAAATTAGTTTTGGATTTTTCGCCCTTAATTTTTTAATAATCTCTGCAATCTGCTTCAAAGAGTCAGGAGATCTTGAGTATCCAGTCAGCAAGTGCGTGTAGTAGTCTACATCATTTAACATCAGGCCTTCCACCAGCTGCAGCATCTCCTCATTCTGTAGCACATTCCCTTTGATATGTTTGTAGGCTGTGTGTGTTGAGAACTGCACTGTGTTTATGAAATCCACTTCGAAACCCAGCACCTAAGACAATGTTTATTATAATTTTTTCAAACATTTATTTAATTACTTATTTAATTTTTGGTGTCACAAAGTAACCCAAGCGTGGAGAAATTTTGGTACAGACTTTGGAAGGGTATACAAACAATACTTTGGAAGGGGAAATACTAAAAGATATCTACTTTTGGTAAATATTTTTCTTTGAGCACATATGCTAAATAATCAAGATTCTATAACAGTGTTTTATTTTTAAGTAAGTTATGAAGCAAAACATATATCTCCAAAAAACCTCAAAGCTCACAAAGTATCCCCAGTTTACGGTACTGTTTATTAAGTTGTATGTACAATTTTTAGTCTGCATTGGTAGATTATCCTACTCATGACATTCCATCGTTTTTAAGCATACTTACCTCATTAACTTAAATTAAATCGTTTATTTGCTCTACAATACACATTGTAAGGCTATGCTTGTCAATGTATTCTACCTGCATGCGTGTGCAAATATTTGTGAGTATTTTATGACAATAATCAAATTAAAAAAAAAAAAACCATTAAGACTATAAAAACAATTGTCTAAAAGCCAAAGAGCATGGAGATTGATATAATAGGTTCATAAACCTAGCTCTTTTTTATTGGATTATAATATCACTGTTTTTGAAGTTATCAAGATAGGCTTTAACAATAACACAAACATCCATCATGGGCGGCCAAGACTTCAACCGCAGTCAACAGAGACATTAGAGACTGGTTAAATATAGCCCACGCAGCAGTTTACAAAGGTGTTAATTTCAAGCTTTGCTTCAAGAACATGAGGATGAATATTTTCTTGCATACACATGTAAGGTGGCTGGAGTCTTGGCGCATCTTTGAAATGGAGGGTTTCCTTTTAGCGAAGACACTTTTATTTTAACTAGTGCTGACAGTAGACCGCTAGGATATTTTGAATCATAATGTAGATTGCGTACCTCAAAAGTTTACCACTTTTGCTATACATACAAGGAAGCGGCAGAATGTTACATCTTGAAGAGTGGTTTACAACTATCCAGAAACCAAGTCATTATTCAAAAAGCTGGTATATTGATATCTTTGGAATAACAATAATCTTGTCCTTTTTTCTAAAATATCATAGTGAAAGATAAACACAATGGTACACCAAAGGTTTAAATAAGACAGCTTTTAAAATAATGCTGTGAGATATAGCAGCATGCTTCAGGCTAGGTTACTTATTATTTGGATGATAATTTATGAAATACAATTCTTGTTTGGTCATTCCTTTGATAAGTAAATTATAAAAGGTCACATGCCAAGGCTGTATGAACCAGTAAGATGTAAATTTATAAATCATGGTTAATCTAACTCTGTAATCTTCATGCTTAGTGATTTTAACCCGTTTCAGGCAGATACTAAAATTAATATAGGTAATTATTAAAATAAAATCCATAAATATATCTACATTGAGTACAATTTCTGCCTAATAACATTAGGAAGCAGAAACTTTGTTAAAGTTTGTAAGTAAACTTTTTTTAACTATTTTCAGTTATTTTATTGGTAGATTTTACGATGAAGTTAAATTAAGTTACCATACTTGAAAAGTTAGATTATTCGACTTACCTGTAGAGGAAAAACAGCACTTTTGTTTCCAACATACCCATGTACTACATGGCTTTGGATAGAGAGAACTTTAGGCGTTTCTTCTGAAGACATGATGATCTTCTTTTCAGTTACTGTTCACAAATGGAATAAAAAACACGGAACTTCGCTAGCGTGCTTGCTGTGCCCCATTCAAAGGAATAATTAAGGTGACTAAACAAACGATACCCAGTCAGTATACGTTATCTTAAACCTGAGATAAAAAACACTGTTTACGATAAGAATTACGAACTAATAGCGTAGCAAACAGAGCACCTTTACTAGGTAACCCACTATTCGCAATAAATTGAATTCAGCGTTGCCAGCTTGAGATTCCGCTAAAGTACCTACGACAGAATTCGAATTATTGAAGGTACGGTTTTCGTAAACTGAGCAGTAATCAGCAACTCCCAAGGGATGTACAAAAATTTACAATTAACTAATTTAAAAACGTAATTACACAAAATCTTTATAAAAAAGCCTACTATAAAATATCGGATTATTTAGATGATAGAGAAGCTTGGGATTGAAATTGCTCCAACTCATTCAAAATGTTACAATTTAGACTTAATTTATTTTCTGTATTGTTATGTATTCTAATAGGATCATTAAATAAAATAACCAGTCTTGTTTCTTGCCTTCCTTTCCTGGCTTGGTCGCGAAGGAACAGGCAGTAAAATTGACGTTACAAAGTGATCCTTGTGATTTTAATGAATAAAAATATTTGACTTTGAATTTGAATGAGCCAAAAAAAAAGTTCATTGATGGGTATTAATGCTACAAATAAATGAGTTATGTATGAAGATAACCATTTTTTTAGGTACCTTCGTGGCATTAACTCGGCAAGCCGACAGTTACCTATTTATTTGGATTTAATATATGATAAACCTATTAAATGTATTCCTATATTTGGTAAGAACATTATTTTATAAATAATCCATAAATCAAAACTCCTGCCATACCTACAATAACCAAAAGTTCACGCGGGGTCATGCGTACATAGTTTACGATTTTTAAATAAAAGAATGCAATATTTTTATAAAACCTTCTTAAAAACTTATTAGCCTTTCTAGACCCACAAAATTTACATAAATAATACGAAAAAAGTACCGTCGGAGGTAAGGTACGGTTAAAGTACGGTCGGATGTGCAATAGTACGGAAAACCGTATATTCTGGCAACGCTGAAATTTATTGACACGTGATAGGAGAAACCAGTATTGCCAATGTTTTTAAAGAGCGATCTCGTACGCGAGTAACGAAAAAATCGGATTTTAACCTAAAGATTAGGAAAACAAGAGAGATTAGAAAGCTTAAGTACATTTAAATCTAGCTCGGCAACAAACATAATATGTCTAAATCTGCCTGTTTAGAAAACGGTTTAGATTTGCATTCAAACTGGTGAAGCTGTTTTAGAGACAGATTTTTTACCCCTAATGTTTCCATCTTTCATACTTCAGATATGATGTTTGAATATACTGGATCAAAACTTAAAAAATTGTTCAACAAATATGAAACCAAACCACATTTAGATGATTTATTGATTACTACTAGATTGTTCCCGTGTTGTTTCATAAGCTTTCTCCAAAGTATCTGTAATGATCTTCATATCATTTTCAATGCTGCGAGCCCAGTTCTCCACATCTCCTATTTCTTTCAGTGAGCTGCTGAAGTTTTCCACTAGTGCTAGCCACTGTTGTGTTTGTTTAGCAAAGTTTATTGCACCTTGATGGAGTAGTTTTGCTTCAGCATCAAGCTTTTTTTGGTTCAAATAGGCTTGAGCAACTCTGAAATGTGTAAAAATAATATAATTCACAACACAAAATACAGAATATGTTTCTAGATAAAGTTCATGATTGAATATAATGAAATTATCAATACTATTGTCCTGGTTTTGGTACCACAAGTCTGTGAATCGGAGATATAAGTTCACTTACCCTACATTAAGGTGGTCTACAAGTGCCTGTGTTAAATCATTAGCTGCACCAATACATTCCTTGCGTTTTTGTTCTGAAAAATTAAGTAAATAAATATAAATGATGTCTTTTTAAGGTAAGCATTAAATCTATAAATACCTATATATCTTTACTCATACAGGTAAAATTTAATTATTGAGTAATTTCTGGAACTACCGAACAGATTTTCAAAATTCTTTCCCTGGTAGAAAGCCACACTATCCCAGAGTGCTATAGGCTATATTTTAATTTTGTAACAATCCGTGTAGAGTTGGGGAGGGTCAGCTAGTAATATATATACCTACTTAAATAGGTATAATACGTAAATCTTAATTGTTATTTTGTTTGAGTAGGAAAGTAATGCATACATTAATTTAAATTACCTTGTACAACTCGTTTAGCTGCTTGCTTGGCCTGATGCTCTTTTATAAGAGAAGATAACATCCTGCTTGAGTTGAGTGCCGCTTTCTTTGATCGCCAAATGGACCTACGTCAACAACTTATCACCAGAATTGGAACGCGTTTATTGGAAAGATATGTTTAGATTTATCTAATACCTAAAATAATATTGCCTCTTTGATTCAACCACCAGAGGCATCAGAGAGATATGAGGCAGAGTAGAACATAGAAGAGTTTATTGTAAAGACTTAGACTGGAGCAGAATATTCGGAGCAAAGCAAACAAACAACAGAAATACAATTATTACAATTCAATTTTCGTCACTCATACACAATCAGCTGAAGGTAAATTGTCAGATTTATGACAGTGACAAAGACAGCTACGAGTTTCTTCTGAGCCACTAGTCAAGGGCTGCTTAGCGTTCTGTGTGCCCGCCTAGTGAGCTCATGAACAAGTCAGTGTCATCACCAAACGGTGACGGCGAGAACAATATAAAAAAGTGGCACTCCGGGAGTGCTGACGGAAGTGAAAACTTGACTAAAAGCAGATTTTTTTTTTTTTTTTCGAATGGACTAATCTCGCTGTTGGCCTCTGAGGCCGTGACAGCTTAACCGAACTTTTGGCGAGCGCAGATGGCGCTCAGCCCAGTAAGTTTTATAGGCAACTAGCGCAAGGGCACCACTTAGGTACGAACCTCGGCTTGGGCTGTTGCCGGGATGGGGATAGGAGAGAAACGCCCGGGTACATGTTTGTACCTCGTATAAGCGGCGACTGAAGGGACTCGTCGACCTCGCCGGCGAGGTCGGTGTTTCTGTGAAGTGTTTGCTCTGTCTGATATAGATGACTCACCTTCCGCATTAGCAGAGGTGATTTCGTCATCCGGGTCTCCGAGAGCGTGTCTCGGACGACGGAGGATTTTGTTGGCGGGCGGATCCAACGGGTAAACCGGAATGGTGTGTACCAAAGGGTTCGGATGAATAGAGGCGAGTTCATAAAACCGCTTGGAAGCGAGCTTCATGAACCTGGCTATTGATTCTAGTTTCAAATCGCGATGTAGGTCTTTATTGCGAAAGTACCAGGGCGAGCCTGAGGCTTTTCGCAAGAAGCGATTTTGAATAACCTGAATGGCACCAACTTTGGGAGAGTGGGCAAATACTACAGATGAGTATGTCATAATGGGGCGAATGCACGCTTTGTAAAGAGTCACCTTATTTTTAAGGGACATTTTACTTTTCGCGCCTAGAAGTGAGGACAATCGTCCTAGGGTGAACTTTGCTTGGTTGCACCTCTTAGTGATGTGCAACCTAAAGGAAAGACGCCTATCGAGGATGACACCCAGATATTTGGCTGATGGGGCCCAGCGAATGGGCTGGCCAAATAGAGAGATCGGTTTGGGAGTGAGGTTTCTCCGTGAGAAGTACACTGCTGTACTTTTCGACGGGTTTACCTCGATCCGCCACTTGCGGAACCAAGTGGCTAATGAGTGAAGGGCAGCCTGCAGCCTTATACCCACCCGATCAGGATTCCGATTGGATGTGTACAAGGCTGTGTCGTCTGCGTATAGGGCTATTTCCACTTGAGGAGTGCGGGGGATATCGCTGGTGTACAGCGTGAACAGGAGGGGGCCGAGAACGGAGCCTTGAGGGACTCCTGCTCTGACTGGTCTAGGACTAGAGAGAGTGCCTTCCACGGTGTAGCGAAAGCTGCGACCTTGTAAGTAGTCTCGTATGATGAGCACGAGTCTGTCTGGGACTCCGAGTTTGAATAGCTTGTAGATCAAGCCGTTGTGCCAGACTTTGTCGAAAGCTTTCGCTACGTCGAGGAAGACGGCACCAGTATCTGAAGGCCAGGTACTTTGCCAGTTGGAGAGGACATGCTCCGTTATGCGGAGCACCTGTTGTGGGCATGAATGTTGGGCTCGAAAGCCAAACTGCTCGTCGGGAAGGAGTTTGAACTCATTGACATGAGCCCAGAGGCGCTTCAATAGAAGACGCTCATATATCTTGCCTAGACTATTAAGTAGACTAATGGGACGATAACTAGTTGGATCATTTGCCTGTTTGCTGGGTTTTCGGATGCCAATGACGTTGGCTTCCTTCCAAGCATCAGGGAAGGTGCAAGTTTCCATAGCCGCATTGAAGATGCAGACTAGGATGTGGATAAGGGGAACAGAGAACTGTTTGAGTACTCTGTTGGAAATGCCGTCGGGGCCGGAGGATTTCTTTGGGTGTAGGGCCTTGATAGTGTCAAAGACTTCAGAGGGCTCAATCGGATCAAGTGGGGAAGTAGGGGGTCGGGAGGCTAAGCGGTCAACCTCGCTGTTTACCGTATGGAGGTGAACAGGGTCGACGGGTTCGAGACTGGGCGAGCATTGAGATTCGAGGGTTTCAGCCAGGAAATCGGCTTTTTCCTCGTCTTCGAATGCTGGAGGGTGATTGGGTCGGATAAGGGGAGGCATCGGAGCGAGAGCGTCCGCTTTCATGGAGCGAGCTAACCTCCAGTAGGCCAGATGGCTAGGCTCGATCCCCGAGAGCAGGCTCTCCCACTCGCGATTGCGATGTTCTTTAATGCGCTCTCTCACCTCACGGTGCAGGGAGCGCATTAAGACTCGATTGTCGTTAGTGGGGCAGCGACTATGAAGTCTAACTGCGGCGTTAGCTTCAGTCATCAGCCGTCTGATATCATCTGGCAGGGGGCCCCGGTGGTCATCCACTACGGGCACCTGCTTTGATGAGTCTCTGACTGAGTTTGTGATATGTGTGGTAAGGGCGTCAACCGCTACCGTAATATCACCAGATGTCCGAATGACAGAAGGGATCCTATCTAGGTCAGTCGAGTGCGCAGACTTGAGGGCTTTCTCAAGTTTATGCCACTCTACCACAGTCTTGGTGGCAGGGGGCTGGTCAGTGGGAGGGCCGAGTAAGAGCATTACCGGTCGATGATCGGAATCGAGCTCATGAATGACTTCGATTAAGCGTAGCCGAAGGGCTACGTTTTTGAGAAGTGCAATGTCAAGGAGCTCGGGGGGAGTGGAAGTAGGGAAGCGAGTCATGCCCCTAGGGGCAATGATGTCGAAATTAAGGGGTTCAACTAGGCTTTCTAGTTGTTTGCCTTTAGAGTTCGTCGTGGTGCTATTCCACATGACGTTTTTGGAGTTGAAGTCACCCGCCAATATGACGGAGCTTCCTAGACTGAAAAGGGCTTGCAGGTCACTCTCGAATTGAGGTGAGCGAGGCTTGCCGGGAGGGACATAGCAGGATGCAATAATGACCGAGGAATGCCCGGTCATTGCTAGCCTGCAGACGGAGGCTTCTATGTAAGACAGAGAAGGGGGATCAAGAGGCATACAGTGTAGAGCCTTCTTGTAGTAAATGACAGTGCCGCCCTTTTGAGCTAGCAGTCTGTCATTGCGAACAATTTGATAGTTTGGGATTTTGGGGTCCCGATGACCGGGCTTTAAATTTGTCTCTTGTACTAGCAAGATATCAAGTTGGTGCCTATTTAGAAAATCTTGGATAATAGAACGCTGTCTTGAAAGACCGTCAGCGTTGAAGAACGCTAGTGATAAAGAACGCGGTTTTTTCCTTTCCTTTTGTACAACCATTTTGGGGCCTAAAAGGGTTTGGAGGAGGACGAAGCTGCCTTAACGGCGGCGAGAAGAGCTGAGTGCGCCTCAAGGGCAATCAGTTTTTCGAGGGTGGAGTTTGCTTGCCTAAGTTTTTGTGCAAGCACGCGAACCTCGGCAAGGTCGATGGAGGAGAACTCCATGATGAGGGCCAAGTCGGCAGCAAAGTCCGACTTGCCCATTTTAGAAGGGGGGGCTGGCTCAGAAGAGCGCGGGGGGGGGGGCCGTTGCCTTGAGGGCTAGGCTCGAATATGGCAAGGGCTTGGCCCATGCTGAGCTTTTGGGAGGTTGCGCCTCCTGCGAGGGTACCATGGTCAACTTTGGGGTTGACTTGGTATACTGCGGGGAGGGTCGGGGTTGACTCCTACGAGCCACCACCCTGCTGACTTTGGGCGCCGAAGGACAACCACGATAATTCGCGGTGTGCCCCACGGCACCACAAAGCACGCAGCTTGGCGGCTCGATGGTGTCTCGAGTGCGGCTGCAGTCAGAGGTGCCATGGTCACCCAGGCACTTGACGCAACGGGGGCGGGCGTGGCAGTTTTTGGCCGAGTGGCCGTACAGCTGACATCTATGGCACTGACTAGGAGTGCCATTTCGGTGGGGGGGTTCAACCCGGAGGCCGGAGAGGTTGTTGACCATCTTCAGGTTGAAGATGGCCTTCCCTGCCGGTGACAGCTCTAGTACTACGAGTACTAGATTGTAGGTGGTCTTACCGTTATGCATACGGTGGACCTCCTTTACTGGGAAGGACTGAGCCAGTAAGTCTGCCTTAATGGATTCAGTTGAGTGCTCCGCAGGGAGGCCGCGGATTACAACTCGAAGGAGCCGTTCGTCTTCGAGAGCATAGGTGTGGTAGCCTATGTGCTCTTGACGTAGGAGGGAAGTGAGGCGACGATGGTCGTCTGACGTGGGGAGTAGGACTTTAATAGCGTCCTTTGTGTTGCGGGCGTTTGTGAATGAGATCTTATTCTCATTGCACAGATAGGAAACTCGGTCCCACTTGCCCTTTTCGCGGATGAAAAGGGGCGGGGGAGGCCTTTCCTTCCTCGCGGCAGTGGAAGCCGCGGGGGGAGAGGCGGGGCGGGCAGGCTGCGAGGCCGAGGGAGGGGTTGCCTTTTTGGCTGGGGGGGAAACGGAGGAAACCTTCTTCGACGAAGAGGTCTTCTTCGAAGAGGGCTTCTTCCTCTTACCACCCGTGACGAGGGTGAAATCTTCCTCCGAGTCGGAGGAAGAGGAGTTTGATGCCTCTGCGGAAGACGCAGGGCGTAGAAGGAGGTCGATCTCCATATCGTCCTCGGGGGAGGGTGGGTCCGGAGATTCCGGAGAGTCTAAAAAGACTCTGCGAGGTGAGGCCTCTCGAGAGTCGGGCTTTTTTGATGACGACGACGAGGGAGGCGCTGAGGCAGGAGGTTGAGGGGAGGGGGCAGGCTTACGAGCCGCCGGTGGTGCCTGAGGGGCTTGCTGAGGCTTCCGAACCTCGTTAGTGGCCTGAGGGGCCAGGGCAGGCATGCGGGCCGCCAGGGGTGCCAGAGGGGCTTTCAGAGGCTTCCGGGCCTCGTTAGTGGCCTGAGGGGCCGGGGATGGCTTTCGAGCCGCTGGGGAGGCCAGAGGGGCCGGCACGGGCTTCCGAGCCATATTTTTGGCCAGAGGGGCCGGAGTGGACGTGACGACGTCCATTAGACGCGGGAGGGAGGCAACCGATTGTTGCTCCCTCATAATTCGATGACGAATATCGACGGGAATGTTCTCGTACAGTAACCGGATAAAAGAACCCGGTACCTCGACGAGGTCATCCCCGGCGATGTCCATCTTAACTCTCCGGGGGGGAACACCCGGAGAGGTGAGGGGGTGCGTGGTCCTCCCGTCGGGATAGACAGGAGGGGTGAGGCCTAAGTGTCCTACCTAAAGTGTGTCCCTTTACCGCTCTTACGGGGTATGAGGGGTGTGTCCTATCCGATACTTGGTGTCGGCGAGGGAAGCCCCCAAGGCCGGTGGTACCAAGCCCAGCCGGATGTAGCGTTCCTCAGGAGAGGAAAGCTGGCGTTCCGGGTCCACGCCCAGTCTGGTTTGTGTTAACACCGCAAGGTATCCACCAGACCGACCACTAAACGTGGATTTGGGCTCTTAATGGTAAGAAACAAGAGTTTGCCCTGAAAAGGACAAAGTCCAATAACGGACTCTTCTGAGGTGTACTCGCAAGCGAGCCCACACAACAGAGCAAATGGCGGATGCCAAGTGCGGCGCGGGGCGCGGGGCGCGCGGCGCAAGGCGCGGGGCGCGGGGCGCAGGGCGGCACGTGGGCCGGCGGGAGCGCGCGAGTGGAGCGGAGCAGACGTGTTGCCGGTGCGAGGACCGGCGAGCGAATGTGTTTTTTGACTAAAAGCAGACTACACTACAGATACTTATATACAGAGGTGTCAGTAGTCAGTGACAGGTTTCGGTAACAGTTTCACGAGATCTATGGTTTTTCCCTTTTAAAAAAATGCTCAACGCGCTTGTAGAAGTTTTCACTATGCCCGACGCGCCTAAGGAAGTTTTCACTTCAAAAATTACATAAGATGCAAGACGTGGCAATTTACGTCACAGAATGGCCTGCAAAAAGTTCCGGTGGAGCCATCTGCTACAGAAAGACACCTAAGAACTGAGCCCAGAGACCCGGGGACCGTAGTCCCTGCGAGTAGAAGCCAGGGCGATGGGTCATATACCTGAGGCCCTTATCTGCAGTTCTGAGGCCTACGCACGCATACCGACGCATACCGAGCCCGTAGCCTTAAAGCCAATTGCTGTCGCGTCGCTGTCGCTGGTTATGCCGTCCCTTACACGCGTGAGATACGCACTGTAGGTATGAGGGACGGCCTTAAAAAGCGACAGCGACGCGACAGCAATCGGCTTACGTAATAAGGGTACCGGATTGATTTGTCTTCTGCGTTCAAGTTCTGTTCTACCGTTCTACCCTGTTCTACCAAAGAACCTTCAAACAAAGGGCTCGAAAACTATGCTTTCAAAGCTTTGTTAAAGGGCGAAGGATCCGATGCCTACATAAAATCTTGGTTTGATTAAAATGGGAAGTTGAATAAAGAGCTCTACCCACCAAAGCCGCCAGCCCGTGTACCGGCTTAGCTCGCTCAGTTGCGCGCCGGCTTTCATCATGTAGAACTGAGAAGCGAACGGTAGATTATTAGCACTATCATCGGTAGGTGAGGCCAAATCTAATATTTTCCTGTTTTTTTAATGTATTGAATTACATACATAGGTGTCTACTTATTGCTTTTTTTTCTAAATATCTGCAATTTAGAATAGGCAGGTGATAATAATACCCACCTTCGACCTAGGTAAACACCAAGGCGTACGTCGTTCTGTCTATCTACCGCAGTTGGCAGTTAGCACAGGGATGGTTTGCATTAATTATATGCCTCGCAAATGGAAGAGGCCGATATCGATTTTCGCTTATCGCTTACGGCAGTACCAGCTGCGATCGGACAAAGAGTTTAAGCTTTGTTTCAATTTATTTGGCTAGGAACTAAGTTGGAGGAAGTACGTTATTATGGCACACGGGCGTAGCCAAGATGAGAGATTTTAGGGGTTGACACCCTCCCCGAAATATTTATTATATTACATTAATATTATATTGAAATAAGGAGAGGTGAGGAGTAGGTATAAATTATTACATTAATATTTTATGTAAACATTTTTATCGCTTGCCGATTAGGTTTATGATCGACAATCAACCTTCTGTTTGTTTATCACATTATTCATTTTGTTTATCACATATATACCTACTTATTGTTTGACCCCCCCCCCACTCCCCCTCTCGCCCCCCGATATTAAAACCTGGTTATGCCCGTGGTTCAGCTGCTTGTGTATAGTGTAACTAACTCGGGCTTTTCTGGTCTTACGGTTCATAGACTAACTTCTGTCTGTGCCAGAATTAGGAGGTAGGTTGGGTAAGGCTATTTTAAGTAAGTTAAATAAATGACACGCTCGTGTAGGCTAACCATTTATTTTTATTACAATGAATTTATATAAATCTTTAAAATAACTACTTACAAAAAAAAGAAGAAAATTCTGGTATAATAAATATTAAAAGCGTTCTTATTTATCTACCGAGTCTTGTAGGTACCTAAGTAATAAAAATCTGCACACTTTTTGCTCAAAGCGACGTCTGAAAATCTTAAGATTTTTTAAATAATTTCAAAAATATCGTCGCAGGCGGGATAAAACGCGCAACCTTCCCCTTGATACGAGGATGTGATGGTAACTTTGCCAATTATAAAAATATTAAGATTTTTCCGTATCTGTCGGATAACACTTTATAATAAAATGACGTCTGAAAAGACTACAATATACATGCTATTCTACCATTACTATATTATGCAATCTTTCTTTCACTTTGGCCACTGACTCTGCCGTATTTTTCCTTAAGTTTCTCGTTAAACTCAGGATCGTCCCAACCCCAGAGATGATGCGTTCCGTCCCCGGTACGATGTGTACGCTGCTTTATAATTTCAGGTGACACGGTTTTGAGATCGTAGGCTTGTCCAATCTGCGAATAAATAATTTTTTTAAATTGCTTAATGGATACAATTGTTTCTTCTAGGTGAAGACACTTGTTAATTTTTAGTTTGTAGATCATGTAAATATTTCACCCACAGGGAATCTAGTCTGCACTCATTTCTTAGCTTACTAGCTAGGTATATCACACACGACGGAGGTTGTTAACCTTTCTTTTTTCGTGTCGATGCTTCATGAATGATCATAGATATTTTTTGGCTTTAGCACCGCCAATGAACCCGATATAGTAGGATAGTATATTCGGCATAAATTATTTGTAAGATGGGAACTCACCATAGCCATAGCGTCAATGAACATGATGGTAGGAGTAAGCATGTTGAAGAGTGGGTTCTCAGTCGCGCGATAGTCCCACGGGAATGTGTGGTGGTAGTTGTGGAAGCCTTCCACGCAGATCAACCATACTCCAATATTCTCTCGGGGGTTCAAGGATCTGGAAAAATATTGTATCTTAAAAAAATATTTATTTATCGGGACTATACGGGACTTTTAATTTGGTAGACTAGGCAGGTGTCAACTGGTAGGTACTATTGTTTCTACTATTAGACGGTGTATTAATGTAGGTATTATCATTTACCAAATCAATTGTAGGAGCTTGTAACTTCTGGAAATTGATCATATTACTTCTGTGATCATAGTACTGAATAGATCAAAATACTCACAATGTTTGTTAGTTCTAAACGTGAAAATACTGCTTAAAAGGCCACTGTTATCAAAGTAGTCATCGTGCAGATCTGTTCAGAACGATTAAGCAGGGTTTGAGAACTTCGAGAAGAAAATAGGATATTTTTTAAACAATCTTGAAGGTACAACCCGATTGCCGACTTGTCTAGTATATAATCTAGTCCACTAACTGCCTATGGACCAACCTAACTAATCTAATGGAATAAATACGCAGCAATATTCTGGTAGACAATGCTTAATTAATAATGCAATTGTTTGTGGATCGAATTGACCTGATGCATATTCATGAGGAAGTTAGTTGAGCCGATTGAATAACGTTGACCGTAATACATTGGAATATTTTTGGTACATACATTATTGGATAAAAGGTGAATAAACTTCAAAAACCGTTTTGAAATTATTGGCACATGAGACTTTTCACCTATATGCATGTGTCAGGGTGACAACGCGCGAGTGATGCCTTTGGTTGGTGTTATAAACGTTCCGCTACCGGTAACCGCTTACCATTAAGTGGTAAAAATTTGAATTTTTATCCATCGATGACAAAAGGGGTTATACGTTTGAAGTCTTTGTCTTTTGCTGTGGCATTGTTATTCCAAAACCATAAACCAATTTAAAGTCGGCATTTAATTTGAAAAATTGTGCGAGATGGACCCTATTTAAGTTTAACAAAAAATAGTGTAGCCTTTTAATCCACCGGAAGTTATAAGTTATTTTCGTTTATGCTATGCTACGGACTACGAGTGTGCTACGAGGACTACGTGCTACTACATCACTACGTTCCATCCTCGTGTGGTTTATATTTGATTGTGTGTTTTATTTTATTATGTATACAGAATTAAATACAACAGTTAAATCGAGAGTTGTCAATGAAGAACTGCCAAAACATATTACGGTATCTCTGAGTGCTACGACGTAGCGCATCTACGATAGACGGATATTTGTCTGATGTGTCGTGTCGTGACCGCGTCAGAACTGTATCGGTTTCATATTTTCATATATTTAATATGGTGAGACTTATATTTGTGTGTCTTGACGTGTTGTTAAAATGTATGAAACCGATACCGCTCTGATGCGTTACGACACGACACGTCAGACTAATGTAAACCCTCCTGTGTTTCTATTAATTAATAACCAATTTATAACTGCACTACGATTTTTAGGTGTGTTGGCCTTGGGAAAACTGACAAATAATCCAAGCTAGAGCCCTTAATTTTGTACTCTTAGGTTTCATTACGACCTTTAAACTTGGAAAAGAAACAAAAAATTAAAGTGATTATGTACCTACTTTAATTAAATACAAATACCAGCCATAGAAAGTACATTCTGATTCTGATGTCTTAAAACCTATACTAGGTTTGTCCAGACACCAGGTTCTTGATCACGTGTATGTTGTATGAAAGAAAGTATATTTATTTAACACACATAGATCATAATACTCAATTGAAAAATTAAACTTACTTGTCATAAGGTCTGTATCCATAATGATGAGCGAAGCTATTGACGCTCCAGACCACATTGATGCCACAAGTGTATCGGAGGATGGTGGGGATGAAGAAGGCGTTCATCCAGGTCTCTCCCCAGAGGTAGACGGGTAGCACCGTGGGTAGTACGAAGCAAAGAAGTGGCATTATTTTTAGGTAGTGCCTGGATTACAAAAAATGTCGTAAAATGAAAATAAAATAATTAAATGTACGTTGCCCTACTAATAAAATGAATTTGAATTATTCAACTGTTTCTTTTGTATTTATAAAGAGATACTTATGTCATTTTTAATGTTTGTTATGCCCAGTTGAGACCATGCATTGGAAAGTGCAGTGTAGGATAGCCTCCCACAAGATGGAAACGACGAGATAAACGTTGCTCGGAGCCGATGGGTGCAGGCCGCACTAGACCGGTGATTCTGGAAATCTATGGGGGAGGCCTATGTACAGCAGTGGACGTCTTTTGGCTGATATGATGGTGATGATGATTAGTTTTTCTAGTTATACTTACTTCCTCTGGAACATAACCACAGGATCCTCATACAGATCACTGAGGTCGATCCTTTTCCCTCCCTCGATGACCTCGGGGCTCTTCTTGCAGCATAACCAGCCCATGTGGGAGAAGAACAGCCCTCGCTCCGCGTTGTGAGGGTCAGCGTCAGTGTCTGCATACTTGTGGTGAGTGCGGTGGTCGCGGGCCCATTCGAAGATTGAGTCCTGGAAAATACAGGTACGAACATCAATACTCTTGTCGGATATCTACAGGTATTATTAGAAGCAAAGTAATTCCTATCCGTGCTCACGGAAGAGTGTGAGCGGAGGGGGGTGAGGGGGGGGGGTTAAAATTATGAGGTATATAGATAGTTTGTGACCGGGATTGAGACATAGATAGATATAAAACAATATAAAAAACAAATGACAATACACGCAGAAATACAAGTGGCGGTCTTATCACATAGGCTACTTTTTAGCTGACTGCGCAGGAGCGTAAGGTTTTTACTGACAAACCACGTCTAATTATAAATCAAGTTTTTTGTATTGAAACAAATCGAAGCTCCTTGTAACATTAATTAATCATCCAATTTAAAATATGTGAGGAACAATCTAACAATCGCGCGATAAATAAAACGAAGAAAGCCGAGAAATGATTGATGAAAATTTCCGCCCACAAGCTGTTGGAAATTAATTTTCCTTGAGTAAGATGCTTTGTTAATCTCGTTCAACACTTTTCATTAGCACTTAGAGGGATGCCTTGTTTAATGCTAGATTAGCAAAAGAATCTAGATCGACGAAATAATTAAACGAAATAGTTAAAATAAATTCCCTATTATTGGAATACCTATTTATCTATGCATCAGAATTGTTCTGATAGTAAGGTGCATGTTTATATAAAAGAAACGTTAGTGAGTAAGTAATTTTAATGATGATATCAAATTGTTCATCGTCAACAACTTCCTGCCTTTCTCTCACATAACGTGGGGTCGGAACAACTTGTTTTCTTTACCATATTCTTCTATCATCCGTCATCCAATTACTCACGCTTTGACTTGATTTGATCAATGATAATATCAGAATACAATGCAACAATATAGGCAAATGGTCTAATAGTTCTTATAGTAATTTATTGATAACACGTCATTACACGTCAACATTATACAATAGTACATAAACACAATTCATTCTAAATAAAATTCTAATTAAATATAATTAATCAGTTAATCTATATATATATATGCACACATGTATATATAATAAATAAATAATGCAGGACATTTCACACAGCGCTATCTAGCCCCAAACTAAGCAAAGCTTGTACTATGGGAACCAGATAACTGATACAATACTTAAATACTGCTTTTTTTTGTAAATACATACTTATAATATATAGAGAAACAACCAGACCCGGAACAAATATCTGTAGATCATGCAAACATTTGTTCCGCGGCGGGAATCGAACCCGCTACCTCCTGCGTCTCAGCCGACTATTCGACCACTGCGCCACGGAGGTCGTCTGTATAAAACATAGTCGGGTTAGTTACACCATTTATAACTCAATAATTTGGATTTGTCTCCGCCCCGAATAGCAGAATAACTATTCTATACGAGTATAGCAGAAAAATTCACGCAAAAAGAAATAATGAAGAAAATTCATTTTCTCATACATAATGATGGCCAATTGACAATTTTACCAGGTGACGTACATTGTCAGCCTGCGTCATATGCATGTCATGTCAAGGCGGTACAAAGTTCGGTGGGTCAACTAGTTAATAATAAACATCAATTTATCCAAAATAAATAATAATTTATGAGCTATAAGCTCGGTCACACCTAATAATATTTATGATGTATGAGGTCTCACCTCACACCTAATATGATGTACCGTTTTGAAGGTAATTATTATCTTAATACAAAATGTACCTGGAAGCCCATCGTCTGCCAGATCATGAGTAAAGTCCGTAGAGGAGTTTTGGCCTTGAAGCATCGGTGGGTCCAGAGGCGATGTGAACCAGCGCCTATTCCGATGGCGCACATTAGGTGGACGCCGAAGGCTGGAAACAAGAGGTAACGCTAAAATTTAGACACTTATTTAAAATACCGGAAAAACCACTGAGTTGTGTTGATGGTGGTAACTGAATGACAATGTTAGGAGCGTAATCGTAGTTAAAAAATATTAATACGAATGATTTTAAAAGAATTTTTAGTAGGCAATGTTTATCTCTTTGTTAATCTTTGAAAAATCATCAGTCTTGAAGACTATAAATAGTATTTAAGACTTTGGTAAGTATTTCAGTTAAAATAAAGTAAGAGGCTACGTTTAAATAAGAATTAGAAATTTTAACTCACCAAAAGCAGTAGTCTGCCATTTCGCCGAAGTGAACACTAGATACACTCCATACACCGATCCTATATGCAGGAACAGGAACCAAAATATGTTGAACCACACCAGCTCATGTTTCCTAGGGGTTGCCTTCTTCAGAACTGAGACATCCTTGTCCAGGCCGAGGTCTGAGGTCTGGCCATCGGTCTCGAAGAGCACCCCGCTGACTACCGGGTCCACTTGTGGAGGCATCTTCTACATCAAAACAGTAAAAATAAGATAGATATTCTGCCAAAAAAGATTCTGCAAAGAATGCTCGAGATCGAACAAGTAACATTTAATATGCATCTTGTCTTGTTCTTGTTTCTTGTTGAAATCAAGAAATTTCCAAATTTCAATCGTGAATATAGACTCTCAGCGTCCTGGAACCCTGTGATTAATCGGTGTGCGCGTCGTGATCGGTCGTCTCAGTGCGTAGATACGGTTAGTGTAGTGTGTCGTAATATGAATGAGGACATTTCTAATTCTGAAAACCAAGTGAGGGTGGTTGCTGCAGCTGCCATCACTTCTCGACGGTAGTTCCAAGTACTCCAATCCATCTGCCATGGACCGACCATGGCTGTTGCAACACAGTCGAAACGTTGGGATAACAAAAAAAGGTACATACGCAATAAATACCCGTTTTAATCAGTAATTATGTAGTGATCGCGAAAGTTTGAAAAATACTAAGTATCTTGTAATTAGTAAGATGGAATGCACTAATGGTTTCGTACTATTTATTGAGGCTTGTACATCAAATTAACTTCTGGGCACCGATTCAACATACAACTGTGTGATATTCAACAATAGGTTCAAATTAATCTAAATAAGAGTAAAAGTTGCATAAAATAATCATTGGTAATCTAGACTAATTTTTTTACAAAAGTTTTCACAGCTGTACAAGGCCGACAATTTACTTTTTACAAGCTTTTTATTAACTTGCAATGTATGTATGTTTGTCCGGGTGGAATCTTGCAACTGAATTTTAAACATTTTCCCCTCAACCGATTGAGCTAAAATTTGGAATACGCGCTTACTTTGGAGAACAATTCATATTTATAGTAAGCATAATCTGATTCTACTTCCTGATATTGAATTGGCTGGACGAAGGAACTCTTCAACGGTCAACAGCACATATACGAAATTTAGTATACGCATTTAATTATGATAGCCCGTTCTAAGTTCTACTATGTCTGCTGCACTCAGAGTTAGCTTTCGAAGAAGGAACTCCTCAACGGTTAACAGCACAGACACGAAATTTTGTATACGCATTTAAAATTGGAATACATATTTAACTTTAGTGAAAATGCAATAATATAGTACCATGGAGGTGATCTCATGATGAGGCGGATGTTAGACAATGGAACTTCTGAATATATTGTAGTGGGCTACTAGTGTTTGAGCTCATTTGAATCTGCTTGCGTTTCTAATTAAGAATTTTTAAAAGCTTGTTTTGAAAAAGTATTTTTATCAACAAAAATCTTATTAAGATGAACATCAAACAAAATACTTCATGGTATTTTATTAGGCACAGTTCTTGTCTTGGTTTCAATAAAACAACCCAAATAAGTTAAAGTTCTTTGCCATGTTTTGCAGACCTACAAAAAATGTATAGTAATTAGATATTCTCGGTATATTTTTAATTAAGGAGAGTGCTTAATAAGATTCCTAGTTTCATAAACTCGGTGAAAACATTGAGAAACATTAATTAAAAATTCAAATGAATTGATAATGAAGAGGAAACTAACCTGATGTTTTTATAGCAAAATTGTTATGTTAGTTTGAAACTCTGATAATAAATAATATACAAGTTGTAATAAATTCAAGCATAAATTGCGCGCACAGTTTAGGTGGCGGGGTTTGCTAGTAACTTTATGTGACGCGAAATTTATTGAATTGGTGCTAAAGTTCATAAACTAGGGCCTACGAGGTGCTACAAGTCAGAACAATAGCTCTGAATAGATAGGAATAATGTATCCTGCAAGAGTACGTGTAATTTTATGTAGAGATAAATATTTTTATAATAGGCTTACAGTAAGTATTTTTATTTTTATAGTGTTATCCGAATACATACGGAAAATTACAAGATTTTTTTTAAACCAAATAAAAATTTTAAGCCTAGACGGGACTTGAACAAGCAACCTTCCTCCTGTTACGAGAAAAAAAATCTTAGGCTTACGGTAAAAACGAATGCAAGCCTACCTGAGTATGGAAACACTTTAAGCTAAGTTAAAAACTAAGCCAAACTCAACATTTTCAGTCCCGTCAGCTATTTTTATCCTCATAGGTTCACTGGATGAAAACCTTTGGTAGGTTATGATGGTGTCTGTACATGTCCTTTTTGTAATCTTTTTTGACTCAATACAAGTAGAAATACTTACTAAATATTTAATTGTACAAAACAATACATCGAGCATGTTACACTATTTCCTGTATTAGTTTGAATTGTGCTACAAGTTGTGTGCAGTCTCTCCCTAAATATGAATAATATGTATATTATATACATACATATACATTGTGTAATATAAACATGCACTGTTGAATACAAATTATCGAACAAATAACACGTAAGGCTAGCAGTAGAGTTTAGGATTAAATTAAAATTAAACAATAAGAAAGTTAGTGTATAATTATACAATAAAGAATACAAAAAATCGGTGATCCATAAGTTTCAGTTTTTTATTGAACTTACCTCCTTTCAATTTTAAATTCAGATGTCACTTTTATCGGTATTTGTTAACAACTAATGTATTTTTCTGAATCCCTTGTATTTATAGAGAATATAACAATAGAATTAAACATTTAGATTAATCTAGAATTGGGCCAAATACAGTATATTAATTATTTGAAAGGAGCATTGTATTGTAAACATGAGCTTGTCACGACAATGTAAACCAATCACTGATTAATCCAGTCTAACTGTAATATAAAAACCACGGAAAGTTCTTTCAACTTTCTGGAATAAAATTAATTATAATTGGTATGGTAAAATAAATAGTACAGGTAGGTACGTATGTAAGGTTATATTTGCTAAAAATAATAAATAACTGATGAATACCCTGTATAGAAGATAAGCTTGCTTCGATGTTCTGTCGATTTCGACCGGACCGAGCGAGAATGAAGTAAACAAGATAGTTGATACCTAGCTATATGCCACGTGCAATGTGCATTGTCTTTGCGTTCGGTATGCATTGAGGATTATTGTGCCGTTTTTTCATTATGAACTAATTTATGAAATTAAAAGTACCTGTACATAAAAAGTTATTAATCTTGTAATTATATTATGTTATTTATGTATTATGTTTGCGTACCTGCATACTTTTAGGGTGACGGGGTTTATAAGTACCTATTTAAATAATGTGTAGCGGCTCGAGTGTCTTATGCACTGAGACAAACCTTTAAGGTTTTACAGTGCTTTATGTATGTTTATGTATGTAACTTTTTGTTAAATAAATAAAAAAAAAACAAATAAGTTTTTGAAAAAGATTAGAAAATATCGGTCATCATAACTTTTCAATCAAAAAACTTTAAATTTTTAGATTGATGTCGAGTGGTGGACCAATTTATCGCACAAAAATAAAATATTACGTTAAAAATGTTCGTAATTGTAATCAAATATCTTCTAATTTTCCATTTTATCGTAGAAAAAATTAAATATTCAATTAAATGTTTAAACTTTTTAACGGAAATATCCTACTTTGATAACATAGGTATTTCAGCCATAACATTTTCTGTGTATCGTGAATGCAGAACGTTTTCAGAGGTCGATGAAACGGAAATTAATAGAAGCTACAGATTCCGCAACTCCGAGCGACCCGTCCGACACCCGTCACGGAAATACAAAATGTTGCCGCGAATAAATCAAGATACATCTCTCAGTAAACGTGCACATAAATACAACGAAGGGGTCTTTATGTCGCTAGTGAATAGATTTCTTCTAGGCAAGCGTGTACCATCGTCGACTGCACCATCGCTTACCATCAGGCGAGATTGTGGTAAAACGCAATTCTAAAATTTATTTAAAACAAATGTGAATGTAATTACTCAGGCGTAGGTAAAAACATTATACTCGTAGTTAGAGTAATTCCAAGATGCGAAATCTATTAAATTAGAACAAACTCCTGTTTAAATACTCTAACAACCTCTGAAAAACTGACTCAGATTATTAGTAAATTAAAAAATGTAATTCTAAATTTCTTTAATAAAAACAACAGCTAACAGTCACTAAATTCGGTTATTAATTCATAATAAATAAAAATAAAATAAATATTGCTGGACATTTCACACAACGCTATCTAGCCCCAAATTAAGCAGAGCTTGTACTATGGGAACCAGATAACTGATAGAATACTTATATACATTTTTTTTGTAAATACGTACCTACTTATAATATATAGAGAAACAACCAGACCCGGAACAAATATCTGTAGATCATGCAATGCATTTGTTCCGCAGCGGGGATCGAACCCGCTACCTCCTGCGTCTCAGGCGGCTATTCGCCCACTTGCACCACGGAGGTCGTCAATATATAAAATAATCTTTAATATATAAAACAAAGTCGGGTTTGTTCGAACACTTATAACTCGAGAGCGGATGGACCGATTTTGATAATTTTTATTTGTTGTATTTGTCTTCGTTCCAAATAGCAGAATAACTATTAAAGTATTAGAAAAAATCATGCAAAAAGATACTAGTGGTTCGCCCCGAACCAACATCTCGCGAGTCTTCGATTAAAATAAAATGCCACGAAATAAATAGCCAAATAACTTGACATACAGTTACATTCAAATTACAGGTAACAGGAGTTCATGTTATTTGGTTAATCTTTTTTTGGAGTACAAATTGCAGTTATTCTGGATTTCAGACTTTTGCCTATATTTGTGTCACATAGGCTACACGCATACTAAATTACAGCACCGTGGAGTCACTGGTGTACCCTGTGAATTTTGTCAAAGTTTTGTTTTTATTCTGGCTAATAACACAAAAACTACAAAAATTAAACTCAAAATAAAAACAGGGTTGAAATGTACTAATGAAGACCTTTCATTTGACGTCCTACTTGACCTAAAAGTATAATTTTCATTATTTTTACCCCTCTTGAACCCCAATATCTCAACTTCCCCACAATATTTTTAGCTCATTTAGTCACACTAAAATTGTGCCATCACTACCAATATACCAAATTTTACGATGATCCGATAAACGCTTCGAAAGTTATCCTTGGACAAACAAACACACATACATACATACAACGCCGATTTGCCCAAGTTGACTTAGAGATCTTGCTTCGCTCGATCAATTATGAAGAAATATCATTTTCTCATACATTGATGCAGATAATGATGGCCGACGTATATTGACAGCCCGCGTCAATGCGGTATGAAGTTCGCCGAGGCCGAGGTCAACTAGTATTCAATATAATTAGGTAATCGCTGTTTACAAAGACAAGTTGTTTTCGACATAACTATTCATCTGCAAAACGAAAATATCCACCGATGCAGAAATATCGATAATTTACAAAGCAGATACTCTCAAATAACATTAAAGTGTATCCATACAGTGGTGCCGCAGGGGCAAAAAGGGGGAGGGGGAATCATTACTAAAACTTCCCTCTACTTTTACTATTCATCGTCTACTTACCATGCATTTGTTTTTATCAACAAAGAACATAGTTGCAGAAGTATGGAAATTTGGACAGTCCATTTTAGATGGACTTGAAATGTCTTCGAATTTACATAATAATTTTGTAGAGTCGAATGCTAATTAAGATAAGATAAGATAGCTCTTTATTGTACACCAAAGTAAAATACAGAACATAATTTTTACAAATAGATTTAGTACACTTGGCGGTTTTATCGCTACAAGCGATCTCTTCCAGACAACTTTTGTATGGACAGGATAATAATTGATCAGATGGCGGTGCATCTATACATATACAATTAAAAACATACCTACATACTATAAACGTAAAATAATAATAATAACACAAATTTAATTAAAATAAAATTAACAAACATAAAAAGGGTTATGATGAAATAACAAACAGTTACAACTTCAACACAGGGACAGATAATGGAAGTAATTGTTAAGGATTAAGAGGAAATCCGGGAAGCAAGACATTTGGAAAATAGGTATTTAAGAAATCTATTGCTGTCGCGCTGTGCTCTATATGCCTTATGTGCGTGTGATAGAGACAACTGCAGGTCGGACTGATTATACCTATTTAAAATAGACGAAATCACTGTTTCGTAGTCCCCTGTTTCCTCCTCCAAAACGACACCGATTTTTTTTTTCAAATATGGATTAAAAAGGGCTTTGGTTATGTTTGTACATTTCGTTTTTTTTATTTATATATGTCAAATTTGTTTGCTGGATGTCTGAAAAGGGGCATTAAAAATTAGCAATTTCTGTGACTTTAGAAGGTTCCTAGTTCTTGCAATAATTAATTTATGGAGAAAAACTAAACGTAGGGCCATGACCGTGGTACTTGTAAATTGTATGGTAAAAAATATTTGCACTAGTATCACTATCCAGAAAGGAAACAGGGGACTACGTTTGTATGGACGAAACGCACCCTAGATTTCCTCTTAAGGAGTAAATTTAACTCTTTATTGTGCGTAAAATTCATGTTACAATAGCCACCTATTTAAAGTTTTAAGTTGAGTCCACACTCAACTCAACTTAATTCTTTTGCCTCGTTCGCTGATCACTTCACCAGCGCATTAATAGAGATTTGTTTTACTATGCTTCCGCTGTCGTAAAACGGTCCGTTAACAACATTGAGTAACGCGAAACCGGCGCGACCCGGAGGTTCACAACAAAAGTCAACATGTTTTTATTTATTATAATCGGTAACATTGATTCAATTCAATAAAAGAAGCCCTGCGGCCGTTCGATCCTAAAGCATATACACTAGCGCCCAGGCTACGGAACGTCTATGTTAACTCCTTCACTGTACAAGCAATCTGTTTAAGGAACTCATTTTGACCATAGAGAAATAGTCTGGGAATGACAAATGAACTGCCAAACCCCTTACTATCCATAAGAACTGAACTGAACTGAACTGAACGGTTCTATTCATTTTTTTATCTACCGTTACTCTATCGCTACTCTTGGTACCTATCCTGTTATGAGTATCTATTTATTTCATTTTGCATAAATACACTGTTTATTACTTATTTAATTTGTAAAAGCTACCCATAACGTTCTCGTGAAATCCAGTCCATCCTGACTGGAAGAGATGGCTTTTAGAGATAAAACCGCAAATTGTATTTCTGCGTCTAATCTAGATTTAGTTATTTGTTTTGATATTGTTTGTTAATGTAAGCGTGGTGTACAATAAAGCATATTCTATCACTATAATAAATAAATAAATATCGCTGGACATGTCACACAGCGCTATCTAGCCCCAAACTAAGCAGAGCTTGTACTATGGAAACCAGATAACTGATAGAATACATATATATGTATATATATATATATTTTTTTGTAAATACATACTTATAATATATAGAAGAACACCCAGATACGGAACAAATATCTGTAGATCATGGAAACATTTGTTCCGCGGCGGGAATCGAACCCGCTACCTCCTGCGTCTCAGGCGGCTATACGCCCACTGCACCACGGAGGCAGTCAAAATGGAATGGAGGCCATATACGTAACGTAACTATTTCTTTGCGTAAGCCTATCGCAAGTCTCTGTGGGATGAATTTGTTCAAATTTCGAGGCATGTGTGCGCAAGGCTTGTGTAAGGCTTGCCGAAAGAAAGATACTCTTATCACGTGCCCCTGCTCTTAGTCCGTTCAAGCCATGTACACATGAGAGCTGAATGAATACCGGATCTTTTGCCGGGTAACTGGGGCGTGAAACGGAGATTTTATTCCGAGCTTCTGCTGAGACCATTCGATTCCTTCCACCTCAATGGTAATTTGTTGATTCGCTTTTGCATTCGTTGCATGTGCAGTAAGCAGGCATATCAAATACTCGTGTCTTCTCATTTAGAATTTGTAATGAGTGAGTAGAAGAACGTATGATTGATCTAGACTAATATTATAAAGAGGTAAAGTTGGTTTGTTTGCTGAGAGCCATTGGGTGTAGGCCGCACAAGATTGGTTGCTCTGGAAATCTATAGAGGAGGCCTAAATTCAGGGTGGACATCATGTGGATAATCTGATGTTAGTGATGATGAAAGTTTGTTTGTTTGTTTGGATGTAGGCGGGTAATCTCCGGAAAGACTGATCCGATTCTGAAAATTCTTTCACTAATAGGAAGCTTTATCCCTGAGTGCTATAGACTATATTTTATCTTGATCAAAATCCATGCTAAGCCAGGGCGACTGAGCTAGTTAGTTAAGCTAATGCCATTTTGTCATCACGCACACACAACACTTTGCTGCTACATCTACTATTCAGTGTCAGTCATGTTATTTAGCAATCAATTTCATTCGATCTTCACGGACACAATCATGCACTGGCCATCCCTTTTACACGTACAGTACGTACGTACGTAATACGTGTGAAAGGGATGGCCTGACTAGCGATAGCGAAACGACAACAATTTGGCTTAGGTAATACGGCTGCCGGCGCATGCATGCACAGCTACAACATTGAACTCCTTGCATCAATCAACAAGCAACTGAAAATCACTAATAATACACTTTTAGATAGCTATGTTCTATGGTCTTCTCTCATATACATTCAAACATACGAAATCAAGGACAGCAAACTACATATCTGCTTTTGCCTGGAAAAAGATATTAAAAGCTTAAGCAGTTATTTCTGCTAAGTCAGCATAACCGCAATATGTGCAATAGTGTTTCTACTCTTTCGTTAAAATGTAATTGTTTCTTAATCTTCAACAAAGAGAAACATTTCTAGGTAGCCCGTCTGGAATAGTTGAGCTATCTAAAGATCGTTTGCAACGGCGTTTAAAGTTTAAGTTTTTTAAAATCATGCCCAGAATTCCGAACCAGACGGGATTTCAATCTTCCCCTTGATACGACAATTTCGCGATTTTTGATAGTATGAGGGTATTTAATTTTATCAGAAATGTTTATGTGGCTAGAGTAGAAAATAAAAACTATATAAAAAAAATCCTATCCTCTAATCTAAACTATTGCTTTTAGCATATTCATTTTAAGTGAGGATACGAGGACACAATCTAAAAAAAAGATCAATGTGATTCGGGGCCCCTTATGTATAAAATGCTGATGAATAAAAATATTTGAACTGTTAAAAAAAACTAATACCATCTTTTCGCAGTTTTATTACACAGGTTTATGTTCAGTTACTCTTTTTTACAATGTTAGCTTTATGAGCATCGGACAATCTTTTCTAGGCGTAAATGTCATTGCGTGAACTTTCAATAACCATTAAACTATGTTCACACGGTTTTATTACCAAAAATAGCATGAATTCCTACAGTGGCGTAATGAAAAACTAGAACATCGCGCGAACAAGTTTGATTTCCTTATTTGAGGTCAATGATAAGGTTTGGACGTCAATGTTATCTGAATATCTAATTAAATGCTTACCACTTAGTTGCTTTTCTAAGTCGAAGTTTGATCTATACGGTTTATGGTTTAAGATTTTTAATTCGGCTTTGCAAGGGTGGGTTTTCAATAAAACATTACCCTCATTTTCCGCAGTTGGCTAAAAAGTAGCCTATGCCCTTTCGCAGGAATAATATATTTCTCACTTCTTGCAAAATTTAATTACGATCCGTTCAGCCGTTTAGTCGTGTTAAGGTAACAAACAAACTAACAAACCAACAGAGTTATGTATGTATTATACATACAAACTTTCCTCTAGAATCACTCTATCTATTGCTGAAAATTGCATTAAAATTTGTTGAGTGGTTTAAAAGATCTAAGCGAACAGATAGCGGAAGTGATTTCATTTTATAGTATCTAAAGAAGATACAACTATAAAACATTGTAGGTACGCCTTTTTAAGCTTATTGCCTGTACAGAGGGGAGTATGAGATTTTGCATACTTAAAGTTTATAATTATGGAGAAGGAAGGGCGAATGCTAAAACTAAGTTTAAAAAAAATTGGGAATTCCGGTTGATTTTCGACCACTGTGCACTGGCAACCAGTTTATATAAACATTACATAAATATAGTTTTTTCTTCTGCCTACCTTCATACATACACTATTGTTTAAATGGTCATCATAGTTCAAATTTACATCTGTCCCGACGACGAACTACGTATCAGCATCAGAATTTCAATTAAGGCACCATCAGCCAGGATCATTTTATATTCAATCTTCACTAGAATGAAGTTTGGCCGGAATATCGTACAGTTTATATCTAGAATATTCATTGTCCCTTTCGACAACGCTCTATTACGCCGATAACAAAGGGCGGTCCATGCACGAAATCAATTTAGCTGAGGCAGAGTAAATTTATCCGGAGTAATGCAACACTTCCTAGCTCACACACATATGAAAATATCTGAAAATACAAATACCTATCTCATACTAAAATGTATGAATCAGTTTTCTCTATATTTTCATATTCATTTATTCTGCTTACATGTACATATACATTTTTTATCTTAGATGGTAGGTAGCTTAGGAGTAATACATATACCCTGTAAGGGCACTGCAAGTTGGGTTTGCGCTTTTTCAAAATGTACAGCAATTAAATATATAATTAAACATGTCAAATCAATTACATTAAAATAGTTTATGCGGCATATGTCAAATAATACAGTAGAAAAACAAAGGTATGTCAAGCTATCGGGTAATAATAATAATGTCAAGTGGAATAATAATAATAATCATAATATTAAGTAATTTCAAGGTATAAACTATATCTAAGCATGCTTACATACTACCTAGGTACCCACCTATTATTGTTCGCTAGGGTCGTCACTTTGTTATTTATGTTGTCCAATAGGTATTTGCCAACTGAATAGTATGACTTTTATTTCATCCTGCGACGGACATTAGGTAGATTTACAAAGTAGTTTCATCATCATCATGGGCCTTTACTTCTATAAAAGATAGTTTAAGCAAGCGTCAAATTTGATAAAATATACACATTATTTCGTGGTAAAAAGGCCTATTCGGGAGTGGCCGGCACGAGAGCGTACATACTTTTGGCAAGTAAGAAATCCGAGGATGGTCAAGGGTTTTGCGGCACGCTCATGCCTTAACGGCCGCTTATGCGCTAGATGGTCGAGCCAGAGGGCTTAGCCAAGTTACAGTCGATTAGCGATGACGCTAGTCGATAAGTCCGAAAATGTATGGGATTTGACACATGCTATAGAAATACCACGTGATCTAGCGACAACAAATGTATGTAGAAATCGAATCGATTCGGAGCGACGGGCCCAGGTACAGCCAATGGCGACTACTCCTCTTGCTACGGAGAAAGCAATGTAAAAATCTTGATTGAACCAAGATACGTGCGGTACCTTCGATCGCAGCAGTATGTATTGAATATAAATTCAAGTATTTATAGTCATTGTAAAACAGTAATTAAGTAATACACTACTTATCAGTAATAATAAACTACTTATCATGTTTGATATATGTAGGTATTTCAATAAATTATTATTATGTTTTATAGTCACATACGAAGATGCTACACTGTAATAAAACATAGTACAATGTCCAAGAGAACAGACTATTGCGCATACTTCCACAACTATTAGCTGTGTGCAGGACAACTTGCGATTGGATCTGATAAAGCCAAGTCGATTAGAAAGCCCGGGAAGTGTTGGGTCTTCCGTGAAGTGAAGTGTCTTTGGAAACTAAGGGAGAGATACTTAGGAACATTTCCTACTGATGGGTTCATAGTAGATATCTTGGAAATAAGTGAATCTGCGCAAAACAATTCTCAAAGCGTTAGATGCTTGGCGGCTCTTTACAGCGTGAGCATTCTAGAAATTCAAATCCTGCAAATCCTTCTGAAAAGTTATACAGGGTGAATAAAAATCGTGAACAGTTGACAAGTTTTACGGCTCTGCTTGTAATCCAAAGCAATAATCTGTATTTATTTCAACCCAATATTCGAGTTGTAAAACCACCTTCTCGTACATTGCGGTTCGACAGAGTGGTTTCTGGAAAGGTGAATTTTTAAGTTCATTATTGGATTGAAAGAAACATAAATTGTTCTGGATTATCGCCAGACCGTTCTTCATTTGTCAACTGATTACAAATTCACTCTTTATAGGTTTGTAGTAAATAGGAGGTAGTTACCAGTTTGACTTGAAACAAGTCAAAATAAGACAAAATTTCGCATGTTTACTGCATGTTAAAATTACTTGCAAGCATATTCAAAGTTTCTATTTTCCTGAGATATTATGCAACCATATTATGCAAGGGTTATGTACCACGCAATACGTGTCAACTCTGAACTTTATGAGTAGACGGAAACTTCAAAACTGTTATCCTAAGCTATTATTACGTTGCTTCATGCTTGGAAAATCTTATTGTAAGATCCGGCGAAACACAAACAACTAACTCATCTGAGAAACTACGCTGAATATGGACTTTGATAGGATTAAATTTTGCTACAATATCGCATTCTGACTAGCGACTAGCTTGAGGCATAAGGTCTTTATGGAACAGACTAACATAAATGCAAAAAACAAACACTGTCTTCTTTACCCGTTTTATTTAGGCTGTATCGAGTCACATGAAATCTATAATTTTGTGCAAGACTATTCAATGTCTAAAGACCTTTACCGGCAAATTTCGCAGACATGACTGAGATAGTACAGTTATATCATGAGGAAGCCGTCACATGACCACTACATACGTGAATGTCCGGAAAGACCAGGAGAGTACCGATATATGTAGTTCCAATGACGACTCAGAAAAGAACAACTGGAGAGCGAGAAGATAAAAACAAAAGAAAATGTTTCAATATCTAAAACAAGTCATTATTTTCACAAGCCAATATTTTGTCAAAACTCTACAGCAAAATCATACCGGTAAATCTTCTACCCTAATCCCAGGAACGAAGGATTTCCGAGATTGCTTCGGTAACTTTTTCAAAACAAATTTACATTATTTTCCGGCATGTTATGATTGATCATCCCGAAGACACGTGCGAACGATCCTCTATTGTGTTTTACTTCGCGTGGATTTTGCTGATACTTGTATACTTTGTTTTTATTGAAAAGATAAGACTTTTTATATTGGAAGATAGTTTTCTATGTAATAATTACCATGAAAGTTACCAATCACAATATTACTATGTTTATTTATCTGTTACTCAATCACATCGTAATGGCTTAACCTATTTCGATGAAATTTGTTATATACGTAGATTATAACCTGGATTACAACATAGGCTACCTTTTATCCCATAAATTAGTTCTCATGGGATAAAAATGACATGTCAAGTCAAGTGGCAACAGCGAGTTTAGTTTTATTTCTAGGCAACAGCTAGTTGTTATTATAGAAACATTGTGCTGCATAAGCGTTTTACTGTTTATCTCTCAAATGTGCAAGTTATTTAATTAAACAAACAACATTTTGATGCAATGGAATTTCAAATATTTTTCCAAAAAGCATAAAACATGATAACATTGTTTGCTGTACTTCAAAGAGTGTATTTTTCCGCTATTTTGTTACAGGGAGTGGAATCGAGAGAAAATTATATTGTGAAAATGTATTGTGCATTGGAGGACAGGGGAAAAATTAAATTAGCCGAGATCTATAGCACAGGGGTGGAGGCCGCAATTCCGCTGGCATTGTCTTTGTTTCTTTTAGTTACACATTCGAAGTATTCGATCGCTTTTCCTTTGTGTTGTGTGCGCTTATTGGAAAACTACCTATCTCGTGCGGTGCTATGTTATTTTGTTCAGATTTTTTGAAAATGTGCCAATGGTATGTATTTTTGTTTGCTTCATGTATTTAGGTAATTTTTCAGCTGTTATTTAATATTCTCATTGATTTATAGTACCTACATGTGTTAATCACGTCGTAGTACATTGTACTACGCACTAGATATCGCGATCCGAACACTCACTCTGTTCCACTGAACTGTACTGCAATCCGTACACCTTACTTTAGTGCGGCTTCGACATTCACGCAGTTGGACGCGTACGGAGCGGCACTAATTCGAATCAAAGTATGAACCTGGGACATAAATAACAACTCAGTAGTCAAGTAAGTAAAATTATTGGTTGTTCAAGTGAATAAATAGGTAATAATATCGTAATACCACAATATTAAAGCAAATTGTTTATTATAATGCCATGCCATCTAAAATCATAGACTAAAAATATGCAGATATTCCAGTACGAACTGGTTGTAGGTAAAAATATGTGACTGAACACGGACTTGAAGTGGTGTTTTTAGAAAGTGTTTTAATTTGTTTATGTAAATGTTTTCTAGCCAGTTTGATATTTGTCAAAGGTCAGAAAATATGACGACGTGCGTAATTAAATACTGCAAAATACATCAAGAAATGCCAGTAAAACATCAGGTGTCAGTTTGATTTCAAACTATTTTTAACGTACTTGAGCTTAAATAAACGCATAACAATTCATTTTCTTTTACTTTTCTACTTTACCATACTTTCAATTATTTAATTATCATACTTTTTGAAATAGAGTATGAATTCGAATGAAGTTTTGTAGATACAAAAGCTGTGTCACGTCTGTAAAAATTGTAAAAACTATAGGGACGACAGGTTGTTACACTATGTTGAACGGAACGCGTAAGCGCCATGAATTTCATGGCGCTTACAACGTTTTGGTCGCGAGTAAACTAAACTCTATAAGCGATCTAGCGCTGCATGCTTTAAGTTAGATCACATAAATAATATTTTAGCGCTGCAGCGAACTTTAGTTCTAACTCACTAGCATTTGAACAAACATTTTTCAAGAATGTTCTTGTCTATCGGTGGAATATATGTCTATGGTTAATCAACTTAAAACTCGTATCTAGACCGGAACTAAAATGTTTTTATTTTTTCAAAAGAAATGAATCGGCTGTCTCTACATTTTCTTTTGCTTTTGCCCTCGGCTCGCAAAACGAGGACAATGAAAAGATGTGCAAAGTTAAAATAAAATACACAAGAAAAGCTAGCACGCGCGATAAAGGTTTGCAACCTCATTCTGATCGCGTGGAAAGAACGTTGATTTATGATCTGTTTACCACACAATAAAATGTACAATAAGTAGTTGGATTAGATGAATAAAATCTGAAATAGGAACTTGACTCTTGCGTGAAAAACTAAGTTCGTATAAGCCAATACGAGTGTCAGAGAGCTGCCTAATGGCATTCGACAACTGACAAGGCTTAGTGTAAAAAGAAAGCAAGGGGTAAAAGCTATGAATTTCCCAGCTATCTATTCAGTTCCCACCAGTTAATGCCATAATACAGCACCGTCAGTAAGTAACCACAGCAGGGTATTAAGTCCATAAATCACGGACCGAAGCAAATTGTTATCGAATGAGACAAGTCGAGCATTGAGGGGTGCCCTCGAATCAATGCTTGAATATTGAAGTTTTTGCCGATACATTTACAGAGACTTCGCAATTTTGAGAGTAGTTTGGATATATAATTTTCACTTTAGAGCTTTAAAATGCTGATGTTCTCACCTATGTAAGATTGTTCATTCCATAGGATTTCCGCGAAAGAAGGTTACATATAAAGTATGTATTATTTGTCTTCGTCTTTCTTCAGGAAAAAGCTTGTAGGGGGTTAGTTCTCAAATAATATTACTAACTTACAGTTTTTTTATTGCCGTGTTCGTCGCTTGATCACTCACTACCTCACCTATTGGTAAATGATGATGTGGTCGAAGATGGAGCACACTTGACTAGAAAGAATCTGTTCACTCTGGACTTGAAGACTAGTATATATACTACGTGTTTTGTACTACGTGTTATGTACGACATTAAATGAAAGCACGGGTAGGGCTAATGGCTAGTATTGTCGTAAATAGGGTTTTTCAAATTCACTACCCTAAAAAATTTTCAATTTTCAAACAACCTTAATATCAAGTCCTAAAATATTAATGAAACAGATTGTATAAAATAGGTAAACAAATCATATTCATTCATCATGTAAGTGGCGCCGCCGATTGTAAATGTATCGATTACAGGATAAATATTCAAGCTACCGGTATTAAACCCACCTTTAAACTCAGTTAATATGATTCCGGCTGTGTGTTTCAAATTAATGTCGTACATAACAAAACAGGTTGTGTAAAATAAAAAGATGCTAGAAGTTTATCAGACAGAATTGCCCACTTTTTTGGTAGAGTTTAACAAAAGTCACGTTTCCTAAAGTACGTGATTCAGAATATGTAGGTAAATCAGAAATACAATGTTTTTTAGATTTTTTGACATGAAATTGAATACTCAATCGTTTTCATAAAATCACTCGCATAAATCATATGGATTGGGTACCTATGTCAGACTCACAACCCCGAACACTAATATTTCACATAATTTCCTTCTCATATGCCAATATCTTACTTCCAGTAGTTTCCTATCGGTAATTGGCGCTCGGAGGTCACCAATAGATCTTCATTACGGTCGCGAATAGGGTCCTGTTATGTCCGTGCCCGCACTCACGTAACCCCTGCGTATTATGTAAGTAACGCGTTTCAGAGGTCATTGTGTTCATTTGCTATTGATATTTCTTTAAATTTAATGAAAAACATTTATTTGACATTACATAAAAAAGGAAACAAGAATATTTTCGTGTTAAATATCGATTTGTTTTTGAGCAAAGGCACCTGTCGATTTTAATATGATTATTACTTAAAACTCGTTTGACAATAGTACATTACTCCAGCGGCCAGCAAAAGAGGCATTGATGGACGAACGTGTAAATGTGGGCCGAGGCGAAGCCGAGGCACACATACGTAAGCCCATCAATGCCTAGTTGTGGCCAAATCTTATATAGTACTTTTCTCAAATAATGCGTGGAAAATAAAAAAATCAATTACTTTTCAAAATCAATGACGAACAACAATAATTTTTCCCGCGTTAGTGTTCATTGTTTTTTTTTTAATAAACAACTTTCTATTTGCAAGCCAGTTCAAAATTTAAATAAAATATTTGATAAGTTACCTCCTTGGTCGCCATGTTTCGGAGTAACAGATCGTTTCATTTTTAAATTACACGACAGATATGAGTTTACTATGTAATTTATTTGACCGCTAAACCACTACTGATATTAATTTTCATACAACTTTTGGCGGTCGCTGCTCGCATGTATTTGGTCAGTACAGCAATTTCGATTTATCTCAAAGAAGGTTGTCAAAATAATGCTCAAATTTCCAAGCATGTTTGAGAAAAATATTTTTTTCACTATAATTTATCAAAAACAAGCATTAAAGTAAAAACACATACATATTTATAAAAACGGCAAACCACCGACCGCGAAGCAACGCCCAGGCGATCGGTCGCTAGGGCTGTAGAGAGAGGAACCTCTCAACTATACGTGTCGTGCTAGTTATTTATAACTTTATTGAGTGATGTAAACGTTGTTCTTCTGATGATACACAGTGTATTATGAAGCCTAATTTTGTTGCATGCCATTTTTATTGCCAAAATCATTAGATATGATTATTTTAAGCACTAGAGTAAAACACTCGCATCGATAGAACGAGTAGTTTAAATGAAAAAAAAATCAAAGTTGCCCAATATACGGACCTCGAAAATCACAAAAAAAAAAAAATTAAAAAGTAGACTACATACTTAAAATACTTTCATTTATATCAAATTATCATACATGTACTAACATACCAATAAACAAGTTTTTGTTCGTTTACTGTGAATAGAAAACGAAATATTCATATTTTTATAGTTTTTTTTTTTTTTTTTCTCCAGTTAGCCGTATTAGATGGAGATTTTTAAACTATACTATTGCTTAAAGCAATTAATTTATTCTTTATGCAATGCACGCTTATGTAATAGTTTAGTCTAAAAATCTTCGTCTACGGCGTTAAAGTAAAGAAAAAAATTAAAAAGACAAATCATAAAAATATTAATATTTCGTTTTTTATTCACAGTAAACGAACAAAAACTTGTTTATTGGTATGTTAGTACATGTATGATAATTTGATATAAATGAAAGTATTTTAAGTATGTAGTCTACTTTTTAATTTGTTTTTTGTGATTTTAAGTAGTCTACTTTTTTAAATATTTTTTTTGTGATTTTCGAGGTCCAATAACAAGAAAAACAAAAAGACAAGATAACAAGAAGTAATGATTTTTGTAATTAAAATAACATGGAACAAAATTGGGCTTCATAACACACTGTGTGATGTCACGCCGCGCAGCATAATGCCAATGTATTCGATATATCATATTCACATATAATATACCTACATTCATATTCATGTTTCATTGCAAGATAGTAGGGTTCCGTCATTTTGTTAAGATCAAAGAGAATATCCTCTGTGGGGGAGCTTCAACTCATTCGATTTGAAAACATTTGCCCATTCATGTAAGTAGGTATGACATATACTGAATATGGGTCTCTCCATAGATTTCCAGAGCGATCGATCTTGTACGACCCAACAGCTCCCAGATACTTTTATCAGGGCCTGTAGCTAAGTTACATTCGCTATCTATACGCTTCGAATCGATTCGATTTCTACATAGGTTCTACATACATTTTCAATGACGAGTTAGCAAATGCAAGGCTCCATAGCCTCGAGAATCGTCGAAAGGTTGCAAGCCTCTCGGTTTTTTATCGGATACATTTCGGTGAGTGTGCTGCGGAGCTTTTCAGCCTGATCCCACCATCCCCATTCTATGATCGGACAACCAGACGCTCCGCAATGCGCCACCGCTACATGGTAGACATACCTCCCATACGCACAAAGCGGTACTCTTCCACCTTTATTATGCGCACCGCCAAGGAGTGGAATGCCTTACCTGAGTCTGTGTTTCCTGATAACTACAACCTAGGGATCTATCTTCAAGTCACGAGTGAATAGGTTTCTTCTAGGCAAGCGTGTACCATTGTAGACTGCATCATCGCTTACCATCAGGCGAGATAGTGGTCAAACGCTAGCCTTTATTTATAAAAGAAAAATAGGTTTGTTGTCGATATCTCACGTGATATTTCCATAGCATGCGTCAAATTTTCGGACTTATCGACTAGCGTCCTCGTTAATCGAATGTAACTTGGCTAAGCCCTCTGTTCGTCTTTCCATTTAGTGTGTATTTTTACTTATATTATAGAAGCGAGTAACTATCTACTAAACTAAATATAAGTTAGCACCAAATAATTTTGTTGAATACTGAAAAGATACCATCTGTGCCATGGAAGTCGATACCAACCCAAAACTATAACAATAAATAAAATTCTGCCGTTCGTGGTGGTTCGTGGTGTTTCGTGGAATAGACGTCCATAATTTGTGGATTCATTCCAAACATGCGAGCTCAATTGCATGGACATTGATACCATCTTTTTGTTTATTTTCAAAACAGTCACAAACTTATTAGACACTCTTTTTTACTCGTTATTAAGTAAAATAGTTTTAATCAAAATCAAAGTAAAGTAAGCGGGCAGTATAAAAAAACTGGCACTCCGGAAGTGCCGACAGAAGTGAAAACTTGAACAATTACGAGATACTTATACATAGAGGTGTCGGTTTTTCCCCATCTTAAAAAATGCCCAACGTGCTTATTGAAGTTTTCACTTCAATAAATACCTCACAACAGTTACATATTTAAGTCCTAACACTATTCTAGGATTCCCCATGACGTGTACCGTACTTGTACCACAACACCCCGAACCGGAACATGTATTTGTAGATCATGCATACATTTGTCCCGCAGAATCGAACCAGCATCCTCTTGGGTCTCAGTCGACTACTTTGTCACAGCAATAATAATTTAGATTCCAATTCCTTTCTACACAATACTTTGTTTCTAGTGGCTGTACTGTTCGTAATTTGAATTAGGTGATACTAAAAATTTTACAATTATGAAATATCATTATTACAAAGTCGTCACATTTATCTTCAGAGACTTTACCAAAAAAACTAGACAATTAAGGGATAAATCTGACAACAAATTGCACCTTCCGAGCTATAAATTGCATCTGACACAGAGTCAAGCATATTACATGTGTATCAAAATATATAAATATATAATTAGCTACCACAAGATTTAAAAACCCTAAAAGGGGATTTATTCTCTCGCCAACTGAAAAAATGGCTTAAGGACAAATGTTTTATACTTTAAGCAAATATTTAAATTATAAGGACATTTAATTCTATCTTTTTTTTCTGAATATCTAATTACTTTTCATAAAATTATTTCCATGTATATATATGTAACTAAATAATATTGTCGAATATAACCTATAGAACATATTAATATTTGCATGCCAACAATTGTGGTAGGACATATATAATGAACCTATAATTTATGTAAGACCTAATATTATCACATATGTTCAGGCAAATAAATAAATTCCATTTCATTTCAACAACAAACGAAATTGAATCAATTTAAACGGACTTAAACATCACACAGCTAAAAGTCGACTTAAAAAGGTTAAAAGCTTTAATTATGAGTCACAATAGATACAATACACAAACTGCAACACAAAGGATATAAAGGGGTGCTGAGCTTGGCAAAATAATGGTAAATTGACGGTTAGCTGACAAATCTTCATTTTAATATGTGTTGACGAATGGTTGGGTTGGCAGTGAGATGAGATGACACAGAATCATAATAGAAGCGAGTTAATCTCCTGCCATCCCTAACATCTGGATGGTACCAACTGAGATTTACAATTTATGGTTTTAAAGTCGTTGTTTATTTGAAATTATAAAAAAATGGGCACGATATATGTATCTATTAGAAGAATTAGAAGAACCATAAGTAATTTGGAATCGAGTATTTTTTTCTACTAAAATTAGTGGTTCGCCCTGAAATGAGATCTCGCAAATCTCCCAAAATAAATATTATTCTTAGGGCAACTTGCACAACGATGCCTAAACGTATTTAGCAGCTAAATATGATTTAAGGAGTTGTGAAATCATACAAATACGTCACATTTAAATATGTTACTAAATACGTTTAGTGATCTTTGTGCATGCCGGCCTTAATCTTTGACTAATAAATTAGTGCCACGAAATGCATAACAAATTACTTGACCTACAGTTTCATTTAAATTACAGGTAACGGTCTTTTTTGTAATATGGTTAATGTTTTTAAGGTATAAATTGCAGTTATTTAGCATTTCAGACTTTTGCCTATATTTGTGTTACTAAAGCTACATGAATACCAAATTTCAGCACTGTCGGGTCACTGGTGTACCCTGTGAATTTGGTCAAAGTTTAGTTTTTATTATGGCTAATAACTCAAAAATTACAAAGATTTTACTAAAACTAAAAAAAGGGTCGAAATGTACTAATGAAGACTTTTAATTTGACGTCTCATTTGACCTAATAGTCTCATTTTCATTTTTTTCCTCTCTTGAACCCCGATATCTCAACAACCCCCAAACATTTTTAGCTCATTTAGTGACACCGAAATTGTGCCATCACTACCTACCTATGTATTAAATTTCACGATGATCGGATGAACGCTTCGAAAGTTATCTTCGGACAAACAAACATACATAGGTACATACGATGGCCGATTTCCCCAAGTTGATTTGGAGATCTCGCTTCGCTTGATCAATTACTACTACTATATACGATCAACTATTGAATTAGACGTCAAGATGCTATTATTAGTGTAAATAAATTATCTTCTCGCGGTATAACCACACTATATTGTATTTTAATCAATGTTGCGAATCTGCGCATCTTTTAAGAACGAATGACACCACAATCTACCAGCACCTAAGCCCGAGATGAATTAGTAATAAATAAGGGTTGCTAGCAGTGCAAGACTGCGAAAGCAGATACAATGTGTTCGGTGACGAAGCTGTTTTGTTAGGGCAGGGGGTAGACTATCACGCGATCACTGGCGCATTTCTGTTAATAGCTCCCAATCTTAATTGTGGTGCAAATAATCAGAAATAGCGAACACGGAACATTTAATTTGAATAAAAATAGAAGTCTGACAATCCGCACTTTCCCGTCATAAGATAAAAATCTATTCAAATTCATGTTTTCATCAAATCTTGATGTCCAATTAAATTAATATCCTATACCTGGGCCCTTAGCCAAATTACATTCGCTGCTAATCAATTCGATTTCTACATACATTTGTTGTCGCTGTATCACGTGGTATTTCTATAGCATGTGTCAAATCCCATACATTTTCGGACTTATCGACTGTAACTTGGCTAAGCCCTCTGGATTGTTTATCAATCACAATTATTATTAAATATGAATTTTTATAAAAAAAAGAGTGTGTGTACTTATGTACACGCGTTAGAAGTTATACCTCTTTGGCGTATGGAAAAAAATTAACTAAAATGCAGTAGTGATTAACGATAAATATTAAAATTAATCAAAAAGATTTTATTTAAATAAATAATAAATTATTAGTATCACCGTCGTATATGAAATTGATTTAATAAAAACACCAAAATAATATTTATTTATTCACACTGTTTAATTGTACCCTTACGAAACACGTGTTCTACATATAAAAATACTAGAATATACAACTTGAATATAGTTATCAATTTTCATACCACCTAGAACTAACTTCATGCTGTTAAATTTAGGTGTCGGTGTGCGCGCGCATCGTAAAAATTCACTCTCATCAATTTTCTCCATCGCGCCAAAAGAAGTATAACTTCAAAAAATATAGTCTATAGCACTTAGGGATATTGTAATTCAATCAGTGAAATAAACTGCAATCCACGTGATACAATTAGCAGTCTTATCGCTAAATAGTGATTTAACCTTTCATACCCAAGTAAATAAATACACAGCCTATAACTTGCGCTCCATGTACCAACACAGAGGGTCAGTGTAACAGCGGGGGTCCGATGACAACCCCAAATAGAAAGGGCTTTAAGAAAACTCCGTCCCTTCCCTTATATGAGCTCTATAGAATTCCGCTTTGGTGCGTCGAAACGCGATATATTGTAGCGATATTCTGTTTTATTTTGATTTCAAGAGAAGATTTTCTTTTGTAGGAACTTGGTTCACAGCTCACATCATAGGTTTACGAGTTTACGACTTCAGTAGTATTTGGTTGAAATATACTAGTAGGTGTCAAACTCATATACGAATCTGTTTAATATAATTTAATGATATTATTCGCAGTAAAAGCCCGTGCGACAGGATTAGGTCTATTTGTATACTAACTTCCCACTCGCAAAAAAGACATTTTGTATTGTGACCATGGCAAATAGAACTTTGGCAGAATATCGGGACACTCAAACCCTACATTATTTAGTTTTAATTAAAATAATAATAGTGTCCCTTGTATTTTTTTATACTACATGGAGATGGAACAAGCTTATAGCCCACCTGATGTTAACCTATAACAGAGAATTGCCTCGTAGATCACCTTAGAAATGTGCCCTACGATGTACTGCCCTGCGTCCATCAACTTGAGGCAAACAGGTGTAAAGCCTGTCCTGTAATTTACTTGTAATTTCATGCTCCTTGCAGAAATAGGGATGGTGGTAGTACTTCCCAGGGCGATTCCTTTCACAAGAAACTGTACTACTCAATTTACAGTAATTTCAAAGTTTTTGGTTTTCAAAAGTTATACGTCTATCTTTTCTTGCATAGATAATAAAAGAACTTCTTCTCGTGTCAAAGACTCTTAAAATCTACAGAATTAAATTAGTTGTGTAGCAGGTGGTCACCTCTATAGCCTCATCAGCTGCGAATTTACAAACTAGGTAAGCACTTATCTAGTATAATAATATGTAGGCGGTATGAGAGTGAGGTCCTTTTACCACATCACTCCCTCTATCGTGAGTATAATCAAATATTTGCAGATCCTATAAAGCAAACAAACAACGGGAATCGAATCTGTACCTCTCGCATTTCAGCTGGCTTATCGTTCACCGCAATGAAAATAATAGACACTAGGTAATTACTTGCAACTAGATGTATATGCCGCGACTTTGCACGCGTAGAAAAACGTGTACAGTATCATAGCGTGTTATCAAAACACACAGCCCCCCTGGGGGCCAATTCACGTAATACAGTTTTAACAACATAACAAAAGTTGACCCAAATGAGATTGGGTTATGAATTGAGTATATTTTGGTATTCGGCTCCATTAATCTATCTTCTTTCTAATATATAAAAATCTAGTGTTACGGTTTTTGTGGTCGCGCTCCTCCAAACGGGTCGACTGATTTTATGATTTTTTTTTTAATTTAACCGTCGCGTCATTCATTGACGTGTAGTTATTTACATGAAGTGTTGCATCACTTTGACAAGAGTGTTTTATGTAGTTTTTATCCGAAAGTTCTCACGGGAACGGGAAATTTAAAGCGTGCGAAGCCGCGGGCGGGTCAGCTATTATTACAATATTAGATTGATCTAATTACAGTCTATAATGGCATGCCATTTGCCAGTCAACTCATACCATTGTATTGTCGGTTACGTGAATACCATTTAGGACATTTAACTTAATGAGACTAGATCGATACTCGAATTTTATTATTTTAAGTTACGGAAATTGGCTTCTTGACTTGTTATAGATCTTTTGATAAATATTAACCGTGTCTTAACTGTAACAATTTTGTTCTTTTTATGTGCTTCCCTATACGTACTCATGTTGAATCCAATAAATCATTTTCATTTCTACTGTTATTCAATAAAGACGGTCGATCTCCCGTGTCTTCAGAGTTCAGACCCTGGTAGTAAAACAATAAAAAAACACACACACGATCCTTCTGCTGTTATCTTTTAAAAATAACTTTGTTGATGTCAAATAATGTTTTAAAAGGAACTACATCATCCCTCTTCAACCCTAGGGGGTGATTATCAGAAAAAATAGTATCCCATATTTCAAGGTACCTTGTTCAGTATTTTTACAAAGTTGTACGTCTATACTTGACGTATATATTGATTGACTTATGTATACTCTATTGTATTAGGAGACTAAAAATAGATGTAATCACACTAATATTATAAATGTGAAAGTTTAGATGTTGGTTTATTTATTTGTTTTTTTGCCCGTTACTCAATCACGTCGTAACGGAGAAACTGATTTTGAAAAAAATTGGTATGTGCGTAGATTATAACATGGGTTAACACATAGGCTACTTTTATCCCATAAATCAGGTTCCATGGGCTAAAAATGGGGCGTCAAGTCAAGTTGCAACAACGAGTTTAGCTTTATTTCTAGGTTACCTACACATTTAGTAGTGTAATGCGTACAAAGTCGCGGGCAACAGCTAGTGTGTTATAAATCAACCCATTCTTTTATTACTTGGATTTCGTAGTGTTAAGAACGTCTAAGCAAGCAACAATATTTTATTTCATATTGTATTTTATTTACCTAAGTTGTACATATTCTAGTGTACCTGTTTCAGTATTTACCTGTGCCGGCGAGTTGATCTACGACAAATGTCCGGCCGGAGACGGACAGCGTAGTTGGGCCGCGGGGAGCGGGGAATGACGTCACCTCGCGCCTGCGCGGAATGCGCTCCTTGATGCGCAGACCAATCACGAATTCCAGACACTGATAAATTCATAGAGGAGTAAGTACTTTTAAATAATAGAGGCACTTGATGTATGAAACTTTTCCGTTTTGGTTAAAATGGTTTGGGTAAATGGATCGGACTATATGGCATCCGGGTCTCCCCGATCCTGCAAATGCGGACCATGTCCCGGTTGATAACAGGTAAAAATCGGAGACGGATGGCCTCGGATCGTGTGTAGTCGATGCAACAAAAATTCAAAGGTTTCGTTGTGCGACGGATTGGTCAGGGGCCGTTAAAAAACGGACCCTGTCAAGCCCGGATGCCATGTAGTCCGAGCCTAAAACTTGGATTGCTTCTCAAATTTCTTGAAAAAAAAATTCACTATACAGTGAATTATAAGTATCTAATCTTTTCTTTATCTGATCACATTATAAACAAAGGCCCTTAGGTCTATCAATTAAAGTTCAATTTAACAACGCCTAGTGGCAAGTTGTAACATTAGCTGGGTAAAGGATTTAAACCACTAATGGTATATTAATACTACTAATGTCATATTATTCCAAGTAAAAACTATAGTAAAAAGTAACTCGTCAAGGATCACGTCAATACATTGTTGTATGATTGTGGCGCCTGACTTAGTACCTGACCGATTAAGAACATATTCTGTATTTCACATCTTTTTAAATAAGTGTCTAGAAAACTAAAACCCTATCTTGTTACCCCAAAAAAGATAAAAACACTGTTTAACGCGTGTTTCACAAAATTCCTTACCAATTTTTGGATATATATTTCTTAAACACGCCCTAAATAGTGTTTAATATGGGAGAACTCCTAAAGTTTTATTCTGAATCACAAAGATTTGTCTCTGAAGTGACAGTGTACTGCGCCGCAGACCGCGTTCGCGTCGCAAGCGAGAGGCGTCAGTTGAGCCGCGCGCGCTACGAGCGTCCTACGCCACCGTAGACCAACTACGAGCCACTACTACGAACCGCTACGAAAACAGTGACTGTAAATATATACCTGGAAAAGTGAGATAGGTACTGAATATTGTGTGATACGTTTGGTGGAGTGGAGGACAGAGGAACGTCTCATTTAAGGTGAGTGATTGGATAATGATTAAAGGAGTTCAAGAAGCTTACACTGCTTGCTCTAATGTCAAGGACACGGATATCGATCATTGAATGAAATAGTTATTACTTACGAAATTAAAACTTAAAAAATTACTTATAATGCTTGTTCTACAAAATGTATCAGGTATTGGGCGAATAAATACCTGCGGTTATAAGTAAGTATACACGTAGGTTAAACAAAGTATCATAACAGCATTTTAGATTAGAGAAGAGACCACAAAAGCATATTTTTGAGGAAGGTACGAGTGGAATCCAACATATAAGGGTATTGAAAACGCTGTTAAAAGAAATACGAAACAAAGGGAGGGCACGGCAGAGGGGATGAGAATAATTTATAAGGTACACGTTACAAGTTCCCGACTCCCAATGCTAATATTAAGGATAATTATGTAATTAGGGTAATTCCATTCGGTTCTCAGTTCGCATATTGGAGTTCAGAGATTTTTGGATTATTTGTTCCTTTAACAACGTAATTTTAGGAACACGTTTACTGTACGTTTTCTAAGCTATATCTTTTTGTATCTTTGAAAGGCATAATAATTATTACAAGATAGGATTTGTATATATTTTGTATTGCAAAAAAATAATTAATATGTTCATACATTTATAGATAACGCTTTATTGTACATCACACTTAAATTATTAAACAAATAACAACACACGCAGAAATACAAGTGGCGCGTTTTATCGCTAAAAGCGATCTCTTACAGACAACCTTTGGATGAACTTGATTTCACGAGAACGTTAAAGGACCTTAGTTTTTAAAATAAATAAATATATATAAGTACTCATCGATGGATTATAGACGAACATAATGGTAGAAAGCATTCTCTTATATCATGTTCTACATATTTCAGAACTTAGTTCTATTTTATAATTTAATAACAACATTGGCTTGGTCTGCTGATCTACGGATAATTTTATTTGTTAAAGGTCTAAAGAATATTGAATAAAAATTGGGATAATCGTGAAAGGAGCAGTCGGTACAACAACTAACGCTAGGAATCTATAGAATAACTAGAGTTCAATTTATATTACAGACAGCGTTGCTAACTGGCATATTATAATATATAATAATGGCATATCCTGCATATTTTATACATTAAAATAAAAACTTAGAAGTTATTACACGTTGTGTGTGTAGTTATAATCTACTCGTATATTAATAACTAGCTTCCGCCCGCGGCTTTGCAAGCGTGGCGTGTCAATAAAAAGTAGCCAATGTGCCAATCCAGGTCATAATCTATCAACACAGCAAATAACAATATTAGTGTGATTAGTAACTTTTTAAAAATCATACATCTACATTTTGTTTTTTAATAAATATGGCTAGCGTTTGACCACGACCTCGCCTGATGGTAAGCGATGATGCGATCTACGATGGTACGCTTGCCTAGAAGAAATCTATTCACTCGCGACTTGAAGACCCCAAGGTTGTAGTTATCAGGAAACAAAGACTCAGACAAGGCGTTCCACTCCTTGGCGGTGCGCATAATAAAGGTGGAAGAGTACCGCTTTGTGCGTATGGGAGGTATGTCCACCATGTGTGTGGCGCATCGCGGAACCTCTGGTTGTCCGATGATAGAATGGGGATGCTGGGATCAGATTGAAAAGCTCCGCAGCACACTCTCCGAAATGTATCTGATAGAAAACCTAGAGGCTTGCAACCATGTTTTTATTTCAACCATTAAACATGCAGTAGGGCGTTACCAGTTGGCAACGCTGTCTACCTAGATAACATCATGATATATTCCGGCGTCTGTTTTTCCCGAACACTATAATTTCGAAGTCTTCAAGTCCATACCTACCAGATATGTTTACTCTATGCAAGCGAGCTCCATATTCGACTACAGCTTCAATTAACATTTACAATCAGGCATCAGGTAAGGTAAGGACTACTCTCAGAATAAAAAATAGTACTTAATTTATTTGGGTGATACAATTATTATTATAAATACGGTATTTCTCACGTACCGTCTTATCGGTGTTTCGACCGACAATGTTTTGGTTTAATTCTAACGCCAGCCGGGAGGCCTTGTCTTCATGATGCAAGCGACAGAAGAGTATGTGAACCTGGTAGAGACATAGTGTTGTGTGTTTGCCTGTACTGAAATCTACCGAAGAGAGCAGCAGTGATGATAATAATGATAACTCAGCCTGTCAATACGCTGGGCCATCGTTGACGCAACCCCCACCACCGCACCCGTCAACTCGCGCGCAGAGGTATGCGGCGCGCAGTGCGAGGCGAGACGTTATTCAGAGCGGATAGCACTCACCCTGATGAAGGTTTACGAATTGAACCGAAACATTGCCGATCGAAAGACTGATAAGACGGTACGTGATAAATACCGTATTTGTAATAATGATTGAAACCATTCACGAAAGTGTTCTAAGTAAAACAACTAGGACAATACATCTCTTATTACTTCACGCTTCATTACCTTAAACAACCTTGAGTCTTATCGTTGAATCAAATAATGCTGAATAAACTACTGAGTACCCCACTAGACCAGATCTTTGAGATAGTTTATTGATTTTTTGGCAACAATACAACTGCAGTACCCTGGAAAAGATTGAATTTGCGCGTCGCAGCAATACGCTCGTCTCGATGCAATAAGACGGTCTCTTGTGGCAGTAATGTTCCTGCTTACCTGCTCTTTGAATTCGGTCTCGTACACATGATTGTAAATAGAGCAAAGAAATAAAACCCCTATTTTAGTTTTTTGGACATTAGTCAACGTTCCGTTGCTTTTGGTCGCAACAATCTGTGCAGGAAAACAGTTTCGTTAAAGACCTAGTAAAAGGCAGTATTTCTTAGTGAAACGTTGCATTGACAGAGTCGTGAAAATGACTAGTATACTCGTATTGGAACTGACTTTTTTGATCATGCTCCGAAAGTTGATTATTGTAAACTGGATAACAGCTCCGTAAATGCCTTAGTTAATTAAATTAAAAATACCGCCGTAAGTAAATTTATAAATAGAACGAACCTCATTGCATTCGTAATAAGCTATAATGTAATACAATCTCCATGACAAATCCTTAAATCTATTTAAAAATGGAACAGGTCGGTTGTGAAAACAAGGGACACCAGGAACACATTTTTTTATACATGATGAAAAGTTATATGTTATGGTGTAAGCGATCAATAGCACCCTCGACTCATAGCGTTTGCACTCGCATTCGCTCGCTCCTAGGCGTAAATATTTCGGGTGTAATAATCGTTTTCTGCGAACTCTGTAACGTCTTTCATAGCTCGCAGTAAATGTAGTAGATGTCGTTCAATGAATAGCAACTCAAATATTTCAAAAGCGTCGACTTTCTAAGAATTTCTGACTGCTTGAAGGAATTCGTTTTGTAATTTTCCTAAAATCTTAAATGTTGAGCTTTGTATGAAATTATCTTTGAGTTTCTGAGTATTTTTTGATAGAAGTCTGTAAATCGTGTATATGCGAAAAACATTTAAATTTAAATTTTGTGGTTTTTGACAATTTGCACAAATAAAGGACAAGTAAAATCAATACAGATGGATCTAAGGGCCTATGTATACGGAGTATTTTAAATGCGCAGACGACACACAGATGGCGCCTGTTAACGCGCTTCAAACGCGATTATTTATGATTTATTTGGGAACCTACGGCGCCGTAAACGCGCGTTCTATATCGCGCGTTCGTTCGCGCGTTGCGCGGGCGACAGCTGCGCGCTTGTAGATACATGCACCGCCATTTTGCCGTACATTTGATCGCGCGTTTTCGAGTAGGGTGGATTCATCAAAATGGAGATAGAGCACTTCTATACAGATTTATTTATTGATTTATGTATGAAATTCAAAAGCGCCACCTATACCTATAGGACACACAAGCAATCACTTCTAACGTCCATTTCCGAACTGAGCCAGTAGTATGGATACCTTGGTAATGCTCGTTAAACGCCGTGCTAAGAGCGCTGTATGTACGCTACTAACAGCCACAGGGCGTCTACTGCTGAGCATAGGCCTCCCCTATAAATTTCCAGAGCGACCTATCTTGTGCGACCTGCACCCAACAGCTCCCAGTAAAATTTATCAGGTCGTCTTTGCATCTAGTGGGAGCCCATTCTACGCTGAGCTTTCCAGTCCTCAAAAAACATACTGACAGGAAAATACCCTCAAAAATACAGATCCCACATATTGCTACCAATTTAATTCGGGGTAGAGCAGTATAGTGATATTTCACCGTACGTTTGAATTGTGAAGCTGATGTATTTTTCCCGGCATCGCTCGCAGCATTTGATAGCCGCGCACGGAATTTTACTAAATTTTTTGTAGTTTTGTAGTTTCAAAAGGACCATTCCACAGTCAAACAACGTCCCACGAGGTTTGAAAATTGAAACGTTATTTCAATATTTTTGACAAAAATACCAATCTTTAGGTACTTTTAAAATTTAACTAACCCTAATTCAATTTTATTATTTTAATATGGTGGAACAGTTACCACCCGGGCACGATCTGCTGTGGCCAGTCTGGAAGTCCTTAAATAGGCTCCGCACCCAGGTTGGCCGCTGCAGATTTTATATGTGCAAATGGGGATTCAGGGATCCTAACTTAACGTAGTATGATTCCGGAGAACCCGCGTTGTCAATGCAGCACTTGCTAATGTGCCCTTTGTGCCCGAACACCTGCATGATGGAGGACCTAATAACGGCCTCACTTATGCTATTGTTGTGGCCAAACACCTGTCCAACATAGTATAAATTAAAACTCTTGATACGCTAAGAAGAAGAATATGGTGGCAAAAAGGCAATAACAGACTCTTTTAAAAATTTATATAACTTTTGAGCGGCCAAATGATACATAAAACACTTCATAAAACACCGAGCAAGGAGCAATATTAAAAATATGTGACAGGAAATAAAAAATATATAACAGAAGATTCCTGAGTAATTTTTCTGCCATAAAATACTATTGTTTCATATAAACATCTGCACTATATATTTATATCACACTAATATTATATTTGGATGTTTGTTTGTTCACGTCGTCACGTCGTAACGGCTGAACAAATGTCGATGTTTGGTATATGTATAGATATTAAGACGTAGAACAAAAAGTGGCTTATGTCTCACATAGGCTACTTTTTATTGATAAAACACGTGTGCGAAGCCGCGAGCAGAAGCTAGAAAAGCATTAATAAAATACATTTTAGCCAATAAAGTACATATTTTGGTATTAACTTTCAAAGGTACTTGTACGCGGTACTATACGTAAGTTATTGGCAAAAGAATTATTTATTTGCCATACCTAATCATTTTACCAAAAGGAAAAAACATATTTCTGTGAAGATGGTTTTACTTGTAATGTTGATTTTTATTCGGTTTGTACGAAATAACTTAAACATGTAAGCAACAAATACCTACTTTAACATTTGCTTTGATATGAACAGGATACTCAATACAAGATTTACCTCAAATATTACATTTAACAGAAGCGAGAAAATTCCTGGAAAACAGTAGGTAACAATATCGATTACCATTAAATAGGGGCTATAAAATAACAGTTTCCGGAATGGAAATGTACCCAAATGAACGGTAAACGGTATTATTTAATGGGTAAGTGGTAGCTTCAGGCTTAAATACTATGTTTTGTGTCGACTCCTGTCGTCAAAATCTTCTGGAATTCAGAACGGGGTTGATGAAATGGATTATTCCGAAATGGATGGGTTAGGAATTGTAACTCTTGATTTTGAAGGTTCCGTAGTTGAACTCTGAATCCTTAAAGTTTCTCCATGTCCATTATTGTCCACCTGCCTATCCGACCAGTTAAAGCCGTTTTACTCGTAGACGTTAGTGCTGTAAAGCTGAAATTGACAATGATGATAAGTTTTATTGACGTCGAGTAAGTTAGCAAATATGGAAGCCAATATGGAATCGGGGGAGATGTTTTTTTACCGTATAGTGTATGGTATAGTTGAATAGGTCTTCTAAAACACTATAAGGTTTGCTCAACTCTTTTTTGATACAATAATTCGTGAAATAAAACATCACTGTATATGATGTGTATATGATATCTTTATGGGTCTGAGTACTGAGTAAGAGATCCAAGGATGTTCATCCTGGGGATTCATATAGATAACCTACTCTTTTTTGCACATCAAACAAAAAAATGTTTCGTAAAGTTTTTGTAGTTTTTGAGTTATTAGCCATAATAAAAACGAAACTGACAAAATTCACCGGGTACACCAGTGACTCCACAGTGCTGTAATTTGGTATACGTGTAGCTTAAGTATCACAAATATAGGCAAAAGTCTGAAATCTAGAATAACTTCAATTTGTACCCCATAAAAGAGTAATCAATTAACATGAACTCCCGTTACCTGTAATTTGAATGAAACTGTAGGTCAAGTTAATTGGTTATTTATTTTGTAGCATTATTTTGATAGTCAAAGATTACGAATAATATTTTTTTTGTTTTTATGGTAGACTCGCGAGATCTCAGTTCGGGGTGAACCACTAGTTATTTATTATTACATAATTTAATAATGAATTGTATTCACATTATGTATTAACCTAAAACCTGTACTGATGTATCCATGCGTAATTTATCCTTCTAATTATTATAAAGAGAGTATAGGTATCCCTAGAGCGGGTGCAGTATAATACAAGTCGTTACGCTGAGTGCACCTATAGTCGCCCTAGTGCCCTCGTGACAACACAACCTTCTACACCAGAATAGTGATGTAACAGAGCCTGCCCACTCCGAAGGATCTTAGCGATAAAACCGCCGATTGTAATTTGCGATTAGTATTTTTGTTATTGTTAAGTTATCACACTTGTTGTTGTTTGTTTGTTTATTACTCAATCACGTCGTAACGGCTGAACCGATTTTGAATGTGCGTAGATTAACACATAGGGTACTTTTTGCGGATAAAAAAGTTGTGCGAAGCTGGCGGAAGCTAGTTTTTTATATATTTTTGTGCTTCAAGTTGATAGACACAGGACAGTGCATCGTAGTGCACGTTTCTAAGGTGCGTGACCCACGAGGCAGTACTTTGTTATAGGCGATGGGTACTACTTACCATCAGTAGGGTCATATGCTTGTTTCGCCTCCATGTCTGAATATAAAAATAAAAAAGTGTGTGTTTCTTTCCTCTGCATAACATGCTCAATGGCCACACTACACTAGCCGCATCTCAACTTTTATCACTTTTCTTAATTATTAATTAAATTGCACCAATTAAATATACACACACTGAGAACAATACGAAAACATGTCTCTAAAAATTGATGTACATCAATGGTTAAAAAATGAGCCTAAGGCTACTTGTACACGCTAAGAAAAGTCCAAGTCTACGCAAGGATTCGTGTCGTTTCTACACATGAACTGTGTACATAACTCCGGCGCTGACCAAGAAAAAAATCTTGTCTGTGCTAGACATAACGCGCTGTGTGTTATTGCGATGAAGGGAGGGGCGGAGTAGATGAGGTGTAGTAAGGTGTTGTATTGTCAAACTGGACTAGTGCACCCTACTATATCACACCCTATGCACGACGGCCGAAAAAAATCTCATCACTTAAACGTTCCTAATTTATCTTGTCTGGAACAGGCACGACAAATTTTCGTGGCTAGATCCGACTAAAATCTAATCGTGTACATGATGATATGGTACTATCTGACGCGGACACGGTGAAATTTCTTAGTGTGTACAAGGGCCCTAAAGATAAACAAGTAGGGGAATAAATAATACATATAAAGCATTTAAACATTGGCAATGATGAGATATTCAAAACACCGCTTACCATCATGTGATGTTTTTTGTCACCAGGGGATGAAGCACACTTTGTTTTTATCTAAAATGTCTAGCTTTTTTCATTATTATCTCAGCCGTTAGGCATTTCTATCATAATCTAAAGCAATTGTCATACCCCAGTTTTGTCTCCGAATTACTTCGAAAACTTTTTGCTACCCTTTAAGAATAGGAACCCATTTTTCACCTACATCACTAGAGCCACGATCCTAGTAGTTACTTGTAGTTATATGTACGTACAGACTGTCTTATTTACTTACTCATGTGTTAAGATACTCAAGGATGGAAATGGTGCTCGTTAGTCAGTTTAATTATTTATTAACTTAATTTTTTTGCTGTAGTTATTAGAGTTAAGAGTAGTAGAGTTCCTTGTGAAAGGGCTCGCCCGGGAAAGTACTACCACCATACCTATTTCTGTCGCCAAGCAGTATTCTTGTGCTTCGGTTGGTATGTTTGCCGAAGTTACAGGCAAATGAGGCTTTACACCTGGCATGCCTCAAGTTGATGGACGCAAAGCATTGTAACTACGAGGCAGTTCTCTGTTATAGGCGATGGTTACCATTTAACAGCATGTGGGCCATAAGCTTGTTCTATCTCCATGTAGCATGTAATGTAATAAAATATACAGAATGTGTTGTGGTTCTTTTGTTGTATGGAAGTATCAGTGTCAAAGGGTTTTATAATACGTGTTAGTCATGGGGACGACTATTAGAAAAATGGCCGCTTTAAAACATTATATTTCGTAAACAGACTTTTGTATCATAAACGTTTTGAGAAAGCCTTATAGTGTTTTTAAAGACCTATTGAACAATACTCTAAAAAAAACTAGGCATCACTAAAACGCCATATAATGCAAAATTTTAGCTTTACAGAACTAATAGTCTACGAGTAAAACAGCTGTAACTGGTCAGAGACAGACGGACATTCGGAGATGACGAAACTTTAAGGGTTACTAGTTTGACTACAGAACTCGAAAAATTATATAAAATAGACATAAAATCTAACCAAAATGTCTTAAACATCTGGTAATAAAAACTAATGTAATCATATAAACAATAAATATCTACGTAACGAGCCTACGACCGCTACGAATTATAGCCGACGCCATTTTGACCTCAAAATTGTTTAGTTAGGTGTTTGCTCCACGAGTTTTACGAATAACGTAAAATTATCTAATACATAATCTTGTCTTTATAAGATAATCTATTTTATTTTGATGAGTATTTCGAATTTAAAGGGTAAATAAAGCTCTTGAGTTAAGCCGACCTTGGCTGGGATTTATGTATAGATTAATTTTGTAAAGTCCTTTCAATCAAATATCTCCTCGTGAATTAATTCAATCAATTCAATTGAGATCCTCTTATCTCCATAAAATATGCCTTTATCACAATAAATGTCTTCTCGCCTTCATCAAACGTCTTTCGTGCGTGAAACACAAATATATCGCATTGAATTAAACGTCTCCGTGTTTTTTTGCGATATAAAAATGGAAACTCTTTACTTCGTAAATAGTATCTAGTTACTTGTTTGTTTTGTCTTCGTGGTTTGACGTTCGCATACAAAAGTAACGATTAGAGCAAAGTAAAACGTATTTTGTGAGTAATAGCTACATAATCTTAAATCGATTTGTTGTTGTTTAATTACTTTACAATATTATATTTGTTTCAAAACTGTCTCTTCAACTCACAGTGAATAAAATACACTGCCTTGGGCCTATGTGGTAAAGTATTAGTAACCTCAACATTTTTTTTATACCTTTTGAACTGTGTTATCCACGATGTAAAGCGGTTATCATTGCCTATAACAATTGCATTATACATTGCGTCCAACTAAGATTTAGGGTGACTAGCGCAACGATGCCTAAACGTATTTAGTGGCTAAATATGATTTAAGGAGTCGTCTAATTTAAATATGTTTAGTCGCTAACAACGTTTAGGAATCGTTGTGCAAGCTAGCTTTAGCCTACATCATAAGATGCTTTTGTTTTGTTAAATATAGAAAAACAAAACTTACTCACTCTCGCAAACTAAACAAGCCACGTGTGTCAGGTAAAGAAGTAAAGAGCACACCCTTTTTATCCCGAGGGTGTTTGTATTATTTAAAATCAAAGTAGAAGTCTGGAAATAACAAGCTTGTGGAGTTTCTTCTGAATGAAAATGCGATGCCCGAGGCGCTTTACAGTTCTAATGAGCTGGGGGTATCAGTTCTCGTTTGCTCGTGGATAGGCTGCCTCTAGTACACATAAACACTTAATTACCGCTTCTATGTAGCACGAGGCCTGAGGCATTTGTGTGAACGAAAGGTAGACTTTTTAGTGCTGTTTATATAATCGTTTGTAAAATAAGTAGAGTTGAATTAAGCGAAAATAAATGTTTGTACCCTCTGTATTTTTGGGAACTTTTATAAAGCCGCTTAACAAGGTTCATTGTTTAAAATACAAACTGCGTAGGTGTTTTGAGTCCCTACTATGAGTATTTAAATTCGTGCGCTGTACTGTGATAGAATCTTTATATAGTATAAAATGAAGTCGCTTCCGCTGTCTGTTACCTTAAATCTTTTAAACTACTCAACGGATTTTAATGCAGTTTTCAGCAATAGACAGAGTGATTCAAGAGGAAGGTTAATATGTTTAACTAGCTTCCGCTAGCGGCTTCGCAAGCGTTGTATGTCAACAAAAAGTAGCCTATGTGTTAATCCAGGATATTCTGGATTTGAAAGTAACTCTGTCTCTCTGTCTGTTTGTTACCTATTCACGACTTAACGGCTCGACCGATTTCGATGGAATTTGGTACCTATATACCTAGATAGATTATGAATGGACTTGAGACATAGGATATACTTTACGCGACTGCACAGAAGGAGGGTAATGTTTTATTGACAAACCACGGGTACGAAGCCGCGGGCGGGTCAGCTAGTACTAAATAAAACGGAGTAATGTTCAGGCGCGCTAAAACACGTCTATGAAAAAATGATTGATCGATCGGTACGTTCTTGTTTGAGGGATGTGCCATGGAAAATAACGTGCATTACCAATAGCTTGAATTTATCGTTGCGCTTGGGGTGCGCCTGTCGGTCTGTCACGCGCGGTTTGTGCAAATATGGGGTGTGCACCTCGGAGGGAAAATATGAGACAGAGCGTCTTTGGGTACGAACCTGACACAGATATGAACAGGGTAGTGGATTTGAAAAGAAGAAACGTTGAATCTTGCATAAGAGGATATTATATTAGAACCAATGGTCGTTTTTAAGAAGCTTAAGGTATTCGGGGTTCAAAATACGAGTGCAAGTGAGTGTGGAACAAAGCAGTCAGTCAAATCAAAAAAAGTTGATTAACCTCGAAACAGCCTTTTATCGTACCTGAAGTTGATCACTTCTAACGTAATGCAACTTGTTCAAAGGACCAAGAAAGAATCAATGGCACTTATGCAGTAAACGCACATTGAAGAGAAGGGGAAATAACCACACATTTATTAGCTCTATAGTGACTGGTGGAAGGTAGCATAAAGTAGCACTGGTTGGCTGAATGGGCGCAGCTGCTGTCATAGATGGAAATGGATTATATGAAATAAGCTTGATGATGAGGCTTTCCCATTACCTACAGCATCCTCCCTCGACTATAGCAAGTCTTGCGTTTATTAGCTGTATATAATATTTTTATCCTATACTTTACTGCAACCCCTATGCCAATATTATATTTTGGCATTTGAACGCCTGATTGTATTATTTTTGTAAAATCCGCGAGATAACCTTTGTGGTGTTCACGCACTCATTGTTCAGACATCACTATCTACTGAAATAGTATTTAAATTCAGTCTGTGAAAATATATATTACGAGGGTTTAAATTTAATTCAATAAATCTATTTTTGTAGATAGTAGGTACGTAGATTTTGCTGAAATCCAAATAGTCTTATTGAGTACGATTACTTTAGAATCACTCTTAGTAATAAAAAATGGAGTATTTTTAGAAATCTTCTAACCCTTGTAAAACAGATGTTTGGTTTGCGGCGGATTTTTGAGCAAGTTCCCTTTACGGGATTAGGTATTGAAAAATTAATCGAATGAGTGTCCTTCGTAAAACGATCCCTCCGTTTAGAAAGAGATTTTCAAATTCGTATCCCGATCTCATTCTTTCATTCGTTCGTTATGGAGTGAAGAGGGAGATAAACTGAGTTTTACGAGTAGCCGAGGCTTTGAAAATCGAGAGACACTTTACTACTCAGTGCACTTGAGGGTCTAGAGTCCATCGGGAATTCAGAAAACTCCTTATTGCTTTCCGAATTGACGATTTGGGAGAAATAAAAGATATATTTTCATTTATTTATGAGTGGAAATGTTTGTTCATGTAAATGAGTGTACGTAAATAGCTGCCAATTGTTTGAAATGTTTTTCTTTGTTTACAATGGTTGGGACGACTGCCTTATATAGTTATTTTTCAGTTTTCTACGTTGAATTTCTCATTCAATAGCATACATATTTTTTGAACGCCAGACTTTTTTTTTATACAACTTATATGGCAACGAGCATGCAGTCCACCAGATGTTAAGTGGCTACTGCAGCCCATGGATATCCACATAGAATTCAAAACAAGGTATTATGTTGTCTTGACCTCTATGTGGATACGTTGCCATACTATAGGACTTAGCTGTTATGCCTATGTGCCAGTAATTACAGGAACATACCATTACCATCTAACCGGAACACAGCAGCACAAGTACTGTTATTTGACGACAGATAAAAGTAAGGCGGTGGTGGCCACTTCCTCGAGCCCGTTCACAAAAGCCGGATACTTTATTTTCACTAATGAAGATTTTTGACTTAACCTAACTTATTTCGAGTTATTATGTAATTTTAATCTTTTGAATAACTATTACTTATAAATAGTTGTTAGAAAAGATTCTTACATTAGGGCACGAAAAGCTAAGAGTGACCAAGTTAGAATTGCGAATGGAAATTGAAAAAGTTTTACTCCAATGCTGAAAAAAGAATCTTTTAAAGGATTTTTAGATTTATTTTATAAAGATTAATACGGGATTTCTATTGTCGCTGACAGCCATTGATACCGAACACTAAAATATATTTGAAAATACCGTAGATCTAGTTTCAGTCAGATCAAGTCGTCCTATCTCAAATCGATCTGAGAACTTTTATTAATACGGTTCTTTGGCTGAATTTATCACCAATTGTATCTGTCATCTCTTGATAATTCTTCTTTCAAACAGAATCCTTTACACAGATTTATTTTCATTTAGTGCCTGGAATTTGGGTTGCGCCTTTTCCAATTCAATTATTATTTGAATATTCGTTTCGTAGAAGTGAGTCGACAGGGTTCAACAACAGGTACAATCGATATCACTGGCTACCGGCCTACCCCGACTCACCCCCGGGACGCATAGACCTACGAACACTTAGAGGTGACATTTGTTCTGTAACGATGTCACAAAAGGGTAATGATCATTTCAAAAACAAAACATTGAATAAGATTATCTTAAGTGCCTACTACTTTGTAAGTAAATCGGAGTAAAGGCAAAGGCTGAAAAAACATTAATTTTGTACGTGCTCAGTCAAGAATGACTTTCTTGAAGGGGAGAAGGGGGAGAAGGGCTCGCCAGGGATAGTACTACCACCATAACAATAACTACCAAGCTATTTCTATGTTTCGGTTTTACCATTAAGACAATTTATTTATTTAATTTAAAAATAAAATATATTTTTGATCTTTAACTGACTAAACAAATTTCCACTAACATAGGTAAGAACCACCTCGGACACACCAACTTTCAAGCCATAAAACCATATTAAAATAGGCCTATCTGCTTTAGAACTACAATTTAGAACAGACACACAGACAAAATGTTTTCAGCATCTAACACCTTTTTTTCCATTGTGGGTTAAAATGTGATTTGGTGCCATTACCCTAATAACCTTTTGAAGTTACTATCTCTGTTCTCACCCAGTGGCTGCGGTAATCCGTCCCGAACAGTGCTAGAAGACCAGAAGCTATTGTTTATTTTCTTACGTCATTGCACTCACGCACCATTTGACCTAGGGGTCTTCAAGTCGCAAGTGAACAGGTTTCTTCTAGGCAAAATATTCTATAGCAGACTGAACCATCGCTTACCACCAGGCAATATCGTGATCAAACGCTAACAATTATAAAAAAAGTAGAGAAGGTACTCCTTACACTAAGAGCGTAACTTACTTTGTTAAATCAATTAGGACGATAAGATCAATTAGAACAAGGCCGTTTATATTTAGATGGGTGTTTTCAGCTGCGTTTTTCTGCTTCGAAAGGCACGTGGAGCTGTCGGTTTTAAAAGTAAAGTAATAAGTAAAAATGTATTATTGACGTAATTAAGTATGACATAGTCAAATTTGAATCCATAGGCTCCCGAACTAGTTAAAAAACTGTGTTTCAGGTGCCAGTAGGTTTTAGCTCCAAAAGTTGCTAGGTTTGAACTACCTTGAAACTATGAGTCTGTTAATCATACTATCATAAGTTATGTAAGATAAGTTAAAACATAAAACATAAGACATTAGAAGGAACACACCCATTTATACGCACACACAAACTGACACCCTCGTACACACTCACACAACACACCCTCCCAGATACACTCACACCGCACACCCGCACACCACACACCCTCTCACACACACCTTCACACCACACACCCGCACACCACACACCCTCTCACACACACCTTCACACCACACACCCTTTCAAACATAAACACTTACTACACACCCTCTCACACACACCTTCACACCACACACCCTTTCACACATAAACACTTACTACACACCCTCACATGCACATGTACACGTACACACACACCAATACACTCAAACTCAAATCACACACCAACATACTCCCATACTCACACATACATTCACTGAACATACCATATGAAGCATAGTCCGAAGAGAGAGGAATAGGTATGCCATCATACAGGTCCATCCTAGTTTGGGTAAGTATTATATGTTTTCCATTCTAAATTGTATTATACCTAGTAAACCATTGTAATTTTTGTTTGTGAAATATTGAAGTTTGTTGCTGAATAAATAAATTGTTATTATTATTAGAAAATAACCCTAAAAAAGGACAAAACTTAAAGAAAAAAAATCCATTGCCTCCCGTTCTAAATTGAAAGAGCTCAGTGGAAAAAATACGGGCGTATGCCCTTCGCTGGAGGGTTATAACTCGCGGGACAAGGGTAACATTTACTTATCGACGTGGAAAAGGTTCCATAATACATTTTGTCGCGTTCCGCACCTCAGTGAATTGCGGACTTTTTATTCGACGCGCAGATGTGGTGTCGCGGAGAGTATAAATTATGCAGTATTTTTTTTAGCTCATAATTTTCTATCTCTATTCGTGATTATAGCACGTACCTAAATAATGTGTAGCGGCTCGTGTCTAAGCACCAAGACAAACCTAAAGTAAAAAATGATAGTATAACTTTTTATAAAAAGATATAATATAAAAAAACCTCGATATACTTACCTTTCTTTATCAGCAATAGATAATTTTACCACATTATGAACTGATTTAAAACTATTTTGTGATTTAAAGAAGTTATATGACTTGGTTTTAACACTTTCTGCGTTCAATTTATACGTTACACATTATATATGTGCGTGCGTGGTACAGTGTATATTTTACCAAAAATATGTTTATCTATAGCTATATATACTTATACAAACATAATAGCAAAATTATTACGTATCTGGTTCTATGAAACAATTACCTACTTAATTTAAAGGATCAAATGTGATAATTATACATACTTAATAGTAATATGCTAGTATCAAACAAAGCCTTTTAGTCTGATTTGTTTATTTCATAACAATATTAATCAGAGCAACAACATTCCACATGACATGTTATTCTGAATATTCTGATGGAAAACCAAATTGTCCTCCGGGTTCATTATCACTAATTATCAGTTCAATAGCTGTACCCTTAGCACGAGGCACTTGCGTAATAGAACTGAAGGCACATTCCCGTAAGTTATTATATTATTAGTCAAGTTTAAGTTTTGATCTAATTTCGATGCCTGTCAACGTTGACGTACAAAGGTGATGCAATCTCTTTAGATCGTACGTAATGTGCCTGGCAGTTAAATTAACTAAAGTTGAGATAGCGAGACAGGTAAATATTCATTTAATTATTGGGCTTGTTACTGATTAAGAATCTGTTACACTTTACCGCGTATAATCTAGACATAAGTTTTAAAATATTGTAAAGATACGTCTTCTAAAACTATCATGGTTATAGGAAGGTTTTAGACAAGGCAAATATTACAAGAATACTTAAAAAGACGCAAAACCTGCTGGCATTGATGAATAAATAAATATATACATTCTTTCTTAGAAAACTTTCGTGATTTATTTCAATCATTCTTATACTAGTGGTTCGCCCCGAACTGAGATCTCGCGAGTCTCCCATAAAAACAAAAAAAAATATTATCTGTAATCTTTGACTATCAAAATAGTGCCTCAAAATACATAACCAATAACTTGACCTACAGTTTCATTCAAATTAGAGGTAATGGGAGTTCATGTTAATTGGTTAATTTTTTGGGGTAGAAATTGCAGTTATTGTGAATTTCAGACATTCCCCTATATTTGTGTCATTAAAGCTACACACATATCAAATTTTCGCACTGTGCAGTCACTGGTGTACCTGTGAATTTTGTCAAAGTTCAGTTTTTATTATGGCTAGTAACTTAAAAACTACAAGGTTTAAACTAAAAATAAAAACGGGTCGAAATGTAATCACAAATACCTTTTAAATTTTAATTAGAATCCCGTATTTATATTAATAATTGGAACAAATTACATAATATTGGCTGATATACAACCTGTTGTTAGGTACGACATTAATTTGAAACAGACATCTGGAATCGTATTAACTGATTTTAGAGGTGGGTTTAATTTTTTTTTTATAAATTATAGGCTAGCTTTTGACCATCTATCTCGCCTGATGGTAAGCGATGATGCAGTCTACGATGGTACACGCTTGCCTAGAAGAAACCTATTCACTCGTGACTTGAAGATCCCTAGGTTGTAGTTATCAGGAAACACAGACTCAGGTAAGGCATTCCACTCCTTGGCGGTGCGCATAATAAAGGTGGAAGAGTACCGCTTTGTGCGTATGGGAGGTATGTCTACCATGTAGCGGTGGCGCATCGCGGAGCGTCTGGTTGTCCGATCATAGAATGGGGATGGTGGGATCAGGCTGAAAAGCTCCGCAGCACACTCTCCGAAATGTATCCGATAAATACCCGTAGCTTGAATATTTATCCAGTAATCGATACATCCAATAAACAGTTTTTGATGTAAATTAGCGGTGCCTTTGCGACGATGCCGCTTAGTCAGTTTAGCAGTTACCTACTTACATTAATTAATGAATATTATTTGTTTATCTATTTTATACAGGCTGTTTTATTGATATTTAAGGACTTGATATTGTAGTATCATTGTGGTATGTATTGGTAGTTTGAAAATTTTAAATTCTAGATGGTAAGTAATTAATTAATTAAAAAAAAACTATTTTATAACAATACTAGCCATTAACCCTACCCGTGTTTACATTTAATGCCGCGCATAAAAAAACACATGTATATAATCGCAGTTAGTTCGATTGACCCAAAAAGTCGTGTTATGCATATAGATGAATGCCCACAAGTATTGATGTTACATTAAACCGCTTCATCTAATTTGCGTTTTGTGAGTAGATTAATAATAATTATTGAGCTAAAATCAAGCTACACGCTAAATGAACAAAACTATGTTGAAATTTTCATATTATTTTGATATTAATGAACCAATTGACTTTATCGTACACCGTAAGACACAAATTATCACACTTCACAATAATATTATAAATTCGAAAGTTTGGATGTTTGTTTGTTACTCAACCACTTCGTTACGGCTGAACCGACTTCGATGAAATTTGGTATGTACGTAGATTATAACCTGGATTAACACAGGCTACTTTTTATTGCTGGCGGAAGCTAGTATTATTTACATCAAAACAAAATATAGCACTCAGGGATATTTTATTTAATTGATTATGATGAATTAGTCCACATCCACCACATCCTAACAAACAAACGCACAAACTTTACATCTTTATAAGATAAGTTTAAACAAAACTACAAGTACATTGGGTGGTCTTATCACTTAGATGTGATTTCTTCCAGACCACCTTTGATTGTAAACGGTTTTTGTATTTAAGTGGTAACATTAGTTTTATAAGCAAGAGTTCAAGATAAAAATTGTCTAGTTACTTAATTTAAAAAAAATTGTCTCATAGAGTATAAACTCTAGAAACAAGACTGGTCAAGTACGAGCGGGCCTTGTGCACCGAGGGTTCCGTTCCTACCAATATTTATGTTAATTTAGCTGCGCTATCTATTTATGTGACTCAGTAACTGAGTAAATTTTATCAATGCTACTTTTTAGAGCTGAGAGTAGATATCTCGAGGAACTGGTCACTTAGCACTCAATTGGAGTTTGAAAAGACCCGCATGTCCGGTACAGTCACACTTGGCCTTTGTACTCTAATAATAATAATAATAATAAATAATACATATTGCTGGACATTTCACAAAGCGCTATTTAGCCCCAAACTAAGCAAAGCTTGTACTATGGGAACCACACTAATCACACTAATATTATAAATGCGAAAGTTTGGATGTTTGATTATTTATTTGTTTGTTTGTTACTCAATCACATCGTAACGTCTAAACCGATTTCGATAAAATTAAGTATGTACCTACGTAGATTATAACCTGGATTAATACATAGGCTACTTTTTATCCCATAAATCAGGTCACATGGGATAAAAATGGGGTGTCATGTCAGATTGCAACAGCGAAATTAGCTTTATTTCTATGTTACCTACACATTTAGTAGTGTAACGCGTACAAAATCGTGAGCAACAGCTAATGATAATAAACAAATTTACTAGGTGGAAAAGAGTGTTTAAATGCGATAATTGCATAAAGGCATATTCAATATTTTAAAACTCGTGTTTTAAACTGAAATGTTTTAAAATGAATGAATGTTTCAAACTGAATTTTTTAGCTTTGATAAAATGTATAAAGACTGTATAAGTTCCTGTTTTATTAAATACTGGGTGCTTCGCATATAGCATTGTATTTCTAAAAGCCCTGGAATGTTGTGCATTGTGCTCGTAACATGAAATAATATGCATTTACCAAACACCTGAACCAGCATCAAACAATCATACATAGGTATTCATATTTAGTTCGTTTTTGAGATAATAAAAATTGATATAAACATATTTATTTGTTGTTTAATACACATTAAACAAATAAATTAGATAAATAACTCAGTTGGACATACCAGTGCGTTACACAGAGTAGGTTAATATCCATTTAAACTAAAATATTTAGTGATCTCTACACTAGGCACGCCTGTATCTGTACGATGTACGATGTACTGAATAGATTAGATTTGATTAGATAATATCTTTATTGCATACCATTAACATATAAATCAACAAAAATAACAAAACATGTAATTTTTATTTAATAATAATAATTAATATTTATGTGGGTATTTACCTAACATTTTATTTTATTTTAATACATTTCCTAATTACAGAAAAATGTGATTGTTTGCAGGTAATATGGAGTTTCACAATGGTCTTCAAGTTTCTAGTAGAAAATATAAAAAATAGGTAAGTAAGCATGAAGTTTGATATGTACGACATTAAATGTAAACACTGGTAGGGCTAATATTGTCGTAAACAAGGTTTTTTTCAAATTAATTACCATAGAAACATTTTAATTTTCAAACAACCTTATTATTAAGTCCTAAAATTTCAATGAGTTATATTCATTAGTTATATTCATATTACAAGTTATATTCATTCATCATGTAAATACCTGTTAACTGACTAAGCGGCGTAGCCGATTTACGTTAAAAATTGTTTAGTAGAAATATATCGATGACTGGAGGTACTGGTATAAAACCCACCTCTTAAATCAGTTTCTGGATGTGTGTTTTAAATTAATGTCACACTTAACAAAACAGGTTGTATATGAAACAAAACTTTACAGTGAATGTTCACTCAACCTTCATTATTCTATTCGCGACACTCAAAGTACATTTCGAAATTAAAGGGTACAGCCAAATAGCCAAAAGAGATCCCTACACCACAGTGACAAGCCTTAAAGCATGTAAAGTAGGGATACTAGATGTAATTCTATGTCAAAAACCAACTGTGATTGTGCTCACACCCATCTAGACTATGCCTCACCAAATGTCCCGTGTGCCATACGAACTGCACAAATGATGATCTCAATAAGGCTGCCAAAAACGCAATGGACGTGGCCAGGTTCTACTCAACCTTAAATTTTATACATATGATTTTCTGTAAGATCTTATTTTGTTTTGTAAAGAATTTGAATTGAAACAAAAAACTTTGTTTTTAGGGGTCCCTACCTCAAAAGAGAAAAAGAAACCCTTGTAGGGACAACATGACTTCGTTGTTCGTCTGTCTGTCCTCAACAATAGATATCAAGTTGAAATTAATATCAAACACAAAAGTCTACAATCCCTTGAAGCTGTAAAAAAATCAAAAGTCTAAGTCAACACAATCAATAAATACGGCCATTTCTGTCGCATATTTTGCTCGCAAATAAATCAAAACCTATAGGTTTTGATTGGGTACTTCTTGACTTACAATCATGCAATTTGATAAGAAGTAAGGTCTCACAGTACAAGTAAAGGAATAATTCCGAAAATCGTTAATTTGTAGTTATATCGTAAAAGATCCTTCCCTATACAGGGAAGTCAGGGGTGATTTTTTTTTACTGGTACACCCCATGTTTTGGGCTGTCGTTGAATAGGTCTTTTAAAAACATTATAAGGTTTGCTTAACACTTTTTTAATTCAAGTTTACGAGCAGTAGTCAACCAACTTATGTCTGTAGTTGGGTTTGTAAAGAGTTTATCTAATGTTTATACAAAATGACCAAAATCAACTGCAAAATTAACTTTGTATTTTAATATGACTAGACTAGATACGGCCGCACTGGCTACGGAACCCTTCACTGTGCGTGGTTGGACACGCGCTTGACCAATTTATATATACCTATATAACTATTGGTTCGCCCCGAGCTAAGATCTCGCGAGTCTCCCATAAAAACTAAAAAAATGTTATTTGTAATATTTGACTATCAAAATAGTGGCACGAAATGCATAACCAATTAACTTGACCTACCGTTTCATTCAAATTACAGGTAACGGGAGTTCATATATATGGTTACACTTTGTTCGGGTAGAAATTGCAGTTATTCTGGATTTCAGATTTTACCCTATATTTGTGTCACTAAAGCTACGCAATAACATACAGCATACGAAATTTCAGCACTGTGGGGTTACTGGTGTACCCTGTGAATTTTGTCATAGTTCAGTTTTTATTACGGCTAATAACTTAAAAACTACAAAGTTTAAGCTAAAAATAAGAAAGGGGTCGAAATCAACTCACAAATATCTTTTATTAGTGTGCCATCATTACCTACTTATATACCAAATTTCACGATGATCGGATAAACGCTTCGAATGTTATCCTCGAACAAACAAACATACATACATACAACGCCAGAGATCTCGCTTTGCTCGATCAAATACCTCTACAAATGTAATAGATAAATATCTAATAGATATAAATGTGACATTATAGACATTATGCTGAGCTGAACGGCATTTTGGTACGCAGACACATGAGTCGAACTGTCTTAATGGATTCAACTGTTCCTTATTATTGTTTCATGTGTCATTTTGTGTGTGCCAAATAAATGATTATTATATTCTATTCCATTCTAAATGTAAAAGTATATTATATATAAGCAGGAAAAACCACTAAAGCCTGAGTGACAGCCCTAATCGCGAATGATATTTGAAAGGCTCCCTGCGATAGCATACCACTTGCTTCATGCTGCGCTGCACAGCATGACGTCACTTTAATAGGGCTGTCAGTTGGAAACCTATGAAAAACGCTACGTAAATGCCGGAATCCACGCTCATAGCAGAAACAAATAAAAAAAATGGAATGTAATACCGCTATATCTCGGCAGAATAACAGCGTCCACTGCTAACCCAGTCGACATAATGCTGAGTCGAGACCCGTTTGATGCTGTAGCACACTACATACCTACATCATGTTTCAAATTAATTATTATATGAATGTTTGTTTCTGTTTTTGAATGTACTGCTTAATTTTTATTTTTATGTTCAATAATATAAATCATTTTTCGTTCTTATATCTGATGTGTTGTAAATGTATTATGTGCGCTATGTAGCAAGTAAATGATTGTCTATGTCTAACATGAAATAAGAGAACTTTTTTTTTAATAATTGTGATGAATTCCACTTATCATCTTCATACCCTCTTCCTATATTAGTGAGATGATTCAGATTACGACTAAAGTGCCGTTAGCTCCATCTAAGGATAAGGATCTATAATTGGGCCTTTGCTGTTTAACTTATTTATGAATGATATAAACTCTTGCTTCTTACATTCAAACTTTCTACTATACGCCGATGATATGAAGATATTTAAACAAATTATCACAATTAATGACTGTCATTTATTACAACAAGATCTTGTTAGATTTGAAAAGTACTGTCAAAAAAATAATCTTGATCTCAACGTCTCTAAATGTTATTCAATAATATTTACTCGTAAATTCAATGTAGTGGAGCATAGATACACCCTTAAAGATTCTGAATTGAAGCGTGTGGATGAAGTTCGAGATCTTGGTATAATTCACGATTCCAAGCTATCATATGAGAAACACATAGATCATATTGCGAAAAAAGCGAATAAGGCATTGGGGTTCGTTATAAGATCTTGCTCTCAATTTTCCAATGTCAAAATCGTCAAAGTCCTCTACTGTTCATTTGTACGTAGCATTCTTGAATACGGTTCACAAATTTGGAATCCGCAGTATGATTTTTACATAAATCGACTAGAATCCTTACAGCGTAGGTTTATGAGATTTGTTCAGTACAAGTGTAATACATATGACAAAAATTATGAGACGAGATGCAAAAGGCACCATATGCTTCCACTCCAGGAAAGAAGAAAGATATTGGACATTTCCATGTTGGTAAAATTTTGCACAGTCTCTCATTGACTCCCCTCAACTTCTTTCCTTGATACGGCTACGAGTCCCTAAAAGAATCGTAAGGATACCTTTTCTTTCTCTTTATGTTCCTCACTGTAGGACAAACAATCGGCAAAACTCCTTCTTTATCAGATCTGCTAATTATTATAATAAACTGGTTGACTTTCCTGAGTTAGATTTATTTAACTTAAATCCCTCAAAATTTAAGCGTGTTCTTTTGGAACACTGGTTTGAATTGGTTCAATAACTGTTAGTTATCACTTTTACTTACATCGAAACTTTCATATTTTTACTTATATATTATTTTTTTACCTTTCTTTTAATTTTGTAAATGTTAATTAAACAAACAAGCTCACTTTAATATTATATGCGAAAACATGTAAATGGTAATAAGACGTTTTTAAAGTTGTTCTTGTTAGAAATAAGTACTGTTTGTTTTCCGAATAAAATAAAATAAAATAAAGGAAAACTTAAACAGTTTTTGACCGGCTCAATGCCAAGCGTTGCAGTTTAGTACATTGACAAGATATGTCGCATTGCTTATTTCAAATAGTATTTACATTTTTATAGTGTTATCCGAACACTTACGGAAAATTCCAAGATTTTAAAACCATCTCAATAATTTTCGACCCTGACGTGACAGAGCCCGGTAGCACAGTTGGTAGTTCATTCTCGTATCAAGAGGAAGGTTGCGGGTTCAAGTCCCGTCTAGGCTTGAACATTTTTGAGATGGTTTTAAAATCTTGAAATCTGGTTAAATTCAAGTTTCATTCTCATCTCGATGACAGCTCATGTAATGTTGGTGCTGTCTCTAAAAATCGCAATGTGAGCAAAAGCTGACTGTATAAGAGAATTAGAGTACTTACAATCTATTCATCGTGACTTCACTACGTATACGATTGGCCACCGTGAGCAAAGTCTCATAAAGATTGAACTTCCAGTCGGTTGGTCTGCTCTGGATTGTCGTTGATTCATTAAGGACTAGGGTTGGCTTAACTGTGCGTAAGCAATTACTGTCCACGCTATATTGCTTCACGTTTGAATAACCGCACGTTCTGTTTGTGAAAGACTATCTACACCGTTTCACAAAAGAAGTCTCTTGGCCTTGTCGCTATAGTCCGTATGTTAAGGACCGAAAAAATATTCTCCAAACTTATTTTCATCTGATAGCCGTTAGTTTCTCAACGGCTGCCAGACTTCTTTTGTTAGCGGACGCTATCTACAAAATGAAAGGTCTGTATAATTGTGTACACATGGCTTATGTAACATGTATACAGAATTAAAGTGGCCGGTGAATGAATGAATGAATGAATGAAAATTCTTTATCCTTACAAGCTAAACACAACAGATATAAAAATAAAAAATAAAACAAATAAATGTAAGCATAATGGGCGGTCTTATCGCGTAACAAAGTGATCTTTTCCAGACAACCTTTGGATGGAGAGGATCATTGCTTAATGTAAGATTGGCTGAGGTGTAAAAAGAATAAACTTAATAATAGAAAAAGAAAAATTACTTAACCTTAACTACTTAAATAATAGGTACATAAATAATTTTAAATAAGTAAATATCATATATAAAATAAATAAATATGTACTTACATACATACATACATATATTAATATATACATATATTAATAATATTATAGATCAGATAAATAATCACGACTCTTCATGGAGATAAAAGTCTTTGAGTCTAGCTTTAAATACGGAAGGTGAGGGGGATTTCCTAATGGAGACCGGCAAGGCATGACCGGTGCTTAGTTGATCAGTTTTGTTTGTTTATCATTTGATTTTACTCTTTCAAAGAGTATTCAAACAAATTTAATTAGTAGCAAGGTACGTATGTAACGTCGGGAAATAAAATAAAAAGCAATTTTACTCAAACACGATAAAGTGCTCAGTTAGTTGTTAGATTTATTTTTCATTGGAACAAAATGCGAGACCTGCTGGTTTTACATATCAAAAGCTGAAATATCGATATTCAAACACAATTAAGTTTGCAGTTACACACCAAAAATATTCTCCTTGAAAACAAAAATGTTATCCACATAACGAAAAAGCTAAACAAAATATTCTAAAACAATAGATCGTCAAGTAAACTTTGCAAGTGTAACGAAAGGGTGTGTTTCCGAGTGAGTAAGCCAGGGCTGTAGCCAGACTGTTAACTTTCTGGGCAAGACAACGCTTAGTGGTCGAGTGTGATCTGGTAGATCTCTTTATTTTGCTGTTAACGAACTAGTTCCAGAAATAATATTAATGTAGCTGTGCCCTAAACTGGTAAAAGTAACATAATATGATCGAAATAAATGATGATTGAATAAGGAAAGCCACAAAAAAATATGTTTTTACTAATGCGGGATATTAAACTAAGTACTTATTGTTCGAGCAATTCAATAATTAATAAAACTAAGATAACAAGTTTGCAACGAAGTTTCAGCTTCATTAAATACAATCAAAATGTAACATACAACACACAATACAATCAATATGTAAATTAAAACTAAATGAAGCACGTATTATCTCGTACGCGGATGATACCGCTGTTGTTTTTTCTAGCACTTCGTGGTGCAAGGTGCGTACCGAAGCAGAGTCGGGACTGGCTAGAATTGCTCAATGGCTCAAGGCAAATTTGCTTACCCTCAATGCAGAAAAAACTAATTATATGTGTTACTCTATTTATAATCGTACCCAACCAGGAAGTGACTTTAATTTAAAACTACATAGTTCCGAAAATATGCACGACCAAGATTGTAACTGCCCCATTCTCTGCAAAGCTTACTCAACACGGTATTTGGGAGTCATGATTGATCAGAGATGTTCATGGTACTCGCAAATTGAAGCACTAGAATGAGAAAACTCATATGGATATTTAAAATTCTGAGACATGTAGCTCCTAAGACTTTATTAAATAGGATATATGTGGCCTTAGCTCAGTCTATTCTAGGATACTGTATTTCCATTTGGGGAGGAGCCGCTAAAACGAAACTGATAGATCTAGAGAGAGCACAAAGGGCACTGATTAAAGTGATGTATTTCAAACCATATAGATTTTCTACGGAGCTACTGTATTCGACAAGCCAGCTATTGAGTGTACGTAAATTATATGTTGTTCAGATCGTCTTAAAAAAACATCGAACCTTAATTGTTAATGACAACAATTTAAGAAAAAGAAGAAGTGATAAGGTTGTTAAGGTTCACGCCACTAAAACAGCTTTCGCTAGCAACCAATACGACAAAAAATCATCACACCTATACAATCTATTAAATAAAACTTTGAATATTTACACAAAACATCATTATGACTGCAAGAAAATGCTCACTAGTTGGTTACTCGCAAAAAGTTATGATGAGACTGAAGCACTTATGCAAATTGTATCCTGATACTAGATTTATATTATATTTTAATAGTACACATAATAATAATGTATAAGTAATGTATTATTAATTATTTTATTTATTTTAAGCATTTATGTCTAGCTTTACACCAAAATACGCATACACACACTTCACACTCATTTGAATATACTCATGAAGTATACTCACCCTGACACACACACACCCCCTATTACTTACACACAAATAAATTAAAAAAAACACACACACACACACGCACACAAACACACACACACACTAACACACCCGCAAACATACATACACACACACATACGTACACATCCTACCCATGTACACCCACCGTATGTGCTCGCTACTGTTGGATGACCTATTATCCTATTATACTATGTAAACATTTGCTACCTGTAAAAAAAAAATAAAAAAATTGTATGGCTATTGAAGAGCGGGGTCTTCTGGCACAAGTATATATACTTAAAAGAAGATCCCAACAACCTTGTTATAGTTCTATATTTTTACAGAAATAAAAACATTTTGATTTTGATTTGATTTTGATTTGAATCAACGTAGCACATGCTCATCAGTCCCATTCAGACCATATCCTTATTCACCAGCATATTAATTTTCAATCTATTTACAAATAAACAAACAAACATCGATGACATTGGTTGATTTCCCCAGTTGTATCCTCGCGATTGCCCTTCGTTACGTCCCTGGAGTGTAATGCGGGGAGGGGTGGCAATCGATGCGCAACCCTCGGCCTAATGCACCCTAACACAACCGGCTGCATGGAAACCGGAGGATTGCAACTTTCTGGGTCATTCAATAGAATAAGTTCAGATACAAATTGCGTTATCGATTTTTGTAGCACAACAATTTTTTCGTTGAAATGAAGTGGTGATCGTCTACTGTAGCTCGATCACCACTTTTATGATTAGAGTCGATTTCGTAGATTATTTATTGGCCTACTTAATAACTTTCAAAAGTGACTAATCAATTCGAGATGCGCAGAAACCAGCTGCAACTAAAAAAATTTTAACTGCATGAATGTGATTATTCTACGCATCGTAATTATCGCTAATCACTACTAAATTCAGAATACCGGTGCAGTCCACAATGCTCCTTAATATAGTCATCTACAGTGTCACTAATAAGTTCAATACAAACACTTATAACTCTCTATCTAGCACTTATTGGCTCTATAACTCTCCTATTCAAATTGCCTTTAACAACAGAAAAAATATATGATTGATCGAGCGAAGCGAGATCTCTAAATCAACTTGGGCAAATCGGCATTGTATGTATGTTTGTTTGTCCGAGGATAACTTTCGAAGTGTTAATCCAATCATCGTAAAATTTTATATATAGGTTGGTAGTGATGGCTCAATTTTGGTGTGACTAAATGAGTAATGTTCATGAAATCATAAATGTTGGGGGGTTGTTGAGATATTGGGGTTCAAGAGGGGTAAAAAAAAAATGAAAACGAGACTATTAGGTCAAGTGAGACATCAAATGAAAGTAGTCTTCATTAGTACATTTCGACCTCGTTTTTATTTTTAGTAAAGTATTTGTAGTTTTTGAGTTATTAGCAATAATAAAAAATAAACTTTTACAAAATTCACAGGGTACACCAGTGATCCCACAGTGCTGTAATTTGGTATGCGTGTAGCTTAAATATCACAAATATAGGCAAAAGTCTGAAATCTAGAATAACTGCAATTTGTACTCCCAAAAAAGAGTAACCAATTAACATGCACTCCCGTTACCTGTAATTTGAATGAAACTGTAGGTCAAGTAGGTGGTTATTTATTTCGTGGCATTATTTTGATAATGATTACGAATAATATTTTTTTTTGTTTTTATTGTAGACTCGTGAGATCGCGATCCACTAGTTATTTACAATAAAATACAGAAGAAACAGTTGAATCATCTAAAGATCGTTGTAAACGATCTATAGATAGCTCAATTGCTCCAGATCACTACCAGGCGGAAGTATACCCAAGACACTGGCTGCATTGCCCCGCTGAATTGCAATGCTTATGCGTTGACCCAGATAAGCGCCAACTCTCGTATCACAACGTCGCTTCGACCAGACGCCCAGAATATCGCCCTCCCGGATATTCTTGATTTTTTTAAAGAAGAAAATGTAAATAGAACTACTAATATAAAACTAACAATAAATAGAAGCCCACAAATGGCACTGAGGGACCTTTAAATTTTATATACATTCTTAAAAGCGTTTTCCGAAGCTTTGAATGCAAAATAAGCCACTATTGCATTGGAGATGTCCCAAAGCGGCCGTGCCACGGGTCTCGAGACCTCCGTTAAAGTATTTCGCTCTACGAGTATGCTTTTGTATATTTTAATATTCTTAGACACTATTTACATCGATTTTATAGACCACCTTTAGATAATGGGGACGAAAACAGCCTTGTGAACGAATATGAGAGATGGTGGTAAATGCAGTCGGTAAATGAATCCTTATTACAAAACACATTATGAATTGAAATCCCAATAAAAATACTAAAAACTTGTAAAAGGACCTTTTATAAATTCTTGTTTGTTGCCGTAAAAATCAATTATATGATAACAAATAAAAGCCCGTTCGTAAAATTGATTGGAATTCTTTACAATAACCCAGCTGAAACAATTTCCGGATTGTTGTCAAATTTTTACTCCCATTAAACCTAATAAAAACTGTTTTTATAAGATAAACGGCTAACATAGGCGGCTTATTAAAAGAACTTCTGAATTCTTTGAAGACCCACCCCTTTGCCATTTTTTTTTCTTACAACTCTTACCAGGTATTTAAAGAGGCACGTTTTGTGCAATACGTTTCTTTTACACACTTTTCCTTTCCACCCCATCTTCTATGTGGGAAGTTTCATTATTTTCCTTTTATAGGATCTCAGAGAAAGATTATCCAGGGCATTGTGTTCTTTTATTGAGGGTGATATAGATCTTATTCTCAATAATAACTCTATATGACAAGTACGTAGCTATTTTCTATTTTATGTCCTTACCCTTACGAGTATTATCGTCCTGTGATTGAATTGTTTGGTGCACAAAGGATTCGTTAGTGTAGGTTCTATTGGCGTTTTCGGATTGCATTCGTGCAATTGAACTGAAATCGACGAATTTACAGCTTTCCAGTGAAATCGAATTCAGGTTTCTTTTAGGGTTTGGAGCTGGAGATACTTTCTTTTGCGGCAATTGCCCTGTGGAGTCTCGACTTGCTATGCAACGCACAGTAATTTATATACTTATGCCATATATTGTGATGACCTCCGTGGCGCAGTGGGCGAATAGCCGGCTGAGACGCGAGGTAGCGGGTTCGATTCCCGCTGCGGAACAAATGTTTGTATGATCTATAGATATTTGTTCCGGGTCTGAAAAGGCAATGTTACATAGACTTTATAACTTTGTTACAACGCACGATCTACTTAAACATGAACAATTTGGGTTCAGAAAAAATAGTACCACATCGCTGGCATGTTTCAATCGGATAAAATATGTTACAGAGGCTTTAAATAATAATGAATCCGTGACTGCTCTTTTTTAGACATGAGTAAAGTTTTTGACTTTGTGGAACATAAGTTACTTTTATATAAATTGGATAGGTATGGAATCCGAGGAAAAGCTAATGACTGGCTTTGATGCTACCTATATGACAGACAACAATGTGTTGAAATCTCAAAAATAGAATCAAATGAAAAAGCGATATGCAGATCAAAATTCAAAATAAATGGTTCTGGCGTCCCGCAAGGTAGCGTTTTAGGGCCATTTTTATTTCTAGTTTACATTAATGACCTTCCCAACGTTACTAGTCATAAAACAATATTGTTTGCGGATGACACGACACTAATTATAAAATGTAAAGACAAAGATACATCCGATATCAATGTCACATTTAATAAGGTAATAACGTGGTTAAAAGACAATAATCTTAATGTAAATCTTAAAAAAACTAACATCATTCAATTTCACAATTACAAACGTAAAAAACATGACATGAATATAAAATTTAATAACATTGACATAGAACAAGTAGAATCTACCAAATTTCTAGGTATTATAGTTGACCAACATTGTGACTGGAAGGAGCACATATCCTACGTTTGCGATAAATTAGACAGATTTGTTTATGCGATTAGGCGCTTACGCGAAACTGTTTCTAGGGAAGCAGCTATTACCGCATATCACGGATATGTTTCTTCTGTGTTATCGTATGGTTTATTACTGTGGGGTAACTCTGTAGAGGTGAGTAGAGCTTTCAGAGTCCAGAAAAAAAACGTGAGAGCTGTCTTTGGTGCTTGGTTCATGGATAGTTGTAAACCACTTTTTAAACAGATCAATATTTTGCCCTTGGCTTGCATGTGTATCAGGGAATTGTGCATTCTTGTTAAAAGATACCCTGGATATTTCAAGAAGCAATCAGAAATAGTTATAAAAAAGCTGCCTCCAGAAATCCACATAAATTATACTTACCTAAAGTCAGACTGGACATTTATAAAAGAAATGTTCATGTGAGTGCCATAAAGGTGTATAATAAATTGCCAAATGCATTTAAGGAATTACCATTCAATGTCTTCAAAGCAAAGTTGACAAAATGGTTGGCACAATATTGTTTTTATGACATTAATGAATATTTAACCCATTCCATTACCTTTTAATTGACTTTAACTATGACATTTGTTATTTTATATATTATTGTTTGATATTTCTAATTTTATTTGACTACTTAGCCTAACACTTGACGCTTAGTTTAAATTTGATTTATATATTTATATTTGCACACCATCTGTATGGTAGAATATATAAGGATCAACAAATTGTAACATCGAAACATTTACCTACATTCGAGAAATAAACGTTCTGATTTCTGATTTCTGAATGTTTTTCTATATATTATATGTAAATATTTACAAAAAAAAATAGTATGTATGTATATAAGTATTCTATCAGTTATCTGGTTCCCATAGTACAAGCTCTGCTTAGTTTGGGGCTAGATAGCGCTGTGTGAAATGTCCAGCAATATTTATTTATATTGTGGGATAAATTTAAATATTTTAAAGAATTCGAAAATATAATTATTCAACAATTAATCTTGGTATTTTTCAAGCAGTTTATATAATTCAAATAGGTATATCATAAAATACAGCTAAAGTTTATTATTTAAATTGCACTTTGTTAAACTGTTGAAAGTCCCGCTCTATGTGGACGCCAATTAATCATCGCTCGCCGCCACATTTTACGAGGCCTGTCTTAAGTTGCTTGTGCAATCGTGTTGAAATAAGTTACAATTTACAACAGACATATGCTTAAAAAGATAACAAGCTCTAAGTATAAAGCCATTGCTTTAATATTCCAAATTCTACTCGATTCACTGGCACGTAGAGTCGTATAGCCAGGGGAAAATTAAATAACTTCGAAGACGCATTATAGTTCGCCTTCTCACGTAAGAACACGTGTTCTTGAAGTTACACTAGAGTTAGGAAGTTACAATGGCTTATGTAAGATATTTTCTTGATCTGAAAGAACGATCGACGGACTTGAAACGATCGATTCGTATGATTTTATTTTAAACAACAAGGTTTTTACCAAGTATAAGGGTATAGTTACAGAAAATATATAAAAATATGCATCATCATTACATCAACCATAGGACGTCTACTGCTGAACGTAGACCTAATAGTATTTTTCAAACTTTCGCGAACACTACACTTTATTTTATTTCTTTCTTTTATTGATGATATATATATATATATAGTCCTCCTCATCGATTTCGACGACGGCGACCCTAACTATTTTTAAATTTAAAGAAATGCTATTAAATGAATTGATGATAGTCAAGCGCTTGACCGTCACCCGGTGGTAAGTGATGGTGTGATCGAAGATGGAGCACGCTTGCCTATTATATTATTGCTTATATTATACGGATATTTATCACGTATATGACTGACGACCTCCATGGCGCAGTGGGCGAATAGCCGGCTGAGACGCAGGGGTTAGCGGGTTTGATTCCCGCCGCAGAACAAATGTTTGCATAATCTACAGATATTTGCTCCAGGTCTGGATGTTTTTCTATGTATTGTGAAATTCCCGGAAATATTTATTATTTATTATTATTATTATACTATACAGTACATACCTAGTATTCCAATCTTCGTACGCTCCGTTACTAAGGCCTGAAACATTACCGTCAAATGTCTTACCACTTATATAATTTGGGTGCTTTTAAATAAGACCTCGTAGATCTTCTTGTTCTATCTTAGACCACATCATCGCTTAACATCAAGTAAGATGCGGTCAAAATAAGGTATATCTACGTTAAAAAAACGCGTATATCGTGAAATGAAATTTAAAAAGTCTAGTCGCAACACAGGTAACGACCCGTCAAAACGGTGTACGCAAAACTGATTTCCGGGATGTCTAGACGAGTTTCCCTTCATTGCAAATCAAATTTTTGATAAGGGCCTAGGTATACGATTTTGTATGTTTGGTTGTTGTTTTTTTTTCTTTTATTGCACAGCGGCGGCGGCCTCGTGTTCCACACTGTTTTCTACTTATTTTTTTAGGAGAACGTAGTGGGCGGTCCTCCTCATAATTATTACAGTCCGCCTGATCCACATAATTTAAGTTTCTGTAACTTTCAGTCATTCAGCTTATGTCAAATATTTGTATTGTGATATCTACGAGTTCAATCGAAGCTTGAATATTTCCTAGATTACTACTAGAATCGGCATTCTGAAGTTATTGATCGAGCGAAGCGAGATCTCCAAATCAACTTGGGCAAATCGGCGTTGTATGTATGTATGTATGTATATATGTATGTTTGTTTGTCCGAGGATAACTTTCGAAGCGTTGATCCGATCATCGTGAAATTTGATACATAGGTAGTTAGTGATGGCACAATTTTAGTGTGACTAAATCAGCTAAAAATGTGGGGGGGGGGGGGTTGTTGAGATATTGGGAGACATTAAATTAAAATGATATATTAAAATTAGACTATAAAGTCAAGTGGGACGCCAAATGAAAGGTATTCGTTAGTACATTTCAACCCTGTTTTTATTTTTAGTGTTTGAGTTATTAACCATAGTAAAAACAAAACTTTGATAAAATTCACAGAGTACACCAGTGATCCCACAATGCTGAAATTTGGTATTAGTGTAGTTTTAGTGAGACAAATATAGGCAAAAGTCTGAAATCCAGAATAACTTTATTTTGTACCCCAAAAAAAAAACTAATATGAATAACAGAATGCACATGAACTCCCGTTACCTGTAATTTGAATGAAACTGTAGGTCAAGCAAGGTGGTTGTTTATTTCGTGGCAGTTGAGTAGTTGATAGTCAAAGATTACGAATAATATATTTTTGTTTTTATGGGAGACTCGCGAGATCGCGAGAGGAGTGATTTAAGAAAATTTCACAACTTAAAAATCTAATTATCATCGAACTGTGGCCACAACAGTTAGGTAAGGATAATTTAATATACACTTCTCTTTCAACTTAAATCGATATAAATTTTGACTCTACATACATCCATTGGTTTTGTATTCAGTACAGTTATTAAAATTCTGGTTATTTGTCCTTGGTTACAACAAAATATTCTATGGCTCTGCTAAATAATTCAAAATGCCCAAAGGCTGGCGACCGTCGCGTCGGCCGAAAATACACCAAATAAACAAATAGTTGGGTAGTTCACGTGACGTCCAGAACCAGACGAACTTGGAACTCAATTAGGCATACCTAACTATATCGGTCTACGTCCCTGTATATACTTAAGTTTCATTTACTTTTCAGTAGAAACCAAAACTATGTTGTTGACTCACTAAATACTTGATTGATCGATTGAAAATTCTTTATTTCAAAAAAATAGGTACATATATAGGTATCTGTACATAGGCAAACTTAATGTTAGCAAGCAGTTAACTTTTGTGTAGTGTAGATAAAATATTTTGCAGGTAGTGCACGACAAGTAGCAAGAAAAATTTTAGAAAATGAAAACTAAGATATATTGTTAATAATACCAAACACCAAATATATATATTTAAACAGTATTTTCAATAAACGTACTTACGTATATTACACATCAATAAACACTAGTTGAAAATAATAGACAGTGGTTTGCCCCGAACTGAGATCTCGCGAGTCTCCCATAATGACAAAAAAAATGTTATTTGTAATCTTTCACTATCAAAATAGTGCCAAAAATAACAAACCAAGCAACTTGACCTACAGTTTCATTCAAATTACAGGTAACGGGAGTTCATGTAAAGTGGTTACCCTTTTTTGGGGTACATATTGCAGTTATTCTAGATTTCAGACTTTTGCCTATATTTGTGTCACTTAAATTACACGCATACCAAATTTCAGCACTGTGGGGTCACTGGTGTACCCTGTGAATTTTGTCAAAATTCAGCATTTATTATGGTTGCCATCACTATGTATCACCTACCTATGTATGTACCTATGTATCAAATTTCATGATGATCTTATCAACGCTTCGAAAGTTATCCTCGGACCAACAAACATACATACATACATACTTACATACAACGCCGATTTGCCCAAGTTGATTTGAAGATCTCGCTTCGCTCGATCAATAAACTAATACATAGGTAGTTACAATACTTCGTTCTACGACAAAGTTTTTTTAAAAATATTTAAAATTGAATAGGTACATTTATTGCATTCACATGGTTCGTGGTCCAAAGGTGGTCTGGAAGAGATCTCTTCTAAGCAATAAGACGGCCCATTGTACTATTTGCTATGTGCTTTCTATTTTGTTTGTAATTTTTGGTTTATATGGTGTACAATAAAGTGTTTTCATTCATTCATTCATGGTTACAGAGTTTTGCATAATTATATACATATGTAAGCCCTGAGGTAACAGGGAAGGCTGGCTTTTTATAACTTCCGAACGAATCATAAACCTGTGACATAGATTAGATTAGATAATTCTTTATTGCACACCTAATAACAATACAACTACAAAGAACACCGTAAAACTATGTGATAAAATTGGCGGTCTTATCGCTAAATAGCGATCTCTACCAGACAACCTTTGGATGGAATGGACTGTGTGGACATTACCTGGGGTATAATGGTGTACCTAACATATATATAAATATAAATATTGCTGGACATTTCCACCAGCGCTATCTAGCCCCAAACTAAGCAAAGCTTGTACTATGGGAACCAGATAACTGATAGAATACTTATATACTTTTTTTTTGTAAATACATACTTATAATATATAGAAAAATACCCAGACACGGAACAAATATCTGTAGATCATACAAACATTTGTTCCGCGGCGGGATTCGAACCCGCTACCTCTTGCGTCTCAGCCGGCTATACGCCCACTGCGCCACGGAGGCGGTCAAAATATATGAATGAACCTAAATAATAACTACTTATATAAGAAACATATTATTTTTTTTACCAACCTATATTATCTCACTTCTGGGCAAAGGTCTCCCCATCTCCCCTCCATCCATCACGGTCCACAGCTAAATCTGACCAATCTGGTTTGAATACATCCATGTCGTCTCTCCATCTTTTTCTGGGCCTACCACGGATGCGTCGTCCGTTCGGTATCCACTGGGTGACTAGATTCGCCCATCGTTTTGCATGCATTTGTAACATATTAATTAATAATAAATACATAGATATTTAACGACAAAAACTCAAATAGTGTTCTCTGACCATAGCTTACTAATTTACAAGTTTGTCATTTTATGTATCGGATTTATTTATTTACCTTCAACCTCTACCTTGACATTCCCACCGAATAGAGATCCCGTTTGAATAATTTATCCTAAAAGCTGAAATAGACAACGCGACTAAACCTTTCTGTTAGTAAGCCTATGACGGTTTTGTTCTAAAATCTAAATTTACTAGTTGCCCTTACACATATTTATGATGCTGCCTATAAGTATTGATGACGAATTTGTAACATGTTAACTATTTAACACGAAAAAAATCCTTTATTTTTAGGAAATGCTGTTTATTTTGGCTAAGTCAGGCTAAAATACATATTTTTTAAGTACGCCCTTCTTAGCGTTAGTGCCTACTTTGAGGCTTATTTTAGGAATCTAATTTTATCTTTTGTAAGTAGGTACATTTTGCCTTATCAAAAATATCTCGTGTATTCGCACAGAGCCGTTATTAGATCCGGGTAAAAATCGATTATGCTTCTGCATTCTCATGTTAATTTTAGCTCACGTTGTTCCACCTACGTACATCTAAGGCACAATTGAACGGCCAATCTTAGTTCATTTAAAATGATCGCGCCGGTTTGAATAGCGCGCATATTCCAGCTGGCCAGGGCGCCAGACAATAGCGGATAATACCACTGCGCGTATGGACGGATGGTACTGTCCGGTGAATTATTGTGTCGAGACATTTGTTTGTGTTAAGTTAATATCACAATAATATTATCAATGTGAAGGTTTGGATGTTGGTTTGTTTACTTGTTTGTTATTCAATCACGTCGTAACGGCTGAACCAATTTCAATGAAATTTGGTGTAATAGATTACGACCTGGGATTTAAACATAGGCTACTTTATATTGACACACAACGCGTGCGAAGCCGCTGGCGGAAACTAGTAACGAATATAAACTTCAGTTCACTTTCGGTCTACAGAGACTTGTGCGTTTCGCAGGGAAGGGGTGAGTTTATAATGAGTTTTTACCCGACACTGAGTTTTTAATGTCTAAAAAGTGATGATTTTAGTAAAGTTGTAAAGAAATTAGGTTCTTACCTATTTTTGTAATCCTACTAAACCTAAATCTAACAAAGCGCAGGTTTCGAACCAGTGTGAGGGGTAGCTGAATAATGAAAGCATTTATAGCTAAACTTGCTTCCGCCCGCAAACTCCCATGCGGGGTATGTCAATCCAGGTCATAAGCTATCTATATACCAAATTTCTTCGAATTTAATCCACCTGTTTAGTCGTGAAAACGTAAAAAACAGACAGAGACAGAGAAACAGAGTTTCTTTCGAATTTTAAATATTAGTAAGGCTAGTCTAACTATAGAATTGTGTTTAACACTTAGACATATAATCCTTGAGGTCAAGCAGTTTGCAGCGCACCAGTACCCACATAACAACTTGGCTACCTATATACTTACTCCGGCAGGACAGCTATTGAGTGACATTACAAAAGGCATTGTGCTCGAGGACTAGTTTATCTCGTACGTCTACAGTACTGTTGCGTACTCTGGCTCCATTCGAGTACTGTTCCGAGCTGATAACGTCGGAAACGTGTGAAACATCATGAAAAGATACAGTTCAGATCGCTATTTTATTTTGAATGAGTTGCTTTGTGATTTTCGTTTGACCTTCGGTTTATTTAATAGAGATTCTGTCTACCTGTACCGTTACTTTATGTTTTACTATAACTAGGGGTTTTCAACTAATTGAAATCTCGCGAGTGTGAATAAAAATCTCGATCGATTATCAGATTTTTTCGCTAATATTAATTGATATAAATTCATATAACATGTCCTAAAGCTTCGCCCAAATTACAACTTTAGGGAGTTCGTGTTATATTGGATACCCTTTTTTTGGGGTAGAAATAGCAGTTGTTCTGAATTCCAGGCTTACCCTACATTTGTGTTAATAAAGGCATACCAAATTTCAGCACTGTGGGTGCACCCTGTGATAATAATAATAACTAAATCCTCAGTCTCACTTGATAACAGTCAGTCTGTGTCTTGTCTAAGTTTTTTATATAAGCTAATAACCTCTCACTTAACCTGATTGTCTAACTTTATTTTTTCCCTTTCGTACCCTAATATCTCAACAACCTTCTACATTTTTTACTCAAATCGAAGCACGAATTCAAGAATTCACGATTAATGTTTCGAAAGCTATGCTCGGACAAACAAACATTAATACGTCTATTAATGTTTTTATATATGTTTGCATATTATGTGACGCCAATTCTGGCTTCACTCGATCAATGCTCTGGTACACATAGTAGACTAGCTGTTGCCCGCGACTTCGTACGCGTTACACTTCGAAATAAATATGTAGGTAACCTAGAAATAAAGCTAAACTCGCTGTTGCAACTTCACTTACCACCCCATTTTTGTCCCATGGGAACTGATTAATGGTATAAATAGTAGCCTATGTGGTAATCCAGGTTATAATCTACACTGCCGGCCAAAAGTTTGAGACCACTGTAAAAATCTTTGTCACCAACAAAATATTTCAAAGTACACATATGATAATGAGCTAATTTGAACACCTGCGTATTCTATTATTATTAAAGAATTTCTAAGAGTCATTATTTATGTTGTTGTTTAAGTTATCATCCTAAAAAGGTCTATTGTTTCAAAACATCAATGAGCGCCGCGCAAGGACCAGGTGGTAGAGTCATTGTAATATTTTATTTTTATATATTTTTTTTATTTTATATTATTTCCGATATCAGGGATTATGTTAGCTTCCTAAAACATATTTAGTGCCTAAGTTTTTATGGAGTAAATTATTTTCTACCTTATTAGTCTGAGCTCGTCGTTGTTACAGTGAAGACATCTTAAAATGGGAAAAGTTCGCGAAATTAGCAGTGAAACTCGCTCTGCCATAGTTGTTTTATACGGCGAAGGCAAATCTGAACGTGCGATTGCCTCTCAACTTAAGTTGTCGAAGACTTGTGTTCATAACACAATAACCCGATACAAGGAGACTGGCAGTAATCAAGATCGTTCGCGTTCGGGAAGGCCGAGAACTACCACTTCTCGCGAGGATCACTTCATCGTCACTACCAGCAAGCGGAATAGACGCCTAACAGCACCAGAAATCCGCGTAGAAGTGAACAAATCCCGATCAGAACCTGTATCATTGACTACAGTAAAAAGACGTTTGAGAGATGCTAAGTTATTTGGTCGCGTCACCGTTCGAAAACCACTACTAAGGCCACAAAACAAAAAGAAACGGATGCAGTGGGCCCTTACCCATCGAGACTGGACTGAAGAAGACTTTAAACAAGTTCTTTGGTCAGATGAATCCAAATTTGAAATATTTGGTTCAAAACGACGAATTTTTGTTCGACGTAACGTCGAGGAAAAGATGATGCCAGACTGTGTGGTGCCAACAGTCAAGCATGGTGGTGGTTCCATTATGGTCTGGGGATGCTTCTCGGGCCATGGAACCGGAGATTTGGTACGAGTCGAAGGAATCATGAAAAAGGAGCAATATAAACGAATACTACAGCAAAATGCCATTCCGTCTGGTTCAAGAATAATTGGAGATGGATTTTTTTTCCAACAAGATAATGACCCAAAACATAGTTCAAAATTATGCAGGGGTTATTTAGAACACAAAGAAACAGAAGGGGTTTTAAAAAACATGGTGTGGCCCCCTCAGAGTCCGGATCTCAAACCGATTGAGCTTTTGTGGGAAGAGCTTGATAGAAATGTGCGCAGTTGTTGTCCCACTTCGCAAGAAGACATGTGGAAGGCTTTACAAGAAAGCTGGAACAATATATCACAAGATACAATCGACAAATTGATTGCTCGTATGCCAAGAATAGTGAAAGTAGTAATAAAATGCAAGGGAGGGTTTTTCGACGAAAAATCTGTATAAAATATGAGCGACATTTTTAAAGTAAATGGTTGATTTTTCTTGATTTTTTTGTTTTCTTCATAATGTATGTGTATTAGGAAATAAGTATTTTAATTCATAATTAAACCTCTTGCTTTGTATTTTGAGTTTTATTTCATTTTCCTACTTTGATGTAGGTGGTCTCAAACTTTTGGCCGGCAGTGTACATATATACCAAATTTCATCGAAATCGGTTCCGCCGTTACGACGTGATTGAGTAACAAACAAGCAAATAAACAAACATTAAAACTTTCTCATTTATAATATTAGTGTAATGTAAAACAATTGCGAAAAACAATACACACTAAATTAAACTTCTAAGACAAACTAAAAGAAAACTATTTTCTTCTGACCAAAATGTTCTAGTCCTTACCATTTCAATCTTCGAACTATACGTCCCTATGAGGCCGTGTCCTAAAAGTGCATAACCTCTTTAAGCTTAGAACCCTTTAAATGAGGTACTAATATAGTACGGTGAGTTTCGAGACATTCCAATTTTAAAGAGTATTTGCTTATGTTTTTAAGTGAGTTCAACCTTTTTTGAATAAAACCGGATTAAGTTTTCAAACATGTGTCAAAATAAAATGTAATATAAATCAAAAGCACTAAGGAGTATTGATATCAACTTGCAAGCAAATCACCACCAACATAACTTTCTACCCCTTTTTAACGAAGTTCAATAAAATACGAAACACGTCTTCCATCAATTCTGTTAAAAAAGGTTTATGCAAAATTTGTAGTAGATTGGACCAAGGAATCACGTTGTCCCATACAAAGTTTGCCTCCCTTTTTCACCCCCTTAGGGGTAGAGTTTTAGAAAATCCTTTCTTATCGGATGCCTGCGTCATACAAAGAACACAGCCTCCAAGTTTCAGGTCTCTACGATCAGCCGTTTAGGCTGTGCGTTGATCCGTCAGTCAGTCATTCAGTACAAAGCATTTTATATGTATAGAGAAGATATAGCTAAGATAACAAATGTCAATCAAAACTTGATTTTGAGATTGCATTCTAACAGTATCAGTAACAGATATAGTTTCATTGACGATAAACGTTTGAAAATGCCGTCAAGAAAAATATCAAAATGCCATAATGATTTCATGGAAATTATACATAAAATAGCGGGAGTGCTTCGTATGCGAAACATACAGTATATAATCAGGTACGGTTCTGAAGATATCGACAGTTTCTGTAGTGGAACGTTTAGTGTGCAATTAAAGGGTCGCAGAGATGGTCAAAAATTAAAAAAAAGCATTGTAGTAAAATGGCACCCAGACCGTGAAGTGCGATCCGCAATGAGAGAATATTACATTCGTGAAATAACAATATACCAGGCCATAGTGCCGGAGTTTCTCGAAATCCAACGACAATTTAAAGTGATCGAGGGACTGCGAATAAAATTTCCAAATTGCATTTTTACGAGCGACGAGCGTGATAAAGAAACTGTCGCCATTATGTCACTCATAGGACGAAATGGCTATAGAATACAAGACAGGTTTCATAAAATAGACTTGAATCACGCAACATTAGTGATGCAATATTTAGCGAAATTACATGCACTGTCATTCATTTTAGAAAACACGAACCCTGAATTTGGTAATATAAAAAATTTGTATCACAAAGACATGCAATACTCTGATCCTGAACGAGTATCGAAGCCCATGCAAGATTTCTATGATGCTTCAGTAAATTTCATATCTGATCCAGTCGCAAAAGCGAAGTTGAAAGAACTCAGTCCGAACATCTTATCGGTTTTATATAAATGTACACTGCCTGTCCCACGCTACAGCGTTATCTGCCACGGGGACTGTTGGAACAATAATATACTCTACAGATACAAGGTAAACCGGATGCTCATTTTTTATTTAAAAACTTCGTAACTTTCCCATTGAGGAGGGTCGTTGAAAGTTAACGTGTTTTATTGCTTTCAGGGACAAAGGCCGGTGGATGTGATTCTTATCGACTACCAACTCACGAGATACGCCTCTCCCGTTACAGATATAGCCTATTTTATGTACATGTCTACTGAAAAAGAATTACGAGGAAAACATTATGAGACACTGCTGGATATATATTACAGGACATTAGCAGCAGTGCTCCGGGAATGTAATTTAAACGTAAATGAAATTTATCCGAATGAAATTTTCAGAAGCCACCTCCAAAAATACTCAGTATTAGGTTTAGTGGAGGCTTTGATATCAATGATGATAATTACAGCACCGAGCGAAGAAGCTCTCAAGATGACGGAGATAAGGTATCAATTTTGTAATGAAGGGTTCACAGAATCTCCGAATAAAATTTTGTTCAAAGAGAGGGTTAATGACGTCGTCGACGATTTCTTCTCTAGGAATTATTCACTGGATGCCTTGTAAAAATAAAGTTTTGTAGAAATTCATTAAACTAAAGCAACATTGTTTTATTAGCTAAATTATTGCGCAAGCCACAGAATTATTCTTGACAGTGTTACGCTAGCCGTTTCAAGTAACTTATCCCATATATTCAAGAACATGTCACCATTAGCTGTGCTAAATGTAATATTTGTCTGCTAACTCCTCTACGAAGGTATATTATAGCACTAAGCATTCGCAACGATGTTTTCGAGGTTTAATAAGAAAACAATATGAACATTTCTTGAGTTCGCTATATAGGAAGGAATTAATTCCTCGTAGCTGCATTTAATTGTTTGTTACAAAGCTTTTTCTTTGAATCTCGGGGACGGATGAAAATCTTTGTCTGACTGATAATAATAGCTACACAAATAGAAGGTATACTTAACTCCACTTTTTGTTGAAATTCCGAGGAGAATAAATACCTTTAAAAGCCAATCTTCAAATGGAATTTGTGTATACGTAAACATTACGCTTGTACCTTAAAATATTTCTACATAGTGTGTCGTCTCGTGGGTGGGTGAAATAAAATATATTTAATTGGAGATCGAATATAAACAAAGTTATTGACAACTTTGACCGTTTATCTTATTTGTGTGAAAAATCTAGAATTGAGCATTACAATGCAACTTTGCTATAAAAACAATATTATATGATCCTAGTAAATGATATAATTTTTCTTAAATCCTGAGTTTTTACGCCACGTGGAAGATGTAATTAACTACTTGGATGGTTTGATAATTCTCTAAGCACCTATCAAACGAAAGTATATTTGATTATGATCCAAAAGTTGTGTAATAGTTGTTTGAGCTACCAACAAATTCATGTTTTCAATTTGAAACTTTATTTAATTGAAACTGCTGAAATTTGTTTCAGTAGCCCCGAGCGGTATAAAGTCGTACTTTGTTGTTCAAAGCTAAACTTTATTATATTTTTGGGGGCTTATTCGATTACTGTAACAGTTAATAGTTGCCTTTGTAACGTGCTGTGGTGGAATGGTTTAGGGGTTTAGCTAATGCGTTCGATATTGGATTCAATTGTGTTATGCCTAGTAAAGCTAAGCAATAACAGTGGATGGCTTAGTTCTTGAATAAATTAATCAATAAGTTCTTTGCCTGAATCTGAAATTGAGTTACTCCTACCATGGGTAATTGAACATAGATATTCTTCAAATTTACAAATGCCTTAACCTTCCCAAAACCCTGTATATCCCAAAACGATTATACAACTAACCTAACGGAGCTATTATTTCCAAGTTGCCTACAGAATACACCGTTAGAACCTTAGAACTTGTGTAATTCAACCTCTACAGCGTTGAACTAATCGGGCGTCGTGTCTTGTGCCCGTTGACCCGCGAAATGAAAAGCACCTTATCCTTTCTGTGGACTTACAAGGTGATAGGCTGTTTAATTCAAACGGCTAAGCCACAGTGAATGTAATACTTAGCCAGGATGTCTTGATTCTTCATACATAGACACAACTCAGCTACTCGCTGCTACGTTTTATCGACGTTTTAATGTTGAAAATCTCTGCAAGTGGTTACGAAAACTGCTGAATGTAAAACTTCTTGAAAATATGGGCTTGATTTGTCATCCCGTTTATCAATTTTTGTTATTTCTTAGTACGTTTTTTTTTATTACAAAATATTGAACAGATCCTCTTTTCCACAAATGGTTCTCGTCGTAAGTGTGAGGTCAACAGCTTATATGTAAGTACACTTACCAAAGATGCTACATATCACACTCGGACTAAGCTAGGGAGCCATAGCTATAAAATGTTGACGGTGGTCTCATTCTAGGCTAGCTGACAAATATTTGCAGCGGTAAACACATGCTTTCAAAAAAAGATCTAGATTTATCCTGGTCTTCCAATAAAGTGAAATGAATGTTCTCTATGGCCTGTGGTTAAACTTCGCACTCGGTTTCAACCTCCCAAATTCATTCCGGATTAATTCAAGGGCTTTAAACAAGGCGTATCTCTGGCTTATTAACATAATTAAGGCCACACAAGTTCAGTTCAATTCACGAAACGAGCTGCAAATACAAAGAGTTATTCAAACTGTACTGACATAAATCAAATAAACATTTTGCGTTTTGATGAAATATTCGCGGTGAAGTTATGGTGTGCGAGCATTGTCCTAAACAATATCTCGCGTGAACGCGAGTGTAAAAATATAGTTGAGTTGAACACATGTTAGCACGTCGGTATAAGTGTACCTAGTCTACGGTTAAGTGCGGCGATGTTTAAGTTAACCCTTTCAGTTAGAGAACAAAGGACGGGCGTAAACACGGGGCGTGACCCGCTCTCGCCCGTAAACCCGTTATTGCGTAAATGTTAATTTACCTCTAAATTGTTTTCTTTGCACCCGAATTTTTTAATTATGCAGACTTCCGAGTACCTACTCTCTGTAAAATAAATTGCATTCTGCACCAGGAAAATTTTTCCCGTTTGTTTATGCAACATGCGAACGTTTTTCTGAAAACTTGCTGTAAGCGTACAAATAACATCAATTTGCACATAAAAGTAAACTGGCGATAAAAAAACATGTATTTACGATAAACGAGTGCTCTGCTGTGTGATCCTGTATCGTGTTTTGGTACGTGACTGTCATGAATATCTATTTGGGATATCCGGGAAAATGCGTGGCTATAACCACTTTGGCAACGTTCAACCCTTTATCTAAATGAAATAGGAATAAAGACAAGACTGCCTCCGTGGCGCAGTGGGCGTATAGCCAGCTTAGACGCAGAAGGTAGCGGGTTCGATTCCCGCCGCGGAACAAACGTTTGCATGATCTACAGATATTTGTTCCGTGTCTGGGTGTTTTTCTATATATTATAAGTATGCATTTACAAAAACAAAGTATATAAGTATTCTATCAGTTATCTGGTTCCCATAGTACAAGCTCTGCTTAGTTTGAGGCTAGATAGCGCTGTGTGTAATGTCCAGCAATATTTATTTATTTATTATTTATTTATTTAATACGACTTTATTCTTAGCGGTCGAGTGAAATATAAAATTTATAAACTGGTGGGCGGTAGCTAACAGGGACATAGATGCTGGCATGGACGGACTAAAGCTAGAATCCACTGAAAATACTTCTGCTTATGCGTTTTCGATTTATTTATCTACTAACTTCCACCCGTGACATCACACACGTGGCGTCAATAAAAAAGTTATAATCTATCTTGGTATATAGACGCAATCAGTTCAGCCGTTTCAACGCGACTGAGTAATTAACAAACATCCAAACTTTCACATTTGTATTATTAGTATAAAATAAAGTTATCGGGAAAAATATTACCTAAACACTCGTTCATTAAACCATATTTTATTAAGTTGAAATCTACTGTGATTTTCCTTAATTTTTAGCGATTTTATTCTTCGATAAATCTCTTAGAATGGTATACCTACTTTTTAGTTTCACGAATGAAACTAGCCCTACTGTAAGCCTGGTTACGCCCCCGTCGGTAAAACCTCCCGGTGTCGGAGTTAAATCTAATTTTTCCCCCGCTAATGCGCGCACCGCCCTCGCTCAAGGTTGAGTGAGCGCGAAAATTGTAACTGCGAGCTCACTGCCATTCCGGAAAAATACTTAGGTTTGTCTGACCGCATGAATTATGAAATTGTGTCAATATTCATTAGAAATTCTTTCGCTTCTTTTTTCTTTTATTGGGTAGGTCTGTAGATATTTCATTGAAAGGAACGTCAGGCTTTGCTTTTTTATTTTACAATGATCTTTTTGATAATGCTGGTCATTTCACACAGAGCTATCTAGCCCCAAACTAAGCAAAGCTTATACTATGGGATCCAGATAATTGATATAATACATATAAACCTTTTTTAACACATACTTATAATAATTATGTAACGAAGCACTTAGACCAGGATAAAATATCTGTAGATCATGCAACGATTAGTTACGCGGGCGCGGAGTCGAACCAGCAATCTGCGTCTTAGCCGGCTATTCGCCACGGAGATTGTTATATTGATTTCTGGAATGCTAGCTGAATTGTGGTTTTGGTTTTAGAGTTATAAGTTTTATGTAAAGTAAAGTAAAAGGGGAAGAAATACGACCACGCGGTACATCACCAATGAGATGGACGGACCAAATCAAAGCAGCACTTGACGGTCACATACACCTACACGAGTGCACCAGAAACGATGCGATTACTAGAGGCGAAGGATTGTCACCACTACCACCCCCCCCCTCCCCCTCCTCCGAAGTGACGACCACGACCAGTCTGCCAAGAGAGTAACCACCGAGAAACAGTTTTGTTAAATCTTTGACAAACTTTACGTCTCTAGTGAATAAATATTCTTATTTTTTACGAATATAATCTGGATTTGCTTATTAGAAGATACATTCTGCAATGCTTACAATACTTCCCGGAATAAAGACAGAAAACATCACTGCCCCAGAAAAGTTAATATAAATATTAAGCTTACGGGTTCGAGATACTACAAGGATTGGACGCGCCATATATGTACTAATTGCAATTCTGTGAAACTAAATTAATATATGTTTATGTACTGCTGAGATATAATTTCTGTAATAACGAAACTACATACATTTTACATTATCGATGTTGATGCATTAATTTTAAAGTGCATTTGAGCATTTGCTTTGAATAATAACTACATTTGATGTTTGAATTAGATATCCCCGTTTTTTTGTTATGTACGTACTAGGTACTATTTATCCAAAAACTCTTACGTGAGTTGAATTCAGAGAACTTTAGGTTTAAACGATCCATAAAAAGTTTTAGAAAACTTGCCAGACGAATAAACTTTCACCTGAGAGACTTTTAAGTTTTAACTCGACTGATTTACTGATATCGACTAGACTCATTAAATAAACGAAAATTCAAAAGTTTTTAACCTGATAGACTTATAAGCCTTACTCTGAGAAAATTTACTTCGTCAGATATTTTATTTAAGGATCAAAGAGGATTTTCTAGCACAATTTATCTGCGAGATATGAAATTGTAAAGATACAATGTTGCATGAAAACTAGGAAAGCCAACGAAAAAGGGCCTTATCCAATCCCGGCAGGGAAATGAAATAAAAACAAGTTGCTACCGAGCCACATTATAAATAGCTCGTTGAACATCTCCCATCGAAGACGGCTCGTAAAATCACAGAGTATATTTCTTCTTGGGAGGGACCCGACCCTAATTATTTAGGAGGTCTGCAATAGCCAACCATCGCCACAAACATATCTATCTCGTCCTTGTTGAGAATGTAATGCGTTTTGCTGATTTCCGTCCTTAATTTATATTCTAGCCTAGGATAGGATTACAAAATTCATCTTCGTAGATTTAGGGAGCTTACATTGAAATTGTAAATATAGGATCGCAATTTCACGTGACAGTTTCATTTACGAGTGACTTCATAGTCGCTATTAGATGCCATGCAATTACGATTATCTATTTAACCCTTAATTTGGCAGCGTAATCTGTGGAGTACGCTAACTTTGTAAAATTCTGGGCCCGTAATTATTGGATTTTTTTACCATTTGAAACTGCCAAAATGCATTGAATATATCCTACTTTGGTAGAAAAAATACTGCAGGTGGCACCATTCATGATTCATGCCATTTCCAAAAATGGCTTCGAAACGGTCAGCTGCTCCTGCGCGGCGGGTAAGTTTTTGTTTATTTTTTATGGGTTTTTAGTTGGCTTTTGGAATGGTATGTGTGTTTGGTTACAAGGTAATATAATAAGTAACACTATTCAGTAATTATTTGGTGTCAAAATAGCTAAAAATATACTTTTTTTATATGTAAACAATGTGTGTACTCCGGGAATACCGTTGCCAAACGCGTTGTAAACTACTTGAATAAGGGAACGATATACACGAAGTACATTGCCACTTCGTAGACAATAACTTGGAAAACTCGGACCGCTATTTCAAGATTCGGAATGTGATGGAAAAAGTATGGCAGAATTTTTTAAAACTGGAAGAAGAAGGTCAGTACTCCATTGACGAAATGATGATGCCATACAAGGGTACAAAAGCTGGAAATAGAAGACAGTATATACAAAATAAACCTAAGAAATGGGGTTTTAAAAATTTCGTGCGCGCTGGAGTGTCAGGCTTGATATACGATTTCGTCATGTATGGTGGAAATGACACGTTTCGCGGTTATACTTTCACTGACGAAGAAGTTTCACTTGGAATTGGTGGAATGGTAGTGGTTGGATTATGCAAAACCATAAAACAGAAGCCTTCAGTCATATACGCGGACAACTTCTTTACTTCACCTGAGCTCGTGTACTGGTTGCGAAGAGAATACGGATTATTTAGTCTTGGAACTATAAGAAGCAATCGCCTTCGGGGTTGCCAAGACAAACTACCCTCGGACAAAGAAATGAAGAAGAAACCCAGAGGGTATAGTGCACAAGTAGTGTGCAATACCAACAAAAAGGTGGTACTTGACCATATTTGCACAGCTAGTCGATATGTGCATCAACAACGCATGGCTTCTGTACAAGCGAGACAAAAGACCGGAACTGTCACTCAAAGAATTCCGGCTGGAGCTCTGTGAAGGTCTTTGCCGAGCAGGAAAGACGCCGAAGAGCACGCCTATGGAAAGACTGAGAGAGTATAGGAAAATCCTTAAGCCATCCCTTGCCAGACCAGTCGACAGTGTCAGGTATGATGCTGTGGGCCACTTTCCGGAAACTGCGGGCAAACAATCACGCTGTAGGTTCTGCAAAGATGGTAGAACCAAAGTTTATTGCGTCAAGTGCAATATGCATCTTTGCTTTGTTGTAGGAGAAAACAAGAACCGCAACTGTTTCCGGCAGTTTCATACTAAATGATCTGTAGCTAGTTCCTAATATATAAAACAGTATTTTAAAATAAAATGTTTTTTTTTAATTAAATCTTTTTTACTCTACTTTTGGCAGTGTACTCTACGGAGTACAATCACATAATGATGCAGTTCATAGAGTAATTGGCAAGGTACTTCGTGAAGTACATTAATTTTCGCGAAAACTGGAATATTTAGATTTTTTTTTCCATTTGTTTAGGGCTCCTAGGTCACAATGAATAGAGAATATTTGAAAAATACATGAGATTTTAGAAAAAAAAATGTTTGCCAAATAAAGGGTTAAGCTTAGGGCACCCGCTCATTTCCCAGTCCTCGGAAACCCGATGTCTGGACTAACCTGTGTAGGTTTTAAGCGATTATGGGACTATTTTGTAGGTAGTTTTTTGTTATAAATAGTATAACAATTACAAAAAAAACCACTAAGTTTTTAGTCATAGAACAACTTATCCATGTCTACTAGCATACCTACACATGGCAAGAAATCTGTCGATGCGTGCGAGCTCTGTCCATTAATATGTGGATAGACGTCCACATACGTTAGAGCTCTGGGCCAGTCGGTATACGAGTACTCGAGCAGTATATTAGGTTCATCACTATTTCGCGTCACGTTCAGAGACAGGCGGCGTTATTGATTTTGGGGCTGGTCAATTAAACGTCTTTGTCTTTGCTGTACTGTTTGGTATGGGATAAGTGTTTGCCTGTGGCTCTGTTTGAGACGTGATGTTTTAATAGGAAATAAATGGGCTGAGTTCTTTAGGAAATAAGATTATTACTCTGATAACGGACACTCGTTATTATTATATCAAGGCTCAAATAAATCTTTTATACTTTTGAGTGCTTCTCAAAATACGGGATTAGGATAGTCTGAACTCGGTTTTATTTACACTGTGAGATAATTCTTTGTTGATGATATACTTTGTACTAGCTGTTGCCCGCGACTTCGTACGCGTTACACTCCTAAATGTGTAGGTAACCTGGAAATATAAATAAATAATAAATAAATAAATATGGCTGGACATTTCACACTGCGCTATCTAGTCCCAAACTAAGCAGAGCTTGTACTACGGGAACCAGATAACTGACAGAATACTTATATACTTTTTTGTAAATACATACTTATAATATACATATATAAAAACACCCAGACAGGGAACAAATATCTGTAGATCATACAAACATTGGTTCTGCGGCGGGAATCGAACCCGCTACCTCCTGCGTCTCAGTCGGTTATTTTCCCACTGTACCACGGAGGTCGACAATAAAGCTCAACTAGCGGTTGCAACTTGACTTGACAACCCATTTGTATCCCATGGGAACTGATTTATGAGATAAAAGGTAGTCTATATGGTGATCCAGGTTATAATCTACGTATATACCAAATTTTATCGAAATCGGTTCAGCCGTTACGACGTGATTGAGTAACAAACAAACAAAGAAACATCCAAACTTTCACATTTATAATATTAGTGTGATGTAATCTTTTTCTGTATGAATATTACAATAAAATTGTTTTAGCTGATTACTTTAGCAATCCTTAAAAATGTATATTATCTAAAAGAGTTTGTTAGATAGGTACAGCAGGTGAGTACTTAAATACGATCAACTCAATCATAATAGTTAGCAAGTACCACCTGTTCACCGGGTAACAGGAAGCAGGAAATCCCTCTGTTAAATGTATTATGGATAACGCATAAGCCTACCAACTTCCTTAAAGTTTAATTCATCAATTCATATAGTTCACCAAATGAACTAAAAATCAGAAAATAGCAGATCTTTACTACATAAGAACCAAGAGGCACCCATCGATGGTTGAATGAATTGTAACGTAGCGGTGGGTGCAAACGGGCTGAAATGATAATTAATTTTGACGACCTCCGTGGCGCAGTGGGCGTATAGCCGGCTGTGACGCAAAAGGTAGCGGGTTCGATTCCCGCCGCGGGACATATGTTTGCATGATTTACAAATATTTGTTCCGGGTCTGGATGTTTTTCTATATATTATAAGTATGTATTTACAAAGAAAAAAAAAGTATATAAGTATTCTATCAGTTATCTGGTTCCCATAGCTCTGCTTAGTTTGGGGCTAGATAGTGCTGTGTGAAATGTCCACCAATATTTATTTATTTAATTTAGTCAGGCAATCTTTTTCAAAGTATCTTAAGTTATGCTTTTTCCTTATTTGTTGATTTCCTATTCGTGTTGTTCAGTCTCCGCCTTTAATGCGACTCTAAATTCAATTTATTCACAAGAATTGACATCTGAAGCAAATCCCACGCTTGACTCTGTTTAGGTCAAATTAAACAGGTACGTACTCTTAACATTATTTACCATCTGCTTTGTGTCTCTCGTTCTCGCAAGTTCAATACAAAGTATATCGTGTTTCTATTGAATTTATTAAATGAAAATATTTTTCTTTGAGGAAAATGGTATCGTGAATATAGTAAGTCTTCATCGTTTACAATGACGTTCTGTGCAGTATTAATACCTATCGTGTTGGAGAAATTCAATTTCACCGAAGGTAGGAATGAATCATCTAGTTTAACGGAAGTAGCTTTATGTCAGGCTTTATGCTCACACGTTTAAAATAAATTTATAAATACAAGTAATGCACAAAGGCTCCTAAATTCGTTTATTATTATAAGTCAATGAAGATTGGCGAATCTGGACCCAAGCGAGATAAAAACCATTCGTGAGCATCATAATACACAATGAAAATTGGTAGTTGAACTTAATAGATTTTTCATTCAAGCTATATATAAAAAAAAAATAATAATAAAATTTTATTTATACTTGTTCAAGTGGGTCACACTGAAAGTTTAAAGAAAAGAAAAAACGGAGAGATGTAGAAGCCTGTTAATATTTTTATTGCTTTTTGAAGTAGTTTCCGTTCCTTTCTAAGCACCGTCGCATGCGATGGAACCGTTGACTGAAGCAGTGGGCCCACTCTTCTTTAGAGATCTCTGCCACACCTTTTTCAAACGCAGCCACGGCATCTTCAGGATTCGTAAAACGAATTCTTCTAAGTTTATCTTTTATTTTTGGAAATATATAAAAGTCACAAGGTCAGGACTGTAAGGGGGATGACTAACTCCACACCTTCGAAAGACAAATTTTCAGCAGTTTGTCTGGCGGAAAGAGCGTGAAGGTAAACAATGACTGATTTGTGAACGTGTTCACGAGTGCGCGACACACTTATGTATGTATCATAATATTAATATGTATGTTATTTATTATTTATATCAACATTGTGTATGTATGTTTATTTAAGGTGCTTACCTATAGATTTACATAAAATAAATAATACATATTAAGTTATTATTTGATTCATATAAATCTGGTAAATACTTGATTTTCTGTTAGGTTAGAACCATAGTTAACCTAACCCGTCTTCATTTGTTCACCTAGATCTTGTCCATTTAAAGGTTGCCTGGAAGAGATTGCTTTTAGCGATAAGGTCGCCCAGGGTTCCTATGATTTAAAAATAATTTTATGTTCTGTTTTTTTATTATGTTGTGCGATTAAGAAATTTTTATGCATCTATCTTCACAATTCACAACCAGAACAAGTTCACAAATCGCTCGCAACTCGCCGGTGTGATATTACGGCACTTGATATTTAGAAAGTGCTATCAAATGAAATATATAAAATCTATTTTGTACCTACCTATTATAGGCCAGCAAAAAAGGATATCATGAAATGGTCTCCCCTAAGGGCAATATTTCCTCCGCACTCCGGGCAGCAAGTCGAAAGCCAAAGAAATGTATTTTGGGTTAATTACTCTCCCCAATGAGCTGTGAAACCCATCCATTTTAATTGCTCAAAGAAATTGATATTTTTTCCTTTGTAGGAGCCATTTAATGGTTGCTCTCATTGTCTTTCATCATTTATATCCAATTATGAATGTGCAGAATAAATATCATTAACTGAAAATAGTGAGGTTACCGATTGTAATGCGGTTTTTGTTTTTGGAATTATGCTACATAACACGTAAAACATGTGTATTCATTTTAGTTATTTTTATATGTACTTAATTTTTATCGCGTGTTTTTCCTGTTACTTTATATAATTTTTCTTCGTCGATAAAATCTGTATGTAAGTAGGTATGTTTATTCTGTATTTGTTCTGTTTTGAATGGTTTGTCCTGTGTGTATGTAAAATAAATGTATTGTCTTTCTTTCTTTCTTTTAGTTATTACGGAATTTTCTACACATTAAAATTATTAATTAATCTTAATCATAATCATCAAAACTTTTATGTGAGGAAATATTCATTAACGTTGTATATTGACATATATTCATTAACACCTTTGTATCAGATGTGTGTTTCTAAAATTAAAATGCCCTATATAGTTTAAAAAATCATAAAATAAAATTATTCTCGTAATTAAGAGCAATGACTTTTATTTCATTGCTGTCACATAATATATCCTGTTATCCAGCCTTTGGTCCATTGCATGTACAATTACCACTTCATCTTGAAAACTATCATGCAGCAGGACAACGGTAGAAATAAAACACAGAACACTCAAACAAAGGAACAAAAAAGTTCCCTCGTTCAAGATTATCATGCAAATAAACCACAAATGCGGTTCACCGTTCACTGTTGGTAGGTATCTTGTAGATTTAATATGAAGATAGCTAATTTCCCTGAGTGGCTAATAAGATTTAAAACCCTAGCTACGCTTCACTCTATAAAGGAAAATAATAAAATGCTTGGAATTATTACACGCTGCCAGTCAAGGGTCTAATTACATTTTTGTAATAAAAACGGCTGTATTATGAAATAATTTCTCAGGAAATTCTGCATCATAAGAGAAATTTAATGCAAAACACATTATGTAAAATATTAAATGTATGCTTTATTGTTTCAGGTATGATTTTACTCTTGCGAGTTCGAAGTAGCTGACATTTCTTTTTGGGTAAGCGATAGCAGTAATGATATATTCATGGGTCAAACCTTACCAACCTTACCTTAAGTCATAGTAATAAGTGTAGTGTGTGACGTATATACGTGATTTGTTCGCCCTTTATAAACCTCAAAACGTGTAAGGTAAATATATTTCAAAAAGTTCGGTCGGTCTCCATTGGTGCTTCACGATTTCCCTGGGCAGTAATTCATATCGAAATGCGTTTACAAAAAGCATTGTACAACACACAGAGCAATATTTTATCTGTGGCCTGGCTGTCAGTAGCTGTGTAATGAACGCTACAACAACTTTACTAATGAGCTTCCTAATTGACTTGTGGTTTTAATCTCAGCTGGAGTAAACACAGTATTGGTTGGATAATTCTGTTACTATGGATAATGCAGTTACAGTTTGGTTTCATTGTGCTCTATACCCGATAAATGCAATACAGAGGAGCGAAATACCAGCTGCTATTATTAATCGAGCGGAGCGAGATCTCTAAATCATGTAAAATATGTATGTTTGTTTGTCCGAGGATAACTTTCGTAACGTTGATCCGATCATCGTGAAATTTGATACATAGGTAGGTAGTGATAGCACAATTTTGGTGTGACTAAATGAGCTAAAAATGTGGGGGGGGGGGGTTGTTGAGATTTGGGGTTCAAGAGGGGTAAAAAAAATGAGACTATTAGGTCAAGTCGGACGTCAAATGAAAGGTTAATTAGTACATTTAGATTTCGTTCTTATTTTTAGTAAAGTCTTTATAGTTTTTGAGTTATTTGCCATAATAAAAACTGAAATTTGACTAAATTCAGAGGGTACACCAGTGACCTTTAGGCATTAGGAGCGTTGCTCTAGACTTTCTCACTTCTTATTTAAGTGGCAGAGTGCAAAGAGTTGACGTGAATGGGAAGCGTTCTCCGGGGTCTCTGGTTAAAATGGGTGTACCACAGGGATCAATTCTGGGACCATTTTTGTTTTTAGTATATATTAATGATCTTCCCCATCTAGTACGGGACGATCATGAGGTTGTATTGTTTGCAGATGACACGTCACTTTTATTTAAATTAAAGCGACGACAAACCGATTTTGACGATGTAAACAATGCAATCTCTAAGGTGGTAAAATGGTTCAATGTAAACAATCTACTTCTAAATGAAAAGAAAACAAAATGTATTAGATTTATACTACCTAATGTTACACAAGTTAAAGCAGACATAAAAATCAAAGACGAGGAGTTGGCTCTTGTGGACACCACCGTATTCTTAGGTATAACCCTAGATAATAAGCTTCAATGGGGCCCTCACATTGATGGGTTGTCGAAGAGACTTAGTTCTGCGGCATACGCAGTCAAAAAGATCCGTCTTTTTACAGACGTAGACACAGCTAGACTAGTTTACTTCAGCTACTTCCACAGCATTATGTCATACGGTATACTGCTGTGGGGGAGTGCTGCAGATATAAACACCGTTTTTGTGCTGCAGAAGAGGGCTGTTCGTGCAATTTATAATATGGGCCCCAGAGAATCATTACGCAATAAGTTTAAAGAAATAGATATTATGACATTCCCTTGTCAATACATCTATGAAAATCTAATGTATGTTCACAAAAATATTAATTTGTTTAAGAAAAATAGCGATAATCATAATTTTAATACTAGAAATAAAGATAAACTCGCTGTTGCCACATGTAGACTCCATAAAGTTAGTAAATCGTTTAAAGGGCAAGGTGTGCGCTTTTATAACAAACTCCCAAGGGATGTACAAAAATTGACAATTAACAAATTTAAAAACGTAATTAAACAAAATCTTTATAAAAGAGCCTACTATAAAATATCGGATTATTTAGATGATAGAGAAGCTTGGGATTGAAACTGCCCCAACTCGTTCAAAATGTTACAATTTAGACGTAATTTCTTCTCTGTATTATGTACCTATTGTAAAAGGATCATTAAAAAAAAAACAACCAGCCTGGTTTTCTTGCCTTTCTTTCCTGGCTTGGTCGCGAAGGAACAGGCAGTAAAATTGACGTTTCAAAGTGATCCTTGTGATTTTAATGAATAAAAATATTTGACTTTGACTTTGACTTTGACCCCACAGTACTGTAATTTGGTATGCGTGTAGATTAAGTGACACAAATATAGGCAAAAGTCTGAAATCCAGAATAACTGCAATTTGTACTCCAAAAACATGTAACCAAACTACATGAACTCTCATTACCTGTAATTTTAATGAAACTGTGGGTCAAGTTAGTTGGTTTATATTTCGTGGCACTATTTTGATAGTTAAATATCACAAATAATATTTTTTTGTTTTAATCGGAGAGTCTCGAGATCTCAGTTCGGGGCGAAGCACTAGTCATTTATTACAAGTTACGTACTAGGGCTTAGTAGGTAACTTGTGGAGCATAGCAGCTACTTATATTTTTTAAGAATACCTTTTTTTGAAGGTAACATTTTGATAGGCATATTCTATTTACATTAAGGTAACAGTGGTTTGTCCTCACCGTCCCGCCTCGTTGCCCCCTGCCCTTCTTTAGACAGTGGGCCGTTCATAATCTAATTATCGTAAAGTGCTTCCTTAAGTAAATTAACTCTTTTGTTATGCGAAATGAGGCTATGGCGCCGCAGATTTTTCTGTTAGCCGAAATGAGAAAGGAAAGGCTTTTATTTTTTGAGTTTTATGGAACATGAGAGGTTTTAGCGCATGATAAAAATTATTATAAGATTAAAATTTTGATAGAAATGTGTTTTATTTGAGCTTACTTACCCAATATTTAATATTATTATTATCATGAGAGATTCTAATACAGTCTTGGGCGTAACGAGGTATTCAATAATAACTTAACTTACTCTGTAACGAACGTCCATAGGCTACGGTAACCGCTTACCATCAGGTGGGCCGTATGCTTGTTTGCTACCTTAGAAGTTTTAAAAACTTAGCTCGTTTTGTTTTATCCAATTGCCCAAAATATGCTCGTAGATCGATACAATCAAAGTTTTACCATTTATCTCTCAGCTGTTCCAGTGATAACTTTGATATTCCCTAGAAAACAATTGCCCCTCTTATAATTTAATGTTAATGTGCGGACGGACTGAAGAGAAATCCATAAAATGTAATGGGAAAATTCCAGAATACGATGAGGTTTCCAAGATTTATATCGGCACGTTAAACGATTGCGGCATTGGCTGGCAAGCATTATTACGTTTGATAAAATATTTTTTTTTCATTTGCTCTTAGCGGAGCGAAACGACAAAGATAAATAAAGAAAATAATCTTATAGGTAATAAAAACTGATTGAATTTAGTTGCTGTTGATAACTGTGGCTATTTGAAAACTCGTTTTTAGACTAAAAATACTACGTAAATATTTTGTGATGTATTATACTTTATTCTTTTTCGAACAGAAATGTAGAGCTCCCAGCATTTGGTGAATAAATAAAGTTCAGCGGGATAGCTGAACTCAAAATAAAATTTAAACGAATGCGAAAACGTTTTAACCCTGTAATTAAAACTTAAAACCCTTTTCAACAATGAAGCGCATCTATTTAAATTTGTGCAAAAACTAATTCCTTTTAAAAAATGATGGATAAACTGTAAACTGTATATAGGGTGTTTGATAATATATGCACATAAATGAAAGGGGTTATTTTGATGAGCATAATAAATAAGTTTGTGAAATGTTTACCATAGAAATGTAAAATTTATTTTGGCATGTAATAACAAACACTTTATTAAACTTATGTTGTGCTATTGCATAATGATTGCCATCTAACCACAAATACTGTATTGGTAACGTCTCGAGATATCTCTCGTTGTCCCTTTCTAACCCAAAACCCGCAGCCATTACTGAAAGAGATATCAAAAATAGACGCCTGCCTAGATCTACGGTAGTAGGTAATTATTAGTAGCAATTCTACACTTTTGTGGATTACAGCGTTTAATTTTGGATGTGGATTGCAAGAATAGGCAGTAAGTTTTATATTGAATTAATCACCTAAACTTAGTCGATTTTCTTTAAAATTTGATAATACATAAGCAGTAGTTTTTTTTCGAGAAGTGTTTTTTTATGTTTTGAGAAACCGTCACTTGAATATCGTCAGTATATTACCAAACATCCTGTATACTTGTAACCATTTGCTTCCTTTACCCAGCTAGTGTGCACCTGACTATACTCATAGAGGAAACGAGACGATCGCTCTGAAGCGAGCAAATGTGTAATCGATGCTTAGGGAATATATCCAACTTGTCACGAGGCGATGCATAAATTAGTTGATAGATATAAAGGGTCTAAGTTTATAGCTTATGATTGTGAGTACTAAGCAAAGTGTAGAGCACGCAAGTGTTTTAAGTCCTAACAAAATATTAATTTATAATAAAAATATAATTTAACTTAAATCAGTGATTCATCGTAAATCATTATCAGGGAGAGCTCTATATTAGAGGAAGTTAACCTAAATGTTTGATAGATTGTTGCCGCCGTTACAATGTTATAACGCCGGTGCACGTTGCCTTTTGATGGCGCCGTAAAATTTAACGTGACTTTAGATCGACGCCCGTCGACTTCGTCCTACCTTCTTTATAAAAACCCTGTGCATTCATAAGCGAAGCGACAAGCGATATAGAAAATATATTATGAATAGAATTTTAGATTATGAACATAGGAAGCTGCGTTTTTTTCCAGTAAAAATAATGTAGTATTTTAAGCACGCTGTTTTATCTATTGTTTCTTGGACTTAAGGACTCACATTAACCTTACAAGATGCTTGATTTCGGGTAATACACCTAAAACAGTAGATTTTTAGTGTCTTTCATTATCTACAGATATTTGTTCTAGGTCTGGTTGTTTCTCTATATATCATAAGTATGTATTTACAAAAAAAATATATATGTAAGTATTCTGTCAGTTATCTGGTTCCCATAGTACAAGCTCTGCTTAGTTTGGGGCTAGATAGCGCTGTGTGAAATGTCCAGCAATATTTATTTATTATAATACATTAAACTTCATAAAATCGTGTAAGTAATGATCTTCTTGTAAGTGACAACCATTATCCTTTTTCAGCTATTCATTTTTCGAAGCATCCTGTAGACTGATTTTTCAGAAATTTAATTTTGAAATTTTTACGTAAATAAATTTCTGACAAACTTTTCGAAAAGGTCCGTTATTGAAGCATGGTAAGTCAAAAAAGTATTAGTTCCTGTTCTGTCCGTGTTTTAAGTTTATGCACGAGCATTAAGGAACGCGCGTTAACATTTCCATACATGAATTGCTAACGCTACGCTTATGCAGTACTTCAACTTTCTTCTACCTTCGTTATCCCTTGAGGTGAATGTATTATGCTGAAAATATTTAGACAGCAAACGCTCTGGTGAACAGCGCTTTGAGCGACAGGGTGTTAGGGCCGAGCAAAGGGCGAGGACTGTGCTCTAGTGTTTGATGTTTTTTTAAACGCACTAACTGGAACATTTTATGATAATAATAGGGGTACTACCTAGTATGTAGGTAACTGCATACCTCATAGAGGTTAAAAGGGAAACAAAACAACATAAAACCTACAACTTTGAAAGCCTGTCCCGCTAAGTTTTGTACAGCCTTGGAAAGTGTTTAAAAATGCTGCCAAGTTGCGACCAGACCACCCAAAAACCTTTTTACTTATTTTGTCTCCTCATTCATGGCAGGTACGTAACATCTTGTTAAAAGTCTCTGCTACAACTTTCCTAAGTAGGTATACAATACAGTTGCTTCAATATTGTTGAGTAAGTAACTAGTATGTATAGTCAGGATATAGAATAGCAGATGAAAATAGTTTACACATAGTCAAACCGCTGCAGATTAACCTTTACCAAACTACTAACCCAAATTTGATGAAATTTCTATTGGATCAATCCTTTCAAATGAAAAATGCAGTTTCCAAATCGGTTGATAAATGACGGAATTCTGTGGTCATAAATAGGAAGAATCATTATAATAATACAACCAAATTGAGAATCTCCTCTTTATTTTGAAGCCGGTTAAAAGTATGTATTGTATATTTTAAACTGCATAAAGTCTAATCGTCTAAAATTTTATTTTTACTATATTTTGGTTTTGCTATCTTCGTTTACTGTGGATCTTCTGAGTTATACTTCTGAAATGTCTGACTAAACTGTAAACCACTACACTAGTGGTTCACCCCGAATTGAGATCTCGCGAGTCTACCATGCAAACAAAAAAAATATTATTCGTAATCTTTGACTATCAAAATAGTGCCACGAAATAAAAACCAACTAACTTGACCTACAGTTTTAGTCAAATTACAGGTAACGGGAGTTCATGTTAATTCGTTACTCTTTTTTGGGGTACAAATTGCAGTTATTCTGGATTTCAGACTTTTGTCTATATTTATGATACTGAAGCTACACGCATACCAAATTACAACATTGTAGGGTCACTGGTGTACCCTGTGAATTTTGTCTAAATTTAGTTTTTAGTATGGTTAATAACTCAAAAACGACAAAATCTTAACTAAAATTAAAAACGGGTTCAAAATGTACTAATTAGACCTAAAAAGACCTTTCATTTGACGTCTCATTTGACCTGATAGTCTCAATTTCATTTTTTTTACCCCTTTTGAACCCCAATATCTCAACAACCCCACAACATTTTTAGCTCATTTAGTCACACCAAAATTATGCCATTACTATCTACCTATGTATAACATTTCACGATGATTGCATCAAACGCTTCGAAAGTTATCCTCGGACAAACAAACAAACATACACACATACATACATACGCCGATTTGCCCAAGTTGATTTAGAAATTTCGCTTCGCTCTATGTATTAGCATACATAAGTTTACTTAAACAACAACAATGTAGATAGCCCATAAATAACATTCTAATGTTTCATAATGAGCATTTAGTAGGCGATTAAAATCTAATACGACCCCAAGCTAACTTAGTAAAATAGGATACAAAACGTTCGTAATTGCCTTTGTGAGTTTATTTTTAACCGACTTCTAAAAAGGAGGGTTTTCAACTCGTCGGCTTTTTATGTATATTCGTTCACGCATAACTTCTTTGTAGGTATATGAACCAATATGATATTTTTTGCGTTGGCTTCAGTATAGCTCCAAATTTCCAAAGGTTGTCTGGAAGAGATCGCTTTTAGCGATAATACCGCCACTTTAATTTCTGCGTGTATTGTTATCTGTTTTTATGTTGTTTAACAATTGATCGAGCGAAGCGAGATCTCTTAATCAACTTGTGCAAATCGGCGTTGTATGTATGTATGTTTGTTTGTCCGAGGATAACTTTCGAAGCGTTTATCCGATCATCGTGAAATTTGGTATATAGGTAGGTAGTGATAGCACAATTTGGGTTAAACGAGCTAAAAATGTGTGGGGGTTGTTGAGATATTGGGGTACAAGAGGGGTAAGAAAAATAAAATGGGACTATCCTGTCAAGTGGCACGTCTAATAAAAGGTATTTGTAAGTATACTCTGACTCCGTTTTTATTTTTAGTTTAAACCTTGTAGTTTTTAAGTTATTAGCCATAATAAAAACTGAACTTTGACAAAATTCACAGGGTACACCAGTGACCCCACAATGTTGAAATTTGATATGCGTGTAGCTTTAGTGAAATATAGGTAAAAGTCTGAAATCCAGAATAACTGCAATTTCTAGCCCAAAAATAGTAAACAATAAACATGAACTCCCGTTACCTGTAATTTGAACGAAACTGTAGGTCAAGTTAGTTGCTTATGCATTTCGTCGCACTATTTTGATAGTCAAAGATTAGATACAATTAATATATTTTTGTTTTTATGGGAGACTCGCGAGATCTCAGTTCGGGGTGAACCACTTGTTTAAGTTCGATTTACAGTAAAGCGTATTCTATCTATCTAGGTTTCATTGTGGTCAAATAGTTATTAAGGTACTTGTCATTGAGGTAAAGAGGGGATAAAAAATAATTGTTTTTTCCTAATGTGTGTGGTATCCTTGAAAATCTTTTAAAAAATGATGTGGACATTTCAAAAACCACTGTTTATTTTAGAGTACCACTTACGACGATTTTTTTAGATTTTCTGTTTACTAATTTACAAGATACTTAATAAGAGGTAATATTTTTGTCAAAAAGTAGCTTAACAATGTTAACTAAACTAACTTAAATATGACCTCTGTCTAGCTGTAGACTAGTCAACTGAGACACAAGACGTGATTCGTCACATTTCGTCACACGAATTCCCGTATCGATATAATAAATAAATAAATAAATAAATATCGCTGGACATTACACACAGCGCTATCTATCCCCAAACTAAGCAGAGCTTGTACTATGGGAACCAGATAACTGATAGAATACCTATCTACTTTTTTTTGTAAATACATACTGATAATATATAGAAAAACACCCAGACACGGAACAAATATCTGTAGATAATATGTATAAGTAATGTATTTGGAGGTCTTATACAAAGATATACTATGGGATTATGCATAGGGTACACGAGAAAAAAATCACCCCCAAACCCCTTTTCATTTACCTAAATAAAAATAGAATTGTCTTAGTAAAAAGGCAGTATTTTTTTAAATAAAAAAACTGGACCTAACTAGCGCACCGTAAAAATGTTCCGTAAAAATATTTTTTTAATTAAACTTTTTTGATGTGGTATAAATTAAATTACCTTTTTTCGGATATTTTCCTTTACTTTACCTTGCTTCTTGACAAATTTCATGATTCTAGGTCAATGCAATAATATGGTACCATGGAGGTGGTTTCATGATGAAGACGGATGCTAGACAACGGAACTTCTAAATGGATTATAGTAGGCTACTAGTGTTTGGGCTCATTTGAATTTGCTTGCGGTTCCGATTATGAATTTTATAAAAGCTTGTTTTGAAAAAGTAATTTATCAACAAAAAACTTATTCCTTTTGAGGTACGGAACTCTAAAAATGTTCGGTTAAAAATGTTAGCTCCGAATCACCACTGCGCTGAATGTAATTGGAATCATAAAATATTTTACAATCCAAAAATAGGCCACCAGTTATGAATTCAGCCACTCAACACGTCGGACGCGTTCTCTCAAATCGAAATCTGCATTATGAATTACACTCCCGCTCGTCACTCGTCAAGCTTTCAATAAAAGTTTGACAGGCAAGTGAAATTGCACGACTATTGTATACAGGTTTTGTATACGGCTATTTTTTTTTTATAAAACTGTTGTTACCCAAAATATTTACTGTAACAGATGTGAAAAACTAATCCTAGGAACTGCGGGCAGGTCATAAAGATGTATTTATATTTTCAGAAAAATACTGTTTTTTCGATAATTTGTACCATGTTTCAAGATTTTCTTTCAATCAAACATAAGAATATCAAATACAATAAAATATTCTTTACTAACTTCCACCAGCGGCTTCGCACGCGTTGTTTGTCAGCAAAAAGTAGCATATGTGTTAATCTAAGCTATGATCTACGTACATACCAATTTTCATCGAAATCGGTTCAGCCGTTACGACGAAATTGAGTAACAAACCAATAAATAAACATCCAAACTTTCGTATTTATAATATTAGTGTGATAATACAATTTAAATTTTCACATTAATTGGCCTTGCTTTTTAACATTATCTATTTATCTATATATATAAAACAAAGTCGGGTTAGTTACACCATTTGTAACTCAAGTATCAAAGTATCGGAAAAATTCACGTAAAAAGAAATTATGAAGAAAATTCATTTTCTCATACATAATGATGGCAGATTGACAATTCTACCGAGGTGACGTACATTGGCAGCCCGCGTCATATTATGTATGTCAAGGCGGTACGAAGTTCACTGCGCTTCAACTAGTATAATATAAATTAAAATTTTGATAGTCTCTGATTTCTTCACTACTGCTACGTTTTTCTACGAAACCTAAAATGTCATATTAGGGGTGATCCAAAAGTAGTGATAATCAGTTATTTCTAGTGCACACAAAAATACAAAAAAATATCAGTCACTTGCTCAGTTACCCACTAGTTCAGGAAAAAAAAATCATATAAATAGGCCACGATTCCCGGATGCTACATTCAAATCACGAAATCAGAGCTGTCATTAAATACCTCTGCTTGAAAAAAATGTGTACCAAAGACATACACAGCGACTTGGTGGAAACATTAAGGGACTCTTCTCCTCCGTATTCCACAGTTGCACGCTGGGCTAAGGAGTTTAAGCTGAGAAGAACATCGACAGAAGACGAACACCGCGAAGGACGCCCATCGACGTCCCTCACTGAAGAAAATGTGAAAAAAGTTGAAGAAGTTGTATTGGAAGATCGAAGAGTGACTATCAGGCATGTAGCTGAGGTCACAGGGATCTCATATGGCAGCATTCAAAGAATCCTTGCGAACGAATTGCATATGAGAAAGGTCTCCACGCGTTGGGTACCGAAAATGTTAAACGACGAGCAAAAGAAGAAACGAGTCGACATGTCAAGAGCAAATCTCGAAAAGTTTCAGGCAGACAAAGATAATTTTTGGTCACGTTTTGTGACCATGGACGAGACCTGGATCCACCATTTTGATCCTGAAACAAAACAACAATCGATGACATGGAAACGATCCGATGAACCGACGCCGAAGAAATTCAAAGTGTCAATCTCAGCGGGGAAGGTTATGGCGTCTGTTTTTTGGGACGCTAAAGGAATAATCATGGTGGACTACTTGGAAAGGGGGGCCACTATTACAGGCTCCTACTATGCAGAACAAATAAGAAGATTGCGGGAGGCTATTAAGGAGAAAAGGCGAGGCAAACTGCGGGCTGGAGTGCTGTTCCATAAAGACAACGCACCGGTTCACAAAGCTGCAATTGCCATGGCTGCCATTCAGGAAGCGGGCTTCGAGCTGGTGGTAAACCCTTCCTATTCACCAAATCTAGCCCCCAGTGACTTCTATCTCTTTCCACGACTCAAGGAACACCTCCGAGGCAAGAAATTTGACGATGATAGCGACGTGATGGCCGCGGTTGAGGACTTTTTTGAGAGTCAAGATAAAGATTTTTTTTCTAAGGGAATTTTAGGTTTAGAAAAGAGATGGACTAAATGTATAGACTTGCTAGGAGACTATGTTGAGAAATAAATTTATTTTTTTATTTTATTCATTGTGTTTATTATTGATTATCATTACTTTTGGATCACCCCTCGTATTTATACAAATACTTATATTTCATGAAAAGATTTTGAATTCTAATTCATTATTTGTATTATGGATGTCAATATTAACAAACAAAACAGTTCGTAACTCAGCGTTGTGGTATGTTTTTCAGAATTTAGTACTGTTCTAAAAATCAAAAGCCATTTTTTTAATTCTATATATCTAATCTAGCATTCTAGACTTAGTGTGGACGGGTAACCTTCCTTCATGAGATTTAAGGTATCAACTCGGAAAGGGATCGTCACCTTATCAACTCGAGCCGTTCAGTATTCTTTGTATGAAACTCCCTAATGCAACGCACGCTAATAGGAATCGTAAAGTAAGGCGATCCCCGCGCTTACTCCGTACCCGAGCGGTGAAACTGGTGCCGCCTAGCCGTCAACCAGCGAGCGGCGAGCCGTAAGCGCAACGTCGCCTAGCCGTAGCCATAGACCTGCTGATCATCCGCTTTGATTACATACTTACACCTTGACACCTGGTGGACGACGAGGCGAAAGGCGATACGGTGAAGATCCCTCTCCGAGTTGATGCTATGACCTTTACATTACTCTTATCCGTGGTGGCCTTTTGTTTGAGGTACCTACTCTGTCCTTCGGATCGCTTACCCTTGGGTTTCCCTGAAACTTTCTTTAGCGGCCACGTGATACATCACGTGCCCTTTCATAATATTCTGAGCCTCCTTTCTGTTTTGTTTATTCTGTGGTTTGGCGGGCCGGGCTACACACTAGGGACAATTAACTTGGGGACGCTGAAAAAATATAAAAAGTGTCTGGATAAAGAGCCACGTGGTATTTACGAATACCCAATAGCTATGCTAACATATAATAGGTCTTTGAAATTGTTGTTCTTCAGTACTGGTCATTTCAAATAGAAAAAAAGTTTGGAATGGCTTTGTATTCTAAATTCAAATTAATTTTGTTTTAAAAACATGACATTCTTTTTACAAACTCAGTCTTTTGTTTATTGATTAGCGTTGTATTTTCATTACATTTGAACACAATACTTTGTTATAGTATAGGCGATGGTTAGCACTTAACATCAGAAGGTTGTTCCATCTCCAGGTTGTACAAAAAAAGGTCTTTGGCCCAAATTTAGGTTTCGGTATTATCTCGATGCCTATTATTGCAATGGTAACGTAATTGGAATATTATGCCGTCTCTATAAATCGTTACTCGAGCTAAAGTTAAAATTAGGAAAATTGGGTGCTGATAACAATTTAGTTACTTATTTAAAAACAGAAACTAGGCTTACTAGTTTATAAAATGGCATTACAAATGGTTGTGGCCCGTAGCACGTACATACGCGACACATGAACTCATTGAATATTTGCAGAAAACTTTTAAAGCACTTCCTTGAATACTAAAGAAGTGAAGGTGAAGTTTTTAGGCGAAGAAACGTATTGTTCGGAGTTTTTAAAGTAAATTCCAGCTGTCACAACAATTACTGTTACAGTTCTTTTAGTTTTGGTATGTTTATGTAGTTTGTTCCCTAACTAGGGTGTTGTGGTCCATACTGCATACTTCGTCAGTGGGGTGCTAAGACGGGATGTTAAAGAGTTAACATATGGCCACCAGTAACTTAAGGCATGCAGGTGTAAAGCCTCATATGCCTGTAATTTCACCGGCATTGATACCCTTAAAACCGGACCGAACTTCACAGCAATGCTACTTGATGGCAGAAATAGGTCACTGCTATCATCTTTTCATTAAAAAAACCAAGCAAGTACCTATGTTATTTATCTGTGTCAAAACATTAAATGAAACGGTTCATTTGTTAACAGAAAGATTAAACAAGTATTTAGATTATAAAAATAACCGCATAGACCGTTGCAGATGATCTATACTACGTGTTTTGTTATGTGCGACATTAAATGAAAACACGGGTAATGGCTAGAATTGTTGTAAAATAGGTTTTTTCAAATTCATTATCATAAAAAAGATTAAACTTTCAAACAACCTTTATATCAAGTGCTACAATATCAATGAAACAGCCTGTATAACATAAGTAAACAAATCATATTCATTCATCATGTAACGCAAAGGCACCGCCGGTTTACGTTAAAAATTGTTTATTGGAAATGTGTCGATACCTAAATAAATATTCAAGTTTGTATTAAGGTAATAGTTATTCCGGTATTAAAGCCACTTCTAAAATCAGTGCGATCCTTGATGTGTGTTTTAAATTAATGTCGTACATAACAAAACAGGTTGTGGATAGCACAACTACTAGGGTAAAGGGACCACAATCCCTGCTGCATTGTCCCGCTGAATTTGATTGGATAAGCATCATCGCAAAAAAATACATGAAGTTTACTTCCTATATTTTGATCTGTTTTTTAACATAACCCAGTCAGCGTTTTGACCTATCTATGTATGCCAGCAGTTTGACCACAAGGAAAATGTATTCCTGTAAAAATCAGTAAAACTAAAAGTTTTATCATGAAGAAGAAACCAAAAACGCTCCCAACAAAAAAAATATTAGTAGCACAAAAAACTATTGAGAAGAATTTATCGAGTTAGTTGCCACAGTAACGAGCCAGGTGAATATCGATTGTTCTTTTAGTAGATTTGAAGACAAAGAAAGAGACGTATCAATTAAAAACTTTACGTTATAAACCGGGAGGGCACAAACAAGAAAACAAAACAAAAGTTCGAAAGGTCTTTTATTAAAAACGACAGTGAAACTCGCTCATAAAAGACTATTTGCTTCGGTACAAGCGCAGCTTAGGAAAGATGCAGCTACCCCTGCCGAAAATGAATATAAGAATAATCAGAACTAGTTACACAGTGGGTGAAATTCGACTGAAATACTATTTTTAGGGTTTCGTAACTCAAAAGGTAAAAAAAGAACCCTTATAAGATCACGCTCTTGTCCGTCTATTCGTATGTCATCACCGATTTTCTCAGGAACGGGTGGACCTAGCACGTTGAAATTTATACCAGATACTGAAGTCTAGAATTAGGTGTATAAAAATCAAGGTCCTGAGTTAACACGATATAAAGATGTAGGCAAATTTATATTTTCGCGAGAACTTGTAAGTACCAAAATTTACCTTAATTTTCAATTTTTGTATTATTCGGAATTTTCCCTTTACTTGTGCTGTAAGACCTTGCTTTTAACCAAAATTGACAATTCTAGGTCAACCGGAAGTACCCTATAGGTTTTAGGTCGAAAATCTATATGGTAGTTCCCGTTGACCTAGAATCACGACATTTGGCAATAAGCAAAAATTGACTATTCTAGGTCAACCGGAAGTACCCTATAGGTTTTGGATCGAAAATCTATATGGTAGTTTCCGTGACCTAGAATCACGAAATTTGGAAAAAAGCAAGGCACAAATAAAGAAAAATTTCCAAAAAATAAAAAAAATTGTAAGTTAAAGGGTGCCCCCATAGTTGACGCCAATTAAGATAGTCCTCTGAGTTGTATGGGCGCTCATACAATTTATTATAGATAATGCTACGGAACCCTTCGTGCACGAGTCCGACTCGCACTTGGTCGGTTTTTTTTAATCTTGATTTCATTATTTGCCCCTCTTTCTCCAGATTTGGTATAGTTAAAGTTTACACTTTAACTATACCAAATCTCACACTCCTCCGTGCGCGAAATAAGCTTAAAAAGGGGTAGAAAGTTTTCTTTTCGCGTATCACATTAATATTATAAATATCACACTAATGTTATAAATGTGAAAGTTTGGATGTTTATTTATTTGGCAGATACTCAATCACGTCGCAACCGCTTAACCAATTTCGATAAAATTGGGTATTTAGATAAAACATGACCTGGTTTCAAACATAGGACACTTTTTTTGACAGACCACGCGTGCGTAGCCGCTGGCGAAAGCTAGTAATCTATATATTATTACCCGAATAGACTTGTCACCATACTTATATTGTTCTCATATATAACGCATCGGTAATTTAATAACTTTCCTATATTATAAAAAATACCAATAATTCAATGTACATTGATTAATTTGGAATAATCAAATTACTTCATTATCATCATCGTCAGCCCTTGTCATCCCACTGCTGGGCATAGGCCTCTCTTCGTGGTCCCCATTTGCCTCTGTCCCGCGCTGTTCTAATCCACATACGACCTGCAATTTTTATAATGTCATCGACCCATCTTGCCGGTGGACGACCTGCGTTCCTGGTTCCATCTCGGGGCCACCACTCAGACAGCACCCCGCTCCACCTGTCATCACCGCGCCTGGCCACATGTCCTGCCCAACTCCATTTAAGTCCCAATATACGCTTGCTAACGTTAATAAAATTACTCAGCAAATTACTTATTTTCCTGTTACTGAAAATAAGTAAACATCTTTCGTGTGGTTTTTCTCAAAGCATTTTTGAACTTCTTATATATAATATTTCAATAGAAAAGAAGTCATCTTTGTTGTTTTCATTGTGAAGAAGTGAACCAGCTTTTGCACAAACTGTGTAAAAAGGGTGGATAAAGAAAACATCTGCTTTGTAGGGGTTTGGATTAAATCTGTTGTGAATAAGCCGGAGATAGTACTTGAATACAAAACGTAATGATGCGGACGGACGCGGAATATTTTCATTCAATTATGAACTCTGTGATTTTAAACGGAAGGCGGAAAATGAGGGCTTGAAATTAATTATTTAAGTTATGCCAGTTACAAATAGAAAGATAGAAGGCGTTGTCCAAGAGAATAAAAATAAAAGACTGCCAATAAAAAAAAGCATGTGTGCAATTCACACGTGGTAGAAGTGAAACCTTCAAAAATAAAATTTCGGGAAGATCATAGTGATGCAAAGTTAGATAATTATTTTATATTTTATTCGTATATATATATACATAGATTTATTCAGACTCGGAGTTAACATTTTTGATCAATGATACAAGAGGCTTAAATAAATAAATATTGCTGGACATTTCACACAGTGCCAAAACACAGTGCTAGCCCCAAACTAAGCAGAGCTTGTACTATGGGAACCAGATAACGATAGAATACTTATATATTTTTTTTTGTAAATACTTACTTTCAATATAAAGAGAAACAATCAGACCCGGAACAAATATCTGTAGATCATGCAAATATTTGTTCCGCGGCGGGGATCGAAACCGCTACCTCCTGCGTCTCAGCCGGCTATTCGCCCACTGCACCACGGAGGTCGTCGAATGGACGGAGGCTTATAGTAACTATGGTAACTAAACTGTCGCTTTTTCGTTTCATCGACTTTCAAATCACAACGATGCTAAAAAAGTTTACACTTCAAAATGGTCGATTTCTTGCCTGCCTATTCTCTATGGGCCATTGACATGTGTATTTCTTGTCAAATGGTTGGTCACCGGATGATTTTCAACATACTTATTACGGTACATACGATTTAAGTAAGAAGCCTCGGCAAATTTCGTCTATCGTCGGAAATACAAAATATATCGGAATCTATATACTTCCAAGTACTGGAACCGCAAGTGCCTTTGAAGCTCGCTGGTGCCTGATGAACGAGCCGTCACGAGCCGCGGGACGGCCGGATAACGATACGATTAACTAATTCGGAATCAGGAACGTTGCAGAGGCGTCAAACTTATATCGTAGCACTGTCGTACATCCTCCCCCATAGATTTCTGGAGCGACGGATCTTATGCGGCTTGGACCCATTGGCTCCCAGCAATCTTTTTTAGGTCGTCTTTCCATTAAAATGGTGGATGAAGGGGGAGGGGGAGGGAGGGGGGGGGGGGGGTTGTCTTACGCTGCTCTTTCCCTTGCGTGGTCTGCACCAATAAGCGTAGTCAATAAGCGAGATTGTGCCAACTTTCGTACCGTAAAAATTAAGTAATATGGTGCTAAAAATGAATATACTGTTCAGAAAAACGCAAGGAACAAGTTATAAAAGTATGTAGAGCGCAAAGTTGTTCTTCAAATCATGAAAGTTTGAAGTAATGAGCTTCTGCAAATAGCGTTCGAGTTTCCTATTCAATTTTTAATGATTTTTAAAGTATGCACTGCAAAACCACCTTGTTGAAAGTCGCTACCACAGAATACTAAAGTAAAACAAAGAGCTAGTTTAGACTTTTTACGTCATGCTTCTGAGATCTGAATTGATTAATGAAGTAACGAAAATTGTATGGTCTAATTATTGATCACGTTAAAATAATATCATCCATTGTAAAGGTTCTTCTGTTAGTCTCGAACTTATCTCAAACAATATTTTCTTAAACCTGGTGAATATCCTATCTAAATATATGTATTTGCTTATGTCTTGTATATTGGAATATGTCCTTGTGCAACCTGAAAGTTTCAGAACAAACTAATAGTAGATTATTAAACGAGGGGATAAAGCAGTGTCTTGCGTAACGGGCGCTATATTGAATCCCGAACGTAACGAAGGATTTTAGAGTTAACTCATGAGCGGAGCGAGGGAGTTACTAGAATTCTGAGTGTAGAGAGGGATATAAGTACGCCCAAGATGCAGACAGCTTTATCCACGAGGAGAATACTCTACTTTTCACACTTTCTGCGAGACAATAAAAAGCAAATCTAGGTTGGCTCATTCTGTGCAGAGGTTAGTTTTATTTACGAATAAGTTCTTATTGTGTGGGTCTCTTTGATTCAAATTTTAATACAGCTGAGGATGAAAAGTTGTAAATTCAAATCATTGTACAACTTTACTACAGGCTCAGCCGTAGGGATTTAATCACCTGCTTTCGGTGAGGTTTACATGACATATAATTTAACATTGTCGAGCAGGTCGTGTGAAAAATAATATTACATAGCATTTTACAAAATACATAAGAAACAGTTGAGCTATCTAGTGACCGTTGCAAAATATATTTTTTATATTCTTTCAAAATTTCATATTTCTCTCTCGGTAAGGCTTGAGCATAAGAAATAAGAAAATACTCACTTGGTCCCAGTCTCGTAACTCCATGAATCGATCGAAGGCCTCCGTTTAGACTACGTGAGATGCGTAACTTTCACCAACTCTGCCAAAGATAAATTTACGACTTGAGAGCTTTAGGCATTACATGCTCCATTATGGGAGTTTGATGATGCACGAAAAATTACTGGGAGGGCCTGGAGCTTTGGGTTTTAGAGTATGCGGCAGTCATACTTAAATAAAGAGTAGATGCTTATGACTTTGGTATAAAGTTGAAAATCGCATTGACCTTCTAAGAAACCGTTTCCATCTATAGCTACAGTTTTGCAAGAAAGCATAGTGCGCCATAGAGTCAATGTTTGACTTAACCAATTACTGACTTCAATGGCTATCTCTGTCTTCCATACGGATTAAGGTTGCTCAAGCTAATAGGTGCTGGCCAATTCTATGTCATCTAATATTTGGTAGCAGGCACTATAGCGGATGCGTCCTAATAATGCTGTAACTGACACTGTATAAATTATCTGCAATTGTCAGATGTAAAAGTCTTAAACCATCTCTAAGTCCAGTTTGCATACCGATTCCTAAACGTATTTAGCAACTAAACATGTTTAAATTATTTATTTATTTATTAAATAAATAAATAAATATTGCAGGACATTTCATACAGCGCTATCTAGCCCCAAACTAAGCAGAGCTTGTTGGAACCAGATAACTGATAGAATACTTATATACTTTTTTTTTGTAAATACATACTTATAATAAATAGAAAAACACCCAGACACGGAACAAATATTTGTAGATCATGCAAACATTAGTTCCGCGGCGGGAATCGAACCCGCTACCTCCTGCGTCTCAGCCGGCTATACGCCCACTGTGCCACGGAGGTCGTCTTAAATTTGTCATATTTGTATGATTTGATAACTCTCTACGTCATATTTAGCCATTACTTATTACTTATTGAATACATACCTTTACTTATTGAATTTGCATTTGCTCAACTAATTACTGGTTTCATTAACTATCTTCAAAGGGAATTAATTAAACTCTGTGATAAGGTACTCATAATAACTAAATACTAATGTTAGCAATCCCGTATTTTACCATGACACTTTGATCCACAATCCGTGTAATAGCAAGGTAATCTATGATTCTCTGTAGTCTGTCAAGTCGAGAGAACATCTATTTCCAATCTCGTAGGGTAGATTAGATACGAAGCTTGCAGCCTACCTGTAAGGGCATAAAATACTATTTTAATATAGAGATGCGACATTCCTTTGAAGGTTTGTCGGACGATGACGTACTCTAGGAAACACTCGCTCTAAATAATAAATTCATTTGTTTAGCGTGGAGTAGGTTGCATCGGTTAGAAACTGGTGACGAGTACCGTAGGTACTCCGATGAAGTTATCAGTACGTCTTTCAAGTCGATTGGTACAGATATTCCAATGTAAAATTGCATGTCTCTCCATCGCGTCTACTCGAAGTCAGTAAGAATCTTATAACGACTTCAAGTAACCTGCAATTAATAAATTTCTAAATAACTAGAAAGCTTTGACGTAATGAACGGGGCGCATAATAACCGGTCTCGACTTGTTATTTTGAGAGTCGAGTTTCGCTTCTACTTGTAGCGTGCGCTGTATTACTTATATTTCATTGTAGTCTGTCTCAAATCTCATTTGGAACTGTCTCAAACCCTCGCCTGGAATATTGATGCTTCGAGTGTATCCTTCTAGATTGCTTCCCGTTTTAATTCCGGTTTAATTATGAGTCGAATGTTTGCTGTTATTTAGCGACGCTACGCGGAAGCGCTCTCGCAAGATCTACCATATTGATTCATGTTGAGAATGAACATGAAGGCGCGTTTATGAAATTGGAGACACGCTCGCTATGACAATCTAAGGTGCTTCCGCCTAAAAATCAACATCATATCATACATAGAACGTCCACTAAATATTGTTACGCCGAGGCTGTTACACAATAAGTAATAGTCGATAGCTCTCGGCTTACCTGCTGTATCACGGAATACGTAATACTTGGTATGGAATATACCTGCATGCTGTGTTTTTGCCTGCGGTTGCGCAGAATGGGGAGTGGTCATTCTGTCAAAACACTGACCCTTTCCTGGAACGATCGAGATCGTTCTAGTGTAGTGAATTGTGCGCGATATAAATAGGCCGGAGAGATGGCCGGACAGTCAGTCTGGATTTGGCTATACGTACGAACATTTCGGTGACTAAGTGGTGCAACAGTGGTGTGAGTTAGTGTGTTGTGATTACGTGTGACCAAGTTCGTATATTCATCGTTTAGTGTTGTATAAAAGTGTTATTTTGGTTAGACTGATTCTCATTATTTTATCCCGAACCCTCAGCTCGTAACAATATGTTCAATAAGTCTCACCCATAGATCTCCAGAGCGACCGAAATTCGATGTGTTTTAGGTAGCCACAAAGTTCATTGAATTGAACTGATTTTAATTTAAGAAAAATTAAATTGATAAGTTTCAACTATATTTTCAGAAAAGGTTATTCATTGTTATGGATAGAATCACTGTTGGCGTCCTGTAGATACGTACTTACATATTACTAAAGGAAAATTGGAAATTCAAATAAAATTTTTATTGGAATTGAATTATCTTGTTATTTGATCGAGTTTACACTGATTATCATAATATCAACGATAGATTAAACGTCAGGGTTATAAATAAATAAAATTTTAAAAAACCCCGGACACATTCAAAACCCGTAAAACTAACATAGCTAAGATCCAACCCAGTTGAACTAACTTTCTATTAAAAAAACACGTCCGAATCGGTTCATGCAAATTACGATGTCACAGACAAACAGACATAGGCGTCTAACTTATAACACCCCTCTTTTTGCGTTGGGGTTAATAAAAAGACAAAAATACTCGGTAATTACCAGTTTAATAACAACTATTATTAAGTTTAGAGGTTGCTATAAAAATAAGCATGAATTAAAGGCAATTTGCCTTTATTTGTGTTCATAAAATATTATCAGAATAAATTACTACAAAGACGAATTGGATGTAACACGATCGACATGGGATGTTTTATATTCAAATGACATATCGAGAACTCTTTGAATTTTTCTACAATAACATTCGGGGTATGTACATTGTACAATATTGCTCTCTTTGATGTAAAACGTTATTTACATTCATAGAAGATAGCTTTTGACCGTCCTAATCCCTAGAGAACAGTGTTATTACGACGTAAATTGCTTTGTTACCCTTCGCAGTATAAAGCATCCCACAAGAGTTATACGGAACTGTTGGTGTGGGCAGTCGATAGACAGAAACAGCTTTACAACTCACTTAAGCTGGTTTTAAAGTAATCAAACACAACACAAGTCACTAACCACATACTAATTTAACGTGAACACAGCATCTGCAGCAAAGGTATAAGGTTTTATTTTATTGTTTACAAAAAACTCATTGTTAGTTTTCCTGTAATTGATCGAGGGAAACGAGATCTCCAAATCAACTCGAGAAAATCGGCGTTGTATGTACATATGTATGTTTGTCCGAATGTTTGTCCGAGGATAACTTTCGAAGGGGTGATCTGATCATCGTAAAATTTGATACATAGATAGGTAGTGATGGCACAAATATATCCAGAATAACTGCATTTTGTTCCCTAAAAAAGAGGACCAATTAAATGAACTCCCGTTACCTGTAATTTGAACGAAACTGTAGGTTATGTAAGGGAGTTGTTTATTTCGTGGTACTATTTTGAGACTCAAAAATTATGAATAATATATTTTATAATAATATATTAATTGTTTTTATTGGAGACTCGCGAGATCTCAGTTTGGGGCGAACCACTTGTTATATAATAATGATGAGTTTATTGTCAGTGCACTGCTCCGAATACCAGTACTAAAGATGTATCCTACAAGTAGTACATTTTGTTGCGCAGCGAAGTCACATTTATGTTGGAATGTTTTGTTTGGCCACATTTGATATCTGCCGCAGAACCGATAACCGTTGGGGTAAACGTGTTCTGGAGTGGCGAAGCAAAGTGTAGGACGTCTTCCGGTTAGATGAAGCGACGATTTGAGCACTATGGCTGGCAAAGATCGCATGAGAAGAGCTGAGGATCGAGCTCATAGTCGCACCCTGGGAGAGACCTATGTCCAGCGGTGGACTGTTACAGGTTGATGATGATAAATATCTATCATCAAGCCCACCATCGACATCAACTACAGCTGACTAACGTAGAATACGCTAACGTTATCACTTGTAATTGGATTATTGATCAGACAGAACTCAAAAATATGCGACGTCATCAGTTTTTTTTGTGTACACTAAATACACACCAAACCATACAAAGCTAAATTTAGTTAATAATAATTAGCCAGAAGTCAAGGTATCCCACTATCTGTTACTTTGTTTCTTGTTTATGTCATGTTGTGTCAAATAAATGTTTTTTTATTTCATTTTCATTTTAGTTAGTTAGTTTGTTTTTAGATTCATGTAGTTTTCATTTATGTAGGTTTTATATTATATTTCTTTTTATATAATTAGTATTAGTATGTATGTACATGTAGTATGTTAGGTACACGCCAGGTAATGTCTACACAGTCCATTCCATCCAAAGGTTGTCTGGTAGAGATCGCTAATTAGCGATAAGATCGCCAATTGTATCCATAGATTTACGTAGTTGTTTTTTTATATGTATTGGTTTCGTGGTGTGCAATAAAGTATTATCTAATCTAATCTATCTTTGTTGTAAAGCTACTTCTTGCAACGGCGTGCACGATCGACTCAAACATACTTCGACTCAAACATACTATGTAAATGTATCTCCTGTTTTCTAGGAAACAGAACTTTCTGGGAACATGCAGTGAGGTTTACAAAGTGAATACAAATTAATTAAATATAAACATGAACTCTAGATAGTTTTGAAGAGTCAGTAGTAATGATATCCACTGATACGAGCTCTACTGAAATATCGTTACTTTTATTAAGAAACTAAGGTTTTATTTATTAACTTTTATTAAGAACAGAGCTCTGTTATATATATTATTTCTCAAACATGCTTGGAAATTTGAGCATTATTTTGACAATCCTCTTCGAGATAAATCGAAATTGCTGTACTGGCCAAATACATGCGAGCAGCGGCCGGCAAAAGTTGTATGAAAATCCATATCTGTCGTGGTTTAGCGGTCAAATAAATTACATAGTAAACTTATATCTGTCGTGTAATTTAAAAATGGAACGATCTTTTACTCCGAAACATGGCAACCAAGGAGGTAACTTATCGAAGGTTTTATTTAAAGTACGAACTGGCTTGCAAATAGAAATCTGTTTATTAAAAAAAACAAGGAATACTTTAACGCAGGAAAAATTATTGTTGTTCGTCATTGATTTTGAAATGAAATTGTATTTTTTAATATCCGCGCATTATTTGAGAAAAATGCTATACAAGCCTTGGCTACAACTAGGCATTGATGCACTTAGGTGTTAGTCCATCAATGCCTCTTTTGCTGGTCGCTGCAGTAATGTACTATTTTAGAAGAAGTTCTTTAAAGAATCCTTCTGCTGAAAAACAATATATAACAACTTCACCTTTTTATTATTCAAAGGATACATTATTTCCTCCCTCCATTTCACCCTTTGATTTTGGGGAAGAAAACTTAAACATTCTCCGTGAGAAATAGATGACAAATAAAACTTTGGCAAGTGCGAACAATCCATGGAAGCGAAAGTTTTATTACGCGTAGGTATTTATTGAGTTCTGAAACTTTCCAAGTACGGAACTTGCTAGAACTTTCGTCAATCAAAATGAGTACGTGTACATCTTATTATTACTACAAGTGCTTTTGGCTTAGTTTCACCCAGTTGTAGTGTATTCTACTGGGTTACGTAATGTTCCGATGCGGTTATTAATAAGTGAACCACTAAAGGAAATCAAATAGGTCCGATTTGACTATCATTTTTATGATAGACTATCAAACTAGAAATCAAAAAATCAACCACATAATGCCAAATAATGATTATGTTATCTATACACTATAACAATGAGTACTTATCCATACTAATAATATAAATGACGACCTCCGTGGTGCAGTGGGCGAATAGCCGGCTGAGACGCAGGAGGTAGCGGGTTAGATTCCCGCCACGGAACAAATGTTTGCATGATCTGCAGATATTTATTCCAGGTCTGGAAGTTTTTCTATTTATTATAAGTATGTATTTACAAAAAAAGTATATGTGTAAGTATTCTATCAGTTATCTGGTTCCCGTAGTGCAAGTTCTGCTTAGTTTGGGGCTAGATAGCGATGTGTAAAATGTCCAGTAATATTTATTTATTAATTAATATTTATTCTAGTACAAGCTCTGCTTAGTTTGGGACTAGATCAAATAATAAATATGCTATTTATTCATATAGAATACAATAGAATAATCATTTATTTGGCACACGAAATGACACATGAAACAATATTAAGGAACAGTTGAATCCATTAAGACAGTTCGACTCATGTGTCTGCGTACCAAAATGGCGTATATAAATACATATGAATAAATAGATGTGCCAAATGTCCAGCAATATTTATTTATTTCAGTTATTTAAATGCGAAAGTAACTCTGTTTGTTTATTTGTAAGTTTATTTGTTACCTTTTCACGACTAAAGGGCTGAATGGATCGTAATGAAATTTGGCAAGAAGGTAGATTATATCCTGGAGAAGGACATAGGCTATCATTTGTTTCAAAAAATAATCTTGAAGGGGGTGAAATAGGGGTTGAAAGTTCCATATAATTGAACCGACGTTCATTGACGTGAAGTCATTTACAAGAAGTGTCGCGTCACTTTGACATTTCATTCTACATTTGATTTCTTTGATAATTTATATGGCAGAACAACGTTTGCCGGGTCAGCTAGTAATTAATAGATACCAAGTTTCACTTTATATTAAAAATAACGCTCAGAAACACTCGTTAAAGATCCAGGAGATCAATGTTTAGATAGGACGATATTTTAATGTTGCATCATTGGATTCTGTTGTTCGTTTGTAGTAATTTGACACCTGTCGAATCTGGCCTATCTATAACACGAATTATAGTGATTAAGATGGATGACCACAAGTGGTATGAGCATTTTGGAGGGCACTCTCTGAAGTCATTTCCGGTTGCCAAGGCCTTCTGATGGCTTAACTTCGACACTAGGGTTGGCCACTAGCTAATACGGACGATTATACAGTTATGACTCCGTGACGTACTAGGCAAATAGCAGACTGAGACGCAGGAGGTTGCGGGTTCTATTCCCGCCGCGAAACAAATGTTTGCATATTCTACAGATATTTGTTTCAGGTCTGGGTGTTTATTTGTAAATTATAAGTATGTTTTTATAAAAATAATATATTATGTCACTTTTGTGTTTCCAATAGTATAAGATTTGCTTAGTTTTAATCTAGATGGCGTCCAGCAGTAGTGGTAGCAAAACAATTAAGTACGAATATTTTTTCTACATCGTCTATTAGGATTTAGTCCATTAAAAAATATGTTCATGTAAACATATGCTTAAGACACGCTCCGCTCTTACACTGTGACATGGGTCTTAGTATACATTCTTTCGTTACATGCACGATGCGGTACACTTCTACGCACTGGTCCGATTCTTGTTTGTTTAAAAACAGAACTACCCGCATATTATTATTGTAAAACAGTGACATCAATATTTTTAGAAATATAGTATTCATTTACAAACAGTTAAGTGTATAAAATAATTTGCTACGCCTAATGGCACATCCTCTTTATTGTTAAGATAAATTGTAATCTTCTTTATAAGTGATTTTGTAATTCTTTTGAAAAATAAACGCTTAAACCATATGTCGTTACTATTTAACTTGCAAAAAAAATATGACAGAAAAATTACAGTCACCTCCAATCAAACTAATATTATGAAAATACCTAAATTATAAAAGGTTTTGTGGATAGATGTTTATAACGCCGATTTTCATATTCATATTCATTTATTCTGCTTACATGTACATATACATTTTTTAGCTTAGATGGTAGGTAGCTTAGGAGTAAGTACATAAACCCTGTAAGGGCACTGCAAGTGGGGTTTGCGCCTTTTCAAAAGTACAGTAATTAAACATAGAATTAAACATCTCAAATCAATTAAATTAAAATAGTTTATGCGACATACATATGTCAAATAATACAGTAGAAGAACAAAGGTATGTCAAGCTATCGGGTAATAATAATAATGTCAAGTAATTTCGAGGTACAAACTATATTTAAGCATGCTACCTAGGTACCTACCTGTTAATGTTCGCTAAGGTCGTCACTTTGATTGTTAATCTTTCGTTGTCATAAAGATCAGAAACTACTTAACTGATTCTTAAAAATATTGAATTAATAGAAAGCTACACAATCCTTGAGTGCTATAAGGTATATTTTATTTGGATAAAAATGTGTGTCAAGCTGGGGTGGGTAATAATAAGTCTAGCGTAAGAGTCAAGTTGACTGAATCCTATAAAAATACTCTTTAACCACTGAACGGGTTGGGATGCAATTTGGCATTTGTGTTTAATTTTCTGTAATAATAGTGAAGAGGCATAAGTAACTCGCAATAAAAGCTGGGCCTGAAGCTACTTGGGTATAAAATTGGGTTGTCGGTAGAGATTTTAACACCGAGGCCTCTTCGCTCCAAACAAAGTTCGTATCGGATTTTCTCCAACTTTATCGGTTAGTTCTGGCAGTTTTCCCAATTGGCGGCAGATGGTGATGGAACTCCAACTAAATTTCTGTTAAGTAGTACTCTAATAGACATGTTTCAACTGTTCGTGTTTATCAAATTGAAATTACATAAAGTTTTTCTATAAATAATAGGTTTATTAACAGAAATCATACGTTTTAGTTCTATAAGTTGTCCAAATAAATTGTATCGCCGTTGGTTTCTCTAAATAAATATAAATATCACTTTAAAGAAAAAATTGAATCATATAAACATGTAGATAATAAAAGAAGTAAATACTGAAATAAACAAGAATAATCTAGAATAATGGTCTTTAATTCTTAACAATTACAGATGATTTCTAAAGCTCCTGGTGGAAAATACGAATAAAAATCTATTTATTGCGTAATATGGGTAGGTACAAGGTATTTAGTTTTACATAGTATAAGTGTAAAATATTCAGCGTTTAAGCATGCAATGTCGAGTTTAATAAGCCACCATTTTAATTGTAATAACAATTTCAATTATTGAACAGGATTCTTGACATCTAAATATTCCTTAGTAAAGGCATTAGTCGGCTTGCTTGGCATCTATTCCATCATCTCAGCTCAGGCAGCCTTAATCCGCAGAAAAGACATATGTAGATAACTGCGTCACATAGGACGGCTTATGCTATGCAGTCAGTGATTCCGGGCTGAGATGAGGTTGATGATAAAAATTAACAAGGAAAAAATACTGTTACGCTGTTACACAATAAGAAATAGCCGAAATTTCTCGAACGCTTTTGTCTTACCTGCTGTGTTATTGTTTGCGGTTGCGCAGGAGGGGATTGGTCATTCTGTCGAAACACCGACCCTTTTCCTGGAACGTTCGAGGTCGTTCTAGTGTAGTGAATTGTGTGCGATATAAATAGGCCGGAGAGATGGCCGGACAGTCAGTCTGGATTTTGCTATACGTGCGAACATTTCGGTGACTTTAAGTGGTGCAACAGTGGTGTGAATTAGTGTGTTGTGATTACGTGTGACCAAGTTCGTGTATTCATCGTTTTAGTGTTGAATAAAAGTGTTATTTTGGTTAGATCGATTCTCATTATTTTATCCCGAACCCTCAGCTCGTAGCAATACTTTATAGTCACTTGTAAACCTCAAAAAGAACAAATTTCCATCTAAAATAAAAAATAACTATTCTACTGTAAGTTTTGAACTTATAAACTATGTCATATCCATACGTCTTAATTATATATGTGGTTTAAATTATGATATTGGTGTCCCCGATCAGCTCCAACAATACCTACATCGTTCCACCAAATATTGACCATTTTTCCACTTTATAAACTAGTAGGTACTTTATAAAGTGGAAAAATGGTCAATAACACGTTTGGTTAACCTCTCATACCACCCTATATTTAGACATATCGGATCAGCTACCATTGTAATAACTAATAAATAGATCCTCTGATTGATAACTGCATTTTATGTCGAAGTTGAAAACTATACCAGGAAAAAAATAAGCCCATGATCGATATACTCTGGTCTTGTCTGAAAACCAGCGCTGCTACACATGCACATGTGTACAGCATTATGCTGAGATAGTACCATTTGGTTCATGCACGCGGTGATTATGGATAAACCTACATCTTTGTATCTTCTTTGTATCAATTGTATTTTGTTATATCTTTGTATTTATATTATGTTGTGTGTTTCATATTGTGTTATTTAGTAAGTAATGTTATCTGTAAGAACCTGTGTATGTCCAATAAATTATTTTTCTTTCTTTCTTCTTTCTATATAAAAAAACCCGCTTCAAAGACTTTCAACTTGTGATTAGAAATGTTTGTCTTCGAAACCCATCAAGTACTATTTTTAAAGGCCGTCCCTAATGGATGTCCGGACTAATCCAATCGAAAGGAAACTTAAACTCTTGAGCCGTCGAGGGATTCAGTTTAATGTAGCCAGCGTTTATCTTAGCGGCCGACAGGTTGGGACCATTCAGGATTATCACGATTAATGTATTTGTGAGGCTGTGAAACAATCTGCTGTGGCCCGATGGATCCCATTACTTTTATGTATAATGAATTATTGTGGGCAAGTACCTCCGTGGCGTAGTGGGCGAATAGCTGGCTGAGACGCTGGAGGTAGCGGGTTCGATTCCCGCCGCGGAACAAATGTTTGCATGATCTACAGATATTTGTTCCGGGTCTGGATGTTTTTCTATATATTATAAGTATGTATTTACAAAAAAAAAGTATGTAAGTATTATATCAGTTATTTGGTTCCCATAGTACAAGCTCTGCTTAGTTTGGGGCTAGATAGCGCTGTGTGAAATGTCCAGCAATATTTATTTATTTAAATATACACAAATTAGTAATGACTAGATTTTTTAATTGGCTCGTTTGAAGTAATCGTAGCGTTTGAGGGAGCAGATTCATTTCCCAGCAGCTAAAACGTAAGCTGCCGACGATAATGATACAAATAACTTCCGTAAAACTGGGGTGGTACCGTTTGGTATTCATGTTTACAAACTTGAAAACAAATTAATATTCAATTAGTTTTTTTATCATAAAAAAAATACAATTATTTACAGAAAGAATATACAATTATTAACAATAAAATACAGAAGAAATAGTTGAATCATCTAAAGACCGTTGCAAACGAGTTTAATTAGTTAAGAAACTTTGTACAAGGTTTTTACTGAAAACGAATGCAGGTAATATTTAGAAGCGTTAGCGGTAATAACCTGGGCTACATTCCCAATATAACTGAGTTTCCGTTTTTTCTGCATTTTTAATTCAAGTTTTGTATGTAATATTTTATAGAATATTTGGCGTCTTCGTAAGGCAACTGACCATATGACCGCAAGACTGTAGAAATCTAAAAAAAATATTATTTATACTCTCTCACAAAGGTATGGAAGGATATTTTTTTTACTGAATATAGCTAATCGCTTGACCACTACCTCACCTGGTGGTAAATGATGGTGTTATCGAAGATGGAGCACGATTGCCTAGAAAGAACCTATTCACTCTGGACTTGAAGATTCCGAGATTATACTGGTTCGGAAAAACATACGGAAGTGAAATCCACTCCTTACTTGTGCTAACAAGAAAAGTTGAAGCAAATCGTTTGGTACGGCAAGGTGGTATGCCGACCAGGTATGGGTGGTACTTCTTGGTACGTCTGCTTGTCCGGTGGCGGAAAGGGGAAGGAGGGATAAGGCCAATTGTATACATTAATTTAAATAAGGTTAATTTAATTGTATTGTTGTTTATGGTTTGCAATAAAGTAATATCTAATCTATAAATATCTATGGATGGGTATACAAGTTTATGGTAGGTACAATACAAAGTCAAATTCAAAGTCAAATATTTTTATTCATTAAAATCACAAGGATCACTTTGAAACGTCAATTTTACTGCCTGTTCCTTCGCGACCAAGCCAGGAAAGAAAGACAAGAAACAAGGCTGGTTGTTTTTTTAATGATCCTTTTACAATACATAATACAGGAAATAAATTACGTCTAAATTGTTACATTTTGAATGAGTTGGAGCAATTTCAATCCCAAGCTTCTCTATCATCTAAATAATCCGATATTTTATAAAGATAAAAGCTTAAGAGATAAGCTTTTTATAAAGATTTAGTTTAATTAAATTTTTAAATTTATTAATTGTCAATTTTTGTACATCCATTGGGAGTTTGTTATAAAAGCGTACACCTTGCCCTTTAAAGGATTTACAGTAATGCAAACTGGTTTTGTATGAGACTGGTGTCTATAGTACCTATACTACAGATCACACACACTCCACTAGGAGTAAGTCCACAAATTAAACAATATTATTCTATGCCATGTAACAGATTATAAACGGTTCTAAAATCAATCATTAATTTTGCAAAGTATCCTTCCACTGTATGTGGCAATTATGTCTCCACACAAAAGCACTTACTATTATTCTGGACTGCACCCAAGCGACTCTTCCATCTTAATTTATATTCTCAGAGCACTCCTGGGCAAACAACTATGAATGGACGATGAAGTGTTTGCCGGCCGAAGCTTGAGAGATAAAACAGATAGTAAAGCACCATAGAAAGAAAACTTAAGCCTTGCCTTACACACTCATCATGCCTCTTGCGTTCTAGTTTTCATATTAATTAAATGAATACCCTTGACATTTGATAGATATGGTTGACCAAAACTACAGACGAAAACATCTCACAAAATAAGTATTATTCGCAGGGCGATTTGCACAACGATGCCTAAACGTATTTAGTGGCTTAATATGATTTAAGGAGTTGTCAAGTCATAAAAATACGTCAAATTTAAACATGTTTAGTCGCTAAAAGCTTTAGTGATCTATGTGCATGCCGGCCTTAATCTTTAACTAATAAATTAGTGCCACAAAATGCATTACCAACCTACTTGACCTATAGTTTCATTCAATTTACAGGTAACGGGAGTTCATGTTAATTCTTTACTCTTTTTTGGGGTACAAACTGCAGTTATTCGGGATTTCAGACTTTTGCCTATATTTATGATACTGAAGCTACACGCATACCAAATTACAGCACTGTGGGGTCACTGGTGTACCCTGTAAATTTTGTCAAAGTTTAGTTTTTGTTATGGGTAATAACTCAAAAACTGATATGTACTAATAAAGACCTTTCATTTGACGTCCCACTTGACCTAAAAGTCTCATTTTTTTTACCCCTCTTGAACCCCAATATCTCAACAACCCCTCAACATTTTTACCCCATTTAGTTACACCAACATTGTGCTATCACTATCTACCTACATACCAAATTTTACGATGATCGGATAAACGATACGAAAGTTATCCTTGGACAAACAAATATACATACATACAACGCCGATTTGCCCAAGTTGACTTAGAGATCTCGCTTCGCTCAATCAACAATATATTACACATACAATATAAAACTATATTCTACAGTAGTAAATGGGCCGCAATCTGAATTATGCCTGCCATAACGGTATGCAGGTAGATTTAGTTTCTCTATGGAATTGTAAGACAGATTCTCTTCTATACGCTGGTAAATCTACTAATCTATGGTACGAGGAAGCTCTATGCCTCTAGTTTACCTGGAGGGAAAACTACTCACGCGTGATAATGACATCTAATGAATTGGCGCTCGATGACGTAACATCCTATTAGATAGATAAACTACATGTGGGGGACAGGAAATTAGGTATACACATCTGAACGCGCACGATACCTGCATAACATACTACATACATAATTTTTCATTTCATAAAATCGTGTCGGAAAAGTTAACTAAATATTCATAAAAATAAGAGTTTGTTTTTGTGACTGGAGTATTTTAATAGTAGGTACTATTACTATAATATTTTTATAAATATTTTTTTAAGAACGCAGTTTTAAGACGTCTGAAAAAAATATGCTACCATACATTATACTGGCATGGTCCTTGAAGATTTGAAATGTTATACACTACACAAAACAAACCCACCACTGTAGTCGAGCTTGAACCCCTTTAGCGGGCACAATGCATCAGGTTGTATATATATACATATATATATTGAGAAATTCATTGTAGGGGCAGTGCAACATAATAAAAATTGACGGTCATAGTAACACCCTATATGTATATATACATATAGATATATAGGGTGTTTGATAATATACGCACAAAAATGAAAGGGGTTATTTTGATGAGCATAAAAAATAAATTTGTGAAATGTTTACCATAGAAATGTGAAATTTATTTTGGCATGTACAAACAAACACTTTATTAAACTTATATTGAGATATCAAATTGCCCTTTATTTTTCGATGTCGATTGCAAGAGTAGGCAGTAAGTTTTATATCGAATTATTCATCTAAACTTAGTCGATTTTCTTTAAAATTTGATAATACAACTAGTAGTTTTTTTTTCGAGAAGTCTTTTTTTGTGTTTTGAGAAACGGTCACTTGAATATTGTCAGTATATTACCAAGCACCCTGTATGTATACCTATATATATATAGGTATTCCAATAATAATTCCAATAAAATTATTTCATAATTCATAAGGCTTTCCTTTAATAAACGTAAATTCCTAACAAATTTTTATGATTTCTTCTTGTCAATGTTCTTTTTATGTACCAGGAATCGACGAAAACTTGAAAGTAAATTAGAAACGTATTGCTCAAATATTCATCTCAATTATTCTGATTTTGATGGAATACTTGGACCAATAAAAAGGCAATTCATTAGCTGATTGTAATTTGGAGTTATCGCTATCCTGAGGGAAATAAAAACCCAGCGAGTCCACTGAATAGAATTAAAGTCAAATTATGAAACACAAATGTTCCCTCAGAGAAAAGTAAATAAATCATTGGAGTTAGTCGCACCGTTTCTGAATGTTTTTTTTTTTTACAGCAGGTTTTTTTTTAATTTATTTTCGTCAAAGTTCATATAACCTTTTATAGCCTAAACACACTGAAAGAAACAATAAGTTGTTTTAACCTTTTTTCAACCTATATTTTAGGTTGGGTTTTTCACCTACCGACATGATTTGTTGAATTAACAAAATAAAAATAGTTAAACTATAAAGGTAAATTTGACCTGATTATATATATTTAACTTAGTTATTTTGTTGACTCAACTTCGTTAACATGTTGACTTTTACTAAATTATCAGTTAGACTTTACTTAGATTCGAATATACCAAAAATGTTGTGTTGTAATAACCTCTTTTAGTGGTTGGTTTAACCTATTAATTGTAACAATTTAATTTTTGTAGAAATAAATGTACTATAATAGTCGATTAAACATAATACTAAGTTAACGCAACTTAAATGGACTCAACATTATGGAATTCAACCTATTCGTTTTTTCAGTGCACCGTGCAAGGTTTGTCTGGGTACTCAAAGTCATCGATATAAGTACGTAAATTTTTCACATTAACACATTACACATTATGCTTACATTTATTTGTTTTATCATTTATTTTTATATCTGTTGTGTTTAGCTTGTAAAGTATAATAAAGAATTTTCATTCATTCATTCATACAACGAGGCAGCACTAATTTCGTCATTAGATACGTGATAATGCGCAAGTGCGAATTAATTGTCGAGCATATAGATGCTAAAACACAGTGGCAATAAAAGTATTAACATTGTGTAATTCCAGTGAAAATTTACGTAACATCGAAAATCCTTGAACTTCCAGCACTATCTAGACTTCCACTCGTGGAGGTACAATACTTTACGGTTGTACGACAGATTTAATCTATTTTACTTGGATTCTTCAGAAATGTGTACCTAAAAGAGACATAAACTCTATATTATTTTTAGCTTACTTTAGTAAACATGTTAGGGAAAAATTAATCTAGAGTTTCTCTTCCCTAGAGAAAAATGTAAGAGTTCCCTTGTTTCCTATAAAACATTTTTGGCTGACATCCAATACCAGAAACGGCAGAACAATTCAAGAGGTTTAATTATTTTGTACAAACTACACAATACATACCAATTGATTGCTATTAGTAATTAGTCCACATTGTAAAGTTAGCAAACTTCCCCTCTAATTGTTAATTGGAAAAGACAATTTCGTAGCAAACCCCTTTCAGTGTTCATTGCAACTAAGTAATTCTAATTAATTGATACAAGCAGATTTGTAATTATCCCAGGGCGGTGTTATTACCGATGTTAAATGTTTAGGCACTTTAATTAAATCCGGAGAGTGAAGGGGTCGTTTAAAAAAGGAATTTTATCGTATTCCTTTATAGTTAAAATAGCAGCGTCGTCGGTCGCCGTGATAAATTACAATAAATATTTTATGATCTATTTTAACTACAGAGAACGGCCGCCAAATAACTGAATTAATTAAATATCAGCTTCTCTATTTATTCTGTTTCTTGATAATCAGTTGTTGACAAACTTTTGACAAGTAATAGTACGTATTTGACTGCCTCCGTGACGCAGTGGGCGTATAGCCGGCTGAGACGCAGGAGGTAGCGGGTTCGATTCCCGCCGCGGAACAAATGTTTGCATGATCTACAGATATTTGTTCCGTGTCTGGGTGTTTTTCTATATATTATAAGTATGTATTTACAAAAAAGTATATAACTATTCTATCAGTTATCTGGTTCCCATAGTACAAGCTCTGCTTAGTTTGGGGCTAGATAGCGCTGTGTGAAATGTCCAGCAATATATTTTTTTTATTTATTATGATATAAGTGCAGTAAGTTGAAAATTACAGCCGAGGCGATATTGCTAGCCCGAGCCGTAGGCGAGAGCTACAAGAAAGCAGAAGCTGTAATTATCAAAGCGCACGTATGTCATACGACGTTTTATAACATATTTTCGAGGAAATAAATAAAACTCGGACATTCTCGGAAAGAAAAAACGCGCGGAATAATTTTTACTTGTTCACAAATTAGCGATGCGCGCGCATCTGCGCTTTTTTTAAGGCAAAGGCATAAAAACAGCCAGTATTACTAATAAAGTAAATTAATATTTTTTGTTTTTGTTACAGACAAATGGTTGTAATTTAGGGTCAAAATTAATTAAATTAAAGAATGAAATGTTTATTATTTATATTTTATCTCCCAAAGTTAATTTTATTCATAAAATGTTGACCACTTTTCTGACACAAAAACTCTTTGCTAAGATTTAAAAAAGTACCGTTCGTTTTAGACGGAGCATCTTGATAAACCGTACGTTTTGCCTTATTAAAAAGAAACTTTTTTTTTTTTTGGACATTTCACACAGCGCTATCTAGCCCCAAACTAAGCAGAGCTTGTACTATGGGAACTAGATAACTGATAGAATACTTATATACTTTTTTTTGTAAATACATACTTATAATATATAGAAAAACACCCAGACACGGAACAAATATCTGTAGATCATGCAAACATTTGTTCCGTGGCGGGAATCGAACCCGCTACCTCCTGCGTCTCAGCCGGCTATACGCCCACTGCGCCATGGAGGCAGTCAAACTCGTGCGTTTTACATTACAATAACGCACAAGTACGTAATGACATACATTACGATATTGAAATTGGTGAAATAAGAGACCCTTTACGAGCAAATGTGTTATAAAAGCATAAACTGCCCAATGTTACAATCAATTGTCCAATGCTATCAAGAATGACCCAACGAATCACTTGAGTGTTTTTTAAGATAGGAAATAGATGGAGATATTTTTTAGACAAAAATATATTGGTAATAGTTTATTTTTTAACAAGCTTTCGCCAGTGGCTTTGAACGCGCAGTTGGTCCATAAAAATTAACCTATGTTTCAATCCAAGTCAAAACCTAACTATATCATATACCAAATTTCGTCGAAATCGGTTGAGCGGTTTACTTGTGAAAACGTAGTAAACAGACAGAGAGTTACTTTCGAATTTGTAATATTAGTATATTGTGACGACCTCCATAGCGCAGTGGGAGTATAGTTGGCTGAGACGCAGGAGGTAGCGGGTTCGATTCCCGCCACGGTTTGCATGATCTACAGATATTTGTTCCGTGTCTGGGTGTTTTTCTCTATATTATAAGTATGTATTTACAAAAAAAAGTATATAAGTATTGTATCTGTTATCTTGTTCCCATAGTACAAGCTCTGCTTAGTTTGGGGCTAGATAGCGCTGTGTGAAATGTCCAGCAATATTTATTTATTTATATATTTTATATTTAGTATGGATATTGTAGATATAGTAGACGTTATTTTTATTTTGGATATATAAAATTTTACTAGTACTCTAGTTCGCTGTAAACAATCTTTCCTACAAAACAAGTCACTGCGAAGTTTTTATAACCTATGTTTTTTCACGTAAAGTGATAAAAAGCGCGTAAGCGACACATACGTGCCCCACAAATGGGGCACGTAGTTGTTTAGCAAAATGTCATTACACAAATTCATAAGCGTAGATTTTATTTATTTTCGCGAGGCCAAAGGTTGCGGGACTTGCGGGTCTGGTGGCACATAACGCGCGTATTCATAAGCTTTCCTTTTTACGGCCACAAAGAATTCCTCGAACAGGTTCACTATTACTACGAGGTGCTAAAAGTCCTTTTGTGTGAAAAGTAGGTATCATGATGCTTCTACTCAGTCGAGAAATATCGGTAAATACAATTTATGATACATGAATTTGGTCGGACGGGGATTATGCTGTATTTTTATAACGTTTTTCAATATTTTTGTGCCAGAAGGCACTCGCCCACTAAGATACCGAAGGATTGAATATCCAATCTATCTACGAGAAGAATACCCACTTTGTGGAGCTCAATTTGATAGCATTTTCTGATGCTTTGCAATTTTGAAATGCGGTAGAACTTTGATTCGAATACAGATTTTATTGATTGCAAAACATTATAGTTTATATTTTTCGGTAAAACATCATCTAATCTTTATAAACTTTCGCATCACACTAATAAGTGTGATGTTATTAGTGTGAAGCGAAAGTTTGTAAATACGAAAGTTTAGATGTTTGTTTATTTATTTGTTTGTTTGTAACTCAGTCACGTCGTAACGGCTAAACCGATTTTGATGAATCAGTATCTACGTAGATTATAACCTGGATTAACAAATGCGCTACTTTTTATCCCATAAATCAGGTATCATAGGTCAAGTCGCTGGCGGGTCAGCTAGTTTACTATAAAATTTGGTTAAAGTGTAAACATTCAATCAGCAGGAAGCACTTTAGCATGGTAAAATTCAATATAACTTGCTGATGGAATCAGATTATTGCTTTTTCCGATATTCATTAAGCGCCGGGAAAGTTTATTAGTGAAGTACTCACAGGAAAGTACTTATCTTATTACTGGATAGTTAATCATAAAAGCTATAACGGATCGTAATTATCCCTAGTAGGTGAAAGGCAGGCTGTGGAATACGTAGCAGTAGCCAATATGGGCGTACATATGCGAAAACATAAGTACACGAAGGTAGATTTGGTTGTATGCGAGGTCTTTACCACAGCTTCCTTGTTTCTGACATGTAAACAACGTGCAAGGCAATATAAGGTTCATTCAGTTAATAACATTTTAAAAACAAACGACTGTTGTCCCAAACGAGATTGGATTATCAATTGAATAATATGTATTTTGGCATTCTGCACCACTAATATTTTAATATTATCTTGATATATATAAAGTCTATAATCGCATGTCAACCAACTCATACCATTATATTGTCAATACGTGGATATCGTTTATGACATTTAACATATTGCGACTAGATAATTGGCCTTATGCCTTCTTCTCTTTACAGTATTGATTAATTTTCGTAGCACTCTCGTAGCACTTCCATAGCACACTCGTAGCAATAGCTACGCAACGATAACATTACCGCTTGCGAGCGAACCACCCTTATCCAAACAAAGTTCCTCAGGCAAACCTGTAAGCAAGCACTCGTTTGAAAAACTTAGGGCGAGGTTGTGATGCCTATTAGTGGGTGTACGTTGGGCTTTTTAATTAAACTGTATGAAGGGTCGACGAGCCGCTATTTTCGAATGTTTATTAGGAAGAGTTGATTTGAATTTGGTGATCAAACTCAAACGCGAATGAGTTACTGTTTGGTTAAAATATATATACAAAATACTAGCTTCCGCCAGCGGCTTCGCGTTGTTTGTTAGCAAAAAGTAGCCTATATCCAAGTTATAATCTACGTACGTACCAAATTTAATCGAAATCGATTTAGCCGTTACAACGTGATTGAGTAACAAACAAACATCCAAACTTTTGCATTTTATAATATTAGTGTGATTTAATAATTAAAATATATATATAAAAACCCCGCAAACGTTGTTCTGCCTTATAAATTATTATATACAAAAATGTTAAAGTGACGCGACACTTAATGTAAATAAATGACTTCACGTCAATGAACGACGGTTAAATTATATGGATATTGTTCGTACAAAAATACTAAAATCGTGATTAAAAAATCTTATCTTATTCTCATACCTACCGAATACACAAACAATATCATAAGAAACGGTCCAAGCCATTTCGGAGCAGTTTTGTTACAAACACTGTGACACGAGAATTTCATATATTACAAGAATTTTGTAGATTCGATAAGAAAGATACAATTGGTTGCGTCATTTTGACTAAAAGGTACCGTGTGCAAGTCGACCTTACTTCGTTGATATACCTGGCCCCGTAACCAAATTACATTCGCTGCGAATCTATTCGATTTCTACATACATTTGTTGTCACTGTATCACGTGGTATTTCTATAGCATGTGTCAAATCCCATACATTTTCAGACTTATCGAGTAGCGTCATCGCTAATCGACTGTAACTTGGGTAAGCCCTCTGGCACCTGATAGAGAACCTACATACTACAAGACACTTACGTGAAAATTAACGTTTTGTTTGTTAAATCTTCTCAAAATCGATAAGGCGAATCTCGCTTGGTTCGTAAATATTGGGATGATTAAAAAATTTTTAAAGATATCTTGTGTTAAATGACGATGAAAATTAGGTAGAAATGTTTTAAAACCAGGATTTACAAAGACTTCTTAAAAATGTTACACAATGAGTCAGATAGTGCCTTTCAGAACGTGGGTAAGCATAGTTTTGTAGAAAAAATCTCGTTGGCGCGGTTTATTCAGAAAAAAGCAACATCACCGGGAACAAAGTGCAGCTTACGCTCGCCGATTTCCTTTTATCTTCGAGTTGGATTCGAGTTTTTCATATACTTTTATGGCCTCCCCATAACCCTTGCCCTACATTCAAGATTCAAACACCCCGAGTTATTTATAAAAGTGCTTTGCCTACTCTGTCTTTCTTGCGGATTAATGCTGACTCAGCTGTGAGGATGGTATTGATACTGGGAAAGTAGGTAAAGTAGATACTCTATTTTGGTTCCGTAACTCAAAAGGAAAAAAAAAGAATCTTTATAGGATCACTTCGATATCCGTCTGTCTGTCTATTATGACCCTTTTTTCAGGAACTGGTAAGCTATCAAACTGAAATTAAGATAAAAATAACTTAGGTGTACGGTCTCTTAGAGCTTTAAAAATCAAGCTTCTAAGTCAACGTAATCAAAAATACGGGTACTTCCCGTTGACCTAGAATCATGAAATTGGCAAGAAACAAGGTCTCGTAGTAAGAAAAAATCCAAAAATCGATAATTTGTAGAAATTATACGTAAAAAAAATATGTTTACGGAACCATCTCAACCATATGTTACGGAACCAAGATGGGAAAAAACCATTGAACTCGCGACACTGTTACTGTTACCGTTACCGAAACCTCTGTTTATAAGTATCTGTAGTGCTTTTAAATTTTTAATACCCAAACATTGAGCGCTAAATTTTTCACTTCTGTCGGCACTCCCAGAGTATAAATCATCCTCAAATGACTTAAAGGCTTCAGTTTTTTTTGTCTACTGTAGTTTAGTATTTTTTTGGGGTTTACCTCAAAAGAAAAAAATCGGAACCCTTATAGGATCACTCTGTTGTCTGTCTGTCTGTCAATACCTTATATCTCGGGAACGTGTGGAGTTATCGAGTTGAAATTAAAACCACATACTTAGGTCTACAGTCCCTTAAAGCTGTGAAAAATCAAACTTCTAAGAAAAAGATACAGCTGTTGATGCCGCAAAAAACCTATATTTTGACACTCTCAAGGGAATCAAAATTTATAGGGTACTTTCCGTTAACCTAGAACTATGAAATTTGGCAAGTAATATCGTCTTTTATTACAAATACAGAGAAAAATCTGAAAACTTTACATTTGTTATTAAACCATAAAAATATAGTCATTATTTAAAGTACGTAATCAATCATCGAGGTCATAATTCAACACACTCGGAGGGCGAGTCCGACTCGCACTTGTCCGTTTTTTTTCTTTATACATTATAGTCTCACGTTTTACCATCTCGCCTGATAGTAAGCGATGATGCAGTCTACGATGAATCACGCTTGACTAGAAGAAACCTGTTCACTCGCAGCTTAAAGACGATGTTGTAATTAACAAGAACCACAGACTCAGGCAAGGCGTTCCACTCTTTGGCGGTGCGCATAATAAAGATGGAAGAGAACCGCTTTGTGCATATGGGAAGTATTTTAACCATATAGCGGTGGCGAGGATGGGGATGGTGGAATAAGGTTGAAAGTTACGCCACACGCTCTCTGAAATGTATTCAATGAAAAACCGAGAGGCTTGCATCATTTCGTCGATTCTCCAGGCTTGCATATACTAGCTCATTATTGCTTCTTGGCTGTTCTCTCAATTGATTTTAGAGATACGAGCTGGTACTTCACTGATCCGTCCCAGTTGTGAGAACAGTACTACAAACTAGAGTTGCCGCGAATACTCGCTATTATTCGGTATTCGGCATTACTCGACATTTTTTTAGAATAATAGCTAGTATTATTCGGCATTCTGCAAATGGTTGTCTAAAATAAACTTTCAACGAACAAAAAAACTAATGTGTTAAAAATAATCAATTTTTATCATTTACCTTAATAAAACAATAAACAGTATCAATTATTATCTGTAATATGTGCCTGTGCCTATCATATTCATGAAATTAATTTAGTTAGGTTTTTAATTAATATTTAAAATCCAACAGAGGCAGATTGTGCTGCAAAAAAACAATTTTTTCTGCACGTTCGGGAGCAAGTCGGTTTCGCTTTTGCTCATAAATTAAACCTGCCTTGGAAAATAGTCTTTTTGAATAAACAGAGCTTGCTGGTGTGATTAAGTATCGTTTAGCAAGCTTACTTAAAATAGGAAATCTATTTTTATTGGTACTCAAAGTCCACCATTCATATGGGGTTATATTTCTGTCAGCCTTTGCTAATGCGATGTAGTAGGCGATTTCTTCAGCAGTGGCATTCTTGGTGAAAAATTAAATTACTACATTACATATATGTAGGTATGTATAACATGAAACAGATTTCTTTAACTTTATTGTTTTCTTTTCTCACAACCTTAGAAGAAATTAGAAATATTTTTAATGTGCCTTATTTATGTCGAATAGTAATGTCGAGTTATTGGACTATTCGCCAAATTGAATGGCGATTAATCGGTATTCGACTATTCGCTATAACAACTATTCGCGGCAACTCTACTCCAAACACGATCGGACTTCGTACAAGTTGAGCTCAATGTAGGAGCAGAAATTGAGAGTCTGAGTTAATGAGATACCATAGAGCTCGAGGTAGTGAAATATCGGCACGGATACATTTCGGAAAGTAGGAATCAGCTTTAGTTTAACACACTTTCTTTCTTTTATATGAAAAGTAAAGAGAGGAAGCCAGCTAAATTAAAGTGACGCTAAGCCACGTTTTTATATAGCATAGATAGTGGTACCAATTCTGTTTTGTTAAAACGAATATTATTTGAAGTTTGACAGCACTAAAATGACATCTGTTGGTATGAAACAAAAAAGGATGGTAATAATTTTAGCAATTGGTTATAATTTTGTACCATCAAACCTAACAAATTAGTTAGTGCCAACCTCAGAATTGAGTATTAATTTTTGGTCACCATTTCATTACATTTCATAATATTGGTATGTTAAAAATATATAACAAATGTCAGTTATAGAATAATATTACAATCAAGCAGCAAGGCTAAGAGCTAAGCTAACTAAACTAAGAGGTTACGGCCTCTGAGGTGCCAACAGAGTTGCCCTCAATGTCTATGTAACTTCTTGTTTTATTTTAGTTTGGTTTAACTAACAGATTAAGTGAGTTTATCCTAAGCCTTAAATTATTCCGAAAAAAATGGTAGTTCAAACGATAGGCTGTGGGTTTAGGCTATGTATTGAAAAACAATTAGCCTAAAAGGTTGTGGCAATTTGTTGTCAACTACTGGTCAAACTTATTAGAATTATGTACCATTATTATAATGGTCAGTGCCTAATGGTATCCTGCATGTAAAATAAATTACATAATGAAATACAAGAGGTACCTATTCGTTTTTGACATCATCATCGTCATATCAGCCTCAGGACATTCACTGCTGAACATAATTGAGAGTGACCGAACTTCTGCGAACTGAATCCAATGGCTCCCATTATATTGACGTGTGTAACTGACAAATTTAAATCATAAAGGTGTTGAAAAAATAACAAAGCGAAGAACATTAACTTACTAGATGTATCCGTCGTGACTTTGCACGCGTAGAACTACTGAATGTGAAAAGAAAACCAACAATTTGACCATCGAAAGTACCCGTTATCAAATAAATAAATATTGCTGGGCATTTCACACAGCGCTATCTAGCCCCAAACTAAGCAGAGGAACCACTTGGTTACTTGGTTGGGTTACTATGGGAACCAGATAACTGATAGAATACTTATATACTTTTTTTTGTAAATACGTACTTATAATATATAGAAAAACAACCAGACCCGGAACAAATATCTGTAGATCATGCAAACATTTGTTCCGTGGCGGAAATCGAACCCGCTACCTCCTGCGTCTCAGCTGGCTAATCGCCCACTGCGCCACGGAGGTCTTTGGTTGTATAAACATCTGTCCCGTTGATAGTTTAGAATTTTGTTTATCACTAACTTTTGGTTGTTGTTACAAACAAGATACCCGTAAAAGGAAATACGACCCTTCTACCATCTATCCATGAAAAACTGTTGATCACCTTAATCCTCAGACCCTGGTAGTAAATTATTTCGTCAAATGGTTCGCAAAAACCATTTAGAAGAACCTTAAGTAAAAAAAAGTCATATATTTTTATTCATTAAAATCACAAGGATCACTTTGAAACGTCAATTTTACAGCCTGTTCCTTCGCGACCAAGCCAGAAAAGAAAGGCAAGAAACAAGGCTGGTTGTTTTTTTAATGATGCTTTTAAAATACATAATACAGAAAATAAATTACGTCTAAATTGTAACATTTTGAACGAGTTGGAGCAATTTCAATCCCAAGCTTCTCTATCATCTAAATAATCCAATATTTTGTAGTAGGCTTTTTATAAAGATTTAGTTTAATTACGTTTTTAAATTTATTGATTGTCAATTTTTGTACATCCCTTAGGGGTTTATTATAAAAGCGTACACCTTGCCCTCTAAACGATTTACTAACTTTATGGAGTCTACAAGTGGCAACAGCGAGTTTATCTTTATTTCTAGTATTAAAATTATGATTATGGCTATTTTTCTTAAACAAATTAATAAAATTGTGAACATACATCAGATTTTCATAGATGTATTGACAAGGAAACGTCATAACATTTATTTCTTTAAACTTATTCTCTGAGGCCCATATTATAAATTGCACGAACAGCCCTCTTCTGCAACATAAAAACGGTGTTTACATCTGTAGCACTCCCCCACAGCAGTATACCGTATCACATAATGCTGTGGAAGTAGCTGAAGTAAACTAGTCTAGCTGTGTCTACGTCTGTGAAAAGACGGATCTTTTTAACTGCGTATGCCGCAGAGCTAAGTCTCTTCGACAACTTATCAATGCGAGGACCCCATTGAAGCTTATTATCTAGGGTTATACCTAAGAATACGGTGGTGTCCACAAGAGCCAACTCCTCGTCTTTGATTTTGGTTAGTTTGGAAAGAGTAGGTCTTATCGATTTATTACCTACTAGCTGTTGCCCGCGACTTCGTACGCGTTACTGGTTACCTATAAATAAAGCTAAACTCGCTGTTGCAACTTGACTTGACACCCCATTTTTATCCCATGAAAACTGGTTTATGGGATAAAAGGTACCCTATATGGTAGTCCAGGTTATAATGTACGTATATACCAAATTTCATCGAAATCGGTTCAGCCGTTACGACGTGATTGAGTAACAAACAATCAAACAAATAAATAAACAAACATCCAAACTTTCACATTTATAATATTAGTGTGATTATGGAACCATTATGGAAATCGTAGTAAATATCCCGTTTTCAGTAAAAATTGCATTTCATATGAATTTGTTTTGTAAAAGTTAACGTTCTACAAAAACTGTTTTAATACGAGCTGAAATCTTGTTTCCTGTTACATATTTATTAATGCCTTTATTTTCCTGTCTGTAAATTGTTTTCCAATCCGTGTTTGTGTAAGATCGGTTTACGCAGTAACAAGTGACAATTAATATACCTTTCGAGGTGTGAAGTGAAACCTATGCTAGGCCTTGTTAGTATTAGTGGTCAGTCTTAGTTTTCTAGGAATTATAAAAATATCTAGAGGAAACTCACAGATTAGTTAGCATTTAGCACGTATTTTAGCCGTGAGGTTCCAGAGGAATTTCCTCCTGCGAACACTTCGCTTGTGGAATGGTCTCCCTGCCGAGGTTTTCCCTAGGGACTACAGTATGGGGTTCTTTAGAAAGGGCGTTTTGAAAATTTTAAAGGGTCGGCAACGCGCGAGTAATAAACCTTTGGTGTTACAAACGTCCATAGGCTACGGTAACCGCTTACCATCAGGTGGGCCGTTTCCTTGTTTGCCACCTTAGTGGCATAAAAAAAATAATAATAACGTATTATAACTATGTTAGCGTATGCTATACATTGTTAGTAAGTTCCTTTACAGAAAAATATATTGCTATTACCCGTTCACGTATCCTACCAAATAAATTCAGGGTTCTTTAGGTATTAATTCTCTGGAAACACGACGCTTACTTAATCAGTTGTTAACATTATGCCGCATTCCACGGGGGCCTTTAAACTATCCTGAGTTACTGTGTGAGGCTAGTCGACTATATGTCCCGGAAAATCGAATCACGTTTCGATAGGGAAGATTGCCGCTATTCGCAGTGATGCCCGCGCGGACACTGGCGCGCCAGCAATCCCCAATCTGTCGCTCCCAATGCCACCTCAACGCCTCCACCGCTTCACACGCACAATTAGATATATTATATTTCGGATAGATGGCCCACAATAGAGAGATCATGCTTACTCTATTGTGAAACACTAAATTAGGTACATAGTATTTCAGGTCAGTGTTTTTATCTGTAATGTGTTACATATATATATATTGTATTTTATTTTGATATTTTATTTGTGTTTTACGTGTGTAGTTTTTTAAGTGTAACGATTTAGATAATGTCTGTAATGTCATACTTTATTAATAAATTGAAATTTTCACTTAGTAGTAGTGGTCAGTTAGTACCAGTTTTTAGGTTTCTAGGAATTTTTGGATTCGAAAACTGGTGGCGATTTTGTTGTTTACGCTGATTAACTAAAATTTCGTAATATATGACTGCTCTTATTTTGTTAACCCTAAAGATCAAATTAGAATGACTTTTAAAGTGTCATTTCTAAAATGAAATATTTTTTGATAAGAATGCATGTTTACAGGCTAGTTTTAATCAACACTAATTTAACTATATAACTTTTTAAACTATCATGGTTATGAACCCTATTTGTACTAAAAACGGGATATTTACCATGATTTGGGAGTTCTTGAGTGTCTAATTTATTTAATTTTTGTGACTAATTTAACTGCTGACTAAAACTAGCCCGCCAACATGCCATCTTGATAAATATTACTTTATTTTAGAAATGTCACTTTAAATGTCATTCTAATTTGATCTTTAGTGTTAATCAATTATGAGCGTTCGTATTTTATTAAATGTATTTAATCAGCGTAATCAACAGAATCGCCACCAATGTATGCCCAACAAAAACATCTAGAGGAAACTCTCAGCTTAGTTAGCATTTACCACGTACTGGCTCCTTAAGTTTTAATAAGCTTAAAGAATCTACTCCATCTTTAATTTTATCCCAGGCACTGAAGTGATTATGTCCTATACCCAGCGAATGCTTCAACTTGCTTGACGACTGATATTTGCAAACTAAGGAATTTACAAGATAATAGTTAATACTTATAATACTAAGCCTGGCTTGCATAACGATCTCTTAACATACTATGCGACTAAACATGTTTAAATTTGACTTATTTGTATGATTTTACAACTCACATATTATATTATATATTATATATATATTATATTTAGACACTAAATACGATTAAATGAATACGATAAAATTATACTAATGGAAAAGAGTTACTACACATTAGACGACTTTTTTAATGACAAGACATGTACATAATTTTCTACAATAATGATTTCTCTAAGCAATAAATATCAAAACATAAAATCGGTCAACTTCGATTCCACTAGACCTGCCTAGTTAACTTTAATATTGCTGCACCTTTACTTGCAGGGTATATATGAAGTGCTGGACTCTTGACTAAGCAATAAGATCTGACATGTAACATTTTAATCCACTGCGTAAGAACGCAATAAAATACTGAATACTGAAATATCGTTGCGCAAGTCACCCATATAATAGTTGAGTAATCTTATCGGATCTGAATAATTTTGACTATTTATCTTATCAAAAAGAATTAGTTGATTCTTGCATTACTGGTGCAAGCGAAAACCGGCACTAAGGTGCCGAACTTTTACATTCCGTCCAATTGGTTATTGTCTTTTCTCACTTTTTTACAAATATACTCGTACCAATGGAGTGTTCATTTGTAGATTTGTAAAACAATACCAAAAGAGAGATGGAAAAAGTCGTAAATGAAAAGCAAATCTTTTTGTGGTACCACAAACGTTCATTACTTTGGTATTCCGGAGCAGAGCGATATTTTAGCATTTTCCAATGCCTAGGCGTGTAGGTCGGTAAATTACGGACAATTTTGGGGCGTGGGTGGGAAGCGTCAGTAACAAACATTAATTTTTTGCAGAAATATACCTGAATTAATACCTGTTTTCCTGTGTAACGCCTTACCTTTACCTATTAGCATTAAGTCTTCTTAGAACTATTTTGTTTTGCGTAAAAGTATTAAATAAGTAAGTAAGTAATAAATATTTCTAGAATTAGCGGGCTTTGAGCCGATTTTGCAGGATTATTCTCGATCTAATCAAAATATTGACGCATTTCTAGGATTCCGTAGTCGAACTCGGAAGGTTTCCGAGTTCCGAAGAAGGGTGTAGTTTCACTTTGTCCGTTCGTCTGTCCGTCAAATAGATCTGATAGGTTCCTTGTGAAACAAAAAGCTAGTTACTCATTACGTATGTGAAGTAAACAAATAAGTGATTCTGACGGTCTCTTTTATAGCAAACCCGTAAAAACTTACTGAAAACTTTTTCTACAAAGTACCTCTTCGTTTTTTATTGGAGTTTCGAGAGTATTTCAGAGTACGGCAGAAAGAGACACCCTGATTACGTGTCGTTGGTCTCTCAATCTGAGTCTTGTTAAACGGAGTCTTTTGGTGGCATGCAATGTCTAATATCAAGTTAGCCACTAACTCATACGAGCTTACGTAGCCAAATAAAGATTTCTGTATATTTTAATGTATTTTCTTATGTACAATCACACTCGTATTATTAAAGAATAAAGAAAGAGTGTTCTCCAAAGTTTTTCTTGAAAAATAGGTACTTTACGATCTATTCTCATACCTAACGAATATAAAAAAAATTATTAACATCGGCGACCCGTTCGGAGGGCGACCACAAACACCGTGACAGGAGATTTTTATGTATCAGATTTTATATAATACATAATATTCTTGTACCCAACAGAGTCCATAATGATCTTGTACATATCAATTATCACCTATTATTACATTGTGGAATACAATAAATGATTGAGTATTGAGTATTTATGTGATTGTAACGAATGATTACAGTCCTACTGTACTTGAAGGAATTAGGATAGCTAGGGTCAGGTTAGAATTGATGTTTATTACTTGAATGGCGGACGTCAGGGTATATATTTTTGTACTTTATTAACTACTAGCTGACCCGCCGAACTTCGTACCGCCTTGACATGCATATGACGCGACAGCCCGCGTTATGCATGTCATGTACGTCACTCCGGTAGAGTTGTCAATCGGCCATTAGTAGCTGCATCTATGTATGAGAAAATAGATTTTACACAAATCAATTAGGTCAAGTAGGTTGGTTATGCATTTCGTGGCACCAATTTATTAGTCAATGATTAAATCCGGCATGTTTAAATTTGAACTATTTGTATGATTTGACAACTCCTTAAATCATATTTAGCCACTAAATACGTTTAGGCATCGTTGTGCAAGTCGTCCTAAGAATAATATTTATTTTGGGGTATTCGCGAGATCTCAGTTCGGGGCGAACCACTAGTATATTGTATAGAAATATCGTAACGCAAAACATACAGCGCAGACAGGACATAGGCACGTCACCTCCTTTTTAAAAAGGCACCACGTCCTACCTGACTTGCGCCGAAGTATCGTTTTAAATAACTGTATAAAACACAAAGTTTATTTTACATTCTTTAGAAATATTTCTAAAACACGTGTGAAATAAAACTAAAGAAAGCCGCCTGGCGGAAGCTAGTATTTAATTAATTAAAATACGTTTAAGTTATAATCATCTTGAAAACTACTCCTATTAAATACAGACCGTAAAATCAAATTAAGTTTACATTAAACTGGGTCAAATGTACACGAACAATGATTGTTTATCGACTTTTCGATATTTGATGTTATCATTGGAGAAACAATAGGAAATGTAGAGATTTAAACAGCACAGGGCATCATTATTTGCCTGTTAGTAAAAACCTTCGGCTACTGTACACGTTTAGTAGCCTCGTAACAAGTCGCTGCGGATACATCTAGTTCAATATACAATGGCCGGTATTATCGCTAAAAGTGATCACTTCCAGACAATCATTACTTATTTGTTTTTTTTTTTTATTATTATTTTTGTTTATTACTATACCTAGGTATGCAAAGGTCGACCACTTGGGACATGAATTTAGCTTCCAGAGTAACGAATTTACATTAACAATTAACATTACGACTGCAGCAGCTGAATAATAGTGCGATCTGCAGTTATAGTGCTCTTTAGATCTTAGGTCTCTTTAGGTCTTGAGTTCAACTGGCGCTGTTACAAAGCTATAAACGTTCTGCGATATTGGATAAATGTTTCTTTAGTCATTTTACATTTGTGCATTAGACTATTAATATCTAACTACGGTTTCTACAATTGTATGCTATGCTCATTACTATTTTAATATGTACAATCGTAATACTTAAAAGGTGCTATTATTTCAAGTGTTTATTAAGATCTTAAAAAATATAATATAATAGTTGACCAATCCGCAGCTTCCTTCCTTCTGCGCAGTTGGGTAAAAAGTAACCTATGTAACTAAGGGTTAATGTGGCATTCTAACGCTGAAAGAGTTTTTCAAATCGGACCGAGTTTTTTCGTTACAAACATACAAATCTTTCCTCATTATAATATTATTATTAGTATAGGTAAATCTGGATACAAACATATCCCTAACTCTCGAACTATAATTTTTTTAGAATATACCTGGAGCCCATGGGTCTCTCCATCGACACCCTGTATAGATTATGTGCTATGCACATAATAATGGTGCTCCTACACATCAGTTATAACATATGCAAATAAAACTAACTTGCTCGTACCTAGTGCTGTTTGATTCCAATTATGCGAAGGTCTCGTCCGAAGACCATTTCTTACGAGTTACATATGTGCTGTCTCTGTCACACTTCAGATCCAAATTGCTAAAATACAAGAAAACCCATCTATCCCTTAGATTTAGACAAATGTCATAAAATATTATCGTGTTGTATAAATATATTGACTGCCTCCGTGGCGCAGTGGGCGTATAGCCGGCTGAGCCGCAGGAGATTGCGGGTTCGATTCCCGCCGCGGAACAAATGTTTGCATGATCTACAGATATTTGTTCCGTGTCTGGGTGTTTTTCTATATATTATAAGTATGTTATATATTTTCAAAAAAAAAGTATGTAAGTATTCAATCAGTTATCTGGTTCCCATAGTACAAGCTCTGCTTAGTTTGGGGCTAGATAGCGCTGTGTGAAATGTCCAGCAATATTTATTTATTTGTTATTTATATCTAAAGTTATATAACTGCGGTGTGGGGAGCACCATATCTCTAACTTATGTTGCTATAATCTGACATGTGAAAGCAATTAATGAATTAAGTATTGAATTAATAGGCTATTTTTTGAAGTGAAAACTTCTATAAGCACGTTGGGCATTTTTTTTAATAGCGAGAATCGAACCTGTTACATATCAGTCGTTAATCGCCTACCACGTCTTGAAGTATGTAGTTATATCTCAAGCGTTACGCTCTTAGATTCCAATAATTCTTTTTACCTAATATTACTACCTATTTGGTCTGAAAATGGGGTTGTAATTTTTATACCTCTATTTAGGACGGGTAGACCGTTGCACGATGGGTCCTTCAGACCGTTCGAGTAGGATCCACTTGAAAGCTGAATGTGGAATAAATTAAATACTCACTTCCATTAGCGTCCTGTAGTGTGTAAAGTACTCGTATTTGAAAACATTTATCGTGGCAATTTGGAGGCACATTTTAGAAATAGAACTGAATTGAATTTTGTAAAAACTTATAAGCCGAAATATACATTTTTTTAGAGTATCAACTAAAGTTGTCTGGTAGAGATAACAACACCAATTGTATCTCAATCACATTATTCTAACCACCGCCACCGCTATATGGTAGAAATACCTCCCATTCGTACAAAGCGGTTCTCTTCGACCTTTATTATGCGCACCGCCATGGAGTGGAACGCCTTGCCAGAGTCTGTGTCTCTTGATAGCTACAACCTGGGTATCCTTAAGTCGCGAGTGAATAGGTTTATTCTAGGCAAGTGTGTACCATCGTAGACTGCATCATCGCTTACCATCAGGTGAGATAGTGGTCAAACGCATGTATAAAAAAAATTTATAACACATACATAACTCTGTTTGTTTGTTAGTTTGTTAGTTTGTTTGTTACCTTTACACGACTAAACGGCTGAATGGATCGTAATTAAATTTTGCAAGGAGATAAATCCTGGGAAAAGATATAGGCTACTTTTTAGCCCAACTCCGCAAAATGAGGGTAATGTTTTATTGAAAAACCACCTGTGCGAAGCCGCGGGCAGGTCAGCTAGTATTAAATATTAAGATTCATTACACAAATAAATAAACAATTACGTAATGTTACTATAATAATTAATACATACGATACAAATAACATACATTGAAAGAAACATATGCTTAATTTATGACGACTCTTCAGATAGATAGTAATGACCCTATACTTAAATACTGCTAGTGAGGGAGATCGTCTTATGGAGACCGGCAATGTGTTCCCTAAGTGGACTGTTTGGACGGTAATGACTTTTTTTTATGGCCTCAAAGTCGTTTTCTAAATCTAAATAACTCATATCATGTTTGGTCACACCGGGATCATTCCTTGAGAAACAAGGAATAAAATATTTAGGTATAAAATAATTATAAAAAAACAACTTTTTATATTGTGCAGTTTGGGAGAAGACGATCTTGTTACTTCAAAAAAAAAACGGCAAGTGCGAGTCGATAAAAAATGCGACAGAAACGGCAAATAAATCATGTCTGTTGTATCGGAGCCCCACTTAAATATTTATTTTATTCTGTTTTTAGTATTTCTTGTTATAGCAGCAACAGAAATACATCATCTGTGAATATTTCAACTGTCCTATCACGGTTCATGAGATACAGCCTAGTGACAGACGGACAGACAGACCGACAGACAGACAGACAGGCAGACAGACGGACAGACAGACAGCGGAGTCTTAGTAATAGGGCCCCGTTTTACCCTTTGAGTACGGAACTCTAAAAACTGGCGTGAGAATGCCAAAGTCAGGCTCAAGTGCAACTCTGATCAGCAGTGGCACAACGTATGATAGTATTACTGTTGGGGTCTTTCATATTATTATATTATATAAAGCTCGATTACCACTCACTGACTGACTGACTCATTGACATGTTTGTTCTCCCAGATGCCACCTCGTAGGGTGAAAATGTTTGGTGGGATCGTATAGAGGGAGTTCCGATGAGTTGGGAATAAATCCTAAAGTACCCCTTTTGTCCCCCATTCGCTCCCATCCACCTCGTATCTCGGAAAGTATAGGTCTTAGAGCGTTGGTGCAAAAACTAATGTTGCAGAGGACATTTTTTTATATCCGGTTCCAGAAAAAAAAAAATTGTCTTTCATACAAAAAAAAAATTGTCCCATACAAAATATTTCTGTATGAATACCGTAAACCGTATATTTCGTTTGCCGTAATTTTCATACTGTTTTTGTAGGGAGCCCATGGCTTGTGTGTACTATAAAATTACTGTAAATTTGCTTGATTCTATATAATGGTGGTGGAGGGGCATGAGACAACTTTCATAGTTTTTGCAAAGGTCATCATCATCATTTTGGAACATCCAATTTTTTTTTTTTTTTTAGTATGTAACGTTCATCATGTTTATTTTGGAACATCCACATTTTTTTAATTATGCCTCATCCACAATGATCACTTTGAAACGTCATTTTTTTTTTTTTATTATGCAACATCCACTGTGATCATTTTGGTACATCATTTTTTTAATTATGCCTCATCCACAATGATCACTTTGGAACGTCAATTATTTTTTTTTATTATGCATCATCCACTGTGATCATTTTGGTACATCATTTTTTTAATTATGCCTCATCCACAATGATCACTTTGGAACGTCAATTTTTTTTTTATTATGCAACATCCACTGTGATCATTTTGGTACATCATTTTTTTAATTATGCCTCATCCACAATGATCACTTTGGAACGTCAATTTTTTTTTTATTATGCATCATCCACTGTGATCATTTTGTAAAATCTTTTTTTTTCAATTATGCCTCATCCACAATGATCACTTTGAAACGTCATTTTTTTTTTTATTATGCAACATCCACTGTGATCATTTTGGTACATCATTTTTTTAATTATGCCTCATCCACAATGATCACTTTGGAACGTCAATTATTATTTTTTTTTATTATGCATCATCCACTGTGATCATTTTGGAACATCATTTTTTTTGATTATGCCTCATCCACAATGATCACTTTGGAACGTCAATTATTATTTTTTTTTTGTATTATGCAACATCCACTGTGATCATTTTGGTACATCATTTTTTTTATTATGCCTCATCCACAATGATCACTTTGGAACGTCAATTATTTTTTTTTATTATGCAAAATCCTTTGTGATCTTTTTGGAAAATCAATTTTTTTTAATTATGCCTCATCCACAATGATCACTTTTGGAACGTCAATTTTTTTTTACTATGCAAAATCCTTTGTGATCATTTTGGAACATCATTTTGTTTTAAATTATGCCTCATCCACAATGATCACTTTTGGAACGTCATTTTTTTTATTATGCAAAATCCTTTGTGATCATTTTGGAAAATCATTTTTTTTAAATTATGCCTCATCCACAATGATTATTTTGGAACGTCAATTTCTTTTTTTTTATTATGCAATATCCACTGTGATAATTTTGGAACATCAATTTTTTTTAATTATGCCTCATCAGCAATGATCATTTTGGAACGTCAATTTTTTTTTAAATTATGCCTCATCCACAATGATCACTTTTGGAACGTCAATTTTTTTTTTATTATGCAACATCCACTGTGATCATTTTGGAACATCAATTTTTTTTTATTTATGCCTCATCCACTATGATCATTTTTGAACGTCAATTTTTTTTTATTATGCGACATCCACTATTTGAACATTCTCTTTGATTGCTTGTTACACTTCGTCATCCTCTTTTATTGTTTCTTCCGCCTCCACATCTTCTATTTTTGCATGTTCCACTTCGTTATCCTTTTAAAATGCTTCTTCTACTTCATATCCTCTTTAATTGCTTCAGTTACTTCATTATGCGCTCTACAAAATTGTGGTGTTTCATACAAAACTTCAATCGCTCATATCTTCTAAACGGGAAGAGCTAGCCCTAGCAAACTTGTACAAAATATTGGTGTAAATTTTTGGTGGAACTGTTTTTTTATTGTCATCCTTGACATCCTTTTTGAATGCTTCTCTCACTTCGTCATCTTCTTTGAATGTTTTTTCCACTTCGACATCATCTTTGACTGCTTCTTTAACTTCGATATCCTCTTTGATTGCTTCTCCCACTTCGATATCGTCTTTGACTGCTTCTTCCATTTCGATATCGTCTTTGATTGCTTTTTCACTTCGTCATCTTCTTTGAATGCTTCTACCACCTTGGTATCCTCTTTGATTGCTTACTCAACTTCAATTTCCTCTTTGATTGTTTCTGCCACTTCGATATCCTATTTGATTGCTTCTCCCACTTCAACATTCTCTTTGATAGTTTCTTCCACTTCGATATCCAATCAACAAATTTATGATTTTTCTTACAAAACTTTAATCGCTCGTATCTTCGAAACGGGAAGAGATAGCACTAGCAAACTTTGACAAAATATTAGTACAAATTTTTGATCATTATCATTTTACAACATACATTTATATTATGCAACGTCAATCCTGATCATTTTGGAACGTCCAGATTTTTTTTATGCAACGTTCATCATGATCTTTTTTGCAACGTTCAATTTTTTTTATACAACTATTATCATGATCATTTTGGAACATCCAATTTTTTTCTCTTTGATTGCTTGTTCCACTTCGATATCCTCTTTGATTGCTTCTTCCACATTGATATCCTATTTGATTGCTTCTTTAACTTTGGTATCCTCTACGATTGCTTCTTCCACTTCGATATCCTCTTTTATTCCTTCTTCATCTTCAATATCCATTGGATTGCTTCTTCATCTTTGATATCCTCTTTGATGGCATTTTCACTTCGGTATCCTCTGTAAGGGCTCCTTCCTCTTTGATTTCCGTTTGATTGCTTCTTGCACTGCAATATTTTCTTTGATTGCGTCTTCATATTCGATATCGTTTTTGATTGCATTTTTACTTCGATATCCTGTGATGGCTTCTTCCACTTTGATATCCTCTTTGATTGCTTCTTCCACTTCGATATCCGCTTTGATTGCTTGTTCCATTTTGATATCGTCTTTGACTATTTCTTTCACTTCGATATAGTCTTTGATTGCTTTTTTCAGTTCGTCATCCTCTTTGAATACTTCTACCAACTCGGTATCCTCTTTGATTCCTTAGTCAACTTCAATTTCCTCTTTGATTGTTTTTGCTACTTCGATATCCTATTTGATTGCTTCTCCCACTTCAATATCCTCTTTGTTTACTCCTTCCACTTCGATATCATCTTCGATTTCCTTTTGATTGCTTCTTGCACTGCATTATTCTCTTTGATTGCGTCTTCATCTTCGATATCGTCTTTGATAGCATTTTCACTTCGATATCCTCTGTGATGGCTTCTTCCACTTCGATACCCTCTTTGATTGCTTCTTCCACTTCGATATCCTCTTTGATTGTTTCTTCCGCCTCGACATCTTCTATTTTTGCATGTTCCACTTCGTTATCCCTTTAAAATGCTTCTTCTACTTTCATATCCTCTTTAATTGCTTCAGTTACTTCATTATGCTCTCTACAAAATTGTGGTCTTTCATACAAAACTTCAATCGCTCGTATCTTCTAAACGGGAAGAGATAGCCCTAGCAAACTTGTACAAAATATTGGTATAAATTTTTGGTGCAACTGTTTTTTTATTGTCATCCTTGACATCCGTTTTGAATGCTTCTCTCACTTCGTCATCTTCTTTGAATGTTTTTTCCACTTCGACATCATCTTTGACTGCTTCTTTAACTTCGATATCCTCTTTGATTGCTTCTCCCACTTCGATATCGTCTTTGACTGCTTCTTCCATTTCGATATCGTCTTTGATTGCTTTTTTCACTTCGTCATCTTCTTTGAATGCTTCTACCACCTCGGTATCCTCTTTGATTGCTTACTCAACTTCAATTTCCTCTTTGATTGTTTCTCCCTCTTCGATATCGTCTTTGACTGCTTCTTCCATTTCGATATCGTCTTTGATTGCTTTTTTCACTTCGTCATCTTCTTTGAATGCTTCTACCGCCTCGGTATCCTCTTTGATTGCTTACTCAACTTCAATTTCCTCTTTGATTGTTTCTGCCACTTCGATATCCTATTTGATTGCTTCTTCCACTTCAACATTCTCTTTGATAGTTTCTTCCACTTCGATATCCAATCAACAAATTTATGATTTTTCTTACAAAACTTTAATCGCTCGTATCTTCTAAACGGGAAGAGATAGCACTAGCAAACTTTGACAAAATATTAGTACAAATTTTTGATCATTATCATTTTGCAACATACATTTATATTATGCAACGTCAATCATGATCATTTTGGAACGTCCAGATTTTTTTTTATGCAACGTTCATCATGATCTTTTTTGCAACGTTCAATTTTTTTTTATACAACCATTATCATGATCATTTTGGAACATCCAATTTTTTTCTCTTTGATTGCTTGTTTATCTTTGATTGCTTCTTTAACTTTGATATCCTCTACGATTGCTTGTTCCGCTTCGATATCCTCTTTTATTCCTTCTTCATCTTCAATATCCATTGGATTGCTTCTTCCACTTCGATATCGTCTTTGATTGCTTTTTTTACTTCGTCATCCTCTTAGAATGCTTCTACCACCTTGGTATCCTCTTTGATTTCTTCCTCAACTTTAATTTCCTCTTTGATTGTTTCTGCTACTTCGATATCCTATTTGATTGCTTCTTTCACTTCAATATCCTCTTTGATTGCTTCTTCCACTTCGATATCATCTTTGATTGCTTCTTCCACTTCGATATCCTCTAAGATTGCTTCTTCCACTTCGATACCTTCTTTGATTGCTTCTTCCACTTCGATATCGTCTTTGATTGCTTTTTTCACTTCGTCATCTTAGAATGCTTCTACCACCTCGGTATCCTCTTTGATTGCTTACTCAACTTCAATTTCCTCTTTAATAGTTTCTGCTAATTCGATATCCTATTTGATTGCTGCTTTCACTTCAATATCCTGTTTGATTGCTTCTTGCACTTCGAAATCATATTTGATTGCTGCTTCCATTTGGATATCTTCTTTGATTTGATTGCTTCTTCCATTTCGATATCGTCTTTGACTGCTTCTTACACATGTATATCCTTTTTGATCGCTTTTAACAGCTCGAAATCCTCTTTGATTGCTTCTTCGACAAAAACAATAACACGCGAGTTGCGTGCAACTCGCGCACTACGCAACCTCTAGTTATATTATATAAAGCTCGATTACCACTCACTGACTGACTGACTCATTGACATGTTTGTTCTCCCAGATGCCACCTCGTAGGGTGAAAATGTTTGGTGGGATCGTATAGAGGGAGTTCCGATGAGTTGGGAATAAATCCTAAAGTACCCCTTTTGTCCCCCATTCGCTCCCATCCACCTCGTATCTCGGAAAGTATAGGTCTTACAGCGTTGGCGCAAAAACTAATGTTGCAGAGGACATTTTTTTATATCCGGTTCCATGAAAAAAAAATGGTCTTTCATACAAAAAAAAATTGTCCCATACAAAATATTTCTGTATGAATACCGTAAACCGTATATTTCGTTTGCCGTAATTTTCATACTGTTTTTGTAGGGAGCCCACTGCTTGTGTGTACTATAAAATTACTGTAAATTTGCTTGATTCTATATAATGGTAGTGGAGGGACATGAGATAACTTTCATAGTTTTTGCAAAGGTCATCATCATCATTTTGAAACATCCAATTTTTTTTTTTTTTTTAGTATGCAACGTTCATCATGTTTATTTTGGAACATCCACATTTTTTTAATTATGCCTCATCCACAATGATCACTTTGGAACGTCATTTTTTTTTTTTTATTATGCAACATCTACTGTGATATTTTGGTACATCATTTTTTTTAATTATGCCTCATCCACAATGATCACTTTGGAACGTCAATTATTATTTTTTTTTTTATTATGCAACATCCACTATGATCATGTTGGTACATCATTTTTTTAATTACGCCTCATCCACAATGATCACTTTGGAACGTCAATTATTTTTTATTTTTGTATTATGCATCATCCACTGTGATCATTTTGGAACATTATTTTTTTTTCAATTATGCCTCATCCACTATGATCACTTTGGAACGTCATTTTTTTTTTATTATGCAATATCCACTGTGATATTTTGGTACATCATTTTTTTTAATTATGCCTCATCCACAATGATCACTTTGGAACGTCAATTTTTTTTTTATTATGCAACATCCACTGTGATATTTTGGTACATCATTTTTTTTTAATTATGCCTCATCCACAATGATCACTTTGGAACGTCAATTATTATTATTTTTTTTTATTATGCAACATCCACTATGATCATTTTGGTACATCATTTTTTTAATTACGCCTCATCCACAATGATCACTTTGGAACGTCAATTATTTTTTATTTTTTTATTATGCATCATCCACTGTGATCATTTTGGAACATCATTTTTTTTCAATTATGCCCCATCCACTATGATCACTTTGGAACGTCATTTTTTTTTTATTATGCAACATCCACTGTGATATTTTGGTACATCATTTTTTTTAATTATGCCTCATCCACAATGATCACTTTGGAACGTCAATTATTTTTTTTTTATGCAACATCCACTATGATCATTTTGGTACATCATTTTTTTAATTACGCCTCATCCACAAGGATCACTTTGGAACGTCAATTATTTTTTATTTTTTTATTATGCATCATCCACTGTGATCATTTTGGAACATAATTTTTTTTAATTATGCCTCATCCACAAGGATCATTTTGGAACGTCAATTTTTTTTTTACTATGCAAAATCCTTTGTGATCATTTTGGAAAATCAATGTTTTTTCAATTATGCCCCATCCACTATGATCACTTTGGAACGTCATTTTTTTTTATTATGCAACATCCACCGTGATATTTTGGTACATCATTTTTTTTAATTATGCCTCATCCACAATGATCACTTTGGAACGTCAATTTTTTTTTTTATGCAACATCCACTATGATCATTTTGGTACATCATTTTTTTAATTACGCCTCATCCACAAGGATCACTTTGGAACGTCAATTATTTTTTATTTTTTTATTATGCATCATCCACTGTGATCATTTTGGAACATCATTTTTTTTCAATTATGCCCCATCCACTATGATCACTTTGGAACGTCATTTTTTTTTTATTATGCAACATCCACTGTGATATTTTGGTACATCATTTTTTTTAATTATGCCTCATCCACAATGATCACTTTGGAACGTCAATTTTTTTTTTTTATGCAACATCCACTATGATCATTTTGGTACATCATTTTTTTAATTACGCCTCATCCACAAGGATCACTTTGGAACGTCAATTATTTTTTATTTTTTTATTATGCATCATCCACTGTGATCATTTTGGAACATAATTTTTTTTAATTATGCCTCATCCACAAGGATCATTTTAGAACGTCATTTTTTTTTTACTATGCAAAATCCTTTGTGATCATTTTGGAAAATCAATTTTTTTTCAATTATGCCCCATCCACTATGATCACTTTGGAACGTCATTTTTTTTTTATTATGCAACATCCACTGTGATATTTTGGTACATCATTTTTTTTAATTATGCCTCATCCACAATGATCACTTTGGAACGTCAATTTTTTTTTTTTTATGCAACATCCACTATGATCATTTTGGTACATCATTTTTTTAATTACGCCTCATCCACAAGGATCACTTTGGAACGTCAATTATTTTTTATTTTTTTATTATGCATCATCCACTGTGATCATTTTGGAACATTATTTTTTTCAATTATGCCTCATCCACTATGATCACTTTGGAACGTCATTTTTTTTTATTATGCAATATCCACTGTGATATTTTGGTACATCATTTTTTTAATTATGCCTCATCCACAATGATCACTTTGGAACGTTATTTTTTTTTATTATGCAACATCCACTATGATCATTTTGGTACATTATTTTTTTCAATTATGCCTCATCCACTATGATCACTTTGGAACGTCATTTTTTTTTTATTATGCAATATCCACTGTGATATTTTGGTACATCATTTTTTTAATTATGCCTCATCCACAATGATCACTTTGGAACGTTATTTTTTTTTTTATTATGCAACATCCACTATGATCATTTTGGTACATAATTTTTTTTAATTACGCCTCATCCACAATGATCACTTTGGAACGTCAATTATTTTTTATTTTTTTATTATGCATCATCAACTGTGATCATTTTGGAACATAATTTTTTTTAATTATGCCTCATCCACAAGGATCATTTTGGAACGTCAATTTTTTTTTTACTATGCAAAATCTTTTGTGATCATTTTGGAAAATCAATTTTTTTTAATTATGCCTCATCCACAATGATCATTTTGGAACGTCAATTTTTTTTTATTATGCAAAATCCTTTGTGATCATTTTGGAAATCATTTTTTTTTTAATTATGCCTCATCCACAATGATCATTTTGGAACGTAAATTTTTTTTTATTATGCAAAATCCTTTGTGATCATTTTGGAAATCATTTTTTTTTTAATTATGCCTCATCCACAATGATCACTTTTGGAACGTCAATTTTTTTTTATTATGCAACATCCACTGTGATCATTTTGGAACATCAGTTTTTTTTTAATTATGCCTCATCCACAATGATCATTTTGGAACGTCAATTTTTTTTTATTATGCAACATCCACTATGATCATTTTGGTACATCATTTTTTTTAATTACGCCTCATCCACAATGATCACTTTGGAACGTCAATTATTTTTTATTTTTTTATTATGCATCATCAACTGTGATCATTTTGGAACATAATTTTTTTTAATTATGCCTCATCCACAAGGATCATTTTGGAACGTCAATTTTTTTTTTACTATGCAAAATCCTTTGTGATCATTTTGGAAAATCAATTTTTTTTAAATTATGCCTCATCCACAATGATCATTTTGGAACGACAATTTTTTTTTTTTATTATGCAAAATCCTTTGTGATCATTTTGGAAAATCATTTGTTTTTTAATTATGCCTCATCCACAATGATCACTTTTGGAACGTCAATTTTTTTTTTATTATGCAACATCCACTGTGATCATTTTGGAACATCAGTTTTTTTTAATTATGCCTCATCCACAATGATCATTTTGAAACGTTATTTTTTTTTATTATGCAACATCCACTGTGATCATTTTCGAACATCAATTTTTTTTTTAATTATGCCTCATCCACAATGATTATTTTGGAACGTCAATTTTTTTTTTTTATTTTGCAACATCCACTGTGATCATTTTGGAAAATCAATTTTTTTTAATTATGCCTCATCCACAAAGATCACTTTTGGAACGTCAATTTTTTTTAATATGCAACATCCACTGTGATCATTTTGGAACGTCAATTTTTTTTTATAATGTAACATCCACTATGATCATTTTGGAACATCATTTTATTTTAATTATGCCTCATCCACTATGATCATTTTGGAACGTCGAAATACTTTTTAATTGCTTCTTCTACTTGGATATCTTTTTTGATTGCTTCTTCCACTTCGATATCCTCTTTGAATGTTTCTTCCACTTTCATATCTTCTCAACAAAATTATGATTTTACTTAAAAACTTTAATCGCTCGTATCGTCTTAACAAAAATAAATAGGCATAGTAAACTTTTACAAAATGGTGGCACAAATTTTGGGTAAAATCGTTTTTTCATTGTCATGACAGTCTTTTTACATGCTTCTCTCACTTCGATATCCTCTTTGATGGCTTCTTCCACTTCGATATACTTTTTAATTGCTTCTTCTACTTGGATATATTTTTTGATTGCTTCTTGCATTTCGATATCCCTCATCAAAATTACGATTTTCCTTAAAAAACTTTAATCGTTCGTATCTTTTAAACGGTAAGAGATAGACATAACAAACTTTTATAATATGGTAGCACAAATTTTTGGTGGAATCGTTATTTTACGGTCATCATCGCCCTTGACATCATTTTGAATTCTTCTCTCACTTACTTTTCGTCTTCGAATGTTTCTTCCACTTTGATATCCTCTTTGTTTATTTCTACAACTTCAAAATCCTCTTTGATGGCATTTTTACTTCAATATATATTTTTGAATTGCTTTTTCTAATTTTATATTTTCTTCAATTACTTCTTTTACTTCAATATCCACTCTACAAAATTATGGGTTTTAACAAATTTGAAATCGCTCGTATCTTCTAAACGGGAAGAGTTACCCCCAGCAAACTTTTACAAAATATTGGTACTAATTTTTGGTGGAATAGTTTTTTAATACCATCATTGCCCATGAGTTATGTTTTGAATGCTTCTCTTACTTTGTCTTCCGCTTTGAATGCTTCTTTCACCTGGATATCCTCTATTTTTGCTTCTTCCACTTTGATATCCTTTTTAATTGCTTTTTCTACTTATATTATTTTCTTCAATTGCTTCTTTTACTACAATTTCCACTCTACTACATCTTTGACTGCTTCTTTAACTTCGATATCCTCTTTGATTGCTTCTCCCACTTCGATATCGTCTTTGACTGCTTCTTCCATTTCGATATCGTCTTTCATTGCTTTTTCACTTCGTCATCTTCTTTGAATGCTTCTACCACCTTGGTATCCTCTTTGATTGCTTACTCAACTTCAATTTCCGCTTTGATTGTTTCTGCCACTTCGATATCCTATTTGATTGCTTCTTCCACTTCAACATTCTCTTTGATAGTTTCTTCCACTTCGATATCCAATCAACAAATTTATGATTTTTCATACAAAACTTCAATCGCTCATATCTTCTAAACGGGAAGAGATAGCCCTAGCAAACTTGTACAAAATATTGGTATAAACTTTTGGTGGAACTGTTTTTTTATTGTCATCCTTGACATCCTTTTTGAATGCTTCTCTCACTTCGTCATCTTCTTTGAATGTTTTTTCCACTTCGACATCATCTTTGACTGCTTCTTTAACTTCGATATCCTCTTTGATTGCTTCTCCCACTTCGATATCGTCTTTGACTGCTTCTTCCATTTCGATATCGTCTTTGATTGCTTTTTCACTTCGTCATCTTCTTTGAATGCTTCTACCACCTTGGTATCCTCTTTGATTGCTTACTCAACTTCAATTTCCGCTTTGATTGTTTCTGCCACTTCGATATCCTATTTGATTGCTTCTTCCACTTCAACATTCTCTTTGATAGTTTCTTCCACTTCGATATCCAATCAACAAATTTATGATTTTTCTTACAAAACTTTAATCGCTCGTATCTTCTAAACGGGAAGAGATAGCACTAGCAAACTTTGACAAAATATTAGTACAAATTTTTGATCATTATCATTTTACAACATACATTTATATTATGCAACGTCAATCCTGATCATTTTGGAACGTCCAGATTTTTTTTATGCAACGTTCATCATGATCTTTTTTGCAACGTTCAATTTTTTTTATACAACTATTATCATGATCATTTTGGAACATCCAATTTTTTTCTCTTTGATTGCTTGTTCCACTTCGATATCCTCTTTGATTGCTTCTTCCGCATTGATATCCTATTTGATTGCTTCTTTAACTTTGATATCCTCTACGATTGCTTGTTCCACTTCGATATCCTCTTTTATTCCTTCTTTATCTTCAATATCCATTGGATTGCTTCTTCATCTTTGATATCCTCTTTGATGGCATTTTCACTTCGGTATCCTCTGTAAGGGCTCCTTCCTCTTTGATTTCCGTTTGATTGCTTCTTGCACTGCAATATTTTCTTTGATTGCGTCTTCATATTCGATATCGTTTTTGATTGCATTTTTACTTCGATATCCTGTGATGGCTTCTTCCACTTTGATATCCTCTTTGATTGCTTCTTCCACTTCGATATCCGCTTTGATTGCTTGTTCCATTTTGATATCGTCTTTGACTATTTCTTTCACTTCGATATCGTCTTTGATTGCTTTTTTCACTTCGTCATCCTCTTTGAATACTTCTACCAACTCGGTATCCTCTTTGATTCCTTAGTCAACTTCAATTTCCTCTTTGATTGTTTTTGCTACTTCGATATCCTATTTGATTGCTTCTCCCACTTCAATATCCTCTTTGTTTACTCCTTCCACTTCGATATCATCTTCGATTTCCTTTTGATTGCTTCTTGCACTGCATTATTCTATTTGATTGCGTCTACATCTTCGATATCGTCTTTGATAGCATTTTCACTTCGATATCCTCTGTGATGGCTTCTTCCACTTCGATATCCTCTTTGATTGTTTCTTCCGCCTCGACATCTTCTATTTTTGCATGTTCCACTTCGTTATCCCTTTAAAATGCTTCTTCTACTTTCATATCCTCTTTAATTGCTTCAGTTACTTCATTATGCTCTCTACAAAATTGTGGTCTTTCATACAAAACTTCAATCGCTCGTATCTTCTAAACGGGAAGAGATAGCCCTAGCAAACTTGTACAAAATATTGGTATAAATTTTTGGTGCAACTGTTTTTTTATTGTCATCCTTGACATCCTTTTTAAATGCTTCTCTCACTTCGTCATCTTCTTTGAATGTTTTTTCCACTTCGACATCATCTTTGACTGCTTCTTTAACTTCGATATCCTCTTTGATTGCTTCTCCCACTTCGATATCGTCTTTGACTGCTTCTTCCATTTCGATATCGTCTTTGATTGCTTTTTCACTTCGTCATCTTCTTTGAATGCTTCTACCACCTTGGTATCCTCTTTGATTGCTTACTCAACTTCAATTTCCGCTTTGATTGTTTTTGCCACTTCGATATCCTATTTGATTGCTTCTTCCACTTCAACATTCTCTTTGATAGTTTCTTCCACTTCGATATCCAATCAACAAATTTATGATTTTTCTTACAAAACTTTAATCGCTCGTATCTTCTAAACGGGAAGAGATAGCACTAGCAAACTTTGACAAAATATTAGTACAAATTTTTGATCATTATCATTTTGCAACATACATTTATATTATGCAACGTCAATCATGATCATTTTGGAACGTCCAGATTTTTTTTATGCAACGTTCATCATGATCTTTTTTGCAACGTTCAATTTTTTTTTATACAACCAGTATCATGATCATTTTGGAACATCAAATTTTTTTCTCTTTGATTGCTTGTTCCACTTCGATATCCTCTTTGATTGCTTCTTCCACATTGGTATCCTCTTTGATTGCTTCTTTAACTTTGATATCCTCTACGATTGCTTGTTCTGCTTCGATATCCTCTTTTATTCCTTCGTCATCTTCAATATCCATTGGATTGCTTCTTCCACTTCGATATCGTCTTTGATTGCTTTTTTTACTTCGTCATCCTCTTAGAATGCTTCTACCACCTTGGTATCCTCTTTGATTTCTTCCTCAACTTTAATTTCCTCTTTGATTGTTTCTGCTACTTCGATATCCTATTTGATTGCTTCTTTCACTTCAATATCCTCTTTGATTGCTTCTTCCACTTCGATATCATCTTTGATTGCTGCTTCCACTTGGATATCCTCTTTGATTTGATTGCTTCTTCCATTTCGATATCGTCTTTGACTGCTTCTTACACATGGATATCCTGTTTGATGGCTTTTAACAGCTCGATATCCTCTTTAATTACTTCTTCGACTAAAAGAAAAACACGCGAGCTGCGTGCAGCTCGCGCACAACGCAACCTCTAGTTATATTATATAAAGCTCGATTACCACTCACTGACTGACTCATTGACATGTTTGTTCTCCCAGATGCCACCTCGTAGGGTGAAAATGTTTGGTGGGATCGTATAGAGGGAGTTCCGATGAGTTGGGAATAAATCCTAAAGTACCCCTTTTGTCCCCCATTCGCTCCCATCCACCTCGTATCTCGGAAAGTATAGGTCTTACAGCGTTGGCGCAAAAACTAATGTTGCAGAGGACATTTTTTTATATCCGGTTCCATGAAAAAAAAATGGTCTTTCATACAAAAAAAAAATTGTCCCATACAAAATATTTCTGTATGAATACCGTAAACCGTAAATTTCGTTTGCCGTAATTTTCATACTGTTTTTGTAGGGAGCCCACGGCTTGTGTGTACTATAAAATTACTGTAAATTTGCTTGATTCTATATAATGGTGGTGGAGGGACATGAGATAACTTTCATAGTTTTTGCAAAGGTCATCATCATCATTTTGGAACATCCAATTTTTTTTTTTTTTTAGTATGCAACGTTCATCATGTTTATTTTGGAACATCCACATTTTTTTAATTATGCCTCATCCACAATGATCACTTTGAAACGTCATTTTTTTTTATTATGCAACATCCACTGTGATCATTTTGGTACATCATTTTTTTAATTATGCCTCATCCAAAATGATCACTTTGGAACGTCAATTTTTTTTTTTTATTATGCATCATCCACTGTGATCATTTTGTAACATCATTTTTTTTTCAATTATGCCTCATCCACAATGATCACTTTGAAACGTCATTTTTTTTTTTTATTATGCAACATCCACTGTGATCATTTTGGTACATCATTTTTTTAATTACGCCTCATCCACAATGATCACTTTGAAACGTCAATTATTTTTTATTTTTTTATTATGCATCATCCACTGTGATCATTTTGGTACATCATTTTTTTTAATTATGCCTCATCCACAATGATCACTTTGGAACGTCAATTATTTTTTATTTTTTTTATTATGCAACATCCACTGTGATTATTTTGGTACATAATTTTTTTAATTACGCCTCATCCACAATGATCACTTTGGAACGTCAATTATTTTTTATTTTTTTATAATGCATCATCCACTGTGATCATTTTGGAAAATCAATTTTTTTAAATTATGCCTCATCCACAATGATCACTTTTGGAACGTAAATTTTTTTTTTTACTATGCAAAATCCTTTGTGATCATTTTGGAACATCATTTTGTTTTAAATTATGCCTCATCCACAATGATCACTTTTGGAACGTCATTTTTTTTATTATGCAAAATCCTTTGTGATCATTTTGGAAAATCATTTTTTTTTTTAATTATGCCTCATCCACAATGATCATTTTGGAACGTCAATTTCTTTTTTTTTATTATGCAACATCCACTGTGATAATTTTGGAACATCAATTTTTTTAATTATGCCTCATCCGCAATGATCATTTTGGAACGTCAATTTTTTTTTTTAATTATGTCTCATCCACAATGATCACTTTTGGAACGTCAATTTTTTTTATTATGCAACATCCATTGTGATCATTTTGGAACATCAATTTTTTTTTATTTATGCCTCATCCACTATGATCATTTTGGAACGTCAATTTTTTTTTTATTATTCGACATCCACTATTCGAATATTATCTTTGATTGCTTCTTCCACTTCGATATCCTCTTTGATTGTTTCTTCCGCCTCGACATCTTCTATTTTTGCATGTTCCACTTCGTTATCCCTTTAAAATGCTTCTTCTACTTTCATATCCTCTTTAATTGCTTCAGTTACTTCATTATGCTCTCTACAAAATTGTGGTCTTTCATACAAAACTTCAATCGCTCGTATCTTCTAAACGGGAAGAGATAGCCCTAGCAAACTTGTACAAAATATTGGTATAAATTTTTGGTGCAACTGTTTTTTTATTGTCATCCTTGACATCCTTTTTAAATGCTTCTCTCACTTCGTCATCTTCTTTGAATGTTTTTTCCACTTCGACATCATCTTTGACTGCTTCTTTAACTTCGATATCCTCTTTGATTGCTTCTCCCACTTCGATATCGTCTTTGATTGCTTTTTTCACCTCGTCATCTTCTTTGAATGCTTCTACCGCCTCGGTATCCTCTTTGATTGCTTACTCAACTTCAATTTCCTCTTTGATTGTTTCTGCCACTTCGATATCCTATTTGATTGCTTCTTCCACTTCAACATTCTCTTTGATAGTTTCTTCCACTTCGATATCCAATCAACAAATTTATGATTTTTCTTACAAAACTTTAATCGCTCGTATCTTCTAAACGGGAAGAGATAGCACTAGCAAACTTTGAAAAAATATTAGTACAAATTTTTGATCATTATTATTTTGCAACATACATTTATATTATGCAACGTCAATCATGATCATTTTGGAACGTCCAGATTTTTTTTTATGCAACGTTCATCATGATCTTTTTTGCAACGTTCAATTTTTTTTATACAACCATTATCATGATCATTTTGGAACATCCAATTTTTTTCTCTTTGATTGCTTGTTCCACTTCGATATCCTCTTTGATTGCTTCTTCCACATTGGTATCCTCTTCGATTGCTTCTTTAACTTTGATATCCTCTACGATTGCTTGTTCCGCTTCGATATCCTCTTTTATTCCTTCTTCATCTTCAATATCCATTGGATTGCTTCTTCCACTTCGATATCGTCTTTGATTGCTTTTTTTACTTCGTCATCCTCTTAGAATGCTTCTACCACCTTGGTATCCTCTTTGATTTCTTCCTCAACTTTAATTTCCTCTTTGATTGTTTCTGCTACTTCGATATCCTATTTGATTGCTTGTTCCATTTTGATATCGTCTTTGACTATTTCTTTCACTTCGATATCGTCTTTGATTGCTTTTTTCACTTCGTCATCCTCTTTGAATACTTCTACCAACTCGGTATCCTCTTTGATTCCTTAGTCAACTTCAATTTCCTCTTTGATTGTTTTTGCTACTTCGATATCCTATTTGATTGCTTCTCCCACTTCAATATCCTCTTTGTTTACTCCTTCCACTTCAATATCATCTTCGATTTCCTGTTGATTGCTTCTTGCACTGCATTATTCTCTTTGATTGCGTCTTCATCTTCGATATCGTCTTTGATAGCATTTTCACTTCGGTATCCTCTTTGATTGCTTCTTCCACTTCGATATCCTCTTTGATTGTTTCTTCCGCCTCGACATCTTCTATTTTTGCATGTTCCACTTCGTTATCCCTTTAAAATGCTTCTTCTACTTTCATATCCTCTTTAATTGCTTCAGTTACTTCATTATGCTCTCTACAAAATTGTGGTCTTTCATACAAAACTTCAATCGCTCGTATCTTCTAAACGGGAAGAGATAGCCCTAGCAAACTTGTACAAAATATTGGTATAAATTTTTGGTGCAACTGTTTTTTTATTGTCATCCTTGACATCCTTTTTGAATGCTTCTCTCACTTCGTCATCTTCTTTGAATGTTTTTTCCACTTCGACATCATCTTTGACTGCTTCTTTAACTTCGATATCCTCTTTGATTGCTTCTCCCACTTCGATATCGTCTTTGATTGCTTTTTTCACTTCGTCATCTTCTTTGAATGCTTCTACCGCCTCGGTATCCTCTTTGATTGCTTACTCAACTTCAATTTCCTCTTTGATTGTTTCTGCCACTTCGATATCCTATTTGATTGCTTCTTCCACTTGAACACATTCTCTTTGATAGTTTCTTCCACTTCGATATCCAATCAACAAATTTATGATTTTTCTTACAAAACTTTAATCGCTAATATCTTCTAAACGGGAAGAGATAGCACTAGCAAACTTTGACAAAATATTAGTTCAAATTTTTGATCATTATCATTTTACAACATACATTTATATTATGCAACGTCAATCCTGATCATTTTGGAACGTCCAGATTTTTTTTTATGCAACATTCATCATGATCTTTTTTGCAACGTTCAATTTTTTTTATACAACTATTATCATGATCATTTTGGAACATCCAATTTTTTTCTCTTTGATTGCTTGTTCCACTTCGATATCCTCTTTGATTGCTTCTTCCACATTGATATCCTATTTGATTGCTTCTTTAACTTTGATATCCTCTACGATTGCTTGTTCCACTTCGATATCCTCTTTTATTCCTTCTTCATCTTCAATATCCATTGGATTGCTTCTTCATCTTTGATATCCTCTTTGATGGCATTTTCACTTCGGTATCCTCTGTAAGGGCTCCTTCCTCTTTGATTTCCGTTTGATTGCTTCTTGCACTGCAATATTTTCTTTGATTGCGTCTTCATATTCGATATCGTTTTTGATTGCATTTTTACTTCGATATCCTGTGATGGCTTCTTCCACTTTGATATCCTCTTTGATTGCGTCTTCCACTTCGATATCCGCTTTGATTGCTTGTTCCATTTTGATATCGTCTTTGACTATTTCTTTCACTTCGATATCGTCTTTGATTGCTTTTTTCACTTCGTCATCCTCTTTGAATACTTCTACCAACTCGGTATCCTCTTTGATTCCTTAGTCAACTTCAATTTCCTCTTTGATTGTTTTTGCTACTTCGATATCCTATTTGATTGCTTCTCCCACTTCAATATCCTCTTTGTTTACTCCTTCCACTTCAATATCATCTTCGATTTCCTTTTGATTGCTTCTTGCACTGCATTATTCTCTTTGATTGCGTCTTCATCTTCGATATCGTCTTTGATAGCATTTTCACTTCGATATCCTCTGTGATGGCTTCTTCCACTTCGATACCCTCTTTGATTGCTTCTTCCACTTCGATATCCTCTTTGATTGTTTCTTCCGCCTCGACATCTTCTATTTTTGCATGTTCCACTTCGTTATCCCTTTAAAATGCTTCTTCTACTTTCATATCCTCTTTAATTGCTTCAGTTACTTCATTATGCTCTCTACAAAATTGTGGTCTTTCATACAAAACTTCAATCGCTCGTATCTTCTAAACGGGAAGAGATAGCCCTAGCAAACTTGTACAAAATATTGGTATAAATTTTTGGTGCAACTGTTTTTTTATTGTCATCCTTGACATCCTTTTTGAATGCTTCTCTCACTTCGTCATCTTCTTTGAATGTTTTTTCCACTTCGACATCATCTTTGACTGCTTCTTTAACTTCGATATCCTCTTTGATTGCTTCTCCCACTTCGATATCGTCTTTGATTGCTTTTTTCACCTCGTCATCTTCTTTGAATGCTTCTACCGCCTCGGTATCCTCTTTGATTGCTTACTCAACTTCAATTTCCTCTTTGATTGTTTCTGCCACTTCGATATCATATTTGATTGCTTCTTCCACTTCAACATTCTCTTTGATAGTTTCTTCCACTTCGATATCCAATCAACAAATTTATGATTTTTCTTACAAAACTTTAATCGCTCGTATCTTCTAAACGGGAAGAGATAGCACTAGCAAACTTTGAAAAAATATTAGTACAAATTTTTGATCATTATTATTTTGCAACATACATTTATATTATGCAACGTCAATCATGATCATTTTGGAACGTCCAGATTTTTTTTTATGCAACGTTCATCATGATCTTTTTTGCAACGTTCAATTTTTTTTATACAACCATTATCATGATCATTTTGGAACATCCAATTTTTTTCTCTTTGATTGCTTGTTCCACTTCGATATCCTCTTTGATTGCTTCTTCCACATTGGTATCCTCTTCGATTGCTTCTTTAACTTTGATATCCTCTACGATTGCTTGTTCCGCTTCGATATCCTCTTTTATTCCTTCTTCATCTTCAATATCCATTGGATTGCTTCTTCCACTTCGATATCGTCTTTGATTGCTTTTTTTACTTCGTCATCCTCTTAGAATGCTTCTACCACCTTGGTATCCTCTTTGATTTCTTCCTCAACTTTAATTTCCTCTTTGATTGTTTCTGCTACTTCGATATCCTATTTGATTGCTTGTTCCATTTTGATATCGTCTTTGACTATTTCTTTCACTTCGATATCGTCTTTGATTGCTTTTTTCACTTCGTCATCTTCTTTGAATGCTTCTACCGCCTCGGTATCCTCTTTGATTGCTTACTCAACTTCAATTTCCTCTTTGATTGTTTCTGCCACTTCGATATCCTATTTGATTGCTTCTTCCACTTCAACATTCTCTTTGATAGTTTCTTCCACTTCGATATCCAATCAACAAATTTATGATTTTTCTTACAAAACTTTAATCGCTCGTATCTTCTAAACGGGAAGAGATAGCACTAGCAAACTTTGAAAAAATATTAGTACAAATTTTTGATCATTATTATTTTGCAACATACATTTATATTATGCAACGTCAATCATGATCATTTTGGAACGTCCAGATTTTTTTTTATGCAACGTTCATCATGATCTTTTTTGCAACGTTCAATTTTTTTTATACAACCATTATCATGATCATTTTGGAACATCCAATTTTTTTCTCTTTGATTGCTTGTTCCACTTCGATATCCTCTTTGATTGCTTCTTCCACATTGGTATCCTCTTCGTTTGCTTCTTTAACTTTGATATCCTCTACGATTGCTTGTTCTGCTTCGATATCCTCTTTTATTCCTTCTTCATCTTCAATATCCATTGGATTGCTTCTTCCACTTCGATATCGTCTTTGATTGCTTTTTTTACTTCGTCATCCTCTTAGAATGCTTCTACCACCTTGGTATCCTCTTTGATTTCTTCCTCAACTTTAATTTCCTCTTTGATTGTTTCTGCTACTTCGATATCCTATTTGATTGCTTGTTCCATTTTGATATCGTCTTTGACTATTTCTTTCACTTCGATATCGTCTTTGATTGCTTTTTTCACTTCGTCATCTTCTTTGAATGCTTCTACCGCCTCGGTATCCTCTTTGATTGCTTACTCAACTTCAATTTCCTCTTTGATTGTTTCTGCCACTTCGATATCCTATTTGATTGCTTCTTCCACTTCAACATTCTCTTTGATAGTTTCTTCCACTTCGATATCCAATCAACAAATTTATGATTTTTCTTACAAAACTTTAATCGCTCGTATCTTCTAAACGGGAAGAGATAGCACTAGCAAACTTTGACAAAATATTAGTACAAATTTTTGATCATTATCATTTTGCAACAGACATTTATATTATGCAACGTCAATCATGATCATTTTGGAACGTCCAGATTTTTTTTTATGCAACGTTCATCATGATCTTTTTTGCAACGTTCAATTTTTTTTATACAACCATTATCATGATCATTTTGGAACATCCAAATTTTTTTTTCTTTGATTGCTTGTCCCACTTCGATATCCTCTTTGATTGCTTCTTCCACATTGGTATCCTCTTTGATTGCTTCTTTAACTTTGATATCCTCTACGATTGCTTGTTCCGCTTCGATATCCTCTTTTATTCCTTCTTCATCTTCAATATCCATTGGATTGCTTATTCCACTTCGATATCGTCTTTGATTGCTTTTTTTACTTCGCCATCCTCTTAGAATGCTTCTACCACCTTGGTATCCTCTTTGATTTCTTCCTCAACTTTAATTTCCTCTTTGATTGTTTCTGCTACTTCGATATCCTATTTGATTGCTTCTTTCACTTCAATATCCTCTTTGATTGCTTCTTCCACTTCGATATCATCTTTGATTGCTGCTTCCACTTGGAAATCCTCTTTGATTTGATTGCTTCTTCCATTTCGATATCGTCTTTGACTGCTTCTTACACATGGATATCCTCTTTGATGGCTTTTAACAGCTCGATATCCTCTTTAATTACTTCTTCGACTAAAAGAAAAACACGCGAGCTGCGAGCAGCTCGCGCACAACGCAACCTCTAGTTATATTATATAAAGCTCGATTACCACTGACTGACTGACTCATTGACATGTTTGTTCTCCCAGATGCCACCTCGTAGGGTGAAAATGTTTGGTGGGATCGTATAGAGGGAGTTCCGGTGAGTTGGGAATAAATCCTAAAGTCCCCCTTTTGTCCCCCATTCGCTCCCATCGACCTCGTATCTCGGAAAGTATAGGTCTTACAGCGTTGGTGCAAAAACTAATGTTGCAGAGGACATTTTTTTATATCCGGTTCCATGAAAAAAAAATTGTCTTTCATACAAAAAAAAAATTGTCCCATACAAAATATTTCTGTATGAATACCGTAAACCGTATATTTCGTTTGCCGTAATTTCCATACTGTTTTTGTAGGGAGCCAACGGCTTGTGTGTACTATAAAATTACTGTAAATTTGCTTGATTCTATATAATGGTGGTGGAGGGACATGAGATAACTTTCATAGTTTTTGCAAAGATCATCATCATCATTTTGGAACATCCAAATTTTTTTTTTTTTTTTTTAGTATGCAACGTTAATCATGTTTATTTTGGAACATCCACATTTTTTAATTATGCCTCATCCACAATGATCACTTTGGAACGTCAATTATTTTTTTTTATTATGCAACATCCACTGTGTTCATTTTGGTACATCATTTTTTTTAATTATGCCTCATCCACAATGATCACTTTGGAACGTCAATTTTTTTTTATGCATCATCCACTGTGATCATTTTGGAACATCATTTTTTTTTTCAATTATGCCTCATCCACTATGATCACTTTGGAACGTCAATTTTTTTTTTATTATGCAACATCCACTGTGATCATTTTGGTACATATTTTTTTTTAAATATGCCTCATCCACAATGATCACTTTGGAACGTCAATTATTTTTTTTTTATTATGCAACATCCACTGTGATCATACATCATTTTTTTAATTACGCCTCATCCACAATGATCACTTTGGAACGTCAATTTTTTTTTTATTATGCATCAGCCACTGTGATCATTTTGGAACATCATTTTTTTTAAATTATGCCTCATCCACATGATCATTTTGGAACGTCAATTTTTTTTTATTATGCAACATCCACTGTGATCATTTTGGAAGATCAATTTTTTTTTTGTAGCACAAATTTTTGGTGGAATCGTTATTTTACGGTCATCATCGCCCTTGCCATCATTTTGAAATCTTCTCTCACTTCCTTTTCGTTTTCGAATGTTTCTTCCACATTAATATCCTCTTTAATTGTTTCTATAACTTCGAAATCCTCTTTGATGGCATTTTTACTTCAATATACTTTTGAATTGTTTTTTCTATTTTTATATTTTCTTCAATTACTTCTCTTACTTCAATATCTACTCTACAAATTTATGGGTTTTAATACAAATCTTAAATCGCTCGTATCTTCTAAACAGGAAGAGTTACCCCCCGCAAACTTTTACAAAATATTGGTACTAATTTTTGGTGGAATAGTTTTTTTAATACCATCATTGCCCTTGACATCCTTTTTGAATGCTTCTCTTACTTCGTATTCCGCTTTAAATGCTTCTTTCACCTCGATATCCTCTGTTTTTGCTTCTTCCACTTTGATATCCTTTTTAATTGCTTTTTCTACTTATATATTTTCTTCAATTGCTTCTTTTACTTTAATTCCCACTCTACAAAATTATGGGTTTTAATACAAATCTTAAATCGCTCGTATCTTCTAAACGGGAACAGTTACGCCTAGCAAACTTTTACAAAATATTGGTACAAATTTTTGGTCGAATATTTTTTTTATTACCATCATTGATCTTGACATCCTTTTTGAATGCTTCTTTCACCTCGATATCCTCTATTTTTGCTTCTTCCACTTTGATATCCTTTTTAATTGCTTTTTCTACTTATATATTTTCTTAATTGCTTCCTTTACTACAATTTCCACCCTACAAAATTATGGGTTTTAATACAAATCTTAAATCGCTCGTATCTTCTAAACGGGAAGAGTTACGCCTAGCAAACTTTTACAAAATATTGGTTCAAATTTTTGGTCGAATAGTTTTTTTATTACCATCATTGCTCTTGACATCCTCCTTGAATGCTTCTTTCACCTCGATATCCTCTATTTTTGCTCCTTCCACTTTGATATCCGTTTTAATGTCTTTTTCTACTTATATGTCTTCTTTAATTGCTTCTTTTACTTCAATTTCCACTCCACAGAATTATGGGTTTTCATACAAAACTTAAATCGCTCGTATCTTTTAAACGGGAAGAGATAGCTCGAGGAAACTTTTACAAAATATTAGTATAAGTTTTTGGTGAAACCGTTTTTTATTTTTATCCTTGTCCTCGACGTCTTTTACTCAATTCCAATTTCCTCATTAATTGTTTCTGCTACTTCGATATCCTATTTGATTGCTTCTTTCACTTCAATATCCTCTTTGATTGCTTTTTCCACTTCGATATCATCTTTGATTGCTGCTTCCACTTGGATATGCGTTTTGATTTGATTGCTTCTTCCATTTCGATCGTCTTTGACTGCTTCTTACACATGGATATCCTTCTCGATAACTTTAAACAGCTCGATATCCTCTTTGATTGCTTCTTCCACTTAGATATCCTCTTTTATTGCTTCTACCAATTCGATATCATCTTCGATTTCCTTTTGATTGCTTCTTGCACTGCAATATTCTCTTTGATTGCGTCTTCATCTTCGATATCGTTTTTGATAGCATTTTCACTTTGATATCCTCTGTGATGGCTTCTTCCACTTCGATACCCTCATTGATTGCTTCTTCCACTTCGATATCCTCTTTGATTGCTTCTTCCACTTCGATATCGTCATTGACTGTTTCTTCCACTTCGATATCGTCTTTGATTGCTTTTTTCACTTCGTCATCCTCTTAGAACGCTTCTACCACCTCGGTATCCTCTTTGATTGCTTACTCAACTTTAATTTCCTCTTTGATTGCTTCTGCTACTTCGATATCCTATTTGATTGCTTCTTTCACTTCAATATCCTCTTTGATTGCTTCTTCCACTTCGATATCGTTTTTGACTGTTTCTTCCACTTCGATATCGTCTTTGATTGTTTTTTTCACTTCGTCATCCTCTTAGAACGCTTCTACCACCTCGGTATCCTCTTTGATTGCTTACTCAACTTTAATTTCCTCTTTGATTGTTTCTGCTACTTCGATATCCTATTTGATTGCTTCTTTCACTTCAATATCCTCTTTGATTGCTTCTTCCACTTCGATATCGTTTTTGACTTTTTCTTCCACTTCGATATCGTCTTTGATTGCTTTTTTTACTACGTCATCCTCTTAGAATGCTCTTACCACCTCGGTATCCTCTTTGATTGCTTACTCAACTTTAATTTCCTCTTTGATTGTTTCTGCTGCTTCGATATCCTATTTGATTGCTTCTTTCACTTCAATATCCTCTTTAATTGCTGCTTCCACTTGGAAATCCTCTTTGATTTGATTGCTTCTTCCATTTCGATATCGTCTTTGACTGCTTCTTACACATGGATATCCTCTTTGATGGCTTTTAACAGCTCGATATCCTCTTTAATTACTTCTTCGACTAAAAGAAAAACACGCGAGCTGCGAGCAGCTCGCGCACAACGCAACCTCTAGTTATTATATTATATACAACTGCATTACCACTCACTGACTGACTCACTGACATGTTTGTTCTCCCAGATGCCCCCTCGTAGGGTGAAAATGTTTGGTGGGATCGTATAGAGGGAGTCCCGATGAGTTGGGAATAAATCCTAAAGTACCCCTTTTGTCCCCCATTCGCTCCCATCCACCTCGTATCTCGGAAAGTATAGGTCTTACAGCGTTGGTGCAAAAACTAATGTTGCAGAGGACATTTTTTTATATCCGGTTCCATGAAAAAAAAATTGTCTTTCATACAAAAAAAAAATTGTCCCATACAAAATATTTCTGTATGAATACCGTAAACCGTATATTTCGTTTGCCGTAATTTTCATACTGTTTTTGTAGGGAGCCCACTGCTTGTGTGTACTATAAAATTACTGTAAAATTTGCTTGATTCTATATAATGGTTGTGGAGGGGCATGAGACAACTTTCATAGTTTTAGCAAAGGTCATCATCATCATTTTGGAACATCCAATTTTTTTTTTTTTTTTAGTATGCTATGTTCATCGTTTTTATTTTGGAACATCCACATTTTTTTAATTATGCCTCATCCACAATGATCACTTTGGAACGTCAATTTTTTTTTTATTATGCAACATCCACTGTGATCATTTTGGTACATCATTTTTTTTAATTATGCCTCATCCACAATGATCACTTTGGAACTTCAATTATTTTTTATTTTTTTTATTATGCAACATCCACTGTGATCATTTTGGTACATCATTTTTTTAATTACGCCTCATCCACAATGATCACTTTGGAACGTCAATTTTTTTTTTTAATTATGCATCGTCCACTGTGATAATTTTGGAACATCATTTTTTTTAATTATGCCTCATCCACAATGATCACTTTGGAACGTCAATTATTATTATTTTTTTGTATTATGCAACATCCACTGTGATCATTTTGGTACATCATTTTTTTAATTATGCCTCATCCACAATGATCACTTTGGAACGTCAATTTTTTTTTATTATGCAACATCCACTGTGATCATTTTGGTACATCATTTTTTTTAATTATGCCTCATCCACAATGATCACTTTGGAACGTCAATTTTTTTTTTATAATGCAACATCCACTGTGATCATTTTGGTACATCATTTTTTTTAATTATGCCTCATCCACAATGATCACTTTGGAACGTCAATTTTTTTTTTTTTTTAAGCATCATCCACTGTGATCATTTTGGAACATCATTTTTTTTAATTATGCCTCATCCACAATGATCACTTTGGAACGTCAATTATTATTATATTTTTTTTGTATTATGCAACATCCACTGTGATCATTTTGGTACACCATTTTTTTAATTACGCCTCATCCACAATGATCACTTTGGAACGTCAATTTTTTTTTAATGTAACATCCACTGTGATCATTTTGGTACATCATTTTTTTTAATTATGCCTCATCCACAATGATCACTTTGGAACGTAATTTTTTTTTATTATGCAACATCCACTGTGTTCATTTTGTAACGTCATTTTTTTTTTAACTATGCCTCATCCACAATGATTATTTTTGAACGTCAATTTTTTTATTGTTTATTATGCAACATCCTTTGTGATCATTTTGGAAAATCAATTTTTTTTTAATTATGCCTCATCCACAATGATTATTTAGGAACGTCATTTTTTTTTATTTTTTATTATGCAACTTCCACTGTGATCATTTTGGAACATCAATTTTTTTTAATTATGCCTCATCCACAATGATCATTTTCGAACGTCATTTTTTTTTTTATTATGCAACATCCTTTGTGATCATTTTGGAAATCATCTTTTTCCACTTCGACATCATCTTTGACTGCTTCTTTAACCTCGATATCCTCTTTGATTGCTTCTCCCACTTCGATATCGTCTTTGACTGCTTCTTCCATTTCGATATCGTCTTTGATTGCTTTTTTCACTTCGTCATCTTCTTTTAATGCTTCTACCACCTCGGTATCCTCTTTGATTGCTTACTCAACTTCAATTTCCTCTTTGATTGTTTCTGCCACTTCGATATCCTATTTGATTGCTTCTTCCACTTCCACATCCTCTTTGATAGTTTCTTCCACTTCGATATCCTATCAACAAATTTATGATTTTTCTTACAAAACTTTAATCGCTCGTATCTTCTAAACGGGAAGAGATAGCACTAGCAAACTTTGACAAAATATTAATACAAATTTTTGATCATTATCATTTTGCAACATACATTTATATTATGCAACGTCAATCATGATCATTTTGGAACGTCCAGATTTTTTTTTATGCAACGTTCATCATGATCTTTTTTGCAACGCTCAATTTTTTTTTATACAACCATTATCATGCTCATTTTGGAACATCCAATTTTTTTCTCTTTGATTGCTTGTTCCACTTCGAGATCCTCTTTGATTGCTTCTTCTACATTGATATCCTCTTTGATTGCTTCTTTAACTTTGATATCCTCTACGATTGCTTGTTCCACTTCGATATCCTCTTTTATTCCTTCTTCATCTTCAATATCAATTGGATTGCTTCTTCATCTTTGATATCCTTTTTGATGGCATTTCACTTCGGTATCCTCTTTAAGGGCTCCTTCCTCTTTGATTTCCGTTTGATTGCTTCTTGCACTGCATTATTCTCTTTGATTGCGTCTTCATTTTCGATATCGTCTTTGATAGCATTTTCACTTCGATATCCTCTGTGATGGCTTCTTCCACTTCGATACCCTCTTTGATTGCTTCTTCCACTTCGATATCCTCTTTGATTGCTTCTTCCACTTCGATATCGTCTTTGACTGTTTCTTCCACTTCGATATCGTCTTTGATTGCTTTTTTCACTTTGTCATCCTCTTTGAATACTTCTACCACCTCGGTATCCTCTTTGATTCCTTTGTCAACTTCAATTTCCTCTTTGATTGTTTTTGCTACTTCGATATCCTATTTGATTGCTTCTCCCACTTCAATATCCTCTTTGTTTACTCCTTCCACTTCGATATCATCTTCGATTTCCTTTTGATTGCTTCTTGCACTGCATTATTCTCTTTGAATGCGTCTTCATCTTCGATATCGTCTTTGATAGCATTTTCACTTCGATATCCTCTGTGATGGCTTCTTGCACTTCGATATTCTCTTTGATTGTTTCTTCCGCCTCGACATCTTCTATTTTTGCATGTTCCACTTCGTTATCCCTTTAAAATGCTTCTTCTACTTTCATATCCTCTTTAATTGCTTCAGTTACTTCATTATGCTCTCTACAAAATTGTAATGTTTCATACAAAACTTCAATCGCTCGTATTCTCTAAACGGGAAGAGATAGCCCTAGCAAACTTTTACAAAATATTGGTATAAATTTTTGGTGGAACTGTTTTTTTATTGTCATCCTTGACATCCTTTTTGAATGCTTCTCTCACTTCGTCATCTTCTTTGAATGTTTTTTCCACTTCGACATCATCTTTGACTGCTTCTTTAACTTCGATATCCTCTTTGATTGCTTCTCCCACTTCGATATCGTCTTTGACTGCTTCTTCCATTTCGATATCGTCTTTGATTGCTTTTTTCACTTCGTCATCTTCTTTTAATGCTTCTACCACCTCGGTATCCTCTTTGATTGCTTACTCAACTTCAATTTCCTCTTTGATTGTTTCTGCCACTTCGATATCCTATTTGATTGCTTCTTCCACTTCCACATCCTCTTTGATAGTTTCTTCCACTTCGATATCCTATCAACAAATTTATGATTTTTCTTACAAAACTTTAATCGCTCGTATCTTCTAAACGGGAAGAGATAGCACTAGCAAACTTTGACAAAATATTAATACAAATTTTTGATCATTATCATTATGCAACATACATTTATATTATGCAACGTCAATCATGATCATTTTGGAACGTCCAGATTTTTTTTATGCAACGTTCATCATGATCTTTTTTGCAACGTTAAATTTTTTTTATATTGCTTCTCCCACTTCAATATCCTCTTTGTTTACTCCTTCCACTTCGATATCATCTTCGATTTTCTTTTGATTGCTTCTTGCACTGCATTATTCTCTTTGATTGCGTCTTCATTTTCGATATCGTCTTTGATAGCATTTTCACTTCGATATCCTCTGTGATGGCTTCTTCCACTTCGATACCATCTTTGATTGCTTCTTCCACTTTGATATCCTCTTTGATTGCTTCTTCCACTTCGATATCGTCTTTGATTGCTTCTTCCACTTCGATATCGTCTTTGACTGTTTCTTCCACTTCGATATCGTCTTTGATTGCTTTTTTTACTTCGTCATCCTCTTAGAATGCTTCTACCACGTCGGTATCTTCTTTGATTCCTTAGTCAACTTCAATTTCCTCTTTGATTGTTTTTGCTTCTTCGATATCCTATTTGATTGCTTCTCCCACTTCAATATCAGCTTTGTTTACTCCTTCCACTTCGATATCATCTTCGATTTCCTTTTGATTGCTTCTTGCACTGCATTATTCTCTTTGATTGCGTCTTCATTTTCGATATCGTCTTTGATAGCATTTTCACTTCGATATCCTCTGTGATGGCTTCTTCCACTTCGATACCATCTTTGATTGCTTCTTCCACTTCGATATCCTCTTTGATTGCTTCTTCCACTTCGATATCGTCTTTGATTGCTTCTTCCACTTCGATATCGTCTTTGACTGTTTCTTCCACTTCGATATCGTCTTTGATTGCTTTTTTTACTTCGTCATCCTCTTAGAATGCTTCTACCACGTCGGTATCTTCTTTGATTCCTTAGTCAACTTCAATTTCCTCTTTGATTGTTTTTGCTTCTTCGATATCCTATTTGATTGCTTCTCCCACTTCAATATCAGCTTTGTTTACTCCTTCCACTTCGATATCATCTTCGATTTCCTTTTGGTTGCTTCTTGCACTGCATTATTCTCTTTGATTGCGTCTTTATTTTCGATATCGTCTTTGATAGCATTTTCACTTCGATATCCTCTGTGATGGCTTCTTCCACTTCGATACCATATTTGATTGCTTCTTCCACTTCGATATCTTCTTTGATTGCTTCTTCCACTTCGATATCGTCTTTGATTGCTTCTTCCACTTCGATATCGTCTTTGACTGTTTCTTCCACTTCGATATCGTCTTTGATTGCTTTTTTTACTTCGTCATCCTCTTAGAATGCTTCTACCACGTCGGTATCTTCTTTGATTCCTTAGTCAACTTCAATTTCCTCTTTGATTGTTTTTGCTTCTTCGATATCCTATTTGATTGCTTCTCCCACTTCAATATCAGCTTTGTTTACTCCTTCCACTTCGATATCATCTTCGATTTCCTTTTGATTGCTTCTTGCACTGCATTATTCTCTTTGATTGCGTCTTCATTTTCGATATCGTCTTTGATAGCATTTTCACTTCGATATCCTCTGTGATGGCTTCTTCCACTTCGATACCATCTTTGATTGCTTCTTCCACTTCGATATCCTCTTTGATTGCTTCTTCCACTTCGATATCGTCTTTGATTGCTTTTTCCACTTCGATATCGTCTTTGACTGTTTCTTCCACTTCGATATCGTCTTTGATTGCTTTTTTTACTTCGTCATCCTCTTAGAATGCTTCTACCACGTCGGTATCTTCTTTGATTCCTTAGTCAACTTCAATTTCCTCTTTGATTGTTTTTGCTTTTTCGATATCCTATTTGATTGCTTCTCCCACTTCAATATCAGCTTTGTTTACTCCTTCCACTTCGATATCATCTTCGATTTCCTTTTGATTGCTTCTTGCACTGCATTATTCTCTTTGATTGCGTCTTCATTTTCGATATCGTCTTTGATAGCATTTTCACTTCGATATCCTCTGTGATGGCTTCTTCCACTTCGATACCCTCTTTGATTGCTTCTTTTACTTCAATATCCTCTTTGATTGCTTCTTCCACTTCGTTATCATCTTTGATTGCTGCTTCCACTTGGAAATCCTCTTTGACTGTTTCTTCCATTTCGATATCGTCTTTGACTGCTTCTTACACATGGATATCCTCTTAGATGGCTTTTAACAGCTCGATATCCTCATTAATTACTTCTTCGACTAAAAGAAAAACACGCGAGCTGCGAGCAGCTCGCGCACAACGCAACCTCTAGTCTTTCTCTAAAATTAAGTAAAGTCAAGACATTACTTAGTTTTTACATTGCCTAACCTAATGGCAGTAATAAAACGTATAGTTACCTACTTCAGGAAAACCTTGTTTTTGTTACAGATTTGTATCAGCAATATCACACTATCACATTAATATTATAAACATGAAAGTTTGGATGTTTGTTTGTTACTCAATCAGGTCGTAATGGCTTAATCGATTTCGATGAAATTTGGTGTGTTGATAGATTATGACTTGGATTCAAAAATAGGTTACTATTTGTTGACAAACAATGCGTGCGAAGCCGCTGGCAGAAGCTAGTATAAAATATAATTTCTAATACACATAAGTCTCAAAGTCATTAGTGCACCGAGACTAATACCCGGCGGTACCTGGGCAGACTGCTATTCTTGCACAGTAATTTAACATCTATGTTTATTTGAATAGAACTGAAATTTCAATTACATTTAGATAATACCTTCACGTTTACTTTGAAATACGTCTTAGGTATAAATTATTCCCATTTAATGAAATAGTACATAGGTGTAGCATCTACGAGTATTAACTAAAATTCAACGTGCGACGTGAATGTACAATTCATGTTATAAACATTGTGGATGTCTGGAAATACAAATACCGTGTTGTGTTTACCCGATGAACGCGCGTGACATAACCAGAGTAGGTACGCAATTCATTAATGCTACGGGATAGTTTTTACCGAAATAATAAATAATGTGCATTTTACTATGTTCTTCTTTCCAGTTTTTTCCCCTGCTGTAGTGAGCCAGTCTGGTAAATGCACATCTAAGTCGTCACGCCATCTCCGTGGTGGTCTGCCGCGTGGGCGTGTTGTGTTAGGGACCCAATCAGTTGTTATCTATCTATGGATCTATGGAAGAATATCTTTTGGAATAAGAGGGAGGCTTTTACCCTGGCAGTGGGACACCACAGGTTAAAAATAAATTAATAAATAAATAATTTACTCTGTTATAAAAATCTGTTATCGTACTGTATACTGCCGTTAGTTTTAAAATCAGCAGTGTCCTAGAGCACACAAATTGTCTTGTTTGGAAAAGCAACGACACCCTGCCACCATACAGTGAAAACTTGTACGGAGGGTAGTCACTTAAATATGCATAACATGTAACTACAAACACATGATGCATGTATTTAGTTTACAGTAAGCGGCGCTGGCGCTTATCTGAGTCAAAGCATAAGCATTGCAATTCAGCGGGGCAATGCAGCCAGTGTCTTGGGGACACTTCCGCCTGGTTGTCATCTGGAGCAATTGAGCTATCTATAGATTGTTTGCAACGGTCTTTAGATGATTCGACTGTTGCTTCTGTATTTTATTGTAAATAATTGTATATTATTTCTGTTATTTCTCCTGTTTACTGTAGTTTAAGCCTAATTAAGTTTGTGAAATTTTTTAAACAAATTTACCTGTCATCATCATTATCATCATCCACAGCCTGACTTCACCCATTGTTGGGTATAGGCCTCCCCAAGTTTATGCTATCCACAACGATGCTGTGCTTGTCTCACCCACTGACGGCCCGCGACTCTTAACGATGTCGCCCACCCATCTCGCTGCCGGACGTCCTACCCTTCAATAGCCATTCCTCGGCCACCATTCAGTCGCTACCCTGCACCACCTGTCATCACCATGTCTTGCCAAGTGTCCCGCCCATAACATAACATTTGAGTTCCATAACTCGATTCCCAACGTCATGAACCTTCGTTTTTCTACGGATTTCGACGTTTGGAACTAATAGTTTGATGCATATGAAAATGAATGAGATGAATTTACTTTTACTTTTATTTCAAACCAACGACAATTTTTTGTGTCATGTACCACGATACTGTAAAACTATTTTTACCAGCTTAGGCGTTGTCCTAATAGAATGCAATCGCGGCGATCATCGCACGCTCTTGTAATTTTACCTATAAAACATGAATCAATTAATGAATAAATAATAATAATGATAATATTGCTGAACATTTCACACAGCGCTATCTAGCCCCAAACTAAGCAGAGCTTGTACTATGGGAACCAGATAACTGATAGAATACTTATAGACATTTTTTTTGTAAATACATTCTTATAATATATAGCGAAACAACCAGACCCGGAACAAATATCTGTAGAACATGCAAACATTTGTTCCGCGGCGGGAATCGAACCCGCTACCTCTTGCATCTCAGCCGACTATTCGCCCACTGCACCACGGAGGTCGTTAAAATAAAATGAATATATGAATGAATAAATGAAAATTATTTATTATACCTTACAAACTATGAACAACAAAATGAAAAACATGTATAATGGGCGGTCTTATCGATAAATAAAACGATCTCTTTTAACATTGGTTTCTCCAAAAAAATCATTCTTGGATATTTCTTAAATCTCCAAGAGGCTGAATAAAGAAAATCAGCAGTATGACTAAATTGTTGCACATGGTTCTTCATTAAACATTATATTTACATTGAATTATACTTTTAAATATACATTTATATAATTTCATTATATATAAACATATAATTATACATTTATATTATCATGGTTCTTGAATGGGCGCGTCAATTCTAAATATTTTAGATCATTTTACATCATGGGTCTCAGGCGAAAATTTAGGGATCTTCCAATTAGCGTTGTTAGATTCTACTTACTACCACTCACTATGCTATGTGTTATAAATCATCCTGTTTGCTTTAGCTATCAGCCTCCCATACCGTGTGCGTTCGCCTAAGTGGATTAATAAATCAAAAGTTTGTTAATGTAATAAGTTCCGTTACTCAACTTCAATTATCGTGATTTCAGACCTCGGTAAGTGTTAAAGTTATCCGTATCATCCCATGTAAAATCATTAACCCAATTTCGAGCTATTCGATTTTAAACTTTAATGAGTTCGTATCGAGGAGTGACGATGGCCGAAAGACGACTTTAAAGTGACTGTCACATTTTTAAGAAATATTATTTTTAAAATTTAATAATGTAGATTTTATTTCAGGCCACAGAAATAACAGATATAATGCTGCATACAACCATAACCTAAGAAACATAAAATATAACATGATTCGTAAAAAAAAACTTTTTGGATTGATATATATACGTATATCTAAACTATTTATTGCACACCAAATATAAATAGAGGACACATAGGAATACACAATAATTAATGGTACACTCGGAGGTATTAGCATTAGCGATATAACCGATGGCTGGTGAGGTACCGCAAAAGCAAAAGGTGCATAGGTACATTCTTTATTGAATACTGAACAAAATTTCAATCTAAAAGCGATTTTTGTATTTTACATCAGCCCTATTTTATTTTAGCTAAACAATGCCTTCTCGTATAAAATGTTTACGAATTAGGCCAACTGTATTCGCTCTTCTGCGTCGACAAGCAGCTTTAAATCCATTTTAAAGAGACAAATCACAGTCAAAACTAAAATCACAACTAAATAACTTTAGGCGAGTTTTTTGATCGAGCGAAGCGAGATCTCAAAATCAACTTGGGCAAATCGGCGTTGTATGTATGTAAGTATGTATGTATGTATCTTTGTTTGTCTGAGGATAACTTTCGAAGCGTTGACCCGATCATCGTGAAATTTGATACATAGTGATGGCACAATTTTGGTGTGACTAAATGAGCTAAAAATGTTGGGGGGTTGTTGAAATATTAGAGTTTAAGAGGGGTAAAAAAAATAAAAATGAGACTATAAGGTCTAGTGGGACGTCAAATGAAAGGTCTTTATTAGTACATTTCAACCCTGTTTTTATTTTTAGTTTAATTTTTGTAGTTTTTGTGTTATTAGCCATAGTAAAACCAAAACTTTGATAAAATTCACAGGGTACACCAGTGACCTCAGTAGTTTTAGTAACACAAGTATAGGCAAAAGTCTGAAATCCAGAATAATTGCATTTTGTACCCCAAAACCCAGTATTCAATTTACAAGAACTCCCGTTACCTGTAATTTCAATGAAACTGTAGGTCAAATAAGGTGGTTTTATTTCGTGGCACTATTTTGATAGTCAAAGATTACGAATAATATATTTTTTTTATGGGAGACTCGCGAGATCTCAGTTCGGGGCGAACCACTAGTTATTGGAAGTTTTCCCGTACGGATCGTAGAGTTCGAAGAAGTTTCTGATGTAAATTTTAGCATCCTAGTAGTATGTGCGTAAATCCAACATATTTCTGATTTTGATCGAGCGAAGCAAGATCTCCAAATCAATTTGGGCAAATCGGCGTTGTATGTATGTATGTTTGTTTGTCCGAGGATAACTTTCGAAGCGTTTATCCGATCATCGTGAAATTTGGTATATAGGTATATAATGATGGCATAATTTTGGTGTGACTCAATGAGCTAAAAATTTTAGGGGGGAGATATTGGGGTTCAAGAAGGGTAAAAAAAAATGAAAATTAGACTATTAGGTCAAATGAGACGTCAAATGAAAGGTCTTCATCAGTACATCAGTCGATTTCAACTCCGCTTTTACTTTTAGTAAAGTTTTTGTAGTTTTTGAGTTATTAGCCATCATAAAAACTAAACTTTGACATAATTCACAGGATACACCAGTAACACCACTGTGTCACTGTGTCCGAGGATAACTTTCGAAGCGTTTATCCGATCATCGTGAAATTTGGTATATAGGTAGGTAGTGATGGCACAATTTTGGTGTGACAAAATGAGCTAAAAATGTGGGGGGGGGGGGGGGTTGTTGAAATATTAGGGTTCAAGAGGGGTAAAAAAACAAAATTGGACTATCTGGTCAAGTGGCACGTTTAATAATAGAAAAATGAACATTGCCAAAATTCACAGGGTAAACCAGTGACACCACAGTGCTGTAATTTGATATGCGTGTTGCTTATGTATCACAAATATAGGCAAAAGTCTGAAATATAGAATAACTCCAATTTGTACCCCAATTCACAAGGGCATCCAATTAACATGAACTCCCGTTACCTGTAATTTGAATGAAACTGTATGTCAAGTTAATTGTTTTTTATGTCGTGGCACTATTTTGATAGTCAAAGATTACGAACAATATTTTTTTGGTTTTTTGGTAGACTCGCGAGATCTCAGATAGGGGCGTACCACTAGTATATCAAAGTTAGGTATGTTCATTACATAATGTAAGTTATATTATATGACACTGTGAAAGAATGGAGAAAGATAGCTAGGCTTAACTAAATTAACTATAACTAAACCAAAGTTTTGAGGTTAAAATATGTACATCTTAAATAAATAAAAACGATGCAGGTTTACTAAACTAAAAAGTCTAACTAGTATGTAAATGTTACTATTGCGACTGGCTATTAGACCGTTTACAACAATTCATATATATATATATGAGTTAGGTATATTGAGTACAGTACCAACAAACTAAATGATTGTAGCCCTAATTGTTTTATTTCGTGTCACGGGTGTCACGGTTCTTTGACTGGTTCAGGATTAGCGACACGAAATAAAATGGAAAACTTTTAAACGATTTTTCAAACCGGTTTTGACATGGCGATTTAATCTCTTAATTTATATTTCATAGCTTAATAGAGGCATTGATGGTGAACTTTGTATTTGACTTAGCACTACTGCCTGATTGCAAGTTGGCAGAACTAGTTGAGTGAAATTACACATTAGAATTAAAACGTTACACAACCTTTTCTATATCCCTTGGTATTCAAACAGAATACGTGTGTAATTGTCATTATCAGAATCAAAATAAAAAAAGTGTCCTTCGGGGAGTGCCGACAGAAGTGAAAACTTGAACAGTTACGAGATACTTATACACAGAGCTGTTGGTAACGGTAACGGCAACAGTGTCGCGAGTTCAATGGGTCTTTCCCATCTTAAAAAATCCCCAACGCACCTAAAGAAGTTTTCACTTCAAAAACCAAATTATATACAGAGATGTCGGTAACAGTGTCGCGAGTTCAATGGTTTTTTCCCATCTCAAAAAATGCCCAACGTGCCTAAAGAAGTTTTCACTTCGGAGTCGGTAACGGTAACAGTGCCGCGAGTTCAATGGTTTTTTCCCATTTCAAAAAATGCTCAACGCGCTAGAAGAAGTTTTTACTATGCCCAACGCGCCTAAAGAAGTTTTCACTTCGGTGCCAGTAACGGTAACAGTGTCGTGAGTTCAATGGTTTTTTCCCATTTCAAAAAATGCTCAACGCGCTAGAAGAAGTTTTTACTATGCCCAACGCGCCTAAAGAAGTTTTCACTTCATAAATAGAAGTGTAGGTAACGGTAACGGTAACAGTGTCGCGAGTGCAATGGATTTTTCCCAACTCAAAAAATCTCCAACGCGCCTAAAGAAGTTTTCACTTCGGAGTCGGTAACGGTAACAGTGCCGCGAGTTCAATGGTTTTCTCCCATCTCAAAAAATGCCCAACGTGCCTAAAGAAGTTTTCACTTCGGTGTCGATAACGGTAACAGTGTCGTGAGTTCAATGGTTTTTTCCCATTTCAAAAAATGCTCAACACGCTAGAAGAAGTTTTTACTATGCCCAACGCGCGTAAAGAAGTTTTCACTTCATAAATATAAGTGTAGGTAACGGTAACGGTAACAGTGTCGTGAGCGCAATGGATTTTTCCCATCTCAAAAAATCTCCAACGCGCCTAAAGAAGTTTTCACTTCGGAGTCGGTAACGGTAACAGTGTCGTGAGTTCAATGGTTTTTTCCCATTTCAAAAAATGCTCAATGCGCTAGAAGAAGTTTTTACTATGCCCAACGCGCGTAAAGAAGTTTTCACTTCAAAAAACAAAATACTTGACTTTGGAACAAAAACATGGTACAATAATATGAGAACACGATAGTATTCGCAGAAGTTATAAACTGTGTCGCGAACGGAAACGCCCCCTCCGAGTTTATTATTTCCAATATTTTAACAATTTTTATACGAGAATAAACATAGTATGTATAACAAACATGTACATAAACATGTAATAAACATGTGTAGTTCTTTTGCTTGCTGTTTCAGTATTTCTGATGATGACTTGGTCAAAACTAGGTTGTGGTATGAAGCCTTTAAAAATATTTACCGCCTATCGTAGAAACCTCACGATGACCATTTATAAACACAAAGTACTCAAGATTTAAACACTCAACTATACTCATAATCTACACTAGCTTCTTAAGTGTAGCGGCCAGTACCTATCGGAGAGTTGAGCCAATCTTACTAAAGTAACGGTAAGCTGGTATTACAGTGAATGACCTCAAGTCCCGCGGTATTACAGCTGTTATAATACATTTAATTAACCACCAGAAGTTTATTATCTAGTTAGTAAGTTTGTATAGCGATGCGAACTTGTAGCGTCGGCACCTGAGAGTGAAATGTAATACATATTGAGCATTAATTCAGGTACGAACTAAACATGGACGTGGTAAGAACATTTGCAGGTTTTTTGGCGAAAGTGTCTGTTGACGCGAGCAACGAGTAAGCGACGACCCTACCCCGCGCCGCACGCGCACAGCGCAGATTTATTCTCCGACCAACCAAGGCGTCGTTCATACGTGTATTTTATACTGCGCCCCGCGGCAATTTATCTGTATCCTATTTATTAAACATTACATGAGCAATCAAGTCTTTCTATTCAAGATAGTGTCGAAACAACCGAAAGTGTCGGTTCAGTTTTCAAAACCTTTGATATTTCTTTAGCTTGAATTGACAAAGTCATTCAGAAAATATATTTAAAATGCATAGCGTGCCTGAAAATGCCCATCCCAATAGAAAAGGTTAGTTACCGTGGGAACGGTATTATTTTCCATTCATAATATTTCTTCTTTTTTCTTCATTTAATTAAATTATAGACGTATGTAAAAGCCTGTGTTTATTTATTATTCTGTCTATTATCTGAGTACTGCACCTACCGATGTTTGCTCGTAGCTCGTAGCCCGTAGCTACGCGCCGCCGCCGCTACGAAACTTCCCGTAACTTTAACCAACGGCGTAGCTATCTAGCGGCACCTTATTTTAACCACTGTCATACTTTGAAAATGTGATGCCAAACTGTCCAAAGTCTTCAGTTCTGTAGCGATGGCTTCTGCATTGTACTTTATTTTACGGAGAACTTTTATTGAAATGTTTGCTTATTAATATATTATATATATATATATTATATATTGCATCATAGGTACAGTCAGATGAAAAGACAATAACTCTGGTTACTTATCTTTTTACCTGACTGTACGTGTGTACATGACAGATGACACAGACAGATTACTTGGCTTGCAGAGCACGTGCCAAACATTACGTGCCATACTAATGTAGGAATAAAGACTCCTTTATCTCCACTTTTAGGTTTTGGAAGTTAACTTCAATATTTGCACTAGTGTAACAAAACAGACAAGGACTTACAAAGCAAACTCAAAGGCTAAAACTAACATGTCACGGGTTGAGCTACTCCTCTAACCGCAGGACGGTAAGCAAGCTCTATGCTCAGGACTTCATTAGACCAGTCAGGATCAGATCCTATCGTGGTATAAGTAATAGTTTTGGCGTTTAGAAGGTTCACTCCGAAGACTATTCCAGCTTTAGTTTTATAAGAGTCTTACACAACTAAGATTAAATGATATAATTTCTTTATTGCACACCATTAAATATAAACATATAAAAGAAAATACACTTTTAAATCATACGTACAATGGATGGCCTTATCGCTAAAAGCGATGTCTTCCAGATAACCTTTGGGTGGACAGGATCTATGTGAACAAATAAAGATGGCGGTGTAAATGAGATATTATTAGAACAAGTATAAATTACAATTTATAAATAATAATGAAAATATACAATTAAATGCATATAATATAATCATGAAATTACATAAATATTAGGTCTTAATCTATGAAATTGCCGTTTTGTATGGAATAAGTGAAAGTACTTATTTTTTTAAACTTTTTTATTTCTGTTATTCAAAGTAATCACCCATGCAATCGACGCATCTTTGCCAACGCATTGGCAGTTTATTGATGCCCTTCTTGTAAAAATCAGCTGGACGGGAGGCAACAAACTCTTCAAAGGCATTTTGTACTGCCTCTCGGGAATTGAATTATTTACCAACTAAAAAGTTGTCTAAATTTTGGAAAAAGTAATAGTAGGTAGGTGCAAGGTCTGGTGAGTATGGCGGATGAGGGAGAGCTTCCAACCCCAGCTCTTGCAGCTTGGAGACTGTCTGTTGTGCAGTATGGGGTCGCACGTTGTCGTGAAGGAGCAGTGGGGACAACCGATTGACCAAAGCTGGTTGCTGATGTGCAAACTTCTCCATCATTGTAGTTCTCTCCGTAAACGTTTTTGACGTTACGTGCCGTTTGTGTCGCGTTGGTGCCACGACGGAACTCATATTCCATAATTACACGAATTTTTAAAGTATCCATTATTACGAAAAATGTTCAAATGTAATAAAAATACAACGCTAATCAATAAACAAAAGACTGAGTTTGTAAAAAGAATGTCATGTTTTTAAAACAAAATTAATTTGAATTTAGAATACTAAGCCATTCCAAACTTGTCTTCTATTTGAAATGACCAGTACTGAAGTACGGCAATTTCATAGATAAAGACCTATTATTATGATACATAAAATATGTATTGTCATACCTACATATATAAATTATAAAAACTAATAAAATTATAACCAAATTATGGTTAGAGATAAATGTGGTCAAAGATGGAGCACGCTTTCCTAGCAAGAACTAAATTGTTTATGCTGTGTTCCGGTTTGAGTGCCGGTAAAATAACAGGCACATTCGATTTGTCACCTGTATGTCTCAAGATAACGCAACGTCATCTATGGCAAGCCCTATTAGGTTGTAACCTGTAGCGTAAGGCAAATGGTATTTGATTAACATAACGCGCTCCAAGGACTAGTGAGGTCAACCCATTTTAACTCTACATAAAAGTACCGAGCTCTATTTAGTAAAACATTTTATAACACAAACGATAATATAAATTGAATTGTCAGTTTAATTTTAACATTTGCCCCTCTTTCTCGATAAAAACTTTAACTACCAAATCGCATAGGCCTCCTTGCGCGCAATAAGCCTTAAAGGGGGTACATATATTTAAACATACTCTCGCACTCGCATTTGTTCAAACTGAACCTTACACTGACACATTAGAGCTTGTTTTTCGTTGTAGGCCGAGCAGATTGCTACAGGCCTGCTAAATTCTCTACGTAAAGGACTGACCACAAGCCACATTGCGCTTGAGACGTTGCGAGCGTTTGCTAATGCTAATTTGGATTTAAACAATGATACCAAGGTCTTTACTTTGTGCAATGGAAGAGTTTTTAGCCTTCTTTTGCGGCATTTAATATAGGAAATGGTGTTGAATTTAAAAAGAGTAGACTTCATCATAGGACTCCACCAATATTTCCAGAGCAAACGATATAGTACGGGGTACACCGAACTACTACTTAATAGTAAAAAAGTGAAGCGTTTCCAGTGCGTGGTCTCCACAGGAACCTTTCTGCCCCAACGGCCATCAGTTCTTAAAGCTATGTACTCCGTCTACCAGCACTTCAGTTTGCTAATCTTCTGGGATATGTCAGTGTTGGTTTGTCTACGTTTCTATATAGATATCATATCTATATGTATCTTCTACGTAATCGTATGGTTTATTGCTGTGGGGTAACTCTGTAGAGGTGAGTAGAGCTTTCAGAGTCCAGAAGAAGTGCGTGAGGGCTGTCTTTTATGCTTGGTTCATGGATAGTTGTAAACCACTTTTTAAATAGCTTTTTGCCCTTGGCTTGCATGTACATCAGGAAATTGTGCATTCTTGTTAAACGATACCCTGGATACTTCAAGAAGCAATCAGAAGTAGTTATTAAAAAAGCTGCCTCTAGAAATCAACATAAATTATACTTACCCAAAGTCAGACCGGACATTTATAAAAGAAATGTTTATGTGAGTGCCATAAATGTGTATAACAAATTGCCAAATATATTTGAGGAATTACCATTTAATGTACTCGTATTCAAAACAAAGTTGATAAAATGGTTTGGCACAGTTTTTTTTTATGACATGAATGAATATTTAACCCATTCCAATTACTTTAAATTAACTTACTAGGTACATTTCTAATTTTATTGGCTTATTCGTGTAATATACTGATAATATTTTGCATGGCATTGGACGTTCACTTAGTTTAAATTTGATTTATATATTAATTTATATTCGCACACCATTTCTATGGTAGAATATGTAAGGATCAACAAAATGTAACATCGAAACATATGTACCTATATTCTGGCAAATAAACGTTCTGATTTCTGATTTCATGGGAAAAATCGAACATAACCCTCTTCGTAGCACGCTGAGTGAACTTGAGCCTTCTTATGAGGCCTATAGTGAGAGACCACGTCTGTGTCAGCACTGGTGTTAAACACTGATGTCTTATGACATTGAGGTATATTGGACAAGAATACGTCACGTTGTTTCCCGTAGCTCGATTATGTGTTGACAAAAACGTAGCAAAACAAACACTTTCCCCTAGCAAACACAAAACTTGAATCTATTAATTTAGGGGTGTAAATAACGTCTTTATCCGTAATACCGGTTTAAACTTGGGCTATTTAGTTCATTATAAATGGAACAGCTGCGTGGAGGTAAAGGCTCGCAAGTTTCCTCGTAAATATGGACCCGAATGGTCCCGAGATGATTCTTGTCACCTGTGCCCGCCTTATCTGCCTTTGACATCAATTTATTATCCTTCACTTTATTTACATTACCTACTCTATTTTTGGTAAGTGATTAAACTGGCGGAATAATCCTAGTAGTATCAATCATCCCTAAGTATTTTAAATGCACGAGTAGTACTGTACTACCTCAAAATAAATAAGCACAGGAGGCTAGTTTAGGCCTATCTTGATTATTATTTACCTACACCGTAGGGCTAGCTCAACTTTCCAATTGGCCCAATGAGCTACGACTTTAATTTTTTTTCATGGTTAGATATACATTAAAAATATCTATGCATAATTTGCAATGCATAATTTGTGGAAACCTATAGTTAAAACTAGATATTCATTTTTGAAAATCCGTAATCGATTGCGAAAATCACTCGGTAATCAATTCAACGTTCAGTTTGCGTACTATCGATTGTTGTGACACTAAATTGATATGGCAGTGACAGATAATAAGGCTTTTTTGATAGGTATGCATGTTTATTGGCGGGAATTTTTAATTTGGCAATGACGTTGACATTTTTTTTACAAATTTTACTATACTATTACTTCACTGTTCACTATTATACCTGTCGACTTGACATTGGCATAATTGTGGCAACAACTAGCTACAGAGGCCATACAACCAATAGGGAAGAGTGAATTGTTCACTATTGGATTGATTTGGTCGTGTTATGTTTCTTTTGCGGCGATTTCCCTTTTAATTTCTTTAATTTGGCGGGAATATTTTTTCGTTGACAGTTTTTTTTATTTATTTATTGACACCAAGATTTTTTAAGTGAAAAGTTCTTTAGGCGTGTTGGGCATTTTTTGAGATAGGAAAAAACCATTGAACTCGCGACACTGTTACCGTTACCGACACCTCTGTATTTATGTATCTGTAGTGTAGTCTGCTTTTATTCAAGTTTTCACTTCTGTCAGCACTCCACGAGTGCCAATTTTTTTTTATTTTGTTGATAGACTAAAAGGTTCATTTTGTTGACTGCCAACAATTTTTTTCGATTCATTTTGGTTTTCTGTTTAACTGAGCACAGTTCTGAATTTTTGTGTTAAATAAAAGTCTTCGAGTTTCTGGACCTGTTAGTTTTGTCCGACGAAATAATAGCCTAACGGTACATATAGTATACATACATATATACATAGTATAGTATAGTTCTTACGAGTAAGTTTCAGAAATATTCATAAACGCATATACAAATAACATATACGTATTATCCAAATTAATTTATTTATAGAGAACTCTTTAACCGACAAAGTATACAAGCTTAAAAGCCATTTTCATAGCAATCTCAAATTTCATCTCATTACTTTCGAGTGTGTATGTCACCGACTTTAATATTGCATATTACAGCCGCGAGTTATAAAATACTTGTGACTACGTTTTAATTAGAACATGAAGTATTCAAAGACTGTAATAACGAGCCAAGAGCCGAGAAGAGCAGAGTTATGGCCAATGTGCGCGAGTTTCATGAATTACGGATGCAAACGCGAACTATTGGGTAACTGGACGAATATATCACGAGTGAGCTACTAAAATACTTAATTAAATAAGATAGGTTCGGTACTTTTTAAACGTGAACTAGGTTTGACCTAGATTTTAACTAACAGATAGTAAACGTTTATAAAAGGCTAACTAAAGATTAATTTTAATACTTATTTTTTTATTGTAGATTAAATACCAAATAGCTAACATAGAGGATACGACAAAGGACATTATAGTACCCATATAATAATGACGAACTTTGTTGGTTTTTCGGGGTGCTTGGATATATTATCATCGTAGGGCACATTTTTAAGGAGCGTGCCCTACGAGGCAAACTTTGTTATAGGCGATGGTTACTACTTAATATCAGGTGGGCCATAGGCTTGTTCCATCTCCATAGTATAAAAAAAAATTCGATATAAAACAGCAGCTTCATAAACATACTATTTGTGATCTGCACCAACGATAACTGTATCTAAGTAACTGCTATTAGAAAGGTATCTAGTTGTCCTAATTTTATGTTGCTTATCTAGGTTAGATCATAAATAAACGTACCATTATATTTTCATAAAATACCGTAGCCCAGAATATGCCGTGCCATTGTCAAATTTTGCATTAAGTATGTTTTGAATTATAATGGCTCGTTGGACGAAATGGATGAGTTGACTATCGTATATTTTGAAACATGGCATTACACGTTTGTGTCAGATGGAATATTAAAGTACATGCACGACATTTATCAGCTTTTGATAAAAGCTTTTTGGATTCATCAGCTAACTCCTCGTTCAAAGTTTGCTCTTCAAACGTGACACTTTTAAGAAGTTACAGAGTTATTTAAAAATGGGTTTAATGTAAACTCGAGCGGGGTTCACAAGCCTCGAGACCATTTTATGTAAATCTTGAAGGATGTGCCGGGATTTTTAATGAAACTGCTGCAATTACTTTGATGAATACTGTACCCGTGACGAGACCACCCTAAACGCAGAGAGGCTTGATCTAAATTAAATGCCAGGTATATTGATTTAAATTAGAAAACGTTACAGTAGGGTGCTTTAAGTTAAATCGGTACTTTAATCATTTATTGAATTTAATCCGCAAACGTAATTGTTTCGTTTCTAAGCACTGAAAGGAACTCCTTCAAAGTTAAATAGCGATCTCTATGTATATTGCAAATAAATATAAATAAATACATATTGCTGGACATTTCATACAGCGCTATCTAGCCCCAAACTAAGCAGAGCTTGTACTATGAGAACCAGATAACTGATAGAATACTTATATACTTTTTTTTTGTAAATACATACTTATAATATATAGACCAACAACCAGACCAGGAACAAATATCTGTAGATCATGCAAACATTTGTTCCGTGGCGGGAATCGAACCCGCTACCTCCTGCGTCTCAGCCGGCTATTCGCCCACTGCACCACGGAGGTCGTCTATTCGTAAATCCGATATAGTTACAGACTTGTATTTAATCAAGTATTTATCTAAAAAGAGAAATGTTACTTGAGGATAACGAAAGTCGTTTATCTGTCGGTCCTTTTATAAGTCAGAACAAACTTCTAAGATACTCAAATAGAATCAAACGAAAAAGACAAAGTAAAAACAGAAACTCACTGAAACGAAACGGTCTTCAGTGTACGCAATCTAATAAAAAAGTAGATGAGACTCCCTTACGCAGCTGGAATTTTAATCAATTTTGCGGCCAATAACTGGAGATGGCGGGCTCAACGAGCCGCACTTTGCAAATTACCGCTTTAAAACGATTGCTCTAATATCCGTTGTGATTTTAAACCGCAAGAATAAAACTTACTTTCTTCTAATATGCACGGGGTTGAAAATATATCTTAGTGTTTTATTATTATGGCGCCAGTTGCACCAGATGTTTTATAAAAACAAGTGTTTTTATCAACGTGCAAAGATTTACCGGTGCGGGTAATATTTCTTCAAACGAATGAACAAGAACCCTTTAGTTTTTACTCTGCGAGGCGACGGCAAAAAGAAGTATCAGAAATATCGTGGCGTCAAAGACAAGAGAGCCGTTTGTGTTCTGAAACCCGTAGGGCACACTGAATAATGAGTTTCACAAGTATTTAGAAGGAACTTTATTACGGTTACTACTTAGCAGGCAATTAAGGAGATTTTAATATTTTTCTTTCGAGGCGTAGTAATTAGTTCGCACGACCATTCCAGTTTGGTAGATGGGCTTCGGTTGGAGTCGGATAAAAGTACCTACCTAAATGAAATAACATTTCTTTTTGAAGGTGACTTTTGTTAGAAAACTTTCAGCTCTGTGATATTTTTAGAGGACGTAGCCTAATGCAATAACATTTTGTTTATTTATAATGAAATAGGTAGGTAACATTTTATTTATCAAATTTTTATGAGACATTAATTATTCGTTAGACGAGTCTATGAGCCTAATAATACCTACCTACTTAGTAGTAAGTCTGATTAATGTTTATTGACAATTCAAAATTATCTTAAACTAGCTGACCCACCCGCGGCTTCGTACGCGTGGTTTGCCAATAAAACATTATCCTCCTTCTGTGCAGTTGCGTAAAGTGTATCCTATCTCAAGTCAATTCATAATCTATTTAGGTATATAGGTACCAAATTCCATCGAAATTGGTCAAGCCGATAAGTCGTGAAAAGGTAACAAACAGACAGAAAGACTGAGTTACTTTTAAATCTGTATGTACGTAGATTATAACCCGGATTAACACATAGGCTACTTTCTGTTGACAAACAACGCGTGCAAAGCCGCTGGCGGAAGCTAGTAATACATAATAACCTTCCTCTTTAATCACTCTATCTATTGCTGAAAACTATATTAAAATCTGTTGAGTAGTTTAAAAGATCCAAGGTAACAGACAGCGGAAGCGACTGCATTGTATACTATGTAAAGATAATACAGCGGTTAGAGATATTTTGAGTTTTCGTTTTACTTGTCAATTTTGTTTTTATTTACCTACATAATGACCTACTTTATGATAGCTTGGCCGATTCACATGGGTTGAAACGTTATTAATATTGGTTACACTCGTAAATACTGGTCTGTATTATTTTCCACAGCAAATAAATGTATTGAACGAAACATTTAATTAATAAATGTAAAATTGATCCTCAAAAGCCTGGTGAGCGCAATCTGATTTGGAAAGTTGTAAAGCCCTGTAGGTACTTTCAGCTTTTACGTTACGCCCCGGGATTCAAATCACCGCAAAGTGATCAGATAACAATTGTACATTATTTGCGATATTAAACCATGCAGCTAAAGTAACAAAATACTGCGGCACATTTATAATGAAGAGAGATCATTTAATGTATGTTTTTGTGATTTGAAATTTCACACCTACACTTCAAAGTTAACAAGAATTTTCTATTGTTTCAGATTGTTGTGTTCACCATATTCCGCCATCACCATTACAGCGAAGAGTCGAAGCGTGCAACAAAGTGGAATAGTTTCAATTTGTATTGAAAGTTTAGTGTGAATAGCAGTAACGAGCGTGTGGCAGGTGTCGCGGGGAGGATGAGGAGTGTGGGCGGCGGGGGATAGCATGCCAGCGCCTGCCACGGTGGCCTGATGGCGCTAGTGCGCCGGATACTAGGCGACGCCCAGGTGAGCATACTACAGCTTGCCTGATTTTTTTTCGATGTTTAACTATGGAAGTATAAAGCTTCCATACTAATAATTCTAAATCTATGTATATACATTTCAAAGACCGTAAACCAAGTTAAAACGCCAAGATAAAGCTGATGTTTTAAGATACACTGCCTTTAAAACAATAGCTTCATCACGCAATGAATCACCTAGCATTTATCCGTACCTACTGAACAAAATTAATTTCCAACTAACTTTTACTCACTTAACGAAACGAGTCATTTTCAATTTGAATAAAAACTACAAGCCAATTAACCAGGCGGCAATTTTTGCAAACATACGGCACTTTAAGCCTCGGAATTAAGACACAAGTCTTTTTGGAATAAAATCTAGCGCACATATGAGACAAAAAGCCTTGATAGTGAAACAGCTGTTCTAGTTTGTCAACGACCCTGCATGCATGATTAGCGCGCCACTTCGTCAGGCGTTACTTATGCTGTCGCTTCACGAACTCTTGACAACATCTGCATAGCAAGCACACGCATGAACTAGCCCTTTAACTAACTCCTACATTAAACGTACGAGATGAGTTTTTCAGGGATATTTTCTCCAGCATAGCCATAAAAAATGGTCTGTTGCATCTTGAATTAGTATTTGTTGTGAGCATTAGTATTTGTAGTAACTGTTAAAAATTCTACAAAATGTGTAATGAACCATCATAAACTGTGAAATATCAATGACATTTTTATGAAGTCATAATTTTATTTATTTTATATATTTTGTAATAAAAACCACTAATTAATTTTTAATTTTGTCGTACTTTGGCGTGCATAAAAATTAAGTCAGCCCTTTTATTTACTTCGAAACATTGTCTTTCTTTCTTGTGTGCTCTCTAATATACGCTCGTCATATATTAATTAGTTTCAGATAACAGCAATATCACGTGTTTCCTCATTACCGCTCTAATTTGATACAACAGAGGCTGTAGGGTATCAACATTATTGGCATGCACCAATATGATCAGTAGTCGGCAGGAAGCCAGGCGTATCAATTGTTATCACATCAATATTATAAATGTGAAAGTTTGGATGTTTGTTTATTTGTTTGTATAATTTTTGCTCAATCACGTCGTAACGTCATAATCACGGATTAATCGATGAAATTTGATGTGTTGGTAGACTCTGACCTGGATTCAAAAAGGTTACTTTTTATTGACAAACAACGCGTACGAAGCTACTGGCTGAAGCTAATCAGTCGCTAACATTATAAAGACACAATTTAATTCCCAAAAAGACCAACTAATGCAAATAAAAATACAATTAAAAAAGTTTTAAAAAAGCACAAGTTTTCATAAAATATGTGAGGTTTTTTTTGTACTTACGCCAATAATTTGGTTTAGGCGAAACTACGGAAGATGGTGGACGAGCAGGTGTCAGTTGGGGCCCGAGTCGAGGACACAGAGACGGAGGCCGCAGACCCCCTCATCACTCCGGCCACATCAATCCTCGACCGCCCGGAATTTGACCCTCGGCCAGTGCCACCCGAACGTCGTCTGCTCATTGGAACCCTGGATAAACCAAGAAATGGATCTTTAAATGGCGATAAAGAGGCCACTTTGAATCGAACAACGAGGCTTTCTATAAGAAATGGAAAGGATAATCCGTTTATAGGTATGTATTAAAAGCACAACTGGTAATGCATCAAAATAAAATTATGCTTGTCTCGGTTTAAACAAACCAAGCAAATATGTTAAATTATTGCAAGTGACTCAGTCCATTCTGATGAAATAAAATATATCCTAAACGAAGATAAAATAGGCCACGCCCACCGGCGCGGTTTTCTATCCTATCGGAAAGCCATTCATAGCGTGACTAGAATCAAACAGAATTTCCGTGGCGCTTTTATTTCGGCAAATTAATCAAATAGCGGTTCTCTAATAACTATTGGAACTGAGTGCGCTTTGTGGGATTACGTTTTGATTGAAAGGTTCTTCATTAAAGCATGCACTTTAATGATTTGATGACGACCTAGTTGCTCATATCGATGTAGGTCAGCTTTGTTTTCCTCGATGAATAGCTCGATCCTTGATGACTCGACAGACATTAGTGGGCTGTTTTGAAATACGAGTCACGTTGGACTAATGTTTTTCCCGCAGATGACGACAATAAAGAAAACCAGGCGAACGGAAAACTGGAATCCCCAGTGAAATGGAATCAGAATGGCAGTGATAGCGGCACGTATGCTGAAATTGGCACTGGAGGGAATAGTAATACTAGTGAGAGAAATATACTGGATCCAGGAGATAGTTCCGAGGAGGAGGTTCCTCTGCCTGATGCCACGTCACCAGGACGAAGTAGCGACGGACCTGAACCAAGAGCTGACATAACTGCTTCTCTTGAAGGAGGTAAGTTCTAGTTTTTATTGTTGTTATAGTTATTTTTGGCTATGTTTTCAATCCACAAAAGGTTATAACTTTCCACGAAATATAATAGACCGTGAAATCCCCTTTCCGCGATAAAAGATAAAACTTGCCAACCAAGACAGAGACAAATATTTATCAAGAGTAATAAAACAAACTGTAGCAGGTAGGCAGTCTAAGTTGTTCTGTTTACATTGATCTTAAGAGTCTGTAATCCAGGAGATAATAGTTCGCAACTAGTCGAGGCGGCATGTTTGTATTGCTGATGAACCAAGTTCGCGGTACTTGGGCATTTTTCATAGATGCTTCAAGTTGAATGCTACCAGAGTTGAGATAGTTCGTTGAAACTTTGTGTTGCTCGACAAAATTTACCATTTACAGATTATAAATCTATACGTTTGTTAATTTAAAGAGGTAGCATTGAAAAAGGCAGATAATAGTTAAAAGATTTAAGCACTGCACTTTTATTGTTTAAATCGCTCTTTTTAAAAAAGTTTAATATATTACTGTTGTGAGAATATGAAGTTAAATAACAAACAAGATAAATAAGCGTAATGTGCTACTAAAGTCACATAGTTGGAAGAGCTTCCATAACACAAGTGCTTGGTTCGCTCAGCAGAATATCCTATCCGCTAATGAGCCTGCAGCCTTGGGGAATAAGCTCATTTGCCGACTAGCTGCACAGCCAGCCAACTTCACAAGAAAGAAACTTTCCGCCTGATGTTGCAATTTGTCATTTAATTCTTCTGCCGACCTTTTAATTAGCAACTAGTTATTAAAACAATTGTAGAGTTTCTCTTTAAAACTGACCTATAAACTTCAGAAATTTTCCTCCATTTAATACAAGTTTATTCGTTCGGAAAATAGCTCTCAAAAGCATGCAATGTTTCATCGCGCTGACTTATCAGAGCTAGCCGAATAATAGGATCATAGCGAAACTGTCTGGCATCGCATAACTTATCTCTAGCACAACTATAACCTCCAGTAACAGTAATAGGATCTCTATAATGTAGCTAGCAAATTGCTGTCGGCATGCGTAACTAATCTTTCAGCTTAATTGTTTTCTGGAACTTATTGCTTACGTAAAGATTTATTCGCTAATACTGTTATTGGATTTCCTGATCCATCTATAACCATTCTACTAAACTGACGGGTGTCTGGGAACAATTACACGGTACACAAGAGCCGTACACGGAGTCAATACTAAACAAACGTCTCTCGGTGCGATGGCACAATAAAGCAAGCGTCGCACACACCTGCGACCGCCTGACGCGTGTTACATTCGAGTAATCGATTCGTCTGGACCGGCCAGTCGTGGCTTTCGTGACTCGGCCAACTTTCACGTTATTATACCGTTTACATCGCTATAACCGATTCCATTTATACGGCCGCGTCGGTACCGTACTTTACTGAACTTTTCATATTATAGGACAGCTAATAATGAGGGTTGACGTGAGCCCTTGAATGCTAACAAGGACAAAGTTTGCTGAAGTAAAGCTATTAACAAGACAATGGTAGGAGTAAACAAATTGTGAATTAGGTTGCTGAGTTGAAATAAATTTTCGGGCGTGCTCGCGCATTTTGGGGGGTTATTTTTGTTTCGTCGACGAAGTAATTTATCTTTTAAATTGAATGTTTGTGAAGACATGTTGTGTGTGGTACAGAAGCGGCGTCGCCTGGGGGTCGGTCGGACCGGTCGCGTGCGGAGGAGATGCCCGCGTCCCCAGGGATGCTCACTGCGGCTCAACTCGCCCGCAGGCTCAGGATGGAGAATGAACGACTGCAGGTGAGCTCCCAATTTCGTATCTAATGCGATTATGAAACTCATTACATTTGAGTTTACATCGTTTGAGCAAATATTATTTATCTCTAGTAGTACTGATAACTATTCTGTGGTTTGAGTCGAAGTTGTATCAAAAGGTAGAACCACCATATTTGAGTTGGGAACTGGGGCTTACAATAAACAAACTCATGTAACTTAATTATACCGGTTAGATGATTTGGTAATATGATCCGAATCTAGCGTTGGTTTTAATCCAAAAATAGCTTAAAATGGTATGGAGCCTTATTTTATATTCCAAACCAAACAACGAAACACAACATATTCTAAATGTAATGGCTTTTATTAGGATGTTGTGATGTACTATAGTTGTATATTAAAGCTCAAGGCATTTCCACGAATAAATAAATGTATTTCTAGACTTGCTTTAACTGCTGAAGAGACAGCGAATATTATAAAATGTTCGCCCCAAAGCTAATGTGCGTTTAATTATAACTGGGTTTTCGTTTTAATTAGATTACGTTTCATATGGTAAGCAGGTGGTAATTAATTTGCATAATTACTAAGTCTCTTTGTGACAAATTTAGAGCAGTTTGCAAAAACATTTACACATTATACTGATACTCCCTTAAGAAATATACCTTTAACAACCTTAACATAGAAAAGAAACCTTTAATTTTTCTTCCTTTTGACTTAATGGCATGCATATAATTATTGCAGACAGCTTAGCTAGCTTAATTAACCTTATAATCCACAAAATGCGACAAAAAAGTTATGAACACTTATGAACACAGCTAGACTAGTTTACTTCAGCTACAGCTACTTCCACAGCATTATGTCATACGGTATGCTGCTCTGGGGGGAGTGCCGTAGATATAAACACCGTTTTTGTGCTGCAGAAGAGGACTGTTCGTGCAATTTATAATATGGGCCCCAGAATATAATTACGCAATAAGTTTAAAGAAATAAATAATTTGACATTCCCTTGTCCATACATCCATGAAAATCTGATGTATGTTCACAAAAATATTATAAACTCGCTGTTGCCACTTGTAGACTCCATGAAGTTAGTAAATCGTTTAAAGGGCAAGGTGTACGCTTTATAACAAACTCCCAAGAAATGTACAAAAATTGACTATTAACAAAAAACGTAATTAAACAAAATCTTTATAAAAAAGCTTAATATAAAATATCGGACGATTTAGATGATAGAGAAGCTTGGGATTGAAATTGCTCCAACTCGTTCATAATGTTACAATTTAGAAGTAATTTATTTTCTATATTGTTACGTATTCTAAAAGGATCATTAAAAAAAACAACCAGCCTTGTTTCTTGCTTTTGCTTTCCTGGCTTGGTCGCGAAGGAGCAGGCAGTAAAATTGGCGTTTCAAAGTCATCCTTGTGATTTTAATGAATAAAAATATTTGATTTGGAAAACTATAACAGAGCTTAATAGAATATTATGTTACAGCGAACGAGCGAAGCTAACAGAGTGCGAAGCTAACGGATCAAAAGCTCTTTTCGTATCTTTTATACTTACATCATTTTTCCACTTTTTCTACTCAACTTAACTCCATTTTTAGAGAGTTAGCTTCGCCTAGTAGGTAGGTATTTTTAGCGTTCGTAATTTAGATTCGGTTGGATACGCCTAACTACCTCCAATAAATGCTCGTAAATATTATTCAATGGCATTCTATAAAATTGGGTTTTTACAGGACTTATTGGGTCATTCGAATCCGATATATCGTTTACGAAAATGTGGATGTAATCATTTAATAGGTAGCTAGGTTTATTCTGGTTAACATACAGTTATGTTGATAAGAATATTTTATAGGGTTCGTTCATTGTTTAACACATATCTCTGCCAATTGTTTCATTTAGCAAGAGTGAACTTGTGAAACTTTCGTTTGAATTATTCAGCTATATATTTAAACTTCTCTAGGCGGAATTGACTCGCGTCCGTCGACTGTTAGTGGCAGCAGCGGAACGCGGTGAAGCAGGCAACGCCCTCATCGAACGAGCTAAAGGAGAGGAAGAGACTACACCACTGGATCCACAACAGCTCGAAAAAGAACTACTCTTAGCCAGAGAAGCGGTCAACTGTAAGTACATTACTGCTTAATCCTCGATCTGAGATAGTTTATCAAATTATGTCAGAGATTGATTAAACTGATACCCCTGTATAATATGCATCCACAACATTAATGAACACCATTTATCCGCGTATAACACAGTTTGATAATGATATAAACATGTTTGCCAGATAATAATAGCGCCGAATTTGATTAATTTTGTATCCCATTTAACAAGCATATCTGTCTATTAAACGTGAAGTTATGAGCGTAACAAATATTTAAATCCAATGTGAGCGCAAAACTTGATTTTCTCTCCCAGAAACTACCTCAAATCACAATTTGTAACTTATGCTCGCTTCTTTACACAATAAGCCGAACTGATCCCGCGAAAGTGGCCAATTTGTAGAGTGCCGTCTATGATATGGGAGAGGCGTGTACTAAGCCGACATTTTGATAAACTATACTCATAATATTCAGCGGAATACCTGGTATCTCGAGCCAGGACATAATCAGTAGACGGGTCACGTATTCCAGGGTATGGAACTGTAGCCTTCCTGCCATTTTGACTAATATCATTACTCTGACGAATATAAGACTCGGTGAGACATCATTTGCACATATGGGGTGGGGTGGCTTTAGCGAGTATTGCCTCTCATTTACCCTCGCGTTGTGAGGAAATAAAACAGACATTATTTATCTCGGTTCACGTTAAAGTAGGTAAAGTGTTTTACTCATTCCGTGCAAGAGTAAAGTGTAGTCGTTTAAAATATTCAGTAGCAACCGACCCCGATTTTGCAAGTGGTTAAATGTGAACATCACCCGTAAAACGTGTCCTATCCTGTGATAGTCGGACACAATGTATTCGGTAAGCCGTAGAATTGCAACACTGGCTAGATTTGCTTAATATTCTAAGCTTTAAATTACTATGTTATTTTTATCACTTATGCTCTGTAAGTTGGTCATTGTAAACTCGATATCGGCACCGTTAATGTGAGTAAATTTGATAATAGACGGCTCATTCATAATAAGCTAAAATGAAATACGATCTCCATGATAAATCCTTATTTATATTTAAAAATAAAAGAGGTTACACTCATAAATCCTAAAATTAAATGCAATCCCCATGACAAACACTTATTTATATATAAAAATGAAAGATACCACATTCATGATAATACAACATCCATTTTATAATTCAAGAACGACTGGACTGATTTCTATGAAATTTGATAAATAGATAGATTATGGTCGGGATTGAAACATAGGCTACTTTTTACCTGATTGCACAGAAGGAGGCTAATGTTTTTATTGACAAACTTCGCGTGCGAAGCCGCGGGCGGGCAGCTAATTTCTATTATAAGAAAGAGGCCATAGTGTAGAATTGAAAAAATAGCATTGGATACCGGAAATACAAATTTTCTTTATAACAACTAACTATTAGATTTTTTTTCTAATATCTTCCTTGTAGAACAATGTACTTGCTAGATGCTAAATTTCGGTATTCAAAGTATCTTATCCAGAGTTTGAAAAAATATGAATCACATAAACACATATTTATATTTCCATTTACATATATATGTTAGTAGGACAAATATCGTTAAAGACGTTTCACTTTTATGTGTAGGGATTTTCGTAAGAAGATATTCCAGAATTTCTAATCATGCAGTTATGAGTCAAAGCAAACATTCCTCTCTAGATCTACGAGACGTGTGTTGTTTTATTCATACCCAATAACTTCACTCTGGCATTACTGGCGTACTCTACTAAACTAGGACAAATATGTGATCTAAATATGTACTCTCTTTCATTTCGTCGTTATGTGGAATAGTCTAGGATTATCGAAGTGCGCTGTACGTTGGGCAGGAGTCTAAAGTATCCACTTTAAATGGATTATCATGATCTCTATATTCAGATAATTTATTATATTACATATAATGGATTTTATGAATAAAAGAAAAATATAATGTATGGTCTGTAGGAATTACAGCGTTTTTATTATTGTTATCTTTACCTGTATTAGCTGGAGCTATTACTATATTATTAACTGATCGAAATTTAAATACTTCTTTTTTGGACCCTGCTGGAGGAGGACCCCAAATTTTTAACAACCCCCCAAAAGTTTTAGCTCATTGAGTCACACCAAAATTGTGCCATCATTACCTACCTATATACCAAATTTCACTATGATCGGATAAACGCTTCGAAAGGTATCCTCGGACAAACAAACATACATGCATACAACGCCGATATGCCCAAGTTGACTTAGAGATCTCGCTTCTCTCGCTCAATAATTTTAAAAGCTTTAATTGCTAAAATAATAAAAAAAAGATGTGCTCTATAGGAACATGAAATACACAAAGTACATCTTTAGGCCATTTAAAACCTTAAGAAGTACTTTGTGTATTTACTCTAGATATATCTAAGTTTAACAAATACTTGAATAATCCGTTCAGCGCCATCCGTCTATTTACTACCATTAATGTATTCAGGTATGTTTTCACCGATGCAGATATCTGTTTATTCTGAAATTATATATGTTTGCAATAAAATACCTTCTATTTTGGCCAAATTAGCATTCGAGTAATTTCAATCGACCGTAGATAAGCTTTATCACTTACTTATACATTCATTAATTATAGGCTTTGCTCAAGTACATTTCCTTGTCAGGATTACCTGCAAACAATTGATCATTGAACTGAATCCATCATCAGTACATTGAGCCTATCCGCTTATAGTTCCTAACCAAATTGAGCAATACATGTGGATTTAGGTATTACCATAGACAAACTATTATACTGTTACGTAAAGTAATTACGGAGATGCTCAATTAGCATCGATCAAAGGCGATCGCTCCGTGCATACAGGCGTTTGTTATCGATGCAGGACGACACACCTTGCATTAGCTAATGAACCTTTATACTAGATAAACATGAATATAGACATCACTTTATTCTAGGCGTCCAGTGAATACTGAGAATTATAAACGCAATGACGAGTTACTTTTGAAACTATCATAGTTTTGTACAATATTTTTACTAAAATTGTGGTATTTACCAGAATTTTTTTTTTAAACTTCGGGTGACCACAATCTCACCTGATGGTAAGTGATGATGTGGTCTAAGATGAAGCACGAAGTTCTAGAAGAAACCTATTTACTCTTACCTTAAAGAGGCCCCGATTGTATTCTTTAGGAAAAACAGACGACGGCAAAGTGTTCCATACCTTAGCTGTACGCATCAAGAACGTAGAACCAAAACGGTGTGTGCGAATGGGTGGTATATTGACTACGTACGGATGGTACTGAGCCGTGCGCCTAGTTGTCCTTTGATGGAAGGGAGATGGCGGGATCAGATCGTATAGTTCCTGGGCACTTTCCCCAAAATGTATTCTGTAAAAGATCGATAGGCTTGCAACTTTACAACGGTGTTCGAGTCTTTGGGTCTTAGTCTCCGCCATATATTGCTATTTGTGAGTGTTTTAAGTGTCCTAATATTTAACCCGTTAGTTGTGCCGAAATATCGGGACACTCAAAAATTACGACAAAGTTCACACTGTGTTAAATTTTTGATCATATTATGGTAATCCAGTAATCAACACAAAAGTTCTTTGAAATTCACATGGCGAGACAGCGTTGATTACCTGGGATTAAGTTAGGGTACCTAGATATTGCAAAGCAGTCTGTGCCAACATTGGGAAACGTTTCCACAGTGGGATCCTAGCAGCGTTTTATTTTCCTATCAAACGGTTCAAATACACGTTTGTAAGAATCGAAGGATCTGCATAGAAAATGGAACGACAAAGGACAGAGGCCTGCAAAGCGAGCAACGTACGCTCAAAGAGCTGAAATCGCTCGGGATCGAAACCAGTTTATGTTAGTATTTCGATTTGTAGACTCACTGCATGAACCTACTTTGAGTCGTTGACGGAATATCGCTTTACAACTGGGTCTTATAATGGTAAAAAAAAAACACATTTATATTTCAAGTTACAAAGAACAATTTTTGTTGCAGCTTTAAAAGCGGATAAGAAGAGGTTGAAAGCCGAGAAATTTGATTTACTCAACCAGATGAAGCAGCTCTACGCGACGCTTGAAGACAAAGAAAAGGAGCTCCGGGATTTTATCAGGAATTATGAACAGGTACGGTGGACTACAGTTGCCTACAAATCTATAATAAAATAGTTGAAGCGATCGTATTGTATTAGTTTCTTCATTCCGAATTTAGTCTCAACTAGAATAGCTCTCCGATTTCTAAACGAGTTTGGAATCAAGAGAATTGATTTCGATCCAATTCTATCAGTGCTTGAGTTGGCAATGAATTGTGATGCTTTGCATAATTAAACTATTGTTCGTTTCGTGCAATCACTCTACTATCTACTAAGCATCTATTGAAATGATAAGCCCATCATTTTATATTGCTGATTAAAACTAACCAATTCGCGATATTTTAGTTCCATTTACATAGAAACTCCATTATGGACAGAATTCGCCAATTTATACCCGCCAAAATGATTTTATGACCACATAAAGTTACTATTTTATACCACGTAGAGATACAGTCTATAATTCTTTGTATCGGTGACAGAAAATGACTCCGTGAAGCTCATAAATGGAGGGTTGTAAATAAGATTTCAGTGCGGGAAAAGTAAATTTCCGTAAGTTCCCCTTTGGGAAAATTTTGGAAAAGTTATCTTAGCCTCTGATTTGCGTACTCCATACTATTTTAGGGTTTTGTGGTCGAACTCGGAATCCATATAATTTTGCCATGTCAATGGTGGCGATTCTGTTGTTTATACTGACTAACTAAAGTTGCGTAAAATACGAACAGTTTTATTTTGTTTACGCTAAAGATCAAATTAGAATGACATTTAAAGTGACAAGGGTATTTACTCACACAACCCATCATGTGGGGTGTCGTTGAATAGGTCTTTTCAAAACACTAAGGTTCAAAGTGGTAATTTTCACAGTAGTCGTGAGTGTCTCTTACGTGGCAAACCGCTATTGTTTGAAAAGTATCTATAATAATAATAGCACATACGCTGTAGTACAAAAAATGATCTGAGTAGACTTTACTAGTTTACGAGCAGTAGTCGACAAACGCATGTCTGTAGTTGGGTTTGCGAACAGTTAATTTATAATGTTCATACAAAATTACCAAAATCAACTGCAAAATTTAACTTTGTATTTCTGACTGCGTCCGTGACGCAGTGGGCGTATAGCCGGCTGAGACGCACGAGGTAGCGGGTTCGATTCCCGCCGCGGAACAAATGTTTGCATGATCTAAATATATTTGTTCCGTATCTGGGTGTTTTCATATATATTATAAGTATGTATTTACAAAAAAAAAACGTTCATAAGCATTTTATCAGTTATCTGGTTCCCATAGTACAAGCTTTGCTAGGTTTGGGGCTAGATAGCGCTGTGTGAAATGTCCAACAATATTTATATTTTATTTCTATTTATTTTAAAATTACTAAGATACAGCCGTACTCGCTACGGAACCCTTCACTATGCGTAGTCCAACACGCGCTTGATCAATTATTTACATTGAAGTAGGGCACCTCAAAATAAAAGAACTTTTAGAAGCAGATGCCGGAAAAACTTCACATTAACTAATGTTTAAGTTGGTGCGAACATTCACCTGGTAGTTTAATGACTTCGTTAGCGTCCAACTAGTAAGTAACGAGACATTAAAGCGTATTAACGGCACTTTTGCAAGCGGCAAGAATCTCGTAATATAGGTCAAATGTCATCGTAATTATGTAGGTACATATATTTTTGAAACATCTGGCGTCCTGTTACCCAGGTAAGTGCTATTGCATAGGTACTATACGTTTTACAGGCAAGATTAATTAGTTCATTGGCAAACCCTACCGGTAAAACTTTATTACTTTTTACATGGAGCAATTTACTTTATAGACCTGCCATTCTCCTTTATCTATGATTGACTGAACGTGACAAGTAAAAAGCGGATTAGGGGAGAATAAAAGAACCTTTCCGTGCATTTTCTGTATTTCTCAGGGACAGGGCTAACTCAAAAATAAAAACTAATGAATATTGTTCATTCATTCATTCAACTAGCTCTGTACAGTAATGTGTTATCATTCAAATACACGACAAAATAAATTATAAATAAATATAAAAACACAAAGCCACAAATACAATGGGTGGGCGTTTAGAAGCTATTTCTTCCAGACAACCTTTGGATGAAAATAATAAAATATGTCAGTACTAGCCATTTATTGTGACATTGCGCCTTTCAACTTTCATAACTATGTTATCGGAACAAACTTAGTAATAGGTGTTTGTTTCGCAACGATGACTCATTCACGACCTCCGTGGCGCAGTGGGCGTATAGCCGGCTGAGACGTAGGGGGTAGCGGGTTCGATTCCCACCGCGGAACAAATATTTGTTCTGGATATTTTTGAAGTTATACTTCTTTTGGCGCGATGGAGAAAAATGATGAGAGTGAATTTTTACGATGCGCGCGCACACCGACACCTAAATTTAACAGCATGAAGTTAGTTCTAGGTGGTATGAAAATTGATAACTATGTTCAAGTTGTATATTGTAGTATTTTTATATGTAGAACACGTGTTTCGTAAGGGTACAATTAAACAGTGTGAATAAATAAATATTATTTTGGTGTTTTTATTAAATCAATTTCATATACGACGGTGATACTAATAATTTATTTAAATAAAATCTTTTTGATTAATTTTAATATTTATCGTTAATCACTACTGCATTTTAGTTATTTTTTTCCATACGCCAAAGAAGTATAACTTCTAACGCGTGTACATAAGTACACACACTCTTTTTTTTCTATAAGTATGTATTTACAAAAAAAAAGTATATAAGTATTCTATCAGATTTCTGGTTCCCATAGTTTTCTGCTTAGTTTGAGGCTAGATAGCGCTGTGTGAAATGTCCATCACCAATATTTATTTATTTATTTATTCCACAATGTCTGAGGACAAACAAGTATCTGTCAATTTAAATTTATTTATTGTGAAATAAGCCCTATTTTCCGTAGTCTATTACAATCTAGTAGAGATTACACATTAAAGAATTAATTTCCTCAGATGCGTTCCCGAGGCGGGGCTTCGTCGGCTCTTGGAGCTGAAAGGGCAGAGCGAGAGCGCGAACGAGCGGCTTTACTCCGTCACGCAAGAGACGAGGCGGAGAGGTCGCTGCAGCTGGCTGCTGCTCTCAGTGCGAGGGATACCCAGCTGAGACATGCTAGAGAGCAGCTGTTTGAGGTCAGTCTACTTTAAAGTTTCTAGACTATACTAGACGCCAACGCTCTTGGCAGACGGGGTCATAAAACGTGGGACAAGCGACGATGAATTAGTAACTCGCTCGCTTATGCAGCGCTTACAGGAGCCGTTAGTGATGCGCCGAGTATTTGTCGATAACACTAATTATTAGTATTTTAAAGGAAACAAGCATGTTTACTGGTTGGTCATATCTAAAACGAGTCTTAGCGTGTACTATAGAAGCAATACTTAGTAATAGGTCTATATTGTGATATAGTTAGTTTTATTTGTTTTCAGTCATACGTTTATTGCTGAACATAGGCCTTCCATATAGATCTCCAGAGTGACTAAGCTTCGAAAAGAGTTTTTACTTAAAAATAATTAAACAAGATTTCGTTAATACTTAGTTTTCGTGGTTAGCTAAGCTAAATTCACTATAACCCATGTTTTGTTTTGATTTTCATCTGACAAGGTTAACTTACGAATTGCGGTTCCTAAAAGAAAATTATATCAATAATACTAGAACCTGTCGCTGTACTTTATTTACAGGTGTTTAAATACAACATTCAGGAAGTTCAGAAACTGAATTACTTATACTTCAATCAAATATAAAGCGCATAGGTACAATGTTTACAAGTATTTTTTTAAAATGTTCTTTGCTAATGTTCTACTTTACATAATTTGAAAAAACCTGTTTATTCATCAACGCCATGACTGAATCTAAATTAGGTAATTTGCGTGACAGTGCGCCTAAATTAAATTTGCAAAGCGGGAGACAAATCGCAAGCCATCAATGTAATTTATCATTAAACTTGTTGCGCTACAAAATAGGCACATCAACCAGTCTAAATAGAGCTATTAACAAGGTCTAGATCAATCATAGAGAAGAAAATTGATGAATAAGCTGTGTGAAGAGGTTCAAAAACAATAACAAATCCACAACAAATCAACTGACAGGCGTTGTTATGATGAATGTTCTGCCTGGCCTCCGAGTACAGTCTATCAATCACACCAGTTTCAAATTGCTCGTTCCGATATCGATTGGAAGTCAATTAAATGCAAATGTTTACTTTAGCATAAAATCTAAATATTCTAGAGATTTTATTTGAAAAAGCTAGAAAATTATTCTAGTGAATTGCTTTTCAATCCGGATATTCGAATAAATTTCAAACAGAATATATAAAAATAGTAGCTTAACATGATTTCAAACAGTAAATATGAAATGAGTCTGTATATAATTATATCACAAACAAAATAAGAGCATCAAATTCAAGCATGAACTGGTTGAAATGTTTATCTCTACCAACAGCTTACTCGCTTCCATTGACCGCAAAATACCTATTTATACCGCAAATGTCCGCAAATATATTTTTAATCAGCTATCATTTCAGCGTTCGACCACGGCCGTTCGATCTCATTACACTCGCTCGTTGAAACGGACGTCATTCGAGAGGTCAAACCCTGTTCAAATTAAATCACCAATCGAAATTAATTGAGGCATAAAATGGGGTGGATTGCGGCTCCGAATACGTTACCGGTTGTAATGTGGAGGGCTTCTGACCGCTTGAATTATAAATGGACGACATAGTATTGGATTGGGTCTTCCTCTTACTTAAGGGTTGCTATTATTTACATTGTTTCGACTAATGATGTTGGTATGAGCAAGTTAAACCGATGTTTTAATAATAATTTTTATTCGAGTCTATTAAAAAGTTGATTTCCATATGAAACGGTTTGAATGTCATTAATTTAGATACCAACGTAATTGAGTTGGAGCCTTGAAAGACTCAAGTATTCGGGTTAATGCATAAATACGTTCACGTTTAGACGTTCAGCCCCATATCAAGCGCGAAACCTTCATCTACTAAACTGTCAAATACTGAAAATCGTACATCCGACCCTCCATTAATTGGAATTGCTACTGAAGATAAATGTTTACATTGGATATTAAAATGTACGGAGCTTACGTACCGTTTTTTGTAGGCGAGGGAAAAATATGACGGATTGAGCCATCCATTAAACTGCTACAAATATCATCGTTATATTCTATACTGTATGCCTTAACACACTATCACATTAATATTATAAATGCGAAAGTTTAGATGCTTGTTTATTTGTTTTGTTTGTTACTCAATCACGTCGTAACGGCTGAGCTGATTGCGATGAAATTTGGTATATAAATAAATAAAAATAAATAAATGTCGCTGGACATTTCACACAGCGCTATCTAGCCCCAAACTAAGCAGAGCTTGTACTATGGGAACCAGATAACTGATAGAATACTTATATACTTTTTTTTTTGTAAATACATACTTATAATAAATAGAAAAACACTCAGACACGGAACAAATATCTGTAGATCATGCAAACATTTGTTCCGTGGCGGGAATCGAACCCGCTACCTTCTGCGTCTCAGCCGGCTATACGCCCACTGCGCCACGGAGGCGGTCAGTATATATATAGATTATGACTTGGATTAAAACATAGGCTAATTTTTAGTGAGAAACCACGTGTACAAAACTATGGGAGGAAGCTAGTACGTTTATAAAAAAAAACTAAAACTAGTTATCCTTATTTTAAGTTTTATCCGAGGCTTACGGTAAAATCTTGATTTTCAGCAACCTTCATCTTGACACGATGATGCGATTCTATAAATGGAGCTAAACGAAACATCTCACTAATGTAACGCCTGACGTGAGATGATTTAAAAAAACTTATCTAGATATTTAAATACTACAGCAGACAATTTACTTAAATATAGAATGGAAATGCTCTATCATTACTCTCTACGACGCTTTTTGTGATATGTATATGACTAAGCCCGGCTTGCACATCGATCCCTAAACGTAATTAGCGACTGAATATGTTTAAATTTGACATAACTCTCTTAAACTTATTTAGGCACTAAATACGATTAAGCATCGTTGCGGAAATCACCCTAAGTTTAATTAGTATTTAACTGCGAGTTTGTATTTACATCTTCCTCTTTTTTGTAGGCAAGGCGGCAGTTGCAAGCGGCCGGATGCCTCTCAGAAGGTGAGAGCGTTGCTTCACTTGGACTGGGGCCGCCTATGATGGGGCTAGGTCCTTCAGGGCTCATCGGTGATAGGGGCAGTTGCAGCGCTGATTCTGGAGTGAGAGGTACGGTATTCAAGAAAACACTTACAGACTAACGACTTTGTAAATCATCTTTGTAATATTTTGTTCCGGGTCTGCATGACGTGCTATGGTAATCGTTATTCCTCTACAGTAACAGGCTATAGGACTCTATTTATTTTATTTATTCAAGTTGGAGGATATTAAAAATTTCTTGTTTAGTTTGCAGAATTGTGAAGATCACTAGGGAAAAGTCAAACGCAAGGCCAAACATTATGTTTGGTACAAGCCTACCTTTTGCATAATATATTTAAGTAGGCTTGTGTCTCTAAGAACTCTTGTAAGAAGAAATGTATTTTTTCTTTATAAAAGGTAAAGACACGAAATCACTAATTAGGTTTGAAGATCAACGTAGATTTTTTTTAAAACAAAAATATAGACATTTTTATTTCTGTGAAAATTATTATCTAGACGTAATTTTAATAACTTCACTAAAGCAATTTTCCAAGAAAATGAAGCAGTCTTTGCTTTAACTTAAATTTTTCTAACTGATATTAAATTATTTTCATACATAAATTAACAAACAGTTTTAAGCATCATCTCATTTCATAGTTCATAGCTTTCGAGCTACAGCTATTTTTTCCTTTATTCCAAAACCTTGAAGAGGTTTATCATTACCTAGGAAGCAGCGATGGTGGTGCGACTTCTGTATGTGGTGGCAACTTGTCAGATTCAACAGCTGAAGGGGTCCCGCCGACGATGGACGCCTACGACACCGATGCGACTAGCCTCGTGTCTTCGGCTCATCACATCTATCAGTGTGAGTATTACCTTCTTATAGCTTCGCAGAAATTACAAGAATACGGTGACATAAGGAACCATTTTTTATAAGATTTATTCTCTAAATCACGTGCATGTACCCACCACTAAAATCAACTACCTCTATCTTCAAAGATTTGCTGGAGGAAAACTCTTATTAGGGTTAAGCTCGCCTTTATACATGCCCATTTTGTAAGCTGTTTTTGTCTATAATCTATTTGTGTACAATAAACCATACAGAAATCTCCAGCCTTGTAACTGGACAATTACTACAAACATACATACTTTAACATGGGAAATTTCTTTTCAGAAACTTTGATAAGAATTTGCTTAGTGGTGGGGATTTCGAAAATATTTCTTTGTTTAAACAAATTCTGTCCTAAAAAGACAAGAACGTTTGCTCTTTTTGACTTTGAGCCAGTTATACTAGGTAATAATAATTCAGTGTGTTAGGTGTGATAGATTACCTCAAACAAAAACTTTCAATACTTGCAAATTCGTAGCACCTCTACGCCGTAGAGCCTACAAAAGCTAATATTAAGATAAGTTCGGAGTTGGACGTTGAACTTCGTTTTCTCAAATATCTTTCGTATGAGCTGTAAAAAATTATATTTGTACTTTAATATCAGAATAATTCGTAATTATAGAGGAAATTTTCATCAAAATGCAGAATCCAATGTAGGTATATAACTAGCTTCATAGTTTTTGTTTGAAAATTTAATAGCATTTAAAATATTATCTATTTACATACGAATAAATTCGACTAAAATTTTTGTAAATGTAGTATCGTTATCTTCCAAACTCCAGACAGATAACCAAGGCCAAGTTAAACAGTGGTCGAGACAGTCTATCGTCCTTAGACAAGTCTCAAGCACGATACTAATCAGAGACTAGAGACTAATTTATGTTCTAACTCCTCGCGTAATCACAAAACGTAAACGTGAAATCATGTTAAATTAGTATTATACCAAAACTTTGTTAATTTCAAACACTGAAAGTGGACGAAACTTGCAACAAAGTGAACAGCGAGCTACACGATTGTGATTCCAAGATTCCAGTCATATACACACTGTCGGATAAAATGTAATTTTCAAATAGGTGCTCAAACTTTTGATTAGTATAATTATTATTATTCATTTATTGTCATAACTTTTTGAATGCTTATACTGGTTACACCAAAAAGCATACTGGGTGGCCTATTTGTTTGTTTATTTTAGGTTACAACGAGGCTCTTTGTTCTATTAAGTTAAACAATATTATCCAGGGAACGAAGTATAGTTCAAAGTTCTGGTTTGTAGTGCTATTTATGGAAAACTATTCAACAAAGAGACCCCGTGAGTATACTCACTATAAATTAACCCCTTTTGCTTTCTCGCAACAAAGCGACCAGCGTAGTTTTATAAAACTACCGTGATTCAATAGGAAAATGCGAGAAAAACGGATTGCAAATCGTTTGTATTAAAAACAACTTCATAATAGGTATTATTTTGTACTGTGCAAAATATTTTTGTTACGTATAAACTTCCAACAAACCTAAGAATTCGTTTACTTGCGCTCAAATAAACTTTTAATCATATTGCTTCAAGGTTCTTTCAAAGCATAGTTTGGTTAGACTATGTTTAAATTTGGACAAGTACATGTACAATCTGATGAAGAGATAATGACCAGTCTAAGAAGACAATTCCGTTATTTTTTTAATGTATTATACGTTGTAACGGAACGTTTTTGGTTGTGGTTTTGGTTTGGTAAAACCGTTTAAAATTAGCGCGAATGCCCCCAGATATGTCAACCAAACAAACACCAAAGCAGCACTGTAACACTATTTTGTTAAAATAAAGTCATCAAATTAACTTAGACACTGTCAAATTTACCGATCTATTGAGTCCTGTGTTATAAATTACAACCGCTGCGTGCATGCTCACGTCACGCACATGCCACGAGTACGCATTCAGTTTGCACATGACTGATTGAAAGGTAACCTTGGCCCGTAGCCAGGTTACATTCACTCCGAATCGATTCGATTTCTACATAGATTTGTTGTCGATATATTGTGATATTTCCATAGCATGTGTCAAATCCCATACATTTTCGGACTTATCGACTAGCGTCATCGCCAATCGAATGTAACTCTGCTAAGCCCTCTTTCTATGTTATTACTAGCTGAACCACCAAACTTCGTACCGCCTTGACATGCATATGATGCGGGCTGCCAATGTACGTCGCCAGTATCTATGTATGAGTAAATAGATTTTCTTCATAATTTCTTTTTGCGTGAATTTTTCCGATATTTTAATAAGTTTTCTGCTATTCGGGGCGGAGATAAATCCAACAAATCAAAGTCCATCAAAATCTGTCCAGCCGTATAACTAACCCGACTTCGTTTTATATATATAGATAGATTTCACAAGTCTGTTCATTTATCTTTATCACTTCATCTGACTATCAACACTAGGTAAAAAAACTGCCAATATTAAATTTTCAATGAAGCAAGCGTTATGTTTGAAACCTAAGTATTACGGGTAGAACCTATATCTTTATGCCAGTCCCTAAACCTATAGGCTCTTACTGGTTTGGTATCAGTAAAACTTTTCTGTTGCGTAAATCAACACTATACGAAAACGAAAATCAAGTTTATGTTTATTATTATACATAATCAATATGTATACATTATTTGATGGGTTCTGTTTGTGTATGTTTTATGTATGCTTAAAGGTACTCTTACACCGCCTTCTTTTGATTTTTGTTTATCCTGTACATCCAAAGGTTGTCTGGAAGAGATCGCTTTTAGCGATAAGACCGCCCATTGTACCGTTATTTATTGCTTATTTCCTGTTACTGTATTTTTGTTTGGTGTGCAATAAAGAGTATTTTATTTATTTATTCATTTCATTCATTCACTTTACAGGCTCTTTTCAAATAATTTTATTTGGAAATATCTAGAACAAGTTGTAGGATTGCGTTTTCTTGCTGAAAATGCTTTGTAAAATGTACGTGTCTACAGTTTTATTAGAGAGAAGCATTACTAACGACAAGATTGGCTCGTTTGTACAACTCGCGATGACAGGGCGGATAAGTGCGGCAATGTTTTTCCGAATTTGTTGCTCTTTTATAGCAGAAAACATTTTGATTTTCTTTAATTCAATTTAATGCATAGAAAATTCATGGCCTAGGCAATACAAGTATAAATAAAGTATACTAGTGGTTCGCCCCGAACTGAGATCTCGTGAGTGTACCATAAAAACACAAAAATATTATTCGTAATCTTTGACTATCAAAATAGTGCCACGAAATAAATAACCAACTAAGTGGTTGCTCTTTTTTGAGATACAAATTGCAGTCATTCTGGATTTAGACTTTTGCCTATATTTGTGATACTTAAGCTACATGCATACCAAATTACAGTACCGTAGGATCAATGGTGTACCCTGTGAATTTTGACAAAGTTTAGTTTAAAAAATAATAAATGAATATAAAAATAAGAAATGTACTAATAAAGACTACTAAAGACTTTCATTTGACGTCTCACTTGACCTAATAGTCTCATTTTCATTTTTTTTGCCCCTCTTGAACCCCAATATCTCAACAACCCCTCAACATTTTTAACTTATTTAGTCACACCAAAATTGTGCCATAACTACCTACCTATGTACATATACAATTTCATGATGATCGGATCAACGCTTCGAAAGTAATCCTCGGACAAACAAACATACATACATACCTACAACGCTGATTTGCCCAAGTTGATTTAGAGATCTCGCTTCGCTTGATCAACAAAGTCTGGGAAGAAAACTCTAGAATTAACCACTAGCTCATACATACCTCTGACAACTTTATTACTTTTATGGAAAAGAACATTTTATCTTTTAAAACACGAATCACAACTAGGTTTTAATTGAGAGCAGTTTGAAAGTGTGATGGCTATTAATTGGTCAACTAAAGAGCAGTTAGTAGTTAATTGATAAAATAACGGTTGTTTTGTAAATTAACCACTAATATCAATGAATATAAGCCAAATGCAAATATAACTGAAATTTACTGACGAATAATAATGAAAACATAATGCTATTTAATATACCTAGGACCTGTTTCCAAATATGGTTTTTGAGGGTTAAAATAATTGGTCGAGCGAAGCGAGATCTCCAAATTAACTTGGGCAAATCGGCGTTGTATGTATGTTTGTTTGTCCGAGGATAACTTTTGAAGCGTTGATCCGATCATCGTGAAATTTGGTATATAGGTAGGTAATGATGGCACAATTTTGGCGTGACTCAATGAGCTAAAAATTTTGGGGCGTTGTTGAGATATTCAAGAGGGGTAAAAAAAATTAAAATGAGACTATTAGGTCAACTGAGACGTCAAATGAAAGGTCTTCATTATTACATTTCGACCCCGTTTTTATTTTTAGTTATGTTTTTGTAGTTTTTGAGTTATTAGCCCCGGTAAAAACTAAATTTTGACAAAATTCACAGGGTACACCAGTGACCTCACAGTGCTGTAATTTGGTATGCGTGTAGCTTTAGTAACACAAATATAGGCAAAAGTCTGAAATCCAGATTAACTGCAATTTGTACCCCAAAAAAGGGTTACCAACTAACATGAACGCCGGTTACCTTTAATTTGAATGAAACTGTAGGTCAAGTTATTTGGTTATATATTTCGTGGTACTATTTTGATAGTCAAAGATTACGAATAATTTTTTTTTGTTTTTATGGTAGACTCGCGAGATCTCAGTTCGAGGCAAACCACTAGTTATTTAAAATTAATCAGATATTTATACATTAAGTAATGGCATAACATAAGCAGTTCAAAATTCTGTTTTGTAAATATCAATTCAATATCTTAATATATATATAGGTAATTCTTCTGTATGTGTGTTTGTTATATAACTCCTCCTAAACGGCTTGACCGATTTGGATAATTTTGGTGTGTATATTTCAATGGGATCCTGGATGGTTTGAAAACACAATTGGATCCGGTAGATGGTGCTATTGTTGAGATCTAGAAAATTGTGGACAAAAGCACGGGCATACCACTAGTTGAAATATAAATACTGAATATGCAACAAGTAATCCTAGCATATAGTTTTGGTAGTAATTATACTCTATTAGCTTTAATTGGTTTATATATTTATTTCTTACTTTATATACATTATTTCATGTGTGATATCTTAAATAATTATGTAATAATATTGTCGTAGTGAGCACTCCTCGAGACTGCAGCTCGCCTACTCTATCGCCTCACAACAGCGCCTCGCCGTTCACTCGATCCATCGATGCAGGCTCTCTCTCCAGGTTTGTCAACGTTCTTTAATAAGAAAACTTTATAATCCCACAACGGTTTTTCTTATAATCCTTGTCCGTGCCGATCCTTGACGGATTATAAACAAACTTTTTTATTAATATAAAAAGAAAGTTAGCTATCAAAGTAACAAAAACAAAACTCTTGAAAGCTGTACGAAAGATAAGATTTTTAACTTCAATTTTATATTTTTATTTTATGTATCAATGTGCGAAGCCGGGTAAAAAAATATTTGATTAATTACGTGAGTAAAATACTAACAAATTAGAATCTAGAGTACAATTTAAAGTCTATCTAAAGAGGTTCCTAATTTTGATTCCTGATTATTATTATCTTTACTCAACTTTATTAAGCCTTTTATATTTCTCTTCATCCCTGTTCTAAACCTAAACATAATATTTTTATCATTTAGGTCTGTAGAACAACTATCCAGTCCGGGGGAATGTGAAGCAGCCCTGGTAGCGGGTCTCCGCGGCCGCGGCAGTGGAGGCAAAGGGGCTCGTGGAAGAGGCTCCGCTTGGGGCTCTATATCACGCGTGTTCGCGCGCAGCCGTCACCGCACCAAGTCTGGTAGCGCAACTGCTAGCGGCCATGAAAGTGGTGAGAATAACTTGGTCTTATTTACTAGTTAAATGTTCACGACCGCGTCCGCCAATTTTTTGGATTTCTTGTGCCACCCACCGGATCCAACTATAGCTAATACCAAAAACATCAAAATCGGTCAAGTAAGATGAGAAGAATTAGGAACACACGCAACCCGGAATTAAGTTTAGAATTAACCGGAAGTAAGGTTTTGTCCCAATAGTCTACTCATATCAATTATAGGAGCACCTAAAACTGCCAATTTCAAATGTAACTTTAAAATATAATGAAATGTATGCATTAAGTTTAAAACGCATAACTCGTTTATTTAAGGTTGCACTCTAGGTTGGCCTGTTTTAGATCAGTGGCCAGCTTATAAGACGTACTACAATACTATTATCTACGTCGATAAGTTAATTATGTTATGTTTATGCATAACTTCCTGTCAAGAACATGAAATCGTATGCACGGAGGTACTCCAACGTTTGGTTAGCCGATACTATATCTACTATATACTATATATACTATATACTATATATACTAACTAACTATTTGTTGCAAGATCTATGAGTTTTAAGTATTTTTCTTTTATCTTAGCAACAATAAACAGAGGGCATTATATTCTAGGCGACTGACAAACTAATAGTAACTTTTATTTGCGAAAAAAGTTACAAATAATAAATAAATAAATATTGCTGGACATTTCACACAGTGCTATCTAGCAGAGCTTGTACTATGGGAACCAGATAACTAATAGAATACTTATATACTTTTTTTTGTAAATACATACTTATAATACATAGAGAAACAACCAGACCCAGAACAAATATCTGTAGATTATGCAAAAATTTGTTCCGCGGCGGGAATCGAACCCGCTATCTCCTGCGTCTCAGCCGGCTATTAGCCCACTGCACCACGGAGGTCGTCAAAATTAACATCACACAAAAAAACAAAATCAAAATTAACAAAATTAATATCTTTTTGCACACACTGATTTGTCAATAGCTTTAAAATGTAATGTAAGTTTACGTATCTTCTGTGCAGAGCCAATTTATGCTGGGACTGGAAGCAGCCGCGCCTGGTCTCCATTGGGGAGTGAGGCCGCTCTGCGCGAAGCCGCGTCCCTCCCGTTGGCCCGATGGCGCGCGCCCGCAATCATCGCCTGGCTCGAGCTGGCTCTCGGCATGCCGCAATACGCCGCCTCTGTCGCCGACAACGTCAAAAGTGGCAAGGTATAACCATGGAAGTATAATCTAACAGGAGTTTAATGGTTTTACGTTAATGGCATCCACTGGAAAGTGAGGTAGCTTTTTACGAAACCACGTCTGATGTCGTTGATGCGTCTTATGCGATGATAAGTAGTATCTGCATAGACTAGTAATTACCTCCAGCCGCAGTACAATGACGTTCGGGTTCGGTTTTTTTTTTTATTTGATCATTACAGAATTAACAGCACTTGATAGCAATGTAAACAAACTCTTATAGCTAATGCTTAATGCCAATAACTGGATTCACATTTTATAGACATAACTAGTACCTACTACTTTTTGAATTGTCACACAATATTTATAGCAGAAATGACACAGATTCAAATAAAATAACAGTTATTTGCCGCGGTTGGAGTGTATCTTATGTACGAAGTACGATCTTATACGGTTAGATGTACAAAGTATTAAATATAAATAAATAAATCTAACTATTGCTGGACATTTCACACAGCGCTATCTAACCCCAAACTAAGCAGAGCTTATACTATGGGAACCAGATCACTGATAGAATACTTATATACTTTTTTTTGTAAATACATACTAATAATATATAGAAAAAAACACCCAGACACGGAACAAATATCTGTAGATCATGCAAACATTTGTTCCGCGGTGGGAATCGAACCCGCTACCTCCTACGTCTCAGCGAGCTATAAGCCCACTGCGCCACGGAGGTCGTCTGTCAATGTCAATATCCGCTGACACGATGTATTGTACCCCTTATTAGATCTCGTTACTCGAGTTCGCACTCTATGCTCCAGTACACTTCACACTTCAGCCTTGACGATAATAAACACGTGATTCAAAGCGGAGCATGTTAGTAGTTGACACTAACGTATTTTACTTCTTCATTGTTATCATCTATTTTAAATTGGATTTACGTGTCATGGAATTTCATTCCATCTCAAAATCAGTTCGTTCTCTTGTACGATAAATTGATATAATGGGGTCGAAATGTAAAATTATATTCGACTGCTCACGAATAATGTGCAAAAATTATACACTCGAACGCTCGTAATTTCCAACGCAACAATGTTTTATTATTTTTGAACGTTACGAACGGCACAGAAACCAATTTTCATTACCCTCATATCCATTCATTATTCTGGATTCAGGCATTTTATTACATTTGTATGGAAATTGGAGGTCCAATACATAATTCTTTAATATAATTCTTCTGTTTGTTTATTTGTATTCGTAACCTTTGTTTTCGCCTCGCATTATGTTTGAAAAGCAAAACAAAATATTACAAATCACCAACCAATCACACATCCAACTAGTAAAGCACTGACGCAACAAAAGCGTCAAATATTGTGTTCTGGTTGGTTCTAGATCCGTGCTTTGAATGGGCAGGTCCTGCTCGAGCTGTCGGACGCGGATCTGGAGGTGGGGCTGGGCGTGACGCAGCCGATGCACAGAAAGAAGCTGCGGCTTGCGATCGAGGAGCGGCGCCGGCCGGACCTCGTGCGGAACCCGACCATTGGACAGCTGACGCACGCCTGGGTCGCGGCGGAGTGGCTGCCGGACCTCGGGCTGTCGCAAGTAAGCTCCTATAATACATTGATTGGTGATTGGAATTGCTCTTTTCTGGGCAATTACAATGACCTCTAATTTTTTCGGGGACACCCCAAAATGTTGGGAAAATATACCCATTAGGTAAATAAGAGACTATAGTGAAACAAATTTTACGGCATAGTATTATTATATTAGATTTACAATTCATTGTACGATAATTGAGACTTTTGTTAGTGGATAAACGTATTTTTTTTCTGATACGTTCGATAACAGGCACAACATCTTCCAATTTACAATGTGTATGATGATGATACTGAACGGTTATTCATATTTCATGGGTCCAGTTTTGTCCATCTTTCATTATTGTTGTTATATTCCATCTCTACTTGATACTTGCAGTATCGCTTTGAAGAATGTGTTACGAACATCTTCATTTGAGACCAAAGAAAGAAGAAGAAAGAAGAAAGAAAGAAAATACATTTATTTGACACACACTCAGGACAGACTATTGAAAACAGAACATATACAGAACGAACATACCTACTTACAAACAGATTACCAAACGCGCAAGATCTAAATAAACATGTGCCAATCATGGTTTCATTGTTTGCTTTTTCTCTCGATTAATCTTTACTAGAGTAGACACGTCTGTTTACACATCCCAAATTAACACACTCAATTAAAGTAATATGTGTTTTCACAGTATGCTGAATCGTTCTTGGCAAACCTGGTGGACGCTCGAATGCTGGATACTATCAGCAAGAAGGAACTCGAGAAGTACTTGGGAGTCACTAGAAAATTCCACCAGGCATCGATCGTCCACGGCATACATTTACTAAGAATCATGAAATACGACAGACAGGTAAGTAATAAACAAGTAAAGATTACTTCTAAAAGTATTTGATAGATCGCCAAAGTTCCTTATAGATTAAACAATAATAACAAATGAGCGTCCTTATTTATTCAGCGTCGATAAACATTTCGCTCAAGACAAAATATTAGAAAATTTCCGCATCAAATCGTTACTAAAATATGAACGAATATTAAGAAAATCCTTTTCGCGTCCCTTTCCGTTATTGGGAGACGATAAGGACGCAAGCAAATGAGCGATTATCCCTGGTACGAAATGTTTCTACTCATACTGAGAATCATGACCCCGGTAATGTACACTCATTAATCATCCTTCTTTCCTGCTAAAGACCTATTACATTTCCTCTATTATTTCTATCTTCATTTTATTATAATTTGCATTGTACTCGTGATCAATCGAGCCGGTAACAAAGGCGTTGTTTATTGTAGGCTCTAGCCGTGAGGCGGCATCAATGCGAAAACGTCGACGCCGATCCATTAGTCTGGACCAACCAGAGATTTATGCGCTGGGCTCACAATATTGACTTAGGAGAATTTGCTGATAATCTCAAAGGTAAGCCTTTGTTTCTATTGTTTTCATGGATAATTTCTATTAACACTTTCTTTAGCTAAAATGATATTCGTATCTTTGAATCGAGGCTTGTATCATCATCGTGACGTATCTCTACCCATTTTTTTCAATTTGCTTCAAACCGGGAGAGTATGTAATTTACCTGAAAAGAACCTAAAAGCATCGCATTAAAAGTGTTTGGGCGCAACAGATAGCGGCGTGCACGGCGGACTCGTAGTACTAGAGCCGTCGTTCACCGGCGAGACAATGGCCACGGCGCTCGGCATCCCGCCCTCTAAGAGCATTATCAGGAGGCATCTCGTAGCGGAATTTGACGCTCTCATTATACCAGCGAGGTGAGTCCCGACACTTTCTTTCCCCCTCCCCTAAATGTAATATTTGCTTGACACACCTATTTGTTGATATGAGTGAATATTACATTATTTTAATTAACTGAATACAATCTCAAAGATATAAATTTTGGTGACAGTATGCACAATCGCCCATTGCATTACTAACCCTTGAATGGCAATGAGTTGAGTGTGAATGAGTGAGAGGCGCACTGCATGCCACAGTCACCAGTCACGCCCCGTAAGTGAGCAAGCTGTAGTTGATTATAATGTGAGGTGCAATCCTGCAGGTATACGATATTTTGCCAGGTGGAAGAACTGCAAGTGGAGGCTGCCCGAGCATCCATGTTGTCCACAAAACAAAGATAATTCAGCAAAAATTAAAAAACTCTCCTTCAAAAAGTAAACGCTTCGAAGCCCAATTTCAAGACCTTGTATCTATGTAAAGTTTTCTTGTATCAAATGTTTGTAAAGCTAAATTACGAAATAAAATATTTTAGTTTGCAATACATTAATTTTGTACCTATCTGCCGTCTAAAATCGCTCGTTTGCGAAACTTTTTTGATCGAAAACTTTACGAGCGGTGAAGACTGATAAGATATAGTAAGGATTGTGGTTTGTTAGCGAAGGATTCTCGAAAGTTGTACCGATCGGAAACATTCACAATATGTTAGTACCTTGCCTTCGTCAGTGTTAGATTCGATGTTTGACATATTGTGCCCCATAGAGTCCCTGATCTTGCAGTAGATTAGATTCGTCACGTTAATGTCTGTTCCAAGTCGATCAATTGATAAACTTAGTAAATGTATACAGATTAGTTGATATTAAAAGTAGAAGCATGAAATGCTTCGTAAATATTCATAGGGGGTGATTCATATCCCATTACATGTATTCATTATAACGAATAAATAAATTCTTTTCGATTTTAAATGAGATGTTTTAAAATACTAGTATTGACAGATTCAAAAGGTATTGTTAAATAAAATGAATTTAATATCCTAAAAACAGAACCATCATAATAGCTTTAGGATTATAACAATAATAGCTTATTAAAATATCAATATTGTAAGATACCTATGTTTTTGACTTGTATACATTCGTATTGTAAAATTGGACACCATTGTATATTAGGTTCACCTGTAACGATATCAATTGATCTTTAAATGTGAATAAATCCTGATAAAATTTGAAAAGGCATCGAATCAGTTTCCCTAAAGATCTATCATCCTATAACTTGGCGATCCTTGCATCGAGACAGAACGGTAAAGACCATTTTATACATCGATACTCATGAATGCCTCTATGTCATCATCATTAGATCGCACTTTTATCGATCTCTCCACTCTTTTTCTTCCGTAAAACATAACATTTTATTTTGTGACAATATTCAGAAAAACATTCCGCGCTTTTCTAGTTAATTTCTACATTTTGATTATTGCTAATTTGATTCGTTCCACCAGGGAACAGTACTAGACTGTGAATACGGGACTTTATGCAATAAAATATGTATCAGTCAGTACTTTTCTTTGCCTCAACTGTTTTTCAATGTATGTTCATGTTAATCTTTTTTATATCTATATTTCGTACACAGCATGACTCGTTTCCAGCAAAGTGCATCATGCTTTTGATGTCTATGCAAATGTAATTAAATTACCAGTCACTATGTCTGTCTCTGTAGCTTTCAATGACCGTTATTATCTGAATACAAGCGAATAGCGAACAGTAAATTTTTCACACAGGAACTGTGGTAACTCCAAACTGTGCTCCACGATAAAGCAATTCCAATTAATAAATGCAGAAACTGCATGTGAGCTTTCTGTGTTAGCAGATAAACAAGAATTAAGAGTAAACTTAATATTCGTGCAAATTTGAGAAAATAAATAACAAGTAAACTAAAAGCAAACGCTCTGCTTGGCTTTCGTTGGATCTCAAATTTGTACGAAGTTGAGTGAGCAGCGACTACAGACTTCGTTAACTTTCAGGAATATGTTTGGACATCAAATCAGGATGTTGGGAAGACCATTTTCGAGATCTGTCGCTACGGGATTACCGGGTATTGATCTTAGTGGTGATTCTAGAAGACATAGTTTGAGGGTAAGTGCTTTGGCGTTTTTACTAATGATTTAAAATTTACATTAGAATACGGAATGATAATTGTATTTTCTGTTTATGTATTGATTTAATACTCTGTCCAAATGTTCTTGTACCAACGTGTTGTAATTGGAGCACGTAGGTATTTGCGCCTAAACACCGCTTACATAATGTTTTTCCTCGAACGGATAATAAAAACAAAATCTGATATCCATCGGTTAACGACAGCAATAAAATGACCCCTCCATTATCTACAGGGGTCGATAACCAGAGCGCTCGGGGTGCTCAAGCCGAAACACGAACGAACTTCACCATCAAGCTCGAGTGAGAGCTCTAGTGTACTGAGTCTCACTACACCATACCAGCTATCTTATTCTCCTCCTATAGCTGTCAGGTACGTTGTATAGCGTGCTCCGCAATATGTATGTTAACCCTAAAGAAAATCATTCACCTCATCTACACGAACGATGTTTAATTTATGACTTTTCGAAATTGGATGTATTTCATTGAAGAAAAACTTAGTTAAATCTGTTTTTGGGAAAGAATCTGTATATCAACTGTTTTAGATAAAAAACCAGAAGTCAAACATCTTGAATGTTTAAGTGAAGTTCTAAGGTAGGTCACACGGTCCAAGAAAAAGCTGATTTGAAGGCGGACTATACATTCCTAATATTTTTTCTTAAAACAATATTCTACAATATGTTTCGACTTTATATTTATAAAAAGTTGTTCAGTTTCATGGTCAATCACCCCTTTTCGGGTTACGATATATATTTTGAAGCATTCTATATTGGTTCTATACCTAGAATTAACCGTTGTGAAATATTCGCTATTTTCTTACAATATTTAGTTATATTATGTAATATTTAGTTAATAGTTTTATATTAAATATTAAACTGCTACGACTATTGTCGGAAAATAGCATTTCATAATTTAATAATATGTTTGTTTTTGCGTTTGTCTTTTAATGAATGTTGTAGGTACATATCGACTTTATATTTGAATATTAACCGTTGTGAAATATTCGCAATTTTCCTACAATAGTCATAGCAGCTTCATATTTAATATTAAACTGCTTTTGTTTGTTTTAGTTTTTCTCTTTTAATGAATGTTGTACATATCGACTTAATATTTGAATATTTACCAGTAGATAAAATAGGACACCGACTACAATAAATTCATTATAATTTCTATTTGATGGAATTTTTGCATTAAACACATGTTTGTTTTACACATGTAGGTATGTTTATTTGTTTTGTACCCAACTGCGAAGAAGAAGGGTAATGTTAAACTCTGTATTTTCAATTGAAACGAATCGATCGAAACAGAAACAGTGACCTACAAGCCAAAACTATTTAGACACGAAAACCGCTCGCTTAAAAAGGGATTAGACAGGCCATTTGATTAAAATGCATCCATAACGTTGGGCCAAGCAGCCGTGGTAGGCCCAGACAAAGATGAAGTGATGACCTGGATGCATTCGAACCAGATTGGTCAGAATTGGTTATGGATGGAGATGAGATCGGGGGGAGGGATCTTTGCTCAGTGGCACAAAATAGCTAAAATAAAAAAAAACAAGTTACCACACACACTATTTCACATTATTTCTTTCCACTCAGGACATTGTCGCAACTAAGCATGACGTACGCTCCGCCGCCGACGCTCCAAGAGTACGAACCTATCTACACTCCGTTGAGTCTATACTCCCAGTCCAGTGTGTCTACCAGGGATAGCATGACGCGGTTGAACGATATCAAGGAGAATAATGGCATCACTCATAGGTAAGCGTTATTTTCTATTGGTCGTTATTGATTCAGTATTATAAAGATCGTACAATAACTTACGGACTAGCTTTGAACGTATTAACCATATCTTTCGTGCAGATTTATCAGTAACTTATTGGTCAATAGCACCTTCCACGTTCTTACGTAAATTATACCTAAGTTACACTTAGGTATTATATACAATGAATATGTAGTTTATGTGATGTGTTCATAAGAGAATAAATAACATTATCATTACTAATGCTTTGAAAGTTGGTCATTGTAAACTAGATAACGGCTCCGTAAATTCTATTTATGGCACTAGGGCCGTAAGTAGATTTGAAACTAAAATGAGATTCATTGCATTTCATAATAAACTAAAATTAAATACAATTTCTATGAGAAATTCTTATAACTACATATTTCAAAAATAAAAGACGTTGCATTCGTAAATGCTATAACAAAATACAACCTCCAAGAAAAATCCTTATTTCTATTTAATAAGTTTTTTGTTGAAAATTACTTTTTCAAAACAAGCGTTTATAAAATTCATAATCGGAACCGCAAGCAGATTCAAATGAGCCCCAACACTAGTAGCCTACTATAATCCATTCAGAAGTTCCGTTGTCTAGCATCCATCTCCATCATGAAACTACCTCCATGGTACCATATTATTGCATTGTCACCGAAGTTACATATGTATTCTAAATTTCAGCTCAACCGTTTGAGAGGAACGGGCTTAAAATTCAGTTGAAAGTTTCCACCTGGACAAACATACATACATTGCAAGTTAATAATAATTAATAATAAAATAATAATTAATAAGTTAATAATAAAAAGCTTGTAAAAATTAAAGAGGCCATAGTTTAGTAGTGAACGAAAAACAGTGGATGCCGGTAGCGTATTTTTTTTTTACCTACAATATTTTATTATTATTATTTTTTAACTTCCTCGCATTTATGGTTAAAAGTTTTGTGTTATACGCGGATGTAAGCGATCAATCACGCCCCCGATTAGCGTCTTCACTCACTCGCTTGTACGCTAAAATATCTCAGGTGTACACCGATTGCTTACAGCTCTTGTATACCTCGCTAGCCCTTATAACAATGCAATAACAGTTGCCTTGTGTTCTTAATTCGTGGACAACCGCTCAGACATAACTTGATCCGACTCCTGTGCCTAACAGGTTGCTGCAAGATTTTATTTTCACAAGATCTTGTGTAGAATGAAGTCTAATATGTGCCTCTCAAATTTTATTGAAATCCGTCGATAAATAACGCTACAGCATATTTTCCCCTTCCCCCCCCTTTCCCCTTCAATCAAAAACCGCGGTCGGTTAAAAATTTTTAACTATTTAAGAAACTTGTGTGCAAATTTTCATCAAAATCGGTTGAAAAGGCCATCTTTAGGCAAGAACAGACTGACAGACAAAAGCATTTTTCGGCCAATCTCGAAACTGATACGCTTCGCTCGGTCAATTAAACCGACCTTTCTTGCGGATTTGGGCTAACTTAGCTTGACCCAGCAAATCTAAAAGTCCTACTGCAGGCACTACAGCGTTTGCGAACTTTACCCAGCTAATGATACAACTTACCATCAGCTACCGGCGCCAGTAATTAAGATTGAATCTAGTAGCACAATCGAGTCCTGAAAGAAAATAATGCGCCTGGGGGTCCAGGAAAGATAGTTTAAAAATAAATGATTTCGTAATGGAATACTTTTAGAAACATAACAAGTGAAGACTGTTTAAATTTGAAATAAGCATTTTACTGACGGAATTAAATTATAGAGACAATTCTCGGAGCACGTAGTGCATATGCTACACAATTCAACTCAAAATATTCCGGTCTGGTAACAGTACGCTTAGCGTAACTTGCATACGATATGGATAGATAATGCAATTGATATGTCGTTCAAGACGTCTAGATCTGTTCTTGTTTCTTTATAGTATATATTATTTTAAACCAACTTTAGAAAAGGAGGAGGTTTTTAATAGGATACTGCGAGTTTGAATATTTCAATGAAATAACTTTTCTCGACTTTGAATTATGTCAACACAGAAAGTTAATTAAATGGAAACGGTCAGCAGCATTTATTTTGAGCTCAAATCATTTACCGCCCACACAATTCCAGTTTTGAACATGAACGTAAACATTTATTAACTTATTAAATTCAGAACCTCATTGTTTTAATTGCGTTGAGTTAGCCTTTGTGTAAAGTTAGATTGAAAGAACTTTTCGGTTAACCCAATTGTATTATTAAAATTACGATGTTTAAAAACTGTTTCGATTATTATTTCATGAAATTCGTAACATTATTAACTGGGCCCGTAGCCAAATTACATTCGCTCCGAATCTATTCGATTTCTACATACATTTGCTGTTGCTACATCACGTGGTATTTCTATAGCATGTGTCAAATCCCATACATTTTCGGACTTATCGACTAGCGTCATCGCTAATCGACTGTAACTTGGCTAAGCCCTCTGGTCATTAACATTACCGAAACGGCCGATCAATAAAACTCTTTGTCCTCGATTCTCAGCGTAGTGATTTTTAAACTTAAACAAAGGCATTGTTCATTAGCCATTATTAATTAATCAGTCAACTCAATTTATAATGCGCAGTCGTTGATTTCAGTAATTAATTAGTCAATACTGAGCTGTCAATGGTGGACAATAAATGCGCGGCACTTAACCATTGTTGGGGAACTATGCCAACCAGCGCTCTAATTACCAACTTGTATGCTGCATCAATATCGTAATGATTATTTATAAAATTAAACTTTATAAATAACAGTATTTTTATTTTTATAATGTTATCTGAACAAATACGGAAAATTCCAACTTTTTTTAAAACCATCTCAAAATTTTACGGATTTAAAATTTAAATTATTTTTGAATTTAAATTTTATTATTTTTCTGAATCATCTCACTAATTTCGACCCTGATGTGATCCCGGATTGGATAGTGCATCCTCGTATCAAGAGGAAGGTTGCGGGCTCAAGTCTCGTCTAGGCTTGAAATTTTTTAAGATGGTTTAAAAATCAAAGGCGACACTGACCAAAAATACAGATCAGTTATTTTTTGATCACAAAATAATGTTGCTCACTCTCATCATCATCTCATGCTCAAATTGACTAGAATAACGTAATTTTGGAAAATATTTTAATCGTTACATTTTCCTCTAGGATTTGTCTAGTCCGTCCGATGACCCTTGCGTTAATTATTTTAGAATTACATCATAATTTTCCTCTCACAGGTACGGACAAAGGGCAGACCATGCTCACAGGGTTAGCTCGCCGTTACCAGCCAAGTCCGTTGATGACACGGCTATCAAGCAGAAGAGGCATCGACGCGTCAAAAGTATCGGAGACATCAATGCTTGCAGCAAGACATCTGTATAATTTGTTTCATCTAGGAATTTATAAAGTAGTCAATACGATTCATTGTTGATGATGATCTATAGGCATTTTCAAAGGGTTCACAAGTTATCAGTCTATAGTACATTTTATTGAAAATGTTAGCATGAATCGTAAAATACTGTGAAAGGTATTCTTGGAAATTCCCAGTTACCCCTCTCAGAAACCTCGACAGCAATGTTGCAGGAACTGCGAAGTATTTTGCTGAAACGGAAATTTCAAAGAAGCTTAAAAGGATACTGTTTTCTATTGTTACAATAAATCGAGTTGCCTATTGAAGACGCATTGAAATACTTACAATTACCTACTTAATTACTTTATTATATTAAAAGCAATGGACTTACGAAAGTAAATTTCAGGAATATTCCAATACCGTAGAACAATAACTTAGGAGTTTAAAATAAATCAATTTTTAGAAGTTGTATTGATTTTTGTATTGATAGTAGGTAAGTTATCTAATTAATGAATTGACTGCGGTTCGACTGTTCGTTTCACGTGTTATAGATAAATGTGCATGAGACTAGGGTTTCTAGCTTCTTTTGGCATCAAAAAAATTGCTGCTAAAACTATTGAAATGAACACTCAAGTCCCTGGAATTCGCGAGTGTTGTGCAAAATCGCATATCATTCCGTACCGATCAGGTATTGTGGAAACAATAGACTGAAGACATGTTTATATTTTGTACTGTATCCATCTAATTGTTAATATTCTTGAGGTGATTTATTCATTTGTTGTAAATGACAAGAAAGGAAGGTTTCACCGCTGACCGAAGACTACAACAACAACAAACAGTTTATTTTATTTACGATATCATCATCATCATCATCTCAGCCCGTCTGCGCCCACTGTTGCGTATAGGCCTCCAATTTATTAAGAGTTCAGGCAATTAACTTGTAATACATGTCTGTGTAAAACCAAAGTGTATTTACGATATAGATCAAAACTAGCTAACCCGCCCGCGACTTCGTACGCGTGGTTTGTCAATAAAACATTACCCTCCTTCTGTGCAGTCGCGTAAAGTGTATCCTATGTCTCAAGTCCATTCACAATCTATCTAGGTACCTACCAAATTCCATCGAAATCGGTCGAGCCGTTAACTCATGAAAAGGTAACAAACAGACAGAGAGACCGAGCTACTTTCAAATCGGTATGTACGTAGATTATAACCTGGATTAACACATAGGCTACTTATTGAAGTTTACGGGAACCGTTATAAGAGTTTATAAAAACTAAACTTTTAAATGTTGATAAAAGATTTCAATTAAAATAAAATTACATTGAAACATCTAAGACTAATTTCATTCTCGAGACGAATGACTTAATTAGAATTACAACAATAGAGCTTGGAGGCACATAAGGTGGTCGCTTGATAAGCGGCCAGCTGCAGCTGCGAGAATGCTACGTTGAAGATGTATGCATTCAAGGTGGGTATGCATCTCTCAGCTGGTTGCATAACTACTTTTTATTGATAAACATCGCGTGCAAAGCCGCTGGCGGAAGCTAGTTATACATGTTAACCTTCCTCTTGAATCACTATCGATTGCTGAAAACTGCCTTAAAATCCATCGAGTAGTTTAAAAGATCTAAGGTAACAGATAGCGGAAGCGACTTCATTTTATAGTTAAACGATGTCTCGTCTAACGGTTAGATCACCTCAAATATAACTGTATTATTCAGTTAAGCGTAATTTTAATGGGTTTTCTGAGTTATAATAGAGCCATTTAAAGTTATAACTCGTTACTTGAAATGAGTTCAACTAAAAAGTTTCCTAAGAAGTTGGGAAGTTCCTTTATAGAGGTAATATCGTAGATAAACTTATCAACCCATAGTAATAATATGCATATTCACGACGTTTTGAAAACTTAATATTCCTTTGCAGAATATTCTGTTTCAAGTAACATTACTGCAATCAGTGTAGAAAATGTGATTATAACTAGACTATACATTATCAAACAATTTATTAAGAGTTCAGGCATTTATACTTGTAATACATGTCTGTATAAAACCAAAGTGGAGTTCTAAAGTCTATAATATTTTAATTAAACCTATCTTCTGTATGATGACCTTGATAATAACAATATCGCTGTATTTACTTGCCCTACACTGTGATATACCTAATAATAATCTCACGCAATACCAAAAATAAAACGAGAGCTTCAAGTTGATTTTTATAGTATTAATTTAATACTAAACATTAATTCCCATCGAGCTTGTGATTGTATTTATTTTCAATTAAAGTTTTATTTTGTGATATTTTATTTGTTGCACTTATGTTATTCCTTTGTTTGGTTATTGTGATTTAATTTTGTGATATTTGAGTTACCAATATTTTTAATACAAATTTTCTGAATTAAAAGTTTTATGAGTATCTAAAGTGTTTAATTTCCAAATAACTCCAACCTCTCAAATTCATGTTACGTTTTGTCCAATTATATTATGTAATTTATTTGATAACATACTTGGTTACGCTGATTCAATGTAAATCGTAATTTTCATCTCATTACTATCTTCGTAAAACGAACCGTTTGATCGTTGTCAAAACTCCTATATCTCTATTCCTTTCCCACGCACACCTATCCCTATACGTGTGAGCGAGTACGCGCTATACGCTCGACATAATCGTATGCGCCTAGAAAGTGATGCCATCTATCGAAGGTGTGACGACAAATAGTTTGGATGAAACAATGGCCGCATCGCTATCGCTTTGAATTCGTCTCGCATGAAAAACTTAATTTTGTGATTGAACTATGGTGAAATTAAGTGCATCCTGTTTTGGAATTGTCGCTTCAAACTACGTCAAAGGATATAAAAGTACTGTGCACCCTTTCTTATAGAAACTGTTTCTTTCTCATCCAATTCCTAAACAATTTTCAGCCTCCATCTTTCGCAACAATCAAACTCATATTTTCAAACATTTTTCGCTATATTTCGCATTTCCCGCGTAAACAATACTCAAAATAAATATAGATTTTCATATGCCAATGTCACTCTCGAGATTCAGACGATTCCAATGATACCTCATTCGTCTAATTGGGTGTAACTCGTTGAGTACCCACCGTCTAAATCCATCAAGCCGTTCAGCCTACACGATGCGCCAAATGATCAAACATACATACACCCCAATAACATTACCCTACTTTTCACAGTTGGGTGAAAATAAATCAGAAAATGAAAAACAAACAAAACTATTTACAGCCTAGTCAAATTAAATTTTTCGATAGTCACTCGTTCTATAGGGTAGTTTTTTGATAAGGGCGGTGATGGCCAAGTCCGAGAGAGTTAGAGAAAAGTCGTGAAAGGAGTCATGCCCTCGATTTATAAGAAAACAATATTCAGTTTTTTTTAAATCGTGTGATTTACACCCGAGTGTTTAAAAAAAAAAGACAGCCTGTATTTTTTAGCCAATGGATTCTGTTGCTGATAGGGATCAACCTTTGTAAAGAAATGTATTACTAAAAATGAAAGAAAATAGCAAATTTTTACAAATTACTTTCATCATCTCAAGTTTACCTAACTAATAAGCTGCTCAAAATGGTTTCCATTGACTCCAATGCATAAGTTTATCCGTCTCTCTAAAGACTTTACTGCATTTGATACCACGACAGATTTATCTTTGATGCAATGTGCTTTGTAAGCTCTCAACCGTTTCGTAACGAGCTTTATAAAGTTCGTTCTTGACGTAACCCCATAGAAAATAATCAAGTGGTGTAAGATCGGGTGATCTTGCCGGCCATCTCACCAGACCATGAGTGCCAATCCACCTACTTCAAAATGTTCTTTCAGCATCTCTCTAACCACACGGCTGTTATGAGCTGGGATCTGGCCTTGCTGGAAATACAGATCCCGTATCCTGGCTAGTGACAAATTCTGCATTCCTTCAAACACGTCGTTTAAAATTTCGACTTACTTTGTAGCATTTAAAGCGCCGTTATAAAGTTTTAAGAAAAAAATCCTGCTTTAGGGAAGCAGGATTTCACACCAACAATTAAAAGAAAATTTAATCTGAGGATATCCTTCAATTGATTGCAATATATTATCTTGAGACCAATGTTCCTTTTTCCGTTTTTACATTCCGTTATTTGAGAAATAAAGTCGTTCACTATTTAATAAATCCATTCTTAGAACGATCTTTATTTTTACATAAACCAACGCAAACAGTCAATACTGATCATCATTAATCGTAAAAATATGAATGGAATTCTATTTTCAAATATAAGTAATATGTAGGTAACATCAACTCTTTTTTTGATTTGTATGTATCACCACAGTATCCCGCTAATAAGATAAATGAATTTCACACATAATGACCCAAAAATTTGAATAGGTGAGTTTTCATGTAAAAATTAAGAATATAGTGAAAATTTGCTATTTCCTTTCATTTTTAGTAATACATTTCTTTGCAAATATTGATCCTTATTAGCAACAAAATCAATTGGTTCAATAATACAGGGTGTCTCTTTATTTTTAAATCATTCGGGTCGATTTCCGTCTAAAGTAAAAGATTTAAAAAAATACTAAATATGAAGTTATTTTTTTCTTATAAGGGCATGACTCCTTTCACGACATTTCTCTAACACTCGTGGTTTCAGACTTGGCCCTTCTCAAAAAACCACCCTTTATATCTGACCCCATAGAGGGGTCGTACTCTTTTATTCGCTGTGGCCACTAGCTATTTATTTAAAAGCTCATTTCCAATGGCTACAAAGCGAATGTTATAAAAAAGAAATTGAGCTTACAACTCTGAGAATATCAATTGGGAAAACACACAATCTTCTTTCATGTTACGAACGTATATATTAGTTGAATGAGCTCGCTGCAAGCAAATAGATTTTAAACATTTTGCTCATTTTACTAACTGTAAAACGAAGGGAGTTTTTTTACGTTGTCGCTATCGTATATTCACTCTTGATTTTGTTTTAAATAATATTATTGGCTCAAATAAGAAATTTTCTGATAAACAGTCGTTACCTGTCTCAAAGTTTGTGTAGATTTTAACAAATATTGATATAATAATATTGAAAAGCACCCAGATCCGGATCAATGTGTTTGTTTCGCGTAGCAACGAGCGTAGTATGGCCACTTTTTTTAGCAGCAGTGGAGCGAGGGATCGTAAATAATTATTTTATAGCAAAAATTAAAGAAATATGAACACTACCAGCCCGCACGGGGCGTGTGAATTATGATCTGCACACGGTGAAATTGGTAAAATCATTCTCGAATGAGGAAGTAAAGGAGTTGGAATCGTTCCAGAATGGGTTTAATCGATTTAAGAGGTCGTTTATTAATTAGATCCAAACAGAGCTTTGGGAGATTTTAAATTCTGAAAGTTGTACCGTATTCTTTCGTCGTTGAATTATTTTCGAAATAAAAGCTTTTTGAGTTTTCTGGCTTGTAAGAGTAAGTACAATTTTTATGCTACATTTACCGAAGTAGATAATTGTTGTATATCTGATTTGTTCGCTTCGAATTTTACACCTGGGGCCAAACTAAAGGCATAGACGGAGTTTGGCACAGCAGTGGAGGATTTCATTACCGGTTCGCCCGGAGCGGCTCACCAGAGCTGGCGGGCGGAAGCGTCCAGCTTCATAACTAACGTCGGCTAACTCGTAGCTTAAACTGGAATTGAACAAGTTAATACAACATGTAGCTGTATTTATTTCATTGATTTGTTTTGGATAACTTAAGTTGAAAGAGGTCAATACTAGAATAAACAAGCCAGATAAATGAATGAATGAATGAAATACTTTTTATTGCACACCAAACAAAAATACAGTAACAAAGGAAATAAACAATAAACAACGGTATAATGGTGGTAAACATAAACCGAACCCACAAAATAAAATATACCTGTTGATTATACTAATATACATAAACTTAAATACATACAAATAATATATAAATAAACTACACTACATATGGAGGATAAATAACATAAACACTAACTAGCAGTTACGAGACAACGAAAGAAAATTGTTGTATACCTTGACTTTGAAAATAGGAAGAGATTGGGACGAGATTGGACGTTGGTAAGGCGTTCCATAGTTGCACAGCTTGTACTGTGACGGAGTCACCATAAAATTGTGAACTATGGACGGGAGTTTGAAGCTGTAGAGCTGAGAGCTGAGCTGTAAATGGTGAGTCTTATTAGATTGTTGTTTACTCATCGAAACTTTTATGATAGCTATTCTACGTGAAGCAGAATAAAATATTACCAGACGGTTTTATCAACAAACATAATAAAATATCTCAATATATCTGCTAGTTACGCACAGTGGAGCTATAAACCAGTCGGATAATAGCAAGACCGGCTTATCGAGTCCCATCACGCACTTTGCGGGACAATATTAGAGCCACAGACGAACACGCCAATGGACTTTACTAGACATGTGTATACGTTGCTGAACGAATTCCAAAGTTCGTTCCAAATTCCAGAGTTCTAGCTATTGTAGCTAATATTTGTTATGTTTGAAAAAAGAAGAAAAATATACCAGATTATATGCTAAAATAGAAAATATGTTAAAATTACAACTATTATTTGTTTTATAAGCTTAGAGCTGGAATTGGCAAATGACCCACCTGATGTTAGTTAGTGGTAACCGTTGCCTATAACATAGCATTGCCTCCTAGGTCGCGCACTTAAGAAAAGTGCCATACGATGCACTGCCCTGAGTTCATCAACTTTTTTTTATACATTATAGTCTTGCATTTGACCACGACCTCGCCTGATGGTAAGCGATGATGCAGTCTACGATGGTACGCGCTTGCCTAGAATAAACCTATTCACTCGTGACTTAAAGATACCCAGGTTGTAGCTATCAGGAAACACAGACTCTATCAAGGCGTTCCACTCTTTGGCGGTGCGCATAATAAAGGTCGAAGAGAACCGCTTTGTGCGATTGGGAGGTATTTCTACCATATACTAGCTGTGGCGCACCGCAGAGCGTCTGGTTGTCCGTTGATAAAATGGAGATGGTGGGATCAGGTTGCAAAGTACTTGAAGCATTTAGATGTAAAATCTCATGTGTCTGTAATTTCACCGACCCCCATACCCTTCAAACCGAAATACAGCAATGATGCTTTGCAGCAGAAATAAGTATGATGGCAGTACTTCTCCGGGCGAGCCCTTTTTCCAAGAGCTCTACTACTTTTTATAGGAAATCCATCTGCCATAGGATGGCAATAACTTTAGTAGTGTCAAACCTATATTTCGTTTAGTTTTTGCTGATAGATTGCCCTCAATATCCAGTTTGTATACTCTCTATCACTTAGTAGATAGTTGCCTGGAGATTTTTAGTTCGTAGATAGCGTAGATATATACTTACCAAAGAGAGTCCATAACTTGGTTCGTCCGCTGTACAGAACCCACGCTGTTATTACGAGTAATAGAAATGAGAGCGTGAAGCGAATGATTTGCCGCGTATTTTCAATAAAGCTCCAAAAGCGGGTATAAAATATTTTATGATAAAGGAAAATACACCGAGACGATGTGCTGAAATGGTCAGTAGAAATGGTCTACTGAAAATATGCAAGAGGTTAGTTATTTGTCATAGTCATGTAGCTTGAAATTTTCAAGATTTTTTGTTGTGATACGTACGTACTACGTAATTTCAAATTTGACTTTACAATCAGATTATGACTACTCACATCTCCTAAGATTGTCGAATAAGCTTTTGCTCCAGATTTTACGAGCTAAAAGGGTTTCGACGAGGTGAAAATATAAACAACTATGATGGATGGTTTACGGAGAATTTACGCGACAGATTCTTATAGATTTTCCGACCCAGTTCGTTGTTATTTTCTTGAATACTTTTCCATTTTCATCGCAAAGATCTGGTTGAAATTCCTTTACTTTTATGTGTATTAAAATGAAATTCAAGGAACTGTTCAGAAAGTGCAGCCTTTTAACAAAGTTCTTGCAATAAGGTGTCGTTAGTCGGCACCTCACTGCCGCACAACTTGCGTAGCTTAGTTAGCGAACTATTCTTTTCAATGCCACAAAACGACTGCGCTGGAATGTTTCACGAGTTAAAGTAAAAATGCTTGAGCATTCGTTCCTACTGTTAACTGAGACCGTATGAGAATTAAAAGAAGCTGAATTGCACATTCTTGGAAATGAACAGATGTCAAACAAAGTTCTGTGAAGTACGAGTATGGTAAATAGTTTTAAGATTTATAAGAAGTTTTTTAAAATAAGCTAAAGAGGATAACTAGAGGTTCGCACCGAATAAAAACTAAAAAAATATTATTTATAAAATTTACAGTCCACGAACGCGCCCGACTGACTTGACCTACAGTTTCATTCAAATAACAAATAACGGAAGTCATGTTAATTGGCTTAGTACACTTTTTGGGGTAGAAATTGCAGTTATTCTGGATTTCAGATTTTTCTCTATATATGTGTCACTAAAGCTACATGCAAACCAAATTTTAGCACTGTGGAGTTAGATACGGGTGTAATTTCGTCAAAGTTCAGTTTTTATAATGGCTAATAACTTAAAAACTACAAGGCTTAAACTAAAACCAAAAACGGGGTTAAAAGTTACTGACAAAGACCTTTCATTAAACATCCCATTTTACCTGATTGTCATCCTATAAACCGAATTTGGCGATGATCGGATCAACGCTTCAAAAGTTATCTTTAAACAAACAAAAATACATCTATACATAAACACAGATTCGTCCAAGTTAAATTAAAACCTACGAATTAATTACCGTAGATTATAATTTTCTAAATGAATTAAGTGATTCGTGTGCTTGTTTTCACAAAAAATATAGCTAAATAAAGAAGTGACAAGTTTAATGATCACGTAGAAATTCAGTTTTACTACAGAAATCGCTGAAAAAGCGCTTCTAGCGGAGTGCCACGTAGATAGAATACACGCATTTTACGCCGTTGGCGAAAATTCAATAGGAACTGGAGTAAATCGACGAGTGAAGAGACCGAATCATGCAAATATATTCCTGACTAATAAAACGTGAGGTAGTTCAAAATCTTTGGAAAAAACGAGAGAAAAATAGATTTCTATTCGTTTTTCACAAGGAAATTCGTAAATGAAATTGTAGAAAATTCTTGATTTACTCAGTAGATTATATACTTAAGAAAAAACGCTCGTAATGATGAGCAGTTAATCAACAGTCAATGCCAAAAGTCGCTGATCATTTACAAACTTTTACAAGTCCTATACACCCAGAATATAAAAGTCGGTGTTCTGCTCACATTGTTCAGTGGGCATTGTAAGGTTGTAAATATTGGTAAATATATCGAAACAAAAATTATTGAACGCACACATACTACAAAATAGAGTAATATTTTATAAAATGCGAATAAATAAAATATTTTTAATTTAGCTTAAATTACCCGATTGCGGTAATATTGCGCGAATTACAATAATAATAGCATAAATAGTAAATAAAAATATAATAAATAATAAAAAAATATATAATAGAATACAATAGTAATAAATAATAAATATAAATAAATAAATATTGCTGGACATTTCACACAGCGCTATCTAGCCCCAAATTAAGCAGAGCTTGTACTATGGGAACCAGATAACTGATAGAATACTTATATACATTTTTTTTTGTAAATACATACTTATAATATATAGAGAAACAACCAGACCCGGAATAAATATCTGTAGATCATGCAAACATTTGTTCCACAGCGGGGATCGAACCCGCTACCTCCTGCGTCTCAGGCGGCTATTCGCCCACTGCACCACGGAGGTCGTCATCATCAGTAATATTGCGTAATATCCCGCGATTACGCGAATGCGGATTAGGGTTTAAAATTGAACATTTGGAAGTAAGTGATGAGTGAGTTTTAAGTCAAATTTTTAGCCGTTGTTTATTATGATGAAGGTTTATTTACATAAAGTTTATTGGCTTACCGTTGTTTCAATCTGCTGCTCAAGCTACAAGTTTTCCCGGTTGTAAAAGCTCGCAGTTTTGCATATGTGGAAAGCGTATTTCTGTTCAAGTTGTATTGTTTGTTCGGTTTGCATGTTCAGCATTTACAAACAATAAGTTGGATTCATTTACGTTCTATCTGTTTAACAGGTACTCAAACTCGGAAGCTTGGAAAAGTTTAATGTAAATGAATTCTGCTTTTAATTTCAAAACGCTTTTTGTATGTGTAGATTGGTGAGACTAGCGATCTAGTTTTCACAAACATACTGTCCTTATGTTTGTGAAAACTAGATCGCGGTTTTCACGGGTGAAGTCAGCGGATTGGGTGAAGTCAGACTGGATGATGATGAGCTTTTAATTTAACAAAGATGAATAAGTAAATAAATAAAATATAAATAAATATAACTAGACATTTTACACAGCGCTATCTAGCCCCAAACTAATCAGAGCTTGTACTATGGGAACCAGATAACTGATAGAATACTTATATACATTTTTTTGTAAATACATAGGTACTTATAATATATAAAGAAACAACGAGACCCGGAACAAATATCTGTAAATTATGCAAACATTTTTTCCGTGACGGGAATCGAACCCGCTACCTCCTGCGTCTCAGCCGGCTATTCGCCCACTGCACATGGAAATCGTCAATGAACATACTCACTATGCTTCAAATACTCAAACTGTCTTTCGTAACTACTGAACTATAACTGTATAAACCCTCTGTTTTGTTAATCCAGTCCAACCCTAGGTTTTCAGGAAGAGATCACTAATTTTGATCAAATAAATAAAATAAAATAAATAAATGTCAATTGATAAGACCGCCGATTGTAATCCTTTATAATGTTAAGAGGTTTCTATGTGGTTTACATATAGTTTTCTATTGTATTCTGTCTGCCATTGAGTGAAGGTACTATGTATCCTAGTCAAAACATATTAGACGTACCTATACCGCTAAAATCTATTAAATCAAGACCAAAGTTTCCTTTGATATGGATTAAGAAAGTACCAAGCTGTCCTCAAATATGTTTCTGTATTATGCAACCTAATACGAATTTCAGAACACATAGTAAACAAGTTAGCAACATCGCGTTATTTATTCCAGACGGATAATAACAACTGAACTTGGATCATTATGATTCTCCTCACGAGTCCTGAAGTCCTGACTTGTCAGCATTAACTACACTACAATCAGCTCAAACAAACTCTATGAAACTGTTCAACTTTTGTTCGGCAAATTGAGTGGTGAACAGCTGTTTTTAAAGGTCTTTATTAACAGAAATACATAAGTAATATCGCTAAACACAGTCTAAGTATTTAAACCATTAATAATCCACTGATTCGACAGGCTGAAGCACCTTTATAAGTCTTTTGACAAAATTGTTATTGATATCAATTTCACATTTTAAATCTAGAATATGCTTCTATAATATATATATATATATAATATCTTATAATGCTTTTTATGCACTTAGCTTATTGAATATAATTTTATGTGCACTTTCTCTAGCACACATTTTTAATTTGTGAACTGTGAACTTTGTAAGGTGGTGAACAGCTGAAATTGCTAGAAATAAAATATTCTTTATGTCCTTATCTATGAATAGCTAAAATTTTACTGTCTTTGAGCTCGTATTACCAATACTGTTTACTATGCATTTAGGTCGCAGATGGGACAGAGGCGTTTTACAAAGTATGCAAGCTTCATACATACTACTTAGCATGCATGCCTTCAAGATGAGTTTGGTGTTCTCATGCGAAGGAAGAAGTTAGAAATTATAATTTTTAGCACGAGAGGAGAGGAGACAAGTAGATGCTTAGCACAGAAACTGCTTCAGTAATAAATCTGAATATATAAATAAGTCATGTTTGAATACTTGAAAATGGGTACTCTAAATAAATAATAATTGGTCAAGCTGGTGTCGGACCACACACAGTAGGTGCATTTCGAAACACGACGTAATCGCTGCTAGCGTTCACGTAGCTATTTTGCGTACTGATTCAGTTTTCGCGCTGATGACAGTTGAGTGCTGTCAAGGATTCGGAACGCTCATGAACGCGCTCGCAATCAGTGTTCCTATCCGTTGGCGCGACGATCTGGATGGGTTAAATTCTGACTGGCAGGAGATTTCTGGAGAGCGCAAGGAATGGAAGGAAATGGGGGAGACCTTTGCCCAGCAGTGGGACAGTATAGGTATATAATTTAATAACAACAATAAAACCAACCTACCAGCTGTCACGTCACTTTTGACAGGGAGACTCACGGTGATATCGGTTTGGAGCATGGACGTTGCTAGCACAAAATGGCGGATGTGATCAGAAACAACATTTAGATTAAATTTTCCAGAGAGCAATATCGAAAACAGTGCTCATCTAGAGCATGTACCTACGAACCAAAAATTTGCATAGTAATTAGAGCAGAGACGAGGTCGCATTACCATTTCAATTGTGGAAAATGAGCCAGCGTTGCATTGTTAGAAGAAAAAAATACTAGAGTGCGCAAATGCACAATGAACAATGCAAACTCTAGGTATGAACAGAACACACGCAGAAAAACCACTAACGATCAGGTACGTAGTTACTACTCGTAGTTAGTTCTATAACGAGACCGCGTATAGTTTATGCATATGTTGCTTACCCTAAACCTAGAGCAAGTTAACTTGAGTGCAGTGAGCCGCGGCACTTACCTAGTGCAAGGTGAGCCGCGGCACTTACCTAGTGCAAGGCGAGACGCAGTGCGGAGCGGGTCGCACGAATGAAGGTTCACGAATTGAACCGAAACATTGTCGTAACACTGATAAAATGGTACGTGATTACAATTCCGTTTTCTAAATAATGAGATTTAGCTGATGAAACTGATAGTGAGATGCTCTATAGTTTTATTTCTCTCTGAGGTTGCAACGACTGTGGCTTACACCCCTTGGCTGAATGAAATCTTGGTCGGTTGATTTTTAAGCTTCCCTCCCCTTTCGTAAAAGCGGGTTTGTAAGTCGGGTAAAATTGGCTTTCTTGAGGCACTACTGGAGCACTTCAAAGTAAACTTTTGCTTACGATGAAGTAACTCGTTTTATTCATGTTAAAATGTAGATTGGCGAATTGTTGGCGCCATAGAACTTACATAAGATGTACTTAGTAAGAGTAAAGTTAAAGTTGATGCATAATATAGTCCTCTTTGAAAAGATACAAGAACAATGTAAACTTGTTAACGTGTGTGGGTGCGTATATATTCACGCGGGTGACTCGTCTCGCTCGCTAGCAGCAAACGGGAACGAAAAATGGTGCGATTATTTTTGGGTGAACGAAGCCATAATTTTTTTTTATTTTATCCGATCACAATGGTCCATCGTAATTTTCCCACAACCACTCAAACTTTGAACCTACCGTACTCTGCCTACCTGCAAAAATCAATCGAGCAGAAACCCCGCAGAAAATAGACAAATGTTTGTCCGCGCAGAGTTCGACGGAATCGAAACGTAACGATTTCACGTGCTTCTATAGCTATTGCAGTGTACGTACAGTAGACTACAAAAGTGTTTCAACTGGGTAGCCATATCCGATATTATAAAGATAAATGGATTACATCAATTGTACCGACACGACTTCCAACAATATGACACAAATCAACTGTTTGAACCAAAAAGAATAGGCATCTGCAAAAACAACAAATACTTTATTTAGAAAAGCTGAAGATCGGGAGGTTATAGACCTTTATAACCTCCCAAATTTTCCGCTTTGAAAGAGATCTACGTCTAACAAACTATTATGACAATTTCGTTGAAAACTCATTATTTATCATGAGGTCAGAACTTTAGCATTCTACTGTACGCAGCAAACAGTGAACGTGTGGTAATCTGATTATCTACCTGTTTCGCATATCCACGCGAATATCTCATCCACCTGCTATATTCAATTCCGAATGTAATTCACTTTACGGCTATTTTATTGACTTTATAGAAGTCACCTCAAGTGAATTTCCAATAATTTTAATAGCAGAAAGTCCAAGTACATTTTTACTTTTTTTATCAGCAGCCACGGACTTAAAAAATATGGACGGACCTACACCATATTGTTCACCATCGATTGATGTGTGCGTGATTTTATAAATGTGTTACTTTTATGCGAGCAGTATAAGAATAGTGCGCTGTTTGTCGCGAGTTTTTCAGATGGTGTGTGCGTGAAGGTACATGGATGCATGTCATTTTCAAGTCAGTTGTCCTCTGTCCATATTTTTTATGTCCGTAAAAGCAGCAGAATTTATCTTTTGTATTTTTACCCTAGAAGGGAAATGCTATTTGTCCGCCCCAACCATACTCAAATAATATATTCATAAGATTGTGGTAAAAGCACAATTTCGACATGGTCATCGTGACTCGAAGACCCTTGTGTGATTTCCATCCATTATAATATTCATGGGCATTGGGACTATCCCATTATAGTGCAAGTATGATTACTTTTAGGTATCAATAATAAACATGGGGAAGAAAGACATTGCCCTGCTGAGGACAACGTTGGGAGTAACAACAAATAAGATAAATGCTGAGCTCGTGGCCAGCTCCCCCCCCCCCCACACCCTACAATATGGAAGAATGACCTGATGCTGGAAGACGTTGGGTTCACGCCTCAGAATTGGGCGCTCTACATTGAAATGTATGGAAGAGGCCTGTGCTCAGCAGTGGACCTCCTTTGTTTAACAGATATGATGATGATATTGTTACGCCGAGGCTGTTAAACAATGAGTAATAATCGTAACTTCTCGAACGCTTTTGTCTTGCTGCGTTATTGTTGTTATTGTCTGCGGTTGCGCACAATGGAGTGGCCATTGTGTCGAGGGACCGACCCTTTTCCTGGAACGATCGAGATCCTTCTCGAACAATCGAAATGTGTGGATATAAATAGGCCGGAGAGATGGCCGGACAGTCAGTTGTGAGTTAGTCGGAGTTAGTCTGAGTGAGTGAGTCACAGCGAGGCCCTGGAGGACTGACGTGGAGCAGGGTCTCGCGTGAACAGTAGTTGCTCGCGAGTCAGTCTGGATTCAGCTATACGTGTGAACATTTCGGTGACTTTAAGTGGTGCAACTGTGGTGTGAATTAGTGTGTTGTGATACGTGTGACCAAGTTCGTGTATTCATCGTTTAGTGCTGAATAAAAGTGTTATTTTGGTGAACTCGATTCCCATTATTTTATCCCGAACCCTCAGCTCGTAACAATTTGGTGTCAGAAGTGGGATAAAATAATGCCGGTTCTACCAATGGATAACGTGGACGGTGTCAGGACGAGAGGTTAACGACAACAGGAAATGGATGAAAGGCGGTTTGGGGAGTCTCCGGTTCAAGAAGCTCGGCAGAGTCGTCAGGCGATGGAGATGGAATTAGCCGCCGCCGAATTATTTGGAGCATCATCATCATCATCCGTGGGGCAAGCTCCTGTGACAGGCGATATTGCTGCTATTATGGCAATGCTTTGTCGTCAAGAAGAACAGCGTCGTCGGGATAAAGAAGAGCAGCGTCGTCAGCAAGAAGAGCAGGCTCGGTTGCAGGAGGAGGAACGCCGTCAGCATAAAGAAGAGAAGCGTCGTCAACAGGAAGAGCCGGCTCGGTTGCAGGAGGAACAACGCCGTCAGCATTAAGAAGAGAAGCGTCGTCAACAGGAAGAGCAGGCTCGGTTGCAGAAGGAACAGCGACATGAACAGGTAGAGCAGACTCGGTTGCAAGAGGAACAGCGACGTCAGGATAAAGAAGAGCAGCGTCGTCAACAGGAAGATCAGCGACGTTGGCCATAAGAGCGTGCTCGACTGATGAGGGAATCGTTCGGTTCATCTGGAAAGGAATTCCAGGAAGTGAAAGAACAGATAGAAATCAAGAGAGCCGTGTTTTGGAGGCTGGAATTGGGCTCGACTGATGAGGGAATCGTTCGGTTTATCTGGAAAGTAATTCCAGGAAGTGAAAGAACAGATAGAAATCATGAGAGCCGTGTTTTGGAGGCTGGAATTGGGATCGCTGATGAGAAAGGGACTCTGGGTGTCCTGAAGTACTGGAGACGGCAATGTGGCTCCTCTAGTTGCTACATCTTCAGCGCGAGGTGCGCCTAAAATTGTTCGTGTTGATCGGCTGCCGCGATATGGGGCTAAGAATGCTCGGGACGAGCATGTTTTAGGAGGGGGCAGTGTTACGCCGAGGCTGTTAAACAATGAGTAATAATCGTAACTTCTCGAACGCTTTTGTCTTGCTGCGTTATTGTTGTTATTGTCTGCGGTTGCGCACAATGGAGTGGCCATTGTGTCGAGGGACCGACCCTTTTCCTGGAACGATCGAGATCCTTCTCGAACAATCGAAATGTGTGGATATAAATAGGCCGGAGAGATGGCCGGACAGTCAGTTGTGAGTTAGTCGGAGTTAGTCTGAGTGAGTGAGTCACAGCGAGGCCCTGGAGGACTGACGTGGAGCAGGGTCTCGCGTGAACAGTAGTTGCTCGCGAGTCAGTCTGGATTCAGCTATACGTGTGAACATTTCGGTGACTTTAAGTGGTGCAACTGTGGTGTGAATTAGTGTGTTGTGATACGTGTGACCAAGTTCGTGTATTCATCGTTTAGTGCTGAATAAAAGTGTTATTTTGGTGAACTCGATTCCCATTATTTTATCCCGAACCCTCAGCTCGTAACAATATGTTTATATATCTTTTAATATATTAATAAATATAAATATTGCTGGACATTTCACACAGCGTTATCTAGCCCCAAACTAAGCAGAGCTTGTACTATGGGAACCAGATAACTGATAGAATATACTTTTTTTTTAATATATACTTATAATACATCAAAAACATCCAGACCCGGAACAAATATCTGTAGGTCATGCACACATTTGTTTCGCGGCGGTAAATGAACCCGCTACCTCCTGCGTCTCAGCTGGCCAATCGCCCACTGCGCCACGGAGGTCTTTGGTTGTATAAACATCTGTCCCGTTCATAGTTTAGAATTTTGTTTATCACTAACTTTTGGTTGTTGTTTGCGATACAAACCGAAAAACTAGGCACCAACTTGATCAAGCTAACGGTAAAGCAAAACTTTTAATTAAGGCTATCAGTAACTTTAAAAAATAAGTTTAGTAGGTGGATGCTGGGAGATAAATTAATTTCAAAAATGTTTTCAACTGTTTTGGTAAAAAATGTTGTTATTAGAAAATGTTATTTAAAAATGAAAATATAATAATAAATTAGTTATTAAAAATGGCTATTAGAATAAGATCCAGAACGCGCATTAACTATGTTGACGTGAACATGCAAATAAACATCTATTATTTTATTTATGTTTTATTTTAATTTTTATTTAATCGATATTCTGGTATTCGAAATAATCTCATCAACGGTACAAGTATTTTTAAAATACAACTGCAAATGGCCAACTATTTTAAAATTAAAATAATTATTATTTTTATTTTGGGCGCAATGGGCGGTATGAGACGCAGTACGATGTGGTTTTGGTTCCCACCGCGGAACTAATGTTTGCAAGATTTACAGATATTTGTTCCGGGTTGATTGTTTCACTATACTACGTGTTTTGTTATGTACGACATTAAATGAATGATAATGATAAATGAACTCAATGTATCTTACATCGATTTCTTTGAAACTGGATTTTATGTTATTCTGACGGACTCTAAAAGTGCCCTCCATCATCTCGCTCGATGCACCACGAGTTTTCGTGGCGCACCGATAGCGTACGGCATATGAGTGTCCATTGATAAGTTGTCCAATAAAAACAAACATGTCACGCTGCAATGAGTGCCATCACACGTCGGTTTGTCCGGCAATGAGAAGGCCAATCGTCGCTAAGGAAGCTATCGAGGACGGCATCGTCATGAACTTTTTACCCAATCACAGCGATCTTTTATATTAAAAACAAGATGTAGACTGCACTGGAAAGAATATTTTGACGAGAGATCGCTGAGTAAGGGTATATAGTACAGGACGGTGCAACCAGACCTAGCCAGATGGCCGTGGTTTGATGGTTCGGATATGATTAGAACTAACATGGTAACATTACTGAGGCTTCGATCGGGACACATTCCTCTAAATAGTTTTGATACCTAATGGGAAAGACCAGTTCTCCAAACTGTGCTGAGCGTGATGTGATAGAAGATGCTTCTCATATTATGGTAAAATTTGTCCGAAACGAAGCAGAAAGAATAATGTTTTGTAACCTCTTCAATGTTGATTTGTTTTCTTTTGGTTTATGTAATAACATCTTGGCTTGCCACTTATCGGAGCAAGCCAAGATGTTGATTTGTTGTTGTTAAAATAGGTAGAAGATGATTCGGTTTAAGTGTATTTTCGAGGGTGTCATAATCATGATGATTAAACCCTGATTAAATATAATTAAAATAATAAAACAAAACAAATGAAAACACGGGTAAGGTTAATGCCTAGTATTGTTGTAAAATAGGGTTTTGCAAATTCATTACCATAGAAAATTTTAAATTTTCAACCAACCTTAATTTCAAGTCCTTAAATGTCAATGAAACAGACTGTATAAAATAGGTAATCAAATCATGTAAGTAGGTACCTGTTAAACTGATTATGTGGAATCATCGCAATGGTGCCGCCGATTTACGTTAAAGATTGTTTATTGAAAATGTATCGATTACTGGATAAATATTCAAGCTACCGGTGTTAAACCCACCTTTAAAATCAGTTTATACAATTCCGGATGTGTGTTTAAAATTATTGTCGTACAAAACAAAAGAGGTTCTATATTATAATTATGCATAAACAAAACTAATATTTATGTCAGGTTCCCATAGTGTACAAGTTTTGCTTAATTAGGGGCCATCTAGGCGTTGTGTGAAATGTACAGCATTATTATTTATTATTTACTAGCTTTCTCCAGCGGCTTCGCACGCGTGGCTTGTCAACAAAAATTAGCCTGTGTGTTAATCCATGTTATACCAACGTCTACGTACATACCAAATTTCATCGAAATCGGTTCAACTGTTACGACGTGAAAGAGTAACAAACATCCACACATACATCCATACAAACGTTGATTGGTACATACAAACAACGGTGTTTTCGTAGATTTTGGCATTGGGATTTAGTATCGTGTTTCGTCTATTTTTACACAGACTTTCTAAAATCCTTTAAAAGAACAAAAGGCCGACGAAACAAAGTTTGAATGAGGATCCCATCAAACCCTTTCTCCAAACTTATAGGAAATTGCGATGAACCTTTTGAGTTGATGAGCAAACAAACATCAACATTTGTTTATGATAATGTGGATTGAAACAAAGAGAGGATAAATTGTTAAACAAAAGGCTGTTGGCTAAATTAGATGGATGTACAGCGAGGGTAAATATACTACATACCACTCACAGCCGTACCTCCATCGAGATTCAGCCAAAATCTTGACATAACTTTACAAGTGAGTACAAAGTTGTATTTGAGTCTGTTTATCATAATAATAACTTATTATTTGTGACGGGGTTTTCTTGTGAAAAATTTAATACTGAATTAAGTTAAAATAATCTCAATTTTCGTAAACAGGTTCGCGTGATACAGGCGTTAACCCGTTGCTTAGCGCGGGCATCATTAGAAAACTTATACCTATATAGACTACTAATGACAGGAATAAATATGGTTTCTTTATAATCCTTATTCTGATAAGCCTGATACGTCAATGGTAAGAAGGCCCTATTGAAAGTAGTCGTAAAAATGTAAGAAAGAGAAACTGTAGCCTCTTATCAATTTACGACGACATTGTGTGGAGACCATAAGCTTTGATAGCGTATCGTGAATGAAAACCCTTACGTAATAGCATTCAATACACGGATCCCTCTGAACCTCTAATCTAGAAGTCGTTTGTTGGTAGAGTTGCAAAACTCTAGGTTTCACAGGACATTTCCGGCTTCGTAAAGTATTGTCTTAGAACCGGATGGAAGATTCATAATAAAATAAAGTCGAAAAATCTTAGCTAAAACATCAGTGTTTTTATATATTTGTAGGTTCTTACAGAAAAACAAAATTTTAAGGCTGCGATTAATATTCTAGCAATTAGGCTAGATTAAAAGTACCCACAATGCTTTAAAAATTTACATTCCGTCTTATGTAGAGAAATCTAAATTTAAGAAGCATTTATTTATCGGTTTTACCTGCTAATCCGGTTGACATAATGCCGAGTCATGTCCCATTTGCTGTTATAGTATACATACTTACTAACAGTCACAATTAAAATACAAATATCCTTATATCGTAATAATTTTAGGGTAAGTTTATTATTATAATTTTTTTATCAACTTTAATAGAAAATAACTTTTATATAACTTGTTTACGGTTGGGTGCGCTGTGCTGCGCCCCTCATCAGTGCTAGTGCGGTTCGACAGTCGAACAGCTAGGTCACCATGGATTATCGTGTTTCAGGGCCGCCGGTAGGATTTAGTGTCACGCTAGCCACGGCGGGCTTTTTGCAGCGTCAACGTTCCAACCGTTCTTGAACCAAACGGTCTGATACGTGACGATGGTAAGAGGTCTGACGGTATGACTCTTGTAACTTGGGAGAAGTGTAGGCCTTTGGTGTGGGACGCCACGTGCGTCGATACCTACCCTTGCGCCATCTCATCTGTCTGGTACAGCATTTGGGGCCGGTGCGGCGGTAAATTCAGCCGAAGATCTCAAGCGGCGCAAATATGGAAATCTCGACAGAGCTTACGTATTTGAGCCATTTGGGGTCGAGACCCTTTTTTGTTTTGGGTACCGAAGCCCATCGCGTTTGCAAAATTCTTTCTGGTCGAAACGGCGCGGTGTGATCCGAGAGCTGGCGTTTATCTCGGTCAACGCATAAGCAATTCAGCGGGGCAATGCAGCCAGTGTCTTAGGGACACTTCCGCCTGGCAGTGATGGAGCAGTTGAGCTATCTATAGGTCTTTAGATGATCCAACTGTTTCTTCTGTATTTTATTGTAAATAATTGTACATTCTTTCTGTCATTAAAGACATTTTTCCCGTTTAAAGAAAAACTTTAATATAGTAATAAATAGTAATTGTTTGTTTAAGAAGTATTTAACCACTTAACATCAGGTATATTTTTACCTGTTTTACAGTAAAATAAACAAAATATAAAAAAATATCCATGTAACTTTGTATCTTCACTAATGTTGAATTTCTCTTTTATTTTATAGGTGTTTTAAATGTAATCAGTGTGCTGTGTGGTGAACGAAGTGTGGTTGAAATTGTGGTGTGGTTTGGTTGTGTTATGTCTATAGATTATTTGAGTTTGCAATACAATACGTTGAGAAACAATTTTATTACGTCTACCAACTCACGTGCATGGTGATTGATGACGATCATATTGCTTGGTCTGAATCGCCAATTCTTTGATTATGGAAACTTTTTAGTGGCTTATAACTAGTTTTTTTTAATTGAATTTATTTTAAGTAATGTTATGAGGCGTCTCTATTTGAAGTCGGCACCGACGACGCGGCGACGGCAGCGCTGGACGCGGCTTATCGGCTTACTATCGGCTTTGCGATTACAGCTCTACGACACACGACTATATGTCAACGTTATACAAAGTGCACAGAAAAGAGTAAAACTTTACGTGTTTATAAATAAAAGTATTTTCAAAAGAGAAGAGCAATTGTTAGCTTGCCTAAAAATTATCTCTTTGATTTATATAAATATTTAATGGATTAGTGCAATATTAACGGAAGTAAGTTATAATTAAATTTGACCATTAAAGTACCTTGTTTAAAATAATTGGATTATTTATTTAAATTGTGTTAAATAAATAATACGATTTTAGGATACATTTTTGTCATTTATTAATTATTATTGAGTAGATCAACGGATGTCGTGGCTGTCGTTAAAAAGACTCGTTTTAAAGAAACTTAACATTTTTGAATTGATAACGTTTTCTTGCTCGTGGATTTGGCAGCAACGTCAGTCGTTTTCGAACTGCGAATCGTATCGGTCGTCTAAAAGTGTAATGATTTAAGTATTGGTCATAAAGGAGTGTATTAATGAATAAATGAAGACTTGTAAAGCATCTAGGTGTTTTTCTACTGAGCTCGCTTCTACTATTAACGCGTATTACTATTAGTTGGGCGGTAGGCGTGAGAAAGTAAACACGTTTTTTGTAACGTCTTCTATGTAATTTATCAAAAATAAATAGTAATAGCTCAAAAAGTTTTAATATTTATGTGTTAAATCAATAAATAGTCAACTCTACCTGCCATCCACTGTTCTCCTTGCATTCCAACAACAATACACCAGTTTATTCACATCACATCACTGCACTGCCATAACATACAAGTTGGAAATGGATACTACAATTTTCCAAAACTCCCTATCTGAGATGGGGCTAATGTTCCACGCAACTATGGAGGAATTTGAAGGGAAGCTCCTCAGAAGCAAATCGCCAGCTGCAGACATACCAGCCTTGGCAAATGAGTTTGCCATTTTTAAGACTTATGTGGTCAAGTCTCTCTGCACTCTACAAAACCAGATTAGTATGCTTGGCGGTCAAATAGACAATCTTGAGATGCGTAGTCGAAGAAAAATCCTGCTCTTTCATGGTGTACCAGAGGTGAACCAAGAAGACACCGCAGAAGTAGTGGTGAGCACTGTGTCCAGGAAGTTGAAGCAACCTGGCTTCTCAAAAGCCTGCATTAGCCGATGCCATCGCATGGGGCGCGGTACATCTGACAAGCCGCGGCCTATTCTATGCAAGCTGCGAGACGTTACTATTCGAGACAAGATGTGGTCGTCCAAGACTGCGTTGAAGGACACTGGAGTAACGTTATCAGAGTTCTTAACCAAGGCACGCCATGAAACGTTCATGGCAGCACGAAAGCGTTTCGGCGTCACAAAATGCTGGACCAGTCAGGGTTCTGTTTTCGTGCTCGGGCCTGATGGAGCTCGGCACCGTGTCTCCAGCATTGAGGATCTGAACAAGTTCCCACAGCGGGCGGAGGCACCGGCGCCGGCTCCGGTGGCAGCTAAAACGACGCCGGTTGTGAAGGAGATAGCGGCTCCGTCGAAGGTTCGACGTGCGGCAGCTCTTCGGAAATAGTGTATCGTTGTGTTTTTCATACGAAGTTGAATCCGATCGAACGGACCCCGGCTCATTTTATTTTGATGTTGTATGTACCGTCTATTCACTTTATTTCTCTAATTAATTTAATTTTCAACCTTCAATTTATATTTTTATTTTGTACTATACTATACAGCATACAGCTATCTACGATTGGTACTATCAAAGTTGTAGAATGTCAATGTCAATATTATCAAACGAATCCTAATGTCAATTTCTTTCCATACGTTTCATTCCACGAAGAGTTTGTTTTGCATGAATATGAAACCGGTCCGGTTGGATTAATTTTAATATTTTGAAAATTTTGCTTTCTTTTTGTCGTACTTTAAATTTTATTTTATTACTTTGTATGATTCCTTTCTTTGTTCATGTAGTCTACAGTAAACAGTTGGCTGGCGGGTGGACATGGACATAGCAGAACATAAACATTGTTTGTGTAGCATTCTGTTTAGAGGTAACTTTATCTTATTTATTTATTTATTTATTTATAGGTATATATTATCTAGTTTATTTAGTATATCAACTTGATCTTAATGAGTGATAGTGATGAATTTATGTCTTGCTCCTCTTCTGCTGGGAACTGCTCTGATGATAGTTTCAGGAGCATTCCGACTCTCCATGATACCCTGGAATCGACCTTTACCGATGTCCCAAAGAACTTCAATGTGGTGCATATAAATGCACAGAGCATTCCGGCTCACTTTTCTGAAATGCTGGCGTCATTCAGTTTAAAAACTATTCACGCTATTCTTGTGTCAGAGTCCTGGTTGAAACCTTGTTTGCCCTCTACTCCCTATTCACTGCCAGGATTCCAACTCATTCGCAACGACCGCACTGGAGCGAGGGGCGGCGGTGTAGCTATATACCTCCGCTCTCATATTCCTTATACAATCATTAATATGTCCGCACAGCCGCCTCTATCTAGTGCCGGTGAGCATCTGTTTCTCCAAGTTTCACTATCTCATCGCAAAATACTACTTGGTATTTACTATTCCCCATCAATGCGTATCGATTACTTCTCCTCTTTTGAGAAGCTTCTTGAAGAGCTTGTTCCCCTCCACGACCATACCATTATTATGGGAGATTTTAATACCTGTCTTAATAAAAATGACCACCGTTCCGCATCTCTTGAAAATATCGTTCAGGCTAACAACTTGTCCATTCTTCCTTTGAATGTGACTCATAATTTTCCAAATTGTCATCCATCTCTTCTGGATTTAATCTTAGTGTCATCTTCAGTTCATGTCGCCAAGCACGGTCAGTGTGCGGCGGATGATTTCTCTTATCATGATCTAGTATTCCTTTCATATAAAATCCGCCCTCCCAAAGCCAAGCCAAAAATTCTTTTTCAGCGCAATTTTGGTGGAATGGATATGGAGTCTTTGCGCAATGATGCCGAAAATGTAGATTGGTCTGAGGTTTTTAACGCTGATACTATCGACGAGAAAGTAGATTGTTTTAACAGCATCATAACGAAATTGTACGATGTTCATGCGCCAGTTCGAGCGGTCAAGATAAAACATCTCCCTGCACCTTGGTTAACTGACCAGATACGAGCTGAAATGCGTAAGAAACTCGCTGCCAAGGTTAGATGTAAACGCAAGCCGTCTGACCAAAACAAGGAAAAATATGCTGAAGTTAGAAATCACTGCAATAGAGTGTGTAGGGATGCTCAACGCCGATACATCCATGAATCTGTAGAAAATAATGATCCATCCAAAGTATGGAAGTTCTTACGGTCATTGGGAGTTGGGAAGTCACGTCAAGATAGTGTTCCCAAGGACTTGGATGTACATTCTTTAAATGTGCACTTCTCCGCTTCGTCCAATTTTGATGGGCTTAGTAAAACTCAAACGTTAAATTATCTTTCCTCTCTACCAACTTCCGACTTTTCACCATTTTTGTTTCGTCAATTTACTGATTGTGATGTTAAGAGGAGCATATCATCCATCTCATCTAACGCCGTTGGCAGTGATTGCGTTAGTAAAAGGATGATTACACCTATCCTTGATGAAATTGTCCACATCATTACCCACTTACTTAATTTCTCCATCAACACGGGAACCTATCCAAGTGCATGGAAGGAGGCTCAAATAACGCCTCTTCCCAAAAAACCTAACCCTGCGTCCTTTTCTGAATACCGTCCCATATCCATCCTCCCGTTCCTATCTAAAGTCCTAGAACGTCTTGTACACCAGCAACTTAGCCGTTTCCTTAACACAAACAGCCTCCTTAACCCTTTTCAATCCGGTTTTCGTCCAGGCCATAGCACCGTGTCTGCTCTCATCAAAATCACTGATGACATCAGGCATGGTATGGAAAACGGACTGGTCACTGTCCTTTCCCTCCTGGATTTCAGCAATGCGTTCAATAACGTTGATTTTGATATTCTCTTAGCTTTTCTTCGCTCTCTTAACATATCTCCAACAGTAATTGAATGGTTTCGTAGTTACCTGTTTGGACGCCGGCAACGTATCCGTATTGACGATACATATTCTTCTTGGTGTCAATTGAGTTCCGGTGTACCTCAGGGCGGCGTGTTATCTCCTCTTCTTTTTGCTATTTTTATAAATTCTATCTCCGAACAACTCACTTCGTCCTACCACCTCTATGCAGATGATTTGCAAATTTATACCCAAGCTCCTGTTGGGTGGTTAGGTGAAGCCATTAATGGCATAAACAATGATTTGCAGAATATACTACAATGGAGCAACTCATACGGGCTTAAAGTCAATCCATCAAAAACCCAAGTAATAGTAATAGGAAGCTCGCGGATGATTACTCAAATCGATTGGCTTGATCTCCCAAAGGTAAAATTTGACGGTACTTCAATAGAAATCAGCAAGGTAGTCAAAAATCTGGGGGTACTCATGGATAGTCACCTATCTTGGGGACCTCAACTAGCAGCGGTAAGCCGAAAAACCTTTGCTGCAGCTGCCTCTCTTAAACGGCTGCGAAACTTCCTTCCGACTTCCACCAAAATTGCACTTGCACAATCATTGTTGCATCCTATTCTCGACTATGCTGACGCCAGCTATCTTGATTTAACTGAAGATCAACTCAACAAGCTTGAGCGTCTCCAGAATTTCTCTATTAGATTCATATTTGGCTTGCGCAAGTACGATCACATTTCAGAGTATCGCCACAGACTTAAGTGGTTACCTATCCGTCTTCGCCGGAATGCGCACATCCTTTCCCTCCTTTACAGCATCCTTTTCATCCCTTCTACTCCGTCCTACCTCAAAGAACGCTTTGACTTTCTTCACCTTTCCAACTCTCGACCCTTACGTTCCTCTGAAACCCTTCAATTAAAAACTCCTCATCATACCTCAGTATTTTATAGTTCCTCTTTTACTTTGCAGGCTACCAGGCTCTGGAATGCCCTACCTGTCTCAATTCGTCACGCTAAATCTCTCCCTATCTTTAAAAACTTGGTCAGACAACACTATATGTCATCCATCGCTCACTAGACCACTTATTAATTTTACATTTTTATAATTTATATATGTAGGTATGACAATATATATTTTTATGTATTATAATATTAATATTTATGTAATTTTATGATTATATTATACATTATAATTATGCATTTTATTTTATATTATCTATATTTTTTATAAATATACGTGTACTATTAATATCGGATTTACGCCGCCGTCCTTATTTTGTTCACATAGATCCTGTCCATCCAAAGGTTGCCTGGAAGAGATCGCTTTTAGCGATAAGGCCGCCCATTGTACCTATTGTTTAAGAGTGTATTTTCTTATAAATGATTGTATTTAAATGGTGTGCAATAAAGAAATTATCTATCTATCTATCTATCTATTAATTAGTTTTTACAAAATTAAACGATCATTTCTAATTAATAATGATTGTAATAATTAGTTTAATTACCTTCGCCATCATTGTTGTGCAATTTTTACTCATTACCCTGATATTCTATGAGTAGGTAAGTTGTCTAAGCATCTAAGGATTAGGAAGAAAGAAAATATAGATATTTTCTAATATGACTAAAAAAAATACAATTTTGTGTCTTTCCACTTCACCGTGTCACTATTTCACCATATATATCCAGCTCAAAGATTATTTTAATAACATTAGGATGGGGCACACTGTATACCAGCTTTTGTTCGTCAGACTGACAACACTTGAGATAAGTAGCACGGCAAAAGCCTCACTACATCACACGCTAATATTTCATAACACCATAATGTAATCGTGAGTGGAGCGAGACAAGATGAGATACATTTAAGTAACTGCATTTTATATTAAGGTTTCCAAAATATAAATTTCTTCGTACACAATTAAATTTCACTACACATAGAAAAAACTTAGTACAGGTGATGTAAAGTAACCTAGCTGGTAGCAGTTACAACTCTTTGCTGATGGTACTTCTGATGACTTTAATCGACCTCGAAGTCTGTTCGCTTGCTCTCCAATAATGAATTCAAGAGCAAGTTGAATGATATTCTAGTTAAAAAAGCATATTACACTGTAAAAGAATTTCTTAATGACCAAAATATTATTTAACATTATTTTATATAAATCTATTATTATTGCGATTACTTTTAATTTATTGACATCTCCATTTGACATAACTATTTTTATTCTACATTATTGTAATTATTATTGTTCTTATTTATGCAAATCTTTTGACATTTTTCTTAAATTTTTAATAATTGTTTTCTCTATTTGATTTAATGTGATTCTGAATTGTATTAATTTTATTATGGAAAAAATATGTAATATCAAGATAAATATTGTAGTAATTAATGAAATTATATTATATAAAGCTCGATTACCACTCACTGACTGACTGACTCATTGACATCATTGTTCTCCCAGATGCCACCTCGTAGGGGGGAAATGTTTGGTGGGATCGTATAGAGGGAGTTCCGGTGAGTTGGGAATAAATCCTAAAGTACCCCTTTTGTCCCCCATTCGCTCCCATCGACATCGTATCTCGGAAAGTATAGGTCTTACAGCATTGGTGCAAAAACTAATGTTGCTGAGGACATTTTTTTATATCCGGATCAATGAAAAAAAAATTGTCTTTCATACAAAAAAAAATTGTCCCATACAAAATATTTCTGTATGAATACCGTAAACCGTATATTTCGTTTACCGTGCTGTTCATACTGTTTTTGTAGGGAGGCCACGACTTGTGTGTACTATAAAATTACTATAAATTTGCTTGATTCTATATAATGGTGGTAGAGGGGCATGAGACAACTTTCATAGTTTTTGCAAAGGTCATTATCATCATTTTGGAACATCCATTTTTTTTTTTTTTTTTTTAGTATGCAACGTTCATCATGTTTATTTTGGAACATCCACATTTATTTTTAATTATGCCTCATCCACAATGATCACTTTGGAACGTCATTTTTTTTTTATTATGCAACATCCACTGTGATATTTTGGTACATCTTTTTTTTTAATTATGCCTCATCCACAATGATCACTTTGGGACGTCAATTTTTTTTTTTTTTATTATGCAACATCCGCTATGATCATTTTGGTACAACATTTTTTTAATTACGCCTCATCCACAATGATCACTTTGGAACGTCAATTTTTTTTTTTTTTATTATGCAACATCCACTATGATCATTTTGGTACATCATTTTTTTAATTATGCCTCATCCACAATGATCACTTTGGAACGTCAATTATTATTATTTTTTTTATTATGCAACATCCACTGTGATCATTTTGGTACATCATTTTTTTAATTACGCCTCATCCACAATGATTACTTTGGAACGTCAATTATTTTTTATTTTTTTATTATGCATCATCCACTGTGATCATTTTGGTACATCATTTTTTTTAATTATGCCTCATCCACAATGATCACTTTGGAACGTCAATTATTTTTTTTTTATTATGCAACATCCACTATTCGAATATTCTCTTTGATTGCTTGTTACACTTCGTCATCCTCTTTTATTGTTTCTTCCGCCTCCACATCTTCTATTTTTGCATGTTCCACTTCGTTATCCTTTTAAAATGCTTCTTCTACTTCATATCCTCTTTAATTGCTTCAGTTACTTCATTATGCGCTCTACAAAATTGTGGTGTTTCATACAAAACTTCAATCGCTCATATCTTCTAAACGCGAAGAGATAGCCCTAGCAAACTTGTACAAAATATTGGTATAAATTTTTGGTGGAACTGTTTTTTTATTGTCATCCTTGACATCCTTTTTGAATGCTTCTCTCACTTCGTCATCTTCTTTGAATGTTTTTTCCACTTCGACATCATCTTTGACTGCTTCTTTAACTTCGATATCCTCTTTGATTGCTTCTCCCACTTCGATATCGTCTTTGACTGCTTCTTCCATTTCGATATCGTCTTTGATTGCTTTTTCACTTCGTCATCTTCTTTGAATGCTTCTACCACCTTGGTATCCTCTTTGATTGCTTACTCAACTTCAATTTCCTCTTTGATTGTTTCTGCCACTTCGATATCCTATTTGATTGCTTCTTCCACTTCAACATTCTCTTTGATAGTTTCTTCCACTTCGATATCCAATCAACAAATTTATGATTTTTCTTACAAAACTTTAATCGCTCGTATCTTCTAAACGGGAAGAGATAGCACTAGCAAACTTTGACAAAATATTAGTACAAATTTTTGATCATTATCATTTTACAACATACATTTATATTATGCAACGTCAATCCTGATCATTTTGGAACGTCCAGATTTTTTTTATGCAACGTTCATCATGATCTTTTTTGCAAGGTTCAATTTTTTTTATACAACTATTATCATGATCATTTTGGAACATCGAATTTTTTTCTCTTTGATTGCTTGTTCCACTTCGATATCCTCTTTGATTGCTTCTTCCACATTGATATCCTATTTGATTGCTTCTTTAACTTTGATATCCTCTACGATTGCTTGTTCCACTTCGATATCCTCTTTTATTCCTTCTTCATCTTCAATATCCATTGGATTGCTTCTTCATCTTTGATATCCTCTTTGATGGCATTTTCACTTCGGTATCCTCTGTAAGGGCTCCTTCCTCTTTGATTTCCGTTTGATTGCTTCTTGCACTGCAATATTTTCTTTGATTGCGTCTTCATATTCGATATCGTTTTTGATTGCATTTTTACTTCGATATCCTGTGATGGCTTCTTCCACTTTAATATCCTCTTTGATTGCTTCTTCCACTTCGATATCCGCTTTGATTGCTTGTTCCATTTTGATATCGTCTTTGACTATTTCTTTCACTTCGATATCGTCTTTGATTGCTTTTTTCACTTCGTCATCCTCTTTGAATACTTCTACCAACTCGGTATCCTCTTTGATTCCTTAGTCAACTTCAATTTCCTCTTTGATTGTTTTTGCTACTTCGATATCCTATTTGATTGCTTCTCCCACTTCAATATCCTCTTTGTTTACTCCTTCCACTTCGATATCATCTTCGATTTCCTTTTGATTGCTTCTTGTACTGCATTATTCTCTTTGATTGCGTCTTCATCTTCGATATCGTCTTTGATAGCATTTTCACTTCGATATCCTCTGTGATGGCTTCTTCCACTTCGATACCCTCTTTGATTGTTTCTTCCGCCTCGACATCTTCTATTTTTGCATGTTCCACTTCGTTATCCCTTTAAAATGCTTCTTCTACTTTCATATCCTCTTTAATTGCTTCAGTTACTTCATTATGCTCTCTACAAAATTGTGGTCTTTCATACAAAACTTCAATCGCTCGTATCTTCTAAACGGGAAGAGATAGCCCTAGCAAACTTGTACAAAATATTGGTATAAATTTTTGGTGCAACTGTTTTTTTATTGTCATCCTTGACATCCTTTTTGAATGCTTCTCTCACTTCGTCATCTTCTTTGAATGTTTTTTCCACTTAGACATCATCTTTGACTGCTTCTTTAACTTCGATATCCTCTTTGATTGCTTCTCCCACTTCGATATCGTCTTTGACTGCTTCTTCCATTTCGATATCGTCTTTGATTGCTTTTTTCACTTCGTCATCTTCTTTGAATGCTTCTACCACCTCAGTATCCTCTTTGATTGCTTACTCAACTTCAATTTCCTCTTTGATTGTTTCTCCCTCTTCGATATCGTCTTTGACTGCTTCTTCCATTTCGATATCGTCTTTGATTGCTTTTTTCACTTCGTCATCTTCTTTGAATGCTTCTACCGCCTCGGTATCCTCTTTGATTGCTTACTCAACTTCAATTTCCTCTTTGATTGTTTCTGCCACTTCGATATCCTATTTGATTGCTTCTTCCACTTCAACATTCTCTTTGATAGTTTCTTCCACTTCGATATCCAATCAACAAATTTATGATTTTTCTTACAAAACTTTAATCGCTCGTATCTTCTAAACGGGAAGAGATAGCACTAGCAAACTTTGACAAAATATTAGTACAAATTTTTGATCATTATCATTTTGCAACATACATTTATATTATGCAACGTCAATCATGATCATTTTGGAACGTCCAGATTTTTTTTATGCAACGTTCATCATGATCTTTTTTGCAACGTTCAATTTTTTTTTATACAACCATTATCATGATCATTTTGGAACATCCAATTTTTTTCTCTTTGATTGCTTGTTCCACTTCGATATCCTCTTTGATTGCTTCTTCCACATTGGTATCCTCTTTGATTGCTTCTTTAACTTTGATATCCTTTACGATTGCTTGTTCCGCTTCGATATCCTCTTTTATTCCTTCTTCATCTTCAATATCCATTGGATTGCTTCTTCCACTTCGATATCGTCTTTGATTGCTTTTTTTACTTCGTCATCCTCTTAAAATGCTTCTACCACCTTGGTATCCTCTTTGATTTCTTCCTCAACTATAATTTCCTCTTTGATTGTTTCTGCTACTTCGATATCCTATTTGATTGCTTATTTCACTTCAATATCCTCTTTGATTGCTTCTTCCACTTCGATATCATCTTTGATTGCTGCTTCCACTTGGAAATCCTCTTTGATTTGATTGCTTCTTCCATTTCGATATCGTCTTTGACTGCTTCTTACACATGGATATCCTCTTTGATGGCTTTTAACAGCTCGATATCCTCTTTAATTACTTCTTCGACTAAAAGAAAAACACGCGAGCTGCGAGCAGCTCGCGCACAACGCAACCTCTAGTTGTTATATATAAATGTTTGTACGCCTAAATGTCAGAACCTAGAATAGTGCTATTTATAAGTTCAACCATGAATTATGTATGTAGGTTCACGAACAATAAAGAATTATGAATTATGAAATCGAATATTTCAACTCGTATATGTAACAATTCACAAAAGTTCCTTTGACAGTTCCTAGAAACGATCTATCCGAGTAGTTCCTTTAAAAAAAGAACGAATAGATCGTTCGCGATGTTTCCTTGGAAATAGTAAACGAAATAATAAATTCAGTTCCTTCCTTCAGTAGTTTAGATCTCGGTGTTAAAGTTATTCTTAGAATTAAACACTAGAGTTGGTCACTAGCTACTTGAATATGTACCTAAATGATCTTTACCTACACAATCCACAACCTCAGCTATTTATAGATCTAACGATAGATATAAATACTGATTGTATTCCGTTGATGCAAACCCAATTGTATCTATTTGCTTACTAAGGTAGTTATGTAGGATTTATGTAGGAGGTTTTCGCGGAATTACAGCCCAGCTCGCAGTTTGATTGCAAGTTGGTTTTACGCCGGTTTTATTAGTTCTACATTGTGTGGTTAGGCGAGCTTCAATACCGTCTATTTGTAGTCTGTAACTTTTTATGCTGCAGCGTATTCAGGGGAAATTACTTTTTATGTACTTCATCTATTTAGGCTGAATAGTTTTTTTTTTACATATGTATGTTCCCCGATTACTCGAAGACGCCTGGGCCGATTCGAGAAATCCTTTTTTTCTCGTGTCACGCCTCACCTTTTAGCACGACGAAGATGACTGGTAGATAAAGCTATTAAGTAGACATTAAGTCCTTCTAGCACTTTGTTTTAAATAAGAAATAAATAAGAAAATAAATAAGAAAGTATTAAATAAATAAAAAAATAGATTATCGTTCCGTTTCTATAAACAATCTTTCATCCAGATTGTCTTTTTCTTGCGTTTTATCCTTGCATTTAAAACTACATATAGCTAAAAATACATCTTGACGACTGATTGAGGCACACGCACAGGTGTAGACGAAAAGCTCATGAGTCTTATGGCAATCAATATTGCATACGCTTTGACGCAAGTCGTATTGAAAATTTAATACTCAAGATTAAAATGAAAGCGCACTGGTGTAGACATAGCTTATGAAATAATATATTAAATAACATTTCGTAGAGAGTAGAAACACGACCGTACAAATGTGTTTATACGTTAAAATGTCATGTTACTCTATTCTTCCGTAGAGGTAAACTTTTCGGCAGTAGTAATGTGGGTAGTTCCACGGTAGTGCCAGGTTCGTTTGACTGTAGGTAAATGCTACTAACCTACATTCATACTCGTCGTTTGCATCATCGCTAATCAATGTGCTCGTTTAAAAGCTCGCGTGAATATGTAAATCGCGGTATCTAACGTAAGTCAGTATACGTTTATCTTCCGTCTAAAGCCACAATGCATAATCATACGACAAAATGCTGCTGTATCACCAAACTTGGCCATTATCTCTACACAGGCTGTAATAAAGCGGCCCTCTGTGCATAGTTTTTGTAAGCAGGTATATTGAGGTGATATTGTGGGCACACGCACAGCTGAGTTTGTTCATACGGAGCTTATAAAACAGAAATCCTTACGTCTATCAATTAGAGTCAATTTATACAGAAACAAATTGCAGATTTACTGTGTACCTGTAAAACGTAGCTTCTATGACCTTAGCTTAGTCAGCCACAATTCAGCCAATTTGCAGAAAATAATGTTCTGTCTCAAATTTTTATTTCCAAAATTTTATTTTCTATACCCCAAAAAAGAGACATTGTCATATTTATAAATATTAAGTTCCTACTATTACCTAGATTCTAGTTCCTAACTTCAGCGCTGGAGCTTGTAATCTTATTAGGGGTGATATTGTGTCAGTGTGTGTGAGCCAGCAATCTTCCCCTGAGTCACTTACATTTAATTACTTGCAACATTGCTCCCGGTTCTAAAGTTACAAAGTTGTTCTTTTATAATTGACTTGAAATAAGGCTATTAAAATAGACTGAAAGAAAAAATATATAGGTATAAAGCAAAAACAAAAGAAGACGTATCGTAGGTAAATACAACTAGTATATGGAAGAATAGAATAATTGAGGCTATTTGAGGATCTTTGTATTCTATTGTTATAAAGACAAGGCAGAAGCCCTTTGCTTATCTGATGTTGAGCGTTCACCTATGCCTATAACAATCCAGTTACTTTACAATTATCTTAATTTTAGTGTCATATGTCATTATGTTCTCTTCGTTATTTACTATTTATGTCTTTAAGAAATCGTATCGCTACTCTATAGCGGGCTTATCGCTAATAAAGCGATCTCTTCCAGTCAACCATTAGAGGAGAGGAGTATTATTAAATGGAAGATTAGCCGAGCTTTAAGTATCAGGCACAAGTTTTACCTGAAACTGAAAGCCGCGTAAATCACTAAGCCCCTAAGCTACTACAATATATCTGGTCTCTGAATATATGCAGAAAATGTTGTAACATGTAAAAGTTGATGTCAAAGATAAATTGCCGCAAATGGCAGCCGATTGGCATCGCCTCATTTCCATGCAGCACTTGCTGGAATGAGTTCGATGAGCAAACATATCGGATATTCAATCTCATAAGTCAACACTGAGTGAACGGTTTTATACATTCACGCCACTTGTAGAACGAAAATTTATAACTTTTCCGATTAAAGTCAGAAAAAAGCATTTTCTCAAAAAATATATGAAACAAACTCTATCCTTGAATCCTTTTTTTTTTACAATTTGTTAACCAATTCGTTGCTGATGGCACGACAAGCGTGTCATTTTTTAATCGATTGTAACTCTCTTAAATTAAGTTATAGTAGGGTCCTGCCTAGAACAAAACTATAATTATTTTCCAGTAGATCAAGTGTGTTTTGTTAGTTTCTTTATAAGTTGCATTGAATTGTTTTTAACGTGTTGCGTATGACAGGCTAGAATAAATAAGGCAATACAATGGGCGGCTTTATCGCTCAGAAACCTTATTAAAAAATACTAACTATTCTAAGATTTGATAGGCATTTGTTCCCTTTAGTGGAGAGCCAATAGCTTTCCTATAGCGAGCAGTCTCCACTCCAGAATCTGTCTGCCCCAATCAGCCGTCAGTTATTCGAGCTATGAGTGCCACCCACTGCCACTTCAGCAATGTTTCTCGCAGTCAAACTTCAAACCAAATAAAAAAAATAAAAAAAAACCGGGCAAAATGCCTCTAACAACAGAAATAATATACAATTATTTACAATAACATACAGAAGAAACAGTTGAATCATCTAAAGACCGTTGCAAACGATCTATAGATAGCTCAACTGCTCCAGATCACGACCAGGCGGAAGTGTCCCCAAGACACTGTCTGCATTGCCCCTCTGAATTGCAATGCTTATACGTTAACCCAGATAAGCGCCAGCTCTCGGATCACACGTCGCTTCGACCAGACACACAGAAATAATTTTGAAAATGCGATGGGCCCCGGTACCCCATGGACCCAGGGTCTCGACCCCAAATGGCTCAGATACGTTAGCTTTGTCGAGACTTCCATGGCGCAAGGCAATCGACACACGTGGCGTCCCACTCCAAAGGCTTACCCTTCTCCCAAGGTACAAGAGTCATACCGTCAGGCCTCTTACCGTCGTCACGTATCAGACCGTTCGGTTGAGAACGGCTGGAACGTTGACGCTGCAAAAAGCCCGGCGTATAATATCATTAAGCTTATTAGAAAAATACATTTGTAGGCCGTCTCATGCGCCCTTTATTTGTAGTAACTCTAAATTATTAAATTGCTAGATCTAACATCACCTCAGCAAGGTTTTGACGATAATAAATGTTCTAGGCGTCACCTCACAACGGCCACTCATACATCAAAGTCTGCAATCGTCCACAAAATGAGCACTTCAACTCGACGTTTCTTATGATTTATTACAATTTTCCTCTTCAAAACTCCGAGTGCAATTCCAGACAGAAATGAAAACTTTCACAGCTTGTTCGTAAGTTTAAACCTAAAATGTTGACCCAGTCTTACTACTGTGCCATTATTAGGGTGCGTATACGGACACAAAAGGAGATTATGTACAGAAATATCACTCGGAAACCAATAAAACAAGACCGTTCAAGTGCGAGTGAGACTCGCGCGCCCGAGAGTTGCGAACCTACCTCGATTTATGCAATTGTATTTATTTAAGATTTCTATATAATCGATATATCAGTATTTTTTTGTAATTTTTAATCATAATTCCAAAAATGTAAATATAACAGAACCAAAACCGAAAACCTGTTTGAAAATGTACTGAGTTTTTTTTTTAAGATGACATTTTTTGAGATTTTGACCCCACCATTTTGGCCCTTTTGGCCATCATGATAAAAATATTTTTGATTGTTTTTACTTGCGTGTTGCGTTAGTACTATTTATAACTTTATTGAGATAATCAGTTGTGACAGACGGACGGACAACGTCGCACCATATTTTTACCATTTCAAACATATCTGAGTAAAACTGGCGTACATTCTACCAAAATAGTTTTAACAAATTCATTAAAATATTTGGTATTTATTTAAATATGACATACGGTATTTATACAAGCACGACATATAAATAAATAAAAATAAAATGCATTTAGGTATTTCATGCAATTATGTATCTATGTTTTTTTTACTAGCTGACCAATTCGCAGCTTCACACACGTGTTTCAATAAAAACATTGCCCTCCTTCTGCGCAATTGGGTAAAAATTAGCCTATGTTACTCTGGGATAATGTAGCATTCTAATGGTGAAAGAGTTTTTGAAATCGGACCAGTAGTTTTTGAGTTTATTCGTTACAAACATACAAATCTTTCCTCTTTATAATATTAGTATAGATGTATCCATGGGTTTAAAGGAGAGTTAATTCCCACTAGGCTTAAGTTCATGATTGAAAGCACGAGGGGTAAACCCCCTGATTTGCGCGACACCCAATACATCAGTAGTAAGTTCGCATGATCTAGTGCCAACTGATGTCGCTGTTTACAGGCTGCCCAAAGCCCTCCGAAAAGCTTAGCTTACAAATCACATATAATTATACTATTAATAGAACTAATAGCTTAATAGAAGTATATATTATATATAGGGTCACCATAGGATTGTATTTACTTCGGTATACGGAAGACCAGAGCTTTGGCAGGGCGAATCTGCCATAGCACATGCTCAGGGGTGGGCATTTTTGTCACTTTGTGTCTTTTAAAACTTTTGAAACTATCATGGTTATGAAGACTATTTGTACTAAAAACAGGATATTTACTTTGATCTGTGAGTTTTTAAGTATCCCGATATTTCAACGCAGTTGCATGCGCTATGATCACGGGTAAACTGGATACTCAAAAACTCACAAATCATGGTAAATATCCCGTTTGTACTACAAATATATGTGTCTCTCAGCCTACGCCTAGTTTTAAGATTTCATTTTATCGATGACGAAATAAACTATTTTTGTCATTGTCCTTATTTGCATTTCAAATGCGCTTGTGCCCGTAGGCAAAGCTGTAGGGCCATTTGCGCCTAATTCTAATTAGTTTCAGGTCGACGCTACATCAAAGTTAGGATAAGTTCTTTCGTTTAATTGACCGTAAACTGGGAATGACACGGATAAATACACCTGGAAGAGCCATTTGCAAGGGAGACGTGATTAATGTCGTTTTTGCACTTAGTTTTATTTACAACGGAGTCTTAAATCGATTGATTAATCGCTGTTTGAAATTTTAAGGTTTTTGAGAAAAGATTTATTTTCGATCAATCATACTTTTTTTGGATTGTAAAGTTGTGTAAAGTTGGGGAGCTTTATAAAATCACGGCGCAAAGCCTGAAATTATTTTTGATTTTTCGTATCGAAATGGATTTAGGCATAAAAAGTTTAACCATAGCTAACAATCTTAAGCAGATGTTTGTTACAGTTTGTTTGTGAAACTGTTCAACATTATTAAAGTATGAAGAAATTTTCATAATATATTTTTGTTCCTATGCCGCCGGTACGTCGCAAAAAAGTTTAGACAGTTTTGTATTACACAGGTCTGGCTATCTGTACTATTTTTAATATTCTTTAATTTTATAGCACCCATCAGTGTCATACATCGGCCTGTCCAAGGCTAGTATATCCTTACATCGTGGGTATCAATAACTACGAATTGGTACCCTTCAAACGTCACTCTAACCTATCCTGTTCTATTCGTAACAAGGTATTTCCAAGTATTACCTCTCTATCGACCACACAATGGGGTGCGGGTCTCCGCTCTCCCTTAGTGACCACTCAGCCAGGACCTTACACCAAGTCCCCTTGCTATCAGCATGTGTATCGGAATCGACGGTAATCATTAATCTAAAAATATAAGATAAAGATAAATAAAAGATAAAAATGTTTATTGCCAATAAAAAAATACATATTTTGCCACGTTTTTTAAACCAGATACAAAGTTTTTTTTTTTTAAGTGTTTGACAGCGATACCCAAACTAAGCATGGAGCTTGTGTCTTGGGATTCTAGAGTGCAGTTAACAAAATAGTTAAGTTTATAAGATATTGCTATTAGGTTTATTATAGGTTTATTGCAAATTTATCAAAAAATTAGGTAAGACACTGAACGAAGGTTAGGAGGAGAGAAGGGGGGGGGAATTGTGTGTGCGTGTGTGTGTAATTATGGGCGTGTGTTGAAGGGTGTTGGTGTGTGCTGGTGTGTAGTGTGTGATGAAGTGTGGTGCATGTGGGTGTAAAGAATGTATGAAAGGATGTAGCAGTTTGTGTATGTAATTAGATCAGTTCTTCTGTATCGCAATAAGTTAGGTTTTGAAGCCATTTGAGAACCATTTTTTTACATGCTTAAGTGGAACAGTTTTTTTAAGTCACATACTTTACAGACTTTGTTGTATGTATGAGGAAGAGAGAATGCAGTACTGAGTCTACCCATGAGAGATTGTGTGCATGGAAGAGGGAAAAATATTGGTCAGAATATACAAAAACCAGTCCTTCTAGCTAGCATACTTTCACAGTATCTCGGTCTGCAGGATTGTTCTACGAAAGCAGACCCTCTGCGAATAGTTAAACATAATGAGGGCAAGAATGCCTCACTCCAGATTGTTTCACAAAAACTCGTGAACCCGGAATAGTGCTTACGTTCCCAAGCTATTTTATGAGGCAGTTCGGTGCACAAGTTTTATAGATACTTCTAGTTGAACGCTATGGGCATAATAATCACAACTTTTAAGAACTTTCTAAGCGTCTAAGAATTCAGTTTGTATGAAAAATTTGCAACATTACATAAAATGAACCTTATTTTCCATCATTATTATTTGAATGATTTTATTCTGCACTAGAAGGTAACACGTTCAAAATTAATAGAAATAATGGAATCTGCGGATCCTAGGAATTATTTCAACAAGTGGATCGCGTATTGCAAAAGGTACCAATGCAATTTTTTACTTGAAACTGTCTGCTCAGAGGTTATTTTATAAACGTGTACGAAATACTACAACTTACACAAAGCACCGATACACACGAATTTGTACTATTGCAATTCTTAGGTCATCAACCAGAAAGCGAATTACAAACAGCAAATATCGAGCATTATTGTCTCTGTACTAGAAATCTGTGAAACTTGGAGGGATCGATGCCCGTAAGTGCGTACAGGCTTAATATCATCTTCATATCAGCCATAGGATTTCCACTGCTGAACATATAATATAATAAGCATTACTCTAACAATAACCGAAGTGGTTCACCTTCATCTCGCAATGTATGAATTTTATAGATACTTAAGACTATTACAGGCCTCTTTCTCGTAGGCTCAGGCCTCGGTAATGCCTATGTTAATGACTTAGTGCCTAAGTTGTCAAACAAATACTTGGAATAATAATAATACCCCAAAAAATTACAACACTACAATAATCAAAGATTGTTCAAGCTAGCCTTTAGCTTACATTATTAAAAGAAAGCCTGAAAGATAGAATTTGGAATTTACCACGTATCTACAGTACAAATGCACGGCATTGGCCCCAAGTGAATAAAAGGAGCAAAACTTCTTACCACAGGCTTTACTTCTCCCCAAGGCGTTTTCTCGAGACACGTTGTGGCAACTGCAGAGCTGTCTGTGACGCCACATCGACATTGGAATTAACGAAGAGATTGCATTTTAAAATTCAAACGCCGTGAAACTTTTGTCATAACGCTAGGTTACGGTATACAGCGTTAATTAAGTATTTGATACGACATCAGTCTTATTTTTCATCAAATGTTTATAGCTTTTGAAACTATCATGGTTATGAACACTGTTTGTACTAAAAACGGAATATTTACCATGATTTGACGACCTCCGTGGTGCAGTGGGCGAATAGCCGGCTGAGACGCAGGAGGTAGCGGGTTCGATCCCCGCTGCTGAACAAATGTTTGCATGATCTACAGATATTTGTTCCGGGTCTGGTTGTTTCTCTATATATTATAAGTATGTATTTACAAAAAAAATTATGTCTATTTTTTTTTGTAAATATGTACTAATTATGCGCTGTGTGATATGTCCAGCAATATTTATTTTTTCTTTTTATTTATTTGTAAGTTCTTGAGTGTCCCGATATTTCGACGCAGTTGCATGCGCCATGATCACGGGTAAACTGATGCAACTGCGTCGAAATATCGGGGCACTCAAGATCTCACAAGTCAGGGTAAATATCCCGTTTTTAGTATAAAAAATGTTTATAGGATTGAATGAACTAATTTACCAGAAAATAATTATTTCCAATACCAGTCGTGTTTTTCGCATGCTGCACGTAGTTACAATAGCAATTAAATAGACGACCTCCGTGGCGCAGTGGGCGTATAGCCGGCTGAGATGCAGGAGGTAGCGGGTTCGATTCCCGCCGCGGAACAAATGTTTGCATGATCTACAAATATTTGTTCCGGTCTGGATGTTTTTCTATGTATTATAAGTATGTATTTACAAAAAAAAGTATATAAGTACTCGTATTACATCAGTTATCTGGTTCCCATAGTACAAGCTCTGCTTAGTTTGGGGCTAGATAGCGTGGTGTGAAATGTCCACCAATATTTATTTAATTGTGAATTTGACTGTGAAACTGCGAACGGAGCTTTCCGAGATAGCATGACCTATTTACTAGGCGGTAGAAAATCCACTCAACAATTTCTTTTGGCACGTATTCATATATTTACTAAACACGTGCGGCAGGTACAAATTAAATGGCGAACACCCTGGCTCCCCGCTAAGTTTATTACACTAGACGAGAAATATTTTTCCTTATAAAATGACGGGCTGTCAGACAGACCTGTCGTAAACTCAGACATTTATTACTTTTGATACCGTCTGCACGACGTCTTTACTACTCCCGGGCTCCCGCAGGATTCTATCCTTGAGGATATGACGGACGTGGGTGGCAACAAGTTGTCATGTATTTTGTAAAGTACGAGAATAAATTGGTAACGAACGTCAGGTGGTGAGGAAAATGGGCTAACTTATAAAAAAAGTAATTTTATGGGTATAAGCCGTATAAGCTTCGTATTACTTATACATAGTAATTGCAGTTTATACGAATATAGAGTATTTTTTGCTACTAGTTTCTCGGTTGAAGTTAAATTTGTTTGGATATTAGGGTTTTCGTTATTACGTCGGTCAAATATAGAAATAAAGAATATAGGAGTGCTACGCGTAGAATGGGATAGAATAAAATAATCATTCATTTGGTACACACAAAATGACACATGAAACAATTATAAGGAACAGTAGATACAATTTGAATCCAATAAGACAGTTCGACTCATGTGTCTGCGTACCAAAATAGCGTTCAGCTCAGGATAACGTTGGATATTATGCGTCCAACGCTGATTTTCAGCTGAAACCAGAGGCAAAGGTAGTGGAGCAGCAACAAAGTAAAATAAAAAATAAATGAAGAAGTAGCTTAAAAATCGTTGACCTTGACAAAATACCACCTACAGTGTAAAAAAACTATTTTCAATTTCAAAATAAAAGTAACAACCTACACAAATCCATTCTTAATGACAAAATCAGAATCAATCTGGATTGAAATCGCATACAATCGAACAAAGACATCGCCGCGTATTCTGATAGAAAAGAAATCGTCAAAGCGAAAGCGCCCTTTGAAAAGCGGCTTAAATAAAGAAAACAAAATTTCCAGGGATTTTTATGTCAGTCACGTCTTGGATTTTTTCGTCGTGGCAAAATGAATTCTGCCCGACAAACAAATCACCACAGATCCAATCAAAAACGACGGCAACAGATGTTAATTTCATAACATTAGGATACTGAATTCTTTCGAGGAATCCTTATTTTTCATAACTTTTTAGGGTTCCGTACCTCGAAAGGGAAAAAGGAACCCTACAGGATCACTTCGTTGCCCGTCTGTATGTCTGTCAAGAACCTTTTTCTCAGGAATGCGTGGAGGTATCAAATTGTAATTAATACAAAACACTTAGGACTACGGTCTCTTGAAGCTGTACAAAAAACAAGCTTCTAAGTCAACGCAATCAAAAATTACCGCATATTTTCCCATTTACTTCGCACATTTTGACACTCGCAAATATATCAAAGCCTATAAGGGTACCTCCTTCCCGTTGACAAGAGTTGTCAATTAGTAAAAATATGTACATGGGCATTCGAGTAGTATGCTAAATGTTTGGTTTTTGGGCAGTTTGGTAACATTTTGCCGCTTATATGTTTAAGTCAAAGATAACTAATTTATATACTTTATATTTATAGCTGCATACCTACACAGATGAATATAATTTCATGTTATAAATTGATTATGTTTAATAGGTAAACAATATATCAAATATATATCATAACAAAGCTTCGGCTATAGGTATGTGCCACAAAATAGAAAGGCAATATGAAGGTTATGTAAACAATTTCATGAATCTCATATTATTTTATGTAAAGCGTGCGTCACCGACATTCCCAACTACAATATCATAGGAAATAATCCCTTTAATATAGCACTACCCATACTTATTTTCATTTTTATAACAACATGAATTTTAGTGTAAACCTATTTTCCGATAAACGTGTTTAGCTACCATTTAGGTCTAAACATCACAAACATCCCATAACTTATTTTTTGCCCATTGTTATCGTGTTGGTTCTGCAGCATAAACGATCTGGCATTGTACTGTCAGACGAAAAAATATAGAACTTTGTTACACTACTATATGAAATTTAAACTAAAAGTTTTCAAATATTCAGCCAGGAAATCGCTCACCGAAATGTCACTAGGTTTCGAATTGATAACCCTGCCAATCAAAGCTCAATTCCACCGAATATTCCACCTGCGACCTTTTATTCTAAGCCACAGATTGTCCCATAGTTACAACGTGACTGTGCCACAGATAATCTCATAATTACAATGCCACAGTCTGCCTAGGCCCACTGTCAGATTAAGCCCTATACCTTAATAGTTTTTATGAATTTATCAAAAAGTTGGTTTTCACATCACTCTACATCTTTTATTTATTTTATCAAGTAGAAGAAACAAAGATCTCTAACAAAAGCTTTGATTGAAAACTTAACAGGAAGAAAGTAGAGTTTTTGAAGTGAAAACTTCTTTAGGCGCGTTGGGCATTTTTTGAGATGGGAAAAAACCATTAAACTCGCGACACTGTTACCGTTACCATTACCGACCCCTCTGTATATAAGTATCTCGTAATTGTTCAAGTTTTCACTTCCGTCCGCACTCCGAGTGCGATTTTTTTGAAGTGAAATCTACTTTAGGCGCGTTGGCATTTTTGAGATGGGGAAAAAACCATTGAACTCGTGATACTGTTACCGTTACCGACACCTCTAAGTATCTGTAGTGTAGTCTGATTTTATTCAAGGAGTGCCACTTTTTTTATAAATGGCTCCCAAGTGTATGTACTTATTCTACAAGTAAAGGTTTTTTTGTAGCTGGAAGAAAATGCTAATTATCATTAAGTTCGCCTATGTATTATTTTATTAGTGCAATAAAGAATTTTCTAATCTAATCTATATTATTATTAATTTGGGAGGTGTTATATTCTCATTTTTTAACCGCCGACGCTAAAAGAGGGGTGTGCCTACTATGCCCATGTCTGTCTGTGTGTACGTGCGATTTTTTTAACAGAAAGCTAGCTTAACTGGGGTGGTTCTTAGCTGTGTCAGTTTGTTAACCCTGGCGCAAATAAGAGGATCGGAGTTTTTTAAATTATGTAAAAATTAACATGTCTCACATACAAGTAATGAAAACCGTTAATGTAAAAAATGTATGTTATGTTATGTAAAAAATTATCCTAAATAACTCTAATTATTTCAGGACTGGGTCACAATGCTAAAGCAATTTTAAATGAAGGTAAATTCCATGATTTTTAAAATCTTCTCAAAAATGTTCAAGCCTAGACAGGACTTGAACCCGCAACCTTCCTCTTGATGCGAGGATGCACTACCAATTGTGCTACAGGCTCTTGTCACGAAGTTATGAAGTCACAATGATGTCGCCAACATAAAGTTAAAGGTACCTCAATCTCTATCGAGTTAGGTAGGTAAATTTTATATTAATATCTAAATGGTCCCTAAACGTGACACTTCAGTGGACAGTAGCCTCACCGGTACGTTCTACCGCAAATAGACTGGTAGGTATTTGCGGTTAGCTCTCTGTAAACAGCTCGAAATTGATTTTGAAGCTTATCGAACTGCCCGCGGCTCCGTACATTGATGGAATTTTGTAATTCGGATCTACGAGTAAGCAGCTCATGTGGTTTCGGCGAAGTTGTAAGCTGAATTTGCAGTTGAAGTTGCAACTTTACATTTAAAGCTTTCCATATTAGAAGCAAGATTTTGATGTACTACATTATCACTGTACAGGTATATATTTCTTAGTTTAGTTGCTAGTGTATAATGGTGGAAATTCGGCCCTAATTAATATTGTAAGATTAATTTTTGTAAACCTCTCCTTTTAAACTTTAACTATGCCAAATTTCATACTATAAATGTATTAATGATTTATTTTGATATATCTTACTATACTATAAATGAATATATAAATGAAAAATAATGTCTAAAATGATGCCAAATTTAATTATATATTTTTATTAGTTCTATTTTCTTTTATATAATTATTATAATTAATTTTGTTTAGGTGCTATTATTAAGTGTATGTTACGACTTTGTAGACTATAATATTGCATGCCTTGAAAGGCAGAAATGTATTGATTCTGTATTTACTACTAACATCTTTGTATAAGTACCGGCACGAAACTAAAGCGCAGGCCGTTATTGCGCAGAAGTTAAAATTAAGGTACCTTAAGGGGACTAGCGGGATGAAGGGCGGGCGTGCGTAGCGCCGATTGGCTCTCCAGTCGCATTCCGTTTCCCGCACTGATACGATGCCCCGTGCACATCCAGTGTACAGTCGCGTTCTTATTTGTATTGTTATTGCTGTTATTTGAATTTGTTTGCTAAATTAACTTCAACACATTATATCTTAGGTACTTACTATAAATCTTTGGACATTGGAATTGAAGATTTATTAAAGTATAGGTAATATTATTTACGTGCGCGAGAGTACTTATGCGCAGCTATCCTCCACTATTCGTTCAGCGCTAGACTTACTATTTGACATTACATTAAAATAATGTCAGTAACGTTATTTAGCTAATAATTAATTAAAGTTATAATTGTATTGCGTGCGCGACAGTACCCATGCGCAGCTATCCCCTCCGCGTATCGCTCAGCGCTAGACATACGTGCCGCTGCTTATAACATGACATATATTTCAAGCTATAAATACATTTGATTTGATTTGATTTGATTCACAATTCTCCGTGCGCGCTATTATTTAAAAAGTGGTTCCAAGTTATCGCTTCTCGTATATAGGTATAGATATTGTTTGTTACGTTAAATATTTTAGTTTAAATAAAGTTTGACTTATCGATAAAAATCTCTCATTGTTCGTCGATGTGTCAAAACAGGGAATTTATTAGTAGGTATCTACTTTGAATATTAAAGTATCAATTCTATTCAGCAGTCTCGCTGAACCGCGCTTTAATTATATCGTGGTTTGAGATGAAAAGGGCCGCAATAATTGTAGTGTGTTGAAATTTTGCCATACAGAATTCACACCTGAATTTATATTACGACCTTTGATGCGATAATAAGCCGAGATAATATGAGGCTTTGACAAAAATAATCCTGAATACTTATTAGTTGTACGTAGTATATTATTTCTCTGCGATATAAGGTACCTATTTTAAATTCGATAGTAACTCTGTATTTTTGTCTGTCTGTCTATATGTCTGTTTGTTACGTTTTCACGACTCAACGGCTGGACCGATTTCGATGAAAGGTAAGTATATAGATAGATTATGACCGGGATTAAGATTACTTTTTACCTGACTGCGCAGGAGGGTAATGTTTTTAATGACAAACCACGCGAGCACCGCGCGGGTCAGCTAATTTGTAGATTACTAGTCTTAGTTTCCTAAGTAAAAATATCTTGTAATTTTGGTCTAACAATAAAGAGTCTATCTATGAAAAAATAGATTTTCGATGAATTTACTCACATTTGTACAATTTCGCCAATCTAAACGTAATCTTTAAGTCGTTAATTTACTCGTTCTGTAATTCAGAATTCTATTTCAATTGGAGCGGAGACGGTAAGTCTTGAGAAGTTTTATGGGATGTTCGTCAGTTCACGGCTCCAAATTGAACTTGCTTCTTAAATGCCCCTTAACAACCCTGGGCTTTGGCACAGACCGTAATGAAAACCGCCTACACATTGCGCCGCCTCTAAAAGAATCTGGAAGTCTGAAAATGTTGTCGTTTTCTTGAAGGTCTTTTTGTAAAATTTATTATAGAACTTGATCTAGATTTTTAGAGTTCCGTAGTCGAACTCGGATCCCTTATATGTAGTTTCGCCATGTCCATTTGTCTGTCGGTCCGTCCAACCATTTATAGCCGTTTTACTCTTACACTGTTATTGCTGTAAAGCTGAAATTTGGCATGACGATAGGTTTGAGTGACGTCTAGTAAGTTAAGAAACAATAAATAAAATGTATTTGGGCCCTTCTTCTTTATTCTTTACTAGCTGACCCACCCGCGGCTTTGTACGCGTGGCGCAGTCGGGTAAAAGGTAGCCTATGTTTGAATTTGAATACCAAATTTCATAGAAATCGGTCTAGCCGTTCTTAAGTTATGGTGTAACTTAATAGAATTTGGTACATATGTAGATACAACAATCAAGACAAAGGCGAGCTTAACACTAATAAGAGTTTTCTTCCAGCAAACCTTTGACGATAGAGATAGTGATTATAGTGGTGGGTACGTACATAGAAAAGGGCATTGGACATTGGAGTTGGACCTTGGCGTTTTTAAAATTATTTCAGGGTATCTGGTAGAAGCGACTTATGATCAGAAAGCTGGTGCTTATCTGGGTGCTACATAAGTATTGTAATTGAGCGGGGCAATGCAGTCCATGTCTTGGGGACATTTCCGCCTTGTAGGGATCATGCGCAGTTGTGCTATCTATAGACCATTTGCAACGATCATTAGACAACAGTTTCTTTTGTATTGTATGATGAGATGTTAATACTTGTATATTTTTTTTAAATAAATGTATGTGTTGACTAATTAATGTATAAAGACATGATCTATATAATATAATATTATTAGTAAATATAGTAATAAGTATATTATATAGACACAATATACATATATTATATAATATTGTTCGTCATTCTTAATTTGTAAACAAAGCCAACTGTCTTATCTAAGCTGTGACTTCACGAGCCATTTAACAAGGGATTAGTTCCCGGCTCCCAGAAATAAAAAGAGGTGTAATAGGTGCAAGATTGAGGTGAGTTTGCTAACTGCGCTAACTGAGTCCGGCTATTTGCGAGGAACTTAATCCATACCTATACCTACCCTTGTCGCAACATTATTGAAGCGAGTTTAAATGCTCTAAAGGTCGTTTGGGCTTTGATCTTTTTACAAGCGCGCTTTATGATCCAAACGGCATGGGTTAAATTGGCAAATGCGTGCTCCAGTGAGTAGTGACACTGAAGGACCAACTCCGCCTTCTAATTCATAGGTTAAGGGTTCAGTGGGTCTTAGAAGTCTTTAGAATTTTCATGCATGCTCAAACTGAAGGAACACGTCTTGAGGAAATATTTTATGAGCCACTGGCGCTGATCGGTAGAAAATGAACAATGTAAGTAATACCAACATTAAAATAATGAATAAAAACGCTTTAATGTTTTTTTAACAAATCAATTCACAATTTGGACATTGACGCATTTAGGTAATCTGTATCTCTCTTATGTTTTTGCCATAGGATAAAAAAACCGGCCAAGTGCGAGTCGGACTCGCGCACGAAGGGTTCCGTACTGCCATATAATAAGTTATATGAGCGCCCGTGCAACTTAGAGGACTATCTTAACACGATGTGGGATGTACTGCATTAGCAGTAGATTTTCGATGTTTGAATATGACAGTACGGGCACCACCGTAAAAGTTTAAACTATTTTGAACTGAGGTACGGTCAATGCAGCAAAATTTCGTATGGAGCATCAAGGAAAACCGTTTTTACTGTCGTATCACATCAGTCTCTCAAATGTATAGAAGCATTTGGACGCACACAATCACACATTGAAAATAAAGGTGTGGGTGCGTTTTCTATGAAGTCCTTGCACGCACACTACGGTAATGCCCGTAGTTCGGTCTATGAAGATTATATGCGACGGTTTGAGTAGTGTCACGCCACGCGCGTCTTGAGGAGGTCGACTCACGTTCTTTTTCGCGGCAATTTTCTGTGACCAACTTTATGGAGTAGCAAGAGAAATGTAAGTATTTTGACTGTTATTTGTGCTTACTACGGTTCATTGGGCCACTAAGCTTAGTAAACAAGGTAGTGTAGACTGATAAATGAATTTCTAAAACGCTCATTTGGATGTGTAAATGAATGACCATTTATTATGTTTTAGATGAATTCAAATCGCATTAGCCGTCTTCTGGAAGATGTTTCGACGCCGGAATCGAGCGAAAATGAAGATCCGTACCACGATGACGAAGGGGAGTATGGCTCTGACGAAGAATATCTTCCATCTGCCAGATCGGATACTTCTGAGGATGAAATCGGGTTCAATGGAATCGGAGCACACCGTCGTTATTATTCTTCGGGTAGTAACGACAGCAATTCACCGGTAAGTCCATCTCTGCTATCCCAAGAAGATGCCGCTGCAGTGAATCCAGCCCTTCAGTCTCCAGAGGACGAACAGCCTGTTGCTCAAGGAGCCAGAGATATTATACAGCGCAACGACTTGGACATCGATTTTCAGTCTCCGGACGTGGAACAGCCTAGTGCACAAGCAGCCCGTGATAATTTTGAGCCTTACGATATGGACATTTTCCTACCGTCTCCAGAGGTTGAACAACCTGCTGCCCAAGTAGCCACCGATTCAGAACAGCTCCATAACGATGAAGGATGGTCAAAAACTACTATACCAATTACAGACTTCCACTTTGATGAGTCGTCAACAGGACCAAAGTTTGATGTAAATCTCATTCATACGCCACTAGATATGTTCAAATTGGTTTTTCCTGAAAGCCTACTCGATCAAATGGTTGATTGCACAAATAAATATGGTGAAAAACTAACTAGTCAAGATGGGCCACGCACTAGGAACAGTCGTCATTACAAATTTCGACCTGTGGATAGGCAGGAAATGTTATCTGTTTTAGGTTTATGCCTTCTTCAAGGGCAATTGAAATTCCCCGTCAGACGAAATTTTTTTTCCAATGATCCGCTGTACTACCATCCGTTTTTTCAACATATAACATCTGATGGAAGGCTCGAACAAATCATAAGATGTCTGTGTGTAGCGGATGATCAAGCAAAGGGTGAACACAAAGTTCTTGATTTTATCAAAGCTCTAAATAATAACTTTCAGCTTATCTACGGTCCTTCAAAAGAATTATCGATAGACGAATCCCTTATTCTATTCCGGGGTCGAATATACTTTCGACAATACATAAAGTCGAAGAAAGCGAAGTATGGTATCAAATTCTACGTCCTCACAACTGCGAGCGGTTATGTCCTTGATATGATTATGTACCGTGGTAGAGATGATTCAGAGACAGGAAAGAAGACTCAAAATATCGTGCTGAAATTATTGGAGCCGTATATGCTCAAAGGTCACCATGTTTTCATGGACAACTTTTACAATTCCGTGGAGCTGTCGCAAAAGTTACTTGGTTTGCGGACACACTCTTGTGGGACACTACGAAAAAATCGTAAAGGCAACCCAAGAGCACTAACAAGTCTAAAACTAAAAAAAGGAGATCATTACTGGTATCGCAAAGGCCAAATTTATATATCGATGTGGAGAGATAAAAGACCGGTTTATACAATTTCTACCCGGGATCACCCAAAGATGGTACAAGTGCCAAATCGTCATGGAAAAGTTGCTACTAAACCCGCTGAAGTAGCTGCTTATAACTCTTTTATGGGCGGAGTAGATAGAGTTGATCAGATGACTTCATATTACTCGTCCCCCCGTAAAACCATAAGGTGGTACAAGAGGGTTATCTTTCACTGCCTCGACATAGCTGTCTGGAACGCATTTTATCTGTATAAGACTTATGTAAAAAAGAATGCTAAATATAAGTCCATTGAGTTCAGAGATCAATTGATAAAGGAAATGTGTAAAATTTCTGATGATGTAAAGGGTCCCGATGTGGTAAGAAAAGATAGTGTGTACAGTAGCCGAAGGTTTTGGCAAAATGTTGTGGAAGAATGTAGCGTAACAGCAATGAGAGGTCACTGGCCAGTCGTGATGCCCCTTTCAACTACCTCTGATGGCAGCAAAAGAAAATTTAAATATTTGAATTGCAAACTGTGCACTAAAGTAAACAAACGAAAGGAAACTAAATATGTATGCAAGGGATGTATAAAAAGAACACCTTTGTGTCCCGAATGTTTCGAAGATTGGCACATTTTGCATGCAAATAATGAGGAAGACTAGATTTTGGTTCAAATAATTTGTTTTTATAATAAGTATCATTGCTATAAAAAAATTAGTTATCGAGGATAGAAAACAACTAAATACTACTTTATGTGTTTCAATAAATGATGAGTATTCTTGTACATTTTGGTTTTATTTTGAAAACTACATCAGACACCAATATACAGCAATAACCGTAGCATCATATTTTGAGACAGTAAAAGGTTTATAAAATACGGTACGGCTATAGCCGATTACGGGAATGACCGTAGTGTAGTTGTAACATACCATGCATGCGTAATAATATAACACTACGGCTATAGCAGGCTTACGGCTATGGAAGTACTGTCTTGGTAAATTATTCATTAGTTTTGCTTATAAGGCACTACTGATATAGCAGTGGTCATAACTTGTATGGGCAATTTTACTGTCATAACACATAGTTTGAAAAAGTGAGTACCGTCCCGCATCGTGTTAATTGGCGTCAACTATGTCTCTTATGCTTTTGCCATAGGATAGAAAAACCAGCCAAGTGCGAGTCGGACTCGCGCACGAAGGGTTCCGTACTGCCATATAATAAGTTATATGAGCGCCCGTGCAACTTAGAGGACTAAGGTCAGGTGGGGGAAGGGAAACATACTTTATTTTTCATGTCATATTATTTACGTTTATTCACAATATTTGATAGGATTGTAATAGTTTATATGAATATTTAACTTGTTAATCTGTTGGCTTTCTGAAATAGAACGTCTTTTAATGATACCTATCATACTTTTGATAAAAAAATGCTAAATCCTGAGGCTGGTCCTGTTGTTCCCCTTTCCCGGTTTTGGGGGTAAGAGGAACTGCCTCCATAAATGTGTGAATATCAATACCAATGCTACGTACACATGCAAGGTTTTATGCTTTCAGTTTTCATTAATCAAATGATAACTCTAATGCAATGCCATAAGGTTCTAAATAGAAGATATTAATCAAAATCGAAATTCGGGGTAAGGAGAACATATGACGTGGAGACAGGGGTAGTCAACTAAAAACAAACATGTTTTATATTATTTTATTGTGCTCAATTTATTGAACATTAAAAGAATTAAACAGCATTTTGAAAATAATTTGTCCTCTTCGGCCAATAGTAGGCTTAGGCAATTTGGTAACGATGCCCTCAGTGTGTTTCACTTCCGAAATATCATCTATAAGAGGAAAAGTGAATACGGTTTCACCTTCTGCTTTCGATTTTTTTGGCACAGCATATTTATTCAATGGATAAATTCCTGCTTTCTTGAAGCCTGCTGCACATATCGCTGGATCTAAAGAAGTCCAAATTTGTCCGAGTATTTTAGCAAATTCTTTTTTTGGAATTTGTTTTCCTATATTTAATCTTTGCCATTTAATGAGAGCAGCATCCCAGCGGTCTTTGAACGATTTGTTAACAGCCAAATCTAAAGGCTGTAAGAGATGGCTGGTGTGCGGAGGTATTTTCATAATAGTGATATTAGCTTCTCTAGCCATCTTGATAATATTAATACCTACATGCGTTGCGTGGCCGTCATAGATCAGAAGAATAGGGCGTTTCTCACCTACGGTTTTTAAGAAAACTTTTTCAAAAAAGGCCTCAAATACGGCAGTCTCCATCCAACCATTGCTGGTTGCCGCATATGCCGTCCCAGGGTAGCCTTCGTCGGTACTCCACTCGTCCCATACGTTTTTGCCTTTATATTATAATCATTGGTGGAGTTTTTTCTCCTAGGGCGTTACATCCCAGTAAGACAGTGGTGTTATCCTTGCCAGGGGATGCAATAGTTCGTGTTGAGGTAAACCCTTTGCAACCAACCACTTTCAATTTTGAAGGATCTTTAGAAAAGCTAGTTTCGTCTACGTTCCAAATATGTGATGGCTTGTCCCCTAAATCCAAGTCATTAATTGTTTCTTCAAGTAAATTGAAGTATATGGGTATATTACATTTGGACTACATGCTTGTTTGCGAGCATATTCTACCGGTTGTGGCTTTTTAATAGACAAGTTATGTCTCTTCTTAAAAGACAAAAACCAATCCTCACCAGGTACCCCACTTTTAAATGGATTTTGTATGCCATTGGCAGCTACGTATTGACCAACTGTTTCTAATAGTTCTTTTCGTGTAAGTCCAAAACCGAACTTCTCCATGACTCGTAAGTTTTTAACGAAGTCTTCTTCAACTGCTCGCGATAAGACGGTGGCTCTCCCTAACGTACTGGATTTGAGACCTTTGCGATCATATACCTAAAAACAAAAAAAAACATAAATACTTGCCAAGTACAATAAATAAATATGTAGGTATATTAAAAAGAGCACGTCAATACAAGTTAATATGTGTCAAAATACACTTACTCTGTTTATTATGGTTGATCTGGGTATTTTGTAATGTTTAGAGGCCTCATACCCGGACATAGAGCCATTTTTGACAGCTTTCACGGCCTCTAATAATTTTTCTTTGGGGTAAGATGCAATGTCGGTCTTTCCTATATAATTTCTAGGCATTTTGTAAGTTTCTGTAAAAAATAATATTACAGTAGATATTAGTTTTCTCGCACAATATTGACAAAAGTTTCTCTAACAACATATATAACGAAACAAAATATCTTAAATTCTTAACAAAACATATCAATAGTAGTGGTGACTTTACAGGAAGCATCTATGAGGTAGGCAATAATAGGAAAACACGTTTAAATACACCTTTTCATATAACAATACTTATAATACATGATGAATTACAATCTTTTTCACAGATTAGTAACTCATTTATGAAAATAAAACAATGCCGACATGTTTTTCAACATTCCCGCAAAAAAACCCCGGTCGAAATCAATCGAAGCAAGTACCAGGTGTTCAAATGTTTATTACCCCTGATATCGGGAAAGAGGAACATATGTTCCCCTTACCCCGGCCTAAGTAGTTCCCCTTGCCCCACTTGTGATTTTTTAGGTTATGCTTCTAAACACGTCGTATTTTCATATTTATTGAAGAGTTTTCACATGTTTGTACATTAAAACTATTAATAAAGACAGATGAATACTTACAGACATTTATACACCTTGTAGACAATTTGCAGACACCTTAACTATCATCAGCAAAATTTGCGACGAGCTCACGTTGGCGCCATTATCCAACTGATTTTTTGTTTGTGTCGAATTCGTATGTTGCTATGGAATAGCGACATCTGTGTTTTTTCTTTGAAACTAAATTTACGTTGCTGTTTTAGCGACCAAGTAGTTATAGACCTACTGCCTTTATTATTTGATTTACATGCTACTGTTTCTCTTACCCCATAGTTCCCCTTCCCCCACCTGACCTTATCTTAATTGGCGTCAACTATGTCTCTTATGCTTTTGCCATAGGATAAAAAAACCGGCCAAGTGCGAGTCGGACTTGCGCACGAAGGGTTCCGTACTGCCATATAATAAGTTATATGAGCGCTTGTGCAACATAGAGGACTATTTTAATTGGCGTCAACCTTTAATTTTCATTTTTTTTTTATTTTTTAGAATTTTTCCTTTATTTGTGCTATAAGATCTTGCTTTTTGCCAAATTTCGTAATTTTAGGTCAACAGGAACTACCATATAGGTTTTCGACCCAAAACCTATAGGGTACTTCCGGTTGACCTAGAATTGTCAATTTTAGTTAAAAGCAGCACAAGTAAAGGGAAAATTCCGAAAAATAAAAAAGTAGAATATTAAGGTTATTTTTGGTACTTACAAGTTTTCGCAAAAATCTAAATTTGCCCATAATTTTTATCGTGTTAACTCAGGACCTTGATTTTTATACACCTAATAGGGATTATAAACCTCAGTATCTGGTATAAATTTCAATTTGGTCCACCCGTTCCTGAGAAAATCAGTACGGACACGGACAGATAGACGAACAAGAGAGCGATCTTACAAGGGTTCCTTTTTTTACCTTTTGAGATACGGAACCCTAAAAATCCTTTGCTAAAAATGAACAAACAATACGTAACTATTCAGTTTCTCCGAATTACCTTTACCAAAAATATGACAGAAATTACAATTCTCCAAATGGTGGGAACGTCGGACAATCCACGGAATCTGGAGCGAATGCTGCCGGCGACGGCCGACCTCAATCCGGGATGCTTGACATCTCCGCGTGCTCTCTGGTTTATGAATGAACAGTAATGTAATGAGGAACTCTGCCAATACTATAAAACGTAAACTATAGTAGGTTTATTTTGGTTTAGCGAAATTTTTTGGTAAATAAAGAAAATTGTAACGTCTTCCTTTTTCTTTTTACTGAACTTTGGAACAGTTTAATCTACATGATCTTTAGGTAAAAAAAAAACTAATGAAAGACTGGCAGGAAAGTTTTTTTGAACTGATTTTCTGGTTGATTTTTGATTAGCTAACTTACGTAAATATATATAAATATAAATATTGCTGGACATTTCACACAGCGCTATCTAGCCTCAAACTAAGCAGAGCTTGTAACTATGGGAACCAGATAACTGATCGAATACTTATATACATTTTTTTTGTAAATACATCCTTATAATATATAGAGAAACAACCAGGCCCGGAACAAATATCTGTAGATCATGCAAACATTTGTTCCGCGGCGGGAATCGAACCCGCTACCTCCTGCGTCTCAGCCGGCCATTCGCCCACTGCACCACGGAGGTCGTCAAAATTACGTCATTAATTCAGGTTTTTACCACCCTATGTATTGGAATCAGACTTTTATTATTTTTGTAACATTATTAACCTCTCAATTACCCGCCTCGTATAGAAATGATATATTATAAAGTTATAGTCATAAAGTTCGTACATCATATAAAAGTTTTGTGTCAGCTTCTACCAGTTTATCGCGGTTAGTTTTATGCTTTTGAGAATGGTTTATTTCGTTATTAGATCTGATTTTATTTTACGACATAACTTATCGCTAGTTTTATTATGCAAAGCAAACCCACTCGTAAACTATAGATCGTGTCGCATAGCTTATCACGTATACCGAAAACAAGGAGTAATTCTGCCGAGCCAAGTGTTTTATGACTTCTTTAACTTCATCTTCATCGTGAATAAAATCCAGTAAATAAGATAAGATAACAGTTATGTTGTAATTTCAATGTTTGGTTCTAACATTCCTCTTTAGACCATTTAAACTGCAAACTAAAGTATGAATACTCCAGTAGAATGTAGAATGTCCCAAGTCCCTAACTTAGGTCCCTACATGTGATTGGAAAATGGTTATTGATTAAGTTTCGTATTTGACTTACAAATATTATTCCACAAATGGACGGTTGTCATTAATTTTACAATCATATAAACCTCCAGATACCTATTACTCAGTCGGGCTTAGTATTTGTCCAATTAATTCACCCAATTTAAATGCGTACCTATTCATTCTGTTCTGTATTAGAGTATCTTTCATTTCTATCCACTTCAGTGTGACGTCAGGACTGCAACAAAGGTTTGTTTTATCAAGGTCACAATTACCAGAATATTTCGACTGGAAACAGATTGTCTCTTAATCTTTTGTGTAATCTTTATAGTGTAGTTCACATCAAAACATAGTTTCAAGCGAAGTTGCTATCTTTAGAGAATTTCATTGACAGGCGTTACTTTTCTTTCCAGTGATGAAGATATATGGCAGTTTTACTCTTCCGTGTGAGTGGTCTTCTACTTGCTCTACACTGTTTTCACCCCTCACATTCTTGGATACTTTGTATAATATTTTTTTATCTTACCTATGCTGTCCCACTGCTGGGCAAAGTCCTTCATCTCTCTGCTTATCTCGATCCTGTACCAATTACCGCCAGTCCCTATAAAAAGCGACCAAATCATCGCGCCAACGCTTCTTAGGTCTTCCACGGTGTTGCTTTCCATCCATGGGGATCCACCCAGTTACGATCTTAGCCCACCTATTTGCTTGCATGCGGGAGACATGACCCGACCAATCCCATTTTAACATGGCAGGCTTGATAGCGACGTCAGCGATGCCGGTCTTTGAGCACAGCAAGGTGTTCTTAATCCTGTCTATTTTCTTGACACTTAAAATGCTGCGCTCCATATCTCTTTGGCAAACCCCGAGCTTGGACTTTTGAGATTCAGTCAGTGACCAAGACTGGGCACCGTAGGTTAGGACAGGCAGAATACACGTCATGTCGATGAGTTGACGTTTTAGTGATAATGGAAGGTCGCCTTTCATGAATGCCTTCAATAATATGTACATTTGTATATTAATATATACATTTAATTCCCTTCGTGGTCCTAAAATCCTTGCGCCTTGCGACTGATGATCAAAAGATCCAGTCTGGTGAAAACATTCAATGCGTCAAACGAAAAGCGAGTTCAAAACTAAGCTATTTCTATTGCTATGAATCTAAGTTATGTACATACCGACACTACCAACGGCTCTATGGTTAAATTGGTATCACAGAGCCAGTCCAAATCGGTGGCATTCAATTGCAGCGACAAACGCGCAATCGCAGTGGACAGGCCGATTCGAATTCCAATCTCAATGACATAATGCCGTCATATTGGACTGAACTGCATTGTGCATATCCGGACGTAGGTAGGTAATCTGCTTCATAATCTTCATAATCTGCTCTATCACATTGATCACTTGTTCTTTTAGCTTAAAGTTCAGAGATAAAAATAAAATTAAACCACAAAGGTATACTGAAGGTACTTATACAGACAGGATTTTTAACACGTTTTGAGAGAGTTCAGACTAAATCAAATTAGCAGCTGAGATAAACTGGAGTAGTTTTTCTATAAGTAGTGGATCTTTTTCATGTTTCAAATTACCCATAAAAGGTGACTATTTAAATCATGTATAGAGTTTTAGCAAACTAAGACACATATCGAAGAAACAAAGAAAAACAACATAACAGGAACATTATATAAGATTCCATCTCAAAATTCTGTTGGTTAAGCGTCGCTTCGAAACCGCAAACACAGAAATTCCCTTTGCCATACGTATGATCTATAGGAACCGTGGTGTAGACGTGCTCAGAGCTATTAGCATAACTCGAAACCATTACCTACACACCTGTGCGATTATCTCTGTAACATGGGTATGGATGGATGGACATATTAGATGACGAGTAAAGTGTTTATTTCAAATATATGACGGAAATACGGTGATAATATTTATTATGTTACCAATAACAAATAGAAGATAATTTATTTTAATATTAAATATTGGGCTCAAAATAAATATAAATACAGTAGTTATATGTTAAATTGGTTGACCCGGCGAACTTCGTACCGCCTTGACATGACGCGGACTGTCAATGTACGTCACCCACTGCATCTATGTATGAGAAAATGAATTATCTTCATTATTTCTTTTTGCGTGAATGTTTTCGATATTTTAATAGTTATTCTGCTATTTGGGGCGGAGACAAATCCAGCAAATCAAAAACCATCAATATCGGTCCAGCCGTTCTCGAATTATAAGTGTTCGAACAAACCCAACTTTGTTTTATATACTAAGATTGATATTTGTATTTAATTTATATAAGCAATACATTTTTCATTTCACGTAAATGTTTTTTATTGATCGGGCTAAAGGCAGAGTCTGTAAACTCAATCATCCCATCCTCGCAATTTTAAATTTTGAGTTACATTTTTGCTGCTTTACGATCTAGAGAGCCACCATCACTTTTCATTTATCTAGGTAAAGACCGCTGCACACCGAATGCGTACAAGACGTGCACGTGCAGCGTCCTTTACCGCTGGTACTTTAATTGTGACTAATAAAATAGTGCCACGAAATATATAACCAAATAACTTGGCCTACAGTTTCATTCAAATTACAGGTAACGGGAGTTCACGTGAATTGGTTATTGTTTTTTGGGGTACAAATTGCAGTTATTCTAAATTTCAGACCTTTCCATAATATTTGTGTCACTAAAGCTACCCGCATACCAAATTTCAGCACCGTGGGGTCACTGGTTTACCCTTTGAATTTTGCCAAAGTTCAAATTTTATTATGGTTTTATAACTTAAAAAAAAACTACAAGGATTAAACTAAAAATAAAAATGGGGTCAAAATGTAATCACAAAGACTTTTGATTAGAAGTACCATTTGATCGGATAGTCTCATTTTAGTTTTTATTTACCCCTCTTGAACCCCAATATCTCAAAAACACCCTCACATTTTTAGCTCATTTAGTCACACCAAAATTGTGCTATCATTACCTATATACTTTTTGACGACCTCCGTGGCGCAGTGGGCGTATGGCCGGCTGAGACGCAGGAGGTAGCGGGTTCGATTCCCGCCGCGGAACAAATGTTTGCATGATCTACAGATATTTGTTCCGTGTCTGGTCGTTTTTCTATATATTATAAGTATGTATTTACAAAAAAAAAGTATATAAGTATCCTATCAGTTATCTGGTTCCCATAGTACAAGCTCTGCTTAGTTTTTTTGGGTTAGTTTAGTTTGGGGCTAGATAACGCTGTGTGAAATGTCCAGCAATATATATTTTTTTTGATATACCAAATTTCACGATGATCGGATAAACGCTTCGAAAGTTGTCCTTGGACAAACAAACATACATACATACATACAACGCCGATTTGCCCAAGTTGACTTAGAGATTTCGCTTCGCTCGATCAATGATACAGAAACGTGGTCTTTCACTATGGACCTCATAAGGCTGAAGGTCACTCGGCGTTCTATGGTGAGGGCTATGGTTGGTGTTTATCTACAAAATCTAATCAGAAATGAGGAGATTCGTAGACGAACCATAGTCACCGACATAGCACAAAGAATTAGCAATCTGAAGTGGCAGTGGGCAGGGCACATACCACGAAGAACTGAGGCTCGTTAGGTCAGAAAGATTCTCAAGCACTTTCCTGTTAAAGGTTGCTGGGAGCTGTTAGCCTATGTTCTGCAGTGGACGTCCTGTGATGTGATGATGAGTTTATACAAGAAGGGTGTGTATACAAGGCCTCGTTACTTGCATCATTGTGTACCGATACATAAATACATATTTAGTTAATATACGTACTCTAAGTGAAGAAGTGCTCACAACAAAAATGTATGCTGATTTTATCGCCGACGTGCGCGAATTCTCTCTCTGGAGATTGCCTACGCCTTTGGAAAACACAGTAAAAAATAAGCAGAAACACAACCATGAAGTACCAGAATATCAGGTTGCAGTTACCTACTTTAAGGCTACGCTGAGTGAGGTCTTACTCGTTTTAACTGAAATGTCTAAAATATTTGATGGAGACCACATAACTGACATCCTGATAATATTTGTGCCCATTGTACTGCCTTTTTAGTTTTATTTTAGTTTTATATTATTTCTGTGTAGTAATTACAATAAAGAGTTATCTTATCGTATATTTTATGTAGAGTGGAGACTTTGAATATTTCATATTATATCTGATAACACTATTAACACTTTTAATCTAAACTGCACACGAGGTTTTTGTAAACCAACAGAAAATGTGTGGTTGTCCTTATTTTAAGCATTAGTCAATCCTGCGTGGAATGTCAATCAATGTAGTGTGTGTAACTATGACAAGACTAGAGTAGAGCCTCTTATAAGCAAGTATACTATGTGAAATTCTTGAAAGCCTCGTCCCACTTTTGCCTATCTTAATCCATATAACACCTGCTCAAATGAACTTTACTTCCGTATACAAGCAAATTGTTTAAGAGCTCCGTAAACGGAACTGTTTTCCGGTGAAATTTTAATGTTGTATGTAAATTCAAAGCGGTGATTTTCTGCTAGCACTCTTAGTAAGCACTCAAGCCGTAATCAGGTGCCTAAAATTCAACAACAGAAGCGTTTTTTGCACCATCTTTTAAATGGGTGCAAATATAGGTAACAAATTGGGAAAAAGTTCAGAAAATCCATGTTTTCCTATTTCTATAAAGGTGTGACTCTTAAGATTAGACATAGGGATAGAAGAACTTAGTTTTTCAAATACCGCAGCCAGGTCAAATTGGTACAAACATGTTTAAAAGAAGTTGTTAAAGAACAAATTAAAACTTTATACAATACCCAAGAAATCAATGTTGCTATAATAAAAAACAGTTTACAGTTTCTGCAAGCAACTTCTGTTATGGCTTGTTAACACAAAAGCAAGCTGCCAGTAACTTGAAACAACGGCCGTTTCCTTACGTTAAATAAATTATTGACGCCTGCCAGTCTCCGTTCATAAGATTTACGGCGTTTTTGAAGCCCAAACGATCGATACTAATTGGGACGACTAGTGAAGCAAAAGAACATTCGAAAAAAATCGTACAATTTATGACAGAAACGCGTATTTATCATGTAATCAATTTAGGTATTGAGATACGATTAAGTAAACAAATTAAGCTTCCAAGAACACTATACTCACCTCAACAATTCGATCTCAACATGCCAATGTAAGTAAATTTCTCAAGTTAAGGCGTATAGGAAGGCGATAACACGAAAACGAGGTGTTTTATGTACGTTTCCCGGGGAAAATATAGCAAGCGGAGCTTTGAAACTAATATATCCTAACTCCTAACACACATCTTGAAGTCATGTCTGTCTGTCCCAAATGCTTGCTGTTAGCTATAGTTAGTACACAGAACTGTTGTGAAATACCAAGAGGATCTTGGTATAATACAATTTATTATTCGATGTGTCAAATTCATTTACTGCCAAACTCGGCATGGTTTTTTTATAAATCATACCTTCTTTTTGCTGGTCTATTTGTTTCGAACAGTATCATCATAAGAAGATATCCAACTTTGTCTGAGAATTTGTTAATAGAACTCCTTTGATACAAATGATTGAGGAATAATTTTGCGAAGCAGAATGAAATCAAAGACCGCTGAGTTGTCTCTGGCTGCTCGAACTCGGGACTAAAAGAGACACACGGTACGGTGCGGTACTTACGAATAAGATAAATATATTCAGACTTTTTTTCAGGAACCCGTGGAGATACCAAGTTAAAATTAATATCAAATACGTAGGACCCTGCGGTCCCTTGAAGCTGTAAAAAATGAAGCTTCTAAATCAACGGAATCAAAAAATACGACTATTTATGCCGCATATTTGACGACTCCGTGGTGCAGTGGGCGTTTAGCTGGCTGAGACGCAGGAGGGTTCGATTCCCGCCCCGGAACAAATATTTGCATGATCTACAGATATTTGTTCCGGGTCTGGTTGTTATTCTATATATTATAAGTATGTATTTACAAAAAAAAGGATAGGTATAAGTATTCTATCAGTTATCTGGTTCCCATAGTTTTTATATACTTGTCTTTTGATTCAATATTTCATTGAATCTGAAAAACTAAAGTGAACATTTCTTTCAATCCTATAACGAAAGAATTACCAAGAAATAAATAAATAATGCTGGACATTTCAAACAACGCCATCTAGCCCCAAACTAAGCAAGGTATACAATATTTATATATAATATACCAGATAACCATTAGATTATTTTTTAATATTCATTCTTATAATATATAGAGACACAACCAGACCCGGAACAAATATCTGTAGATCATGCAAATATTTGTTCCGCGGTGGGAATCGAACCCGCAACGGTCTCAACACCAGCAACGCAACGCCAGCAATTGCGCCGCCTATAAGAATATAAGAATAGCTTAGGGCCTGCAGAAACGTTATGCCGCACCGTAAGTAGAATACCTATCCCACTAGTGGCAGCTGTGACACAACACCCGAAAGCCTCATGAATTATTTAATGGGTAATCGTCCTCCGTCAGACGTTTGAATTATTTTGAAGCCCTTGCTTGTACATAATTAAGTGTTTCGGTATCGTCAAGTGGCACTTTTTGCTTTAAGCCTAGTAATTAGCTATTTCCTCATTTATGAAGCGGTTTTGTGACCTAGTTTCACAGATTGAAGAGGTAACTTTTCTAAGTTTTGAAGTATTTACTTATTAATCTATTATTTCTGTCTTGTTGGGATTACGTAGCGTAGTTGGACTAAGCCAAGACTAAGGCTAAGTTCATATGAACGCGCGGACTACTAACCGCGCGGTACAAGATCAAACCAAATTGTATTTTTCTTCTACATTACGGTAACGCGCCGTAATGTAGACGAGTAGCGCGCGGTAATGTAGACGATAAACACTATTTAGTTTGATCTTGTTCCGCGCGGTACTGCGCGTTCATATGAACTTAGCCTAAAGACAGTCAGTAGGAATAATTATAGATATAGATAGATAGAAAATAGATAAGAGAGATATAAATATATACCTACATGTATTATCAAATAGATTGTTTTAACAGATTGTAAAAAAACAACAATCCTCACAAAAATAAATAAAATCGAAAAATTAATTTAAGTCTCATTCATAATTGGCATATTTTCTTGCTTTTCTGCCATGAAATACCTGGAAATTCCAGACGCGATTGAATAAATAAGCTTCCTTCATCAGGAAATTAAATAGACCCGCCATAATAGAATGAATAGGCCGTAAAATTGACGTTTCAAAGTGATCCTTATAATTTTAATAAACTAGTTGTTTGCCCCGAACTGAGATCTCGCAAGTCTCCCTTAAAACAAAAATATATTATTCGTAATCTTTGACTATCAAAATAGTGCCACGAAATAACCAACCACTTGACCTAATAGTTTCATTTTCATTTTTTTTTTACCCCTCTTGAACCCCAATATCTCAACATTTTTAGCTCATTTAGTCACACCAAAAATGTGCCATCCCTACCTATGTACCAAACTTCACGATGATCGGATAAACGCTTCGAAAGTTATCCTCGGACAAACAAACATACATACCTACATACATACAACGCCGATTTGCCCAAGTTGATTTGGAGATCTCGCTTCGCTCGATCAATAAAAAGATTTTATTTTGATAATAATATATTCATTATAACACAATTACAGGCTGTGTTCGGGATTAATCAAAGAAATAATATATCTTTTTCTTAATTAAATACGTCCAAAGGAACTATTGACTCATTTTATCCTTCTGATTAAAAACAATTTATTTGACTTTTCACAGTAGCCCAATCAGCGTTTTTAATTATGACCTAGTTCAGAATCTCCCAAAACTGGCTAGAAAAAAAAAATTACTCTATACCTACATCTATTTCCTCAGATGGATAATCCTGAGATAGGAAAGTACATACGGTTTCCGGTAGTCTTTATTCAAGCGACCTCACTGGGGAAATTAACCTTTAGGTAAATCTCATTTATAACAGCTGTGTATTTTTCATCGTTGGTCTTCCCAGGGCCTGCATAAGTTGTAGTCATCTATATCTTGTCTTACTTTGTGTAGGTAGAATAAAAGTTTCACAAAGCTTATTTAAATTCGTTGTATTATTTATCATGGAAAATTTTATGATGTTGAAAAGGAAGCCATCGTTGTAAAAGTGAAAAAGTAATAAAAGAACCCATCAACAAACCTAATTTCATTTGATCGCTGGTTTCAAATATCGAGAAACGATAAATAATTTGAAACTAGATGAATAGAAGCCAGAAGTCATTTTTTATGATAGAAAAGTCATAGGTAATTCTTAGTTACTGTGTGAGAGCTAGTGAATGCAATAAAACAAAAAAAGTTCTCTGAACCAGCGGCCGACTAAATGAAAACTGACCAATTCAGTCCGTAGCAACTGCCGAATGATTTGTATCTCTGAATGGAGGATTGGATGTTCGTCAGCCATGGTCAGTTAACGAGAATAGTTCAACTCAATGTTGACGTCGATACGGATACAGAAATTTTGAACTTTATTACCCCAACGCTAACCCATAGTTTAGTAAATTATTAAAGAAATTTTTACGAACGTGTTAAAGTTTAGATGTCCAAATCAACTTGGGCAAATCGGCGTTGTATGTATGTATGTAAGTAAGTATGTATGTATGTTTGTTTGTCCGAGGATAACTTCGAAGCGTTTATCCGATCATCGTGAAGATTGATACATAGATAGTGATGGCACAATTTTGGTGTGACTAAAGTGGTTGGTTATTTCATGGCACTATATTGATAGTCAAAGATTACGAATAATATATTTTTGTTTTTAAGGGAAACTTGCGAGATCTCAGTTCGGGGCGAACCACTAGTTTGTTACTCAATCACATCGAAACGGTTCAACCGATTTCAATTAAAAAGATTATAACCTGGAATACCACATAGGCTACTTTTTATAGACAAACCACGCGTGCGAAGCCGCGGGCGGAAGCTAGTCATTTATAGATTTCCAAAGTGACCGATCTTGTACCGCCTGGCTCTAGAAACCTTTAGTAAGTGTTTATTATGTGAGTCTCGATTTAGTTTTGACCTTTAAAGTGTTTTATGCTAACTTGCACAACGATCCCTTCACATAATTTTACGTATTTGTATGATTTGAGTCAAAATCATATGACCAAACCTTAAATCATATTTAGCCACTAAATACGTTTAGGCATCGTTGCGCAAGTCGCCCTAAAGGACTTATTAAATAGGAAATATATAAATGTAAATAGAAGTTATTTATTATCCTAAGTCTTATGGTAATCCGGAATCAAGGTGAGTCTACCATATTTAACAGTAACTGGGACTCAAAAATTGCGTCAAAACGATTGTTTTTTTTGAAAGAACATGTATCAAGTTACATTTTATTCAAAATGTACGAAACCCCCCCCAAATGTCACACTATCGCAGTGTGATTTGTATCCCTTCCCTTCACCAAGGACAAGTGCTGATAAACTTCGAATCAGCTGACCTCTTTATTACACACTAGCAGCCCGTCCCGGCTTCGCACGGGGTAGACAATTATTTATTTGGAAATTTGGACATAAAACACTTTTTTTCACAAATATTTTTATATTAACGATAATAGCCTCCACCCCGCCCGCCGCGATGCCCGGCGCGCTTTTCAGACTGCATCGCAAACAACGGCCACGGCGCTATGGCGGTTTTGTTTACTGTTTGAATTTTTTAATTCGTAATATCTTTTGAATGGAAAGTCCAATTTAAATAATTTAAAAACTATTTTATAGGTAGTTAAATGGTCTTGACCATAAAATAATTTATTTGGATAAGGATTAATATAAACACATAAATAGCATGGTTTGAATTTGGTTAGCATTTTCATTACTACAATAGTTGGACATATGCTACCGGGAGTTTTTTGTAGACATTATGATGTTCTTCAATATTGTTTTACATTATTTTGTTCTATCGCTAATAGTTTCGGCAGCGCATTCGACGAAAGACATTTTAACCCTTAAATGCATGATTAAATTAATGATAAATATATGATTTATGATAACAGTATGCGTTGCGCTCATATTAATGATTTGGTAGCCGTGTTAGTGGTATGATGCAGTTTTACGTCAAAATGCATTTAAGGGTTAAGACTAATTTTTCTACACCTTCGGTTACATTGTTCAAATTTTACCAAGGATCCCTAATTTTTTTCAAAATGAAATGTAGCCTATGTCAAATTGGAAGAATGTAGCATTCTATTGGTGAAAGAATTTTTTAAATCAGCCCAGTACTTTTTGAGCCTATTCATTACAAACATACAAACATACAAAAATAGGTACAAATCTTTCCTCTTTATAATATTAGTGTAGAAGTGTAGATGTAGATGTAGATTGCTAAATACCACCCCGGTTAAACTAATTTTCTAATAAAAAAACCGCGTCCAAATTGGTCCATCCGTTTGGGACGATACCACAGACAGCTACATCAGATACATACAGATAGGCATCAAACTTATTACATCCTCTTTGGGTCGAGGGGTTAAAAATAAATAATATAATTCCATATTTGCTGTATAATAAGCCTTGCTCCGGGAGCGGTACGTGAGATGCAAGCTGGTCTGGTAGAGGTAAGTATCTACAGTATCAAATGGCGGCACCAGTCCTCAGGGTAATAACTGCTTTAATTAAAACACATTTATCACGTCTCTCATTTCAGATTTAACTTGGTATTTCTAATCATCATCATATCAGCCATAAGACGTCCACTGCTGAACATAGACCTCCCCCTTAGATTACCAGAGCGGCCGATCTTGTGCGGCCTGCACCCAATGGCTCCCAGCTTCCTTTATCAGGTCGTCTTTCCATCTAGTAGGGGGCCGTTCTACGCTGTGCTTTCCAATCCGTGGTCTCCACTCGAGAACCTTTTTACCCCAACGGCCATCAATTCTTCGAGCTATGAGCTTTGTGTTTTTACTGAAGAACGTTATGTAGATGAGACACTTGTAAAACGATCCCTAAACGTATTTAGAGACTAAACAAGTTTAAATTTGTATGATTTGACAACTCTCTAAATCATATTTAGACACTAAATACGTTTAGGCATCGTTGCGCAAGTCACCCTTAGTGTACGTTCAGACGGGCGTCAACATTGAGCAACGAGGAACCGATGGGAGTCATCCACACAACAGCGACAAAAATGTGGCCGGCTTCAAAAGCGTATGAAGGATTGTTGCCAGGTGTCCCGATTTACACGGGACATCTCGATTTTCAGGGGTCTGGTGACACGTCCCAATTCACCCTTGATCGGGACGCCGAATGCCCCGATTTTTCACTAACCTCCTTAGTCCGTATTTATTCATTCTATGTACCTACCTAAATTGTTGGATATGTCTGTGGAGGGGAATAGAAATACCTATTTTTATTATTTATTAAAACATTATTTACCTACATTTATTGATATAATTAATAGACGATTAATTACATGACTGTTAAAAAAACTGACCAGTAGATGATGATTCACAAAAACCTGTTTTTATTTAGTCAATGTCTGTACCGATTTGAAAACAAAAATCCCGATTATTTAACCTTCTGTTCCGAAATTTACCACACTGGACCTGGCAACACTAATGAAGACGTAGAGTTCTATTCACACGTACCACATTTTGCAGTCGCGTTCAACTTTGTCGCGAACGTGTGGTCAATACCAACGACATCGCAGCCACATCGCGGGTACAACGTATTTACGCATTTCATGGTTCACACTACCTACTGTCCGGCCACATTTTTGTTGCCGTGGTGTGGTTATGGCCCGTCTGAATAGACACGTAATTGCAGAAATAGAAAGCTGTGCACTGAGCCATCTATGCTATAAACACTGAATTACTTCTGTGAAACTGTCTGAGGGCAAACTTCATCCGTACAAGGCCTCATAAAGCTAAGCATTGTGATTCGGATATCAACACAGAGATGGCGCTAGCAAAAAATGTCGGGTATGATATTTAGGCTTCTTTTATTTTGGAGTGAGTACGTCTACTTAAATCTAACATTTAAAAGAAGATAGAAAACAGTTCGAGATGATATGGTAATAAGACGTTTTTAAAGTTGTTCTTGTTAGAAATAAGTACTGTTTGTTTTCCGAATAAAATAAAATAAAAATAAAATGATATTTACTTCGTTCCGGTCTACGCGTAAGACATGTTAGCATCGTAATACCACTTATTTTGGTTTTCAATACTCAATAATTTACCTATCGTAGTCCACAATGTAAAAATAGGTGACGACCTTCGTAGCGCAGTAGCCGAATAGCCGGCTGAGATGCAGGAGGTAGCGGGTTCGATTCCCGCCGCGGAACAAATGTTTGCATGATCTACGGATATTTGTTCCGGGTCTGGATGATTTTCTATATATTATAAGTATGTATTTACAAAAAAAAGAAGTTATAAGTTTTCTATTAATCATCTGGTTTCCATAGTTCAAGCTCTGCTTAGTTTGACGCTGGATAGTGTTGTGTGAAATGTCCAGCAATATTTATTATTCTTTATTTACTAATTGATAGGTACATGATCATTATGATACAATATTTTGGAGAGAGTTTTTACTCGTTACTTACTCTGTGCTTTACCGTTAAATAAGAAAATTATCAAAAGTGTGTTGGTACTTTTTGTTAGCTAATTATGTAAACAATACTAAAAGGTCTTAAATACTAAAATACTAAAAAAAAGTGCGGCACTCCGGGAGTGCGGAAAGAAGTGAAAACTTGAATAAAAGCAGAATACACTACAGATACTTATATACAGAGGTGTCAGTAACAGTCAGTGTCAGTTGTCAGTGACAGGTGTCGGTAACAGTGTCGCGAGTACATTGGTTTTTTTTTCAACTAAAAAAATGCTCAACGCGCCTAAAGAAGTTTTCACTTAAAACAGTAATTAAAGGTCAATGCAAACCAAATACGTGTGCGTAACGTGCAAATTCTGGTGCAAAAAATAAACAAACTAGAGATTTTGTGAATAATGCAAATGTAAGCGCTCATTTATCTAACATTAACTTTATCGTTCACAATGATTAATTGTACTAATGAAGGGCATGCTCTGAGTGCCATTGTAAATACTCGTATTCAAACCAAATCTCCGTAAATAGCCCAGGCCCATATTAAGAAATGCAATTACCAACACAATAAACAGCAATAGTGTTGCAAGAAATCCGGCCAATCGACCAAACTACGGCTTTGTAACTATCCGGCGCTGTGTTTCGATTTTTCGATAACCTATCGTACAAAGAAAAGTTACATTGTATTTATTTTGACGGATTTTATCAACAAATCTAAAGTGTTAAATGAATAAGAGGTAAGGTATATAAAATATATTATAATCAATATACTTTAAGCCCCAATAAAACTAAGTTCGCGTAAGCTAGTGACTAACTCTGGTGTCTGTCTTTATGCCCTATCTAATAGGTGTAATATATTTTTTTAAATATAATTACCAACTTTTTGCCGGCTGTTGGACTCCACCGTGCACCGTCGTAAACAGAATGGAGGCTACTCCGGCATTTATGATAGGCGTCTGACGTAAAGAAGACGAGTTTAAATTATTGTAATGGAATAAAATATTATAAGCCCCTGCACTATTTTAAGTATTGTAGGAATAATATTGGCTGTAGATGTAAATACAGGGTGTTTGGTAATATACTGAAGACATTCAAGTGACGGTTTCTCAAAACATAAAAAAGACTTCTCCAAAAAAAAACTACTGGTTGTAGTATCAAATTTTAAATAAAATCGACAAAGCTAAGGTGATTAATTAGATAAACATCACATCGAAATCCAAAAATAAAGGCCGAGATGATATCTCATTCGGAAATGGCTGCGGGTATTGGGTTAGATAGCGACAAGAGATATCTCGAGACGTCACCAATACAGTACCTGTGGTTTGATTGCAAGCATTATGCAATAGCACAACATAAGTTTAATAAACTGTTTGTTTTTACATGCCAAAATAAATTTCACATTTCTATGGTAAACATTTCACAAATTTATTTATTATGCTCATCAAAATAACCCCTTTCATTTTTGTACGTATATTATCAAACACCCTATATATTTCAGAGCTTAAAACTTTTTTTGTATTATATTTTCGTTTTCATTATTAGATACTTATGATAATTGCATTGTATTTATGTAAATAAAATTTAATTTATTTTCTATTTACTTATGTTACTGTCTGATTTTGTTTCTATCTATATTCTACTATTTTTAGACTCTACTTTTTGAAATATTACTATGTATGTATTTTCAATATAATAAGTTAATATTATAAGTTAATATTAAAAAAAAAGTATATGAGTATTATATACTCCGACGACCTCCGTGGTGCAGTGGGCGAATAGCCGGCTAAGACGCAGGAGGTAGCGGGTTCGATTCCCGCCGCGGAACAAATGTTTGCATGATCTACAGATATTTGTTCCGGGTCTGGTTGTTTCTCTTTACCTTATAAGTATGTATTTACCAAAAAAATGTATATAAGTATTCTATCAGTTTGTCTGGTTTCCATAGTACAAGCTCTGCTTAGTTTGGGGCTAGATAGCGCTGTGTGAAATGTCCAGCAATATGTACATATGTTCAGACTTACGCCTGAGCAAATATTACGCCAAAACACCATCGCGGGAACTTTGCCGTCACCCGCCTCAGGCGCTTGAAGATTCTTCATACAAATCTGTCTACTCATGTCACTTGACCTACGATCATTGTAAAATTCACATCCTTTTTTGAATTATATCAATTTATTAAGTATCTGGGCATTTAATTTACACCATCTATCCGCTAAAGTCAGAACATGGTGGCCCATGAGGGGAACAAAGAAGAATCCGCGAAATAATAACAATTAATACGTAAATACGACGAGACACCGGTTAGCGCGGCGACCTAACGATCTTCAACATCACATCAAATCATTCCTGTGGATGAAGCCTTGCAGTGGATATTTCTAAAATCACGGGCTGTATTGGAAAGCAGAAAAACAAAGAAGATTCGAGCAGTGAATCAGCTAAAGTTTCACATCGAGCAGTTACGAGTTCGTCCGCTAAGATAAGTGTCCTTCCTTAACTAATTCCTGAAAAACCTAATAACTAACAAAATAATATTCAAAATCGTTCGTCATTTGTGTAAATTAAGTGTTTTTAGACAAGTTTTACAGCGTTTTATGCACGTAAATTTGTTATTTAGTGCAAAATTGCATCATCTTTTTTTTTTACTTACCCGCATGTATAAAAAAGTGAACAAAGGAATTAACTTTTAGCTATTTATCGCAATATTATCTAAATTAATACATAAATCATTCAATTGTATGTTCACTATTCCGTAAAATAGGTCAATTGGAAGTATATTAAGCAATAAAACGTCACTCAATTGATATAAAGTTAAATTATTTTACGAAGTAACGTTGGTTTCGTATTTTAGGTTTTCTCGTTTCGTATTGTTTATACATACAATACTTAGCGTATTTGCCGAATATTCCAGGCTAATATTTATCATCGCCGTGCGCCGTTTGCAAGTCCATACTTATCCCGTTGGATTACATTATCCGGCCGCGGCTCCTTTTTTTTTTTTTTTTTTGACGAGGGGGAAATCTGCAACCAGATACCCTACTGCATAGAGGGTACAGTAGGGTTATGTGAGGTTCACGGACTCATGTACTCACTAAACCCCCCCGGTGGCCATCCTCGACGCATGTTGGGGGGCTCCGGGATCTCCAAGGGAACGCACCGGTGCCCACCTCACGCTGTGCCTTTGCACGTCCAGGGGGAGGCTATCTAGCCACCCCCGAACACCACGGTGTTCACAGCAGCACATTGCCGCCGCCCTCCCGGGACCCGTTTAACGGACAGCCGAAGCCCTCACTCCGACCACCCACGGACCCGAAAGTTCCCCTGCCTGGCAGGGGATACCACACAAAAGCCCCTTATGGGGCAGGCGCAGCGGGGCGGCCACTGCCGCCTCGCCGTCGCCTCCTTCTCCGAGCGGGATCAGCCCTCTCGCGATCTCGCTCGGCGGCCTCTTTCCGCACCATAACGGTCTCACAGAAAGAGGCCACCGCCTTCCACGCCATCTCATCTACCAGCATAGACTCTAATACGCCTGGTAGAGAGAGGTCCTGCCCGATCCTGGCGATCAGGGTCCGCCGCTCCTCGTACCACGCCGAGCATTCCTCAAGCGTGTGCTGGGCGGAATCCCGATCCCTCCCACAATGGTGGCATTGCGGTGTCGGTTCGCGTCCGATCCTATTCAGGTATTCACCGAAGCACCCGTGCCCGGTGAGTACCTGAGTAAGTCGATAGGTGACGTTACCCATTTCCCTCCCCAGCCAAGCTTCGAAGCTCGGCACAATCGCGCCGACGGCGCGTTGGCGCATGTTCCTCGGCTCCTCGAGCCGCTCGCGCCACATCCCGAGCGCACGTCGGCGCTCTTGCACCCGCACTTCAGCCGGCGCGACTCCGCTCCTGTCATTCCGGTGGAGGCGCACGTACACACGTGCGTCCATCTCCGCCAAGATGTCGAAGGGCGGGAACCGCGCCAGGAGAGTTGCTGCCTCGAAAGATATCGTCCGATATCCTCGTGCGATCCGGATGGCGACAATACGCTGCAGGCTATAGAATATAGTCCTGCTGCGTCGGAGCGCCAGTCGCTCCCACCAGACGGGCGCTCCGTAGAGTGCCATCGACCACACGACTCCGGCGTAGAGGCGGCGAACTCCCTCCCTAGGTCCCCCGAGATTAGGCAGCAGTCTGTGCAGAGCACCTACCACCTTCTGGATCTGGGGGATGGAACGACTGAAGTGTTCCTCGAAACCCCAGCGACTATCCAGGATGAGGCCCAGGTACTTCAGGTACCGCCCCACTTGGATGTCAACGTCACCCACACGAACCGACAAGCTGGGTGGTTCCCTTCCCCTAGGGAACTTGTGGAACCACAGCGCCTCGGTCTTATGCGGCGCTGTCCGCAGACCCAGCTCGTGGACCTTGTTCACGACACAAGCCACCCCAAGCTCGGCGAGCTCCTTGGTCCCGTCGAAGGAGTCCCCGTTGGCTAACACAAGAGTGTCATCCGCGTAGCAGACGACGTGTACGCCGACGGGGAGATCGACACGCAAGACCGCGTCGTATGCGAGGTTCCACAGAAGCGGGCCCAATACAGAACCCTGCGGAACCCCGCAACTGACATCCCTCTCATGCAAGGTACCGTCCCTGCCCACGTACTGCACACATCTGTGCTGCAAGTAGGCGCCGACTATGCGCTGCAGGTAGGGCGGCACTCCGTGAAACGCGAGCGCCTCCCTGATCGCCCTCCAGGGCAGGGAGTTGAATGCGTTAACGATGTCCAAAGACACCGCCAACGCCTTCCCACCCCGGGACACCGCCTGGTTCGACAGCGTACGGACACGAAGAATCGCGTCCACTATCGAACGAGCACGCCGGAAACCAAACTGGTCATCCGACAAGTCGGGGCCTACCCGCCACAGGTGTGTGCATAGACGAGCGGCAATTATTCTTTCGAATAACTTGCCGGCCTCGTCCAGCAGGCAAATGGGACGAAACGCAGAGGGGGAGTCCGCGGACCTGCCGTCCTTCTTCAAGAGGACCAACTTTGCCTCCTTCCAGCTCTTGGGGAACACCCCGCAGCGGAAACAACTGTCGAACAGCTGTCGCAGCCGGTCCCCCAGGCCAACAGATAGAGCCAGCACCCAAGCCCGACCAGGTATTCCGTCAGGGCCTGGTGCTGTATTGCGAGCCCTGAGGCGCTTCACAGCGCAGACCAACTCCTCCTCGGTCACCCCCAGATTATCGGACCAGATGATCGGTTCCGACGATAGCCCGAGGGGAGAGGGACTGTCCTGGACCCTGGGAAACAGTGTGTCAACGACACTCCCCACCAGATCAGGGTCTAGAGTTTCGGTCAAAGGAGGGACCCATGGGCGCAGCTTACCTAGTACCATCTTGTACGGGCGCCCCCATGGATTCCTATCCAGTCCCTCGAGGAGTTCACTCCAGGACTGAGCCTTCGCATTGGCGATGGCCGCCTGGAGCGCTGTCGTAGCGCCACGGTATACCTCGTAGGCTCTATCCTTTCGGCCGCGGCTCCTGCACCGGCCGGGAGCGAACTGTTGAGCGTGCGCAGCCGGGTTCCCTGAGCGGCAAGTACCACCAGAACGAGGAACGTGAGCCATTTCAATTGAATTACGCAGGAATTGCATTGCTATTTAAATAAAGAGAATCAATGTTTAGTTAACTGACTACCAAAAAAGAAAAGTTTACATTATATTGTTTTGTTGTTGTTTATTCGTAAGTGTTATATTTAATGACAGAAATGAATAAACAAAGTTTACGTGATTTAATCACTAGAAGAACTTCCGCCAAGGGACAAATTACAAAATTTAAAAATTATTTAAATAGCATTGCCTGTTTAATGGAACTAAACAACGTTCAATTAACGGAGTTAGATTTAAAACTCACTAAATTTGAAGCTTTGTCTATGAAGGTTGATGATTTGCAGAGTTAAATAGAGGTTTTAAATTATGAAAATATTTCTGCTGAAATTGAGGAACGCGATAAAATTGAGCAAGATATAATTATGAATATAGCAAAGGCCAAAACTTTACGCGAAAAATTCTCCAAAAAATTAGAATGCTAAAAAAGGCGCAATTCGGGTCACAACGCGTCATGTTGCATATATGATCCTAATCACCCCCACGAATTAGGGTTGAAACTCCCTCAAATTCAAATAGCCAAATTTGATGGCGCATATTTCCGTTGGTTGGAGTTTCGGGATACTTTTGAAAATCTGATACATAAGAATGATCGCATATCAGACATCCATAAATTCCATTACCTCGTATCTTATTTGCAAGGCGACGCGGCCAGGATTATTTCAAATTTGGAGGTGTCAACCAACAATTATGCTGAAGCATGGAAGATGATTTGCAATAGATACGACAACAAAAGAATATTGATTAATCATCATTTAACATCATTATTTAATATTAAACAGCTTCCACGGGAATCAGAGCGATCTCTACGATTTTTGGTTGACCACGTGAACAAAAATTTGAGCGCCTTAACAAGCCTAGGACAACCCACTGACAAATGGGATGTACTAATAATATTTATGTTATCATCTAAGTTAGGTATCAATACGTTGTTAAAATGGGAGGAATATCGCAACAATTTGGAAGGCGACATACCTACCCTCGAACAATTTTATAAATTTATGATAGACCGTGCTGATGTGCTCGAGTCATTGAATCATAATAATCGGTCTGACGTTACTAGCGTGTCAAAGGTGACCAGTGCCCCTGTGCGTTCTATAGCTAATAATAATTATATTCAAAGGCAAGGTCAAAATCAAAACAATGTCGTAAAATCGTTTGCGAGCACCAGCAATAATTATAGCAAGAAACCAAATACTACATTTATGTGTATTATTTGCAATGAGCGTCATAGGATATATGATTGTCCAACGTTTAAAGCGAAGAGGGTTGACGAGCGAATGATGGACGTGACGAAGTATAAATTGTGTGTTAATTGTTTGAGACAAGGTCACCCCGAAAGCGAGTGTCGCATGGGTCCATGCCGTGAATGCGGCTGCACCGAGCGTCACAATAGTCTGCTCCATCGCCCATCATCCTCCTCAAGCCACCTCGCTCTCATTGATGAACAAGATGAAAATGAAATTATCGTTAACTATTCTAATCACAATACAAATCAGGTGTTATTATCTACTGCTATCATTGAAGTATCGAATCCAGTTGATCATCAAAAGATCAAAGTTCGTGCTCTTTTAGATTGCGGAAGCCAATCGTCATTTATATCTGAGTCCCTAAAGACCAGACTGTCATTAAAGTCTCGCCACATTGACACACTAAAGGTCATTGGTATAGGCAACACTTCTTCAATGAATGTAATTGAAAGTTGTGATATTCAATTGAAAGCAACAAATAGTCATTCCAGTGCAATGTTATCGTGTTTTGTGTTAAATGAGCTCACCGGTCGTTTACCAAAGACGCCGGTTGACATCAAGTCAATTAAATTACCAGAAAATATTCAGTTGGCTGACCCCATGTTTTATCAGCCAGCTCCCATAGATGTACTAATAGGTGCTGATCTCTTCTGGGACATTCTAGGCAACGAACAACGTTCTCTAGGACCAAACGATCCTAAGTTAAGGAGTTCACAGTTAGGTTGGATAATCTCTGGCCCTATAAATTCAGCAGTATCTAGCAATAGGATACACTGTAATCACGCCATTGTCTCTTCATCGCAAAATGAAAATATAGAACAGTTAGTTTCTAAATTTTGGGAGTTAGAAGAAGTTCCGAAAAAGTCAATCATAAGTGAAGATGAAAGTGAGTGTGAAAAGTACTTTCTCGCTAATACCATAAGAGATGAAGAAGGCAGGTTTTGTGTGAAATTACCTTTGAAAGAATCAGTAGATTGTTTAGGTGATAGCTACAATCTTGCGAAAAAACGATTCATTAATTTAGAAAAACGGTTCAAGCGTAATCCAAACAATAGGCGCGTAGGTATCAGCTAATGAGTTGCGTGAGTCATTGCACTCGTTATGCGTTATCGAGATAGGATCTGTTATTAATAAGACGCAAGTACCTATATCTGATTTTGCAAGTCAACAATTAATTAAATTCAATGTTATACCGGCTTACTCTCCTCATTTTGGTGGTTTATGGGAAGCCAGCGTTAAATCGGCAAAATTCCACTTAAAACGCGGCGTTGGCAATAGCCACCTCACTTTTGAGGAACTTAATACTTTGTTTACACAAGTGGAGGCGATTTTGAACAGCCGTCCCTTGTGCCCCCATCATCCTCTCCTAATGACCTCCTGTCCCTTTCCCCAGGACACTTCCTGATCGGGAGACCGTTAACTGCTCCACCGTCGCAACATCTGGGTGACTCTAAGGAAACTAAACTTCAACGCTATAAACGCTTAGAAAAAATGCAGCAACACTTCTGGCAAAGGTGTCAGCGTGAATATCTGTCTGAGATGCAGCAGAGAACAAAATGGAAAAGCAGTACATCAAAGCTGGACATAGGATATGGTACTATTAGCAGATGACAATGCTCCTCCACTTTCTTGGAAGCTCGGGAGAGTACTACGCCTCATCACGGGATCCGATGGAACAGCGAGAGTGGCAGACATTACCACTAATAAAGGCTGTGTGCGCCGATCTCTAGTAAGGCTGTGCAAGCTGCCAACAGCCGAGGAACTTCAAGGTTGAAAGTGATCTTTCAACGGCCGGGAGGATGTTCAGACTTACGCCTGAGCAAATATTACGCCAAAACACCATCGCGGGAACTTTGCCGTCACCCGCCTCAGGCGCTTGAAGATTCTTTATACAAATCTGTCTACTCATGTCACTTGACCTACGATCATTGTAAAATTCACATCCTTTTTTGAATTATATCAATTTATTAAGTATCTGGGCATTTAATTTACACCATCTATCCGCTAAAGATAGAACAATGTATTATATGTATAATTATATGACATTTGCAAGTATAGGGCCAATATTCTCGATATATGCTCAAACATTCATCGAGACTCAAATGTTAGAATAAGATAGTTTTCAATGAAAGAACTGTCGAAACTATATTAATAGTTCGTATAATAATCTTGATTATTCGTATTTAGTTTAGATCTAGGATCATTATATTATTAAGTACCAACGAGAAAACTTTTTTACCCTTTATAAGCAATTTGCACGCACGGACGAATGTGAGAGAATTGTGCAACAAGAAAAATATAAGCTAAAAAAAAAAAGAATTATCTATAAAAAGAATTTAAGAATCCCAAAAGAAAAATTGCTGAGCGAGTGGGTGCAGTACCAACCCTAAGGTAGGTACAGGAAATCGTAAAACCTTACAGATACTTATGTCCAAAGATACTAGAAGCTATTGCCCTAAGATAGAGCATATTGCTCCGAAATAGATAAGCTTAGGTATATTCAGCCTGTACATTTCCTTGTAGGAATACCATTGGGCGTAGTAATTGAGCTGTCACCTGAGATTAATGCTATTGCCTGTTGCTGTTGCCTGTCATAGGATAAGCACTAGCTAATAGCATACTGTGATGTGTACTTGGATTCACCTCCATAGTTTATTCAGTCAGTTAATTAAACGGTTCTATAATTTAAAAGTACTGCCGTCTACAACTGTTTGTCTATAAGACAAAGTAGAATCAAAAGAAAGATTTGCCTGCTCAAACATAAGTCATATTTTCGCAGTCTTCTGTTCATCAACCCACACACTGTTTTTAGATGCTGCAATGAAAGAGAAAGTGGATTTTCAAAAAAATTAGGTACATTATTTGTATTAAAATAATCTCAGATTATAAAGTCAAAAGCCAAAGTCAAAATCTTTTAATAAATAAATAAATATTGGTGGACATTTCACACAGCGATATCTAGCCCCAAACTAAGCAGAGCTTGTACTATGGGAACCAGATAACTGATAGGATACTTACATACTTTTTTTTGTAAATATATACTTATAATATATAGAAAAACATCCAGACCCGGAACAAATATTTGTAGATCATGCAAACATTTGTCCCGTGGCGGGAATCGAACCCGTTACCTCCTGCGTCACAGCCGGCCATACATCCACTGCGCCAAGGAGGTCGTCAAAATCATTATGTTATTCATTAAAGTCACAAGGATCACTTTGAAACGTCAATTTTACTGCATGTTCCTTCTGTTCTTTCTTCTTCTGCTCTGGTTTTGGAAATGTACTTGCAACAATATTCCTACCCGAAGAGTTCAAACTTGTTATTTTTATAGGATTTTTATCCGTCTAAAAATCGAATTAGCTATTTTTTTGAACAATGTATTATAATTTTAAAAACAGCAAACTCGTTATTTAAATACCCAAATAGTTCGCAAATAAAAAGTGTGAATCATTGGATAGGTGCAATGGGGCTTATTACAGACACTTCGACTTTACTTCTTTATTATAATGTAGAGGTCTGTGATAAGCACTCTTCGTTCAAGCCAAGTGTCAGGACATGTCAAATTATCTCTGCTTGTTGCTAAATGTGCCCCGGGACGTATCTTGTTAAATGTTCGAATAATCGCCTACATCTGACAAGGCTCTCTTTGATTACATTTATGAAAGGGATCAAGGTATGAAAGGAAACCATGCAGACAACTCTTTCAATTGTAATTGTAGGCAATTTAAGTTCGTGCTCTTTGAAAGTAAATTGTGCGTCATTCATGATCATGACAACCGTGTAGTATTAAAGCAGATTAAGTAAAACCGCTTTGCTGTGTTATTCTAGATCATCGATAATTTTATCTCGCAAAGATGATAATTATTGTTTATTTAACCCTTCAAAACCCAACTGGCTCTACGGGGAGTACATTAGAAATCTATTTGTTTATTCAATTATAGGTTTTGGTAAGTAAAGTGGTTATAGGAAATAGTTGCCTAACCCTATTAACTTTCAGTGGAGTTATGTAGATTGATACAGATATATGGAACGGACAGCAAATCAAAGTACCTAGTAAGTATCTATCTATTAGCTGTGTTTTACTCGACATCTTAGGTAGGTAGGTACAATTGGCTGGGCAGGCAACTTGTAATTATACTTTTACTAATTAATTTTTTTGTTATCTTTTTCAAATAAGGCACTTATAAGTTTTAACTTTTGACTGACGTCCGTGACACCAATGCAGGTTTAATGGCTGTAAACCAGCGCTGAACAATAAGTTTATTGTTCAGCATAATGCTGAGCCATTCCCCTTTTTCGGCACAGGGCTCATAGTGACTGGGTACGTATTTTTAGTATTATTTATTATTTTTTGTTTAAGTAACGTGTTTTTAATTGTCTTTATTTAATTGTGTCTTTAGTTATCCACTGTATGTAGTTTCTGTGTGTTTGTTACTTGTGTCAAAATGTCTTTGTATATGTCTTTATCTATCTATCTATCAGATATCTTCAAAATTATTTTGATTCTGGTAACAACAGGAGGTTAAGGCTAATAGCATATAATGCTCAGCCCTTGCTTCGAGGTCGGTGGTTTACCGTTTTTATAAATATATTTTTTACTGTTTGTTTTAATAAGTTATAGTGATAAATGTATCATACTAATATTATAAATGCGAAAGTTTGGATGTTTGTTTGTTACTCAATCACATCGTAATAGCTGATTCGATTTCGATGAAATTTAGTATTTACGTAGATTATAACCTGAATTAATACATAGGCTACTTTTTATCCCATAAATCAGGTCCCCTTGGATAAAATTGGGGTATCAAGTCAAGTTGCAACAGCGAGTTTAGCTTTATTTCGTAGATTAATTACATATTTAGTAGTATAACGAGTTTTAAAATGTGAATAATAGTAAAAATATAACGTATGAACAGCATGCAAAAGGTATACATATGTAGGTACATATAATAATTTAATTAGAAGAAGCGAGCACCATTACGCAGAATCTATTGGGACATCTCATGCAGACACACGCTGCGTTGTTTAGGAACGTGGTCGCACAAATATGTAATATAGAATTGCATCAGACAAAACTGTAGATATCAATTGAAAATAAATAGATTTTTATGTAAAGTGAGTACCCAATCGTAAAATTCGTAACCACCCATTAGGTACATAACATACCACCCACTTATCTATATTTCTTGCGATCGAGATTATTGATCGAGCGAAGCGAGATCTCCAAATCAACTTGGGCAAATTGGCGTTGTATGTATGTATGTTTGTTTGTCCGAGAATAACTTTTGAAGTGTTTATCCGATCATCTTGAAATTTGGTATGTATGTAGGTAGGGAGTGATGACACAATTTTGGTGTGACTAAATCAGTCAAAAATGTAGGGGGTTGTTGAGATATTGGGTTTCAAGAGGGGTAAAAAAAGCCAAAATGGGACTATCCCACCAAGTGGTACGTCTTATCTCTGTGAATATATTTTGACGCTGTTTTTATTTTTGCTTAAAACCTTGTAGTTTTTAAGTTATTAGCCATAATAAAAACTGAACTTTGACAAAATTCACAAGGTACACCAGTGACCCGACAGTGCTGTAATTTGGTATGCGTGTAGCCTATGTGACACAAACATAGTCAAAAGTCTGAAATCCAGAATAACTGAATCTACCCCAAAAAAGAGTAACCAATTAACATGAAACTCCCGTTACCTGTAATTTGAATGAAGCAGTAGGTTAAGTTAATTGGTTATGCATTTCGTGGCACTATTTTGATAGTCGAAGATTACGAATAATATTTTTTTGTTTTATTGGAGACTTGCGAGATCTCAGTTCGGGATGAAACACTATTACGAAACAAATCAAAAACTCTTTTGATATTGATACTTTGTCAGTGGTTGTAAAAAGTAATAGTTGGTTATTTTCGTTGTAGAAGTGACGTTATCTATAGATGCTACCCAAATATATGACTTTTATTGAGCGAAAAATATTTAATTTATAATATACGAGTTGAATAATCCATCAATTTTCTGAACCTGGGCAACAGCGCCACCCACCGGGTCCATGTGACACCAAAGGTTAAAAAAAAATAGTGCAGGAGTACCAACAGAAGTGAAAACTTGTAACGGTAAAAGTTTCGTGAGTCCGATGGTTTCTCCTATCTCAAAAAATGCAAAGATCATCAAAATCGGTCAACCCGTCTTGGAGGAGAAGAATTACGGACACCGGAATTTTATATTTAAAGGTAACCCCGACAACCACACTGAAAAGTCAATATATCTACCTAATACGGACATAAATTCATTAAAATCTACATACCATACAGCACAGCGCCTTGCAGGTTCACACGATGTCTCCAATAATACTTTTATTGCCTGCCATTGCCCATATTTCTTGAATGCGCCATGCTTCATAAAACGATTTAACCTTTGCAAGGGAATGAGTCCTGCCATAAATTGTGCATGCACTAAATCCCTATAAAATTCGCTTTGCGATCGTATAAAGTATTGTATCTGTATGCTTTGTTATTGAAATTGCATATTGGTTTGTAGCTTATAAAATATCTTTTCAGCTTTTTGTGTCATATTCTGATTCAAAGCTCACAATAACTTGAATTTATTGAAGCACACGATGTGACTCGTTTTGGACTCAATTTTATACCCAATCCATTTTTTATGCCGTACAACACGTTATTTAAGATGCAAAAAAATTCAAAATCTATTGAATAATTCATCCCCATCATGCAACACTGCATCGCAAGAAGTAAAAATAAAATAAATAAATCACCTACGTAGCCGATGAGTAGCACGTGACATACCTAAACGATGTGAACTTTCATTTAAAACGCGGTAAAATAAACTCAAAAACGGTAAATTGAGGTAAATATAAAGTTAAACAAGGCAAAGCTGTAGTTGTGTGAAATAGTGTCAATTAAAACTAAAAAGAGTAAAGACTTACGTAGACTAGCTAATTCTATGTCATAATAAGTGCTTCTAAAACATTTAGTTAAATAAAAATTATTCATATCCGTTTAAATTTTAATGAACAATTTTATGATGATAACTGAGCAGTACACGTAAGCGATACGTAGTGACGCCATTTCACTTGCTACTACATTTCTCGCACGCTCTCGTGGCTGGTTTATGCGGTTTAAAAATATCGACTCTGCAACTCGTATAGCAGACATGAAGCAAATTGGTTTTCATCGCCATATTTTTTAATATCACTCATGTCTGCAGCATACATCATCCATGTTACATTTAATACTAGATATCTACATCGAAATATAAAACACCCTTATTTTACTTTATGTACCTACTTAAATATTTTCTTGTTGATTAATGTATCGGCTATTAGAGTTAATGCATTTTGTAAAATTTAAATTATATACGGACCATGTTCTTTTAAAGCAGCAATAAACTCGATTATAATTCATAAATAGCTGATGATTTTTAATAAAAATATAACATGCTCTTGAGCATAAAATACTGTGGGATTTTTAAAATGTTTATTTTATCATTTTTTATTTTTACAGTCCCTAAAAATATTAATAAATGTTATCTGGTGAGGAAAATGCACTTTGAATCGAGCAAATTAATAATGAGGCTCCGGGAATGATTCTTAATAATTGACAACCAAGGCCCTTAATACCCTGGATTAAAACATGTTATCTTGAATTTCGGTGCCTTTGGCAGAAAAAGGGTTAAATTTTGGGCATATAAGTTTTTACTTTTATTGTAAAGAAATTGAGAATAAAGAAGTTGAGGATAATAAAAGTATGGTTTAACATGTCATGCATACACCGTCTCTGTGAGACTAGCTAGATGGATATCCATTTACGATTTTTTGTTTAACTTATCATTGGAAATCTGAATATCTCAGCTCATTAGTTACCCTGTTTCAAGTTTACATTCATCATGTCCTGTCAGCAAAGTGAATTTATTATGAGCAACGACAGTCCGGCAAAAACGTTTTGACTGACGTGACGTCCAGTTATTTAGCCTCATCGGCTTCAAAGTGTGCTATTTCTTGTACCTACAGAATATATTAAAGAACGCGTAAGCAAATTGTAATGAACAGCGGCTTTAAAAAAACTCCAAACAATGCTGGAATAACTAGTGGTTCGCCCCGAACTGAGATCTCGCGAGTCTCCCATAAAAACAAAAAAATATATATTATTTGTCATCTTTGACTATCAAAATAGTGCCACGAAATAATTACCAACTAACTTGACCTACAGTTTCGTTCAAATTACAGGTAACGGGAGTTTATATAAAGTGGTTACTCTTTTTGGGGGTACAAAATGCAGTTATTCTGGATTTCAGACTTTTGCCTATATTTGTGTTACTAAAGCTATACGGAGACCCAATTTCAGCATTGTGGGGTCACTGGTGTATCCTGTGAATTTTGTCAAAGTTTTTTTTTATTATGGCTAATAACTCAAAAACTACAAAGATTAAACAAAAAAATAAAAACAGGGTTAAAATGTACTAACAGATATCTTTCATTTGACGTCCCACTTGACCTTATAGGCTCATTTTTTTTTACCCCTCTTGAACCCCAATATCTCAACAACCCCCAAACATTTTTAGCACATGTTCTTTCAAAAAAAAAACAATCGTTTTGACTACAATTTTTGTGTCCCAGTTACTATTAAATATGGTAGATTCACCTTGATTCCGGATTACCGTAAGACTTAGGATAATAAATAACTCCTATTTACATTTATATATTTCCTATTAATAAGTCCTTTAGGGCGACTTGCGCAACGATGCCTAAACGTATTTAGTGGCTAAATATGATTTAAGGTTTGGTCAAATGATTTGACTAAAATCATACAAATACGTAAAATTATGTTTAGGGATCGTTGTGCAAGCCAGCATAAAACTCTTTAAAGGTCAAAACTTAATCGAGACTCACCTAATAAACACTTCGACGTGATTGAGTAACAAACTAGTGGTTCGCCGCGAACTGAGATCTCGCAAGTTTCCCTTAAAAACAAAAATATATTATTCGTAATCTTTGACTATCAAAATAGTGCCACGAAATAACTAACCACTTGACCTAATAGTCTCATTTTCATTTTTTTACCTCTCTTGAACCCCAATATCTCAACAACCCCCCCAACATTTTTAGCTCATTGAAATACACCAAAATTGTGCCATCACTACTTACCTATATACCAAATTTCACGATGATCGGATAAACGCTTCGAAAGTTATCCTCAGACAAACAAACATACATACATATGTACATACAACGCCGATTTGCCCAAGCTGATTTGAAGATCTTGCTTCGCTCGACCAATAATAATTCTATCAATCGTTGTGAAAAACGTGCGAAAAATATGGAACTATACAAGCATACAGAAACTTGCAAATGGGTAATCATTCTTACAATGCCATGTCGAAGACTAAAATATTATCATTTAAATTGCCAACTTAGAAATAGGAAAAAGTTCAATAGGTGCTTTATAAGCTCCAATGATAATAATGGCTCTTTATAACCAAGTCAGTCTAAGACTTATCATTTATAGCTAGATGCTTACTGCAATTGTGAGGACTCGTTTATTGGTACCTAGATATATAGGCTATAAACCTATTGTATAACTATAGTATAGATAGAGGGGCAGGTTTGATGGTCGATAGCGTACAATGTTTTATTAGCAGACAGTCCAAACAATCCAATTAGGCAGGTGACCGCCGACTTTACATTCAATTGTCCGAACAGCTGAACCGATAATTCTGCCCTTCAAGAATCAATCACGGGGTAGGCATGGGCACTGGGCAGCCTGGTGCTTTGTGCGAGCCGCGTTGGGTGGTACGCTAAATATTTATTCAGACATCGCTGCACAATGGCAACGTATTTCAATGACGAGAAGCGCGTGCTGGGCCCATAGCCTGCAGCGTCGTATGCGGCCTGCTTTTATTTGATATCATAAAAGATATAGGCAGAATCGAAACTCCCTGGTTGAAAATATTATGTAAATTTTGATACTTCACTACTTCTTGAAACATCAGTTCTTGATAACTACGATTACCGCGGAAGCGATGAAGTGTAAATCTAAATTCTTATAAGATAATTTTTGTTTACCAAAATGTAATCTCAACCAACCTAAGATAGAAGATATAGTTAGGTACTTATTCTAGACTTCTTATGGATGTCAGCACTTTTACTCGGGTAAAATTAAATAACGGAGTTGCATTTCTTGTACGCTGTTAATAATCATTGAAACTACATAAAATTTTAATTTTAAAATCGGACCAGGCTTTCCCTTATGGAGTATGTCTTGAGGCAAAACACTGATAATATCGCGGTAGGTGGCAGAAAAGCCAATAGAATCTTTGAAATAGATCAGTTGATTACTGGTCGTTATTTCACCTTCGTTGTCAGATTATTTTGATCAAACTAGCAGTACAACTTACAAGACTGGTGGCTCCCGAACTGAGATGAAATCTCTTGATATACTTACCTGCAATATTTTAAACGTATACTTTGGTGTTTAAATTTATTAACTCTTCTTTCTTCTTATATTATAAGGACATTTAACGACCTCCGTGGTGCAGTGGGCGAATAGCCGGCTGAGACGCAGGAGGTAGCGGGTTCGATTCCCGCCGCGGAACAAATGTTTGCATGTTCTACAGATATTTGTTTCGGGTATGGTTGTTTCTCTATATACATATTATAAGTATGTATTTACAAAAAAAAGTATATAAGTATTCTATCAGTTATCTGGTTCCCATAGTACAAGCTCTGCTTAGCTTGGGGCTACATAGCGCTGTGTGAAATATCCAGCAATATTTATTATTATTATTATTTAATTCAATTTTACTGTGTAACTTAAAGAATTATTCATTTATTTTTTTCTAAATATCTAATTACTATTCGTAAAATTATTTCATATATGTAACTAAATATAACATATTGACGAATATAACTTATAGAACTTATAACTTATATTAATATTTGCATGCCAACAATTGTGGTAGGACATATATAATGGACCTATAATTTATGTAAGACCTAATATTATGACATAATTATGTTCAAGCAAATAAATAAATTTCATATAATTTCGTGAAAATGGCTATAGTACCTATGTCATGTTATGATCGTCCACAACCTGATTTCATTTTTTACTGAGTATAATAGGCCTATTCTTGCTAATGCCGTTCCCCACAGATGTCACCAAGGTTTGACCTCATCATCAACCTGCTGGACGTAGGTATCTCCCAGGGTGCGCCATTGAGCCCGATCTTCAGCTCTTCTTATCCAATGTCTGCCAGCTACAGCGTGCAAATCTTCGCTCCATACACTAAGCTTGCCTAGGTTTAACCTTTTATAATTAACTCCTTTCGTTTTTGCATTACTAGTTCTGTTCTAATGACAGTAAAGCCTTAAGTTTTAATAAGAACTTAAAATAGTTACTTACATTTAAATCTCATAAAAATATCGTAAAATTCTATAATGAAGATGTTAATGGAAGTTGAAAAAACGATTACCTTTTTTCTATTTAATATTCCACTTGGAAGTTGACCATTAAGTGAAAAAACAACGGTCTAGTCTACGGCAATAGGTTATAAACACTAAAGACGATGTTCCTCACTGTTAAGGCGAGGTAATGGAAGCTAAGTTTAGAAACCAGCATCATACTTTACGACTAGTATTTTTCTATCACTTTTTATGCCATTCCAGGGCCGCATTTATGTAAAAAGCAAAATCTGCGCCTATCTTTCAGACTTAGAGTATTTTAGAAGATTTTATTTTCATTATAATATCTGCCAAAATACATCCACTGCTGAACTTAGGCCTCCCCCCTAGATTTCCAGAGCGATCTATCTTGTGCAACCTGCACCCAAAGGCTCCCAGCAACTTTTATCAGGTCGTCTTTTCATCCAGTAGGGGGGGGGGGACGTCCTATGCTGCGCTTTCTAGTGCGTGTTCTCCAGTCGAGAACCTTTCTGCCCCAACGGCTGTCAGTTCTTCAATCTATGTGCCATGCCCACTGCCACTTCAGCTTGGCTAATCCTTTGTGCTATGTCGGTAACTTTGGTGGTGGTACGGAGCTTTTAATTTACTTGCAATGTTTGATTGTTTAGGTCAAATCTTACAACTGAATTTTAAAGCAGTTCTCCCAACCGATTTAGCTGAAATTTGGAATACATATGTAACTTCGGTGACAATGCATGGACCATGGAGGTGTCTCATGATGAAGACGGTTGCTAGAAAACGGAACTTCTCAATGGATTGTAGTAGATTCAAACGAGTCGAAACACTGGTAGTGTTTCGACTCGTTTGAATCTGCTTGCGGGTTCGATGATGAATTTTAAATAAGTAATTTTACAACAAAAAACTTATTTTAAATAGATAACAATAATGTATTTTCTCTCGACAAAAACAACAAATATTACTTTCATGTGTTTAGGTAAGGGTTTTGATGCTAAAGTATATGTATGTGAAACAGTTTGCATATATAGTAATCACAGTATCAATAATCAAGTAGCGCTATTAACTAACTTTTTATTCAGGCTTCACGTATTTTGGACGACGCGATGATACTATTATACATAGATTGCTTACAGTCCTTGCATAAAAATGTACTTTAAGACATTAAACTAACAAGAGATTTGGACGACCTCCGTGGTGCAGTGGACGAATAGCCGGCTGAGACGCAGGAGGTAGCGGGTTCGATTCCCACCATGGAACAAATGTTTGCATGATCTACAGATATTTCTTCCGGGTCTGGTTGTTTCTTTATATATTATAAGTATGTATTTACATAAAAAAATGTATATAAGTATTCTATCAGTTATCTGGTTCCCATAGTACAAGCTCTGCTTAGTTTGGGGCCAGATAGCGTTGTGTGAAATGTCCAGCAATATTATATTAATATTATTCTTATTATTGTATTTGACACGGACGGTTTATATCGGTAAGCTTTCTATGTAAATGTGCTCTAAAGCTTTGGTTTCTAGACGTGGTAACTAACTGAATATGACGGCTGTGAGGTGATCGCTATTTTCAACCCTATTTCAAAGAAATAACTAATGCGTCTTCGCTTTAATGTCTGTTTTATAGCGATCGTCCCTTCTTAGGAAACGAAGGCTTAAAAGGCTCTATGACGGGTGCATATTAATGATGGATAGCTAGGCTCTCTGCCCTATCTTATAAAATAGTCTTCACTGCCCCTTATAACAAGGGGATAAGGTACACCTACAATAACAATTTAAATAATTTATGTAACTAGAAACTCGTTTACGAAGGTATTAGGACAAAAAGTGGTACCATCTTGGACGAGTTACGCAAGACCGGGATGCCGCAAAAAAATGTTTTCGCTTTCATAGGATAGTAAGTTCATCTACCCTCTGTGTTAACCGCAAAGGTCCTATTTTAAACAGCGTCAAGTTGGTCCAACGAGCTTGATTTAACGTTTTTCGTGAATGCAAAAAATGTAATACATTATTCTATATATTCCGTTGGCCGCACATGTTCGGTCGCTCTGGCATCTATGGGGGAAGCCTATTTTCAGCAGTGGACGTAAAGCTGGTATGATGATGATGATTCTATAGGAATTCATCCGTTTGGGAACTATGTGCCACAGGCATCCAAACACACAAACATAGACATATAAATAAATAAATAAATATTGCTGGACATTTCACACAGCGCTATCTAGCCCCAAACTAAGCAGAGCTTGTACTATGGGAACCAGATAACTTATAGAATACATATATACATTTTTTTTGTAAATACATACTTATAATATATAGAGAAACAACCAGACCCGGAACAAATATATGTAGATCATTGACCACTATCTTGCGTGATGGTAAGCGATGATGCAGTCTGCGATGGTACACGCTTGCCTAGAAGAAAGCTATTCACTCGTGACTTGAAGATCCCTAGGTTGTAATTATCAGGAAACACAGACTCAGACAAGGCGTTCCACTTCTTGGCGGTGCGCATAATAAAGGTGGAAGAGTACCGCTTTGTGCGTATGGGAGGTATGTCTACCATGTAGCGGTGGCGCATCGCGGAGCGTCTGGTTGTCCGATAGAATGGGGATAGTGGGATCAGGTTAAAAAAATAACACCCCTCTTTTTGCTTCTAGCGTTAAAAACAGCCTAGATACCTAATAGGCTAGCAAATAGCCTAGGATGTAGGTCTGATCGTGGACTTTATTCGAATCCGATAGGGTTTGACTTGGTTCGACAACAGATACTGTATATATAGCACGGGAAGTTTCAATGAACTGCTAATCTTGCCCTCATCATTCCTTTATTTTATTTCAATAGTGACCTTATTTCATCCCTTATTTCAATTTTACAAGCCATTAAGAGCAGATACATCTGACTTTACGGCGATAAATGCTATCTCGAGTCCTTAAATGGGTTTAATAAAGACAATGCCAGCAGTTTTGCTTTTAATTCTTTCTTTAACCCTTTATATGCTAATCGAGGACAATTTATCATTGCAGGACGCATGAATGGGCAAGATTGGGTACGAGGTAGGTAAATAATGGTAGTTGTTGTCGTGAGTGCACTGATTGCATCTGACGTGGCTTGATGCGTGACAACGGATTGTGTATGAACCCTGGGCATTGTAAGCCACCGTATCTTATTGAGTACCGCAAGAGCCTTATAGCGGGTGAAGGCGGACTTATCCATATTTCCCACTAATATTATCAACGCGAATGTTTGTATGGATGTATGTGTGGATGTTTGTTACTCTTTCATGTCGTAACGGCTGAACCGATTTCGATAATATTTGGTATGTACGTAGATTATAATCTAGATTAACACATAAGCTACTTTTTGTTGCAAAACACGCGTGCAAAGCCGCGGCGGACGCTAGTTTATAATAAAAAGTCACTCTGTCTCTCTGTGTGTATGTTTGTTACGTTTTCACAACTAAACGGCTTGACCGATTTCGATGGAATTTGGTATATAGATAGATTATGACCGGGATTGACACATAGGCCACTTTTTACTAAACTGCTCAAAAGGAGGGTACTGTTTTTATTGACAAACCACGCGTTCGAAGCCGCATGTGGAAGCTTGTACAAAATAAAAAATAATAATATTATACATATTTGAAAGCACTTTGTACATATAATTTAATGAGATTAGCGATAGAGATTATATATTGGTAAAGTATATATATATATGTATGTATTTTATATTTATTTATGTAAGTATATGTAGATATGATGAAAGGAGATCTTCCTTTAGCGCTCAAGAGAAAGCTAATGGACGTACGCATCCTTCCCGTTTTGACATATGCTGTGCAGCACTGGTCACTGACTAACATTTTAAAGTCCAAGCTCAAAGTTCGTCAGCGTGCGATGGAACGCAGCATCCTGGGTGTCAAGCGAACGGACAGAGTCCGGAACACTGAACTGCGCTCAAAGACCAAAATTGTTGACGTAGCCACCAAAGCCGCTCAGCTGAAGTGGAACTGGGCTGGGCATGTCTGTCGCATGCCAAGTAAGCTGTGGGCAAGGATAGCCACCGAGTGGCGTCCTGACCCAGCGAGAAGGCGACGCGGCAGACCGAAACGTAGATGGCGGGACGAGCTGGGTAAATTCCAAACGGATTGGCCACAGTCAGCTCAGGACCGCGAAGTCTGGAAAGAATGGGGGGAGGCCTTTGCCCAGCAGTGGGACACGAATGGCTGATAATAACAATAATAATATGTAGATAACTATATTTTATGTTTAGGTATTTTATTGATTCGACATAATGTGTTGTAGCACAGCAATAAATAGTCTAGGAGATAGAGGGTCCCCTTGTCTGAATCCTCTGCATATTTTGATCGTTTCACATGTAGGTATTATCTAGCTAGACTCTGCTGATACTTATATCACATATATCTTTGATTACATTTATGTAAACATTTGGAACTTTCAATGATCAAAGTGTTTCCCAAATGCTTTGGTGGTGAATCGAGTCAAAAGCCTTAGTGTAGTCGAAGAATCCAATATATGTATAGTGGTCGGTTATACTCTTCGTACTTTTCTATCACTTGATCGATTGTATGTGGTCCACAGTGCTAAATCCCTTGCGAAAGCCCACTTGTTCAATTGGTTGTTGTTTTTCGATATATTCTTGGAATTGAGTTTCCAGACAAGAGGCGAACAATTTATACATATTGGACATTAAGCTTATAGAGCGGTAATTCCCTACATCGGTTAGGTCTCCTTTCTTGCATAAGAGGATTATGTTCGAAATAGCCCATGAGCTGGGGATTTCTTCTTATGCTAGGATGTTGTTAAATAAACTTTTTAATGGTGGGGTAAGTATAAATTTTGATATTTGTATTATCTCGTTAGATATGTTATCAAGACCTGGGCTCTTGTCAGGTTTTAGTTTCATGATTTGTTTCACGGTATTTTATAACGATATCAGTAATTGTGATCTCATCCAGATAACCTTTGGATGGAGAGGATCAAGATTGGCTGAGGTGTAAAAAACAATGTATATGTAAAAAAAGAGACAACTTTGTATCCCTTTTTAAGCTTTTTGCACGCACTGAGATATGTTAGATTTGGCATAGTAGACCACTGTGCACGGCAACTAGTATACTTAATAATAGAAAAAGAAAAATTACTTAACCTTTCACATAAAATACATAAAATCAATATTACGTACAATACATATATGTAATTCAAATACAATTTTTTGCGTATGCACACAGACATTTTTCTGTGATCATCATATTTCGTTATTTTATTTCGTTTTATACACAAGATACTAAACCACGTTTTACTCTTTATTACCGACTATCTGAACCGCTTGCAACTTCGTCAAATATTTGTTTGTTAATGAATTGATTTACAAACATTGAGATTTCGTTCTATCAAAATAAAATATAGCCTGTTGCACTCAGAGATAGTGTAGCTTCTATCAGTAAAATAATTTACAGAATCAGTTCACTAGTTTCTGAGAGTACCCCCTACGAACATGCAAACTCCGACGCAAAGCCTACTCCGACGCCAAAGTCGACGCTGATACCGATACCGTCGCCTACTTGGACGGAGTTTTGGATTCCAGGTTTTAGGACCTACCCCAAGTAGTAACTACCTTTTCTTTTTTTTATACATTATAGGCTCGCTTGGCTACGATCCTGCCTGGTGGTAAGCTATGATTCAGTCTACGATGGATTACGCTTACCTAGAAGAAACGTGTTCACTCGCGACTTGAAGATACCCAGGTTATTAATATCAGGAAACACAGACTCAGGCAAGACGTTCCACTTTTTGGCGGTGTGCTTATTATTATAGGTGGAAGACAACGGTATAAGTATGGTAGGTACAACTTAAGATGTATCTAATACCATAAGTAGTAACTTCTATTGCTGAGGCATACGAAGAGACATAATATGTAAAATAATCATGCGATATTTAATCACGATTCGTGAGTTTTTGAGTATCCCATTTTTCAACGCAGTTGCATGCGCCGCTATCACAGGTAACTGAAGTCTTTGCGAGTGGATGGTTATTGGCAGATGTATCGATCTACCCTCTTACTCAGTCTCTTACTAGAAATGAATTCATTAATATTATTACTACCACCGGTTTCATTCTCGATCATAACTCGATTCCAACACAGAACACTCACGGTCAGCAAGTAAAAAGTAAGCTAAGAAAGTTATTTGTTCTACTTAGTGCGAACACAAACACTTACTCGCCACCTTTGGTATTCTTTTTATATTTCGCAAACACTTGGTGGAATCTTTGATCTCAACACTTCAACAATGAGTTCTCAAGCAACTAGATTGGACTTGAAGGTTGTAGGTGTCGTGTCCCATACATTTGTATTAGCATTTTATATTTGCCAAACGCATTTTACTGCACAATAATTTATAGAATAGAATATAATACTCTTTATTGCACACCAACAAAATTAAAAATACAATAAAAATATTCAAAAATTAAGGTAAGTACAATGGGCGGTCTTATCGCTAAAAGCGATCGCTTCAAGACAACCTTTGGATGGACAGGACAAAACAAAATCAAAAAGACGGCAATTAAAATAAATATAAATAAATCAAGAAGAATTTATGTACTTTTCTATCTATATTGTTGTTCCCAACAGTTTTATAATGATTCCATATTTGTACGAACGTAATTACTAACTGGATCAGGGCAGCGACTGAATGGTGGCCGAGAACAGTATAGAAGGGTGGGATGTCCGGCAGCGAGATAGGTAGACGACATCGTAAAAGTTGCAGGCCGTCAGTGGGTGAGACTAGCACAGGTTCGTGGTGGATGGCACAAACTTGGGGAGGTCTATTCCCAACAATGGGTGATGTCAGGCTGTGGATGATGATGATAATTATGAATTAACTATGACTTATTACATTGGGCAATGAAATAAGCGATTGAGTAGATATAATATAGGTCAGTGGTCGAACCTCATAATCTTTTAACCGACTTAAAAACTGGAAGAGGTTCTTAATTCGATGCGCATGTATTTTTTGTGTTATGTTATCGATCCCCGAGATCTGTGCCAAACATAAACCAATTTTGTTTATAATTTTTTTATTGAAAAGGGATTACCACCGGCAATGGAGTAGTTTCTTTTTAAATATATTATTTATCCCTGCTAGTCAGCATAAGATCCTGGTGACTGGTGACCCATAGGATAAACCAGTTTCGAAAGAATCTGCCAAAGGGCCGTATCATCCACTATTTCCGTTTTTAATCGCCTTGCAAATTGATAGAGTCGTGAGTAGCCGCGGGAGGGCGTTGAAGCCCTGAGGACATCGAATCCCTGATGTCGATCGGAACCGGACCTTTTTCTATCCCGCTAAAGCATACTAGCAAAAAGTCACAGAGATTCCGAAGAAAATTTCTAGCCAAGGCTATAGAGACCACAAGACATTCTAGGTAAGAGTAGTAGAGTTCCCTGAGAAAGGGCTCGCCCGGGGAAGTACTACCACCATAGCTATTTCTGCCGCCAAGCAGCACTGCTGTGTTTCGTGAGCCTTTACACCTGTATGCCTCAAGTTGATGGACGCAGGCAAGTGCATCGTAGGGTACATTTCTAACGTGCGTGACCTACGCGGCAATTCTCTGTTGTAGGCGATGGTTACCACTTAACATCAGGTGGAGCATAAGCTTGTTCATCTCCAAGTAGAATATAGATAGATAGATAGATAGATAGATAATTCCTTTATTGCACACCATTTAAATACAATCATTTATAAGAAAATACACTCTTAAACAATAGGTACAATGGGCGGCCTTATCGCCTTATTTTTAATATAAAAAAGAAAAAAAAGATGATTGAACTAGGGTTCGGGAATTATAATCACCATTGCTCACAACGTGTTGTATTTTGCATTATCCCTTACCCCGTAACAGAGAAAGACTTCGGGTTGATGGCAATCATTTTCCAGAGAATGTAGATGACGCGTTAGCACATAGCTAAAAAATTATGATGCAATTACCTTGTGTTAATCATTAACTTGTAGCATTGAGAGAACACAAAGACACAATAATGAGACTGGTTTCTTTTCATTTGTGTAAATATATGAATCTGCGCACATGGCGCGGGTGATGGCGCTTTTTGCAGAATTGGGAACAAAAAACTAACAAGATAAAATAATCTCTCCTCTTCTTTACGCGTTGCGAAAAGCCTTCGTTGATGTATTTTTAGAAAAAAAAACTTTGTTCCCGGCGATAATAGCAAGAAACAACAGATTTAGAATGTGTAAGATTCTTCAAGTTTTTGCTTTGAAGGTCACTAAGGACGTAACCAATTGGATCATAAAATATTGACAACCGTATTATCCATACCAGTTGCTCGCACTGAGGTCGAAATACGACTGTAACCTTTAATGTGTTTTTTTTTTGTTTGCTTTCTGCTCTTCTTAAAGTAAAAAGAGAAAGATCCAAAGCAAAGAACGATCCAAATCTTTCTCTTCACGTATGTTTTATCAATATACATATAATTATTATAAGATGCCCAACATACATAGGTAGTCCCGTTAGTAAACACAAAGCTTAGCTTTTATCTTACATATAAATAGTTAAACCAATTTCCTAGTCTGTAAAGCTATAAAAGCTATTAGTTGTACACATTGAGGAAGCTATTAATTTAAAAGTAAGGTACTAAAATTAAGTTTATACATTTACGCCTTGACTCTCACTCGTTTAAATCAAGCCGTAAATATACACGGTGAAAATTAAAATCAATGTTTTTCCAGAACAAACTTGTATCAGACCATGGTCTACTACCGGTTTATAGCATCAAATAAAAAAGTGGCCCTCACGGGACGTCCGGCAGATGTGAAACATCTGAATGGACGGTTATTGAAAAAAAATATAATTAAACTAGTGGTTCGCCCCGAATTTCGATTTCGCGAAATCAAAAACAAAAAAATATTATTCGTAATCTTTGACTATCAAAATAGTACCACGAAATAAATAACCAGCTAACTTGACCTACGGTTTCATTCAAATTACAGGTAACGGGAGTTCATGTCATGTGGTTACTCTTTTTTGGGGTACAAATTGCAGTTATTCTTGATTTCAGACTTTTGCCTATATTTCTGATACTTAAGCTACACGCATACCAAATTACAGCACTGTCGGGTCACTGGTGTACCCTGTGAATTTTGTCACAGTTTAACTTTTATTATGGCTAATAATTTAAAAACTACAAAAAAATTACTAAAAATAAAAAGGGGGTCGAAATGTACTAACCTTTCATTTGACGTCTCGTGTGTGTGTGCGTGTAGTCTCATTTTCATTTTTTTTTACCCCTCTTGAACCTTAATATCTCAACAACCCCCCCACATTTTTAACTTATTTAGTCACAAAAAAATTGTGCTTTCACTACCTACCTATATATAAAATTTTACGATGATCGGATAATCGCTTCGAAAGTTATCCTCGGACAAACAAACATACATACTTACATACATACACAGTTACGTACAAGTTGATTTAGAGATCTCACTTCGCTCGATCAAGAAAACCGTTTATAATCATCTTATTTTATTTTAACATACGCAATATAAATACGCGTGACGGCAAATAACCACTCTTGACTTTTGAAAATTATTAAATCACGACATCGTACCCCCAATCTTACTTACATCTTACCTCTTATCTTATTTGACGCATGCCGTCAAAGCGTCAATGCATACGAGTAGGTCTTACCCCTAAGATGCGCCAATAAATGTTTCACTACAACAAATCTAAGTTTTTTGAACTGAAAACATCCTTAGGCGCGTTGGGTATTTTTTGAGATGGGAAAAAACCATTGAACTCGCGACACTGCTACTGTTACCGACACTTCTGTATATAAGTATCTGTAGTGTAGTCTGTTCAAGTTTTCACTTCTGTCGGCACTCCCGGAGTGCCACTAATTTTTTTTAAACATCAACAGTTATTCCTACAACACACAAATGCTCGCTGCAGAAGAAAAAATCTATCGCTACCGCGGTGAGTGAACTTTACGACACGGTTAAAGTTTGAACAACATAAGACTTATTTGGCAATGCATAAATAGGTTTTTTTAATAAAGTATTTGAGGCAATAGAACAGTTTATTCTGGTAAAACAGTGATTTAAATTTTATCATGTATAAATTACATTAATATTTTATGATTAAAGCATTACGTATATCTAAAAAGGATGTGGCAACGCAATGTGAGCTATAAACTTTGATAACTCATAAAGCGCCAGGACATCCTCAAATGAAGTATGGTCTTTAACACTCACAATATTTTAATAACAACTCTACAGAACACATAAGCATTTTATCATCATCATCATCCACATCCTGAATTTACCAACTGTATAAATAACGAATAGGGCCTTTCTAATGTTTTTTTGAGCCTTTTCCTTTAGCGCATAACGATTTAGCGCGCTGTTATTTAAGGCTGTATTATGTTTATTATAATACCAGCATGGAACAAGACAGATATTATGTGCCAAAGAAAGTACAGGATGGATTTATTAGATACCCATAGACGGCAGAAGACGACGACGCCACGCGGTCACCCCAAAAAACGCTGGCGCGACGATCTGGATGTCTTTAACAAGGACTGGATAGAGTTGGACAAAGTTCGAATCGAATGGAAAAAATTGAGCCTTTGCCCAGCAGTGGGACAGTACAGGTAAGGGATTTTTGATGAGAGACATCTTTCCTCTCGGTTTGTGGGAGTGATTTTGGCAAAAAGGACGGAAATGTGTATCAGGAAACCGGGGAAGCGCTTTGACCAATGAGCGCGCGCGGTGGTCAGATATTTTTCACTACGAGACTTTAATATGGCCTCTTTCATTTAATAGAAATAAGGATTTGTCATGGAAGTTGTATTTCATCATAGCATAATAATGAATACAATGAGCCTCATTCTATTTTTAAATTTCCTTACGGTTAATCGTATTTACGGAACCGTTATCGAATTTTCAATGACCAACTTTCAGAGTGATGAATTCGGTAGATAAGATTAAGATTTGCTTTGTGTTTTCTATTTGTTTGTAATTTTTTGTTTATATGGTGTACAATAAAAATGATGTTACACATCATATGCTACTACTGTAAGGCTCGTACTTTTTTATATATATATATCTGCGGAACTGAAATTGAGCGCCTCACTTTGTTAGGTATGTCAAATCCAAACAATCTGTAATTCACAGCGATCGACTGTAGGTACTTCTTTCATCATCATCATAATATCAGCAATAAGAAGTTCATTGCTAACATTTTATCTGCATATCAATCTCGATGACCAAATAAAAAAAACACCAATATTCGCCTTGCAGGAAAATAATGGGAAGTTAAATATTGTTACGCCGATGCTGTTAAACAATGAGTAATAATCGAACCTTCTCGAACGCTTTTGTCTTGCTGTGTTATTGTTGCTATTGTTTGTGGTTTCGCAGAATGGGGAGTGGCCATTGTGTCGAGGGACCGACCCTTTCCTGGAAGGATCGACATCGTTCTCGAACAATCGAAATGTGTGCGATATAAATAGGCCGGAGAGATGGCCGGACAGTCAGTCTGAGTGAGTCAGTGAGTGAGTGAGTCTCAGCGAGGCTCTGTAGGACTGACGTGGAGGAGGGTCTCGCGTGAACAGTAGTTGCTCCCGAGTCAGTCTGGATTAAGCTATACGTGCGATCATTTCGGTGACTTTAAGTGGTGCAACAGTGGTGTGAATTAGTGTGTTGTGATTACGTGTGACCAAGTTCGTGTATTCATCGTTTAGTGCTGAATAAAAGTGCTATTTTGGTTAAATCGATTCCCATTATTTTATCCCGAACCCTCAGCTCGTAACAATTTGGTGTCAGAAGTGGGATAAAATAATGCCGGTTCTACCAAAGGATAACGTGGACGGTGTCAGGACGAGAGGTCAACGACAACAGGAAATGGATGAAAGGCGGCTTGGAGATTCTCCGGTTCAAGAAGCTCGGCAGAGTCGTCAGCCGATGGAGATGGAATCAGCCGCCACCGAATCATTTGGAGCATCATCATCATCATCATCCGTGGGGCAAGCTCCTGTGACAGGCGATCTTGCTGCTATTATGGCCATGCTTTGTCGTCAACAAGAAGAGCAGCGACGTTGGCAGGAAGAACAGCGACGTCAGGAAGAAAAGCAGGCTCGGTTGCAGGAAGAACAGCGACGTCAGGATAAGGAAGAGCAGTGTCGTCAGCAAGAAGAGCAGGCTCGGTTGCAGGCAGAACAGTGACGTCAGGATAAGGAAGAGCAGCGTCGTCAGCAAGAAGAGCAGGCTTGGTTGCAGGAGGAATAACGCCGTCAGCATAAAGAAGAGAAGCGTCGTCAGCAGGAAGAGCAGGCTCGGTTGCAGAAGGAACAGCGACGTGAACAGGTGGAGCAGACTCGGTTGCAAGAGGAACAGCGACGTCAGGATAAAGAAGAGCAGCGTCGTCAACAGGAAGATCAGCGACGTTGGCCATAAGAGCGTGCTCGACTGATGAGGGAATCGTTCGGTTCATCTGGAAAGGAATTCCAGGAAGTGAAAGAACAGATAGAAATCATGAGAGCCGTGTTTTGGAGGCTGGAATTGGGATCGCTGATGAGAAAGGGACTCTGGGTGTCCTGAAGTACTGGAGACGGCAATGTGGCTCCTCTAGTGGCTACATCTTCAGCGCGAGGTGCGCCTAAAATTGTTCGTGTTGATCGGCTGCCGCGATATGGGGCTAAGAATGCTCGGGACGAGCATGTTTTAGGAGGGGGCAGTGTTACGCCGATGCTGTTAAACAATGAGTAATAATCGAACCTTCTCGAACGCTTTTGTCTTGCTGTGTTATTGTTGCTATTGTTTGTGGTTTCGCAGAATGGGGAGTGGCCATTGTGTCGAGGGACCGACCCTTTCCTGGAAGGATCGACATCGTTCTCGAACAATCGAAATGTGTGCGATATAAATAGGCCGGAGAGATGGCCGGACAGTCAGTCTGAGTGAGTCAGTGAGTGAGTGAGTCTCAGCGAGGCCCTGTAGGACTGACGTGGAGGAGGGTCTCGCGTGAACAGTAGTTGCTCCCGAGTCAGTCTGGATTAAGCTATACGTGCGATCATTTCGGTGACTTTAAGTGGTGCAACAGTGGTGTGAATTAGTGTGTTGTGATTACGTGTGACCAAGTTCGTGTATTCATCGTTTAGTGCTGAATAAAAGTGCTATTTTGGTTAAATCGATTCCCATTATTTTATCCCGAACCCTCAGCTCGTAACAATATTTACTGCTTAAAGGTATTGCATCCAAATTCCGCATTGGGATGATTCTAATCTAAAGACTTCCCGGAGGTAAGTATCTGAAAAAACACCATAGAACAATTTGTCGATAAATCAGAAGCAAGGTTTTATTTGACAGACAGACAGATGTTATAACAATTAGCCGATCCAATTTCCTGTTGGATCAATAACCGCGAAATTACCACTAGGTAATAAAACCAGAACTTTCTAAGATGGCGGGACCGTAAAAGGATGCGGTCAACAAAATGTTCCATTTTTTCAAACATAGAACACTAAAGAACTCTGTGCAGTGAAACACTACAATTTGATTTTATATCATTAAATTAGACGTAATGGTTAAGCTTTTTGAATTAAATGAAATTGATTTATTTGCTAGAACATATAAGATAAAATTAGATATAAATTATAGATCCATTAGAATAATTCTTGTACAACAATTTATTGCTGGCATACAAATATTAATTGTCAATAATATTGTAGCCATCATTATCATTAATCATGTATCATTTAATATAAAAAGTTGAATTAAATGTCATTATAATTTATATATGTATTCACTTAATGTGTTAAAACATTTGTACCTGAACCATTTTTTAAATTTTATTTAGACTACCTAATACTTGCTTGGTAAATTAAAATATACGTGGTCGATCAACCTCTGCACTCTGCCTCCCTACTCTCCGTATTAAAAAAATATTCAGTGAGGGTTTGTCACTGAGTTTTTTTTATATTATTATTTCAAACAAAATCCACTGCTCTTATAAAGGTGGTACTTATGATAAAACTTACAGCTATACTATGTGCTTCTATGATAGCGACGGAAATCACGTAACGCACTAAGTAGGAAATATCTCTATGCCTAATACCTCTATGAAATATTATTACATTATTTATAAATTTTTGTTAGCATTTGACAATTTCTAATAGTTATTTTGGGTTGGTGATTAATAGCGTTTTACTTGGCGGACGTTGATCACCGGACGATATAGATAATGTTCTCGTGACATCCTGTCCACCTAAAGGTAGCTTAGAAGTGATCGCTTTTAGAGATAAGACCGCCACATGTATTTCCGCGAGTCTAATTATATGTTATATATATTGTTTGTTAATTGAGGTAATAATTCGTTTTCAATCTTAGCTGTCTATCTATGGAAAGGGGGGGGGGCTGACGTTTATGACAATTGAAATGGTTTATAAAGGTTAAAGTAGTAACGTAGGACTAACTAGATCAAGAATGCCTGTAGTTATTAATAAAGATGTCAGTAAAACTGCCGTAATATAACGGTACCGCTACCTTATCTATAACCTAAGGTGCCACCACTTTTTTACTGTAGGTACTAACACTAAGCACATAATACCTAGTAGGTACCTACAAAAAAAATGAGTAGCACATTTTATAAGTTCATACGCCATCTATCAAGATCATGGTCTAATTACGATAACGCATTTCAAATTACTATACTTTGTTCTATTCTCATCCATGTAAATATTATGACATTTACATCAGAAGCCGGTTTTTCGGCGGTTAAGAAGCGCAAATTGCTCTTATGTTTGATAGAGAATGACTTACAGTGAGGCGATTCGTGAACGTATTCGCTGCGAATGCGTCGCGAACTCGCAATTCGTGCATGCCCCGTTGTTACAATACGTTAATCACACGTTTTAGTTTCTAAACTAGTGGTTCGCCTCGAACTGAGATATCGCGAGTCTCCGATTAAAACAAAAAAATATTATTTGTATTCTTTGACCATCCAAATAGTGGCACGAAATAAATAACCAAATAACTTGACCTACAGTTTCATTCAAATTACGGCTTACAGGAGTTCATGTAATGTGGTAACACTTTTTTAGGGTACAAATTGCAGTTATTCTGGATTTCACATTTTTGCCTATATTTGTGTCATTTAAGTTACACGCATACCAAATTACAGCACTGTGGGGTAAATGGAATGTGAATTTAGTCAAAGTTCAGTTTTTATTATGGCTAATAACTCAAAAACTATAAAGACTTTCCTAAAAATAAAAACGGAGTTTAAATGTACTAATAAATATCTTTTATTTAACATCCCATTTGACCGAATAGTCTCATTTTCATTTTTTTTTTACTCCTCTTGAACCCCAATATCTCAACAACCTCCCTACATTTTTAGCTGATTTAATCACACAAAAATTGTGCCATCAGTACCTACTTATGTATTAAATTTCACGATGATCGGATCAACGCTCGAAAGTTATCCTCGGACAAACAAACTTACATACATACAACGCCGATTCGTCAAGTTAAATTGGAGATCTCGCTTTATAATACGTTTGTAGTTTCTACAATATGACTAGCTGAAGTGTGGAGGGAGGCACGTGTTTACCTATTGAGAGAAAACACCATGCACGTCGCGACGAACTCACACCTGGCTTTTACACATTGTTTCTTTTTTTGTATTTTCTCTGTTTTAAAATGTAACTGTATTGTATATTGTGTGCTAATGTAGTGAATATTTATTCATTGTCTGTGTCTATGTCTAAACACGCTCGCAACTCGCTAGTGTGTTAAGGCCCTTAGTTAACAATAGCTGACAAGTTTTCTATGTAAATGCGGCGTAAATAAGGTAACTATAGCTTTTAACAGAAGTGCTGGGTACTCAATCATACACATAATGTACGTAACAAAAAATATGATGTATGTTTAAGTGTGACAGGTTCCATTACAGTATCTATTTGATTTGGGATAAGTTGCAAGTAAAAACATAATAATAGAAGAAATTCAAATTTGAAATCCTTTTAACCCTACAGTGGTCGCGTACTAAAACCTGACCTGATTGGTCGCGTGGAGTACTATTGTATACCATTTATAAATTCAAATAAAAATACATTTGAGCTTCAACTATGTTTAATTCTTATTGTAATAGTGTTATTAAGTATTGTTATATTAAAAGCAATCAATAAAAACGAATCACAACCTCTGAGTATAAAAAAAATCAACAAAACAAAAAAAACCTCTAAAATGGCACAAAAAATCAAAAATACTAATTAATGTTTTCTAAACAAGACAGACATACAACATTCGAATGATCGCCACAAATAAACTTTTTGCACGTATTGCATAGTTTTCGAGTGCTTTTATTGCGGCTTCTTCCGCAGTCATGGCAGCGACCTAGGGATCGAGTTGGTGTCTGTGCTGACGTTGTCGCTGTGGTTTCTAGATAATTACAAGAAAATCTCACGCGCAGCACTGAGTGCGTTTGTCAATGATTTAACTTAAAGTACCTAGAAGCGCTCGTAATTTACGTTAGCGGTTTTTGAGAATTTTACAATTCCGTAAGTGTGGATTACATAGGTAATCCACGCGACCACTCTAGGGTTAAGCACAGGATCTAGCTATATAGAACGAATGGGGGGGGGGACTTTGCCCAGCAGTGGGACAGAAGTGGCTAGTAATCATAAAAAACCCTTTAGGTACTTTTGTGTAAAATACCAATATATCTTCGTTTGACCACCATCTCACAAGTAAGCGATGAGATCTAAGATGGGGCACGATGATCTAGAAAACACTTATTAGAGACCGAAATTGTAGTTAAAAAAAAAGAAAAACGACAGTATAGTGTTCCATCTTGAAAATAAGGCACCATAATCACCAATAACACTGATTGAACTAAAGAAGTTGCGTCTCTTTTAAGATTCCGCATGATATAGTACAAAAGTATAAAAAATGTTAAATGAAAATTCTTTTGATAATAGCTTTTCTGTGTTACTTGTCCAATTGTATTTCCAAGACATCACATGCTTGCTTTATTCGGTAAAACAAAATCATTCATTATGTCGAGTGCACAAGGTTGATTTTCTTTTAATTGAATAGCGTAAATGTTTGTGCAAATAGGCCATGTGGACAAGTGCGTGGGACTTCTTAACTGTCTTTATTGTTCGAGATTGTGGGTTATCCATTCAATACAAATGCGTTAGGGTTTTCACGCTCCGTAATTTTGCACAAAAAGCTTTACCACGCTTGAAGATTACGATTACAAATCAATGGAATTTCATTAGGTAGACAGGGTGCTTCGATAGTAAGTATGTAAATCCAATAATAGTAAAAAAAAATGGTATACAACATGAATAATAGTCAAACATCAACACGATGTTGTAGAATGCACATAACATTTTCTGAAATATAATGTTGTAAATCCTAAAATAACATGAAAAAATCCTGCTATTGATTTGATTTAACTTGCTGATAAACTAAATTTTCTCCGTATATAGCATATTTAAGTGTCTCTGCTATAAATAAAATGTGTTTATTTTTAGATAACAATAATATTCATAGAGTTCTTAGCAACTTAATCTAAAACTTAATCATATGTTAGTGGTAGGAACATTAAAATTAAAAGACCGTTATTGGGTCACTCTCCTCATACGGTACATCAAAATAGGAGATTCGTAGCTCTTTGCCAGTCTTTTGGATGGTAGTGGGACTGTCCCACACTCTGCCGCAAACCCTATCCTCAGGGATACGATTGCGATGAAAACATCGATTTTTTTTTTAAAACAACACTTTTCTAAAATACAAACGATATTCTGAGCTGTATATAATTTCTTTGTATGATAACATGTTTTATATCACCTTGGGTAATAGTAATAATAGGGCAATTGTGTTTGATTTCATCTTAATGAAGTAATTGTGCTGTAAATCCAGTGGTTCTAAGATCTTAGCTCACCGAACTAAGATCTCGCGAAAGTGTCATCCCACACATCGCATAACCAATCAACGCCTTTGATAACATAAAGAACATACAATAAATAATACAAAATTAAAGTACAGAAGAAACAGTTGAATCATCTAAAGACCGTTGCAAACGATCTATAGATGGCTGAACTTGCGGATAACACGTCGCTTCGACCAGACGCCAAGAAAGAATTTTGAAAAAGCGATGGACTTGGACCCCATGGTCCTAGGGTCTCCACGCCGAATGACTCAAATAATAATAATTCATTTGTTAAGTATTGTATTTAAACACGAAAATAATTTTGAGCGCACTTTGAGGCAACAACTGGTGAACATATTCTCCCATAGATTTCCCATCGGCTCCCAACAACCTTTCTTTTATGCTTTATTCTTTATTGTACACAAGAAAATACATTAAAAAGTACAGAAATAGAAGACATGTCCAAAGGCGAGCTTAACCCTAAGAAAGGTTTTCTTCCAGCAAACCTTTGAGGCTAGAGAGAGATCATTTTAAAGGTAGGTGAGTGTACAAGAATCATAAATTTGTATACAAATATAAATATATACCTACAATAAAATAAAATTACGGAGAAGGATAGTGCTCTTTAACTTTCCGTTTGAAAGTGTTAAGCGATAAACCTTTATTCGTTTTTTTTTAATATATACAGCTGGGGCCGTTCTACGCTGCACTTTCAGTGCGTTATTATAATTATAGTATTAAGGACGACTTAAATTTAAACATGTTTTATCGCTAACGTACAAGCTGGACTAAATGTCAATAATGTCAAAATAAATATGAAAATAATGTATAATCGGAGAAAATACGGCCACCGATTGTCCATCGTCTGGACTCTATTGTGTGTATATACAATGTATCGACTTATTTGTGGTTTTTAAAGTTATTGCCATTCGCCTTCAATATTCCTACATTATTATTGAATAAATTCTCGATTCAATATCGTCTGTTCGATTTCATATAAGTTCTTTTTTTTTTAATTAGTTAACTTATGATCTCAAAGAACGGCCACTGAATGCAATATTGTAGAATCAATTTATTTTGACCGCGATATATTTTATTCGCATATAATTCCTACACAGACTTGGAACTAAAGAAGAAAGAGCAGTAAGAGAGAGCACTAGAATAAAATAAAAAATTACTTTACCTAGACAGAAAATTTCAGCACATAGTGCTCGGTAACAGGCTATAAAGCCTTTTAATATCTAGTCCATTGTCTTTAAAAACATCTACAGCACATTGAAGCTCAAAATTAAACTTAAGGAATTCTTGTTGAAAAAGTGTTTTACTCCATAGACGAATTGTATAAAGACAAGTATCTGTCGCAAAGCATTTATTTATTATTTATAATATTCTTTTTAATATTGGCATTGTATATATATATATATATATTTGCTTTTTATTTGTCACTAGCTTCCGCCCGCGGCTTTGCACGCGTGTTCTGTCGATAAAAAGTAGCCTATGTGTTAATTCAGGTTATAATCTACGTACATACTAAATGGAATGGATTTTAATGAATCCATTCAGTACTTTTTGCGTTAAAGAGTAACAATTTTTGTTACTCTTTCTGTTACACTTCCACACTTACATCCATACAAACTTTCACGTTTATAATATTAGTGGGATACTATTAATTATCATGTGAATAAAATCGATTCTATTGTTACTTATAAAAAAAGTGCAAAAAAACGTATTTATTGTAGAAAATGTTCCAGTACAGTAACTAAGCATTGTTCTCAAAATTGTCCACCGCCCTTATACTCTCTTTTTGCGTTCCGTACCCAAAGATTCATAGACCAAAGTCATTGACATAGTGACATAGCCAAGAGGATTCGCTAGGTAAAGTTGCAGTGGGCGGGCAACATAGTTCGAAGAAGTGACGGCAGTTGGGGCAGATAGCTTCTCGAGTGGAAACCACGCACTGGAAAGCACAGCGTACGATGGCCGCCCACTAGATGGAAAGACCTGATAAAGATTGCTGGGAGCCGTTGGGTGCAGGTCGTACAAGATCCATCACTTTGGAAATCTTTGGGGTAGGCATATGTTCAGCAGTGGACCTTCTATGGCTGATATGATGATGTTTATGACCTGAAGAGTACCAAAAAACTCTATGGTTAAGCCTAATGATATACGTACTAGGTACTACGTACAAATCTAGGAATGCTAGCTAGCTAGCTTTCCTAGATTCGTACGAGTTTAATTCAGATTTAAGTAAGTAAAGAAGTTTTTCAGCTCTTACAGAAATCAAATGACCTTTATCTCTGAAATTACTTCATTTGGATTGAATATGTATCTCAAACCTGCGCAGTGCTCTTGTGCAGTTGCGCGATAACTAGTGAATTGTAATGTAGAGAATTATCTGCTAATGTTCACGACAGAAATGTTTTGGCAGCGCATAATAACTAGCTTCTGTCTCCTGCTTCTGCTTTGCTGCTGTGCCTATCAGTACTGAAAAAAAACCATCCACTTTAAATTTCAGGAATGCTAAAAATTAGTCGGGAATCTGATTGAATCAGGAGATTGATTAGTTTTTTAGTATTCCTGTGTACGTTGTGGACATTTTTTTCATTAGCTACCCACTCGTACTAGAGGTATCTGAGAACTACATTTGTTTTTTTTATCCAAATCGGTTTTATCAATCCGATTCGTAAACAAAACAAATTGTGGTAGATATGATGATGCGTATTTGTGGATTATGAAACAAATAAATAAAATTCCTACTTAAACAAAAGCTTAAGCCAAAAGCCTTCCCAGAAAGTTCCTCAATAATTAACTGTCAAAACTAAAACTTTAATGCAACGTTAAGTTCATTACATTGTTTAAAAAATAATAAACAAACCCCAGCTATTCGCAGCATCGTGTACAAAACAAACGCTGGAATTAGAAGTTCGTGAGCCAGCATTCTCTCAGTAAGTATTTGCGGGCCACGACAACGGCCAATTAAAACTACTTTTACACTACCTCTAACTAAGACACGATTCTTGGGTGAGTCTTTTTATATTTATGAAATTTAATAATACATTATTCAATTCTATAGTTATAAATAATATCAAAAATACTTTTACTAAAACATACTAATTCTCAGAACATTATTAATAGTTGTTATTTTATGTATTTACGTTGATAGAGCTACATTACAACACTTATCAAATATTCCATACCATGTTATAGGATGATGTCCTATACCTATGCAAAAACTAACACATAAGTATTGCTTTCAAATTACTCTCAACTCAAAACTAAGAACGTAGCAAGTACGCTTAAATTAGCGATATTCCCAGCACTTAGGAACTCGCACTTAACATACCATTTTACAGGCTACAACTCCCACTTCTAAGCATAATGTTTTACGGCCTGTTAAAGGCACTTATTGAACCCTAATCCTTACAAAGCAAGGTTTTATTGGCACGCGAGAAATAAAAGCATAAACAGGAACACCCTGGCTATTGCCTCTCTAACGCCGATAGCGAGTTCAATACACTAGAGTCACAAATACGTAGAAAGCAGGCACATCGGCGCTGAAAACCTGTTTTTCATTTATTTAATTAAATAATTTAAACAGCGTATGATTATCAATTACACTAATTAACAAGCACAAAAACATTTTACAAACAATCGAAAAACAAACCAACATAAACAAATATAAAAATTAAACGAAAAACACACATGATGGAAAAATATTCTTAAGGCGACTCGCGCAGCGATGCCTAAACGTATTAAGGTGGCTTAATATCATTTAAGGAGTTGTCAAATAATACAAACACGTAAAATTTAGAAATGTTTAGTCGCCAAATACGTTTAGGGATCGTAGTGCAAGCCGGCCTTAATCTTTGACTAATTAAATAGTGCCACGAAATATGAAACCACCGTACTTGACTCTACAGTTTCATTCAAATTACAGGTAACGGGGGTGCATATAAATTGGTTAATCTTTTTTGTGGTACATAATCAATTTTTTCTGGATTTCAGACTTTTGCCTATATTTGTGTCAATAAAGCTACACGAATACAAAATTTCAGCATTGTGGGGTCACTGGTGTACCCTGTGAAATTTTGTTTTTATAATGACTAATAACTCAAAAACTACAAGGATTAAACTAAAAATAAAAACTGGGTTGAAATGTTGCACATACGATAGTGTTTGATTTTTTTTATTCCTTCAAATAGAATTGTGTGGTAAGAGGCAAAACATGCCTTCTGAAATAAATGTCTCTTATATCAAGAGCCAGAATTCGTAAATAGAAACAAAAAGTAATAATTATAAAATTGGGAAATCGTGGTTTGTGAGTGCCAAGTATCTTTGTGTAAAGTTTTTTAAGAAGAATACTTGGTTTGAAACCTTTCTTCCGGTTTCTGCTTTTTACGTGAAATCTGACAGAGCCTGAGCGTGCGCCTAACGAACTAGATGCGCAGGCGCTGATAAAGTCTGCATTTCAATAGTGCATGCCTTACTTGATGCGCACACTTCGGACGATATGTAAAATTGTAAACTCTATTTGTAAGGATTTATGTTTATTTTATTATAAATGGATTTCAACAAGGAACATTTGAATATTTTCTATTTCGCAAAAGGCATTTTGTGTCTTTAAAATAAAAAATAATATGAGTACTAAAACGATCAGTTAACAACTTATCTTATTAGACTTTTCAAATTATTGCCTTAATTCTAGAAAGAACCTACAATAAAACATAATATTTTATCGAAATTAAGCGTAATTTTTTGTCAATTTTCAATGAAATGCTTGAGTCTTTGATTTAGTTTCGAGTTCAGGAAATCGTATGTACCAAGCCGTTTTTCTCAACCTACGAGTATAAATAAGTTCGAGTTTGTTAAAATGTAGGTATTAAAATTATAAAGTTTACGTCTTGAATTGAATCGCCTAAACTAAACAGTTCAGAAAAATATTACCTTCCTACATCGCTGCTATTTAATCATCGCTTATCATCAGGTGAGATCGTGGTCAAACGCGAGCCTATAACTAATAAAATTAAAAAAAAATTTTAGTAATTACTCTAATTAATTCAATGGTCTACGCAAAGAACGCATCTACTTGAGAAAACTGTTGGAAATGATGTTTTTGCACCATTTGAGAGATGGTGGGAATGCTCACCAGTACACAGGAAATAATTTTATGCTTCACTTGTTGTAGCCACAGGCGATAGATGGCCTATCGGGGATACACGCAATTTTAATCAAAGCTCACGCAATTATAACCAAACGACTCTACAAAATCAGGCAAAGTACACTTTGAATAATTTATTTTTATAATGACAGCCTTATTCTCTACGCGAATTCCCATGTTAATAAAATATTTAATTTCATTATTTATTTTGGTCCATAACCAACCCGTTTTATTACTCTGAATAATTAACTAAAACAATAGGTTTATAGTTTGTTAATTACACATCGGCATAAAGGCTACAAGATCTTTATGCTGCCACCTGCAATTACTCAGAACACAGGTAGCCACGACATGTCAAATTAATACTCCAGATGCAATCAAAAGCTATTGAAAAAGCGTTTAAACCTTGATGTGTTTATTAAATTGTCGTAAGTAATTTACGAGGGCACAACGACTTGAATATAATCGCTATGCGCATTTGTAACTTGAGGAGAATACTGGTACTTAATGAATAGGGGGATAGTTGTTGAATTGCCCACTTACAATGTTACCTGCGTGTTTATTTTTTGTACGGCATTATATTGAAGTAATCGGAAGTTTTCGATTTATACCATTGAGTAATTTGGGTAAAATTGCAAACACTGATTAATTATAGATGAACCGGAATAATGAGCCGCCAGTTTGAACCAGTAGGCACTGTATAATTAGCAATGATTTGCATGATTATTTAGATGATGGACGAAATTATGGCCTCTAGCCGTTTAACTGCCGTCAGCCGCGCTATAAACCTAACACAATAATCACAGAGCCTGCCGTGGATAATCGATCTGCGCAATTAAACAAATAGCCAGATCGAGACGAGTCCTTTGGTCTCACCATAAAATTTCTTGTTCTGTGTGAGATTACCACAATCTGCGCTTTTTATAGAGAACGAGTCGCGTTTAGAAGTGCGTTCACGTCGTGTCGACCGATCTCTGAGGATGGATCAAGAGCAAAAACTGGTATAGAAAACTAGATTTCCACGTCCGCTAACGTTTAGAACGATTAGCCGCGAGAGACGCATTGTTGATACGCTATCAGCTGTTGCGGCGCAGTCCGGCATGGTAGCGCGCACGGTGCGGTCACCCCGCACCCGCACGCTCGACCGCGCACGCGCGACAACCCTCCGACACTGAACCGATGCCATAAACACAAAAAATGCCGGGAAAAGCGAGGAAATTCGTGCGCGTTACAAAGTTTTTGCTTGCGGGTGTGACATTGTTCTGCGTGAGTTGGATCGCGAGTGTTAATGAATGGCACGCAGGGGTGCGCTGGGGCAGGCGAGTCGACAGGAGCAGATTCACCACCATGAGGACGATAGTGGCGTACTCGGAGGGCAAGCAGGCGGAGATGGAGCGCCCCTCGCCCCTCGCCTGCGACCGTCTCCCGGTCTATCCGGAGATACCACTAATTGTTAGCATACTTTAATTCAATTTTCAACACGAATACGTGAGCGATCTGCAAATAGCTAATCATTTAATCGCCGTATAAATCAACCAAACAAGTTTAATCGTAAAATGACGCGCATCAACTCTCCGGCGCATATCGTTTTATTAATTTTAATAATGATGATCATATTATTCGAGTCAATATACCTATAACATTGGCAATATAGTTTTTTTTGACATAGTAAGTACTAAGTAGATAATGTGGAATTACCATACGAATTGTTATTCGTAACGGGGCGGCGTCATCGATAGCATCAGATCCGATATGCAAATGATTCTGCTTCCTGGCAGATCGACTGAACAGCTCAACAAAAGAGTACTAGGCTTGGTTGTTTAGAATAGATTGAAAGATTTACATAACATTAAGTAAACCTTATTTCAAAAAACTTAAGATATTGACACTACCGTCTATTTACATTCTAGAAATATGTAAATTCGTGAGAAAACACCCCACAACCTGTAACAACTTTGTCACCATGTGAAAGCAATAACTTGTGATGCCTATTCTTATTTAGTGCCTAAATATGTTTTAAGAGACTTGTCAAATCATACAAATACATTAAATTTAACCATGTTTAGTCGCTAAATACGTTTAGGGATCGTTGTGCAAGCCGGGCTAAGCGTATTGAGTATTAAGTTTATGTTAGCGAAAATTTTACTGAAAATTTTAATTTTTAAGCTTTTTATATAAAAAAAGGTGTGCCAATCGGTTTATACTTTTGAAATTCACAGACAAACAAAGATAATAAGTAAAACTAATAACAACATGCTTTTCTATACTATAAGTAATTGACTGCCTCCGTGGCGCAGTGGGCGTATAGCCGGCTGAGACGCAGGAGGTAGCGGGTTCAATTCCCGCCACGGAACAAATGTTTGCATGATCTTCAGATATTTGTTCCGTGTCTGGGTGTTTTTCTATATATTTTAAGTATGTATGTATTTACAAAAAAAAAAGTATATAAGTATTCTATCAGTTATTTGGTTCCCGTAGTACAACCTCTGCTTAGTTTGGGGCTAGATAGCGCTGTGTGAAATGTCCAGCGATATTTATTTATTTATTTATCTATTCTAATCTCTGATTACATAAAACAAAGTCGGCTTTGTTCGAGCACTTATAACTCGAGAACGGCTGGACCGATTTTTATGATCTTTGGTTTGTTCGATTTGTCTCCGGTCCGAATACTCGTAGCAGAATAACTATTAAAACAACGGAAAATTTCACGAAATAAAAAGTTATTAAGAAAATTCATTTTGTCATACAATGCAGCTAATGTTGGCCGATTGACAATTATACCGGGACAACACAGTGGCAGCCCGCGTCATATGCATGTCAAGGCGGTACGAAGTTCGATGGGTCAGCGTATTATAAAGAGGAAAGATTTGTATATTTGTATGTTTGTAACGAATAAACTCAAAAATTCCGATTTCAAAAATTCTTTCACCATTAGAATATTACATTATCCTTGAGTAACATATGCTACTTTTTACCCAACTGCGCAGAAGAAGCGTAATGTTTTTATTGAAAAACTACGCGTGCAAAGCTGCGGATTGGTCAGCTAGTGCAAGATAAAACAAATAAACAATATACATACAAAAACGTATGTATATTGTTTATTTGAACGAATGACCTAGATAAACTATCTTTCAATTAAAAATGAATGCGTCTAGATCGGTCCATCCTTTCCGGAGCTACGAAGCCACATTATCTGTATGATAGACTTTTACAACCTGTTTTTTTTATGTATGACATTAATTTAAAACACACGTCCGGAATCGTATTAACTGATTTTAGAGATTTACTAGCCTGTAGCTTGAATATTTATCCAGTAATCGACACATTTCCAATAAACAATTTTTGATAATGAATTTGAAAAAACCTATTTTACAACAATACTAGCCATAAGCCCTACCCGTGTTTTCATTTAATGTCGCACATAACGAAACGTGTAGTATACAAAAACACACAGACAGAAATATGTGTCAAACTTATAACACACCTCTAGTCGTATAGCGATAAGACCGCCCATTGTACTATTTACTTTGTCTTCTTTTTGTCTATAATTTTAATTTTTTACTAGCTTCCGCAAGCGAGTTCCCACAACAAAAAGTAGCATATGTGTTAATCAAAGTCATAATCTACGTGCATACCAAATTCTCATCTAAATCGGTTTAGCCGTTACGACGTTATTAAGTAACAACCAAACAAACATCTAAACTTTCGCATTTATAATATTATTGTGATCTTGTAATAAAGTGTTTTAATTATTTCATTCTTACCACTTTTTGCTTTAATGGTTAAAAATATAAAGCAATACAATAATGAAATATTATTCATCAGTTGAGCAATGCTCCTGCTCGTATTTACACGTAATTTACATATTTTTCCCATATTACCCTCGATTCTACTACTTATTTTCTTACTAGCTGTTGCTCGCGACTTGGTACACATTACACTACTAAATGTGTATGTAACCTAGAAATAAAGCTAAACTCGCTGTTGCAACTTGACTTGACACCCCATTTTTATCCCCTGGGACCTGATTTTATGGATAAAAAATAGCCTATCTATATATATTATAATAATCCATGTTATAATCTACGTAAGTACTAAATTTCACCGAAATCGGTTAAGCCGTTACGACGTGATTGTGTAACAAATAAATAAATAAACAAATATCTAAACTTTCGCGTTTTAGTGTGATTAACACAAAGGTGTTTTTGCTATATCCAAAAAAATAATGGAAACTTTCCTCATTTCTCAAGCAACAATCAGCCTTATGCAAATATTAGCAACTAGAATGGATGAGAAAAGATATCTCGGTAATATATGGCCTATTGTCACTTCGCGTAGGTACTGAACTTCCTGCTGCAAATGTAGCCATTATTCTAAAAGCTAGAAAGAGCCTTTGGAAAGTTAGATTTATATATCATTTGTAACTTCTCATATTTTGTAGAATAGAAAACGACGCTCTTAAAGCTTGTGTGTGCTAGTGAAGTGACATTTCAACAAGTCTAATGTCGAATGGTAATGTTATTTATTCTAAGAGTTTTAAACCATCTTAAACTCTCAAGCCTAAACGGGACTTGAACCCGCAACCTTCCTTCTCAGGATCATGCTTGTCACGTCAGGGTCGAAATTAGTGAGATGATTTAGATTCCAACTCAATTCGATGACGATTTGCGGGTTCAAGTCCCGTCTAGACTTGAAAGTTTTTGTGATGGTTTAAAAATCTTAGAATTTTCCGTAAGTGTTCGGATAACACTATAAAAATAAAATAGTATAAGATATTTTTTGGATTATAATAGGTGTTAAAATGGTGGATCTTATCAGTTAGGTTTATAAAAATGGAGCGTTACACAAAAGAAGAACTAGTTATCGTTGTGAAAACGCATTACAAAAAATGGTTAAAGTTACTGTTCGCAAACGTCGCGGAATTTTTGGTCGAGAAAGTGTACCTAATGTGTCCACCATTCGAAAAATCGGCGTTCGCTTCACTTTACTCTATTGCCCATTGAACGAATTGCCAACGCTTTGCATAGTTTACTGGTTTGAGCTCCTGAGTAAGCTGAATCTTGTACGGGTGAAGGTGGAGGTTTTCGTTAAAATTCGCTGCTTAGTGCTTCGTGAAATTTGAAGTTGTTGAACATGTTGCCGGATTGATGTTTTCAGGTTTTCGACCACACTCTCGTTTACAGCAGCAATGTTTTCAAGATATCTAACGGTACGTCGACGCAGAGGACACTTAATGTCCACAACCGACCCAGTTTCTTCAAATTTTTTGACTACTCTTCGAATTGTCTCAGCGTAACTTTCTCCATTTAATTAATGGGTTTTTACAATGATAGCTCGTTTTTCTTTTGTATAACGCTACATTTTTATTAATCGGAACAATCACAGAACAAAAGGCTGTCAAATTTCAGAGTTGTCACATACACGAAAAAAAATAGCACAATATTTAAAAAATGCACACTTATTAAGACACCCTATACAAACAAACAGCTTGATGAAATGTTAGTTTATTAAATAATTTAAGTATTTTGATCCCAATAAATCAGTAACTAAGTAGGAATTGTTTTTATGTAACTTTTGGATTCAAAGCTAGGTATTGAACTTTTTATACATATACATATATATGATGTATACCACACTAAAAATTAACAAACAGTATAAAAAATAACCCTTGCCTTTTGTGTTAACAAAAAATGCCTATGATGCTATTTTGTGATAAAATTATAAGAAAATCTTAAAACGTTTTATGTAATCAATATATGTCGCTGACTGTACTACAACTATCGTCCAAAGGAATCAATTGTAAATTCATGAATTCCACAAACAATAGATCAATTTATACCGAAGAATTGTTAAATTGTTTAAAAAACAAATAAAGATAAAATGTAGGTATATGAAAAAGATAATTATCTTTTCTAATATATCACGTACAGTTTCCATGGAATATCAGTGACTCAAAGCTTATAAATGACTGTACGGATAACAATCTTTAGTGCTTAGATATCGCGACTATCTCGCTTCTCCGCTTAGGATATTGTACTTTCGACCTCCTTTGTTATACATCATTAAATGAGTAAAATAAGGTAATTCATTTTTTACTTACTCACATAGTTTAATAGTACCAAAACCATGAAAACAACGTTAGTAGATCTATAATTCAAACGAAATAGAGTAGGACTCTACATTTCTGCAAAAAGGAAAATCATAAAGTACGTAATAGTACGTAGACGAGTATAAATTAAAAATTCACTCCGGACCCTCTTTTTGCTTCAGAGGTTAATAACTAAGAACCACCTCAGTTAAACCAGCTTTCTATGAAAACCGCGTTTGGGAACTTCGATGCCACAGACAGACAGATATAGGCGTCTATCTTATACGTTATATATTTTACGTCGGTGGTTATAAAGACTAGGAATGAAGAGGTTTAATTTTAAAATAAGGTTCTGTTTATTTAAAAAACTAACCACGCTATTGTTCTATTTCAGTAATGTTCACCCTCAAATTCGTGTCTCCATTTGCTTACGCCTGGTATGGGGGCGCATTTACATAAAAAGCCGATTGCAGCGTTTGTCGGTGCTTACCGGTGAAATCGCATATTGTGCTTCAAAACCTTTAAGGGATCGTCATGTCAACTTATAATAGCGCAGTTATTTTCCTTACATTAATCAAAGAAACAGGTTTTTCGTAAAATGAGCTGCATTAAAGGACCCACAGTTTGCAATCAAAATGTTCTGTAGGTTTAGCTAATTTCAAACACGCTCGTAAGCAATTCTCAAACCGCTGCAAACTATTTTTACCCATAAAGTATGACTCCAGATAGATAGATTATTGCTCTTTATTGCACACAACATCAAATACAAAACAATAAACAAAGAAAAAAAGGATTGTGTGGTTTTGTGAAACCACGGTAAAAGTGAAACTTTGTTTCACATTATAGACATTTTTCCTTGTTGGCACAAATGAGTAATAGTCTATACACTACACGGTCAGCTGATGCGAACTATAGGCGGCGCCATATTGGCCTCGGCTGCTCTGACGAGCGCCTTTCACTTTATCCCTACTCCGCGGCCGACCGTCACGCGACATGCAACACACAGACGAAAAAATTTGAGACGATGTAATAAAAGTTTCACTGTAAAATACTTAAATAATTAAAAACAACAGAAATGCATATAAGGTGGTATTATCGCTTAAAGTAGTTATAAAACCTGACTGTACACGTCTATGTTATAGTTCCTTAATACACAGCCGCCAGCGCCTCTATGTGCGTAGAAATGCGTTGTGCAGGGCGTGCAGCATGGCGGGTGTGCGACCTGAAACGCTTCAGTTTTCACTCAGGACACTTACATGCATGTGTTTGACATAGAACGCCTCCCGCCATAATCCGCCGACTCGAGCGGGCATCCAGGCATCGGCATTAGGAAGCCGGCAGACATCAGTAATCTGCTTTCTGTGTGACTTCAGCGCAGTTCTGAAATAGTTGAACTTGAGCAGGCTTTGTTGAGATAATCTATTCCGATGCCGGTCACGAATGGAAAATAATCGAAATCAATATCCTCTACGAGCATTTCTAATAGCACGCCGCCATCGACCATGTACCGTGTACGTACAGAGTGGTGTGTGCAAATCGCTTTATAACTTCACATTTACTCACGCCTGGATCAGATTGTATCAGTAAGCTCCAGATATAGGAGTTAGTATCGAAATCATACCCCCAGTATTTCTAATAGCACGCCGCCCGATCAGATACCTTATAGAGCTTCCGATGTATGCGAATCCTATCATTTCTCACGGTCGAATCTTATAATCGTGTTTCAAAACTGCAGAAATAGGTATGTAGAAAGAGACCAACATAAAAAACCTACAGAAGCCTATATGCATTGGAAAAAAGTTTCGATATTCAGAAAAAAATACCCAGCATAAAGTCCTCGAAAGTGTCATGAAAAAAAACCGGAAAAAGAACCGCGCACCGAGGATTCCTTAAATATTTTTTTTTTATGTGATAACTACAAATTATTCAATTTCGGATTGTTTTTCCTTTACTTGTGCTCTGAGACCTAGTTTCTTGTCAAATTTCAAGATCCTAGGTCAACGGGAAGTACCCTATATAGATTTTGATTTATTTGTGAGCAAAATATGCGACATAAATGGCCGTATTTTTTGATTGCGTCTACTTAGAAACTTGATATTTTTATAGCTCCAAGGGACCATAGATATTTGATATTAATTTCAACACACTCTTGAGAAAACGGATCTTGACAGACAGACAGACAAACGGACAACAAAGTGATCCTATAAGGGTTCCTTTTTTCCTTTTGCAGTATGGAATCCTAAAAACAAAACCAGGCACTAGCCAGGCTAGCATGAACAACGTAGAAAAGTTTATCTATACGGTAAAATAAAAAATGCATTAGCAGTAAATTACATTGTAAAATACATTGTAAAATACACATTCGAGACCGTACAAATGTTCCTATATTCTACGCTATGTCACTATTCAGAAAAGGTGTCGGTTTTTCGAACACCATCTAACAAAAACGTTGCAAGTGACATTGCGCTCCCTACAGGACAACGACACTTATCTATAGATATAAATAGATAGTTATTTCCGGAAACCGCCGCTGGGGGACTAACGTAATACTCGTACAGTCAGCGATATAAGGTTTATAACAAATTAACATTTTCAACCTCCAATAAGTAACTACCTATTTACTACGTGTCTTGTTATATCGATATTAAATTAAAACACGGGTAGAGCTACTGTTGTTAAATCGTTTTTTTTTTGTCAAATTCATGACCATGGAAAATTTTAAATTATTTAACTACATTAATATCAAGTTCTTAAATATCAATGAAACAGCCTGTATAAAAAAACGTTAACAAATCATATTCATTGATCATGTAAGTAGGTATCTGTTAAACTGACTAAGCGGCATCGTCGCAAATGCGCCACCGTTTTACGTTAAAAATTGTTTATTGGAAATGTATCGATTTGGAAAATTTTCAAGCTACCAGTAAATCAGTTAATACGATTTTGGATATGTGTTTTAAATTAATGTCGTACAACAAAACAAGTTGTTTAATACAAAAAGATATAGATCTAAAGCAGAAAGAATATTGCATCCTAATATAAAATTAATAAAAAAATAGCAAACTAAATACCGTTGTATAGTCGGGTAAAAAGTAGGCATGTATATTTTTAGTCACCAACCACGCGTGCAAAGCCGCGGGCAGCTAGGTAAAATATAGATTGTTTATTTAAACACAAGACGAGTAAAAAAAATCTGGAAATCATCCTTCTACAAGTTATTGTTGCAATCTTTAAACACCAGTTAGCGACGCTATCTGTCAGCTCATTGTACATTGACCTGACTGTAACTACATCAGTGGTTATCTTCCATGCATCACTACTAGGTATTTACGTCCAAATGCATACCTGCCAGTTTAATGGCCGTGTCTCTAAAGTGCTTGTGACATGATGATGCTACAGCCAATTCAAGTTCACGCAAATAAACATTCTCATATCTAATTGATCGAGCGAAGCGAGATCTCTAAATCAACTTGGGCAAATCGGCGTTTTATGTATGTATGTATGTATGTTTGTTTGCCCGAGGATAACTTTCGAAGCGTTGATTCGATCATCGTGAAATTTGATACATAGGTAGATAGATAGATAGATATAGACATTTATTTCGACACAAGTAACAAACACACAGAAACTACATACAGTGGATAAACGAAGACAGACAATTAATTAAACACAATAAAATACAGACAATTTAAAAAACATTACTTAAGCAAAAAAATAATAAATAGTACTAAAAATACGTATCCAGTCACTATGAGCCCTGTGCCGAAAAAGGGGAATGGCTCAGCATTATACTGAACAATAAACCTATTGCTCAGCGCTGGTTTACAGCCATTAAACCTGCATTGGCGCCTCGGACGTCACTCAAAAGTTAAAACTTAGCAGTGCCCTATTTGAAAAAGATAAGAAAATGAAAAAATAAAAGAATATTAGTAAAAGAATAATTACAAGATGCCTGCCCACCCAATTGTACCTACCTACCTGTCGAGTAAAACACAGCTAATAATAAAGATAATCATAAAAATAATACAAAAATAAAAAACAAGTAACAAGTACTCATAGGGTACCCTCATACACGGTAGGTAGTGATGGCACAATTTTTATGTGACTAAATGAGCTAAAAATGTTGGGGGGCTGTTGAAATATTGGGGTTTAAGAGGGGTAAAAAATGAGACTATTAGGTCAAGTCAAATGAAAGTACTTATTAGTAGATTTAGACTTCGTTTTTATTTTTAGTAAAGTCTTCATAGTTTTTGTGTTATTAGCCATAATAAAAACTGAACTTTGACAAAATTCACAGGGTACACCAGTAATCCCACAGTGCTGTAATTTTATATGCGTGTAGCTTAAGTAACAGAAATATAGGCAAAAGTCTGGATATTTTTTTTGTTTTTAGGGTAGACTCGCGACATCTCAGTTCGGGGCGAACCACTAGTTTTTAAAACCAGTGTAACGTTTGCAACTTACAAGATATATAAATACACAAGCTTCCACATCCTTCCTTTATTGGTTGGAATAACATCTGTACTGCACTAACGTATTGCATTGGGTGGTATACTCTTTCTAACCTGACCCTAGATCTCCTAACTCCTTGAAATAACGGAAGACTTTAGGTTAATGGCCTCTACAAAGCACAAGTCCGACCATGTATGGAGTACTGCTGCCATCTCTGGGATGGCTCGGCCAAGTATCAGCTTGAAGCCCTTGATTCGATTAAGCGACGTGCTGCTAGACTCATTGGCGATAACTCCCTAGTGGAAGCTAATTTACAAAGTCTACAGCACACACGCCGAGTAGCCAGACTTTCAGTTTTTTCATTTTGGTGAATGTGTGCAAGATCTTCATGACCCCTTCTTCCCCCTTCCATCACCGGGCAAGCAGACGTACCGAGAAGTACATCGCGGTACTTCGGGTACAGTCGACATACCATCTTGCCGTACCAAACGATTTGCTTCAACTTTTCTTGTTAGCTCGTGTAAGGCACTTGTCTCACCGCCGGCGAGTAAGCGATTCAACTATTTTCTCGCTCAAGAAACGAACAAAAGATATAGATTCCGTATCAGTAAAAAAGACACGTATATTAATAGTTGATCGCTAGCCGTTCACACTGCTGAGAGACTATTTTGTCGGAGCGACTACAACACTCGCTCAGCGATACTCGCTCAGCAATACGCGCTCAGCGATGATCGCTTGGCGGTCAGATCACACGCCATGAGATGATGAGTATCGCCCGCCGCACTCGCTCACTCGCTTTATAGCCCAGCGAGACAACTATAGGAACTACACACTCGCTGCTCGCTGCTCGCCAACTCGTTTCTAGTTTCTAGCTCTACTCGCTTCTCGCTCATCGCCGGCGGTGAGACAAGTGCCTAAGGAGTGGAACTCACTTCCGGCGTATATTTTTCCGGACCAGTATAATCTCGGAGTCTTCAAGTCCAGAGTGAACAGGTTCTTTTAAGGCAAGTGTGCTCCATCTTCGATCCCGCCATCAATTTCAGATGAGGTAGTAGTCAAGCGCTTGACTATCACCAACAAAAAAAAATGGTAGTAGCCTTCTAGGATCTCCGTGGATGTTGTTGTGGTGGTGTTAGCGGATGAGTCCTTGCAGGCCCGTTCTCAGTCTGGCATCGCTTGTGGCCATACAGTGAAGTATCACGTGCTCCACAGTATCTTCTTCTTAAAGACATCCACGACAAAGGCGTGGCCATGGTCCCGATCTTTAAGAGGTGATTATTAAGTTACACAGTGTCGCTATTCCAATGATGAATCGCGTTTATTAACATCAAGAGTTTATTATTCAAACAACCATAAACAGAAGGCAAGTCAGATAATTGAAATAGTTAAGCTAGCTACAAAAAAGACATTTACGGATAATATACAATCATTATGCCGACTAGCCGACGTTTTTCAAGAATATTTGCTATGAAAGAAATTATAATATGCAACCTAATCGAAACTAGTAAAAAATAAATAGATTATTTTATGTGGTCGTTTAAAAAAACTATAAAATTATCATATTGGAAGTAGTATTTTAGTAGCTTACAAGTTGTATTTTTACACACTTATAAAAATGTGTGGTGTTATAAAGTTTAATTATATATCTCTTAATCCAGCTTATAATCTTTCTTTGTATCAAATTTTATCGAAATCGGTTCAACCGTTACAACGTGAAAGCGCAAACCAATAAATAAACTAGCTTTCGCATTCATAATGATAATACTATGTTAATACTTACCAATGTAAATATTTATATATTCTTTTTGTTAGAAATTGGTGCACATGGTCCTGGTGATTTTTGAAGGAGACTGGCGAACGCCTAAGCGCGTGGGAATCCATTCACTATGAGATCACTGGCTCTTGGCGCGATACAAAAAATGTTTTACTTCAAGTCTCAGAAAATGTTTTAACACGCAGCATTATATTTTTATTATACTGCGTAACTTTACGTTTCGTTTTACGATAATTGAGAAGTTTCTTTAGTGGGCGAACGTATAATGCCTAATTATAATATAATAGCTTAGAAGGTATAATAAATAACTTATACTAGTGGTTCGCCCCGAACTGAGATCTCGCGAGTCTACCCTAAAAACAAAAAAATATTATTCGTAATCTTTGACTATCAAAATAGTGCCACGATATAAACAACCAATTAACTTGACCTACAGTTTCATTCAAATTACAGGTAACGGGAGTTCATGTTAATTGGTGTCCTTTTTTGTGGTACAAATTGCAGTTATTCTGGATTTCAGACTTTTATCTATATTTGTGATATCTAAGCTACACACATACCAAATTACATCACTGTGGGTTCACTGGTGTACGCTGTGAATTTTGTCAAAGTTTAGTTTTTATTATGGCTAATAACTCAAAAACTACAAAAACTACTAAAAATAAAAACGGGATCGAAATATACTAATGAAGACCTATAATTTAACGTCTCATTTTCATTTTTTCTTACCCCTTTTGAACCCTAATATCTCAACAACCCTCCAACATTTTAGCTCATTTAGTCACACCAAAATTGTCCCATCTCTACCTATGTATAAAATTTCACGATGATCGGATCAACGCTTCGAAAGTTATCCTCGGACAAACTAACATACATACATATAACGCTGATTTGCCGATTTGAAGTTGATTTAAAGATCTCGCTTCACTCGATCAATTATTTTCTAACTTTCAAAACACAATTCAAAACACATTGAATAAAAACTAGAACATCATAACTAGTATAACTAGTTCATCTTGCAATTTACATTGTGTATGGATGATATTAATCGGTTATTAATGCCTGGGTCCAGTTTACTAATCTTCTTTGTTAACTTACTTATGGTGCTCCCACGCAGTTATATAACTTTATAAAATTCACAAAAGTCGTAGAACATTTGTTGTTCTCGTAAGTGTCAAGAATTGTCACCCCTCGGGATATCAAACTAGTTCCTGTATAAAAGAGGATGTGATTTTTTTACGAACGCTTCCCATCTTGTTGGGTATCGTTAAATAGGTCTTACAAAACAGTATAAGGTTTCAGTTTCACAATGGATACTTATACTATAGAAGAACTTTATGAGGTTACATGGTTTTTCTTTCTTCGAGTATGGTTATGTTGCTTAGAATAGAATGTGAAGCTGGTTAGAATAGCTATCTTGAGCAGCTGATTACCATCGCCGTCATGCAAGTAGGTATATCATACAGGTTTATGACATACTCGGTACTAGACATGACCAAAATAGAAACAGACCCATTAGTCTGAAGACAACCTCCGTGAATTTTATCTATGTTTTATTATTATGAATAAGAACGATGCCTAATCGTACTATTGCCTAAATATGTTTTATGAGGGTTGTCAAATCATACATATACGTCAAATTTAAACAAGTCCTTTATATTTTTTTGTACAATGTTTATTGATTTATGCCTAATTATTATCTTGTTTTGTTTAAATTAATTATTTTTTGTATATAATTAGTTTTTCACAAATAATTTTGATGTTTTTTTAATAAATAAAAGAATGAAATTATTATACGTTTAGGGAGCGTTGTTAAGCTGGGCTAAGATAAGAATTAGATTATTTTCATAATTTTAGGAACACATTGTATTGTATCGCAAACCATCTACATTTAATGTTTTATTATTTAATTATTAACGTTACTTCTATACAAATAATAATAATATTAGAATGTGGTAATGTTGTGATTTTGTCTGGATGTAGGTAGGTGGTAATCTCCGGGAATACTAATCCGATTCTGAAAATTATTTAACAAATAGGAAGCTCAATACCAAGTACTATAGGCTAAGTATTTGTAATTTTGGTTAAAATCTAAAAATCTAGACTTTTATAAGTGTGTATTATCTTTTATAAGGTTATCTGGAAGAGAATGCTCTTTAGCATTAAGTTTGCCTTTGTACATTTTTTTATGTGTGCAAAAAAGTATTTTACATTACATATATTAAACATTTATTTTCACAGAAGTATAAGATACATGCTATTCACAGGACGGTATGTGAACACAAAATGATCACTATCTCCCACCTTAGGTATAAACCTGAGTTGTGGGAAGGTAGTCTCTTTCATCCGTTTTTATACATAAGCGCAGTAGGTACTTAAGGGTATTAAACAAAATATAATTATTTATTTATAAAGGATATGCATTATCAGTAATAAATATTAGGATGTTTGTTTTGTCGTTTAAATAGCTGACCCTTCCCGGGTGTACACGGATTATTATGATAATAAAATATAGCCTATTACAATGAGGGATAAATAGTGTAACTTGTTATAAGTGAAATAATTTTCAAAATCGGTTTAGCAGTTCCAGAGATTACCCATTACATACAAATTTTACCCCTTAATAATATTTTCGACGACCTCCGTGGCACAGGGCGATTAGACGGCTGAGACGAAGGAGATTGCGGGTTTGATTTCCGCCTTGGATGTTTGCATCATATACAGACATTTGTTCCGGTTCTGGGTGTTTATTTATTATATATTATAAGTACCTATGTATGTAGAAAAAAATATGCATGTATTATTTTATGTCTAAGTTACCTAGTTCCCTTATACAAGCTTTGCTTAGTTTAAGGCTAGATAGTGCTGTGTGAAATGTCTTGCATTATTTATTTTGAAAAGTCTTTGACCTTTAATGTGCAGGATGTTTAACTTCAAGTTTGTATGCACCACGTGATTATTATTAAACGAACATCATTTCACTTCAATAAGTCTTAGAACAAGTTGCCACTAAACGCAGTATGCATAAATCTTCTTCAATTGATAAATATAAAAAGGTCATATAAGTAGAACAACTTTATTCATGTTATGCTAAAAATATCTATCGGACGTGTCTTACAGTCGCGCGCGACTGACCGACGTGACTTACCGATCTGCACACCGTTTCGGCCATCGTGACAACTTATAAAAACTAAAAAGTCTAAAAGTTCTAAATTCAAAATGTTTTTATTAGTTGCCTGCCTCCGTGACGCAGTGGGCGTATAGCCGGCTGAGACGCAGGAGGTAGCGGGTTCGATTCCCGCCGCGGAACAAACGTTTGCATGATCTACAGATATTTGTTCCGTGTTTGGGTGTTTTTCTATATATTATAAGTATGTATTTACAAAAAAATACATATAAGTATTCTATCAGTTATCTGGTTCCCATAGTACAAGCTCTGCTTAGTTTGGGGCTAGATAGCGCTGTGTGAAATGTCCAGCAATATTTTATATTTATTTATTTATATTTAATTAAAATCACAAGGATCACATTGAAACATCAGCCAGATTCTCGTCGGACGTCCGAACCGAACGCTTATAGTCACGTCCGCGACTTTTGCAGACAGTTTGCAAATATCACGTAATAGTGGTGGCCAGTTACAGTAGTGGCGCCCGTAAGTCGCGACTATAAGTCGCGTTCGATAGTATGTTTCTAGCTTTAGTGAGGACAATGACTTTTCCGGCTAATCATATTCTAAAGCATGTATAAACAGAGAGAAGCATACATACGTTAGTATTCCATAAAAATAACTGAGGCAGTTACTGTTTTATGACTGAGAACAATTTATAAAGGTTTTTTTATGAACCATAAGGATGCACAGTTATACAGAAAACATTTAAAAAAGGCATAGAAGTCTTCTCTTTAATTTTTTCATGTTATCGTAACGTGATATTTACAATTTGGTTGTGTATGCTAATTTTCGTAAAAACATTTGTATATTTTCGTATTTGAGTTACTAGGTTTCGCCCCCGGTTTCGCACGCGTGGTTTATCAATAAAAAGTATAAAGTAGCTTAGTCTCAATCCAGGTCATCTTTCGATGAACCAAATTTCATCGAAATCGGTTAAGCCGTTACGACGTGAAAGCGTAACAAACAGATAGACAGAGAGACATAGCACTTTCGAATTCATAATATTAGTATGGATCAGGCAAATATCGCATTTAGTAAAGAATTAAAACACAAAACATCTTGAAACAATACTATAAAATATGTGCAAAACAGGAATGCACAGAATTTGTAATAAAACTACATAGGTACAACAACAATCTACATAATCTTGTTTACGATTATTACAAAACTTTAGGAACCCTACTTGATTATATTCTCAACATTTTAATCACAAAATAGATAAGTACAGAAGTCAAGCTCGGGCCCATTACCTACACTCGAGCGTAGCGCTAAGACTGGCACTTTCAATATTCTACAACCAAATACACAACAATTTTGATAAAAAAGTTTTATCAGTGTCACATAAACATTTAAACGTAAATTATCACAAGTAAATTCACAACTCCTCGACGACCTTTGACGACCTCCGTAGTACAGTGGGCGAATAGCCGACTGAGACGCAGGAGGTAGCGAGTTCAATTGTACAAGCTCTGCTTAGTTTTGGGCTGGATAGCGCTGTGTAAAATGTTCAGCCATATTTATTTATTATTTATAACTAGCTAACAAATTATATCCCACAAAACATGATTTGCGTATCTCTAAAGCGCGGCACTCACGGCTGGCGTTCGTTCGACTAGATCCGAGATCTTCGTACGCGCACATCATGTGTGCATGCGCCTGTTATCGCACATTATACTAAGTTTAACTTCTGTACTAATCTGTGCTTTAATGGAGATGAGAAAACCTTGGACGAAATTCAATTTTAATACCTATAGCAAAAACTGTAATCGCTTACGATTCTGGCACTATTATTATAATACTTTGGGTACATTATAAATGGCCAGACAGACAGCGTGATTTATCGGAACTTTAGCCTGTAAAATGTTAGACTGAATGAAAAAACTTGGCTCGCACTGTGAAAAAGAACTAGACTTTTCTGTGAATATTCGTAAGTAAACATAAACTTTAGTTCAAGTACCTAGTAATATTATATTACTAAAGTTGAGAACAATATGTTTGGATCCACAGAATAATAGGTATGGAGGTGGGTTATGCTTTTTTTGACAAACCACGCGTGCGAAACCGCGGGCGGTCAGTTAATTTATAATAATGATAAAAATAAATTACGAAAGTTTTCTTAGTAAAATTATTCAATTGTTTGGAAGCTACGATGCACAGACACAGACAGTTAAAAGCTTCGTACACTTCGCAGTGCGGACATTTAAAGTTGGCACTTCTTGGGTAATGTAATGACTGTGGCGAAATAATCTGATTTGATTACATGCCATTACTGGCATTATCCGCACACCTTCGCAAGTGAGTTATATTTTAGACCAAAATAGACCACATTTCCGATCCAAAATATCCCTCACGTTCGTATTTCGCGATCGTGAATCATTACACTTATTGCTGCTATTATTTTTAACAACATTCTAGTCTTTAGTACAAAAAAATGTATTTTTGCACTTTACAGAACTACAGTGTATAATTATTTGAATGCAAAACTTTGTAAAAACCAAACTGAATGTTTTTCTGCTACATGTCTGACTACATTTTATTATCATACTCGTAGTTAGTATTAGAAATGTGAATTTTGGATATTGCTTTTACGGCTTACGTACATTCGTGCGCAATTTCAGTTCTGTTTAATAAAGAATGCCATTACAGATACTTACATCTAATAAGGAGTGGCTTGTACAACAATGCCTAAACGTATTTAGTGGCTAAAAATGATTTAGAGAGTTGTCAAATCATACGAAATCGACGACCTCCGTGGTACAGTGGGCAAATAGCCGACTGGGACGCAGGAGGTAGCGGGTTCGATTCCCGCCGCGGAACCAATGTTTGTATGATCTACAGATATTTGTTATACGTATACAAAAAAAGTATATAAGTATTCTATCAGTTATCTGGTTCCCATAGTACAAGCTCTGCTTAGTTTGGGGCTAGATAGCGTTGTGTGAAATGTCCAGCCAATTTTATTTATTTGTTTATACAAATACGTCAAATTTAAACATGTTTAGTCGCTAAAGACGTTTAGGCATCGTTGTGCAAGCCGGGCTTAATCTTACACAAAACAACTTAATTTACGTACTAATACCATTTTATATTTAGAACATAATATAACAAATAATATAATATAATATATTATAATATACAATTAACTAATCATAATCTATATCTATATATATAAAACAAATTCGGGTTAGTTACACCATTTATAACTCAAGAACGGCTTGACTGATTCAGATAATCTTTGATTTGTTGGATTTAGCTTCGCCCCGAATAGCAGAATAACTATTAAAATATCGGAAAAATTCAAATTCATTTACTCATACATAAATGCAGCCGATTAACGATTCAACCGGCGACATACATTGGCAGCCCGCGTCATATGCATGTCAATCTAGTATAAAATAAAATAACACTAATGCAATAAATGAAATACCTAATATCTATGGAATTAATTAAGACTTTCACAATAGAGCAAGCAGGATCTCTGAAAAGTCCGAAAAGATATCTACATGCAGTTGTACGTGTGCAAGGGTAAGTTGTATGTGTGAAGCAGTTAGTTTTACGTGTGAAGCGGTTAATCGTACGTGTGAAGCGGTTAATCGTACGTGTGAAGCGGTGAACGCATTCAGGCTCGTCACTCGCATCGTTGCTCACTTAGATAAGCCGGCACTAGAGACCGTTTAGACTAGAAATTAACCTAGTTTATGTATATATGAAGCCAAACTTAGCGTACTAGCTTACTTATACTATCCTAGCCTGAAAAATTCATAAATCCCTAGAAATTGACGTTTAACATTTTGGTTCTGTTGCAAAAAACTTTCAAGCTATCAAAATGTCTTGAAGTTTTTATTTTCATATACGAATTCTGAGATCAGCCAGATGACCTCATATTTTCGCGCGTGGGCCAGTCCGTTTCAGAAAGGCACCAAATCTGGACATACCCGAAAAACTACATATTTTTGAGATAATGTTTGCCAACTTGATAACCTTGTAAAGTGTAAAAACGTATAAGCTAAACTTTGTGGCGATTTCTTCCAATAAGTGTAACAGTATATGCACATCTCACCAGTCAGTCGATAAGTCATACATTAAGATATATTACGACCTCCATGGTGCAGTGGGTGAAAGGCCGGCTGAGACGCAGGAGGTAGCGGGTTCGATTCCCGCCGCGCAACAAATGTTTGCATGATTTGAAGGTATTTGTTCCGGGTCTGGTTGTTTCTCTATATGCTATAAGTAATTATGTATTTACAAAAAAATGTATGTAGGTATTATATCGGTTAATAGTATAAGCTCTGCTTAGTTTGGGGCTAGATAGCCCTGTGTGAAATGTCCAGCAATATTTATTTTATTATATATTTATATGTTATTTTTTTAATAGTTTCACACTCTATATGTAAAAACTATTTAAGGCTACTTTTTATATAACCTATCTACTATATTCTTATTTTAAGCTGTATGTTTTCCCAAAAAACACCTACGGGTGAAAACCAGACGCATGATCGATACCTACGCTCATCTGAAGCTCTAAGTCTCCAAACACCTGTCCACAGTTCTAAATTTGATGGTGACTCCTTTACAGTTCAAGCTGTGCGGCTGTGGAACGCTTTACCTTTCTCTATTAGATCATCTAAATCTCTTCCTATCTTTAAAGCTAAGGTATACAACCATTTCCTTTCTTTGTCTACGCACTGCTAGTTTATCGTTATGTTTATCTCCTTTATCGTAGTTTATATATAAGTACATATTATTATATTTGTAAGTATGTATATATATTTAGTTTATTCGTAAGTATAGGTAGTTTATGTAGGTTTATGAACATACTCGTAGATACACCGCCGTCTTTTTGATTTTGTTTTGTCCTGTCTATCCAAAGGTTATCTGGAAGAGATCGCTTTTAGCGATAAGACCGCCCATTGTGCTTACCTTAATTTTTGTGTATTTTTAATTTTGTTGGTGTGCAATAAGGAGTATTCTATTCTATTCTATTCTATTCTATTCTAGTCAGCAGTGGCTTAATTGTATGCGCTTAGCTATAAACGATTTTGACAGCAAACTATGACTTCACTTGTGTAACTAGATGTTAAAATAATAATCATATTAGTAATTTATTGACAATTATAATTATTATTAGTGGGTTGTGTTTAGCACACTGTACCTACCTTAACGAACAATAGAGTAAAATGTTGGAGCTAACTTTGCATGCATTTCGATCGTGAACCTCTGGAATAGAATCGAACTTTGCGGTCATTACCGGGAACGTGACACAAGAGCGTGGGACTATGCGAAGCACCGTTACTTATCCTGAGGTTATGTGTCCTTTGGCAAAATGTGCATAACCTTTAAATTTTGATACTGCGCGCAATTATTTTAAGAAGCTGAATTTTTGAGGGAAATGTAAATGAATACTGATAAAGATAAGCGCGTTCGTGAGCATAAAATCCTGCTGTTATATTTTATTTCTTCATATTTTTTCATTGAAATTTTAAAGCAAAGCCAACGACTTTCCTTGAATTAAAAAAAAACACAATGAGAACGGATTAAATTATTTTCAAAATCAGAGCAGGTAAAAATAATAAATACCAAATAAGATATTGAGAAGGTAGTTTTTTTATACCTACTATAACTCTGGAAGTGTGTAACGTCTTATCAGTGTAATTAGGTAGGTATTTAAAATAACGATTGAATGAAATCACTAGAGTTTTCTTACAATATTTTGCAAACTTGGAAATCTCAACATTCACACGTGCCCACGTAAATCGTTCGTTTTCTGTTATCTCGACTATCTCTGCAGTTTATCTTTCCTCCCACGCCACTCGGCCCCAAGCGTGCAGTGTTACCTTTTTTGGCGAACGTCTAACCTCTGATCGAAACTCTCAATAAATCAAGTGGCGGTATCTGGTCTTAGTGAAAAATAGACGAACAGATAAGGCCTTTAAAGCGTTCTTTTTTCAAAACTTTCTAGTCATAGAGTTTTTTTTTAAACTAACATTCTCTCTCTTCAACATTTAAAATATTTTAATAGCTGCACTTATGTACAACTGCTTTTTAAGTTCTCTATTCTAATTATATAGAAAAACATCCAGCCACAAAAGTACCAAGTCAATATTGTATAGTACGCTCAACTAGTTGATCACCCCCCCCCCCCCCCCACCCGCGGCTCGCACGCGTGATTTGTCAATAAAAACATTACCCTGCTTCTGTGCAGCCGAGTAAGTAGCTAATGTCTCAATCCCGGTCATTCAAAATCTCTTTCAAACAACCTTTAGAATGAGAGAAGTATAAGCAAATAGTATTTGCTCCACGTTTAAACAAAGCGTCTGTCAGTATTTCAGTCCCGTGTGTCACAAATCACAATGGTACCGGTTGCGGCAATGATACCGGTAAATAACAAAAGAGAATCAGTTGCAATCTGCTGTACACGTGAATGCACCCATACCTTTTTTGGTGCACAGGCCTTAGACGGGATAGTCATAATAAATCATGGCGACCGCGACAGTTAAACTGCAGTTCGGTGGAATAGAAAAAGCTTAGACTTATGCAAATTGGATGCCCGATGCACTGCTCGTTTGAACTTGACAAGGCCTTAAATCAATTGTGGTGCAGCTGAATAAAGAAAGGAATCGCTGGATCAGTTAAATCTAATGAAACTGAGTACTTCCTTTTTTAATTCCTATTTAATGTTTGTTCAAAAATAGAGGCAGCTTTTTGGGGCTGGGGGAATAAAACGTCACTAGTCTTCAAGAATCTGAGATTACAATGTTGTAGAAAAGTTATAATATTATAATGAACAGTGAAACTTGCTACATAAATAGATAGATAAAAGGTTTTATTTTGATACAAGTAACAAACACACCGAAACAACATACAATAGATATACAAACACACATACAGTCCACAAATGTTGAGGAATGGCTCTGACCATAATCCAAAGTGATCTGTCAATCCAATAATAAAGTTGAATATCCACCTTCTCATACATTGTTTCTTCATAGTTTCTATGGGTTCTGTGGTGAAAATCTATCGCCTCAAGTAAAAGTATGCTATTAATAAACGCCCATTTTGGTTGGACACAACCACCTGACGTGACGTTACGACCCGAATACCCAACCAGTAAAAATAATGAAATGTTCGGCCCGAGCAGCCTACACACAATGCACTGTGGTTGTAAGTGACGACACATCGTCCAAAACGGGTAAACTAAACCGGGTCGTCTATGGATGCTTTAAATTGGCCCAACTGTCATTTGCATCAGCTGTGGTTTTGTCTGTAGTCGGATAAAAGAGCCGCTGCACTCGTTTGTGCAAGCCACTATTGAAAATGAGTATCGTAATTTAGCTTGAAAGGGCTATTATACTTTTTTGAATGGTAAAGAAGTCGCAGCTTTGGTTAATATACCTGTTTACATTCAGGTGTAGGTACAGTCAACATCGAAAATAAATGATCTGACTTCAAAACTCGTAATAGAAAATATTTCACTTGAAAAGTCTTTATCTCAATTTTTCAATGTGTCTTATAATAGTTTTTGCTGTTGTACTTTTCGATAGACTGTCTACACGGCTAGCCAAAATTAACAGTGTACAATAAAAAGTAGCCTATGTCTTAATCCAAGTTATAATTTATCTATATACCAAATTTCATCCAAATCGGTTTAGCCGTTACGACGTGAAAGAGTAACAAACAAACTCACTTTCGCATTTATAAGAATTGATATTTTTTTTTAATAATTTTTTTAAAATATAGCTGGATATTTCACACAGAGCTATCTAGCGCCAAACTAAGCAGAGCTTGTACTATGGGAACCAGATAACTGATAGAATACGTATATACATTTTTTTGTAAATATGTATATACTTATAATATATAGAGAAACAACCAGACCCGGAACAAATATCTGTAGATCATGCAAACACTTGTTCCGTGGCGGGAATCGAACCCGCTACCTCCTGCGTCTCAGCCGGTTATTCGCCCACTGCACCGCGGAGGTCATCGATGTAAGTCGATAGTAAGTATATGATTATATCAGATGAGTACGCAGATTACATAATTATTTCGAAATAACAAATACGCACTATGTCTTAAACCGAGTTAAAAAAATAGTAGATATAATTTGTTGCTCTTTTTCCCCTACTACTTTTTTATTTTTCTTAGAAAGATATATAGTACCCGATATAGGCTCTCTATAGGTGCTGTTGTATTCAGATTATTAGAAATAGGGTGAATTTATTAACAGTCATGTCTGTCAAGAATGATTGTATTGTTACTTTGATTATAGACAAACAATGGATAGTTTTATGAAATAATATATTTCAAAATATTAATTTTACTAGCACCTTGCTTAACTAACCATGACGTTCGATGTTCACGCTGCTAGCTTTAATGATTTATGTCTCGCGTTTTATTTTTAAATTATATTAAGAGTCCTGACAAGTTTTATCATTAAATAAATTACGAGTTCAATACTCTTTGAACAAAAACAACTTTATGATAGCAATAATTTTCCTGTGTTTTTTTAATAGTTAAGTTTTATCCATACATACATATAATAAAACTGTAACTGTGTCTTTGTATTTTTTTTTAGTTGTGTTTTTTTATAATAAGCACTTATCTCACCGGCGGCTATGAGCGAGAAGCGAGTAGAGCTAGAAACTAGAAACGAGTTGGCGAGCAGCGAGAAGCGAGTGGATAGTTCATATAGTTGTCTCGCTGGGCTATAACATAGCGCCTTGTTTCACGTATCGCTGAGCGAGTGTTGTAGTCGCTGCGACAAAATAGTGGAGAGCGAGTTCTCACCGGCCGGCGGCAGTGTGAACGGCCAGCGATCGACTATTAATATTATGTGTCTCTTTTACTGCCACGGAATCTATATCTTTTGTACGTTTCTTGAGTGAGAAAATAGTTGATAGCTAACTAGCTTACTCGCTGGCGGTGAGACAAGAGCCATAGTCATTTATTTCCTCTTTCAAGTTACATGCACTTAGATCCGTCAGACAGGATATTGAATAGTTAAATTTATTTACTTCTAACATGCTAACACAAGCCCGTCTTGCACAACGATTCGTAAACGTAATTAGCTACTAAACGTGTTTTTTTATATTTATGCTTAGTACCAACTACTAAATAATTCAATATAAATGTGTTTATCGGACAAAGCCTCGTCAATACTATAATAACTTATATAAATATTTTTATAAATAATTACAGATTCATTCAATGGTAATTACATTATCAAATTTTATAGATACACATATAACTATTTAATGTTTTGGTCAATTTATAACGAGGGACTAGAATATTTTCCTTATTTCTAGTATTATAGCCATGAGATTCAAATTCGCGTAGGTATACCATATTCTGGTATATATACTCGCCAATCATAGTCATAATATTGAGCTCTTAACCTTTAAAGAGGCCAAAACTATTTTTGTTTTTCATTTTGTCTTTCTGTCCCTTTGTATGCATAAGATTGTGATGAAATTTCGTTTAATGATACCTGCACCCTTTGAAAAAAGTCCTGCCAGCGTCCATGATTCATATACATATTTATTATCATATAGGTACTCATATTTAAACCTTTCGTGATTCAGTACCATAAAAAGTGCTACTTGACCAACGTAATAGTTTATCAATTTATCACGTGAGTGATGTAACCACATATTTATGTAATAATTTGATAAATATAGTAATATATTCCTCCCTTTCCTTGTTTCGAAAAATGGCGGGTGATAGCAATTCACTTGATAATTTATCATGCAATCATAACGCTCTCAAACTTGTGTCTAATTAAGAAATCGTTTCCAAAAACATTTTACACAATAGAAGTACGAGAAGTGAGTTTTATTTCACAAAAAACATAAAATAAAAATAGGTTGATTAAAAATATCCGAACCCCCTCTTTTTGAGTCGGGGTTAAAAACTGTTACAGCTAAGAACCAAACCAGTTAAAGTAAGTATGAGTTAAACAGGCTTACTATAAAAAACCACATCCAAATCGGTCCATCTGTTTGGGATTTGCAATGCCACAGACAGACAGACTAGGCGTCAACTTATAACACGTTAATAAACATAAAACCTCTGGAAAATGCACAAACCGTGCTACGCCAAAAAAAACCAACAGAATTAAATTTTAAATTTAGAATTTCATATTAACGGATTAAGATCATTAAAGACTACGAGTATTCATAAATACGTTTAGGTACAGACTGCGTTGCTAACTGACAACCCCCTGCATGTGTGAGGATTGAAATATAAACTTGTCGAAGAATGATTTCCAAAAAGTTTTTATTAGACGACACTTTTTTATAAAAAACCTATATATATATACATATTAGTAGCTGTTGCCCGCTACTTCGTACGCGTTACACTACTAAATGTGTAGATAACCTAAAAATAAATCTAACTCGCTGTTGAAACTTAAGTTAACTTCTTATCCCATGGGACCTGATTTATGGGATAAAAAGTATTGTGTGTATCCAGGCTATAATCTACGTACACACTAAATTTTAATGAAATCGATTAAGCCATTTCACATGATTGAGTAACAAACAAACATCTAAACTTTCGCATTTATAATGTTAGTGTTATAATCAAACGTTTTGGAAATCATTCTTCTACAAGTTTTTATTTCAATCATTAAACATGAAGGGATTACCAATTAGTGGCTCTGTCTGTCCTACTGATTAGAGTCTTATTATTTTACCGATCTACCTCTTACACTTACCGGACCTCCCCCTATTATTATTTAAAAAACTTTAAATATAAGAATATCCGCAACTCAAAGCCATTTATTTTATTCCACATCCAGCGTACGGTACTGTACTCCCGTTGCTCGAAATCTTCAATTAGCAATGTTTATAATAATTGGGCCGGATGAACATCGACATTTTCCATAATCGCTGCTTGTATGGTTAATCTTGTTTAAATGAAGGTCTCGCTGTTGGTTTTAAGAAATATTAAATGTTTACGAGAACTCTTCTTAAGAAGCTTACAACTCTGCGTGTTTCGTAATTATAGATATTGATATGGTTTTAAATACCACAATTCTCGAAATATACTACGTGTTTTGTTATGTACATTAAATGAAAAGAGGGTTAGGGTTAATGGCTAATATTGTTGAAAATATGTCTTTTACAAATTCATTACGACAGAATTTTTTTTAATTTTCAATCGTATTCATTCATTCACCTGTTAAACTGAGCAAGCGGCATCGTGGCAAAGGCGCCACCGATTAACGTTAAAAATGATTTAATAGAAATGTATCGATTAGTGGATAAAAATTCAAGCTACCGGTATTAAACCCACCTCTAAAATCAGTTATCACGATTTCAGATGTGTGTTTTAAATTTATGTCGTACATAACAAAACAGTTTGTTTAATATATTTTAAGTGAACTCATATATATACCTACCTATTGGTATATTTTACTATTAACTGTGTTGTCGTGCAGCTAGATAAAATAAACTCCTTGAATTATGAATACAATGATTTTGCCGCTTCACATGCAAAGGAAATCTAACAGCTAAATAGCAGAAGCTAAATGTATCTAGCTTCTGCCAGCGTTGCGCACGCATTTATTGTCAATAAAAAGTAGCCTATGTTTGAATCAAGGTCATAATCTATTAACAAACCAAATTTCATGAATATCTGTTCAGCCTACATGATTGAGTAACAAACAAATAAACAGACATCCAAACTTTCGTATTTATAATATTAATGAGATAGTGTGATGTGATGAATAAATTAGAACCGGTAGAAACGAAAATCCTTTATTTTAAAATTTTTCCTTGAATAGACTTCAACGCGCTCGCACACGTAGCAGGTACCTATCGAGTCATAGTCATGGCTATGACTGACTTTATAGGTCATAGATTTTTCAATAGTTTATTGGGAAAGAGAATAGGGAATACCTGTTTAATCGTATTTTTCGTGCATGATGGTGGTTGGCGAACCACAGCCAGTTGAGTTGGTGAGTTCGGCGGAAGGCGCTAAGTGTGATTGGTCTTTCGGTGATGCACTTTGATCGTTCGCGAGTAGTTACATCAAGGCTGAATTTACTTGATTTGATAAGATTTCGAATGAATTTTTGAAAAGCATCAATCTATTGGACTCGAGAGCAAACGTTAGAAGAGAGCGTTGTTGTAGCTACCTGTTGCCTTTTCTTAATACCTGGAGGTATTATATAATAAAATAAATAAATAAATAAATATTGCTGGACATTTCACACAGCGCTATCTAGCCCCAAACTAAGCAGAGCTTGTACTATGGAAACCAGATAACTGATAGAATACTTAAATACTTTTTTTTTTGTAAATACATATTTTTGTAATATAATATATAGAAACACATCCAGACCCGGAACAAATATCTGTAGATCATGCAAACATTTGTTCCGCGGCGGGAATCGAACCCACTACCTCCTGAGTCTCAGACGGCTATTCGCCCACTGCGCCACGGAGGTCGTATTAGGAAAAGGCAACAGATAAAATAATCAGAAATTGAGGGTAGTACCAATACATAGATAATAAGGAAAAAAGTTTCGATCCGAAACTGCTATCATCACCAAACGATAATTATTAGTGTATTTTCCAAGCTAAGTTTGTTTATCTCGTATGTTTATCTCTTATTACAATCTACTTATGCCTAATTAAGTGTTTGTTTGATCAACAAAAATTCCATTAAATTTTGTTTTTTATTTCAGAACCGCACCTGGGAACCAGATTCATCGGAGCAGTCATGGCAACGTGTGACCGGAACTAAGGTCTCATTATACGCTGCCTATTACGATGAAAGGACACCTCAAAAATACGTGCGGATACTGGCCAGTTTTCACGGTGAGAACCATAGACTTTTTTTTGTTAAAAACTCCGAATGCGTTCGAATTTCAAATATTTCAAATGAGCTTTTTAGGAGTTAAATGAGTTCATATGAGCTATTCTAGTAGTCTAGTTTTTAGACAGCTTGAAGTTCTCTGATATATTTTGTATAATCCTAAGGTGGCATACTCGTACAATCATACGACTCACCTGATAGTATGCGCTTACCTACCGCTGTTATATTAAAGGAAAAAAACGTTCCATTTATTTTTTTATATATATCTTCCTTTTTCATGACAAAGCCTTACCACAATCCACTAATTTATAGTAGAACTGAACACAAAAAAGAAGTAAGATAATTTGAGTAAAGTAATTAGAAGAGATCACTGTTGAAAACGACCTACGACGTAAGGTTTAGCATTACAGCTTAATCTAGTCATGCTAATGAGTGTAAACTAGGTGGGTCTGTGATGGTCACGATAAATGCAACAGGACATAAAATCTCCGATAGGCCTGCAGCGTGCGTGTGTCCCGAGGAGGTGTGGAAATGAATGCCTTCGCATTTAATTAGGTGTAATTAATTATCAAGAATTTGTTAGAGTGCATTGGTAATGGTAGAATAACAATGAATTACCATTCAATAGCCTTATTTTCTATAATACGATTCACTATCAATAAACATCAAATAAAATACCGTTACTTAAAAATTACAAGCTCTAACCGAGGCTTTTCACGCCTGGTCTGCAATAAAAACATTACCCTCCTTCTAGTTAGGAAAAAGTAGCCAATATCTTAATTCAGTCATAACCTATCGATATACCCAATTTCATCAAAATCAGTCCAGCTGTTTAGTCGTGAAAACGTCACAAATAGACAGCATTACTTTCGAATTTATAATAAAAATTAGTAAGGATAATTGGTCAAGTGTATATCGAACCATGCGCAGTGAAGGGCACTATTTAAAATATAAAGTTAATTTTGCAGTTAATTTTAATCATTATAATGAACTGTTTGAAACCCCAACTACTGATTTAAGTTGCTCGCAAATTATAAGAGACTAATCAGATTTGATAATTAATCTTAAAACTAAGGTACTAGTGGTTCGCCCCGAACTGAGATCTCGCGAGTATCCCATAAAAACAAAAAAAAAACAAAATTTTATCTTTGACCTTCAAAATAGTGCCACTAAATAAATAACCAAATAACTTGACCTACAGTTTCATTCAAATTACAGGTAACGTGAGTGATATTGTGATTACTCTGTTTTGGGGTACGAAATGCAGTTATGCTGGGTTTCAGACTTTTGCCTATATTTGTGTCACTAAAGCTACACGAATACCAAATTTTAGCATCGCATATGGTCACTGGTGTTCCCTGTGAATTTTGTCAAAGTTTTGTTTTTATTACGGCTTATAACTCAAAAACTACAAGGATTAAACTAAAAATAAAAACAGGGTTGAAATAATCTAATGAAGACCTTTCATTTGACGTCCCACTTGATCTTATTGTCTCATTTTAATTTTTTTTACCCCCTCTTGAAAACCAATATCTCAACCACCCCCCAATATTTTTAGCTCATTGAGTCACACCAAAATTGTGCCATCACCTATATACCAAATTTCACGATGATCGGAAAACGCTTCGAAAGTTATCCTCGGACAAACAAACATACATACATACATACAACGCCGATTTGTCCAAGTTGATTTGGAGATCTCGCTTCGCTCGATCAATAATATGCTACTATTATGTATACGTTTTAAATATACAATATAGAATACAAATACAGAATATCAGTTTGATTTGTAGGGGGAGACAGACGACTACTACAAAAATGGCCAAGAAGATGGGGTGCGTGATTATAAAAAAAAATCACCCCCAACTTCCATATAGCGGAGGTTCCCTAAAATAACCATTATTTTAGTACTACTAAATATATGATTACTTGTGCCTAATTTAAGTTTCACAGCACTAATAGTTTAGGAGCTAGTTTTAGCCGTTTTCGGCCAAAACTGGTCGGATAAACAGACAAATGTACATGGCGAAACAAAGGGTTCCTAGTTCAACTACGGAACTCCAAAAACTGCGTTATTTACTCTCAGTATCCCTGATACACTGTATTTCGTCTTTTGCGTGCAAGTTCAAACCCGATCGAAAGATATATTATTTATTTTAAAACTATTGCTCTAGCTACAATAAGCGCTTCTCATTTGTAGATATCTTTAAATAGCAATCACTCATTAAAAAAAAAGGATTGTGTGGTTTTATAAAACCACGGTAAAAGTGAAACTTTGTTTCACATTATAGATATTTAACTAAAAATTTTCATGGGCACAAATGAGTAATAGTCTATACACTACACGGTCAGGTGATGCGAACTATAGGCGCCGCCATATTGGCCTCGGCTGCTCTGACGAGCGCCTTTCACTTTATCCCTACTCCGCGGCCGACCGTCACGCGACATGCAACACACAGACGAAAAAGTTTGAGACGATGTAATAAAAGTTTCACTTTAATAAATAGTAGATTTCCTGTCCAAATTATAATATTGATTTATTTCAGTGTAAAATAACATTTAACTTAACTGACTGACTTTTACTCATTATTACGTTATCAATTATCAGGTAATTTTAGGAACTGCCATTATATTACTTTTAGATCTTTAATTGGCTGTATAAATTTATTAACATAATATTAAATTTATTCCGATATTTTTATCTGTTGGTCTTTTTAATAAAATAATAAATATTCTAATCATTATGCAAGTGTATTATGTTGGTGGTATCCTTTAAGATAAAAAGCACCGCCAATTTATGGCCAAACAGGATTTAATCGCTTTATTTTGAACTAAATGTGTAGGTAACCTAGAAATAACGCTAAACTCTCTGTTGTAACGTAACTTGACACCCCATTTTTATCCCATTAGACCTGATTCATGTGATAAAAAGTAACCTATGAAATTCAGGTTATAATCTAAGTACGTACTAAATTTTATCAAAATTGGTTCAACCGTTACGACGTGATTTAGTAACAAACAAACAAATAAATAAAAAACATCCAAGCTTTCGCATTTATAATATTAGTGTGAGACTCTATAGCACTATTTATCAACATATACATTCAAATAACACCTACCTTACATTCCATTTTTGTAATGAGATACCTTGTTGACATACCGGACCAGTAATTGACAGGACATTCGTGTGTGCATTTTACTGCCTTACTTTTACCAATGCAATGTTCAAAAGCTCTCAGTATGGAATAAAAATAACGTTCGTTTGTATTAAAAGATTTAAACAGTTCCATGAGAGATCTTAATCGTCAATTAAGTTACATTTGTGTCGGCACGAGCCGCCCTGAGCGCTGCCGTATTATCAGAACATACTAAAGTTTTATATGTTTGTATGTTTGTTGATCAATACCACTGAAACTGCTGAGCCGATTTGCGATCTTAAGAATGCCAGCAGATTCGATATCGAGCCATAAAAGTTATTGAAAATGTATTGTGATTAATCTATAACAAATTATATCTGTTCTTAATCATTTATAGCGCGTCCCATAAAATATTCAGAAACTCAAAGAACACACACTACACTCCCTCCCTCACCCCCTCAATTATACACATTTACACAACATCCCTCCCTCTCTTTAGTTCTTCAAATGCGTACCTATTAAATTCCTAGAAAATTAATTGATATATGTATTGTGTTTTTGATCATTTTCATTTTCATAAGTTTATGTCTATAAAATGTGAATCCAGTTATTGGCATTAAGCATTAGCTATAAGAGTTTGTTTACATTGATATCAAGTGTTGTTTATTCTATAATGAATAAATAAAAAAATAAATGAAAAAATCTATAGGTTGGGCTACTTTTGTGGCCTTATTTAATACCTACATTTATAGTTTTTTATGCATACAGCTCATGAGCAAAGCCAGGGGCAAATGCTTGTAAATCATAATTATAAGTTTTTAAGATACTAGTGATTGACGGTTCCAACTGATATTGCTGAGCAAAACTTTGAAATATCTACAGAAAATTGCCTGTTTACTCTACTATTTATAGCTATAATTATGATCATAAAAATTTATGATCGAAATCTTTGCGAAGCTTCCAGCAAGTAAAACTTTCATGTAAAACCAACATTCAATAAAGACATCGGTGAAATCTCGCGTACAGATAACACACCACCATAATTATTATTCGAGAACGCGATACTCGATCTCGCCTCGTATTTTCTTAGCATCACGTTGAAAAAAGCTGGTATTTTGTTCGCAACTTAATCACTGTGATTTTTCTTTTATTTGCGGGGCCACTTGCAGTAAGTCACGTGGCCGGTGTCTCATTAAAGACGGGCGGCATTAAATATAGCTTAAGTTGTCGATTTAAAACGTTTATATATTATCGGGTATCGTGTGGAATAAACAAAAGTGGTAGAAAGTGCGCGGACGACGACAGTGCGAGGGCCTGCGATAAGCTCTGCTCATTTGTCACTGGAGGCGAGTGTACGCGTCGTGTAGTTCCCTCTCAGTCGAGATAAACCCACCCAACTTCTACATACATTGTACCATCCTCTCGTGATTGTACTGAGGCATGGGGGATTAAAATACCTTACCTTCCAATGCATTTCTGCATTTAGTTGTTTACGTTGAAAAGCTATTTAGTTTCAAAGTACTTGATGGGCAAATTTTCTGTAATCAGAAAGGCTTGCTCATTTGATTAGATGAATAATGTCTCGGTTTTTTCAGTGATCATAATGAGCATAATACGTTAATCTTAATTTCTTGGCAACCTTAAATGTTTATGGTTTTAAAGCTCCTCGCTTGAACTTATTGGGAGCGATGCCCTCAACATGTAAAGTAACAAATTAAATGAAATACATATACCTATTTATTTGTAGAAAGAATAATGATAGGTAAGTCTTAAAGACTATTTCACTTTACCAAAGAAAAAACGAAACTATTTTATTTTGTATGTAACGTTTTCGTTATGAAACTATTATTAACATTAATTAAAAATAAGTACCTAGAGTGAAGTCTATCTTTTACCGTTTTAAACATGTTTGGCTTACATTACCCTTTCAACACAAATGTAGTGTGCAATTTAAAACTCGCTAAAGAAAGTATCCCTTCTACAGCATTAGCGGTACAACCACTTGCACAGAACAAGAAGATTACAGTAAAAGAAATCGATTTGTAATTCAAACACTCGAGTCTAATGAGACGCTGGAGTCCTGCTCAAGAGCCTGCAATTGAAGCACCGTTTTAATGACAGTTCCTTGAAAGCACCGCTGTACCCGCCAGTGAAGAATAACTGGTTTACTTTATACGTTATATTTATAATGCAGGAAACAACAACAAACTTGCGGGAAAAACTTCCAATATTTTGGCAAGACTAATTAGACTACAAAACCAGTAGAATGTCACAGAAGTAGAACTCAGGCTAGATTATGAAAGAATATAAATTATGTAACAACAAAAATCTAAATAGGAATATAATAGAATACTAAGAGTGGCATAAATAGTTTGTATTGTTACTATACTACCCAAATAGGGAGCAACTATATTGTATGTAATTATATTCTGCGCACAAGTAGTAGATATACAGGGTGTTTGGTAATATACAGACGATATTCCAGTGACGGTTTCTCAAAACGAAAAAAGACTTCTCGAAAAAAAAACTATTAATTATATTATCAAATTAAAAAAAAATACTAAGTTTAGGTGATTAATTCGATATAGAACTTACTGCCTACTCTTGCAATCAACATCCAAAATTAAAGGCCGTACTCCACAAAAGCGTAGATTTGCTCCTAGTACCTACTATCGTAGATCTAGGCAGGCATATATTTTTGATATCTCTTTCGGAAATGGCTGCGGGTTTTGGGTTAGAAAGGGACAACAAGAGATATTTCGAGACGTCATCAATACAGTATCTGTGGTTAGATGGCAAGCATTATGCAATAGCACAACATAAATTTAATAAAGTGTTTGATTTTACATGCCAAAATAAATTACACATTTCTATGGTAAACATTTCAAAAATTTATTTATTATGCTCATCAAAATAACCCCTTTCATTTTTGTGCGTATATTATCAAACACCCTATATAGAAACGTAACAATAGAGTAGGGTATCTAGCTATTCTACTTAGACTATGCCCACGATGCGTTCCCTCCCGAGGAAATGACTCGAGAAAATTACTATTATATAAGAACAGGTAATGGAATCTCGATATGAAATGCAACTGTCGTCATGTAACGGTACTATGTATTATGTAAACGTACCTACATTCTTAACAATAACAAGTTCCGTGATCAACTTAGATTGGGTATTCTAGCTAAAGTCAAAAGTAGTTTAAAGTATACTTACTCCAATTGAAAAAACTAAAAGTTTTGCAGTCCCTTAATTTTCAAAACAATAATATCGAGGTACCTCCTCGGAATTTTTTCTTTCTCCCATCATTCAATAGAGGATATATGATATCTGAGATCAGTCTCTTGACTTTTATTTTCTTTGTCTACAGGTCGCAACTTCTCAACAGAAGACACATTGTTTTGCCAAACACGATCAATAAATCCTGACGAAGATTTCATCGAAGTGGTGGCAGCGAAGCCACTTGAAATATGGTGGCACGAATGGGATATTACTTCGACAGCAGTTGACACACCGCTACTTCTGTCCTGCCCTCTTACAGAACCTTTGTTTAGCCCATCAGTTGTCTCAATTGTCAGACAACCATGTGATGATCCTACTAACGCTTTCTCATTAAACCTTATCCAACAAAAGGCACCTAAAAGAAAGTTCACAATATGTGTCAAAGATATGAACTTTGACGAAGATATTTCAAGAAATATTATAGAATGGATAGAAACTAACAGAATACTCGGCGTGGAAATTATAGACATGTATATCGATGTGCTTAGTAGTGAAACTGAAACAGTTTTGCAATACTATAGAGATAGAGGATTTGTTAGACTTTATAACGTTCCTATTAGAAATAAGTTAGGTAGATCTCTGTGGCAACGGAGGAGAGATCACATCATAACATACAATGACTGTTTGTATAGAAACATGGATTCTGAATTCATAATTCCACTGGATGTGGATGAAATCATTCTGCCGAAGAATACCGAAAACTTATCGAAATTGTTGCAACGCCTGTCTAAATATGGCTTCGATTCCTCACAACACTCTGCCATTATGATACAAAACGTATTCTTCTTTGATTTTATGCAAGTTGATAAATATAAGAAAACAAATCTTAAAAGAAAAATTTATATAAAGCGAGATGATGTTCGGATAAAAAATGCAGAAAACTTAGAAGTAGGTGACGTAGAATTAGCTGGTGATATGGATAGCTTAAGTAATGAAGTCATAGATAGTACCGATAAAATTATATTAAACAGGTACGAAAAAAGATGTGGCAAGGAACTGCCGACACCGAAAATAGGAAGGCATTTCATAAGCTCAGCGATAGTCAGTCCAATAGGATCCTTTACAAAGAGTATGATGGTGACAAAAAAGGTGTTAACAGCGTTCAACCATTATCCATTGGCCAGCTTAGGAGGAGCAGGATTTGCTGGCTGGGCAGCACCATTCAGTGAAGTTCAACTGAATCACTACAAGGTAAGAATGCACATAGATATTGTTTATCTTAGATAGTATGAACGTGCATATTCGGTGCTTTGGACATTTTGTTTTTAACTGCAAAGCCTAACTTGATCTAATAAATGTGAATTTGTTATAATATTTCTACCAGCCAAAGCACTATTCTTGTATACCTAAAAAGTATCTAAAATAGTAGCACATATTCTGTAGTTGTAAGAACAAATATATTATTAAAACTGAGTGAACTACTTCACGTGCAGTGGTTGATCTACTTAAGTCTATAGTTGGATTTGTACAGATCGTATAATCTTTACATAGTATAAATTGAAGTCGCTTTCGTTGTTTGTTCCCTTAGATCTTTTAAACTACTCAACGGATTTTAATGCAGTTTTCAGCAATACATAGAATGATTCAAGAGGAAGGTTTATATGTATAATACATACATAACTCTGTTAGTTTGTTTGTTACCTTTACACGACTAAACGGCGGAACTCATCGTAGTGAAATTTTGCAAGGAGATAGATTATATTCTGGGAAAGGACATAGACTACTTTTTAGCCAACTGTGCAAAATGAGAGTAATGTTTTATTGAAAAACTACCCGTGCGAAGCCGTGAGCGGGTCAGCTAGTGTTCATATAAAATTACCAAAATCAATTGCAAAATTAACTTTGTACATTATAATAAAATAACTGATAAAATAACAAAGTCCTACTGACTACGGAACTTTTTGGAGTGCGCTTGTCATTTACAACTTCTTAAACCAGATGATAATAGTCTCTATCACTGTAAAAGTAAAGTCGACTTTCTATTTCCAGGAGCAGTGCAACTCAACAGTAATGGCAGAATGTGATCGCTATGGTCGCCGCGCGCGCATTGACACCTCTGCTTTAAACCTCTACCGTCGACTGACCTCAGTGCTTGCTAATAGTCTCTGTGAAATAAACAGCAATTGAAAACTGAACAAATCTTTACCTATATGACATGATATCAGGCAGTTTTAATCTCCGATATTTAAGTTACAAACTCAAATAAAAACTAAAAAGAGGGACCTAACCGCTTATATAAGTACTATTTGTACTAAAAAAGGTATATTTACCATGATTTGTGAGTATTTGAGTTTCGAGAATGAAACCGGTTGTAGTAATAGTATTAGTGAATTCATACCTAGCAAGAGACTAAGAAAGAGGGTAGATCGTTATATCTGCCAATAACTACCCACTCGCAAAGACTTTAGTTTACCCGAATGCAACTGCGTCGAAATATCGGAATTTGGGCTTTTGCCTTATAAACATTAATATGCAAAATCTCACACTCCTCCGCGGTCCCAATAAGCTTAAAAAGGGGTATTAAATTTTCTCTATGACGCTACAAGTCGATAGATTTTTTTCTCCTCTCGTCTCTAAAACATTAATGTTGAAAGAGTAATATAGGCACAATATTATTTATAACACCTCTTAAACAAAATACTTACACCATATAGCACAAAAATAGGTAAGCACTTGATGTAGGTGGCGTATCTTTACGAAGCATCACATCTGCTAACATTACATCGTTACCCACACGTAGTATAAGAAAACAAAAGATATGCAAAGTTATGATGCAGATTGAGATAAAAAATCCATAAAAGAATCAACTTTTTTGTACAGTCTGAAGGCACGTGCTTGGTTCAGTCACTATCAGTAAACCCGTAACCTCCTAAGCATTTAACTCGCCAAAAGTAGCTTAACAGTAACAACATTTAAAAAAGCTATGCCTAAAGTATAGATACTTTTTAGATACTAATTATAATATTATATATAATATTATTATTATATATATATAACATTAAATTAAATTAACACACTTGTACTAACCCATTTGACAGGTTTAATTAAGTTTTTACTAACAAATGTGGAGCTTTGACATCTGAAATTAATTAATTAAATTTGAATGAAAATAAGAAATTTATGAAATATAATTTTAGTTTAACTTTATTACTTATGTTATCATAACATGATAAAATTACAATAATCACTTCTCGCAAATATGCGAAGATTTTCGCGCTAGATACAAAGAGTATTAGAATTTTTATAGCAAATGTCATCAATTAATTAAAAGTTGTAAAATACAAATTAATAGAAAAATTTAGTCAATGGTAAATTTGGCATAACAGAGTTCCAAATTTATTGGAGTTTAACAATGTTGATATGTTAAAGGTATATATGAGTTGCAAAGCTACTTATGCCGGCGAAAAATAAAATTTAAATATTTATGAATGATGGCCACGTCCGTCACTGGTCAGTGATTGATGAAGCCGAGGAACTGGATCGGTTACAAGTTCTTGTTTGTGTAGCTACTGCTATCAAGATAACAATGTCATATTTTATTATCTGAACAATTGTTCTTGTAAGTTTGTATAGATTAAAGGGTAAATAAATTGTCAGCAAACAGTTTCATATGCAGTCCTGAATCACACACAAGGATTTTCTGTTATTATTATTATACTTTATTTTCAATCACAACAATCCAATGCTTAAATGCGTTATAATCTATGAACATAATAATATGATAAGCCTATCAATAAATTTGAAAATATTGCAAGGAGACTCACAAGGGACTCACATCTAACATTTACCTACACTGACAAAATAACACAATATAATGATATCACGTGAACAAAGTATGCTTAATTATCTTGATATATATATATATATATATATAAATATAAATATGATTGCTGTTGTTAGTCTCGCTAAAATTCAAAAATGGCTGAACTGATTTTGATAAATTTTTTGTGTATGTTTTACTGGATCGCTGGATGGTTTAAATTTACAATAGCACCCGGCAGGTTTTTGTTTTTTGTTTTTAAAAAGGTATTTACTAAACATAAATGTTATAAACGTATTACAGCTAAACACAGTTTAGTATAATCATATCTTGACTCAGCAGGCTATAGCACCTTTATAAGTTTTTTTATAAAATTACTATTTATAATAGAGTTGCACTTTGTAAATCAATTTTCTTAATTTTATGTACTTATCAAACATAATACAGAAGTAATTACTTATTTAAAAGTTCATATGAGCATTTTGTATAGCGCGCATTTTTAATGTCGAATATTTTGCCACCACAAAATTTAATGCCACCCGGCAGGTGGCACTGTTCTCGAGATCCAGAAAATGGCGGACGAAGACGCGGGCATACAAATAGTGTTAAACAAAAATTAATATGAAACAACTCGTGAGTTATCAAAATATACGAGTACCTAGGTACCGCGGTACCACAAGACCCATACTCGTAGCCGACGTAAGCCAGCCGCTGTCACCCGCCTTTCATTTGGCTCAGGCCGTCTCACTTTCACACCTACAGTGCGTATCTCACGTGTGGGAAGTCCTAAGTCTTAACCCGAATGACGGGCGGGTGACAGTGGCTACTTTCGTAATAAGGCTACCGAAGTCCGGAACACACAAACACACACGGCTAAAGCAGATCATTCAAACACCAGCAGGAACGAAGCGTGCAACTTTTTGCGACTTAGTCATCGTCTCGCCCACCGCGCCGAAGAGGTGAGTATTTTCTTCACAGTATAAGCCTCTATAAGAAGAGTAATTTCTTGTTAGATACCTTATCTTCATGTTGGAGCAAAATCATTTATTTCTGATTAAAAAACAGATTCATCAAACATCGGTGAAAATGCTCGTACATGAGCACTAACGTAAAGCAAATTAAGTTTGATAATGCAACCGGTGTCTTGTTGACACATCCGCCTGAGAGTAAACTGAGCAGTTGAGTTCAACCGTTTCTTTTGTATTTTATGAATACTTGTAAGTATTACTTTTAAAACATATTACCAATTCAACCTATCTTGAACAATAGACGTATTATAACTGATACAATGATGTTTTTTACCAAAAACCGGCCAAGTGCGAATCGGACTCGCACACGAAGGGTTCCGTGCCATACTCCTCCAAAACGGCTTGACCGATTTTGATGAAATTTTGTGTACATATCGGGTAGGTCTGAAAATCGGTCAACATCTATTTTTCATCCCCCTAAATGTTAGGGGTAGTCCACCCCTAATTTTTTTTTTATTTCTTAGACAAAATTTTTAATTTCTATTTTTTTATGATACAGCATTCAAAAATACATGCAACCCTAAATTTTTACCCTTCTACCACCAACCCCTATCTCAACTTAGCAACAGAACATCTAAGGCGGTACGAAGTTCGCGGGGTCAGCTAGTTATCTGTAATAAATTGTATGAGCGCCCATACAACTCGGAGGACTATCTTAATTGGCGTCAACTATGTATGTATGGGGACACTGTGATTCTAGATCAACGGGAACTACCATATAGGTTTTCGACCCAAAACCTATAGGGTACTTCCGGTTGACCTAGAATTATCAATTTTGGTTAAAAGCAGTCCTTACATTCCGAAAAATAAAAAAGCTGAAAATTTAGGTTAATTTTGGTATATACAAGTTTTCGCGAAAATCTAAATTTGCCTATATCTTTTTATCGTGTTAACTCACGACCTTGATTTTTATACACCTTAGGGACTATAGACCTCAGTATCTGGTATAAATATCGACTTGCTAGGTCCAGCCGTTCCTGAGAAAATCGGTGGTGACACACAGACAGACGGACAGATGAACAGACGAACAAGTGAGTGATCCTAAATGCATGAACAATAAAGATTTATTTAGCAAGTAGGTATTTTAAGTTTTCAAACTGGCATTACGGAGCCAACAGAGTATACTATAAAGATGGAGCAAAAATCCTTAAGTAACATAATGTGCGTTACTAAATGATGTGTTACAAAATTTATCGGTAATGTTATTATAATGATGCGAACATTTCCATATTATGCAGAGAAGAGCATCACCCACCGTCACGAATCACCATATGCGGCTCAAAGTATAATGACGATTACCATAAGGTTCATGGTCAAGGAACTTACAAGTTACGTAAAGATTCTCATGGAGGATTCAACATATTAATTTTAAGAACTGAGGACATTTTTTTAGGTAACCTAAATTGTCCCATTGAAACATCTCCCCATTTTCTTCCATTCTTTAGTTATCTCGGGTCAGTCTGGGGGGAGCTCATGCAGATCTTCACGCTAAGGTTTCTGTGGTCTGCATCATTGTCATCGTCCTGTTTTTTCCCAGTCAATAGAGATCTTTTTCACCTTTCAGGATGGATTTTAGGACAAATAAAATAATTTCTAAAAAGTTGCTTTCTTACAACTTCAACCTAAGTGAGAATATAGCTTCTCAATCTTAGTGAAATGGTTTAGGACGTCATTTTCATCATTAACATATTCGTGCCTTTTAAATGTTCATGGCATAATGATATAAAAAATCTCAAGATAGCTCCAACCTTATTTTAAAGTAAATAGGTTTCTAGATCTTCGTGCTTCATCTTAGACCACATCATCGCTTACCATCAGGTGAGATTGAGGTCAAACAAAGTTCTATCCTGTTTAAAAAAAACCTTTCCACTACCATGCATAGTGTCTATAAAATTAGAAGTAACTACCTAAGCCACTGCTATAGTAAAACTTCTGAAAAAAAGAATTGATCAAAGTATAAAAGTTATCAAAGCTCGACTCTCAAAAGGAGGTTTTAACAATCGTATTGTTGTGCAAAAGCTTTGTAAAATTCAGAGTCAGCCGATCATAAAATATTTCACATTACACATTTATGCAAAGCCTAAGTACCTACATAACCTTTTATAATATTGAACATGCACAAAAAAACTGCAGTCTGCATACCCTGCGTAGGTGGTGTATTGTATATCACCCATTTTATTTCCCTTTAGCTTATCAGGTGTTAAAATATTGTATACTAATTCGAAAAATACGTATTTTTGTTTACTTTTGTCGGCTGGTCGCCGTTCTAGCGAGGATTCTTGGACGTAATGACCTCATTCCTGTCTTAGTAATTATATTTTACGCACCTCGGAATATATCGGGTGTACAAAACAAGAACAATCACAATCCGTTTATAAAAAATCGTGTGTGCAGATGTAAACCATGCAAATAAGAGAGTGATCAGAAACTGAGTATAATTTTAGACAGATTAAAAAAACTGTTATAGATGGTGACTTCATTTAATCCTGTAATTTTTGTTTATGTAGGTAGGTATGTTTCTACGAGTATCAATTATATTTTTTCAGGTATTGTGTGGAAATGAAAGAAGACTACATAAAAGTGTAGAGTCTAATAATATAGTGCCCTTAATTATTTATCATCCGTTCGTAACTGTACACGCTTTATTACTAGACTAGCTTCCGCCAGCGGCTTCGCACGCATTGTTTGTCAACAAAAAGTAGTCTATGCGTTAATCCAGGTTATAATCTACGTACATACCAAATTTCATTAAAATGCATTCAATACCAAATTTCATCGAAATCGGTTCAGCCGTTACGACGTGATTGAGTACCAAACAAACAAACAAACATCCAATCTTTCGCATTTATAATCGTAATTTGATGAAAACGAAAAGTATTCACATGCGATAGTTGGTGAAATTAGAGTGGGTTAGATGATACTCATTAAGTTAGATCAAAAATCTGTAGGTACTTTGAGTTAAATTTTCAGGTATACCCTAAATACTTTTAAAAATTTGGTATTTCAATTTATTAGACTCTTTCGATATCGGTTATAAGATTTCATAAAAAACTAACATTAATGAAATTATCGCATGTAGACCTTTTTAGTTTTGACCCTGTATATTTACACCTAGTTATCTCCCTCCGTGTTATTACCATGTTTGCGTTCCGATCACTTACCACACACCACCACACACCTACACTTCGATACAGGGTCACGCTTTTGCGATAAAATGTCAGTATAACATGAAACGCGGTAGATTGCGAATTTCAACGTAAACTATATTAATAAAGATACGAGTAAACTAGTGATCTGCCTATGAGATTATTTTCATAATATCTTTTAATAGAAATAAGAAGCCTACGCCTCAAACGATCTCCCGGTACTGGGGAAATCAAGCACCTATTAAATACTCATAATAAAACAAAGTTCTGCTATCCAAAAAAGAATCATGACATAAATTATCTGCTTTAAAAAAAGTTACATTTCATGCGTCAAATAACCCTCTATAAAAATATCTGTTTGTATAGGTAATATAAATATCTGGGGCACCTTGTATACATATCTATTGTATTGAAATTTGTATGTTTTTGAAGAGTTCCATTTGATTGATCAGATCAACTGGTTATGGTACCAAGTTATTGTATTGTCATTCGAATCCCATATACTTGCAGTTTAAAATCGATACGATAATTAGAAGTAGGTTAAAATCGATTTTAGTCACTTAACTCTTCATCTGACTGTATCTACTTCAAAGTATTCAAGCGAATCGTTCATACTCTAAAGAAAACAAGCGATTAAGTGTAGAACCACAAGTGTAGGTGGACAGCAAACTTCACGAGTTAAAAATACGACTGATGTTACTCGAACATAAACAATCTCGGGACATTTCGACTTTCCTTTTATAAAGAATTAACATTTTGACTGAAAAGTCTCGTTCGTTCACAAGAGAATTGCAAATAAATTGTGGAATGCAATCAATGTGGCAATCATTTTATTTGTCATTCTTAGTAAACTAGGCAGAGTGCACGAGTGTGCGTAATTTAACTAGTCACCGATACTTAAAAGTATTTTTTTTCTCGCGTATGTACCTACATAGTATAAATAATTATTCTATAGGCATCTTCTTCCTGCCCTATTCTCACATTACGCGGGGTCAGCACAACATGTATTCTTCCTCCACATCTTTTTATCAGCTGTCATCTCAGTTGTCACTTCCTTCCTACCCATTGCATTCTTCACACAATCCATCCAACTCTTCTTCGGCCATACTCTACTTCAATATCCATCCACACTCATATCTAAAACTCTTTTAGTCACATCATTTTCTTTCCTACGCATGACATGCCCATACCGCACTAGCACCTTACTCCTCAATTTTTCTATCACTGACGCTACTTTTAAACTTCCTCTAATATACTCATTCTTTATCTTATCCATCCTCGTCATATCCATCTCAACATTCGATTGGACGACCTCCGTGGCGCAGTGGCTGAGACGCAGGAGGTAGTGGGTTCGATTCCCGCCGCGGAACAAATGTTTGCATGATCTACAGATATGTGTTTCGTGTCTGGTTGTTTTTCTATATATTATAAGTATGTATTTACAAAAAAAAAGTATATAAGTATTCTATCAGTTATCTGGTTCCCATAGTACAAGCTCTGCCTAGTTTGGGGCTAGATAGCGCTGTGTGAATTGTCCAGCAATATTTATATTCACATTTTCGCCGCGTGCACTCTTCTTTCATCCATTCCGTAATTTTTTCTTTCAATAATTATACTATGGCATATTTTTCATAAATATGATAAATTAGCTGTATCCGCCGTAACTTCGTACGCGTAGAACTACTTAACGTCTACAGTAGCAAAACATCGACTTTTCTTTACGTTCTACAAATATAATACGCTTATCTCTTCGAGTCGTAATCCACAATGCTGAGGGTCGTGACCTCCTCCATGTATGATTTTTAAGCTGCGCCATCGGTGTCTGTTGGCGGTGACGTGTATGGCATCCTGTAGCTTATAGGCGAGAGTGGTACTGATCTGGTCAGACCAACGTATCGGGCTACGGCCCCGTGGTCTTTCCCCCTCGATTTTCCAGTGATGATGAGTTTCTCCAGGCTTAAGCACAAACCTTCTGGAAGAAATTATCTAAATGATGGTGAAAATCGTATCGAAAGCTGTTGCGTAAGCTTAAAAGAACTAAGCACTCAAACAGACTGACGCGGATAGCGACTTTGTTTCATATTATTATGAGATAGTCCTTGTTGTCCTTGTTGTTCTTTATTATTAAAGTTTATAAAAAATGCAGTGTCTAAAGTCATCGCAATATTTTATATTACTGGACATTTCACACAGCGCTATCTAGCCCCAAATTAAGCAGAGCTTGTACTATGGGAACCAGATAACTGATAGAATACTTATATACTTTTTTTGTAAATACACACTTTTAATAAATAAAAAACATCCAGACCCGAAACAAATATCTGTAGATCATTCAAACATTTGTTCCGCGGCGGGAATCGAACCCGCAACGTCCTGCGTCACAGCCGGCTATTCGCCCACTGTGCCACATAGGTCGCAATGTATGAGAAGATGAATTTTAAACTTCACTCAAAACCATTCTGGCTACGGATAGATTGTTAAGAAAGCTCAAAATTTGACGTTCGTTTCTAATATCACCTACAGGATGATTTTTTCGGTTATTTACAGATTTACCCTCTTTATTTTACCAGGCATCTTTTTGACGATAGAAACTTCGTTGCACTAAAACGGATGCGTAGGTACAGTCCAGTGCAGGGTTAAGCCTGAAGTGATTCATTTACAATGTCAGATAACATCACCTAGTTTATTGGACATTGTGCGTACGTCTCGATCTGCGATAAGCTGATACGGTGTTCGCCACAGTAATCAATTACTACCGCCTACAAACACGCTCCATATTTTTAGAGTTCCGCAATCTAAATGCCTGTGGAATATCGCCACAATTTATACTTGCCACCCGGTAATGTGTAAATCATCTGTAAAGTCTTCAGATTTTGGAAAAGAACTAAAGTCCTTGTCTTCAATAAAGTTCATCCTATAAAAGCGATAGAAAAAAACTAGTGCGATCTTGCTAATGTAGTGAATAAATGATTGTCTATGTTTTAACAATAGGTCTTGTTAAAATATAGTTAGATGTTATTTACCTTGATCATCAAAATGAAAAGTTTTTTGTTTGCACTTGAAACCAATTATCGATACGTAAACAAGTTGGAAACAATCTTGATGAATAATTAAAGAACACGCATGATCCGGAACCACTTGCGTCCAATACAAGACATACACCTGACCATTTTTTTAATTTATTTTGTTGGATCATTGAATAGCCATACATTTTTATTGCTGCACCCGCCGCGAAAATTAAACACTCGTTACATGCGCTGATTAAAGATAAACAGCGATTGTATATAAAGAAAAGGAGCAAAAGTAACGCTTTGTTTATTTAGGTCCATATCGAGACAGTCGCCTTAATTAAATTAATGTTTTGCTTATCTCTTCCGAGGTCGTAGAACTAATGTGCTGATAGATATTTATAGTAAGTTACTATTATATCGACTTGCACTAGTCCTATAAATTTGAAAGTTTGTAAGCGAGAGAGGTTGATGTCGCTGGCTCTGGACGCAACATGCCGCAGACAGTCTGTAGCGACGGATGGTGGAGGCCTTTACCCAAAATGAGTACCCAAATTAAAACCATTAAAAAAATTATAGTAAAATAATCAATAATAATGTGGAATAATGAATATTATGAGATAGTGAATATGAATGTGAATTATTTGTTTAAAATATTGTTTATGTAATTTTGGGTATTATTATTATTAAGGCGACAGTCTAGAAGCGTTTGAGATGTGATGCTGGTGGAGGATGGAGAGGATCAGCGGGACGGAGAAAGTTTCTAGCGAGGAAGTGCTAAAACGAGTAGAGGAGAAAAGTTTTGATGAAACTATACAAAAAAGAGGGAAAACGATTGGACATCTTATACGACATGACAGCTTTACAAATCTAAGAAGAGAAGGCTCTCTCCAGAAAGCGAGGAAGAGGAAGACCAAGAATATGTTACATGAGCCAGATAAAAAAGAAGTTTTTAGTCAAACCTTATTATTATAGACCTTAGAAACCTTTATTATGCGCACCGCCAAAGAGTTGAACGCCTGGCTAGAGTCTGTGTTTCCTGATAGCTACAACTTGGGCGTGCTTCTAGGCAAGCATGTACCATCGTAGACTGCATCGTCGCTTACCATCAGGTGAGTTCGTGGTCAAACGCAAGCCTATAATATATTTAAAAAAAAGAAACTAGTTTTGACTTTGCGCCGTCAAAATCGGTTATGAGTTTTCACTATTATACGAGTATTGTGGAAATAACAATTTCAAACGATTTGTTTCTGCTTTTTTCCTTCCTTTACCGTGGTACCATTCGTCATTTCTATTGATGGCACTGTGGCGTTTTTTTGCCTTTGTAATGGTACTTTGGAATATTTTGTTTGCCGTATTTCTATCTTAGGCACCATGACAGATTTAAGCCAATAACGTTTTTGAATCACATATGGTTTCCAGTCCCTATCAATTATTTCCTGAATACCACGGGTACCAAAAAAGCCATTTGCAATTGTACAGACGTTCCGTACAATGAGATGTCATCTTATGCTGGAAATGTATAGCTTAATGTGTAGCCGTGTGTACCACGACAACGGGTTATTTTGAGAATCTATTTATAACAATGCAATCGTTTACAACACATATTATTTAGTAGTATTTTCGGTTGCTTGCATCATTTTATAGAGGTAATAAAGCGTATATTACATTATAAAGGTATAAGCGTATATTACTACATGCCACACGTTAGTTTACCTACCTACACGGCTTTCTAAACGTTAATATGCAATTAGTTTTATTATCACATAAAGCATATAATAAAAAAGAAAGTTGGATGCCTTAAAATAATAAGCTTAAAAGCTTTTAATTTCCCAACTTACATGTTATCTAAAATTTCCGGCTTTTGATTTGGCACATCTTGGACTAGAAAAAAGTAAAAAATACATTGTACGTTATGTATACTTACCCTTATTTTTTCTTATCTTTTAACCCATAAATTCATATTTGTACACCTATAGTACTTTCAAGCTCTATCAAGTCTACATAAAACAGATATAGTAAATTTAAAAAATGTAGTTCGCTCTGTGGCGCGCCAAATTTAATTGGAAACACCGGAAGATGTTAATTTTTTTATCACTCGTGCTCTGAAAATTAGTCAATGCAAACTTGATACTCTGTAAAAGTGATTTACGGTCCTAGGGCAGCATGAAAGTTTGAAAATAGAATGAGGGTCATTGTATTCTCAATTATTATGTTAAAATGCAATACAATCTCCATGACAAATCCTTATTTCTATTTAAAACATAAAGAGGCCACGTTTGTAATATGCTAAAATGAAATACAACCTCCATGCCAAATCCTTATTTCAATTTAAAAATTAAAGAGGCTACATTCTTATTAAAGTGAAATACAACCTCCATGACAAAACCTTATTTCTATTTAAAAATTAAAGAGGCTACATTCTTACTAAAGTGAAATACAACCACCATGACAAAACCTTATTTCTATTTAAAAATGAAATAGGCCATAGTGATTAGGTACATTCTCTCTGTAGGCCATAGTCTAGTAGTAAAAAGAGCAAAATTTTCTTTTTAGCAACAAACTGTTAACAAAGTTGTTTTTTAATTTCCTTACATTCGTGATGAAAAGTTATGTTTTATACTGGGGTGTTCGCGGTCAATAGCCCCCCGATTAGCGTCCTTGCTCGCATTTGCTCGATCGTTCGCCAAAATGTATCTGGTGTAAAATAGATTGCTTACAGCTCTTGTATAACAATGTACTTTAAGACATTAAACTAACAAGAGATTTGGAAGACCTCCATGGCTCAGTGGACGAATAGCCGGCTGAGACGCAGGAGGTAGCTGGTTCGATTCCCACCACGGAACAAATGTTTGCATGATCTACAGATATTTATTCCGGGTCTGCGTGTTTTTCTCTACATTATAAGTATTTATAAAAAAAAAGTATATAAGTATTATATCAGTTATCTAGGTCCCATAGTACAAGCTCCGCTTAGTTTGAGGCTAGTAGCGCTGTGTGAAATGTCCAGCAATATTTATTTATTTATAACTTCGTGACGTCATTTGTTAACGGCGACGCCCGGCGAGACAAAGAATTCTCCACTCGAGTTCCAAGCCTCAAATAATTCATACATTCCACCGTATACATTTACCACACTTTACAGTGGAATTATATAATTTCATAAAACACTCATTATTATAAGTACCTAGTTATAATATTAATTTAATTGTGAAATGTGACGGCGTATGTTAACTTATTTCCTTGATTCTGCAGAACATGTTCTTGGAGTTGAATAGTAACATCGATGTGTTTGTTCAATAATTTGTAAAAATTTGTTAATGCATGTCGAACCACGCACAGTGGTTTCCGTGGTCAGTACGGCTGTATCATACTCACTTTAAAACATTTAACATTTGGTAATTTTGTATGAACATTTTTGATCGAGCGAAGCGTGATCTTCAATTTAACTTGGGCAAATGGGCGTTGTATGTTTGTATGTATATATGTATGTTTGTCCGAGGACAACTTTCGAGCGTTGATCCGATCATCATGAAATTAGATATATAATGATAGGTAATGTCGGCACAATCTTGGTGTGACTAATTAAGCTAAAAATGAGGTGGGAGGGGGAAAGATATTGGGGTTCAAGAGGGGTAAAAAAAAGCAATATGGGATTATCCGGTACTTTTTATAAGAGGTCTTTATGAGTACATTTCGACCCGATTTCAATTTTTAGTTTAATATTTTTAATTTTTGATTTATTAGCCATAATAACAACTGAACTTTTACAAAATTCACAGGGTACACCAGTGACCCCACAGTGCTAAAATTTGGTATTCGTGTAGCTTTAATGACACAAATATAGGGAAAAGTCTAAAATCCAGAATAACTGCCCTTTCTACCCTGAAAAACAGTAACCACATTAGATGAAACCGTTACATGTAATTTGAATGAAACTGTACATCAAGTTAGATGGTTTTGCATTTCGTGGCACTATTTTGATGTTTTTAGGAGACTCGCGTTACCTCAGTTTGGGGCGAGGCGAACCACTGGTTATATTATTATCATATTATCATTATAGAGGTGTCATGGCTATCAAACAATCTGACCATGCAATTGTTACGCTCATTGGCGATCAATCCGATAGCATAGCGCTTTTCATGACATGGAATAAGTCGCTAGACCTTTATCTCACAGATCTACTCTGTATTCGAGCGTCGAGATTGTCTAGTATAAACTGTTTACAAACTCAACTTACAGCCTACTTACCTTTAAATTTTTCTTACAACTATAGTATAAATATGTATAATTGGAGTATAAATCTAATATAGTTCTCGTGTCACAGTGTTTGTAACAAAACTCCTCCGAAACGGCTTGACCGATTCTTATGAATTTTTTTGTGTACGAGGCATGCCTTTTAAGTTCTGTCGTTTCCATATTTTCCGGCAATTTTGAATTTGGAACTGTTCTATATTCGAATGTGTTTACATTTTGAATCTCAAAACAGTTGAAAGTATTAGGATTAATGCTATTGTTTAGTCACAGTTTCGATTTGAATCTGTCAGGTCACGTACGAAAATGAATCTTTCTAAGGAAAATGTTCGTGCAATAATTTTCTACAACTTTAGAAGAGGCCTGACACGGCTTCAGTGTTTAGAAGAGCTAACATCTGTGTTCAGTGATGTAGCCCCATGTCTGCGGACTGTCGAACGCTGGTATTTAGAATTCCAGCGTGGACATACTAGTGTTAGTGACAGATTTCGCGAAGGACGCCCAAAATCCGCCTTCACTGAAGATAACATCATTGCTGTGAGACAACTAATTCTCGAAGATCGTCATGTGACGTATCGAGAGATAGAGGCTCTATTAGGCATCTCAGGGACAACCATTCAGAAGATCTTGCATGAAGCGCTTGGTGTGAGAAAGCTAGTTTGCCGTTGGATACCGCATCTGCTTTCCGACGATCACAAGGCGGCCCGCGTCAGATGGTGTAAGAAAACTCTGCAAAGGTTCAACCGAGGGGAGTCAAATCACGTCTACGACATCTTAAGTGGTGACGAATCTTGGATCTATGCCTATGATCCTGATACCAAACAACAATCTACAATCTGGGTCTTTCAAGACGAGCCAAAGCCGACTAAAGTTGTTCGTTCTCGAAGCACTTCAAAGAAGATGGTGGCCACGTTCGTTGGAAAAACTGGCCATGTTGCGACTATTGCACTTGAAGATCGTAGAACGGTTAACGCAGAGTGGTATACTACAGTTTGTTTACCACAAGTCATCGCCGAACTTCGAAAATCTAACTCAAAGCGACGCATCATCCTGCACCACGACAACGCAAGCTCACACAGCGCTCGTCAAACGATTGAGTATTTGAAGCAGGAAAAAGTAGAAATTCTTGACCATCCTCCATACAGTCCTGACCTAAGCCCTAACGATTTCTTTACATTTCCTAAAATTAAGAAAAGTCTTCGTGGTCAAAGGTTCCAGTCCGGTGAAGAAGCAGTCGACGCTTTCAAGACAGCCATTTTGAACACCCCACTTTAGAGTGGAATAAATGTTATAATAACTGGTTTGAGCGAATGGAAAAGTGTTTTAAGCTACGTTGTGAATACTTTGAAAAACAAGACGTAACAAAAAGTACTATAAGGTTCTAGATGTGTTTTTTTCTTCAAACGACAAAACTTAAAAGGCATGCCTCGTATATTCGGTAGGTCTGAGAATAGGACGTAAACTATTTTTCATACCCCTATGTGATAAGGGTGAAGGGTGGTCCACCCCAAATTTTTTTTTTAACTTTTTAATGATTCGGCAATAAAAAATCCATACAAGCATAAATTTCGCCCTTCTACCACCCACCCTTATTTTTTAATACCGATATTAGTACTTTAATAATTTTCTACTTTGAATATAGAGATAGTTTATTATAGTGGGTAGGAGCACGGAAGAAAAGTACTGTTACGCCGAGGCTGTTAAACAATGAGTAATAATCGAACCTTCTCGAACGCTTTTGTCTTGCTGTGTTATTGCTGCTATTGTTTGTGGTTTCGCAGAATGGGGAGTGGCCATTGTGTCGAGGGACCGACCCTTTCCTGGAAGGATCGACATCGTTCTCGAACAATCGAAATGTGTGCGATATAAATAGGCCGGAGAGATGGCCGGACAGTCAGTCTCGAGTCTAAGTGAGTGAGTGAGTCTCAGCGAGGCCCTGGAGGACTGACGTGGGAAGGGTCTCGCGTGAACAGTAGTGCTCCCGAGTCAGTCTGGATTCAGCTATACGTGTGAACATTTCGGAGACTTTAAGTGGTGCAACTGTGGTGTGAATTAGTGTATTGTGATTACGTGTGACTAAGTTCGTGTATTCATCGTTTAGTGTTGAATAAAAGTGTTATTTTGGTTAAATCGATTCCCATTATTTTATCCCGAACCCTCAGCTCGTAACAATTTGGTGTCAGAAGTGGGATAAAATAATGCCGGTTCTGCCAAAGGATAACGTGGATGGTGTCAGGACGAGAGGTCAACGACAACAGGAAATGGATGAAAGGCGGTTTGGGGAGTCTCCGGTTCAAGAAGCTCGGCAGAGTCGTCAGCCGATGGAGATGGAATCAGCCGCCACTGAACCATTTGGAGCTTCATCATCATCATCCGTGGGCCAAGCTCCTGTGACAGGCGATCTTGCTGCTATTATGGCCATGCTTTGTCGTGAACAAGAAGAGCAGCGACGTTGGCAGGAAGAACAGCGACGTCAGGATAAGGAAGAGCAGCGTCGTCAGCAAGAAGAGCAGGCTCGGTTGCAGGAAGAACAGCGACGTCAGGATAAGGAAAAGCAGCGTCATCAGCAAGGAGAGCAGGCTCGGTTGCAGGCAGAACAGCGACGTCAGGATAAGGAAGGGCAGCGTCGTCAGCAGGAAGAGCAGGCTCGGTTGCAGGAGGAACAACGCCGTCAGCATTAAGAAGAGAAGCGTCGTCAGCAGGAAGAGCAGGCTCGGTTGCAGAAGGAACAACGCCGTCAGCATTAAGAAGAGAAGCGTCGTCAGCAGGAAGAGCAGGCTCGGTGGCAGAAGGAACAGCGACATGAACAGGTGGAGCAGACTCGGTTGCAAGAGGAACAGCGACGTCAGGATAAAGAAGAGCAGCGTTGTCAACAGGAAGATCAGCGACGTTGGCCATAAGAGCGTGCTCGACTGATGAGGGAATCGTTCGGTTCATCTGGAAAGGAATTCCAGGAAGTGAAAGAACAGATAGAAATCATGAGAGCCGTGTTTTGGAGGCTGGAATTGGGATCGCTGATGAGAAAGGGACTCTGGGTATCCTGAAGTACTGGAGACGGCAATGTGGCTCCTCTAGTTGCTACATCTTCAGCGCGAGGTGCGCCTAAAATTGTTCGTGTTGATCGGCTGCCGCGATATGGGGCTAAGAATGCTCGGGACGAGCATGTTTTAGGAGGGGGCAGTGTTACGCCGAGGCTGTTAAACAATGAGTAATAATCGAACCTTCTCGAACGCTTTTGTCTTGCTGTGTTATTGCTGCTATTGTTTGTGGTTTCGCAGAATGGGGAGTGGCCATTGTGTCGAGGGACCGACCCTTTCCTGGAAGGATCGACATCGTTCTCGAACAATCGAAATGTGTGCGATATAAATAGGCCGGAGAGATGGCCGGACAGTCAGTCTCGAGTCTAAGTGAGTGAGTGAGTCTCAGCGAGGCCCTGGAGGACTGACGTGGGAAGGGTCTCGTGTGAACAGTAGTGCTCCCGAGTCAGTCTGGATTCAGCTATACGTGTGAACATTTCGGAGACTTTAAGTGGTGCAACTGTGGTGTGAATTAGTGTATTGTGATTACGTGTGACTAAGTTCGTGTATTCATCGTTTAGTGTTGAATAAAAGTGTTATTTTGGTTAAATCGATTCCCATTATTTTATCCCGAACCCTCAGCTCGTAACAGTACTAAAAAAAAGATAATTTAACTCAGGTTAGCAACACAAAATTTATTAATTCTAATGCGGTACGAATTTCGCGGGGTCAGCTAGTATATAGAATAAATATATTGGATACTTTTTAAGTACCTTTACAAGAATAGAATTAGAAGAATAGAATTTTTTTAAGAAAAATAGCGATAATCATAATTTTAATACTAGAAATAAAGATAAACTCGCTGTTGCCACTTGTAGACTCCATAAAGTTAGTAAATCGTTTAAAGGGCAAGGTGTACGCTTTTATAACAAACTCCCAAGGGATGTACAAAAATTGACAATTAACAAATTTAAAAACGTAATTAAACAAAATCTTTATAAAAGAGCCTACTATAAAATTTCGGATTATTTAGATGATAGAGAAGCTTGGGATTGAAATTGCTCCAACTCGTTCAAAATGTTACAATTTAGACGTAATTTATGTTCTGTATTATGTATTGTAAAAGGATCATTAAAAAAAACAACCAGCCTTGTTTCTTGCCTTTCTTTCCTGGCTTGGTCGCGAAGGAACAGGCAGTAAAATTGACGTTTCAAAGTGATCCTTGTGATTTTAATGAATAAAAATATTTGAATTTGAATTTAGCACAAAAATAACTATATCAAGTTGGTTCTTTTCACCCCATCAGTTCTTATACGCGGTAGAGATGGACAAAGAATCTCCATCCATCCCTACTAGTAGAATAGTAGGGAAGAGTAAAGAAAAAAACCATGTATCCCTCCAGTCAGGATAGTGCCTACTGCTTTTATACTATTTCGACCTGTTAAAGTTTGCTGGGGGCCGTTGGGTGCCGGCCGCACAAGACTGGTCGCTCTGGAAATATATTAAGGAGGACTATGTTCAGCAGTGGACGTCCTGTGGCTATCAAGAGATGCAGGAGGGCCTATCTTGAGTTTGACAAGTCCTAATCAAGTGGTTCTAATTAGTAAAATCTTCCAGAGGTATGTTTTATTGGCATATCAATCAAGCCCTTAAGTTATATAAGCCTAACACAAGTGCTGTAAAATTTAAAGCACACCTTTAGAAATCCTGTGTAAAAAATAGACCCGTTTCTGCTCGATTTTACATAAAAATCAGGTTACCGGTGCGTTCCACAAGAACTTTACCAACATAGGAGCTTTATACATTGTCTAGTTCCGGGGGCCGCGCGGTCGTCGTGCATTAGGATATTTTATATCACTTACTCCTATGGCTCAGCGTTCCGGAAGTGTGTCTTGGTCTCCGCTAGAAGGAGACTTTTTGGTCTGTCTTATGCAGTTTCCCGCCAGTTCTCCGATTGTAGCTCACACAGGTCCGCTTCCACGACATCTTTTCAGAGTACCGCGGGCGTCCAACCAACGGTAACCATATTTTATATTAACATTTTTTTTAACTTTTCATATAATATTTCTAACTGATAAACGCTGGAAATTGGCGCCAGGAGCGAGCCAGCTTTTGTCGTCAATTCAGTTTTACAATACAATAACAATCATGATAATAATACAGGGTGAGCTCGCATGGCGAATGATACGTGACTTTAGCAATCACACGTTAAACGTGTTTTTTTCTTATCGTCTCACTAGTTTTTTCTTGGTCAACCTGCAATAGTTTCATTTCCACAATCCACAAAATGTTTGCATTAGTAATCCAATAGGTACTAACTAGGTAGCTTTAATGTACACCACGACGCTTTAATGTACACGCTAAAGTCTTATCGCATCTAAGTGAAAAGACTGAGTCTGTGTTTCCTGATAACTACAACCAAGGGGGCTTCAAGTTGAATAGGTTTCTTCTAAGCAAGCATGTTCCATTGTAGACTGCATCATCATTTACCATCAGGAGAGGTCGTGGTCAAATGCTATACGATAATTTATAAAAAAATAAGACTGCCCATTGTACTATTTGCTTTGTGTTTTCTATTTCGTTTGTAATTTTTTATGTGTATAAAAGGTTTTCATTCATTCATTCACGATTAATTTTAGAATTATATTTTGCGAAATATAGTACTTACTTACTATACAGTGTGGAAATTAAACTCAGGCCCTGGAGGGAAACTACTTAAAATCCTTAAGCTAGCTCATTTTACTTAAAGGAGACATTCCTTTATTTTTAAAAAGAAACAAATCTGCATTAAAATATTTTTTTAAACTCGCTTGCTTCGCCCGGGACTCGAACCAACTAAAATTTAAAAAAATAAACACTCTTTATTTTATTATACTAATCGGTAGTATTAATATTCAGGATAAAGTTTCTCTAAAAAATATTTGGTTACTGTTCACTTTTAACAAGTAAAAGACACGTAACAATTCTGTTATCTCTCCAACACTCAAAGACTTCGTATGAAGTACACGCTTGCTTATTTATCGTTAAGTACCTTGTTGAAATCTTCGATAAGAAAATTGTTCAATGGTGGTAATACCTCTATGCACATTTCCTTCTTACATGATCCGAGGCGTTCAGTGGAGAAGTTTAAAAATGGAACGTTTGACTTTGTTTGCGAGGCGGGACAATAATTTTAAAATTCGAACGATTTTTATCAACAGATTTTATTTAAGTAGTGTTGCTTCCCTTACGTAATTAAATTATCTCATAATGGCGTATCAAGAACAATTCGATTTATTAGAAGCTTACTTTGTTTGCAACAAGAGCTACGATTTAGCTCTGCAGTGGTATCGCGAGAAGTATCCAGACAGAGAACTACCATCTAGAAAGGTTTTGTCTCGAATTGTGAATAATTTACTGACCGTTGGAAGTTTTAAAAAGAAGACTGGACGCCCACAGCAACAAAATTTGGACTATAGCGATGTTGAGTTAAACATTTTAACCTACTTCGAGTGTTACCCGAAAGCTTCAAGCAGGGAAGCTGCTCAAGAGATAGGCATCAACCATACTAGTATACTTAAAGTTCTGAAAAAATACAAATACAAATGTTATCGTGATGGGCGATTGGTGCAGAAACTACATCCCGGAGATAGTGAAAGGAGATTACAGTTTTGTGAAAATATTCGAACAGAAATAGCCCTCAACCCAAATTTCTTGGACTGTATTGTATGGTCTGACGAAACAAATTTTAGTAATAATGGAATGTATAACAGACATAACAATCATTATTGGTCTCGTCAAAATCCATTCCGTGTCCGTGAAACGAACAATCAGGTCAGATTTTCGTTTAATGTTTGGTGTGGAATCAAAAGTAACATGGTTGTTTTGTTGCACATTTACGAAGGACATCTGAATGCAGCAAAATACATTGAAATATTAGAGCTTTTAAAAAATCAATTAAACCTTCTGCCAGAAGAGGAACGAAATAATATCATTTTTCAACAAGATGGTGCACCTGCCCACAACAGCAGAATTGCCAGGGCATACCTTAATGAAAATTTCAATGCCTGGATAGGTACAAACGGTACGATTAGATGGCCTGCAAGAAGTCCAGACCTGACGCCCATGGACTTCTTTTTATGGGGTCATGTAAAAAATGTTGTTTATGAAACTTGCTATGAAACCGTTCAAGAGCTAAGGATTGCGGTAGAAAATGTTATCAGGGGCATACACCACAACACTTTGCTGAAGGCTACAAGAAATGAATTTCAACGGCGACTAATGTTGTGTAGCCGGAACGACGGGGCTCATTTCGAACAATTTATCAGTTAAATAATTTAAGTGTTACAAAATTGATAGTAAAATAAAGTTGATGTTAGATTTAACGATTATTTTTATTTTTAAGACCAAATGTTTGTTACAGAAACTTTATCCTGAATATTAATACTACCGATTAGTATAATAAAATAAAGAGTGTTTATTTTTTTAAATTTTAGTTGGTTCGAGTCCCGGGCGAAGCAAGCGAGTTTAAAAAAATATTTTAATGCAGATTTGTTTCTTTTTAAAAATAAAGGAATGTCTCCTTTAAGTAAAATGAGCTAGCTTAAGGATTTTAAGTAGTTTCCCTCCAGGGCCTGAGTTTAATTTCCACACTGTATAGTTTCTTGATAAACACATCATGATGGACAATAGATGCAAGCAAGCACAGTCATGCTTGGGTTGCGTTTCAACGATTACTCTCTCATGCATTAGTCCTCCATTACATTTTGAAATGTCATCGTTGGACCTCCCAGCCTCCCGTAATGTGGACATAGTACAAATAAATAATGCTGGACATTTCACACAGCGTATCTAACCCCAAACTAAGCAAAGCCTGTACTATGGGGACCAGTTGACTGATAGAATATATTTAGGTATCTTTTTTGTAAATACATTCTTACATACATTATAGAAAAAAATTAGAAGCTCAAAACAAATATTTGTATATTATGCAAACATTTATTTCGCGGCGGGAATCGAAACCTTGTGCCGTCTCAGCCGGCCCACTGCCGGACCTTCGGTCTCCAATGTGGTAAGTATTAAATGTTGTTATTTTTTTTAACCTGTACTTTCCCATCCCTGGGCAAAGCTCCCCATATTCCTCCACATCTTGCGGTCACTCACCGCGTCTCGTCCAACCAGCCAGCCAACACTAAGGGATACGCTATCTACAAGTCTAAGAAGGTTGGTAAAATTCTTTTAATGTTTTATTATTGGTTTTGTGTGCATCTACAAAACAATAACTCACTTAAGTAATCTTAATATGGCCAACTAGTTAGATTAATCATTGGTGCCTGAATGTTTTTACTTTTTACTAGTTTACCCACCCCCGGCTTCGCACGGATTTGAAAATAAAATAGGTCTTGAGTTCATACAAAGATCTCATAGAAAAAAGAACTTTCAGTTTTTCTAGAATTTTTCAGGCAACTTTTCATAATTTTCTTTCATACAAACTTTGACAACACAAAAAAAAATAAAAAAAAAATAAAAAAAAATATTCGCCCGCTGCACCACGAGAGAATTAGAATCACTCGAGGCATTTTCGAGTTTTTGCCGCAATTGATTTTTATATAAATAAATCTAAATATATAAAACAAAGTAGGGCTAGTTACTTAAGAAAGGCTGGACCGATTTTTATGAAATCTGGTATATAGATAGATTATGATTGCGCAGAAACGCCTACTGCGCAGAAGGAGGGTAATGATTTTATTGACATACCCTCTAAACGGCTTGCCCGATTTTGAAGATTATTTTTTTTGTACCTACTTATTTAGGGATACTTCTGGATGGTTCTTAGATACAGATGGACCAGCTAGGAGGCGCTGTTGTCGAGATCCAGATTTTTTTTCTTTAATTTTCTAAACAACAATTTTTAACTATCCATCCATGTGACCCCATAAGTTAAAAAAATAGATCGAAATCTGCCAAGCCGTTTAGGAAGAGAAGAATTGCAATATATTTTTTTCACCACTCGTGCGAAGCAGCTGGCTAGTAGACTCAATAAAGTACGCTTGAGCTGAATGGCCAAATCTGGTGCCAGTTTTTGTAACTCGCTCTAAATATTTTAGTAAAGTAAAATTCATAGGGATCGTGTTAAAAAAAAGTTTTAACAGTTCCGGCCGAAAGTTCTCAAATAAATAAATATTGCTGGACATTTCACACAACGCTATCTAGCCCCAAACTAAACAGAGCTTGTACTATGGGAACCAGATAACTGACAGAATACTTTAGTACATTTTTTTTGTAAATACATACTTATAATATATAGAAAAACAACCACACCCGGAAGAAATATCTGTAGATCATGCAAACATTTGTTTTGTGGCGGGAATCGAACCCGCTACCTCCTGCGTCTCAGCCGGCTATTTGCCCACTGCACTAAGGAGCTAAATCTACTTAGATACAAGAATCGGGGAATAGTTATTTGCAGTGATACCGGGGGTGTAAGAAATTAAAATTGTAATGACGACATCACTATTTGAAACTCGCTCTATAGTTAACTTCTAACACATTAGCTGAAATAGGAAATTTTAAATATTTATATGGACACCTCATCAATTAAAAGTACATTATTATATTTTTTTATTATATTTATTGTATTTGGCGACCTCCGTGGAGCAGTGGGTGAATAGCCGGTTGAGACGCAGGAGGTAGCGGGTTCGATTCCTGCCATCGAACAAATGTTTGCATGACCTACAGATATTTGTTCCGGGTCTGGATGTTTTTCTATATACATATGATAAGTAAGTATTTACAAAAAAATATGTATAAAAGTTTTCTATCAGTTATCCAGTTCCCATAATACAAGCTCTGCTTAGTTTGGGGCTAGATAGTTCTGTGTGAAATGTCCAGCAATATTTATTATTTATTATTAAATTGACTAACATTTTAATGTCCAAGCGCTAAGTTTGTCAGCGTGCGATGGAATGCAGCATCCTGGGTGTCAAGCGAACGGACAGAGTCCGGAATACTGAACTGCGCTCAAAGACCAAAATTGTTGACGTAGCCACCAAAGCCACTCAGCTGAAGTGGAACTGGGCTGGGCATGTCTGTCACATGCCAAGTGAGATTTGGGCAAGGATAGCCACCGAGTGGCGTCCTGACCCAGCGAGAAGGCGACGCGGCAGACCGAAACGTAGATGGCGGGACGAGCTGGATAAATTCTTAACGGATTGGCCACAATCAGCTCAGGACAGCGAAGTCTGGAAAGAATGGGGGGAGGACTTTGCCCAGCAGTGGGACACGAATAGCTGATAATAATAATAATTATTATTAAATTCTCTACAGTTATGCACCTACGACTACTTACTTTATTTTATAGGCTTGGCTTTTCTTTGAGCACAAACTCCTTATCATCCTATTTTGTCTCGCTGACTTTATCATAGCACCCTCTTTAACTAAACTACACTCACCCCATTTATAACTACACATCTCTTTGTTTAGAAATACACGGCTTACTAAAAAAACTATGTAAAAGAATACAGCCGTAAATTTATTACGAGATGAGACGTTTACGATCGCCTCACAGTAAAATTGAAATCACAATAACATTATGCAGTTTTATTTAAGACCCGCAGCCTAAGGTCCTCGGATAGGACCCTTGCATGCAGTCAATGCACTATTGAAATTTATCGTATCCTGCAAATCTACCGCCTCCGTGCCTGGAGGCGGTCGATGACCTAGGAACAGCGTTAGGATACCTAGGTATCCTACGAACCTAGGTTTGTAGGTACTGTTCACGGAACTAACTATTCCTGCATCTATCGTGGTATGGTTTGAAATTAGATACGACGAACCCGGATGCTTTGCATTTATTATGGTAACTCGGTTATTACAATAGGCAGATTACTAGTACTTTGCCGAATATAAAAAATATTGAGTACTAGTAATTAAGGATGTATTAATACAGGATGCTTCGAAAACAGTATGTTAATCTGAATGAGGATAATTCTACAAATAAACACATGATTTTTTTAGATTTTTCATATTGGGGTAACTTCTATTTGCCACAGACTTAACTAAAAATAGTGGACAAAAAGTGACAGTTGCCATTTTAGTTCTGTAAAACCTAAATTTAGTTTAGTGTTTGCCAACAGAATTACCACCATTATCTAAGTTTAATGTCACGACTTTACATAAATCAATTGTTTCCTACTGAGTTACTGTTAAATGAGCTGTATTCTTAAAATTGTTACACTGTGTTTTGTCTTATGCATTGACTGGTAGTTTCAAACTTGATCCTAAGAGTAAGTTGTGAGTGCACATGTGAGATAATATAATAATATCATATTGCTGGACATTTCACACAGCGCTAACTAGCCCCAAACTAAGCAAAGCTTGTAATATGGGAACCAGATAACTGATGGAATACTTATATACGTTATTTGTAAATAAAATCTTATAATATATAGAAAAACATCCAGACCCGGAACAAATATCTGTAGATCGAGCAAACACTTGTCCCGAGGTGGGAATCGAACCCGCTACCTCCTGCGTCTTAGCCGGCTATTCGGCCATTGCGTCATGGCGAGATGTTGTTTTATTTTTTGGATAAAAACCACAGATAATCCATACTATTATTATAAATTGGAGTAGCCCTTGACTCTCTGTCTGTCTATTTGTTACGTTTTCACGACTAAACAGCCGGACCGAATTCGATTAAATTTCGTATATAGATAGATTATGAAGATTGTGACAAAGGCAACTTTTCTCCCGACTGTGCAGAAGGTGTTTTTATTGACAATTCACGCGTGCGAAACCGCGGGCGGAAGCTTGTATTTCTATAAACTAGACGACACTAAAGTGCAAAGTGCATAGATAACCTACTGGATAGGCGGCTAATACACTGATAACATCATAACAATATACAAGTTACCGACCTGTCTACCCGTAAATGAAGTTCACGATTTCTAAGCCAAATCATTTCATCTTGTTGCTTTACTAAAGGAAAGTTGGAAATTAGAAAGTCCATTGGAAGTCCTGCTGACTTATAATCCAAGATTACCTACTACCTATCAGGTAAGGTAATTATAAAGATCGTGGACAACCTACACGAAGCTTCCGTGCAAAACCGCCCGGCAATTTATTGAACTAATAAAATAATACATAGGTAAGCGAGGCTAATTAACATTTTCTTCCAGCTAACCTTTGTGTAGGTAATGTACACAACGTACGTTATAATCTATTTAACGTAGATTGGATGGTAGCACTTTCTAAAACATAGATAATTTTAGGAAAGGAAACATTGGACTTACCAACATACTAAAAAACAAAACTGCCAATTTTTTTGATATTATCATCAACTAATTGCCTTCTGTCAAGTATAAGCCTCCTCGCTCAAACGTAATTAATCACACTAATATTATAAATGTGAAAGTTTGGATGTTTGTTTGTTTATTTGTTTTATAACTTGGATTATCACATAGGGTGGTTGGACCAATAGATGACTGATTAAGCGGAATTCAAGTTGTTTTATTTTTTATCTCAACTCCTATTCAAGGAATATTCTATGTTTTTGGTTGTATACGTAGGTAGATATTTTGTGCATCAACTAGATAAACTGTTTTTACTCTGAACTATTTGTAAATAAGTTAAAATTGGAAAAATATCAAAAAAATGACTTTGGCCCTAATTGTGACCGGTTTGGAACTAATTCTGACCGAAATCGGACCTATTTATGACCGACAAAATAAAAGGCGAAATTCTTCACAACAAGAGACTTTATTTGTAAGAAGTGGGGTTCCGTATACATAATTTTGTCTGCATATGCTAAGGTACCTACTTATCATAATTTTAATTGCTTGATAAACAATTAACAATCAGTCTACACATATAATAATCAGTCTTAACAAATAACAATCAGTCTGCACATAATACTTACTTATCTTAATTTTAAAGGCTTGATGAAAAAATAACAACCAGTCTAAAAAAATAACAAAATAACAATCAGTCCACGAAAACATTTAAACCCCATGATAGGTACATATTTTAATTTAAAAAACATCATAAAATATCTAAGAAACGTAAGTTTTAACCTTTATACCATTAGGTAAGTCATAAATATACTTTTTATCTACATTGTAACAATTGTGTAATAACTTAATAAGTCTATACTGGCTGAGTTTTTTAAGTCTGAAACCGTTACGTACCGAAAAGTTACTTATCAAAAATTAATGTTAGAAGTGGATGACTTTTTGATAACTGTTACGGCTTCTGACTTCCACTCAGTGGCCCTTAAAAAAACTCAACCTGTTTAACTATACAAAATAGAGTTAAAGTAGGTAGGTTCGTATATTTTGCATCCTATTCCACAAACAGCAAATCTAATGCAATTTTTTCATTGTCCTGGCAATCAAAGTTCAACATTCCTCTTCTGGCAATTTGAGGTTTTGGTAATATATATTTAATGTCTTTTATCCCAATCTCACTGACATCTTTTACATCTGGTTCCACGAAATACAATTTGTTATCAAATTTGCTTGACTTTTTGCGCAGATAATTAACTTTTATTTTGTTGTCTTTATTGTTGATCTCCGTAATCACACCCACATAATGCCTCGGTCGCTTATTGGTTTCAAATGTGACATACACATACTCGCCTACAGTAACGTCACCAAAATTCAAATCCTTCTGATGTATTTCACCTTCAATTTGCTCTGATTTAGTCTTTGTATGTGTCTTTGTTTTTATCTGAACATCGTTTATATTACATGTTTTAGTTTTCTTTTGTAGTTTACTCTTACTTTGTTCTAACTTGATATTCTTCTTCGCTTCTCTTTCTTTTTTCGTGTTTCTTTAGCTTCTTCTTGTTCCTTCTTTTCACGCTCTTTTTTGTCCATAAATTCTTTATAACGTTTCGATGTTATTGCTAATGGCATAGGCGATTGCCGCTTGTTTGTCTTTATTGTTGAAGCTTTAATGCCAAACTTTGGCATAGTAAGAAAATCATCAATTTTGGTCTTAGTCTTCTTCTTAGGTGATAAAAGATTTCTGGCTGTGGGATTTATTGATTCAGGCTGACTTAATGTTTCTGATGATGATGTACTTGGCAGAGAATTCAAATATAAGGAGTGTACATCAGAAGTAATTGGTGTATTTTCATTTATACTAACAGATTCAGGGTACCATGGCAATGGTATTGCCAGTGAATATACATCTCCAGTCTTAGTAAGTGAATTGTTGTTGATCAAGGGATCATTTCTTTTCGAAGTTTTTTCAAGGATGCTTTTTTTCGCTACTTGAGATGCAGTTTTTTCAATCTGCACTGCGACACGAGCTTGGGTTTGGTCTTTCTGCTTTTCTGGACTTGGAAAAGTGCTTTCATTGAAGTCAATGGGGGTTGAAATAACTGGTGGTGATCCCAGCATACTCATGTTATCCATCAAACTGTGCACAACTCCGTCAATCACGAATGTATCTATCATGTCAATATTTAGATCCTCGATCAAAGCTTCTTCTGTAACATGTTGTGGAGGTTGTGTATTGTCAATGCTTCTCTCAACTGCATCGCCTTCGACCTCTAATATTAAGGCTTGTTCGCTCAAAAGTGAACGAGAATTTTGATTACTGTGGTATTCAACTTCTTCTTTGCACTTATTCCAGAGCTTAAACAAGCCATGTTCATGGTTTTGTTTTTTTTTCCTAGCTTCAGCAAAATTTTCTATCAACTCTGGTCCAATTTCGTTTTCCAGTACTTTTATGGTGGAGAAATAATCATCAATATTGACAACATGGGTTATCTTCTGGTTCCGGATTTCTTTCAACCTATTCGACATGCATTTTGTGTAATCAACTGCGTTTTTGTCAAACGGAAAGAGTCCACATTTGCGAAAACCATTCTTGATGATAGTCGGATTAACCGATTTCTCAAACGATTTTGCGAAAAGAGCTGGGAACGCGGCTTTTGTCAAGCTCTTTTGGGTTTCATGCTTATACTTACGAACATCTTCTCGCCATTGTACTTTCACTGCTTTGAAGATTGATACATCGCATGGTTGTATCAAGTGTGTAGCATTTGGGTGTAGGCAATACAGAATTATTTTAGTTTCTGCGCAAAACTCGTGCAGTGACAAGCCAACGTGTGATTTATGACCATCCATAAAAACGATTACCGGTAATTTAATTTTGTTTTCGACTAGCCATGGGTGGAATACATTTTTCATATATTCTTCGAAAGTAGCTGCCACCATCCAGCCTGAATCACTTCGCCCAATAGCCCAGTGTTCTGGAACTTGGTTAGTAAGGTCCTTTGAAAACCTTTTTCCCGGAAAAACTATGAAAGGTGGAGTAGTAGTTCCATCTGCTGAGAAGTTGCACAGTACAGTGACAGACTCTTTTTCTTTTCCAGAAGCAACCTCAAAAGTGTTACGGTAATTCTTCAAAGCTAGAATTTTCCAGTTTTTGGGCAAAGTTGCACACCTGTTTCATCAAGATTGAACACTCTTGTAGGATCGTTTAAGATTTCTAGTTGATTTTCGGACTCAAGATGCTCATGGACTTCATCAAACCAATTTTTGAGAGACTCTTCAGTCACTGCAGCTCGTGCTCTTGAAATGACTTCTGCTGTCCGCTTAGTTATTTGTGGATGCCTTTTAAGGAACAATTTCATCCATTTATCTCCAGGAAAACCAACTGGAACTATTTTTTCTCGTGCAGTAGTGACCAAAAATGACTGTACCATAGTTTTTACATCATTCGGATGCAATGGATACCCTAGACTAGATTTATGTAAGATCCATTGTTCTAGTTTTTGCTCCTCGTCATTGGTTAAAAAGGTTTTTGGTCCCTTTTTGGCAACTACTGGTACTTTGCCATTTACTTTATTGTATAATGTTCCTTTGGGTATCCGATATATTATACAAGCCTTGTTTAAGGATATTTGTTTTTGTTTAACAAGTTTTACCGCGCGCTCTAACTGTGCTTGAGGTTAATTTTTCCTATTATTCGCTGACGCAGTGCTCTCGCTAGCCGACATCTGAAACAAATGACATAGGTACTGCCTACATAATTCTTAATCGAATCAAGTCTACTTAGGAGATCGATAATCAATCAATAAATAAATGTATATGACTATGTGCCCAAAGTTGTATACACTTTCTAAATTGATAATTATTAAAATCAACTTCATAAATTCAGTAAAGGTTACACGTTCAGACATACTTTCCTTGCGTATAGTCTGAATGTACAACGTTTACTAAATTCTGAAGTTGAATTTATAAATTTTCAATTTTGAACGTGTTCCGTCAACTTTATATACTACATAGTCACAATACATTTATTTATTTTTCATCAAGAAAAGGACACAAAATTAAAAAAAAAATATTTACTGTGTTCAAAATTACTTTTCCCCCTCTATATATATACATCCCCTATAAAAGAATTCATCAAATCCGGGAGAGCAATTCACAAAAATTCGAAATTTTCCCTAGGTCACCCAAAGCTGTTCTACACAGCTCCGCAAAAAAACATACCTCCCCCTCCGCCGTTAGGAAAATGTAATTTATTGTAATTTATTTTATTTATTTATTAAAGAAAAACTATAATAACAAATAATGTAATGATGACAACAGTTTGTAAGGCCAACGAAATTGGTTTACTTTTGATTACGAAGAACCCTAATAAAATTCCACAACAGTTTTATTGCAACAGTCAAAATCAGTCGGTCACAATTAGGTTTTGAGGTCCAAATTATGAACGAACTAATTTCTTCGGTCACAAATAGAGCGTTTGGAACAGTAAATGACCAGCTAAAAAATAACAGGCCAAAACAACGATTTTTCTGTAATTAACCTCCGGTCATGTTTTGGTTTATAGAATTATGTATACAAAACCATTAAGAAAAACGTAAAAAATCAATAAAAAATCAAAGATACAATCTACAATATCAAAACAAAATTTGCAGGTCGGAGCTAATTCTGACCGCTCGGTCACAAATAGGATTTATGTATCTTTTTTAGACCAGTAATTGAACAGCAAATTTCTCGAAAACCTTATTAAAAATTACTTATTTTCTTTGATTTTCTACTTGAGATAATAGTCATAAATGCAAGGGAATACATAAATAGGGCCTAATTATATCAAGAAATCGGCAATCCACTCATAAGCTTAAGAAACTGGTTTACTCACCTTAGCTCGTTCTCCATACAAAATGGCGATGACCGAAACACGTCCGCACTAAATTAGGTCCTGGAGCGTGACTGAGGGTCCACTGACGATGTATTAATTTTTAAAAGAGGGAACAGAGTTGCCGCTTCTAAAGAAAAAATACGCCACTACAGGGAGTACCACTCAATTCTTATAATTCGAGAAAATGTGCGTTTCGGTCATCTATTGGGGGGTGGTCATCTTTTGGTCCGACTACCCTAGGCTACTTTTAATCCCATAAATCAGGTCCTATGGGATAAAAATGGGGTGTCAAGTCAAATTGCAACAGCGAGTGTAGCTATATTTCTAGGTTTCTTACGCATTTAGTAGTGTAGCGCGTACGAAGTCGCTGGTAACAGCTAGTTGCACATAAAAAATTAAGATACACATTCATATGAAGTAGAGTCGGTCTGATTTCTTGTTTGCACAATAAACATTGGCCCAATCAATATTTAAAAAAAACGAGCAACCTAACTTACACTACTGAACAGTGAATAATAAAATTAAAGTGCAAATTCTATAGAATGTATGAGTACCCCTCAGTCTATTTGCCACAGATTACTTACATCTCTAGATACATACATAAATGTGATATATTGTTATGGCGTTATGGCCCAGCAGCGCACCTATTGACTGCCAGGAACTTTGATATATGATACAGAACAATTTAAGGAGCAACTTCTCAGGAATAGATCATGTAGATGGTACCTATATACAGGGGATCATTGTCTTCACATACTAGAACAGTGTTTTGTTCTGCAAGTTCTCTAAATGTAATGTTTTTCATAATAAATCGAATAAGCGTTTGCTGTTTTCGTTTAAATCCAGTTAAGAAGTTATGAAATTCTATTTTATATTATATTTTTAGATTTTTTGGAAAACTTATAGCTAGGTTACACTTATTTAGGGTGAAATATTATGATAAGTCGTGGATGTCCACACAAGGAATGTACAAGGATCAACCAGTTGATGTGGAGATGGGCTGGACACTTGGCAAGGAGGAAAGACGGAAGATGGATGAGGGCAGCAACAGAGTGGTGCCTGCGAGAAGGGCGCACCAGTTGGCAGACCACCAGCCAGATGGTCGGACGACATCGCGAGAGTTGCGGGAAAGCAATGGATGCGCTTGACACAGAGACCGGAGAGAATGGCATGATATCGAGGAGGCCTATACCCAGCAGTGGGTGGATGTGGGCTGAGATGATGATAATGATTATTTTCAAAGGAATCACCGTCATTCGGATTAACAAACATATTTCGGAGCACTCCGTATCTAGTAGTTATACCTACGCAAGGGTAGATAGACCTAAAGTCGTTACAAAGAGAACTTAGAATTTTATAGCGTGCCGGCAGTACCGGGAAATGGTCGGTAGGGACCTACTATATACTGACTATCGATGTGTTACATAGTAATGTTCGTAATAACAGCACAGCGCCCACACTCAAAGGAAATAAATTCAAAGTCTTGAAATTTTGAGGTTTTTTGTGGGGTGTAGACGTGTGCTAAGAACGGATTTTTTTAAATTCATCCCATAATTTATGGTGAAAAGGTACAGTCCTTGGGTTTATAAACTTGAAATCAGGGAAAAAATATTTAATATGATAAATAAGAGAAATAATAGGTTTTTTGTTTTTCGAAAATAATCCCCGGGTAGGTTTAAAGGAGTAAGCACTCCTAATCATAAAATAATTAGGCATTTGAACGGCCGAGAAATCGACATAGCGCCCAGCATTTATTAGGGTTTTTATTGTTGCATGGATTTTGAGAAGGCATGTACACCCGTATTCTTAGATATTTATTATTTCATCCGCGATACTATAGTCGCATACGTACACACCATAATGATGAGATCATTTTTCATCATCTTTTTCAACACATTGCCGGGAATCACTATTTTTTTTTAATAAAAATTTAATTCATTAAAATGTATTAAGGACCTTTATAAGGATACGTGTCGGTACTATCGTATGTACAAATTAATTGAATCAAATGTACAAACAAAGCAAACAAAATAAAGATTAACAACAACAATTACCTTATTTAAATCGGTCCGGCATACATACCAAAATGTACAGGCGTGATCCCTGACGGGTTAACTTAAAAAAAAAAGCAATAATTAGCCACAAGTAAATTTAGTTATGTATGTCACTTGTGGCGACTTACAGCACTAAATAATTCCTTAGCTGCATCTGATGTAGGGTCAGCTAAGATTTCATTTAAAATTCCCTCTTCGAATCTGTTAAAGATGTAAGTCGCCACCAGTGACTGTCTTTCTCGCTGGAAGCGGACACATTCCACCAATAAATGGTGCACATCCTCCACTACTCCACATGTGTCACAATTAGGTGTGTCAGCCTTCCGCATTAAGAACGCAAACATTTTTAGTGGCATATGACCTGTTCTCAACCTGTGTGCTATAACTATAAGTCTACGTGAAAGGCTTGTATGGCCGAAGAGAATCACTATACTCATACTTATAAGCACATACCTACTTAACGATTGCTCGTAGCAAAAGCTTCCAAAGCTTGTGAATGTACAATTGTAGGCGCAGTTTCTTATTGCTGTTAACTGTTGTGTTAACTGACTGCGCAAGCTTTCTTCTTCATTCTTTAGTCCATTATATGCAGCGTTTCCTCTGTGTCATGTAAAATAAGAAATAGTTGATTTTTTAGTTACATCTCAGACAATCAGCGCCTAATGGTTACGATAGAGGATAAAACGCTTCGTGGAAGTAGCCCTGAACGGCGCAGCAGCTAGAGATGCCATGTCGCAAACTCTAGAAGCATATTTTTAGGCTTCCGCTCCGTAGGTACCTTAAAAGAAAAAGGAACCCTTGTAGGATCACTTCGTTGTCCGACTGTCTGTATGTTCATCTGTCAATACCTTTTTTCTCACTAACTCGTGAAGGTATCAAGTTGAAATTAATATCAAATACATAGGTATATGGTCTCTTGGAGCTGTAAAAAACTCAAGCTTCTAAGTCAACGCAATCAAAAAATACGGCCATTTATGGCGTATAAATTGCTCTAGTACTTTCCGATGACCTAGAATCATGAAATTTAGCAAGAAGCAAGGTCCCACAGCACAAATAAAGAGAAAAATCCGAATAAGGTAAATTTGTAAATATACCAAATTAAAAAAATAACAGTGCGCGAGTCAGACTCGCACTTATCCGCGTTTTTTTTTAATTAACACTGTCATGCCATTGGACTCTTTTATAAGTAGGTATTTACTAGATTATAGTCAAAGATAAACCTGTGGTTACGCCAAGGTATTTGCGAAGATGCATTGAACGTGCTTACCGGTAATGGATGCGGTTACTGAACATTTTAAAATCTCCCACAGCATTTTCATAAACACCACATTTAGGTGAGACCTCGTTCATAATGATAGAGGCCATTTGGAGGCTTCATAATATCGGGCACTGGAACATGGTAACTCATCTGGTGGTAACTGGGTATTTAGCAACTCAATAATAATAGTATTTTCAACACACTTGCTCATAAAGGAGCTCTGATTTTACCGCAATTAGGCACATAATGACACCTGTAATCAAACTGTGACATTTTCATTGCTATATTCACAAGTGAGTTATAAAGTTCTTATTTTATTTTATTGGTTGAGTGGCTTTGTTCTTAAAAAAGTTTTGATACAAAAAGATCGTGTTCAATAGTACAAATAAATTAATGTACCTATTTCTTGCTCATTTCATGCAACTTCGTATTTAAATATATATTTTATATAAATGTAACTGTCACTCAAATATAACTTTAATTTTTTCTGTAATAAAGAAAACTTGAAATCCCCCATTTTGTACGTGGCTGAAACGCTATCCGCGAAAAGCCAAGAAAAAAGAAACCTCATTCTTTTAGTCTATGGCCGATCGCCATTGTAATATGCGCGCGCATAGGAAAACTGATTAATTTTACCCGCCATTGCGAAAAATTTTTCACAACTCGTTTTCACTGTTGAAATTACCGTTTATTATTAATTAGCGTCGTTGTTGGAAGCGAGAAACTAGAAATAGTCGACTCGTACGTTTTATCTTGGCCATGTTTTATCTTTTGGCAAAGAGTATCAAATAAAGGAAGTCACCAGGCGTGTTCAACTTGGATGGGCAGCTTTCGGCAAACTAGATGATATATTAAAATCCACGCATATTCCACAATGTCTTAAAACACGTCTCTATAACCAATGTGTCCTGCCAACTATGACTTATGGTGCCGAGACATGGAGGCTCACGAAGGAGGCTGTGCACAAAATAAGTGTAGCACAGAGAGCCATGGAGCGCGCCATGCTCGGCATCACACTCTTAGATCGAGTTCCCAATACCGAAATTCGCAAGCAGACTAAAGTACAAGACGTCAGCAAGCGAATATTGGGGCTCAAGTGGAGTTGGGCAGGACACTTGGCCAGACGTAGTGACGACAGGTGGACTAAGGCACTAACAGAGTGGAGGCCGAGAACTGGCCATCGAAATAGGGGACGTCCACCAGCGAGATGGGTCGACGACATCCATAAGACCGTGGGTTGTACGTGGTTCAGACTGGCACAGGATCGGGAAGAGTGGCAGAAACAAGGAGAGGCCTATGCCCAGCAGTGGGTCGACACGGGCTGAGAATGATGATGATGATGATGATTAATTAAAATGGCTACAAGTACTAATTATGAAGAAAATTATTTATGTTGTACCGTCCGATATAAGATGTGAAGCCCTTAACGTTATGGAAAGTTTACTACCTGAAAACTCCAAGGAAAAATATCTATTAGCGTACCAAAATTTTATACAATGGCAAAACAACAAGAATACGCAGTCTTTTTCGGAAAATGTGTTCATGTGAATGTGAAAACGGCGTACTTTAAAGAATTATCTTCTAAGTACAAATCTAGCTCTTTGTGGTGTATATACTCAATGTTAAAAAGTACAGTCCGAACAAAGAATGGAGTGGACTTAAAAACATACTCTAATTTGTCAGCTTATTTATAGAGACTATCCGATGGATTTAGAAACAAGAAATCAAAGGTTTTATCGTCTGACGATATTGAAAAATTTATAAAAATGCTCCAGATAACCAATATCTGGCTACTAAGGTTAGTTAAAATAATTTTAAATATCTACGCGACTTCAGCCTGTATTGTGCGTTGAACTTAACCCTAAACTTGGCGCTGTGAACTGACAGATACATGTCACTTTGGAAAAATCTAATGGGTAGCCGGAAGCCTAATCGACAAAAAAATACTTCTATTATAGTAGATTATTTTGTGCTATGTTGGTAAGAAAATAGTGTGATGTTGCTGGCAGCCCCGAATTGTCAGTAGAACGCAAAATGGCGGACCGGGTGTACGCGTCTACTTCACGCAAGGTAAGAATATTTTATATATACTGTAATTTCGTTGTAAATTTATGAAATGAATTATTTACCTGATAGACAATGAAATTTGCTGTACCTAAAAGCTGTTTTACTTATGAATACATCGTAAATTTGCATGCTATAAGCACGTTTTTATGCTAGTATCCACAGGTGCACATTGCCAGCTTGCCTACACATTTGATTTTTTTTTGTTATGTATCTGGCTGGATACACTGCCAGATATGTACCGAAATTGAAAACGAATATTATGTAGTAATAATTATTTATAAGTGATATGTTTTTGGGAAATTTTGTTTTTTTCTGTTTTTATTTGATTCACATAAATCCAAAATCATCTTCTCACCCGAATTACGTCCACTGCTGGGTCACTTATTTTGAATATATTTTTAGGTACAGGCTCCAACACTAAAACAGCAGCAGCAAAATAGGGCTCGCCAAATCATCGCTCTTGTCCCAAGGTCAGGTGCCATATCTGATTTAGAAGAAAGTGAATCATCATCTGACGAGTTACTGTACCACCATGAGCATGGGTTTCGAACTTACGCATCGGACAGCAGCTCCCCACCTCCATCATTACCGTCGTCGCTGATAAAGTTGAACATTCTTGATTCGGGTGATGAGGATGATGAAGAGTTGAATGTGGTTTTGGCGTCCACTTCATTGCAAACCTTCCAATCTCCGTCAACAAACCCCGCATCTCCATCGATTTTGCCATTGGCTATATCATCACCCGTGCCATTATTACGACCTATCACTTTCGGTAACTAACAGCTTCCAGCACCGCGAAGCGTATCTGTGCCATCACCGCGACTCAATGCATTGACGACCTATGATCAAGTGCCTTCTCCGCTAAGCATACCGTCACCTGCAACTGCTACTCGGTCTAAAAAAGCTAAAGTTGTGGCAACGAAAAGAAAAGTGACAAAAGTCACGAAATTAGAACCAAATTGGAGCTGCAAAAAGTTCAACGGTGTAGCTGAAATTGAAAATGGTTTGTTTGAAAACTCGAACATTGGATTTACGCCTATTGAATATTTCAAGTTGTATTTTTCAGATGACATCATCTCGCTTATAGTGCAACAAACTAACATTTACAGCACACAAATAAAAGGGTCATCTATAAATTTAACAGAAGAAGACATATATGATTTTTTAGCGATTATAGTGCTTATGGGGGTAGTGAAAATGCCAGCTTACTCCGATTATTGGTCTGCAAACTGTAGATATGAAAAAGTTGCTGGAATTATACCGCTGAAGAAATTTCAACTGATAAGAAAGTATTTGCACTTCAACGATAATTTGAGAGATGACGGAGATCGATATTACAAAGTTAGACCACTTCTCCAAATAGTACGAGCAAACTGCTTAAAAGTAGAAGAAGAAACGCGTTTTAGCGTTGATGAGATGATGGTCCCTCATAAAGGCACAAGAGCTGGCAGTCGGAAACAATACATCAAAAACAAGCCCAAAAAATGGGGTTATAAAATCTTCGTACGCGCGGGAGTTTCCGAAATCGTGTATGATTTTCTTGTCTACGGAGGTGAAGATACGTTCCGGTTTAACACCTTTTCTGACCAAGAAAACAGCATGGGATTGGGAGCAAAAGTTGTTATAGCCTTGGCGCACTCTATTCACCAACCCACTTGTAAAATTATATGCTTTGACAACTTCTTTACATCTGTTGAGCTGCTGCAGCATTTGCGAAAGGAGTATGGCATATTTTCAGTGGGGACAATAAGACAAAACAGGCTGCGCGGAGCAGAGAAAAAACTACCAACAGACAAAAATTTGAAGAACAGAGGCCGAGGATCACACGCCCAAGTGGTCTGCAACAAGATCAAGGTTGCCGTTGTAAAGTGGCACGACAACAAATGCGTTACGGCTGCAAGCACCTATCTGGGCGCACGTCCTGTTCAGGTAGTTATGAGGTACAGAAAGAAGAGAGACGAAAAGTGCCTGTGACTTGCCCTAACATTATCAGGCAATATAATTCAAATATGGGAGGCGTGGACTTAGCCGACATGTTAATCGCTTTATACAGAACACCATTCCGAGGACATCGCTGGTACTTACCTCTCTTTTCACAAATGATCGACATCTGCATTAATAATGCCTGGCTCCTCTACAGGCGCGACCTGAAGGGCTCAAAATCAATCGCCCTGAAACAGTTCCGGATGGAAATACACGAAAGCCTGCTCAAATTTCGAAGATCGGTGCCTGTTCGAAATGGGCCAAACAATGCAGCCCAAATAATTAGGACTACGTTCGCTGAAAGGCCTCCCGATGCAGTCCGCTATGATCAAGTTGGTCATATCCCAACATATCATACAAAAGGAAGATGCAGGTATTGCACCAAAGGGCAGAGCAGGCTATTTTGCGAAAAATGTAAAGTGAGGCTTTGTTTAATGCCAGAACGCAACTGTTTTCTAGCGTACCACACTAAATGATTGCTAAGACAATAAGAACCTCACAAATCTCCAAAGGAGAAGACTTAACACTGAGTTAAAAATAGATCTCGTCATAAATAGCACAAATATAGGTATAGGTACCTAATTAAATTAGGGTTAAAGTATAAAACTGCACGTTCATTTTAATATAACTAAAGATGAAAGACTAATATCTTTAATATTTTGTGATAAAAATGTGATCTCAACTAGTTAAATAAAGGTAAAAAAAAATCTGCGGACTTGGCAGTGTATCCACGTAGACACATATATTTTTTTCTTAATTTTAAGGCCAACTTGGCAATGTATCCCTGTGGATACTAGTAATAAAAACATAATTATAATTAAATGATTTTTTTATTTAGTGAAACCTGTTCTATATACACCTAGGAACACACTCAATTCAAAAATTATAATATTTCAAGATTTTTTTTTCTTGCCAAGTATAGGGTTAATTATTGTTTCTTTTTTCCAGGTTGCTTTAATATTTGGTGTAACTGATGCTTGTAAGATACAAGAATTAACAAATATAACTGTAAAAGAGAACCATGGCCAGTGAAGATACCTATCAAAATAAAATACCGAGGTCATTCACTATACACGGTCCAGTCTATGAAACTGTTAAAAAGTATGAAAGTTTGCGTTCACCAAAAGCAAAAATTGACCGTATCTTTTTAAATTACCAGAATGGTAAATGTACCTGTCAACCTATAGGTATAAACAAATTTGGTTCTATGCCTAAATAAATCGCTAAGTTTTTAGGTTTAGCAGATGCTGAGAGCTACACTGGACATAGTTTCAGAAGAACTTCAGCTACATTGCTGGCTAATTCAGGAGCTGATATAATGACTTGGAAGCGTCTTGGTGAGTGGCGATCTAGCAATGTAGCAGAATCATACGTAGAAGATGCCATACTAAACAAGAAGGAAATTTGTGCAAAAATAACAAAAAGAATTAGACTTGATTCTGAGGCGCGTCCTACTGACGAAACACCAAGTACATCCAATGATTGTATTTCACCTACCTACACGAATAATGAACCATATCAAATAACAATAGAACATGAAAGTATTTCAGTAAATAATCTATCTGATGAGACCGCTATGCCATCAAAAACAGTTAATTATAATTTTACTAACTGCACATTTACTAATTGTTTCTCTAAATAATTTTTTTATCTACTAAATAAAATGATTTTTTAGTATTATTTTCTTCATAAGTGTGTTGAAAAACGTCGTATGATACACGGGTGTATTGATGATTACCGTCCTCGGCTCTCCTAAGACCCTCACCTAACGGCTTGCGTCTCAATGGCGCCTCAGCGGTAATCACCAACATTACACACTTGTACCATAATGTACTATTATACAAACAATGTATTTGTATATATAAAAACTAGCTCAACGCCCGCGACTTCGTACGCGTTATACTACTAAATGTATAGGTAGGTAACCTAGAAATAAAGCTAAACTCGCTGTTGCAATTTGACTTGACCCCCCCCCCATTTTTATCCAATGGGACCTGATTTATGGGATAAAAAGTAGCATATGTGTTAATCCAGGTTATAACCTACGTACATAGGTACTAAATTTCATCGAAATCGGTTCAGCCGTTACGTTGTGATTGAGTGACAAACAAATAAACAAACATCCCTACTATTTCTATTATCGAACTCTACGTCCCTATGAGGCCGTGTCCTAAAAGGGCATAACCTCTTTAAGCTTAGAACCCTTCAAATGAGGTACTAATACAGTACGGTGACTTTCGAGACATTCCAATTTTAAAGAGTATTTGCTTAAGTTTTGTAAATGAGTTCAACCTTTTTTGAATAAAATCGGATTGAGTTTTCAAATGTAGGTAACATACCTATCTAGTGTATTTTAGTACACATGCTTTGAAGTTGCATGTAGTAACAATGCTGTTTTATTTATTGTTATATTAGTTATTTAGCAAAAAATTATTTATATATCACACTAATATTATAAATGCGAAAGTTTGGATGTTTGTTTATTTATTTGTTTGTTTGTTACTCAATCACGTCGTAACGGCTGAACCGATTTCGATGAAATTTAGTATGTACGTAGGTTATAACCTGGATTAACACATAGGCTACTTTATCTCATAAATAAGGTCCCATTGGATAAAAATGGGGTGTTAAGTCAAGTTGCCACAGCGAGTTTAGCTATATTTCTAGGTTGCCTACACATTTAGTAGTGTAACGCGTTCAAAGTCGCGGGCAACAGCTAGTCGTTCATAAAGTTGTCAATAATTTAGACCTTCTGAAGTTAAACAAGTACCTGTGTAGGTGCTTGTTTCTGTACCAACTTATTAATTCTTACTATACGTTCGAAAATAAACTATGAAAAAGCCTTAGTAAATCTAGCCAGCAACTAGGCAGCTATATAGGCTATCTGGTGATCCGTTACCTCATATCCGCAATGCTATCAAAATCACGATCCGTTAGCAAATTATGAAAGCAAGAAGCAACGGAGCTGTAGGTAATGACAGAGTTGCAGTTAGAAGATTATGCAAAGCTCTACTTTCGCTGATTATGTGTTATGGCCCTATAAGTAAGTGCTTATGTATCTTCTTATCTACCTGTTGTTATGCCTAGTACGGCAGATGAATCGTTGTGTAGTAGATACACATCAGTTCAAATACCTATATGTAGGTAACTAGCTTCCACCCATGGCTTCTAAAACATTACTCTCCTTCTGCGCATTCAGGTAAAAAGTAGCCTATGTCTCAATCTCGGTCATATTCTATCCATATACCTACTTAATTTTATCGAAATCAGTCCAGCCGTTTACTTGTGAAAACGTAACAAACAGACACACAGAGTTACTTTCGAATTTATAATATTATGCCGAGCAAAGCCCTCCCAAGTGGGAATAAAGTACAAAATTTCAAGACCCCACGCATTTGGCAATACTACAAGGCGAAACAGAAATAGAATACTAATGCTTATTAATTTCACATTAGATCAACATTTTCGACAAAGCATTCAACGGTCCCATGGTGTAGCGGTTAGCACTCAGGACTCTGAATCCTGCGACCCGAGTTCAAATCTCGGTGGGACCTGATTTTTGTTATTTTATTTTATTTTTCATTTCAAGCTACATATAATTCACAAAAATGTTTTGCTATAAAATAGTTTCCAGCGGTTGGTTAAAAAGTCTCATATTTACTTTCATTAGCTTTCATAAAAATTGGAGAAAATCTGTTTTCATCCTGAGTCCTCTTTTGCCTCAAGAGGTTAAAAACTGACAAATAAAAACCATCAAAGTTAAATTCGGTTTCTATAAAAAAAGCATCCGTATCGATAATTCTTTTTGGAACTACTATACGATGCTACAGACAGAATAATGAATTAAGTACTCATTTTAAGTGACATTGATATTATGATTTGCAAAAGAATTTTCCTGAATAAATTAAATTAGATGACACACAGATATACATGGTTGTAAAACTTATCATTCACACCTCCTTTTGCGTTGGGAGTTAAAAAAACTCAGACCTTGACATACATCAAATCTATCAATCTATTGATTTTTTTTTAATCAGCGCCTCGTGTGCTGAGACATAATTTTAGATAGGTGGCTTAGCAGTCTATTGTACTTCTATATAACATTGAAATGAATATAACTTCAAATAATTTAAATTGCATGCTTAGCTTAAGCGAAATATGTTGGACCTAAACTAAAATTGACATATTGTAATTTAACCATATTTAGGCAATACATAATAAGTATTTCATTTCATGTCAGCCATCCCAACCTCAGGAAAGCCATGTGGATGAACAGAGCTGCAAGAAGTTACAGAATGCTCGCCAAGAATGCTCGCATTGCGATGCTGTGGTGGTCTGTGGTTACCTAGGCGATCTAATTTAACGAAATAGTAAACAAACCCCTGTCACTCGGCACGTACGGTTATATTCTTTTTGATTCTGGCTCAGTGGTCAATCTTACTTTAAAGTGCTTGTTTTCTTGTTCGACCAAAAAAAACTTGTTTAATTTGGTAATGCAACCCAGCAAACTGAAGATTCTTATGATTGGGCCTTCTGATGTATGTTCCATTGGTGTATTTAACATTTTCTTTCTCTAACTTATTGCGGTATTTTATTGATAAACTGAGATGCAAGGGGTGCGTTTGTGAAACATCTTTCTAACAGGTTTTATTATTTTTTATCCAGCTTATGTTACTTTTGTGGCCAACATTAGATGCCGTATTGTTTGTTTACAGTGCGGCAAAACACAGATAGCAAACTTCATATCGGAGTCTATCAATATTGAAGAAGCAGGGACACCCAAACCTACTCAAGGCGTTAGAATTGTGGAATTCGAGCTCTCCAATCTGAATATCAATGGGAAATCAGTCAATGTTGATATCGAACTCTGGGATTGTAGTGGTGACCATAAGTACGTACTTACATAATTATTATCTTATCTAACTACTTGTACTTACCTTATAAGATATCATATTCTTGTGCCCACATTATCTTGTTATTCATATTTAGTAGTAGTACCATAACTAGTAACCCCATTTTTTAAACAAGTAGAACAGGTTCTAACTTTCACAATTTGGACAGTCAGTCTTATCAGTCAATTTGTTAATCACCGAATGAACCTAACCATTCAGTGATTCACAAACTGACTCACAATTTTTTCCATAATATTGATGTACTACCATTATAACTGTACCTACGTATAATTTAGGGTACCTATATGGGGGTAAATCCATGAAGTTTATTCCCTTTTTAAGAATCTAGATGAAGGTACCTATATCTAAGATCATTTTATCTTGCAACCCCCCCTCAACTACCCTAACAAAATGGAGGGGAATGCCAATCGATTTTTACAGAGTTAACAATCCCCAAACAAAATTTAACGTGAAAAGGGGGAATATTCTCGATGTGAATAACTCCCTTTTCAACTTGTAGAAGTTTCAGGCATCGCTGTAGAAATGTATTGGCATTTATCCAAATTGCTAGCGCAATAGAAGAGGTGACACTTTTCAGTTTACTAATTTCCAGATTTGAATCATGCTGGCCTGCGCTTAGACTCGGAATTCAAGGTGTCATACTAGTCTGCTCTCCCAATACATTGCAAGCAGCTGCAAGAGAAATGGAGCTTCTCTATAACTACTTTGTGTCACAGCCAAAGCTATCTGCTAAACAATGTGTATTGTTCTATAACTGCACAGATTCCGATGACCAAGAAGACATGGATGCCCTTACACTATGTAAGTAGGAGGCACCTAGATTCGACTGAATACTTACGATAAGTAGGTACCTACTTATTTTATATGTTGTCGTGATACTAATAAAAAAAATTAATTTCAGCTTCCACGTTTTCAAAAGTTTCTCGGGTCTCCATAAACTTGAAGTCTGGAGGCAACCGTTTGAAAATAGATTTCTCAAGCTATGTAACTTCAATTTTGCAATCGCTGAATAAGGATGGATAAAGTGTATAATGTTTTGACATTGCTCACCATGTTGTAGGTAGGTAGAAATACTTACGTACGAATTAAATTCTTTCTATAAAAAAAACATTTCATAGCATTCTTTTTCATATTCTCTGAAATCATCAACACAAGCATCATTAAACAATGCTAAAACTCGTATTCCAGATGTGACTCATGTATAAACACAAAACGTTTTGAGTCTATCCACTTATACTTTAGGAAATACGAGCCTTAGGTGTAAGCTCCTTATTAATAAAATTATCTAGCTAATACCGAACAAATACATATAAGTATTAGTTATTTAATTTAAAAAAACAGGTTTTTTACGTTATCTACGCCTGTGTTATTTGACCTGCCTACTAAGAAATAAGATCTAAGCAGTGAAATTGTGTAAGGTTTAAAATTAATAGAATTATAATTAAATTATTATGAATATTTTATTTATTTTGAGTTTGAAGTTAGGTAGGACTTATTCATTAAGCGAGTAGTAAGAACTCTCTACAGGCAAAACTACAAATTTCTTACGTTATACACATTTTTAATAAAATATGGATTAATTTTTAACTAGATATTTTTTGTAAGTATGTATCTAACATATTTATTGCTTTCGACTGCGACTAAACTAGCATAACTTCCCTATAGTACATTAGGAAGCAATCAAATCAGAGATTTACCTTATCTGATGTTAATGAACATTTAACGTTAATAACATTCAAATGTGACATGTCTGTACGTACTCGTATTTAACCCAAGCCTACACGTCAAAATCTCAAAAAATATCTAAATGTAGATATAATACGATGAACTTAATTTAGATCGATCTAATATTACATACTTAACAAAAATAACACTATGACCTATATACGAAAAATTTATATCTAAATGTACCTACATACTTATTTATGAAACCTAAAAATATTACGATCGTGAACTTTCGCTCAGTCTTAAAACTTTTGGCTCTTTCAATGAGTACTTTTCAACTTAAAGTGTAAACAAATCGATTACCTTAATTATATAAAACAATATACCGGTATTATGTAATTATATAGTGAAATTAGTATTTACATAATGATAAGACAGCTTCATAAAAAAACTAACATTAGAAACCTATGGACCACGACCATTATGATAAAAAATTGTAAATTATATTTAAGTCTGTCGTATATATAGGTACTTATTTAATTATCACCTTGAGCACATACTGAAACATGTGGAAGGGTTTTTTTCCAATAACTAAAATAAATAATCTAGCTAGAGCCTAATTGATTCAGAGCATTAAAAATATATACAAAAGGACCCTAATTTCTGTCATTTTTCCAATTGTTCCGGTCGTTGAAACCCTTCCTATTCCCTCGGCCTGAACCTCCACGGTTCCATCGCTCGTTGCCGCGTCCTCGATGACCCCCTCTATTAGGAAACCTAGGGAAATTCTGTTCTCCATCCATAAAATTGAAATCGTTGCCTGGACCAGGGCCGTTGAAAGGCATATTTCCGAAATTGTTAGGCCCGCCAAAATTATTGTTAAAATTATGAGGGATGTTAGGAGCTATGCCTAACAGTCCGGGTGCCGGTCCCCCGCGAGGATCCGGTAACGACGGATTAAATCCATGCATACCTCCCATGTTCATATTATTCATGCCTCCCATACCCATTTGTGACATGTTCATATTGTTCATCAAGTTCATATTGTTGCTTTCAACCGATACCCCGGGAGGAACTCCCATATTACTATTCATACCGTAAGCATTATTTTGATTAAAACTGGTTGGAGTTTTCAACAAGGCTTCCTTAGGTTTTGGCAAATATGAAAGTTCACCAGTTTCTCCCAAAGTAATTCCCAAGTTTGTGAAAATACTGCAAAGTATCGTATTACTTTGTATAGAGGAAACATCGAAAACTCTTCCGGGTATCTTGTCTTGTTGATGCTGTTTGATCGCTTGTGTAACTGGGGCTAAATGTTGATTTACAAAAATTTTCTGAGTAGAACTTAAGTCTTTATACCAACTAGAATTTTGTAAAACCGTTTGCAAATCTAAGAGGTTTTGTCTGCTTTCCTGTGCTAAATTTTCTGTTGTTTCCTTAGGTTTTCTTCTTGGATCCACACGTGGCCCTGTCGGAACTGCTTTTGGTGTCTTATCTTTTTCACTGTCACTGGTTGGATCTTCGACGGATAATCTAAATACTTTTCTTAATCTAGGGTCTACTAATGCTTGCGATTTTGCAGTGCTGTTTCTTATATCTGTGTAATCAGGGCGTGGTATATCGATTAGCACTACCTTGAAAGGTATCGGAGGGTGACTATTGATAGATCCGTCTATTTCTGAAGCAGGGGTATAGTTCGGTATAGCTTTAAAAGGTAATCCTAAACGTAAATCTATATCTCCACTTGTACTTTGTCGTAAATCTGTATCTCCAAATGATGGCAAGCTAAAATCAGTTTTTCGAAGATCCACATCACTTCTCCGTCGGCCGTCTGTAGGTTCGCCGTCTACACATTCATAAATAGACACCCTTGGAGTTTTTTTATGACTTGTTGATTTCGAAGGATCACTAACTACATCTGAAGATGATCTTCTAGATCTTGGGTCCTTTAGCTTTTCAGAGTCTTTACTATCGGAGTTATTTTTATTTTCATTTAGATTATTTTTCATTGTGTTCAGCAATTTTGTAACTTCTTCACTAATATCAATTTTAGAAAGGTCCCCGAGCCTGCTTATTACGGACGAAGGTTCGATCACATGGGGAGCAGGAGTTTGAGGAGATAACGACGCTTGAAGAGGTGATGATGCTGGAGACTTTTTGTTTTTATTACCTTTTTCTTCGTCACTAGAATACCACTTTTCGTCGATAAGTAAATTATTATCTTCATCATCTGTAGTTGAGCGGCGATGTCGTTTTTCAGGACTTTTGAAAATATGCTCTGGTTGACGAAAGCGTATATCGGTATCAGACTCTTTCTTACTATGAATATTTTCAACTGGTTCCGCTACTTTTGAAGTATCTTCGTGGAAAGGCAGAACTCTGTGGTCGATATCTCTTATTTCAGTTGACGTGGTAGATTTTTCATTTTCGTAACCATCATTTGATATTTCAATGTTATCGTTGTCTTTTGATGCAAATTTTAAGGCATCTTTAGTATATTGATCGATGTCAATTGTATCTTTATTCGTTTGCGGTTCTCTACGAATAACTTTCATTTTTGTTTTATCTTCATCAACAGTATGTGATGCTACGGGTTGAAATCGCATATCGACATCTTTACCGGGTAAGTCTGAAGAAATCGGAAGATTATTGGCCACTGTAATAGGTGGGGGCACTCTCAAATCTAAATCTTTTGAGCCTGTTTCAAACTGTTGGGGGTGTTGTTCATTATTAGAATTGATCAAACCCAACTTTTGAATACTCATTGTGTTTAGTTGTATTTCAGTTATTTGCTTTAAAGATAAACCAATACTGTTCAACTGCAAAACTGTCAATTGTCCTAATTGGTCTAAATTTTCTATTCCCGTTTTTATGAGATCTGAAATCTGTCTAGGTGTTAATACTCCGGTCAAGTTTCTTATACTTAACACATTTGGTGGATTACTATTTGGTGACAAATTCATATTAAAATTTTGATTAGAATTTTCATTTTGCCATCTTGATTGACGAACTTTTGGAGATATTTTGTTTTGTCGATCATTATTATACGAATTAAATGGACTGCCTTCCCCGTTTGGAGGATTAGGTAGGTTTAGTTCAAAGAGAGAAGGTATGTTCCTGTCTTGGCCGTCTAAACTTTCAGAAAATTGTTGTATTAGTTTTGCTTGTGTTGTGTGAATCATTTTCAGCGCGCCTTCTCTATTTAACCTTGGGAAATCTCCTAATATTTCTTTAGGCGCAGACTCTATATGTTTCAAGAGTATATTTTTCAAATTATCTGTCAATGGTTTACCATGTGCAAACTTACATTCGTCTTTGTATACGCATGGAAGCCCAGTGTGATAATATTTACATGGAAAATCAGCATGCATATACAGACATTTATCTCTTTTTGCACAACAATCCATTAGGTAAAACTTACACAGTTCCATTTTTCGAGGAGGGTTTGCGTCATGTGAATATATACAATCGTCTCCTTTATGACACTTTCCTTGCATGAAATATAGGCACACTCCATCAGGGTCTTGCATGGGATGAGCACCGCCCCTTCTTCTATCGTTTTTGTTATTTTTGTTGTTTCTTTCTCGTTGGGGTGGTCTTTGCCTTTGATTCCGTTGTTGATGGTGCCCTCTATCTTCACTACTATCTGAGGCATAAGAATCCCTATCATCTTCTGGATACATATCTACAGGTGAATCCCTATGAACAGGGGAAGCTCCTCTTACACACATCATCTCAGTTTCATCCATTTCATCAGAGTATTCTTGTTTCTTCCTTTTTTTGCCAGGGCCGTCTTTATTACCATCATATTTCTTTCTCTTCTTTTGTTTACGACGTTCATCGACATCTTCAAACTGATTTTCTCCATTATCGCTTCTTTTCATAGCACTTCTAATGGCTTTTTCGATGCTACCAGCAAAATCATCTTCAGCTGCACTAGAAGAGTACTTGCGGTTATTCTTATTTTTTACCTTATTTTTATTTTTACCCTGGTCTCCCTTCTTCGACTTGTTCTTCTTTTTCTTACCTGGTTTACTATAGTGAAAATCTGGATTTTCTTGTTTTTCATGGTGCATAGAATCTGGCTCATTGAATTGAACATCTTCATTTTTCTCTGCATTTTGACTTTCAGTTATTTCTTCGCCATCACTTTCAATCTCTCCGTCTTCAAGATCTTCTACATTTGGTATCTCTGCCATGTTGCAATTTTCTCTGGAATTGAAAAAATACATAGTTAAAGGATTGATTTGAAACAAAAAAACAGTGAACTGTTATTAAATGTATCTTAAATTGATTAAAATTCAAATTTGATAAAATAGATAACTTTATCAAGCCCATATTGTTTTACTAAATTTTGTACGTAATACTAATCTGTTGAATACTGTTGTGAATCAAGGTCATTATATGAGAAGCATTCGGTGACACCACTTTTACTTATTGTTGATAGGTATATCAATTATTTTGTACCAAATAATAACTATATGTTAATGTTAACTATATGTTAATGACGACAGAAAAGGAAAAGACGCCATTTTGTAGAGCAATCTCTAACTTTTACGAAATTAACATAAAAACTATATTTTTTAGGGATCGATAAGCCCGACAATGCTTGATAAATTTATAGCTGAAGCATCATAGCATTTAATGAATTCATAGCTGAAGACGCTCTAACTTTTATCATTTACATTTTATTTTCCTAGTAGGACGTTTGTTTCTAACCTATTACCTACCTGCACGCACCACTCTTGTTCTAGTTAAACAAAGTTAAAGTAACTTATTTATGTAGGTACCTACTATAGCCCAGGTTATTACTAAAATAAAAGCAATAGGTTACACTAAGTAAGCAAAATACCTAGCACGTTGAGAAGCGTGCGTGTATATTTTTTTTATAAACTAACAGTATAATGGCCCCTCTAAATTTGAAAAATAAGTTCAATTTGTGCCTTGATGTTAAATCAATATCTAAGTCTGAACAATGATTTCCCTATAAATCGATTTGTTTATCGCAGTTGATAGCGGTATTCTATGATAAAGTATGAGTACGATATCATAGCACTCCCGCCTTGTAGTAGGTACCTAACATAAATTTAAAAGAGCAATAATTATTGAGCTTTTTCAGTTATGCAGATTCTTGCCAACAATTTATTTTTAAATAATTTTACTTTTTATGAGCCACCATGAAATAATTATCAAACAATAATTATACCTATTACAATCATAACTCGCGCTGTAGATTAGGCTTATACCTACAGTAGCTAAGTTCATAATCTGTCGTTTACTAAAAATCAATAGTTTTAAAATCGCTGACCCACCCTAAACCATAAAAGCTCGTGTGCCTACGTAAGTTCGATTTTTGAAGAAAGACCACCCTTGAACCTTTTAGATAGGTATAGAAAATTTTAGATCTTTTAAATTACAACTTATAATGTGTCAAATAAAGTCTAAAATAAACATTAAATGTTACCTATCATCAGTACAATACTATTATTTAGAGCAAAAACAAAGGAAACTGGGTATGTTGGGAGGTAGATAGTCCTTTTGTTCATTTTAAGTAGGTATGTACCACAATAACCCCATACTGCGCGTATAATAAGTTCAAAAAGGGCTCTACTATTATTATGGACTTTGAAACTTTGACACAAAGCACGCAACTTTAGAAAGAGTCAAAAAGGTTGGTATTTAGGTGCACAGATATTAGATAGGTAGATATCAAATATTAATACCTACAAGAGTAGTTATACCTACTATGAAAAATAGGGAAATCTGAATATAAAAAACAACAATGTTACAATGGAACTAAAGATGCGTCATCATAGCAAAATGGAAACACAATGAACTCTACTATGAACTACGCCACGGCCGCCATTTCTGTATAATCCGACTAAATTCAATAGGTATGCTGATAAATGCCACAAGGTCAAAATAAGTTTTAAAATAACACTGGCATGGCGTTACAATTGAACAAAAATAACTAGTAAATTAAACTAAGATAAGCTATGAAATGCACTACCTAATTCGAAATAAATGTTTCTTCTCACACATTACAAACTTCTGACGCTAGAATACTGCGTACATACCTACTTATTGGGCAATTACGAAATATAGAACATGTGAAATGTTTCAAGTTTAGAACATAATCGTTAAACAAATGACAATTATTATTTAAAGTGTAAAATAATCTTTTACACATTGAGATTAATCTTGTCAGTTTCTAAATACTGTACCTAAGATTCGACGAAACAATTAGCATTGGGAATAATTTCTCCAAGAATCACAAATATTACTTAGTGTTTGCGCAAATATACTATTCAACATGTATGGCAGAAGTCAGTACAGTTACTGTTCATAGCCACTACTTTCAAATTAATAAATTTGGTGATTCAGCCAAGCTAGCCAACAGGCAGTAGGTGGCTGTTCACATTTCACAATGTCTTGCTGTAGTGTTCTCTGCGTTCTCGCCACGATTTGAATGACGTCAGATTTCTAGAACGGCAAGATATCTTTGTGTGTCCTCCATTCCATCGAGGTCACGAGCAGTACAATGCCCACTCACACTAGCGTAGTAATATGAGTTAGCCAACCAATCCCACAAATCATACCTTTTTAATTTTGCAGCATTATAATGACAATGTGATTTCTTATGATCAAAAAATAACACCATGTTAAAAATTTGATTGTGTGTAGCAAATCTAAAATGCATTATTTCTAATAATTCTTATATGTAAATAAACCAACACCCCACATTATGTATACACGAAAATAAACAATAATCATGATATGTATTAGAGAACTCAAATCAATCACCCAAAAACAACTTTCTAGACAAATTCAGAACTTTGTTAGTTCCTAGGTACCTACCAAATTTATTTAAAAATAGATAGGTAGGTACAGAATGTACACATTTTGCAAGTTAAAACGATTACATAAAAAACATGCAAAAAATCACGAGTCGTCACGAGCGACCAAAAAAGCCAACGATATCCGCCATTTTGACGCATCATTTTATGATTGTGTAACCTTTTACAAAACTATTTTACTTGTTTGGTGTATAGTTACCTATGTATAAACATTAATATTTCGCAACGCGAATAATTGTTTAGGTACAGGAATTTATGGCAGTCTAAGTAGGTACACCGTTGATTTTAGCATCAACTTAGGTTAGCTGATCAAGCACCGACGCGTATTCCTAGCGAGTACTTAAATAAATACTATGTGTTACCAAATCTTACATTAAATAACGGTTCACTATGCTCCTATTATACTGTATAAAAATTGATTTCTTTCATATCATCGAAGCATAACGTAACTATTCGTGTACGATAGATTAATTACGAACGACGACTGCTGCGAAGTAAAGTAAAAATTCGTAGCATATTAGTTCTGAATTTCGACACCTACCCGGATGTCGCTAATAATCCTAATATATGGAACGCCCTCTTTCAGAACTATTCAGAAACTTAGCACACTTTATCCGGCCAACTGCAGCACTAACAGGTACTTCTAATCGGTTTTACAAGTTTACATCAAGTATATTTACATAGAAACCTACAATTTTATTTATTATCGTATAACTTACACAAATATATTTTCTATCTACTCTAAAGATTGCTTGGTATAAATAAGTACCATAATTGATGATACCTCAGTGTTTCAAGACCTGAAAAATAATACGAGTAAATGAGTTTAAGAATATATTATTGTGATAATTTTTGGAAAATGTTTACCTCTGAAATTACGTAAATTAATAGTAATAAGTGCTTTTAAAAATAACTAAAAATATTTATTATTATCACATGACAACTAACTCACACTGACACCATGATTAATCAAAATTTGAATGAAACGTCAAAACATCTTTGTCAATTTAATTTGACATTACACTTACAATACCTAAATTTCATATAACTTTTCTGTGTGATTGGTGTTGGTTGTGATTGCAAAATAATTGGAAGTTGTGTTGGTATTAGTCAGCAGTTTCTACGCTTCCTGAATGAAGTTCAACTCCTAAAGGCCTAGGAACAGAAGGAAAGAGTACGCAGTGAAACTTTGGGTTTCGAACCACAACATTTTACATGTCTTTGCTGTGTAAGTGAACTTTGCGATGTCAGATCCAAATAATCCATTCTCTGGATTACTCGGAGTAACTGAAGATAAAACCATTAATAATCCTGCCCATGATGACGAAAGTCTGCATTTACAAGCTTCTTCAAAGAGAACAAAAGAAAATGATGAAAATGAAACGATAAACAACATTGTTGAAAAAGTTTTTCATATCACAATAAATCCTAACGCCCTTGAAGGCATTGCAGACCAACAATTGGTATACCTAGAAGATCTTGCAGAAGCCTCAAAGCCTAGGATACAAATTGATTTAGAAGCCTTAGAGCAAGGACTTTTTGAAAGGTTATTATTACCAAATCCTGAAGTGTATGTTATTCCTAAGAAATTTAAACTATATCAGTCTCATGTGATTGAGAGGAAGGTATTTCCATATTTGTTTAGTTCTATGCAAAACCTGCGGAGCTATGATTCAAGTTCCAGCATCATTGTGAAGAATGTTGTAGAAAAAACAAAAGAGCTTATATTCCGGAATGCGGTGACAGCTCTCAAGCAGCCAGCTTTATTTGAAGATCAAGATTTTTCTAAGCAATTGTTAGAACTTTTACAACATGTTGATCCACAGAGTCATTCATTTTTCATTGATATTGTTACAGCGTTTATGTCTGATGGTAAGTTACGTTATTGTTTATTTCATTATTGTTGTTCAATATTGTAGTCACATTCATTCAATAGTTCAATCGTCATACACTGATAAATCTCCCTGAACAAATTAATGTATTAGTTGTCACCTAGGTTTTACCAAACAGTGGGAGCTGCATGCTTATTATACAAACATAGATAGCCTGATTTGATACAATTTGATTTACTTTTAATACCTATCAATATTTTGATGACAATGTATTGTTAAGTGCATAACAAACAATAAAGATGCTATAATATTTTATGTTAATATAAATATTGCTTACAATATCCCATGTAAGATTAAAATATATATTATATTCACTGTCTGTGATGGTTTATTGGATTTCATGGTGAGCGATATTTCATTTTAACATAAAATATTATAGCATCTTTCTCTAATTTTCTATAACTTAATGATATATGTATCACTCACACTCACTCACACTCAGAAACCCACAGCTAAATGTTCTGATTTTAGTGAAAATAACAAAACTTTTTGATAGTAAGTTCTCATGTTTGTGAGATCGCCATGTTTGTGCTCATGTTAGACTGATTTCATTAGAATACTAATTACATAATATTTTTTGTATTAAATTTCACCTCCAATGTAAAATTTATTAAACTAATTTTCAGAGGTAGAAGGAAACAAGGAGCAATTGCGAGAGACAATGTTACCAGTCCTTACACTGATCCACACAGAGATCAACAAATCCAATCTTATAAGTCTGCCTATTTATGTTTTGCCATCAATACAACTCTTTGCAGGTAAGGAAATTGGTCCCTATGAGTTCTATGATACCACCCAAAACTCCTACATTTGTTTTAAATTTTTATTTTGTAGGGTTGGTGGTACTTGTATTGTTGTTTAGGACGATATCAGTTCCTTCACTACTTTATCTTCATACTTCATACTTTAGTACCAAACTGGTAGAGCATGTTGGCTGTGGCAGATGCTTGTTCAACTAAAACATCCTGAAATAGGCCTACATTACAGTTACACATTACAGGGGTAAGTATTGCATAATACACCCCCAATGCAGGACATCAGTGCAAATCTTATTCCCCCCCCCCCCCATCCTAGAATTGGAATTAGTTGTCATAACAAACAACTTTTACAATGGAACCACCAACACCGTGACACAAAAAGGAACCTTTGTATGATTGTCACCTCTTTAAAGGAAAATTCAATGTTAGGATAACTAATCCAAAAGTATTTGCCAGGTGCAATTTGACTCATCATATCAGCCATAGGATGTCCACATAAACATCAATTTGACTGGTTCAATCTAATCTAATCCAGGTTAATTAAAAAAAATCTAATCCAAAATGAGCCGGACAAATGGCGAGCCGTAGTGATAATAGGTGGAGTAAGGCGACAGCATGGGTCAGAAACAGGGTCGCCGTGTACAGGGTACATGGTACAAACTTAAGGAGGCAGCTGCTGGGCTTACAGCAATGAAAACTTGATCAAGATGGATTAGGGAAACCATCTCGTGGGAGATGTTTTTGCTTTTAAAAGGTCTTTATTCATCACTAATTGTATGCCCGCGACTTCGTACACAATTTTCTGAATCTCGACAACAGCGCAACCTAAACCATCCAGAGACCCATTCAAGCACACACAAAAATCAAAATCAGCCAAGCTGCTTTTGAGTTTTTTGTAATGTTATGCAGCTTAGACAATACAACAGAAATTGCGACATGCACTTTGTATAGCACAGATTTTTATATTGAAGAAATCAAGCTAAAACCGTTAGTATTATTAACCATCTAAAAGTAAAATATGTAGGGTTGTGGATGATGATGAAAAAAATCCCAAAGTATTAAGCCTGAAAATGTAAAGAAACTTCATAAAACCTTAATATATATTCCTTCTAATTCTAACATTTATGGGTCAATGGCTTTATTATAAACAATGATTATTTTTTATTATTACAATTTACACTCATTTTTCAGCTAATTCACACTTGGCGCCTATTTTGTTGGGAGCATGCGAGCCCAAAATTGAGTCAAATGGAAGGCTCTACCAGGACTGCGTACTTGGCGCGTTACTGAGCCTCTCAGTACTGCCTAAGGCCCCTGCGGCACCGCACGAGTTCTTCGACAATCCTATGGATCAGGTAAAATATTAAAAAAGCTTTCAGAAGCATTTAAAGGTCTCATAGAAATTTCATCAAAATCTGTTCAGTAGATTAGATTAGATTAGATAATACTTTATTGCACACCACTTAACAAATACATATAAAAAACAACTACGTAAATCTATGGATACAATTGGCGGTCTTATCGCTAATTAGCGATCTCTACCAGACAACCTTTGGATGGAATGGACTGTGTAGACATTACCTGGGGTGTAATGGTGTACCTAACATACTACATGTACATACATACTAATACTAATTATATAAAAATAAAAAATATAAAACTTACATAAATGAAAATTACATGAATCTAAATAATAACTACTCATAATAATTTATAGATACATACTTAGACTTATTTAAGAAACAAATAATTAATAATAAATACATATATATTTAGCGACAAATACTCAGATAGTGTTCTCTGAGCATATGTTTAAAAATGGCAAGTGACTTGGCACATCTGATAGCCACCGGCAGCGCGTTCCATAACCGGACAGCCTGCACTGTAAAAGACTTATCAAAGTAGGAGGAGGAGTGTACAGGTGTCCTGAGTTGGAGTGTGTCAGATGAACGCAAGGATCGCTATATATAAATGCTGAAGGATGTGAGTATCCCGGCGAAGGCGTATGGGTAACCACTTGAGCTTACTGCGAAATTCGGACACATGGTCATACTTCCGCAAGCCGAAGATGAACCGGATGCCAAAGTTTTGCAAGCGCTCAAGTTTATCTAGTTGCTGTTCAGTGAGATCTAGATAAGAAGCATCAGCATAGTCTAGTATCGGGAGAAGAAGCGACTGTGCGAGCGAAATTTTAGTGGCAGTTGGAAGGAAGTTACGCAATCTCCTAAGAGAACCCGCTGAGGCAAACATCTTACGGCTGACTTCAGATATCTGAGGTCCCCATGACAGTTGCCTGTCTATGAGAACGCCTAAATTTTTCACCGTCTCACTCTGCTTAACGTAGGTGCCATGAAATATAATTTGTGGAAGGCAAGACCAGTCTATCCTCGATATCATCCTAGAACCCCCAACGACGATTACTTGAGTTTTGAGTGGGTTAACTCTAAGACCATGTGCCTTGCTCCAGTCCAGAATACGGTCTAGGTCAAGGTTTATTCTATGTATAGCTTCAGGCAGCCGCTCTACTGTATCTTGTGTGTAAATTTGAAGATTGTCTGCATAGAGGTGGTAGGATGAAGTTAATTGTTGGGATATTGAGTTTATCAGTAGTTTGGTTAAGTCAGTTATATTTTGTTAAAAACTTACTTGTTAGATATCTGTTTTAAAAGTTTTTTGATTTACCGGTCTCATAGCTAAATTAGATGGCGCCGTAACCGGTCTCGTTTTCTAATAATAATACAATTACCACTTATCAATATCATAGACTGTCCATATTTTTGTTAGTAACAACATATTAGTTAAAGTTAGTAGGGTTAGTAAAAGGCAAATTCATAATCACAGTACAATCAAATATGTATTTTCTTCAGGCAGCTACATCAATGGTGGAATCATCAATATGGAATGCAACATCGCATCTCACCAACAACTTGTACAAAATATTCCTCTCCTTACTGAAAGGAGGCCCTGAAATGAGACAACGCTTGCTCGTGTGGATCGGCAAGTGTCTGAAGACCAATGTTTCTAGGGGGAAAATCTGGAATCAGGTAATATATTTTTAAACTTGAAATGAATGTATAGTGTATGTTCTGGCAGCCATCTAATGTGCTATGAAAGTAGCATAATTCTTTAAAAAAACAACAGCTTGTGGTAATGAATAATGGATCATGTGTATAAGTCGCGGCACGTAAGTCTAGCGCTGAGCGATACGCGGAGGGGATAGCTGCGCATGGGTACTGTCGCGCACGCAATACAATTATAACTTTAATTAATTATTAGCTAAATAATGTTACTGACATTATTTTAATGTAATGTCAAATAGTAAGTCTAGCGCTGAACGAAATGTGGAGGATAGCTGCACATGAGTATCGTCGCGCACGCAAATAATATTACCTATACATATATATATATACAAATAGTAATCAGAACTATTGGCTTCATTGGAGATGTTCCTTACCGTTGCAATTGACGTATTTGTAGACTCTGCTGTCCTTTTTTGGATTTTCCCTAAATCGCTGATTATACCATTTAATTTAATGTTTCCCGCACTTTGGCAGTTTGTTTTATCTGGCTCAAATTTACAGTGCTGCTGTCCGAATGACTGAGTAAAGTACTTGTAGCTTCGTCAATCTCACTTTCGATTTGTTTTAAAGAATAAATTAATTCATCAGTTTCCCTTTTTAAAAAACAATTCACGTCATAAACCATTTTCCTTGCCTGTCTTTTCAAAACAGTGTTTCTTCTAGGCATATTCATTTTAAAGTCACAAAAAAACTAAATTTAACAAACAACAGCAATAACAATACAATTAAGAACGCGACTGTACGCTGGATGTGCGCGGGGCGTCGTATCAGTGCGGGGAACAGAAAGCGACTCGAGAGCCAATCAGCGCTACGCTCGCCCGCCCTTCATGCCGCTAGCCCCCCTCAGGTACCTTATTTTTTACTTCTGCGCAATAACGGTCAGCGCTAGACTTACGTGCCGCGACTAATAATGGAAATGATGTCCAGTGTGTTGCAAAGATTTTCATTAAACAAGATAAACACTTACTAATTGTTTAACTTTCAGGCAAATGAAATCAACGCATCTACAATGCGCTGCGTATCAGATGGCTTCATGATAAACCTGGGAAGTGTTCTACTGCACCTGTGCCAGCCTTTCTGTGCGACGCCGGATGATCCAAAATCACTCAAAATTGACCCCACCTATGGAGCTGTACCGGTGATAACCAATTTTTAAATATCACACTTACCAGACAGACACAAACTAGCTGACAACATAAACAAAAAGTTTATCATCATCATCCACAGTCAGCCGCTCCCCGCTTCTCTCTGCCTGTTCCAGTCTCATCCAGGTTCGACCCGATGCTTGTTACATCGTCTGCCCATCTTGCTGTTGGACGGCTGATGTAGAAATAGGTTCATTTAAATATTTTGATGATATTTACAGCCAGAAGAATGTGCAGCGAAGTCAGTCCACATGGATTTCCTGTATGATGAAACCTGCCTGCTCCCAGCACAGACTGATGAGAATGATCAGTCATTGAAACGACCCACCGCTGAGTCTTACAACTTTGTTACCGAATGCTTCTTTATGACGCAGAAGTGCATGGATTTAGGTAAGTTTTTTTTACATTAAATACACTGCTGGCTATATAAAATGATTGACATAGCTGTCATATTCTTATTTATCATTAACGGTATAATTCTTATTTATCACACGAATTTTAACACTGCTGCGCGAGTATTTTGCCTTCGTTATTTTTGAGGACGAGATATCGAAATACGACGTGGAGTAAAGTTTTATGAAAAAAGAACGGCGGCGCATGACGACAAACTTCGCGCCACTCACGGCACAAATATCTCAATATATCACGTATGACACGGGAAATTTTGTTGATGTCGACTAATATCTTGTTTACTTTAATATGCGCCACAATAGAGAAGTTTGACGTCATTCGGCCCTATTATTTTTGCTATCATATAAACGATATCGACATCGATTAGTAAATTGTTTAAAGGGCAAGGTGTACGCTTGTATAACAAACTCCCAAGTGATGTATAAAAATTTACTAGTATCAAATTTATAAACGTAATTAAACAAAAATTTTATACAAAAGCCTATTATAAAATATCGGATTATTTAGGTGATAGAGAAGCTTGGGATTGAAATTGCTCCAACTCGTTCAAAACTGTTACACTTTAGACGTAGTTTATTTTCTTTATTGTTATGTATTCTAAGGCAGACTCGCTGCCTCCGCGCGGCACGTTGTGGCAAATTAGAAGGCGCCCTAAAAGGATCATTAAAAAAAAACAACCAGTCTTGTTTCTTGCCTTTCTTTCCTGGCTTGGTCGCGAAGGAACAGACAGTAAAATTGACGTTTCAAAGTGATCCTTGTGATTTAACGAATAAAAGGTTTTGACTTTTATATGCGACTTCACTCAGTTGTATCGCGGTATCTCGTCCTCAAAAAGTACGACGGCAGAATACTCGCGCACCAGTGTTAAAATTCACGTAAATTGTGATATAAAGAGATACTCCATTCTGCACCAGAAAACTAGTCGAGAAAATTTTGTCACGTTACGCATTACAGCGTAGGGGGACATGTCCAAAATCAAAAGTTATTTGATGGGAGAAAAACGATGCCAAAGACATACAATGGCTTCAAACTTTCTATAAATCGTGTTATTTTGTATGCACAGGTGTTCGAGTATGTGCAGAGAAATTATGGCGATGTGGACAGGAGCTTGGACAAACGCAACGCACACTATCCGATGCAGCGGCCGGAGCGCACCATTTGTTAGAACCGTTACGGCAAAGGGCACACCACCATATGACCAGGTAATTGGGTTGATTTTCCCATAGCATTACGAGTTTAGAACATGCAATCTACTCTATTAATAAATTTCTTATTTATCAATATGGAACTACTCAAAGCCAGATTTTGTAAGTTCTGACAACAAATATATTCCTGAGGCATGATTCGGTTTGTATTTGGAATATAGGCCTGTAAATCGTTAATATTATATCATATGAACACATTTTGCTATAGTAAAATCTAAGAATGAACCATAATTCAGTTTGGGATTAGTTTAAGAATATGAATCTAGCTTTGCTATTTAATCCTTCTGACTTGAAACTAATTACCATGCTAATATAGATATTATCTTACCACAGAAAATGTAATTGATCGAGCAAAGCGAGATCTCCTTTAATCTGTTTTAATCGGAGACTCGCGAGATCTTCAGTTCGGGGCGAACCACTAATATTTCCATTGTAAAGCCTCTCTTGCTTATTGCCACTCCTCCATGTTCAACATGGTTCATTGTTGAATCTCATCCATATAATCAGCTGTTACAACAATATTCTCTTTACAGATTAGTCAGCCTCCGATGCGCCTTACTAGAAACTGACATGCTAAAGAACCTCCATCGTCTACAAGCTATGACTTGCATATGGCTAGTGCAAGTCGCGATCAGGCCGGACGCGGCAGGAGTGCAGGCGAGCTACGCGCCCGGACAGATAGTGCCGTTACACTTGCCTGTTTCAACACCAGCGCCCGACACCTTGAGGTATCTTTACTTACTAATATTATTATATATTCTATACAACCTGTTAAATGTATTAGGTGGTTATAAGATCTAATCAGATTCAAATGTAATAGGTAGCTAAGATTGTAACGGTTTAAAGTTGTAACGGTCAAAAGAGTGAGATAGCTATAGATAAGTCCTCGTCTATCTTTGCTGGAAACTTCGATGTAGTAGGAATTGTATACCATGATTTGTGAGAATGTGAATTACGATCCCCGCACCATGGCTAGGGCGAGAACTATTTTTGCATAAGTATAAACCGATTTGAACGGAAAAATTGTGATCATCAAGTACGCGATTTATACCTTGTAAACTATTAACTAAGAAGAAGTAAATACAGTCCACTTTTGCTAAGTACCGAGTCTATCATTTGAAGCGTGGGTAGGAACTCTACAATATTGTAAAGAAATTGACAAAAACAAAAAAATATATAGATATTATATCAGTTATGTGGCTCCCATAGTACAAGCTAGGCTTAGTTTTTGCCTAGATAGCGCTGTGTGAAATGTGCAGTATTATTAATTTATTTAATATTGTTTATTTTTAGGTGCATACCAGAATTTGTGCTAGAGAACATAGTAGTGCTAGTGACGATGGCGCGGCGGACGGTCGGGGCGATCACAGATGAAGCTGACATATCAGGCTCTTTGGACCCCGTGCTTACCCTAGTACTCACCTTTATGGGGGATCAGGAGAGAATGAAGAACCCACATTTGAGGTATGTTTTTTTAATCCCCGACGACGCAAGAGGGGTACTGTCTTATAAGTTTGATGCCTATGTCTATCAATCAAACATTTATTTGCATCAAAAAAGGGTTACAAAGTTTTAAAATTCTACATAAATGGGTCCAACTTATTTCTACCACAGAGGTATGCAAATTGTTAAATGTATAAGGAATAAATAATAGTACATTTGATATAAGTGCGGTAAATTGAAAATTACAGCCGAGGTGATATTGCTAGCCCGAGCCGTAGGCGAGGGCTACAAGAAAGCAGAGGTTGTAATTATCAAAACGCACGTATGTCATACGACGTTTTATAACATATTTGCGAGGAAATGGAGGAGGAGGAAAGGAGGAAAAAAAAAAGGAAAGGAAAAAAAGGAAGAAAAAGCGCGCGGAATAATTTTTACTTGTTCACAAATTAGCGCTTTTTTTTAAGGCAAAGGCACAAAAACAGCCAGTATTGCTAATAAAGTAAATTAATATTTTTTTGTTTTTGTTACAGATAAATGGTTGTAATTTATTGTCAAAATTAATTAAATCAAAGAATTAAATGTTTATTTTGTATATTTTATCTCCCAAAGTTAATTTTATTCATAAAATGTTGACCACTTTTCTGACATAAAAACTCTTTGCTAAGACTTAAAAAAGTACCGTTCGTTTTAGACGGAGCATCTTGATAAACCGTACGTTTTACCTTATTAAAAAGAAACTCGTGCGTTTTACATAATAATAACGCACAAGTACGTAATGACATACATTACGATATTGAAATTGGTGAAATAAGACCTTTACGAGCAAACATGTTATAAAAATAATTTATTAAAACCATCAATTATTCATGAATTTCAATGTCAAATAAATAGAATTCATAATCAACTTCACATGTCAGGCAAAATTAATTTTACAGTACGATTAAATGATCTAGCAAGTATTCCTGAATGTTATAATAGGCTTTCCCTATTAAAAGTGTGTCTGTGGTATGTTAGTTCCTAAACGAATGGACCGATTCGGACGCGGTTATTTTTAATAGATAGCTAGCTTAACTGGGATGGTTTTATAAGAGGGGTCAGGTTTTATTTTTTTAAGAAGTTATTTTTGTTAAAGTTGCTTTAGGAAAAGTATATTTGAATTACTAAAATCAGTTAGCTATTAAAAATCCAACATAAAACTATATATATGTGTATTTATTTTGCCACACTCTGTGTAAATTAATCATCATTATCATCATATCAGCCCATAGATTTCCATAGCGACCGAACTTGTGCGGCCTGCACCCAATGGCTCCCAGCAATCTTTATTAGGTCGCCTTTCTATCTTATGGCGGTCTTCCTACGCTATATTATAAATTAAATTATATAACAGAATAAATAAAAAAATAAAAATTCTCGTATCAAGAGGAAGGTTGCTGGTTCAAGTCCCGAAATTTTTGAAATGGTGTCTGAAATCTTTAAACTTTGTATTTACTAATCGAGAAATGTTCTACCGCACCTCGCCATTAATGACGAAATGTCATAACAAAGAGACAATCATCATATCAGCTACAGGTCCACTGCTGAACATAGGTCTCCCCCATAGATCTCCAGAGCGACCGATCGTGTGTGGCCTGTACCCAATGGGTCCGAGTAACCTTTATCAGGTCGTCTTGCCATCTAGTTGGAGGCCTCCAGTCGCTGGAAAGAGACAAGATGTGCGAAGTTAAATGTTGTTTTTTTTTTCAGAGCTCGCCTAGCGGAGTGCCTGGAAGCAATGCTGCCCAATCACCCGGATGACCAACAGCCGTTGGGTAACTTGGCCTCTTTTTATCGGGAGCAATTGTTCAAGGAGCATCCACACAGATTGCAGGTAAAACAAGACCGGTCAGGTAGGAATAAGCGCCTCGCGCACTGAGGTTTCCGAACCTAGATAGGTTTATTTACTAAGCAGCGCCATTTAGTTGTAGTAGTGTTCTAGATTGAGACTTTGGATTATAGTTTTCCTATAATCTTTATGTATCATCAAATATAATAATTTCCGATTTTTTCGTTTCACTCCAAAATTGTACAAAATAATAAAAAATGATTTTGGAATGTGTAAATTAATCTCTTTGATAATCATATTAAATTTAAAAAATTTTCTCTACACCATTTTGAGCCAACACAGTGCGGAGTCAAAATTTCAAAATTGTTGTCCATCAAAATGAATATATTTTTGATTGTGTTTGCTTGCTCAAGCCGATAGGTTCGGTAGTTGCTGATATAATCAGCTGTGAAAGACGGATGGATAGAGTCTAAGGGTTCTGTTTTTATAATTTTGGTCTGGAATCTCAAAAACCGCTGCCGCCTGCGGCTTCGCTTGCGTGGTTTGTCAATAAAAACATTACCCTTCTGCGCAGTCAGATAAAAAGTAACCCATGTCCCAATCCTTGCTATAATCTGTTTACCTAACTTCATTGAAATCGCTCCAGCCATTTAGTCGTGAAAACATGACAGAGAGACTTTCGAATTTATTATATCGCGCCCATTGAACTTTATTGGAAAAGTATTCAAATTTAATTTTGGCGTTCTGTTTTTATAAAATGAAATAAACTATGTATTATGATTTCAGCTAATGAGGTGTCTGCTCGACGTATTCGTGGGTATAGAGATGACGGGCAGCAGTGTGCAATTCGAGCAGAAGTTCAACTACCGCCGGCCTATGTACCTGGTGATGGAATTCCTATGGGGGATCGAGGAACACAGAGATGCTTTAACGTAAGTTAACTGTTTGTTGCTAAATTATACAACAAATTTAAAAAGCCTTTTATAGAAAAGCCTCACTTTCAAAATAGGTACATACTTTGTAGATTTGGGCCTCAAACATTAAGATTTTCACTAACTGGTATAAAAATATATTTGGTCTAAATAATTACAAGTTTGTCTTTGGTATCTGAAAGGATGGGTTATTACTTTATGCCACGACTTCTTGGCCACCACTGGTGGCCAAGAAGTCGAAAAGAAATTTGTTTCCTGAATGCCACCACTTTTAATTAAGATCTCATGATAATCCTCTTTATTTGTAACCAATTGAAATTACCAATTTAAATGCAGTTTATTTTCTGGATCACGAAAATGATATAGGCTATATGAAAATTTAATATTAATATATGATAATACTCTGGGACTATTATAATCGATAGAATTCAATCCGGGTCTCTAAGGTAAGAGTGAATAGGTTTCTTCTAGATCTTCGTGCTTCATTAAGATGAAGATTGACCGCATCATTGCTTACCATCAGCTGAGATTGTGGTCAAATGAAGATCTATCCAGATTAAAAAAAAAACAACGTTAATAATACCGCATATCATCACATCAATTATAGTCCCCGTCTACGATAATCAAAATTAACTTGTTTGCTTCTCTTCACTTCGTCTAGTAGTCGGGTTTTCGTTTTTATTTAAATATAATCTTTTAGCTCATTTCGATGAAAATTGGTTAAATCATTTTCGTCTGCTGTTTAAGGATCAAAACTGTTGCTAAATTGACTTCTTTAAATCATAATAATTGTGTCATCAGGGTGCTTGCAAAAGAAGCTGAATCTAACATGGAGGCGGTACATCCTCCGATATTCCTGCGTTTTGTGAACCTGCTGATCAACGACTCCATATTCTTGCTGGACGAAGCGCTCAACAATATGGCGCAGATACGCACGATGCAGGCTTTACAGTAAGTATAACTTAACTTCAGCCGATAGACGTCCTCAACTAAACGGGCTCTATTTTAACGCAATATTAAAGAGTTAGACAAAAATTGATCAAACACTTTTAATTAGAGAAAACTTTTTTTGTTATGTAATTGTCGGATTTAATTCCGATCGTCCATCTTTAATCTCTAGTTTTATCTTAGCCTTATTTAATACGTTTTTAGAGTTCCGTACCTCAAAAGATAAAAAAGGAAACGTTATAAGATCACTCTCTTGTCTGTCTGTCCGTATGTCACCACCGACTTTCGCAGGATCGGGTGGACCTAGCAAGTTGAAATTTATACCAGATACTGAGGTTTATAGTCTCTATTAGGTGTATAAAAGTCAAGGTCCTGAGTCAACACCATAAAAAGATGTGGGCAAATTTAGATTTTCGCGAAAACTTGTAAGTACCAAAATTTACTTTAATTTTCAACTTATTTATTTTTCGGAATTTCCCATTTGACAGTTCTAGGTCAACCGGAAGTACCCTATAGGTTTTGGGTCGAAAACCTATATGGTAGTTCCCGTTTACCTAGAATCACGAAATTTGGCAAAAAGCAAGGCCTTACAGCACAAATAAAGGAAAAATTCCAAAAAATAAAAAAAAATTAAAGGGTGTCCCCATACATACATATTTAACGCCATTAAGATAGTCCTCTAGAGTTCTATGGGCGCTCATACAATTTATTATTGATAATGGTACGGAACCCTTCGTGCGCGAGTCCGTATCGCACTTGGCCGGTTTGTAATAAGATTTACTGTGATCTGTTTGGAGTACCGTAAATATGATATGTAAGAGTACCATCATGGAAAGTAAAAAAATAGTGGTCCCAATCCCGGTCATAATTTATCTATATAACAAATTTCATCGAAATCTGTCCAGCCGTTAAGTCGTGAAAACGTAACGAACAGAAATAATATCAGTATGGATGTATTTCTACATACTTATGTTGAATTAGTGTCCCAACTTTTCCGGCATATGTTTTTCCAGACCAGTATAATCTCGGGGTCTTTAAGTCTAGAGTGAACAGGTTCTTTTTAGAGAAGCGTGCTCTATCTTCGATCATACCATCAGATAGTGGCCAAGAGCTTGACTATTATTATCAATTAAAAAAAACAAGCCTTAGTTAGACCAGTTAAGTTTAATAGACTGTCAATGTCCATAGAAAAATGGTAACCCGCAAAAAGCTCAAAACATAAAAATATAAATACAAAACATATGAATACGTGACGATTTTATTTAATTAACGATTCGTATCTCCTAACGACATCTCGCGTCCTAGCAGGTGATCAGATATCGAGTTACAATATTTTGAATGACATTGTCTAATAAAATTACACTGGTCTGTGCTCACTCTGTGCTCACGCGACTAAAATGTTTAGTTAGGTTAAATGACAACATCTTACACTTCTTTCTCTCACAGAGATTCAGAGAGATGGACGAGTATGCCTCAACCGGAGCGGACGCAAAACCTGAACACGCTGTCGCACATCGGCATGATGGCGCGCTTCGACAACATCCTCGGCCGCGAGACCATCAAGATGCTGGTGCGGCTGACGGCGCACGCGGACTACGTGTTCTGCCATCCTACGCTCGTTGAACGCATCGCGTCTATGCTCAACTACTTCCTACTCAACCTTGTTGGACCTAATAAGAAAAATTTTAAGGTAAGTCAAGTTTATCTCTCTTATCTTAATCAAAAGTTGTAGTAATGTATGTACATCCCCGGAGTAAATTTTTCCTAACTGGGGCAGAAAAGAAGGGCGGGGGAGGGGGGGGGGGGGGTGTTAAAGTATGAAGGTGAATTATGTAGGGGGAAAGTAATACCACGGGCAGGGAGTGGAATAATCGATAGTACAATGTGCGCTGGAAGCCAAACGCTTTTTGAAACAAGTTTTTTTTTTAACATAGTTTTATTAAAGACTTTGGCGCCCCCTGAAATTGCCTTCCGGGGCAGGTGCCCCGGTTTACCCACCCCTAGATCTGGGCCTGGTTATGTACAGCATGATAAATGGACCAAATCGCAATTTGTGTCATATTTTTAGTTGGATATTGTAGCCTTTTAGTGAATACTGAGATAACGACTAATAGAGCAATATGTATGAAGAAACATGTTGAATATGATAGGGCATTTATTTATCTAGTGCTTGATTATTTCCTAACCTTATGGTAAGAAATAACGTATTCACTCTGCCTTTGAAAACGGAGAATATACTAATGATCTTGGACAAGTGATTTTTTAAGAAAAATTTTTAAGAAAAACTGACTTCAGAAAACACAGTGGTGATTTCTGAGGTACCCCATTTCTAACAACGTGGTAAAAAATTATCGCCGCCGTGTACTTATGGTACATAACAAAATAAAAACTCATTTTGAAGTTTGTTAAAAATGGACTGACTATTATTTCTAACTATAAGAGTTGAAGTAAATCGTGTGGTACGGCAAAATTGAAACGCAATTGGTTTTATAAGCTTTTATTTATTAACTTTTATGTGCTTCATGAGTGTAAGCGTGTTTTGAAACGTTAAATGTTGTTCCAGGTAAAAGACATGAAGGAGTATGAGTTCGAGCCCGCAAGTACGGTGCTAGACATATGCCGCATGTACGTGGAGCTCGGCAGCAACGAACGGTTCTGCGGCGCCGTCTCCGACGACGGACGATCCTATTCACCAAAGCTTTTTACACTCGCCGAGGCGGTTTTAGGTAAGCTATTCCTCCCGAGCCCCGACGATCCTATTCACCAAAGCTTTTTACACTCGCCGAGGCCGTTTTAGGTAAGCTATTCCTCCCGAGCCTCGACGATCCTATTCACCAAAGCTTATTACACTCGCCGAGGCGGTTTTAGCTAAGCTATTCCTCCTGGCCCTGACGATCCTATATGAAGAATAGTATGTAAGTAGATAGCTTTTTAAATGAATAAGCGGCACCGACGCAAAGACGCCGCCCATTTACGTTAAAAATTGTTTATTGGAAGTGTATCGATTACTGGATAATTTGTAGTTTAATTGTTAATTGTTTTATTTTATTTTTTCTATTTACATCTCAACAAATCAAATTCCTTAAAACGTCGAAAAGTAATTCTCTTTATAAGTAATAATAATCCATGATCAAATTGGCCTATATTTTTCCCACAAGTAATACTTTAAAAAACTGTTTCCAGTTCGTATCGGAGGTGGGTCACTGATCGGTTCCTTGCAAGAGTTCGCCACACGCGTCGCCGTGCTCGCCGTGCAGCGGCAAAGGAACGAGGAGATACTAGCGAACGCGCCGGAGGAGTTCCTCGACCCTATCATGAGCACGCTCATGCTGGACCCCGTGGTACTGCCCAGCTCGCGCACCACCGTCGATAGAACTACAATAGCAAGGTTAACACACTCACCTTTATAATAGTATTTTTCAAACTTTCGCGATCACTGTACTTAATTACTGATTTATGGCGGGTTTCCTATATCCGTCGGTAACCAGCTACGACTGTCGTGTCAAAAGTTTGACACTTTTTCGAGGAGATGTGAGTCGTAAAACGGGTATTTATCACGTATGTACAACAGCTGTTGCAACAACCGTGGTTACAACACAATCGAAACGTTGGGATAACAAATAAAAAAAGTACATACGTGATAAATACCCATTTAAATCAATAATCACGTTTATAATGGTATCAAAATATAAATACACGTCCCAAAAAAAATGTCTATTTGTTTTGTTAAGTACTAGCCGACCCGCCCGCGGGTCTGCACGTGTGGTTTGTGAATAAAAACATTGCCCTCCTTCTGTGCAGTCGGGAAAAAAGTTGCCTATATCCCAACCCCGGTCATACTCTATCGGTATACTAAATTTCATCGAAATCGTCTCGAACTCTGGAATTTATAATATTAGTATGATTTAGGTATTATGGTGTACAGGAGTTATAACATTTAGAAGTAGAAGCACCATTAGTTAGACTCTCTTCATCTACAGCTTATAATAATATAATATTACTGGACATTTCACACAGTGCTATCTAGCCCGAAACTAAGCAGAGCTTGTACTATGAGAACCAGATAACTGATAGAATACTTATATAGTTTTTTTTGTAAATACATACTTATAATATATAGAAAAACATCCAGACCCGGGACAAATATCTGTAGATCATGCAAACATTTGTTCCGCAGCGGGAATCGAACCCGCTACCTCCTGCGTCACAGCCGGCTATCCGCCCACTGCGCCACGGAGGTCGTCAAGCGATCGTATACGCGAGTGTTAGTAATCAATAACATCGCTTTCAGCCCTTGTATAATAATATACCTAGTCAGGTCATAAATTCTGTCACATGTTTAATATAAAATAATTGAAACAAGTTTATTCATTATGTAACCATTTATATACCAAAATGAACTTAACAAAACATAGATTCTTATGACACTAAAGTTTATTCAAAATGACCTCCGTGATTTTGAATACAGGCCTTCAATCTGCGCGGCCAGTCGTCTATCGCAGCACGAACGAGGTCCATGCCAATATCGGCGGCTGCCTTAATCAAGGATGTCTTGAGTGACTCCAAATTGGGATGAGGCTTTGAGCACGCCTTTTCCTCCAAGTGTTGCCATATCTTGTAATCTAACGGATTCAAATCTGGACTGGAGGAGGGCCAGTCTTCGTGCCGGGTGAAGTCGATTTCACGCGCCGCCAGCCAGTCTTGTGTGCTCTTCGCTCTATGAGCTGGCACCGAATCTTGTTGGAATACCCAGTGGCTGTTATTGAACATGGTATGAGAAACAGGTTCCACAAGGTTCGTCAGGACTGTATTTTGATACACAACTGCATTCGTTTTTACACCTTTCTCACAAAAAATGTACCTCTGTTAAGCCCCAATAAGAAACTCCCAACAATACCATGAGCGAGGATGGAAAATGACCTCGTTGGACACGCGGAATACGGTTGCTCGCTTCTTCACTACTGTGTGCGTACACCTTATCATTTTCTTTGTTGTAGCTCTCTTCTACGGTAAAAATTTTTTCATCCGAAAAAAGAATTTCCCGATATTTTTTTCCCGCGTACCGCTTCAACAAAGCGCGGCATCTCTTCAGTCTCAGGTCCATTAGACGAGCATTCAAACGATGTCCTGTTTTTCTTCGATATGCCCGAAGCCCTAAGTCTTCATTTAACACCCTTTTCACCGTGGTTCTGCTTAACCCCATCTGAAGGGCCAACAGTTTCTGCTTACGTTTGGGATTTCTTTGAATTCGCGCCTTCACAGCTTTTATCACTGCTGGAGTCCTAACAGACCGAGGGCGACCACTTCTTGACCTGTCATCTACACTAGAGTCTTCATTGTATCGTTTGATGGTGCGATAAACGAATCTTTTGTTTATATTCAAATTTTTCAGTATGTCAAAAGTTTGAATTGGCGAGTAACCGCAAAGATGCAACGCAATAACTGCAACACGGTCTTCTTTAAGCGTCCACTCCATATTTAAAAATGAGTAAAATTCTAAAAAGTATACATTTTTATTTTCATGAACAATGCGAAATTCGAATTCTATAAACTTTTCTGTGGCCAGCATTCTAAAAGAAAAGTTTTTACTGTGTGACAATACTTATGACCTGACTAGGTACTATTGCTTACATGTTACATACATACATTGTATACAGCTTAGATATTAGTAGCTACGTAAGTTCATGCACCCTGTCAGGCTAGAACTCAAATACAGTGCATTTCAATACAATAATAGATAGATAATAATTTATTGTGACACCAAATTACAATAACTTAACCTAGAAAACTTATGACTGGTGACATGGTGGTACAATATGCGGCCTTATCGCTCAAAGCGATCTCTTTCAGGCAACCTTTGGATGGACTGGATTGAAAAAACGTAATAATACATAATGACTTCCAAATGAGCTAGTCCATGCAGAAACCATTCCCGGCTATTAGTTTACACTTAGGGTAGCTTTCCACCGGAGCTGTGCGAAGAAGCGAACGAGGAAAGAATCCACCAATAGGGTAGCTGCGCTACTCGAGACTAGGCAAATGAAGCAGTACTATTGGTGGGTTTGACACTCATAGCTTAGCAACGTAGCACATCTCTGGTGGAAAGGCACACATCTCATGTTCTTTTATTTTGTTCCAGGCATCTCCTCAGTGACCAGTCAGATCCCTTCAACCGTTCCCCGCTCTCCATGGACCAAGTGAAATCCAACACAGAGCTGAAAGAAAAGATAGAAACGTGGATTGCAGTGCAAAAAGAGAAGTTTGCTCAAAGCAGTAACGATGCAAGTAGTACTTAATAAGACATGTACATAGGCAATCTAGTTTATATACACTTTACTACTGAACGTTGTATAGGCAAGAATAAAAATTATAATTACGTTTTTGTACCGTTAAATAAAAAACCGGTCGGGTCTGTTGCCTGATTCTTCGGTCATTGGTACGCATTACATATCAAGCTATACATTTCCAGTATATGCTGACCTCTCATTGTAATGAAAGCCTAAACAGTGCGAGGTTAGCTTATACTGGAAATTTATAGATTGACTAGAGAACGCGTGTACCAAGAAGATGTGTAAATTGATACATTTTAAGTGATGTGTTCATCACCATCATTTACCATCAGGTGAGATTGTGGCCAAACGAAGGTATATTTGTATGAAAAGAAATCAAGTCTCGATTCAGCTATACAACTTTGACGGCAATACAGATGTCGAAAGTCACTTTACTTTCGACTCATTTAAATCACAAGGATCACTTTGAAACGTCAATTTTAGTGCCTGTTCCCTCGCGACCAAGCCAGGAAAGAAAGGCAAGAAACAAGACTGGTTGTTTTTTTAATTGCGACTGTGCGAGCTGTCAAATTTCATCTCCTTGAAGTTCGCCGTTTGACGTCAGACCGAGCGCATTTTTAGCAATTAAATTATTGTATATTATACGACGCTAAACGGCTAATTTTAAGAAAAGTACATATGTACTAGCAAACTAGGTGCAGTCATTTGGTGAAACAACGTTCATTAGTACGGATGTAGTGTACTTTTCATACTGAATGTTTGGCGGAATGTTTACATGTGTCCAAAATCTGTTGTTTAATTTAGTTAATGTAGACCATGTGATTCATTCCTGAGTTTTGCAATAATAATCAATTTATGTAATTATATTATTTTTTGGTGCATAGCCTATTGCTATGTTAGGGAATTTTGGAAGTTGGTTCCGCCCTATTTTATTGTGATATTACTTTGTTTTATTTTGAATCAATAGTTATTTATGTATGCCATAGGTACGTTGATTAATATAATTCTGAGAATATATTTCTGTTTTTTTTATATATTTATACTATTCATCATCATATCAGCCATAGGCCATTTACTGCTGAACATAGGGCTCATAGATTCCCCAGCAATTACTAGGTCTGCCTTAGGTCATCTTTCCATCTATTGCGGGGCCGGCCTACGCTACACTTACCAGTGTGTGGTCCACTCGAGAACCTGTCTGCCTGAACGGCTGTCAATTTATAGAGTTATTAAAAAATAAAGTCAAAATTTACCAGATCTGTCGCTCCTGACATTAAATAAAAAAAATAGTAATACTACTCCAAACAACTATTTTTTTAGTCGCTTTATTTATTTATAGGGTTCCGTAACCAAAGAGTAAAACGGGACACTATAACTAATACTCCGCTGTCTGTCTGTCTGCCCGTCTGTCACCAAGTATCTCATGAACCGTGATAGTTAGACAGTTGAAATTTTCACAGATGATGTATTTTTGTTGCCGCTATAACAACAAATACCATAACCATATTAAAATAAATATTTAAGGGGGCTTCCATACAACAAACGTGATTATTTTGCTCGTTTTTGCTCGATATTGATAACGGCAACAGGTAGACGCTTGAAATATTCACAGAATATTTAGTTATATATTCACTTTAAAGATAAATAAAACCATTATTTAGGGTGGGGCTCCCATACAACAAACGTGATTTTTTGCCGTTTTTATAGATAATGGTACGAAACCCTTCGTACGCGAGTCTGACTCGCACTTGGCCGATTTTTTTATTGTCAAGCGCTTGACCACTACCTCACCCGATGGTCAGTGATGGTATGATCGAAGATAAAGCGTACTTGCCTAAAAAGAACCTGTTCACACGACTTGAAGACTTGGGAGTTATACTGACCCGGCAAAACATACCTACTTTTGTCGGGATTCTGATGAACTGATGAGTTCACGGGGATCAGGCTAGGGGATCCTGGTGTCCGAACCCTCGCCCACTGCCATTCCAGCTTGCCAATCCTCTGAGCTATGCTGTGCTATCAGTAATCTAGTTCTAAACAAATGAATTTGAATTATGTCAGTGGCTAGTTTCTATATGCATCTCCTCATTTCTGATTGGAACTCGTAGAGAAAGGCCAAGCAAAGACAGTGCCGGATCAACCACTTAGCAAGAGTAGCAATTGCTACTGGCCCCGCATATCCAAACCCGCCACTTTATACTTAAGAATCCATAGATTAAGGGCCCCTCGATATAATTTGCTACGGGCACCGCGCTCGCTTAATACTGAGCATAGCCCTCTCCGTAGCACGCTGAGCGACCTTGAGCCTTCTTGGGGGCAGTGAGGGATCGTCTTTCATGTTATCTGGTAACACACTTCGGTCAGACTTAGCATAGTTTCCCGAACTGACCCCTTTCTCGAAGTTGGACGTATCTACCTTGCTGGACTATTTGTCCTGCACGTACTTGCCAGCATACTTCGAGATCCCAACTGATACTGGAATAAAACTACACATGAACAATATGGACATTTGACATGATTTTCGTCTCTGATGATAGAAAGGCCCAAATAGTTGTAAAACTTTATCAAGATCATTAAGCATTGTGCGGTCTTCCAGTAAACCCACTAATATTATAAATGCGAAAGTTTGTATGGATGTATGTGCGAATTTTTGTTACTCTTTCACGTCGTAACGGCTGAACCGATTTCGATGTAGTTTGGTATGTACGTAGATTAACACATAGGCTACTTTTTGTTGACAAACCACGCGTGCGATATCGCCGGCGGAAGCTAGTACCATATAATGCCATGACCACGTCATCGGCATATCCAAGACCTCCATTCACTAAAATTAAGCCTACGTAGCAGTTTAAGATTTAAAGAAAATAATATAATTAAAAAACAGTGTTTTAAATCAGTCTGTATATTGGATATGTCTGCAATACAGCAAGATACATTACAGTGAAAACAGATAAAAGTGATAAAATATTGGAAACAAAAATAGTAATTAGAATTTCTTCTCTGAAACAAAACTATAATAAAACCATTCTTATCATTACTTAAAGTATACTATTCATAATTGATGTTAATTTATGCCTTTAGCCAAACAAGCACTTTGTTCAGCATCTAATGTCAAAAAACTAAACAATTTTTCATTTAATTATCAATAAACCTCAACAATTTAAGTTAACTAAAATTCAACAACCCTTCCATAATTTATAATTTTGTCGCCTAAACATTATCAACAAAACGCCGAACAAAGCACTTGCCTGAATTACAAACTTATGTCAATGGGCACTTTTGGTTTAGTTTAAATGTTAGTATTTAATCTAAAATTGTAATAATAATAATTACAAACTTATCATTTGTCTAAAAGCAAACTTGAAATAAAATTAACCATCTATAAAAGAACTATGAAATCTAAGATCCTAGCAATGCAACCTGTACGTTACATCTCGCATATCCTACCCTGAACATATAAAAATATCTTTATGTACTTTAAAAACACAAAAATTCCCACATAGAGGTTTGGCGACCGTAAACCTGACGCAAAAGTATCTATAAGAGTTAAAACATCTATGGGAGAGTCCCTCCGCTGTCCAGTGGTTCAATTTAAAATGAAGTATTATCGGGAATCATATTTATAGCACACATCGATTAACAGCTAATAATTTTCGAGTCCTTTACTAAACGTTAAAGTAGGTAACGACATTGGGAGACACTTATCATATATCCTATATTACAACATGGACCTGTGACATATGTCTAACATTATTAGTAGTAAAGCATTATATTGGTTTGGATTTAGGTGTGGGGTTTCTAGAAGTGACATGGAAGCGGTTAGGAAGCAATGTAATTATAACAAAAGAAAAGGAAATTGGCTTACGACTTCTACCCCAGTAGTGAAATGTGATCATCCTTAGATTTACTTATAATGCATACATATGTTAGGATATCCTACTAGGCAGAGGCAAGTCCGAACATATACACATGCCAACCTCACGCACGGAGTTAGCATTCCACATGTGTAACAAGGAAAGTAAGGTTGAAAGCCTAGGCATTGCTTATTGGAATATTAATCGATGGCAAATGCCTTCGTATTCTTGGTTCTGAGGCAAGCCGATTTCCTCACGATATTGTCCTTAACCGTATGCGCCGTTGATCACGTGTTAATACGAAATAATATCAACTAAGCATATTAACATAGTTACAGATATGTAATTACGACGACAATGGTGCAACAGAAACTAATTTGAAGCATGAAGAGATTTGTATAGTAACAATTGACGCTTATATCGAAAAGTTTGCTTGTATATTTATTCAACATTACAGCTATATTGCACTTCGGAAACATTTACACAGAAATCCGGATTTTAAATACTGGCTCGGCTTTTCTTTCATGTTAATGTTTTGCACAATACATTTATACTACAGCTACTGAAAAAAATACTTTGGAGTGGCATTTACAAACACAATTCTACCTGACGATGCGTAACAGAGAAATATTTGTACAATAGTTGTGATTGTTCGCTTATTTTATTAGCAATATGGGCTATGGTTTCTGATTGTCATATTCGTGGTCAATTGTCATCATGTTGTTGCCATCTCGTGCGTATACAACACATTCGCATCCGAAACCCTGTTCAAAGGTTATTCTTACGTTACTCAGCACCTTAACTCTTAACAACTCCGGGCTCCGGGGCACTGCCGTCAGCAGCGCCTTCAGTACCGACAGTTGTCACATACATTATCACATTCGTTTCATTGAATAAACAATATCACTAATTTACACAATGCAAATGGAAACATTACCATACTAAGTTATATTTTTCAAATTCGGCGTATCATATCATCATAAGTATGGCTCTTAATAAAAATTTTGATTTGAGCAATGTCAAGATTAATATACTATATGTATTCCAAAGGTGAGCCTTCCAAAATATATATCTGCCGTAGAAATTTACAAAATGTTAAAAAATAATTGCGTTATGTCCAAAAGCAGATCTAACTATGTTTTATGTGTAATTTGTCATCATACTATGTTTATCAGTCTCGATGATAAAAAATGCATTTTGGCCAAAACGAGAGATCATACCGGCGCGGGGACGGCAGACTCTTCTCCGAAGCAATCGGTTAAATCAAATACACAACTCCTTTACCTGATACAGATATTGACCAAAGAGCCGCAACAAAACAACAAATACCTAATCAGAATTGTATTCCAGTCAAATCAATATACAAGAGTTTGAGCGCGAATATGCACTTGACAGGCACTTACTAAATACACTAATACAAAATTAAAGTCAAGATACCTGTATCAAAGTACGAGTAAAGTTAAAAATGTCAGTCTGATTTCTTCCTCTTCACCCTACCAAATTCCACAATTTAAAGCTTTTGCATCAAACACGTTTCTAACAACTGATATGACCATCACTACAATGCTCTGGTCAATTTTAAGATATTTGGACCAAAAACAAGTAAAAAAACTACATTGATATGCTTTTAATGTCCCATTTCGCACATAATCTAAACCAGAGTATACCATGTGAAAGAGGGCACTGCATACTTTACTCAAATAATACATAAAATGAGATCAAACACATTTATCCAGTCATAATGTCAAAATTAAGTTGAGTAATGAGTTATTCTAAACACGTCTAAATGAAAATGTTATTTAACAGATACATACTTATACATAGACACATATTTGTTGCACTCATCTAATTCGTGTGTTGAATACATTTCACAGATCATGCAAATATTAGATAAGGGGTTCCATTCAACTACCAGGAGTTACATCACGCAGCGTTACATGTATATTTACAACAGCCATCGGAGAGTGTTATTTGCATGTCTGTGCATATTACTGACATTTATAAGGTAAAACTTGTGATTTTCGCTTTGGTTACATTCAACAGAATTAATTCCGCAATACTCATTATTTAAATACGTGGAGATTATCTCACTCATATTTAAAAATCGACAAACATATTCCTAGTACACATGGACTACACATTGCCACTAATTATATATTATTATTGTCACAACAATAGTGTAGTTGCCACAAACATGGAAAATATAATTAGTTCTTCCCATTGCAGAGTGTTATGTTACTATGGGCTTATGTATGGAATACTGGAATTGCTGCTATCCGGAGTTTGTAAACCAAATATATTATATGGCGCGCTTTGCTTCTTAAACGCGTCTATACCAGAACAGAGGGCCATAATCTGTAGTAAACCGGTGACTGCGTCTAAGTAGTTACTACACGGCGGCGACGATTGTTAGTTGCACCATACTAGATCAATTAGTGGCGCTGTATGCACGAGCGAGGCAACATCAGAATACCAACAATTCTAGTTCTTAAATGGGTGAGGGTAAGGTATTTGTTATACCTACTGGGTAGTGTGAGTTAGTGCGTCGCGGGCGGCGACCGCGGCGGCGGAGACGGCTGCAGCGGCTGGAAGGCCGAGCCCAGCGATGGTCGCAAAGTGAACGTGGACACAGCCGGCTTCATTAGAAGTGCTTCCGTGTACGCGCCTTCGCCTGCTTTTAGATTCACCTGGAACAATACATTTATTATAATTTTATTTGTTACCCCGCAAGAACACCTCCCCCCAGGTCATGGCGTCATGGCCTTGGTCAGTCTGGAAGTCAATGAACACACTCCGGACTCAAAATGGCCGCTGCTAACAAAGCCTGTGTAAGTGGGGTATACGAGACTCCTCCTGGACTGAATGCGACTGGGGAGCACCCATTCAGTCCATGTCTCATCTGCTCTCCTGTCCCTTGTGCCCTAGCACCTGCACAAAGGATTACCTCAACAAAGCCACGCCCAACGCTATTGAAGTGCCAAAATACTACTCTGAAATAGTTTAGCTTACCAGTGACACAATAGAAGAAGATTATTTTACTTCCCCGAATCAGTATACAAAATTATTCATATTAAACAGGTTGCTTAGAAGTTTTCATGAAATTAATAACTGCTAGTTACCCATCAACAAACACAACACAAGTAAATCTGAACACGGTCAGCTCATCCATCATCATGCAATTATCATAATTGTATTGTCTTTTACATCAGTGCCGTATGAACCACCTATTCAGGCCTTCGTGTGCAATACAACGCCGTCGGGTTCTGATGAGGCTTTCTCGAATTTGTAGCGCCTTGGCCATGTTTACTGATACTAACAAAATTTAGGCTGAAAGTATCTGAAAGTAATGTACATTTTTTTTTTGTTGGGAAATCTTCAGTTTCTTTCTAGGCAATCAATGCTCCTTCGACCACACCGTCATTTACTAATAGGTGAGGTGGTAAACTGGACTATTCTCAATTTGAATGAAATTGTCAAGCGCTTGTTGGACCACGCACAGTGAAGGACACATACATGGCAAAACTATAAGGGTTCCGAGTTCGACTACGGAAACCTAAAAATCTGATCAACAGCATGTATTTCATTCACATAGTTATCGCCGAAAACGTATGTCTTATGTGTGGTATTAATGTTATTTTTCCTGTAACATGGGCAACATTTTTCTTGTCCTATGTGTACGGTAGATACACAACAAGTCGACCTTCCTGAACCACAACGGTCAGATGAAGTTGACTTGGCTTGCCCACCTCGAACGAGTGACAGTGCAACGTCACACGATTATTACAAACAAACCATCCAAAATCGGTCTAAATCATTCCAAATCCGTGTATCCAATCCCGTGTGGATTTATTCAGACTATATTTGTGCAAATCTATTATCAAACAATCAAGTACCACCGACCGGTGTGCGTGTGATAAGTGCCGCCAGCATTGCCCAGCAACAGACAAGCCCGCGTTGGGAAAGGATGATCTTCTGTTGGTGTTCTAAATATGTGCGCATTATATTGTTACCTGGAGGATATTTTTTATCATACATAAGACTACATGGCGATTGCTATCTACATATCAAAGGTAATCGACCCAGTGTGATCCAGGCCAAGCCTCACAGAATGTTTTACCTTTTCACAACCATCCGGAGGTTCCCGAGCCAAGAATCGGTTTATTTGCGGCGAAGTGCCCAGCTTGGAGCCGTCTAGATCGGGAGACGAGCATACGCTACCACCTGAAAAATCATTATTCATACTATAACTTAAATTTACACTATAGCTACTACAGTTCGAACAGAATAGAAAAACCAGCTGATGAAAAATGTGTAAGTACTTTGAATTTGTGATGAAAGGACCATTCACTGTCATATCGGTCCATAGACGAGGCATTTACACTTGCTATACTTTATACGAAGTACTCACGAGCTAAACACACTGAAGGCAGCACAGCGGCGAGCAATGCACAAAGACCTCTGACGTGTGGAGTATAAATAATTTGTCATAATTGGCTATTGTATCAAAAAAGTGTCGAATAAACCTTATAGTTTTTGGAAGACCTATTCAACGAAACCCCATACGACGGAGTGCATCAGTAAAAATAACACCCCAAATTTCCATATAGAGGAGGCACCGTAAAAATATTTTAAATTTATTTTTTATTTTTTTACTTACTTTGTGTCACCAAAATGTATCGATATGGCAAATTTCAGCTTTACATTTAATAGTCAATGAATAAAACGACTGTAACTGGTAGGACATCCAGACAAATAAACGAACATGGCGAAACTAAAAGAGTTCCTAATTCGACTACGGAACCCTAAAAAGTAACTCGGTTCGGTTCGAAACTGCCCCCCCAAACTGTGTTCGGTGTGTGGAGCTCCTTAGTAGTATTTGTAAGCTAGTAATAAATGTCAACAGACAAGCATCAATCCTGTGTTTGATATATCTATGCATAGCGTCTATGGAGCGAGTATTCGGACAGTGACAATCTGAAAATGTTGGGTCTTGCCAAATGTTAAACACTGTTTACCGCGTGCTTATAAAATCCTATACATAAATTGGTAAGGATTTTTTAAAACACGATAAACTGTTGTTTAATTTTTTTGTGGTAGCAAGGTTTGTATTTATAAAACCAAAAATGTATAAAAAGCGAAAACAACTAAATGTATCAGTACGGTACAACATGCTGGGAATCTGTCTATTGTGGTCAGTGCGGAACTACCTAACCTAAAAGTTGCAAAGGGTTGGCACTATAGGCGCTTTCATTTTGGTTTTTACAAAAGGAATTTCCAAATGTCATTAAATAACTTCAAAGCCGTATTCTGCGTACCATAACATTTTATCGCAATGGGCGACCGCTAAAAGAGATATCTTCCAGTTTATTCGACTAACGCTAAGTTTCTAATGTGTTCAGTCCATGAATACTATTTCTATATCACATATCAATGAATGTTGGCAGTTAAACCAGCCATTATCAATATGTTTATTTGAAGTGTGTAATAATACTATAGAAATGTATTAATCGCCACATTTATCGCAATCATTTTGTACACTACTACGATTTAAGTTAGTCGCTTCGGCAAATTTCGTCAATCATCGGACATATGGAATATATCAAAATCTATATACTACCAAATACTGGAACCGCACGTGTTACCTCCTTTGAAGGTCGCTGGTGTCTAAAATGTCGTTACAAGCTGCGGGATGGCCGGACATTAGTTGCATAATCATACTAATTCGAAAACACGCACGTTGCCGAAGCATATAACTTAAACCGTAGTCAATTGTTCATTTTGTAAAAACCACTTTGTATGTTTTATGAGCGCGCCCTAAAAGCTAAGTTGTATGAGACCTGCTGCCAACAGCAATTCCATGGAGCCACAGCTGGACAGGGACTCTCTGGACGGTGGATCTATCCCCATAATTATTTGTTTAGACATTTTTAATTATTCACAAAAAAGTAATCAAAACTGCAGGATATTTATAGCAAACGACTTTTCAAACTTTAAGGTTTTTCATTGAATAAACACTTGGCAAAAATCAAGTGCAAATAAGTGCAAACACGTAGTAAAAATCTTTTACCTATGGAAAGCACACAGTCCAAGAAATAGCTAAATGAAAAGTAAACTACAAATTCCATAAATATTTTTTAATACCAGTTAAATTTTATTACATATTTCGAAGCACCCTGTGTGATTCATATAATCTTTATACATGTCTATTAAATGTCTATAAGAGAATAAACATTGTGTTTCCTAGATAGGTCAGTCAGAAAAGACATGGTATTGCTTTTCCCTGAGAAACAATTCTATTGTTTGCACCTAAAAAATGAATTGAAATCTAAGTTAATTATCAAGGCTATCCTATCAGATTTGTCATAATAGTAAAAAGGCTTTGGTTGCAAATATGCAATTACCTGATGAATGAGCAGTATGACACAGATCATGGGGTGTCTGTGTGTTGACAGAACGCCTGAGCAACTCGGCGAGTGGCGCGCGGTGGCCCTCTGGTGTTATCTGAAATGGTAATAGAAACTGTTAAAAACAATATCATTATTATATTATTAAGTTTGCTAGTTTGTAAGTGCTTATGTCAGATGTTGTGGTTTTGAATGAAATGTTTTCTTTCTTGTGATGATTTTTGATTTGATTTATATTTATAATCTCCATTACTATTTGTATAATAATTGAATGAATGATTCTGAAATTACCTTGTCTCTTAGCCGGTCATGGTGTGGGGTTTGAGTGCCACTGGCAGGGTAGAGCACTAGTCTCTCAATTTCTTGGTTTAACCCTTCGACCGAGGACCGGGCTGCTCTCAGCGGCACGCTGCCACTGCTGAATCGCAGCCCTACAACATTAACACCAAGTTGACATAAATCAATAATGCTGGCCATTTCACACGGCACTAACTAGCCTCAAGCTAAGCAAAGCTTGTATATAACCAGATAAGTGATAAATTAAAAAAAAAGTTATTTAGTACATAGTACTGTCTAATACATTTATAATCACAATTACTTTCACAATTTCATTCGCCAGATTGTATGTAAACTGATAGAGTATGGGTGGGCCATCTGATGATTTTTCAGCTAAAATGCTCTGAAACAGGACCACATTAAGCTGGTTGACTTAGCATGCTCTAAAGTCTAAACACTACCATTCTCATAGATGTGCTCTGGGCATACTCCATTAAAAGGTGGTATAGATCATCTTTTACTCCACATGTTTCACAACCAGGGCTAACTAATTTCTTTATTCAGATTCTTAATAGCATAATAAACTGACCTCACATTGTGTAGGTAGGCTTTCCGTGCAATAAGAGAGCTACTGGAATGTATGGCTTGATGTGTAGCCATGTGTACTAAGAATCTAGTGATAATTGTTAGGTTTAAAATACCTTAGTGATCTATAGCAAAGAAACTGTAGCAAGGATGGAATGAACTTCGAGAGGGTTCATGTAACTATATTATTACTGACCTAGATTTGAATTGATGCTGTGAATGGAGTAGTCTCCTGAAGCAGATGGTTTGTGTGGTCTTTGAAGGCGGCAGCGCAGCAGGCGGTCTAGCTTATCGTCGTCAGAGCCTCGCGAGGACCGGCCTGAAGTCCCACCGCCTTCATCAGTCTGAAATTATGACACAGAATATTAAAATCAGTATCAATATTTATTTTTTTATAGACAAGCAGTGCTATTGCTGCGTTTCATCAGCATTATAATTGGCTGGAAGGTTGATACGTAATAATCTTGGAGGTTTTAACAAGGTCACCAAGAAGATGTCTGTCCTTAAAAGTGGTGAGGCGCAATTTGTGGAGCCATCAGGATTTACGATGTAGGGCCAGAGGGATCTTGATTGCTTTTCTTTAAAACTTTCAAGTGGGTTAATATTCTTACTCCAAACTTGATATCCTTATATCAGGAGAGGTCTGATATGCAGCTCCTTGGAGACTATTTCGGTATCATCAGATAGACACAAAGTTTATATAATTAACCTGCCGCCAGTACCTGCCACTCTTGGGAGCCATCAATAATTAAAAATCAATTGTGTCTCACCTCTCAGCTACTAACTGGTTAATAAAAGTATGAAGTGTACCGTGTGTTGAAAGCTTCAAATAAAATTTCAAATGCCACTGTATTTTATATCCATAAATAACTATTAATTATTAATCCCCTAGAAAAGAAACAGCTATTTTTGTCTTTTACAACTATGGTAGCAAACAAGCATATAGCACACCTGATGGTAAACAGTTACCATTGTCTATGAATATTTGTAACATCACTTGCATGTTGTCTCAAAGTTTAGGTAAGTTTTTATATTGTACCAATTATGTATTACCTAATAGTCAACAACAGTGTTAAGTCTGTAGACTGACTGTACTAGACTAGACTAGAACTAGACAAGTTAAACTAACATAATCATGCCTTCACACAAAGCATAGAATGGCTCCACTAAACCAATGTTTTAAGGCCTAAGCAATTTACACTACAAGCATGTCACTATTATGCCAATGGAAATTGGATATGTTTAGAGTCATGTTGTGCTTGTCTAATATGACCTAAAAATTTACTTTAACAATATAATTAAAATATATTCTTATCATCATTCATGCTTTCAAGAAATAAGGGAATATTAAAAGACTGTTTCTATTTAAAAAAAATGTGCATAAAAATGTATTTTAAAGTTATCTATGAACATTAGATGACATACTTGTGTGGATTTATCAACAAGCAGCTGGCCGGCATGTAGATAGTAGTCTAGAGGCCATTGCCCTTGGTACAGCGTGTCAAGGGAGGCAGTGCGTCTGATGCTGGCACCAAATCGTTCTTTGCCTGGAATATAGTTTTAAAAACATAAATATATTATGAATTTGTATGTCTTGAAATGTTCTTTTTTATATTTTTGTAGTGATCTACCCAAGAGGTCATATGCCTAACCATGTAGCTACAGACAAACCATCCCATATTTTAACAGACATTTTATCAGCTTCACTTCAATGTTAGTAAATCAAATTTTGGAAAACAAATTTAAACCTCTTCTTATGTGATTTAAACTTTAAAATTTAACATAGAATTGAAAGGAGATCCAAACATTTAAATAAGTACATAGATTATATAAACTCAAATGGCTGTTGACCAAATACAAACATGGTCCTCAGATTAGTTTATTTATTGTTAGAATAAGAAATCTATTTTTTTAATAACTGATAGTAAAAATACCTACCTTTTTATTACAAAACAAGGTTCCGCCAGTGGCTATGCAAGTGTGGTTTGTCAAATAAAACATTACCTCCCTCCTGCATAGTCGGTAAAAAATAGCCTCTTGTCTCAATCCCTGTTATAATCTATCTTTACACCAAATTTCATCAAAATCAGTTCAGCTGCTTAGATGTGTAAAAGTTACAAACAGACAGAGACAGAGTTACTTTTGAATTTATAATATTGGTATAGATTGTATGTTGAAAATATAAGCTTGAAATGGAAGTACCTATGAATCTGATGGAAAAGAACCGTGAAAATTGGTTATAATATAAATCATGTTTGAGTTACTACTTGATTGCATACTGTTTAATTTTTTAAATTAATTTTGGCTTCTGATAATGGTGTACTACTTTGATGATGCTGGCCTCTGAAGCTTGTAATAAGTTTAGCTATATTCTAGAAAAAAAAATTAGGATTCAAATGACTAAGAGGTATAGGTATAAACTACTAATAAGCATATTACTAACTACATATTGCTAACCATAAATTACAATTTGCAGGCCTAAAAAGCTCAAAATTGTAACTTCTAATATTTCACTAGATTTTTCAATACTACTAAGTACTAAGAACTAAATACTAAGAAATTCCTAAGCTAAATGTTCTATTTTGGTTTGATGCTTCTTATTAGAGGGCATTCAATTGAGCTTACTGAGTATTTCTAATAAATATTCATTCATAACTTTTGTATTGGAGTGTTGTGATATTATAATTTCGAATATTCTTTTTCTCATATTTTGTGGTTCATGGCTACAATGAGTAACTTAGTACTTGCAGGTTCTAAGTCATATAGTACAATGAGGGTTGATCATCTACTGCTGGTAACATAATATACCTCCCTTGAATTGCACTTGGGATTATAATTACATTTACAAGAAAAAAGGTGATGAAGGATGATATGGTAAAAAATATTATACCTTTGTAGTTGACAGCCCCAGGACTCCTTTGGCCAGACAGGGAGTTGTCCGGCGATATCCGAGGCCACACATTTGTTGGGGAGAGCGTCGGACTGTTACTCGCGTTCTTCTTTAGCCCACCACTCTGCTTCATCACCGAGGACACAGGAAGAGTCGCTCGCATAGGGCCTTGCTTTCCCACCGGGCAGTCTATCTGCTTTCGCACTCGCCCCGACATTATCACAATCGGTCAAACAACACTAACATAAATCCCTGTTACACCACCGAAAGCTATCACTCACTACACACGAAACACAAATAGTCTATTTGCCGACGCCGTACATACATTCTCTTTGTAAAGCCAACTTCATGGGCCCGGATAGCAGATACTTTTGACGTAAATTCTGAACTTGTTTTAACAAAATACGGAAATAGGAGGCTTCGTAAAACGATCCGAAACGAAATAAGACTGTATTTAATGTTCTAATAATCATAAATTACATAAAAACAAAATTACAAAGTGAACGAGTCACATTTTTTCTGCACAATGGATGGATGAATGAAGCTGACATGACAGCCCTGTCTGACAGCAGATGACAAGAAACATCGCGCGCGCGCCATTCCGTTTTCTCTTCCTATACCGAAGGCGAGCGAGCTACTTCAAATCTAACTTTGTCAGGAATTGAATAATTATTGAAAACGAATGGAATAGTAACAAATGACACAAAAGTTTTAGTTGTTTGACAATACATTGCAAACATCAGCTGATTAGTCCTCCGCCATCTAAACGACTATCTAAATAACTTGTCTATGGCATGCATACAAAAAGTTCTCTTACCAAGAGGTACAAACCAAAGAGAAATTATTACGAACTTACAAAGAAAGAAAAGAAGGGGTAAGCAAGTTCTACGGCAGCTTTTTTTTTTTTTCGAATGGACTAAACTCGCTGTTGGCCTCTGAGGCCGTGACAGCTTAACCGAACTTTTGGCGAGCGCAGATGGCGCTCAGCCCAGTAAGTTTTTTAGGCAACTAGCGCAAGGGCACCACTTAGGTACGAACCTCGGCTTGGGCTGTTGCCGGGATGGGGATAGGAGAGAAACGCCCGGGTACATGTTTGTACCTCGTATAGGCGGCGACTGAAGGGATTCTTCGACCTCGCCGGCGAGATCGGTGTTTATGTGAAGTGTTTGCTCTGTCTGATGTAGATGACTCACCTTCCGCATTAGCAGAGGTGATTTCGTCATCCGGGTCTCCGAGAACGTGTCTCGGACGACGGAGGATTTTGTTGGCGGGCGGATCCAACGGGTAGACCGGAATGGAGTTCTACGGCAGCAAGCGAAGGCAGAGCTATTTATATATCCATAGACAAAAATACTGAAAGAAGTACCTACATAAATAGCTAATTGATCGAGCGAAGCGAGATCTCCAAATCAACTTGGGCAAATCGGCGTTGTATATATGTTTGTTTGTCCGAGGATAACTTTCAAAGCGTTTATCCGATCATCGTATGGCACAATTTTGGTGTGACTCAATGAGCTAAAAATTGGGGGGGGGTTTGAGATATTGGGGTTCAAGAGGGGTAAAAAAAATTAAAATGAGGCTAATAGACTCATTTTCATTTTTTTACAAGTGAGACGTCAAATGAAAGGTCTTCATTAGTGCATTTCGACCCCGTTTTTATTTTTAGTAAAGTTCTTGTAGTTTTTGGTATATTAGCCATAATAACAACTAAACTGACAAAATTCACAGGGTACACCAGTGACCCCACAGTGCTGTAATTTGGTATGCGTGTAGTTTAAGTGTAAAAATATAGGCAAACGTCTAAAATCTAGAATAACTGCAGTTTGTACCCCAAAAAAGGGTAACCAAAAAACATGAACTCCCGTTACCTGTAATTTGAATGAAACTGTAGGTCAAGTAAGTTGGGTATTTTTATCGTGGCACTATTTTGATAGTCAAAGATTATGAATAATATTCTTTTTGTTGTTATGGTAGACTCGCGAGATCTCAGTTCGCGGCGAACCACTAGTATTATTAACACGTTCCCTGTGTATGACCCATCGGTGGTGCATATTGAAGTTCTGATCGTACGTGCATGACACACATATGGGGCATGAACCCTTGCAAGATTAAAGGCTAGTAAAAATGTACACGTATAAGCTTATCAACTTATTATCAGCATACACGTGTAGACAATGAACTAATATATAAATTGACAAGAAAACCGGACGACTTTTCATTTAGGATTGCCAGTATCCTACCATCAAAAGTGAAAGTATTTTGGGTAAATATAGAATAAAATTGCGTTATGTATAAGCGTTATTTTTAATGCACACTATTAAAACAGTTTAGACAATAAGCTTTTCGGCATTGCAAGCACTCCTTATCGGTTTTTTTTTGACTTGCGGGCTGCTTCCACTGCTGTTTGGCCTCCTACCAAAATCTTGTAGCAGCCAGCGCAACGTTTCCTTCTAATTGGAACGAAGTTCCTTATCGCGCGTTGTGAAAGGGGGCTAGACGGAAAAAATTCTTACGAAAAGTTGTCACGACACTTTTTGCTATAGTAAGCTATTGTAAGCTGTGCGGCGTCGCATGTTTCTCTGTCTGTCTCTCTCTCTCTTATAGAAAGCAAGCCAGATATTTTCATTTCTATTTCGCATTGAACAGTGTGGTGTCGCGACGATTATTTTTGTTGAGTGTATACAGGTTTTTTGTAAATAATAAATAATATTTTTTATTAACGGAAGGAATTATGAAAGGAACTTCGTTCCATGCGGGTGTCCCTTGACACCTCTCAAGTTTTTTTTTTTTGGATCGTGGATCGAACGTGTATGACATTTATGTGGGTCATGGTGACAAGAGCTCATACGTGCATGACCCACGGATGGCTCATTTACAAATATTGTTTTTGTTAATAAAGGGGGGCAAACAAAATAATAATAATGTTTTGTCATTGTCATTTATATGCTACCCCAATATAATATCCACAATAAGCGTTTGCACGTAGATGGTATACTCCATAATCTTGGCTGCACAGGGAACGTGTTAAAAGTAGGGATTGAAAAAGCGCGGCAAATATAAAAAAATACCAGCCCCAAAATTAGAAAAAAATACCTGGATAAACCTAATTTTACCCGACTGTAGAGGGTAATTTTTTTAGGTTGTGTGGATATTTTTTCTCTTTTTGTATTGTAAGGGGCTATGCCCCCCCCCCCTTATGTATTAAAAAATTACTTGTGTCAGTCAGTCTGCTTAAAGACTTCACATGGCATGGACAAACTATGTTCCAAGTCACACAAACTTATTATTGGCAGACTTCTAATACAACTAGGGTGACTTGCACAACCATGCCTAAACATATTTAGTTGCTAAATGGATGTCAAATCATACAAAAACGTTACATTGAAACATATTTCTATCGTTGTGTAAGCTAGGCTTAAACTTAGTATGGATGGTCATAGATAAATTATGAGCAAACATTTACTTAATTATTTTGAATTTCAAAACCCTTAAAATTGATAACCATTGAAATTGTAACACAAAGTTTATTACAGTCAATATAGCCTTACAATTTCTATAAAAATATTTAAAAACAACTAATATTGTAAACTTCTTTTAGTTTGAATATCATCAAGTAATATTCGTAGTTCCTCATCTTCAAATCGTCCTTCCAGTGATGGAATAAGTGCTTTAGCTTCTTCAGGTGTTTCAGGGCACAGGTTTGCTAGGCTTGCTACTTCAAATTTATGAAGCTTCTTACTTTGTAGTAGACTGAAATATAAAAGATTTTAGTTATTCTACTTTTCTATCAGTAGAAGGCGTCACTGCAAAGTCTTGTTCGTAGATTTAAACTTTAGCAAGAATTTTGTACGTAAATTTGGAATAGGATGGCCCCCACTAGACAGAAGATCCAGTACTGGGAATAGAAGCAGAAAAAAGGTGAAAGAATCATCATCATACCAGCCATTAGAGGTCCACTGCTGAACATCATAGGCCTAGTGACCAAATTGTGCAGTCTGCACCCAAAGGCTACCTTTACTGGTTTTGATTCTGTTTTATTACATACTAATTGCTGAGAATGTAAAGTAAAATGTCTATGATGGCTGTCATATGTCACTAGTTGACCTGCCCGCGACTTCGCACGCTTGAAACAAGATATGATATATTATCACACAAAAACTCATCTCATCAAGTGATCGAAAACCAAATTTTTGGTTGAACACTGATAAAATCAGCATTTTAAGCATAATAAATAAATAGCTTAGATATTTAATACTTTATATTTAACGAAAATTAAGTATATTCTACGTGTATTTGTATATGTTTTGATAGTAAACAGAACATAAGTTCCATTTCTGCATTATTAACTTACTTTCTGATAGCAGCAATTGTTTCCTTGTTTTTAAACTTTTTGAACATGTTGGTGTATGTAAGGGTTTTCATAAAAACTTCTGAGAATTCTTGCTCCTCTTCAGCAGATTCGTTTTGGGCTTTCCGATGTTCTAGCAACATGTCGACCTCTGAAATCAGCAAGGTCTCGGCGTTTTCAAACTCTGGAAGCAGAAAATCAACAATAACTAAACAATAGAACTAAACAAACGGTGAAGACAGGGTTTGTATTGAGGCCTGCCTATCGTGAATTTAAATCCTAGGGAGGAGGAATGCAATGTAACTTTTTTAGTTTTGTGTTTTTACCTTTCGGAAACTGTAAATCTGCGGCATCTTCCTCAATAACGTCTTGTAGAGGCCCGGACATTTTCACGACTCTCAAAAAGACTTTCGAATAGTTGTAGTACCTAGTATGTATGTTTTATTTCACTAGTGTGTAAAATTGCAGTCCAGAATCTCGAAAAATATCTTTATGAAAGAAAATGAAAACAAACGCGTAACGAACGATGAACGAACGAAACGAACGAACTTTCCCTTTCCCCGTTCCCATCCAGTGCTGCCAACTGCTATTGTAAGAAATGCGCTAAGCAAACCCTAAAATACACCGGGTTCCGCTAATTTTGATAACAGAGCACCAAATAAATAAAATTAATCACAATATTTATACAAAGAAGTTTTTATTGAGAATATTATGTAGTTATTACAAATTTAGATCGTCGTCCGAATCAGAGTTGGAGTTTAAACTTGTACATCTCTTTCGAACCGACTTTTTCACGAACTTCCTTCGGAATATCATAATTGTAGCAAGTTTTATTTGCTGTTCGTAGTCTAGATCGAATATAAATATTGAATTATGTGTGGGAACGGAACGGATGGAAACAGCTATGCTATATAATATAATTAGAGGTGCGTTCTGAAATTTAACTGTGTTAAAACGCGCCCTTGATTGGTTTTGTTTTTACCACTGTGCGTGATAAATTACAGACTTTTAAAAATGCGCTAGTTAAGGCACTAAGCACTGTTATGGAATTTTGAGCGCTATAACATCAAGAAATGCACTAGATCTAGTGCCGAAAGCACTAAGTTGGGAACATTGTTCCTATTCCGTCTAATGTCTATTTTTATGAACGAATCGAAGCGGAAGCAAACAAAGATTGATGTCAACGTCAGTTGTCAACATCATCAGGGGTCTTTGACACTTCGACCATCTGGGTTTGGGAAGTGTAGGGAGGGGTCGGACTTGCGTTCATTACCCCTCTGGCATCTAATTCATTGGCGACGACCTATGAGTAACGGGGTTAGTACCCGGAGTGCCACCCTGGCTTACAGTTTTGCTTCTTGCAGTTCCCACAAAATTCATCAGATTGAGTTGAAGCTAGAATTAAGTTTTAACATCTTGTACTTTTCTATTGTTGCCTGAAATACAAATTTATTTATTACTATTTATATATTGGACGCTAGGGAGTTCGACTGTTAGGTGGCCGCGCGTGCAGTGGAGTAATGGCGTTTACAGGAATATGCGATCAATAGTAACTCTTATGTCTAATAATCAAGTTTTTTTAATGTTATGTTTATAGGTATTAGAATTTGACATTGTCAAATTGACTTGACTTGACTGACAAGACAAACAGATGTTTTTTTCGATGTTTTGATTGAACCACTTACAAAATAAAATATTAAAACAAATAAAAACAAACTAGAATAAATGACCATTCATGGCTATCCTCGGTAACTTAAAAACCTGCAAAATCAAGGATTATGTCTAAAACACCTTCAAAAAGTGAATCGACTCAATTTATAACCAAAGGTAAATTGAAAATTGTTGGAATTTATCTAAAGCCGCCCGTGGTTTCTTACGCGTGGTTTGTCAATAAATAGTAGCTATGTTTTAATCCAGGTCATCATCTATCTACAATACCAAATATCACTGCAATCGGTTCAGCCGTTACGACGTGATTGAGTAACAACAACCATCCAAACTTTCGCATTTCTAATAAGTAATAGTGTGATATATATTTATATATATAGTGGGATATGATCATGGAGTCTTGTCTGTTTCAGAGGTCCTTTCGCCATCGCCGCTAAGAGAGCAACCGGGCATCTCAAAGACAGTTTTCTCCCACGTATCTAACCTCCATGGCTTTCTCAAGGACTGGTCACGGTTGACAGAAAAAGGCAGTCAACTTTTGGACTGTCTCTCAGCACTGAAGTTGCACGAGTGTAATGACGATTACTACCCAAGCCAGTTGAAAGCACTGCTGACTAATCTTGTGGAGATAATGGATAGTTTGAAGAATATTGTAGAAGGTAAGGTTTTTGGAAGGATATTGTCAGGTCATAATTGGTAATCTGTTCTATATGTGCATAATAAAGATGGTAACCACACCTAAATCTTATACTCGCACACAGTAGGAACTTACCAATGTACTTCATTAAAATGTTACCTAATTAATTACCTACTAAATCTTCCAGGTGTCAGCATATTGAAAACCCAGATGCAAGCATTAGCCAAACTACAGCCAACAGACAGCCCAGTGATTTCCACTTGGCCAGTCACCAAGATCTCAGAGAATGTTGATAGCATACACAAACAGCTTCAGAAGGAATACCAACTGAAGTTTGTTATTACTGGTAAGTTATAACAATAAATCATAAATATCATAGTGCTGGACATTTCACACAGCGCTATCTAGCCCCAAACTAAGCAGAGCTTGTACTATGGGAACCAGATAACTAATAGAATACTTATATACATTTTTTTTTGTATAATCATACTTTTAATATATAGAGAAACAACCAGACCCGGAACAAATATCTGTAGATCATGAAACATTTGTTCCGTGGCGGTAATCGAACTCGCTACCTCCTGCGTCTCAGCCAGCTATTCTCCCACTGCATCACGGAGGTCATCAAACGCCATGTATTTTTAGTTCTATTTACAATCAAAATGCATAACAGATTTATAATAAAAAATTATGTATCCGAACATGTTACTGCATCACTGAGATATGCTCTTTCAAAAAAAATTGATAACTATTCTTTCATTAACTTTAAATTTTTATTACCTTGCCTGATGGTATGTGATGGATTTCAGCAGAACAGATCTTATGAACACTTTCAGTAAAATGGGGGTTTCCATTATAAAGAAGTGTTATTTTTTATTTTTTGTATAATTAGGAGTTTGGTAAGAAATTAGTGATGTATGGAATTCAGTTAAAGGTAAATAAGAGTTAACACTATCTATGTATGTATAAAAAATCTGTACTAGGTTAAACTGATTATGTTTTATTTTATTGACAAAATTAAAAATAAAATATTCCATTCATTTTAGTCTGTAGATTATTTTGTAACTACATTATTAATGAATCGTAAACAGTAATTTTATTCATGCCTTTAATGTTTATAAATACCTAGTTTTGTTTTCCTTTTCAGAAAACATTGCACATTGTCGAGATGAGAAGCTGATTGAAGTGTATGTGTCTTCATGGGAATTAGAACCTTATTTCAACTTCGATACTAATGCTTATTTATTTGCAGAAATTGGAATCACCTAATATGTTTGTCTTGATCTAGCACCACATATTTAAAAAATAAAATAAAATAATACATTTTAAGAAAAACATTGTTTTATTTCGCTATCAGGGAATAAATCTGAATAATGAATTGACCACCAAAAAAATACATTATTTGTAATCTTTGACTAGGTATCAAAATAATGTCATTATATGCACATCCAACTTACTTGACCTACAGTACTTTTCTCATGCTCTAGGCTGCGGCCATCTCTGTATGATGTCTTTCCTCCTGAAATCCCTCGTCCTTTCTCCTCCAAAACTATTATTATCCCTAGTGTTCTCCCCTTTCACAGCGCTTCTATGTAAATATATTAATGTAAATAAAATTAAACTGTAAATATGTACACCTACTAATTCTATGTTTTTATGTGCTGTATTTGTGTTGTGTATATATTTGATTTGTGTTGTGTATGTCAATTGTGTTGTTTGCTTTTAGGTATAATAAATCACCTTGTAGTCAAAATTCAGGTTGAGTCTCCCTCTGTAATCACTGGCCAACCATTTCAATACTCGGAACTCCATCGTTTTACCGTTTTATACCTGTCGACTTGACATTGGCATAATTGTGGCAACAACTAGCCACAGAGGCCATTCAACCAATAGTGAATAGTGAATTGACCTACAGTTTCATTAAAATTACCCGTAACGGGAATTCATGTAGGTAAATTGGTTAAGCTTTTTTGGGGAAGAAATTGCAGTTCTTCTGGATTTTAGACTTCCCATATATTTGTGCCACTAAAGCTACACGCATACCAAATTTCAGCACTGTGGGGTCACTAGTGTACCCTGAGAATTTCGTCAAAGTTCAGTTTTTATTGTCTAATAACTTAAAAACTAACTAGGTTTAAACTAAAATAAAATGAGGTCGAAATGTACTGATTTTTTTACCTCTCTGGAGCCCCAATATCTCAAGAACCCCCCCACATTTTTAGCTCATTTAGTCACACCAGGATTGTGCTATCACTACCTAGCTATATACCACGATGAGCGGATCAACGCTTCGAAAGTTATCCTCTGACAAACAAACATACATACAATGCCGATTTGCCTAAGTTGATATGGGGATCTCGCTTCGTTTGATCAATTACTTAGTATGGAATAAGGTTAACCATTGACCTTGGCATTTCCATCCATTAACATAAACCGTAGCAACGAAATCCAACACAAAAGTTGTCCTCAGTTTTGTACCTGTAAAAATCACTATCTGGAATAAATTATTTTTAAAATAATATATATATATTTTTAATCTAACAATCGACTTCAAAGTTACCTGGAATATTCACACTGAAATATACAGTCGAATTGAGAACCTCCTCCGTTTTTGGAGTCGGTTAACCTAACCAAACTCTCATCGAACTACCCTTGAAGTACATCCTTTCCAATAAAAAAAGAATCATCGAAAATGGTTGGCGTGATATTGAGTTATTCGTCCATTTGTCGCGCACATTACACATACTTAATGCAAATTTAAGACATAAATGGGTTTCTCATGGATGCCACTGTCAGAACTGAATCAAATTGAAATGGGACCACACGGAAAGCACCAGCTTCCAAATAAAAAATAATCAATAAAATCTGTTCACCCAGTCGAAAGTTCTGAGGTAACAAACATAAAAAATAGTCGAATTAAGAACCTCCTTCTTTATTTAAGTCGGTTAAAACCGTTGAATGGTCTAACAACTGTTAAAAGGGGTGACATACCTTTAAATATAAAGTGTCCCTCTTGCCAGTTGACACCGGGTTTAAAAAAAATATAACACTAAACTTCCGCGCGCGGCTTTGCACACGTGGTTAGTCAATAAAAATTAGCCTATGTCTCAATCCAGATGATAATCTATCTACCAGTTTGTATCTAAATCGGTCCAGCCGCTTAGTTGTAAAAACGTAACAAACAGCCTGAGAAAAAAAAGTTACTTTTGAATTTATAATAATAATGTGGATGGAATTGCTAGCTATTTTATGTGCAACTGAGATTCTATTTATTACCACCTATTCACGAGATAAGAACTAAGAAGGTCTAATAAAGTGAAGAGATACTACCGGTATCCGCCCTCACAATGTTTCTTTCATTGTTTTCAGCACCTTATTTATTTACACCTTGTACAAAGGGTTTTCGTAATATGTACCCACGGGAAGAGAGTCATTGTACACCTACTCAAGAAAAAATCTTGTTCTTCGACTATTCGAAATTCAATGTTTATCATAGGAAAACATTTGGTAGAAATTGGCTTTGTGAAATCAGTTTTTTAGCAGAACATCACAGACCAATCGCTTCACTATGACAATGGTATCGTCGCAAAATCGCCACTATAGATACCTTTTGGTATTCTACTAATTTACCTATATGACCTCCGCCGTAGCTATGGCAACACCATTGAAAATTTGGCAGCTTATGACAGGAACAACAATAATAATCGTTAAATAATGGTATGGCTCCTTAATCGTTTTTCGTATAAATTAGCAGAATTGATCCCCAGTTTATCATTTGTAGGCGCATAACTTGAAATCAAACATCTTGTACGATTAAAATTGATGTAGACACACCATCCAAAAAACAACGGCGATCCAAGAAAGATACACCTTTTAGGAAAAGTTATTACATAACCATCATACACGGCGAAGATAATATATATTTTCATCTTACATTGGACTGTATTTATATTAACATAAAATATAATAGCATCTTCATCGTTTGTGACGCGCTTTATAAATCCCATATCACACCAACGATTCCGTAATTGCGTCAAGCAGAAGTTAAATTGGGCGGAAAATGACAGCCTGAAGGCGGCTCATCCGAGCAACTTATAAGCAAATGGTTCAAAACAACGAAGCATCAACGCTCAGTATTATTATTTAACACGACATGACATACAAAGGAAATAACAGATGTTGGTGATACCTTGACTTCTGGCTAATTACGTTAATTTATACACTAGTGGTTCGCCCCGAACTGATATCTCGCTAGTCTCCCATAAAAACAAAAATATATTATTCGGTAACTTTGACTATCAAAACAGTGCCAAGAAATAAATAACCACATTCCTTGAACTACAGTTTCATTCAAATTACAGGTAACGGGAGTTCATGTTAATTGGTTACTCTTTTCTGGGGTACAAAATGCAGTTATTCTGGATTTCAGACTTTTGCCTATATTTCTGTCACTAAGGCTATACAAATACCAAATTTCAGCATTGTGGGATCACTGGTGTACCCTGTAAATTATGTCAAAGTTTTGTTTTTAATATAAGTTTTGTTGCTAATAACTCAAAAACTACAATTTTTTTTATACAATGGAGATGGAACAAGCCTATGGCCCACCTGATGTTAAGTGGTAACCATCGCCTATAACAAAGTTTGCCTCGTAAGTCACGCTCCTTAGAAATGTGCCCTACGATGCACTTCTCTGCGTCCATCAACATGAGGCATACAGGTGTAAAGCCTCATGTGCCTGTAATTTCACTGGCAACCATACCCTTCAAACCGAAACACAGCAATGCTGCTTGGCGGTAGAAATAGGTACATGAAAAATAGAAGTCGAAAAATACGAATGATATAAATACTTAGGCAAAAGGAACATCCCACGCAACTTCCAACTAATTGTAGCACAAATTAAAAGATGCTTGCCTTTCCTATAAATTTGAACTCCTCATAAAACATTTTTCTCGTGGTTTACGAAGGCTTATTTCGGATTTGGTAATTTTGGAATGTTACATGCCTTTTTCATATCTGGTATTAGGTGTCGACACACCGCTGCACCCGCCCCGTGCTTCGATTTTCGTTTTCCGATGGCCACTTGTTTACTAGCACTGAATTTGGGTCAATTTTGTATCCCTAGCGAAAGCTTCCCTTCGTCATTCTATTTATAAACGCTAATTCCGGAAACCAAAATTGATGTTTTGCGAAAACCGTTCAGGTGCGCGGGGAAACGGAAAAAAGTTTTTATTGGTAAGTTTTTCGATATAACGATAATAAACATGGTGGCGGGCGAGCAGTAGTAGGTAATATTTGAACACACACCACACACAAGCCTATAACAAAGTATTGCCGGCCAAAGTACTGCCCTTTTCCCATCAACTTGAGGCATACAGATGTAAAGCCTCATGTGCCTGTAATAGGCATCAATATCGTACTGGATTCCTAAAACATATAGGAGTGACCTATCCGGCCGAGCAGACGCTGAAGTGGTTGTTTGTATATTCATATTCTTTATTGTACACAAATAAATTTACAGACAGAAACAGCTTACAAAATGGACATGTACAAAGGCGAGCTTAACCCTAATAAGAGTTTACGAAGAGAATAAACCTTTGAAGATAGAGATAATTAATTATAGTGGTAGGTACGTGCACAGAAAAGGGCATTGGAGTAAAATACTAATACTAATAGTTATACATAAAATACTTATAGGTACATGTTAAAAATAATATCTATAAACTATACCTACATTACAGATAAACCTAATACATTATACAAAAAATACGTAAGACATTATACTAAATATATATAATATACCTACTTATACATAACTAGCTGTTGCCCGCGACTTCGTACGCGTTACACTTCTAAATGTGTAGGTAACCTTGAAATGAAGCTAAACCTGCCGTTACAACTTGACACCCCATTTTTATCCCATGGGAAATGATTTATGGGATAAAAAGTAGCTTATGTGGTAATCCGGTAGGTATACCAAATTTCATCGAAATCGGATCCGCCGTTACGACGTGATTTTTATCCCATGGGGAATGATTTATGGGATAAAAAGTAGCTTATGTGGTAATCCAGGTTATATAGGTAGGTATACCAAATTTCATCGAAATCGGTTCTGCCGTTACGACGTGATTGAGTAACAAACAAACAAATAAGCAAACATCTAAACTTTCACATTTATCATATTAGTGTAATGTAAAAAAATTGCATAAAACAATACACACTAAATTAAACTTCTAAGATAAACTAAAAGAAAACTACATACATATTTTCTTCTGACCAAAATGTTCTACTCGTAGTCCTTACCATTTCAAATTTCACACTACGTCCCTATGAGGCCGTGTCCTAAAAGTGCATAACCTCTTTAAGCTTAGAAACCTTTAAATGAGGTATAATACAGTACGGTGGCTTTCAAGACATTGCTATTTTATAGAGTATTGGCTTGTTTTTAAGTGAGTTCAACCTTTTTTGAATAAAATCGGATAGAGTTTTCAAACATGTGTCAAAATAAAATTTAATTGAAATCAAAAGCACTAAGGAGTATTGATATCAACTTCGAAGCAAATCACCGCCAAAATAACTTTCTACCCCTGTTTAACCCCGTTAGGGGATGAATTTCAATAAAATACGAAACACGTCTTTCATCAATTCTGTTAAAAAAAGGTATATGCAAAATTTGAAGTAGATTGGACCAAGGAATCACGTTGTCCCATACAAACTTTGCCCCCCTTTTTCACCCCCTTACAATTACAATTAGGAAAAAGGTACAATTTATGAAAATCCTTTCTTATCGGATGCCTACGTCATACAATTCTTATTACATATATATATATATGTATATTCTATAAACATATTCTTTGTATGACGTAGGCATCCAAGTTTCAGGTCTCTACGATCAGTAGTTTAGGCTGTGCGTTGATCCGTCAATCAGTCATTCAGGACAAAGCCTTTTATATATTGTATAGGTAACCTAAAAATTTATAAGGACAGGTAATGCTCTTTGACTCTAAGCTTAAAAGTGCTTAGTGATGGACTTGCGCGGATAAAGTGTGGTAGAGAATTCCACAGCTTGACTTCATGGACAGTAAAGGAACCGCCATAGCGACTGAAGGAATGAGTAGGGGTTTTGAGAAGGAGGGACATTGATGACCTACAAGGCATCTCACGTGGGACAAGAAAATCAAAGCGCTCACGGATGTAAGAAGGAGCTAGAGGATTGAAAAGAGTGTTGAAGAGAAAAGTCACAACATGAAGATCACGTCGACGACGAATGGGAAGCCATTTTAGCTGGGATCTAAACATGGAGACGTGATCGGATACACAAATTCTGAAGACGTTCCAGTTTATTTAGAAGTTCCAGTACCAACCCAGTAAGCAATTAAAATACAATTAATACACCTACCTATATTAATGTAGGTACGTATTTAAATGCACTGTATTTTGATTTAGTTCATATCTTTCTCAGGTCAGTAGGTCACTGTTTTGTTGACCCTTATAAACTAGGCATAATCTAATCTAAGCTTCCAATCCAAGCGAGTCGGTTGATCGATAGGGTCAACCTTTATGACTAATAAAATATTTACCTACCTTTACCTATTTAAATATTAAAATTAACCTGTACAGGGTGTATTTATAAACAGACGAAAATTTTTGGAAAATGGCTCTGCCCGAGATACTACTAATAAATCCAAACTAATATTATAAATTCACGACATTTTCACGACTAAACGGCTAGACCGTTTTCGATGAAATTTGGTATATTAATAGATTATGACCGGGATTGAGACGTAAGGTACTTTTTACCTGACTGAGCAGGAGGACAAAGTTTTTGGTGACAAACCACGTGGGCGGGTCAGCTAGTAATAAATAAATATAATACTGAATCATAATCTGCGTTTGTTTCAATCCAATAAAGTATCTCGTTGAAAGGCCACTACCATGGGGGTTAATTGCATCACTTATAACAAAGCTTACAACCAACGAACGTTTCGAAATTTGATGTTTTTCACCCACTATAACATGCAGGTAAATCAACTTGTAGAGGCATAATAAACATGCCTAGATACGCCAAGTAAACATGATAGATGTAAAATCATACATGGCTTTACTCAAGTAAAGCGTGCGTGCAAATCAAAATAAGTTTTTTTGTTGAAAAATTACTTTATCAAAACAAGCTTTTAAAAATTCATAGTCAGAACCGCAAGCAGATTCAAGTGAGCCCAAACACTAGTAGCCTACTATAATCCATTCAGAAGTTCCGTTGTCTAGCATCCTTACCCATTATGAGACCACCTCCATGGCACCATATTATTGCATTGTCACCGAAGTTACATATGTATTCCAAATTTCAGCTCAATCAGTTGAGGGGAACGGGTTTAAAATTCAGTTGCAAGATTCCACCCAGACAAACATACATACATTGCAAGTTAATAAAAAGCTTGTAAAAATCATGAATGTCGTTAACCTGGCAGTTGTTCCGGTACTGATTATTCCTACATTTCGCGCCTCACCACCTACCTGTAGTTTACTTACCAAAGTAAGACGTTTGAGACCGGTCCTTATGATTGCAATAAATAAAAATTATTTGGAAAATGTTTGGACGATACGCGCGCATTATAAATCTTACTAATAAACTCGCATTAGGGTGCTTTTCCACCGGAGATGTGTGAGGGAGGTGTCTAAGCGATAAACTAAGTTCATGCTAAGCTTCGAAACTATGCATATATTTCCACATTATCCAATGTTTGCATAATCTAAAGATCTAAAGTTCCGGATCTGGTTGTTTCTCTACTGTAAGTAGGTACATATGTATTTACAAAAAAGTACATAATTCTATCAGTTAACTGGTTCCCATAGTACAAGATTTGCATAGTTAGGTGCTATATCGCGCTGTGTGAAATGTCCAGCATTATTTATTTGCTTATTTGATTTTTATTTCCCACCAAAGCTAAGCTATGTGGTGTAACGATGAAGATGTGCGACATAAGTCGCATCCTTAGCTTTAACGAGTATGTGAAAAATGTTTTCCTGAACCGCTTTCCACAAGAGTTAAGCTAAGCTATGAAAATTAAGCGATTGTATTGGTGGGTTTGACGCACATCCACATTATAAGTACTTATAAGTCTTATAAGTACTTGCAGTTACACCGTGTTTTGTTTTTTCAATTAACATTTATTTATTTCTCAGCTGTTTTCGATTGGATTTGTAGGTTCCCGTCAATACAAGCGACAAAATACAGTATAACTATTGTTAGGATGATGGTGGTTTATTAGTAGCACGGTAAGAGGAAGAGGAAAATCTGCTACCGCTCACGTCTGTGTCGTTGTTTGCATAAGTACCGCGCAGAAGAAGATATCTTTATTGTTGCCTACTATGTCAATATTACACGATGCAAAAATACTTAGAGTAGCCGTTTTAACAAATATAGGTACAAAGAAAATCTTCTAAAATGTGAGGAACCATACTGAACATGTCGTTTGGTGGCAGAACGCATAAAAATATAATGGAGTCGAGTCGACAGCAAAAAGAGACAGACACATAAATTCATAAGAAAGGTTGAAAGGTGGTTGGGGGGGGGGGGAGTTTGTTTTTTGAAGGTTTCTTCTTCATGTTCATGCTTTTTTTATTAGGCTCGCTGCGTTATTAGAATTTTAACTCATAATTCTATTAATTAATAGTTTACTCTATAATTATTTAAAAAATCATTACATTTAATTATATTATAATATATATATATAATATTATACATATATAAGTATTCTATCAGTTATCTGGTTCCCATAGTACAAGCTCTGCTTAGTTTGGGGCTAGATGGCGCTGTGTAAAATGTCCAGCGATATAAAAAACATATAAAAAAAACAAATTGAAAATTTGTGAATGCAGACGTAAAATTATCTACTTCATATTTATTTATTTTATGAATCAAAAAGTAACATATACATTATAAAATAAAAACACCTAAAAAACCTTAGAGGATTAGTCCAAGGTAACAAAAAAGTATTCCTCTTCATTTAAACTACTTATTTGTACGTTAGATTACTTACAATAAAGCGTTGTTATATCTCATAACTTTCTTGTAGCTATTACAAATTTAGGTTCGCAGCTTTTTCAAACAAAAACCAGATCTTGTATATTGATCGTAGACATTAATGTCTTATTCTGCTTATTGTTCGGAATGTTATATTACACAAGATACATATACCTACGTTAATTCCTTGTTTATTATTTTAATACGACCTAGAATGTCCTTTTCTCAACAGTTAGAAAGTAAGTATAGATTACAAGCAATATATAATTACGAAAAAGGATTTAATACATTATATGTAATTATGTATTATGTGTGTGGCATATATGCCGGGCAAAATTAAATATGTGCAAAATTAATCAACTCCATACATTCCTTTGTTCAGGTCCGTAACTCAACCTATAATTTCGGTTAGCTCTCAGTTTACATCACTTGTAAAGTGGTGACGATACATAGTACATTAATTGTCCTTTCAATCAGAAATCAAGTTACCCAACTTTCTCCAGAGATGTAGCCCATTATCGCACAACCGACTAAGGGCGGTTTTGACCATATGTGTTAAAATTTTCATTTATTTTGTTTGTATAATTTATGTAGAATTTTTGTCCATAACAGCTTACTCAGCTTATACCTTATGGGTTAATTGTATTATTGTTTTTAATCAGTATATAGTACTATATTTGTGTAGATTTAGCAGTACACTTGAAAGCACAACTCAACATCGTAATCGTGATCCATCAGGTTTCTGAACTTCTGAAGATGGTTTTCTTGAGGAGCGCTTTTGTTCTCGGCGTTGGAGATGACAAATACGATGAAGGTAAGGGTCTTTTTAATTATTTTCGAACTTATTGTTTCCTACATTATTATGTTTATTGATAGAGCGAAGCGAGATCTCTAAATCAACTTGGGCAAATTGGCGTTGTTTGTATGTTGTTTGTCCGAGGATAACGTCGTGAAATTTGATATATAGGTAGGTAGGTAGTGATGGCATAATTTTGGTGTGACTAAATTAACTAAAAATGTTGGGGGGTTGTTGAAATATTGACGTTCACGAAGGGAAAAAAAAGATTAAATTAGACTATTAGGTCAAGTGGGATGTCAAATGAAAGGTATTTATTAGTACATTTAGACTCCGTTTTTATTTTTAGTAAAGTTCTTATAGTTTTTACTCAAAAACTATAAGAACTTTACTATTAATAAATTAAGTTTTTATTATCCATAATAAAAACTGAACATTGTCAAAATTCACAGGGTACACCAATGACCCCACAGTGCTGTAATTTGGTATGCGTGTAGTTAAAGTAAATATAGGCAAAAGTCTGAAACCTAGAAAAACTGCAATTTGTACCTCAAAAACGAGTAACCACATAACACGAACTTCCGTTACCTGTAATTTGAATGAGACTGCAAATAACGTTATGTATTTCGTGGCACTATTTTGATAGTCAAAGATTACAAATCATATTTTTTGTTTTAATCGGAGACTCGCGAGATCTCAGTTCGGGGCGAACCACTAGTCTTAATTTCTTTGTAAAACTTGTGTAGAAATATTCGCCGTGGCTTAAGTTATATAATAATAATGGCCTATATAATAAATTGATCTTAACTTTGTGATCTTGTAAGTATTTTTATTTCATCAGAAAATATTGTTTGCTTCAAGATTTCTCTCAAAGATACGACCTATTTTGTATAGGTACTTCTTCTTATTGAACTTTAAAACATTGTCGCTACTTGATACTTTCTATGTCTGCTCTCGTCTAGTCGATACTCTTGTTTGAGCGTCTGTATCCAATGTTAATATTTGTCAGATTTGTCTGTAGATTCTATATCACATGATTAAACATGTATTTTGTACATCGAATTATCTTTGCAACTAACCCTATTTCAGTTTTTTGACTTGGTCGACACTATGGTTACCTGAAAGGTGGTCATTCTTATTTTGGCTTTATACCAAGTTATTTTTGAGTCTAAACTTTTTGTTGCTAGACAGATGTATGGTAAAGTTTTCTTTAAAATTAAACAACGTGCAGGGAAAACTAGAATCAGCTTGATCTTGAAACTTAAAAAGTTATTGACCCCAAGATTAGAAAACTAATTGTTAAGTAGGGGTGAGAGTTTCATTTACAATTTTAATAATTTTTGGGAAATTTGTTTCTTATCATCCTTTATCAGACTATAGCTTTGTTGCAAGTACATGACTATTTATTTTCTACATTATGTTTAAACAATTTAAAAGAACAAAAGATAATTGTCTATTGTGGTTGGTATTATACGCTTAGGAAAAAAACCAAATCATATATTTAATTAAGTTAATTGCTTATTCAACTACAATTAACGTTAATGGCATATGAAACTTTATCAACAACAAACCTAAGTATTTATCTTACCAATTGGCTATTAATACATGTAGTTTTACCTAACTAACTACCTACTTAACAAAAGACAGTATTATAGGAATAAAAGCATCAGTTGGCTTTTTCCTTAAGTATATCTACCAAATCTTATAGGCCATCACAAGTAACAAGCTGGGTTTCCTTTTTAAAATACAGTCAAACCTGGGTAAGTGAGAACTGGATAAGTGAGAGTAATAGCCAGGACCCGTCATTTTAAGCTCCCAAAACCTCTATTAGCGAGAAACAGAAACCTTTGTAAGAGAGAGTCGTTTTTCCCTCATGGACCTCCGTCAGTGAGACTGCTACTTATCTATACCTCTATATGTATATCTTATATAAGCGACAGTCGAGCTTTATTTATTTATATTATTTAGGAGGAACAAATGACAAAACAAATTGCAAATTTAACATCTGCTATTTTATGACTCATTCTTAACTTTCGTGGAACTTCCTACCATTGTTTTTGTATTGTTTTCTCGTCAACTTGTACCTATTCTATTTCGTGGACCTAAATAACGTTGGTATTTTATCGCATTTTTTTCGAATGGGCGCGTGTGCCTGTGTGCCGTCCTGTTTGTCGGACTTACTCAGTTTATCGTTAATCAATTGCGAAGGAAAGTTCTGTTCTGCATCATGTCAAAACGGAAAATTAAAGTACTGTCATTAAGTGATAAACTAATGAATCCGGAAAATCGCGAAATGAAATTCAGAGGGAGTTTAATTTACCAGAATCCACCTATTTAAAATTATAAAATTAAAAGATTTATAAACCTATTATAAAATTTTGTTTTGTTTCATAAGCATCTTGATACCTACCTTTATAAAGTTGCTGTGCCTTGTTATTGCTGCGTACCTCTATAAGAGAAAAACGCTACACATGTACCTGCATTAGCGAGAAACTCGGGTTAGTGAGAAACCTCTATAAGCGAGAATCAGATTATGCTCCCTTGAACTCTCGCTTATCCAGGTTTGACTGTACTTACATATCTATCTATACTATCTACTCATTTATATGATTGAGGAAAACAGATATGTATAAAGTAGATACAATTGATACAAAACTATAGATTTGTTTTTTTTATCTGTTCGCTGAGTAAAATAACGGTTTTTGCTGTTCTTTCTACATAATTTTTACTATAAATAATCGTGCCCCATCAATTGAAACTACATATAAAATCAAAATGATAACATGGTCTCTAAAACATTTACATGTTTTGCGGAAATAAATCATAAATAAATAGAAGCCATGACGATCATCACGAGTTGTAAAGGTTCTTATGAACATAATACTTATATAAATATTTTTATGCATAAATTTTAGTTTTTTTGACGTTTTCATTCTGCGGACTAAAGAATGACGTCTTCGTAGTAGCCGGAGAGCTGATGGTGTGACTCATTTGGGGAACGTGTTTTAGGCCACTTGAAATCATAATAATAGTACTTTAGACTCGTATCTATGTAGTAAATCTGGAATCGAGAGTTGGGCAGGGCGTTTCCGGTTATTTCGCTACAGCGTATAACCGGAAACGCTCTGCCCAATCTTATCCTATAGGTACTTCTCCAGTATAGGAGATTTGAAAAATAAATATCCAAAACTAAGTGTTTTAGGCAACTTGAATTCCAAGTTGCCTAAAACACTTATTTTTGGATACTAGTGGTTCGCCCATAACGGAGATCTCGCGAGTCTCCGATAAAAACAAAAAAACATTGTTTGTAATTTTTGACTATCAAAATAGTGCCACGAAAATAATAACCAACTAACTTGACCAGTTGACCTACAGTTTTATTCAAATTACAGGTAACGACAGTTCATGTTAATTGGATCTTCTTGTTTTGGGTATAAATTGCAGTTATTCTGGATTTCAGACTTTTGCCTATCTTTGTGTTACTTAAGCTACATTCATATCAAATTACAGCACTGTGGGGTCACTGGTGTACCCTGTGAATTTTGTCAAAGTTCAGTTTTTATTATGGCTAATAATGCAAAAACTATAAAGAATTTACTAAAAAATAAAAACGTAGTCTAAATGTACTAATGAATACCTTTCATTGTACGTCCCACTTGACCGAATAGTCTCATTTTCATTTTTTTTTACCCCTCTTGACCCCCAATATCTCAACAGCCCCCCCCACATTTTTAGTTCATTTAGTCACACCAAAATTGTGCCATTACTACCTACCTATGTATCAAATTTCACGATGATCGGATCAACGCTTCGAAAGTTATCCTCGGACTAACAAACATGATGTTAAAAGGTTTCTGCAGGATAGGGAACGCATCGACAACACCCCGGGTGTTGCCGGTGTCAATAGGCGACGGTGACCGCTTACCATCAGGTGGACCGTAAGCCTGTTTCCCCACAAATAACATAAAAAAAACATACACACATACATACAACGCCGATTTGCCCAAGTTAATTAAAATTTTTAGGTTAGTGATTAATTGCCCCAATAATTGGAATCCTTAAACGCAGCCTTTTCAAATGATACACAATACGAAAAACTGGGTAAAATATCCACGAAATGCACGACCAATATAACATCAGTTTCATTTAAATTACAAGTAACGGGAGTTCAAAGATTCCTAGCTTACTTACTTAATTTTGGGGCAGTCGGGTAAATACTTCACAACCGTTTATATATGTAGACGGGCATTTTTATTTCTAAGTTCTATAAATGCTAAACTTTAAAATCAAAATAATTCCAAGTTGCCTAAAACACTTATTTTTAGATATTATTATTGGAAAATGTCCTATAAATCCGGAAACGGCCTGCCCAATCCTCGATTTAAACTTCACTACATAGATATAGTACTATTTTACAAGCTTTTTATTAACTTGCAATGTATGTATGTTTGTCCGGGTAGAATCTTGCAACTGAATTTTAAACCCGCTCCCCTTAACCAATTGAGCTGAAATTTGGAATACATATGTAACTTCGGTAACAATGGTAATATGGTACCATGGAGGTGGTCTCATGATGGAGACGGATGTTAGACAACGGAACTTCTGAATGGATTATAGTAGGCTACTAGTGTTTGGGCTCATTTGAATCTGCTTGCGGTTCCGATTATGAATTTTATAAAAGCTAGTTTTGAAGAAGTAATTTTTCAACAAAAAACTTATTTATGATCTCAAGTGGCCTAAGCCACTTTCCACAAATGTGTCATCAGCTCTCGGACTATAGGTCTAACTATAGGTGAAACGTAAAAGAGGTGACCGCTTATCGTATATCGTGGTTATGACTGGCAATTCATTAGCAGGAAGATATCTATCCACGAAATCATGTCTCAACAATCATCGAAGTGGATCCGTAAATCGGTACACCCAGGGGTGCTTCCTACGCTACCTACTTAAGGCTGTTTTATGGCTTACGATTGTATAATTTTCATTGTCTAGTGCAGCGGTTCTCAAACTTTTTTGGTTATTACTTTTGGAAAGCGAAATATTTGACGGAGCCCTGAAATAAACAAGAAATTGTTTATGAACATTCTTTATTAATAATAATGATATCTAATGGGAGGTATGAAACTGTTTCTTATTTTTCATCAATCTGTTGATATCAGGTTTGATAGAAGACAGTTGAAGTCTCATATCAGGTTCCGCGTTCCGTCTATTCCGGTAGTTTGTTTTTGCAGCTGCATAGGTCGAAAATTCTGATTCGCACAAGTATGTTGCTGGGAACGGAAGAAGAACATTCGGGGCCATTGTGGCAAGAAGTGGATATTCGTCACGGATTCTGCACCAAAAAATCATTGAGAGGCATCGTTTTGGGCAGTGACTCCATACTGGTGTCTGATGACATTTCTAAAAACGATTCATATATCTCGTTTGACATACTTTCGAGCTTTTGCAAGGGTAAAAAAGGATTTTCAAACGCGCGTCAAACGGTGTCGCGATCGCGTGCCGCGTCCGTAGATACGAGAGGAGTATTTTTGATTTTTTTCTCATTGTTATCAGTGTTCTCGTGGAGCGCTCACAGAGGCTTTGCGGAACCCTAGGACTCCGCGGTGCACACTTTGAGTATGGTTGGTCTAGTGATTCAATTTGAGATTTTGAGCCTTTTTTAACTCTCACAAATCTAAAACACTATTAACTAAGCATAGTAACAAAAAAAAAACAAAGTAACATTTGTTGCACGTAGAATTCAATAATACATTTTTTAATGTAATTCTGGGTATTAAAACTGTTTGCATACAAGAGATGAAAGACAGTGCGGATGTAATATACCTTGCATCTTCTAATTCTAATTGTAATTCTAGGGTGGGGGGAATAAGATCTGCACTGACGTCCCGCATTGGGGTGTATTGTGAATTACCCCCCTTCTAACCTGACCCCAGTCATCCTAGCTCCTTGAAGTAACGGAGCAGGATTTTGGGTTGATGGATGCAGCTTTCCAAGATCCCCGTGGATGCCGTTGTGTTAGCGGATGAGGATTCGATGAGCTCTTGCAGACCCGTCCTCAGCCTGATATCGCTCGTGGCCGTACAGTGAAGCATCACGTGCTCCACCGTCTCTTCCTCCTGAAGACATGCGCGACAAAGCCCACTGTCCGTGGCCCCGGTCTTCAAGAGGTGATGGTTAAGTTCGCAGTGTCCTGTGATGATTCCCACCATCATCCTTAGATCCTCGCGTTTCATTTTTAACAGGGTAGTTGTTGTTTTTCGATTCTTTGCAGATAACATTGTTTTAACTCTCACAAATCTAAAACACTATTAACTAAGCATAGTAACAAAAAAAAACAAAGTAACATTTGTTGCACGTAGAATTCAATAACTCTGGGTATTAAAACTGTTTGCATACAAGAGATGAAAGACAGTGCGGATGAAATATATCTTGTATTTTAATATTATCTTTGTTGACATGACACAGCCCAATTATTTTATCAAACTAGAACATAATTATAAGATTCACTTTATCTTTTACACCTGAAGACAAAAATTAGGCTAATACGGCTATTTTTCAAGGCTTTGCTCGGTTTACTAACTGAGTCGGTAAATATTCTGAGTAGTCAGTCGATTCGCGTCTTGCGGCCACGCACGGTCAAGTTTCAGCAAATCAATTTCAAACGGTCGAAATCCGTTCGGTTGTTGTAAATTTGTGATCGTAGATTCGATGTACGGATGGTACACAGAAAGCAGTGCCACTGTGAGTATTTACTAAATTAAAAATCAATTAGTATATTTTTTTCGTGATTATGATAACATCAATGAACTTACATCGCTAGTTGGTCCATTGACTATTTAAAAACCCGTAAAAAAAGTACTGATAGTCCATGAATCGGTCCATCCTAACACCCCTCTTTTTGCGACGGGGCTTAAAATCTTGTTAAAATTATTAAATCTAGAAATCTTATCTTTGGTAGACAGGACTTTGCAGAGGAGTCATCAAAGAATACAGTATCTTCTAATCTTATAACTTTGAAACAATAGAAAATCGTGAATAGTTTTTCTTTCCATTTTATACGACCAAGATGAAACAAATGAATGTCCAGAGTCAGAATCAGAAATATTTTATTGTTAAACTGTTGTACAATAAACCCACCTGATGTTAACTGGTAACCATCGCCTATAACAAAGCATTGCCTCGTAGGTCACGCACCCCTATGCCCTATGATGCACTGCCCTGCGTCTACCGAGGCATAGACCCTCCGCTTTGATAATGCCAGTCCATTGTTGTAAATCTATTGCTGTTATTTATCCTCCATAATTATGTAGTATTATATATTAGTATTAGTATTTATATATTATTTGTATGTATTTATGTTTATGTTTATTAGTATAATCAATAGGTATCTATATTTTATTTTATGGGTTCTGTTTATGTTTGTTAAAGGTACTCTTGCACCGCCGTCTTTTGATTTTTGTTTATCCTGTCCATCCAAAGGTTGTCTGGAAGAGATCGCTTTTAGCGATAAAACCGACCATTGTACTGTTATTTATTGTTTATTTCCTTTGTTACGTGTAATGTAAGAAATCGTTGACGTGTGCGGGCTCCATTAGACGTTAGCGAGACGATGATAACACTTTTCACACCACCTACTCGACAATCTCAAATCATTTATCATGTCTCACCGAAAGCAGGTGATTAAATCCCTACGGCTGAGCCGGGAGTAAAGTTGTACTTAATCTCATTATCATCATATTCTCACTATCGCGGGCATAATGTGATTTGAATTTGGAAGCTCATCTGTATTAAAATTTGAACCAATAAGAACTTATTCGTAAATCGAACTAACCTCTGCACAGAATGCACCAACCTAGATTTTTTTATGTTGTGCTAGATTTGGTTTGTATGGTCTCGCAGAAAGTGTGAAAAGTAGAGTATTCTCCTCGTCGATAAAGTTGACTGGATCTTGGGCGTGCTTATATCCCTCTCTGCACTCAGGATTCCAGTAACCTAAATCCTTCGTTACGTTCGGGATTCAATATAGCGCCTGTGACGTAAGACACTGCTTTATCCCCACGTTTAATAATCTACTATTAACCATTTACACCACTTCGATGGCGCTGTTTTTGGTTAATATATAGGGGTCTTACCACAAAAAAGTTAAACACACACGCACACACACACATACAAATATAAAAAAAACTAAACAAAAATTGGTAAGAAATATTTTTAACAATAGTGTTTTTTTCAGTAACAACGTAACTATTTTATTTTAATATTCGTGCTAAATTCTCTGGTCCCCATGATGCAGACCCGTACTGTGATTAGGGGGGATATTTTTAGAAAAGGTACCTATTGAAAAGCATATCGACTTAAACATGTACTCGTAGTAGATCTTAGTTTCAGTTTAATTTGTAATTCGTGTGGTTAAAATAGTACTTAATATATTTTTATTTTTTATATTAGTTGCATGACTGAATCTCGTGATACAATGTACATACTCGTATACTTTTCTACCTATAATTTTCATCATGTATTGTTGACTAAAATTTGTATTGGCATAGTAAGTATAAAAGAAATTCAAACATTTAGTAGTGTAGGGGTAGTTTTGCCTAATTCTTTGAAGAAGGAAAAGGCATAAAGTAGAACGAAATATTATGTATGAACTATAACGAAAAGTTTTTTACTACGACATTTTGAAATTCGATGTTTATCAAGTTTATCAAAATCAGCAGTGTTTGGGAAAAAGTCAGTATCAAAAAGGCGTAATTGTACCTCCTTCAAACTTAACTACAAAGGTCTCCATACTTCCCAGAAAAAAAAGGTTTTTCGATCGAATTTTATGAATAAAATATAAAAATAAATATTGCTGGACATTTCACCCAGCGCTATCTAGCCCCAAATTAAGCAGAGCTTGTACTATAGGAACCAGATAACTGATAGAATACTTAATATACTTACTTTTTTTTTAATACATAGAGAATAGTTTTATTTAATTTTGTTATTTTGTTTATTTGAAAATCAACAGCGATTATAGTTAGGTATTGTTATATAGGGTGTTTCATAATATACGAACAAAAATTAAAGGAGTTATTTTGATGAGCATAATAAATAAATTTGTGAAAGGTTTACCATTTAAATGTGAAAATTATTTTGGCACGAAAAAACAAACACTTTATTAAACTTATGTTGTGCTATTGCATAATGCTTGTCATCTAACCACAGCCACAGATGTTGTCCCTTTCTAACCCAAAACCCGCAGCCATTTCCGAAAAAGATATCAATTCGGCCTTTATTTTTGTATGTCGATTGCAAGAGTAGGTAGTAAGTTTTATAACGAATTAATCACCTAAACTTAGTCGATTTTTTAAAATTTGTTAATATAACTAGTCGTTTTTTTTTCGAGAATTCTTTTTTTATGTTTTGAGAAACCGTCACTTGAATATCGTCGGTATATGACCCATCACCCTGTATAAAGCTATTAGTTTTAACCCTTTACGGATTAGCTTACCTAGTACATATTCTAAAGCACCGTGTACTATGGTCTATATTGTTTTTTTATTAGACTTTACGAGGTGTATTGAGGTTTCTGGAACTGGTTGTCCTTAGTTTAGATACTGCGCATAATTTTGATCTAAATCACCCGCCGCCGCCGGCCGGCCTGTTGGACATAACGAAGGTTAAATAAGTCAATGAAAATAACTTTGTAAAAGTTATGTCACTCTGCGCATGATCGAGCTCTCTGCTGATGAAGATAACTTAGATTTTGGTCAACTCCGATGCAGAAAGAGGTTGTTTCAATGCCTTATATTTACTAGTGGTTCGCCATGAACTGACATCTCGCGAGTCTCCCATAAAAACAAAAAAAATAGTAATTGTAACTAATCTTTGACAATCAAAATAGTGCCACGAAAACAATAACAAACTAATTTGACCTACAGTTTCATTCAATTTACAGTTAACGGGAGTTCATGTAATTTGGTTACTATTTTTTGGGGTAGAAATTGCAGTTATTCTGGATTTCAGACTTTTTCCTATATTAGTTTCACTAAAGCTACACGCATACCAAATTATTTCAGCACTGTGGGGTCACTCGACCTCCGTGGCGCAGTTGACGACCTCCGTGGCGCAGTGGGCGTATAGCCGGCTGAGACGCAGGATGTAGCGGGTTCGATTCCCGCCGCGGAACAAATGTTTGCATGATCTACAGATATTTGTTCCGTGTCTGGGTGTTTTTCTATTTATTATAAGTATGTATTTACAAAAAAAACGTATATAAGTATTCTATCAGTTATCTGGTTCCCATAGTACAAGCTCTGCTTAGTTTGGGGCTAGATAGCGCTGTGTGAAATGTTCAGCAATATTTATTTATTTTATTTATTTATTTACTGGTGTACCCTGTGAATTTTGTCAAAGTTCAGTTTTTATTATGGCTAATAACTTAAAAACTACAAGGTTTAAACTAAAAATAAAAACGGGATCGAAATGTACTCACAAAGACCTTTCATTTGACGTTCCATTTGACTTAATAGTCTCATTTTAATTTTTTTTTACCCCTCTTGAACCCCAATATCTCAAAAACTATTTTTAGCTCTTTTGGTCACACCAAAATTGTGCCAACACTGCCTACCTACCTACGTTTCGAAAGTTATCCTCGGACAAACAAACATACATACATACACCTCTGATATGCCCAAGTTGATTCAGAGATCTCGCTTCGTTCGATCAATTAAAACTAGAACTTCCTTAGCCAATTACACTTATTAATATAAATAATAGATATCAGATTCAAAATAAACACCATAATCACTTTTTCGGTCTGTGTCATCGTTGCTCGAATGAACTGATTTCAATGCAGTTTAATGCAGTTTAAAAGTTGATGTTGCAAAATGTTTTCTAAGTAACGGGTAGATCTGGTTTCATATGTCAATAGTTTATAAATTTGCTAATGTTAGCTTGTTTTAGACACCTTATACAGTGTCTTTCGGAATATGTATTTAATCCATCAGGTTTCAGAAGTTATTCCGAAAATAGGTGAAAGCGGTCAACTGAGAGAATTTTTCTCCTGGTTCAAACGGACCTTGTTTAGTCGAAAGCATACCGAATTTGGTTTTTTCTCGGATCGGGGAGACCCGAATGCCATATAGTCCTAGCCTAACTGTAATATTACAAACATGGCCACTTTGAATCTTTGTATTTCCTAAACAGGATCTTATATCGTATATCAAACTAGTGTTAAGAAAACATATTAGTTTTTTGGAAAGACTCTTTAAATTAGGGTTTTATTGGTAGGATAGGGTAGTAACACAATAGGGTGCGTGAGCAAAAAGAAATCATCCCAACTTTCATATAGGTACACAAATAAAACAATTATTCAGTTATATTTTATAACTAACAATTTCAGATTATATAATAACACGGCTGTAACTGGTCGGACAGACAAACAGACGGGCATGGGGAAACAATAACGAAGCCCTTAAATCTAGTTCATGATTTATCTTTGACATTGTAACTTGCCTATGTTCTGCAGTAGACGTCCTATATTAGCTATATTATGATGATGTGTCTACCTATGCCTTTAATAGTTTCGGCGGTACACAAATTTTATGACGCGAATTGTTTATCTGACGCGACTGCAAACATTCAAGGACCGCTGAAACCAGATTTGTCATACAGTTTTCAAGATGATAAAATGTAAAATGTAGCCTTGTCACTCAAGTAAGCTATTCAAAGTAATAAAACATATTATTTGACTTTCGCATATTTATTTTAGCTAGGTACCAACGAGTGGTACAATACGAGTGTATGTGCACTTTCTTGTTTGATAACCGAGACAATAATGAGACTACGTCAAACGGAATCTTGAGTCCATTACAAACAAATTAAACTCCCATTTAGATAGCTTCCACCTACAGTTTCATTTATCTTTATTATTTTTCAAATTAATTATTTACTTTATTTCTTTCCTCAGTAGTTGAACGAACTGATGATTGATAAACGCTGAAGGTCGGTTGAGTGATTGAGAGATGGACACTCCGGAATACCTACTTCTTAAAAGCTTGTAAACATGTTTCTTGGGATGTTTAGTGGTGGAACGTCAAGATAAATTTAAAAAATTCCATACAAAAGGTGTCCTCTTAAAACTTACTGAAATAGTTAAGAAATAAATCAGAAATCTTTCTTTAATAAAAAAATAGATTTGTATTTGTAAAAAAAACCGACAGATATACCGGATTACCTGGAATATGTGTTAACCTGAAAGTGGGGCACTGCCCTCTCTTTGATAGATAGATTTTCGATGTTTCAAACGGAAAGTTAAAGAGCACTTTCTCTGTAATTTTATTTTATTGTACTCGTATGTACCTATATATTTATATTTGTATTCATTAGTTTATTTATCACAATCATAATATTGTTAGTTACTTTAGGTATATTTTGTTATATTTTTAAGATATATATATCAATGATTCTTGTACACTTACCTACCTTTAAAATCATCTCTCTCTCTAGCCTCAAAGGTTTGCTGGAAGTAAACTGTTCTTAGCGTTAAGCTCGCTTTTGTATATATCCTCTAGTTCTGTACTTTTTAATGTGTTTTATTGTGTGCAATAAATAAATAATAAATAATTAGCATCGTTGTGATTTGAAAGTTGATGAAACGAAAAAGCGACGGTAAAAAGAGACAGACACATAAATTCATAAGATTTAACGTGGGAGAAAATGAGATAGGAAGCATTATACAGTGTTTCTTATGTTCGTGGTTCTCTTTGTGCTTTGCTTCGTACTCCCTCCACTCGTGCTAATAATTATCTAACTTTGCATCACTATGATCATTACTAAAACCTACAATTATCATCTTCCCGAAATTTTACATTCGTCTCATTATCTTGAAACCAAAATTTTTGAAGGTTTCACTTCTACCACGTGTGAATTGCACAAATGCTTTTTGTTTTGTTTCTTTCTATGCTAAAAGTATGATTAAAACTATAACCTCTTTTTTTTGTTCTTGATTTCTTTTAAAAACAAATGTTACGTTTTTTATTTATATTGACCAAATATAGCTTAACCATATTTTAAGCATTCGATTGAAATGGGTCCAACTTTTTAGAAGCCACAGACAGACAATAGTTCTAACTAATACCATCTTTATTTGCGTCGAGTGTTATGAAGTTTTTTTAATTACTTTTTCAAAAGAAGCTTTTATAAAATTCATAATTGGAACCGCAAGCAGATTCAAATGAGTCCAAACACTAGTAGCCTACTATAATCCTAGCATCCGTCTGCATCATGAGACCACCTCCATGGTACCATATTGTTACATTATCACCGAAGTTATATAAGTATTCCAAATTTCAGCTCAATCGGTTGAGGGTAACTGGTTTAAAATTCAGTTACAAGATTTGACCTAATATACATTGCAAGTTAAACAAAAGCTTCTAAAAAAAAATGAACCACGAAATGATTACACTTGAAAGCCATACGATAATAGATCTAAGCAGAGCTTACTGATAAAATCCATGACGTCAATGCAAAACAGTTCTATTCCTATTTCATTTCGCCTAATGCTTTTAAAATAGTTCGTGCATTTAGAACCTTTTTGGACCAAAAATAACTGGCATACCTGATTATCACACTAATATTATAAATACGAAAGTTTGAATGTTTGTTTGTTTGTTTATTACTCAATCTCGTCGTAACGGCTAAACCGATTTCGATAAAATTTAGTATATACATGGTCCCATGGGATATAAACGGGGTGACAAGTCAAGTTGCAACAGCGAGCTTAGCTTTCTTTCTAGGTTCCCTACTTATTTAGTCATGTAACGCATACGAAGTCGCGGGCAGCAGCTAGTCGTTTCAAAATTAAGTTAGGTACCTTCAACTTTTTGTAATTTCAGATATTCAAAGTTTTACTTACATCGTACATTCTTACATTGTGGTTCGCTCTTTCGAGTGTATTCCAGTAAAATGCAAGTCAGTAATTAAGTAAGCATATTATTTGTCTGCAGTTTCTTTATGAAACACGTCTTTATAGAAACGTAGTGTAGTATCAATATCAAGTCAAGTATTACGTAAATTCTAGTTCTTTTGCTAAATTGACAGTATCAATGTTTGACAAAATGTACAGTATCAATCTTCACGAGCTACGCAGCAACATGTTTATAAGATTAGCAAGTCCCTGTGAGTAGATCCTGTAGCGAAGCAGGTGTTAACTGGAGGATCGTCACACACAATACCTTCATAATGAGTTGTGTGTACTTAAAACGTTATTTATAAATTTCTTTACAAACAAATCCATTTCCGAGGCGATAATCGAGATATAGAGAACGTTGTAACATTTTATTTTCAATCTTGGTGCGGTCAAATCGAGACGTCCGCGTCGCGCGTCGGCAACGATGTTTGCGTTCACAGACAGCTACTGCTGTCGTCAAAATAAACACTTGTAGGCACTAGACGTAGCACTTGATGTAGCTAAACTAACAACCGGAATGTCAACTTATTCATGTATTTTCACAAACAGATCGAGGAAATAACATGTTGTCTGAACTTAGCTTTTGGGAAATAGTGCTATTTTTGTTCTTGTGTACTCAAGGGCGGTCGAATATAATTGAATTGTGTGTTACTTTTATATTCGATGCGACCGAAACAGTCGTGTAATGTTTTTGTAAATGAAAAACATTTTTAAATTATCAGATACCGGGTGTTTCTTGGTGTGTTCAGTAGTTGTATCTCTACCCATTGTGAATAAAGGACTTGTATAAAATGTGAAGCCTCAACAAAATAAAATAAATAAACGATGAGTAGTTAGATATAAGTACTATTTCCAATAATGACCCTACATGTTATTGCTTATTGCCGATCGTAGTTTATCTCGTGTCTACTTGTGAAGACTTAATTGCAATTCAGTATCACTTTTACGCTAAAGCTGGCGTGGTGTGTAGCAAGATAGTGCGTACTTACGTGAGTTTTTTGCTAAGAAAAATACGTAGTGTGACAGTGAGTAGAATGGAGTTCCAATACTATGCGAACTACGAGCGACCCAGTCGAAGGGTTCACCATGACCAACCGTGGTGGGACGAGGAGGATACGCTTTCCGACAGACGTATCAACGGTAAGCGAACTTACCCATCATCATCCTCAAAATCACTTTATCTATCGCCGAATTCTGGATAATATCTGTAGAATTATCTTCGTAAACTTTGAAGCTCATGGTCGCCTTGAAGGCTTTGTTGACTTCTTGAGTTGCTTGACTTGTTGCTCCGAAGTTTTGTACCGATCAACATATTTATGCTGTGTGTATTCCAAGAACACGAAGGCAAAAGCTCCCTCACTCACATGTATATTGACCGGTCTCTGAAAATTACAATGCGGTGTATTTACATCTTCTGGTCTGTGTTTATTTTATCTACTCTTTAGCCAGATTAAATCTAGTGACTAATCTCTTGAACTGAGTTCATTGTTCATTTTGATTAATAATTTTTACTTAAATTTCGTACATGAGGCCGAATGACGTTCCATATTTGTCCTGATTGACTACCGGTTCTGTATTTATATAGCAGTTTACTTTATCATCACCTCCAAAATGTTTATTTTTATCTTTCTCTAGGCTACAGTCAAGGTGATTTCCACTTTATGTAGGTATCTACCGCTACAGTTTCCCACAGCCTCATTATCTAAGATAATTGATCAAACCTACCTCGTGTAATTGAGCCTTTATGTGACTTAGCTGATTTTTTCATTATAATATTATACAGGGTGTCCAAGAACTCGTATGTTATACCGAGGGGGCGATTCTCAATACTTACGAAAACATTAAATGCCCTACAACTTTTACAAATTCGATGATTTTCACTGAAGAATCACTTGGTAAAAATCAGCTGATTTAAAGTGAACCTAAAGATGTTCAGGAAATGTATCCAAAATAATAAATTATTATTATTATTTTCTAAGAAAAGTTGTTAATTGGTATGGTCGGAATCATCCTGTTCAGGCTTTTAAAATACTAGTTCCGGGAACTGTATAGTTTCCAAAAGATTATGGAAGGCGGTTAAAGGCTGCAGAGCAAAGGTCTCCCCCAAATCTTTCCGTCCTTTAAATCTTCTATTCAGTAACTTTTGTAGAACTTGTTCAACCTGTTGAACATTTACTACTAGAATAGTTATACAGTTTGACTGTAAACTAAGGCATATGATGTTGACTTTGTGCGTATATTCGCCAACTTCTATCCATGCGGTACATTACACTTTTTTTTACTAGCCCGTACTGTCCCACTGCTGGGCAAAGGCCTCCCCCTCTTCCTTCCACTTATCACGGTCTAGAGCCAGATCTCGCCAGTCTCTTTGGAAGACGTCCAAGTCATCGCTCCAGCGCTTTGCCATATTACACTTAACTCATTAAAATTTACATTTTTGTCAACATGTAAATACGGGACATCTATGGTAATAAATACATCATGTACAGTATCTATTATATAGATAAGATAGCCATTGTATCATATAAATTTACATTGTTCTAATTTAATTGTTTCTTTTATGTGGTGCAATAAAGTATTTCCTATTCCTATTTAACCGATGTCGACGCAAAAAATTGTTCGTCGTGTAGATGTCATTGACACTAATGTCGACATTTTTGTCCAGTGTCAGTAGCAACGTGTATGCTTACTTTATTAGCAGTCATATATGTTACATGAAGTGCGCCTTTACTTTCAGTTTCAGCAAACATAATAGCAACTATTAAAAGTTCAGGCGCTTTTAAATTTTCCAAAACCTATGTATATAGGTTATAGATAAATCCGTTTAAAGATAAATTATGATGCACAGACTATAAATTCTATTGCATTATGCCACTAATATTATAAATGAATTGATGAATATTATATGATTTGACAATAATATTATAAAATTTGGAAGATCTGAGATTGGAGATCTGAACCGTTTTGAATGAAATATGGTATATAGATAGATTATCACTTGGATTAAAACATTGGTTTACTTTTTATTGACCAACGCTAGCTTGTTTAATATAAATATGTTCATATAATTATACTCCGTTTATATTATGCTATAGGGAAATAACATTTTATGTGATAGCACATTTTACAATCATTTTATAGGTACTCTTCTAATTAATCTAGTTAATTATCTTTATCGTTATCAAGTCTTGCACTACATATATGTTCCTGTGTCACTTGGTTATCAGCCGCTTAGGTAAAGTAATCGTGCTATAGTGTTAATGATATTAAAGTTATCATTGGTACTTACCTAAGTACCCACTTCTATCTATGCAAATATACTAAAACTTTTACTTTGTTTTTATGTCAATATTTCAGAACAAAACTCAGCGTAACCAACCTAAACATACACTATATGTGTATTTAAAAATTAAAAAAAATCGATACTTGAATCTTGCTTAGATTATACCGATCATGAGCGGATTTTAAATTGCTTAGGCCCTTTTTGTATGTACATTAGAATATCGTTAAGCAGTTGTTTCGAGTTTTTTTATAGTACTACAGATGATAAAGGCAAGTCTACATGAACAAGCCAGAAACATTAAAAATGTTCCTCGTAAACTTCAAACCAATCATCAATGGTAAAGGTAGCCATGGTTAGTGTTGTGGACCAAAACCTAGAAACTCAAGCTTTATCTTAAAGAATTGGTCATTGTTATGTACTTATTAAGATATTCGAATTAAATTATTTACCTAAACTTTATTATTTTGAACATCATCAGTTCTAATCTGAAGTACGCCGCACTCTGTTATAGCTTCACTAACTTCGTTCCATCCAAAAGTAACCTGAAAGAAATCGCTCTCAGCGATAAGCCCGTCCTTTTAAGTTTTATTTTAGTTTTATATTATTTCTTTGTGGTTATTACAATAAAGAGTTATCTTGTCTTATTGTCTGAAGATAGGTGGTAATATTATAGCAAGACTGTAAAAGCGCATTTTCCTGTCTTCTTAACTGACTGCGTTCGGTTCGTACGAGTATAATATTAATTGGCGAGTTGATACAGGTCTGTCTAGACAGGAAAGCCGGCCGGATCGATTCGACGCCGGGATAAATTTAGAGAGCCAACCCAAAAGAGAGTTTTCAATTTTCCATGAACCGCGTTATGTGGAGCGTACAAGCCTTAACTTTTATGTCCCTAGTCCCTTGAAAATTGTTAAGAGGGAGGATGATTAATAAGTTGAACAAAGCTAAAAAGTCGGGCCTGGATACAGAGATTTCAATGAATGCTCTGGAGGTTAATCAAAGAAAAAGGGCCATATGTATAAGAGAATAGAATAGATGAACTAACCTATTGTCAATGCCAAGATGTTTCACCTAAGAAGCGATATTGGCATAACATAAATAGCACCTTTAAATATTGCTAACCGCGTAACACACGATGAAGATGCTATAAAATTTTTATGATTAGATAAAATATTGCTCGCCATGCAATCAATACTGTAAAATATTATACTATTTTCATCGGTAGGGACGCGCTTAATGTTTTGTAAGCTGAGGAGTGTTTTTTTTATTTTTATATTTTTTAACCTCTGTTGTCCCAATGCAGGGCAAAGGCCTCTCTCCATTCTTTGAAGTTTTTTCTGTCCCCTGCTGCAGTGGGCCAGTCTAGTAAATGGACAAGTCGTCACGCCATCTCCGTGTTTAAATAAAATAAGTTACGATAATATATTTGCTTGTTTTGCTAATACTTGTTAGTTATAATAGATTCTAAGATTGTATTTTCAATTCTCTAGAGATTCAAGACTTGTCAAAGTGATGATGAGATACATTGTGATCACACCTCGTGGTGAACCTATAATTGTGAATTAACTAATTACCTAGTCGTCTGCTAGGTTCTTATATAGGTATAATCTATAAATCTTTCGAATTATTACTGTAGATAACAATGAGTTATTAATAAATTAACTATATAATTCACAAAAGAAAATCACCGTATGGTTTCACTAAACTGTTTTCTGTGACACAAAGGTACGTCATATTCTTTAGAAAATCAGACACATATTCAATTAATTAATGATTTTAGTTTAGTAAATTATTTAAAATTATTTACCTCAGGCAAGACCAGGCAATTTCATTTCGGAAATTCTACATAATGAACGATACCTTTTGCCATGGAGATATTTAGGTATAGACTACTTGTGTTGAACTTTGATATTTGCAAACGCCTACTGTCTTTATATTCTTTTGATTAGACATACTTATTTATAGAAATGCAATACGAAGAAGTCTGACATGACAACGAATGAAAAAGTACCTACGTAAAACGTGTAAATGGCTTATAGATACTGACGTCGTCTGACAATATAAGTCTTTTCCTAGGCTAGTAATAAAAGTGCTAATAAGCGCGTCACATACGGTGAAGATGCTATAATATTTGATCGAGCGAAGCGAGATCTCTAAATCAACTTGGGCAAATCGGCGTTGTATGTATGCATGAATGTTTGTTTGTCCGAGGATAACTTTCGAAGTTTAACCGATCATCGTGAAATTTCGTATATAGGTAGGTAGTGATGGCACTATGTTGGTGTGACTAAATGAACTAAAAATGTGGGAGGGTTGTTGAGATACGGGGGTTCAAGAGGGGTAAAAAAAAAACAAAATGGGAATATCCGGTTAAATGGCACGTCCAATAAAAGGTCTTTGTGAATACTTTTCGACCCCGTTTTTATTTTTGGTTTAAACCTTGTAGTTTTTAAGTTATTAGCCTTAATCAAAACTGAACTTTGACACAATTCACAGGGTACACCAGTGATCCCACAGGGCTGAAATTTGGTATAACTGCAATTTCTATCCCAAAAAAGCGTAACCAATTAACATGAACTCTCGTTACCTGTAATTTGAATGAAACTGTACGTGAAATGAAAAATCGTGTGTGACGCCCTATACCTCGTTATCTCTAAAAACTGCGTAATGAATAATAACAATGATAGGATTGCCGTAAGGCAAAAATAACTTTTTATCATTAAAAGGTAAACGGACCCAAATCGATTAACAGAGACCGTATTTCTTTATGAAAATTTAAAGATCTCATAGAGCCATGATTTCGTAAGATAGCAAACTCTATTGTACGAGTATAAATAAGACTCAAGATTTTTTTTCTAAATTTATTGATCACTGGTTTGGACTGGTTGCACCTATTTATAAACAGCTAAGAATAATTTCCCTAATACACTTTATTTTCTTACAGCTGTATTGAAAATGACTATGCGTTTACCATAGAAAACACAGAGAGAACTTATAACACCTCTTTTTTCGTTGGGGCTTAAAATTACATAGCTACCTATTAACTAGAGTTTTTATAGGTATCTATCAATAGGCTAACATACGACATAGTAAACGCAAATCAGGTCAGTTCATGACCCCTCACAGCAGGGTTCCACAGTTCCACTGCAAGGGGTTGACGAGAATCGCTCTTTGTCGTAAAAGGTTAACAAATAAAACAATAGACAAGGCGAGAAAGCATTTATAAATTCCTTTTGTAGAAGGAAAGAATAGAAGGATTGTTTCTACCGTTTAAAGTGGTTTCAGGAACATTCATCTGTTAGAAGTAAATTCTTACATTCTAGAGGTTCATGGTAAATATATTGCTCACTAGTCTGATAAAGTATTGTAGCCCAATGCTTTTTAAATAATTACAAGTAACGGAAACGATAGATAGAAACCACCTCACTGTAGAAAACCCAGTCTGCAAAAACAACTGCAAAAACTGCAAATCCATTATCTTAAATATCTCTTCCTTACAATTATAAATACGGGATTTATCACGTACCGTTTTATCGGTATTTCGACCGATGATGCACTCACCCTGATGAAGGTTCACGAATTGAACCGAAACATTGTCAAAACAATTATGATGGAAATACATCACGAAAAATCTCTTCCTTATTTTAAAAATAAAGAAAACGGCAAAGCATTAAATTTCAGCTTTCAGATATTTTTTTTAGTATTGCAATCTGATCTCGCGTGCATATCCCAGTTCAAATAAGTCTTTCAAAGCCTTATATCCTAGGCAGGTCCCTCGACAGCTAATTTAAATATTCCTTTTTTATATAGAACTCTGTCGAATGTGCTATCACAGGCACGGGCTTGTTAATTGAAAAACGTTCAAACAAAGCAACTCAATTTCAGCCTGGACTGCACATTCGTTTGCTTTTATATGCGGTTTTGTCTCTGAATGTACTCGTAACTGAATAAAAGGTAACTGGCACAATGTCCTTACCAGAGTAGCCTAAAAAAAAACTACACTCGCATTCCATTTATGAAAACCAAACGTTTATTTCTACCGTTCTAGATGAATCTATTACTATTAACTAAAACAGGAAACGTTAATTTTCGGAGTGTTCTATTCCTACTCGACTTATGAAAATTTTCGGGTTTTTTTAGTTAACTCATTTTCCATAATATTCAATTGAGATTTTCCAAATCTTACCCAAAATCCGCGAACGGGTTAGGTTGATTAAAAAAGTCTTTTGTTGTGTTATGTTGAGGCATCTTCTTTTTTTTCATTTATTCGAATAAAATGTATTTTGCCTTCTTCGAAAGCGATTTGGTACGAGAATGGTTTGATGGCAATCCACAATAAACTTTTAAGCTCGCTTGAAAGCTTAATTTGCAAATCTCCAATTAAGTATTTCTTATCAATCTGTCCACAAGACGAATAACAAATTATCCCTGTACAAAACAAAGGTCTTACATTCTTTTATCTCTGCCGGTCTGATTATATTTTAGCGTAGTATTTTAGTATTTTGCACTGCACACAATTCTCTTGAACATATTCTTGATATTGATTTTACCAATGCTTTGTCTCTTTTCATCTATCAAGGACTGAAAGGGACACGCACACACTAATGATTCATGAACATAATATATGGTGTGACAGTGTATGAATAAAATACTACATTTGCTTAATCGGGATATTTCTTATGCGTTATACCTCCTCCATTGATAGAATAAACAATTTGTAAGCAGTTAATCAACAGAAGTTTATATCAAGCAGATGGCTGGCTCGATCAGAATGTGGTTCACGGGTTCATACCATACGTCTATTTAGAGACTGAGTCAAGGTTCCGTTTGCAACGCTTTGTAAGCTAGCTTTTGCCCACGGCTCTCCATATTGCTAAGAACGTGTCATTGGTAAAGATGCTGATTACTTGCGTGTCCTTTCTAGCATCTATTTCTACCATCAGATACTATCCAAACTATCCACTTTTATACCTCTGACTATGAAAAATATGACCAAGAAAGAACCATTATGACGACCTCCGTGGCGCATTGGGTGAATAGCCGGCTGGGATGCAGGACAAATGTTTGCATGATCTACAGATATTTGTTCCGGATCTGGTTGTTTTTCAAATTATTATTATAAGTATGTATGTATTTACAAAAAAAATATATCAGCTATCTGGTTCCCATAGTACAAGCTCTGCTTAGTTTGGGGCTAGATAGCGCTGTGTGAAATGTCCAGCAATATTTATTATTATTTATTTATTATATGTAGGTATACTGAAGCCATATTTAATATGACTGTCTACCAATCATCTCTGCTGCAAAAGATTTAAATAATGGATCTCAAATTAAGAATAATAAAGCCGATAAGCCCAAGTAAAGTAATTAACCCAAAAACCCACAAGATCGGCAAGTATTTAGAGGTGGGAAAACGCTATGCCTTTTTAAATAAAATTCCTCTACGTTTTGAGTAATGAAAGAACAGACAGCTGTGAATTTCAGAATTTGATATTATGCCGGTCTTTATAAATAAACTGTTCCCCAATTGAACACGTCTTTTAACGGTTCATAAGAAATTTACATTAACTGTAACCCTAACCCTGGCTTCATCGAATCTAATACAACCAAGTAGAACAGCGCGCTTAGACATATGAAACCAAACCCGTTACAAATATCTGTAGACCATGCACATATTTGTCCTGCAGCGCCCACTAGGCCACAGAAGTCGCCTAGCTTGCCTGGTTGTTTTACAACACCGCTTAATTTATGAACTTCATAGATTATAGGGGCTTTCGTGCTTCGAAAAACACGATAATGTTGTTCATACTAATAGTATTTTTATTTTATTTGATAAGTCATACAGCTGGTAGCTGACGGAAAGTGTCCCCGACCCAAGTCCGACACCAGTAACTCATAGCAATTTATTCAAAGATTCTCTACCATTGTTTCAGGTAAGTGGCACATCTTCAAGTACATTTTCAACGCTGCGTGATCACGATGAGTCGAGGCGAGTGTCCATTGATATCAGATTCGAAGCAACACCTCACCTACTCGTACACCCCGCCTGCCAAATGGGTATGTTTTTACAGATTTCTATATTTTTCAGATAATGCCTATCCTTTTTGAATATTCTATATTATTTGAGTCTTTTCCGTGTTCTGCAGACGAGTAAAATAATATGTATAAATGTCAAGCTTACGAGGAACACATAGCACCCCTATCGCGCCTGCGTCCAGGAGGCTTAAAATAGTAAAATTCAAGCTTCGATCTAGTCTCGATATGTTAAATGTCATAAACGGTATCCACGTAACGACAATACAATGGTATGAATTGACTGACATGATATTGTACATTGTAATAATTATATTATGATAATATTGTAAAAATGTGTTGAATTCGTAATCCAATCTCATTTGGGTCAACTGCCGTTAGATAGAAAGAAAAAGTTTTTATTTGTTACACACGGCACATTAGGACTACAAAGTTGGACACAGAGGAAAACATAGAAAATGCAAAAAAAAGTAAAAACACATGATATAAAAATATAAAAAAACATATATATATGTAATAAGGCCCCTGTTTTCTCTGTATGTTTTGAGTCACGCACGACGCTTCCATACTATATGAAAGGGGGCGCCACAAGGTAGTATTCATAATTATTCTGTGGCTAAGCGATCGCCCCATCCTCTCTCCGGCTGGCTGTGTGTATCTTCAACCATGTGTGAAGTGATGGACAAGGTGGAAAAAAAAAATCAGTGTAAAAACGTTTAAACATATGCGTATCGAATTAGTTACGTCTTATTATTGCCGGCAAATCAATAAAAATGCACACTTTCATTCACAAAAGAAATAATAACTCAAAAAATCACGTTTTAATGACATTTAAAACAAGTGAAAATTATGAATACTCAGCCCGGCTTGCACAACGATCCCTAAACGTATTTAGCGACTAAACATGTGTGGTGTCAAGACTTTGTTTATAATATATATTATATTATGTATGACTGTTGGGTGCTATTTATTTATTTTTTGCGAGATCTCCAAATCAACTTGGGTAAATCGGCGTTGTCCTATGGAGGCATGCGTTTATGTTTGTGACTAAATGAGCTAAAAATGTGTGTGTGTGTGTGTGTGGGGGGGGGGGGGGGGGGGTTTGTTGAGATATTGAGGTTCAAGAGGCTAAAAAAACAAAATGAGACTATCCAGTCAAACGGCACGTTTAATAAAAGATATTTGTGAGTATATTTCGGCCCCGTTTTTATTTTTAGTTTAAACTTTGTAGTTTTTAAGTTATTAGCCATAATTAAAACTAAACTTGAAAAAACTCACAGGGTACACCAGTGACCCCACAGTGCTGAAATTTGGTATGCGTGTAGCTTTAGTGACACAAAATCTGTTATTTGAATGAAACTGTAGGTCAAGCTGTTTGGTTTAATATTTCGTGGCACTATTTTGATAATCAAAGATTACAAATAATATTTTTTTGTTTTTATGGGAGACTTGCGAGATCTTGGTTCGGGGCAAACCACTAGTTATTTAGTTTTACTACACAGACACATTTAGAACTTTACGTTATTTTTATATTAGGTCTTTACCTATGAAATTGTTTTCTTTACCAAACAGTGACCATCATCTTTTTAGGGGTCATTTTTGGTTTAGGGCATTGCTTTGGTGCTGAACCAGGATCTAACCAACTTGTTGAGCGCTTTCGATTGTCGAACAGAATCCATTTTTCATCGCACGTAAGAATTCGGTTCAAAATTCCTTCATTTCTTTGCCTATTGAGCAGCGCGAGGCAGGTCTCGACGCGTACGTTGCGCTGGGGATCGTTAAGTTCGTGGGGCACCCATCTATAAAGTTTTTTTACCTTGCCTATTTGTCGAAAATGGATCAAAATTGTTTTGATGCTAACATCAAAAGCTGCTGCTAGCTCAGCTGTAGATTGAGTTTCGTCAGCTTCCACAATCGCCTTTAATTCATTATTGTTGACCAAAGTCTCCGGACGACCACGAGCTTCATTTTTCAAGTCAAAATTTCCAGAACCGGGAAAACCAATAACGGATTGTGCGTTCGTTTGTACAGTTCTCTCCGTAAACGTTTTTGATGTTACGTGCCGTTTGTGTCGCGTTGGTGCCACGACGGAACTCATATTCCATAATTACACGAACTTTTAAAGTATCCATTATGACGAAAAATGTTCAAATGTAATGAAAATAGAACGCTAATCAATAAACAGAAGACTGAGTTTGTAAAAAGAATGTCATGTTTTTAAAACAAAATTAATTTGAATTTAGAATACAAAGCCATTCCAAACTTTTTTTCTATTTGAAATGACCCTGAAGAACTGCAATTTCATAGGTAAAGACCTATTATTGTTAGGCGTAGGCACCAGTATCTTTACATTTGTCTTAATGACTTCATTGATTAAATATAAATTAATTTGTTACCTCTATAAATTATTCTTAATACCGTTCTTACAATCTTGAAGTAACAAACGTACATTGTTTACATTGAAAACATTTCCAATGTTAATTATACACATTCAATCCTAGTGTATGTTGATTAGATAACGCTGGTTATGCAATATATACTATTGTATCATACCTACCTACCATCTTAGCTCAGTAAGTAAGAAAAACGTGATTTATTTCAATTACACGCACGGAGGAGTGTGAGATTTGGCATAGTTAAGACGGAGGGGTGAATGCAAAACTTGTGCTAAAAAAGAAAAGAATTATGATCTTATACCACTGGCAACTAGTTATTATAAATACGAGATAAAGTTTCACGAATTGAACCGAAAAATTGTCGGTCGTAACTCAGATTAATCGGTACGTGCCAAATGCCGTATGTGCGAAAGTTTGAATGTTTTTTGTTTTTTGTGCACAACGGCAGAACCGATTTCGATGAAATTTGTTATACAGATAGATTATGACCAGGATTGAAACATAGGCTACTTTTTAGTTTAAAACTACGTGTGTAAAGCCGCAGGTGGAAGCCAGTCTTTCAATAAGCGGTTTTCAAAGCTGTTGTATATCAAGCTTCTTGTGTGGAACAAAGATGATGCGATTACTTAACTACTCGAATGTTAACTACAGGTTTTTAATCATCGCCGTAAGCGCTGATAAGGTAGAGTCTTTGGATACATACAAAACCAAGGCAGTGAAAAAAATAAAAAAAATAAAAAAGTAGCACTCGGGGAGTTCCGACCGAAGTGAAAAATTTAGCGCTCAGTGTTTGGGTATTCAAAATTTAAAAACGTAGTGTGTAGTAGAGGTGTCTGTAACGGTAACAGTGTCACGAGTTCAATGGTTTTTCCCATCTCAAAAAATGCCCAACGCGCCTAAAGAAGTTATCACTAAAAAAAAAGAAAAAACAGCCTTGTTTCTTGCCTTTCTTTCCTGGCTTGGTCGCGAAGGAACAGGCAGTAAAATTGACGTTTCAAAGTGATATTTGTGATTTTAATGAATAAAAATATTTGACTTTGACTTTGACTTGCAAAAATTTGGATGATCATGGTGGATGTCGCATAAACATGTAAATTTACTAAGAAAGTTGTTTTATGCCCCTCCACAAACTAAAAAAATATCAAATTATATACAGAGGTGTTGGTAACGGTGTCGCAAATGGTTTTTACTCATCTCAAAAATGCCCAATGCGCCTAAAGAAGCTTTCACTTCAAAAATAAGTGAATGAAATGTATATATAATGCTATTTGGATACCCAACACCATCTATCTAGAGTCTAGATAGGATACAAGTTAAGGGGTTTGAAAACTTTTGGCTTGTCCCAGATCCGCAATTTTTGTTTTTAAATTAGCCTCGCTTTATGAACCTTGATATATTTGAATTGGGGGCATATTCACTAACAAAAAGTATTATACAGTATATATACCCTGTCCTAATATGTCACGTTAAAGAGATAATTTGACATAAAAGATTGCAAAATGCTTGTTAATCACTTTGCAATGTTTATGTAAAATTATCTCCATAACGTGAAGCTAAGACATGGACTATGCCAGCCTCGATACAATTTTTTTTAAACCTTTTTGAGTTAACTACTGCTGGAAGCCCAGTAGCAAGTTGTTCTTAAAATCTATGATTGTATTGGAATTTGCTGAGTCAAGCTTCAATAAACAATATAATAAATAAATATCGCTGGACAATTCACACAGCGCTATCTAGCCCCAAACTAAGCAGAGCTTGTACTATGGGAACCAGATAACTGATAGAATACTTATATACTTCTTTTTTTTATAATTACATACTTATAATATATAGAAAAACACCCAGACACGGAACAAATATCTATCAATGTAAGAATCAATTTTATATATTACTAGCTGACCCGGCGAGCTTCGTACCACCTTAGATAGAATCAATAAAAGTTGTGTTAACTAATTAACTGAATTAAATTCAGTTTTTTATTATGATAAAATGAATACTCTAAATGAATTAAGTTCAATAAATGTACAAAAATCAACATGTAAAGTATGACGCGGGCTGCCAATGTACATCGCCGGTAGGATTGTCAATCTGCCATCATTAGCTTAATTTATGTATGAGAAAAGAATTTTCTTCATATTTTTGTTTTCGTGAAATTTTCCTTTATTTTAATAGTTATTCTGCTATTCGGGGCGGAGATAAATCCAATAAATCAAAGATCTTAAAAATCCGTCCAGCCGTTCTTGAGTTATAAATTGTGTAACTAACCCGACTTTGTTTTATATATTTGAATAATATATCAACTATATATATTTAAATTAATGAATCTATCAAAATGTTGTCTAAGTAGTTCATAATGAATAACATATATGTATTTTTTGCTGTGAGTGTTTGTTTTCGACAAAAGACTTGAACAGTTTCAGAGAGAACTACAATAATCTCTCATAAAAGCATTATTTTCAAAATGAAAAATTCTAATGCAAAAGTATTTTATTTGAAAAACTGCCTTTAGCAGTCGAAAGAAAAAACTCCTTAAAATAACATACTGAAGTATAATGCCTTAGAAAATCACTGGATTAAAACACAGACTACTTTTAAGTGCGCTTAATTTGTTAAATAACGATGTTAAACCGCGGATACCACTAGTTCATAATAAAATATGTGATTTTATATTTCCTTTGTGCGAGATTGAAGAAGCCAGAATAACCGGTTTTAATTATTTAGAACAAGTTTAGGTGAATAAATTAGGTGACGCAGCTTAGGTCAATATGGTATGTATAATTAAAAAGATTTTTAGTTTATACGAAGTTCTTTAATATTGTATAAAATTATACAGAACCGTGGTATTTCCTCAGGATTAGCTTTTTTAGAATTTCATCCATAAGAACGGTGAAGCTTGTGAAAGTAATCATTAAGATTTCCAGTAAGAAATTCATATTAGTAATTAGTAGTTTTGTACAGACTACTGGGATCTTTTTTCTGTCAAACGGTCAAAAAGAACTACTCCGAATCGTTCCACCCCAGTAGTTCATTCAGAAAACGTAAAAAACTTCTGGAAAAAATCATAATCAAATCAAATAATATTTATTTGTAACAACACCAATAGTACGAACGGAACAAACACACACAGGAGACATAAATAAAACCGGCCAAGTGCGAGTCGGACTCGCGCACGAAGGGTTCCATTATATATAAAAACGGCAAAAAATGAGGTCTGTTGTATAGGAGCCCCGCTTAAATATTTATTTTATGCTGTGTTTAGTATTTATTGTTATAGCGGCAAAACAGAAATATATTATCTGTGAAAATTTCAACTGTCTAACTATCATGTTTCATGAGATACGTTTCGTCAAGTGACCCAAATTCTGCTGCTAAGATTCTTATTAACTTGCTCGGCTCTATTATTCAAAAATACAGTCAATTTGTAAGCATTTCAAATAAAAAGCGCATCATAAAGCCATGGATTACTCCTGGTCTTCTAAGGTGCATTCGGCACAGAGACTCGCTGTACAGAAAATTTAACAAAAATAGGGAAAATTTTACACTAAAGACTATATTTACCCGTTACCGCAACTTTTGTAATAATCTTCTAAAAAAGTTAAGCGCGAATACGAACGTGACGAGCTACGGAAGGCCAGGAATAATCCAAAGGCAACGTGGAATATTATCAAGGATATGTTAAACCTAAATAAAAAACAATCTTCCTCTGAGGAGCTACTGACACTGTCTTTAAACCCCTCCACCTCTCTCAATATGGTTAACAGTTTCTTTCCGAGTGTGGGAAAAGACTTGGCCTCTAAAATACACCAAATCCAACCCTATCCAACACCTACGAAAGGCTTCCCTAACCCTTCTAGTTCAGCTCCTCTCGACTCTATGGCTTTATATCCCACCGACAATGATGAGATAGAAAAAATTATCTTAAACCTCAAAACTAAATGTGCCGCCGGTTGGGACGGCATTCCTACATCTGTTGTTAAGAGTTCTAGACACATCCTAGCCCCCATTCTCAACTATCTTTATAATCTATGCATGTCTACCGGCACCTTTCCCTCGGTATTTAAGAAAACTTTAATTCATCCCATTTACAAAGGAGGTGACAGAGACAGGGTCAATAATTATCGGCCAATTTCAGTTCTCAGCGTGTTGTCAAAGGTGTTTGAAAAATTTTTGAACAACCGTCTCATAAAATACCTCAATGATAAAATATATTGGCAGAAAACCAATATGGCTTTAGGAGAAACAGGTCAACTGAAGACGCGGTTACTGAACTCACTACTGCAATTGCCAAAAATCTTGACAAAAAGCTTAAAACAATTGGTATATTCATTGATTTATCAAAGGCTTTTGACACTGTGTCTGTCCCCATCCTATTGGACAAACTCGAAGAGATTGGTATTAGAGGCATCACTAACAGACTTTTTGAGAGCTACCTCTCCGACTGCAGACAGGTAGTCGTAATTAATGATTTGTCCAGCAAGGAAGAGGGTTTAAGTTTCGGTGTCCCGCAGGGGAGTGTTCTTGGACCCACTCTCTTTCTCATATATATTAACGACTTGTGCAATTTGTCTCTCCCGAACTGCAGTATATTTACGTATGCTGATGATACAGCTCTTCTAATCGGAGGTCACGACTGGGCAGCGGCTAACTCACTTGCGGAATCTGCTCTTAAATCAGCTCTGACATGGCTCTCCCAGAATCTTCTTACCCTAAATGTTCCTAAAACCAAATTCATAACTTTCTCCCCAAGCATCAGAACTCAACCTCCCTCCTCTTTCATTATCCGTGCTCATGCCTGTTCTGCAGCAACACCTAACCCATGCCACTGTCCCAAATTGGAGCGCACTCTAAGTATTAAATATTTAGGTGTCTGGTTGGATGGAACCATGTCTTGGGTGCCGCATATTGAGTGTACAGTGTCCAGAACCAGAAAATTAATGTACATTTTTAAGCAACTTCGTAACAGCGCTGACTTCCCTACCCTTAATATGGTTTACTATGCTCTAGCTCAATCGGTCTTATCCTACTGTATAACTGCATGGGGTGGTTCTACTAAGACTCTTATGTTGAGAGTGGAGAGAGCCCAGAGAGCTGTACTGAAGGTCATGACCTCTAACCCTAGACGCTTTCCCACCACTTCCTTATATTCAATCTGTGAAGTTCTTACAGTGCGACAACTATTTGTCCTAGCGACAGTTTTGCGGAAACACACCGAACTCTCATTCGATCCAGTTTTGAGCTCCGTTAAGCGTCGTTCTGATAAGGTTTGCAGCATACAGCCCCACAAAACTGCCCTAGCTGGAAGACACTACTTTTATATAAGCTGTTCTTTGTACAACAGAGTAAACAAAGCTATTGACATTTATCCTCTGACATTCCACAGATGTAAAATTAAATGCAAAACCTGGCTTCAATCACTAACGTACGATGATACCGAGAATATTATGATTCCCCCTACCTAGCAAAATTATACACACGAGAACACGCACGCACTCACACAAACAAACTCCCGCACACACTCGCTTCTACACACAAACATACACACACACACACTCACTTCCACACACACACACTCCACATTAACACATCACACACACACTCACACACACGTAGTATTAACTTAAAATTATAATCATTATTAGAGGAAAAAAAAAATTACTTATATCGACTGCTGGAACATTGTTCTGTTCGGTTTTGGAAGAGGGCGCTGACACTGCTACTCAGTTTTTCTTAACTTTTGCAGTTGTCAACGTTTTCATTTGTATATTGTACTTTATTTATGTTCCAAATAAATAAATTTGAAATAAAATAAATTTGAAATTTATGTTCCAAATAAATACAGCCTGATGACAGACGGATAGACAGACAGACGGACAGACAAACAGCGGAGTCTTAATAATAGGGTCCCGTTTTACCCTTTGGGTACGGAACCCTAAAAAAGAACAAAGTAACAATAGCTTAAACAATAAATATCAATATAAAAAAAATATTGCAAAAAAAAACATCCAGTAGTTCCTATAACAATATGAACTGACAAAGGTTACTCGGTAATAGACTGACTAACATTCACTATTGAAGGGTTAATATAGTACCACCTACGTGGTCTTTCACCTCCGTGGCGCAGTGAGCGAATAGCCGTTTTTTCATTGTTTCATTCATCAGTTATCTGGTTCCCATAGTTCAAGCTCTGTTTAGTTTGTTTAGATAGCGCTGTAGGAAATGTCCAGCAATATTTATTTATTTATTATTTATTTCACTATAGGCCTCATAAGAAGGCTCAATCAAAGTCGCTCAGCGTGCTATGGAGAGGGCTATGCTTGGTGTTTCTTTGCGAGATCGAATCAGAAATGAGGATATTTGTAGACGAACCAATGTCACCGACATAGCACAAAGGATTAGCAAGCTGAAGTGGCAATGGGCAGGGCATATAGCTCGAAAAACTGACGGTTGTTGGGGCAGAAAGGTTCTAGAATGGAGACCATGCACTGGAAAGCGCAGCGTAGGACGGCCCCTCACTAGATGGAAAGAAGACCTGATGAAAGTTGCTGGGAGCCGTCGCTCTGGAAATATATGGGGGAGGCCTATGTTCAGCAGTAGACGTCCTTTGGGTAATATGGTGATAATGAAGAATATATGTACGATTATTATTCCAAGAATTCGAAAGAGCTCTGAGCTTATAACCTTCTTATAAAATAAGCTGAAATCGGGTTCATAGACCTCGGAGAATGCACTATTGGCGAAAACATAAATAAAACTCAATGCCGACGTTTACTACTCGCATTCGGACCAGACACAATATTGTGTTTAAAATCTTTATTTATCAAGTGTAGTTACGATTTTCATATAACAGATGTTCAGGAAAAAGAGAACACATTTGTTAATCCAATTTTGATATTAATGTACCATAAAAACTTGGCCGCTTTTAGGACACGTGTCCAAAATCTTGTGTTTAAAAAGAATTATTACGTATTTTATAAACCAGGTGCTGGTAAATGTTTATACAGTTGCTAATTTCATTTAATTACTTATTGAAATTAACAAATTAGACATTTAGTCATTCTAGGAGTAAAAGAATTTTTGGGATTACGGATTTAAGGGACGTTAATCCCAGAATAAACTTGTACTCCTGGGAACCCGTTATGGGCTATCCAAAATGTATTATTACGTTGTATTAAGCTTTGTATTCTCGCTCAAATAAATAAAGCATTGGTAGAATATCACATTTTTTGGAGAAGTAAAATCGTAGGTATAATAGGTTAATCCCAAAAATGCTTGATTCTACCACAAGACTTTTTTATTGATGATATTTAAGCGCTTGGCCACCTTACCTGATGGTAAGTGATGGCGTGGTCGAAGCTGGAGCACGCTTAGAACTTGTAGTTCATGTAGGTTTATGAACATAGATATACCGCCGTCTTTTTGATTTTGTTTTGTCTTGTCCATCCAAAGGTTGTCTGGAAGAGATCGCTTTTAGATAATACCACCCATTGTACTTACCTTTATTTTTGTGCATTTCTTTGTATTTTTAATTTTGTGTGGTGTGCAATAAAGAGTATTCTATTTTAGAACTTAGACTTAGAAGATTTTTTGTGTTTCTACAATACTTAACGTAACAAGCAGTGACGGATTTACACATTATAGGCTGTTAAATTTTTGCCCTGAAAGGCGGCAAAAATTAAATCTAACAATTTGGTTGAAATTGCACAAGAAATAGTATTTTCGTGTATATTTCTGAGCTTATCAAAGCTTATGATCAGCATCAGGGTAATGTAGGTATGCTACTGGTTGGAGGCCGCGAACTGGGTGTTTTATTATAGAATATAGAAGTTTATGGTACCGTTGCTTGAATTTACAATGAACGGGAAGAGGGAAAAGTTATCATAAAAATGGCTTCTTTCTACAAAACATCAGAAAACCACCTTACCCACAGAAATCATAAAAAAACTCTACCTATATTTGCCGCCCTATGCTCAAGCCTACTCAACCTGCTGGTAAATCCGCCACTAAGTAAATTTCTGATAATACGAGTAGTAAATATACAATTATACTTACAATACATAAAGTGTAATGACGACAATGAACTTGCTATCATCGGGTTATCGCCTCCCGACTTGAGGTAGTCTTTATGGACTGAGTTTTCTTCTTTGACATCCGCATAAGCTAATATAAACCTTAGGGCGTATAGTAATACGATCCAAATGTAAGATTAAAGTGAGAAGGATTTAACCGTGACCGATTGAACTACAAAATAATGACAGACATATAATTTCTTTGCGTAGAATCTTGTTCTAGAGAGTGATATGTGGGAGATACGATCGAGTTGCCGGTATTAAACCGACTTCTAAAATCAGTTAATATTATTCCTGATGTGTGTTTTAAATTAGCGTTGTTCATGACAAAACAGGTTGTATACCCAAGACCAAAATAAGTACCCTCAATAATTATTGTGAACGGTGCAAAACACTTCCTATTTTTTTGCAATAATTATTTTTAAATATCAATATGTAAGGTGATTTTATGATCTAGTATTTTTCCATTATTTATAGGTAGTGAAACAACTTGATTTTCACATAAATTAAAATGGTGGAACATGTTTTGTGGTCGTAAATAAATGTAACGGAATTATTATGCCAATTGCTCCATTCTTAGACGATCCCTGCGTATCAGAAAGTTCAGGAATTACATGCAGGTATAACTCGGTCAAGTTAACTTGGTACCTGGCTTGAATTACAGTTCTGTTAAGTACAGTCAGCAAAAAAAATGTACTACGGTTAAAAAATACAAAATTGTCAAGAATTATTTTTTTTGAGCTCGTCTCTTCTTCCCTGGTGTAGAAAGCTTTGGGTTAGGTTCTGAGCCAGAAGTAGAAGTTCCCGGTGTCGGTGAAGTTCTTGGTGGCGGCGCTGTTGATTGTTTTGTCTCTTTCTTGATTCTTATCAATGTCGTTTTTAATATCCCAGTTGCAGGACTAGTTTTTTTAGTTACTTGATCCACGGAAATCATAAATTTCTTATTTACTTTCTCATGTTCACTTGCTGCTCTGAAATGATGCGCACGCGTTCGCTAACAAGTATGCCAACGCTACTGGCGGGAGTGAAGCAAGGGAACGAGAGGGGTCGAGTTTCGAGCGAGGTACCAACTTAACTTGACCAAGTTATACCTCAAGACACAAACCTGGAACAAATATTTGTAGACAATGCAAACACTAAGACAGAAACGTTCATCACACTAAAATTATGAATTGGAAAGTTTGGATGTTTATTTGTTTGTTACTCATTCACGTCGAAACGGCTGAACCGATTTAGATAAAATTTGTAATGCACGTAGATTATAACTTGGATTAACACATAGCTTTGAATTGGCAAACCACGCGTGCGGAACCGCGGGTGGATGCTAGTTATCCATATGCAAACAATCACGCTTATATAAGACCAACGTAAAAAAGGAGTTACATAACAATAGCAGGTTCTTAACGATACCTATACCATTGTACCTACAGTTTTAAAACCCTCCTCTTCGTTAGGTATCGCCAGATGCAACTTAGTTTCCACAATTTCAGAAAATGTTTTATCTAACAAAAAGCTTTATTGGGTAGTAGGTACTAAGTATTGAGAATAGTTTGACAACTACCCACTACCAGTTATATTTGACGGCGATGATCGCAAGTGTCATACGTGTTGCAAACCTGTCGCGAGATACTTAATCAATGAGCCGGAAATATAATTAAACCAGAACTATTATAAGTATTTATATCGATGTGATATTACTATCGACGTCAGCCAGCCAGCATACTTCCCGACTTCTATATGAGGTTGTTTGACCTTCGGACAGCGTGATCTAACGAGAATAATGCGTAGGCATGTATTATAATCATCTACTTTACATATCAGTAACCTAAATAAGTTACCATTCATGTTTTAAACATAAACTTTCGCATGAAAATTAAACGATTGAGAATAGAATCTATTTTGTCTAAAAATAGTTTAACTTTGATTTAAAGATGGTAACAGAAAACACTACTCTATCACTATAAACTGGAGATCTACAACTAAAATCTTTCAATTTGAATTCAGGGTAATCTGAATTACTTAGAATTATAAGTCATTTTAATATAGATCGGCTTTCCATTCTAATCAGTAAAAATCTATGGATATGATCAAAACGTAATACTTTATATTAGATATAAGTCAATTGATATGATGATAAATTTTACATTCGGCTACTAAAGTTTTTATATAATTTTAAAACATCTCTGAAAGTACCAGCTTTCTCTTTTACTGGATATCTAGCAGTATTGAATGTTTATTCCTACAAACATCAACCTTTCTAAAAACACTTCTTACCTACAGATAGACATACAGTTATAAAAGCAAGATTATGTAGATGTGCAAATAGCTCACGTTTAAATGCGCGTTGAACTCTTTTGTACGGTGCTACGACATTGCTACGGGCAATGGATATACTCCATGAATTATTATTGCTCATTTGAATATTTAACTGGCCTGTATGAGAATACCAGCTTTCTTATAAACTAGAATTTGATATGAATAAGATGTTGTAAATTTTTATATTATGTTAATAATCTTTGTTAATATAAATCGACACATCTGCTACGACTTTGCTACGAGGCACTTAATCCACGAGTTTTACTAGTTTTACGCGTTTTTTTAATAATTTCGTAGCTATATTAGAGTACAACTGATATTATTTATATTTCCTTGTTTTTTTACTAAAAAAACATGTCTAGTCAGGTATCTGCAAAGGTGGGCATCTGAATTGTTTATTTATTTCCCGAAGAGAAGGCGGACTGATTTACGACAGGATCATCAAAGCTTGTGTTGTCAGAACCTTATTTACGAGTTTACCTCCCAACCGTTAAATTCGAAGGTTTCAATTTCATCAATTGGCGGCAATAATCACGTCATTTCATCGCAAAATCCGTGCATTTCCTTGGTTTTATTATACCCGAGGCGAGAGTGGGTTCTTGGCGTGGAGTGGTTGCCGCGGCAGTCGCACGAGGGCGCCCGCATCGGCAGCACGTCGCGTTGCGTCAGTCACGAACCCGCTCGAACGTACACGTACCCTCGGTACGATGACGACTGGTCTCTCCCGGCAGTGGACGAAAATTCGCTTTCTACGCGCCAACGGTACAGAAGCGTCCGTCATCTAACCCGTTACGTTGACATGTTTCACTGTTTACTATAAGATGAGCAAAGTTTTTCTCGGCTGCAGACATTAGTCCGACTCGTCGTGAATGCACACCGGCTGAAGTATTGCGAAACTATACAAGTGAAGTTTAAAAATACATTGGCACGAGTGCGTTGTGACGCCCGAACGAGATGTGTTCATGCAGCAAGTTTTGCGACTTTTGGAAGAATTCATGCGGTGCAGGTGAGATTTACTTATGCACTTTCTAAATGATCTCACTGCCTATAGATACAAAGTCCTCGTGCCTAGCTAGAGTATATGGCTAGACCCTACCCTCGTCCTTTCTAAATGCGCCGAAACGGCCGAGCACGGCCAGAGTCCAAAACACGTTCTAAATGAAAACTGGCGGAGAAATTGAATCTCAATCTGTAGCGGACGATGACTGTCCTGTGAATAACGGCATTTGCCAACCAGATCGTAAAGAAAATGGAGTCACCGCTAAGATTGTCAAGGAAAACAATAATTTTTCATCAAAACAAACGCTTACTCTTGCACTAAAGAAAGTTGTTACAGTTTGATAGTTAATTTAAATTGCCATTTATCTGAATGGGTATGCAAATTAAGATGTCAAGGTGTTACTAACAGAGATGACAGCATCATTATCATAATTTGCTGTGAACAGTTTGTTTTGAAAGTTGCTCAGTGATCTTTGGCAAACGTTTTATTGAATAAAACCTTTACATATATGATTGCCTACCGGTATCTTTTCTAAAATAACCTGAATAAATAGGTACTGAAATATGTTGTGTGTAGCCTTGTCCAAAATGAGCTACTCTAAATTCGTATTCCCCCTTTCAATCTATTCAAACAACTTTAATTAATTGATCGTCTTTGACTTTAAATTTACCTAATTATATGTCCTATTAACATCTAACAGTTTAGATTTGGCAAGGAGAATGTGTTCTCAAGGTCATCAGCATATGAATAGGCATATCCTGTTGACATATAACATGTCTTAGGGTATTCATTCCCATAACAAAAACAGAAACTCGACTGACTGGTTCCCATTGTTGCTTTACAAAGTTTTCAAATTTATCCGGTCCTTTTCAAGGAGAGCTGATCCAAATGAGTCTACCCTCAAGACTGGATACTGGTTATTTTGTACGAGTAATCAAGGGCATATGCTGAATGAACGAAACGTAGCACGAATAATTAAAAATTCTTATAATCTTGTCTGCTAGAAGTCGGCTGTATGATTTACTCGCATTCGGAATATAATTGGCTTTGATAGGTTTACGATTAATATTCCAGTGAAGCAGCAATTGGGTTGCTATCTGTCAGACATGAAATGCTAAAATCGTCTTTCTTCGTCAACTAGTAACGTCCAAGGGAAGCTTCTCACATCCCTATTTATTTATAGTATTATGTATTTACTATTTATTGATAGAGGGGTTCCTAAAAAAAGCGTGTTTATGTATAAGTATATACATGTATATATGTATATAAAATGTTAGTAATGGATTTTAGTTCATTGCTTTTAAGAATATGTATTTGATTTTGTAAACGTAAAATGTTTTTCTTAAGCTACGTCTATTTTTTATATTACGGAAGAGCGAAACCTCCTAATACAGGTATTATTTACTTAAAAGGAGGTTTCAACTACTAGTTAAGATATTGTAAACACAAGTTATCGAAATAAAACATTTGTATTTGTATTTGTATTGGATAACGTTTCTGAGAAGTTAAGAAGCAATGTTGAAAATAAGCCTCAAATCTGTACAGAAGAAGGCGGAAGCGTCTGGCAAGGCTACGAACGTTTTCGGCTGATTGGAATCAGATCATTGTGAAAGAAACTACTTGTAGCATAGTCAGTTTCTTATCCAGCTTCCTTCTTTGATTAGTATGTAGGCGCAGACAGCGTACAGGCAGCGTTACCAGTTAGCGACTCTGTACCTACTTACGCCTACCAACATCCACGCTAACGTAACTTGTTTGCATTTAACATACTGATTATGGTTTAATGTTACTGATACCAAGACCCGGAATCTCATCTTTTGCATCGTTATAAATATACCTACAATTATTTTATTTCCGAAATAAAGATCTACGTACTCTTTGACAATGAGCTTCGCACTAGACAACTGTACCGCGGAAGTACGGGATAAATAAAAAAACACAGAGATCACATAAACGAATGAAATGAATAAATAAAAATAAACTAATTAAAATTAAAAAAATCTGTTGCCTTCATGAACACGAAAACTGTCCTACCTTGCACCCAAGTATATTTGTCTTGCTACCGCTTGCGCTTGCATCTCAAGGTACTTAGGTAAATACCTACTGTAATACAGTTTCATACATTACATAGGTACGCATCAAATTACACCTTGACACCTTTGTCGACTTGCCACAGACCAAGTAATCCAATATGAATTACATTATTCTATTTCTCACGTTTTCTCGATTTCATGTCGAATGTAAGGTCACAGACATAACGGAAGTTAACAAAACATAGGCGAGAAAAAGTGTTTTATTTAATGGACAACTGTACCGGGTGTTAATCAACTTCCTATTTCTCTTGTGCCCAAACACCGTATGGGAGAACCTAAACGGTGCCAAAGACAGTGCGACAGGTGGACAATTAACATCAAACAATAATATAAATAAGTTTTACGAAGCATCGACATGATATGAAAAAGAAGGTACTTTCTATTCAAAACTGAGTTAACGCCGCGCCGTAGTCTTGCTTAGGCTTAATGAACTAAACAGTTCCGGTTACCCTTATATCCGGATACCCTTATATCCGGAATCCGACGTCTGTTTGTAGTCTACAATGTATTGAGTAATCAATCAGGAGTTTTTGACTCCAACCTTCAATCTATACAAATAGTTATACCTCAGTAATTTGCAAAAAAAAAACAGTGACACTCCGGGAGTGCCGACAGAAGTGAAAACTTGAATAAAAGCAGACTACACTACATATACTCATATACAGAGGTGTCGGTAACGGCAACAGTGTCGCGAGTTCAATGGTTTTTTCCCATCTTAAAAATGTCCAACACGCCTAAAGAAGTTTTCACTTCTAAAATAAAGTTATTTATTACACACCGAATACAATAACAAAAAATATAGAATAAATTAAAGTAAAGTGTCTTATCTTTTACAGACAACCTTTTGGATAAACAAGAATTACTAAGGCAAAATACACAGAGAGAACATTTTAAACATCATATAGAAAAAATATATACCGTATATATCTTCCATACATAGTATAAAATGAAGTCGCTTCCACTGTCTGTTCACTTAGATCTTTTAAACTACTCAACGGGTTTTAATGCACTTTTCAGCAATAGATAGAGTGATTCAAGAGGAAGGTTTATATGTATAAAACATACATAACTCTGTTTGTTTGTTAGTTTGTTTGTTACCTTTACACGACTAAACGGCTGAACGGATCGTAATGAAATTTTTCAAGGAGATAGATTATATCCTGGGAAAGGACATATGCTACTTTTTAGCCAATTGCGCAAAATGAGGGTAAACTTTTATTGAAAAACCACTCGTGCGAAGCCGCAGGCGGGTCAGCTAGTTTCTAATAAACATCAACCATAGTCGTGAGCTTATTTATAAAAAAAATTATAAGCTAAGGGAAACCTATACCCAGCAATGATATATAATAGGGGACCGACAGGCAAGTAGTTTAGCATCCACTATGCTCAGTGACAGGAAAGGCAAATGAAATTACGACTACGGCACGTGAAACCTTTGGCTACGAGTTCAGAGTTACTAAAAACTTGTGAAAATTTATAAAAACCCACATGCATTTCTAAGTAACATGGGTAATGCATTGTATTTAATGCAGAATTATAATGTTTTTGTAACAGACATACCATACAACATACATTTAAATGAACAAACGCTAAATAATAATATATTAATAGCACACAAAAAAATATAAAAAATTCAAATATATTCAGACATTACTAATTTTATTTTCTTATTTTTGTACCGATAATATTTTGTATGACATTTGACAATCACTTAATTTAAATTTAATTTATATAAAAAAAATTTATACCGTATATTATATCTTCTTTACATAGTATAAAATGAAGTCGCTTCCGCTGTCTGTTCACTTAGATCTTTTAAACTACTCAACGGATTTTAATGCAGTTTTCAGTTTACATAACTCTGTTTATTTGTTAGTTTATTTGTTACCTTTACACGACTAAACGGCTGAACGGATCGTAATGAAATTTTGCAAGGAGAATAAGTAATAATATAATAATATAGTAATTTATATTTGCACACCATCTGGATGGTAGAATATATAAGGATCGACAAAATGTAACATCGAAACATATGTTATATATATATATATTCTGGCAAATAAACGTTCTGATTTCTTATTTCTCAAAAAATGGGTCAAGTCAAGAGTGATGGTGATGATACAGAATAATATAATTATTATCAAAAACAATTTTCTCGGCCACATTTGATGGCCAGCTATATTTGATAACGGCTATTTTATAGATATAATCTGGAACAAAAGTATATAAACATTCAGTGATTGAAGTACTTAGTAACGATAGTATCTTAACAATTGATCTCTTCGACGTCATAATAAGAGCAATGTCGACCGCGTGATTTGTCCTAAGTGATATTTAAATACTAGTCGGTGTTTTGACCGTCCGTTTCCATAGTAATGCCTAGGCAAATAAGGCTATATTGGAAAATAAATAATAAGCCGCGTAGAATTGAAACTTGAATAATATAAAATCGAAAAAATAGCTGTGACCAACTCATTTGGCCATAATTCATGATATTAATTGACAATTCATAACAGACTTGATAGTAACTTTAGGCAGTTGATAAGTATTTACTTGTCAAGCGGTGATTTTCATGAGACATATCCACCATTTGGTAAAATATCCAAATATGCGTTATTGATCGAGCGAAGCGAGATCTTTAAATCAACTTGGGCAAATTGGCGTTGTATGTATGTATGTTTGTTTGTCCGAGGATAACTTTCGAAGCGTTGATCCAATCATTGTGAAATTTTATACATAGGTAGGTAGTGATGGCACAACTTTGTTGTGACTAAATGAGCTAAAAATGTTGGGGGTTGTTGAGATATTGGGGTTTAAGAGGGGTAAAAAAATGAAAATGAGACTATTAGGTCAAGTGGGGCGTCAAATGAAAGGTCTTTAGACTCCGTTTTTATTTTTATTGTGGTTATTATTTCGTGGCACTATTTTGATAGTCAAAGATTACAAATAATATTTTTTTTATTGTAATCGGAGACTTGCGAGATCTCAGTTCGGGGTGAACCACTAGTATTTAATTCAGTCAATTTTCTGTCGCATCACGATCGGGGAATCGGTTCTATGCGCTCCTACTATAAGTTTAAGGCAATACTAAGTAAGGTTTGTGGTGTAGCATGTGTAAACCACATTTAGCTAAATGTGTACGTAATTTGTAGAATGTAATTAACCTTCTGTAGTTTAATATTCTGGTCTTACTACTTACAGGTTCGTTAAGTCTGCCAAAAACAATTAAAACTTGTCTGTTACGTACCGTAACAATTAATTTAGCCTGTTTCATAACCTGCTTAAAACACGTTTAAAATAACAAGGATAGTTGATTTGCTAACAAGGTGCAATTGTAAAGTCAAATTTTGAGAATTTTATAAGTAAACCAGAACAATATATGTTTTTGTAATAAAGTTTTTTAAAGTTCAAATTCCACCTTCAAGTACTATAGACTCTTCAGAAAATACGGTTTGCAAGCGACGGTGCTTCAAAATTTGTCCACTACTTACAAATTCACCTTAAGGATTGAGGTAGCTAGCAATCTATACGTAATAGCTTAAAATCACAATACTATTTATTAGAACGCTAGCTTAAAACCCATTTCTGCTAAATACATTTTATTAAACAAAAATATTTAACATTTATTTCATAACAAAGTAATGTAACCTAACTATCGTAGTATCATTGCCTTCACGCATGCGTACTGAGATAAGTTTCTTATACGTAACCAATCAAGTTGTGATTCGATTGAATGCATCATGCATACGTCAATACAAATACAAAAGAATTACGTATTTTTAGATATGAAAATATAATCTAATATAAAAAATAAAATTTTAACGAAAAATGTTAACATGTTAAAATGTTAATGTCTCCTATGGTAACTAATTTAAAAAAAATAAGTCTAAGTCAATCTGTGATAAATAAAGCCAATATTATTTGTTATAAAATATTACTATTTTTATTGATATGATAAGTAATAGATAGATGGAAGTTTGGATAGTTATTGAAGGAGATTGTAAAACATAACCAGAAAAGGAACCATAAGTAAGTGGTAAAGCTTATCGAAATATACTAAAATAAATAAATATTGCTGGACATTTCACACAGTGCTACCTAGCCCCAAACTAAGCAGAGCTTGTACTATGGGAACCAGATAACTGATAGAATACTTATATACTTTTTTTTGTAAATACATACTTATAATACATACAAAAACAACCAGACCCGAAACAAATATCTGTAGATCATGCAAACATTTATTCCGTGGCGGGAATCGAACCCACTACCTCCTGCGTCTCAACCTGCTATTCGCCCACTGTGCCACGGAGGTCTTCGTAATAATACTAATTGGTTTGTATTTATTTAAGTATTCAAATTACCAAACGATAATTATGACATACATCTAAAAGTAATAATGAAGTTACATTAACCGAGCCGAAGATTCAAAAGTATACAAACAACATACGACTAAGAAATAACAGGTTTAACAGGAAACCCTTAAGTCATACGCATGCATAGCGAAACACGTCCTAGGCGACCGACGTATTGTGCGATTTTATGCACGCGTGGAGTTACCGCACACGCGATAAACAAAGCCGAGAAACACCACAGAAGAAATAACAATGACTGCTGACTTCAATATTAAGTTATACTATACGTATCGATATGAAACTCCTTTTAGTATTTTTAAGGTTTTGTATGCACAAGCTTTTATATATTTAAGCGTAAAAAAGCTTTGGTATATATGGTGTTTGATATACACAAAAATGAAAGGGGTTATTTTGATGAGCATAATAAATAAGTTTGTGAAATGTTTACCATAGAAATGTGAATTTTATTTTGGCATGTAAAAACAAACACTTTTTTAAACTTATGTTGTGCTATTGCATAATGCTTTCCATTTAACCACAGATACTGTATTGGTGACGGCTCGAGATATCTCTTGTTGTCCCTTTCTAACCCAAAACCCGCGGCCATTTCCGAAAGAGATATCAAATCGGCCTTTATTTTTGGATGTGGATTGCAAGAGTAGGCAGTAAGTTTTATCGAATTAATCACCTAAACTTAGTCGATTTTCTTTAAAATTTGATAATATAGTAGTTTTTTATCGAGTAGTATTTTTTATGTTTTGAGAAACCGTCACTTGAATATAGTCAGTATATTACCAAACACCCTGTACATACCCTCAAACGCCTTTGTATAAAAAAACGCCCCTAAATATTATCTTAGTACTACTGGGCGATTTCGCATTAGATAAGTACATACATCTCAATAATAAAATATTACTACTGGTAGGTAAAATTTGTCATAATCGTTAACTTTTCTACTTCAAAATATTGCGTTATGGTATCAAAATCAAGACATTGATGAGACAATTTCAAAAAGGTACCTAATATAAGTTGAAAAAAGTAATGCGTTAAAATGAAGGATTATTTGTTGAGAAAATTATGCTAAATATTAAAAGTTGGTCATACTTGTTGCAATTACAGGGTCTATTGAACAGTTAGGTTTGGATTCACTTTTGTGAACGCGTTTAGTTCGTTTTTTCCCGTCGAGACTGTTAAGCTTGCGCTATAATATTCGCCCCGAACTGAGATCTCGCGAGTCTCCCATAAAAATAAAAAATATTATTCGTAATCTTTGACTATCAAAATAGTGCCACGAAATGCATAACCAAATAGCTTGACCTACAGTTTCATTCAAATTACAGGTAACGGGGGTTTATGTTAATTGGTTATCCTTTTTTGGGGTACAAATTGCAGTTATTCTAGATTTTAGACTTTTCCTTATATTTGTATCACTAAAGAAAGAAAGAAAGAAAATACATTTATTTGACACACACATAGGACAGACCATTCAGAACATAACAAACATACCTACTTACATAAAGACTATAAATAAAAAAAAAAAACTAAAGCTAGACGCATACCAAATTTCAACACTGTGGGGTCACTGGTGTACGCTGAGAATTTTGTCAAAGTTCAGTTTATATTATGGCTAACAACTTAAAAGCTACAAGGTTTAAACTAAAAATAAAAACAGGATCAAAATGTACTCACAAAGACCTTTCATTAGACGTGCCACTTGACTGGATAGTCGCATTTTTTTTGACCCCTCTTGAACCCCAATATCTCAACCACCCCCCCACATTTTTAGCTCATTGAGTCACATCAAAATTGTGCCATCACTACCTATCTAAATACCAAATTTCACGATAATCAGATAAAACGCTTCGAAAGTTATCTTCGGACAAACAAACATACATACATACATACAATGCCGATTTGCCCAAGTTGATTTGGAGATCTCGCTTCGATCGATCAATTATTACAGAACAAAACTTAGGCAGTTTCACTTCCTGTATACGATAGTGTGCTTCTTCTATCACGGCTCAGTTATTGTTACTGCCTGTGAAGATCACCTTCAGGAAATAATTGCCTTAGATTACGTGAATGACCCACTTCTGCGACATAGAAAAGCCATAATGAGTAGAGGTGATGAATAGGGTTGTTCGAGATACGCGGGCTATGAAATGTTGTACGAGCTGCATTCTGTATTTTCATACTAGAAAGGGAGTTTCACTTCTATTAGGTAGGTATTATATTATGTGCTTAACCATCACAGATTTTTCTAAGGTGATGCTTTTTAGTATTGGATATTTATGATAACAAATAATAAGGAATGATTAAACTACACCAGATAAACCGAAGTTCTATATAATTCTTGCGCATATGCGTAACATGAACAGGTTTACATTTTGTTTTTCGAAAGCAGCAGATTTTTATCAAGTTTATTAACATCGAAAATATAATGACGTAGACCTAACACGTTTTTCTCAAATGAAGACAATGACCCTGACGAATTTAGGGAACTTTAAACATACTCTGAAAAACCCTGCTTATTTATCACAGTCCAAGAAACTCTGGAGGTACATGGGTACCTAGTACCCACGTAAGCAAATGCGCAATTTTGCATTCTAAAAACGAAACCATGTGATGTATACTGTTTTTTCTTTGTCAATAACATCTGAATCTTATCAAATACCAAATAGCAATTTAGATAACATTTGATGAAAACTAGATACCAAAACAAACAAGATGACGTGTCAATTATCTCATTATCTTATTGTGTTGTTCACCTTTGCAATACCTAGAGTTTATATTATCTGAAAACGTATGCAAAAGTTATTTTATGTTTTTTTTATAAAATTTCCTGAGTACGTTTTAAATTAATTTTACTTTGGCATAAAATTACGTGTTCAAATTATCGGCAAAAAACGTACTCTATGTGGTATAGCTTAACAGGTATTCCGTGTGGCACTCAATTTTTTTCAGTGCGATAACCAATCTAAGTTCCCGCTTATATGCTATGCCATGCAAGTCATGTACCCATCATGTATTAACTGTAATTCATTACCTATACAGTAGAAAAAGTTTCATTATTATTTTATCCAAGCTCTAATTTTACCGACGATGCGACGTGCGTGACGTTGTGTACGCCACACATGCCGTAGGCCGTTGGCACAGATTGAAAATAAAAATATACTCAAAGTAAAAAAATATTTACAAACTGTCGACATAACAACACAGTAGTAACCAAGCATAATAGAGCCGCAGGCGCATGCCAAATAATGGGTGGAAAATAAAAACTATCGAACAAACGACCATTCTTCTCACGTTGACGGAAAAACACGCATGCTGCTTACAAAAACAATGAGGTCACTAACGAGAGGTAATCGATGATTATTAGGTTATTGGCACCTTGGAAACGTTGACTGTGTCTACTGGCCTTCAGTGATAAATGCTGGAACGTATGTCTTCTGTTTCAAGTTAATCTTTTGTCAATTCTTCGACAAGACTCATTGGTTTTCTCACGTTGTCGCGTTTACGTTTCTAAACACCCTGTATAATTTATTTAAATGCGCCGCCGGCGCCGTAAAGAAAATTAACTTTATTTTAGTTCACGTATTTTCATCTCGAGTAAAACCGAGTACTGTACTTATTTGTGTAGAGACTACAGATTAATAAAAGACTAAATTAGTTATTAAATAAATAATGCTGAACATTTCACACAGCGCTATCTAGCCCCAAACTAAGCCAAGCTTGTACTGTGTGAACACCAGATAACAGTTATCTGGTGTATTTACTTTTAATTTGTAAATACATACTTATAAAGTAATAAGGCGTACAATTGCTCGTATAACAAACGTCGCCATAAGAAAAACAAGTCGAGCTCATCGAGTTATTCTCCGACACGTTAATATCACCTTCGGGGATCATGGAAAACTGCTGTCATCAACTCAAAGTGCTGCACTGTTAATTTAAGGAGTGAAGATGGCTGGAGTCAGGTTAGAAGAGGGTTAGATGGCGGAACCTCCGGGGCAGATCGTATTCAACCCCCCCCCCCCCCCCCCCACCCCCCCACCCCCAAGAATTAGAAGTAGTCATAAGTGCATTTTTTGTTATAACTAAAACAAAATTAACAAACAATAAATTCAGTGACTGCATAAATCCTCTCTAGCCCGCATGAGACGACTTCTCTAACACGATAATTGTAAAACTATGTTGGACCTTGGGTTTTTCTATTTTTCTTATTATTTGCAGTTTCACTATTTTAATGAGTTGATTACACAAGTGTCATTGTGTGGTACATACCTATGTATATTGTTTTTGTTTTTCATGGTAATGCGACGTGTGATGTGCTTAGGGACAAAAAATGAGATATATTTCAATTATATACGTAGCGTTTTTATTATGTAAAAACATATTCGATAAAGAAGTTTCAAATTCTACCTTTATGAGCCTAATATCAACAACTAAATACATACCTAAAATAAAACATACTCACTCGTGTCATTGTGTTTTTGATAATTTTAGTTTTTATGCTTAAACTTAACAGATAAATATAAATAATAAGATTTAACAGATTAGAACATGCTTGTGTAATACCGCTTATCGGTTTAACTTATTTACAAACTGCATACGTGTAAATTCTTATAATTAAATGAATTATATGTATTACATACAATACATACATATAAATTATTTAATCGTCATCATCTCAGCCCGTCTGATGAATAATGAATAAAATACTCTTTATTGCACACCAAACAAAAATACAGTAACAAAGGAAATAAACAATAAATAACGGTACAATGGGTGGTCTTATCGCTAAAAGCGATCTCTTTCAGACAACCTTTGGATGAACAGGATAAGCAAAAATCAAAAGACGGCGGTGCAAGAGTACCTTTAAGCATGCATAAAATATAATTTTTTTTTTTAATTTAATTTTAATTTGAATAGCCGTTTATTTATCCACTGAATTGTTAAAACCTAAGTTACATAAATGAATTAATATAATAATAATAATAATAAATATATTTTAACAAAAAAACAATACAATACAATGTTACATACATTTAGCAGAGATCTTAACAAAGGAATAATCCAGAATACAAGCTCACTAGCTCCCACCCTAGGTAAAACCTGTGTTGTGGGAGATAGTCTCTTTCGTCCTGTTTGAGAGTGTGAGTGTGTGTATTTGTGTGTTTGTGTGTGTGGGTGTGGTGTGTGGTGTGTGGGTGTGTGTATGTAAGTGCGCGTGTGTGCTTGATGTGTAGTGTGTACCTGTGGTAGTGAGAGAGAAGGAAAGCGATGTCTAGGGATCTATTTTACTAGTGCTACATAATTCTATTGATATAGGGTTCTGAATCGTGTGTAGGGAGGAAGGGGAGGGGGGGAGGGAATTTCAGTATATGGAATAATGTTTATTTATTTTGAATATATTATAACTGATTTCTCTTGTTTCTTATAAATTATTATGTACATATTTTTGTTTTTGTGCTTAAGTTCGTTTTCATTTATTCATGTGTGACTATCACGTTGGTGTGATAAGAAGGGATTCCGTTTCATGGTAGTTTAGTGTTAATAGCCAGGCTAGTAATTTTTTCTTACACTTTTTAGTCGCGAGATCCATTATATCTATTGATTTATTTATTTTGGTGTAGAGTGTAGGACCTACAAAGTTATAATTTCTTTTGCCAAAACTTGTTTTGACTTTCAGGGCGCTCCATACTGTCCGTCTGTTGGAATAAGTAGAGGCGACTGTAATAAGTGAGGTTTTATGGAACTTGAGTATGACTGAGGATAAATACAACTGCCGAACCGTAAGGTGATTTACGTCTTTGTATAGGGATTCTGTAGGGTATCTGTATGGTTTGTGGTAAGCAACTTTTAGTACTGCGCGTTGGGCCCTTTCTAGTTTGTGTAAATATGTTTTGCAAGCAGCGCCCCAGGAGCTAGAACAATAGGATAGGATACTTTGGCATAGTGCCAGGTATACTAGCCTTATGATTTTTACGTCTGTGATAGCTCTAAGGCGCTTGAATATGTGCAGCATTTTTCTGAGCCTGGAACACAGGTAGTCTATTTGTTTTTTCCAAGTGAGATTTTCGTCAATGTATATCCCTAAATATTTAATATTCGTTACTTGTTCAAGTGAGGGGCATGCGCAGAAATTATTGGAAAGGGGATTTATGGGACAATTGTGGAGCTTCACTTTGAATGAACTATGGGGAGCTGTTCTTTTAGTTATGTTGAAGGGTACAAGTTTCGTTTTCTCAGTGTTTAGGGTTAACAGGTTATTATTTAGCCAGCTAAAGACTATTCTCATGTTACGTTCAGCTGTGTCTGCTACTTTTTCCCAACTATCTCCATAGAAAATCAAAGCTGTGTCATCAGCAAAAGCAAAAATTCTTGTTTGGGGCAATCGGAGAGAGCATAAGCCATTTATATATATTAGAAATAGAGAAGGACCAAGTACGCTGCCCTGAGGTACACCAAAGTCCACCTCAGCGAGGTCGCTCAATACCTCACCAACTTTAGCACGTTGTTTTCTGTTGCTCAAGTAAGATCGGAACCAGTCAAGGGCAACTCCTCTTACTCCCATAGTTTCCATCTTTTTTAGAAGTATTGTCCTAGACACTGTGTCGAAGGCCTTTGCTAGGTCTAGGAAAACACCAGCACATTTTTTGCCTTTATCAAGATGTTCTGAGACAAAATTGACCATATTAGACACTGCATCATCAGTAGAGCAATTATTTTGGAAGCCGTATTGGTTCTGCGATAATAGGCCTTCTACCTCCAGAAATGACAGTAGGCGTTTATTGACTACCTTTTCGACTATTTTAGATATAGAGGTGAGTAATGATATTGGTCTGTAGTTTTTAGCGAGAAGCGGATCACCTGTTTTATGAATGGGGCTTACGTTAGCTATTTTAAGACAATCCGGAACTATACCAGATGAGAGACTCAGATTGCAAAGGTGAACGATGGCGGGTATGAGTGTATGTTTGCCTCTTTTAAGTAGTTCGTTACCTATGCTATCCCAGCCAGGCGCAGAGTATGACTTTAAAGAGTATGTCTGCATCTACAGTTGGGTGTAGGCCTCCTCTTTATTACGCCATTCTTTCCGGTCCCTTCCAAGCCTCATCCATTGACACCCAGCTACGCTTTCAAAACAATTAATAATAAAACAATATTATTTTGTATTATTTATTATTATTAGCCCGTAGAGTCCCACTGCAGGGCAAAGGCCTCCCTTCCACGAATCCCGGTTATTGGCTAATTGGGGCCACTCTTTCTGGTATGCATCCAGTTCATCCCTCCATCTCCGCCTGGGTCTACCACGAGGCCGCCGCCCGTTTGGAACCCAATCTGTAGTGGCTTTCGCTCATAGCTCCTCTGGTATACGACAAAGTCAAAGTCAAATATTTTTATTCAATAAAATCACAAGGATCACTTTGAAACGTCAATTTTACTGCCTGTTCCTTCGCGACCAAGCCAGGAAAGAAAGGCAAGAAACAAGGCTGGTTGTTTTTTTTAATGATCCTTTTACAATACATAATACAGAAAATAAATTACGTCTAAATTGTAACATTTTGAACGAGTTGGAGCAATTTCAATCCCAAGCTTCTCTTTCATCTAAATAATCCGATATTTTATAGTAGGCTCTTTTATAAAGATTTTGTTTAATTACGTTTTTAAAGTTAATTGTCAATTTTTGTACATCCCTTGGGAGTTTGTTATAAAAGCGTACACCTTGCCCTTTAAACGATTTACTAACTTTATGGAGTCTACAAGTGGCAACAGAGAGTTTATCTTTATTTCTAGTATTAAAATTATGATCATCGCTATTTTTCTTAAACAAATTAAATTTTTGTGAACATACATTAGATTTTCATAGATGAATTGACAAACGTGTCCTGCCCAGTCCCACTTCAATTTTGCGGATGTCAGAGCCACGTCAGCTATCTGTGTTATGGAGCGCAGTGTCGAGTTTCGTATACGGTCAAAAAAATATACAATATGTAACAAAAACCCCGTCGGATCCATGAAGAGCGTATTCCGTCATAGAAATGAAAGTCAGGCAGATGTATAAAAAACATATGTATCAAATAACTTGAAAGTTATTTCATTTTTAATTTCAAGAATTATCTGAATTTTACCCCAAAAATAGGCAAATTTTACCGAGTTGTCAACTCTCGACATTCAGCTGTGGATTTGGCGGCACGCTTTGTAAATGCCGTAAAACGAAAATCCCCCTTCGGGTCGCACTGCGGCAACAAACAACAAAGGCGGCGCGCCGCCACGGGCACCTTTGTTGAAAGCCGCCAAAAGGTTTGCCTCTCGTTCTATCGCTCGCACGCGCCGACCTCGCTTCAGTTTTGCGCTGTACCGTCCGTAGTTCGTACGTCCCAACATTATTTCTTCGCGAAATGTCATATTCGAATGCGGAATATTACAATGTTAATGTGCTTAGGAAGGAGTTCAAATAATTACGCAGCTGCGCGCAGAGACTATGAGGAGCGCTTTGCTCTGCCTCAAGGTCTCCAGTGCCAGTTAAACGTGGATTTTCATCGTTCAATGTGGTTCCAGCACGATGGCGCCCCGCCTAATTTTTTGCGAGCAGTTCGCGATTACTTAAATGAACAGTTTCCACAGCAATGGATAGGCAGGGGGGGACCTGTTACATGGCCTCCACGATCTCCCGACCTCACGCCATTAGACTTTTATTTGGCACGTCAAACTAGTTGTGTTTAATAAGCTGTATGACTCGGAAGCGGAAATGCGAGCTCCAATCGTCGCAGTTTATGAGTCAATAAAATCTGACACAAGTGTGCTGCGAAAAGTGCATGCCAACGTTATAAAACGGTGTCGAAGGTGCATTGAAGTTGGAGGTCGACACGTGGAACACGACCGCCGAAGTCTTGATCAAGTTGACGTGCTTCTACATACCTAGCAATACCTACCTAAGCTCTTGTTAGAGCTAACTCCAAGTTCTTTTCAGAGCTAAACCAAAGTTTTTTTCAGAGCTGCAATAAACTTATTGTTTCTTGACTACAATCGTCAACAAAAAAAACAAAAGACACGTGCACAGGCACGTGTCTTCGTCGTCAAGTCATAAAGGGCGGTCACCGTCTCCGGCGGGCCGCGTAGGCCGCCGGTGTTGCCAGATGTAAGTTTTAATTTTTGAGTGCCAAAAATGAAATTTAGTTGGGTATTTTTTTTTTTGTTTTTTCTGTAATAGAATTACATGATTGTGACCAAATATTGATACTATATCACACCCTTAAAAATCCGACAGGGTTTTTGTTACATATTGTATATTTATGAATAATAATGTCTGTGCCTTTTCTTATGGTAGTTACGGTAGCGTGCTTTTAGAGTTATAGAAAGGGGTATTGAAGTACACTCGTATGTAAGGTATAGTAATAAATAAATAATAAATAAATAAATATCGCTGGACATTTCACACAGCGCTATCTAGCCCCAAACTAAGCAGAGCTTGTTCTATGGGAACCAGATAACTGATAGAATACTTATATACTTTTTTTTTGTAAATACATACTTATAATATATAGAAAAACACCCAGACATGGAACAAATATCTGTAGATCATGCAAACATTTGTTCCGCGGCGGGAATCGAACCCGCTACCTCCTGCGTCTCAGCCGGCTATACGCCCACTGCGCCACGGAGGCAGTCTCTGTTAATCAAATAAATGTTTTACAGATATCGTTTATAAATCATCCTAGCGTTCCACTTATACCATTGATTTAATTTATATTTCTATTTCTGACGTGTATGAGTCAATGGCTTGAAATAAACAATTTTTATTTATTTTATTTATTTTATTTATTAGCTGGTTCTCTAGTAAGATGGTTGCAGTCAATTACCACATTGATGAGATTATTTTTATTTATATAAACATTTATAATGTGAATTTTATGTTACTGGCAACCCTGGACTTTGTTAATTCCTTTTCTTCTTTACAACAAATGTTTATTTATTTAATTAACAAAACGTAAAAAACACAGCCCTTAATATATTGATACAAACTATTACTAAGCTTAACTTACGGCCAAAAACGGATTTACTTTTTATAAAAAGAATTTTGTTAGAATTAGAAAAATTTATTTAGATTTTTTTTTTGTTGAATAGTCGATTCATTACGTGAGCTCCGTATTTCTATAATTCTCTATAATATACCAGGCTACCAGCCCCAACACCTAGGTCTACACAGACACTTGCCTACTAACTTAGCTACAGTAAGTTAAATGCCTATGTTAAATTATAATACAAAGTACATAAATTGAATTCGTCGCACAAAGTTGTATCATATTATTTTCGATCGAATGCAATCGGCCACGCTCGATCGCTCGTTGGAAATCGTCCCCAAGTAAATGAATTCGTCTCAGTGCGGATTTCTCGTGACTGTACTCGAACCATTTCAAAACTAAACTCACGCTTGGGTTTAGAATTTGAGATGTTTGTCATTTACTTGGACTTTTAGGAATTCGATCAAAAACGAGCAAAAAAATAACAAATTATGCAGTAATTTCTAATATGCAGAATGCTTACAAATTTTATTTACTTGCTAATCGGGAATTTCAAACCAGGAAACTTAAATATCATGTTTTGATATCCTGCTTATTTTATATTGCTAATTAATTTAGTTATTCGTAAATATTATTATACTGTAAATTACAATAAATTAATTTATCTACACGACCAGTTAAATTTAAAGCTTTGCTAGATGAACTCGCGAAAGCAGCAGCACTCGGACTCAAAAAGGCTCGTGATTATGACCAATGCCCGATATCGTATATTAAAAGAGAAATTAGACAGGATTCAATCAGACGATGGGATAAAAGATACACAGACGCGGAGACGGCTGGAACAACGAAGGTTTTCTTTCCAAGCGTTATAAACGCCTATAGAGTCTTTAAAAAAGTAAAGTTGGATAAAATTCTAGTACAAGCATTTACTGGCCATGGCGGCTTCGCGTACTACCTGCATAGATTTAAAATCAAACACTCACCCGCATGCATCTGTGACCCGGAAAAAGAGGAAAGTAGCATACACTTAATTGTAGAATGTCCTGTATATATTAAAAAGCGTGCTTCATTAGAAATAGAATTTGGTAGGGACATGAAAAATGAAAATCTATTTGAATGGCTCCAAGATCCGGAAAGTAGGGACAAATTTCTGGACTTTTGTAGCTTGGTAACAAAACATTCAATAGAAAGAAATAAATGAAGAGGGATGTAGAGGCGAGGGAAGGGGAATCAGGGGAGGAGGAAAAGGAGAAAAAGGGGGAAAAAGGGAAAAAAAGGAGAAGGGAAGGAAAAAAAAAAAAAAAAAAATAACTACATAGGGTATTAACATTGATGTAACACCGTCTATAAATCCATATAATATTAACTGGTTATCTATACTATATATGGTTGTCGGCATTTACCTCAAGCGAGATCTAAGGCCGTAGAACTATTGGGTCCCTCTATACTGTGGTAATTTTAAGTATAAACATAATTAATAATAATAGTAAATAAATCATAGAAATAAGTTGTAAGCAGTTAACGATTAATAGGAACAGTATGTAAGTAAAGTGTGCATGCAAAGAAAATAACAAGCAAAATGTAATAAGTATATGTATAAGAATGTAATATATGATAATAAGAATATTAAGAACAACAGAACAAAATAACATATATACATGTTCTTTCTTATATATATATAAGAAAGAACAATATCTGTGTATAAAATATATTTAATTATATATTAGCTATAGGTATACAAGTAAAAAAAAAAAAAAAAAATAGAAACAAAATAAGTATATTATGTTAGGATATTTTTTGCATCATACTCAATAATGCAGACATATCCAAAATATATTGGCCTAAATTGTTGTGTAAATAATGTTATGGAACTATATTGAATATGGAACCATTATATTATAAACAGAAAAGCATATTAACGTAACAATAGAATAAGAAAATTATATATATATATATATACATATGAAGGGGAAAAAAAAAAAAAAAAAAAAAAAAAAAAAAATCCCTCATTTAATGTTTTCGAAAGAGTTAATATTATTAACGTCTGCTTTTATTGTGTAAGTTTTTATAGCACTCATAATAATTTTGTAAACTGTAAAAATTTAGGCGATCCCATTTATGTAAAGAAAGCAGGTTCATATATATAAATATTTATATGCATAGAAAAAAAAAAAAAAAAAAACAACGAATACGTGGGATTGACGGAATGTACAACAATTACTTCTGTTCATAACCAAACAGATAAAACCGCCCAAGTGCAAAATGTTTAGCTGAAAAAAGTCTCTGACCCATGTCAGAGGAGAAAACAGCGGAACAAACAATAAAAAAAAAAAAAAAAAAAAAAAAGCTTTGCTAGAAATAGAGTACATCATACTAATCTAAATGGTAGTTTCTTAAATTAAAATTGCCACTTAGATAAATAGGACATGAGGGAACGGTCTTGCTGCATCTGCCTGACCCGTGACCTAAAGAAACTACTTAAATAGCATCAAATTAGCTTAATAGGCTGCGGCCCCACGGTATAAAGAAAATGTCAGTCATGGTTTATTTCATTTGCCTATTGATTTACTGGTCTTTTCAATGTCATGTGGCCATATTATATCGACAAATAAGAAATCTATTACAAATTAATCAATAATGGTTCCAGGAAAAAACTGACAACAATTTTTTCTGGGAAATATGTTCAGGAACAGCTTATAAATCAGAATTGATGTAAGCAATTTTCTTGGACCACACATTATTAGATTTAGTTATTAGATTTAGATACTTATTAATTATCAAGTAATAATGTTTACAAAAAACAAGAGCAATACATACTGCTAGGTGACTGTTCAACTCGTTTTAAAAATTCTAGCTTAGTGCGTATTTATCTCCTAAAGTGATTTCCATCATCAGGAATTGTGATAAAACAATGTTGTTTGAATGATCGATTGTCCATAGGTGTAGCCGGTCAAACCGTATACGTTACATTGGTTCATTTGCATTCCTAATTTACTAAATCGAACCTTAGCCCGAAGAGATAATGTTCGATATAAGCAATAACAAGTCGATTTTACTGAATGCGGTAAATATGCTTACGATAAAATTATATTTAAATATTTAAATGAGACTAGATTCAAATTACGAAGTTGAGGATTTGTTTTATTTCGAATTGTAGGATTCTATTAAAATTCATAATGAAAATAAAGATTGATGACTGTAAAGGTATCCTCTTACACCATTGTTCCTTCAACATATAAATGGCAGAGGGTGCGAAGGGGAACGAACGGAAACGACAACACACCCATAAGTCTACTATTATAGCGTTCCTTATTTATATTTCTGTATTGAGACTTATCAGTGCTTGGAGAATCTAATGGCGGAAAATTTCCATTTAAACAATTCCGACGATTGATAGGAAAATGTTTCAATTTGCTACTGATGCTCCATCCCTTTTGAATGTTTTCGGATAATGAAAAACAGTTGTTTGGGCAAGATGTTATCTTAGATTTTACCGATAATGATAGCGCTGTTTCGAAATTATCGATATTAATAAATGAGTATAGTATCGGTATGATCAAATGAAAAAGCTTTTGGTCGTGACGGTGACATCGTCACGTCCGTAATGTTTACATGTTTTCAAAATAATTATCAACGTGTTATAAAATATTAAAATGCTCCTCCTGTTTGTTTACGCTTATAAATTGTTAGTGCCTAATCGGTTCGATATTATAAAGTGGCTATTGTTAGATTATAATTTAGCTATTGATATGTTACCTATCAGTCATTGTATGAACTTGGCACTGATTTTGGGAGATTCAACATTGTATTAATGATACTTCTATGCATATATGAGATGGATATAGTAGCAGATTAAGTCTAAAGAAGAGATGATGTCTGAAGAATGATATGGGTAGGAAAGAAGTGTCACCGGAGATGACGGCTGATAGATAGGTATGGAAGAATACATGTTGTGCCGACCCCACGTAATGTGGGAAAAGGGCAGGAAAAAGAAGATTACTGAGACTTGTACGGTAGATTGATTCGTCTACTTATGTACTGGTCTAATAATATAAAGACAAGCATAGATTTCAAAGAAAAACATGTATATTAATATCGTTGTTTCTTTAAGTTCGTGTAAACTAGACCGTGTTCTCCTTTATTCAGGAGATGCGGCTATTGTTTGTTACTTTCACTATTGTGAAAGCTATGTGATGTCAGTTTCAAGGAGTCATTTCTTTAACACTATTCTAACGAGCTCCTTTATATTTTGACTTCTTCTTTCGTGTTGATGTCTCTAAGGCTATAGCCATTTTGACCAGTACGTCGCCACGTTCATGGCAGCGTCGGAGCAGGTCATCAGTTGCTCCATCGTGCAGGTGGTAGGGAAGGATGGGCATGTAAGGACATGTGCCATTGTTTGGAGCTGGGCACCACATTGGCATTGCGTCGCCGATTTGTCTATAATACCCCATTTAGGTACTAAGATTACACCTGCAGCGGCCGACTTGGGTACGCAGTCTGTTGAGGGTCCTCCACACTGGCCAAGGTAGGTGTTGACCAGGGGGTAGTTCCTCTGCAGGTGTAACATAGCCATTTGGGGGGGCTTTTTATATTTTGACTAATAAGATATATACCCGCATTACATAATTTCAAGTACGCACTTAATAAATATTATATTCTATTGGTTTTATGAGATATAATTATTTTTAATGTAACATTTTCATGTGTTTAGAGAATAAGAGGGAAGTGGATCTCTACGGAAATAAATACCTAGGTACTAGTAATCAATGTCTGTTTTATGGTATATAGTAGGATAATTATGAATGAACTAACTTGACATGCTGCAATGATTACTAATTTTATTATATGAGCCAAGTAGGAGAGAACAATATTTTGCCAGATTTTCCTGTAACAAGTAATTCACTAAAATAAATGAAGTTGCGCCATAGCCATTGGCCGAGCATATGCGTGTATCCTTTCCCTATGAAGGACAAACAAATCAGACTTATTAACTTAATTATTACAGAAATTATAGAATGGCATAAAAAATCTGGTCTAGTATTTTAAGTATCGCATTTACATGTATTTAAATGAGGCCACAAAATATGTATGAAAGAATCCAGTTTCATTTGAATAAATAAGATCCATGCCACTTACAAAGTAAATTATGCATTTTCTTATAAGAATTGCAAATTTTAGCATTGAGTATTATTTGAGTAGGTATATTTATATACGCTAGTTTAGCTGCTGCGGTATTTTTCACGTTATAATTGAAAAAAGTAATTTTAAGGCGTGATATTCTACCAGCAAGAAAAACTTCTTGTTATACTCTACCATTTAAAAAAATCTTGCGTTAAATATTATGAACTGATCGTTCAAGATATTCTTCATATATCTTGAAGGAAACTGCGACGCACATGCAATAAATATTTTTTATGAGGTTTGATCATAAAATATGTATATATACTACTAATATCGTATAGAAGCGGATCTCCATTGAAAGTACGGATGAAATAAGCTCTCTTTCACTGCTTTTCAACTCCCATACTCGTTCGAACACTGTGCGGATGCTGTAAAAAGCACCAAAATCACAAGACAATTTTTTATGCTTTATTTCATGCAACCAGAAATTTTTTCCCTTAGTTAGATATTGGAGTTTTACTTCTAAACCGCATTCAGTGGTACAGTCGTGCTTACGCATTTTATTCGCTGTAATTCGGGTCGCACATCACATACATTCTCATCCTCACGAGAACACATTACAATTAACCTACTAAGTTTTACTAGCCGAATGTACGGTACCTCAACTTTCTTCGTATTCATGGAATTTACTAGATGAACAGCAATTAACCTCTCCTATTGATGACTTAGGTACAATGTAGTGCTACTGTATTTTTTATAGTCTTTTTATTCAGATAGTCATCAAGAAAATTACACTCTTAGAATTATTGATCGATCTCTAAATCAACTTGGGCAAATAGGCGTTGTATGTATGTATGTATGTTTGTTTGTCCGAGGATAACTTTCGAAGCGTTTATCCGATCATCGTGAAATTTGGTATATGGTGATGGCACAATTTTGGTGTGACTAAATAAGCTAAAAATGAGGAGGGCTTGTTGAGATATTGGGGTTCAAGAGGGGTAAAAAAATCCAAAATGGGGCTATCCAGTCAAATGGTACGTCTAGTAAAAGGTCTTTGTGAGTAAATTTCGACTTCGTTTTTATTTTTAGTTTAAACCATGTAGTTTTCAAGTTTATTAGCCATAATAAAAACTGAACTTTGTCAACATTCTTAGGGTACACCAGAGACTCCACAGTGCTGCAATTTGGTATGCGTGTAGCTTTAGTAACACAAATATAGGCAAAAGTCTGAATCCAGAATAACTGCAATTTCTACCCCAAAAAAGAGTAACCAATTTACATTAACTCCCGTTACCTGTAATTTGAATGAAACTGTAAGTCAAATAAGTTGGTTATGCATTTCGTGGCACTATTTTGATAGTCAAAGATAATACTTAGAAAGAATAATATTTTTTTGTTGGTGACTCGCGAGATCTCAGTTCGGGGCGAACAACTAGTTATTATAAATACGGGATTTATCACGTACCGTTCTACTCGTAGTGTTATTAGTTTTTTATGTTTGACCGGTCTAGCGACTTCTTACATTATAAATACGAGTAAGTCTCTTTAAAGTTATAGCTAAAACTGGAAATATACTTACGTAATACTGCTGGAGTTTCGCACAAATTGTCTAACGTATTTAATTTTTGTATTGTACATGTATTTAAAAAGACCTTAAAATGGTAAATTAAATTGTATGTAAACAAACAAAAGTCACAAAGAAGAATTAATATGACCATGATGTCAACAGTGGACTTAAACGGTTAGTTCAGCTGTACAAGTAAATAAATTAAAATCCTTTGTCTTGTAAGTGTTCTTGCGAGAATACCAAATAAAACCACTACTTTGTATACGACTCGTCAAAAAAAGGTACGATTATATATTTTTACTCATGGTGAATTTTTAAGCAGTTTCAATTCAATATTGAATTAAAATTACACCGGTCTAGACAAACCGCACCGTCTAAACACTCCGCAATATATGAAGGCTAAAAACTGGATTTTAACTTAGATATTGGGTTGAAATAAACATATGGCAGAGTCGCTTCATAAAATGTTTAGATTGTTATCAAATCCCTGAATATTTTTTTAATGGCAATTTATTCTGAAATTTCGTGATATGCGCCGTTTGTTCCCGATGAAGTGTTTGATTGCCATAAGTACTATCGTACAGAGGTCGTTAATATTTCACGATGGCGTGTCAAGTGGCAGTTTGTAATGTACCTAGTGCCGTAGATTGTTATACATATTAACCCACAATTTATATTTTCAGGTTAAATATATGATTTTGTTTTAGTTTATAGTACTAAGGGTCAAGCTAAATTCATGGAGTATGACGTACTATACGTATAGGTAGATTTATATAAGTTTATATATGTAAGTACAATATTAATTTTGCCAGGCCCTAACAGGGTGCATGTCATTTAGATTACTTAATCTTAAGATGTAACTAATTTCGTGTCGCAAAAAAATGAAAATAAATAAATAAAAAAAAATGGAAATATCTGACTGCCTGTATGAAACAAATGAAATCACACTTCACACTAATACGAAAGTTTATGCGAAAGTTTGGATGTTTGTTTATTTGTTTCTTTTTACTCAATCACGTCGTAACGGCTAAGCCGATTTTGATGAAATTTAGTATGTACGTAGATTATAACCTGGATTAACACATAGGCTTCTTTTATCCCATAAATCAGGTCACATGGGATAAAAATGGAGTTTCAAGTCAAGTTGCAACAGCGAGCTTAGCTATATTTCTAAGTTACCTACATTTAGTAGTGTAACTCGTACGAAGTCGCGGGCAACAGGTAGTTAATTATATTTAACGATAAGTGGATTTAAAAATCTGAATGAATAGTTACAACAGCAATAAAAACGGAATAAGAAAGAAAACAGAAAACTGATACATACACGATCCTCACTTTAACTAGACTGCTGAAACCCATGTATTTAGTCCACTTAAAACACATATAGGTGAAAATTTAGAAGAGGACATTTAACCTGCAAACAGCAATTTAAAGTCACACACTTTAGTTACGTGTATCGTTTAAAAAAATCACTTTGAAATTGTACCCTCGGTAACGTATTATGATCGACTGATTGCTCCACTTCATGCATTTTTAAAGGTATATCGATTAACCTGTAACCGGGTGTCAACATTTTGTCAGGTGAAAGACGTGTAGCGCTTCTAAAGGGCAACGGTTTATTTATGAGGCTGTTTTCAAAGTTCCTATAAAAAATATTTATAAGTAGGTTTTGCTAAGCTGCTATGTTTCACCAAAATGTTTGTAATACAACTTACTTTGTTATTGTTAGAATAGAATAGAATATTTTCTATTCTATTCTATTGTTATGTTGACAAAATATCAATAATTCTTTACTTTCATTCATAAGCTTCTGAGACATTTTCTTCTGCAGATTCTGGCAAAGGTGTATCTTTATTAATGAGGGCTTTACAATATCGATTAAAAAAAAACTAGGTCCAACCTTCCTCGAGCGTAATAGATGGCGCTATCTGGAGTTAAGCCGCAAAAAAATATGGTTTAAATACTAAAACCTTAAAGACGCAATATCAAAGCTTGTCTAAAACAGTCTCACTTTGTCAGATAAACAAACACAAATGTGTTTTTTATGTCAAGTTCCTCAGCACACAAATTTGACTCGGCAATTGACATTGACAATTCACTTTCCTTTGATAACCAGCTTATGACAGAGCAACGCCATCTGTTAGCAGTTATAAAAACATCGATACAAATGCTCCAACTTGCTTTTACGGCACCGAAATCGCGCGTTTAAATACGCCGTGTGCATAGGCCCTTTGAAAGGTTACACAGAATAGAAAAACTTTACAGGCTATACTGGTTCTTTGACTACACCTAGATATACACGGTGTCGTCGGGTTTCATGTGGTACAAATGAAAACCAGTCTGGTAAAAAGGAGTAAGCGTGTATTTCGTTATTTTTCGTAATAATTAACTGACCGACTGAACTAAATGGATGAAAAATGTTATAGATTTTTCAAAAAGATCAAAGTGTATTTTTTGTTGTTGTTTTTAAAAACAGCTCAATAACTGCTTTTTTGAAATGTTCATCAAGTTATTCCAATGGATTGACCAAAAAGTTATATTTCTAGGTAAACCTTTTTTTATAAATAAATATATCTTAACTAGAAATAATTCTCGTCCAGCTAACGTAAGGAAATTAAATTGTAGATACACAATATATTATATAGTTGGTAAAGTTTAATATTCTAAAGCAATCAGAAGCTGTAACGAGCCAACACAGTAATAAAAGGAATTAGTTCTTTATGACACCTGTTTTTAGTCAGTATATCTTGAAAACAACAATTTGAAGAAGTTATTTCTTTTTCGCGCTATCATGATTGGCCGAAACATGTTTTGCAATAAATATCTTTATAATAATTATAAGCATCGTCCGTGAAAAACATCAACCATAAAATAATTAAATAAATCAAGTTTTTAACCTATCAGTTATTATCAGCCATTGATTTTGATAGCCTCAACCATATCTCTAATCTTAAATTTCGGTTATGAAATACTTTTGACCTTATGAAGGTAAAAAAATACGCAGTGACATTCTATGAATACATAATTTAGATAATAACAGCTTTGATCTCTATATTTGTTAATATTATCGTCTATCTACGAGTATACCACTTAATTTTTTTTAGCCTAAATTAAATTATTGAATTTCATTGTTAAGTCTAATTTCCTGCAATAATTTTACAGCTATGCTATAGGTGCTATACACATAAAGTATTTTTAATTTTAAATGTTCTTTTATTTAAAGCAGAATCTTAAAACAATCAACTCTAATATTATTATCTGTTTATTAACATTTATGTAATTTTCAGGCGATCTATTATTAATACCGACAAAAATAATTCGGCATTCGGTACAGTATACGGGATGTTTGGTAATATGCTGACGATATTCAAGTGACGATTTCTGAAAACATAAAAAACACTTCTCGAAAAAAAAACTACGAGTTATATATATATATTTTTTAACCTATATCTACATTCCCAATGCTGGGCAAAGGTCTCCCCCATGTTCACTAGTTATATTATCAAATTTTAAAGAAAATTAACTAGGCTTAGGTGATTAATTCGATATAAAACTTACTGCCTACTCTTGCAATCGACATCCGAAAATAAAGGCCGATTTGATATCTCTTTCGGAAATGGCTGCGGGTTTTGGGTTAGAAATGGACAACAAGAGATATCTCGAGACGTCACCAATACAGTATATGTATATGGTTAGATGGCAAACATTATGTAATAACACAACATAAGTTTGATAAACTGTTTGTTTTTACATGCCAAAATAAATTTCATGTATATGGTAAAAATTTCACTAATTTATTTATTATGCTCATAAAAATAACCTCTTTCATTTTTGTGCGTATATTATCAAACACCCTATATATAAGTATTATCCTTTCTACGTTGACTCCTTTTAATATCGCTTAGGGAAAGCCTACTGCTATTGTGTAGTGTACTCTACGGACTCAAAGATTTGTGTTTAATGAAAACCTTTTGCATGTTTTAATTTAGATATGCACGTTATTTAAGACGAATAATATAAAAAAGATTGACAACAACTAGCCAAGCAAATCTTAAGCTTGTTTTATACGTTAAATATTTTAATAAATTATATTTTTATTCGGTTTATTCTCAAATGATGAGAGATGTATGAGAGATCTTGTAAATAGAGACCGCTAAAACTTATTTTCACCGTCCCAGATAGATGTTTATTTTGGATATCGAACTGTCGATTGAGGACGTTTTACCGCGCTAATGCGAAAACAACTGAAATGGATGTTAGCATATTAATTTGCGTTTGTAAATATGTACATATTCCTCGTTGGAAAAATATCGATGGCGGTTATAGAACGACCTGAATGTCAACCTGTGGATAGGTTAGAGTCATTAACCGTTCGGAAATAGACAGATTATGTCCCTACCAAGGGCTTTACGAAGTCGAGCGTATTTCATGTTACAGATCTTAAAAACAAGGTAAATTTTTTCTATCGCACGAAGGCGGGTTGAAAATAAATATTGATCTCAAAACTTAGTTTTATTTCACTACTAATCTAAACGAAATATAAATACTACCTAAATTAAATAGTTATTTATTAATCAGTTAATTGAAGTAGTAAGATATGTGTTTCGTTTAGATTAATGGTATAATAAATTTTTCGTGATCAGTTTTCAACCCATCTTCGTGAGATAGAACATCTATGCTACTCGTAAATGACCTAGTGAGTGTTAGGCGGTCTCTTCAAAACTATCACTGCCCTACAAAAACTAATATGAATAAAACAGCATGGTAATGGTAACACAGTATTTACTTTAAACATCATTTTCAACCGTTGTGGCTATCGTCCGTAATAGTCCTCTTTTTGTCCAAATAAATGTGTTTTACCGCAACTAAAAACTATGGTTTGTCGTGCATAATGTGCAACCTATGTAATGAGTCTTGAAGAGGTGACACTTGACAATAAAAATGTTCCAGTTTCGTCTCACACGCAGTACCTAAACGTTTTGTTCTTTAGCGATGAAGATCTATCAAAAACAGTCCTGGATTAGCCTATAAGCTATTTAAGCAATTGCTTAGGGCATCCCGTCTAGGGAGGCACCAGAGACGACCGAGAAAACAAGCACACGAAAGTTAAAGCAATTTCAAAATCCGCGTGTTTTAAAACGTCGTTGACGTCGGTTCGGTCGCAGTCATGACCTCACTTCTTCTCGCTCGCTCGCAGGTGGTTACCTACCCCCCCCCCCCCTGCCGACACGCAAGATAGGGGGGCCCAAGGGGAATATTGCTTAGGGCATCAAGTTACCTTAATCCGGCACTGATCAAACAATAGTAGGTTAAAAAGACTGATCCTATATAACGGCAAATATCGCTTTAAAACTGATTACTTGTTGACCGCTTCTTTACAACTTTCTTATGATTTTATTTAACGTACTAGCTGACTCGCCCGCAGCTTTGCACGTGTGGTTTTTCAATAAAAACATTACTCTACTTCTGCACAGTTGGGTAAAAGTAGCCTGTGTCCCAATACTGGTCATAATCTTTCTGTATATCAAATTCTGTCGAAATCGGTCTAACTGTTTAATCGTGAAAACGTGACAGACATAGGGACAGAGTTATTTTAGAATTAATAATATTAGTAAGGATAACATGGTAAGGGCAACGAAGGTGTGTCTAACACGTTAGCACCACAGATCAGAACAAACCTACTGCTATTTCTGTCCTCACGGAATCGAAACGCTAATTGTATTAGAGAGTATATAATTGCATTTTCTATTTTTAATCCGTGTTTGGATTGTCGTGACAATTGTTGTGGAAAATTTTGTCGCTATCATTGCCGATTTAAATCTACTGACAAGAAAACCAGTAGACTTTTGGAAATTCATAATCATCCATAGCCTGAATTACTCGTATCCGTAGGTTGTACCTTTTTACTCTTCTTGATGTAGGTTTATAAAGGATAAACAATATCATATTATTTATTAATGTACCAATACATTCAAATTCAAAAAATTAACTTAATATTTTTAATTTTGGATTGGCTTCAGCGTTCTTCAGATTCTGTATTCCCTTGCCTTTTAAATTTTATTAAAAACAATTTAGAGATGTTTTACATAATACTAATATTTAGAAATAATAAATTTATACTATTAATAGCTAAATTATTATTATTAAAACTCTACCTACACCCAATTGTTGTTAGGTACATATATGTATTGATTTATTAATTATTCTAATTCAATTGAGGAAAACCATACTGATGTTTTTAACCTAAGCCTTCTTACATTTGGATTTCCTCACATAATATGTTGTTATTTCGAACATTTCTCAGTTAGTAAAATACGTGGAAAAATACTAAGAAACGAATAAGTGGATAAAATTTAATTGTGAATGAATAATCCATTTGCAATATTTTTTAAGAAAAACACCGCTATTCATTTCAATAAAGTTAGCTAGAAAATTTCTTTCTGGAACCCAATTCTGCTAATTTATAAGAAAACCGATTATGGAGCCATACCATTATTTAACGACTATGATCCCAGGGACAGCAGGGATAGGGACAACAGCCCTGTCATAAGCTGTTAAATTTTCAATGGTGTTGCAACCATTGCCATAGTGAAGCGATAGGTTTAGTAGAATGGGGCCCCTGGTCTCTTGCTTCTTGATATGTTCTCTAACGAAGAAAAAGAAATGTGTTACAAAATTTTTTCTATCATTAGCTTCCAACCCAAACGAATACTGCGATTCCAAAGCGTTGTTCGATTGAAAGATCATAAGTTTGCAAAAATAGTTACCATTTTTGGTAGAAATCAGTAAAGTCAGTGTTTTTAAATCATAGTAAAATACGACTTTTCATTAAAGGCTGATTGTAGTTAGTTATTACTCGTCATCATCACGCATTGCAGCACATAGCCCTCTTCCATAAATTTTCAGTTCCAGAGCAGCTGATCTTGTGCGGCTTGCACCCAACTGGTCCCAGTAACCTTTATTGATCGAGCGAAGCGAGATCTCCAAATCAACTTGGGCAGATCGGCGTTGTATATATGTACATATGTATTTATCAGAATATCGTGAAATTTGGTAACCTACCTATATACCACCAGTGATGGCACAATTTTGGTGTGACTAATGTTGGGGTTCAAGAGGGGTAAAAAAAAACAAGATGAGACTCGTTCAAGTGGTCGTCAAGACAGTCAAGTGGTACGTTTAATAAAAAGTCTTTGTGAGTACATTTCGACCCCTTTTTATTTTTAGTTTAAACCGTGTAGTTTTTAAGTTTATTAGCCATAATAAAAAGAGAACTTTGAGAAAATTCATATGCGTGTAGCTTTAGTAACACAAATATAGGCAAAAGTGTGAAATGCAGAATAACTGCCATCTGCACCCTAAAAAAGGTAAACCAAATGACATGAACTCCCGTTACCCATGATTTGAGAGAAACTGTAAGTCATGTAAGTTGGTTATTTGTTTCGTGGCACTATATTGATAGTCAAAGATTACGAATAATATTTTTTTTTGTTTTTATGGGAGACTCGCGAGATCTCAGTTCGGGATGAACCACTAGTTAGGGTGTTTCCATTTTGTAGAGAGCCGTCCAATACTGCGCTTTCTGTTTCTTAGTCTCTACTCGGTAGTTATTAGTACGCATCAGGTATCGAGTTAACAATGACCAACTTTCAGTGCATGAGTGATGGACAGTCATTAAAACTTAGATATACCTATCACTTGATATTAACACCATATGTACCACCACTCGTACCTACAGCATAGAAATGTAGAGAATGTTCCAGATTTCAGTGATAAGGTGCTGAATATAACAATGCTAACAGTACTAATAGATATCTATTTAGATATAATTATAACTACGTGACTTGATGCATGGAATGGAGTTACTCAGAATTTTACGTCTCTGTTATCGAAGTCATCGAATCGAATACACTGATTATTTAATCCACAACTATTATTTACAAATAAGGTATTTAAGAATCTTTGAACCAAGTAGAACCGAAGAACCGTAGAAACCAAGAAATGTCTACAAAAAACATGTTTATCTACAACAGACGCATACTAAATAATATTTTCGTATTCAAAGTGAATAATTTAAATTATTTTATTAAGACGATTAACCTTATTAGACATTCATATTTTATTAGTTGGGGCAAGCAGAAGATATGTTAATGTTGATGAACTTGATGCCTCTCAGGACGGCTGGTGCGACGTTGGCGAGACCATTTCAAAGCATTGGAAAAATATAGAGCAAAAAATAATAGTAGATTATTAAATGAAGGGATAAAGCAGTCTCTTGCGTCACGGGCGCTATATTGAATCCCGAACGTAACGAAGGATTATAGAGTTAACTCACGAGCAGAGCGAGGAAGTTACTAGAATCCTGAGTGCAGAGAGGGATTTAAGCACGCCCAAGATGCAGACAGCTTTATCCACGAGAAAAATACTCTACTTTTCACACTTTCTGCGAGATAAAAACCAAATCTAGGTTAGTGCATTATGTGCAGAGGTTTGTTCAAATTAAGAATAAGTTCTTATTGTATAGGTCTTTTTGGTTCAAATTTCAATACACATGAGGTTCCAAATTGAAATCACTTTCAGTGATTTCAGACATTCAGTACAACTTTACTCCCGGCTCAGCCGTAGGGATTTAATTACCTGCTTTCCGTGAGGTTAACATGACATATAACTTCACATTGTCGAGCAGGTGGTGTGAAAAAATGATTTCCTACTGAAGATATTGTTCAATGACAAAAACGGAAAATGCTTCTCAATATAAAGTATTAAAAAAAAGTATTTTATAATCATTATATTTAAGGAAGCACATTGAACGATTATTATTACGTAAGAACCAATAATTATATAACTTCCCAAAATAAGGTGTCCGAAGTTTCCGTATTATGACGCTTTCCAAAGCGCTTTACGAGAAGTGTGACGTCACGTGCCGGCTGTCGCTTCATGCGTCACTACTGGCACCGGCACCGTGTCACGAATGACCATATGTCATAAAACTAGCAGCTGGCTTTACACGCCTCCACACGTATTCCGACCGCTGATGGGACCGCTCGTCTGCAACAACCTTTACAATACAATTATATGATAAGATAGCTAACGAACTTTTGTCTTGACATCACTGTGATTAGTTGATTACATTAATCATTTATTTTAGTGAACTAGATTGTGTTGCTTGTGTTATATTGTGATATTTTAGTTGTATTTTGTGGATCACTGAACCGGTTTATCAACCTTGCATTTGGAACTTTAAAGGTAAGATTTTTCTTAATTTACGGTTGGAGCATCTTACGATATTAAATTGACTTATCAGAAAAAAATCCATATTTTTTTTTTATAAATTATAAGCTAGCGTTTGACCACTATCTCGCCTGATGGTAAGCGATGATGCAGTCTACGATGGTACACGCTTGCCTAGAAAAAACCTATTCACACGTGACTTCAAATATATCCATATGAAATAGGAAGCTTATTTAGGTAGTGGGTTCGATTCCCGCCGCGGAACAAATGTTTGCATGATCTACAGATATTTGTTCCGGGTCTGGTTGTTTTTCTATTTATTATAAGTATGTATGTATTTACAAAAAAAAGTATATAAGTATTCTATCAGTTATCTGATTCCCATATAAATCCATGTACAAGCTCAGCTTAGTTTGGGGCTAGATAGCGCTGTGACAAATGTACAGCAATATTTATTTATTTAATAATTCAGTTCATTTGCACGGATATCAGATATTCATTAAGGAATTGCTTCTCAATTTAGTTCAATAATGTGACCCAAAAATTGGTTAATGCATCGACGAAAAAAGACCGTAAAGTGATTTCCAGCCACATTAAATCATATACAATAATGACTTTAAATAAAAATCACTTAGAATCTTTGTGATACACGGATTCTAGGAGTAAGATTGAAGGACATCTTCTATATTCTAAGTAAAAAATTTGGAAAAACTATCCAGCGTGAAGCTTCATTTCAAATCAAAATTTCATTGTACTATTTGCTGTGTGTTTTCTATTTTGTCTGTAATTTTTATTTATACGGCGTTGTCATTCATTCATAATAATAAGCTTGTATTCACCCACTGCTGGGGCCTTCCCCATTTTGTGCCATTAACTCTATCTTGGGCAAATCGCATTCAAAAGGATCATTTCAAATTCAAACTGAAATTATTTATTTGGCAGAAATAATGGCTCTAATTTAATCGAGATCATTTTAAAATTAACAATACTACGATAATACTATACATAACTCAAAATAGGATGGTACAATGGGGAATAAGTATGTTTTTTCCCCATAACATATTAAACATTATTTATTGAAAATTATTATTACACTTTCACATTATTGACATTATTAACATTGAAAAAAGTTGGTATGAACAAACTCGAATCAACACGGCGGGCTGAGCGGCGGCTCAGTTGGGGTCACCCTGACTTTGTGAATCCGACTTCGGTTGTAAAATCGTAGCGATTCTCGGAATTGGGCGCTGAATCACTGTAATTGAGATGACTGGGCTCAGGTAACGGATTTGAGAAATGAAAGTTTTGGAAAAATTACGTGAGAATGGTGCAATAGATATAACTCTAGGTTATACATATTTAATTGTTTTATGAATTAAGTTAAATAGTTACCTAATAAACACTTAATAGAATGACGTCATATTTATATCGCATTTTCTACAAGTCTCATTATTTATGACTTAGTGATTTTGATTATGTACAATAACAAGTGTTTTTTAAACTATAATATCTTTATCATACAAAATAAAGAAAAAGAATAAACAGTCGTAAAGATACGTCGGAGGCTTTCGAGCAGTCTAAAATCTCATACCACAGTTGGCCACTAACTCATACTAATCGTAATTAACCGACTTCAAAAATAAGAGGAGGTTCATAATTCGTCGAAATATTTCTGTATGTTCAGCGATAATTCTTTACCACGTTGTCCGATTCCAATAAAAAAATGTTATAATAGGGTGGTTCCATATAAATATGGTCAAGATTTGTTCGATTTTCTGTTTTCTGAAGTCGATTATATTTTTGTTAAAAAGTTACTTGTTTACTTCTTTAAGTAAGAATTAAATAGAATTATATAATAGAGTAAAGTTTCAAAATAGTTATCATGACTTGTTTATAATGTCGTACAAAATAATATAATTTTTACAAAAAAAAATATTCAAAACCGACTTTAAAGTTACCACGAATATTTACACGGAAAACTCAGAAAAAACACGTGTAAAATCCATTTGTGCACCCGAACTTCGGATTGTTAGTTGGTTAGTTTAGATTTTTAATATTTTTCCTATTGCGATGGGCTAGATAGGTATCTCCAATACAATAATACCTCAATCGTAATGTCTAAATGAGCTGTTTATCATTGAGGAGTTAAGAAGGTAGGGAATCTTCATAGCCCATGGTCTGATCAACTGACATGGATGGACCTAAACAGCTATTGCCTGTGATCTCCAATATACATCACTAATTGCAATACATAAGATGTTTGACTTTCAAGGGTTCTATAACTTCAAAGTCCATGATGAGGTCTGTTGAATCACTGTTAGATCCCCAAATAGGTATTCCCTTATGATTTCCAAAACAAGTACTAAATTGCGATGCATTTATTTTCATCAGTTGAGATCCAGTTTATCTGTTCTTCATCATCAGATACTCACCAAACTTATATAACACTAACCTGGAATAAAAAATAATCATCGAAATCAGCGGTAGAGATATCGTGTAACATACATAGTACAAAATAATGAAGTAAAAATGCAGGAAAATTGAAAACCTCCGTCTTTTATGAAGTCGATTGAAAAGTAAGGTTTACCTGGTGATGTAATGGGAAAATATGGTTTAGTTTTTAGAAATAATCATCTCAAACTGAGGTTGATAAAAACCCATGGCATTAAATAATACCGATAGGTATCATGATTAATTATCACCATCCATGCTGTGAGCAACTTCCCCATTGGCATTATGTAAACGTTGCATGTCTGATACTTTCCTCATGTTCTGCGTTGTATTTATCAACTGAATGAAAAATGAACAATTAGTTACAGAACCTGTAGATAATTTATACAGCTTAAGAATAATACACAAAGAATAGAAAAGATGATAGAGCACGGCAGAGAATAACCTAAACTACATTTATATGCATTTACTAAGTATAGAACAATTTGTATGGCGTTACTTCACCAAGAAAACGGCTACATAGTCGTAAGGGTTTTTTTCGATCCACTGAAGCCACCACAAATAATGCAAGTGAAGCCCGTGTTACCCTGTGGAAACTAAACAAAGCCCCCCCCCACCTGGCTATGTTACATCTACAGAGGAACTACGCCCTGGTCAACACCTACCTTGGCCAGTGTGGAGGACCCTCAACAGACTGCGTGCCCAAGTCGGCCGCTGCAGGTGTAATCTTAGTAAATGGGGTATTAAAGAAAATCGGCGACGCAATACCAATGTGGTGCCCAGCTCCAAACAATGGCACACGTCCTTACATGTCCATCCTGCCCTACCACCTGCACGATGGAGCAACTGATGACCTGCTCCGACGCTGCCATGAACGTGGCGACGTACTGGTCAAAATGGCTATAGCCTTGAAACATCGACACGAAAGAAGAAGTATAGAACAATAGTTGTTAAAGTCAATGTTATGAACTGTGTATATTATTGACCGAGCGAAGCGAGATCTCCAATTCAACTTGGGCAAATCGGCGTTGTATGTATGTATGTTTGTTTATCCGAGGATAACTTTCGAAACGTTTATCCGATCATCGTGAAATTTGGTATATAGGTAGGTAGTGATGACACAATTTTGGTGTGACTCAATAAGCAAAAAATGTTGGGGGGGTTGTCGAGATATTGGGGTTCAAGAGGGGTAAAAAAAACCAAAATGGAACTATCCGGTCAAGTGGCAAGTCTAATAAAAGGTCTTTGTGAGTACATTTATATAAACTGAACTTTGACAAAATTCACAGGGTACACCAGTGACCCCACAATGCTGAAATTTGGTATGCGTGTAGCTTTAGTGACACAAATATAGGAGAAAGTCTGAAATCCAGAATAACTGCAATTTCTACCCCAGAAAAGTACAAAAATTAACATGAACTCCCGTTACCTGTAATTTGAATGATCAGCGTTCTGTTAATATATACCCCCCTCCATTATTGTAATGTTACAAAAATCCTCTCCATCCAAAGGTTGTCTGGAAGAAATCGCTTCAAAGCGATAAGACCGCCCATTGTACTTGTTGCTTTGTGAATTTTTATATTTTTTGTTTGTTTCTTGTGTGGTGTACAATAAAGTATTTTCATTCATTCATTCATTCATTGAATGAAACTGTAGGTCAAATGATTTGGTTATGCATTTGGTTGCACTATTTTGATAGTCAAAGATTACGAATAATATTTAATTTGTTTTTATGGGAGACTTGCGAGATCTCAGTTCGGGGTGAACCATTAGTTATTAACTGTACAGCAAATCTGCAGTATTTTGGATACCTTATTTCAATAAGGTACCTATAGAGGTTCACCTCTAAAGATATTTTAATAATTATAATATACGTTGACATAAACATTTAAACCTAAATCAATAATGCCCAACTAGTCTAATAAAACATTGAATTCCTCCTAAAAATATTTATATCAAAAAATTTGCATTTTCTTATTTTATATAGATTTATGTAAATACGCAGTGAATATTTTAACATGTCATCACAAACAAAATCTGATGTCATCACAGTTTTCTTGAGTTATTTTCTTGACAACAAACACTAAAGCTAGGAGATTGATTTTTGTTCCTATAACTCGTTATAACCTATGTTAACTTTATATTTTAATCTTGGAATAAAACATATGTAATATCAAAATTATTACGAACAATGTCATTTTAAAAAACGAGTTTGCGTTGGTTACTTATGGTTATTTTAATATTGAAACAAATTAAATTCACCTTCATACAATGGATCGTTGCTGTTATCATCGTTATCGTCTACTATGTCGACATTCTTCCATACTAACTATTGACCAACCTGTGCCTGTGGAAAGTTCTCCTTGGCCAGAGCCGGATATGTTGCAGACCTTCTTGCTCGTCTGAACATGCAACTCTATACATCCTTACTTATACGTGATCAAACTATTTTTATTTTAAACTCCAAATGTCATAACATTTGAGCTAGACCATAAAAGTCGTTTTTATGCCTTACTTATTTGTTTTTTATGAAGACTAGACATGTCCTGTCTAGGATTACATGATTAGGGTATGTGTCTTGGGGCGCGTTCAAGTATTACGTTCTTGTATAGCTTTGTGAATTTTTATTTTTGTTTGTTTCTTTTGTGCTGTACAATAAAGAATTTTCATTCATTCATGCGTAACACAATTTTTAAAGATTTTTGACCCTCCCTCCCGCGTTACAATGCAACCCCCCCCCCCCATTGTAACGCGCCGTAACGTTTCACAAGACCCCCCCCCCAAATTGCGTTACGTAATACTTGAACGTCCCCTTGTTTGTTGAGGGACATTATCTAATTATTTATTTTTTTAGTAACATAATGTGTAATTACTTAAATCTGTTAAGATACCTATAATATACCTACTTAAGATATTGTCTGTATAATCATTAACTTTACCGGTTTAAAGTAATGACAGCAAGTTAATTGAAGCACATCTTTCACCTTCAAAAATAAGAATCTCTTACCTTCAGAATCAATATGTCAAAGCCGTGTAAATCACGTGACCAGGATAAATCATTTGTCCTCAATGTTCCTGGCCATTTTTCTTCAAAGCCAATGCCATTGGCCTTCAATTAAATCTTACCCACAAAAAGTACTGTCATGTTCTTATTGTGTCTAATCTATTTTCAATACAATAACGGTCATTGAAGCCTTTTTAGTGTTTGACAATGTTATGTAAATGTGTTTGGTATTTCGAAACTTAAACGATATACAGTGTGTCCCTGGATAAAGTGCAACCCCGAAAGGGGGTGAAACTAGATCAAAAATTATCGACAAAAAAATAGAAAAAAAAATTAAAAAAAAATTCGTATATACTTTATTGATGTATTAAAATTTTTATTACTCACTAATTACTCTATTTAATAAAAAAATTATTTCTTCCAAAGTAGTAGGTCTATTTTGTTAAAATAAAACCATAATCATGTCAGATATGTGACGATGACGATAAAATAACTGATTACCACTACTACTACACTACCTACTGACGTAATCAGTGGTCAACTTTAAATGCTCCTAGCCAGCACATTTTTTATGTTAGAACGTAGGTTTTTATTTTATTTAAAAGCTATTATGATAGACAATAATAAAAAGTCATAAAAATTTCTAGTATTATAGGCTTAATTTTAAGATTTTTGGAGTTTATTGGAAAAAAACAGCCTAAAAAATGTAATTTTAATACAAAAATTAAACTTTAAGTCACGATAGCCACTTGTTTGTGAGTTATTTGTTATTTTATCGTCATCGTCACATATCTGACATGATTATGGTTTTTATTTTAACAAAATAGACCTACTACTTTGTAAGAAATAATTTTTTTTATTAAATAGAGTCATTAGTGAGCAATAAAAATTTTAATTCATCAATAAAGTATATACTAAATTTTTTTAATTTTTTTTTTTCTATTTTTTTGTCGATAATTTTTGATCTAGTTTCACCCCCTTTCGGGGTTGCACTTTATCCAGGGACACACTGTATATGACTGATACCAAACAGGTTTAAAGTAAAATAGATATTGATTATTAATCGTATCCATTACGAATCTACAACGCAAATTTTATTGTTTATTTATGAAGCAGAAACTAGAAAATACGAAGGGTTAGGAAAATTACACCTTCAGGCATCACTGGCTAACGAACCTACGTATAATAAAAACTTTTCTCTCTTTCCCCTAAGCAATAAACCCCTAATGAAATCCATCCCTCATAAAATCCAAGTGTTTTATGGCTTTGTTCACAAAAGCTTTAAAGGAGCACCATGTGCCGGCACATAAACTGAACTTAGCCTATTTGCTGCGAATATTTAAGTTTTTAAAATTTTCTCTCTAATGTGCCTTCATAAAGTGAACCTGTACGTGTATATCATAATTCAAGTGAAAGTGGGCCCTCTTTATGGCACTGGTAGCCTGGCACGCATGCAGAAGCCTAAATATATTATGCTTATGATGCCATTGGTATTCCCCTCGGACCCTTGCGGAGTGCCCCTTGCCATTATAAGATAAACTTCAACGTCGCCTAAACTAGACTTACTATATTCTTATATTTTACATTTTAGAAAAAAAACGCCATCTTTGCTCAATTCCGTTCAATTAAAGTACCCTTTTGAAATAATTATAACGGAACCATTCAAACATACAAAAATACTCTAAATAATAAACATCAATCAAATTATGTTAGACAAGTAACTTTTTAAGAAAAGTATAATCGACTTAACCAAACTATTGATAAAATTTCTGATTTTGATGAAATTTCTATGAAACCAATATGAAAGTACATATATCCTTTCAGTTCTGAGGTAAAAACATAAAACCGAATTGCGTCCCTATAAAATTTGAGGGTTGCCCTCGATTTTTTTGGGATCCCATCATCAGGTCCTGACCTGATGCCTATGAGTCCACCAGACCACAATATAGTAAAAAAAATAATTTCTCGAATAATTTTCAGGTGACTTCGAGTAATCGAGGGACGTACTAAAAAAATAAGATTCCGACGAATTGAGAACCTCCTTTTTTTGAAAACGGTTAAAAATTTACGAAAATATCTATCGTCATAAAATAATGGCCCTTTTGGTACCACCTAGTAGACGCAGTAGATTATAAGCATTATGTATATCCAAATATCGAGCACACGTATTCTAAAACGTGCCAGAACGTCTCACACCGTCAGCATTTGCATGGCAGTCAAATTTCAGATCACGTTCGATTTGAGCATTACCTTCATAGAATTAACAGAAATGCTGGTCTTAAGCCATCGCTAGAGCGTGTACTACGTGGTTCAGTAAAAGGCCTGCAATCATTCCGAAGGTTAAGAGCAGGCTTCGCTTCCGGGTAGAAAGGTCAACGTCTCACACACCTCAAAATTGATTGTACAATATTTATGACTCATCCGTAAGATTACGCTATTAATTTATTATTTTACATCGTGTTCAGCAAAATACTTAAAATAAATCGTTATTCCTATCTGTTGAAAGTAATCATAATAAAAGTTAGAAATTCAATAGTCACGTTTAACTATTTGTGACTTTGTTCGATTATTATTTACAGTTATACGTTTTACAACTTGTGTACACGTATTTGTTTAAGGCATTTGTGTCTATATAACACGATGTTTGTATTCAATACCACATTTCCACAATAATGAATAATCCATCATCAATTGAATGGATATAAGTAATTTATGCTATTGAATCGCGATAGGCCGCAAAAGAAGGTTACAACACCACCTGATCAAATGTTCTTACTCATAAGTATTGAACGGAATCAAATAAAGAAAACTAATATATTCTATTCTAGAAACGCAATAATATAACATTAACTTATCCTACTCGGTGATAACAGGTAACTCATCTACAACTCATACTTCATACAATCATCTATACTTGAATGGAACAAACATATTCCATTTTCTAGGCTGAGGTAATAATGATCGGTTTCTATGGGCAATTTTCTTTGAGTGTTTGAGTATTGATTATTTCCTTATCGATCCAACTAATATTAGATATCGTACTCAATGAACGGACATTATCTGATACATTTATTACATACAGACGGGTAATATTAGAAACTATATCTATCGATGAGCTTATTCTCCCTTGAACCAACTTAAAACTTGTCTGCATAGTAGATTAGTAGCCCATATTTTAGCTCAAATTTTCCGTGACTAAGAAATACTAGTTTCGTTCGCGTTGCCCGCGTCTTTGTACGCGTTACACTACTAAATGTGTAGGTAACCTAGAAATAAAGCTAAACTCGCTTTTGCAACTTGACTGGACACCCCATTTTTATCCCATGGGAACTGATTTATGGGATAAAAATTAGCCTATATGCTAATCCAGGTTATAATTTACGTATATACCAAATTTCATCGAAATCGGTTCAGCCGTACGACGTGATTGAGTAACAAATAAACAAACATCCAAACTTTCACATTTATAATATTAGTGTGATAATTATAAAACAAACTAAATAAATCATTTCATTTCTATGGTTATTATATTGGTGGCAATTCTGTTGTTTACGCTGACTAAAATTGTGTAAAATTCGAAGGGTCTTATTTTGTTCACACTAAAGATCAAATTAGAATGAAATTTAAAGTGAAATTTCTAAAATTAAGTAATTTTTGTTATGATGGCATGTTTGCTGGCTAGTTTTAGTGATGAATCAAATTGGTGTTGACTAAATCCAGCCTGCAAACACGCCTTCTTATTTAAAAATACTTAAATTTAGAAATGTCACTTTAAAGGTCATTCTAATTTGATCTTTAGCGTGAACAAAATAAGACCATTTGTGTTTTACACAATTTTAGTTAGTCAGTGTAAACGACAGAATCGCCACCATTATCGGATCGTGATGAGAAATATCTCATCACGATCCGATAATGCGGATGCGTTGCGTGTACATAAGTGATAATTTCTGCGACTAACGAATATTACTTTCGGTATGTATTAAGAAAGATTGTTATAGTATTTAACATACATAATTTGTACTTGGAATAGAGGCTGTACTATTGAGCTTTGCGGCAACGGCGCGGCGGCATTGTCCCAGTCACGCTTTACGGAGGACTGCGCAAGCGCACCGCATACCGGTACTTTTTCACGCTCGCGCCTCCGACCCCACAAACCCTTTTAGCTACAAATTGCCGTGTTCCATTGTACGGAACAAGAAGCCGTGTCAGATATAAAAACGGCAATTATGCCATAGAATAAACACAGTTACTATTTTGTCCGTGTTTTTAAGGCCTCTAAGATGTAGAAAAAATTAAAGCACCCAGTATCTACTTATAGGCAGGAAGAACTTGCTCCGTTCGGATCGTATATTGCAAATTGCAAATTGTTTGTCTCTATAGTCATAAGATACTGTACAATGTTTAAGAGTAGTAGAGTTTCTTGTGCGAGGCCTTGCCCGGGAAAGTAACACCACCATACCCATTTCTGCTACCAAGCAGCATTGCTGTGTTTTGATTTGAAGGGTATGGTTGTCGGTGACATTACAGGCACATGAGGCTTTACAGCCGAAATCCTCAAGTTGGTGAACGCAGGGCATGTGAATCATAGAGCACGTTTCTAAGGTGCGTGACCTACGTGGCCATACTTTGTTATAGGCGATGGTTACCACTTAATATGAGGTGGGCGATATGCTTGTTCCATCTCTAGGTAGACCAAAACAAAAAAAAAATGTTCAACGTCTAGAAACAATCTGGATGAACTTCTCTTGAAATAGGAATGTTCTATCCACGTACCTACCTACATTAGGTATGTCCTGCCACATACCAGTATAGGTAAACTTGTTTTACTTATATTGTTAACTTATACTGGTCTGTAGTCCGACCTACATTATGACCTATATTTCTGTTTTTATTACTATGATGTACTGTCATTGCCATTAAGTTTGTTTTTAGTCTTAAATTTAGTATGTAAGTTGCATGTTCTTCTTTTCTGGTAAATAAACTTTATTCTTATAAAAAAATTAAAAAAAAATCCAGAAAAATTGCGGAAATTAATCCACCTAGAGATTTGATATTTTCGACGGGCGGCGTTACCCATTATTACGGCGTTTTCTAGTTTCATTAACATGTCGTGCGTGTCTGAGTCGCTTTCTAATGATATTTCAGATTTGAATTGGAATGATAGCTTGTAAGCTGATGCACGCGACATCATAAAATTGTAATACTTATCTCCGAGATTTCGCAAATCTGTGATGAGTTGCAGACAATCTTTCAAAAGATAACTTCACAAATACTAAGTCCATGACGCCAGCGTGACTTATTATTTATAGGTTTTGGTGACATATTATGCATTATTTATAAATATCTATTGTTTTGTTGCAGGTAAGCTTCATGGCGTGATCTATCGCTCAGTCATTCAGAACGCAAGGTAAACCGGGGCGGTATCATTACCACCTATTTGCTTACGTGGGTACTTACATTTTATCTGCACATGTGGTGAAGGTAATGCAGGAAACCCGCATCCTGGCAGCTCTCAGGCAAATGCATCCTAAACGTATCAACTGACGTGTACAACAGCCTTACATTCGAAACCCTTAACATTTTGTTCATTCAGAATTTTTAACCCTTGTCGAAGATTCAAAGCATTATTTATTCTTCATTTTAGATTTCATAATACCTACATTTATAGAACTTGTATTTCTTATCTATGGAATACGTGGAAAATAACATTTTCGCGCAGTAAAATAACATTTCGTACGTGTGGAAATTAAATTTGTAGGTTATGGAATAACTTGTAGGTGTTGTACAAATTTTCGCGGCAAAGCTATTGTAGATAACAAAGTAGGTAAGTGAAAGCTCGATAAGGGGAGCCCATTTGTTATACGCAGTAGACTAAACAATAAGGTTTAACCGTCGTCGAACGTGATGGAAAGCACAAACAAGAACTTAAATAGATTTACGAGACTTCAGTAGAGATAAGTTACTAAGCATACAAGATCCTTATTTCAAGTAGAACAACGTATTCTTAGGCATTGGCCGAAGCTGTGCCGAACAGAAAAATATCGTATAGGTAAATAAAACGAAGGAATTGCTTGTGGATGGTCTCCGTTCGGTGAATAGAACCCGCAATCCAGAATATTTCCTAAAATTGTAGTACTTATTTTACCATAAAATCAACAAGTCATGCCTGCTTTACGGAAGTGCGAACTTGTTTCCCAAAACTACACCATCATTCGTAATTTAATTAAACATTACACAGCATTTTATCTTTACAAAATGTCCTTGATTCTCTCAGAGTACTTAAGACAAGTGACTGACGATACGATTCCATAACGGATCGCTTAGAAAATGATCGCAAATTAGACAAATTGAGTGCCTATCTGCATTATTTTATATCGTAGGGATGATAGAATGGTCGATAAGCCCTGTCACTGTTAATGCCATCGTCTAGGTACATTTTAGCTATGAGATTCGCCAGCGTCTTGTCTTGAGTTGCTAAGCCAACAGAAATCACTTGGCGTAGCAGATACGGAACAAAGATTGTTACGCCATCGCAAAACCGTATTTAGCGCCTTCCGCATACGTTACCTATCTATATTTTGATTCATTATTTATTTTGCGTTTGATTAAATTTACAAGCACATAAAAGTCTCATTAGCACTAGGATTTATGACCACATATCACGTTAGATTTTGTGCGTACAGACAGTACTCAGTATCTAATTTCGATATTCGCTGCGGTGCGGACATTTTTTTGCATTTCTTGTTTATTACCCGACTGCCAAGAAGGAGAGTAATGTTTTTAGTCTGTTCATTTGGCGCATCGTGTAGACTACACAGCTTGATGGATTTTGACATTTAATGTATCATTGGAATCATCGGAATCACAAGAGTTACATATTATTGTCCCACTCCATTCTATTCAGTTATTTTTCTGTCCCCCTTACATTGTTTGAATGATTTACAAATGTCAATTTAATTTATTTATTAAATAAATTAATCATAAAATCAAATCATATTTAGCCACTAAATACGTTTAGGCATCGGTGCGCCAGTCGCCCTGTATTTGACAGATAGGTGTTATGTATAGGTAAGGTACTAATATTATTAAGAGGCTTTTAATTTGTATGTTGTAAGGAATAATTTCAGAATCCACTGAATTGATTCTGAAAATTATTTCACTGATAGTAATCTATAATATCTCTGAGTGCTATTATAGCCCATTATATTATTTAATTAACTAGTGGTTTGTCCCAAAGAAAACGAAAAAAATATAATTAATAATCTTCGACTAATAAAATAGTTCCACGAAATGCATAACCAACTTACTAGACCTACAGTTTCATTCAAATTACAAGTAACGAGTGTTCATGTTAATTGGTTATTCTTTTTAGGGGTAGAAATTGCAGTTATTCTGGATTTCAGATTTTTTCTATATTTGTGTCACTAATGCTACACGAATACCAAATTTCAGCACTTCAGGGCCCGTAGCCAAATTACAAATCTATTCGATTTCTACATACATTTGTTGTCGCTGAATCACGTGGTATTTCTATAGCATGTGTCAAATCCCATACATTTTCGGACTTATCGACTAGCGTCATCGCTAATCGACTGTAACTTGGCTAAGCCCTCAGGGGTCACTGGTGTAGCGTACCCTGTGAATTTCGTCAAAGTTCCGTTTTTATTACGGCTAATAACTCAAAAACGACAAAGATTAAACTAAAAATTAAAACAGGGCCGAAATGTAATAATGAAGACCTTTCATTAGACGTCTCATTTGACTTAATAGTCTCGTTTTGATGTTTTTTACCCCTCTTGAGCCCCAATATCTCAACAACCCCCCCAACATTTTTAGCTCATTTAGTCACACCAGGATTGTGCCAAAACTACACTACCTACCTATATGTCAAACTAGCTGTTGCCCGCGACTTCGTACGCGTTACACTACTAAATGTGTAGATAGCCTAGAAATAAAGCTAAACTCGCTGTTGCAACTTGACTTGACGCAACATTTTTATCCCATGGGTCTTGATTTATGGGATAAAAAGCAGCCTATGTGGTTATCCAGGTTATAATCTACGTACATTCTAAATTTCATCGAAATCGGTTCAGACGTGATTGAGTAACAAACAAACAAATAAATAAACAAACACCCAAACTTTCGCATTTATAATATTAGTGTGATTTCACGAGGATCGGATCAACGCTCCGAAAGTTATCCTCGGACAAACAAACAAACATACATACATACAACGCCGATTTGCCCAAGTTGGTTTTGAGATCTCGCTTCGCTCGATCAATTATAATTAAAATCTATCTAAACTTGGGGCGGGTCAGCTAATACATTATAAGTACACGGAAATTAACACATCAACTTAATTCTCATTATTTGATGTGTGCTAAGTACATAAGGATTTAAAGAAGAATCTATAAAATTAAGGCATTGGGTATGTAAGGTAAACTTATTTACTTACAATACTAATATTGATTGATTGATTGAAAATTCTTTAGGGCACAAAAATTAATATATCTGTACACAGGCGAACTTAATGTTAGCATGCATTCTCTTCCAGTTAATATGCACTTAGTCTCTTAAAAACGTATATTACATAATTATTTTCTTGTGTAAAGCGCTGTAAGACGGGCGTTGCCTAGTGATTAAAATATAAGGTTTCCAAGTACATAATTATGCAGCTTTTAAATTAGAAAGTTATAAGCTATCATGTCATGAGGTGATTAAAGAACGTTTTGTAAATATTCTATACTAGCTGACCAATCTGCTGCTTCGCACGCGCAGTTTTACAATTAAAACATTACCCTCCTTCTGCGCAGTTGGGTAAAAAGTAACCTATGTTACTCGGGGATAATATAGCATTTTAATGGTGAAAAAATGTTTGAAATCGGACTTGTCTCCACCCCGAATAGCAGAATAACTATTAAAATATCGGAAAAATTCACGCAAAAAGAAATTATGAAGAAAATTTATTTTCTCATACATAGATACAGCTAATGATGGCCGACCGACAATTCTACGGGGGCGACGTACGTTGGCAGCCCGCGTCATATGCTTGTTAAGGCGGTACGAAGTTCGGCGCGTCAGCTAGTATACATATATAAAAAGGCCGGTATATGGTATGGTATTATTATTCTATATACCCTCTCAAACAAACACCGGTAGATACCTAACTGATAAATTACCTAACCCACATGCATGGCATCCGGTATAGTTGACCAGCTGACGATGGGAAATGCGATAATGCTCACGAACACGTTCATATTACCGTTTTAGCTGTTAGGTAGATAATAAATAATTCTAGAAATTTCACACACACAGTTCTATCGACCACCAACTAAGCAAATCTTGTACTATGGGAACCAGATAACTGATAGAATGCTTAATATTTTTTTTCTTTCATTGAATTAATAATCATCATGTTTAGTCTACGAGTTTAGTCCACTGTTGGACAGACGCGACGCCACTCACAATACGCGCCACTGAGCCCGGATTTACCCGCTGCTGGGTACCTATTATAGGCCTCCCTTGTTTTCTGTCAGCCTCCTCTATCCTGTGTGGTAGTTCAATGAAGTAAAGCGATCCGAAAGCTGGCGCTTATCTAGTCTCTTGGGGACAGTTCCGCCTGGTAGTGATCTCGAGTAGTTGTGATATCTATAGATTGTTTTAACGGTATTTAAATGATTTATCAGTTTCTTATGTATTTTATAGTCATGTAAATAATTGTATATTTTATCTGTTACTATTACTAAAATACTTACTAAAATGATTTTTAGTATCTAACAATAAAAAAATGTGCTTTCTCCCGATTTTCGCGACGTCGCGTCGTCTACCCATCTCGCCTTCGGACAACTCGGATTTCTTTGGCCTCACTTCGGCCACCACTCGGTTAAGGCTTTGCTTGAATACACAGGAATTGTTGATAGTTCAGACTAGCTCAGGATTGTGGTGGATGGTATTAGCTTAGGAAGCCATTGCCCAGTTGTGGATGAAGTGGGGCTGGCGATGAGCATGAATTACCACAAAGAAACAATCACCGAGTACCTAATAAAGTACTTACGTGGTGATGTCAAGGTACTTTTGTGGATAAGTTTCTAAGAACTTCAATTATTATCATATCAAGCACTTCTTTATAAGTAAGGAAGTCCCTTTCTTATCGAATGCTTTGTTTTATCGTAATATTTGTTTATTGTAATGGTCATTGTAAGGAAATGGTCTGAAATATAGTTTTACCACTAGCCGTCAGCCTTTCTCATCCCACTGCTGGGCATAGGCAGAGGCCTACGATGAGAGCTTCGTTGTTGCCATTCGCCTCTGTCCTGCGCTATTCTAACCCACATACGACCTGCGATCTTTATTATGTCTTTACCACTAGATAAACTTAATAAATTACGTTGTAATTATATTAAAAAGTATTATTACCTACGTATCTATATTATATATATTGTATATATATTAGACTAAATAACTCTTTATTGTACACCAAAAAAAATATCTAGAAAACATTTTTTTTATTGGAGTACAATCTGTGCTCTTGTAGAGCTTTTTACTCCTTACAATGTATAGTGGGGATTCCCTGATCTCTAATATTGTCAATCAGATTATCATTCTTTGATCATAGGATGGACGTTTCGTCTCATGTTAAAGTCTTATGAATTATTTTATTACTCATACCTTATGTTATATTATAACGTAAAAATGGGAAAGGCTTAGGAAGATATAGGACGCTCGCCAACATACCTATATGTTTCGTTCACAAAAATGTATGTCGATTATCTAATATGTAACATATTATTGTAATAGGTCATGAGTATAAGACTTGTTTTTGTTTGATCTTTATTATATCATATACGTCCGTATATTATTAGAGAAGTAGCCGTAAGTAAATAAACAAGATAATTAAAGACACCAAATTATTTGTCATTGTAGCAGAGCCAACATTGAAGTAAATAGAGATATCGGTGGATACCTATAACACAGAAGAATGGTATTGGTTTAAAATAGTCGAGTTTTTTCGTGGTTCAGTGAACTTGCGGTCACTGCCGACTACCGCACGATTTCCAGATTATTGTCACATTTTCGGTGCAATGCAAAACACAACTAAAAATAAACGCTTGAAATACCTCGAGATAACGTTGTAAACTCGTCAAGCCAACACCCGGGCGAAATCGCTGAACATTGCAGATAAATAAACACGTGGTTGGAATAACTGAGCGATAACTGGGACTAGTGAATTAAGTTATGTAAGGTGTTGCAATTTAAACTAATTATGTTGAAGGGACGGTTTCTACCCAAAAAATAAAAAAATAAATGTATCCATAAAATGTTCTTGTTTTATTATAAAAATCTCGGGAATATCGTTAAAATGCTGTTCGACGAAATGTAAGGAAACTAGCTTATTGTAAAATGCCACAGATTACTAAAATGTTACTACGAGCCGCTCAACAACCCCGCTGATTTAATGACCTCGCCCAGTCAATGACCTGACCCGGTCAACCAACCCAACCAGTCAACAGAGCGCGTATGGTGCGTAAGGCAGGGTGGTAAGCACCTACATGTTAGGCACAAAAACTCAAGAATAAAGTTTCTGGGATTTCAAAAAAAACATTATTTACATTATGGTCTCAAAAATATACTTCATCATTATTTGTAATTTAAATTGTAACACCTCATATATCTTACTAGCTTCCGCCCGCGGCTTTATCATAAAAAGTAACCTATGTCTCCATCCAAGTTCTAGTTATGTATACTATCTAGAAACCTACAATTTAAAAATTTCGTATCAACCCTGCTCTTGAACATAATATAAGTATAATATTAATATATTGGACTAAATACGGCACATTCAGCGGAGATTTCCCAAATCGGATAAAAGGCAGTTCATATCGAAAATGAATATTTATTATATTAAGCACCGGCTTACTTATATTTAATAGGCTTACTAAGGTTACTTTATGTAAAAAGAAACCTTTGTCTTTGTACTTTTGTGTAGGTTTCATAATCTATGAGCTAGGCATAGCCTTGGGTTATGATGACGAGGCTATGATACCTTTGCGATTTGTCGTGAGAAAAACCTCATTTGAAACACGATATATCATACACTTAATTATAATTTAAATTGTCGGGTAGGATAATTGTATCTATGTAAAGGTCGTTCATTTATTTCGAAGATAATTGGTGATTGATTGACCATCTATATAATCGATTACTGCTTGCCATCCGACCGCAGACCGGAGTAGTCCTTTATTTCTAATAATAATTAGTTCGAGTTTTTTTGAGACATACTACTTTAACTGATTTCGAAACTTTAAAACCTCCGCTAAATATCTATTATGTGCCTATATAGGTACTTGTCTTATATATATATATATATATATATAGTCAAGCGCTTGACCACTACCTCACCCGGTAAGTGATGTGTGATCGAAGATGGAGCACGCTTGCCTAGAAAGAACCTATTCACTCTGGACTTGAAGACTCCGAGATTATACTGGTTCGGAAAAACATATGCCGGAAGTGAGTAATATTACAGGTACATTACAATAGGTAGATATTATGCATTATCAGAAATTTACCTATCACACTAATATTATAAATGCGAAAGTTTGGATGTTTGTTTGTTACTCAATCACGCCGTAACGGCTGAACCGATTTCGATGAAATTTGGTATAACCTGGATCACCACATAGGCTACCATTTATCTCATAAATCAGTTCCCATGGGATAAAAATGGGGTAGCAAAGTTTCTATACAAAAATGTTGTTGGTCTTTGTTACCCTTCACACCAACACTACATAACGGATTGGGCTCAAACTTTGCAGAAGTTTAGTTCTAGACCAAAAATAAATATAGGCTACTTTTTATCATAAGTCATAAAAAATCCGCGCATAAGATATATTCAAAATGACTTTACAGTTACCATCTATCAATAAAATATTTATAACAATAGACATCAAGCACACTTTTTTACAATAAAATACGTACATATTTTTTTGTTAGGCACATTATTCATAATTAAAATTTATTGAAAATTATTTTCTACTTTTTAATTCGGTATCTACACAAGCGTGTTTTTTAAGTTTTTTAAACTATTATTTTGTTATTGACAAATTCACGCGTGTGAAGCCGCAGGCGGAAGCTAGTTATTTAATAAATGGTCGTGTCTGCTCGAAATAGTAAAACCGATAAGATAATGACGACCTCCGTGGCGCAGTGGGCGTATAGTCGGCTGTGACGCAGGAGGTAGCGGGCTCGATTCCCGCCGCGGGACAAATGTTTGCATAATCTACAAATATTTGTACCGGATCTGGATGTTTTTCTATATATTATAATTATGTAATTAAAAAAAAAAGTATATAAGTCTTCTATCAGTTATCTGGTTCCCATAGTACAAGCTTTGCTTAGTTTGGGGCTAGATAGCGCTGTGTGAAATGTCTAGCAATATTTATTTTATTTATTTTTTTATTCTATCAATTATCTGGTTCCCATAGTACAAGCTCTGCTTAGTTTGGGGCTAGATAGCGCTGTGTGAAATGTCCAGCAATATTTATTATTATTATAATGATTGTAGAGGTCCTACCCAGGCTTCATTGATAGACTCGGTGCAAAAGTGGACTGTATTTATTTTTCTTCTTAGTTGCTAGTTTACAAGGTATAAATCGCGTTCTTGAATGATCACAAATTTCTGCTTGAAAACGGTCTAGCTTTATACAAATCTACTCCTCGCCCTAGCCATGGTGCGGGGATCGTAATCCACGCATTCACAAATCGTTTTATATAATTCCTAATACATCGAAGCTTCCAGCAAAGTTAGACGGGGACTTACATGTAGCTATCTCACTCTTTTGACCTTTACAAGTTTAAACTGTTACAATCTTAGCTACCTGTTAACATTTGAATCTGATTCGATCTTAAAACTACCTAATATACATTTCAAATCTAGATTCGATCCTTCCCCGTCTTTGATCGTCCGTTACAGTCTCCCCCCGGCGCAGATCCTCGCAGCCTTCTTATTCAATCGGGAGGACGATCAACCTTCTCACTGGCCTCCGGAAAACGCCTCCCCGCGTCCGCACCTCAGCGCTCCGAACTACTCCGTCCGGACCCGTAATCACGCGCTCGATCTGGCCCCGCGGCCATACGTTCCGAGGTAGCAAACCGTCCGCGATTATGACGACGTCCCCTTCTTTGATGTTCTCTTGCTGTCTTCTGACGTCACCTCGCGGCGCCAACGTAGGCAAGTACTCGTCGATCCAGCGCTTCCAAAAAGAGTTTGCCAGAGCTTGTGCGGCGCGCCACGTCCTTCTGTCGGCTACGTCGCAGTCTCCCACATATGGCAAACCTACTGCCGTCCCCAATAAAAAGTGGTTCGGCGTTAAAGCTTCCTTTTCCTCTGGGTCCACGGGTACATGCGTTAAAGGCCGCGAGTTTACGGTGTGCTCGATTTCTGTTATTAGCGTATTCAATACCTCCTCTCGCGGGGCACGTTCATTTAAAGTGATGGCTAGGGCTCTCTTCACCGTTTTTATCATTCGCTCCCAGGCTCCCCCCTGGTTTGGTGCACCAGGGTCGATGTACCGCCACTCGATCCGCTGTTTAAGTGCGTACTCTTTTAGGCCTGGGAGCCATTCTTCGTAAGCCTTTTTTAGTTCCACTTCCGATCCGTGGAAGTTCGTTCCGTTGTCTGACACGATTGTACGAGGAGTCCCCCGTCGGGCAGCCATTCGCCTGATAGCCATAATAGCCGAGTCGGTGCTGAGACTCGCTATAAGCTCCACGTGTATAGCTCTCGTTACTAGACACGTAAAGAGCATACCCCATCGCTTCTCACGGCGCCGCCCGATCGCCACCCACATAGGGCCAAAACAATCGATGCCGCAGTTAGTGAAGGGCCTCGTGTTCATCTCTAGGCGAATCTTCGGCAAGTCGCCCTTTACTGGCTTCTTTGGGTTTGCTCTCCTTATCTTACACAGCGTACAATCGTTCAGAACCGTTCTGACCGCCGGACGCAACCGCAGTATCCAAAATCGCTGGCGCAGATTGTTCACGATCTGTTCTCTGCCCGCGTGCTTATTCTTCTCATGTTCCCGTCTGATCAGTAGACGTGATAAGCGGTGCGCTCCGTCCAGAATGGGTGGATCCTTCAGGTGATCCGGTACTGTAGCGGCGTTGATCCTACCGCTCAGCCTTATTATCTCCATATACATGTGCATTGGCCGCTAGCTCTTTTGGTGCATGCGCTCGGTTCTCCGGGGTAATACTATTCAGTAAGCCTTCACAGTTTGCGCTCCAGCTTGCATGTTCAAAACCCGCTTGTTGATGCTCCTCTTGCACTTGTGCTATAGCTCTGGCGGCTATCTCTTCCGTTTCAAAGCTGTCCACCCAGTCGTCCATGTAGTGGTTCCGAGTTATAGCGTCAAACGCTAGCGGGTGTGTCCGCTCGTGATCTTTCGCGTTCCTGTTCCTGACGCTATGAGCCAGAAATGGAGAACTTCTCGCTCCGAATATCATGGACTTCATCATGTACTTCTGCGGTGGATCTGTTCGGTTGTCGCCGCGCCATAGAAAGTGTTGGGCTGTACGGTCCTCTTGTCTTATGGTCACCCTCAGGAACATGTCCCGAATGTCTGCAGTGACCGCGATCGGCTTCGTTCTGAAGCGAAACAAGACGCCATGTAATGTCTGTAGTAGATCTGGTCCGTCCAGCAGCGCGTCGTTGAGACATGTTCCATTAGCGCGCGCGGCTGCATCGAAAACCATTCTAAACTTCCCCGGCTTGTTGGGGTTTGTCACCGCGAAGTGAGGGAGAAACCAGAGACGTTCGTTCTGAGTCTGTTCCTCCTCGCTTTTTTCTGCATATCCCTTTTCTAGCAGCTTCTCCACTTGCGCGGTGTATGCACTTCTAAACTCCGGCGATCTGTCCATCTTACGTTCGATCCCATGTAAGCGTCGTATGGCCATGTCGTAGCTGGGCGGCATCTTCACCTCATCGCTGGCCCAAGGTAGTCCCACTTCAAAACGACCGTTCACTCGTCTCGCTGTTCTGTCGAAAATGCTTTGAGCCCGCTCATCCTTTGCGTTTGGCTTTCTTTTAATTGAAACGCCCAAAGCATCTATCTCAAAGTGTGCTTTCACGAGCTTGCTTAATTCCTCGTCTTGGTCGTTCAAAGTATGTCCGTTCTGGACACCTTGGCACGTATGGACGTGTAGTACCGTCTCCTGTTGTCTTATTGTGCTCCTGGGGATTGATCCATGGATAACCCATCCCAGCTGCGTTAGTGATGCAGCTGGCTGGGTTCTCTTCCCTGTCAGAAGCTTCCTCGTCACAATAAGATGCCAGTTGTCGGCCCCGATGAGTATGCGTGGCTTCGCTGACGCATAGCACACGGCTTCTGGACGGAGTTTCTTCAAATGCGCGTATTTTAACACATCGGTACTGACGAGTTGATTTCCTAAGGTCAGGTTCTTCACAGTACGCGCTGTGATCCGATGTGCGTCCGACTTGTGTCCTCGGATCACGATATCCACTACCCGGCTCTCGGGTTCCCTCTGACTAGTCGTAGCCCCCACGATGTTCAAGGCTTTTGTCGGGCCTTCCGTTCCGATCATCGCGGCGATCTCTTCATCGATCAGAGTTATCGTTGATCCTTCGTCCAGTAACGCATACGTATTCATTTCCATGCCGTTACTGCCCTTAATCACGACTGGACACACCTTCAGTAGGACTTGATTCTTTGCTGTTACATGCGCAGATGCAGTGATGGCTGATTCTTCGGTCTGGCCCTGCTCACTGGCACCCTCGTTCCTTATTTTCGGCGCATGTAACAGTGCGTGATGCGGACGTGTGCATTCACCTACTCCGCATCGCTTGCTCTTGCACATAAAGCGTCTATGCTTGCTGTTCAGACAGCGGAAACATATGCCTGTCTCTTTGGCCCATTCCCATCTCTTGTCTACTGGCATCGCCGTGAGCTTTCTACACTCGACGGTTCTATGGTCGCCCCCGCAGCAACGGCACTCGTTCTTGTCCGTTGCTGCGTTCCGTCTCGTTGAGGCTTCCTCCTCCGATGCCGCGTTCTGTGTAGCGTACACCGACCCACGATTTCGTTCGTTCACCCTGGGTCGCTGCTCTGTAGGTCGGGCCTTTGAGGTGCTCTGCGAAGGCGTAGCTGTATACGCGTATCGCATTGCGCGATCTGCCTCTCTCATCAGGAACTGGGACAGCGTCAATATTTCTGGTTCATTGATGCTGCCAAATTCCTCTGCATAGTCGCACCATTTTGATCGGATGTGCGGTGTCAACTTTTCGGCTACCTGTCGCGCAAACATCGGGTTCTGCAGGTAGCCGCGTTGGTCCATACAAGAGATGGCGGTTACTACGTTCTGTAGTTTGATGGCGAAAGCGTTTAATTCGCCTGCGGTCGCGCCCAGTCGCGGTAGCTTCTTAATCTCTTCTAACGCGTTGTCTATAATCATCTCTGGGCGACCGTAACACTGCTCCAAAGTCTTCATTATAACTGCCGGTTCGGTTGCAGTGTATAACAAAGCCGACACTGCTTGACGGGCTTCGCCTTTCAGGCATGTTCTAAGCCTCGCTAGATTCTCAGCCGATGAGATCTTGTGGATGGTCGTCGATTCCTTCATGGCTGCCTTGAACGGTAGCCAATCCCCCGCAGCACCTCCGAATACAGGTAGGTCGTACGTCTGTCTTGGAGGTGGTCTACGGTGAGCCATCTTCTCTATGGCTTCCGTTAACCGATCAATCCCTCTGTCTCGCGTTCGGTCCGGCGTGAGTGATCTGTCTCGCAGTGTTCGTGGTTCAAAAGTGACCCGATTGTTCGTAATCGGAGGATACCGCTCCGTATTCTGTTCTCTCGTGGTCGATGAGAGATACCTGGTATCCTGATCCGTCACTTGTTCTGGCTCCCCCCGTTTATGATGGCGTTGGAGCCAGTCCTCTATTCTGTGTTCTGTGTCTAGTGCTCCGTTCCGTGCACCCGTGCCCTGGATGCTTTCTTGTTCATCTTCTTCCCGTATTGTAGCGACTTCGGCAATCAACCTCTTCCTTATAAGTTCCGCTTGAATATGGAGCTCTTGCCTCTTAATCTCGGCAAGTCGTTCTTCAGCTTCAAATTCAATTTGCCGTATCCTTGCTATCGCGCTGGCGCTGGAGCGTTGCGAGCGGACGGACGGGGCACGCCGGCGTTCGGGCTCGGCGTGTGTGGTCACTCGCGGTGCTACCTCGGTCGCGGGCGCGGGCGCGGTCGTCTCTGACGCTACGCGAGCGGAGGAGGGTCCCGCTTCGGCGGGTCGCGGCTCAACGGGAGCATTCGGAAGCGCGGGTTCGGACGGGGACGCGGGGTAGTCTTCGTAGACGCGAAGTGCAGCCTTCTTCCCCCTCGTCACTGGTGGGCTCCTGGTGGTCATCTTCTTCAGCACTTGATGCCCCTACCTACCTAGCGGTCCCTAACACTAACACTAAAACCGCCCTAAGGCGTTTACCCGCTATTCCGACCGTTTGGCACCGTTAGGTGGCCGGAATAAACGGGCCGTGGACCAGCCACGTAAGGGGGTGGGGGGTCTTCACTCTTCGGGTGACGTCCTCGTTCGGTTGTCTTCAACGGACGCGGGCTTATCTTCAGGCACCCCGTGCCCTTGCGCCGGTCTTGACAACGTCGCACGTCGCACCGTTGGGTGATCTTCAGGCACCCCGTGCCCTTGCGCCGGTCTTGACAACGATGCTCGTCGCACCGTTGGGTGATCTTCAAGCCCGCGCCGTCTCTTCAGTGGTTATACGATGTAACTGTTTCTTGAAACCCAGTGGAGCGGGTCTTGTCGGCTCCGCAGGAACAACTGGTCCGGTCGTCGCAGGAACGGCTTATCCGGGTCGGAGGACCAAAACTTGTAGAGGTCCTACCCAGGCTTCATTGATAGACTCGGTGCAAAAGTGGACTGTATTTATTTTTCTTCTTAGTTGCTAGTTTACAAGGTATAAATCGCGTTCTTGAATGATCACAAATTTCTGCTTGAAAACGGTCTAGCTTTATACAAATCTACTCCTCGCCCTAGCCATGGTGCGGGGATCGTAATCCACGCATTCACAAATCGTTTTATATAATTCCTAATACATCGAAGCTTCCAGCAAAGTTAGACGGGGACTTACATGTAGCTATCTCACTCTTTTGACCTTTACAAGTTTAAACTGTTACAATCTTAGCTACCTGTTAACATTTGAATCTGATTCGATCTTAAAACTACCTAATATACATTTCAAATCTAGATTCGATCCTTCCCCGTCTTTGATCGTCCGTTACAATGATTGATGGCAAAATTGACAAATAACTTCAAGTTTCATTTCAGAAATGTAGAGCTGTAGGTATAGAGCAAGTTATTTATTTGATGTTTATTTATGATTAGCTTATCGTACTCGTAAGCGAAATAATTAATAGTGACATGTTTTCGCCTGTTTCGAGACATGTTTGGTATTTAGAAACAATTCTCGGCGAGATAAGCTTGTTTATAGCAAAAAGTAGGTAGTAGTAACAATAAACATAATCAGCGCGTGACAATTAAAAATATTCACCTCCGTTATTTTATCATCTTTGCCGCATTTCAGTGCAAACAATAACCTATCAGCAGTTGAATCTCATGTTATAAAGATGATAAAAATGTACCTATACGCTACCTAGTAAGTTGATAATGCTTTTTTCGAATAGTTTGATGTTATTAATATGTATTATGTTGTCACTAGACAGATATTTTTTTACAAATGTTTTGTAAAAAAAAATCTGCCTAGTGGAAAAAGAAAAATTTCATCACATCGACCAATGATGTTCCAAAATGACATTCAGAAGATAAATAATGAAATCCCTCAAATAAATCGATATTAAACTTAGTATGGATTTGCCTGCCGATACATATAGGTATGTGAAATTAAGTCGATCAATTTTATTATTAAATTCATCAATTATTATCAATATTTATAAAAAATATATTATTTATTAAATATATAAACATATACATGCACACACACACACAATTGCTTGCATTATGCCATAATTTATGCTTTACGTGAACTGGAGCATTGGTTGTTTATAATCTTATTTAAAGGTATAGTTTCATAGGTATCCTGGTTTGTAATATGATTATAATTTGGTATTTACACGTTCCGCTTAATATCTAAATTTGGTATCTCAGATGAAATCTATTATTGGCCTTACTATATAAAGTATTAACTCTTAGATTTAAATAAAATTTGTAACTCTGTTGATTTCCTAATAAATAATTGAAATAAAATGAAAATCAATTTTAATTCTCAAATAAATCAAACGCCAGACGTCGAAAAATAAAAATGGCACAACTAAGTAATACCGCGTAGGCTTAATCCATTTAAGGAATATCATCGGTTTAATACCGACGAAGCCCTACGTGTCGAGCGAGACCGCTTACAAGTGTTACCGCTGGAGCTATGGTTGGGCCGGCAGGAAGGTAAATCTGTTCTTATGATAATCCAACTGAAACCTACCCAAAGATTATGATGTGCTAACCGCCTAGGCAGGTGATTGCCAAGGTTTGTGTAACCCTGAAATCGGAAAAGGAAATGAGGATGATAGAAGTGGAAAAATAGTGAACACGTAAGTTTTGATAATTTGGCACTTCTACCATACTCACTTCCAGCCCATAGAAGTAGAAGTTCTCAGAATAATAATGCATTTTATATAGAAAAAACTCCTATATAGGAGTTTTTTTTCCGAACAATTTGTTTCAGCCCGTTTGGACTCTTTGCTGGGCCTCTATTTATGCCACCTCTATCTATCACCACAAAGATTTAAAAGAAAATTCAAAAATGATTCATAACTATTCATAAGTCATTCAACATTCACATTCATTAGTCATAACTAATAAACAATTAATTTAAAAAGTTTTTAGATACGGTATAAGTTTTAATCAAGCGCTTCAAATCAATTTGAAATGTTCTAGTTTAGTTACTTTTTGAAAATCGTTGTTACAAAGGAGGAGGTAGGTAGAGTAGGTACTAGTCTTGAAACAATGCTCTTCTATGATCGCATTTTCATCCAAGACAAATTTTAATTTCGCCAATTTCAAACAAAACCAAGACGAGTGACTAATACGTAAACACGAGTAGGTAATACATGCTCATAATACCTTCTCATAAATCATACACCGTTTTATTAATAGACATACCTACATACCTACATAGTTTGGTCTTAACTCCAACTCAGCATAGTTTGCCTATAATTTAGATGATTTTGTGGCTGATTATTTGCAAAAATTCTTTGACCTGTTATCATAATGGTGTCAAACTCTAGAAGCAATACCGTATCAGATAGGATCATTCTTCCGTTTGACACAATTCGATAAGATATGTATAGTGGTAAGACGAAAGTGAAAATACATAATCAGTCAACTTACAATATTGTTCTCAGAAGCTAGTGTTTATACTTGTAGATATCTATTTGCCAAAATCCGCGGAGATTTTGTGGAGTCGGAAATCCATTAATCCTCATAACAAATGGCGTGGGACGTGCTCTATCCAGTTATGTTTGACAGCTCAGGCAGGAGTGTTGTTAGGGGACAAACTCGAGTTTGTGAGTTTCTTTTGTTTTATAAAACTCATAGCAAAGTGTAGAACTAGGTAAGATTATGAACTCCTTTAATTATCAACAAATATCTGCAAGTATCCTTCAAACGCGCTCTTTAAGGGTGCGTAAGCATCATCTTCGTTGATTATAAATAATGTATAATATTGTTGGATACCGGAGACGCGTGACCAAGCCGGCGCCACTCGACCGCACGCGCCGAACTTGACCCACATCTCCTGAGAGTCCATTGTCTTCGCAACAGCCTCGATCAGCTTGACGACTCGCCATTACTTCGCATAAACCTCCTCTTATACGTCTCAGAAAACAATTGTTCATCCGACAGTGCTGACCTCCGCAGTTCGCACAATCACAAACTTATCACAAACAATTTTAACTGTAGTGCTACAAGCAAAATTACGTCGCGTCATCTAATTGTACACTTTCCCAGCTTTCTGTTTGAGCGCCGGTTTGTGTGAGCTCAATCCCGTTACTAGCGATGCCCCAGTAAACTACATTTTCCATATTGTGATGATTCCAACATGCAGAGCGCTTAGCTTTAGCATAGGTACTCATTTGGAAAAGTGAAATTGGTTTGTGATTGTGCGAAATGTTCAATGGACTATACAAATATGCAGCCGATATGTTAAACATGATTCAATGAAAATGTATAGAGAGCGGTTTACGGTAAAAACTTCCCCGTCATTAATACACATATCGCTCATTACCACAAGACTACAGGAAAGTAGTGCATAAGAGTCTTAACCTTAACTATGATGGTAGATAGCGGTTGGAAATCCCATTAAAGGTAGTGCACATTGCCGCTAAAAAAAACCTCATCCTTTTCGATCACCTGATCGAAATCTAATCAATCTATTCCTTCAGTACTGGGACTAAAAATAAACTTTTCTTTATTCCAGGCATGTCCCTAGACGAAGGTAGACAGTCACAGAGGCCGTACAGATATGGCATGGTGCTGCTCTGCGCGGGTGCGCTCATCAACTGGCTGGGCCTGGCTGAAGACTACGCGGAGCCCGTGAGATACGTGGGCGTGGCCTGCATCGTTGCAGGAGCTCTGCTCATCTGTGCGGCCATGTGCTGCTGGCTGCAGTCGCCGGCCCGGCAGCCGCAGGCGGACCGCACCGATCCTGACACACATCAGGTAAGGACGTAGTTAGCGCAAAACTGCCGCGTGGCAGACGACGATTTAGATAGTTACATAGTACCTAGTTCCACATGCTTCTTTCTGTGACATACTGCTGTTTCTTGGAGGGACAAGGATATTCCACTTATTTTGAAAAAGATTCGGTATTGTATTATTTCTCAGTAACCAATATTTATGTAGGTAAGTATAGATACTTCCCTTTTCTATGAATTGGATGATTTGAGAACATATTTTTTATTTAAAGAATTTGGGTTTTCTTGAGTTTATTCATAAGGTCACACGGTTTCATTGAGTTAATAGGTAAAGCATTAGTCGACGGAACACAATCGCTTCGATTAAGCGTTAACTTCGAGATTAATGTGTTTAATGATAATTGCGAAATCCGATGAACAGTTACTAAACGCAACTCTCATTGTAATCCAACCAGAAAGTTGCTCCGTAACCTTTAGAACCGAAAGTGCTCATGATGAAATTAATCGCCCTTGGCTCATAAATTGCCAAAGTCTAGTGTATCCTACGCACAATCACAGCAATTGGTAGATAAATTGGCCATTTGATCACAATCAGACTTCAGTAGGTGGACTTCAATATAGTTTGATCGTGTTCATGAGGTCATGACAGAAACCCAAGACTTATGCACATAGCTGCATCTACTTACTCACAGACGGATTCGAAACCTAATTTAATCTGGCTTTTTGACGTATAATTACTTAGACCTAAAAAAATATTGATCTTAAGCTGGCTTGCACAACGATCACTGAACGTACCTGTTTAGCGACTAACTATGACGTATTTGTATGAACTACTTAAATCATATTTAGTCAGTAAATACGTTTAAGCATCATTGCGCAAGTCGCCCATAATGAATGAATGCATAGAGAGAAATCCCAGATTTAGCCCTAGATTATAATCTGATAATTATCAGTCCGGTATGTACCTAGGTTAATTTTCAAACTGAATGGCAAACGAGATCCCGTCTTTCTTGAGTAACTTTAGTTACTCAAGAAACACTGGGTCTCGCTTGGAAGAGTTAATATCTGGTAATATTATACCAATATGTTTCCGCCGGGAAGATGGGTCAACGACATAATAAAAATCACAGGTCGTATGTGGGTTAGAACAGCGCAAGACACAGGCGAATGGCGAAAACGAAGAGAGGCCTATGCCCAGCAGTGGGATGAGAAGGGCGGATGATGATGATAATATATTTAGTCTTCGTTCTAAGCTATATAGATGATGATGCTAAGTATGATAGATGTTGTAAGATTTCCTCTGTTTGTTCCAGATCGACGATCCAATCCACGTAATTTCGATGCCTGACGAAGAAACAATGCAGCAGAAGCCGCCGGACTACGACACAGTCGCCGGAGCTCCCCCTACCTACGACGACGCCATCAAACTCAACCCGGCAAGACTTTTGCCGGCCTCCAGCTCAGCTCGGCACGAGGCCGCTCGCAGCGCCGCCTACATACCGGACACCATCATCGTACCCGGCCAGCTGGACGAAGCCCCGACCACTCCTATTACAGTCGCCCCCGTCCACAGATCGCAGATCCCCAAAACCCCTCCCCCTCCATATAACCCCACACACGCCATCAGGTGAAAGACTCGCCGATGATAAACTTTAAATCGACTGCTGTTTCATGTGATGAGTTATGTGAGACTCGTAGACCGCACTGTCGAGACGTCGACACTGTTAGGTATAGTGTTTGTGCGTACATATCCATACATGATACTTTTATTAGACGGTAGTGTCGAACTTATGTGATACTATGGAAGATTAGAACCTAACCTGTATGTAAATATTTTATAAAGTCTTTGTAAGGTTAAATAAGTTGATCATCTCTTCCATTAAATTGTAAGGTATATTGGAGCACTTCTAGTTCCAAATGACTAGTTATAAGTCTCAGATTGTTATCACACTGTACATATCTCTTAGCAGTTTTATATAAGCAAGTTAACCTGTGCCATCTTTGTGAATAACTTCTCACTATTGGACGTGTTTTGCACTTTGATATTTCTTTAATTTCACGAGTAGTGTTGGTAGAACACATTATATTCGTGGCACGGACTTGTGGTACGGGACACTTGTGAAGGCAGGCAATATTCATTATAAAACTATGCGTAATACATTATCCTAGAAACAGGCTAGTGCTCTAGGAATCAACTTCTTAATTAAACCTACTTAAATAGCTATAAGTACCTGCCATGTATTACCTAGAGCATTGTTGTAGTTTTGTTCTAGTCTTCATGTTTTCGAGTGTAGTGTACTTATTTAAATGCTTAAACAGTCATACAATTTGTGACTTGAATATTCTATTGTGCAATGCAACGCAAATATAACAGAATGACGCACTTGGTAATAGTAGTGAAGTGGTTCGTTATGAAAAGGCTTTTACAAATTTTGAATTGGCGGAAAATCCGTTTTATTCTCGAATACCCTGACTTCATCTAGTTTTTGTAAATCAATGATGAGGCCGTATTAGGCAAATAATTTGGACTTGTGTTTCAGTTGACTAAATCTTACTTTAAATTGCGCGTGCTGTACTATTTACTTGAAGTGTTGAACGCTTTATTCACACAACTATTTGCTTAATGAAAAGTTGGAATTTAGCGGGATGAATCTACACATGCATCTTTGCCTTAATTATCCATTTATAAATAAAACAATATCAATCACCCGCAAGAAACTGCAGTGGGTTTGAAGTTCACTGACTTGTTCAGTTTACGCGTTCAATTTCTCCTTTCAGTATTTTAGATTAAATTTTATATATGAACTGCGTATAAATTAATTTGGAAGCAATACCTACCTACTTTGCATATGGACTTAAAATAAAAATAACCGTGAGCTTTCAAACTAACTTAATTAAAAGTGGGACCAAAACCTAACATAATAATCCTGTGCATAGCTTACCCTAGCTCCAGGCGTGTCTGCAATTGTTTACGACGATTTTACAGCTGAAGTTGTGCATTTAATAATAATTGTACATTGTACAAAGTTATGGACGTTTAGTAAGTGTGTACATAAAATAAATGTTGTTGAAAGAATATTTTTTATGGTTTTATTTTATTTAATTACTTACCTAAATCTGTCGATGAAGGTTAATGCGATTTGTATGAACCCGAAAGCACAAAGAAATGCTGTGAAGGTACTCATAAAGTAAAAATTGTACAAAATTTATAAAAATTATCTGAAAAGTTATTTGCTCTGTGTAACTAAAGCTGAGAGCTCCGATAGAATATCAGTGTTCTGTGCTGAGGCCTCTTGATCTGATAGGTAATTGAAGATGATTATCAGCTGTCTCAATTTTTAATTGATGGATGTTATAAGCCTGGGGGGCAATCGCACTAATTTTGAACGTATCTAACGTTGGAACGTAACGTGTTTGGTTTGGGTTTCACGTTGATTTGACCGATGTCAGGATACATACGAAACGAAATGTGCGATACGAAATGTTCATATGTAACGTTTTTGTTTTGGTTTTACTTTGGTATTATCGTTCAAAATTAGCGCGATTGCACCCCTGGTGGCAAGTCGAAGCATTACTGATTGAAGCCATCATTATCCAGCCATAATCCGTAGGAAAAACAGAGTCACAAGAAAATGCAGAGCCACTCATATTTTAAAAACGAAAAATACTTAGTCGCATGGTCGGTATCTTTCAATCGGAAAGCCTGTAATATTAGTTTTCTGTAAGGGGCACATCCTAAATAATGCTGGTTTCCTCAAAATCATCATATTTTAGTACGTCCGTCCGGGAAAACATCCTCTTGATTAGTTTGTTACCTACGTATTTCGTGTTAGAAATATTTCAATAAAGTTTTATTTCCCGTGATCCATTATAAATACGTCGTAGATATATATAATGTAAGTATAACATTTTCTGTTATAGGGCATATTTTATTTTAAAATTAATTAAGTTTAATGAAAGGATGCGCTCGAGCCTGTGCTTTCACCGTCAGTCGGCCTCAGGGCCTCCTCATCCTCTTTTTTAAAACGTCTAAGAAGTAAAATGCTTAAACTAGCTAAGCTAACGCACCTCCTAAAGTAAAGGAAACCGTGAGGTTATCCAATACCGACAGAATCGAGCAATATGAAAAAAAAATGTTTGTGGATACTGTGGAAAGGAAAGTAAAACAAACCGGAAAGATACGGGCGTGTAAATGGTAGAATTATGGGTAGAATAAAAATAGGCATTGATTACTCCTAAGAATTGAACTAGACATTTATGTTTTACTGTGATAGACAGATCATGACAATTTGACAAATGTCATTCCGTCTGTCAGCCGTCAGCCGATCTGAGGCAAGGCGTTCTTTGTTATGGCAAAATTAAAATGATTAAAAGAACTAGAATTCTAAATGGAACGAATACCTAAAAAGGAATACACAAACCTGGAATCTATAAGTCATCTATGAAAAATATGCCGGTCGAGCTGAACAGCCTAACAGAAGGATGGCTCGAGTTAGAAAGTGATCCCGGGCTGTTTACATTACTGCTTGAAGATTTCGGCGTAAAGGGCGTTCAAGTTGAGGAGATTTATGATTTGCACAAGCCGCTAGAGAGCCCTGTGTATGGGTTTATATTTCTGTTCCGTTGGATCGAAGAGAGGCGTTCTCGGCGCAAGTTCGTCGAGCAGATAGAGAGTTACGTGCGTGACGAAGAAACGATCAATAACATTTTCTTCGCGCAACAGATGGTGCCCAACAGTTGCGCTACACATGCTTTGCTCTCTATACTGTTGAACTGTCCAAATCTGCATTTAGGTGAAACACTGAGCAGGCTCAAGGTATATAAATAAATTATACCATAAACAAAGAAATAATATGTTGTTTGTTAGAGGAACAGTTTCTGCTGTACGTTTTTTTTTTTCATTTACAGCATCATACACTTTGTATGAACCCTGAAAACAAAGGTTGGGCTATTGGCAACACGCCAGAGCTGGCTTGTGCACACAACTCCCATGCCATTCCGCAGGTTCGGAAGAAAACTGATAAAAATGCTGGCGTTTCTACTGGACGCTTCACAGGTGAGATACATTGCATTTGTGAATAGATGTTGCTTTTGAGCTATCTGAAGTCACTGAAATCAAGAATTGCTGTTTTTCAAAGGCACATATTGGTGTCTACCCAAGTTTATTGGCAGAAAACCAGTGATGAATAAAACTTCGTAATCCTTAATTTGACACTTCTTCACTATACCAGCATGTCCAATAATTTGGCGCTAAGCAAAGGATGCAGGTCCTTTACACCGTTTATAATACCATGGTCCATAGAAATCTGTGCTACTATGATTTTAAATAAGGACTTGTGGTTAAAAAACTAAAACCTCTACAGATTACTTTGAAAAACACTGATTTTATTTTTATTCTGGTAATCCGAATATTCCACTAATCCGGCACTCTTGTGGAGGCATTGGTGCCAGGTTAGCAGGATTTTAAAATAAAAGTTTACATATTATTTTTAGTTATTTTTTAGTTTATCTAAAATTAAAGTTATTATTTTATCATTAACATTTGTATTTTTAGATTTTGTTTAGTTTATCAATCAAAGTCAAAATATATGATTTCAGGTGAGGCATACCATTTTGTAAGTTTTGTCCCCATTAACGGGCACCTGTTTGAACTGGATGGGTTGAAGCCATACCCCACAGACCACGGGCCCTGGGCCAATGGCGAGGACTGGACCGACAAGTTTAGGAGGGTCATGGCTGAGCGACTTGGCAGAGATGCTGGTGAACAAGTACATGATATCAGGTAAATTACTGTTATAAGTGTTTCTATGTTCCTATACTACTAGCATTACTAAGGACCTTGTGAATTTAGGAAGGCTTCTTAAGTGCATCTTGGTAACAACTAAAATACTCTTTCATACATCAAATAAAGAATGCTGCAAGTTCGCTATAAAATAGAAAAAAAACATCAAGTTAAACCAATAATGAACATACATCAAATAAAGAATGCTGCAAGTTCGCTATAAAATAGAAAAAAAACATCAAGTTAAACCAATAATGAACCTTTAACTGGTTAAATAGGTATAAGGATAAAATGTATAAAAATGTAAGTTTAAACCAGGGCACAAAGGACCATAAGCTGACTTATCTTTTCAGGCAAGGTACTTAATTATTACATTACTATTCAATTAATTCTTATTTTTAGGTTCAATCTAATGGCTGTAGTACCAGATAGAAGGATTGCAATAACCCAACGGTTATCTGCACTTGAGCTGAACCAGAAGAGAGTAAAAGAAGCCCTATCCAAAATAGGAAAACACATGCGACATTTGCTGGCAAAAACTAGGGAACTATGTGGTAATATACATATTTATATAATAATTTAAACTAAATTTAAAAAAATATTTTAATTTAAGTTTAACAAAAATTTCAAAGATGCAATTTACAATGTGACACAATTTATTAAATAAAATATGAACAATAAAATAACAAAATAAAATGCAATTATGCAATAAGCTTCATTTGATGATGATGAAGTCTATAATGATGTGGATATTGAGGGTGGTCATTACTACCAAAATAATTGTAAATATACAATATCACATACATAGGAGAACCCGACACTAGGATCAGAACAGTAGGATGTCTTGTAGGAATCAGGAACTACCTGCGTACCACAACCTGACCTGGAACCTGGGTGTTCTTGGAACAAAATGTTTGCAGATCTCGCAATATTTTTGCAGCAGAAATCAAACCAGGACCAAGTTGTCATATTACGCAAACGTCAATACTTTTCGTGAGCGTTTTCGCGTCTCTGATGACAACGTCAGAGACCCTGGCTTTGAAGCGAAAATACGACCCTTACCCACACTTTCCAAACCACAATCGAAGTGTTAAAGACCCATGGTAGATACATTTACTTGCAGCGCCCCTAAGCGAGCTCACAAAAACTTTTGACGTTTGCGTAATTTGTCAACTCGTACTAAAGATAATTACTGATTAAAACGGGTATTTATCGCGTATGTACCTTTTTATTTGTTATCCTGACGTTTCGGCTGTGTTGCAACAGCCGTGGTCACGGGCAGACTGGACAGTACTTATGAACAGTGATCGCGAAAGTTTGAAAAATACACTCGTACTAAAAGCTCTGGGAGCATAACAGTCGGTTACTAGCCAACCTCCACATAACGGTCGTCATAATATTTTGGAAAATGTTTTTGACTGTCTTTAGATTCATTAGAATATTTGTGTCCAGATTTTTTATTTCTTGTCAGACATTTTACTCATTAGACTCTTTATTAAAACACCAATTAGATACCAAACACAAAACCAAAAACAATAAAAACAACAGAAATTTACAATGGGCGGTCTTAATACTCAATGCGATTTCTTCCAGACAACCTTATTTACCTTTGCGTTGTCTATTTTCAGAATCCGGTCAGATACCAGAAGAGCCTATACTGGACAACATCATACCTGTCAGCGAGCAAACAATACTCAGTGCATTAGACACAGCTCCTATACAAATGCATGAAATGGACTTCACGGTTCCTATTACTATCGAGATTGGTGCCAACGATAGACCTATTCAGGACAAGAGTGTTATTCTGAGTAAGACTTTGATTTATTAAGATTAAGTGCCTATTTCACCATCTCTGAGTATTACTATCCAACGGATAAAAAATTTACGTCTTTTGTTTGAAGAAAACAGAATAAGTGAGAATGATTTTTATCTGTGAATTAAAGTAACTCGGTGGTTGTGAAATAGGCACTTATATTACACATATTTATAGCCGTAACCACTGTTGATCATAGGTCTCTGTTTCTAAAGTATTCTTGTGCAGTGTAGGTGGCTATGCATATTTTAGTAAGTCAAATATATTAATTTTGAAGAACAATGTATATTAACTGAAAAACAGAATGATAGAAGGAAAAATACCTCAGAACAAGGCATAGAGAAATACTAAATAGACTGAACAAAAAAAAGGAAAATACTTATGGTATGGTAAAAAAATCTTGGCGTGATGATTTCAATCTCGAACATGTAGTCTGCACCAAAGAGTTCGGAAAAAAATGTTAGCGCGATTATACAAAGTTAGTCTGTACCATTTCTATGGTCTTCACATTGGTGAAATGCTCTAAGATTGCTTAGAGCATTTCAAAGGCAGTATCAGTTCCCAACAAGCTTCAATAGGTGGTTTTTCCATGTAGTAACACTAGGAACATAACATTTTATACATCATGCAAAAAGAGCAGCTAATAATAAAAATTATTTGTTTTCTTTCTAGTTGATCCGATAGAACTTGGAGCACCAGTCAAATTCGTTATAATTAGCAGAGAGAACAATGTCATTGGAGAGGTCAGTAATATAACTCCATAATCATACTAAAATCCATTATAAAATGTATTGCTAGTGATATGCTATTGTCGTTGAAGAGTTTCTTTTTTTAATATCTTCACCAAATTTATTAACTCTTATCAATAAAAAAAATGAGGTGTGGCTGTGTCATGGACACGGTCGTGTGTTGTACGTGAATACGTGTACGTAACAGATAATATTTTCGATACAAAATAATAAAATACGCTATTTTATGAATGTTATAATAATAATTATTGATTAAAACGGATATTTATCGCGTAAGTACCTTTTTTATTTGTTATCCCGATGTTGCAACACAGTCGAAACGTCGGGATAACAAATAAAAAACGTACATACGCGTTAAATTTATTCAGTTATTATGTATAGTGATCGCGAAAGTTTGAAAAATACTGTTATAATAATGTTTGAACACCAAGAAGTCGTTTGTGTTCATACTAAATGGAAATCTCTAAACGCAGCAAAATGACTTCGCTTCCCCCTCTACCACGCGCGATGCGTCACAATTCTCACTTAGCGTAACAAATTCTTTGATCCGTTAGCTATTCAGTGGTGTAATTAAGTTTTGGATGGAGATACTAGATATGTAGGTGCAACACCACACTGTATTTTGTTATCATTCGTTTTTTGAATTGCCTCCCACTATGGAAGCAATTTTAAAAACGTATTTACGTCAAAAGTATTTAAACGAACGGTTTATATTTGGAAGTTGTGCAAACGTAACAAACAGAGAGACAGAGTTACTTGGGAATTTGTAATATCAGTTGTGATTTTGAGCCCCTTCCAGATATATCCGACATCAACAACAGCACTGCTGAAGAGCAACGAGTGGCCGGTGCTGGTGTGCTGCGAGACTGCGCCGCAGCAGCCGCTGCTGTACCGCAAGCTGCTGCTGTCGCACTCGGAGCTGAACGCGCTGATGAGCGGCATCGTAGCAGAGCTGCAGGCGTGCCAGCAGGCGCTCAACGACGAGAATGATAAGCGGGATATGTATAAGGTCACATTCATTTACTGTCACTGCTAACCCATTATACATACTAATAAGCTATGGGCAAATGCCGCAGAAGATGTGTTGTCTATCTTACATACAGATCCATTGACAGCTGCAGTTGCCAGGCCGCCCCAAACCGAGTTTGGTGGAGCTCTTCAGGCCGCCGCTAAAGGATGCAAGCACTCCCCACGAATCGGTTGACGTGCTAGAGAACTATTTGGCCATGTCGTGCAGATGCCTTTGCATAAAGAATAATGAGGGGTTTTCACGGCCATGTTTGCAGTTATAAACTGCTAACAGATGGCGTTGCTTTACCATGCTGCGATAAACAAAGGAAACTGAATTGTCAATGTCAATTGCCGTATCAGCATTACTTTCTGAGGAACTTGAAATAAAAAAATAAACTTTTGTGTTTGTTTATCTGACGAAGTGAGATTGTTTTAGACACATTTTGATATTGTGTCTTTGAGATTTTGGCTTTTAAATCATATTTTTGGCAGCGCATCTCCAGACAGCGCCATCTATTACACTAGTTTGAACTAGTTTTTTCTTTTTAAATCTAAAATGAAAATCTCTCATTGAAATCGGAAAACGTGGTAAAGAATTATTGCATACATAAAAAAATTATTTAAGTTAAATATTTTTTAACCTTTTTTGAAGGTCGGTTAAAAAGGTATTCTCACTGTTCCCAGGTGGACGATTGCCGCCGCACTCACAACTACGACGAGTTCATCTGCACCTTCCTGTCGATGCTGACGGAGCGCGGCGCGCTGGCCGAGCTGATGGCGGCGCAGCTGGAGCGCGGCCGCACACCGCGCGTGCGCCGGCGCCGCCCTCGCCCGCGCCCCCGGGCCAGACCGAGGCCCCGCCCGAGGGGCAGGAAATAATCTAACCTTGTACGGTTTATACAGTTTTGTGATTGACGATTTAATATAATACGTCAAGGATCGCGCCATACATTTTGTATGGTTCTGGTGCCTGACCGATTAATTCATACTAATATCACAGTATAGAGACATTATAAATTCGAAAGTAACTCTGTCTGTTTGTAAAAGAGCGTTCACATCCACGCCGAAGTTACTTTTTGTGGAGCAACATTTTGCAATATTCTGTAACATTCTCTAAATTAACTATCCCACTAATATTATAAACGCGAAAGTTTGTATGGATGTATATGTGGATGTTTGTTACTCTTTAACATCGTAACGGCTGAACGGATTTCAATGAAATTTGGTATGTACGTAGATTATAACCTGGATTAACACAGACTACTTTTTGTTGACAAACAACGAGTGCAAAGATAGCTAGTATTTAATATATACCTTTTGTTTCCTATTGTTGCTCGCTAACATTTGTAAACGTTGCACCACAAAATGTTAGCTCGATGTGGACGCAGCTTGTTTTGACTAAACGGTTCGACCGATTAGTACATAGATAGAATATAACCTCGATGGAGACAGGCTACTTTTTATTGTCAAAGTACCATGGGCCAAAGTACGCGTGTGAAGCCGCGAGCGAAAGGTTTCTATAATTATGAGGTCAGGAACATACAGGATGAAGGCCAGAACAATAATTTGTGATTATTTCAATACAATATTGAAGTTGAAAATCATCAAAATGCAGGATACTTCAGAATAAATATTTAGTAATACAGTAATGAGTGTATACGAGCATTCTCGCGATAAGGGACTGTGTACTGTATTTGTTTTCTTACAAGGTATAGTGTGCCACTTTTCACCCGCCTTTAGTTTAATTAATTTGAGTAAAAAAAAGTATAATTCCATAGTACCTAATGTACTAATGATTCGATTATACTTTCACAAAATAGATACAGAAGTTACGTTTAGTAACTTGACTTCTGTACCTATAGTTTTATGATACTTGGCAGCGTAGGTACTACCTAAGTTTATCATTTGGTTCATACTGTATATGTTTATCTATATCATTTTTACTGTCTTTAAGTCGTATGATTTAGGTTATTAGTTGGTATTTTTTATCTTATTTTAATACCTTTAGGTATTTATCTATGTATTTATAAGTGCACTTTTTTATTAGATATTATTTTTTATTTCTCTTCATTTGTAATTATACTCTACACCGCTGTCCATTACTTCCCATCCAAAGGTTGCCTGGAAGAAATCGCTTTCAGCGATAAGGCCGCCCGTTGTACTATATTTAGCATTAATTAGTTTAAGTATCCCTGGTGTACAATTAAGCATTATTCTATTCTTTCCTATTTGCTTTAGTTACTTATTATGAAAATAAAACATTATTTTAAAAACGATTTTTTATTATGATACTACGAACAGCGCCGTATTTACATGGTCATCATATTGTTAAAGAAATGTAACAACAACACGATTACTGTTTGCTTAGGCACATACTTCACTGAACAACACTCTTAAAATATTTAGCAATCTGCGTAACAGTGGAGGGACTACCCAGGATCTCGGAAACTCTTTGGTGGGGAAACTATTAATTACGGTCAAATTCTTGCATAGATCTATTTAGTTGCTAATAACAATTAGTGGTAACAACTATAGGAAAATAATTCGTAAGCTTCAAGTATTGCACTGCACTGGTAACAACCTTATGTGTGACAGATATTCCAATAAGTACATTGCATCGCTTTAATTTCACATAATTCATTAAATTATATTGCCAATAAAATCTCATTCGAAATTACATATTTTTAACATTTGAATATTAATATAATAACAATATAAATTAGAGAATAATACGTTTAAATTTATAAATACATTATTGCAGATATACTTCATAAATCACACCAATCATATTATGTGAGTTTGGGGCCGGAGCGAAGAGAACTATAAAATCAAACATTTCAAACACTTATTGTAAATCGATTAAATCAATATCCCCAATTGCAATGTAATCTACCTTACGATAAAAAGGCAAATGGCTCGATGATAAAACTTCCTATATCACAGACTAACTAAAATTGATAACATTCATTCACTACGTACATTATGGCACTACATAATAACTAAAATCAGAAACTAACAATATAGGCAGTGTTTGCAAACATTAATGGAAACAAAATTTATAAAAAGCGACTAAAATTCCAGAGTGGTTACAAACAAACCCTGTTACATTTCGATTACAATATAACTGAACGTCTACTGCTAAGTGTTCCAGCAATATACTCCCGCACAAACATATTAATACTCGAGTATATATATAACAATAATAAAATGAGTGTATAAGAGACATTGGCAGTAGCACCAGTAACCATTAAATAGCAACGCACGCGGTTTCAGGTTCACAACCAAAACTTATTGCTATTATCACTACATGAAATTGCACTACTTTGGGCGTTCGTAAATTGTGAATTCCAAACGGAAGCATAAAACTAAATCTAAATCGGCATCATTTGAGCGAACTAAATAAATAAACATATGCGCACGCATAAATCTATTGCTCTTTGCACGAATCAATCATTAATCCTAATTTGATCCAAATAATATCCTCAATCCTCAAAATTTGACTAAATAACAAAAAAAAAAACACTACATCAAACCTTAGCATACTATTCACTACCGCATACATTCATAGATAAGGAACAATATCATCAATCAATTATTATAATATAAAGTAACAACGTATATTAGCAATCGTCCAATACGTGTGGAACATGACGTGCTACGAGCTCCGCGCGACCAACGCTTATCACTAAACAAAACTTAGTCCAGAGACACCGCGTTTAGAATATGCTCTTCGAAACTTCAACTCTCAGCCTGTTGTTTTAAAGTCTCTTTCAGTTCGTGTTTAGTGGAGGGCTGCTCTGTGACCGCTGCAGTTCCGCTCAGCTCAGAGAGAGCTGCGATGGGCAAGTCTTTCAGTTGCCTCTTCTCTATCTCTGCTTTGAACTGCTCGATGTCTTGTGGGCTGGAAATTAACAATAGCTTTATAATCAGTTAATACTTTTCTGGTCAGTCAGACATTTGAAAATGGCACATCATATTTTATTAAATCTATCTACAATCAGATACCATAGCAACTTAGACATGGATCTTGGATAACATAGATAGACACACTTGACGACCTGTGGCGCAGTGGGCGTATAGCCGACTGAGACGCAGGTGGTAGCGGATTCGATTCCCACCGTGGAACGAATGTTTGCATGATCTACAGATATTTGTTCCGTGTCTGGGCGTTTTTCTATATAAGCATGTATTTACAAAAGAAAAGTGTATATAGTATGTATTCTATCAATTATCTGGTTCCCATAGTACAAGCTCTGATTAATTTGGGGCTAGATATCGCTGTGTGAAATGTCCAGTAATATTTATTTATTTATCTATTTTGGTGTCGTATGCTTAGGCTGAATGTGAGGCTTAATGTGTCACCTTATCTGCACAAAGAGGATGCCATTGATGAGATTGAGCATGTCGATGACGGAGGCCATGCCGGGCGGCTGGATGTGCAGCGGCGGGTGCGGCGGCGCCGCGGCGGGCGCGCGTGCGTACGCCTCCGCCAGCCGCTTCTGCAGCACCACGGCCTGCTGCGTCAAGTGCCGGAGACACTCCGACGACTCGAGCGTCTTCTCGTGTTTCTCGCCCAGCTGGAAACATAATAGGATGGTGCGACTACAGATGCGACATAGCTAATTTGAAATAGTTCTAGGAATTAAAGAACTTAAAACCAAACCTACTAATTAATGCAGCTTAAAAACCATGCCCACAATGACCTACATATTACGATGCAGTTTAAAATCAATTCATACATAAAAAACCACATGTTGAATGTTTATTTCGATTGTTTTTAAACTCATTACATACATTTTAACAACATGTCGCGATTGACTTGAGTACTCCGTGAAAAATGGCGAAAAATTAGCTGTTTACCGAATTATTTTTGAACTGCATCGCAACAAGTAAATCGTGTAAAGCACCAGAGATATAAAAAAAGGAACCAAAGTCATTAAAATGAGTTTAAAACATTTTGTGTCATGAAAATTTCTTCTCATTATTTTGATTTCATCATATATTAGCTATAGGACCTCCACTGCTGAACATAGGCCTTCCTATAGATTTCCTATTTTTGGATATTTAGAGTCCTTTCTACCCCAACGGCCCTCAGTTTTTCGAGGTTCCGAGTTAATGACAGATGATAATGACTCACCAGCTGCTTATAGATGGAGTAGGTTTCCTTCTCATGCTGCAAGGCTGCGCGGAAATCTCCCAGACAGGAGAGCGTGCGGGCCAGCAGATGGCGCGCGACGGCCGCCTTCAGCGACTTGGTGCCGTGGCAGGCCGCGGTCACGTGCAGCGCGCGCTCCGCGAACCGCAGGGACAACTCGTATTCTCCTACCGCGTGGAGAATTAGCGCGATGTTGCTCTGAAATGTTACAGTATTGTTATTTTTTTGTAAAAACTATCATTGCCATAAACTCATTATGAGCCATTTCTGTCCCTCTGCTGGGCAAAAGCCTCCCCCATTCCTTCCGGACATTTCGATACCGTGCCAAGTCTAGCCAGTCCTCCAGGAATTTGTGTAGCTCGTTCCGTCAGCTCGTAACCGAATGTTAATAAATTCACTGAAAATATAACGAACAATACTTTTTATCTATAATAAATACTACCAACGAACAGGACCAAATGAACATTGGAATATCGCCCTGTCGAAATATTGATCCAGGATTAACTAGTGTTTCAGAGTATAATTTTACAATATAAATTGAAATTGGTACTTAATAATATACCTATTGTTATAGTGTAGTGAAATGTTTATTTCTAACTAGCTTCAGTCAGCAGATTCGCACGCGTGGTTAGTCAATAATAAGTATGCTATGTCTCAATCCAGGTCTTTGTGTCTATTTGTGTTTGTGTCAGTCTTTGTACCAAATTTCATCAAAATCGGTCAAGCCATTTATTCATAAAAACGTAACAAACAGATAGAGCGCCCGAGTTACTTTCGAATTTATAATATTAGTATGGATGATACAAAGGTGGGGCACAGTAGACCGGTAGACAGGATGGAAAGGAGTATATCAACTTACATCGAGTAGAGCCATCTCCGGATGGTTTTCTCCGCAAACGAGTAAGGCGAGGTAGCGGGCACGGTACAGCAGCTTGAGAGCCGTGCTCACTTGCCCGTTAGCGAAGCAATACAACGCCAAGTGAGACTGAAACAAAATACACAATATCACTACTAATACCAGGGCCGGATTAACCACGTAGCAAAAGTAGCAATTGCTACGGGCCCCGCGTGTCCAAACCGTTCCACCTCCGCATGAGAATATTTTTTTATTAAGATGCAGTTAATTCAACATACAAACTTCATCTTGTTTTTTTTTAAAGATGTAGTTTGTATATTATTGAATTTACTTGATGTCACAAAAACGTGAAACGTATCATCGCCCTTTTCGACTAAGACAACCCGCATCAGACAATCGGCAACCGATTATTTCGTAGGCGAAAATATACGGGTAGATAGATATATAGAATTTTATACGGTAAATGCACAAGTTCTACAATAAGTAGCTCTCTATAGAATTTGAATTGGCCCGATAATCGACGGTTGAATCTTGTTTCTTTTACAGGAGCCCTTTTAGAAGAATAATAAGGCGAAAAGATTTAATGTACAAACCTGGATAAGCAATTTTTGTTTGTTCAATTCTTCTAACAAAACAAAACTCCACTGTTGTACCATTCTCCAGCCGAAACCCAGAGCGGCACTGCGCCGACCGGGCCGAACATCTGCGCAGGGACATACCTACGATGCTTCTCTACGTGTCGCGTCAACACTGTTCCACGCAGGTGGAGGCCGTGATGGAAAATGTGAAGAAGGCTAATGTACAGTTAAGGGTCAAACAGTTTAAATCACGCCAGAAATCATTGTTTCAAAATTTTTTCAAAAAAAGGCCGTGATGGAAAATGTGAAGAAGGCTAATGTATAGTTAAGGGTCAAATAGTTTAAATCACGCCAGAAATCATTGTTTCAAAAATTTTCCGTTGCGCGTTCCAACTGCAGATCTTTCGACCTTTAGGCAGTTGTCTCACCGCCAGCGAGTAAGGTATCAACTATTTTCTCGCTCATATACGTATATTAATAGTTGATCGCTGGCCATTCACACTGTCGGCGAGAACTCGCTCTCCACTATTTTGTCGCAGCGACTACAACACTCGCTCAGCGATACGCGCTCAGCGATGCTCGCTTGGCCGTCAGAACACACGCTGTGAGATGATAAGTATCGCCCGCCGCACTCGCTCGAGACAACTATAGGAACTACACACTCGCTGCTCGCTGCTCGCCAACTCGTTTCTAGTTTCTAGCTCTACTCGCTTCTCGCTCATCGCCGGCGATGAGACAAGTGTGCCTAACAAAGGAAGAATTTTGGCCCGAAAAGTGTGGTGTGTCAGCAAATAGTTTTAAGTATTATATTATGTATGTTAGTCACTAAGTTATATATTTATATGGGCCGTAGAATTAAGCTTTAACATCTTGTATTTTTCTATTGTTGCCTGAATTAAAGATTTATTATTATTGTACTACCATCTATCATCATCGGACAACGCTCCGCGGTGCGCCACCGCTACATGGTGGACATACCTCCCATACGCACAAAGCGGTACTCTTCCACCTTTATTATGCGCATCGCCAAGGAGTGGAACGCCTTGCCTGAGTCTGTGCTTCCTGATAACTACAACCTAGTCTTCAAGTCGAGAGTGAATAGGTTTCTTCTAGGCAAGCGTGTACCATCCATCGTTGACTGCATCTTGGCTTACCATCAGGTGAGATCGTGGTCAAACGCTAGCATATAATTTATATAAACAAAAATAACTTACATATTCAGTGATAGTGTAGGGATGGTCGATGCCGTTGACGCGCTCCGACATGAGCACCGCCTTCTGCTGGTACGCCATGGCCTCCCGGTGCTCGCCCGTCACGTAGCACAGGCGCGCCACCATGCGGAGGCACTGCGCTATCTCCCCGTGCATAGCGCCGTACACGTTGTTGAGAAGATTCAACGCTTCCGCGATCAGCTCGTGCCCTTCGGATACAGCGCCCGCTTGGATTTTGTTCTGGCCGGTTGTGTAGAAGTTGTATGCATCTGAAGCCTGTAAATAGACAATTTATATTAAGGACGCTGTTACATTTTTGACGCGTTTAAATTTAGATATTTGTGTCGCCATACAGGCGCATAGTGGTCACGCACACATTGAAGTCGCTTTTCGCTCGATTTTATAAATTACTAACTAATCTTGGTAATTGAAGGTTGCGTTAAGTTATTAAATCAAATTAGGTGACAAAATTTTGTAATCATATTTGATACTATCTTATGAAGTTTTTTTGTAAATCTAATATGAAATTAACTTGTGTGTTTCCTAAGGATTTAAGGATACGAAAAATGGAACTATACAGTTTTTACTCGCTACCTGTAGAGATCAATAATATATGACCTTTAATTTGATACCATGATATCCGCACAGTTTTGATTCCTGATTCATTAAATAGTACCCGGTAGTAGTTCATAAAACAGTGATATTTCTGATAGCGTCCTTATGGAAAAGGCGATCAGCAAGGAATAATATTGGATTTAAAACGTGAAATGATTCCCCATACTCGTGTACAAATCTTTGGTTTATATTACAGAATTTTTGTACAAAATCTATTTGTGTACCTGGTAATGATAACAAAAACTGTGTACAATCGGCTAACATAGAAGCTAGATTCTTAACAAGAAAATGTTTAACTGATGAAATCAAAAGAGGTTCTCAATTAAACACATAGCTAGCTGAACCGCCCCGGCTTTCGGTGATAAAGAATTGTCCATGTCTGTATCCAGAACACAAAATGTCACTTTGCCTAGATTCATGTTTATTTTCTGTTGAGTTTATTTTCATATTACTTAATTAATGGAGATTGATTACGAGGTACAGGCGTAAATTGACAATTCATAAAGATTAATTGAATATAGAAATTTAGTTTTGAAGAAAAATAGCCAGGTAGAAAAAAATTCAATAACTTACCCTAGGGTTGATATGTTTGACAACGGGGAATATATTCATGATATCCGATCCAGAGAACGGCGCCTTGTTTTTGTTGTCGAAGTCGTACTCACGCAACATAGTTTGCAAACCCACTTTCAAAGCGAACGACCTATAAACAAAACGAAACATCACTAAAAAAATCATTACACATAGCCTTTTTTTTTTGGCGTCACACAAGTTTGTGTATAAAAAATAGGGAAATAAAATAAAAACAAATCCAATTAGACACATACCTACACAAAATTGAAAACTTTTACACTTTGAAGTGTTGAACAGTAATTTATGGAGTTCTACCTATTTATAAAGGTGGTTTAACCTCGCCCTTGTACACGAACACTACGAACATACGAGTATACTGAAGATTGAAGCTTTTTGCTGTGACATACTGGAATAAAATACTACAGATTCTGGGTAAGTCTATAATCAACATTTTTAAGAATGAATGAAAAGACTATTATACACCATACAAACAAAATATTACAATTATTATTATTATTATAAGCCTGTTGTGTCCCACTGCAGGGCAAGGGCCTCCCTTCCCTCTTTCCACTCGTCTCTGTTGATTGCAAGTAGGGGGCAATCCTTGAGGTAGGAGTTTAGCTCATCCCGCCACCTTCGCCTGGGCCTTCCACGCGGGCGTCGTCCGTAGTTTGGGAGCCATTCAGTGGTGGTCTTTCGCCCACATCGTGTCTGGCATACGGCAAACGTGTCCGGCCCAGTCCCACTTGAGTCTTCCAGCTTTTTGAGCGACGTCGGCCACCTGTGTTCGGGAGCGTATAACCGAGTTCCTGATTCGGTCCATGAGTTTCACGCCCAGGATACTGCGCTCCATTGCACGTTGGCATACCCCAAGGGAGGACTTTTGACGATTGGTTAGCGACCAGGTTTGCGCACCATAGGTGCGGATGGGGAGAATGCATATGTCCATGAGTTTCCGCTTTAGAGAAAGTGGAAGCGGTCCTTTCATTAGGTCTTTCATGGACCAATAGCTTTTCCAGGCGTTTTCCGTGCGTCTTGCAATCTCTTGTTCTTGTCTTGCCTGGAAAGAAACGAATTGGCCCAAGTATGGACATATTCAACCCCCACACCTTCAACCTCTATTTTCCTCTGCGTGCCGTTCGTCATCACCTTCGTTTTCGTCATGTTCATAGAAAGTCCTAAAAAATTACAAAAACAAAGAAAATAGTACCAATAGGTGGTCTTATCGCTTAGAAGTGATCTCTTCCAGACAACCTTTGGATGTAGAGGATTTTGTTGTAACTAAGATAATGGTCGGAGGTGCACATTTATGGCTAAACTATACAGTAAGAATTACCTGAGAAGTGATATCTTTTGAAGACCGTGTTTTTCAATCACCGTATCCATATTTTCCGCGTTCAGTTCGTAACCCCAGTACGCCTGTAATAAAATAAAAATAATGGGTAGTGTTTCAAAAATGAGTAGAGTTATTAATCGAATATTGGCGTATCTACTTTTTCCTGCTCTTTTACTTCTAGATACTCAATACATTTATTGTTTTTATATGGTTACAATACAAGGCTTTTACAGCTAGTATAAAGATATAGATAAATGATCTTTATCTTTATATTTGCAGAAAGTTGGTACAATTTTACACTGGTCTTAATGTATAGATATATAGATAGATATAGACATTTATTTCGACACAAGTAACAAACACACAGAAACTACATACAGTGGATAAGTATACAATTATATTAGTGGTATACAATTTAAGCTCAATTAACTTTCTACCAGATAATGTCCTGGTGTGTAAATATCACATAAAATAATTAAAGTTTTCAATTAACTGTACTTTTTTCATAAAAAAATTGTTGTTTTTTTTTCCTACATATATATTATGTATAAAATCTCAATAAAATAAAATAAATAAGTACATGTCTACTTATAATTAAAATTGTGTTGCAATGGTATAAAAATACTTGGATGATAACTGTGATTTGGATTAATTCGGCGTTTAAATAAAGTCATAGGTCATCTTTTAATTCGTCTGGTAATTTATTAAATGTTTTTACTGCCATGCAATGAGCGTTACTGCTAAAAAATGTCAAGTTGTGCTCTATCTCTAAGTAGATAGTTTAACATAATGAACCCTAACAGGGTATAGCAACATGAAGACAACCCGAGGTTTGTTGAGTTGAGACACAGACACAGGAAAACACAGAATTTACATATAAAAAGGATAAACACGTAATTTAAAAAAATCCTTCCATTCTATAGTGTTTCTCAGTGCCATCCACGTGATGACGTCACGAAATGGGAAAAATGGTAAATAGGTAGGGGTATGCTGTTTACATTACTTCAATTTATTAGTTAATTCCTATAGTAGGGATCGTTTTTAATATTAGGTAGTATTAAACGGGATAATATTAGATTTATTCTATTTTTTTTTAATTTAAGCAAATCTTTATTAAGAATAATAAACAATAGATCAATTACAAAAATGGAATGATGATACCTGCATAAGTAATAATATTGTGTCGCAGATAGCAACGCCCTTCGCCACAAGGTGAATTTGAGTTTATTACATTAGTGAAATCCATTCTCGCGGTAAAAACTAGTTCTGGCTAATCCATGCTTAATAGAGATGCCCCACAAAACAAGCTCTAGAGATGGGACCATCAATCCTAAATGTATTTTGTCTATTTTGAATTTTAGACATACCTTCAGCTCGTGTTTGATCTGAGAGAAGAGCGCCTTCGGTGTCAAATTCTGCCAGTCGGGTGAGGGCGAGGGGGGCGCGTGCGCGTTGTGTTTCCGGGAGCGACGGCCCCGGCCCCCGCGGCCTGCGCCCCTGCCGCCGCCGGGCGCGGGGCCAGCGCTCAGCGCGGGGCTCTGGCACGCCCCCACAAGGCAGTTCAGGAAGTGCGCTACTGCGGATCCGATGCACATTGGTTCGCAACCCTACAATATATAACAAAAGGTAACTATTAGTAAATGCAGTGTCAAGCCTTACGGTATAGGGAATACGAGTGTGGGGTCAGGACTATGAATGTCGAGTCTGTTGGGTGGTTTCTTTTTATTTATGTTAGGGTGCATACTCTTCTAATTTTTTCATCATCTTAAAAATTGAGCATTCTTATAGAATGCAAGTTTCCTTTCGAACTCATATTTCTTGTGAGTTCTTATCATAGGTTGTTTTAAGTTCAGAATCGTCAAGAAAAACAAGCTGAAATTAATGTTTACATCTAAGAGCAGTGAAGCAGTGAGGTGAATGACTGCCGCTTATTGATCCTTATTTTAATCATCGCCAATTTGCGGTCTCATTTTGCAAGTTTTCCGCGGTATTTCAAAGTAATGTATTCTTATTTTGTACAACTAAGTTTGCTTATTGAAGGTAACCGTTGTCTCCGTGATACCCTTCAATCCGGGACACAGCAATGCGAGTATAACTGGTCTCTGACTAACCTGTAAATACGCCGTGTAAATATGTTTGGCCGCCCTCAGCAGCAGCTCGCCCACTGCAATAGCGTGCAAGTACGATAGATGCGCGTGCGGCTTCAGCGCGAGCGCCACGCGGCCTAGATACCGCACGTTGATGCCGCGCGCGTGTAGCGCCTCAGTCAGCCCGGCGCCGTCCATCGGGGCGGACGTGTGCTCTAGGCATTCTCGGACCTGGAATAAACATTATATACTTAAAATAGGTGTTGATTGATGTAATTGACTCTTCATATCCCACGAAATGACCAGCCGAACAAACGCTGAATTTCAGTATTAAAAATAACAAGCTTAAGTCTAGCACTAGACTAAAAGAAGTTAGTCCAAACGCCTCAGTAGTAAATCTAATTAAGTGCTTGCAGTATGCTATTTTTGTGCATGGATATTTGTCTTTCAAACAAAGAAAGAAAGAATCAGGCTGAAAACAAGGCTAATTATTATTCTCTTATTCTTTCTTTGCTGGTTAGAACCACATTTGTTGAAGAACTGAGATTACAGGCCCAAAATGAACTTCACAAAATTACTTACGAAGAATCACACATCGAATTCTATCAGAGAGGAGTTAATAAAGCTAGTAATACTCACAAAGGCAGGTATCTGAGTGGTCAACAAGAAGGCCGCAGCCTCCTTGACTAAATGCCTCTGCTTGGCCAACTGCTCCGGCGTGGCTGCGTGCTTGATCCCCGCGGAGTACACGTCCGGGTTGAACCGCACGTCGAACTCGGACTCCTTGAGGGAGGCCACGGCGCGCGCGGCCGACGCTACAACTGCACGGGAACGTTCGCCGGCTGTTCAACATTATACATACAGACAAATCACACAATCAATTTTTTTTTTATTTACTAACTTTAGGATAGTGGCCAATCTGTTATTATAGTGAGATATAATTAAAAGAAACTTACATAACAAATATTTAAATCAACAATATTAGATTGAATAATTTTATATATTATATTTTTTTTATTGTAGGATTTCTAATATGCTGACCCGCCCACGGCTTCGCACGCTTGAAATTTCACGTTCCCGTGGGAGCTTCGGGATAAAAACTAGATAAAACGCTCTTGTCAAAGTGACTCGCAACTCGACACTTCATGTAAATGACTTCACGTCAATGAACGACGGTTAAATTATATGGATATTGTTCATGCAAGGGGGGGTGTAGTAGGAGGTCGAAAAAACGGGAAGACCGATTTTAATAAAAACATTTTGTATACCTGGTAGGTATGAGCATTGGTCGTAAGTATTTTTCACCCTCCTACCCCCTCCCCCCATTTTTAACTCGCTTTTTTTAGTATTTTCGTATGAACAGTATCCAAATAACCCGTCGTTCATTGACGTGAAGTTATTTACATGAAGGGTCGCGTCATTTTGACACGAGTGTTTTATAGTTTTTATCCCGAAGTTCCCACGGGAACGCGAAATATCAAGCGTGCGAAGTCGCGGGCGTGTCAGGTAGAAATGTAAAAAGAAGTATAGATTGACTTACAATCATTCTCCTGCTTATTATCTCCACTGCAAATGGAGTCAGTAATACTCTCAACAATCTTCTTAGCAACATCCGTATCAATCTCAGAGTAATTCTCATTCAGAAGCAAATCATCTTCTTTCTTCACCGCCTTCGATTCCTTCGCTGCATTAGAATCCTTAGCTACTTTTTTGGCACTTTTATCTTCTTTCTTTTTCTTGTCTTTTGTCTCTTTCTCTTGGCTCTTATTGTCTCGCTTCTCCATTTTGTCAGTCTTATCTTTAACCTCTTTGGTAGGTTCGATAGATTTTTGTTCAGTCGTTTCGCGCTGGCGTTTAGCGCTTAGCTGTTGTAGATGGAAGGCTGCGTAGCGTATGAACATGAAATAACGAGCCCTGGGGAGAACACAATTAAGTCAATCATTTGTTTGATGAAACTGATATCGATGATAAATAAATAAATATTCCTGGACATTTAACACAGCACTATCTAACCCCAAACTAAGCAGAGCTTGTACTATGGGAACCAGGATAACTGATAGAATACTTATATGCTTTTTTTTTTGTAAATACATACTTATAATATATAGAAAAACTACCAGACCCGGAACAAATATCTGTAGATCATGCAAACATTTGTTCCGGGGCGGGAATCGAACCCGCTACCTCCTGCGTTGCAGCCGGCTATTCGCCCACTGCACCACGGAGGTCGTCGGATGATGTTTTATTTTAAGAATTACGAATTCTATAACAAGACGACCTCCGTAGTGCAGTTGGCGAATAGTCAGCTGAGACGCAGGAGGTAGCGGGTTCGAATCCCGCCGCGGAACAAACGTTTATATGATCTACAGATATTTGTTCCGGCCCTGGATGTTTTTCTATATATTATAAGTATGTACATATTTACAAAAAAAATTATATAAGTATTCTATCAGTTATCTGGTTCCCATAGTACAAGCTCTGCTTAGTTTGGAACTAGATAGCGCTGTGTGAAATGTCCAGCAACATTCATTTATTATTATTATTTGTTTATTTATTATGCTAATAGTATAAGATATAACTTTTCATCCCGAATGCAAGGAAATTAAAAATTTATTTAAATTTTTTTGACTACTGTACTATGGCCTCTATCATTTTTAAATAGATATATGGATTTGTCATGGAGATTAAATTTAATTACAGCATATTATTAATGCAATGAACATCATTCTATTTTGAATTTTCCTAGGGCCGTAAATCGGATTTACACAGCCGTTATCGAGTTAACAATGACTAACTTTCAGAGCATGAGTGACGAAAAATTATTTTGTCCAATAACGAGGCTAATATAGACAGCTAAGTTTGTTTCGACAACAGATTTGAGGTATTTGTCGTTCGCATCAATCGGACAGATGGTATGCAACCATCATAATGCAAAGTTATTTAGCATGTAATAATAAATATTGCCGAACATTTCACACAGCGATATCTAGCCCCAAACTAAGTAGAGCTTGTACTATGGGAACCAGATAACTGATAGAATAATTATATACTTTTTTTGTAGATACATACTTATAATATACTAGCTGACCGATCCGCAGCTTCGCACGCATAGTTTTTCAATAATAACATTACCCTGATTCTGCGCAGTTGGGTAAAAAGTAGCCTATGTTACTCAGGCTACTTTTTATGTAGCATTCTAATGGTGAAAAAATTATCGAAAACGGACCGGTAGTTTTTGAGTTTATTCATTACAAACATACAAATCTTTCCTTTTTTAAATGTTAGTATAGATAGAATAACATAGATAGATAGATAGATAGATAGATAGATAACTCTTTATTGAATTACCACACAAACAGAAATAATACAAAAATAAATATAAGGCTAGAATAAATAAGGCAATACAATGGGCGGCCTTATCGCTGAAAGCGATCTCTTCCAGGCAACCTTTGGATGGAGCGAAATTTACAATATGGAGTGCGGTGTAATTTGTAGGATATATTTAAGTACACAAATATTCTTAAGTATAATAAAAAAAAAAATATGATAATGTTCCAATCCTAATACTTAAAATACTTATAAAATAGACTAATATATAGATATATGCAAATAGCTAAGTAAACTAACAGATAAAATGTTTATATAGTAAATAAATAACGCTAGGAAGATGACATCGTTAGGTAATGTTGCTTCACCTTCAGCTTGAATGTGTGTAAGGAGGATGACCGTCTTATTTCTTCGGGCAGAGCATTCCACAGCCGAACAGCCTGGACAGTAAAAGAAGCGCTGTAAAAGGAAGTGCTGTGCGAAGGAGTTCTGAGTATCAAGTTTTCTGATGACCTAAGAGTGTAGTTGTTTGAAGAATGAAGAAATAGAAATCTATCTTTCAGATAGTGAGGAGTGAAAGGATTGAAAAGAATAGAATAGAGAAGAGAGAGGATATGCGTATTCCGACAAAGACGAATTGGAAGCCACTTAAGCTGTGAACGGAAGGGAGACACATGATCATATTTTCGGAGGCCAAATATGAATCTGATACAAAAATTTTGTAGGCGCTCGAGCTTGTTAAGCTGTTCTTCAGTGAGGTCCAGATAACAAGCATCGGCATAATCTAAAACGGGATGTAAAAGCGATTGTGCAAGCGCAGTCTTGGTGGACGTGGGCAAAAAGTTGCGTAGTCTTCTTAGTGAACCGGCTGACGCAAACAACTTCCGGCTGGTTAATTCAAGCTGAGCCTTCCATGAAAAGTTGCGGTCAATGATGATACCTAAATTCTTAACGCTTTCGCTGTATGGGATTGCTATTCCGTCAAAAACCACTTGTGGGAGGGTGGACCAGTCAATTTTGCTAAGCGTTCTTGAACTACCTACAATAATGGTTTGCGTTTTGGTAGGATTCACTTTCAAACCGTGGAGCTTACTCCACTCTGCAATACGGCGTAAATCACAGTTGGTAACGTCAACAGCATCAGCAATATTACTGAGCGTAGCCTGATTATAAATCTGAAGATCGTCTGCGTAGAGGTGAAAGGACGAAGAAAGATTGAGAGAAATAGAGTTTATGAAGATTGCAAAAAGAAGAGGAGATAAAACGCCACCTTGAGGTACACCAGCAGACGTATTACACCACGAAGAGAGAGACTCCTCAAGTCGAACACGCTGACGGCGCCCGTGCAAGTAATTGAAAAACCAACCAACCACCGCTGGAGATACGTTAAGGGAGCTAAGTATTGCCAGGAGAATATCAAAATCAACGGTGTTGAACGCATTACTGAAATCGAGTAAAGTCAGCACGGTAAGTTGCCCATTTTCCATGCCCATACGTATGTCGTCCGTGATTTTGACTAGAGCAGTGACAGTACTGTGGCCTTTACGAAAGCCAGACTGCAGAGGATTAAGGATACTATAGGAGGAAAAAAAGGAGTTTAATTGATTATGGACCAAGCGTTCGAGAACTTTGGAGAGAAAAGGAAGGATAGAAATCGGACGATATTCAGAAAAGGATTTGGGATTAGGTTTCTTTGGCAGAGGAATTATTTGGGCTTCCTTCCAAATGGAAGGGAAGGTACCGTTCATTAGGGAGTGGTTCAGGAGATGGCAGAGGGTAGGTAGTATGATATCAAGGATAGGGATAAGCATATTGCGGCTGATACCGTCAAGCCCAACAGCATTGGATGTAATGGACAATATACTTTTCTTAACGTCAGCAACGGTGATTTGGCTAAATAGAAAAGGAGGATGATCAGGAGTTGGTAACGAAGAGAGAAAATGAATTGAACTGATTTTATCAGCATCAGCAATGTAAGAAGATGAAGAAAAATGTTGATTAAGGGAGTCAATGTTTAAATCGCTTGGAATTGAATCCTGGCGAGATTTACCAACACCTAACGATCTCAGAAACTTCCAGACTTTAGCTGGATCTTCATCGGAAACGGATTCATGGATATGGCGACGTTGTGCGTCCCTACACACTCTATTGCAGCGATTTCGAGAATTGTAATACTTGTTTTTGTTGTACTCACTTGAAACTATTTTGTACTTCGTTTTAGCAACCGATTTTTTATGAATAAGAGTTTTAATTTCATTAGTGAGCCAGGGAGCCGGATGATGTTTCAACTTAATGGCACGAAATGGTGCATGGATATCAAATAGTTGCGTAACTAAAGTATTGAAAATAGCAATTTTGTCATCTATGGAGTCTGCATTAAAAACGGATGACCAATCAATCTTCTCAGCATCAACAAGAAACTTCTCTTTATCCATGCTCCCAAAACTACGCTGCAAGATGACCTTTGGCTTAGCCTTAGGAGGACGTATTTTATAAGATAGGAATATTGCATCATGATAGGAGAAAATATCCGCTGCACACTGACCGTGCTTATCAACGTGATTTAGAGAGGATACGATGATAAGGTCGAGAAGCGACGGCTGTGTATTAGGGAAATGATGAGTAGCAGAAAGGGGAAGCGTATGCAAATTACATGACTTAACAATAGATTGGAAGGTTAAAGAGCGGGTGTTTTTGGATAGAAGACAAGTGTTAAAATCACCCATAATTATAGAATGACTGTAAGAGGGAACAAGGTTTTCTAGGATATTTTCAAAAGATGAGAAGTAATTAACACGGTTAGAATGAGAATAATATACTCCTAAAAGGATTTTAGTATGAGAAAGAGTGACTTCAAGAAATAGGTGCTCACCGGCCTGGAGTGGCGGGGGCTGTGCAGACATATTAATAACAGAAAAGGGGATGTGAGCACGGAGATATATAGCTACACCGCCACCACGACTACCAGTCCTGTCATTGCGAATAATGCGAAAACCAGGTAGGGAGTAAGAAGTAGAAGGAAGGCAAGGCTTTAGCCAAGATTCAGAAATGAGAATAGCATGAATGTTTTTGACGTCAAACGATGACAACATTTCCGAAAAATGGGCCGGAATACTTTGTGCATTAATGTGTATTACATTGAAGTTCTTAGGTACATCAGAGAACTGGAGGGTAAGTTGTTCAGAAAGAGACGGTAAACTGACGAAACTATCATCACTGTCGGGATCGGTCGAAGAGGCAAAAGATTTGTAATCATCACTGTCATCACTAACGGTATTATCCAAAGCGACGTTGAGCATAGCTTTAAAATAATAAAATAAATATATATAAATATGTAAAAAAATAATAAATATGTACTTACTAAATAAAATAATAATAAGCTAATTATGTATTAAAACTCCAATCGACAATCTAATCAAAATATGTCAATTAACAGCTCGTTTTCTCCACCTGCCGGTTGTGTTGTAAAGAGATTACTTTAATTTTACAAGAATAATCTAAGCAACACATAACAGTCATTGTTGACTGACATTCTTGACTTGACATTTCTAAATAAACATTATTGACAGTTAATTTTATTCACTTTAAATACCCACAACAAAATAAATATAAAATAGTTTATACGGACCAGAAAGGGAGGGTAATAAGTCCTTTGAGATTATGAGGCTGCAAAAACAAGAAGAAATCACTTTTTGGTGGCTACGCCAACCCGCCTGCTCTTTGAGGAAGTTGCAGCCGGCTGCTGTGGCTCCTTGACGACTGCCGCCGGCTTGGCGGGTGCGTCTTGGGTTTGGATTTTATCAAGCTCCTGCTGACTATGGATGCGACGGCGCGTTCCATCCACTCCGATGACAAACACGGAGCCGTCTTGGGTCCAACATTTCGTCACGCCAAATCGCTGCCTTGCTGCCATAAAGGTTTCATGACGTGACTTCGTTAAAAACTCCGACATAGTGATCCCAGTGTTTTTGAGGCTAGTTTTTGCAGACCACATCTTGCCTCGCAGTGCTAAATCATGGAGTTTAAACAAAATAGGCCTAGGTTTATCACTTGACGTTAAGCGACCCATCCTGTGACAGCGGCTAATGGCAGCTAGAGTGAAACCGTTGAGACGCAGCTTCTGCGTCACCGTCTTTACAAGGACCTCAGCTGTATCCTCCTTTGCACCCTCTGGAACACCATGCAGCAACAATATCTTGCGTCGGCTTCGCATTTCCAGGCTATCTACCTCATTGCAGATGACTTGAAGTTGGTCCTGTAGTAACTGAAGTGCACCCATGACAAATGTCCTGAACGAAGAGAGGTCCGTAGCCAGGCTGGTGATGGTTGCACTGGGTGGTGATGTTTTTTCGATCCGATCCTTCAACTGATCCATCTCCTGCCTGAACATGCTCTTCAATTGTTCCATTGATTTGGCCATAACATCCAAAACTTGCTGTGACATCTTCAGTGATATTCTCCACTATAGTGCTTAGAAATTTATGAAAACACTACCAGACAGGTATTGTAACTTAATCTATATCTTGAAGCATAAATAAGTTGTAAAAGTTAATTTTAAATATTAATTAAAGGAATTAAGAAGCAGGAGTTTTTAATTTAAATGTCAATCGTACAACTACCCGCATTGAACAGCATTGAACATACAGACCCGGAAAAAAATATCTGTAGATCATGCAAACATTTGTTCCGCGGTGGGAATCGAACCCACTACCTCTTGCGTCTCAGCCGGCTATTCGCCCACTGTACCACGTAGAAAGATAACTGAACAGTACAAATGTCAAAACATATGCGTATCGAATTAGTTACGTCTTATTAGTGTCGGCAAATCAATAAAATTGCATAAATCACACTAATATTATAAATGCGAAAGTTTGGATGTTTGTTTATTTATTTGTTTGTTACTCAATTGCGTCGTAACGGCTGAACCGATTTCGATGAAATTTGGTATGGACGTAGATTATAACCTGGATGCATAGGCTACTTTTTGTTGGCAAACAACGCGAGCGAAGCCGCTGGAGGAAGCTAATTCATTCATAAATCTAGGTATTCATTATTTTCCTGTTGCATGTAGTAAGAAAGCTGCGATACTTACTCAACAAAACTATCAACTAATTCCTGTCTGAGGCAACACAGCTTGTGCTTGTGGATGATGGGGAAACCCATTGACTTGATGTCCTCCCGCAAATCCTCATCTTCCACTGTAACATTCAAATAAAACGGTCCACAAAAAATACAAATACTCCTCTCCATCCAAAGGTTGTCTGGAAGAGATTAACGATAAGACCACCATTAACTTAACTTAAGAGACATTAACTTGTTTTTCAATTTGCTGTATCTAGCTTGTAAGGAATTTTCATTCGTTTATTCATTTACTGTTTAGCGCGTGTTTAAATAATCCTGTACAAAAAAGGATTTTTTTTAACACGCGTTAAACAGTGGTAATAAAATGTTATGAACAGATACTTTATAGCAAGCTTGACTCATCTTAGACCACACCTTCACTTGCAATTATCATCATTACATCAGTCAAAGGGCGTCCACTGCTGAACATAGGTCTCCCACATAGATTTTAAGAGCGACCGATCTTGTACGGCCTGCACCCAACGGCTCCCAGAAACCTTTATCAGGTCGTCTTTCCATCTAGTGGGGGGCCGTCCTCCGCTGCGCTTTCAAGCGCGTTTCTGATTCGATCTCGTAGCCCTCTTGCCATCAGGTAGTGGTAGTGGTCAAATGCTTGACTGTTTTCTATTAAAAAACTTTAAATGAAGAATTTTTTAATTGGAATTTATACTCCAATTTTAATATAAATAAGATTACAAGTACCTAAGAGTAGTACAGCACCTTGTAAAAGGGCTCGCACGGGAAGTACTACCACCATATCTATTTCTGCCACCAAGCAGTATTGCTGTTTCGGTATGAAGGATAAAATTACAGGCAAATAAGGCTTAACACCTGTATGCCTCAAGTTGATTGGACACAGGGCAGTGCATCGTAGGGCACGTTTCTAAGTTTCATGACCTACGAGGCAATACTTTGCTATAGTGTATGTAGTAGTGGTTACCACTTAACATCAGGTGGGCCATACGCTTGTTTACACAGGTAGTATAAAAAAAATTTAGAAATCTCAATAAATATAAGTGTTATTGGGTTATAGTTTTTTTGCAACTTATGACAGTAGATTGTTTGGTTTTAAGTTACCTATTTTGTGTATTTACTGTGATGTTGCAAATAAATTTCTGATAGTATTCTATTCTACTTACATTGCAGGAAGTTGACATCGGGAGGGAAAGTGCGCAGTAAATCAAGTATGTAATGACGTCCGTCATTGCCGATGATTCCCTTGCACTCGACGCTCGAGCACAGCTCCACTGTTTCATTGTTCACGCTGCTAACTGAGTGCGGCATTATCTTCAACTGCTGACCGGCCTTACTGAGCTGAAAGAGAGTACATAAGTAATTTATTATTAACTAGCTGTTGTTCACGACTTCGTACGCGTTACACTACTAAATGTGTAGGTAACCAAGAAATAAAGGTAACTGAGAATAATATCCTGTCCATACAAAGGTTGTCTGGAAGAGATAGCTTTTAGCGATAAGACCGCCCATTGTACTAAAACTATTTGTAAAAATTATGTTCTGTATTTTACTTTGGTGTACAATAAAGACTTATCTTAAAGCTAAACTCGCTGTTGCAACTTCACTTGACACCCCATTTTTATCAGATGGGAAGAGATTTATATAGGATAAAAGGTAGCCTATGTGGTAATCCAGGTCATAATCTACGTTTATACTAAATTTCATCAAAATCGGTTCAGCCGTTACGACGTGATTGAGTAACAAACAAATAAATAAACAAACGTCCAACCTTTCACATTTATAATATTAGTGTGATTGTATTAAGAAAAACAGATAAACGATAATTAATTTTCAAAACTAATAAGTATTTTTTATACTATTTTATCAACTAACAACCTGTCATTATATTCACATGATGGAAATTAGCTGGTACCTAGGAAGATGTATTTTATAAATAAAATAGTTACAAAATCATACCCTCCGTGCTAGATTTAACTATGTTACGGCAGGGTACTTACTGAAGTTGATTGATATTTAAGTATTAGAAAGTAAGTTTATTTAAAAACCTTGTGTTTGTCTAGGTTTATCTATTTGTCTTGGAATTTAAATTTAACTTCTCCCACTATGCACTACCTACAATAACTTTTTTCCGCATCACACAAGGTTAACTGGAAGAGAATGCTATGTAGCATTAAGTTCGCCTATGTACAGATTATTTAATTTATTCCATTAACATTTTGAAAGAAACCTTTGTTAATCGACGACCTCCGTGGCGCATTGGGTGAATAGCCGGCTGTCGCGCAGGAAGCTGCGGGTTCGATTCCCGCAGCGGAATCAATGTTTGCATGATCTACACTACACCACTATGCTTACAAACAGCTTAAAGCTTTATAATTTACTAGCGTCCGAGCCTCGGCAAAGCACGGTTTTTTATCAAAATAAAATATAGTATAGTAGTTTCTATAAGTTTGAGAATTTTCAGAATCAGTTTGGTAATTTCTGAGATTACCGCCTACAGACAAACACAAATGCTTCCATTTTATAACATTAGTACAGATTACATGTTAATCCAGGTACTATTACACGAACACTACTGCTTATTTTATTTTATTATTGATGTGCAACATCTTTCCTCTCCGTTTGTGGGAGTAATTTTGGCAAAAGGGACGGAAATGTGTAACAGCAAACCGGGGAAGCGCGCGCTATTTGATTTGACCAATGAGCGCGCGCGATGGTCAGATGTTTCACATCATATGCGACTACTGTAAGACTCGTATTTTTTTTTATCATCGTTTGTATTTTGTATGCATGTAATTTGTTAATTTTTTTGATTATTAAGTATTATTGTATTATATAGGAAACGATTATTCTTATGATTCAATACAATTAGTTAATTGTTCTGTGAATAAATAAATGAAATGAAACTCACCAACTCCATATACTTCGGATGTGACAGCACAGTGGTCCCAAAATCAATGCTTCCATAAACAACGCTCTGTTCCTGTTCCTTCTCCAATATACCAGGGATGATGGACTGGGCTGTGACACGGTAGCCGCGGTAATCAACCACCACTGTGCCCAGTGTGTGTAGACCAGCTGTGTCGACCGCGCTGTACACTCGCACCCCTTGGAGGTCGTTGCGCTGTTATCAAATATAATGTTTTACAAGGGAATTGGGTAGAAAACAGTCTAACTGAACAGTTAGGTAAAGCAAAATTCCTGATTTAAACGTATTTATCGCGTTTGTATGTGTGGAAGCGTGCTGGGCCCATAACCTGAAGGGTTTATGGGATAAAAAGAAAGAGTTCTTCGTTTAAATACTGGTATATTCAAAATCGCAGGCGCACATCGATACAGTTGAATCAGAGACAGAAGGATACTTAGAGTACATTACTTGATATTACGTCACATTGACGTTTGACAGTGACATCTGTTATTGAGTGAGTTTACAAGTAAAATGGTAAGTCCCACAATCCAGACTTTTCAACTGTGTTGCAACAAATTAATGTAATGAATTATGGATAGTGATCGCGAAAATTTTAAAAATACTAAATAGTCAATTGACAACTTCTCGTTATTGGATAGATTGTAAATTTTTCTGATGGTACATTTTAATTACAATAATAGCTTCCGCAGGCGTTATTCGACAATTAAAAGTAGGTAGCTTTTTGTCTAAATCCCGGTTATAATCTATCCATATAACATAACGCAACAAAAAAGGATTATAGAAATCGGTCAAGCCGTTTTTGAGTTTTAGCGAGACTAACGAGCAGCAATTGATTTTTATATATTTATAGAAGAGTGATTGATTACTTACCGGCGCAACAAAAGCAGCCGCATCGCCCCCCAAGTCCTTGTAATGATCACGTACATCGAACCCGAGCGAGAAGAATATGTTGTTCCAGATGAACATCTGCATTTTAGGCTCCTCGCCCGGGTTGATCGCCATCACGTTACCGTCCACCACGGCCATCGCGCCGCGGGTGGCTGCTGCTACGAAGTCGCTGTGAACCTTCATAAAAATAAAGTTTTTTGTACTTATAATAAAAGAAAAAAAAACAAAAAACGTGTTTTGCTATGTACGGCATTAAAGGAAATCACCGGAGGGGCTAGTGATGTTGTAAAATAGGTTTTTTTTTCAAATTCATTACAATAGAAAATTTTCAAAGAATCTCAATATTAAGTCTGTCCTAAAATATTAATGGAACAACCTATAAAAATAGGTTAACAATCATATTCATTCATCATGTAAGTAAAACAAAACGTAAATCGTCGCAGTCTTCTGCGACGATTGATGTTATTTTTTTTTTGTTGAAATGTTTCGATTACTGGATAAATATTCCAGCTATAGCATAAGTAAGTATTAAACCCACCTCTAAAATCAGTTAATACGAATTCGGATGTGAGTTTCAAATTAATGTCGTACATAACAAAACAGGTTGTATATGGCATAAATGGCCGTATTTATTCATTGCGTTGACTTAGAAGCTTGATTTTTTTATCCAAGGGCTCCAAGGGATCATAGATCTTATCCAGTATTTGATATTAATTTCAACTTGATACCTCTACGCGTTCCTGAGAAAAAGGGTCATGACAGACGAACAGACAGACAGACAACAAAGTGATCCTATAGGGGTTCCTTTTTTCCTTTTGAAGTACGGAACCCTAACAAGCTTTCAAAGTTTAAATACTAGTTATTTTTTGTGGATAGATATTAAGTCCTCTTATTCCTTTTTAAGAGAGAGAAGAGATTTTACGCAATAGACGGTCCATTATGAATTTAGTGTGTATTGTTTATTATGTTGCACACAGTTATCATTGCGACATTTTAACCCGATTTGATAACAGAATTTAGGCCAAACCAGACTTGAAAATTTGAAACATACAAACTTATGTTCAAAATGTAAATTATTTTCGTGAAAACCCAAAAAAGGTTATATAATGAGAATGCTCACCTTGAAGATAGCGCGCTCTCGTAGCAACCTCTCCGGTAGCGTGTTGCGCGGCAGTTCGCGTGTCGTCTGCAACTCCTCGTTCCAGTCGCGCGTCTGGCCCGGGATGTGTTCCTCATAGCCGAGCTTTGATGAGAAAGCTGTACGACAAATACATTAGTTAATTTTAATTTCATAACGCATGCTCTGAAATTGCTGTCTGAAAATGCTCATTGTTAACTCGGACGCTGCTCCGAAAATGCGATTTCAAGCACTAGGGCTGAAAGTACATTTGAAAACAGAACGAGGCTAATTAAATTTTAAAATACTGGAAGAAACACGCAAAGTAACCTTAGAGCCCCTGGTAGGGCTCTGGTGTCTTTGGAATAGGTTTAGGGTTATTATTTATATTTATTTTCATCACTCATGCTCTGAAAGTTGGTCATTGTTAGGTCGATACCTGATGCGTAAATGCGCTTACGCCCCTGATGCTGCAGTTAATTTGAAAATAGAATGGGGCACATTGCATACATAATATATTAAAATGAATTACAACCTCCAGTACAAATCGTTATCTCTATTCAAAATAAATGAGGTTACATTCCTAATATATGAAATACTTCTTGAAATACAACCTCCATGACAAATTCTTATTTCTCTTAAATAAAAGAGGCCATAGTTCAGTAGTGAAAAAAAAATCAATGGATATCGCCGGAATGCAAATTTTCTTTTTAGCAACAAACTGTTACATAGACTTCTTTTTATTTCCTCGCATTCGCGATGAAAAGTTATGTGTTATACTCGGGTGTAAGCGATCAATAGCACTCTCGACTCATTAGCGTAAAAAGTTGCTGAAAAACATCACGTGATGAATGGACGACCCCTTGTATAAAAATGTACTTTTATTTTTCGTTGGGGGTTAATATAACAAGGAACTTTTAACAAAAATATAACAGACTTAAACAAACTACTGAACTGATTTTGATGAAATTTTTATGAGACCAATATGAAAGTAAATTCTTTCAAATAAAATAAGAATTTTACAAATCGGTTGATTAATAACAGAGTTCTGAGGTAATATAAAATTTGAGGGTTGCCCTCGATTTTTTTTGGGATCTCATCATCAGATCCTGATTTGGTGCCTATGGGACCACCTGGGAAGTATTCTACCCTTAAACAAAAAAATAATTTCTCGAATCAGTCAAGAGGTTTTCGAATAATCGGGGAACAAACATACAGTCGAATTGAGAACCTCCTCCTTTTTTGAAGTTGGTTAAAAAAGATCCATTGATTTCGATTGTTTATAGAAAGAACCAGTACCATGACAAGACTCGATTGTTGTTTCGTGCATAAGTATAGACGTCATGAACAATATCACTAAGCTGATATAGTACCAAACGACATATATTTTAACATGTCACTCTTAACCGTATCTATACAGATGTCCTTGAGTAATAAGCTTAATTACGAACTCACTTGAAAAATTGTGTTTAATGTCCAATCAGCTTTGTGATAAGATAAACACATTATATGACGAAATATACGTCAACCGCGTGATTTTATACCTACAATTCTCATAGACAGATTTCATATCCCTCATTCATATATCTACATTGAATTTTATTCGAGTACACTAGTTTAACTAGTTTTTCGGCGGAATGAAGTTGGCTGTTTTGATAGCTAGGTCCACTAGGAACTTGAACTTTTTTACTTAACACCAATTACAAAAAGTACAATCTGTTTAAAAAAAAATAAGTATTCAGCCAAACGGCTAAATTCAGGGCGGCCAAACTACAACGAGCGTACTGTAGATGGGCAGTGGCAGTGGCCGGGGCATATAGCTCCACGAATTGACGGCTATAGGGACAAGTCTTAATAAAGGTTGCTGGGAACCGTTGGGCGCGATCTGCGGCTCTGAGTACAAACGGGGAATGCCTAAGTTCAGCAGTGGACGTCGTAACATGATGATGGGTATAAGACAATAAATAACGTAATGTAAAGTTAAGAACATCGACTTACTGTCTTCAGCGCGTATCGCGTCGACGGTATGGTCCAACATCGGCGATGCCCATTGGTAGACTTGGTAGGGCGTGGCCACTCTCTCGAACGGATGCTTCTGCATCCTACGTTTCTGTACGAGAGCGAAGTTCCGTTTGAAGGCCGGTGATACTATGCTGAGGAGCTCTATCAGCGAGTGGCAGAGGAGAGAGGGGTTCGCTGGACGAGGGTTGAACACATCTTCGGTGGACCTAGAGATAATGAAATAAGATGAAATAAACTCTTTTGCTGCTACAATAAGGAATCGGTGGTCAATAAAAAATTATATTTATAAAAAATATATTACGTGTTTTGTTGTGAACGACATTAAATGAAAACACGGGTAGGGCTAATTACTGGTATTGTTGTAAAAGAGATTTTTTCAAATTCATTACCATAGAAAATTTTAAATTTTCAATGAACTTATCATATCAACATATCAAGTCCTAAAATATCAATGCAACTGCCTCTATAAAATAGTTAAACAAATCATTTCAATTCATCATGTAAGTAGGTATCTGTTAAACTGACTAAACGACATCGTCGCAAAGGCGCCGCCAATTTACGTTAGTAATTATTTATTGGAAATGCATCGAAGCCCACCTGTAAAATCAGTTAATACGTCTCCGGATGTGTGTTTTAAATTAACGTCATACATAACAAAACAGGTTGTGTACAAAATGTAGCGGGTCTGTGGACGCGTTTATTTTGCATTCTAACCTTTCAATACCCCAGAATTAAATAACAAAAGATTTTTAACCTGTGCCGCAAAAAGAGGGATGTTATAAATTGCCTATGTCTTTCTATGTGTCTTTCTCTCTGTGGCATCGTAGTTACCGAACAGATGGACCGATTCGGATGCGGTTTTTTAATAGAAAGTTATTTTAACTAGGGTGGGTCTTAGCTACGTATGATCAGTGATCAGTTCAGCTGATGTGAAGATTCTCAGTACTTTACCTTTTTAGTTATCTCAGTTGTTAGTTAGTAGATCTCAGCTGTAATATGGAAATGTATTACTGGTTTTTTATGAGTCAGAGGTTTTACATTTTTTAAATTTATAGTTGTCAAATTGTTATGGCTCGATATAAAGTCAGTTGGGAGTCCCAGCGTTCATTCTGAACTGTGAAAGTTATATGACGCTGTGACAGATTGATGGTCTTAGTACAGTCTTAAAACGTTCTTTGTTAAATGTTATGTTTTACGAATAAAATTAGGTTGATACTATAATAAAAAATAAAGTAATGTAGATACGTATCTCAAATCACCAATTTTTTCCTGCCCTTTTCCCACATTTCTTGGTGTTGGATAGTTTTTAAGATCTAACGTGTATTAAGTTCCTTGTAACATTAAAAGACGGATTGCATAAAGGAAGTCAGATAACTATTTCGTATACTAACAACCTATTCCTTTCTTTGTCTCTGAACAGTTAGTTAGTGTTTTTGATATTTATCTTCCTTAAGTAATGTAGGTATATTGTTTGTAATTATTTAAGCTTTTTAAGTATTATCAATAGGTGTTTTGTATTTTATAGGTTATGTTTATATATGTTATAGGTACACCGCCGCCTTATTGATTTTCGTTTACCATGTTGTATGGAAGAAATCGCTTTTAGCGATAAAACTGCCGACTGTACCGTTATTTATATTTCCTTTGTGTAATAAACAAATGTTTGCATGATCTACAAATATTTGTTACGTGTCTGGATGTTTTTCTATATATTATAAATATGTATTTACAAAAAAAAAGTATATAAGTATTCTATCAGTTATCTGTTAGTTAGAAACCAGTTTGGGGTTAGATAGCGCTCTGTGAAATGTCCACCATTATTTATTCATTTTATTTGTTTGTTACTGTATTTTTATTTGGTGTGCAATAAAGAGTATTTTATTTATTTTTATTTCGTAATAATTATACAGCACGCAACATTTTTTTTCTCCAGATAGGTCATCGATAATAAAGACCTTGTTTGGCACTAGGCTTACTGATAAGAATGCATGATGTCACGTAATCAAAACAACATTTACTATCAGATTTCCAAACCTCTTCATTTATTTGTTACTAAGTGACCGTATGTCATAAAGTTGCACGAAATAAAATGAAGGATATGTATGTCACTGTGACACGTGAGTTGAGTATGCTAATCTTATCTGTAAATATGCTGTGTACTAAAGCTGTCCATACACGGGGACGCGACTCCACAAGATTCCACGCCCACATTCCAAGTCTCAAAAAATCGTCCGTGCGTGCGAAATCTCAATCGGATTGCGTGGAGTCCTAGGAATATTTGGATATCCGATCATTCAGAAATCCAAGACTCGACGCCACGGAGTGCGGCGACTCACGCCGTGCGCCTGTCTGTGGCCGATACAACATTCCAATAAATCCAATTCAAGCTCAGTTGGTAGCCCACAGGCGTCGGAGTAGGTCATGCATAAGTTTTTTTTATAGTTCTGAACATTTTACACAAATCTATCTAAAAAAAAACCTCAAAGGGTATAATTTATGGCATGCCCATTTGGAGTCTTTGGAGTCGCGGCAGTGGAGTCTTCGTGTGTGTGCTCGTTTTTTAACACCCGCCCCGCCAGACTCCACGCGACGCGGAGTGATGGAATTTGCGTCCCCGTATATGGCCAGCTTAATATATTTATCATTTATTTTTATCTCACTGAGGTGGCAGACAAGCATACGGCCCACGGCGCAAGCGTTTATGGACGTTTATAATATAAAAGGAACCCTTTTTGAAAAAATCCATATTGTAGGCATTGGGGAAAACCTCGGAATTCCATGACCATTCCACAAGCGAAGTGTTCGCGGAGGGAAATTCCTCTGAACTTCACAGTGCGTGACCACATCATACATCGCCTCCAAGGAATGAGGATGGATTCCCTGATATCGTAATCTGATAACGATGATTAAACGTTTAAATATACGTAAAATCCAGTCAATCCAAAGGTTGTCTGGAAGATATCGCTCAGCGATAAGATGCTACATGAATTTCCATGTGTCTTGCTATATGTTTTAAATATTATTAGTTTATTTAAGTGTGGTGTACAATAAAGCGTTTTCTATCGATCTATTAACAAAACAATTTAGTTCACAAATTAGTTCAGATAAGCAATATTGTAAGTTGCCAGAAATCATCAGATGGGCCATATGCTTGATACATCTGCAGTACGTATAAAAACAAATGTTAAGGCTTATTAAAAATAATTGCCAAGAAGAGACCGTAAGGTTTCAATCAGTGCAGGAGTGTGATGTTCGATTCATAATCGAATCGGTCAAAGTATTGCCGATCAGATGCAAAATTGCGGCTTCGAAGCCCAGAATGATTAAATCACATATTGATTTTCAAAGGTCCGTCCTTTTTCCTGTTGTTCTACCATACATACGCCTACTTCTTGCAGAAGTATATATGGTGACGGTTTTATATGTTATGCTATGACATAGATATACATAAACTTAACCTTACACTTAGAAGCTCCATATACCAGAGCACTGCGGGTTAGGACCGCGCGGCGCGGGGCGGCAGACACGGGACGGGTAGTGTGTAGTGGTGTTTGGAGCTCTTACATTCCCAGAGTAGTGTGATTTGAGCGTGTGTATTATGAAAGTGTTTACTGGTTAAGGAAGAATCCTCTGGGGCACGCCGTGATGTGGAAATGCCTGTCTTCCAGCGTCACCACGTGGAGATAAAGCAGGTCTCCGCACATCTTGCGCGGCCCGGGCGGCGGGTTCCATCCAGACGTGGTCAGCACCTGTGGTACAACTCTGTTTATAGACAGTTTTATGCGGTCAGACGTAGTATTTTGGCTTCAATTGTTATTGATAATTAAGTTAATAGGACTCAATGTTGGGTAACCCATTGGACAAAATAAATTTTGTTATTATTGACAGTTTTGTAAGGCTTTAGTAGTTTGACGCCAGTTGTTATTGGTAATGAACTTAATAAGATTAATTAATCATTATCATAAATGCCTTCATCAGGGTGAGTGCGAACCGCTCCGAATATCGCCTCGCACTTATGCGAGGCACAGTGCGAGGCGAGACGTTATTCGGAGCGGATCGCACTCACCCTGATGAAGGTTCACGAATTGAACCGAAACATTGTCGGTCGAAACACGGATAAGACGATACGTGATAAATCCCGTATTTGTAATAATGATTGAAATCAATCAAGAAAGTTTTCTAAGTAAAATTAATAAAATTTAATTTTGCGTAACTCTTTGGACAAAATCAATGTTGTTATTAAGGACAGTTTTGTAGTTGCTTGATGCCTGTTGTTATTAGTAATTCAGTAAATAATAAATACCCGTTTAAAACAGTAATTATGTACAGTTAATAAGAATCAATTTTGCATAACCGTTTTGACAAACTCTTTTTAAGTCATAGATAGAAGTTGCTGAAAAGTGTTTTGTTAAACCAGAATGTTACGTTATTCAATATTTTTATAAGCGGGTACTTGCCTAACTACTTATTATCGTCACTCACAAACCTTACCTAAACATAAGCTTTTGTATAATTGTACATCTTAATATATAAAACAAAGTCGGGTTAGTTACACCATTCATAAAGTCAAAGTCAAAGTCAAATATTTTTATTCATTAAAATCACAAGGATCACTTTGAAACGTCAATTTTACTGCCTGTTCCTTCGCGACCAAGCCAGGAAAGAAAGGCAAGAAAACCAGGCTGGTTGTTTTTTTTTTAATGATCCTTTTACAATAGGTACATAATACAGAAAAGAAATTACCTCTAAATTGTAACATTTTGAACGAGTTAATAATGTAATATAAAAATGAATAACTCAAGAACGGCTAAATAGATTTCTATGAAATTTGGTATATAGATAGATTATGATCGGAATTGAAACATAGGCTACTTTTTACCCGACTGCGCGTATTTTATGGACAAACCACGCGAGCGAAGCCGCGAGCGGGTCTTGTTAATTGTTCATAGGAAAAAAATCTTTAACCTGAAATCTGTAATTAAAATTAAATTACATTTTCAAATAAATATTAACTTTAACAGATTAATCATTAAATTAATGCACCGTTAAGTAACGCTAAAGGGTAATTTTAATGCATTAATAAAACAATAAGAAATATGAACCTCTTAAATACACAGTATAATTTAATTTGAATGGAAATTAAGTTAAATAAGCATTTAAAACTAAACAAAGTCATATTTACTGTTCAATGGGTGTGACGTATATTTTATGATTGCGGGTAATTTAATTCTATATTTATATTCAATATGTCAAGTGATAAAGTTATTTTAATGTTCAGTGTTAATTAATATGCATTTTAGATTTTAAAAATGTGATCACAGGTTTCTATAAACCGCTCTTAATTAATCTTAAGGACGTAGCCACACAAAACCGGTTTTAAAATTAGTAACAACACGATTATTATTCATATAAACCTCTATAAGTACATAAGCTAAAAATTTTTATTATTATTCTACCAAGGCAAATCAAGATTCTGATCGTGATTCTTAATAAAAACATGGCAAATGTTAGCAGACATAGATTTTAGTTGAATACAGAGATTAAAAAAAAATTGAGAACTTTTATTAATATGAAATTAAATTATAGGAAATTGATTTGCTAGACGCATGGTATATTAGATTAAATATAAAATATGTGCTCTATCACTATCAGAATAAATAATGAATAATGTTTATTGGTATTAATTATTGGTCAATACAACGAAGTGACAAAGCAATGTCTCAGAAGGAGGCTGCGGAGGAGGATCCTCTCACTGAGCCGTTCCGTAGACGCAGACAGTTTTTTCTTCCGCTCAATCGAGGCTCACGGACGGACGGACAAAGTAGCACCATAAGGGTTCCGGTTTTATCATTTTGGTCCGGAACCCTAAAAAGATAACTGTTTAGATTTATTTGCTTGTTGATTTTTTCAAAATTAAAATGACCATTTAAACACATGCCAATAATAATTAAATTAGTTTTTCAGTACCTTCAAACACTGCGGGGCCTTATTCTCTTTGGTCAGTCCTGGATGCAGAGGCAGCAATGGACGTTCAATGCTTCCAGGCATTATGTAATCTGGTGGCGTGCAGTCTACGCTCTCTGGACGAGATTTTTTCTTCTCTGTTGCAGAAACAAATAAAATTAAAAAGAAACTCCATCACATAAACTCATAAACTGACATAGTTAAGCACAGCCCCAGTTTAACTAGCTTTCTATTAAAAAAACCGCGTCCAAATCGTTCCATCTGTTTGAGGAACACAGACAGACACACAGAAAGACAGGCTTCATACTTATAAAAACCCTCTTTTTACGTTGGGGGTTCAAAAGTTAATTGGAAACTACTTTTCAATAATCTGGAAATAGGGCTGTCTTTGCATGGTCTGAGTATAGTTGACAGAACGAATCAGAAATGAAGAGATTCGTAGACGAACCAAAGTCACCGACAAAGTACAAAGGATTAGCAAGCTGAAGAGACAGTGGCCAGGACACATAGCTCGAAGAACTGACGGCCGTTGGGGCAGAAAGGTTCTCGAGTGGAGACCACGCACTGGAAAGCACAGCGTAGGACGGCCCCCCACTAGATGGAAAGACTACCTGTTAAAGGTTGGTGGGAGCCGTTAGGTGTAGGCCGTACAAGATCGGTCGCTCTGGAAATCTTTGGGGGAGGCCTATGTTCAGCAGAGCGCGTACTGTGGCTAATATGATGATGATGAGTGTATGGTGCAGAAAAGAACAAAAACCTCACCTAGAATATCACCCTGTGTGACCATATTGAGGAAGGCTAGTGAGCTGCACTCTTGGCCTGCGTACGCATCGGTGTAGTCGATAGACTTCAGCAAGTCTCGTACGTGACGAACGTGTATTCTTGCTTCGCGCATTGTGTATGGCTCTTCTACCACCTGCAAATCAATTAACATTATTTTAATGTTAAGTTTTTAATATTTTATGTGTTTTATTATTTTTCGTTTATTTTAACATTATGCTACTTATTAACAATACATCTTTATTTCAGGCAATACCAAATAGTAATCCAGTATGAAGTTACCTAACAACAATTCAACAAACAGACTTCTAATGCTACTGCCATTATTATTATTATATTAGTTATATGCTTGACTGTATTTTTTTCTAAGCACCAATGGTTTTATCTACATTTTATTGGATCAATAGAGAGCGACTTGCACTCCCTTCTCGTTGCCTCGTTAAGTCTCGTGTACAGGTGAAGGGCATAGGGGACCTGAGATCAGGTGACAAAAAACAATAAGCTTACGACTTTATTAATCCTCAAGATCAACTTCCTTAGACCTCTTACTCAGTACGCAGATCCGTGATGATATATCCCAAATCCCAACTTGAGACAATGAGGATCGTCATTGGCAAGTCCAAACATATACGTGACAGGTTGCCAGCCCATCTCTGCATATTACACTTATTAGAAAACAAACCGATTACACATGCTTCAAATTTTTGAGGATTTAAACACGCTAAGGAATTACAATTTTCCTCAGTTCTTTTCCAAACATTTCACCAAACATTTGTACACGATTTTGTTACTAGCAATATTGTAAGAATAAATAATTACCGATTTAACGTCTTAACTAGCAATTTACAGTAGAAACACAAGTTGACTAAGTTCTAAAATGTGACTTATCTACAGTTGATATCTGTAGCATTGTATATGTACTCGAAAGTTTCGCTTAGTTTGTGGCTAAATAGCGTTCTGTGAAATGACCCGCATTATTTATTTATTTTTCTAATATTTTTTAGATAGGAAGTAGGAGGAAGTATTAGGCCCGCCACGTGCGGATATAATAGCCAACGACATTGAGAAAAATTCAATTAAAATGTAAATACCTTGATGATAGATCCCTCTTTGAGTCCCTCAATATTCTTCAACTCTGCGAAGTTGTCCAAAGTTACACCGTCCAATTGCAGCGAGAAGCAAGTTCTATGACACGTGTCTTCGCGATCCATCAGCACTTGGTGTATTTCCTGCACTAGCTCCATACTCGATACCTAGAATTCAATCGTAAATACTTAATAATTCATGAAAATTTAAATTTGAACCTTGCAATGTAAATGTCAATTTACCTGAATATCTAGTGGTTCGGCACCCGGGCTCACTATTTTTACAGTGAAACCTAAATCTTGAATGAAAACGACTTCTGCGTCTCTTTTCTTCTCGTCTCCGTCTTCGCTCGGTGACGATTCTCTGTCCTTTTCCCCGTTTACGATCTTATCGTCTCCAACTCCATTCACTTTGTCTGTTTCATTGTTATTTGTGATAACCTCATCTTTCTTGTTTTCTGTGGGCTTCTTGGCCGGCTCCTTTTTCTTATCAGAATCACTGCTATCAGTTGCTTTTGTTTTCGCTTCTTTCTTTTTTTGTGCTGCCTGCTTGCCTTCAGATTTGTTTGGACACACTTTAGGCGCTACTTGCTCTTCATCAGACTTAGTCGATTTTGTGTCGTCGGAGTCACTACTTACTCCATTAGAAACTACTTTAGCTTTATCACTACTACTACTAATATCACAATCTAAATCTTTCGGATTACCGTTAAAACTGGTTGCAATTGATTTCTCTGTGCCATTCATACTTGGTTCTTTGGTATCTAATTCTGTCTGACTGATATCAATATCATTTGTTGATTCCTCTCCGTTCGTTGCTGGCTTGTCTTGTGATGACTTTTCCCCATTGGCTTTATTACCCTTCTGGCTTTCTGAAAAAACAACATAAACTGAAAATCCCCAGCCAAAGAAGTAGCTAGCATAAGGTTCGTCTGATCTTGATCTAGAACACTTGTATCGTTATTTCTGACCAAATTCACAGGAGGCGACTAGTCGATAGATGATTTAATGAACTAAGCAGTATTGGACTGCTTGAATTCATCGTTTAATCTATCATTTAACAGCATTACTTTAAACATTTTATTTCTGCCTTCTAGAATTCTCTACAAACTGACGTATTTCATGATATTTTCTAGTGAGGTACCTGTGTTTAGCGGGAACGGCGCTTGTGTGTTAGCTTGAGGTGAGGTCGGCTTGCGCGCAGCGGCCGCGTATGACACTCTTGGGGTGGCTGCGCCGCCGCCCTCGTCATCAGCTCGCCCATTTGGCGTACTCGCGTGCCCATTACTGCAAGTAAGCGCCTTCACTTCCGACTCCTTCGTCATTTTGGCTGGCTTAGTTGGCTTTTCTGGAACAAAGATGACGTTAATGAACGTTTTAGGTGGTTATTGCAATAATAGTTATAGGGGAATAGGATTCAGTCAAATAAAGGCTAGGTAATTTGGCATACACAATGAAAACCAAGACACATATTTTTAATAAGCATAATATTATCATTTTTCTCAAACATGCTTGGAAATTTGAGCATTATTTTGACAACCTTCTTCGAGATAAATCGAAATTGCTGTACTGGCTAAATACATGCGAGCAGTGGCCAGCAAAAGTGTATGAAAATCCATATCTGTCGTGGTTTAGCGGCCAAACAAATTACACAGTAAACTCATATCTGTCGTGTAATTTAAAAATGGAACGATCTTTTACTCCGAAACATGGCAACCAAGGAGATAACTTATCAAAGGTTTTATTTAAATTTCGAACTGGCTTGCAAATAGAAAGCTGTTTATTGAAAAAATAAAACAAATTAACACTTTAACGCGGAAAAAAATATTGTTGTTCGTTGTTCGACATTGATTTTGAATAGTAATTTTAATTTATTTTATAATTTCCGCGCATTATTTGAGAAAAGTACTATACAAGCCTTGGCCACAACTAGGCATTGATGGACTTACGTATGTGTGCCTCGGCTTCGCCTCGGCCCACATTTACACGTTCGTCCATCAATGCTGGCCGCTGCAGTAATGTACTATTATCCCCATATAAAACATCAAATCATTCGCGAGTAAGTAATTTGATCTTTTAAGAAGTGTTATGACGTTTTTATCGCATTTAAACCATTTACATTTTTACGACTAAACGGCTGGACCGATTTCGATGAAAATTGGTATACAGATAGATTATAACCGGGATTGGGACATAAGTTCCATTTTACTCGACTAGCGGGGACGCGCATATGGTGTAATGTTTTTAATTACAAAACACGCGTGCGAAGCCAAAGAGGCATGCATAATGTATTTTATTAAATTTCTAGAAGCGCAAAGGCATCGCCCCTGTCCTACCACATCACATTCCTCGACCATGCTAACCCGATGGCAAGAGCGCTAGTGGATAACCCACGAACTCAAAGGGCTGAAAAGAGTCCATGTCTTGGGCAACGTGCTAGAAAACAGGATTAATGTGTCTGGATCCCGAACGCCAAAATTCAGACCAACCATGCGTCCACTAACTAATTGGGGATATTATAACGCTTACTCGCATTGATCTCGATGTTTGGTTGGGGGTTTGCAAATATACGAAACTAGTATTAGAATAGCATTCGATCAATTTGGGGGGTATTCGAATATTATTCGAAACTTTTAAATGACAATTTTAACTAGTTTTTACTACAGAAAATCATTACAAACCCGTTTAGGAATATTCCAAAAAGGCTTTATGGTGAACCCTTGTTATCAAAACTATAATATGTGTAAAAATGGTTTAAGATTATTAAAAAAAAATGGTATTACTGTACCATAGTATTTTGGCTCATAAAATCAAACAAAACAGTGTGTCTATTAATTACAAGTAATCAAGACACTGATCGTAAGGTTTATAAAGCAAATAGACTCATTTTCACCATTGGTAGACGACGTCTACGTGGCTGACTCTCATAGTTAAAACTATTCGTTTGCAAGCCCTAGTGGGATCAACTCCCGTACCATACTAATTTAACGCTAATGTGGCTATCATTCTAATTAATTAGGAATTCACATTTTAATCGAGAATCCGTTAAAAAATGAATTAAAAGTATTATCAACACTGAAATCGAAAGATCCAATTTTAAAGTCATCGACCTGACCACTCCTCTACGTAATGTTCATCGCGGAGTTGAACATTCGCGCGTCAATCCAATGGCTATCTAACTTTATTTCCACATTACTATTTCCGTTTGACAGGTAACCATAATAGTATAACTATATTCGTAGTATGCAAATGAAAAGCGTATAATGTTAAATCAAATCAATTTCTAAAGTCATGGAAAATGGACATTGGGAATATATGTTTAGCTGTTGCAAATGCTTATAGTTTTATCGGTTAAACGGATGTGGGAGTACCGGAGTATTCGGTGTTGGTTTTTTAGCGCCTTTCAAATCGGGCCGATGCCCGCACATTTCAATAGTGTTGGGAATAAATAAGACGTATTTAACTTGCATCTATTGAGCGAAATGGAATCAATTCAAAAGTCTACGCTAGATAGCATAATTAATTCGCAACGTTTTCAGAATGCTAATTAACTTTTCCTAATTATCAACTCCATACACTTCGAGGTTGATTCAAGACCTTGTTACAGTTGGAACGCCAGAGTATGCAGTATTTGGTTGCCAGAGATTAATGCGAATGCTTCATGCCATGAAATAAAAACGGTATGATTAGATTAAAAGATCTCAGCCATGCCAAGTGCCCGGTAACAGAGTGCAAGCACTTCCTGTATCTAACAATGTAACCGTCTGACGTTTTAATTTGCGAAATAAAATATAGCATTGATCTTTTCGGCGTAAGAGCTTAAATACACATCTAAGTATATGTACCTAAAAAAGTGGAAAGGTTTTTCTGTAACTTACTCCAAAGTGCAGGCGTGTCAGACGTAGACAGAGCTACCACTACGAACGACCCAACAAGATATCCCGTGACGGGCGACAAGACAACGATACCTCTCGCAGATCAAGAAGCGGTAAGGCCACATGATAATCTAATTATGGGAAAACAACATAATGTTTTAAAAAATCAAAAGTTTTGCGGTCCGCCCTAGTTACAGCTGTAGTGCACGTCGTCCCGTGACGGGCGAGCCGGAGCACGTGGTCTGCGCTGGCGCAGCGCCAACAATCTCCAGCGTCGAGTCAATAATAGATGGCAACGGGATGCCGCCAACAATAGACGCCACTGCGAGACCAAGCCGAGCCAATGGTGCAATCTAACTTTTCATTTTATTTTAACTTAGATGTATAGGTTCTTAGTGTAGCAGCGCGGTCGACGACCAAGACGATGGTTGTGACGTTGCAAGGTAAACTAACAAACGCGCAAGAACGAGTTGGCTTTCAGCTGTGGGTTCCAGGCTAAGATGACGATAGTGATTAGGAAGTTTCCGTGCATACATTAACAATATGCCTATTAGGTACTCACAGTAACACTTTGCATATTACTGATATTTATTACGCATTGTGTATGAGAAGGACAAAACAGCGACCTCCCTCAGCTCTTTACAAAACCCATTGCCTATACCATATATATACAATAAAGATATGGTTAGTAGATGAGTTTTTAGATTGCACTGCGCTTGTGGTAAAATTGGTACCTACCTACGATAAACTTAGAAAATTACAACGGCACAACAGGTCTTTTTCTTCTATACTTCTCTATCAACCGTCATTTCAGTCGTCAATTTTTTCTTACTCATATCATCTTTCACACAGTCCATCCATCTCTTCTTTGGCCTTTCTCATCTATATTATATCCATCCACATTCATATCTAACACTCTTTTAGCAACATGATTTATCGCATAGATATAAGTAGCTACAAAATATTTTTTTATGATTGTGGGTTAGGAGCGTAAAATACACAACTATTTACTGAATATTACACAATACGGCTACAATGTTATTTGTCAGGCAAGTGATCAATCTAATAATATGTTGTGTCGTAGTAGATGGAGAGAGAAATGAAGACTCGTTCTAGTTTAAAATCATCGCTTGACCCACATTAACTTTTGATAACACAATAAAAACTTACTTTAGTTATTACAATGAGTTTTTCAACTTAAAATTAATAGTCACGGATGGTAATATTTTATTTACTTTTAATCCAAGTTGTTATAGACATTATAATCTAATTTCCACCTACATATACAGCAAAATGTTTTCCTTCGGGCCTGAGAAGATAATGTTTAATCTGCAAAATGTTTAATGTTATCTTCCTTGCCTTTACCAAATAAGATAGCGAAGCGCCTGTGACTCGAGATAAGTATTAAATCAGAATTTCCGATAAACAGCCGTTGACACAATTCTTTCCGCCGTTTGTGAACGCTTCTGTTCCTACTCTGATTGATTACAAAACAGAAATGCATACAATCAGCGATTTATCGATCAATACTGAGCATTACTTGTGCTCAAGACTGAGAAGAGATCTAATCAGACCGGGGCACAGTTCACAGGCCGGGAGGCGTAGTATGCTTTGCGCGTCAGAGACGTGCCTAGGCTTTGAATTGCCTAGCTACTAATAGAACCGAATAGGTACTACGAGTAGGTATGTATACTTAACACTAGAGAGCTCGCGCGGGTGACATATGCCACCCAGGGCGTAAGATTGATAAATAACTTTTGAACGAATCGCGCTACAGTGCTGCCCTCTCAGGTATTCCTCAAGTATGGACCGTCCCACACACCAGTAGTGCGCCATCTTGCTAAGTGCATCGACGTGTGCACAGTCCATTTATAAAGTACGTGGGTGACGCATGTCACCCGCGCGAGCGTTCGAGGAAGTTTTAGAAGCCTTACCATCGTGATTGAAAATCAAGTATATCTTCATGTAAGTTATTTATTTATTACTTGTTTTACATGTTTTATGATCAACTTATTATTTTTGACTAATTTGTTTTGTACTTACGTGACCAAAATGTGTTATACCTATTAATTTACGGGTTATCCTATTGTTTTAGGTTGTAATGGCGTCGACATCGAGTGATTTGACTATAAGTAGGTGGTTAGAGGAAGCAGAAAGCAGCGCCTCAGAGGACGAGGAAAAGGATAGTGATCCAGAGGAAGAACCAGTTCCAATTGGTTCGCCACAGATTTCTGACACGGAACAAGAAAGTGACAATGTGTCTGATGAAGAGGAAGATAATGTGCCTTTGTCACAGCTTGCTGTTTATGAATCTCGTAATGGGATGAAGTGGAGTAAATTTCCACCAGCTTCAACTAGAATCAGAGCCCATAACATTATGACGAGACCTCCAGGTCCAAAGGGTATTGCCAGAGATGCTGCGACTGCACTCCAATCTTTTTTGTTATTTTTTGATACTGGTGTTTTGAAAATTATTGTGGAATGCACAAATATTTATATCGACACAGTCAAACAAAGATATCAAAGAGAAAGAGATGCTGCACCCACGGATTTAGTAGAAATGAAAGCATTTGTCGGCTTGTTGTTGGTAATAGGAGTTAGTAGAGCTGGACGAAGGAACCTCAAAGACTTTTGGGACAACTCTCAGGGCCTTGGTATCGAGTTAGTATATAGCACAATGTCGAAAAGTAGATTTCGATTTCTGTTACGATGTGTGCGCTTTGATGACGTTAGGACTAGAGCAGCTCGTCAAGAAATCGACCGTTTAGCACCGATACGTCAAATTATTGAAATCATGCTTCGCAACTGCAAAGAATACTATACACCAAGTGAAGCCGTGACTCTTGATGAACAGCTTGTAGCGTTCAAAGGTCGTTGTGGATTTATAATTTACATGCCAAACAAGCCGAGTAAATTTGGTATCAAAATAATTATGGTGGTAGATGTCAAGTATCCGTTTGTGTGCAATTTTGAAGTGTACGCCGGTCAGCAGCCAGAAGGTCCATATCGCTTATCAAATCAAGTTCCAGACATCATCTACAGAATTTTGGATCCTTTATATGGCTTGGGGTGTAATGTGACAATGGACAATTGGTTCACGAGTGTACCTGTGAGCAAAGAGCTACTGCAAAGAAACATCACAGTAGTTGGAACACTAAAAAAGAATAAACCTGAGATACCTCAGAAATTCAAATCCAGTCAGAACAGGGAAATACGAGACTCCACTTTTGGTTTCCAATCGAATTTTACACTGGTCAGCTACGTACCAAAAAGAAATAAAGTCGTTTTACTACTGTCTACCATGCACAATGACGATAAAATTGACCCTGATAGTGGAGAAGCTAGAAAGCCCGAAATAATTACTTATTACAATCACACGAAATACGGAGTTGATGTTTTCGACAAAATGTGTCGTCAATACGATGTAACGCGAAATAGCCGACGATGGCCTCTAACATTGTTTTACAATTTTCTAAACATGGCTGGTATAAACGGTCTAGTGATTTATCAATTGAACAATCACCACATCAAGACCATCCGCCGAAAATATTTGCAAGAGGTCGGATTTGAACTTGTGAAACCGCTTATTACGCGACGTATTTCCCAAGAAAATATACCCAAAGCTATAAAATTAAAAGCCAGGCTTCTTCTGGGGCTGCCGGAAAACCCGCAAGCACAAAACTTGCCAATACGCGGTGGTAAAGGACGATGTGACTTCTGCAGTAGAGCGAGAGATCGAAGCACTCGCAAACATTGCGGTAAATGTAATAGGCGTGTTTGTCCGGATCACCAAATCATAGTGTGCCCTAGCTGTGACGAAAATGATATTGAATAGGAACAATCTGTTCGGTAACGTTGTAATAAGATGATTTTTTTTATCAAATTAATGTGTTTCAAAGAATAAAAAACTTTTTGATCTCAATAAGTACAAAATGTGTTAAATTTTAGAGAGGTTAACCATTTGTTTTATAATTCATATAAGTTAAGCAATTTTTGACTTTTGTTAAAGTATTTAGTAAGAAATAAAGTTGATTTGTATCATTATACCTTTTTTTTATTATCAAACATGAGTGGTAAGAAAAAAAACCTATGTCATAATGGGTGACTCATGTGACCCGCGCGAGCACTCTAGGAGTATTTTGGCGCGCGAGTCCTCTAGTGTTAAGGGCTAGAGCCGTGCACAAATCAAATATTCACGTGTCGCCACAAATCAATAGTGTACCTAATGTTCCAGTCAACGATTCCAGGAAAGACAAGGGTTGTAAATTTAAATATTCATCGGTAAAATAAAACAACTGACCGTCGAAGGATTAGCAAATATCTACCTAATTCGTTTAAGCCCACGGTTTTCAGTTTCAGCAAGTAATTTGATACAACCTTCAATTAAAGTAAGAAACATACCACAGAAACGATGATTGATGATAATTCTACAAAAGTAGAATATACTTGTAATCACTTGTTTGTTACCGACGAACGTTCAGAGCATTGACGTCAAGACGCATGGTCGGAAAAATAGATTTCTTATTACATACATCGCTATTGATAACAGCCGAGACGGCTCTAACAGCAACTGAATCGATCAATGAATTATGCAAACGAATCGGGTTTCCATCGCCGGCGACGATCGCTGAATGTTTAACCTTTAACTCACCGATTATTGTGTGGTTTCTCTTCAGGCTTCCGATTCTCAGCAAAGATTATTTAATAGTTACCCACGGCCTTCTTACCTTTTGTTTGTACAGTCAACGTGGGACCCTCCTACACGGTTGGTAATCGCAGAGTCGAGTGGAAAGGCGAACAAGTGCCCTAATAAAAAAATCCCATTTCAAAATAAAGAAACTGAAAATATTAACGCAGCTCCTCGTGAACAATAATTTTGACTTATTTACAAAATCATGTCACGACGACAAGTTACACGTTGAGACCTGATTTTCCAATAAGGTTTCATACAATGACGTAGGTTTACTCGCGAACATGTACAATAAATTGGAACCCTTTGAAATTGGTTATCTCTCTAAACAATTGTAATTCAAGACACACGCAAACTTGCGAGGTTCTTGAACTTAGTAATGCATGACGATATTGTAACATAGCAATGCATGACACAAACTATAACTATAATAAGCGAGGCAAATACTTAGTAATACGGGTTTTTAAATGGGGGACAATGAGAGTTGTAATCGTGGGTGCCTCATTATCTCGTTTAACATAGGACTAAGGAGCCGCATTATAATTTAGTTCCGTTCATGTTTTAACTGACCCAACGTCCCACTTTTATGACAACGAGGCTGTATTTCCGGCTATTCTAAATTAAAGTCAACAGAATGGCACCGCTGCCATTTAAACACACTTAAAACCAACCGAAACCAGTAGCTTCTGCGCTAGCATCAATAGAATTGGACGTGTAGATTAACATTATGAGAAATAAGAGAAGTCTAGCGTGACGGTCTATGCTAGACTTCTCTTATTGATCGAGCGAAGCGAGATCTCTAAATCAACTTGGGCAAATCGGCGATGTATGTATGTATGTATGTTTGTTTGCCCGAGGATAACTTTCGAAGCGTTTATCGGATCATCGTGAAGTTTGGTATATAGGTAGGTAGTGATGGCACAATTTTGGTGTGACTAAATGAGCTAAAAATTTTGGGGGGTTGTTGAGATATTGGGGTTCAAGATGGGTAAAAAACAAACAAAATGGAACTATCCAGTCAAGTCGCACGTCTAATAAAAGGTCTTTGTAAGTACATGTTTTTACTTTTAGCTTAAACCTTGTAGTTTTTAAGTTATTAGCCATAATACAAACGAAACTTTGACAAAATTCACAGAGTACACCAGTGATCCCACAGTGCTGTAATTTGGTATGCGTGTAGCTTAAGTGACACAAATATAGGAAAAATTTTAAATTCAGAATAACTGCAATTTGTACCCAAAAAAGACTAACCAATTAACATGAACTCCCATTACCTGTAATTTGAATGAAACTGTAGGTCAAGTTTTATGATTGGTCATTTCATGGCACTATTTTATTAGTCAAAGATTAAGGCCGGCTTGTACAACCTAAACGTATTTAGCGACCAAACATGTTTACATTTTAAGTATTTGTATGATTTGACAACTCCTTAAATCATATTTAGCCACTAAATACGTTTAGGCATCGTTGCGCGAATCACTCTAAAACTTTTTTTTTGTGTTTTGGGAGACTCGCGAGATCTCAGTTCGGGGTGAAACATTAGTTTCTCATAATGTTAATCTTCCTCTTCTCAGCGTGTTGATGCTTCATAAAACTTAAATATGTTTTTGATAAAAAGTTGCCACCTGAATCGCACTGTCTGCGTCACTGTTTCGGTCTTCCCTCGTAGATGTGTTTGGACACAAGGGGGCATACCAGTAAATGTGACATGGACTGTGTTGGAGCACCGCAATCACACTCTGTTAGGTATGCTATGCTATCATTCTGTACCCAAATGCCTGGTAGAGGATAGAGCATATTGAGGGGCGTTGCTTTGAGGCATCCAATAATTATGAGACAGGTATCGTTAAGCGCTACGTCAACAAGTTTAGGATAGAATAACGCTTTATTGTACACTAAGAATACATAAAGAACTAGTTATTCATTATTATAAATACGGGATTTATCACGTACCTACCGTTTGAACTATGTACCGAACTAGTTATTGCTAAATATTGTGCAATGGCGGCTTTATCGCTGAAAGCGATTTCTTTCAGGCAACATATGGATGGAGAGTAGGCGCAGCATTAAAAATGGACTTCCCCAAGGAAGTGACCTTGCTCCAACTCTTTTTAATATCTATACAAATGACCCACGCAGCAGACCATCAGACCGCGCATATAGGATGCGTATGATTTGGCTCCGACAACGACCACTCAAACGTCAAGTTTCAAAGAAGCCTAAGAAAACCTGACTTCAGCATAGATCGTAAAAATACTCTAACGAATCTTCCACTTCCTTTATTTTTGTACAGCAACGGGTTATGACAAATATCGTCCTTTTAAATTAAGGAATACCTACTTATAATTCAAATATTTTATTTAAGTAGCAACGGAGAGCTCTACGATCTTTCTGCATCCCACATGTATGCTTTTCGCAATTTCCTGACATTGTACCTATGTAAAGGACGATCAAAGACGGGGAAGGATCGAATCTAGATTTGAAATGTATTAGGTAGTTATAAGATCGAATCAGATTCAAATGTTAACAGGTAGCTAAGATTGTAACAGTTTAAACTTGTAAAGGTCAAAAGAGTGAGATAGCTACATGTAAGTCCCCGTCTAACTTTGCTGGAAACTTCGATGTATTAGGAATTATACAACATGATTTGTGAAAGCGTGAATTACGATCCCCGCACCATGGCTAGGGCGAGGAGTAGTTTTGTATAAAGATAGACCGTTTTCAAGCAGAAATTTGTGATCATTCAAGAACGCGATTTATACCTTGTAAACTAGCAACTAAGAAGAAAAATAAATACAGTCCACTTTTGCACCGAGTCTATCAATGAAGCCTGGGTAGGACCTCTACAAGTTTTGGTCCTACGAGCCGGATAAGCCGTTCCTACAAAGTTTTGGTCCTCCGACCCGGATAAGCCGTTCCTGTGACGACCGGACCAGTTGTTCCTGCGGAGCCGGCAAGACCCGCTCCACTGGGTTTCAAGAAACAGTTACATCGTATAACCACTGAAGAGACGGCGCGGGCTTGAAGATCACCCAACGGTGCGACGAGCATCGTTGTCAAGACCGGCGCAAGGGCACGGGGTGCCTGAAGATCACCCAACGGTGCGACGTGCGACGTTGTCAAGACCGGCGCAAGGGCACGGGGTGCCTGAAGATCACCCAACGGTGCGACGTGCGACGTTGTCAAGACCGGCGCAAGGGCACGGGGTGCCTGAAGATAAGCCCGCGTCCGTTGAAGACAACCGAACGAGGACGTCACCCGAAGAGTGAAGACCCCCCACCCCCTCACGTGGCTGGTCCACGGCCCGTTTATTCCGGCCACCTAACGGTGCCAAACGGTCGGAATAGCGGGTAAACGCCTTAGGGCGGTTTTAGTGTTAGTGTTAGGGACCGCTAGGTAGGTAGGGGCATCAAGTGCTGAAGAAGATGACCACCAGGAGCCCACCAGTGACGAGGGGGAAGAAGGCTGCACTTCGCGTCTACGAAGACTACCCCGCGTCCCCGTCCGAACCCGCGCTTCCGAATGCTCCCGTTGAGCCGCGACCCGCCGAAGCGGGACCCTCCTCCGCTCGCGTAGCGTCAGAGACGACCGCGCCCGCGCCCGCGACCGAGGTAGCACCGCGAGTGACCGCACACGCCGAGCCCGAACGCCGGCGTGCCCCGTCCGTCCGCTCGCAACGCTCCAGCGCCAGCGCGATGGCAAGGATACGGCAAATTGAATTTGAAGCTGAAGAACGACTTGCCGAGATTAAGAGGCAAGAGCTCCATATTCAAGCGGAACTTATAAGGAAGAGGTTGATTGCCGAAGTCGCTACAATACGGGAAGAAGATGAACAAGAAAGCATCCAGGGCACGGGTGCACGGAACGGGGCCCTAGACACAGAACACAGAATAGAGGACTGGCTCCAACGCCATCATAAACGGGGGGAGCCAGAACAACTGCGAGACAGATCACTCACGCCGGACCGAACGCGAGACAGAGGGATTGATCGATTAACGGAAGCCATAGAGAAGATGGCTCACCGTAGACCACCTCCGAGACAGACGTACGACCTACCTGTATTCGGAGGTGCTGCGGGGGATTGGCTACCGTTCAAGGCAGCCATGAAGGAATCGACGACCATCCACAAGATCTCATCGGCTGAGAATCTAGCGAGGCTTAGAACATGCCTGAAAGGCGAAGCCCGTCAAGCAGTGTCGGCTTTATTATACACTGCAACCGAACCGGCAGTTATAATGAAGACTTTGGAACAATGCTACGGTCGCCCAGAGATGATTATAGACAACGCGTTAGAAGAGATTAAGAAGCTACCGCGACTGGGCGTGACCGCAGGCGAATTAAACGCTTTCGCCATCGAACTACAGAACGTAGTAACCGCCATCTCTTGTATGGACCAACGCGGCTACCTGCAGAACCCGATGTTTGCGCGACAGGTAGCCGAGAAGTTGACACCACATATCCGATCAAAATGGTGCGACTATGCGGAGGAATTTGGCAGCCGAAATGAACCAGAAATATTGACGCTGTCCCAGTTCCTGATGAGAGAGGCAGATCGCGCAATGCGATACGCGTATACAGCTACGCCTTCGCAGAACACCTCAAAGGCCCGACCCATAGAGCAGCGACCCAGGGTGAACGAACGAAATCGTGGGTCGGTGTACGCTACACAGAACGCGGCATCGGAGAAGGAAGCCTCAACGAGTAAGAACGCAGCAACGGACAAGAATGAGTGCCGTTGCTGCGGGGGCAACCATAGAACCGTCGAGTGTAGAAAGCTCACGGCGATGCCAGTAGACAAGAGATGGGAATGGGCCAAAGAGACAGGCATATGTTTTCGCTGTCTGAGCAGCAAACATAGACGCTTTATGTGCAAGAGCAAGCGATGCGGAGTAGGTGAATGCACACGTCCGCATCACGCACTGTTACATGCGCCAAGAACAAGGAACGAGGGTGCCAGTGAGCAGGGCCAGACCGAAGAATCAGCCATCATTGCATCTGCGCATGTAACAGCAAGGAATCAAGTCCTACTGAAGGTGTGTCCAGTCGTGATTAAGGGCAGTAACGGCATGGAAATAAATACGTATGCGTTACTGGACGAAGGATCAACGATAACTCTGATCGATGAAGAGATCGCCGCGATGATCGGAACGGAAGGCCCGACAAAAGCCTTGAACATCGTGGGGGCTACGACTAGTCAGAGGGAACCCGAGAGCCGGGTAGTGGATATCGTGATCCGAGGACACAAGTCGGACTCACATCGGATCACAGCGCGCACTGTGAAGAACCTGACCTTAGGAAATCAACTCGTCAGTACCGATGTGTTAAAATACGCGCACTTAAGGAAACTCCGTCCAGAAGCCGTGTGCTATGCGTCAGCGAAGCCACGCATACTCATCGGGGCTGACAACTGGCATCTTATTGTGACGAGGAAGCTTCTGACAGGGAAGAAAACCCAGCCAGCTGCATCACTAACGCAGCTGGGATGGGTTATCCATGGATCAATCCCCAGGAGCACAATAAGACAGCAGGAGACGGTACTACACGTCCATACGTGCCAAGGTGCCCAGAACGGACATACTTTGAACGACCAAGACGAGGAATTAAGCAAGCTCGTGAAAGCACACTTTGAGACAGATGCTTTGGGCGTTTCAATTAAAAGAAAGCCAAACGCAAAGGATGAGCGGGCTCAAAGCATTTTCGACAGAACAGCGAGACGAGTGAACGGTCGTTTTGAAGTGGGACTACCTTGGGCCAGCGATGAGGTGAAGATGCCGCCCAGCTACGACATGGCCATACGACGCTTACATGGGATCGAACGTAAGATGGACAGATCGCCGGAGTTTAGAAGTGCATACACCGCGCAAGTGGAGAAGCTGCTAGAAAAGGGATATGCAGTAAAAAGCGAGGAGGAACAGAGTCAGAACGAACGTCTCTGGTTTCTCCCTCACTTCGCGGTGACAAACCCCAACAAGCCGGGGAAGTTTAGAATGGTTTTCGATGCAGCCGCGCGCGCTAATGGAACATGTCTTAACGACGCGCTGCTGGACGGACCAGATCTACTACAGACATTACATGGCGTCTTGTTTCGCTTCAGAACGAAGCCGATCGCGGTCACTGCGGACATTCGGGACATGTTCCTGAGGGTGACCATACGACAAGAGGACCGTACAGCCCAACACTTTCTATGGCGCGGCGACAACCGAACAGATCCACCGCAGAAGTACACGATGAAGTCCATGATATTCGGAGCGAGAAGTTCTCCATTTCTGGCTCATAGCGTCAGGAACAGGAACGCGAAAGATCACGAGCGGACACACCCGCTAGCGTTTGACGCTATAACTCGGAACCACTACATGGACGACTGGGTGGATAGCTTTGCAACGGAAGAGATAGCCACCAGAGCTATAGCACAAGTGCAAGAGGTGCATCAACAAGCGGGTTTTGAACTTGCAAGCTGGAGCGCAAACCGTGAAGGCTTACTGGATAGTATTAACCCGGAGAACCGAGCGCATGCACCAAAAGAGCTAGCGGCCAATGCACATGTATATGGCAAGACATTGGGTATTCTTTGGATTACCGACACGGATGAACTCACCTTTAACACTGCCATGCCTCGCGTACCTGAAGATGTTAAGAATGTGGCACGAACGCCAACGAAGCGGGAGGCATTAGGTGCAGTTATGTCGTTGTTCGACCCACTAGGCCTGCTGAGTCCATACACGATTACGGCGAAGATCATGTTACAAGAGTTGTGGAAAAAGAACGTGGATTGGGATGAACCTTTGCCAGCCGAGGAGGCGGCGACATTTTTTGAATGGCAAAATAATTTACGCTACGTCGCCGACCTAAGACTGCCGCGATGTTACGACGCAAGACCAGACATAATACAGCGACAACTTCATGTTTTCTGTGACGCCAGCGAGCAGGCGTTCGCTGCGGTCGCGTTTTGGCGAAATGTCAGCCAAGACGGCGTGAGCATCGCTATAGTAGCAGGAAAGGCAAAGGTTGCGCCACTAAAGGCACAGAGCATACCACGAATGGAGCTGCAGGCTAGCTTAATCGCCGCTAGACTTGCCGCGGAGATTGTCAAAAGCCACGACTTAGAAACAAATGTAACATTTTGGAGCGACTCAAAGACGGTGCTACATTGGATTAGGAACGACGAAACGAGATTCACTCCGTACGTGGCGCACCGACTCGGGGAGATAGCAGAGTTAACTCGCCCAGAACAATGGCGGTGGGTGCCCACAGCGCTTAACGTAGCAGACGACGCAACGCGATCGAGGAACACTCAGCTACGGAGCGACGATAGATGGTTTACGGGACCGGCGTTTCTATTTGAAGACGAAGAACGTTGGCCTGTAGAGGTTTCATCGCCACCAGAACAAGACGAAGAGAGAACATGTGCAGCGCACGTGAGCCAGGGATCAACGCTCATCGACATGAGCAGGTTCTCATCCCACGAACGGTTAGTTCGCACGCTGGCCCACGCGCTTACATTTTTAAAGAAATGTCGACGACGCGGTGGGCAGCTTGGGATGGGAGAACTGCGGGAGGCAGAACGCCTGCTCATCAGAGACTCGCAGCGAGCATGTTTCCCTGACGAAGTCCAGCGCCTGAAGAAAGGGATGAGCGTCGATCGAACGAGCAGGCTGTACCAACTCGACCCTAAGTACGGTGACGATGAAATAATAAGGCTGAGCGGTAGGATCAACGCCGCTACAGTACCGGATCACCTGAAGGATCCACCCATTCTGGACGGAGCGCACCGCTTATCACGTCTACTGATCAGGCGGGAACATGAGGAGAATAAGCACGCGGGCAGAGAACAGATCGTGAATAATCTGCGCCAGCGATTTTGGATACTGCGGTTGCGTCCGGCGGTCAGAACGGTTCTGAACGATTGTACGCTGTGTAAGATAAGGAGAGCGAACCCAAAGAAGCCAGTAAAGGGTGACCTGCCGAGGATGCGCCTAGAGATGAACACGAGGCCGTTCACTAACTGCGGCATCGATTGTTTCGGCCCTATGTGGGTGGCGATCGGGCGGCGCCGTGAGAAGCGATGGGGTATGCTCTTTACGTGTCTGGTAACGAGAGCTATACACGTGGAGCTTATAGCGAGTCTCAGCACCGACTCGGCTATTATGGCTATCAGGCGAATGGCTGCCCGACGGGGGACTCCTCGTACAATCGTGTCAGACAATGGAACGAACTTCCACGGATCGGAAGTGGAACTAAGAAAGGCGTACGATGAGTGGCTCCCAGGCCTAAAAGAGTACGCACTCAAAGAGCGAATCGAGTGGCGGTACATCGACCCTGGTGCGCCAAACCAGGGGGGAGCCTGGGAGCGAATGATAAAAACGGTGAAGAGAGCCCTAGCCATCACCTTAAATGAACGTGCCCCGCGAGAAGAGGTATTGAATACGTTAATGACAGAAATCGAGCACACCGTGAACTCGCGGCCTTTAACGCATGTACCCGTGGACCCCGAGGAAAAGGAAGCTTTAACGCCGAACCACTTTTTATTGGGGACGGCAGTAGGTTTGCCATATGTGGGAGACTGCGACGTAGCCGACAGAAGGACGTGGCGCGCCGCACAAGCTCTGGCAAACTCTTTTTGGAAGCGCTGGATCGACGAGTACTTGCCTACGTTGGCGCCGCGAGGCGACGTCAGAAGACAGCAAGAGAACATCAAAGAAGGGGACGTCGTCATAATCGCGGACGGTTTGCTACCTCGGAACGTATGGCCGCGGGGCCAGATCGAGCGCGTGATTACGGGTCCGGACGGAGTAGTTCGGAGCGCTGAGGTGCGGACGCGGGGAGGCGTTTTCCGGAGGCCAGTGAGAAGGTTGATCGTCCTCCCGATTGAATAAGAAGGCTGCGAGGATCTGCGCCGGGGGGAGACTGTAAAGGACGATCAAAGACGGGGAAGGATCGAATCTAGATTTGAAATGTATTAGGTAGTTATAAGATCGAATCAGATTCAAATGTTAACAGGTAGCTAAGATTGTAACAGTTTAAACTTGTAAAGGTCAAAAGAGTGAGATAGCTACATGTAAGTCCCCGTCTAACTTTGCTGGAAACTTCGATGTATTAGGAATTATACAACATGATTTGTGAAAGCGTGAATTACGATCCCCGCACCATGGCTAGGGCGAGGAGTAGTTTTGTATAAAGATAGACCGTTTTCAAGCAGAAATTTGTGATCATTCAAGAACGCGATTTATACCTTGTAAACTAGCAACTAAGAAGAAAAATAAATACAGTCCACTTTTGCACCGAGTCTATCAATGAAGCCTGGGTAGGACCTCTACAACCTACTTAGACTAACTATTTTGCTCTAAACGGTATCGGGTGCCAACAAGATGAGTTTTTTCTCTAGTTTTCATTTTAAATTGAAGAATGACATTATTCTAATAAATTAACCTATACCTATCACACGTAGTATTCTAATATACCTAGTCAGGTCATAAGTATTGTCACACAGTAAAAACTTTTCTTTTAGAATGCTGGCCACAAAAAAGTTTATAGAATTCGAATTTCGAATTGTTCATGAAAATAAAAATGTATACTTTTTAGAATTTTACTCATTTTTAAATATGGAGTGGACGCTTAAAGAAGACCGTGTTGCAGTTATTGCGTTGCATCGTTGCGGTTACGCGCCAATTCAAATTTTTGACATACTGAAAAATTTGAATATAACCAAAAGATTCGTTTTATCGCACCATCAAACGATACAATGAAAACTCTAGTGTAGATGACAGGTCAAGAAGTGGTCGCCCTCGGTCTGTTAGGACTCCAGCAGTGATAAAAGCTGTGAAGGCGCGAATTCAAAGAAATCCCAAACGTAAGCAGAAACTGTTGGCCCTTCAGATGGGGTTAAGCAGAACCACGGTGAAAAGGGTGTTAAATGAAGACTTAGGGCTTCGGACATATCGAAGAAAAACAGGACATCGTTTGAATGCTCGTCTAATGAACCTGAGACTGAAGAGATGCCGCGCTTTGTTGAAGCGGTACGCGGGAAAAAAATATCGAGAAATTCTTTTTTCGGATGAAAAAATGTTTACCGTAAAGAGAGCTACAACAAACAAAATGATAAGGTGTACGCACACAGTAGTGAAGAAGCGAGCAACCGTATTCCGCGTGTCCAACGAGGTCATTTTCCATCCTCGCTCATGGTATGGTTGGGAGTTTCTTATTGGGGCTTAACAGAGGTACATTTTTGTGAGAAAGGTGTAAAAACGAATGCAGTTGTGTATCAAAATACAGTCCTGATGAACCTTGTGGAACCTGTTTCTCATACCATGTTCAATAACAGGCACTGGGTATTCCAACAAGATTCGACGCCAGCTCATAGAGCGAAGAGCACACAAGACTGGCTGGCGGCGCGTGAAATCGACTTCATCCGGCACGAAGACTGGCCCTCCTCCAGTCCAGATTTGAATCCGTTAGATTACAAGATATGGCAACACTTGGAGGAAAAGGCGTGCTCAAAGCCTCATCCCAATTTGGAGTCACTCAAGACATCCTTGATTAAGGCAGCCGCCTATATTGACATGGACCTCGTTCGTGCTGCGATAGACGACTGGCCGCGCAGATTGAAGGCCTGTATTCAAAATCACGGAGGTCATTTTGAATAAACTTTAGTGTCATAAGAATCTATGTTATGTTAAGTTCATTTTGGTATATAAATGGTTACATAATGAATAAACTAGTTTCAATTATTTTATATTAAACATGTGACAGAATTTATGACCTGACTAGGTATAATTTGTCTGTTACATTAGAATTTAAGCGCTGAAAATTCCAAGGAATGCGTCGGTATGTTGGATTGTTCTGTAGACATACCGCATAAACATTCACAATATTCCGAGAGTTCCTCGCACCATATGCTTGGTATTTCGTTTATTCGAAGCCAACAAATCTCCAACGACAAAAGTAGGTGTTGTAGTGAAACCAGGTAACTGTTTGCTCAAATTGGATGTTCACGACAGGCGACCCGACTAACAAATTCCGTAACTCGACACAAATTCGAAAGATAAGTACGGAGATTGCTCACTGTCTCGAAAGTAGCGCAGACAAATAATACAAAAAATCCAAGAGATACCTAATTCTCTAGTATGGTAAGGGTATATATCTGCAGAATTGAGAAGAGCTTTTTTGTAACTCACTCCCAGTTTATTCCAAGCTTTAAAAACAAACAAGTATACCTATTGTGTACGACACGATTCTTGCAACTGCTTGCCCATTTCAAGGGGAACAACCCCACGGAAGAGTAAGGCCATAAAAAAATATTGAAAGGGTACGAGACATTTTCCGTTCTATACTACTCTGAGTGCGCTTGCAAAAGAAATCACATCAGAACCTTATCTACCGGCCAATGTGTAAGTATACTATCTGCCCACTACTGATTAACATAAATCGTTCAAAGACCTGCTTGCCAAAGATAAGGTTACATATTATCTAGGTTCTCACATAAAAAGTATATTTAGGTAGGCCACGATACATCAATTTATAGGCTCGCCTACACTCTATAATTCTTAGTTCTTCGTTTCTTTGCCATAATGTTAATTAATTCGTTCAAGTCAGTTAGAGACGTAACATATTTAAATAACAATAAGTTGTAAGGTATTTACATTTAAATATTTGCATTTAGATTGGCATGATTGTGGGGTTGAAGTCATTACGTGTGAATGCATCTACAAATGCCCAAACTGGAGGTTAAAAGAACACTCGAGCGCTGAATACTAATCAATTTGTGCCTGTTACAAAAACATTGTGTGAATAACTTGATGAAGCTCCCCTGGGTGAATGATAGGTGTCTACTAAATTAGTTATAAGTTACATATGAGCCGCACGTGTCCTCATTCCTTTTCCAAGTTGTCACTCAATGTCGGAGTTACACCCTGCAGTCGTAAGACTGGGAATTATAATTTCAGAGGCGGGTTCCGTCACTCATAATTTCATTGCGGAGAATACTTTGTTCCTGAGCTTCAGTAAGGATGTCATATAATGTAAGGTTTGAGCATCGTTAAAAAACGTCTCGGTAGGTATTTCTTAAGTATTTATGCTTTACTTCAAGTCAAGTTGCGGTCTTCAACCATACGACAAAAAATACAAAACATCAACCCTTCTTAATAAAACGTTGAGTACAAATGGTGAACGTAACATTTTATTGCATGAAACGGTAATAAGGTAAATTTATATTACCAAGGGAAAATAAATTCCAGCCAAACAATACGAAGGGCACGAGGAATACCCGTTTTCTCTTGATCTCTTAGTTTTCTCTAAACGAATGAGTAGTTCGGGATGTGGTGCTGGAGAAGGGATAGGATAAGTAGACCACGTAGACGTACTGAAAAGAGTGAAACGAGAAAATAGTTCTAATAATATTTTTCAGAATCGACAACGTGCTTCGGAAGGGACGTTTTAAAATGTAGGTCCCGGCCTAAAAAGTCGTTATGCCATCGGAGATCGGCGGGTGACCTAAAAACTTCGACACTAGAGTTAGTTACTCGCTCATACAAGCTCGCTTACTAATCTACTTACTTTTTTAGGGGAAAGATAGTTTGGTTAGCAATATCGAAGGAAGAGAAAGAAAACGAGGAAAGGGAAGGCCCTGAATAAGGTATATGTAGCTCATATAAAAGAGAATATCACTGTCATATCGTCTAGGGAGGTCATCATACCAGCCACATGACGTCCACTGCTGAACATAGGCCTCCCACATAGATTTCCACAGAATAAATAGTTGTAAGAAATTGCATCAGTTGGACTGACAAGAGCAGTTTTAAATCTAACGATGATACCAATAGGATTTAAGCACTAGAATTAGTGGCTAAACAAAACGCGGAATTTAGTGCGCTAACTCTCTGAATGATATTTTAAATCAGCGAACACAACTCAAGGCCTATCTCTGTTGCCAAGTAATGTTTTTTACCGGACGTTTTTTGTGGTTGCCGAACCCTAATACTAAGTTCTCGAGTGGAGGTCCTTTCCATAGTGACATGGTAATAATATCATGTTCTATGACCAACGGTGTCGAGACATGGGCTCTAGTTAATTCCCATTTCATTAATTACTAATTGATCGAGCGAAGCGAGATCTCCAAATCAACTTGGGCAAATCGGCGCTGTATGTATGTTTGTTTGTCCGAGGATAACTTTCGAAGCGTTGATCCGATCATCGTGAAATTTGATATATAGGTAGGCAGTGATGGCACAATTTTGGTGTGACTAAATGAGCTAAAAATGTTGGGGGGTTGTTGAGATATTGGGGTTCAAGAGGGGTAAAAAAAAACAAAATTAATGATCCGGTCAAGTGGCACGTCTAATAAAAGGTATTTATGAGTACATTTTGACCCCGTTTTTATTTTTACTTTAAACCTTGTAGATTTTAAGTTGTTAGCCATAATAAAAACTGAACTTTGACAAAATTCACAGGGTACACCAGTGACCCCACAATGCTGAAATTTGGTATACGTGTAGCTTTAGTGACACAAATATATAGGCAAGTCTGAAATCCTGACTGCAATTACTACTCCAAATGTTTAAAATGTTAAACCAAATAACATGAACTCCCGTTACCTACCTGTAATTTGAATGAAACTGTTGGTCAAGTTAAGTGGTTACGTATTTCGTGGCACTATTTTGATTGTCAAATATTACGAATAATATTTTTTTTGTTTTTATTGAAGACTCGCGAGATCTCAGTTCGGGGCGAACCATTAGTTAATTAGTGTAGGAAGTAAAAAGGAGAGGAAGTGTCGTAAATACATAAGGGCAGGAGTATTTTATCCGAATTTTAGTTTTATAATTCGTAATCCATGCGATAAAAAGGCACAAATGTGATAGGTATCTGAATTATCATTATCTTTACACTGACGGCTTCATCATCATCGTAAATTAAACTTTATTTCCATGACTTTATAACATTAATTTCTTTCAGATCCCTAAAGAGAATTTTTCTCTTTCAGATGAGTGGTTTTGTTTCAAAATAAGGTTTTTCTAAGGTATGTCACATACAGACAGAGCAATGCTATGTTAGGCGATGGTTACCACTTAACCTCAGGTGGGCCATTTCATTTGCTTGTTACTTTTTTTTTGCTTTGTTTGTTTGCTTGTACATTAAGCATAAAAGTTGGTTGGGAATAATATCATATCACTGACTGTACCCTAATAGAAAATGAATGAAGTGAGCTTCCCAAAATTGATTGAGTTGGCCTAGGTATTTGTTACAGATTCTATGATAAGATTCACTTGGGAATCTTAGGGTGAAGACAATAACTCAAACTGTAACCACAAAATACAGAATATTGTAGATGCCAGCCCTAGCGCTACACTCGAGCATAGGTAATTAAACAAGATCGGCCCGGCTTTACTTCTGTATCTATTTATTTTGTGACGTGCACCCATCCTGCACCTGCACCATACCTAACTCATGGAATGTTGTGGATATAATGCATATGGCTAATAATATTTAAGCATTATGTGAAAGTAAAGTATGGTAATACCAAGATTCAGTTGTCAAAAGAAAGGCAAATAGATTGTGGAACTTTAAAATTCTAAAAACTCTTTATTAGAAATTTATTAGACAGAAAAGCTTACAAAAAGGACAGAACAAAGGCAAGTTTTCCCTAATAAGAGTTTTTTTACAGCAAACCTTTGAAGATTTGAGATAACTGATTATAGTGGTGGGTATGTGCACAGAAAAGGAACATAATTATTGTAATAGATATAATTTTTCAAAAAATCTTTTCAATATTGACCTTTCATTAAGCATATCATAACAACTATTGATAACCTGGCCTCTTCAACTAACTAGGCGAGGTCAGTAACTAAAAGATACTGTGCGAGTAAGAAAACAACACTATACAATCTTTAATTTTCTGCTTTGACTACCAGGCAATATATAGGCTGACCAAAAAAGAAAGCTTGATAACTAGTAACTAAAATATTCATTACTATTTATTTTGCATTATATTTACATCGACAGTACAGTCAGCCTTTGAATAAAATGGAACTTAGGAGTGAACTCCAAAATTCAGGTATGTATCAACTAACCATCTTCCAAAGGTACTCTACCATACCTACCAGACCTTCTGTATGCCAATTTCCTTTTAGAAACCTATTTGAAAATGTATTTAAAGAGTCAGTCTAAACCTATAAGCAATCAAATGTGTTTAAAAACCTATTTGTATATTAGTTTAAACCCATTACTGTATCCCTATACTACATTATTATAATGAAGCACTGGAGGTCACAATAGGTCAACATGTTTATGGTGTTTTTGAAAAGCAAAAATGATAAAGGAAATTATGAAACAGACTAAGTCTTCGTTTTCCTATAATCAATGTGACTTGCAATAGATACCTTGAACTCTGTGTACTTTGTCAATCAACACAAGTGTAGCTGAGTAGATTGGTACAAGCAATCTTGAGAGAAGTTGTGTAATAAACTGGCCATGCCATTTGCACATTTTTTACCTAGAAATAATGTGGAGAGCAAAGAGGAATAACTTTTATGCATTATTACTGCAAATGGACTATGAAACAACCAAGTTAATGAAAAGGTATGTGTGAAGATGTGTGATATCACATGATTTATCAGGTCGGTCACATGACTTGTATACACATTGATTGAGGATGCAAAAAAAATTACTAATTATTAAAAACATACAGGTATGTAGCTCAGAGAACTGTTCAAATAAGTTACATAATCTGAGGGCATGTATTCCCAACTTACCCTTGCTAACACTGTCCCCACCACATTTATCGTTCACATTATTCGCAGGACATTTTTTCACTTTGTGTGAAGCATTTTTTGTAGAGTTTTCACTCACTTCACTCCCGAGAGCCATCACAACACGAGGAATAAATCGAATTCAGTCAGACTGACCGCGGCGAACACGGCTCCTCCACACTCAGCTGAAAGAACACATGCGGTTGATATAAAGTTCAATTTCGACTGACAAGAAGTCAGGAAGTGGCGTATAATCCGTCAAATTCATACACCGTCCAAAGTCCTGGCAGGGATAGGTGGTGTCTGTACTTTTTATTGTTATATCATTATAGCTAATACTTTTTTTTCAAAATTATCGTTAGCCGTAAATACATTACTGACTATATAACTATGTTGAATTACATTTTTCCTGAATAGGCCAGCAATGTACATCGCATTTTAACAAAATTTTATTCGATCGTGGAAAGAAAGAGATAGAAGGAGGTGAGATGAAATAGAGACACCAGACGACAGAATCGTTTTTTTGACATCGCTCGTCTTGTGCATTCTTCCATTTCCATCCTCATGTGACTAACCTAACCTCGAGACTACAACCGCTGAGGACTAAGAGGGGTGTTTACTAAACTTACATCCGCTCGCGGCTCACCTTCGCAGCACCAGCGTAGTACACGCTATGTTCCGCCATCAACAAAAAGAGGATGGAAGCACAGCAATACATAGCCCTAAGTATCTATCTGCACAGGAGCAGGACTTTACCTCAGGAACGGCTTCGTCGTCCGCGACGTGCAGATGTCCAGCATCGAAGACTTTGTGGTAATGTTAGCGCGTTGCATGTACGATCGCACCGACAATTACCGTCACGCTCACCTCAACGCCATCGCTCAGCTGTACGCGCAGCCACCTGATATTCGAACTCCCTGGCGTCCATTACTCCAGGAGCTCCTGTGCGGCGAGCACCTCTCCATAGGACGTGCGAGAAATGCATACCGCTAGAAGACCAACGTTAGCCAAGGCATCGGCTACGTAACGTCTGAGAGGCCAAACTGCAAGCCAGGATGGCATTCCGGACATCACCCCGTCCACCACCAGGTAGTCGTCTTTGATGTTAAAACGTTGAAGCCAAGGCTAAGCATGAAAATCCAACCCTTACACACACTTCCCAAATAACAATGAAATGAAATTAAATGAAAATGATTTATTGCTATAAACATGAGTAAATACAAAGGTAAACACATAAAAATAACTATATTACATTACAGTTACAAAACACTGGGGTAAAAAAACAATACGAGCCTTACAGTAGTCGCATATGATATGTAACATGATTTTTATTGTACAGCATTTAGACAAAAAATTACAAACAAAATAGAAAACACAAAGCAAATCTTAATCTTAGCTACCGAATTCATTATTCTGAAAGTTGGTAATTGAAAACTCGATAACGGCTCCGTAAATGCGATTAACCGTGACTAAATTTAAAAATAGAATGAGGCTCATTGTATTCATAATATTGCTATGATGAAATATACACCTCCATGACAAATCCTTATTTCTATTAAATGAAAGTGGCTATAATATAGTCTCGTAGTGAAAAACATCTGACCACCGCGCGCGCTCATTGGTCAAAGCGCTTCCCCAGTTTCCTGTTACATATTTCCGTCCCTTTTGGCAAAATCACTCCCACAAACCAAGAGGAAAGATGTTACACTTCAAAAATCTTAGGATCTCTATCAAATCAACCAGGAAGTAAATACCTAAGTATAAGTTGGGTTTATGTACTATCCGTTTATTGGTGTCTCAAGAGCCGGACTAGATTTTCTGTGTCCCGGTTTTTGACGTCTTCTATTGGACGAACGAACTTATATTATTGATTAAAACAGGTATTTATCGCGTATGTACCTTTTTTATATATTATCCCGACGTTTCGGCTGTTACCCGTTTAAATCAATAATTATGTTTGAAAAATACTGAGACTTATCTTTTAATAAAGTGTACGTTATTTTATTGCAAATAGTATTAAAAGTTTTGATATGAATTTGAATTTATGAGATAGTTAATGTCAGGGTAGTTTAGGTTTAATAGTTTGTAAAATATAGCATGAATCCTATGTTAACTATCAGAATAACATGCGTACAATAGATCTGGGACTTATTGAGCGTAATTACAGAATAAAAATGTATAACGTTTTCCTTGTGTTGATTTTAATTAAAACATATTCAATTACATAACAAAATATCGTTATTGAAAGGTAGAATACACAACCCAAATTCGATTTCGATGTTATCGAGCTCCATCTACGAGAATACCTATCTATTAAAAAAATGACATTGACAAATCAAATATTTTCAGTTTTGCCAGACTGTAAAAAATAAACAAATCAATGTCAACGTCTGGTACATCAAAATTCATCCAATTTTTAGTTTTCGTAGGATTTTGAGAATATTTCTAATACATTCTTCTTATACCTTCTCACCCAAAAGCACACTGAATGTGTGTTTTCTTCAATTTGGTATCTAAACGTAAGATTTCATACTGGCTTCCGAAAATTACCCAAAGGTAACACTAACGCACCATTTCGGACCGATCGATTGCAATTGAGTTTTTGCATCGTTCCATAATGTGTTTTTACTTGTTGTTCTACAGAAGATGCTAGATGGCTGGTATTGTCGGTCTATAGCAAACATGCAGGCGAACGAAGCAGCTGATGCTAACGGCGCAGCCCAGGAGCCCCCTGAACAAGAAAACCCGCCAAATGATTACTCCAGTGACAGTAGCAGGGAGAGCAGCAGTGAATCCGAGGTGGAAACCACCTACCGGGACCGCTACTTGATCATGAAAAGAAGCCTAAAGTATATTGTATATGTAAGTACCTATATTATTTATTAGGTTACAAAACTGATAGTGAAATATGACTTAAACACAATGGCTTATTTGGTAATTTTTCAGCCAAACTCGCCCCCGCTGAATATAGAGAAATTGCCAGTGTCATTCCCACATTCCCATGCCAGACTCATCCAACCTGTTTACTTACAAGGTCTAATTAACATTCTTCAAGTCCAGAGTGAACAGGTTCTTTTTAGGAAAGTGTGCTCCATTTCGACCACACCATTACTTAACACCAGGAGAGGTAGTGGTCAAGTGCTTGACTATCACAAATAAAAAACATACTATCTGTAATTATTTCAGGAAAACGAGTGCTTTCAAAATTCTCTGAGGTGCAGCCAGCAAAGACTGTTGTCAGCATCCAGGGACCGCAGTTTCCTTATTGATAGACTGCTGATGTATGAGAAAGGTGACTCCTCATCTTCAGAGAGTGAAGACACAGAGTCATCTGATGATGGAGCTGATTATAGGCGAGCGGAAGCTTTGAAAAGGTACTAGTGGTTCACCCGTACTGAGATCTCGCGAGTCTACCATAAAAACAAAAAAAATATTATTTGTAATCTTTGACGATCAAAATAGTGCCATGAAATAAAAACCAACATACTTGACCTACAGTTTCATTCAAATTACAGGTAACGGGAGTTCATGTTAATTGGTTACCCTTTTTTAGAGTACAAATTGCAGTTATTCTAGATTTCAGACTTGCCTATATTTGTGATACATAAGCTACACGCATACCAAATTACAGCACTGTGGGGTCACTGGTGTACCCTGGTGACTGGTGTGTGTCAAAGTTTAGTTTTTATTATGGCTCAAAAACTTTACTAAAAGTAAAAACGGGGTCGAAATGTACTAATGTAGACCTTTCATTTGAGGTCTCATTTGACCTAATAGTCTCATATTCATTTTTTTTACCCTTGAACCCCAATATCTCAACAACCCTCCAAAATTTTTCCCCCCTCAAAATTTTCCTCCCTTCAAAATGCCATCATAACCTACCTATATATCTAATTTCACGATGATCGGATAAACGCTACAAAAGTTATCCTCGGACAAACAAACATACATACAACGCCAATTTGCCCAAGTTGATTTGAAGATCTCGCTTTGCTCAATCAATTACATTACACCAAACCATTACATACAAAGTCCTGACCTGACTACAAATTAAGATTGTGAGTATTAGAAACAATGAGTAACTATGTACTCATTGTCTAACACGCCAACACCCAGACACAAAACAAATATTTACGGAACTTGCAAGCATTGGGTGCACATGACACTAGATTGCCCACTCTGGAAATATGCAGGAGAGTTCTTACATTCAGTAGCAAACATCGTAGGGCTGCTAATGTAAGCATTTGCCCTCTGGTAGGATTACAAGAGTCAAGCAAGATTATCCAGTATTTTATGGTTAGATAGATATATTTTATTGCTTGCATGAAATAAATCAATTGGTGTAGAAGAACTTACTGCTAGAAAGCATTCTCTTTCTGTTAACTTTTTGTAATGTAACAATGCAGTTGTTGTTTACCATTCGTTTTTAGTATTGTGTAGCTAAAGCAATTAATATATGTAAATAAAATATATAAATTTTTCTCAATTTCCAGAAAGATAAAAATGGAACCTGGTCCTTACCATGGTGCACCACCACTCAACAGAAACCCTAATGTTATAAAAAGAAAAAGACCAGTTGTTCCCAAGAAGCCTCCAAATGTCGGCCAACAAGTAAGTAACTTAATGAACATTATTTTTAGTGGTCAAGCCATGTAGGCCTTAAGGTGAGTTGACCACTAGCTTATACAAACTTACTTTTACAGGCATAACAATAGTGTATACAGGATGTTCCAGAATTAGTATGTTATTCCGAGGGAGGGGGGGGGGGGGGGGGGATTCTCGACACGAGAAAAACAAATGTTCTACGACTTTTGTGAATTCCATGATTTTCATTGAAGAATCACTTGCTAAAATCGGCTGATTTTGGTAAAAATTTTGTTACCAGTTGTTTTAGGTGAAATACCTTTTAAGTCAAGCGTTACGTTTGTTAAGGTCTAGGAATGGTGCATAGTCTAAAAACGGCTGATTTAAAGTTAAACTAAAAAGTTCAAGATATTTTTACTGAAACAAATAAAAAAATACAATATAATTTCAACATATAAATGTAAACATATAAATGTTGAAATTATATTTCGGAATCACCCAATTCAGGCTTTACAACTAGTTCCGAAACTCTTTAGACATGTGGCCTAAAAATTACAAATAGGGTATATGATTACTCCTTCTTTTAGAAGTTACTGGCTAAGCAGCCCTGGAATAAGCAGATATTTGGAGATTAATACTGGTATGCTGTGCTGGACTCCATTGAGTATGGAGAAGCTTGTGTCTGTCAGTCAGTTCTAGTATATCATGCTGGTTTGGTTTGAGGAGTTTAACATCCAGTTGATTAGTATGCTTTTATAGTGTTATGAGCTCTGGGGTTCATTTAAAATAATTACTATCAATTAAGAATTTATCAAACACTTAAATCACACAAACTTTAACAGACTAAACTAATTCCCACTATCGTTAAACAAGTAGCTTTAAGTATTCGCACTTGTAGCTAAGTAAAAACTGCGTGCCCGAACTCCGTGGCACTTTTATACAGTCGGGTTATACGTGCGAGTGTTATATCCAGAAATATCTCGAATATTATAGGAAGCGCTCGTACCGCCGAGGCGCGCTAACTTAGTAGATTAGGTATTGCTAATTCTGTGACATGCTAAGGCGTATAACTCCGTTAGCTTAACTCGGTACCTGGCTCGAAACTCGACCCCTCTCCCGTTCCCCATGCCTCACTCTCGCCAGTAGCGTTGGTACGAGTATACTTGTTAGCGATACGCGCGTGCGCGTCATTTCAGTTCACTTCCGAGTATTTTTCTTTTGCTGTTTTTTGTTAAGTTTTTGGTTGTTAAAGTTTTTTGTTTCGTTTGGACTTTGTTATTATTTATAACGAGTCGGGGAGTGAATTTGAAGAAGATGATGGCATCTTCTTTTTAATTTAAAAATAAAAAATAATTGTCAATATTTCAAGATTATTTATTACATTACTTTAAAATTGTATTTTTTCAATCTAAGTGCTATTTTTTTTTGCTAACCGTTCTTAACAGAACTGTAATTCGAACCGGTACCGAGTTAAGCTGACGGAGTTATAACAATAACAATAGGTTTTGTAGGTTCTTTCATGAGATTAATATCTTCCCACACTGTAGCTATTTTCTGTTCTTCATGCAGTGCCTCGATTGTTGAAATAAATAATTTGACATAGATTTATAATAGAGTATTTTTTAAACTGGATCCATAACTGCATGCATCACATTCAAAATAGGTTGTGGTAGGGCACCTAGCCACTGGCTTAATGTAGGGTGACCAAGAAAAATCCAGTCCGACAACAGAATCAAAATTATAAGTCTTAAAACATGACGATAACACTAGCGCCGCTGTTGTCCGTGCAATTTTAGCGGAGTTTTTTTATCATAAATGATCCCGGTTTTTTTACTTTTATCTTAATTTAGAAAAAACTATCACAGCTAATGGAATAAATGCTCGAACAAATAGATTATGTATTCACCTTAAAACTACTAAATATCTTAAACTACTTTATGTCCATCGGAAACATTCATCATGAAAAAAAAGTAGCAGGATTGTGGTGGATGGCACAAGGGCGTACACCAGCTGAGGGTGAAGTCGGCCTGTGGATGATGATGATGAATTAACTTTTAACAAAAATATAACCGACTTCAGAAAAGAGGCTTATCTAAAAAAATCTGAGTTGTGGTTATGTAATTAAACTTCTATTTCATTTTTAGAGAGCTTTCCAAAAAAACCACACAAATGTTTTCCCCTTTTTCTCAACGGAAAGTACCTTCAATTTATTTTTTTACATGTGTGGGTCTGGACAGACAAATCTAAAACCAAATAATACTACGTATTACTACATCTACAACCATCTAAAAATCCTGTCATAGTCACATAGCACTCGAATGAAACTCAAACTACCAAAAGGGAATTAAGATTTGTAGTGCGCTTATATGAGGACTGGCAGGCAACTTTAAAATTTTCTTATAACAAATACTCTTTGTAACTAAAGACGCTTATCCAGCTATTTTACATGTGTGCGTAAAGTACACGTCCTTAAGGCACTTGTCACACCGCCGGCGATGAGCGAGAAGCGAGTGTGTAGCTCCTAATTGTCTCGCTGGGCTAGTGCAGCGAGTAAGTGAGTGCGGCGGCCGATACTCATCATCTCACCGCGTGTGATCTGACCGCCAAGCAAGCATCGCTGAGCGAGTGTTGTAGTCGCTGCGACAAAATAGTGGAGAGCGAGTTCTCGCCGGCAGTGTGAATGGCCACCGATCAACTATTAATATATACGTGTCTCTTTTACTGACACGGAATCTATATCTTTTGTTTGTTTCTTGAGCGAGAAAATAGTTGATAATCGCTTACTCGCCGGGGTGAGACAAGTGCCTAACCCAGCTAATGCCGCAACTTGACACCACAACTACTCATGTTTTAATTTTGTAGCATCAACATCAAGCTGGTGCTCACGCTGGAATGGTGAAAATGTCTCCTGGTCTCGGCTTAGGGCTATCTACAGACGGCCACATGACGCCGGAGGAAGTGGAGAGGCACCTACAGTCCCGACAGTCCTACCTCGAACTCCTGCCTGAAAGAGCGCCGCCTACCGTGCCGACGGAAATGTTTAGCAATGATCCCTCCCTGGATAGGTGAATATATATGGCTTTGTTTAGCGATAAGACCGCCCATTATACATTTACCTGTTTCTCATTTTGTTGTATCTAAGATTTTTAACACCATCTCAAAAATTTTCAAGCCTAGAAAGGACTTAAACCCGTAACCTTCCTCTTGATTCGAGGATGCACTACCAATTGTGCTACAGGCTCTTGGCACGTCATGGTCGAAATTAGTGAGATGATTCAGATTACGACTAAAGCGCCGTTGGCTCCATCTACAGGAAAATTTATACAGTTTTTTTACATGATCAATGCCAAACGTTGCAGTTTAGCACATTGACAAGAGGTGTCGCGTTGCTTGTTTCAAATAGTATTTTTTTTATAGTGTTATCCGAACACATACGGATAATTCCAAGATTTTTAAAACCAACTCAAAAATTTCCAAGAGGAAGGTTGCGGGTTCAAGTCCCGTCTAGGCTTGCACATTTTTTAGATGGTTTTAAAAATCTTGGAATTTTCCGAAAGTGTTCGGATAACACTATAAAATTAAAAAATACTGTTGTGGTATCTAGCTTGTAATGTATAAAAAAACTCTCAAGGTCACCAAGCTTCATCTTCAAATCTTTTCATCCAGTCTTTGCAAGCTACAGCGCGCAATCTTCGTAGAGTAATATTATATTTACGCAAAATAAACTGTTTTGACTATTAATCTTAATCTATTATATTTTAAGGTCGCCCATTGTACCAATGATTTAAATATTATTTGTTTTGTTTATTTATATGTTAATGGTGTTCAATAAAGATATTATCTAATCTATTATCCAGTAGATTTTCCCCACTTACATACGTGGAGAATAAATAAACTATCTAAATTGCATAAACGCCCATAAGCCCGAGCCAGGGTTCGGCCATTCGCAGTGATAAGAACCTTTTTCTAAATATTCCGTGTTAGTCACGCATGTTCATTATCTAATTTCAAATTGTTTTGTTTTATCAAGCCGCTGGATGCCAGTTGCGGTAAGCGGTAGGCTTTCCAAACTATTTTAGTATCGTAACAATAAATAGCGAATTTAGATGGTTTTTATTCGTGGAATATCCAGTCAGCGAACTATTTTTTAGTACGTACTTACCTAACATGTCATTGTATTTTCAGCGAGTCAAATGATGTTTTGGAAAACTCTCCTAATGTTGAAGAATGGTACGACTAGCAGAACAACATAGGTCTCACACACTCTGTCTCTATCTAGGTACAGAAATCAACTCTAATTGCTAACCCCTTAACATTGAAAGAAAACCGTGTAGTTAAAGAGATCATTACTTATGAGAGGGTTAACAATTAACGCTGCTCTCTGTACATATCTACAGAAATCTCTAGTTATGTACATTTTTGTCTACTCTCATTAGGTATTGTATACCTAGTAGGTGTCAGATTTAAACTATCGAAACGTCTTCGACGTTTTACTAACGGAACGTAGCCGTAGGGTATTTTACTAGTAGGTAGATTTAGGGTTGTGTTAGAAATGGGGTCTTTTTCAAATCAAGTCACAGTTATGGGGATCTGAACTGGGTACTTCAAATTGCATTTCAGTCTCTATTGGTAAAACCCATTTTTTTTTTGGCTTTGGTTTAAAAGTAGGTACCCAAAATGATTGAGATATGAAATATTCCAATTCATGTAAAATATATATCTCCTTACGAATAACACAATATGAATGAATGAAAATTCTTTATTATACCTTACAAGCTAAACACAACAGATATAAAAATTAAAAATAAAACAAATGAATGTAAGCATAATGGATGGTCTTATCGCTTAACAAAGCGATCTCTTCCAGACAACCCCTTTGGATGAGGAGGATCATTGCTTAATGGAAGATTGGCAGAGGTGTAAAAAGAATATGATCTGCTTACAAAGCTGCTGTGACCTCACTCCGTTGTCTTCGCAAATTTCACTCCATCCAAAGGTTGCCTGGAAGAGATCGCTCTCAGAGATAAGGCCGTGTATTGCATTGCTTTTTTATCCTAGCTTAGTACTCATTTTTGTATTATTTCTATTCAACTTCGTGAGTTAACTATCAATCTGATAAAACTATGATTCCCCCAAAGTGGCCTAAAATTTAGGATCCCCTAAGATGTTTTCACTTCCACGAAGTCTCATTTATAGATCAAAGCGATGGGCTGATGAAGAAAGAGGGCTCACACCTAATCATGAGATTAAAGGGGTACCTGCTTATTGATTGTTAGAAGTGTTGATGTATTTTATGAACCTACTGTACTTTAAGATAGCTATTTTAAACTTCAGTCAATGTGTTTTTTCGTAATTTATTGGTAATAAAGTACAATCATTAAAGAGATGAAGACACATTGAAGCTTATAAATGAATTATCACATGATTTTTCTCAAGCTAAAATGGCGCGCTTTACACCATGTCTACTTCAAATCTACCTAAAGTAGGTACCTAAAACGTCTCAAGTAGGTAAGTAGGGCGCGCAATTTTAGGGCTTACATAAATACTTATTAATAATTTATATTACTTAAATAAGTAATTCTTACTAGACCGCATTCTGTAGTGTTTCATAATAAAAGATACATAAACTTATCAGTGTTTTTAATTTGAACGCCATTAAAAATTAGACATTTAAATTATTATATAAAAAAATTATTACAATTGTCTATTTAAATTTGAAAGAACCAATTTACAACAAATATTTTTGATTTACTTTTGGGGAAGTATGTATGTGTTTAATGTTTCCGTGGCACAGTGGGCGAATAGCCGGCTTAGACGTAGGTGGTTGCGGGTTCGCTTCCCGCCGCGGAACAAATGTTTGCACGATCTACAGATATTTGTTCCGGGTCTGCATGCTTCTCTATTTTTTCTAAATAGGTATGTATTTACAAAAAAAGCATAAGTATTCTATTAGTTATCTGGTTCCCATAGTACAAGCTTTGCTTAGTTTGGGGCTAGATAGCGCTGTGTGAAATGTCCTGCATTATTTATTTATTGTTTGTCAAGTTATAGTTTGTTGTAAGGATATAATTTTTTTTAATAATTCCTAGGTTAAATGATTCAAAAGGCCAAAGTAAAAAGTAGGGAAAATAAAATATTTTGTTGGAAATGAAACAAAAATGTTAGTATGTGTTGGATAAATATATTATTAAAGACAATTACAATATTGGGTTGAAGCCTAACTGGAACAATTTTTATTACTATTGCAGAACCACAGAATTTTTTACATAGTTCTACGCACACACATACTAAGTGTACCAGATGTATCAAGGAAGCATGTAAGTATACTAAACTCACTAATTATACTTTACATTTAGTCAAGAACCCCATTCTCAACAAGGACAATATATTTAATATGTTTGAAACTTTATATATTAATTTATTACTATTACACCTACCATGCAAAAAAAATCTTTAGCATGCTTTAATACTACTGATATTAATAACATTGTATGTCTATAATATGTAGTTTTTCATAATGTTATGTTCCTATACTAAATAAGATTTTCTTGCAACATATAACATCTAAGGATGTGAGATTCCTAGTAACACACATAACATCGCCAACTAATGCAATACATTTCTTAGATGAGTACCTACATTCATTAAAATGAGCATTGCCTAATACAAACAACTGCCATAGCATCTAAATTGCAAAATATATTTGCAATAAAATAAAATTTATGGTACACAGGAATGTCTGTGAAAAGTATCATGAATGAGTACCTACCTAATGATAATTTAAACATGTTCACATTTATGTAAAGTGCATTTAGTTTTTTGTTTAAAATTAATAGAAACCAGATCAAAAAACAAGATTTAAAAATCAGAAATACCCCCATTGAATTAATAAATAAGCAATTGCTATTCTAAGATATAGCTCATAAATTAAAATAAAATCCTTACAGACCACCAATGCACTTTGCACAAACATATTATCCTAAAAATTACATATTTTGGTACAATTATGATTTTTTAACATTAGCTATACATACATCTGAATTAGTAGTGATATTGCAGCTATTGTGTTTAACTACTAAAGGTAAATTGATATAAGATAATAGTGTTCTTTATGTGTAGTAGATGAGACAATATAAATTTTGATACAAGATAAACAGCCAAACACTTACTTTGGTATTATAATTTTTTACTAAAATTATTGATAAGCATGAATTTTAACTAGTTATATTTATGTACTTATTGTTATCATAAAAATCTAACAGTAAACACTTGTTAAATTCAGCAGTATCAAACAAAATTGTTAAGTTTAATGTATTCTCCCTATATATACATAAAAATATAGTATTTTTTGGTATACTTTATTATACCAGCCATAACATCACATTTACAAATAAGGTAATACAGTAGCAATTTCTATAGATTTATAAATCAATCTATTGCTATGCTACAGGATTTACAAAAATCAATATAATAAGTAGTAAATAGTATTACAGTATATGGAAGTAAATGTATTATAATTATTTGATGGACATTAAGCAAATACATTTACACTATGTAAAGATGATGATTTTTTTTTACACAGTTATATAAAAAAGACGTCTTTTTTAATCAGTAAACAAATTTTAACTCCAATAACTTAAATAAATTACAAAAATAAAATAAAAAATATTTTTCTAACTTAAAATTGATGTAAATAAAACCTATTTCATTACCTTTTATCATTGATTGGTGCAAAGTTCATCAGTGTTTGCTAAATACCTGTTCAAGGTTGTAAATTACATAGCAAATCTACAAGTGACTGTAAACACATATGAAACTATAACATCAACTTTGTCTAACAATGTTACGCAAATTTAGGTAGTGGTCCTTTCTATCAAACAAAGCAGCTGCTTAAAACTGGTCTGCTAACAAATTGCAAACTTCTTGAGAGACTGTTTCTTTACTTGATCTTACTGTAAGTCTATACATTTGAGCTTGCTTATTTGGTTCTAATCTCATGAGACATCCGACTTGCTGGACTCTAGTGTGCACTATACCAGCGAGAACAAAGTTATCGGGATTCGGATCAATGCCGTCCAGCAGCTGCATGCCAAACCCGGCTAATTTAGCGCGCGTCCCTGGAATATCAACCGCCCCTTGGGCTTTAAATATCTTTTGTGCTCTTTGTTGCTCCCCACCCAAATTTTTCCATCTAGCAAAGAACGACTCTCCATTCATTTCAGTTGGTTCAAAGAATTTATTCAAAGTGAGAGGTAATTTCATAGTTATTTTTTGAGGAACATTGTTGTAAACAAAGGAAACAGACATGCTGGGGACATCACAAAAGTCTTCAATGCACTCAGCTGTCAGCATCTGTTGAATTTGAGCACCAGCTTCTAAAACAGGCTCCATTGGCTTCATTTGTACATTGAGCTTGTGGAGATCAGTCCAGTGCAGTTCGGGACGGACATTCTGAATTGGAAATTGTGTTTTGTTTCCATAGAACAACCCAATTCTTCCCAAGTTTTGTCTGTATTCACTCTTGACTCCAATTTGAATTAAATCATTCTCAAACAGAACTCCATTGTTTTTGAAAAGAAACTTCTTAATATTGTTTTGTTGTACTGTAGAAGGACTCTTTGGGGTGGTATAAAGGTCTCCAAGGACATCCAGTAGTCCATTACCTGTGGCAGGTGCTGTGGTGCCAGGTGGAGTGGACAAACCAAGAAGGTCTGCACTGGAGTTTGCATTGTTTAATGAATTAATAACTGGAGCAGGGGGAGCTGCTATTGACAGAGGGCTCTTTGAATCTCTCACTGTGTCATCAGGTATTCTGCCTGGCTTTTTCTTCTTCAGCACAGCAAGTATGGATGATTCCCTTTCTGGGAAAGCAGGCATCTCTTCCAGGACAGTTGCCAAAACATCAGAACTTGCTACAATACTCAACTGCAGATATTCAGAAGCCCTCTGTTGTAATTCTACATCAGCAGAACGCAAGTTAGAATCAGCTTTGAAAACCTCTTGAACACGATTTTTGATCTCAGGGAACAGATTCACAAGTTTTATGTATGTCGACAGTAAGAGAGCCCTGGTTGCAGCAGAACAGAGATGGTATTTTGAATGTAATAATTCAAACTGTACTTGTGGTGATGAGCGTGTATCTCCAGCAATCAAGTTGCCAAACTCTCCCAAAATGTATCCTCCCACTTTTACCATATTTTCGTGACATGTGGGTGCCTGTAAGGCCTCAAACACTGTTTTAGCTGCATATGCTTGGACTTCCTCTCTATTGATCACAATCTGGATAACTCTGTACCAAACTTCCTCAGAGACATAGTCTCCAGCAATTCTGATAAGATTGAGAATGACATCTACATACCAAGTGAAGTCAGTGGCATATTTTTCAGCCAATATGGCAACCTTTAGCACCATTTCCTCTCTGATAGAATAGTCAGCTGTTTCTAAATAAGCCAACATTTCTTGTACTATTTCTTCAGCATTGGTTTTGTCACACATGGCATAGAGCAGGTCAACTGCTTGTTGTCTAACTGACACATCCTTCTCCATCTTCATTGAGAGAATTACCACTTCTTGGTGCTTCTTGACTGCCTCATGTGAGAATTCAGATGTAGCAAGATGGCACATGGATTCAAGAGCTAAGTAGCGCAGATTAGTCTCACGGTTACTCAGGAACTGACCTAGCTGGTTGCAAGCTCGAACCAGCAAATTGGGTTCACTGTCATTGTGGATGATAAGGCTGATAGCTTCAAATAAAACAGCATTTTTGGCATTAGAGTGCTGCACTTTCTTGGATTTAGGTGGTTCCTGAGCTTTGTTAAAAATTGTTTCCAAGCATTCAGATAAACGCCCCCTTACACCAGGTTCTTCAGATGGAGGTGTGTAATTCTGTAGAAGTCTCAGTAGTTTGACAGAGAGCCATGGGGCTGGGACAAAATAGTAGGTGTAATCTTGCAGATCAGTATAACTGGCAGTAACAATTCGGCTCAATCTGGCAACGGCCAAGGTGACACACCCTTTGTACTCATCAGGATTTTTCTTCACAAGAGCATCAATCAATGAGGTGGCAGCTGTTACTACACCCATATGAGGATCATTCAAAAGATGTATGATACGAGATGTCCACTCACCTCCAGGAATAATCTCCGGTGATTTGCGGAAGAGTCTCAAGAGACAGAGAGCTGCAGACTGCTTCACAACATCCATTGTGTCTCCAGACACAAGTAGCTTAGGAATCTCTGTGCCGAATGCTTCAGCCATATCTTTGCTGCCAATGTTGGCAATGCACTGCAGAGCCAAGTTGACGTGGATAGGATTGCGCGACTGCAAGTCATTCTTTATGCTTTGGATGATAAGTTTAATGAGGTCACTGTTGGTGTTGACCAGCACAGATATGAATAGATATCCGATCTGTTTCTCAGAGTACTTGTTGGAAGATAGCAGGTTGACCGCCTCCATATGACCGAAGTCGATATCGTGACCCAAAAGGAAGATAAATAGCAGTTTACATACATATTTTTTCTTCTGGTAGCCATCGAGTGTTTTATCACCTTTGAATTTGCTTCTTATGTTCGCCAACTCCTTGTTGATCCTCTTTATTTCTGCTTCCTTGCTTTTACAGTTTCTAATATCTGAAATGAAGACTGCGAGTCCTCGCATTCCATCTCCCCTGACGGCAGGCATAGTGCCAAGTGACTTATCGAACACCAGTTTTATGCCGTTGTTTTACACTTCCGGGAAAAACTAACTAGTCCAGAGCACTACCACGATTCTAGCAAGTGTAACACAATAAATCGGCGTTAAAAATCTGCGGTAGTCATTACAATTTTACCGAAAGGAGCTTTTTCCTCCAAGTTCTACAACGCCTTCCTTTTTCCATAGATTCGTAAACGTCAAAAGAATAGATTAGTTCATTGTTTATGGATCGATAACGTAGAAGGCGCGCGATACTCCAAACCTAATCTTATTTCAAAGGTATAAAGTTCATTCCTTATTAGGCATATCATTTATAAGCCCACTTTACGCTGAATAGTCAAATGTTGCCAATTATCATCCTTCGAGTTTGGTTATTCAATGATTCTTTCCCCTAAACGAAAACGTAGTCTAATACGTAGACGTAGCCTAAACGTAGTCAAAACGAAACTTCGGTAAATTGTGTTTTACTTTCGATTCTGACACCTAGTTATTTCTGTTATACATACAAAACAGTGAAAATAAGGCTTTATTCCTATTTATTATTTACTACCCTTCCGTACTTGAATAAGCAGCTTTAACACAATGATTTTTGTCTATGGCTCTTTCAATTTTGTTGGTTGTCATGTCTGTCATGCATGGCATGTCTATTGTCTGTCAGTCAGTCTGTCAAAAGAAGTAACACACAAGGCAAACGCACTAAAAAAAAATCAGAAATTCGTATTTTCAAATTGGCTTCGGAACATCTAAGATCTTCATTGTGTTCGAAATTTTGTGCTGTGATACATGTAGCAGATTTCCACAGCCATGAGTCCGTTGAAAGAATGAAATCAATGCGAGTGAAAGGCTGTATCAAAGTACGGAGCAACTAATGAATGATGCAGTCTATATTCTGGACAGGCAGACTGCTATCACGTGCTATTAGAAATGGACTATCTAATTTCTCAAGTGCTACTGAATTAAACGTCTCAAGGAAGCATCCTTATTTAGTTTCTGTGGTGTGTGGTTTTCCCAAAGACATTGCCAATGGAAGAACAAATAAAGGGCAGTTTGGTGACGATGCTTGGTTCTCCACTAATTTCAACAATGCAGATGTTATTGGTAAGTAAACGTTATAATACAGACCCCCGCAATTTATGAAAACAGAATGTATAATGATCAGTTTTCAATCTAAGTTCCATTCAAAAATGTATTTGCTGAACACACTATTCTGAATGACCTCTATGATTATATCTCTCAAATCACGTGCTGGATGCTGGTAATAATTTAAATCTTTATTTTACTTTATCTGTTTTTAAATCATTTTGACTACATTCTAAATAAGTAGCCACAGTGTCTAGTCTCCCAGTCATTATGACAGGTCAAAGTCTAACTTCAAGGTAAAAAAATATTTTTATAGACAAACTGCTAAATCTAGTTTATTATTTTGTTTATAATTTGGTTTATGTTTGTTTGTACATTTGTGTTATTTTTTTATAACAAATAGAAACACATTTGTTTGATAACAGGTGTCACTAGTTCATTCAGTCATTAGTCTATTAATATGGTTCTTCAATTATGAACCTTATAAATCTTCTATTGTACATCTTCAGAACCGTAGATTCTACTATACCAGGAAAGTACCTATGCCTATTTTTTGTATGTGCACATTGTTGCTAGAAATAAATGTTATATTATTATAGGTTCTCTACACCTATATAAATAAATAGATTCATAATTATGAAGTTTATGAAATGTCAAAATGCATATTATTGTTGCCACGCCCCAACCACTAGTGTTAGTACAGCAATTCAATTACAGTTAAAATTTTTTAATTAATACTTTATCTCTCATCAACTCAATGAGCTAATGAGTCATCAGATCAGCTATTAATTTTTTCATCACTATTTATTTTTCCTTTAAAAGTGGCAAGCCATTATACATCAAAAATATGAATCTAATTATTTGTTGGAGTGCAAGTACATACATTTTTATCTTATCTGTCTTAGAACTGTAAGTATAATCACAAAAAATAAATGGAAATAAAACATGGAAATAAGTACAAATCTCATTTACTTATCTAGTCTAGTTTCCTACTATGAAATCAAAAATCTTCAACAGATAAAATATAGATAATCTTTATACTATATCAATTACCTATATATAATTCTTTTGAATAATACATACCTAAATTCTCTTATATATATATATTATGTTTAGTATGGCATGTTCATATTTGGAATGATGATATTTTTAAGTCCCTCTATACTATTGTTTTTTTATCAAACAATAGTATAGATATCGGTCTTGGGCAAAACAGTATTTTAAAAGACTTTATAAACAGAATTCATCTACCTTATATTTCTAATGAGCAAAGATCCAACAACCTATATGTAATTAAGATTATATTTTTTTATTCATATTACAGGGAATAAAGTTTTATACTCTTTTTTTTGATAGGAGTTGCAGACGGCGTCGGTGGATGGCGGGCATATGGCATTGATCCGGGGGAATTCTCTTCGTACCTCATGAGGACCTGCGAGAGGCTGGTCCAGATGGGACACTTCAAACTTTCTGAGCCAGGGGATCTTCTGGCCAAGTCCTACTATGAGTTGTTAGAGCACAAAAAACCTATTTTAGGTGAGTCTAAATTACGTATTACAATGCAAATAAAGCCAAAAAATCAAGCACAAATAAATAATGCTGGCACACAGAGCTATTTAGTATCTAGCCCCAAACTTATTGTTATTATTTGTTTGTTTGTTGTTATTGTGTGTGATGTCATGTGGGTTCAAATAAATGTATTTTTTTTCTTTCTTTCAAACTAAGCAACGATTGTACTATAGAGACCAGATAACTGATATAATACTTTATTCATATGTATAAATTTTTATTAACTCCCGATGCAAAAAAGGAGTTTTGTGTGATGTCTGTCTGTCTGTGACATAGATCCCAAATGACTGGTCTGATTCGGACACGCTTTAATACAAAGTTAGATTAACTGGAGTGGTTCTTTGCTATGTCAGTTTTATGATGGGGGTTTTTTAATTTTACATGGTAAATACGTACGTATCTGGATAAACATCCAGACTGAACAAATATCTGTAAATCATGCAAACATTGGTTCCGCCACGGAAATCGAATCCACAACCTCCTGCGTCTCAGCCGGTTATTCGCCCTACTTATATTTGACTACTTATATGGGTCACTTCCTCTTAAACTGGTTAAAAAATTAACATAAAATAATACCCTCATTCAAATTAATCTGTCTCTCGAGTCAAACAAACACTCTCACGTCACTACAGCACAGATAACACTGTCATTTTATTGCATTTCCTCATTGACAATATTTATGAACATGTTTAATCGCTTCAACTCCACCTTATCAATATTAGACGTGAAAAACTGCACTTGGCATTTTTCAGTTAAGGGTTCTCAATCTTGGCTAATTAAAAAGGTGAGGCCACAATGCTAAGGAAGCGATAACGCTTCCGAGAAATTTTATAACTACTGATCCTTTCGAATGAGGTGCCATAACGCCGAAATTAGGTTGGATTTATTCCATATTTCATATTTGTAAACAAAAAGTGGGGTATACAGGACCTTCTAATTCTAGAATGAGTTCTGCACTGACGCGGGACGCGTTGTATTGTGCATTATCCCCCATCTAACCAGACCCCAGCTATACTAACTCCTTGAAGTAACGGAATAAGACTTTCGGATAGCAGCAGGCTTCTAGGGTCCTCGTGGATGTTATTGTAGTGTTGGCGAGTGAGGATTCGTTGAGCCTCTGCAGACCCGTTTTCAGACTGGCATCGCTTGTGGCCGTACAGTGGTACAGTGAAGTATCACGTGCTCCACCATCTCTTCTTCTTGAAGACATCCGCGACAAGGGCCACTGACGTTGAAATGTGATTAGATTTATTCCCATATTCTAGATTACTTCCAGTTCCAGAGAGAAAGTTGTCTCTTAATTGTAAGGTCATTGTTACAGGTAGTAGTACAGCTTGCGTGATGATTCTCGACAGAAGTGAGAGCGTGATGCGCGCGGCTAACATCGGCGACAGTGGGTACATGGTGGTGCGCGCGGGCCGAGTCGTCCATCGCTCCCACGAGCAGCAACATTACTTCAACACGCCGTACCAGCTGAGTCTGCCGCCGCCGGGACATGATAGGAATGTGCTCAGTGATAGGTAAGCTTATCAAAAATCTTTCAAATTATTTTGTAAGAATTGATTTTTTGCAGATTATATCAAACGATCAGGCTAAGTTTACATGTAACGCGTGATCAAATTTAAAGAGTTCAGATGACAAGCGCTAACGCGCGTTGCGTGTCCTCATTCGTTCAGTAGAGCCTAGATAATGGACGTAGAAGAGTCTATTATTTACTGGTTATACAACCTCCATGACAAATTCTTATTGCTATTTAAAATGAAGGAGGCCACATTCTTATTATGTTATAATGAAATACAACCTCCATGACAAGGCCTTATTTCTATTTAAAAATGGAGTAGGATTAACACACGCCTGTACAATATATCACTAACAGCCGCTATATAATATGTTTAAAACTAGCAAAAGGCAAGAGTGCACTGTTTATGGCGAAAGTCACAAACCGAAATAGAAAGGAACAAGTGAACTCGTGATGTTTACGACCCGAACCCGCGCCGCTCTATTAACTTCACTAACTTATTATTTTGTTACACAAACTTAATAATGATCCCTGCTCTTGGCAAGGAGGGTCGAAAGCTATCACGAATGGTGCACCTATTGAAAAAGGTCCTCAAACTCGTGGGATATGTGTGTGTATGATGACTAGTGATCCAATATTCGGATGCATATTTACCTAAAGTTGATTTTTGGCCAACAAATTATGGATGTGGCTTCTTAAAATATTTTTATTACAAATAAAATCCCGGGACCCCGGGATTGGATGCATATTAATTTAACGTTAAATACATCCGTTTATCCGATCTCTAATGGTGACTATATCTAATATAGTTGTACAAGTCTTCAATAGCCAAGCCCGAAGTCTGCATCTAAAACCATGGTCGAAGATAGATAATCACAACATGCAAGTATCGAAGAGTAATCAAGATGATTTTAAAATGACATTGCATTGATGAATAGCCATAGAATATGTAAAAGTTTTTATCTGCGCATATGTTAGGAAGCGAAAGGTCATTTTAATAAAGATAATTGTGTAAACATAGATTCAAGGCTATCTATATAACCGGGTCGAGTAATGTTTTTCTATGAACAAAAATATTTTCTTTAACAGCTTTTTCATAAAACTTGACCCACAATGGACTATGGACCCAATGATCTAATGTTGCGTAGTTCCATTGAGAGTGTGGATACAATGATTCAGGCAGTCTGATTAATTATTAAACGCAAACTAAAAAGGGTATAAGCGAACACAATGAAATATAACATCAGTGACTTCCACGGTCCACCTGTATTGGGTCAGGTCAATTCACTACTACATGAACCCTAGACTCCCAAACAGACTAAAAGTCCTAGACTAAAAATAACAGTTCCTAGATCTTTATTTTAAGCGTTTTAAGGTCAGTTCAGGGCTGCATTATAAAATCAAATTGTTCTAATTCTTGAAACTGAATGATTTAAAATAGGTGATCTGAGCAGAATGATTACGGTTCAGTCAGATTCGATTTGGTTAGAACGAAATCCTTATAGTTCAAACCAGTTCATTCAAACCAAAGTAGGATCCTAAATTTGGCCCAGTCCGAACTAGATTCTAAAGTGCACGAGGATACATTAATTCAGCCTTGTTAGAGGATCGCTCGTCCGTGACTTTGGACTATTACCCGAACGTAATAGATGCTGCTGGCGATACGTATAATTTCTACAGACACTTGAAATTTATGGGAGATTCTGTTGGCGATAGGTATAATTTCTACATACACTTGAAATTTATGGGGGAATCTGTTATTATGAGCCTCTTCAGATGAAAGAGCCATTTGAAAAGTATCATGTGACTGTGAAGTTTATTTTACCTCTACCTGTGTCAATATTGAGCCTACCATTTTTAGAGCCATTGTGAATTAGGTAGATGAATGTCTGATTATCCATCTTACGTTTCAAGTATATAAGGATTCCTTCTTGATATTTTCATTGATAATTTTAATACTGGGACAATTCAACAATACAATTCACTTTCATATTTATTTAACCTGAAATTCTGAAAAGATCGAGATAGCCACGTAATATCAACCCGTAAACTCGCAATCACAACACACAATACAATGTCGACAAAACTGTTGACACTTTTCATTTTGGAGATGAGCCAGAGTAATTTTTTGTACAACAGCTATAGTTTGTTGCTGAAATTTTACGAATTCTCAAGGTAATTATATATAGGTATTTGCTTCGTGTTGTTTTTTACTAACTTCGTAAAGGAGTTATTTCTCTAAAGACTAACATTCTACAGAGTGCTTCGCTGCATGATAACCATTTTGGAAACGCTTTAGAATATAAATTGGAAGACTGCTATAAATTCATACTTAGTCCATACGCTACCTTTTACTATGCCCCTAGTGTCTTATTTGTATTCGAAACTTACAGCTTATAAACTAGTGGTTCGCCCCGAACTGAGATCTCGCGAGTCTCCCAAAACACAAAAAAATATTCTTAGGGCGACTCGCGCAATGATACCTAAACGTATTTAGTGGCTAAATATGATTTAAGGAGTTATCAAATCATACAAATAAGTAAAATTTAAACATGTTTTGTCACTAGATACGTTTAGAGATCGTTTTGCAAGCCGGTCTTAATCTTTGACTAATAGAATAGTGCCACGAAATGATAACCAATCTACTTGACTTACAGTTTCATTCAAATTACAGGTAACGGGAGTTCATGTTATTTGGTTACATTTTTTGCGGTAGAAATTGCAGTTATTCTGGATTTCAGACTTTTCTCTATATTTGTGTCACTAAAACTACACGCATACCAAATTTCAGCACTGTGGGGTCACTGGTGTACCCTGTGAATTTTGCCAAAGTTCAGTTTTTATCATGGCTAATAACTTAAAAACTACAAGGTTTAAACTAAAAATAAAAACAGGGTCGAAATGTACTCACAAAGACCTTTTATTAGAAGTGAAATTTGACCGGATAGTCCCGTTTATTTTTTTTAACCCTATCAACAACCCCTCCCCGATATCTCAACTCCCCCACCCCCGACCCTATATTTTTAGCTCATTTAGTCACAATAAAATTGTTCCATCATTACCTACCTATATACCAAATTTCACGATGATCGGATAAACGCTTTGAAAGTTATCCTCAGACAAACATACATACATACAACGCCGATTTGCCCAAGTTGATTTAGAGATCTCGCTTCGCTGGATCAAATTATATTGTTCAGTCATGCAAATAGTCTGCAGTACAGCCAGATGAAAAGTAGGTGACCAGACGCGTAAAATAAAAATCCAAAGGGGCATAAAGAGATGGTTCCTTTCTAAATTTATTTAACGACTAACTGCGCCAAATATTTAAGCTATTTTAATCAATTTGTTATGTGCCTTTATTGGTTGTTTGTGAGGATGAGTATGCAACTCACCCGTTCAATTATCTTATAATGTAACTACCTTCCCATGTAAGGTGTTTAGTTCCTAGCGGAAGACTAAAGAATAGACTTCGTGTGTACGCTCCATGAAAATTATAGGTATGAGAAATGCGTTCGCAAAGGTTACGTCGGTCGTGTCGTGCGTGAGAAACTACTTCATCGTATAGTTTAACTGTTACGCACTGTTCAAACAAGAATAATTTACATCAATTTATAAATATATGGGTACAGATTATGTAAATCGTACAAGGATTGCATTTTATTACGGTAATACCAGTCAATAACCACGGGACCAGTGGTCATGTGCACATTCCACAACATCTGTTATATTTCTGTATGCGCTAATAATAGGGTTTTTAGCTCATTGGAGATTTGCCAACGCACTCACGTGGTCATTCATAATTTATAGTATTTTGTTGTAAAATTAGCATCATTTAACCCGAATTGTTTTGTAATCGAGAGAATGACTAGATAAGATAAGAACGTTGAACTTCATTGGTCAAAGGCGAATTTGCACCCGGATTTGATCACTGGCGGGTCGTTTTAGTACCTACTTATCCATACTTCCATACTAATAATATAAGTTCGAAAGTAACTCTATCTCTCTGTCTGTCGGTTTGTTTTCACGACTAAACGACTGGACTGATTTCAATAAAATTTGGCATAGCGATAAATTATGACCGGGATTGGGACATAGGCTACTTTTTACCCGACTGCACAGAAGGAGGGTAATATTTTTATCCCAAAACACGCGTGCGAAGCCGCGGGCGGAATCTTGTTATTGTATAATTCGCACATTAATAAAAGCTTTTTAATAGGTGGAAACCCCCGGTTGAATATGCATAAAACCTCGGTTAAAATAATATGTATTTAGGTAAGTAAAGTATTTATCTTCGTTCAAATAATACGCAGTTTTCCTTGTACCTTAATAGTACCTTGGGAGGTACCTATTTGTCAGAACTTTTAGCATATTTCTGCTTTATTATGATGATCACATCAGTCATTAGATTAGTTACAGTACTCACTAATGATTAGTAGATAGATAAGATATACTCTTTATTGCACACCAATAGAAATGAACAATAAATAACGGTACAATGGGCGGTCTTATCGCTAAAAGCGATCTCTTCCCAGTAGGTTCTATACTGTTACTGTTTTTTATTAACTTTAAACTTACAGTAATCATCATCATGTCAGCTATTGGACATCCACTGGTGAACATAGGCCTCCCCCATAGATTTCCAGAGCGAAGCGAGATCTCCAAATCAACTTGTGCAAATCGGCGTTGTATGTATGTGTGTATATATATGTTTGTTTGTCCGAGGATAACTTTCGAAGCGTTTATCCGATCATGAAATTTGGTATATAGGTAGGTAGTGATGGCACAATTTTGATGTGACTCAATGAACTAAAAATATTGGCGGGTTGTTGAGATATTGGGGTTCAAGAGGGGTAAAAAAAAATTAAAATGAGACTATAAGGTCAAGTGGGACGTCAAATGAAAGGTCTTCATTAGTACATTTCAACCCTGTTTTTATTTTTAGTTTAATCTTTGTAGTTTTTGAGTTATTAGCCATAATAAAAACAAAACTTTGACAAAATTCACAGGGTACCTACACCAGTGACCCCACAATGCTGAAATTTGGCATTCGTGTAGCTTTAGTGACACTAATATAGGCAAAAGTCAGAAATCCAGAAAAACTGCATTTTGTACCTCAAAAAAGATTAAGCACTTTATATGAACTCCCGTTACCTGTAATTTTAATGAAACTGTAGGTCAAGTTACTTGGTTATTTATTTCATGGCACTATTTTGATAGACAAAGATTACAATTTTTTTTTATTATATGGGAGACTCGCGAGATCTCAGTTTGGGGTGAACCACTAGTTATAATTAATTATACTAGCAATTTACCGTAATGCGACAAGATTTTCAACTTGATCCGACCTTTGCCATTCATATTACCGAGGTTGTGATGTCTAGTCAAGTCAGTAGGTACAGTAATTTGGCAGAGTTGCCTCTAATCTAGACGACCGACGGATTTGCACAAATACAGTATTTGGCCCGTTTACTGAAATTCTGAAGCCAAAGAATTGCTTAGAATTTCGTGTTCACGTCTACTCGGTACACTATTACCATTTTGTGTGAATTCACAATCAATCAATCGTAGTAGAATACCACCACGACCTACTAATTGAAATAATGTTTAGAATCTATTCAGAACTTGTTTTTTTTGCAATTTTTAACGGAGTAAGTATTCCTTTTAAAGCGCGTCACATACGATGAAGATGCTATAATATTTTAGGATCGCTCGCCATACAATCCAATGTCAGATAAAAATATATAACTTTGCCATGTGTGATGAATATTTTAGACATAAAATAACTAAACACATAATGCACGTTACCTGATTTCAAAATAAAACAAGAATTAACATGCTATATACTGAATAGTTTTTGAACTGCATCTCAATAAGTAAATCGTAGTTAATAATTATTATGTAGTTGTAGTAAGGCATCTGTTCTAGTCTTTATCAATACTAAGTACTTATGAAGTAGGCCTGTTTGGTAGCTCACTACTTTATTTTCATATTTATTTAAGTTTTTTGTTGAAAAATTACTTATTAAAACAAGCTTTTATAAAATTAATAATCGGAACTGCAAGCAGATTCAAATGAGTCCAAACAATAGTAGCCTACTATAATCCATTCAGAAGTTCCGTTGTCTAGCATCCGTCTCCATCATGAGACCACCTCCATATACGAGGCATGCCTTTTAAGTTCTGTCGTTTCCATATTTTCCGGCAATTTTGAATTTGGAACTGTTCTATATTCGAATGTGTTTACATTTTGAATCTCAAAACAGTTGAAAGTATTAGGATTAATGCTATTGTTTAGTCACAGTTTCGATTTGAATCTGTCAGGTCACGTACGAAAATGAATCTTTCTAAGGAAAATGTTCGTGCAATAATTTTCTACAACTTTAGAAGAGGCCTGACACGGCTTCAGTGTTTAGAAGAACTAACATCTGTGTTCAGTGATGTAGCCCCATGTCTGCGGACTGTCGAACGCTGGTATTTAGAATTCCAGCGTGGACATACTAGTGTTAGTGACAGATTTCGCGAAGGACGCCCAAAATCCGCCTTCACTGAAGATAACATCATTGCTGTGAGACAACTAATTCTCGAAGATCGTCATGTGACGTATCGAGAGATAGAGGCTCTATTAGGCATCTCAGGGACAACCATTCAGAAGATCTTGCATGAAGCGCTTGGTGTGAGAAAGCTAGTTTGCCGTTGGATACCGCATCTGCTTTCCGACGATCACAAGGCGGCCCGCGTCAGATGGTGTAAGAAAACTCTGCAAAGGTTCAACCGAGGGGAGTCAAATCACGTCTACGACATCATAAGTGGTGACGAATCTTGGATCTATGCCTACGATCCTGATACCAAACAACAATCTACAATCTGGGTCTTTCAAGACGAGCCAAAGCCGACTAAAGTTGTTCGTTCTCAAAGCACTTCAAAGAAGATGGTGGCCACGTTCGTTGGAAAAACCGGCCATGTTGCGACTATTGCACTTGAAGATCGTAGAACGGTTAACGCAGAGTGGTATACTACAGTTTGTTTACCACAAGTCATCGCCGAACTTCGAAAATCTAACTCAAAGCGACGCATCATCCTGCACCACGACAACGCAAGCTCACACAGCGCTCGTCAAACGATTGAGTATTTGAAGCAGGAAAAAGTAGAAATTCTTGACCATCCTCCATACAGTCCTGACCTAAGCCCTAACGATTTCTTTACATTTCCTAAAATTAAGAAAAGTCTTCGTGGTCAAAGGTTCCAGTCCGGTGAAGAAGCAGTCGACGCTTTCAAGACAGCCATTTTGAACACCCCACTTTAGAGTGGAATAAATGTTATAATAACTGGTTTGAGCGAATGGAAAAGTGTTTTAAGCTACGTTGTGAATACTTTGAAAAACAATAAAAAGTACTATAAGGTTCTAGATGTGTTTTTTTCTTCAAACGACAAAACTTAAAAGGCATGCTTCGTATATGTACATCATCATCATCATCAACCTATAGCAGTCCACTGCTGGACGTAGGCCTCTCCCAGGGTGCGCCATTGAGCCCGATCCTCAGCTCTTCTCATCCAATCCTTGCCAGCCACAGCGCGCAAATCGTCACTCCATCTAGCCGGAGGGCGTCCTACACTTCGCTTGCCTAGACGTGGTCTCCACTCCAGAACACGTTTACCCCAACGGTTATCGGTTCTGCGGCAGATATGACCGGCTCACTGCCACTTCAGCTTGCTGACCCTCTGAGCTATGTCAATCACCTTGGTTCTCTGTCGGATAACCTCGTTTCTGATTCTATCCTTCAGAGAAATTCCGAGCATAGCCCTTTCCATAGCTCGCTGAGCGACTTTCAGTTTGTGGACCAGTCCCACCGTAAGTGTCCACGTTTCGGCTGCGTAAGTCATCACAGGTAGGACGCACTGGTTAAATACTTTTGTTTTTAGGCATTGTGGGATGGGTGACGAGAAGACCTGACGAAGTTTCCCAAACGCTGCCCAGCCCAGCTGAATTCGCCGGTTTACTTCTTTCTCGAGGTTGTATCTACCCAATCGCAGAGTCTGCCCAAGATAGACATACTCATTCACAACCTCGAGAAGAGTTCCAGCGACTGCAATCGGCTCTGGGGTAACACGATCATTGATCATGATTTTAGTTTTGTCTAAGTTCATTCCCAGGCCGATGCATCTAGAAGCAGCAGCTAGGCTATTCAGCATCTGTTGCAGCTCCTGCACCGACTCTGCCATTATGACGATATCGTCGGCAAATCGTAAGTGCGAGATGCATTCCCCGTTGATGTTGATGCCCTGTCCATTCCAACTCAGCGTCTTGAACATATCTTCCAGTGCGTTTGTAAACAATTTGGGGGATATAACATCCCCTTGTCTTACTCCGCGGCGCAACTGGGTTGGTTCTGACTGCTGGTTCTGGATATGAACTGACATGGTGGCCTCGTTGTATAGACATCTCAGCACTTCGATATATCGCCAATCGACCTGGCATCGTTGCAGGGACTGCAGAACAGCCCAGGTTTCGACGGAGTCAAAGGCTTTCTCATAGTCCACAAACGCGAGGCACAGGGGTTGATTGTATTCCTCTGACTTCTGTATAATCTGCCGCACTGTGTGAATGTGGTCTATGGTGCCATATCCTCTTCGAAACCCGGCCTGCTCCGGTGTTTGAAATTCGTCAAGCCTTCGCGTAAGACATATGTACATATGTATCCCAAATTTCAGCTCAACTGGTTGAGGGAAACGGGTTTAAAATTCAGTTGCAAGATTCCACCCGGACAAACATACATACAATGCAAGTTAATAAAAAGCTTGTAAAAACAAAATCCACAGCTGCTAAACGAATACATGTAAATATTGCAGCCAATAATTAAACTATAAATTAGAAGTCAACAGAAAGGCTGATCGATCAGAACGCTTATAATCACACTAATATTATAAACGCGAAAGCTTGTATGGATGTATGTGTAGATGTTTGTTAGTCTTTCACGCAAAAACTACTGAATAGATTTTAATTAAATTTGGTATGTACTTAAATTATAACCGGGATTTAAAACATAGGCTACTTTTTGTTGACAAACAACGCGCGCGAAGCCGCTGGCGGAAGCTAGTTTGTTATATTTTTTACGGACACGGGGAATGCCCTCAATAGCGTCCATCCATTCTTGATTAAAAGCAGCTGCACTCCATAAACAGTTTCCTTGAATAAAACACTTTAATTTATTAGTAACGTAGTAGGGTACAAAGGGCGGCCTTTATCGCCTTGAATTTAGGTACCTATTGTTTACATTATTTAAACGCAACCTATAAAATGTGGTTGCTAACTCTAATATGCTCTTCAAAATAACGATGGGACCATAGCACGTGACTTTTACAGCGATAAAGTTTCAAAAAGGAAATGCACTGCTGTATCGCTGCATAAGCCATCAATAATAATTATTTGCTTATACATAAGTTAACAAAAAAAAGTAATTGAAAAATAGTCCTTAAAGGTCACAGCTCACTACACCAACCCGGCACCCGACCCGCACCGCCTCGCCTCGAGCGGTTAGTATTCTTTATATGAAACTGTATGGACGTGCGCTCACTACATCACCTCCGGATCGCCTCGGGCGTATACCGTTAACGGGCGGACGATGAGTCGACCACTCGGTGACCCCGCGCGGCCCGCGAGTGATTCACATCAGCACAATGCGGCGTCGATGCTTCGCTATCCGCCTACCCGTCATTTCCAGCCTTTCTTTCTAACGTGTCGGTGTCCACCCGTTGACCGTGCGAGGTCTACTGGTTGACCACGCGGCGTTCACTGGTAATAACGAGACGTCCACCCGTGGCCCTCCCACTGTCAACGAGTGAACGCCGAGCGGCGCAGTAGTGAGCTGTGGCCTTAACTCAGCATGTACAGCTGGTCAGCTGGTTGCAACACTTGCAACAATCAGCGCTGGCCGTCTTACTTGTTGTCATGTTACCATGTCGCATTACAGTAATTGTTAGACGATTGCGTACTGTCTCGTTAGGCAGTACATGCTAACATGCTACTAAACTATATTAACTTATTAATGGTGACTGCACTAGATTCCTTTTTATTAAGCTACTAGCTGACCCGCCCCTACTTGGAATTTCCCTTTCCAGTGGGAATTTCAGGCTAAAAGGTTTACGAAAACACTCCTTTACAGAAAAGCAACATTGTGTAAAAATGTCAAGTCAGTCCATCAACTACTTTTCGAGTTTACGGACAGAAACATACGGAAGCTGAATTTTTATGTATAAAGATTTTCCGGCCCTTTGCGAATCTTATATACGAGTAATACCATTCCGGTCGGTCGGTCACCATTCCGTGATATCGTTCAACGCACGTCGTCCCTTCGAGCCAGTAGCCAACTCACAACCTTTAAATGAGACTCGATGTAAACTATTTTTACACTCAAACAAAACTGTTTTTTACCTACTATTTTTTTATTTTTCAGGCCAGAATCAGCTGATACATCAGAGTTTTCGGTAGAATGCGGTGACGTGATCCTCGTGGCCACGGACGGAGTGTTCGACAACGTACCAGAGCCTGTGCTGGTGGCTGAGATGCGACGTGCCACGGACGCTGCAAGCGACTCTCAGAGGTATTTTTAACCGAGGTTCTCAGCTCGCCGGTTTTCTTAGTTTTCATGTATCAATTGTAAAGTCATGTGCACGACATATGGGCGAATAGTTATCTGGAGACAATATATTTTTGTTAAAAACCACTACCTATTGTTATACATGGTGTTGCAATTTAAAGTAATTATATAGAAAGGACGGTTTCTACACAAAAAATAAATGTATCTATAAAAGTTCGAGATCGAGAAAATCGATAAAATGCTGCTCGAAGAAATGTTAGAGAACTAGCTTATTGTACAAGCCGTTCAACAACCCCGCTAGTTCAATGACCTGGCCCGGTCATTGACCTACCAGTCAACAGAGCGAGTTTAGTGCGTACGGCAGGGGGGAAAGTACCTACATGCTAAGCACAAAAACTAAAAATCAAAGATTTTGGATTAAAAAAAAAATTATGGTCTCAAAAATATACTCCGTCATTATTTGTAGTTCAAATTGCAACACTATAGAGCTACGCTGAACGAGGCTAGGCAAACCTGCGTAAGCGTATTACATACACCAAGTCCCAAACCCTGCTGCATAGGAAATCGTAAACAGCTCATATACTCCGCTAACAAGCGCTCTCGCTTTTATCTAAATTAGGTACTGATAGATAAAGATTAAAATGTAATTATAATGTTTAACTTATTTTAAATAATTTGTGGGCCCGTTTCCAAGTCAAATGTTATTTTATTGTTTAGGTTACAAGGTGTGGCGAATTCCATAGCTTGGATGGCGAGGAATCTGTCGTTCGACGGCTGCTACATGTCTCCCTTCGCGAAGAGCGCGAGGCAGAACGGCATCGACGCTATTGGTCAGTATTTTATTTATTACTAGCTGCCGCCCGCGGCTTCACACGCGTGGTTTGTCAATATAAATAAACATTGTTTAATTATAAATATATAGATAACTATCTATATACCAAGTTTCATTGAAACCGGTTCAACAGTATCGACGTGATTGAGTAACAAACAAACATCCAAACTTTCGGTATTATAACATTAGTGTGATATTAGAGGTAGGCATTTTCGCACTGCGTTAAATTATATTTAATAACATGACTTTTATCCGACGGCGACGACCAGTCACTGGTGCGTTGATAAATAGAGATTGAATTGAATTTAAGTTTGGGTCTTTTTATAGATGTAAGTAATTTGGCACGTTTGTTGTGAAGAAAGGCGAGAAATCCCGTGATAACAATGTTCGTCACAGACATGATGATTGACGCATTTTGTGACGTCATGAAGTTAACATACAACCACAAGTGAAGTTAACATATTCTTTTTATTGACGAACGATCGTTTCACTCGAGAAGCGACGGTCGGCGCAAGTGGCCAGCAATTCAATTCAATTTTAAAAGTTCTTTATTAGATAATAAAAGCTTAACTAATACAATTCCAGTGTGAATTAAATCCTAGAATTAACAATTATATAATTTATAACGTTTATAATTAAAACGCTTCTTAAAACTTATACAAATAAAATTAAAAATAAAGCAGGTACTTACTTCGTGTTCCGATACATATTGGGTTTTAAATTTTTATGTATGAACTTTTAAAAACATGTAAGCTTTGATGAGCAAATACACTAAACATCAGACCATGTTTATATGGGTTTGAAGTGGGAGCGCGAATGCGTAAACAGGCTATCAAAGTTTTATTGCTTGAAAGAAAGCCAAAGCTTTAGTTACTGCGACATTCTTCGTAAGATCGCTTGAAGTTATTTTATGGAGAGTAATAGTCCCTGAACTCTTTACAAGATTGTGCTATGTTTGTCGCGTCGCGCTGTCAACTCGTACATATGGCCATGTTTGACTGTTCATGTTGCATTAGCTTTATATGTAGCGTTGCTCGCACTGCACAATGCGCCGCCGTGTCTCCATAAACTATAAAGAGAAGACTTAAAAGGTGACAGAAAGTGCATGAGAATTGACAGAAGGCGTGTATTGGGAGAAGTCTATGTCCAGCAGTGGACTATAGGGGGTGATGTTTAGTCACAAGAGTAATAGTAGTAGAGTTCCTTGTGAAGGTCGCCCGGGGAAGTACATCATACCTATTTCTACTGCCGAGCAGCATTGCTGTGTATCGGTATGAAGGGTACGGTTTCCGGTGGAGTTTCAGGCACGAGGCTTTACACCTGTATGCCTTAAGTTGATGGACGAAGGGCAGTGCATCGTAGGGCACTTTTCTAATTTGCGTGATCTACGAGGCAATATTTTGCAATAGGCGATTTACCACATAACATCAGTTGGGCCATATGCTTGTTCCATCTCCAGGAAGAACAAAAAAAAGTATTATATATTTTGTGTTGTTAGTGTAAAGTTTCTACGTTTTGATGACATATTTATTGACACTTGTTGTTTTTTGACAGGAGGGAAACCAGACGACATAACTGTGCTACTAGCAATCGTAGCGCTATGAAAATGTCTTCATGTGATTTTTGTAGGTAGATTTTAGTCACATTTTTGTTCACGATTCAAATTAAATTCGTAGAGTAGTAGAATCGTTAAACAACGACACCAAAAACTTGGACATTTTTATGTTGATTCCTACAAGTAGTTTAAATTTGAGGTGGACTTCTTAAATTTCGAATTTATTAAAAACAGTCGCATTTTAGTAGTTTTGAATTATATACTTTTAAATTATAAATCAGATTATGGTGATAATAAAACACTTTGTTTTGGAAAAAACGTTTAATTTCATAGGCATTATTTGAAGTTCAACCTTCCAACTTTATTTTGATAAATTCAACTAAGTAATGGTAGGGACATGGAATTGTTTATTCATGAGCAAATTTCACGCAAGGACAGACTGTCCTGTTTATTGTGATTTTAGATAATACTTTGGAACATCTCAATTTCTGCGTTGAGTTCTGTTCCTACTAAATTTTGTTTTATTGTGGTGTGTTTGGATAAGATGTGTGTGCGTTAATTCGGCAGTGATGAATGCAATATTTTTGTCTAGGACAAAAATTTGTGGTTTTACCTTGCATTTTCTCGCTGACCCATGAATACTGTAATATATTTTTTCAAATAAATGAACCAGTCAACTAACTTTGAATGAATGAATTTGTGTTTGAATGAAGACTGAAATATAGTTTTATTCGTGTTGCTAGTTTTTAATGTTCGAAAACACTTAAAAAATATTCCACAGCGAATTCAAGGTTTTTCATTTATTTACTTTTCATGAATCATTTCTATTTTAATAAGTATTGAGATTTTGTCTTCTATCTTGTTTCGGGTACTGTGAACGTGCACAAAAAATCCGAAACTCACGCTAGGCATTTGATAAGCATTAGTCAATTTTGTTTAGATAGCGCAACTATCGCTATTTCACTCTGTGAGAGACGCTAACATAAGCAATACAATTTAATGAGCGGTTTCAAGTCAAATCAAGCTTCCAGCATTGTCTGCAGATGGTGTCACGAGCACTTTTATGTAAAGGTCATTTTGTAACGTGTTAACACGTTCTCAGTCCAGTGAGCCCAATGTGGTATCACGGTTGAGTTCAATCGTACGTCCGTGTCTCCTATGTGGGCTCACTGTACCCGTACAAACTTAAATCATCTTAGCGCTGATATAGTCATTAAAAAAAGTGGCACTCCGGGAGTGCCGACAGAAGTGAAAACTAACAATTACAAGATACTTTCATACAGAGGTGTTGGTAACGGTAACAGTGTTGCGAGTGCAATGGTTTTTTTCCTATCCCAAAAAATGCCCAACGCGCCTAAAGAAGATTTCACTTAAAAAAAAAGCATAAACGAAATGAACAAAATATTAATATTGTTACGAGCTGAGGGTTCGGGATAAAATAATGGGAATCGATCCAACCAAAATAACACTTTTATTCAACACTAAAACGATGAATACACGAACTTGGTCACACGTAATTACAACACACTAATTCACACCACTGTTGCACCACTTAAAGTCACCGAAATGTTCGCACGTATAGCAAAATCCAGACTGACTCGCGAGCAACTACTGTTCACGCGAGACCCTTCTCCACGTCAGTCCTCCAGGGCCTCGCTGAGACTCACTCACTCACTGTCCGGCCTATTTAGTATATCGCGCACATTTCGATTGTTCGAGAACGATCTCGATCGTTCCAGGAAAGGGGTCGGTGTTTCGACAGAACGACCAATCCCCATTGTGCGCAACCGCAGACAATAACAACAATAACACAGCAAGACAAAAGCGTTCGAGAAGTTTCGATTATTACTCATTGTTTAACTCGGCGTAACAATATGTATTATTATACTGATAACCAGAGTTAGCGCCATTTATTTATGCAATCGGAACTAAATGTTTTGATTTGACCTGAACCCCCCTCATTGCTAATGTTAAATACTTTAGTTTAGTTACAGATAAATATATTTTTAAAGAAATAGGCAATAGTAGTTTAATGTGTGTAATAACATTTTTGTTCCAGCTATTAATTTATTCTGCTATTGTAAATACACATCTCTAGTAATACTTGAATTGTTAAAGCTATGCTTTCTCACAGGAAGGTTAGCCACCATTGTAGCATTATCAGCTACAATTTATCCACCGTTTTGTACAGAATTAAAATTCTATTTTGACATTGTAAAGCTACAAATTGGTTGCGTGAAAATTATAATAAACAATTTTGAATTATCTTATTTTTTGTTTTATTTATTACTGGCCCGCGACTTCGTACGCGTTTACACTAAATGCGTTGGTAGTAAACCTAGACAAAGCTAAACTCGCTGTTGCAACTTGACTTGACACTCCATTTTTATCCCATGGGAACGTATTTATGGGATAAAAAGTAGCCTATGTGGTAACCTAGGTTACAATCACGTATTTACCAAATTTCATCGAAATATGTTCAGCCGTTACGACGTGATCGAATAACAAACAAACGTCTAAACTTTCACATTTATAATATTAGTGCGATTCCTATAAATCTTAGTCTAAAGAGGCGTCTTACATCTTGTGATGGTATGAATACGAGTTACCCAAGTCAAATACCTACTTCGTAGGTACTGTCTACGCAGATTATTGATTTTAGGTTGTAATTACGTTAAAAACAAGATCGGTCAAGTGCGAGTGACACATGTGCGCCGACTTAGCAGCGCCATCTAGTTGTGTGAGCGGTAACCCATTAAACACGTTTTATTGCTGATTTTTAAAGATTTCGTATTATTTTTCCTGTATCTGCATATATTTCTATCAATCATATTTATTTCGACATTTTGTATCCTTACTCTAAAACTATACGATATGCAAATTAATTTGGATTTGAAATATGCAGATTAAGCTCTTTTATATGAAACCCCACTTGACTTAGTAACCCTACAAGTTTGGCCCCCTTGGCAATCAAAAATGAAAATATATGACTTTTTAAATTAGCAATAGATGTGGGCCGGTATTATTTATAAATATTTAAAATTTATCTCTTAAAACGTCTCCCGTCAGAAACGCCGTTATTGCAAATACAATAATACTAGCTTCCGCCAGCGGCTTTGCACGCGAAATTTGTCAATAAAAAGTAGCCTAAATGTTAGTAATACAGATCGATCCACTGCGACGCACGGCCACGCTACGTACGGACGCGTGGCTTGATGAGGACACCAACACACACATGCGGCACACGGCGGCGGCGGCGGTTGTTGTTTAGGGTTAGCGTCGCGATCCATGTTGTCTAGAAATTACGTCGGCCCGGCCATGGGCGTGGAAAGGTAACGTGCGTAGCCCCTGCGTGCTAGGATGTGCACGCAGAGACTATGGCGCAGTAATGGAACCGCGGCTTTACTAAATGTTCACCCTAAGTATTCCCTATACATTAAAACAAATTTATATAATTGAAAGTATAATATCCACAAAGTATTACTTATTATTTTTAAACTTTTGTACACAAAATACCTTACTTCTGTTTCACTATGCTGGCTATGATAATATCACTTAATTCGTTTATTTTGTACCGCTTTGTATAGTCAGCAGGTTCAAATAAAATTTCGATTTTATTGACAGGAAACAAAGATAATGAATGTAGTTAAAATTGAAGGCGTAAAACAAATCATTATACACTTCCTGCTAAAACCTATTTTTGAATGTGAAAATATATTACTTAACCCAGTGCATGTCAAAATAAATAAATAAGAGATATTCCTTGTGGTCAAACTTTTTAATCTCACTGATTTGTCTAACAGGACTAATTTTCCCGGATAGATAGGTCAAACGCTGACTAATGGTAGAAAACCACTTTGCTTTGATATAAAAAACCTAACAACCTACCATCCAGTGGCAGATAACAGTAGGGTTCTTAGGGGTTTTTCTCTTTACAAGTAGTTTGACCACAAGGAAAATTATTCCTGTCGGTCCAATCAATTAGACTATACAATTTGACCACGAGGAAGAACTTACAAAAAGTTAGGCCTCATTCACATAGAAAGCAGGTTGCCGGAAATTATTTAGCTACACAGCATAAATTTATACCTACCTGTTCCATAACGCCTACGAATCGAAACAATACAAAAAATAACGATATTCTCAAAAAGTAAATGACACTTGTAAAAAGGCGTCGTTAAAGTGTCGATCTGATTTTTGTCCTCTTTCAAAACAGTCCCAAGAAAACATAAATCATGTACAACCAAAGGATTTTAGCGATAAGATTCTCGACATGTATTTTTTTCCTTCTGTGTATCTTCTTTAATGTTTACAAAAGAGATAACCCATTCTATCTAGTAATTACTCTTGTGTAGTTTCGACAACGACCCTCAAATACAATGACGTTGAGCGCGGGTCGGTAAACCGGTAGGCAAGCGCTGGCAACCATTATTGGAACTATGGGCTATATCACGTACGGTTTTACTAAGAAGGCTTACCAAAAAGGAAACACGAAAGTTTTCTAGGTAAAACTTTCATGATTTATATTAACCATTATTATAAATACGGGATTTATCACGTACCGTTTAACCGTACCGTACGCGCGATCTTCGAATGCCGCTTAAACTTAAGGAGAAAATTTACAAGACGATGATAAGACCTGTCGTAATGTATGGTTCTGAGTGTTGGGCCACGAAAGAGAGTAAGAGGCTAGCGTGGTATGGGCATGTCATGCGAAAGGAAGAAAATCATGTGACTAAAAGAGTTAGATATGAGTGTGGATGGATATAGAAGTAGAGGAAGGCCGAAGAAGAGATGGATGGACTGTGTGAAGAATGATATGGGTTGGAGCGGAAGTTTCAACGGAGATGACGGCTGATAGAGAGATGTGGAGGAGGAATACATGTTGTGCCGACCCCGCATAATGTGTAAGGGCAGAAAAGATATAATAAATCATGAAAGTTTTACTTAGAAAACTTTCGTGACTTATTTTAATCATTGCAGGATAGTACGTGCGACGCGTAGTATGAGGCGAGACCCGCTTCGGAGCGTATAGCAATTTGATGGACCCTGAAGGTTCACAAATTGAACTGAAACATTATCGGTCGTAACACCGATAAAACGGTACGTAATAAATCCCGTATTTATAATAATGATTGAAAACTTTCATGATTCATTTCAATCATATAAACTGCTGTCCTCTTCGGTATTCCTCGTGGTAACATGGTACGTGATATATCCCGTATTTATAATAATCATGAAAGTTTTGTTAGTAAAAGCGCTGGCAAACAGTTTTCTACGCGAACGTGGGCTTTGGCTTATAAGTAGTATCACTAATGTCTATCTGTCGTCGTCCTCTCCGCGCCAGTCGTAGCCGCCCGGCCTGTAATCCGCGAACTCTTCGGGCAGCGGACCGTAGTCCGGCTCAGGTGCTGGGTCGAACAGCTTTGTGCTGTAACAAGCAATCTTTTTCAGAAAGAAAATACGTTTATTTTTGACGACCTCCGTGGCGCAGTGGGTGAATAGTCGTCTGAGACGCAGGAGGTTGCGGGTTCCCACCGCGGCACAAATGTTTGCATGATATACAGATATTTATTCTGGGTCTGGTTTTTTCTCTATCTATACAAATATTATAAAGAGGAAAGATTTGTACTTTTGTATGTTTGTAACGAATAAGTCCGATTTCAAAAATTATTTCACCATTAGAATGCTACATTATCCCTGAGTAGGTAACACAGGCTATTTTTTACCCAACTGCGCAGAAGAAGGGTAATGTTTTTATTGAAAAACTACGCGTACGAAGCTACGGATCGGTCAGCTAGTATTATAAGTATGTATTCACAAAAAAAGTATGTAAGTATCTGTTAGTTATGTGTTGCCCATTGGCTCTGCTTAGTTTGGGGCTAGATGGCGCTGTGTGAAATATTCGGTATTATTTTTTTAACATATATTGAATAACATTTTATCCTATTTTATTATATTTATTTTATATTTATTTTTTTATCATTTATATATTTATTTAGATAAATGTTATCGTGTTACATAAAATATATAATATAACTGTTGTATACTGACTACAGGGTGTGGCGTAATGAGTGGATAATAGGGTACCTGCGGGTAGGGGCCATTATGGCGGTTCAGAAAAATAGTTATGCTCAGTAAAAGTGCCTCGGTTTTCGAGATATTCGACATTTTGAAATTTAAGAAATATTTCACCCTTCGTCACTATTTTTGGCGCCAAGACTGCAAATGAAATTTTTTTTCTATCTATTTTTTGGATAGATGTGCTATCGAATGGAAACTATTATTTTTATAACACAAGCACAGTTATGTTTTTAAAATAAGATTTCACTTAAATTTTACTTGCTTTCGTTTGTTTTCCTGACCTTTACCCTTCTGTGGTGTAAAAAAATGTATGGTCACTTGAATGCCAAATTTTAAAAAAATTAGCCTATTTCATCGAGATTCCGAAATGGTATATTACATGGTATTTCCACAAGTTGATTCAAAAGTAATTCCTATTAAAATGGGTAGAGCTAATTATTATAAAATTACAAATAGTACTAAAATTTACTTCATTACTTAAAATCACCTAAAAACGTTAGTTTAAAATTCGGTAATGAAATAAAACGAAACAATAAATTTTAAATGCATTTCATTTATTAAATTTACTATTACAAAAGGTGTTCGAAAAGGCCACCACGTGCTCTGATGCATGCTCTGCACCTTTTGATAAAAGATCTTTTAATCCTGTTCGCAATTCTTTGCTCTGTGATTTTCTGAGCAGCTAATCGCACACGCTCCCGTAGCTGGTCCACTGTATTGATTGGGTCTTTATAAACCTTTTCTTTAAGGCATCCCCAGTAAAAAAAGTCCAATGGGTTGAGGTCTGGTGAACGAGGTGGCCACAAAATTGTCCCCAAACGACCGATCCATCGTCGACGATATGTTTCATCGAGGTATTGTCGAACATTTCGGGCGTAATGAGCGGGGCAACCATCGTGCTGCAGCCACATTCTTCTTCTATCTTCTAATGAAACATCTTCTAATAAAAGTGGAAGTTCGTGCCGTAAAAAATGTAAATACGTTTCTGCAGTCAATGTTCCAGACAATTCGAATGGTCCGATGATTTTGCCATTTAGAATTCCAGTCCATAAATTAATTTTGAACTTGTACTGGGACCTGTCTTCTCTGGCCAAATGAGGGTTTGTACGCTGCCAACTGTGCAGATTGTGCATATTAAAATACCCATCTTTTTTGCACGTGGATTCGTCACAAAAGCACAAGCGTTCATTTTTCTCAGCATTGTTTGGCAAAATGCAACTCGTGCAGGGTAATCTCTTGGCTGCAAACATTGCACGCGCTGGTAGTGAAAAGGATGTAATTTTTCTCTTTTTAAAATTCGGTGCACTGTTCTTGCTGACATGCCAGTATTAGAGGCTATTACGCGCACATATGTGGTCGGATCAGCAGCAATTTCATCAAGTACGTCCTCTTCATTATGTTCTTGTGGTCTCCCAGAACTCGTGCCACCGATGCCGCTTCCAGGAATTCGACCTTCCATGTAAGCATTGTGTACGCGAATAAACACACGATAATCGGGATGGCGTGCATTGGGAAATCTTTCCCGATACAGTGCTGCTGCTCGATTGGCGTTACCACCACACTCGTCGTAGATTAAATGCATTTGCGCATATTCAGACGCAGTGTATAGCTGAGGCATTGCAATCAATATGCAATACCAAAAAATCCAAGTTACAAAGCAAATCAAGTCCGAGATCACAGCACAAAATCGTTAGGTTCACAAAATTAAGACGTCCAAATCGCTAGGCAAAACAAAGTCCGAAATCACTGCACAAAATCGACGAGTATCAATCCAAAACAGGATAACACGTTGTTGTACGGGAGTAGTATGATAGCACACTGACTCGAAAATCATAAAAATGCGTTACGCGAAACGATAGTTCTCTTTCACTCATAGCATGAAAGAGCAAGATAGACATAGTGTCGATTGCCGCTGGGCCGGGAACCAATCTGTTCCAAGAATTACTAGTAGTTCTGCGAACAGTAGACAATTATTGCTAATAATAGTTAAAAATATTTCTTTAAATTACGCCTTGATAAGTTTGGTAGGAATTCATTTTGAATCAAGTTGTGACAATGATATGTAATATACCATTTCGGAATCTCGATGAAATAGGCTATTTTTTTTAAATTTGGCATTCAAGTGACCATACATTTTTTTTACACCACAGAAGGGTAAAGGTCAGGAAAACAAACGAAAGCAAGTAAAATTATAGTGAAATCTTATTTTAAAAACATAACTGTGCTTGTGTTATAAAAATAATAGTTTCCATTCGATAGCACATCTATCCAAGAAAAAACAGATAGAAAAAAAAATTCATTTGCAGTCTTGGCGCCAAAAATAGTGACGAAGGGTGAAATATTTCTTAAATTTCGAAAATGTCGAATATCTCGAAAACCGAGGCACTTTTACTGAGCATAACAAATATTTTTCTGAACCGCCACAATGGCCCCTACCCGCAGGTACCCTATTATCCACTCATTACACCACACCCTGTATAAAGTTATACAATGTACCTGTAGCATGCACCCAATTGCTATAAGTATTTTTGGATAACCATTTTTTTTAAATATTTTAATTGAGTATCCTCAAAATCTTACGCGATATTAAAAGGTTAAACTAAACACTACTGTTTTGTACTTGAACAAACACTGTTGGATAGTACTTACAGGAACTTTGGCGTCTTCAATATTTTTTGACCTCCCCTTTGCCTCGGCAGGATATCCTCCAAGAAGAAGTAAATATGGCCAATAGCCATACCCACCAGGTCTACTGATATTGCATTGCCAAGTAGAACTGAGAAACCGAGCAACACCCACGGTAAGTATGGAGCCTGAAAACAAACATTATAAATTATTATAATTATGAGGCATTCATGTCCCACTGCTGGGCAAAGGCCGCCCCCCATTCCTTCCAGACTTCGCGGTCGTGAGCTGATTGTGGCCAATCCATTAGGAATTTATCCAGCTCGTCCCACCATCTACGTTTCGGTCTGCCGCGTCGCCTTCTCGCTGGGTCAGGACGCCACTTGGTGGCTATCCTTGCCCTCAGCTCACTTGCCCAGTTCCACTTCAGCTGAGCGGCTTTGGTGGCTACGTCAACAATTTTGGTCTTTGAGCGCAGTTCAGTGTTCCGGACTCTATTCGCTTGACGCCCAGGATTCTGCGTTCCATCGCACGCTGACAAACTTTGAGCTTGGTCTTTAAAATGTTGGTAAGTGACCAGTTCTGCGCACCATATGTCAAAACGGGGAGGATGCATACGTCAATTAGCTTTCTCTTGAGAAAACATAAAAATAAGAAAAGAAAAAAAAAAACTCACTATTAGGTATAATAATCCGCATGAAATACATCTCGAATCTCTTACTCAGTACACAGACACGACTATACCTATCAATAGTCAATATTCATTAAAATGACAAGAATCACTTTGAAACGTTAATTTTACCGCCTGTTCCTCCGCGACCTCATCTTCCCATCTATCCCACAAGGGGTTAGCCAGAGGCAGATCCAAACATTACTTGATACATGCCCACTTTTTGCATAGTAGGTAAGCATTCACGTGACAGGTTGCAAGCCCATCGCCGTTTATTAGAATACTAACCAGAGTGCCATGCCCTCGAATTTTTGGTTCTAGAATATGACAGTTTTAGTTACGATGTTTTCCTTCACCGTTTTGATAATGTCTAAAATGCTTCCGGATCAGATGTCTAATCCCACTTGGCCACCACAGCTCTCACCAAACAGCTTTCAAACAAGAACAAAATTTAAATTGTTTCCTTTTATCCAATACCAGCTGTTGCCCGTGACTTCTTACGCGTTACACTACTAAATGCGTAGGTAACCTAGAAATAAAGCTAAACTCGCTGTTGCAACTTGACTTGTCATCTCATTTTTATCCCATGTGTCCTGATTTATGAGATAAAAATGGACCCAGGTCCATCTACATACAAACAGAATTTCATCGAAATCGGTTCAGCCGTTACGAAGTGATTGAGTAATAAATAAATAAACAAACGTACAAACTTTCGCATTTATAATATTAGTGTGATGTATTCGTTTAAAAGCTACAATGTCACCGACAGACAAAGGCTGCAGAATAATGATTAATCATTCTAATCATTCAATAAATAAATTTGATCTAAAGGCGTCATATGAATACACCCCATTTTTTGCATCAGAGGTAAACCAGTATAACACAATGCACAATGTACAGTGTAAAGGTAAACAATGTACAGTGTAAAGGTAAACAATGTACCTTTACTTAAAATTCATCAAACAGATGTTTAAGCAACTGAGACAACAAATAAGTCAGTCAGTCAAAGCAGCTTAGCCAGCTTGTTAGGTTTCATAATTAATACTACACATAGACCATAGAATAATAAGGTTTAATTTAACCAAATTTAATTTTTCTAGCTTCTATTAGCTCTGGGAGGGTATAATTGATGGACAGACACAGAGTGAAACCACTAATGTTTCTTTTATAAAGTATGATAACAAAAATTTCAAATCCAAAATATGTTTGTTAACTTCACCTACTATGAAGCTGACATCGTCATTAACCTAAACAAAGCTCCTTAAAAAAATAACATTAAAAAAACTTTACCTGGAAATTCATTAATCCGAAGAAGTTCATGCGAATAAATATGTTTCTTCTTGACCATACATAAACAATCATTATGGTGAATGCTTGACCTAAAAATAGCAGGTTCACAAAGAATGCACATAACTGGAAAAGTTTGTTCAGGAAATGTATTATGTATCTACATAAAACTAAATAGAAGCAGTCACAAATTAAAGTTTCATTGTTAATACTAGTAATTAAATAAGTTTTGTGTCATAAAAATTTACACATAAAAAACTGACTTGTTATCAGTCCGATATGTGTAAACATGCAGTCTAGTTCGATTTAAACCTAGCCACTGACAAAGCAGTAGAAGTAGCAAATTTTTATTCATTCATAATGTGATTGTGAAGTGAACTGTTGACACGAAAGAAGTCTGCAAACTGTATTAGTAAGTTTATACAAAAATAGAACAAGTAGATACCTATATAATTCCACATTTGACATAAGCTATCACACTAGAATTGTTTTCTCAATTTTACTATTTATATAATTACGTATATAAAGCACAAAAGTTGGTAAACAACAGATGAGTTGGTAGGTTTAGTAGTTTTTTAAAAAGGATACAATCATGAGTACTCCGCCAAACATAAACATTACAACGAAGTCCGCTGTCCGTCCCCTGAAGGACCCTTCCTCCAACATTCTACAATATCTATATGTAAATATCATGTTGAAGAAGAAGTTGAATCCAAGATTACCGAAGAAAAGAAATGTTGTAATCAGCCTCCATAGTTGGAATTTTTTCAATATCAGGATTGGGTTGAAGTAAAGTTGAAATGGTGACACTAAATCTAATTGCTGAAATAGTAAGAAATATATTTTGTAGATAATCATAATATTCTACACTAGTTCTTGTTTCAAAACTTTCTTGCAGATTACTGAGAACCATGATATAAAATAATTTATGTAAAATTAATTTGGATGTGTTAGTACAGTGAAGTCTGATTTAAGTAATTTTACTTTGGTAAATTTACATTGGCATTGCACATTTTTTACCTCCTTATTCTGACTGTATGTACTATGTATTTTTTTTTTCGTTTTTGGTGTCATAGTATTTTTCTCAGTTCAGTATGCTTCATGGCTAAGGCCTCGTCCAGCATTTTCCACTGAGATCTATCATAGGCAACTTTTTTCCATTGACTTATCATTGTATGTTTAATCTCATCTTGCCATCCTTATGATAGTCCCCCATGACCCCATTTGCTATCTCTTACTAGTGTTATTAATTAGTAACACTTTGGTAAGGGTTAGCAAGAAGAGAGGAAAGAAAAATTTAAAATCTTACCACAGCCAAAGTAGTGACCACACACGCTGTTGTGTATGCCCTAGTAACAGGCGGTATTAACATGTACTCTTGCAATATAGTTTGATATGCCATTGCAACTAATTGAGCAGCCAATGTTGGCTGGTTAAACTTTTAAAAACACAATCGAATCAGCTAGATAACACTACAATACAAATCGACATGATTGGACCACATCAGAGTTTAGACGATACGCCAACCGGGAAATTAATTATGAAACTGTTCGATTATTTCTCCATTCTGTAAGTAAATAAAGTGAGTTTAGTTCAAATCAATAACGCTCAAATCTATTAGAATTACGGAAAATACCGTATTACCAAAAAATCAAATCACAACACAGCAACACAGAGGAAGATGAACGAACGAAATTGACAAATTTCTTTGACATGTAACAGCTGAGATGACATTTTATTTGAATTATTTTCCATAGACAAATATTATGGGCAATTGTTACACGAAGACAGTGAACTTCTTTGCTTTTTTTAGCGCCATCTTGTGACAAATTTAAAAGTGTGAGTAAGCTTGCTACTCAATAATAGATGGCGTTACCATTACTTGATAGCATTCATTATTTTTAAGTTATATACATACTTTTTTTGGAATTTTAAATTATTATTGGGAATGGATAAATATAAAATCGGTGATTGATTACTATATTAATAATTTATTTACATACATACTTCTCTTATGAATTATAGAATACTCAATTAATATTTCTAATATAACAAGGGATTTTATATTTGATTAATGCTACTAATATATAAACAACTAACATACAAAAACAGAGGCTAAATCATCATAATCATAAGTTCTTTTCAAGAACAGATCAACCAATGACACTCCATTCAGACTATACAATCCAGTATTAATTGGTAATGCAGTTAGATTGACACAGATATTGTGCCCAGGTTCTATCGGGCCCAATTTCCTATTCGAAATGCCACACCAAAGTAAACTGGCATCCTGTATCGATCTAAGCTTCAAGATCAAATCCAAAGTTCTGTCACTGGCATTAACTATTTTGCAAGTAAAATCAAATGGTTCATCAACTGGTACCTTGCTAGGCAGGTTTTCAAAAGTAACTCTTATATCCCCGTACTCAGGTGTCTTTCTCTGCAGTTGGCTGGTCTGCAAGCGTCCCTTCTCTCCCAAATTAGATCTCCACACTATATCTAACTTGCCAATATTCTTAGCAGCAGCTAGCAGTTTTATCTCTTTAGAAATATGTTCTTTAGGTGTAAGACAGTACAAGTACTGGCAGCTCTCTTGAGACTGAAGTAGAGTGACTTCTCCAAACACAGAGGTCCCGTCTTCTATTTCATTCAGAGAATTTACATTGAATTGGTGGGAGCTTTCGAGAGAGACTTGCTCAAGAATGATAGGGCCTGAAGTAATATTCTGCACTTGTGCTTCAAGATAAACATCATCAGATTCTGCGTTGTAAAATTTGGTTTTAACATCCAAAGGCTTCATGACTTCAAACTTGAAAAACTTCCTGAATGAGGCAAGTGTACTGTAATTGGACATGTAAGTGACTTCACAAACTAAAATGTGAGTGCCCAGGTCTTTCACTTCATGATGGATTACATCACTCAATGTCTCATCAACATCCAGCATGGTTGGGTTCTGGCTCTGTTGTGTTGTCAGAACTATTCTCTGAGAGTTTGTCTGTAGGTCAGCTTTGATGGACACACTTTGCACAGGTTGATTAGTTTCATTATGAACACAGACATAGCAAGAGAATGTTTCACCTAAATAGATGTTGCCAAAGCTTTGTGGCAACAATAGGAACTGTCCAGCAGCGAGTGTTTCCATTTGCGTAACTGAAGTAGCATCATCCTTGAGAAAGTTGTTAAGAATATTACCTGGCAAATCTTTGGAATCACATGTGACAATTTTCGGACTTATCAGAGCTGGTTTAGTAAGTCTCATCACCTTCAGAGCCACCAGATGCTCCACTACTTCTTTGACATCCATTGCAAATTATTTTGTTACTTTTATTTTAAAAAGATATTGTGATTACTTCGTCATGGGAATGCACGTTCTTTCTGGCAGTGGTTTGGTAGTAAAATACGGTCCCTTTTGACTAGGTCTTCTAGCAAAGAGTAGATTCACTTGCTGTAGGTACATAAATCTTGATAGCCTTTATGATGATAGGTAGCTGCTGTAGGATACCACTGGTTGGTCGCTTTCTATTCTAGTTCCAATTTTTTATTGGTTTCTTATGATTTCGTTCCTCTCTCCGCCTCCTAGCATAGCATTCAAAATTTCAAATTCACAAAACAATTTCTAGTTTTTCTAATTTCGTATCGAAATCGAATGGATTACGCACACGATAAAACTTACAATACAAAGTGAAGTCAGTCATGAATTGTCACTGTCAATTTTTTTTCCTCTTTCCTTTGACCATACGGGCTAGGTACCTTGCCCTTTGACCATAGGTACCGCCTATTCCTCGCTCTCGTAAAATTGACATTTCTTTTTTTTTTTACCAGGAAGGTCTCGAATTAAGGGCGATTTGTACAACAATGCCCAAACGTATTTAGTGGCTAAATATGATTGAAGGAGTTGATACGTCAAATTAAACACGTTTAGTCACTAAATACGTTTAGGAATCGTTGTGCAAGCCGGCCTTAAAATCAGATTAAAAAAAAATCGTAGCACTCTTTGTAGAATAAGGCTCACAACTCACTACATCAACCCGGCACCCGACCCGCACCGCCTCGCCTGGAGCGGTTAGTGTTCTTTATATGAAACTGCATGGATGTGCGCTCACTACATCACCTCCGGATTGCCTCGGGCATAATGCCGTTCACGCGTGGACGACGAGTTGACCACTCGGTGACCCCACGCGGCCCGCGAGTGATTCACTCGAGCACAATGCGCCTAACCGTAATTTCTAGACTTTTTTCTAACGTCAGACACGTATGTTTTTTGCTTTCTAAATTAATAAAGAAAGACTTATCGAAGAAGTTCAAAAATATAATTTATTGTATGATCTTAGTGACCACGCGATGTCCTCCCGTTGACCGCGCGAGATCCACTAGTTGACCACGCGGTGTCCACCCGTTGACCGCGCGAGGACCACTGGTTGATCACGTGGCGTTCACTGGTAATAACGAGGCGTCCACCCTTGGCCGCTGTCAACGAGTGAACGCCAAGCGGCGAGGCGGTGCGGGTCAGGTGCCGGGTTAATGTAGTGTGCTGTGACCTTAAAGGTACGATCGCGCCGAAGATTACAGTCACGGCCACGTCATCGCTCCCCTACACACGCAGCCTTCAGCAGCCAAACTCCTCGCGAGCTAATGATGGGCCGCAAGACTCTTCGAAGAACGTGCGAGACACTTCTCGCAACTCTTATGCAATTCGACGACCTCCGTAGTGCAGTGGGCGAATAGGCGGCTGAGACGCAGGAGGTAGCGGGTTCGATTTCCACCGCGGAACAAAATGTTTGCATGATTTACAAATATTTGTTCCGGGTCTGGTTGTTTCTCTATACATATATTATAAGTATGTATTTACAAAAAAAATGTATATAAGTATTCTATCAGTTATTTGGTTCCCATAGTACAAGCTCTGCTTAGTTTGGGGCTAGATAGCGCTGTGTGAAATGTCCAGCAATATTTATTATTATTTATTTTATTTATCCTATACTTAAGATCACCGTATGCCAAAAAATGTACCAAGAGGCCAAACTGTAGCCAATTGCTCTCCCGCTACCTTTGGGAAGAACGCTTGCGTTTCTACAAGTCATATCCCAAGCCCGAAATGTTCTGCGTTGAAGACACAGAGCGAAAGCGACACGAGTGAAATCAGTCGCACGCACATATAAATAGACGCGTGGTGCATAGGTGGTGCAAGCTGGCGCTTGAGTCGGACTTGCCAAGAGAGTTGACGTCCCTATTTCGCTACTGGTACAGTCACCAAACCAACAGAGTGAAGTGGGCGGACTCCTACTCGGATATGTACAGATTGGAGTGCGGGTTGAGGAAGGGGGGGGGGGGTGTCTCTTCTCCGGGTCTTTTCAATCTGTACATGAACAGTTTAATTGAGGAGCTCAGTGGCACCAAAGTTGGCTGTCACATAGATGGGGTCTGTATAAATAACATTAGCTACGCCGACGATATGGTGTTACTGAGCCCTTCGATTGGAGCCCTACGTAGGCTGCTGAAAATTTGTGAGTCCTATGCGGAGGCCCATGGGCTCAGATATAATGCTAGGAAGAGTGAGTTTATGGTGTTTAGGGCTGGCCCCAAAAGTTATCAAAATGTGCTACCTATCAATCTAGACGGAACTACTCTCGAGCGCGTTGCTAGATTCAAGTATCTGGGCCACTGGGTCACCGAGGACCTAGAGGACAATGATGACATAGAGAGAGAGCGCAGGGCGTAGGCCGTCCGATGTAATATGGTGGCTCGCAGGTTTGCTCGCAGTTCCAGGGAGGTAAAGGTGACGCTTTTTAAAGCCTACTGTCAGTCACTTTACAGTCACCTGCAGCCTGTGGGTAGCCTATACGCATAGGGCGTACAGCGCGCTGCGCGTACAGTATAACAATGGGTTCAGAGTGCTGATGGGGTTGCCACGTTTCTGCAGTGCATCAGGTATGTTCAGTGAGGCGCACACGGATGGCTTCCACGCCATTATAAGTAAGCGGTGTGCGTCGCTCTTGAAACGCCTGCGTGGTAGCCCCAACATCATTCTGAGCACATTTGCGGACAGGTGGGACTCTCCGTTTCTGGGGCACTGGTTAAACCTCCATGCAACCCCCTTATAAGGGACGTTGCCCCAGTCACTGATAGTCTCTCGTGTCCGCGAACGTGTATGTATGTATGTGTATGTGTCTCTGTGTGTTTTTAATTATAATTAAATTTTAATGTATAATTTTATTTTTATTAAATTTTATTTGATTTAATTTAATTTTATTTGATTTACTTTGATTTGATTTCATTTATTTTGATTTGATTTTGTTTAATTTGATTTTAGTAATTTTATTTATGAGTCAATGGCTTGAAATAAACAATTTTTATTTTTTATTTATAGGTGGATCTCGGACACAGATATGGACACAGACCACTTAGATGTACTACGTTCTCGGATCAATTTGTTCGAAGCTACGACCGACTTGACCCGAGATCCACCTATATACGTACGCACGTGTTTATGGGTGCGTGCGGCTGATTTTGCTCGTTGTACTGCTATAAAACTGTTTTTGTTGAAAAAGTCGCGTCGGTCGTTTTTCGTATCAACAATCGAACATTATCAAAAAACAATCAAGACGACAAAAACTGTCAAATGAATGCCTAGTCGAATCAGTCAGTTCGTTCTTTCTTTGCTCTGACTTTGACATTTTTTGTTCTTCATATAATTTTCATTCGCTTAAAAACTGTGGAAGGAAAAGTTTTGCGTGGATTTGTGTACGTTTTTTCACTTCAATTCTAATTTGATTACCAGAAAAAACAATGGGTTTGACTAAAGAGTACAGGATATGCATGCCTATGACGGTGGAAGAGGTATTTTATTAATTTTAAATATTTTAGGTATTAACGTTCACTGTAGCTTCATTTACCTACAGTAAAAATTTCGGTTTTCAGTTTCGGTATAAGACTAATTTCTCATAAGATTATTAAAAGAAATCACTTAAAATTTAACATAGATTTAGGTACTGACTAGCTCAATTTACTCATTATTATCTTGTTTAAACGTTGCGAAGTTATACCGTCGTCCTTCGTTCGTCCCAGTTGTCCATTTCATAAATTAGGTGTGCTTATAGACAAAACAATAGTATGTAAATAGAATGGGAGCCATGCCTCTGATTAACAGCCTTGTAACATATTGATTATAAACTGGAACTAAATATTACTGAGGTACTTATTGTACCTTCAATTTGTATGTTTAGTTTCCTTTTGTTTGTTTCCTCATTTCATGGTATGCAATAAAGATCTAGGTAGCAATCTGACACGATCAACATATTTGAATCAATTGATACAACAATGAATATCAAGAATCATCGTTATCATCATCATCATCATCCATAGCCTTACTTCCCCACTGCTTGGGGACTAGCTTTTCCATAACATTGCAATAATCAGCATTAATTTACAATATCAAGAATAATTGTTGTCTATTAATTCAATTCATTTATTTCGTTCAGATGTCAAAGATCCATATTTGTTAGTAAAAATAAAAACTTAATTAAACATGTCAAATGGGTTAGTACAAGTGTGCTTAGTTAAAAACAAAATAATCATGAGTCAAATAATAATTACAGTCAGAGGTACTCTCACTCGCAAATACTCATAATGCTCTTTGGAAGGGCTTGTGTGGCACATGGAGCTTACAGCAGTGGTTTAGATACGGACAGTCGAGGCGGTCTGCAATCACGCTGAGGAGGACGCTGGTACTCACCCGCACCCGCCGCACCAGGGATGCACAGCGCAGGCGCATTGTCGCATAGAAACAATTGATGCGCGCCTCCGCGAACATTCCTGACGCGCTGCAGAAGCGGGGAAGCCCCAACATCATCCTCAGCGCGTTATTGTACTGAACTCTGAGGGCTGTGTACGATCTCTGAGTATAGTTTCTCCACAGACTGCACGTGTAGAATGAAGTACAAAATGCTCTAAAGAGAGTTATTTTAACGTCTCTTGAACAGCGTGCAAACCTGCGGACTATCATATTTGCTCTGACCGACAAAGCCCTCCTCTCCCGCTCAATATCAGCATCGTCCCTCAGGTCAGCCATAACCAAATGACCCAAGTATTTGAACTGTTCTACCTTTTCCAGGTTAGAACCGTAAAGCCTTACTGGAGGTACCTCCGTAACTCGTCTTGAGCTGGCCTGAAAGACCATGTACTGACTTTTCTTTACATTGTAGATTAGTCCATGGCTGTTGGCATAATTCTCACATATACTTAGTAACTTTCTAAGCCCACAGATCGACGCACTCAGCAGCACCATATTGTCCCCGTAGCTAATATTATTGAAACATGCTCCATCAATATGACAACCAATATGCTCACTGCTGAGTGCCTGGACTAGTCCATTTAAGTACAAGTTAAACAATGCTGGTGACCCCCCTTGCCTCACCCCACATTCCAACATGTATGGCTCAGACAGTGCTCCCGCCCACTTGACATTATTAACCTGGCTCCCGTACGACACTCTGAGGATAGCAATCAGTTCATCAGGGAATTTCACGCTCTCTAGCTTCCTCCACAGGATGTCGTACGAGACCAGGTCAAAGGCCTTGGAGAGGTCCAGGAAACAAGCGTAAACAGGTGTCTTTCTATCAGTATAGTATTTGACAGCACTCTTAAAACACAATACCGCAGTTTCAGTCGACAGTCCAGGCCTAAACCCAAACTGATTATCATGAAGTTCTAGGTGCTGATTTAATTGTGTGTTAATTATACTGTCAAAAACCTTGGCCACGATGGTCGCCAGCGAAATTGGTCTGTAGTTTGTTTTATCTGAGAGATCACCTGTTTTATTCTTAACAATCGGAACTACGATTGTTCTCAACAAATCCGACGGCAGATGCGAATGAGATACGCAGAAGTTATAAAACATAGCTAGGACTCCAAATATATGAGGGCCGGCGTTTTGCAGATGTTCAATACTCAGCCCATCATGCCCAGGAGATTTGCCCCTGGATATCGATTTTATCGCCCTAGCTACATCCCTAACAACAATCAGCGTTCCCACTAATCCACCTTCCGCTTTCCCCACATCTCTCATGGACTGTGTCGGACCTAGTGGAGACTTTACAAAAAAGTGATTTCTAAAATTATTAGCAATAAGTTTTTGATCACTTAAACCTTCTACACTCACAGGAAGACCAGGCCGATGCTTCAGGTTGTTTGTATTTTTCCAGAAACCGCGGAAATCATTTTTGGAATGCTTTGAAGCAAGGACATCCATTTTTATTTGGTCCTGATGTGTCTGACACCATTTTAATCGTGATTTAAATATTTTTCTGCTTTCGTGCATCGCGTCTTTTCACACTTCTTTTTACCCTTGCCTCCCCGACCCCCCATAGAAGATTGACTTAACGCCAATACAATGTCGGAGTACATTTTATCAATACCTACGATGTTTATGATAATCATTGTTACAAAAGTGATCACTACAGTTACGAAATTCTACGGGAAAATCTATCAATCTCAATCTCTTATGACACTCAATTTTGTACAATGCTATTTGTTGATCACCTCTTTCCCCCCATACAACATTACTAGCAGCTATTTCAAAATTATTTATAAAAGGGGTCAACAAATTAGGTTACATTCAAGTATGAGGGGAAAATGATCAGACCATAATACGTCACACTTTACAAAAACATTATTTATTGAGCACATTGCTGATGCTGATATTAGAAAGTACATAAGCATCCACTAAAATATTGATATTTACCACGTTTGTGAGTTATTAAGTGTCCCAAACTCACAAATCTTGGTCCCATTTCTAGTGAAAATAATGTTTTTACCCGTGATGCTTTAAATGTTAGATTATGCATAAATTTCACTGTGTATAAACATTATACATATTCTCAGATTATATACTAGTGATCTTTTAAAATCCATAGGTCTAAGCGCAATAAACTTAACTATCTAAATACCTAAAGAATATGCTATTTTTTTCTGGCAGTGTGATTACTATTTGTTGCAAATTTTATCACAAAACACGCTCTTAGGGAAAGACATTAAATTAAATAGGTATGGTATTTCCAAAATTAGAGTTGTCCTGAATAACAATAATCTTGATATAAATAAAACAAAATAAGGATAATGTAGCTTTCTATTAGTGAAATAACTTTTTGAATTGGTTCAGACATTTTCCAAAATTACGCCCTACAAACATCATTATAATATAAGTTTAGAAGAGGCAATGCATTACATATCTCTCAAAAATATGATTAAAACTAGTAGACTCACAGACTTATTTAAAAATTAACTAAACAGTACAAAATGAAAATAAATAATTACTGAAATTATTTTTTATGTACACACCTAATACAGAGCTGACAGAATAGGTTGGTACAATAAATAATAACTGAAATTATTAGGTTTAGTTTACTACCTAATTATTATGAATACTTTTAGTATTTTGCTTATAGGAAGTGGTACAGTAGACTCTCCAATGCTGGTAATATCTTAACAGAAATTATATGTTTATCTACAAAACTCAACTGTCACACACAAAGACCAGACTCCTAACTTAGAATTTTCTGTATCCTAGTAAAGCAGTGAAGATGTAGGGACAAATTAGATAGGTATTTATAGGATTGGTCCACAGTGGCCCAAAACAGAGACCCAGGGAGAGAAAGAATGTTTTATTTTTTATTTTTTGAATTTTTGGAAAACTTACAGCTAGGTTACAGAAAAGGTATTTGAGTAGGAAATAAACAACATTAAATGCTACTTATTACAAGAAGGCCAATTAAAAGTTTCCGCAAGTAAGGTAGAAGATGTATAGACAATATATAAACAGGTAAGATAGACGACACTTAAATTGAGAGGAAAAAAAAAATTAGATATAGAAAATTAGATACACACACACACACACACATACACGACATCGGATAAGTGCTTAATCTATATATTAAAGTAAATGTCACTAAGTAAGCGTTTAAGTTTACTAGTTTTTGTGTTAAAGAGATCAATATCTTTATTTGCCTTAGCCAATGAATTATAGGAGTTACAAGCTCTCACTATAAAAGAATTTTGCCTATAATTAGTCCTAACTCTGGGAACATAAAGAAGGTTAGGATTTCTCAACGCAGCTTTAACAGTTCGCAGCCCTATTAGCTCCAGAAGCTCTGGGCAATCCACAGTATTGTTCGCTATGTTAAACAGGTAAGTCAAATCGCCTATTTCCCTTCGTTCGGATAGAGGAAGAAAATGAAACTTCCGACATCGTGTATCATAGTCAGGTAGGAATATTCGGGCTCGGTATTGGAGATAACGTAAAAACCTTCTTTGTAAACCTTACAAACGTGAGGAATAAACTTTATAACACGGATTCCACAATTGCGAAGCGTATTCTAAATGACTACGTACGTATGCACAATAAAGTATTTTAAATGTCTTGATACTTGTAAACTCTGCTGACATTCTCATGACAAAACCAAGTGCGCGTGATGCCTTTTTAACTTTACTATTAATGTGTTCGTCAAACAACAACTTACTATCAAACGTCACTCCCAGGTCTTTTATTGTATTTACTCTATTTTTATGGAGGCCTTAATTGCGATGCAGTGTTCATCGCAATTAAGGCCTCCATCCAATAATTTGTTGTGCAATAGGAATTGAATCAGCACCTTTTACTTTTAGGCTGGCAACTAACCACACACAAAATAGTATCAATCTCAACATGCAAGCGAACAAACACATAAACTCAAATTACCCCTTGACTCCCAGCTGATTTAATATAGAGCCATAACAATTGCAAATCTATTTTATTTAATTACAGGCCTTTGACAGGTCAATAAATAATGCAAAACCGAGAAAGAGATTTATCAGAAGCAAGAGTAAAATCAATGTAGGTACTTAACAACTTTTTAATGTTATTTATTTTTACAGTACCGTATTGGCCAACTTTATATGATAGCCCGTCACAGCTTCGAGCAATCCAGCAATGGAGAAGGGGTGGAGGTGGTAGCTAATGAAAAAGTTACTGATGAGGTCAACGGAGAGGGACAGTTTACAGAAAAGAGGATACATCTTTCCAGGTACCTACTTGTAATATTATTTATTAAAAGCTTTTATAAGCCCTGATGTTTCCCACTTCAAGGCAAACTCCTCATTTAAGTCCCTATCTTGAGCTATTTTCAGGACTATTTTTGTATGAGTCATGAGTGATTGTGGGTCCCACTTTGGGCGGGACAGTCCCGCTTTCAGGCTGTCTGTCCCGTTTTCCCCAACCAGGCCAAAAATGTCCCGCTTTTACAAAGGGACCAAACGATAAATTTATTAAACGTACCCTTACCTACCTACAAGTATATTCATTGGATTCTAAACGCGCGGGTGACAGCGGTAATTCGGGCAGCACGGAGCACGGAGACGACAGCGAGTGACATGTGAAAACGAGTTAAAATTACAACGACTACGAGGCATGCCTTTTAAGTTCTGTCGTTTCCATATTTTCCGGCAATTTTGAATTTGGAACTGTTCTATATTCGAATGTGTTTACATTTTGAATCTCAAAATAGTTGAAAGTATTAGGATTAATGTTATTGTTTAGTCACAGTTTCGATTTGAATCTGTCAGGTCACGTACGAAAATGAATCTTTCTAAGGAAAATGTTCGTGCAATAATTTTCTACAACTTTAGAAGAGGCCTGACACGGCTTCAGTGTTTAGAAGAGCTAACATCTGTGTTCAGTGATGTAGCCCCATGTCTGCGGACTGTCGAACGCTGGTATTTAGAATTCCAGCGTGGACATACTAGTGTTAGTGACAGATTTCGCGAAGGACGCCCAAAATCCGCCTTCACTGAAGATAACATCATTGCTGTGAGACAACTAATTCTCGAAGATCGTCATGTGACGTATCGAGAGATAGAGGCTCTATTAGGCATCTCAGGGACAACCATTCAGAAGATCTTGCATGAAGCGCTTGGTGTGAGAAAGCTAGTTTGCCGTTGGATACCGCATCTGCTTTCCGACGATCACAAGGCGGCCCGCGTCAGATGGTGTAAGAAAACTCTGCAAAGGTTCAACCGAGGGGAGTCAAATCACGTCTACGACATCATAAGTGGTGACGAATCTTGGATCTATGCCTACGATCCTGATACCAAACAACAATCTACAATCTGGGTCTTTCAAGACGAGCCAAAGCCGACTAAAGTTGTTCGTTCTCGAAGCACTTCAAAGAAGATGGTGGCCACGTTCGTTGGAAAAACCGGCCATGTTGCGACTATTGCACTTGAAGATCGTAGAACGGTTAACGCAGAGTGGTATACTACAGTTTGTTTACCACAAGTCATCGCCGAACTTCGAAAATCTAACTCAAAGCGACGCATCATCCTTCACCACGACAACGCAAGCTCACACAGCGCTCGTCAAACGATTGAGTATTTGAAGCAGGAAAAAGTAGAAATTCTTGACCATCCTCCATACAGTCCTGACCTAAGCCCTAACGATTTCTTTACATTTCCTAAAATTAAGAAAAGTCTTCGTGGTCAAAGGTTCCAGTCCGGTGAAGAAGCAGTCGACGCTTTCAAGACAGCCATTTTGAACACCCCACTTTAGAGTGGAATAAATGTTATAATAACTGGTTTGAGCGAATGGAAAAGTGTTTTAAGCTACGTTGTGAATACTTTGAAAAACAATAAAAAGTACTATAAGGTTCTAGATGTGTTTTTTTCTTCAAACGACAAAACTTAAAAGGCATGCCTCGTAACATCGACATCATGTGATAAGCTCCATTCATACTAGACCCGAAATTTTAAAACTGATTTGCTCTACCGACAAATACAAAACAAATGCGTCTCCAACCGCAATGTAATGTTAAAATTTCATGTTAATATACCTAATATGTATATAGTTTTTCATGTCCTTTTTGATGTGTAACATCTTTCCTCTCGGTTTGTGGGAGTGATTTTGGCAAAAGGGACGGAAATGTGTAACCAGAAAACCGGGGAAGCGCGAGCTATTTGATTTGACCAATGAGCGCGCACGGTGGTCAGATGTTACACACATCATATGCGACTACTGTAAGGCTCGTAGTTTTTTTTTAATAAATACCTACCTAATAAAATGTTTTTTTTTTGGTTTAATTCCGCAAGCGTCCTGCTCTGACAAAAAAAAATGGTCACGTTCATGAACCCAGTCAGTGGTTGTTTTAGCCAAGATTTACTGTAGTTTACTTAATTCACCTACGAGCATTATGTAAACTACAGGTCAGATGTCTTAATTTATATGGCCATACTCTTCTATAGAATATCTGTATCAAGAAATCATTTTGTTTAGTTATTTTCTTTATCTATTGTGCACATGTGTAAGCAATATAGTATCTAGTCATAATAAATATTGGTCTGTCCCATTAGTTTGTTATCATACAGAAAAGATAACATCATTCATTACTATTTAATTATTCATAATTAAACAAACACGTGTTTGCAGTTATATATAGGAACTGTATAAATTTCACTAATGTTAATTTTCCGGGGGCTAAAAATAACATCAACAATTTTTTCAGTCATTTACCTTATTGGCTCCAATCCGTCACGCCAAGAATATTCTACATCACTGAAAAAGCATGGAATTACTACCCATATACAATTACAGGCAAGTACTATAAGTATGTTACTATTTATACAGTTGTATATTTGTATTCAGTCAAAGCGTTCGTAACTCGCTTAGGAACACGGTTATGAGCGGCGCGTCGGGATTAACTCGGCCGCAATAGGCACGGTATATGCAGTATTTTGACTCGGCCCTGTCCTTGAAATAATTACCTACAGCCGCGTGGTACGTAAACACGCGATAGGGCTGCCCGCCTGCAGTATTTTAATTTCATCTACCTACTTGAATTTCTTTCTAGTTTTGTGATTCTATATTTTATATATAAAAAAAATGAAATTCGTTGTGAATGAAATAGGAAGTGTTCAATAAAAATACATGTGTGTTTTTTTAATTAGTAGATTTAATAAAAAATCCACCCTTATAAATTTGATACAGAAAAATATTTGTGTCTCGACTGAGACGTACGAAAAGCTTTATTGTTAAATTTAATAGTATAAAAATCCGCATTGGGATAAATAGTTTAATTAAAAATATTACCGTGCTGCGGCGCATTCGTGACTGGTTGTGTACCGAGTGGGTACCGAAGACGAGTTGCGTAGGTATGGTTCACGTTCCGGCTGTTTGTATGAAGACAGAATACTTTTTTTTTCTTTCTTTATTTTTAATGAGGGGTTTTGTCACACAGTGACTATGTCCAAAAACAACCAAAAACACGATGCTTTTACTAACCGCTTTTTAGAGTTCCGTAGTGAAACTCGGAAAAAAACCTTACAGTTTCGCTATGTCCGCCCGACCAGTTGCAGCCGCTTTACTCGTAGACTTTTAGTGATGTAGAACTGCTTGCTTGCTTATTATGCAATATAATAATCTATCTTGTATTATCTTACAACCCTACATGGTCATACTTAAGTAGATTACTTCTAAAAACCTGTGATGTATATTGCATTGAAAATAAATATATATATATATACAATATGTAACAAAAACCCTGTCGGATTTTTAAGGGTGTGATATAGTATCGATATTTGGTCACAATCATGTAATTCTATTACAGAAAAAACAAAAAAAAAATACCAGACTAAATTTCATTATTTGGCGCTCAAAAATTAAAACTTACATCTGGCAACACCGGCGGCCTACGTGGCGCGCCGGAGACGGTGACCGCCCTTTAGACGACGAAGACACGTGCCTGTGCACGTGTCTTTTGTTTTTTTTGTTGACGATTGTAGTCAAGAAACAATAAGTTTATTGCAGCTCTAAAAGAGCTTAGGTGTAGATCTGAAAAAAACTTTGGTTTAGCTCTGAAAACAACTTGGAGTTAGCTCTAACAAGAGCTTAGGTAGGTATTGCTAGGTATGTAGAAGCACGTCAACTTGATCAAGACTTCGGCGGTCGTGTTCCACGTGTCGACCTCCAACTTCAATGCACCTTCGACACCGTTTTATAACGTTGGCACGCACTTCTCGCAGCACACTTGTGTTAGATTTTATTGACTCAAAAACTGCGACGATTGGAGCTCGCATTTCCGCTTCCAAGTCACACAGCTTATTAAACACAACTAGTTTGACGTGCCAAATAAAAGTCTAATGGCGTGAGGTCGGGAGATCGTGGAGGCCATGTAACAGGTCCCCCCTGCCTATCCATTGCTGTGGAAACTGTTCATTTAAGTAATCGCGAACTGCACGCAAAAACTTAGGCGGGGCGCCATCGTGCTGGAACCACATTGAACGATGAAAATCCACGTTTAACTGGCACTGGAGACCTTGAGGCAGAGCAAAGCGCTCCTCATAGTCTCTGCGCGCAGCTGCGTAATGATTTGAACTCCTTCCTAAGCACATTAACATAATATTCCGCATTCGAATATGACATTTCGCGAAGAAATAATGTCGGGACGTACGAACTACGGACGGTACAGCGCAAAACTGAAGCGAGGTCGGCGCGTGCGAGCGATAGAAGCCAAAAGCCGCCGCGGCGGCTTTTGGCGGCTTTCAACAAAGGTGCAAGGTGCCTTTGTTGTTTGTTGCCGCAGTGCGACCCGAAGGGGGATTTTCGTTTTACGGCATTTACAAAGCGTGCCGCCAAATCCACAGCTGAACGTCGAGAGTTGACAACTCGGTAAAATTTGCCTATTTTTGGGGTAAAATTCAGATAATTCTTGAAATTAAAAATGAAATAACTTTCAAGTTATTTGATACATATGTTTTTTATACATCTGCCTGACTTTCATTTCTATGACGGAATACGCTCTTCATGGATCCGACGGGGTTTTTGTTACATATTGTATATCTTAGTAGGTATGCTATGGCTCTTTTTAAGTGACGTGCTATAAACGGCTAAACCTTCGATCAACAATACAACTAGATTACGGGTCTCATACAAAATCAAAGCCAAATGCTGTCCGCGTAAACATATACATAATTATACAGCTACATTCGTTTACCAACAGACTGAGACAAAAGGTTTAAATACAACCTAATCACAACCACACCACCTAGTCACAAATCCTTTAAATGTTACGATCATTCTTCTCAAAACACAAAGTAATAAATTATACCATTTATTTTGTGAAATCGACCTTATGAAGCAACAAATAAAATACTTTTTCCTGTTATCGTCTTGCGAGCTACATCGTTTTATTTAGTTTCTGTTTGCTTCTTCAAATTTTACTACAGGAGGTATGGAGTCGCGTTGAACTCTAAAATAATAATAAGTTCGTAAAAGTTTTAAAGATTATCTAAGTTTAAGGGATCTATGTTTGTTTATATGTCGTAAACAAAAATATAAAAAGGTAACATCAGTAAAAATAAAGGAAGTACCTACGCTTATTGTTAATCAAACGTATGTAATGTCGGCGGCTGGCCAACTAAGGCGTCTATCGCTGGATGTCACAAATAAAATATATTACTAAATTCCACATCTTTATATTTTATTATTATTAAAATATATTCACATTTCTTGTAACAAGAACAAAGAACAAATAAATAAAAAATCACCATGTTTCTTATCTATTCAAAATTGAAGTGATTTTTACATTCTGCGTACTGAAACTAGGTTTAGTTCAGTACGCAAAATGTAAAAATCTCTATCACACAGCACTATCTAGCCCCAAACTAAGCCAAGCTTGTACCTACTATGGGAACCAGATATATACTTTTTTTTGCAAATAAATACTTAGAATAACACCCAGACACAGAACAAACATCTATGTTCATCACACAAATGTTTGTTCTCGGTGGGGATCGAACCCTCACCGGCCTACGGCACTTTAACTAACCCTACCCTAACTATATAAATATAAATCTAACCTGAACCTAAACTCTACAGCCTATAGCTATTCTGAGCCTAAATAAACCTTACTATAATTTTGGCTATCCTAAGTGTGATCGTCTAGAATCGAATTTATTCTACGTTGTGTAAATTATTTGGAGAAGTAAATGAAATATTAACTGAAATAGTAACACGTGAACGGGTGAAATGAAAGCTAAAAAGTAAATATCTTATGACAGTCCAACAAATACACAAAAAAGTCGAATAACCAATTTTAAAGTTCTAATAACAAGATAGGTATTAAAATTATTAAAAACAAATCTACTCCATGCAATTTGCTGTTCTGATGAACACAATGTTTGCACGTATATTGGCCCAACGCTATATCACACGTTTAACGTTGGCCAAACATTCTTAGCGTTAGTTTAAAATCGGCGATAATGTTAAAAAATTGATATTAATCGTCCGTTTAAAGCTTAAATATAACTTATTCCACATGTACTAACCGAAAGTAAGACACTCCGGCTGATAAATTGCTATCCGGGCATTATTTCTATAACTTTTAAATGCGCATTGAGGCATTGCGGTACGTGTCGACGTTGGCTGTGTTTCAATCAGACTAATCAAAATAAGAGCTCACGCCGCAAGTGAGCTGTTATTTACCGAGACGGATTTTTTGCGCCGACCTTTTATCTAGGTGTATTGTTGATCGAAGGGCTAAAACCACGGAATGTTTCGAAAAATCCAATAAGGGTGATTCTACCTATCACACTAATATTATAAATGCGAAAGTTTGGATGTTTGTTTATTTATTTGTTTGTTTGTTACTCGATCATGTCGTTACGGCTGAACCGATTTTGATGAAATTTAGTATGTACGTAGATTATAACCTGGATTACCACATATGCTACTTTTTATCCCATAAATCAGGTCCCATGGGATAAAAATGGGATGTCAAGTCAAGTTGCAACAGCGAATTTAGCTTATTTTCTAGGTTACCTATATTTTAACATTTAACATTTAGTAGTGTAACGCGTACGAAGTCGCGGGCAACAGTTAATTATAGAATAACTTTTGGTAAAAATAAAGTGGAACTAAAAAAAAAAATAATTGTTTAACAAGGTAAAATTGTATGATATTGTTTTAATTTATATTTTTTAATTTCATGTTTTGGCGGTGACCGTAGAATATACCGTAAGTAGATGTTACTTTATGATGTACCTATTTAATTGTTTTCGTAGGCCCTTTTAAAACTTTGTTCTTTATTTTCAGTGCTCATTTTTACCGAAGTTTTCGATTTCAATCCAAACAAGATACGAAGACAACAATGGGAGCACAGAAAATGTAAGCGATTGACCATACGAGTATACTCATATTTCTTTTAATACACACATAATTAGTAAAATGTGTTCAAAAGTAACAATGTCTGTTGCCAAGTAGTAGTCCTCGCATTGCCGTGTTCCCAATAACAAAGCCATAACAAAGCCATAACAAAGCCATAACAAATAACAAAGTACAGCCTCGTAGATCACGCATCTTAGAATTGTGCCCGTCTATCAACTTGAGGCGTACAGGTGTAAGGCCTCATGTGCCTGTAATTCCACTGGCAACCATACCCTTTAAACAAGCATGCTGCTTAGCGGCAGAAATAGGTACGGTAAGAATTCGTTTATCATTGCAAAAATAGGTTAGTAAAGTACATATCGCAGATGACAAAATATAATTATAGATTCTACGTATCTAGCAAACCAACCTTCTTCTATGCGAAGTAAAATCATTTTTAAATCTTCAGTGTCTATGCCTGACCACAGAGGAGCTTGAACAAAGAGAAGTAGACTACCTAGACATCGCGTACGACGAGATCAAACCGCACCACTACAAAGAGGCAGAGGATCCGAAGTTCTTCAAATCGGAGAAGACCGGGCGAGGTCCATTGGTGGAGGGATGGCGGGATTCACAGCAGCCAATCATGTGCTGTTATAAAGCTGTCACTGTCAAGTTTGAAGTGTGGGGTCTACAGACTAAAGTGGAGGACTATGCGCAAAGTGTAAGTAGCTTCTGCAAGCTCTCTTTACTTAATATCAATTACTTAGTCAATGACTTTAAATGGCCGTGATATATTTAGTTATTAATAGTTTAAGGTCATTAAAAGTAATCTGAGGTCAGGGTCGCAAGCTTTTGTCTCCGAGGTCAAAGTCCGAAGATCATCTGAAGTCAAGTTTCCCAGATCATGATGATAAAGTTGAGGATGTTAATTAGGGATCATCCGTTGACAAGGTCACCATAATAACGGAGGTTAAGGTCAGTAATCGTGATTAAAAGGTCACCCGAGTTCGAGGTCACCTATCAGCCCGATCACAAATACAACACAATCAAAAACATCGTTAGATCTAACGATTATAGAGGTTTTTGAAGCATATAAATATTTTAAAATTGTTTTATCATGATGTATTTATATAACAGGCAATCCGTGAAATATTACTGCTCGGGCATCGGCAAGCCTTCGCCTGGATGGACGATTGGTTCAACATGACTATTGATGACGTCAGAACATACGAAAAAGACATGCAAGCCAAAACCAACGATAAGGTACGTCTTATGAATATAAAATGTTTTATCAAGGGCTTACACGAGACTTAGTCGTTTGATGATAAATGATAGATAACACACCGAAAGTGTATCGCTGCGAAACGGTATAACCGCTCGGTTTGGTGTCTTTAAAGTCATCTAAAGGCCGGTTCCTATATCCGTCGGTAACCGACTACGACTCGTATCTCCTTGAAAAAGTGTCCAACTAGTGTCAAACTTTTGACACGTTTTCAATGAGAAACGAGTCGTAGCTAGTTACCGACGGATATAGAAACCCGCCATTAAACGGCAATTAAACTTTGAAATATTTATATTCATAATCATTTATTGCCAGAATATAGGTTATACAGAAAGATGTCAGATTTAATTTAAATTACTTTTACAATATCTATCCCACTCAGGGGCGTGCAATAAGCTTGTAAAGCTTTCATATTTGTTCACTTATAAAACATTATTATTTACATTACACTGTTTATGTCAAACATCTAGTATTCAATTATAATTATTCTATGACAAATTAATCATATCATTATTTATTTAAGTATTCTTCTAAAGCATAAAAGGTCTTATTTAAAAGTATGGTAAGTAAACGTTAGTGCACTTAATTCAGCCGCACTAAATTCAGCACGTTGACTCTGATGTAAATTTACCACTGGCAAATTTAAAAACGTAATTATACAAAATCTTTATAAAAAAGCCTACTATAAAATATCGGATTATTTAGATGATAAAGAAGCTTGGGATTTAAATTGCTCCAACCCATTCAAAATGTTACAATTTAGACTTAATTTATTTTCTGTATTGTTATGTATTCTAAAAGGATCATTTAAAAAAACAACCAGCCTTGTTTCTTGCCTTTCTTTCCTGGCTTGGTCGCGAAGGAACAAGCAGTAAAATTGACGTTTCAAAGTGACGACCTTCGTGGTGCAGTGTGCGAATAGCCGGCTGAGACGCAGGAGGTAGCGGGTTCGATTCCCGCCGCGGAACAAATGTTTGCATGGTCTACAGATATTTGTTCCGGGTCTGGTTGTTTCTCTATATATTATAAGTATGTATTTACAAAAAAAAAATGTATATAAGTGTTCTATCAGTTATCTGGTTCCCATAGTACAAGCTCTGCTTAATTTGGGGCTAGATAGCGCTGTGTGAAATGTCCAGCAATATTTATTTATTTATCCTTGTGATTTTAATGAATAACAATATTTGACTTTGACTTTGCTAAGTATCCTTACACTTGTCTGAATTCAGAGTTTATTTCATTTAGTCATCTGAATATTACAAAGTGTAAAACCCGCTTATATTTACGCACGCATTGACATTTAATTGAGTATTGACATATTGAGATCTTTAAATCCAAATAAATTAGAAGCAGTTTAAGGACAAAAACCTTGACTTGATCTAAAGATATAGGCTATATAAAACACTGTTTTTATTTTTTTTTCTTTATAAAAAACTAGCTGTGCGTTGACATGCATATGACGCGGACTGTCAATGTACGTCACCCGCTGCATCTATGTATGAGAAAATGAATTATTTTCATTATTTCTTTTTGCGTGATTTTTTTCCGATATTTTAATAGTTATCGTGCTATTCGGGGCGGAGATAAATCCAACAAATCAAAAACCATCAAAATCGGTCCAGCCGCTCTCGAGTTATAAGTGTTCGAACGAACCCGACTTTGATATATTAAGACTAGCACGTATTTAAAAAAATCCTATACAAATATTGGCAAGGAATTTTTTAAACACGTGTCAAACGGTTGTTTAACATTTTTGTGATACTTACAAGGATAATGTTTAACTGCGTAGGCTAAAAAAAAAAGGAATTCAAAATCTCAATTTGATAATTAGCTTATCTTACTAACGTGCCTACCTATATTAATATTCTATACCTTAAAACCTTTTATCTTACACATACATTATTTTATAAAAAAACGTACATTTTACACATTCAAAAAATTAAATTCACTAAAAATTTCAGATAGCAAAATCGATACACAAAAAGAAACGAATGACCTACTGACCACCCAATAGAAACGTTAGAAAACCCCTTACTTCGGCAATTTAAGGCATTATTTCAAGAATCTACAATTCTACATCATGTGAGAAAAAAGAAGCAACAACTGATTCATTTTGACACATTTTTCAAAGTTATGCAACTTTGAAAAATGTGGTATCACTTCAAGAACCTCGTAAGGTTGCAACTAAAACTAAAATAATTGATTAATTGAGTTAATCTCACTCATTGTGAATTTCGGGGCTGTCTGAGTACTGGAGGGCGCTTCTAACGTTTCAGTCAAACGTCGACTAAAGCTAGGTGAGATAGTGAGTTTACCCATGTCATTAATACGATTACACATTCGCGCTCGTCACTCGCGCTCGTCACTCGTCTAAAACTCGTCTAACACTCTGCTTATGCAAGACTGGCGCTAGCTTCTGTGGGAAGAATTTGTTCAAATGTCTAGGCTAGACAAGGTGTGAGGTGTGTGGGCTCCATTAAAATGCGTTTACAAATTCGTAAAAGAGCCACGATGGCCTAGTGGGATGTACCGCGACTTCTGATTCGGAGGATTTGGGTTCGAATCCCGGTCAAAAGATTTATCTACCAAAAATGTGCGCATTTATACATGCTCCTCGGATCCGAGGATATCATTGCTGGTCATTTCACACAGTGTCCCAAACTAAGCAAAGCTTGTACTATAGGATAACTGATAGAAGATAAGAAGACTTATAAACATTGTTTTTTGTAAATACATACTTATATTATAAAGAAAAACATCCAGACCCGGAACAAATATCTGTAGATCATGCAAACATTTGTACAGCGGCGGGAATCGAACTCGCCATCTCCTGCGTCTCAGTCGGCTATTCGGCCACTGCGCCAAGGAGGTCGTCATAATACCTAACTAATTAATCCATTTATATTTTCAGCTAAAGGTCACAATTGAAAACGCAGAAGCGAATCCTGATCAGGACGGTGACAAGGCGCCAGAGTCCTTGCCGCAAACTCCAAAGAGTTCCATGCCCTCCACCCCAAAGAGTCCAAAGACGCCAAAGAGTTCTACCTCCACGCCCACCGCTGAAGGTAGATCGTGGTTCACTTGGTCTTGAATTATTTCCGGTTCAATTGTATATTTTTGTAAACATTATTTATACGGGATTGTTTCACGCACTGGGAGCCACTGAATCACAATGAAAACGCTATACGAAATCATGGCGTGGTCTCGTTCTCTCATATAACAATAATATATGTATAGTTTCTTCTCGTTGTATTGTATTTATATCTATTCCTTTTTGATACCATAAATGTACACTAGAAACGTCACAGCAGAATACATTGTAAAAGTATCATTCTACAACATTCAAACAGTAGGTACCTGCAATACAAAATAATTAGTCACGTGTGTGCTAAAGTTATCAGCTAGTGCTTCGTTAATATCATAATATGATTTAAACAATAATTCTAATTTTACAATTATATTCCTTACAATCTAAATCTTTTATATCTAAAGGCATTCATCATCATTCATTCTTCATTTCATTCTTTCACATCACAACGCAGGATTAAAACAATATTGTTTAAAAAGGTCATGGTACAAATCGAAGTAATGTTGCAAGCTTCAAACAAAACACTCCTGAAACACGATGGTTTTGTAAAAGATTGTGGTCCGCGCCCTGGTATAAATAGTGAGAGATACTATATCTATTGAGTTATCTCGAAACATTTTTAATTATATGAAAACTCGCCCCGGTTTCAAACGGATTTTTCAATATAAAATGCTAGCTGTTGCCCGCGACTTCGTACGTGTTACAATACTAAATGTGTAGGTAACCTAGAAATAAAGCTAAACTCGCTGTTTCAACTTGACTTGACACCCCATTTTTATCCTATGGGAGGTCCCATGATTTATGGGTTAAAAAGTAGCCTATGTGTTAATGCAGGTTATAATCTACGTACATACGAAATCGTTTCAGCCGTTACGACGTGATTGAGTAACAAACAAGCAAACATCCAAACTTTAGCAATTATATATTAGTGTGATAGCCTAGTAGTGAATTAATTTTCAGAACCGGATATGTGTAGTTCTGGAGGTTATCCCCCAATATTCAAACAAACTCACAAATACCTCTTTATATTATTGGTATACAGTGTGTTTTTTTTTTAACTGGGTCAGTACGGGGCACCCATAACCAGAGGAGATACAGGTGCAGTTTCTTTTGAAACATCAGCTCCTTTTTGGGCAAAAATATTTTGGCATTAAAATTTTTTTAGTCAAGCGTGAGTAGCGCCTTAAAATGAATTAAGTTGGTAATTTTTTTTTTTGATGCCGATCGATGCAGTCCTTTGTAAGGATCATTTTATTGTACCGGATAAAAAAATTTTAAGCAGTGGAAGTGAGTCAAAAATAAAAAGTTTAAAGACGCTACTCACGCTTGACCAAAAAAATTTGAATGCCAAAATGTTATTCTTCGAAAACGAGCTGAAGTTTTAAAAGAAACTGCACCTGTATCTCCTCTGGTTATGGGTGCTGCCGTACTGTCCCAGTAAAAAAAAACACACTGTAGATTGGATCAACTGTTCGCAAGTTATCGTTGGACAAACATAATAAATAAACTCAGTTAAAATGGCACATTCATCTCTCATTTATCTCGCTTATAAGAAGCTCCCCACAGACTTGCACATACATACATACATACATAGTGCCGATTCGTCTAAATGAACTTCGTAAGGATCTTTGTTATTAATTGAAACTGCAATGCCTTTATGTGAAAGTTTCTCGTCTATATCTATATTATGCTATATTCTATCTTGAGTTACTTGACCGTCCTTCTACAACACTTGGTGCACATTTCACGATCTCAAAGTAACTTTAATTGACGGATAAAAATCTCTTTTATAAAACGTATATATGATAAACATGTTTATTGCCAAAAGAAAAATACATCATTTGCCAGTTTATAAAATCAGATACAGATTTTTTTTAAATGCTTGACAGCGAGACCCAAACTAGCATGGAACTTATATCTTGGACTTCTAGAGTGCAGTTGACAAAAGTAGGTAAGTTTATAAGATGTAATATTGCTATCAGGTTATACATTACAGTTTATCAAAAAATTAGGTATATATGCACTAGTTTTTTTTGACATGAAAAAATAGTGAGAAAGATTTTTATCCGTAGTTAAAGTTACTTGGAGGTCGTGAAATAGGCATTTTTTCTTTGAAGGAGTATAAAAACATAAAATTTATTGTCAGAATTGTGACAACTAGGTGTTTCAGTAAAGTGAAGTGTGTTCCTTAAATTTATTAACGTAAGTGTGTTTAATAAATCTCTTGTTTATAAGATAGTTGTTTATACATGTGTGTGTGTGTGTGTGGGTGTGTGTGTGTGTATCTCATCTCAATGTCAGACAGTTTACGATCAAAGGAATTCGTGTAATGCCTCTGATAATATTATCTTAGCTTACACATTGTTTATCAGTTTATCTTTACATAAACATAGTGGAAAGAACGCTGCCTTGTAGAAAAAGTAAAATTGATAATACAAAATTAACTTAAAGGAAAACCCTCTTTATTTCTAAAAATGTTGCATTCAACGTTTTTGAAAGTCTTTTCTCTCTGCCGGGAATAGAACCGACATAAATGCGCAAACCAATTTTAGATTTCATCCTTGTATTTATTAGAGACATTTTGTCTTTATAATTAACCTTATATATAAATGCAATAAAAATACATATTCTTATTATTATTATTAAGGTACGCGTCCACGGATCTGCATCTTACGTGTCGGATGGATCGTAATAGATTAGTTTGTGGCGATGCGTCCACTATGTCCGTCGCGGTCGGATTGCCAACACGATTGTTATTCGGATTTTCGTAGCGAACACACGAGTGGAAACTGTGTGTAAGACAATGGAATGGAATGGAATGACAATGGAGTGCGTCAACTGATCGACAAAACATCGTGTCATCGGCACGCATCAGTCGACGCACTTGTGTGACTTTCTATACAAAGAATACTACGATATGTTTTATACGATGCGGACATGTGGACGCTAGGCTTTATAGTTTCTTCCTATTTATAGCAAACTAAAATCCGTTTGATACGATCCGTCCGTTGCGTATGAAGCGGATCCGTGGACGCGTACCTTTAATACGTGCAGCGCGGGTTTCCTCATGTTTACCTAACTAACTAACGCGTTAGGAGGGTAATGTTTTTTTCTTCATTGTTTCAGTGCTTGTAAATGCGCATATACATTTTTCGAAAAGATAAATCCATTAGTAAGCGAACGTTAAGATTGTGCATTTAATTATTGCAAATAAATATGAATTCAACAGTTAATATAGAATTTTATTTATGTAGTTTGAATCTTCTGACTGAATATATTTATTTAAAATTGGTTATAAATATTATTTACTACAGAGAATAGCTATAAAATATTTTGTTAGACATAATTTGTTGAAAATTTAGAACTTTTTTTAGTAGCAACATGTTATTTATAAGTATTTTGATATTCCTAATATTATAAGAGTGTTCCAAATAACGCAGGGATTTTGGATTAAGGCCCGCTTGCATCAAACAACCTATTTAAATAAAATCGAGATTTCATCGTTCATGTCTGGTTTGGTGCAAATGGTGCTTAGTGATGTCATTACGTGTAAATCAATTTCCAGTTCATAAAAAATAAGCAGTTTAAAGGGTTCGTTAACTTTGAAAGGCTCGTAGTGTAGCTTTCTTAATTGTTCCTAAGAGTTCAGCAGAACTAGTTCAGAAATGTGCAATAGACAAATAGACGCAAATCATTATTATTTTTCGATTTTAAAGTCAATTTGTTTATATGAGAATAAGTGATAAATCAAAAGGGCCTATCTGTTCTTTGCAATAAAAGATTAAATAAGTGTTTTTAAACAGGTGTTCAATGGTTGTTTAACTTTTTTGTGGTAAGTTTAACAATAAAACTGTGTCTTATATTAGATCAAACTCTGTGGTAAAATGGCTGTATTTTTGTTTAAGCGTAATGATTAGGTACAGATGTTTAGATAATGTGTTTCTCTGGCTTCCATGGATTAATATTGATATTTTTTGAATAAACTAACTCATATAATAAGAGCTTTTCAAGACCTTCTCCAATTAGAATTTCTATGTTTGTAGTAGATATTATTTGAAATGTCTATAATGACTGCCAATTTTGTATGCCTTATTTTTTGTACTGTCATACACTAGACACATAGCGACATTTATATAGGCAAAATAACTAACAAAGTTTTGGAAGAAATTATTAGGAAAAAAGATTTGTTTTATTTATCTTTTGTATTTACGTAGGTACTAATTAAGTTTATTCGTTGTCCGTGTTATTAAAATGTGACGATTTTGTTTTAACTTAGCGTCAGTGTTGCCAACCGTAGAACTTTATTCCTCGTACAAAAGCAGCAAAAAATCTCGTTTTTTGGATCTCAAACATCAACGAGGTTAACAGCGTCCTCGTACCTTGTACAGAAGACCACACATCTCGTATTTGTACTAGGAACCTTGTACGCTTGGTAACCCTGCTTAGCGTCACGTTAGCTAACGTTTATTCCTTTCGAAATCTACAATGAGGGCTTTTCATTTTCAATTTAAAAGAAATAATTTAATTCCAACTAACGTACTAGATGACGCTGCTTAGAGATGCACCGCAAAAAAATATGGTATATAGCCCAAAATCCCATAAACACAATAACCAAATTTGTCAAAAACAATCTCATTTCGACAGACGAACAAACACAAATGTTTGTTTTTTTATTTAAAGTTCTCCGAAAATAATGTTGACACGGTTGAACTGACATTGACAATAATTCACTTTCGTTTGTAAATCAGAGCAACGCCATCTGTTAGCAGTTATCAGCAGTTAGCACAAGGGCGTGGAAACTCCTCATTGCTATGGAATGAAAGCCAGTGGATTTGCAATAGTGACAAAGAATGACAGTATTACTCGTTCTGTGTTTTATCCCGCCGCATTTCTATACAGTTTTAACTACAGGACAAGTCAAAAGGAATGCACGTTAGTGGATGGGCCGCTATAATCATAGATATACTGTGCCTCGGATACACTAGGGGTTACGGGACATTTTGTCCCGCAACATGACGCGCACACTCAATCTACGTGTCGCTGAAACGTTGCAAAGTGTCCAGCAACAAGTTCCGCAACGATTTATGTGACGCGTTTTACGAGTGTAGTCGTATGTGGGGAAACGAAACCGTGCTTTCGCTTACGTTTCACTATTTAAATGAGTATGTACGCAGCACTAATTGCCACAACCTCTTCGGGCGACATTTCTATAAACACTGACTAGTGTGGCCTGCAAAATGTTCCGCGGCATTGTCTCTCGGGACATTCACGTAGTTGTAAAGCAACATGTTCCGCAACATATCGCTCTGTTTGTCCCATAGTGTATTGTGTAAGTGTGAGTAAATAAATGCCCTTTTATTTATTTATTTTATTATGGCCTGTATTATGTAGTTACATTTAGATTTTGTGCAATATGATACTTATTATAATAAGATTCACTATTTTTAACTCAAGTCAAAGGTGAGTCTGGACTACACATTTATCAAGATTTTATATATTGAAAACAAAAAACGTATGTTGTCTTGATTCGCGTTTGAGTGTAGTTTAAAAACAAATGGGCCTATTTGTGTTATTTATAATGTAGTTTATAGAAATAATATTATTGTTATGATTTAAAATCATTGCAACAATTTCTAGCCGGATGGACCCGCAACCGCTTTCGATACGAGCGTGCGATACCAATTTCGCCTCGGGTCCACTACACGTTAGGCGCGAGTTCCATCTACAGAAAAACTATACAGTTTTTATAATGTTCAATTTTGTTTAGTTTTTATCATTAAACTGATGAGAGATGTCGCATTACTTATTTCTAAATGTTATTTCAAATCAATCAAATCCCACCCTGCCCCTATTTTTGCGATGATTTTAAATCTAAAGATTTTCCTGTAAGTATCGGTTAACACTTTTAATTAAAATAACGGATATTAATGTTAATGAGTTGAAAACGATTAGATATTTGCTTAAATATTTAACTTAAAATTTTTAATTTTTATTTATTTAATTTTAGGTATTAATTAAAATTTTGGTCTAACAAAAATATGACAAGTGTTTTTTGCTTTATCAATATTTTAAGATATGATTGTGCTGAGTTTAAGAATATAATTAATATTGTCTATGTCGTTGTAGGTAATGAAATTGAAAACGAATTTCAGGTTTTTGACCAAATGACTATATTTAATGAGGCGTCTTAGCTTAACATATTTTTCAATAATTCAAATATTACCTAATTATACAAAACTAAATCAACGTGTCATAGAGTTAAATCGAAAGTTAAACACTCGAATATCTGTTTAAAAATTCCTTGCTAAATTGCGAAGGCTTTTTTAAACAGGTGTTCAATGGCTTTTTGTCTTTTTTATGGTAAGGCCCGTCTCTTAGCTTCATAACTTCTAATAATTCTTTATTTTACACAAATAGTTAACAGACAAAAAAGCATACAAAAATGACATAGGCATAAACCCGTTAAGAGTTTTCTACCAGTAAACCTTTGAAGATATAGATTATGTTATATTATTTAGATTATTATTGTAAATCCGTTAGGAAGCATTTGTTACTTTAATTGTTAAGAGTTGTGGATTTTTTTAATAAATTAAAATCAAATAGTGGTAGGTGCACAGAAAATGTTATTACTGCTAATTAATTCGCTTATGTATTATTTTATTTGTGCAATAAAGAATTTTCTATTTATCTATTGACGATTTAAATTAGTTTTTCACTAAATTAAATAACGAGATTTCCGATAGTAAATATACCACTGACAGTGTTGATAGGAATCAGTCTCACAAAGGCTCTTGTTTGTACTATGGTGGTCTAAAAATGTATAATCTTAATTTTTAGCTAAACTCGTAAAACCTTGGAATAGTTATTGTGTTGTCTTTTTCGATCGGGTTTAAAATTAGCTGTCAATGCAGTGACAAAACGCGGTGTAACTATTACAAAGATACAGAGTTTATTAGTAACGAGGTTAGATGTGTATGATAATTTAGCCAATGTGTTGAACAAATTAGCAAAATATATGGAAATGTATGATAGTTGACACAAATTTGTTTTAATTTTTACACCTTAGCTCGTCATAATTTATGGAACATGGATTTTCTTTCCTTTTCCGAGTTTTAAATCACCGTACTACCAACTTTTCTGTTAACCGCAATCATATACATACTCATCAATATAACTTAATATAACTTTTAGCAGGCTTATACATGGTCCTAATCCACACGAACGATTCGTGTATATATACGAAACCTATGTACCAGTTCCAGGACAAATATTTGCAGATCATGCAAAAGTTTGTCATACGACGAAATGGAACCAGCATCCTCGCTTTTTTGTTAAGCACTCACTGCACCACGAAGGTCATCATCATACGGAGTTATTTCCCCTTGTGGTCTGTTTGTAATTTCTGTTCATAACTTCATTTATCCATGGCAAGTGTGCGCCGACGCTGGTGAAGACTCCTGGCATACCAGGGATTCCGCAGCTCATGCCGTAACTGCTGACTGCTTGTAATAGGCCGCCGCATATTAGGGGCCCTCCGGAATCACCCTGAAAAATAATGTTAGATATTGTTGAAACTACCAGAACATATCCCGTTTATCATCGCACCGCGATTGATAGGGAATCCATCCTTTCTCCTTAGAGACAACGTGAGGCGCATCGTGAGGATCCAGAGGAATTTCCTCCTGTGAGCATTCAGCTTGTGGGTTGGACTGATTTAATGCACTTGGCAAATGATATTTTTATGCACACATAACTGTCACATTAGCAATGATCCCACATTAGATTTCCCTGTATCGTCGATATTGGGAACAGCGAGTACCATCACAGTTTCCGCTGAGGGAATTGAACAGGCAAAAGCGAAGGTTTTAGAATACCTACCTACGTAAAATATTTTTTCAAATACTTAGGACCACAGATGTAGGTATCCTAGGACTTTTCTTTTCAATTTCACCAGTCAAATAGGAAAGTTATCGTGGAATCGCAAGTAGGGTTCAGAAGTGATTTCTTTATTTCGGTCTAGGGTGTAAATTTGACCTTACTTGGCACGCATCAACGCCAGCACCCATCGCACACAGCATTCCACTATCTGGACGAGGGGCTACATACGGGCCCAGTCTTTCCAAGCAGTCGTCCAATGAGACGATGCTCATGGGGCCGGCTTGGAGCATCTCTGTGGCTTCCTTTACGAAGGGCTCTTTGAATCCATAACCGAATATTGTGCAATCACCTGGAAATAAAATAAGATTTGATTTATTCCAAAAATGCCCATACTACACCTACCTACCTTCTTATGCTAAACTTAGGCACTACCTTTATATATTTTTATTTTTGTCAGGAACACTGGCTGGCACTAAGTTATAGACTACTTTCCGTGCTAGTTAAAACTTTTGAATATGATTTCAAATGATCGAGTAAGTAACTCTCATTTTGCTTACATGGCCCAGACATTTAGTTCGAAAGAAGGAGGTTACCTGGAAAATTTTCCGGGAGTTTTTAAAATGGGTAATTTTATAGATTTCGATGTGTTCTTCCGAATTTCCACTTTGTCACCTCGTACGCCAAAACTATTGATTTAACAAAAAAAATTGTTATTACATAAATTGTAGGAATTTTTCTCTAGTCTCATGTTTTTATCGTAAATGAGTCGGAAAGGAGATATTCTCAAAAAATTGCTATTAGGCGCCATTTTTCAAATATGGCGGCATTTTTCAAAAACGGCAAAGCTACGGCGGCGAAGTTGAAATTTGGGCATCGAAATTTATTAAATTACACATTTTTAAAACTCCCGGAAAACTTTCCAGGTAAAACTACCAAATGATTGGACTAATAATAGTAAAAAAATGATGCGCGTGTGGGACCAGGCGCAGTGAAGGCAAATAATTATTACTTGCTAAATAAGATACGGTAAGTAGGGGAAGGTTGCGATCATTGGACCAGTGCTTTCATTGGACCACCAAGGTATTTCCAAAACTGTGCAAGCTAGCAACAACTAAACTTGTCGAAACGAGTCCATGGCGACTCAGTTGCACCCCCCTTTTATCTCAGTGACGCTGCGACACCTGGTGAGGAGTGACGTGTGTAAGTATGTTTGAGACGGTCAAAATCTAAAAATTTGACTCAGGACAACTTCATGTAAGTATCATTGTATTAATATTTGTCTGCGTGCACTATTAGGAAATATTCGACAATTTCATTGTGATTCTATGTCTGTTATTCAATTTTGTCCTGTCATGTCCATGTATTGTTTGGATTTATTTTTCTTAATTAGTACCTTGTTGCCATCAATGGACCGCAAGAGAGTTCCACCGTTGGACCGGTCCAATCATAGCAACTTTATACTGTAACTTTTTGCTCATAATTATGAGCAAAAAAACTATAGATACCTAACCGCAATTATTAATTTATTTTATTTAAAATTTCAGAATGCCTTCAAAAAAACTAAAATATTTTGCATGGAATGAAACAAGTATAAGCCTTGCTATAGAATCAGTAAGAAAACAAACCGTTGGTTTAAATGAGGCAAGCGGAATATATGAAATCCCGAAAGCAACACTAAAACGAGGATTAGATGGAGTCAACCAAAAAGCCATGGAACACGTCCAAATACCAGGATCTGAAAGTGACCTTCCTCCAGAACTAGAAAATGAGATGTGTAAGCACGTTCTTGAGATGGAAGGTTGCTTCCATCGTAGTGAGAGCAACAATACTTTTATACTTTTATATTGTTGATCTCACTATGATTTTGATAACTTGTCTTATTGATTATTGTATTATTAACTGAATAAAGAGTTTATTTTATTCTATATTTTTATTCAAAGTGCCAAATGTAAAATATAATTATAACTGTTAAATGTTTGATGGTATGTGTATGGTTTGTCTCTCCTCAAATGTCATAACTTGGTAATATTGATGATTATAATTAGTTGCCATGATTGGACCTCTAGAACAAATTTCTTGAAGTCCATTGATGGCAACCTAGTGGTTCAATGAAGGTGCCCATGGTCCAAAGAAGGCAACAGCCAAAGATTTAGGTTTCTTCGTATATATCAGAAAGTATTAGCCCGAATTGTTTGTGCGTTTAATTATAATAAATTAGGGTCGTAAGAAATAAAAATAATAAACCAGTTTCATTTAATTACTTATACATTTTGAGATATGAGGGCGTAAAGTTAAGTGGTCCATTCATAGCAACCTTCCCCTAAGGTTTTGGTAATTTTTTATGAAGAATTTGAACACAAATATCTTAACGCAGTTTCAAGTGACCGACTACAGTACTGATCAGTAAGTAATTAAACATAATCAGTTCTGATGATAAAATTATTACCAATAAGTAATTTCATTAAATGATGTCCTGCTGTTGAGAGTTTACAAGAGTGGTTTAGCTAGTAGGCGAGACACGACTTACAATAATTGCCACCTGGACGGGCTTATTTTATTATTATGGATCTAGATTCCATAATAAAATCGTGCTACATTCAACACACTCACTAATTTTGTAAATGATTTATTCCTAGCTACCTTAGTTGGTACACGTGAGAAATTACGGTAAACTAGTCGTCTCGGCCAAGGTGTTACTACACCTGCCAAGGATATCTAAAATAAACATACCTTAGCCGAAATAGACTAGACTTTGTAATAGGGCATGCGACAATTGTAATTTGTCTACCTATTACCTCACTGAAATATACTGCGTAGGTACACTATTACACTCCGTTGCTCTGAGGATTTTATAAATGATCCAAGATTACAAAAGTTATTAGAAAAATGACATTTTGGTGAACACAATTATCCTTTGCTTAATCTTTGTACAAGTACAATCAGCATAAAAGTCAGAATTAACAATTTTATTTTTAAAACCTCTAATTTCGGTAAACAAACATAACAATAGTGTCTTTTTGACAACCATCCTTGCTCTTGATTATAATATAATTTTCTTGACCAAATCCTTTCAATTTGATTTTGAGATCTTAAATTGTTTATAAACTTGATGTCGTGGACTGTACCTAGCCTTTCACTAAAATAAACAGATTTTCATGATCATTGAAGCACAAAATTACGTGCACATTTCAAGCACATGCAAAGTCTTGAACGTGTAACCTTGAACCTTCGCGATCACTGTAAATAATTACTGATTAAAATGAGTATTCATCGCGTATGTACATTTTTTCATTGTTATCCCGACGTTACGGCTTTGTTGCAATAGCCGTGGTCACGGGTGGACTGGAGACGTCGGGATAATAAAAAAGAGACACACGCGATAAATACCCGTGTTAATCAGTAATTATTTACAGTGATCGCGAAAGTTTAAAAAATACTAAAACGGTACTCGATTAATCCCGTATTTTATAACAATGATTTTAATTTTATTTTTTCAATAAATTATAATGACAAATCCATAGACAAATACAATTATGAATATTGGATTAATGAGTTACCTGACAATCCAAACGATGATTTCGGTAACATAGTGTCGTTGAGCCAGGCCGTGTCATCAAAGTCGGGGCTTATTCGGATCAGGGCGATATCATGCGCTCTCGAGTATCTGAAAGAAGCCGTATCAATTACTATGAATGAAACCCACCGTATTACCTACTGTACCTACTAATCCGAGAGGTTTGATTTAATAAAGTTATTTTAGTATTCAATAAAGTAAATTCGTATGCAGTTCCAGACGGCCCTCATTAGATAGAAAGATGATGTAAAACAACTACGAACATTATAGTAGGCGCATATGATGTATAGTAACATCTGACCACCGCGCGTGTTCATTAGTGAAATCAAATAGCGCGCGTTTCCCCGGTTTCCTGTTACACATTTCCGTCCCTTTTGCCTTTTGGGAGTGATTTACTCCCATAAACTGAGAGGAAAGATGTTACACATCAATAAAGGTTCCTGGAAGCCGTGTTAACTTTTGAGTGCAGGCCTCACAAGACCGTTTGACTTAAAATCCATGGGAGAGGTATCTGCTGAACAGGTTCACACATAGACGTCATATGGCTGATAATGATGTTAATATTAAATATCATGCATACGTTCTCAATAATCTCCAGCACTTGAATCAGCGTCGACCCACTCTAGTGTCGAAGATTTTAGGCTGCTTGAAGCTTCCGACATGACTTAACGACTACCTACTTATTATAGACAGCCATATCTACAAGTAGTGTAAGCTCATCGGCTTAGAACGACTAAGAAAGCAGCACAACGAGCGCAGCGCTACAAATGACATGTTGATGTTGATGATTCAAGAGCGGTAAAAAAAAAGAAAATGAGACTATTAGGTCAAATGGGACGTCAAATAAAAGGTCTTCATTAGTACATTTAGACTCCGTTTTTATTTTTAGTAAAGTTCTTATAGTTTTTGAGTTATTAGCCATAATAAAAACTGAACTTTGACAAAATTCACAGGGTACACCAGTGACCCAACAGAGCTGTAATTTGGTATACGTGTAGTTTAAGTAACACAAATATAGGCAAAAGTCTGAAATTAAGAATAACTGCAATTTGTAATCCAAAAAAGATTAACCACAATACATGAACTCCGGTTACCTGTAATTCGAATGAAACTATAAGTCAAGTTATTTGGTTATTTATTTCGTGAAACTATTTTGATAGTCAAGATTACAAATAATATTTTTTTGTTTTAATCGGAGACTCGCGAGATCTCAGTTCGGAGCGAACCACTAGTTAGTAAAGGTTACGTAATTAATGGAATTAATTCCGGGCTTTAGGTAAAAATAGGCGGTAGCTGTGCTAATAAATGAGTCTGAACCTATTAGTGCTGGAACGAATGGCTTGGTCGTTTTCTAGCAATCGTTTGGACTTCTACCCAAGGATAAATGTTCACTCATCAGTATACACCACCGACATTGATTAATGAGCTTTAGAAACTAATTACTTAGGTACGCGGTTAACACCGAAGCCACATCACATTCCTAACCCTATTCTAGATTTCCCATAATCTAACTTCCAAATAATTGACCAATGCTGCCATAGACAATTTTCATACATTTTTATTAAGAACTATAGCTTCCGCCCGCGGATTCACACGCGTGATTTGTCAATAAAAAGCAACCAATGTGTTAATCCAGGTTATAATCTACGTACATACCAAATTTGATCGAAATCTGTTCAGCCGTTACGACGTGATAGAGTAACAAACAAACATCCAAACTTTCGCATTTATAATACTATAGTGTGATCCATAGGCTTCGATACTAGTACCACCTGTGACTTACTATTTGAAGAAGTATGTACACTGTCGCGGTTATATTTTTTTTCTATTTATCGCTTTGAGCATTGCAATTCAGCGGGGCAACGTAGCCAGTGTCTTGGGAACAGTTCCGCTTGGGTACAGATCTGAGGTATTCGCCAAGTTACATTCGATTAGCGATGACATTAGTCGATAAGTCCGAAAATGTATGGGATTTGACACACGCTATGGAAATATCACGTGATATATCGACAATAAACCTATGTAGAAATCGAATCGATTGTAACTTGGCTGCTGGCCCTGAGGGCTTAGCCAAGTTACAGTCGATTAGCGATGACGCTAGTCGATACGTCCGAAAATGTATGGGATTTGACACATGCTATAGAAATACCACGTGATACAGCGACAACAAATGTATGTAGAAATCGAATAGATTCGTGGCGAATGTAATTTGGCTACGGGCCCTGGAGTAGTTGAGCTAAGTCTACAGATCGTTTGCTTCTGTTGTTTTGTTTTGTTGTTGATCGTTTTTGGATGACATGACTGTTTCTTTTGAATCTTTTAAGAGATATTTAAGTATTTGTGAATTCTTTCTGATAAAATAGTTTTTTTTTAATTTGTAATAGCACATTAGGACAACAAAGCGTACATACATAGAAAACCCTAGAAGGTTCACAGAGAAAATTGATATAAGTGTAATCTAAACACATAAATTATAATAAAAACTATTCAGACATTAATTATGTACAGTGTCTCTCAGTGCCATTCACGCACGTGATGAATGACGATGAAAAAATATGTGTTTTATTATTAGTCTATTTTTGTGGAGCTAATAGATGTTTAAATTGACGAATTCTTTTTCTTTCCTTTGTGAATGATCTACGATCGTCTTGTGTTACTATGTAAAAGCGTGCTATTTACTTACTAAAATAAATTTAAAACGTCCGAGGGTAAAGAATTGGTTAAAACAAAGGAAGGAACTTTCCCATTTACGCCTAAAACAATCATCCGACGACGTTTTTAACCCGACGTTTTTGTACGAGCCGTAAACCCACGATTTTACTTGTTGGTCGATCAGGGCCAGGGCCAGCCAGATCTTAAGAAATAAAATAAAAAAAAAACTTACATATCATGTAAATCGTTCTCAATTATCTCCACCACTTGAATTGGTGTCTTCTCACCACAATAGTTGTTTAAATGTAACACGTATTCCTCTGGACTGTGTTGAACACAATGTGCTGCCGTGAGCGCGAATTTCGAAGACAGGAGTGTAGCACCACAGAGATGTTGGTCGTCAGAAGCATTTCGTAGCGATGCTACGCGGGGTTGAGTCCCTGCAATTAAACAAATAGGATAAGTTCGTGTGTATGTAGAGTCGACCCGTGACCACGCCTGTTGCAACACAGCCGAAACGTCGATATAACAAATAAAAAAGATACATACGCGATGAATACTCGTTTTAATCAATAATTATGTACAGTGATCGCGAAAGTTTGAAAAATACTAAGTTCGTATGTGTTAATGGTTCATTCTGGTTTCGGAATTTTTAAGGTAAATCTATAAATCATAATAAAAAAACTAGGAGCCTTACAGTAGTCGCATATGATGTGCAACATCTGACCACCGCGCGCGCTCATTGCTCAAATCAAATAACGTGCGCTTCCCCGGTTTCCTGTTACACATTTCCGTCCCTTTTGCCAAAACCACTCCCACAAACCGAGAGGAAAGATGTTACACATCAATAAGCTGCCCGCCCGCGGCTTGCACGCGTGGTTTGTCAATAAAATCATTACCCTTCTTCTACGCAGTCAGGTAAAAAGTAGCCTATATCCTAATTCCGCTCCTAATCTATCTATCTGTATACCGTTTAGTCGTGAAAACGTAACAAACAGAGAGAGTGTTACTTTCGAATTTATAATATTAGTATAATACTGGACATTTCACACGGCGCTATCTAGCTGCAAACTAAGCAAATGACATACTCGTACTTATAATATTAAAGAAACACACAATAAACAAATAACTGTAGAACATGCAAACATTTATACCACGGCGGGAATCGAACCCGGTACCTCCTGGGTTAGCCACTGCGCCAAAGTCATCTAAACGGTGCTTCTCTTTGGCAATGTTGCACGGCAATATCGACGCCCAAAGACATCTAATCTAATCAATTATTATTGCAAACGAGCTTCCGACCGCGCACGCGTGGTTGCTCAATAAAAACTGATATAATAATAATAATCATGAGTTTAAGTTTATGAAGCATCAACCCGATAAGAATCTATGTTATATAGATTATTTTCGTATACGTGTAGAGAAAAGGTTAGAAAGGGGGTAATGCGGGACGTCAGTGCAGATCTTATTCCCCCCCCCCTAGAATTAGAATTAGTGTAAAGATAACTTTATACCCCTTTTTAAGCTTATTGCGCACACGGAGAAGTGAGAATTGCATAGTAAACTCCATGAAGAATTTTGTCATAGTTAAAATTTTAATGTAGAAAATAAAATTAATGAATTATGATCGAATTTCGACCACGATCACTGGCAACTAGTTTGATTAATTGTTTATATTCACCTACAAACTTTTAGGACCGCAAGTCCTTCGTAGCACAGAAACCTCTACGCCGTAGCACGTAGCACCGGGCTACAATCCACGATAGTGATGAGAATTCGATTTTAAAACTTTTCCCATTACTTATAGTGTCTGACAAAATGATATACAATATGACCTGCCTGTGATTCAATCTTTCATTCCTGGTCAAATAGCCTTATGACTATTGGGTCGGGATGCGAATGAACGTTTTAACAAAATACATGTAATGTCCCTAACCTAGATATTTAAATTTATATACCTACTAACATAAATGGACTTGTAAACCACTATTGTCTGATTTAATAAACGAATTTGTTTTAAAGATTATTTTATAACTTATTTTATGATTTTTGAAGTGAAAACTTCTTAACGCACGTTGAGGCACGTTGAGCATTTTTTGGGATGGGAAAAAACCATTGAACTCGTGACACTGTTACCGTTACCGACACCTACAAGTAGTGAAAACTTCTTTAGGCGCGTTGGATATTTTTTGAGATGGGAAAAAACTATTGAACGCGCGATACTGTTACCGTTAGGCTAAGTTCATATGACTGCGCAGTTCCGCGCGGTACCGCGCGTTCATTAAACTTGGCCTTACCGTAACCGACACCTCTTTATATAAGTATCTCGTAATTGTTCAAGTTCTCACTTCTACCAGCACTCACGGAGTGCCACTTTTTTTAAGCATTGGTTTTATATTTGCATATTATTTGTACCTATTCAGGTGACACTTACTCTTAATCCACGCTAGTTTTTTGATTACATGAATTGTTGTTAACTTTGTTGGTAAAACTAGTAAATAAAAAATAAATTACACAAAGGTTAGCTGGAAGGGAAATTCACTATAACAATACTAGCTGACCCGCAAACGTTGTTCTGCCATATAAATTATCAAAGAAATCAAATGCAGAATCAAATGTCAAAGTGACACGACACTTCATTTAAATGACTTCACGTCAATGAACGACGGTCAAATTATATGGATACTAGCTGTTGCCCGCGACTTCGTTCGCATTACACTACTAAATGTAACCTAGAAATAAAGCTAAACTCGCTGTTGCAACTTGACTTGACACCCAATTTTTATCCCACGGGAACTGATTTATGAGATAAATGGTAGCCTATGTGGTAATCCAGATTACAATATACGTTTATACCAAATTTCATCGAAATTGGTTCAGCCGTTAGGACGTGATTGGGTAACAAACAAATACCCAAACTTTCATATTTATAATACTAGTGTGATTGTTCATAAAAAAATACTAAAACCGCTATTAAAAATGGGGGGTCGGGTTAGGAGGGTGAAAAGACTTTACGACCTATTCTCGTACCTACTAAATATACAAAAAAAAAAATCATTAGAATCGGTCGACCCGTTTCGGAGGAGTGTGACCACTAAAAGCGTGACACGAGATTTTTATATATTAGAAGATTAAGTTTGCCTATGCACATGCCTTTGTCATCATACTCGTAGCGTCCAAACGGATGGATAATTGTTCATTACTGAGATAGCTAAAAGTTTTAAGCCCGGGGAAGCACTGCCACCATACCTATTTCTATCACCTGTGTTTCGCTTTGAAGGTTGCTAGTTAAATTACGGGTACATGAGGCCTTATACCTGTATGCCTCAAGTTGATAGACGCAGAGCAGTGCATCGTTTGTATGTTTAGCTAAAATTTGTTTACAGAGTGATTTGACAGACTTGAAAGTAACTTTGAACAGTTGTTAAGCGTTTTACTTACGATATTTTCAAGTTACAGAATATCAAATAATTACCTTGATTACTATGAAGAGTTTGGAGCTGTACCGAATGTCACATGAGATATTGCATACGTTGCTATTGATTTGTCGCGTTTTGTCTCTCCGTCGCGGTACTCCAGTGAGAAACAGCCTTTATTTTAGTACCTTTCTTAACTAGAGATTTAAATATTCTTAACTAGCTGTTGCCCGCAACTTCGTACGTGTTACACTACTAAATCTGTAGTTAACCTAGAAATAAAGCTAAACGCGCTGTTGCAACTTGGCTTGATGTCCCATTATTATCCCATGGGGCCTGATTTATGGAATAAAAAGTAATTTATGTGTTAATCCAGGTCTACGTACTACGTACATACTAAATTTCATCGAAATCGGTTCGAATCGGTTGAGTAACAAACAAATAAATAAACAAACATCCAAACTTTCGCATGTATATTATTAGTGTGATTTATTCCACAACCCAAGAAAATACTTCAGCAGCCCTGTAATTTAACAGGAGAGGTCGCAACTATCAGCGTATTCCACGGCTTACAATGTTAGCCATTAAATGTACCCACAAAGGGTCGCTCGGATAACGTACGATTTTACGACACTCGTAAACAGAAATGTTATGCGTTGTTTGTTATGTGTAATAAAATTAAATGTAGGTAAGTATGTGTATTCATTTGGGAATCTTTTCTTGAAAAACATAACCTACCCAAATTAGATTGGCAAACGTATAGAAACGCGGGACTAAAGAAAAATTACTCACCCTTGACCTTACCTTGACCTTTGTTAAAAAAAAAACGTTTTCTGAGACTAAAGTCGTAAACAAAGTCTCAGAAAAAAGTTAATTTTACTGCGTAGATTTACTATAAGTGATTGAGAGACGTTTCGATATTAGGCAAACGAACATAGTCTTATGACTCTTATGTCAACATATCTAATATGTTGATTATCAAATATATCATAATTATGTAGAGATCGCTTTGAGCAATAAGGCTGCCCATTGTACCACCATGTATAAGTCTTTAAGTTTTCTAGGTTAAGTTATTGTAATTTGGTGTAACAATAAATTATTATCTATCTATCATGAACGGTTATGCTTGGGTCCCAGTTCTTTCGATCGAATAACGATCTACAGAGTGCTTCGAAACATATATGTTAACCCGAAAAAGAGTTATTCTAACTATGACCCTGATCAACTTTTCATCAAAATAAAGCCAAAAGCATATTTTTCTTAAGGAAAAAATACTAATTACATAAATCTCATCTGGTTCGTAATATTTGGTCAGATGAAAAATCTTTAAATCCAAATATTTCGTGCACGTTTTCATATCAGTTCTTTCTAGGCAAGTTGTTCTGTTTAAATTTGCTTATTTTGGGGTAAATTTGGGTTACCTTAATTTACCCCAATTTTTTAATTTTTTCAATTCAATATTAAAAAAAAAACAACAATTCGTAGAATAAACCTTGTTCACGGAATGAAGTTAATAATCCCCTGTATAGGTAGACGTCTGATGCATCCTGTATAGCCATAACAACTTTATGTGTACCTATCCAAAAATCAGTGTTTGTCATTTATGACTAAAAATGAGAGAGATAACGGGAAACCTCTTTTTGATTGTTTTTACTTCTCCTAAGAACCCGCGTTTTGGACTATATGCCGTTGAATCCCGATGTATTTTAAATACCTACCTTATGGAAGTAGCTGACTTTACAGCTGTATAATAAAATGCAAACGTAAAAACTTTTACCGCAAATAACTTCAAGCCCACCAACAACTCTTTTGATTCTTCCCGTTTCAATAACGCACAAACATATTATATAAAAAAGAAAAACTGAAAACACTCGATCACTTCTAAACATTTCTAATCGATAACTTAAACTGTACCTAAAAATTCCTCAACTACTTACATTTAAAATAGACAATTACTTTTGTAGTAAATCGTGACGAAATTGTATTTTATGTGTACAGATGTTTATACGAGCGTAGATACCTAATTTATAATGTTACCATTTCTTTTGATAAATGAAATGAGTGAATATGTATCAGTTTTGTAGAGCAATACTCTACAAGTCATAAACTAGATATGCAAGTACTTTTCAAATAATTACTATTTACAGCAATTTTGTTTCTCACAATTAATGGTAATAAGAACAGCGATTGGATTGACATGTAGGATGCTACATATAAATTCACTCATTGTTCTTCGAGAGCATTGGTGGTGGTTGCAAATCACAAAACTGTATGGAGCCGGCAAATGGAGCGATCAAAGATCAGCAAATGCGATATTACACAGCCAAACATCAACGGAAAGCTATACTAAGATAAAGTGGCACAAATTAGTATGACTTTGCCGATGAGTGCGCTTAAAATAGAATATCTATAATTGTTTAGTGTTATTGTTGTGGGATGCATGTGATGCCAAATCGTAGCGACAACAGACAGGTGGGAGCTCAGCGGCGGTTTATGTAAGGTGAGGGCGTTCGCGGCCGGCGGCGGCAGTGCCGTGTCGACCGCGCCACACCGCGCCTCCCAGCCCCATACTATGGAGCGGCCCAGCGGAGACAGCCCGCCCGGCTCGCCCACCACCAGCGCGCCGCACTCCCGCTTCGGCGACTTCTGCAACGCCATCTCCGACACCATCTCGGTAGGTCGACACTTGCACGCGGCCCGCATCCGTACAATCGCATTTTTGGCGCCGATTTCTCCTAATTAATAAAAAGTGTCACGTTCGCACGTGGTTCTCGAGGTCGCTAGCCCTCGGTGCGAGCGAACCCAGAATATAAGTTATGGGGGAGTAAAAAAATATAAACAAGTTTATTATTAGAAGCTCGTTGAGGCCGGGTCGCGCATTCGTGATTTGTCCGATGGTGATCTACCGAAATACCCCCGCATTAAACGACGTACAAAGGCCGGCGACTCACTCGTGTTAGCTCAGCAAGCCCGTCTCCACGACCGCCGGTCCCCGCGTCCATAACAATCCGCGGTTGCATCCTTGACGCCGGTGTCGCTGCAACTCTACATTTTCGGCTTCAAACAACAAACAACCAAAGCCTAGGTACACTTAAAAATCTATATTGCTTGAAAACTTGAACGCACTTTTCCTTACCGCTCTCGATACTAAACATATAAATAAACCAGTGACTACAATCGGTGATCAAAGTGATAGTGATCTTAAAGTTTCATTGGTTTTGAATGTGATGTGTCCGTGTTGCGGGAACTGACATGCATGTTTGGAAAGGTGTGCGGTTGTTTACTCACGGCATTGTAGATTATTTGGTTTATATGAGTTTCCAAATGAATGCCTTTGACTCTGATTATGTTTATTTTAGCAGTAAAAAGCAGAAATAATAATTTAGATTTTGTGACTGCTAACGGACACTGCAATTTTGCTATGACTATCGTTTTTATGTGTACAAAATTCTTTAAAATTTAAATCGATTATAATAAATATTAATGAAAAGTTGTATCTAGGTACATGATTTAGTTACATGTTAACATTAGATCCATGAGCCTAAACTGTAGCTTATATCGAATTTAGTTATTTTTTAACAAGTGCTAAAAAAATACGAGGAATAGTGCATAGTGCCCGTTTTAATAACTAATGGTCCATACCACTTGCGAACTATTCCTGAACGTTCAAACTTTGCGACCTAATCATTCGAAAGTTCAGAAGCGAACATCCAAGGCAGTTTTAGTTTGACCTCATCGATCGGTTATGACCCTGACGCACCCTTTCTTCGGGGTGTGCATCCAATAATCCTAGGGCTTCAGATCGTAATGAGGTTTTAAGCTTGTTTAAACTTCGGTTTTTTCAGAATTTAATAAAACCTAAGAAACACAAACGCAGACGAACGATACTGAAATCCTAATAAAGTTTATGTTAAGATTTGTACATGTTGAGGTATTTATTTTATCTGTAGTTATATAGTAAAGTTATCCGTCGCTAACAGGTAGCCCTCTGCCTATGCATGTTTAATTATTGAAATAAAAGTTAGTAGAAGGATGATTTCCAAAAAGTTTTTATTGCACGTCGTGTATTTATATAACCAAACTTTTTGGAAATCATCTTTCTGCATTTTTTTATTTTAATTGTTAATCAAGATTTTCAGTTAGTGACGCTGCTGTCTGGTTATTGTATGTACAGACATCAACACTAACCACAAAAATGAATAATGCACTTATTGCTTTTTTGATAATTTTTTATAAGGCGGTTTTATAAAATTGTTCACTCGCCGTTAGGTATTTTTTTTTATAAATATTGCTGGACATTTCACACAGCGCTATCTAGCCCCAAACTAAGCGGAGCTTGTACTATGGGAACCAGATAACTGATAGAATACTTATATACTTTTTTTTTGTAAATACATACTTATAATATATATAGAGAAACAACCATACCCGAAACAAATATCTGTAGAACATGTAAACATTTGTTCCGCGGAGGGAATCGAACCCGCTACCTCCTGCGTCTCAGCCGGCTATTCGCCCACTGCACCACGGAGGTCGTTGAATATTAGAATACCTAGATTATTTTAATTTCTAAGAATTCATTTTAAAGATTTTCTGACAAATATTGACCATGCATTACAAACTTCATCTATTTTTAACACCTGCCCCAATGCGTGGGTTCTATTGTTGAAAAGCATCGCGGTTTTGCGAAAAGCGTGTTTTAATTTGAATTTGTAGGAGTCATGTTCATTGTTAGGGGCTAGCAATTGGGCAGTGCGTGTGCGATTATAAATAGAGGATAGACACAATCGAGAAGTCGGCTACTGCTCCTGCTATTTCTGATCGGAACTCTCCCGTAATCAAGACTACAGCCGGCTTCGGAGACGATGAACACGCACTGTCATTGGGGTCGCATTTTTAGAACGATTCGTATCAAATTGCAGTGTTTTGTGAGTTAAATGCCTGGTTTTTCTTTTTGCTACATTTTATTGCGCTTTTAATCTCTGTTTAGTTTTGCCACGTGGTTTCGAACCTAACACGCAATCATGTTTTGATGTTATTTGACTTGATCAGGTTTTGTTACTCGGGTTATAGTCCTAAAATCTCCCTTATCTGCCGTTAAGCAAATCTACATTATAAAACATATCGAACTCTTACTCGTATCTAAAAGTATCTCGTTCCAGAATATAAATGATAGAGGCTCGGTCGTGAGGGCCATAGTGGAATATCAATGCCCTGTCTTACAGCTGTTTCATAGCCTTGACCCGAATCAAACGGTCATTGACTCCTGTAGGTATTTCATAATACATTTTGTATACACAATCTCATTAGAGTATAATTGAGGGGCAATTAATAGTATTTTTCCATCACTCATGCTCTGAAAGTTGGTCATTGTTAACTCGATGTGTAAATGTGATTTACGAACCTAGGGGCGTATGTAAATTTGTAAATAGAATGATGCTCATTGCATTCATATTATGCTAGGATGAAATATATTACAATCTCCATGACAATCCCTTATTCCTGTTTAAAAATAAAAGAGGCCACATTCATAATATGCTACAATGAAAGAGGCCATTGTTCAAAAGTGAAAAAAAAAACAATGGATAACGGAGACGCCATTTCTTTTTGCAACAAACTGTTATTAAAATACGTAAAAGTTAAGTGTTATGCCTACTCAGGTGTAAGCGATGAATAGTATCAAAATATCTCGGGATACAATAGATCGCTTACAGCCCTGTCCCTTGTATCAATGTACATTGTATTAATTGAAAATATGATCATCCACATCATTGATAAGCTTCAATTTTCTTTTGACGACCTCCATGGTACAGTGGGCGAATAGCCGACTGAGACGCAGGAGGTAGCGGGTTCGATTCCCACCGCGGCACAAATGTTTGTATGATCAGATAGATATTTGTTCCGGGTCTGGATGTTTTTCTATGTGTTATAAGTATGTATTTACAAAAAAAAGTATATAAGTATTCTATCAGTTATCTGGTTCCCATAGTACAAGCTCTGCTTAATTTAGGGCTAGAGAGCACTGTGTGAAATGTCCAGCCATATTTATTTATTTTATTTATTTTTAATTTGAATGGGTTATTTGTATTCTACGCGACCCAAAAAATAGGCAATAGGCTTTCACTACGTACTAGGAAGCTTCAGTGTGGCGATAGGGATATCCCTTTATAGGGATAGAGGGTACCGAGGGTACCATGCAATGGCATATCCTAAATTCCACAGCTCCTAAAGAAGCCTTCCTGGAAGAAAAAGTTTTCAAATAAAATGTTCAACGCAAAATATGATTTACGATACTCATATTTAAATATGCATTTGCGACAAGGTGATAGAGCTTGTCGACGCGTAACAGTAATAAATCAAAAATATTACAAATCTGACCGAACCTTGCCGTGTTACCATGAAGAATCTGACAATCTTTACATAGTATAAAATGAAGTCGCTTCCGCTGTCTGTTCGCTTAGATCTTTTAAACTACTCGACGGATTTTAATGCAGTTTTTAGCAATAGATAGAGAGATTCAATAGGAAGGTTTATATATATAATACACACTCTGTTTGTTTGTTATCTTTACACGACTAAACGGCTGAAATTTTGCAAGGAGATAGATTATATCTTGAGAAAGGGCATAGGCTACTTTTTAGCCAACTGCGCAAAATGAGGGTAAAGTTTTATTGAAAAACCATCCGTGCGAAGCCGCTGGCGGGTCAGCTAGTTTAAAATAATTCTCTTTTGAGTTTATTTGGAAATAAGCCAAGAAAAACTAGGTTTATGTGAAGATATCAGTAGCGAGTATTACATACCCCTACACTTGTCTTGTCTTCTTGTCTAGTTTCAGGATATGTAAACTACGTGAAATAATTTTATTTTTATTTATTTATTTTCGAAACACTTTGTTACTGATATTTTTGTAACATAACATTTTTGAATGGCTTATAATAAGTTTTCTCTCCAACTGCCCTCTTACTTACCTCTACTACATTCTTTAAATGATATTGTACCTAATTTTTACGCTATTGAGTATTTCTGACAAAATGTACCTACCTCATCCCTATGTATTTTGAAAATACTATATCAGCGAATAAAGATTACACAGATGAATAATATACTTATATTTTGTCAAAATCAGTGTTCTGCTATGAGTCAAGTGTCTTGTAGTAGCCGTATACAGTCGTAAGATAATTGAGTAGTTTCATTCTAAAATGAGATCAAACTAAATCCATGAACCATATTTTCCACTGAAGTACACGACGATGTGCGGGATTTTATAAATTGTGCTTCTCTGATGCTGTAACACCGCGTGATTGCGTCGACCGGCACGAGTTTGTGTGTGTGCAGGTATATACTTTTTTTTTCCAATGTGGATGGATGGGCCAATATGAGAATTAAAACAAGAAAAACAGGTACGAGACGATACGAGTATTCTTGTAATACAACCCTAAAAAGTATACTATTTTTTGTCCTGTTTGTGCGTACGTCATTTTCAAGTATATAAGTATTCTATCAGTTATCTAGTTCCCATAGTACAAGCTCTGCTTAGTTCGTGGCTATGTAGCACTGTGTAAAATGTCCAGCAATATTTATTTATTTTATTAATACTAAATGTGGTTATCTTGGTGGTTATATTATCTTTTTTGCAACCATTTGTAAAAGCATACTTCTTCCAAACCTACAATGTGGTTTGTATGGAACAATTTCAATATTGGATTGAATGATACAAAGACCATTCGCACAAAGCGGTTCTCTTCGACCTTTATTATGCGCACCGCCAAAGAGTGGAACGCCTTGCCAGTCTGTGTTTCCTGATAGCTACAACCTGGGTATCATTAAGTCGCGAGTGAATAGGCTTCTTGTTTGGTGTACCATCGTAGACTGCACCATCGCGTACCATCAGGCGAGATCGTGGTCAAACGCAAGCCTATAATGTGTATAAAAAAAAAGATTCTTGTATCGCTACGGGTAGAGACCTCAGTTATCTGTTTATAATTTTACCATGTTTTCTTAACATCGAGAGTCCTTTGCCAAATTCTACGAAACCGCAACAAGGTTTAATTTAAAATGCGCTGACAGCACACAAACGGTGTTTCTAATTAGCAAAGAAGAGGTTGGTAATGAGATGGACAGCGATCTTTAGAATATGGATCTAAAGTATGCTAGGCATTTACAAAAATAGAATTAAATGAGAATTTTCGATAATAATTTGGTCACGCAAGAGACGTAACTGCATCGAAAGTGTTTGTAAACTGTGAATGACATTCATATTCACTGCGACTTTATCTGCAACACAATCGCGAGACAACATCAGTTTAAACATGCAGTCACTAAAGTCGCAATACAGAAGCGATGTTAATTAATATAAATATCTGGCCAACTTGAACACGTAAAAGGTTAAACGGTTGTATAACGATGTGTTAGTGAACTTTAGCCCAGGCGATCAAATTACAATTACCTGAGTTGTAACCATTAGTGGCATGAGTTCGACGGTCTACTTTCCCCGATAACGATAAAGTTGCTTCGAATAACTAGAGCTCACGGTATTTTTGTGCAAAGTGACTGGTTTTCTATGCTGGAATTCATTTTGGAGAAAGAATGTTAAAAGCTGAGAAAATATTATAATCATCGGCATACGTTATATTTTAGTTATCTATATTAAAACATAGTATAATAATAATATTATAAAAAGGAAATATTTGTATTTTTGTATGTTTGTAACGAATAAACTCAAAAACTACTTGTCCGATTTCTAAAATTCCTTCACCATAAGATTAATACATTATCCCTAAGTAATATAAGCTATATTTATTACTAAAAAATGTAGGGATCCCTTCAACTTCAATAATGTAAAAAAATAGCCATAAAAAAAGTTTAAAAAATAAATGTCCACCCGTGCGATGCCGGGTCGGGCCGCTAGTTACAGATGTAGTCCATCAACAAGATTTTAAGATTCGGAATCTAACTGTCTTATCATAAAAATCATTAAAATACTTACATATATACATTTTTGTATGGTTGTGGTGCCTGACTGATTAATACAGCTTAGAGCAAAAAAAATTAAGAACATGCTGAGCCAAACTCCTTTTTCGGCAGAGGGCTTTAGATACTAAGCATATTGTTCGGAGTTTCTATGACATTTACATTGTAATTTATTTTCTGTGTGTTTGTTACTTGTGCCGGAAGAAAATAATTGTTTTATCTATAGATCTATATTTACACAACACAGAAAAACAATGTCTGCCAAAAGATCTTTTATTATAATAATAAATCACTATTCAAGAAAATCTAGACAACAAACACGTTTACGCTACTGCAGTGCTAGTTTTCTGAGAAGCCACAGTAGTTGGAAACACCGTTTGTTACAATAACCTTTTTTTTACCATCCCCACCACAATAAAGACTTATAGACATGTATTATTAGTACATTGTTATACAAGGGATATAAGCGAACTATTGTAAACCCAAGATACTTTGGCGTACGAGCGAGGACGCTAATCGAGTGTGTTATTGATTGTTTACACCCGAGTATAACACATAACTTTTTATCACGAATGCAAGGAAAATAAAATAGTTGAAGCAAAAAAAAAATTGTGTTTTCGGTATCCATTGCTTTTTTCACTACTAGACTATAGCTTCTTTCATTTATTAGAAACTAGCTGACTCGCTCGCGGCTTTGCACGGGTAGTTTTTTAATAAAACATTACCCTCATTTTGCGCACTTGGCTCCTTGCAAAATTTCTTTGTGTTCTGTGTGGCACCAATAATCTATAATAAAACACCATCAACAATAAGAGGCAAGGAAAGCGTCATGGAGTTTAAGCATGCCCTCAACAAATTGCTTATAGGAAAAGCATATTATTCAGTCGACGAATTTTTAGTAGATAAGAATTTTTAATACATTATTTTTTGTTTTAATATTGTACGTCCGAAACGGATAAACTGTGCAACTAGCTAATATTTAAGACCTTTGTTGTACAACAGTTTAACAATAAAATATTTCTGACTCTGATTCTATTTTAAAATTTACTTAAGTATAGCATTAGAGCCGTAAATCGCATTTATAGAACCGTTATCGAGTCTACCAACTGAACATGAGTAATGAAAACGAATTTTGCACTGAGAACTGACAAATAATTATGTGCGTAAGGAAACAATGAGCAAAGCGTGACAAATGGACACTGGTACTGGACACACGTATATTACGTACTTTATTGTGTAGTCATTATACAATATTCAATTGTGTATTTTATTATGTGTCGTTTGATCAAATCACTGTTTTATTGTTCAAGTTTACGGACAGAGTAACTACTTTCTTAAAGTTTGTGTATTTTGTGTGCTCTGTTAAGGGATCTATCAAGAATCTTCCTGAGTAATAACTTTCATGATCTTTTCCAGGGAATGGCTACCACATCGAGAAGTAGAAGAAAAGTGAGTACATTTTATATTTATTTTTACCGCTGCAGAGTATACCTTGCGTAAAATTTGCGTGAGACCCTGATAAAACTGGTATACTGGCTATATGCATAATGTTAAACACCTAGATAACCGGTATTTACAGAAAAGTGCATTCACAATAAAAACTAGAAACAAATGTTTAGAAACATACAACTTACAGATTTATAATATTAGTAGATGGATCCCAAAAGACTTTTTATCTTCTCCGGCAGATAAATGCATTCATGTCGGTCTATTTTTGTTTTGTTAGTATATTTCACTAAATTATGCGCACTATAAATTCCTGAAAGTATTCTTTATAGTGACTTAAGTATTTAAACGGACCCAATTTTTCCTAATAATATTGAGTGCTAGACTTTATAAAAGCTTGAGACCACTTGAGACGCAAATGTCAAATGATTCCTGAATATATTGAAGCTATTGTACTTCAACGTCAAAGAATGCCAATACCATTTCTTTGAATAGCGATAAAGGAGGCAATCGCTAACGTCGATGTGAAATTCCGAAGTCTCGGTCGGCATTACTGTCTCCGTCATTTCTCGGCAGAAATGTGTGGAATCCTTCAAAAGCCGTCGCCGACGACTAAGGACTGAAATATGCACCATGTGTTGTCAACATATCTCAACACAACAATGTAATTTGTTTAAAGAATTCCTCAACTTAGTTTTGGTCATCCACTTCCAGTGGTTTCGTAGGAAAGTTGTTAATTGTTTACGTTGTTGTAGTTTGATGTCATAATTTAATTGTCTCGGTTAAAAAGTTTATTGTTGGTAGTTTTCGCAAAAATCTAAATATGTCTATATCTTTTTATCGTGTTGACTCAGGACCTTGATTTTTATAACCTAATAGGGACCTCAGTATCTGGTACAACTTTCAACTTGCTAGTGAAAATCGGTGGTGACACACGGACAGACGGACAAGAGAGTGATTTTATAAGGGTTCCTTTTTTACCTTTTTATATGGTACGGAACCCTAAAAATAAATAAATTCCGTACTCTACCCGTCTGAACAGAAAAAATAAAATAATATTTTGAGATATATATTTGCAAATTCCTGAATTTACGTTTCCGGCACCACTTTGTGTAGCTATAATATATTGTTACGCTGTTACACAATAAGAAATAGCCGAAATTTCTCGAAGGCTTTTGTCTTACCTGCTGTGTTATTGTTTGCGGTTGCGCAGGATGGGGATTGGTCATTCTGTCGAAACACCGACCGTTTTCCTGGAACGTTCGAGATCGTTCTAGTGTACTGCATTGTGTGCGATATAAATAGGTCGGAGAGATGGCCGGACAGTCAGTCTGGATTTTGCTATACGTGCGAACATTTCGGTGACTTTAAGTGGTGCAACAGTGGTGTGAATTAGTGTGTTGTGATTACGTGTGACCAAGTTCGTGTATTCATCGTTTTAGTGTTGAATTAAAGTGTTATTTTGGTTAGATCGATTCCCATTATTTTATCCCGAACTCTCAGCTCGTAACAATATGTTATAATGGTCGGATATTTGGACGCATTTTTATCTAAACTTTAAAGTTGGCTAGTATGGATAGCACTTTTTTATCGAAAAAATTCCGGGATTCAAAAATTTATTACGTGTTATTTTCTTTTTTTTTCTACTAAACCTACACATCCCTTAAAGCTGTATAGGTTTTTATGGTATGTCATTATCCCTCATATAGTCTAAAGAAATTCACATTCTATGAAAAAACGCACACTTTGGCACATAGGTATACATAATGCCTTGTTACAACGTAATATGGTTGCTTTTCCCTACTTTTACTGTCAGTAATTTTTGATGAAGCGAAAACCACCTTGTAACAAGTGTCAGATCGGGCCTATTAGACCTATTAAGAGTGCGAGTGAGATGGCAAATTCTACCTGCTTAATATATAACGTCAAATTAATATGCATCGAATCCCGCGATTCCGTGATTTTATTTTAAATAAAAATATTCTAAGAAGCCGCTTCCATAATTTGTTACCCGAAAATCAACTTTAGGTAAATATGCATTATATTATATAAAGCTCGATTACCACTGACTGACTGACTGACTGACTGACTGATTGACTCATTGACATGTTTGTTCTCCCAGATGCCCCCTCGTAGGGTGAAAATGTTTGGTGGGATCGTATAGAGGGAGTTCCGATGAGTTGGGAATAAATCCTAAAGTACCCCTTTTGTCCCCCATTCGCTCCCATCGACATCGTATCTCGGAAAGTATAGGTCTTACAGCGTTGGTGCAAAAACTAATGTTGCAGAGGACATTTTTTTATATCCGGTTCCATGAAAAAAAAATTGTCTTTCATACAAAAAAAAAATTGTCCCATACAAAATATTTCTGTATGAATACCGTAAACCGTATATTTCGTTTGCCGTAATTTTCATACTGTTTTTGTAGGGAGCCCATGGCTTATGTGTACTATAAAATTACTGTAAATTTGCTTGATTCTATATAATGGCGGTGGAGGGACATGAGATAACTTTCATAGTTTTTGCAAAGGTCATCATCATCATTTTGGAACATAAAATTTTTTTTTTTTTTAGTATGCAACGTTCATCATGTTTATTTTGGATTATCATTTTTTTTTCAATTATGCTTCATCCACAATGATCACTTTGGAACGTCAATTATTTTTTTTTTATTATGCAACATCCACTGTGATCATTTTGGTACATCATTTTTTTTAATTATGCCTCATCCACAATGATCACTTTGGAACGTCAATTTTTTTTTATTATGCAACATCCACTGTGATCATTTTGGTACATCATTTTTTAATTATGCCTCATCCACAATTATCACTTTGGAACGTCTATTATTTTTTTTATTATGCAACATCCACTGTGATCATTTTGGTACATCATTTTATTTAATTATTCTTCATCCACAATGATCACTTTGGAACGTCAATAATTTTTTTTTTATTATGCAACATCCACTGTGATCATTTTGGTACATAATTTTTTTTAATTATGCCTCATCCACAATGATCACTTTGGAACGTCAATTATTATTTTTTTTTTTATTATGCAACATCCACTGTGATCATTTTGGTACATCATTTTTTTAATTACGCCTCATCCACAATGATCACTTTGGAACGTCAATTATTTTTTTTATTATGCAACATCCACTGTGATCATTTTGGTACATCATTTTTTTAATTACGCCTCATCCACAATGATCACTTTGGAACGTCAACTATTTTTTTTATTATGCAACATCCACTGTGATCGTTTTGGTACATAATTTTTTTTAATTATGCCTCATCCACAATGATCACTTTGGAACGTCAATTATTTATTTTTTTATTATGCATCATCCACTGTGATCATTTTGGAACATAATTTTTTTTAATTATGCCTCATCAATCTCATCAAATCTTAAATCGCTCGTATCTTCTAAACGGGAAGAGTTACCCCCAGCAAACTTTTACAAAATATTGGTACTAATTTTTGGTGGAATAGTTTTTTTAATACCATCATTGCCCTTGAGATCCTTTTTGAATGCTTCTCTTACTTCGTCTTCCACTTTGAATGCTTCTTTCACCTCAATATTCTCTATTTTTGCTTCTTCCACTTTGATATCCTTTTTAATTGCTTTTTCTACTTATATATTTTCTTAATTGCTTCTTTTACTACAATTTCCACTCTACAAAATTATGGGTTTTAATACAAATCTTAAATCGCTCGTATCTTCTAAACGGGAACAGTTACGCCTAGCAAACTTTTACAAAATATTGGTACAAATTTTTGGTCGAATATTTTTTTTATTACCATCATTGATCTTGACATCCTTTTTGAATGCTTCTTTCACCTCGATATCCTCTATTTTTGCTTTTTCCACTTTGATATCCTTTTTAATTGCTTTTTCTACTTATATATTTTCTTAATTGCTTCTTTTACTACAATTTCCACTCTACAAAATTATGGGTTTTAATACAAATCTTAAATCGCTCGTATCTTCTAAACGGGAAGAGTTACGCCTAGCAAACTTTTACAAAATATTGGTACAAATTTTTGGTGGAATAGTTTTTTATTACCATCATTGCTCTTGACATCCTTTTTGAATGCTTCTCTCACTTGGTCTTCCTCCTTGAATGCTTCTTTCACCTCGATATCCTCTATTTTTGCTTTTTCCACTTTGATATCCATTTTAATGTCTTTTTCTACTTATATGTCTTCTTCAATTGCTTCTTTTACTTTAATTTCCACTCCACAGAATTATGGGTTTTCATACCAAACTTAAATCGCTCGTATCTTTTAAACGGGAAGAGATAGCTCGAGGAAACTTTTACAAAATATTAGTATAAGTTTTTGGTGAAACCGTTTTTTATTTTTATCATTGTCCTTGACGTCTTTTACTCAATTACAATTTCCTCTTTAATTGTTTCTGCTACTTTGATATCCTATTTGATTGCTTCTTTCACTTCAATATCCTCTTTGATTGCTTCTTCCACTTCGATATCATCTTTGATTGCTGCTTCCACTTGGATATGCGCTTTGATTTGATTGCTTCTTCCATTTCGATCGTCTTTGACTGCTTCTTACACATGGATATCCTCTTCGATAACTTTAAACAGCTCGATATCCTCTTTGATTGCTTCTTCCACTTTGATATCCTCTTTTATTGCTTCTACCAATTCGATATCATCTTCGATTTCCTTTTGATTGCTTCTTGCACTGCAATATTCTTTTTGATTGCGTCTTCATCTTCTATATGGTTTTTGATAGCATTTTCACTTTGATATCCTCTGTGATGGCTTCTTCCACTTCGATATCCTCTTTGATTGCTTCTTCCACTTCGATATCCTCTTTGATTGCTTCTTCCACTTCAATATCGTCATTGACTGTTTCTTCCACTTCGATATCGTCTTTGATTGCTTTTTTCACTTCGTCATCCTCTTAGAACGCTTCTACCACCTCGGTATCCTCTTTGATTGCTTACTCAACTTTAATTTCCTCTTTGATTGTTTCTGCTACTTCGATATCGTTTTTGACTGTTTCTTCCACTTCGATATCGTCTTTGATTTCTTTTTTTACTACGTCATCCTCTTAGAATGCTCTTACCACCTCGGTATCCTCTTTGATTGCTTACTCAACTTTAATTTCCTCTTTGATTGTTTCTGCTGCTTCGATATCCTATTTGATTGCTTCTTTCACTTCAATATCCTCTTTAATTGCTGCTTCCACTTGGAAATCCTCTTTGATTTGATTGCTTCTTCGATTTCGATATCGTCTTTGACTGCTTCTTACACATGGATATCCTCTTCGATAGCTTTAAACAGCTCGATATCCTCTTTGATTGCTTCTTCCACTTTGATATCCTCTTTTATTGCTTCTACCAATTCGATATCATCTTCGATTTCCTTTTGATTGCTTCTTGCACTGCAATATTCTCTGTGATTGCGTCTTCATCTTCGATATCGTTTTTGATAGCATTTTCACTTTGATATCCTCTGTGATGGCTTCTTCCACTTCGATACCCTCTTTGATTGCTTCTTCCACTTCGATATCCTCTTTGATTGCTTCTTCCACTTCGATATCCTCTTTGATTGCTTCTTCCACTTCGATATCGTCATTGACTGTTTTTTCCACTTCGATATCGTCTTTGATTGCTTTTTTCACTTCGTCATCCTCTTAGAACGCTTCTACCACCTCGGTATCCTCTTTGATTGCTTACTCAACTTTAATTTCCTCTTTGATTGTTTATGCTGCTTCGATATCCTATTTGATTGCTTCTTTCACTTCAATATCCTCTTTAATTGCTGCTTCCACTTGGAAATCTTCTTTGATTTGATTACTTCTTCCATTTCGATATCGTCTTTGACTGCTTCTTACACATGGATATCCTCTTTGATGGCTTTTAACAGCTCGATATCCTCTTTAATTACTTCTTCGACTAAAAGAAAAACACGCGAGCTGCGAGCAGCTCGCGCACAACGCAACCTCTAGTCTGAATATCCGATTACTATAGTTATAATATTATAGTTCGTAGGATGCTCGGAAGAATAAAAATATTAAGAGTTTAATTAGCCATCCTTTGATCAGCATAATATCAAACTTAAGAGAAGAATAATCACCAATTAATAAATAAATTAATATTGCTGGACATTTCACACAGCGCTATCTAGCCCCAAACTAAGCAGAACTTGTACTATGGGAACCAGATAACTGATAGAATACTTATTCATATAATATTATTTAATTCATTCTTATAATATATAGAAAAACATCCAGCCCGGAACAAATATCTGTAGATCATCCAAACATTTGTTCCGCAGCGGGAATCGAACCCGCTACCTCCTGCGTCATTAGTATCTAAACTTGAGACACGTAATGGCTAACCTCGTATTCTAACACTAATTAGGCTCAAAACATCATTGTCCTTGGCCACTACAAAGGAACCACCAAGGTTTTACGAAGATGATCGTTATTTTCGCATCTTCAACAGCAATTAAACTCCAGATGCGTATATTTTCCCCATAATATTTGCTTTACAATTAAGCCGGTTGATTTAGGACAGCCTTTGAAGAAGTTTGTACGAATAGGTGCTGGTTTGTGGGCGATACATCATGCTTCGGTTTATTTACCCAAGAGAGCAGTATGTCACATTTTTTCACAAAGCAAGCGTAGAATTGATGCTGTGCCAATAGCTATTTCTATGCAAACTTCTCTAGGTCGCACTTGTCCAACAGTCGGATGTTTCGAACACTCCCTTTTTCCATATCACTGTTTTATATGGAAATCGGCTGCAAAAATAAATAAACGCCTATTTATGGTAGGCCTAACTCGTTTTTCAGTACACTGATCTTCGTTTGTTGTTTATGGTGGGCGGTGAAACTGCTACACAATTATTTTTTTGCAGATTCATCGTTCTATCTATAATCTCTTTGTATAGAAAAGAGAATTTTCACAATGAATCCTAGTTTTTTTACTGTTCGTTTTACAAAGCTGTTGCAGGATCACTACTACAAGAATATGGTCAGTGACTTAGTCACAATTGGTCCTCACGAATCCTTGTCTAACCAGTCGCAAGAATATAATGTATGGTACCCCGATCTTGCCATAGTTTTGAGTTAGTGACAAATACCTTCAATACCCTTCTCAGCGAACCTTTTGAAAGATCTACAAATAAAGCCGTAGCACGTGCCACACTTTTCATTCGTTGGTTTATCCGAGGGTCCCGAGGCTGTCTTGAGACTAGTAAGTTACTTGTAAGTAGGGATGGCACATTTCAGAAGTAGCATGTGAAAACTCATATGAAATTATTAATCGTACGTCATACCTGCTACTGACGTTCGCGTAACCTGCTAATAATCATTCCAATAAAATCACTGTTTAAGTCATATCGTAAGTTATCGATCGTATTCTTTCAGATCTGCTTAAAATCACAGGTCATTCGAAATTCATCGTAAATCATCGGTCGTACTCGTTCGAGACTGCTACGGCTAAAATCGCGTAATTCGTCACGTAGCAATGCAGTTGCCTGTAAAATAGCAGCAAAAAAAAACGGATTCGTCGTTGCCTACTTTAACTATCGTAAGGATACAAATTACTTTCAATAACTCAATCAAAGACAGGTAAGCAGTTGGCGTCATGTCCAAAAATAGTTTAATTAGGTCGTAATATGTAGATTCACTTACATATGAGATTTGGCATGGTCATCGGCCAATAGGTATATGAGAAGATATTGGCATCAGACACTGCGGCAAACGCGCCACAGTTATGTCAAGGTCCTTCTTACAAGAAAATCTCGAAATCTAAAGATTCAATATAAACTGTGAACATAGTTTTATGAGTGTAATTAAATGTAATATGTTATTTTACGGAGAAGCTTCATAATGCTATTATTAGATATTATTATTTATTACTTTATTAAAAGACAACAATGAAGTCCAAAAGTGTTAGTAATTTTTTTTAATAACTCTGTTAATACATAATAACTAACAGTGATTTAGTCCTCTGGATGAGTTTTCCTACCAGAGGACATTCGTGAATGCTGTTGTTGCTGGGACGAAGTCTGTTCAGCAATGAGGCTGTTTCTTACGCCAGATGGCGTCAAGTGAGTCGGTGCGCGACTCGTCTAACATACCTTATCATACCTATCTTATCAATGAATTGGCAATTGAAATTAAAAATAAACTCACTCCAAAAATATTAAATACATATTAATAAGACATTTTCTAAATACTTTACTTTAAAAGCCTACCATAAAATGGAGCATCCTTTATAGTGCAAGCGCATGCGCACTGGTATAGTAGTAGTAGCTATGTAAATCACACTACCGTATTGGCTATTGTACTGCATCGACTCGTTCACCTCACCTGACGGGTTTATTAATCCGCGTGCATGTGTGCGCACGCACGCCATTAGTAAAATATACAATACTCATCAAAAAAATCGAAACATTACTGCAAGTACCATTCAGGCGGCATTTATATAAAAAAAGGATTGATATCTTTATAAAAAATACGCCAATAAATAGCTGGCAGTTTATTCTACACAATTCTGCACAATTCAAATTTGAATTTAAATTTTGAATTTTCATATAATAAATGAAAGTAGAGATTGTTTTCAATGTGTATTCCATTGGAATTTCTGCATTTCATCACATTTTTTTTTGCATAATATATAGTTTTTTTTTAACTGAGCTCTGAGCTGAGCTGAGCGTGATTGTTAACTAAGATCTGTGACATCCTACCAAAGAGATTTTTTCCTAACAAATATGGATACCTCGCCTACGGAAGCACGTGTTGTGTCTTAGCCTCTCTGCTGTCAATATAGTGTATCAGCGTTATCGGTAGACTGGTATGTTTACTCACTGTCCAGGATCTGGTAGATACCGAGTCACGTCAGAGCAAGATGACCGGTAAATTGTGTCAGTTTCTTTAAGAAATCGTCACTTTAACTCTATTCAACTGCAGCAGCGGCTTTGTGAGGTTCGAGGATTGACTGTTAGCGATTCTACCATTAGAAGAAGATTGGCGGAGCGTGGCTTGAAACTTCATAAATCAGCTAATGGCCCAAACTTGACGGTAGACCTCCGAAGAGCGTGCTTTAACTTTGTATGTGAGCATTTATGTTGGTCATAATTTCAATGGATCAAAGTTCTCTTTTCTAACGAGAGTAAGATCATGCTGTATGTATGCAAGAAGGAAGGTGTATCGAAGAGAGGGAGAGCGTTTTGCACAGTGCTGCATTGAAGAAAGAGTCAGTTATGGTGGCGGTTCACGGACGGTTTGGGGAGGCATAAGCGCCGAAGGAAAAACCGAATTTGCTTTTGTATCTAGACCTCCCTTACCGTCATTAAATAGATCACGTTACATCGAAGAGTCTCTGGAGCCTCATGTGGTACACTACGCACATTTTACTGGCAAAGAGTTCATTTTTATGCAAGACAATGCCAGGGCTCATACCGCAGGCATTGCAAATAAATACCTGAGCGAGGTCGGTATTACGGTTATGGGCTGGCCAGCAAGAAGCCCGGATATGAATCCCATAGAACACCTATGGGATGAGTTGAAGAGACGATCAGAGTGAGAGATCCTGCTTCGGAGACGCTTGGCCAGCTTAAAACAGCTATACAGGAAGAGCGGGATAACATCCCACAACACGAGATCGAGACTCATCCGTTCCATGAAGAACCGCTTGGAAGCAGTCATTAGTGCCCGGGAAGGAAATACGAGAAACTGAATAAACTTTTTTAAACCTTTTTTTGTTTAAGTCTTTGTTTCTAACATTTTACAAACTCTTCTTATAGGGTAAAAACATACCTGTTAAACAAAATGCGATAGCTAAAAAAATTTAATTTTAATTAACAACGTTAACATTCGTTAATCGATACCATATACATCATATCCGCAACTAACTATCATCATTATTTTTTGTTTAATGTAAAAGAAAAACATAAAACTCATTCAAAACCAAACTTTAGAGGTTTTTCGATTTTTTTTTTATGAGAAGTGATAGTTAATGCCTATTTTTAAGATTAACATACTCTTGATCAGAACCCACGTTATCATTGGCCTATTGTATAACCAGCCTTTTGTATGAGATGATAAACAATAAACAAAAAACAAACCTGACTCGTAGCAGAAACGTGCTATATCGAACTTTAAATTGCATCACGGGGCTGAAACCGCACCAAGCCATAGAAATAAGTGTAGTCAAGAAAATATTCATGACTAGCTGAATGCCCGCGACATCGCCCGCGTGGGATGGACCAAGTCTTGTTGCATTTTCCTAATTAGGTAAACGAAAAATAATCCCGTGAAAGCTTATTCTATTATTTAATTCAATAATAATTAATTCAATAACGACACCATCTATGTAATGTCAACTAACGAAAATGATTAGAACAGGACTTCAGGTTTTCTATTACGAGTAGGTACTATCCTCGTATAATCCAGGTTTGATGAATAACCCTGTATTCATTTTATTCTTAGAAAGTAGTATTGCCAAGTTTTTCCATAGTAATTTTACAATCCCTTTTTCCCTTTTTGAGGATAAATTGTCTCATAATTTATCACCTTGACCTTAAACCTTGAAATAGGTTAACGCAGTAACATTTTTAAATATAAACTTTACCACGCCTTTTTATCCTTATAAAGAAGGATTTTCGAAAAAATATTTATCTCACCTTTCATGATTTATTTTGAAGAATATTTAAACATATTTCAAGTCTAGGGATTAAGTTTTTAATACAAATGTTACTACCCTTTTTGACCACTTAGGGGTTGATTCTTGGAAAATCTATTCTTAAGATGGTGAGCATCAAGTCAGAGTACTAAGATAAACCAATTTTCAAACTCGTACGCCTGGCCGTTTCGGAGATTACGTGTTGGGCATAATTTCTATCTCTACCTAATGTTACTTGATGAATGATGCTTCCTTCGACCATTATATCTGTTCATAACCTAATACCTAATTATCTCTTATCTATGTAGCTCGAGTTGATTGTAAGAGTATACTTTTTTTTAGAAATAACAAACTTTTTACTTTACTTAAATACTCTCAAGTCCTCAACCTACGTTCAAATTGATATATTATGCGTTGACCAATATCGAATATTTCAAAACTGCGTAGGTAGTTTTGGGTATTACCTTACGACGTGCGGGTTTCACATCCCGCAACACAATAGGTGCATTGGTGTAGTGAAAGCACAAAAGATGCATCTCACCTTGGAATAGCAGTTTCTTATATTCCCGACTTGAGCCATTAGGGTGCATTTTTGGTATAAGATGGTTGGCGTGTACCAGAGCATAATAGCCGACGGCGGTAATACTCCATACTGGATACATTCATTGTTTTTACATAGTTACAAAGTGGTTACAAGTATAGGTAGTAAGTAGATAGTTTCACATATGACAGGATTTCATATCTAATATAAAATATTATAATATAAAAATAATAAAATAATATGTCTGACGCAACGGTGGAAATTGTCGTTGCAAGAATGTACCAGCACATGAGAACTCGGGCACAATGTCAAAGCAACCTTACCTGGTTTGCGTGTGAATGCGTCCTTACGTAGCATTACGAGTACAAGAACGTAGGAGGGAATTGCTTCCGTTTACCGGAGCCTTGCCGTCTGCGAGGCGTCATAAAACGTAAGCTCCTTAATTATGCAACTTTTTAAAATACATACCTCTTGTGGGAAACTGCAGGTATCACTTTCCTCGGTTTGTTTTTCTTATAAAAAACTGAGGGATTAACTGTGCTCGGTGGAAAAGGAGATTACATTTAAGACAGACGGGTTAAATACAAATTGTATTTGTCCGTACAACTGGAGAGGTAATCTACCTTTTTGTTCACATTTCACGTATGAGATATGTAGGTATTGTCGCAACCTTATTCTAGTTTCTTGGAACAATACACGGGTTAGACCTTGAACTCTGAAACTCATTCAGTAAGGTAATTGAAGTTGTTCTAAGTTTGAAGACTCTTCGATAGATTCAGAATTAGTGGCTATAAATCGTCAAACCATATCAGAGACTTTTGGGTAGCAAGATGTACTTTAGCTAACTACGATTTAGAATGTTTGTAAACAAACCTAACATAAAAAATACTTAACATAAAATTCATTCACTTAACGTGAGTTTTTTGACAGAATTGACACCAATTTATAATAATGGAGTCATCACAAATCGACATCAAATGCAAATTCTGTTTCAAAATCAATACCAAGCAAGTGAATCTTAGATTAAGTACCTATGGATGGTTTGTTTACAAACATTCTACATCTTAAATAACTTTGGTGATTTATTTCAATCATTATTATAAATGCGGGATTTATCACATACCGTTTTGTCGAAATTTCGACTGATAATGTTTTGGCTCAATTCGTGAACTTTAACGGCGCGGATCGCACTCATTAATTAACAGAATTAAACAGAAACATCATAGGGCGAAACAGTACGTGATATCCCGTATAATAATGATCCTACATCCAAGTTGGTGGGGGGCCCTAACTCATACAAACCATAAGAAGATATAATGTTGGGCATAAGAAGTATTGAACTCAATAGAATCGAATTTATATTGTAATAATATTAGGTAAGTTTTCTTTGATAACTACAAGTGGATGTACGATTAACAAAAGCACCTCTCTTTTGAGTATTTTGACTGCATAAACACAGTATATATATATATATTGATCAGTTCCGATAACATGTGACCAGATTGATAACAGCAGTAAATTGATAAAAATAACCGTGCTCATAATTTAGTGTCCTTTTCACAGTTGCTCGCAATAGTCGCGCCGTTAGAATAACATACTGATTGTGTGCTGTATGTCTGACAACGCCTGTTTGGATTCGCAGACAGACGATGAGAAGAAGAGTAAGAAGAAGTCATCTCCGGTGGACGACAGGCCGGTGGTGCCGGCGCCCAGTGAAGCCATGCTCAATAGTGAGTAACTTATTTAACGTTGTTTTGTTTTTTTTAATAGTCTTCACAAGTCTATAAACGTGGTAATATTAGGTATTTACAATATACTCTACCAACTTCACTCGTTCCAAAGTTATTTTGGAATTGCTCATAATCATAAGATAGGATACTAAATTGAAAGTCATTAAACGGAAAAGTGATAAATCAAGTTGTTTATTCACGCTGTTTTGGTGTGATATGTCAGTATTTATAATTTACATATTTAATCTAAACCAGAGCAGCTGTGACCGTCGCGTCGCCAAATGCAAACGATTCTATGAAATTGCCCCAATTTATTACCAGTCTCGAGAACGCATCAACAAACAAATTCAACATTAAAATATGATTATGGTAGCGGTTAATAGCTGATGCGCTATCTTTAGCCGACTACTAACTCAAAATAAGGGCCATAATGTCGTTAGATAAAATATTAAAACGTTTATTACTTTGGATCATTAGTTTGATAGAGTATTGAAATCGCTGAGCGAAATTATTTCAATAATGAGGTTCATACTAAATTAATTTCGTGCAAATTAAATAGGAGATATAGTGGTTGAAGTTTTTACTGAAGGCCTCCGATATAGTTTGTCAACTTTTAAAATTTGCGCTTCGAAGGTCTACGAGAAATTAGGGTCACGAAGCAGTTATTAGTTCTACTACAGATATGTGTTCCGAGTCTGGGTGTTTCTCTATATGTAGGTACCTATATGATAAGTATTTATTTACAAAAATAATATATTTACTTAAAAAAGTATTTTATCAGTTATCTGGATCCTACAAACTTTGTTTAATTTGGGGCTAGATAACGCTGTGTGAAATGTCCGGCATTATTTATTCATTAGTAATTTATAGTAATTTATATACAAGCTGACCCCGATTTAATAATATCTATTAGCTGAGTTAAATTCAGTTTCTTTTAAGTTTTTTACTCCAATGTCAATTTCTGTGCACGTACCCACTATAATCAACTATATCTTCAAAGGTTTGTTGGAAGAAAACTCTTATTAGGGTTAAGCTCGCCTTTGTACATGCCCATTTTGTAAGCTGTTTTTGTCTGTTATCTATTTGTGTACAATCAGACTAATATTATAAATGTGAAACTTTGGATGTTTGTTAGGATGTTTGTTTCGATTAAATTTGGAATATATGTAGATTATAACCTGGATTACCTCATAGGCTATCTTTTATCCCATAAACCAGTTCCTATGGGATAAAAATGGGGCGTCAAGTCAAGTTGTAACAGCGAGTTTAGCTTTATTTTTAGTTTACCTACATATTTAGTAGTGTAACGCGAACGAAGTCGCGAGCAACAGCTGGTAAAGAATAAAGTCATTGCATTTTGCGTATATTCATGCATATAACGCGGGCTGCCAAATCTGCCAATGTACGTCACCGGTAGAATTGTCAACCAGCCATCATTAGCTGCATTTTATGTATGAGAAAATAAGTTTTCGTCATAATTTTGTTTGCGTGGTTATTTCCAATATTTTGACAAATACAAAAAAACAAAAACCATAAAAATCGGTCCAGCCGTTCTCGAGTTATAAGTGTTCGACCAAACCCGACTTTGTTTTATATACCTTATAAAGATTATTTGTATGTATTTAAGTTAATGTTTATTATGCATAATCAATAGGTATATTGTATTCTATAGGTTATGTTTACGTATGTTAAAGGTACCGCCGCCGTCTTTTGATTTTCGTTTATCCTGTCCGTCCAAAGGTTGTCTGGAAGAGATTGATTTTAGCAATAAGACCGCCCATTGTACCGTTATTTATTGTATATTTCCTTTGTTACTGTATTTTTATTTGTTTTTTTAAAGAGTCAATCAATCAATCAATAAAGTACCTACGCAATTTGAGAGCACAGCTTTTAATTAAAATCTTATTTGTGGCTTCCTTAGTCAGAGTCACAATCTCGACCTCCAAAATATTAATTAGCTGGTTTTCAATTCAGCAAAATATCGGTGTTACAGATTGCTACACCATGTTCAATATACATTGTTGCTATAAAACTATAATGCATAGAAGCATCCATGTCCTTGACAGCCATCAAACTACCGCGGTATCGACCACAACAAAATAGTGGGACTACAAAAGGACAACTTATGTATATTATATATAACTTATGTATATATATGTATATTCGATTTGTGTATGACCATTGCAGATAAAGAGGTTGGCAGTTCCGCGTTTGTAAGGAAGATGGCATTATTGAAAGTAGTTTAAATAAAAAAAAATCAAAGGCGATTGAAAAGTTTATTGATATTTTAATTATAAATAAATAAATATTGCTGGACATTTCACACAGCGCTATCTAGCCCCAAACTAAGCAGAACTTGTACTATGGGAACCAGATAACTGATAGAATATTTATATACTTTTTTTTGTAAATATATACTTATAATATATGGAAAAACATCCAGACCCGGTACAAATATATGTAGACCATGCAAACATTTCTTCCGCGGCGGGAATCGAACCCGCTGCCTCCTGCGTTTCAGCCGTCTAAACGCCCACTGCGCCACGGAGTCGTCACTATTATGAACACTATTTCCTAAACGGTAATACAAATTTCAACGTCTAGGTGTCCCTATGTCGTGTGTCGGTAATTTTAGGCCTTCTAAAGGTCCCTGAAATGGCTTAACTTTTATCAGGGACTTTTATCTGGACCTGCCCCCCAAAGCACAAAAGTGCTTCAGAGCAGTTACCTATCCAAGTAGGGCTCGTGAGACTTGCATAATCTAGCTGATTTGTTCCGAAAGACTGCAAACCTCTATACCTCGTTACCCATTAGTAGTCAACGTTTTAATTCTACGTTCTTAATGCGCACAGCTAAGATATGGAACACTTTGTCGTCATCTATTTCTGTCAATAGGGGTTTTCTAAATCTTCGTGCTCTATCTTCGTCATCAACGCTTAAATTCGGGTGAGATTGTGGTGAATCGAAACATTTCGATATAAAAAAATAAAAAACGACGGCACGCGTTCATTAGTAGTCACGTGGTGCAGTTCGCGAAATTAGCTGGCATTCTGTAATTCTCTTATTTTGTGACCCCAATAAGTTTGTATAGTGGGTGTTTGGAATTGGATATTGTCTACTTTTATTTGTCAATCAACATTGTCGCACTTTCCATGAACACCAATTACGATACATTTTCGCAAATTGCTTTTAAAGGTCGAAGGTTAATATAGTCTGTTATTAATTAACGAATTTCGTACTACTCATTCTGGGTTCAGTTATAAACAAAAATAAGAGTATTCAGGAAAGGGCAAAGCTTTTACACGCGGTTGCGGTTTGTTGGACTTTGTTGGTCACCACACCATAATTACTTAAATGTTGCGTTCTAAATAAACAACATTATGTATACGAGTATATATATATATATACCCTTTTTTATTTACTATTAGCTGACCAATCCGTAGCTTCTTCAAGTGCGAATTCTAAAAATACTGAATGACTTCCTCCTTTTTTTGAAGTCAGAAAAAAAAAGATGCATAATAATCCTTATTACCTACGACTCAAAGTAGAAACTAAGATTCGAGGTCATTATCGCAGGTGTCGCCTATGTGAAATGTGAATCCATAGTCCTGGCCCCCAATAACGATTCCCTGTTTAGTGAGTAATTTGTTACCAAAATACCCAAACCAGGAACAATAAATATAGCCATCATGCAAACATTTGTACCGAGAGAATCGGAACCCACCCCATTAGCTTAGTTGGCTATTTACCCTACACGCCACTGAAGACGTCAAATTGAGTAATTCCCTAGGAATTTACATACGATGGCGTATGCCCATGAGTAGATCTTATCAGTCAATAATGTTACTATCGTTGTGATACTGCGGTCTACTTCAGTACTGATACCCATTATCGTCGTTAGAATATAGGTGCCCAAGTAGGTATGTTAAATATGTTAAGGTGCTCTAAATTCAATTTGACATAAAGATTTTTTTTTGCAATGTCGATTTTTGAACCATCTGCAAGAGTTTACATCTAATATAAATATCTAAGAACCATCTCGCAAACACCAATTATAGATAAATAAATAAATAAAAATTGCTGGACATTTCACACAGCGCTATCTAGCCCCAAACTAAGCAGAGCTTGTACTATAGGAACCAGATAACTGATAGAATACTTATATACTTTTTTTTTGTAAATACATACTTAAAATATATAGAACAACAACTAGACCCGGAACAAATATCTGTAGATCATGTAAACATTTGTTCCGCGGCGGGAATCGAACCCACTACCTCCTGCGTCTCAGCCGGCTGATCACCCACTGCGCCGCGGAGGTCGTCAAACACCTCACCTTTGGATAAGACCAAACACCAGTTTCCAAACAAAAATAACCACTTTGAATGCTACTATACCACAATTAGATAGACTTCAATAAAACCTTCAAAATGATAGCATCAACCATACAGTGAATTTTCCATCAAATTGAGGGAAACAGGAGTAAAGCCTGTAATTCCACCGTTTTTATATGTTACGATGGATGTCACTGCGAACCAAAAACAATTAATTTCACTTTTTATTACACATAAGAAAATGTGTGCTTATTCTTTTCCGGTCATACACAACTAGTGGAAGTCAGGTATTTAATAGAGATGTACCGACTAGTTACCGACAAGTCATGAAAGCCGAATGTCCGGCCATATTTATAGTCGGTGACTAGTCGGCAAAAAGCGCTGACTAGTCAGCCCATTACTTTATTCGTAACCAATATTTATTTATTTATTTTAGGAAAACCATCCGCACATATTAAACACAATAGTTACAGTAAATAGTAATAAACAGGCCATTTAAAGGTCTCCACTCATAGAATCAGATTACACTAACAAGCAACAACAAAATACAAAAGACAAAATCTAACCGAACACTGTAGGGGTCACTCAAGTTCACGATACCAAATCAGGTGCCATTCACTCAATTTAAAAGTAGATATATTACAAAATTAGTTATCAAAAACTCATCCTCACTCAGTCACACATGTCCTAAATCGATCAAAGAAGATATTATTAATTCTGTTTTTAAGAGATGAAATACTGCACTTGAACAGGTCAAGGTCATGCTCATTGCTCAATAGATTGAATATTTTACTTGCACAATACACAAACGCATTTTGGCGATAATTCGAGAAACTACGGGTAGATAAAATAGGTTGCTTCTCCTAAACGTTCCGGTAAGCGCATAAAATTGTATCTTATTAAGGAGTGGCGGGCAATGAACAGCAGAATTAATTATTTTCAGTAGGTATAAGATGTCGACAAAGTCTCGCCGCAGATAAAGGGGAACAAGGTGTTGCTTGGCATTATTGTATATTTTTACCGTTATTTTTCTAAAAAACACCTAGTAAAGCCACCGGCCCGTACGTAAACAATACTAGAGAAAATTGTAAAGTAACCGTACGGCGGGTGCGTGCAACTCAGCTGTCAACGAAGCGCTACGGACAATGCCGATGCCACCCAAACTCCACCGAAAGCAATAATCGGCCTTTTTTCAACGTCAAAGTCATAGTCGGCCCATCTCTAGTATTTAATGTACGACGGGATATTTCGGTTGTGTGATGCTAAAACACATAAACCGGTCATTATCGCTGAATAATCTGCTTTAAATAGAACAGGTGGAAGTTGATTCTAGCATCCTATAACGCTGTTTTAAAACAAGAATTAGTAGGACTAAGTTTACGAGTAGACGACCAACTGATGTCTCTAGTAGTGTTTCGCCTGTCCTTCTCCATATAAATTTTAATTATGCCAAATCTCACACTCCTCCGTGCGCGCAAAGTTTTCTCTTCGCGTATAGAAAGTTTTATAAGTAAAATATGAGAAAATGTTTATCATAACTTGATATAATCATGATTTGAGAATTATTTTATTATTCTGTTATTATGAGAATCATGTTATGAGAGTCATTTTAAACCGAAATAACTCCGCATCTTCGGGTTGCAAATCATTCGACTGTACTGGCGTGGATTTAGTTTTATTAACTACTAGCTGTCGCCCGCGATTCCGTACGCGTTACACTACTAAATGTGTAGGTAACCTAGAAGTAAGGCTAAACTTACTGTTGCAACTTGACTTGACGCCCCATTTTTATCCCATGGAACCTGAGTTATCGGATAAAAGTAGGCAATGTGTTAATCCAGGTTATAATCTACGTACATACTAAATTTCATTGAAATCAGTGCAGCCGTTACGACGTAATTGAGTAACAAACAAATAAATAAACAAACATTAAAACTTTCGCATTTATGATATTAGTGTGATTTGGTAATCTAATTCGGGTCGGTAGGGTAACGGAACTAATGGTTCGTAACCCTCAGTTTTACACTATATCCACTTATCTACATGATATTGGCATTGTAAAATCTTACAGCCTTTATGACGGCAATTCCTCAAAAATATCTCGTTTTGAGATAAGGCAGATAGTGTCTAATGTCTGTAATCTCCTAGTCAATATTGTCGGAACTTTATGCTGAGATGTTTACAGCCTCACTTTACAAACCCGAAGATAGGGGAGATAACTGACACAACTAATTAAATTTAGTCGCAAAGTAGTACTCATTACGGTGTCACAACAAACGGAATTTTTAATAGTTTTAGTATGGCTGCTAAGAAAGATAATGCATTTTGTAAGTGATCACTTTTCTTGCTTTTTGGTGAGCTATATCGCGAGTTATAACTGTAAGAGATAACTGACATAAGTAATTAAATTTAGTCGCAAAGTAGTACTCATTACGGTGTCACAACAAACGGAATTTTTAATAGTTTTAGTATGGCTGCTAAGAAAGATAATGCATTTTGTAAGTGATCACTTTTCTTGCTTTTTGGTGAGCTATATCGCGAGTTATAACTGTAAGACATAACTGACATAAGTAATTACATTTAGTCGTAAAGTAGTACTCATTACGGTGTCACAACAAACGGAATTTTTAATAGTTTTAGTATGGCTGCTAAGAAAGATAATGCATTTTGTAAGTGATGACTTTTCTTGCTTTTTGGTGAGCTATATCGCGAGTTATAACTGTAAGAGATAACTGACATAAGTAATTAAATTTAGTCGCAAAGTAGTACTCATTACGGTGTCACAACAAACGGAATTTTTAATAGTTTTAGTATGGCTGCTAAGAAAGATAATGCATTTTGTAAGTGATCAATTTTTTTGCTTTTTGGCGGGCTAAATTGCGCATAATAACTGTAATATCTTAAAGCAACCAAACCACTGGGTGAATTGTAGATTTTGATTCATAAGCTGTCAACAGAATTATCATTGAAAAAGTACTACAAGAGAATGGAAGGTGCCATGTACAATTTGGACTCGCATGTCAACTTTTTTCTCATAAACATAAAAACAATGAAAAAGGAAAGATCTTGTTAAGACTATTTCAAAAAGTTATAGCAATTAAAAAAAATCCAAGAATAAAAATCCAGTTCTTGTAGAAACAGCATTTGTGTTTCCTCTATGATAAAGATGACGAAGGAATATAAATAGAAGCGTCAGGGCCTTAACAATTTGGCTCTACATAGAGTTATAATAGTACATTATGATATAAGTGCGGTAAGTTGAAAATTACAGCCGAGGCGATATTGCTAGCCCGAGCCGCAGGCAAGGGCTACAAGAAAGCAGAGGCAAAGAATTAAATGTTTATTTTTTATATTTTATCTCCCAAAGTTAATTTTATTCATGAAATGTTGACCACTTTTCTGACATAAAAACTCTTTGCTAAGATTTAAAAAAGTACCGTTCGTTTTAGACGGAGCATCTTGATAAACCGTACGTTTTACCTTATTAAAAAGAAATTCGTGCGTTTTACATTACAATAACGCACAAGTACGTAATGACATATATTACGATATTGAAATTGGTGAAATAAGAAACCCTTTACGAGCAAATGTGTTATAAATTCATGTACACAAACGTATGGCATAGACAGAATAATAAATAGATGTTCAATCTTGAAACTGACAACCCTTTCAAATTAGATTTTCTACTTATTTACTTTTATATGTAGTAACTGAAAAAGGTCCAATTCAAAGTTACCATCGGTTTCATTCTAACGAGAGCAGAAACTAGAATTTTTCTAGAAATTACTTATACGAGTCTTAAGGCGGAAACCAGCGGAAACACATTATTGACACCCGACCTGATCCGATGCGATACGACAATGTTTTTCGAGTGTTTTTTAATATGACACTGCTCATAGAAAATAAAACTATTTGAATTATATATTTATTTAGGTCGTAGAGATGGATTTTCTAGGATGGACATATCTTTTTTTATCTTCCCTACAAAACCTTTGTGTAGAGCAGGTCATTTGATCAAACAGTTTTGTTTCTAATATATAGAGGCAACCAGAAGTTGTTATCGTGATATTTTTCCAGATCTCCGCACAGCCTTCGGTCTGCTGGACCGGGACAGTGACGGGCACGTGACGCCGGCGGAACTGCAGTTCATGCTGAGAAACCTGGGCATCGAGGTCAGCGACGAACTCATCTCTGAACTGATCAAAGATGCTAGTAAAACTGGTGAGTTGAGTCTTTGCTATTAACTCCTCCTCATCATTTGGGTATTAATAGTATTTCTAAATGGAGGCAACTCAGGACTATTCAATGGCATTATTTAAGCATAATATGTCTAGTAGTGGACATTTTCCGAATGATGATGATAAAAATAATGGTAGATTACAAAAATGAACTTAGAAAAATACTGCTGAATCCAAAAAAATAGTTAAAGAAGTACGAAAGTTGGAAGGATTTATGAGATAATCGTAATATGCCCAAACGACGATTCTGAAAAAACTGCAATAGTAAATCAAGGTAAAATCATTCAAAACAATGAAGTTAAAGAAGTGGTAAATTAATGGGAAATCCAAACATAATCGTTTTTTATGTATTTTAGTGAAACGCACACAATAATATTACATGGCAAAAAAAACAACAAAATAACACACAATCCAGTTTAGTTTCTCTTGTTAGTATTCCATTTTAGCTAAAGAAAAACAAAACACTAATTTGAGTTAAAAAGTTACTGATAAGTTACTTAGCCCTAGTATAAAGCATTACAGTACCGTTCTGTGGCAGCAGTCGAGTATTCATTGGTATTTATGGAGCCTCGTTACAGCACATAATGTCTCAATAAGGCACGGTTGACATGCTCCCGAGGATATCTGAAGGTCGACTTAATGTACACCATGACACCTTACAGGTCTTTTTATCAGGCTTATACAGTTTATTTTTTATTTACCATATTTGTATATTGTGTTTTCGGTTCGATCAGAGATAAATAACTTGTTAAAAATTTAAACAGTTTTTTGGGACTTTCTTATTCTTTTTATCGCTTAATTATGACCATATTATATAACATTGGTATGAGCGAGTAGCCAACTCTGGTGCTGGAGTTTTGAGGCCACCTGAAGACCACCAGGACGACGCCAGCCAGGACCAACTTAATTTGCCCTTCGAAACACGGAAACGCTTAGTTGAAAATGCAACTACCGGTCACACATCTGAGTAGTGACCACAGTAAACGTCGCCGTCGCTTAGATTAGCTAATCTATTAACACCGACTAAACAAGTAACATTGTGGTGGTGGAATTTGCCACTCATTCGTGAAAGTTATATTTTTTTATCAATCTTAAAGTCAATCTCTCGCTACTCAAGTCATATTATCACGGTCAAGGCATATTGGTATAACCCAGAGAATCTTCGCTTTGAATAAATTTTGTTCCTGACCTTCCTGGCTGGCCTCTGGGTCTTTTACTGTTTCACTGCCAAGACTAACTAACGGCATTCGTTTCTAGACGTGTTAACTACCAATTGTTAAGTTGGAAAATTCTACGCAGGTTTTTAATGAAGGAATGGATGAATGAAAATTCCTTATCCCCTCTGCTATCCTGCTTAGCTGGCGTGACCTGCGCACCCCCCACTACAACTACACAACAACAGAAAGAGACAAATAAACAAATAAATTGCATCATCATCATCATCATCATTCTCAGCCCGTGTAGATCCACTGCTGGACCCTATGCCCTCTCTTTGTTTCTGGCATCTTCCCCGATCCTGTGCTAGTCTGAATCACGTACGACACACGGAATTATTGATGTCGTCGACCCATCTCGCTGGTGGACGTCCCCTATGTCGATGCCCAGTTATCGGCCTCCATTCTGTTAGTGCCTTAATCCACCTGTCGTCATTACATCTGGCCAAGTGTCCTGTCCAACTCCACTTAAGCCCTGATATTCGCTTGCTGACATCTTGTCTTAGCCTGCTTGCGAATTTCAGTATTGGGAACTCGATCTAAGAGTGTGTCCAAAGAGTATAAAGTAAGTAAGAGTAAGAGTCCAAGCATGGCAAACTCCATGGCTCTCTGTGCTACAATAAAAAAATGCATAATCAAATTAAAAGTTTTGGTACACATTTGGGAGTAAAAAGTAAGGTATTTATCTTTTCGGTAAGTAATGTATTTGTTAGTCCTGTCTTATGTAACAGTTAACAAGGTCGCTCAAATACGTATCAGATGTAATCAGTTAATTTTAGAACATATTATGAGTTGAAAATAAAATATTTTTTAAGCTATTATTTGGGAACAAATTTCTCTGCTGTTGTTCATATCGAGGTGCTGAATCAATATCATGATTTTAGGAGTAATATGATATAGATGATGTAGAATACGTTCTCTGTTTCATCGTTGATGAAAATCTAACCAGGCAGCAGAACTTCCACATCCCTTTGAATTCATGCCAAAAACAGCATATGTTTTTTATTACAATATACGAATTTAAATTGCTTCAAAATGTACAGAGAGCGGAAACAGCATCTCATCACCAAGTTATAATTAAATCTTGTTTACGTTGACCTACGTTTTACAAACATCAACTGGTTTTAGTAGGTATAACAATGGTGGTATTAAATGCATAAATAAAATATGTAAAATAGCAGTAAAACGCTGACTTCAGTTTGTTACAACAGCAATTAACTTTATTACCTTTCAACCTGTGAACTGCTTTCAGCACGCACTGTTGCATTGAGTTGCTTTTTAGTTTACATACTACGATAACAAACATAATTGCAGTGAGAATGAAGTCAAGAATTTTTTGTTTCTTATAATAAATAAATAAATAATAAATAAATATTGCTGGACGTTTCACTCAGCGCTATCTAGTCCCAAACTAAGCAGAGCTTGTACTATAGGAACCAGATAACTGATAGAATACTTAATTACTTTTTTTTGTAAATACATACTTATAATATATAGAAAAACAACCAGACCCGGAACAAATATCCGTAGATCATGCAAACATTTGTTCCGGGGCGGGAATCGAACCCGCTACCTCCTGTGTCTCAGCCGGCCATTCGCCCACTGCGCCACGGAGGTCGTCAAATCGTTATCTCGTTTCTTTATTGAATGTTCTGCTACTGTAAATAGTTGCAATCATCTATAATTTCTTAAGGTTGCAAAAAGATTACGGTCATTACCCTACAACTCCTAATTTAATGTTCTATTGATCATATTTTTGACTAATATCAATAAAGCATTATTCAAAGTCAAAACACGAATCATCGTTAATCACCTTTGATTATATATAATTACATAGATTGTTTTGTATAAAATGCAAAGCTATGATTAAAGGGGTTAGTCCATAAATCTTAATTACATAGTGGCATGGTAGAGCAGGTATAAGTCGTTAATGGCGTCAGAGTTACATACACTCTTATTTATGTCTATACATGGGTTATTTTTACGGTCTCTTACCGTAATGAACCATTATTATTCACCTGAGTCGCTATTCATGATATTGAAATAAATTTTACGAGGTTTTGTATTTAAAAGTGCAAATAACGATTGGTAGCTAACTAAAAGTTGAAAAATCAAAACTTTCTCAAATCTCAATCTACCACCCTCAGGAATAAGATATGAGATCCACCGACCCTATCTCCGCACTTTGCATACGGTACTGGAACTTGCCTCAGATAAGTTTTATCACAAGGAGCGAGCTCATAAATAAAAGTGTTCAAGCACCAGCGAGCGGCTAACCCCATTAAGTACCTATCTTGTTGATTGGATCAACAGATTAGCGAGTATGATAGTAAACTCACATAAAAAGCAGATTGATGCCGATTGTCTACCGGCATCTCGAACGTTAACAGATGAACGCGGCTATACTTAAAGACATAAAAACCAAAAACATTTAGTCTAGAAGTTCCGTAAAAAATTGGACTGACTACGAGTAACACAGTATCAGTGTAAACTGCTAAACGTGAATGCTATAGCCATCTCTGATAATACTCCTGTGGGTGGTGGCCGCAAAAGCGTCGCGTGCCAGATACCACTAGAAATCTGTTTCCGACAGTAGTTACCTATCGCACGATTGCGCCTATCTAATAAACCCAGAATTTACTTTGATAATTCTGGTCTTTATTGTTTTCCCAACCTAGCTAGGGGAAAATCTGATAAGGCGTTTAAAATATTGTAATAGGTAAACAGATTACTTTCAAAAATGTGGCGAATAGCTATTTTACTCTGCTCCGCAAAAACAGGCGTAATAAACTCAGGTCCTTTACGCGTTTGGACTAGCATTGACTTTTTAAAGAGGACTAAGCAGAAAATAATAGTACTTACTTGAAAGAAAGTTCTCCTGTAGTATTATCGAGAGTAATTTCATATGAAACCAATTTTTAAATCAGAGCGTGTTTAGTTATTATAACATTGGCAATAAAACAACATTGAATTTTTATTGACTCCTTTAAAGAAAAGCAAAGCATTATTGTTGTTTCAAATGAAATTGAACTGGCCATAACCGTGTTTACGGTAGGCTGTAAGTCGCCAGCAGCAATGAAAGCTGCCCTTGAGGCCGCAAGGCCTCACCGGAAGTACGTAAGTAGCTCCTGGCTGATGATGTGGCACTTTATGAACTAAGCACAGGATTGTTAACCTACAGCTGAAGACATCTGATACTGAAAACTGAAGGTATCACCTTCTCTTTCGAGCTTCGACAAAGTTTTCTCCAGTTTGACATCTTTTGGATTATTTTCAGTTGATCAATTTTCTCCATTTATAGAAATGTTATTCTTTATTCTACATCCAAATGGAATTTCTGCCTTCTTTACCGTCAACAAAGCATAAGTTGAGGGAGGTCCTGCTACATTTCATAGTACAACAGCGTAAATTCAGTACAATTTGGGCAAATGCGATTGTTTGGTATTCTATAAAGGGACAATACTCGTAGACTTGGAACCTTACAAGTATGGAAAGCTATGGAAAAAGTGGGCATTTTGTATTAAACGTAATGACGCCTCTGATTACCTCCTTTTGCGATATCTTCACGGGTCTGCGTACTGAGAAAGAGAGCTGAGGATATCTATCATGGGGGGGGGGGGGTGGTAGTCGTGAGCTAATTTTTCCACAATCCCGTGAATAATCAGTTGGCGAATAAAATTATTTTTCTCCAAGTGCTGTAGCACAATCCGTGATTTACACTATTACTTCTGTACCGGAAGCAAGTCGACCGCAGCACGCCATTTTACAATAATCAGAGTGAATTCTCTGTATCGATTTTACGAGCTTTTGTTTACTGTGTTTCTGCTACGTGTAAATAGCGATGGAGCGAGCTTTCTTGGAAAATAGTGTTATGAAAGTTTTTATTTTTGAACTAGCTCTACATTGAAATGGATATAAAGAAAACGTGAAAAATGAACCTGGAAATTGTTGATGTTATACCTTTGGAATTTCTTTCGATGATAAGACTGCAATCCTCGTGCTCATTTGTACCATTTAATTAAGTTTCATCTTTCAAGCTTCCTTTCAAAAATATAGGATTAATCGAAGGAAGTGGTTCTACCTATAAAAGAGAAACTTTAGCAACAACAAGAAACAAGTAGAAGTACAAAATGTATTATGTAATTGTCTTCAGTTTATGCAGCTTAAACACCCGGTTGTCCCAGTGTTTTTAAATTTAAATCCCCGTCCCCCCTTACTTTAGTTAGGCTAACATACAAATTTCGAGCACCAGGCATAGTTCCTACGTCATAAAACCACCATCGAAAACATCGATGAAGCGGTAGATTACTAAGTACTCTAATCAATTATGTACTTAGATTATGTTTGTTTATGGTTTTCTGACACTTGATTTGCTAAGCACTTTGTAGATAAATGATGACTCAATTTCTTAAAGCAAAGTTTATTTGAGTGGGCTTGTTGTTGTGTCTGTCGTGTTAAGAGAATTCATCTATGCTAGTAGCCAACCCTGTTATCGAAGTTTATGTTCAGCAGTGGATGTCCTATCGCTAATATGACAATGATGATGTTTCGACAATACTTAGCTAAGTGAATGCATCCTATTGCATTGGTTATTTTGTTAAAATATTTTGTTAGTCAAAAGCGCTTTCATCGTAAATTTGGTCCTCACCGGCTTGGAAATCATCGAGATGGTTTTAAAAACCTTAGATACGTCTTACTTTGCAAATTTCTCCTGGTATCTATAGTACCATTGATTTGTACCTTCAATGGTACTAGTGATACTACTATGTGTCCTTAGCACCATTATAATAGATAGGTTTATACCGTGTATTTACTTCTTTTTTTGGCAAAAAAATTAGCGACGCAATTTTTCTAAAAACAATGCGACTGTACCTAATGTCGCCTTAACTGAATTTGCACATGTTGAATATAATTGTTGCTGTCGATCATCGATTTTGAGCTTTAAGTGCCATTGTATCAAAGACGCAAAAATAATATTATTATAATGTATAAAGTTATAGATCATTCCATCAAGTCATTTCATTGAGGAAGAAAACCTTCTTGACTGTTTCCGCTACGTTTCGACAAGTACTAGATTAAATCCCGGCCACTTCAGAGATTACAATTTCTTTTAAATAACTTATTATAAATCATCTTTTCTTTTGTCGTAAACATATGAATAATATATTGACATTACGATTAAATGTATTCATTGAGGGACGATTTCGTGTTTTCAATATTTTTTTGAGGGATAATATGAATGTTAATACCTAACGAAAAAATAAGTGTATGTAGTGACCAAAATGATATAAAAATAGTAGCTCGTGGACGTGGAAAAGTGTTACTCTACAACTGCCACCAATATTTCCACGTGCGGTATAAAAACAACAATTGTTTGTGGAGATGTAAAAAATACAAAACCTCAAACTGTACTGGAACTATTACGATTACTCAGGTATGGTTTTAAAAAAATTACAAAGTTTGTTAGCTTTTTCAGATATTTTGTTAGCTTGCTTGCACTTAAAAAAAAATATTGAAACATTCAATAGATACTACTAGGTAAAAGTAAATACACGGTATAAACTAGTATCTATTTTAATGGTACTACAGACACATGGTAGTATCACTAGTACCATTGATGGTACAAATCAATGGTACTACAGACACGCAAATTCATACAATATGGCGAGACTTTGGGACGATTCAATACTGTCTTGGCTATATGTTACATTTTTGATTACAGGAAACGGTCTAATAGACGAAAATGACTTTATGCAATGGGTGACGAAGATACAAGCAATACAAGGCCTGGACGTCAGTAATATAGGAGGTGACTCCGAGGAGGAAATTACCAAGGATCTTCTCGCAGCTTTCAAGTAAGAATATCAATTATAAATAAACACACACTCGTACTTCCAGGCTATGCAATATTACTACTACTATGGAATTTCCAATTATTTTTTTCCTTAATATTCACTATGATATTTTAAAAAAGCAAAAAAAAAAATATTATATTACCTTATTTCTGTAGGCAAGTTTAAATCTTCGTGTTCCAATTTAGACCATATCATCGATTACTGTGAGATTGGATTGGATTGGAAAGATCTATTTGTAAAAAAAATATCTCATAATCTGGGATACGATACACATATCAGTCTATTTCGTAGCAACGTAGCTGCTATAAAATTGATAATGTGTAGAACTCGAGCGATAACAGGTGCACGCATACATAGACGCGCGCGTAAGATGATCCCTTGTAGCTAACTTAATTTCCACCATATACCTATATAAAATCGATTGTATTCCAGGGTGTTCGACCGAGATGACAACGGGTACATAACGCGGGACGAGCTCCGCTCAGCGCTCGAGATGATCGGGGAACCAGTGACGGATGCCCAACTCAACCAAGTGCTGGCGCTCGGAGACATCGACCACGATGGAAGGATTGATTATGAAGGTAAAATAGCACTTAAGGTCAACAGGTGCTTCGGAATAGTTATGTAAGGCCTGATATTATTACACATGTTATAGCAAATAAATAAATTTAATTAATTTCAATATTTAAGCTGAACATAACCTGACAAGGACCCTCTACTATATACATATACGAGATCAATAATTGTTCTACTTCTCTTCTTTTATAAATCTGCTGTTTTCAGTGGAAAATCAATTGGTAAAAGTGTGTGTGTGTGTGTCAAGTGTCAATGTTAAACAAGATAAATGTTAAATGACAAAAAATATAAACCCCGACGCAAAAAGTCGGCGTAAAAACTGACATAGTTAAGAAGTACTTAGTTAAATAATTGGTCCAACCGTTTGGGAATTACGATGCTACAGACAAGCGTCAAACTTATAGCTTATAAACTTATAACTATTTTTGCGTCAGGCTAATATTTTTAAAAATATTAAAAAATAATGGTAAAAAAATGTACAGAACTCTCATAAAACTCTCACTCTCTATAAACCTTTAGGTCTCATAGAGGACAAGATAGAAGATAGAAGGAATATATATTAAGCATCGTTATGACATTGCAGGAGAAAGTGGAACATCCAAAACTAAACACCCAAATCATACCTACCAAAAATTTTACGGAATGTCGTAACAGAAGATAAAAGTGTCAAAAAACTAAAATATTGGCAGATTCTCAGTAGAGACAGATAACGACGACCTCACAGAAACGACATGTTTAACCTTGGCTCTAATTTTATTTTCAACTTGTTGCAGAGTTCGTGAAGATGCTACTGTAAGACTACGGATCCTGAGCTGGGAATTCGGGAATTAGTTATTTAACAAATTGGACATTTTTTGGGAAGGCTTGTTATCAAAATGTACTATCAACGTCACCCAATCAAACTCTGAACAGAATCGCAGCAGGTATTTTTTGGAGCCGGCTTAAAACTACAAAATCCTGATTTTTTTAAGGTTGCTTATGAGTTAATCTACATATGCCCTAAATATAGATAGATTTACGCTATATAATATATGAAATAGAACAGAACCGCAGATTTTGGGTTCAGACTACCCGGATTTTTAAAGATTTTAGGAGTTTCCGATGTACAAGCCTACCCTTAGACAGATTTTTGTTCTAATGTGAAAAAACATATAATTTAAATCGTGGATGAAGACGGCCTAACCAGTCGTGCCATATTTATAATTTTTGAAATTTCATTTGATTGTCTACGAGCTCTACGACGTAGACCCTCTACGATGTAGACCATCTACGTCGTAGAGGGTCGTAGTCTACTCGATACATAAATATTACGATTATTAATTTAACTTTATGTACTTACGTATAATAATGTGAGTAATTATCTATACTTGCTTGTTATTAGGTATAAGCTGTTTAAAAAAGGTGTAAATAGATTGAATCTTTAGTAGTTTTAAATTATATAAATGAAAAAGTTGAAATAGTATTTATAACGTTTAACCTATGTATTTATTTCTAAAACTTTGGTTATCAATGTACATGTTTTGTTATAACTACTTTTCATTTCTTTTTGCATTAAAATTATGCAGGTAATCTAAAGTAAATGTTTTCTACGAGAAATTATCTTTTGAATTCTGGAACTCTTCTAACTTGCTTAGTGCACCGCACTCCTTTAGAAACTTCAATTATGAGAATCGAATATTGAATCGAATTAAAGTTTCCATTAAGCTGCAGCGAAGCAAGAGTACATACAATATTTTTATCACAGACATTTTTGGCCATTAATCCTTTACTTACATAAAGACAATACCAAAAGAGATCAAAATATTAAATATTTAAGCAGTCATGAAAATAATGTATAAGCATTGTAGTAGCTTGCATATCTATTTTGTAAATTGTGCTGTAACGATATTTTTTGCACAGCATTAGTATACCTAGGTTAAATTTAGGTTAAGATCAGAATCAGTAAAATGCGTATATATCAAGTATATTTAAAAAGCTTCTATGTAATTAAATACCCATGTACATAAATACTTATACCAAAGATCGAAAAAACTACCATCCAAAATTGTCCATAAGTATTTTTTATTTAATATCTTTTCCAAAAAATAAAGTAACTCGTTGATAAAAATAGTAGATACATGATGGTTGTGAACAAATGCATAGTTAGAGAACTATCTGTTTTATTTTTTGATGTAATGGGAAAAAATTGTTACACTAGAGATAATTTTATAACATTAAATCAATACATTTCGAAAAATATATAAAAAAATGCATAACCGTGCTTATGTAATTGGATATAAGTTCTATTCTGGAATAGACGAGATTTTTTTTAAATTGGTGTGCAATTAATTTTCTGATAACATTTTTACAATGGGCCTTTGAAAGGCATGTGATGTGGAATAAACGTGATCAATAAAATGTTGAATTTATAAAATATTTTTATTTACAAAATATTTTATAATAATTATTTTTTTTTAATAAACTGTGAGGTCCAGAAAGAAAAACGTGTTATCGTTCTTTCTCTCCTTCAGAATTTTGTAGGAATACTAACTTGTGAAATGACAACTTTGCTATTTTAGTCCACGCCGGCCACGAATTTCGAAATGAAGTCGCAAGGTTTCGTTTCAGCAGAAGGGTGCCAGTGCGCCATGATATGACCTTTCTGCTGCCATTGGTGGTCAATTTCTTTCAGTTCCATGAAACCCTAACAAAATAACAAACATTCACTCTGATACGGTTGTTCTCAGTAGTCCTTTAAAGGAGCCTTTCTTCACAAACTGTTCTTCGCAAACTGCAGTTTCTTCACAAGAAATAAAAGATCTACCAAAACTAAAGAGAACGAAGACAAATTCGAATTCCTCGGATCCAACTCTGTCCATCTGATTGAACTATTATATGGGGAATATTTTTTTCTCTTGGACCAACTATTATAGTGACAGTGAATACGACGATATAATAACGATCAACTATTCATAAATAAAATAAAATTATTCAGCAGTCTAAAAGCGACTGCTGACGGCGATAAGGCCGCCCATTACAATTTTTGAGAGCTGTCTTAGTGACAAAGTCACCCTTGAGTGAGTGACCTCTAATAACACAACTGGAAGTAGGTACATTTTCTGTTTTATAAATTTTGCTGCTGTACCTTGAGAACTAGCATGTCAATAACTCGAACATCAGTAACAAAAGCGTTTCGGTAAAAGTATTCTCTTATTTTATCACGAACATCTGCTTCATTTTTCGGAATATCAAAATATTTTACTGGAAACGAAAAACAATGCAGTTTTAAGACTCGGCAAGCCGCATTTTCTCATAATAGCGTAAGTACCTTAGTAAAAGCTGGATGACGATGGTTGGATTGCTCAAGACCGAACCAATAAGCATATTATAGGAATGCCTTTATCCAACAGTGCGTCCTGGAGGCTAGATAGGTACCATAGGTCTACAGATCTACAGATATTTGTTCGGTCTGGATGTGTTTCTATATATTATAAGTATGTATTTCCAAAAAAAAGTACCTATATAAATATTCTATCAGTTATCTGGTTCTCGTAGTACAAGCTCTGCTTAGTTTGGGGCTAGATAGCGCTGTATGAAATGTCCAGTTATATTTATTATAGGTACAAGGTTACTGACCTGGCATAGATTTAATTTCCTATAACCTTACAGCTACCTCAACTAAGACTTATTTAGGTATGGCATTGCATTGAACCCGTCCCTACCCTGAGGCATATAGGCGGAAATCGGAGACTTCTGTAATTTCCCCCTCACCTATACTTTTTAAACCGAAACACGCAAAGCAACTTACCGATGTATGGTATGTAACGATAGAAAGCCCTGTACAGGCCAAGTACCCTTCTGCGAGACTCCCAAACGTCGCTAGACATGAGAGGGCGCACTTTCTTACATAAAGCTTTTGCTTCTTTCCCAGCCATTTTGTATAAGTTTATCCCAGTCAGTTAGTTTCTTTACGTTCAAGTTTTACCAAAATCAATTCTGACGTAAATTATGATTATTAAATGTCAAAATGATGTGTTTATACTTGCTCTAAGGTTTACTTGTTTACGACAATTTTAATGACAGCTCAGTTGTGTATGAAAAAGTTTTTGGTACAAGTCACTTGAACTCAATGTCGTAACTCTTCTTGGTACAGCAGGAACAGGCCCTAAATTGATGTTACAAAATATTTTTTTTGTGAATTTGATCAATATTGAATTTTGTTTTTTTTTTATTTAACCTTAATAATAATTATATAACCTACTCTTTGCCTCTAATCATCGACTGCTATACAAATTTAGCATTGACCTCATCAAGTTTCAGATTTACCTCAATAGGTACCTATCTTTATCTATTACACAAAGTATCTATAAAGGCAGATTTATATTGAGATAGTGATTCTCTACTGTCTCACAAAAAGATACAAATTTTAATGAGTGCAAAAGCAAACTTTAGTAAACTGGATACTCTCGATAGGTATCTCTATGCGTCTTTCCATCTAGTGGAGGTCCTACACTACGCTTTCCAGTGTGGTGCATGGTCTAACCTTTCTGCTCCAAACCATCAGTTCTTCGAGGTATGTGCCCTGCCCACTGCCACTTTAGCTGCTAATGCCTGTGACCTTGGTTTGTCTACTGAATATGCCGTACCTATTTCAATGTATACTCGAAATGGATCAACGGGTAAGTAAACCGTCTCGCTCTTGTTTTCTAATCATGCATCAACTAACAGGTACAATGTAACATTTAAACCATAATCTGAACTGAATTCTCTATTCCATTTAAATAATAATCAGCTAATATTTACAAAATCTAAATTGCATTCATTCGTTTGAGGAGAAGAACTTGGAAAGGAAATCTTTTGGTTTGGGTTCCTCTGTTGGTTTGAAGTAGGTCATGATGTGACTCTTCTGTTTCCACATTTGCATTGTTTCTTTCAGTTCCATTTGACCCTGAAATGTATTACAACCCACTTAAAAATCAAGTAGATCGATAGATAAGTAACTCTTTATTATTACCAGAGACCTACTGGTCTCTGTTATTACTAATAATTACTTAAAACTAATATGCTATGGTGCAATGGTTAGCTTTATCGCTAAAAGCAAACTTTTCCTGGCCACTTTTGATCTAAAAGAATGCAATGAGATAGTAATATAGCTCACAGCTATATAATCTCCATGAGGGATATCCCCAGATCTCTTATTCAGTACACAGAGCCATGAAGATATCCCACAAGAGGGTAGTCTAAGGCAAATTTGATACATTACATTATGTTTGACCAAAAAAATTATTGAGTAAAACACTTGGGCATTTATTGCCCTGTCATGTGAATGCATAACATGTATGCAAACAGTAGACACATATCAAATGTATGTAATGCTACATACACCAAACATTGTTTTATTTTTTATACATTACAAGCTTGCATATGACCACAATCTCGCCTAATGGCAAGCGATGATGCAGTATACGATGGATCACGCTTACCTAGAATAAACCTGTACACACATTTGATATGTCCCTACTGTTTGCATACATGTTATGCATTCACATGACAGGGCAATAAATGCCCAAGTGTTTTGCTCAATTATTTTTTTACAGAACTTGCTTTGTTCTCTATGTCAATGTTAGTTTTATAGTGAACTAGTAGAAGTAATCTGGAACAGTTGAGCTATCTATACATTGTTTGCAATAGTCTTTGGATAGCTTAAATGTTTCATTTTTTTATATATAATTAATAAAAATCATGCAACTATGTTTGTTACTTTACCTTGATAACAAGCATGTCGATAACTCTGACATCGGTAACATCTTTATTTTTCTCAAACAGTTCCCGAAGCTTTTGACGACACTGATCCTCTGACTTTGGGATATCATAGTCCTTTACTGAAACAGGAGGGAGAATTTGCTACAAAAGTGTACATTAAAAAACTTTCAGCACTGTGATGTAGACATATCAGCAATAATGCTGCTCGTCTATACACAAAATAAATAAATATTATTTATAAGAGTAGTAGAGTTTCTTATGAAAGGGCTCGCCCCGGGAAGTGCTACCACTATACTTATTTCTACCGCCAAGCAGCATTGCTGTGTTTCGGTTTGAAGGGTATGGTTGCCTGTGAAATTACAGGCACATGAGGCTTTACACCTGTATGCCTCAAGTTGATGGATGCAGGGAAGTGCATCGTAGGGCACATTTCTAAGGAGCGTGACCTACGAGGCAAACTTTGTTATAGGCGATGGTTACCACTTAACATAAGGTGCAATTTCCAGATGATAGATAAATTGTAAAGAATTATCAATGTGTTGATCAAATAGTATTTGACACAAGCAAAATCTTGAGTAAAATGAAAACTGTCTTCAGCTAACTGTTTAGACTGCACAGAGCGTAGGATCGAAAATAAAGCAGAAATTTGATGACATAATAGGTTACTAACCCAAGTATGGGACTTGACGATACCAAGCCTTGTACAGGTTCAGGACTCTCCTCTTTGCTTCGCCCTTGTTTAGCGAGAGAATTGGCCTTACATTTTTTTGGCCTACTTGAATGGCTTGCCTCGCAGACATTTTACACAATTACAAATAGATTCGCAATTTAGTTTTTTCCTCAATGCAATGTTTTGGTTTGACTTTTGACGTTTTTACGGCACGGTTTTTTTTTGGCACTTTGATTTGACATCAGTCAGTGTTGTGCTGCCACCTCGGCAACGGATCTAGTACCTACATACTAAACCGAAAAAGTGGTGAGAACTTAAATTAATAATTAAAAAAAAAAAAATTAATTAAAAATTAATCATGGAAAATTTAAATTACAGAGTATGCTACTGGAAATTACAGTATTTATACTAAAATACAGTAGCTTTTCATAATATAATTTATGATGAAAATCTAAACATTTTACAGTAGAAATAGATAATTTTATACACAGTTTTTACCTAACTCATATTGAAATAAGACTGTGCCTACTACATAGATAAGAGTGTGAATAAGTGAAAAATTTACTTTTGAAAAGAAATAAAAATATTTTCTAATTGTTTGATTTTTTTAGAGTTGATAGTCCGTCTACCTTCGTTACTTACAAAACTACTTCCAAATTCTGACATTCTTAATCTTTTGTTTCGTTTAAAGACACAAACTCACATACTCGAGTTTTAGGACAAACAAAATCATAAGCCAATACTATTACTCACCAGACCAAGCAATCGAAGGTGAATGCACGCTCGCAATTCAGCAACGATTGTTCGCTTGCTTTCGCCATTACGTCAACAAGTTTAAGTGGTGCAGAAAAGTTGTGTGAAATTGCCGCAAATTGTCGATAAGTATGTAAGTCCCATAGTAAAACATTTTATTTCATCCATTACTCAATTTCAATTTTAGTCCATTTTTTCTAAAATTACAATTACGTTCCCTTTTGCCCAAGTTTTAGTTTAGAGAATTTCTTTCAAACCAAAATTACAGAGCTTCCCATACCTATTTGTACTAAAAACGGGATATTTACCATGATTTGTGAGTTCTTGAGTGTCCCGATATTTCGACGCAGTTGCATGCGCCATGATCACGGGTAAACTAGACAGATAAAATCGCAAACATTCTACAAAAATTTTCACTGAAGACCATCTTTACTCCTTTAAAGAAAATTACACACTACCTGCGCTCACCAAAAGATTGCTTTCCACTAGAAAAACCAGGAGTGTATAAGATAGACTGTAGCTGTGGGAGTTCTTATATTGGTCAAACCAAACGCACAATAGCTTGTCGGGTGAAGGAACATATCAGGGCGGTGAAGAATGTTGACAGACAAAAGTCTGCCATAGCGGAACATCTGCTGGACTCAGGCTCAAACCACTGGATCGAGCTACACAACCCACAAGTAATCTCAACTGAGCGACATTACATCCCAAGACTGGTTCAAGAGGCAATTGAGATTACCAAACACAAGAATTTCAATCGTGAAGATGGTTTTCAACTATCTGGAGCCTGGAATCCTGTGGTGAGAATGTGTAAGAACCGAAGAAGTGTAGTGTCAATTACGCGCCCTGATACCGTGAGTGTTGTGTGTCGGAATGGAGTTATGATCGAGAATGAAACCGGTAGTAGTGATAGTATTACTGAATTCATTCCTAGCAAGAGACTAAGAAAGAGGGTAGATCGTTATATCTGCCAATAACTATCCACTCGCAAAGACTTCAGTTTACCCGTGATCATGGCGCATGCAACTGCGTCGAAATATCGGGACACTCAAGAACTCACAAATCATGGTAAATATCCCGTTTTTAGTACAAATAGTGTTAATAACCATGATAGTTTCAAAAGTTACTTCCCATACCTACACTGTATTTACACTATTACAGTGTACAGTAGGTAGATAGAGTAAAAATATAGCAGATCTACTGTAATTACAGTGCATCTGGACACTGGCTGAGAAGATATTTAGTGTCCGTTCACACAGACCGGCTTGGAGAGCATCAGGCGGCGCTATTCTTTTAACACAGATCAAAGCTCTTTTTTAAACGCGATAAAAATGTAGGTACTCTCCTCTCCGAACCGGTCTGTGTGAACCAACACTTTAGGGAACGTGGGGGTTTTACAGCCATGTTTTTATAACTGCCACCAGATGGATTTGCTCTGTCATAAGCTGATTATCAAGGGAAAGTGAATTGACAATGTTAATGAGACAGCGCTTTTTTTATTTTTTGTTGTGATTTTTAGAATGTAAGAAAATATTATAAATTAAAATTTAAAATTGAAGTGTGATTCAAAAGAAACTGGAAAAAGTAGCTATATTAAAAGCTACTAATTAATATTTTTGGTATCTGCCAAGTCACAAAATGAGGCCAGATCTAACCAAAACTAGCTAAAGTGGCAACACTATTTCACATTTATTATTTTCTGACATTGACATTTACAATCAATAAGGGGCTATGCACACGGCATGTTTTATAAAAAAGCATAAAATACGCCGTGTACATAGGCCCTAACTATTAAAGTAGGCGATCACGAATAAACTTTATTTAAAATTTCCCCAACTAGCCACTGCGGTGGTATTACTACCAACTAGCTATAGAAATCATGATAATTAGCTCCCTCCCTGACTGGTAAAATGCCAATATAGTATATGAATAGGTACCTCAGACCGAGGGTACCCGTATTTGAATTTTCGATTTAAATCAAAATAGTTCCAACTAGCAAATTTGGTATACTTTTACTCGTATATAGATAGATTTGGCCGGAATTGAGACATAGGCTACTTTTTACCTGACGGTGTAGAAGGATGGTTATGTTTTTATTGTAAAACCACGTGTGCGAAGCCGCGGGCGGATCAGCTATTTAATAACTCTACATAAAAAAATAAACAGTCGAGTTATTTAGAAGTAGTTCCAATGAACGAGGTATTACTATTTCGTGCTATCCTGACCGACTTTATTACAATGTGAAATATTATGTGTCACGATTTTTGTTATTATTTAGTTATATTTAATGTTACCTAGGTACTCTTCTTAAATAAACATAAACTAATTAATGGCCTAACATACACGAATTCATGATTTTACAATACAATGTTTATTTTACAATTTTTATTCCTACTTAGGTACATACAATAAATCTTAGGTACCTACTTATTTCAGTGTAAGCAACATAAACTAAACTTTAACAAAAACTTTTCAAAAACAACAAATTATAATCACATAAATCACAATGGACAAGTTTTCGCGCCATGTTTGGGTGTAAGTTCCGAGCTGTGTGGATTGACTAAGAAAGAATCTTTCATTCTTCCGGGCATATAGGTAAAGAATATATCCCTGAAATAATTTATTAATTTTACGTAGTTATCCTAGGTGCTAACTAAATTAACGTTGTAGGAGTGCCATTTGCGTATGCCTAACAGGAGCCTTCATTCCAGCAGTTTAGACACCATACTTGTGGTTACACGAAGGTAAGCGGTAGGTGTAACTCCGTCAACTTAACTCGGTACCTGGCTCGAATTACAGTCCTGTTAAGTACAGTCAGCAAAAAAGTAGTACCTACTAAGATTTAAAAAATACAATCTTTAATTAATGAATAAAATAATCTTAAAATGTTGACACTGATTTTTTTATTTTTAAATTAAAAAGAATCATCACTACTTTGGTTCATAACTTCTACCCCAGAAATGGTATCACTACCATCGTCGTCCTCAAAATCGCTCCCCGACTCGTTATAAATAATAACAAAGCCCAAACGTAACAAAAAATGTTAACAACCAAAAACTTATCAAAAAGCAGCAAAAGAAAAAACTCGAAAGTGCACTGAAATGACGCGCACGCGTGTATCTTAAGAGGGGTGATCCAAAAGTAATGATAATCAATAATAAACACAATGAATAAAATAAAAAAATAAATTTATTTCTCAACATAGTCTCCTAGCAAGTCTATACATTTAGTCCATCTCTTTTCTAAACGTAAAATTCCCTTAGAAAAAAAATCTTTATCTTGACTCTCAAAAAAGTCCTCAACCGCGGCCATCGCGTCGCTATCATCGTCAAATTTCTTGCCTCGGAGGTGTTCCTTGAGTCGTGGAAACAGATAGAAGTCACTGGGGGCTAGATCTGGTGAATAGGGGGGGTGTTCCACCAGCTCGAAGCCCGCTTCCTGAATGGCAGCCATGGCAATTGCAGCTTTGTGAACCGGTGCGTTGTCTTGATGGAACAGCACTCCAGCCCGCAGTTTGCCTCGCCTTTTCTCCTTAATAGCCTCCCGCAATCTTCTTATTTGTTCTGCATAGTAGGAGCCTGTAATAGTGGCCCCCTTTTCCAAGTAGTCCACCATGATTATTCGTTTAGCGTCCCAAAAAACAGACGCCATAACCTTCCCTGCTGAGCTTGACACTTTGAATTTCTTCGGCGTCGGTTCATCGGATCGTTTCCATGTCATCGATTGTTGTTTTGTTTCAGGATCAAAATGGTGGATCTAGGTCTCGTCCATGGTCACAAAACGTGACAAAAAATTATCTTTGTCTGCCTGAAACTTTTCGAGATTTGCTCTTGACATGTCGACTCGTTTCTTCTTTTGCTCGTCGATTAACATTTTCGGTACCCAACGCGCGGAGACCTTTCTCATATGCAATTCGTTCGCAAGGATTCTTTGAATGCTGCCATATGAGATCCCTGTGACCTCAGCTACATGCCTGATAGTCACTCTTCGATCTTCCAATACAACTTCTTCAACTTTTTTCACATTTTCTTCAGTGAGGGACGTCGATGGGCGTCTTTCGCGGTGTTCGTCTTCTGTCGATGTTCTTCCCAGCTTAAACTCCTTAGCCCAGCGTGCAACTGTGGAATATGGAGGAGAAGAGTCCCTTAATGTTTCCACCAAGTCGCTGTGTATGTCTTTGGTACACATTTTTTTCAAGCAGAGGTATTTAATGACAGCTCTGATTTCGTGCTTTTCCATTTTTATGTTCACTCCTTGACAGTCCGTATTCAAATGAATGTAGCTCCCTTTTTTTTTTTTTTTTTTTTTTTCGAATGGACTAATCTCGCTGTTGGCCTCTGAGGCCGTGACAGCTTAACCGAACTTTTGGCGAGCGCAGATGGCGCTCAGCCCAGTAAGTTTTATAGGCAACTAGCGCAAGGGCACCACTTAGGTACGAACCTCGGCTTGGGCTGTTGCCGGGATGGGGATAGGAGAGAAACGCCCGGGAATCGTGGCCTATTTATATGATTTTTTTTTCCTGAACTAGTGGGTAACTGAGCAAGTGACTGATATTTTTTTGTGTTTTTGTGTGCACTAGAAATAACTGATTATCACTACTTTTGGATCACCCCTAGTATCAAGTAAGTGGGGAACGGGAGAGGGGTCGCGTTTCGAGCCAGGTACCAAGTTAAGTTGACGGAGTTATACCCATTAGTTACCGTTAGTTAGTTAGAAAATTAATTAATAAATCTCAATAGATGACATTACCGGTTACGATCTGCTAATAACGTTTGTTTATTAAAACAACACAATTACATAGGAACAGCGCGGTGCTTAATCAGGGAAAAACAGTAGAATTTTTGATACAAAACCACAATACTGTTACAACCGCACTGACAATAATCATGGAAAATAAATCGGAATTTTTCTGCCCATTTGATTTTCCGTTGCGTATTTTTCTTATTACAAAATTAATTGAATACGTCTTTCTTCTGGTGGCATTAATTTGCAGGATTGAGATTGGGATAGATCTAGCTATGATTCTCGGTAAAAGCATCGAGTGATAGGAGGCATCTAGCACCTCTGCAAGCCGAGTAATATTGCCCGAACCTTTTACCCTGAAATCGACTGTCGAGTTTCGTTGATTGGGATGGAAGATGCATCTGTACTAGATAAAAAAGAAGAGTCTTATCTCAATAAAATATCCTATAAGCCAATCATAAACCGGAGTTTGAAGCTGCTGTGATGATGGATCCTAGGCATACGCTATTACGCTAGAAACAGCTACTTACAAAAATGCTTTGCTGGGATAAGTATCGTATTTTGTGGTGGGCCACCACATCCTTGTTTGTTCCAGTTGTTTTAATCTATTTCTTGACACAAAATCTTCTAGTAATGTATTGAACTGTGAACAGAAAACAAATATTATTTGAGGACCTTACAAGCTAAATACAACAAAATGAGAAACCTGAAAATGTATAACGGGCGGTCTTATCGCTAAAAAAGGGATCACTTCCAGACAACCTATGGATGGAGGGGAGTATTGACTGCCTCCGTGGCGCAGTGGGCGTATAGCCGGCTGAGACGCATGAGGTAGCGGGTTCGATTTCTGCCGCAGAACAAATGTTTGCATGATCTACAGATATTTGTTCCGTGTCTGGAGGTTTTTCTATATATTACAAGTATGTATTTACAAAAAAAGTACCTATATAAGTATTCTATCAGTTATCTGGTTCCCATAGTACAAGCTCTGCTTAGTTTGGGGCTAGATAGCGCTGCGTGAAAAGTACCTATATAAGTATTCTATCAGTTATCTGGTTCCCATAGTACAAGCTCTGCTTAGTTTGGGGCTAGATAGCGCTGCGTGAAATGTCCAGCGATATATATACAGGGTGTCCCAGAACTCAACGTCAAGCCGAAACGGGGTGACAGGATTGATCATAACCATCACGAGAAAAATCTGAAAAAAAATTTATCCCATGCAGTTTGAAAATTATGGGCATTTTAAGAAAAACCTAGAAATTTGATCAAACTGTACCATTTTTCGGTTATTGTGGTTATTCTTTTTTATTTTTGTTCATTTGAACTTTGGAGATGTAATTCTAAATAACATTTCTAGAATCCCAATAAAAAATAATGACACAATTGCCTTAAGTTTCCGAGAATTGAAACTATTTGTTAAACTACGAATTTAAAATTTTCAAGATTCGTTGACTTTGACAGGCCCTCCTTTAAAAAAAATGTACTAAAGTGCCTTGGCAAGTAGCATTAAAAGTTGGCGCATTTAATCAGAATTCTAAAATGATACAACACTTGTTAGTTCCATACAGTAAAAAAGAGTAAAAAAATTAAAACCTCAAGTAACCCGATTTTTGCTATCTCAGTTAAAATGTTTTTGATTCGCACAAGCTCTAGGTAGGTTCTTAATTTTAAGGCAAAATAATGAGAGAGATGGATAGTGGGTATGTTTGCCATGAGTGAGCGAGACAAATAGTGACGCCACTTTTACCAAAGTGAAAAAAAGTTAGTAAAATTAGTAAAATAATGAAAAATCTTGATCTAGTTTAATTTAGGTTTGCTGGAATAAAAGTCAGATAGAGAAATAACATTTTTTAGTATAATAAATGTTCAAATTGTTTACCATCAGCCTCAATACAAGCCCTACATCTTCTTAAAAAAGATCTACTTATTAGTCGGGCATATCTTCGAGAGTTGATATCCTCAGCTGCTTGAGAAATGCGTTCACGCAGGTCGGCTACGTTCTCAATGGGCTTTGAGTAAACTTTTTCTTTGAGAACTCACCAATAGAAAAAATCCAGGGGATTTAAATCTGGTGAACGGGCGGGCCACGAGACAGTGCCTGAACGCCCAATCCAACTTACCGGATATTCCTGGTCAAGGAAATCTCTTACTTGCACTGCGAAATGCGCTGGGCAGCCATCTTGTTGAAACCACATGTCGCAAAGATCTGCTAGTGGTACGTCCTCTAACAGGGTTGGTAAATCTTCTCTTAAAAAATGTAGGTAATTAGTTCCATTCAAGTTCTCAGGCAGTTCAATAGGCCCAATAATTTTACTGTTTAAAATTCCGGTCCACAGGTTACTTTAAAACGATACTGGGATCTATCTTCTCGCATTAATGTGGATTCTCCACATGCCACTCGTGATAATTGTGCAAGTTTATGTAACCATCTTTTATAAATGTCGATTCATCTGACCAGATAATTTTTTGGATGAATTGGGGATTCTCATTATGCCTCTGTAGCATTGTTCTACAAAAAGAAATCCTTTCCTGATAATCTCGAGGTAGAAGACTTTGAACTCGTTGCACGTGAAACGGATGCAATTCGGCTCTTTGTAAAATACGATGAGTCTTTGTAAATCATCATTTTGCCTTAAAATTAAGAACCTACCTAGAGCTTGTGCGAATCAAAAACATTTTAACTGAGATAGCAAAAATCGGGTTACTTGAGGTTTTAATTTTTTTACTCTTTTTTATTGTATGGAACTAACAAGTATTGTATCATTTTAGAATTATGATTAAATGCGCCAACTTTTAATGCCACTTGCCAAGGCACTCTAGTACATTTTTTTTAAAGGAGGGCCTGTCAAAGTCGACGAATCTTGAAAATTTTAAATTCGTAGTTTAACAAATAGTCTCAATTCTCGGAAACTTGAGGCAATTGTGTCATTATTTTTTATTGGGATTCTAGAAATGTTATTTAGACTTACGTCTCCAAAGTTGAAATGAACAAAAATAAAAAAGAAATAACCACAATAACCGAAAAATGGTACAGTTTGATCAAATTTCTAGGTTTTTCTTAAAATGCCCATAATTTTCAAACTGCATGGGATAGATTTTTTTTTCAGATTTTTCTCGTGATGGTTATGATCAATCCTGTCACCCCGTTTCGGCTTGACGTTGAGTTCTGGGACACCCTGTATATATACATATGTTAAATGGAAATTTGGCCGAGTTGTAATTTAAAGAAAAGGTTCAAGTTATTTGTCGGCTACTATACCAGTTCTTGGATCATATATCGGTGTGACCAGTTTAAGTGGTGCAGTTGTTTCAACGTCCAAGGTATCCTGCTAGCCCTAGCTCGGAAGTCGATGTGCTTCAAGTCAAGCCATCTGCGTAGTGATGTTAGAATAAATCGTTCTGTAAAAAAACAGAATGGCAATAAGATAGATACCAATGAGATAGATACCACATAGGGAGACAACCAATTTAAAAATTTCATCACGTACTGTGTTCTTCTGGCGTAATTTTTCCTTTCATTCGTTTCCTCAGCCATTCTTGAAGATTATTCAAAAGGTTGGCTTGTGGCAAATGGGGAATCAGCAAAGGAGTGTCGGTGAGGTCTGCTAAAAGTGCCTGCAAAATGATGAAATCTACTTTTTTGGTCTTTTTTTGAATTGCTTTTAAGTAGTGCTTTCTTTAAACCTACTTTTTGTAGGTAGATATATAAAAAATGCTTATCGTAGTTTATAAACATATATCCCAATTTGAAAACGTTTAGAAATTTAATTACTAGATACTTATGTGACGCATAAAAGCAAATAGTTTGAGAACAACTGCAGGTTGGTTATAGTTAGGTCTCTAAGTTAAAGGTAGGTAGGTACTAGGTACATGCTTTTAAGAATAGAGAGTGAAATAACGTTTTCATCACTCATGCTCAGAAAAAAGATAATTGTTAACTAAAGGTTATTTTCGGATGTAAGCGATCAAAAAAACCATTGAACTCTTAGCGTTTCGCTCGTACGCCAAAATATCGCGTGTGTAATAGATCGTTTACGGCACTTATATAAGAATAATACTATTACGACACGCGTTTATATTTAAACATGACAGGGTACAAACTGCGAGTAGGTCTTTTCCTTTTAATCCACGGGCTGATATCGCAGGCATTGATAGTTCAGGCTGAAACAATTGTTTACCATGTAATATTATTTTAGACTTAGTTCCAAGTTTCAATTACTTTCGACATGTTGATGTAAGTGTAAAGTAAATAAGTTACCTATTCAGTAGGATCTAAATAAGTACCTACATAATGTAATAATTATAAAAATGTTGTTTGCTACTAAGGTACCGTTGGCTCTACAGACTTCTCAGCTTCTTTTACTGCATTCTTTATAAAATCTTCCATAGGGTCCATCTGATAAATTCTGGCTCTATCAACCCAGAATGGGCCATGATTTGTCGGAGGGTGAAAGAATTGCTCCTTAATTTTGCCTGCATTGTGAAAATCGTATAAGTGCCCACGTCTACATTTGGAATCCTTCAGATAATCCATAACAGCCTCCTCCCTGAAGCAATAATAAATTATAACATTAAGGGTGACTTTTCCAAGGGATATACAAAAATTGACAGCTAACAAATTTAAAAACGTAATTAAACAAAATCTTTATAAAAAAGTCTACTATAAAATATCGGATTATTTAGATGATAGAGAAGCTTGGGATTGAAATTGCTCCAACTCGTTCAAATGTTACAATTTAGACGTATATTTTATTTTCTGTATTGTTATGTAGGTATTCTAAAAGGATCATTAAAAAAACAACCAGCCTTGTTTCTTGCCTTTCTTTCCTGGCTTGGTCGCGAAGGAACAGGCAGTAAAATTGACGTTTCAAAGTGATCCTTGTGATTTTAATGAATAAAAATATTTGACTTTGACTTTGACTTGCGCAACGATGCCTAAATAGTGGCTAAATATGATCATAAAAATTCGTCAATTTAAACAAATTTAGTCGCTAAATACGCTTAGGAATCGTTTTGCAAGCCGGGCTAAGTCTGCTCGATAGATAAATCTGAAAAATGTAATCACCATTTGTCCAGGCAATGGCAAGTTCTATCACACATTTCCTTTACTTCTCTGGGATATTTCCAAAATCCTAGATTAATAGTAACGTAATTCCCAAGAGTATTTGCAATCCCACCATTTATCGGAGTATATCCAGTGGGCATCAATCCAACATCTGCAAAAGAAAAGGTGTTATGCCGGCGCGGGCGCTAGACTTGCCGTCAAATATGCAACACCTACAAAGTCGCCAAGTGTGGCACGGTATTGGAGTTTGAACTAGGTACTTACCTTCTTTGTTTTGAAAACCGACATTGTATGGCACAGTGAAAATATTTGTTCAAACTTGACATACCTACCTACATGTATGGCGGCGCGCCGGTATTACCATGCACCGTAGCATGCATGCACTGGTAAAAATAAGGGAATGCCTAGGATTACTTCGCAGCAAAGCGTTGTTTTCGAAATATCGTTATCGTTAGTCTAATGGTTCGGATACCTAATGAGCAGAGGGCTTAGCCAAGTTACATTCGAATAGCGATGACGCTAGTCGTTAAGTCCAAAAATGTATGGGATTTGACACATACTATGGAAATATCACGTGATATATCGACAACAAACCTATGTAGAAATCGAATCGATTCGAAGCGAATGTAATTTGGGGGTGTAAATATAATACGGGTCCAAAACTGACATCGCTCGGCCTCGATTCGATTCGATTCGAGGGCATATTCCATATAGTTATATTTATCTAATAGGAAACACCAGTTTTTCAAACTGTGCAATGTGCGATGTGTGTGATGGAAGATGTTTATCATACTTAATTATTATGGAATGTGTCCGGAACGAAGCCGAAAGAATAATATCGTAATTTGTCACTACAAGTACCACAACTGTCTTACCCCATAACGAAGCAAGCCAAAATGATGATAATTAAGTTTGTAAAATTAGGTTTTAAAAGAAGATGATTCGGTTTGAAGTTCTTTCGAGTGTGTCCTAAATTAACCTATAATCATGTTGATTTAACCCTCAGCCCTCATTAAATATACATTAAGACGGCCTTGAAAATCGCCTTGTAAAAAAAGAATAAGTTGTAATAAAAATCCAAGATTTTTAAAACCATCTCAAAAATGTTCAAGCCGTTGTAATAAAACTTACTTGCTAAAACATAGTGTGGAGATCCTCCACAAAAACTAACTCCTCCAACTTGGTACTGGACAGTTTTGTACGGTGCCTTAAATCTGGGTTTTGCCTTCTTTTTGATCATTTTTAATGCTGCCAGTTTTGGATTGGTGTTACCTGAAAATACGATGATGGTCTGAAAATACGTCATTATTAGAGTTGAAATATTTCACCGCCTTTCAACCGTAGGTTTGCACTGCAGAATTTAGAACTGTACCTACTGGGGGAGACAGGTCAAAAAGGGATAAGCTAAGGTTGGAAGCAAAAAAAAATCAGGTTCTTAATGTTTCTCAAACTTTAATTTCAACTATCAGTTCGATACTTATAGAACTTAACTTCGAAAAACTCGTTTTGCCCGTAGGGGGTGCCTAAAGCGGGCTTTTGGACATAGCAGGTAGTAAAATAAATCAACCTTAACAACTAAATTAACATACAATCTTATTGCAATCAGCAGTTCCCAAACCTTGGATACAGCCTATTTTTATAATCGAGAAATCCAGTCTTCAACTGGTATATTTATGTCAAGTTCGCTGTCGTTCGTCGTTCGGGTAGGTTAGGTACCAGATTTACCCCTAACCCTTAACCGACTTGCCCAAAGGCACGCTTTGTTTTTGCACACAAACAACCTCTAAACCGACATAACAGGTGAAAAGCACTTTACTGATAGAAAGGCCAACTATAGCCAGATAATATCACTAAAGTAGTATGAACAAGAAAACATTTCTTTGTTTACAAATTACCTAGGCAACAGTACGATCCGTCGCCGTCGGTTGGACTGCCTTTGATTGGCCCAGGACAAAAGTATGCAGTGCGTAAATTAAATAGATAGACACATTTAATTCAATCTAATACCAGCCAGCGCAGCAGCCAGCGTTAAATTTTAAAAACTTTTACCAATTTAGACGGAGGACCCGTTTTTGACGGGTCTCCCCTACCTATCTAGGTATTTTCAATTCAGAAATGTTGCTACGTCTCGTAAGACAAATTAGACATAACAAGAGTATATAAATTGTGAAAAAAGTGAGGCACTAGAAGATGTGGACCATATTTTGATGGAGTGTGTCCGGAACCAAGCCGAAAGGCGTATGGTTCTAAATGCGTATGGTATGGTTGGGTATAAATATTGTCAATGTTGGAATTTTTCACAGTATCTTATCGTATCCTAACTCAAAAGAAGCCAAAATTTATTTATAGTTTTGTTGATTCGGCAGGTAGGTATGTAGAATAGATGAAGGTGCGCGCTTGTCGATAGGTACATAGAAGGGTACATAGAAGGTCGATAGGTACACTTACATCTGTTTTGCGCACCGTGTAAATATGAGTTAAGTATATGTTTATTTCATTATGGAGTTATTTTTTTTAAGTTCGTTAAATTTATGATTTTATCATTAGGTATAGGGCTGACATAGACATATTGTTTAAAAGCCCTTAAATAAAAAATAAAAAAGAGTGTAAAATATAATGAAAGCAATGATGGGTAATATTTCTCTGTGATACAACTTACGCAAAGAACTCGGGGGTTCCCAAAATTTGTAGGTACAAATTTTTTCAGATTCCTTTTCTTTCTTGTTTCTCGCCTTTCGTTGTTCTAGCTGGATTGATTTTAGTAATTTATTAATTAGTATGTAGGTCATTTTAGGTATCTCTCTTTCCTCTTTCCATAGGTCTGAGGAAAGGGAGGCCTTTTTCCTGCAGTGGGAAACAGTGGGCATTAGGTATATTTTAAATAAATAATGTATGTTATAAAGAAAGTGACCTTACAATAAAACCTATCATTCATTCACCATCATTATCAACTGCTAGACTCATAAACCTCCTAGGCATACCCTTAGGTAAGTACATAATATTTTTTGGCGGGATACCTATCTCCAGACAGCGCCATCTATTACGCTCGCTGGAAATAGTTTTCTTTAACGTAAATAAAAAAATCATCATTGGAGGTAGGTTTATTTTTGATTCACTTACGAACTTTTGATCCACACGCAACCGTGTGTAACTCTGAAAAGAAAAGACAATATTTAACATTCCATTCTGGTGGCAGAACTAACAATACTTTTATACCAGCAATAACTTTTAACTTAAACTGACGACCTCTGTGGAGCAGTGGGTGAATAGCCAGCGGAGGTTGCGGGTTCGATTCCGCTGCGGGACAAACGTTTGCATGGTCTACAGATATTTTATTTGTTCCGAGTTTGGGTATTTTTCTATATATTATAAGTTATATAGGTACATATATTTTTCTACATATTATAACATGTATAAACAAAGAATTAGATAAATATTCTATTAGTTATTTGGTGCCCATAGTACAAGCTTTGCTTAGTTTGGGGCTAGATAGCGCTGTATGAAATGTCCAGCATTATTTATTTATTTTATTGAAATACCTACATAGATTAGTACACACCACACACCTCTTCGGTCCTCAATTTGAGTTTGCACCCCAACGGCATGGGTTTGTATGGCTTCTTCTTACCCGAAGAATGATTACTAACTAACGGCACGTAAATTTTCTGCAGATATTCACCGTAACGACAATTAGGTTCATAATATTTTTTTATATCTGAAATAAGCAGGGAATTTCATTTGCCATTACTACCGCGTAACTCAATGGTCCGTCCAATCGTCCAACCATGCGTCCAATCCACGATCTGATCGTCCACCACCATCAACGGACGCGTCGTTTTTAGGGTTCCGTAGTCGAACTCCGTGCGATTTTTTTCTGCCGTTTACTCGTACACTCGTACATAAGCTATAATATTGCACAAAGTGCTATAAAGTTGAGGCATGATGATACCTACGTTTTATAGACGCCTAATAAGTTCAGAAATAAAAACAAAAAATTTGTGGTTCGCCCCAAACTGAGATCTCGCGAGTCTCCGATTAAAACAAAAAAATATTATTCGTAATCTTTGACTATCAAAACAGTGCCACGAAATAAATAACCATCTAACTTGACGTACAGTTTCATTTAAATTACAGGTAACGGGATTTCATGTTATATGGTTAGTCTTTTTTCGGGTACAAATTGCAGTTATTCTGGATTTCAGACTTTTGCCTATATTTGTGTCACCTTAGCTACAAGCATACCAAATTACAGTACTGTGGGGTCACTGGTGTACCCTGTCAATTTTGTCAAAGTTCCGTTTTTATTATGCCATTTGACCCCTCTTGTACACCAATATCTCAACAACCCCAACATTTTTAGCTCATTTATTGACACCAAAATTATGCCATCACTACCTACCTTTGTATCAAATTTCACGATGATCGGATCAACGCTTCGAAAGTTAGCCTCGGACAAACAAACATACATACATAGATACAACGCCGATTTGTCCAAGTTGATAGAGATAATGTGTCAAAAACAATATTGTTTTTGTAGAGAATAGGTACCTCCTCTAAGGAAGTGAGGTGGTGTTTGTTTCTACTCACGCCTCATGTGCCTATAAATTCACCGGCATCCATACCATTCAAACCGAAACACTTGGCGTTCTTGGCACTTGCTATTTGGCGGCAGAAATAGGTAGGCATGGTGATAGGTACTACTACCCCGGACGAGCACTTTTTTTTTTTTTTTAATCATGTAAAAGGGCTTTGTCGCCCTACGAGCACTTCACAAGGAACTCTTCTAGGTAGGTACTCATAATTAAAATCAGGAATATGTACAAAAAATAAGTAGAGTTTTTTTAAAGTAGATATTCTACTTACGTTGTTTGGCAATCCGTGGAGGTGGTTTCGGCATTTCTGTCAACTTTTCCAGCCGCTCCATACATTCATCCAAATCAATAAATACCAAAGCAGACAACAAAATCATTGCATTCATATCGTATCCTAGAAAATTAAGGATTAGGTAGTTCTTATTTTTAGATGATTAGTAGAATGTAGAATGGACGATTATTAATATTATCCATATGTACTAATATTATAAATTCAAAAGTAACTCTGTTTGTTACGTTTTCACGAATACACGGCTGGACCGATTTCGATAAACGATAATAAAATACAGATTAAGATGATATGATACCTACACACAAGAAGTAGGTACCTAGTTAATAACATCATTGGTAAAGTATAGAAAAGAAAGTCTTTGATGAAATAAAAAACAATGTTCGGTGTATGTAATCCTATTAGACGGGTTTGTAAGATAAGAATCGCAAGATTCGCAAGAAACAAGCTTCCGCCCGCGGCTTCGCACGCTGGGTTGTCAATAAAAATATTACCATCATTTTGCGCAGTTGGGTAAAAAGTTCTCTATGTCCCAATTCCAGTCAAAATCTATCCGTATACCAAATTTCATTGAAATTGATCAAGCTCATATCTCGCAAACCATGCATCTAATAGGTATGAATGTTTTACTTATACTTATAGAAAACTTTCGTGATTTATTTCAATCATTATTATAAATACGGGATTTATCACGCACCGTCAGTCAGTGCGAGGCGAGACGTTATTCGGAGCGGATCGCACTCACCCTGATGAAGGTTCACAAATTGAACCGAAACATTGTCGGTCGAAACACCGATAAGACGGTACGTGATAAATCCCGTATTTATAATAAGGTATGAATGTATGATGCACGAGTAAACCGCACGGTTCCCGCGCAGGTGTGGATGCTTTTTATGGCGGTGCCACAAGCACCACAACATGGTGACTTTTATATTAGGTCTTTACCTATGAAATTGCCGTTTTGTATGGAATAAGTGAAAGTACTTATTTTTTTTAACTTTTTTATTTCTGTTATTCAAAGTAATCACCCATGCAATCGACACATCTTTGCCAACGCATTGGCAGTTTATTGATGCCCTTCTTGTAAAAATCAGCTGGACGGGAGGCAACAAACTCTTCAAAGGCATTTTGTACTGCCTCTCGGGAATTGAATTTTTTACCCACTAAAAAGTTGTCTAAGTTTTGGAAAAAGTAATAGTCGGTAGGTGCAAGGTCTGCTGAGTATGGCGGATGAGGGAGAGCTTCCAACCCCAGCTCTTACAGCTTGGTGACTGTCTGTTGTGTAGTATGGGGTCGCGCGTTGTCGTGAAGTGAAGTGGGGACGACCGATTGACCAAAGCTGGTTGCCGATGTGCAAGCTTCTCCATCATTGTCTGCAGTTCTTCACAGTACACATCTGCAGTAATGCTCATGCCGTTTTGTAAAAAGCTGTGGTGAATCACACCCGCACTAGACCACCAAACAGTGACCATCACCTTTTTAGGGGTCATTTTTAGTTTAGGCATTGCTTTGGTGCTGAACCAGGATCTAACCAACTTGCTGAGCGCTTTCGACTGTCGAACAGAATCCATTTTTCATCGCACGTAACAATTCGGTTCAAAATTCCTTCATTTCTTTGCCTATTGAGCAGCGCGAGGCAGGTCTCGACGCGTACGTTGCGCTGGCGATCGTTAAGTTCGTGGGGCACCCATCTATCAAGTTTGTTTACCTTGCCTATTTGTCGCAAATGGATCAAAATTGTTTTGATGCTAACATCAAAAGCTACTGCTAGCTCAGCTGTAGATTGAGTTTCGTCAGCTTCCACAATCGCATTTAATTCATCATTGTTGACCAAAGTCTCCGGATGACCACGAGCTTCATTTTTCAAGTACAAATTTTCAGGACGGAACCGGGAAAACCAATAACGGGTTGTACGTTCGTTTGAAGTTACAGTTCTCTCCGTAAACGTTTTTGATGTTACGTGCCGTTTGTGTCGCGTTGGTGCCACGACGGAACTCATATTCCATAATTACACGAATTTTTAAAATATCCATTATGACGAAAAATGTTCAAATGCAATGAAAATACAACGCTAATCAATAAACAAAAGACTGAGTTTGTAAAAAGAATGTCATGGTTTTAAAACAAAATTAATTTGAATTTAGAATACAAAGCCATTCCAAACTTTTTTTCTATTTGAAATGACCAGTACTGAAGAACGGCAATTTCATATGTAAATACCTATTACTTATTTGACATTTGCGTATATGCATTTGGGCGCCCACCGGCTTTGTGGTTTAAAAGTCGCGGGTTTTCAAAAAGAGTACCTACTAAATTTACATATTAACGAACCTACTTTTTTGCAACTCGCTGGGTGAACGTTTGTAGACAGCTGTGTAAAGGTTCCAAATAAAAACGCCAGGGTCTTCTATAGAATGAACCATGGTTCTCATTAGCAATGGTTTGGATAATCGTAGTGTGCACCCAAGATCGGAAAGCGATTGCCGGATGCGATTCGGAAGATCTTCCAGTAAATCTTGATGAATGTTCGCCCTGAGATAAGTTAGGACTTCTCGCTGTCTGCTAGAAAACTCAACATACCACACCGGGCCAACTTCTCTGAGTAATCTTCTTTTCTTACCTTTGCCTTAAATATGTGTATTAAGTATGGATATTAAATCAGAACTCTATTTCACTTGATGTATGGAATAAAAGAAGAATAAATGTGGTGTTTTGTACCTACTGTAAGGATAGGTAGTTAATTATAAGGATTGATCTAAATCAGATAATTATGGTTCAAATCAGAAATGAGGAGCTTTGTAGACGAACCAAAGTTACTGACATAGCAAAATGGATTAGTAAGATGAAGTGGCAGTGGGCAGATCCGAAAATCCGATCCGAAAGTAAATTAGAGTAGCTACACGATACGTTTTGCGGTCGTGCTTCGTTCGGTGCCGCAATTGCAGATGTTTATTACAACGCAATTTATTATTATTACTTATTATATTTTTAATAATAATTTATATTATTACTTATTATATTATTATTATTTATTATTACGCAATTACAGTGCTTTATGTATGTTTATTATGTAACTTTTTGTTAAATAAATAAAATAATAATGTATAGAACAAGAATAGATGGTGGCGGGCGGCAGGTGACTTGACCGCCACTCAAGAATACAACAACAATCATTATAAAAATTCTTTTGCATACCTTCGCAATAAAAGAAATATCTCAAGTCTTTTAAAAATAATAGCCAGTCGCCGACATTTTGATTATAAGGTTTTTTTGCTATATTTTCTATCATTTCTTTCTCCAAGTAAACCCATACTGGGTCTTTTTTTTTGCCATAAATTACCTGAAAGTAAATCAGAGATTTATGCATCATTGTAGAATGCATAAATTTATTCATTATTCCTTGGGGACATAAACTTAAAGTTTGCATGCTTTCTGTAAATCATCAACTGAGATTTATTTTACGCGATAAAATGTTTAAAATGTACCTACCTACAGAGACAGCACTACTTTCTAACAGTTAGTCAACACTCCGGTCACAGTATCAACCCGTTTAGTAGTTCTACGCATTTCAAGTCGCGGTGCGGATATAATCTAGTAGGTACGAGTAGTATTAGCATAGGTTTATTGGGTCTTGAGTAGTATCAGCAGAATCCAACATGTTCCGAAGCAATCTATACTTATTACGATTTGTGTGCATTATACCTACTTACCTTTTTACGCAGTAAAGTTTTAACTGATGGCATTTTGAACTTGCCCATCTCGAATGAATAACAACAATTTTACCTAATTTATATTGTATTCACAAAAATTTCAGGTATTAATAAAATAAACTATCTGATGTATTTTTGACTCTGTGTTATAATGATTTCCAAAATAATTTTATGAAAGAGGTTCCACAGAAAACTATCAAAGAGTTGAAACATAGTAATTAGGTAGGTAAGTATTACCACAGACCAGTAGGTATATTACTAGTGGTTCGCCCCGAACTGAGGTCTCGCGAGTCTCCCACACGGAGGAAAATATACCCCTGGTTTTAAGTGGGATTCTGCACTAATTATGAGGTATTCCTCTTAAAAAACGACTAGGCGTCCAAACGCAAATATTAACAGGAAACTGATAAACCAGCATTACTCGGTAGGACAACATAAGATTCGGAAGGTATTTTTAGGTAAAAAGCATGACAATTTATTGTTCGTAGCAATATATTTTAACATGACAATACCTATAAGGGTAAAAAATATCAGTTTATCGTTAAAGTGTGCGTAAAACCCCATATATTAACAAAAGTTCTATAAAATACCATTTGTACTGTCATTTTTTCGTTCTCACAAAATTTAATTTTTCTCCGTGCATAAAAACAAAAAAAAAATGCCACAAAATAAATAACCAACTAACTTGACCTACAGTTTCATTCAAATTACAGGTAACGGGAGTTCATATAATTTGGTTATTTTTTTTAGGGGTACAAAATGCAGTTATTCTGGATTTCAGACTTTTGCCTATATTTGTGTCACTAAAGCTACACGAATACCAAATTTCAGCATTGTGGGCTAACTGGTGTTCTCTGTGAATTTTGTCAAAGTTTTGTTTTTATTATGGCTAATGACTCAAAAGCTACAAGGACTATACTAAAAATAAAAACAGGGTTGAAATGTACTAATGAAGACGTTTCATTTGACGTCCCACTTGACCTTAGTTTCATTTTTTTTTTACCCCTCTTGAACCCCATTATCTCAACAACCCCCCCATATTTTTAGCTCATTGAGTTACACCAAAATTCTGCTATCACTACCTACCAATATACCAAATTTCACGATGATCGGATAAATGCTTCGAAAGTTATCCTCGGACAAAAAAAAAAGAAAAAAGTCAAATATTTTTATTCATTAAAATCACAAGGATCACTTTGAAACGTCAAGTAACAAACAAACATACATACATACAACGCCGATTTGCCCAAGTTGATTTGGAGATCTCGCTTCGCTCGATCAATAATAACTTAATTTAAGTATGTAGTATGATAATTATATTAAACTGGTCTATCGTATTAATTACTCATTGTGTGTCATCATAGGTGTGCGCCGCCTATGATCGGAGCCACATGCTTAGTACGAGCGTAAATAGGCGCACACACGCATAGACGTGCGCGTACGAGTATCTCGGATCAATTTATTCGAAGCTTCGATTGGCTTGACCTGAGATCCTCGTACGCGCGCGTCTATGTGCGCGTGCGGCTGTTTTCGCTCATTGTTCTAATGTGTCTGAGCCACCACGCCACCACCGCGCCACGCTCCGCCGGCTTTTGCATCGGTCGGCGTGAAATCGGTGCCACAACTTTATTTGAACCCAAACACGACCTTTTTTTATACTTCGTCATCAGGCCATGGTATTCATTAAAGTCGTTAAACATCTCGTAAGATAAATTTAATAGAATCCTGTTGGTCAAAAGTTCAAAACATGTTAAAATGTTTCAAAAATATTACATACCTTCAAAAAGTAATTAAGTACATACCTACGTTCTTAAAGCCAATTAATGTTTTTTAAATTATTTTTTAATTTATATATTTATATTTTTAATTTAAAAATTACAACTATAGCATCCTTTTTCAACCCTATGGGTCAATATTCAGACATAATGAGTAGAGAAAAAATAAAAGATGTATGAAAAAATGGAAATTGAATATATTCAACATTACAAATGCTTAAATTAAAGTTGAAGATTTCTGGTTTTTTCCAAGACATCCTTGTAAGGCGGATCAATGGGACCTTGAACAGGCTCCTTGTATTCATAAGATGCCTGCCCTTCAAGCTGTAATGGGTAAGACCTATCTGAATCATAAGCACTTAGGTCACCGCAAGCATTGAACGGTACAATATATCTATTCACCCCAGTAAACTGATTGAAATCACAATACTGGTGGTCTAATAACGGATTCACCATGTTCGGTATATAGCCTTCTGGTGGCTTGTAATTCTGACAAACTACAAATGCTTCAATACTTGAATTTCTGGAACTCCTGGGCTTGGAAACTGTAACATATTCAAAGAATTGCTTTAGTTGGGAATACAATAATGTAACATCTTTCCCTCTAAAAATTTTAGCAACAAAAACTCCTCCGTCCTTTAACACATGAGTTGTGATGTTGAGAGCTGCTAGCAGTAGTTGTGATTGGACATATTCATCAATGTCATGCAAACCGGTCACATCTGGAGCCCCATCACAGACAACCAGATCAGCTTTGTTCCCTTTGAATTCTTCTGTAATAGCGTTTGCAGTGGACAATTTCGTGATATCACCTTGTATTTGTATGACGCCAGGCAATGCAGCCATAACTTGCAAGTCCACTGCTACTATTTTCACATCGTAGCTGTTTTTGGTGTTTTCGTGCAACTTCTTGGTAAGGACCTGGCTCCAGCTGCCAGGGGCGGCACAAAGATCGACTGCTCGTGTTACGCCGCGGAATATATCATGTTCTTCGTTGATTTGTAGCAATTTGAAGGCACTTCTTGCGCGCCATCCTTCTTCTTTGGCTAGCCTGTAGTAAATATCACGTTTGTCTTTGGATGTTTTCCCCATGGTTTGATTATCCTATGACCTAATAATATTTCTCTATGCCTATGACTGTGTCAGTAATAATTGCAGCAGAGCTCCAACCAAAGCTTTCGATTCGCTTTGAGTAAGTTTTGTTTGTTTTTCACTTTGATTGTAGGTTATCTTTAACTCATTCATCAAAATGTCATTGTCATTTGTCACATGTGAACTTATTAATGTCACAACATCGTAACGTTGTAAGTTTTCTTAGCGCGACCCAAACAAAAAAAAAAAAAGTTTTCTTAGATGTTATTGTTGTGATGCCAACTTAGTAACTTTATAGCTAGATCTAGCAATTTTTACATATCCAATAGCTACAACTAAGAAAATTAAAATGCGATGGCAAACGACCACAGTGCCAAAATCTTATAACATCTTTCGTTATATGTTCCTATTTTTTACTTTAGCTACATTTAAGCAACTGTTTTGTGTAAAAAAATGATATTCTGGCAGGTTTTTGCAAGAGATGACGGTATAATTGGCAGCACTAAGTTGGTCAGTCATTCAAGAGTTGATTCTCACTCATCCAATCACAGTCGGTTCAGTTCAAACATATAGAGAAAATTCATTCATTCAATCTATTTTCAACTAAATTTTTATCAATACAATTTCAAATTTTTCAAATCAGTTTCTATATTGTTCACCCCGTTGATAGTAGTCTTTGTGTGTTTAGTCTAAGAAAATAAATACGAAAATAAAAACTTACATTCATAGTGTGTGTCGTGTTATAAACTATGGAGACCCAGAGCTTCGCTCAGAAGTTTTTGCTAATATTAGCCGAAGATTGGAAGTTGATTATTTTTCTTATTGCTATTTTCTCAATTTATTTCTATTACACTGCCAATTTTGATTTCTTCGAAAAGAAAGGTATTATTTTTATGAAGCCGGTTATATTTTTTGGCAATTTGGGACCGCGTTTGAGACCTACTACGTCGTATCATGATTATCAACTTGCGATTTATAATCGTTTCAAAGGAAACCGCTTTGCAGGTAAGTACCATTCATATTTTTAACCGACTTCAAAAAGAACTTTCATAACTCCGTCATTTACCAACCGATTTGGAAAATTCTTTTTTTATTTCAAAGGATATATTTTCAGATTGGTTCCATAGAAATTTTATCAAAATCGGTTCTGTAGTTTAGTTTTTTCGTTATCTGAAGTCGGTTCTAGTTTTGTGAAAAAGTTGCTTGTTTTATGAATTGCATAGGTACCTACCTACCTACCTAGATGACATCGTTGAGAAGAAAAGGGTGGTTTAATTATAAAACATGCGTTAATAAGTCAAAAAGATGGGTTAAGATTACTTAGGTATAATATCTACTAAGTTCCTACTATTTCTTTTCGTTCCATTCGAAATAAAAATAAATTTAGGATACCTTGGTATGTACCTATTTGGTCAGGCGGTAAAACCATACAAAAATGTATTGGCGTGCGTGATCCTTAACGGGTAAGGGCGGATCCAGGGGGGTGGGTCATGGGGGTCATGACCCCCCCCTCCCCCCTGGGTTGGGTCTAGGACCTAGGTGGGCCACTAATTAAAATTGTAAAACATAACACATGACATTGACCACGACTATGTGACACCCCCCCCTGGCACCAAAGCTGGATCCGCTCATGTTGACGGGCTATTAGGTATCTATATATCTATTATGTATGTATTATGTACAAGACAGGACATACCTACACACTTGTTACCGAAGTACCTAAATAAATTGCACAACTATTTTTAAGTAGGTAAGGTATTGTTGGAAAGATCTTTGTTGGTTTTTTGTTGTTGGAAAAATGAAGGAGAAGTTTCATTAACCGCATTTCATTGTAGAGTTAAGTTTTTTATTTTTTGATTTTCTGTTTTCTGTTGGTCGAAATAGTACCATTATTCTGTATTGTTTTAGGCCTGTTTGAAGGAAGGCAACCGATCCTGTGCGTCATAGATCCGGAACTCATCAAAGCGGTTACAATTCGAGACTTTGATCACTTTACCGATAGGTATAGGTTCAATAATCCGGAGCCGAAATATATGAGGAAATCTCTGCTCAGTATAAAGGCGAGTACTTACCTATCTATTTAAATCAAAAGCCATTCAATAAGTACAGAATTTACTAACAGATATATTGGATCGTGGAGGTGATACGTACGACCCATCATAAATGTACCCATCATGGTTCCGAAACTCGGGACGAATATTTGTAGATCATGTAACATTTTTGACACCAAGGCGGGTTTTCTTCTGCCGACGCGCGACGCATCGGAGCTGATGTAGGGATGTACCTATTACTATGAGCCGTTTCTGAATGCTGATGAGCATCAGCAGTCTCTCTCTAACGTGAAAACCTGATTTTGGTAAACAATCTGTCTTTCGTAAAATTTATAACAGCTGTTTGGTTTCCTACAAATAAATTAAATTAAATCGCTTAATCGCGCGATGACAAGAATCAGAGGGCTTAGCCAAGTGTCAGTCGATTAGCGATGACGCTAGTCGATAAGTCCGAAAATGTATGGGATTTGACACATGCTATAGAAATACCACATCGACATTAGTAGATACCTATGTTTGATCGTGAGATCGTAAGAACAAGTTCGCGCAAATTGTCCATGTCAAATAATCCAGACCCCACACTACTGTTGGGTGATATTAAATTTTACCTATTTTAACTTAATTGTAGGGAGTTGAGTGGAAGGGAGTCCGCAGTGCGATGACACCTGTATTCAGCTCGGCGCGTTTGAAGAATATGCTGCCGCTACTGGAACTGTGCACCAAGCAAATGGTTACCTACCTCAGTCGATATGGTATGTTTCTACTAAAAACCTGGATCAAAAGCAATAGGTTCCTATAGAACCTATAGGAATCCTTCGATCAACAATACAACTTGTATTATTTGTACAAGTAACTTAAACAAATAAATAAATATTGCTGGACGTTTCACACAGCGCTATCTAGCCCCAAACTGATAGAATAGTTATATACATTTTTTTTAGTAAATACGTACTTATAATATACAGAGAAACAACCAGACCCGGAACAAATATCTGTAGATCATGCAAACATTTGTTCCGCGGCGGGAATCGAACCCGCTACCTCCTGCGTCTCAGCCGCCTATTCGCCCGCTGCACCATGGAGGTCGACAACTTGTGTTGTATTGTTGATCGAAGTAGGAACCTGTTGCATTTAATCCAGGTTCTATAGTAGGTAATAAAATAACCATTATCACAAAATGGAAGTTAAGTTTGGTACTATGAGCGACTCGTACGCGTATGTGTATTGAACTTTATATTCTTCCAAATAAACGATATGGGTGTATCTAGGTAAAGGTCTTGATGAGTCGTTTTCATAAACGTTTCGGTATTCAACTGGTTTCTTGTTTGTTGCGTTCAGATAATAGCGATGTAGAGATGAAGGACACTATGGGCCACTTCACACTGGAGGTCATAGGTGCGTGCGCCTTCGGTATCAAGTGCGAAGCGTTGAGCAAGGAGGACTCGCATTTCATACAGGTAAGCACCACGGGTACCCCTCTACGCTAAATCTAAGTTTTTTTTATTAACGATTTGATGTATCCAGTCAATATAGGGTGGCTACGCCTGCGTGAACAGTGGCACTATTCGAACACAATGGTGGCGATTCTGTTGTTTACGCTGACTGACTAAAATTTGTAAAATACGAACGGTCTTATTTTGTTCATACTAAAGATCAAACTAGAATAAAATTTAAAGTGACATTTCTAAATTTAAGTTTTTTTTAACTAAGAAGGCGTGTTTGGAGGCTAGTTATAGTCAACACCAATTTGGTTGATCACTAAAACTAGCCCACAAACATGCTATCATAACAAAAATTACTGGATCATACTGGGTTCTTAAAACATATCCATATCAGTTAAAAACATCCACTAAAAATGGTCACTAAAATGGCATTATACTTTTTTATTAACTAATTAGCTTCCGCCACCGGCTTCGCACGCATTATTTGTCAGCAAAAAGTAGCCTATGTTTGAATCCAGGTCATAATCTGTCAACACCAAATTTTATCGAAATCGGTTCAGCCATTACGAGGTGATTGAGTAACAAACAAATAAACATCCAAACTTTCACATATAAAATATAGTGTGATTGATGCAGCCAGTCAATATATCCTTACATATCCATACTATACATCATAATATTACAAATTGGAAAGTAACTCCGTCTTCTATCTGTATGTTTGTTACGTTTTGACGACTAAAGGACTGGACCGATTTCGATGAAATTTGGTACATAGATTATGACCGGGGTTTAGCCAAATGATAGTTTTTACCCGACTGCGCAGAAGGAGGGTAATGTTTTTAGTGATATAAAAATTAAGAGACCCATAAATATCGATATTGTCGGATCGCTATGAATTTGCATCCGACATCAGTCGCAAATGGTGGGTTCCTATAGCCGTCGGTAACCAGCTACGACTCGTTTCTCCTTGAAAACGTGTCAAAAGTTTGACACTAGTTTGACAGTTTTTCAAGGAGATAAGAGTCCCAGTCGGTTACCGACGGATATAGGAACCTGCCATTAGCCGATCGTTAACAATGTCGAGGCTTCCATTCCAGGTGATTTTAAAGAAACAATAGTGGTGAAACCAGGCTAGTAGCATGAACACCTTAGACAAAGTTTACCTCTATAGATAAAAAAAGCAGGCATTCCACGAAAAGCGACAATTTAAGATCACCTATTTTAAGAGCACCAATTGTATTCCACGGAGATCAACGATTTATATTTTGGCTTGATGCTTTTTGTGGAATACTAAAAATTATTTCAAATGTTTCCACGAAGGGCACCTACAATATATGTAGTAGCTTCTAGTGATGGGGTATTTGATATTTTTTGTATAAATAAATAAATATCCCTGGACATTTTACACAGCGCTATCTAGCCCCAAACTAAGCAGAGCTTGTACTATGGGAACCAGATAACTGATTGAATACTTAAGTATGTACTTTTTTTTTTGTAAATACATACTTATAATATATAGAAATACACCCAGACTCGGAACAAATATCTGTAGATCATGCAAACATTTTGTTCCGCTGCGGGAATCGAACCCGCTACCTCCTGCGTCTCAGCCGGCTATACGCCCACTGCGCCACGGAGGCAGTCTAATCAATAATTATCAATAATTATGATGCATTGTAAAAGATAATTTTGATAAAAAATGAATATGTATGTTATTATTGTTGGTATCACAATCAGTTTCGGTTATTCAAACTTAAATCAGCCGTATCTCGGGAACTAGACTTAAACGTTATAGGCTAGCGGTGTCATATGATAAATGGTGGGTATCAATTATATATGCATTTCTGATGACAGCTGTCAAACTTCAATCAGTTGTATCTTGGGAACTAGACGTTCTAGGCTAGCGGTGTCTTGGGACAAATGGTATGATACCTAATCAATGAGATAGTGGCCGAACCATATGTGATTGTTGGGTGTTTTATGTAGGTACTCAATTTAAATCAATGTTTTTTTTTATTTTGTTCAAGACTGCGAAAAAAATCCATAACATGTCAAGACCTAAACAGATGTTTCGTATACTAATTTTGATGCTCGCACCGAAGTTGATAAGATTAATAAAGTTCCCATTCGTGAACATGGAAGCTACTGACGAGCTCATGAGGATGTTGCAAGCGGCGAAAGCTGAGAGAAGACTGGCTGATTCTAAGTAAGACTACATTTTACTAACATTTTTAACCGAGTTCAAGAAAATGAGGAGGTTCTCAATTCGGCGGAATATTTTTTTTATTTATGTTCCCTGATTACTCGAAGACGCCTGGACCGATTCAAGTAATTTTTTTTTGATAGGGTATACTTACCTGGAGTCCCATTCGCACCAAGTCAGGATCTGATGATGTGATCCCAAAAAAAACGAGGGCAACTCTCAAATTTTATAGGGACGCATAATGTGTTTTATATATTTTTTAAAGGAATACTTTCAGATTGGTACCATATAAAGTTGATCAAAATCGTTTCAGTAGTTTCTTTTTTTTCTATTAATTGAAGTCGGTTATATTTTTGTTAAAAAGGTGGGTACTTGTATAATATATTGTTTGTTATACAAGGTCTGGAAGTGATCAATTTCACCCGAGGTATTTTGGCCTACGAGCGAGTTATTGAACGCTAACGCCCGATTCTAAGTAGGTACAACCGAATACACTGCACAACAATTTTGGTAAGAACTATTATTCATTATTGCTTTCATTACAGAAAGAGAGACTTTTTGCAAATACTAGTCGACGCAGCAAAGAAGGAAAACAGTGAAGCAACTGGTGATAAATGCAAGTACCTACTTTATTCAACACTAACTGACCCGCCCAGGTTTCGCACAAATAGTTATCAAATATAAAATAAATAAATATTGCTGGACTATTCACACAGCGCTATCTAGCCCCAAACTAAGCAGAGCTTGTACTATGGGAACCAAATAACTGATAGAATACTTATATACATTTTTTTTTTGTAAATACATACTTATAATATATAGAGAAACAACCAGACCCGGAACAAATATCTGTAAGTCATGCAAACATTGTGTTCCGCGGTGGGAATCGAACCCGCTACCTCCTGCGTCTCAGCCGGCTATTCGCCCACTGCACCACGGAGGTCGTCTAAAGCCTGTAGTACTCAGGGATAGTGTAGCTTTCTATCAGAGAAAGAATTTAGAAAATCGGTTCGGTAGTTCCGGAGATTACACGTTACTTAAAAATTTCAAATTTTACATCTTTATAATATTACTAGCTCGCCCGCGGCTTCGCACGCGTGTTAGAATGTAACTCTGTCTCTCTATTTGTTACAACAAATAGAGAGACAGAGTTACATTCTAACTTATTAGTACGGATTATAAAAGCTTAGGTGTCAGTTGTTCGAGCGGAGACCACGTATTGAAAAACTCAGCTTAGGACAGCATCGCACTAGATGGAAAGATGAGCCAGTAAAGGATGCTGGGAGCCGTTGGGTCCAGCCCGCCCCAGATCGGTCGCTTTGTAATATAGGGGAGGCTACGTTCAGAAGCTTCACTGACCGTCAGCTTTGAAAACCAGACATAACTGACCGGCTGGAATTGACTCCTTGGTATTGTAATGTGTGTAGAATAGGGTAGATAAATAAATAATGTGGGTAGTTGGTTTTGCCCAGTGCTTACGTCATTTAATCAATAAACATGGATTGTACCAGCACCTTTTTGGTTTAAATAAGTTGATCCTGGATTCCCTACCTAATCAAGATATATTTCAGATATCACAGTGCCAGTTATTGTCTTTAGCTGACGGGTTAGTTACTGCGTCTTTAAATTTAAGTGATAACACTGCTTGTCTGAATCGTGGCCTCGTGAATATCAGGTTTATAGTTCTAACCCTACACAGGACAGTCAGAACAGCAGGCTTACTCCCCAAAGTGATTGCAGAACGCAAAATTAAGTCGAGACTAAAGCATAGGCTTCCGACAGTTTTGTCATTGGAAGCTGTCAAAAATAAATGTGTGTAATATTTGAATGCTTCTCGCGAGTAGAATCGGCACTCCGTCGAATTATGAAACGCAGAGGTCTTCAAGCTTCAGTTTCGGCATTTAATATAAATATCGCTCGCCATACAATCCAATGTGAGATAAATATATATATATTATCTTCTCCGTGTGTGATGTGATGATGGATTGTGTGGCATCTTCACCGTGTGTGATTTTCTAACAATCGGCTTTATTTTCAGATTTTGACAACGATACGATTGACGGGCAGTGCCTCATTTTCCTTATCGCTGGCTATGAAACAAATAGTACCTTGCTTTCGTTCGCCATACATGTGTTAGCCACCAAACCCGACCTGCAGGAGAAGCTGAGGGCTCATATCACCGAACGCACCGCCGGCAAGGAAATGAGCTACGAACTGCTTTCAGAACTCGATTATCTTGAGGCGTTTTTACTAGGTAATATTATTAATAATATAACTAGTAAATAATAACTAGTGGTTCACTCCGAACTGAGATCTCGCGAGTCTCCTATAAAAACAAAAATACAGAGTGTCCCAAAAAATAGTGTAAAGCGAAAGTCCAGAGATAGAACATCCCTTGGTGTACCCGAATTATCCCCATGTACGTTCCGCGATTTTTTATAGTTTTCGAGTTATGAATTTTTTTCGAATTTTTGACTTGAATAACTTAAAATTAAAAAAAAAAAGTAAAAAACTTTAATGAGATTTTGTTTTTGCTACTGAATTTTTATGAGTTGTTCTTTTATGCATAAAATAATCAGCTACGTGACTTTGATCAAAACTATATAAATCTTGGCCTAAATTTAAAAAATTACATTCGGTGAATTATGACTTAAATTTTCAACTTTAAATTAAAAATCTTAACAAGTGATTTCATGGTTCTTAAATAAGTCTTAAGAATTCTCCAGACTCTCAGATTTCATAATCATAAAAAAAGTAGTACTTAATGGGCTACTTTGGCTAAACTCTGCCTTCAAAGACGGCGAGGTGGAAAATTCTTAAAATTAGCTACCTGATTAGAAAATAGATTTTGTCCATTTTATCATTCCTAAGCTTAATTCGTTTGTTAACTAACCAAAAATGACTGCAGTACTGTACAGTAATTACTGTACTACAAGGACTTTACTAAAACTAAAAAAGGGGTTGAAATGTTCTAATGAAGACCTTTAATTTGACGTCTCATTGGCCTAATAGACACATTTTAATTTTTTTTTACCTTTCTTGAACCGCAATATCTCAACAACCCCTCAACATTTTTAGCTCATTTAGTCACACCAAAATTGTGCCATCAAATATCTATGTACCTATGTATCAAATTTCACTGTGATCAGATCAACGCTCCGACGACCTCCGTGGCGCAGTGGACGAACAGCCGGCTGAGACACAGGAGGTAGTGGGGGGCGATTCCCGCCGCGGAACAAATGTTTGCATGATCTACAGATATTTGTTCCGGGTCTGGATGTTTTTCTATATATTATAAGTATGTATAAACAAAAAAAAGTATGTATGTATTCTATCAGTTATCTGGTTCCCATAGTACAAGCTCTGCTTAATTTGGGGCTAGATAGCGCTGTGTGAAATATCCAGCAATATTTATTTATTTAACGCTTCGAAAGTTATCCTCGGACAAACAAACATACATACATAAAACGCCGATTTGCCCAAGTTGATTTAGAGATTTCGCTTCGCTCGATCAATCAAACATAAGTAACACATTTTTATTCTTGTATTATAGGTACACAGCCCAAATCACGATGACATCTGTCCCAGGACTCATGCTATATTTTACAAACTACAGAATCCTTATCTCCAAAGTTTGCGAAATGAAAATGAATTAAATATCAATAATTTCCATGCCTAACAAACACACAGCTTACAAGTCAATAATACAGAATGTGCAGAAGAATACATTAATGAGCAGCTAGATTATCTGTGTGCTAAATCGTGCGCATGAGCGTGTAGCTCGCATGTCTTATCGCTGCAGCAGCACTGGTATTTAGTCATCGGCCGACTAAACTATATATGAAATAGTTTTAAAAACTGTTTTTGTTTACTATTTCAGAAACTCTCCGCGTTTACCCGCCTGTAAGCCGAGTAGAAAGAACAGTTACGAAACCCTACACTCTCCCCCAAACCAATATCGAGTTAAAAGTTGGTGACATCGTCGCCCTTCCGATTTACGGACTGCACATGGACCCGGAACATTATCCGGAACCGAAGGAATTCCGTCCGGAAAGATTTATGGGAGACGAGAAGAAGGAACGCCCTTCGCATTTGTTTCTGGCGTTTGGTTCTGGCCCGAGGAATTGTATAGGTGAGTGTGTTTCTTTGATTAGAGGCTCTTTATATTATGTGTAGGGATAAACAGAACTTATTTTTTATGACATGTAATGGAATGTAGTTTAAATTCTTAATTATTTTATGTATATGTATTTGCACACCAGGACATTATCTGGTGATTTAATTGAGATTAAATTGTATACACATTCTGTGAATAAATTATGTTTATCTTTATAGTGTGTGTAATTACAAAATTATATACTACTAGCTTCTATCCGCGGCTTCGCATGCGTGTTTTGTCAATACAAAACGTTAACTTTTTTTGCGCAATCGGCTAAAAAGTAGCCTAGGCTTCAATCCCGGTCATAATTAATTGACCTAGCGAGCGAAGCCTCTCAGTTTCGAGATGGTCAAAAATGCTTTAGTCCGCCTTTTCTCGCCTACAGGTCGCATTTTAGCACACATGTTTTTTAATTTATTTAAATGTTTTACTCGATAGCGATTTTTGACTGGGGAAAAAATAGGGGGGAAGTTTGCTGTAGCGTTATTTATCGACGGATTTCAATCTAATTTGAGAGCCACATTAAGGACTCCATTCTACACAAGATGTTGCGAAAAAAATCCAGAAGGGGGGAGTGGGGGGGGGGGGGGGAGTTTGCTGCAAACGGCCCACCTGCTGGTAAGCGGTTACCGTAGCCTATGGGCACTTGTAACACCAAAATTATCACTCGCGCGTTGCTGACTCTTTAACATTTTTAAAACACCCTTTTTGGAGAACCCCGTACCGTAGCCCCTGGGGAAAACCTCGGCAGGGAGACCATTCCACAAGCGAAGTGTTCGCAAGAGGAAATTCTTCTGGAACCTCACGGCGCGCGACCACATCGTCTCCAAAGCGTGTGGATGGACTTCCTGCCGATGGCGATCAGTGTGATGGTAAAAGAAACCTGCAGGCACCATTTTAAAACGTCCTTTCATAAAACAACTCCTCAGAAGATAACCTATTATACAAGCGGTAGAACACACACAGGGAGACAAAATCTCTCCTGCGACTTAAGGGCTCAATACCGCTTGTGAGGATGGGATCGTCAAACGGCCCTAGTTGGTATCCAGGTGCTCCTGCACATAAACGACAGCAGTACTCCATGTGGGGCCGGACTTGTGCCTTATAGAGAAGCAGTCTTTGCCTCGTTATTTTCGATTTGGTTTTGTATTGTACCTACCTATGATTTAAAGCTATATATTTTTGATTGTTTATTTTTAATGGAGTCCAATAAAGATTAACCAGCACACAACATAAAATATTGTACTCACGCACACGAGCACTGTTAATTCTACGACTTTAAGAAATAAGTTTTTCATCATGTGAACATTTGCAGTCGGGCAACAAATTTCACATTTATTTCTTGAAAAAAAAAGGTATAGGTGCATATTCCGAAGAATCTTGTACTTTAAATTTGATTATGTACAAGCAAGTTTAAGATACCATCATTATATCTCTCTCTTTCTGGCTTTGCATCTCACATGGTGGTGGGGTCAGACTTCTTGCAGTTTTTCCTCCACTTCGCTATATCCTTGAGATAGGTACTTCTCGGAAACATTGCATGCCATCGTGTCTCTGCGCAACACCTGTGTCCACGTGGTCTTGGTCCTCTAGATCTTTTAGCAAGGACGGACAGTTCCAGTACCTGGTTCATGGTTGCCAACGTATCTGAGCCATCTCTGGCAGTTTATCGGCGATGTCACGAACTCCTAGGCTCCTCATACTAACTCGTTACGGATTTTATCCTGAATACACAAGAACTTTTAAATGGCCGCTAGTACATAGTTTTAATTTAATAAGAGGCCCTAAGCACAGAATATGAATACGGCCCTAAGTAGACCCTTTTGATTTACTGAGGAGTGGAACTCACTTCCGGCGTATGTTTTTCCGAACCATTATAATCTTGGAGTCTTCAAGTCCAGAATGAATAAGTTCTTTCTAGGCAAGCGTGCTCCATCTTCGATCACACCTTCACTTACCATCAGGTGAGGTAGTCAAAGTCAAAGTCAAATAGTTTTATTCATTAAAATCACAAGGATCACTTTGAAACGTCAATTTTACTGCCTGTTCCTTCGCGACCAAGCCAGGAAAGAAAGGCAAGAAACAAGGCTGGTTGTTTTTTTAATGATCCTTTTACAATACATAATACAGAAAATAAATTACGTCTAAATTGTAACATTTTGAACGAGTTGGAGCAATTTTGATCCCAAGCTTCTCTATCATCTAAATAATCCGATATTTTATAGTAGGCTCTTTTATAAAGATTTTGTTTAATTACGTTTTTAAATTTGTTAATTGTCAATTTTTGTACATCCCTTGGGAGTTTGTTATAAAAGCGTAGGTACACCTTGCCCTTTTAACGATTTACTAACTTTATGGAGTCTACAAGTGGCAACAGCGAGTTTGTCTTTATTTCTAGTATTAAAATTATGATTATCGCTATTTTTCTTAAACAAATTAATATTTTTGTGAAAATACATTAGATTTTCATAGATTTATTGACAAGGGAATGTCATAATGTTTATTTCTTTAAACTTATTGCATAATGATTCTCTGGGGCCCATATTATAAATTGCACGAACAGCCCTCTTCTGCAGCATAAAAACGGTGTTTATATCTGCAGCACTCCTCCACAGCAGTATACCGTATGACATAATGCTGTGGAAGTAACTGAAGTAAACTAGTCTAGCTGTGTCTACGTCTGTAAAAAGACGGATCTTTTTGTCATTTTGTCCCCACGCAACACCATCATTTTCTGTCAGTGTGAAACTTATTTTTACTGTGTTTTTTTGTCTTTTCCTTTGTTGTTATTGTGTGTGATATCATGTGGGTTCAAATAAATGTATTTTCTTTCTTTCTTTCTTTTGACTGCGTATGCCGCAGAGCTAAGTCTGTTCGACAACCCATCAACGTGAGAGCCCCAGTGGTCAAGCGCTTGGCTATAAAAGACTTAGAAATACTAATAATATTATTTTTCTATGTAGATGAGACCTTTGAACTCCGACCATGCTAGATTTAGATGCTACCAATAAAATTTAAAAATCTTTACAGGTTCTCGTTTCGCCATGTTCACAATAAAAATAGCGATGGTCTCGCTGATGCAAAACTTCAAATTCACGACGTGCGCCAAAACCCAGGATCCAGTCGTATTCCACAAGAGAGCTATATTGTTAAAGCCCAATGATGGGCTCTGGGTCCGTTTAGACAAATTGTAGAGGTAAAAATGAAAACGCTTTAGAATCGTTTGAAACGTAGGTAGGCCAAAAAACATCGAATGCGTGCGTGTGTGATATGTTTTACAATTGCCGACACGCACACAAGAGCAAGAGTAATGCAGCAAACGGGTGGATATTTTCCATCCTGAACTATCCTGGCTCACAAAATTCACACCAATAATGACCTATTTTTCAGGACGAGAGCATTTTTCATATTCATATTTCTTTATTTGCGACACTTTTAATCAGTTACATACAAACATATTATTAGAGTAATAAGTAGCAATCTAAATGACATGTACCCTGTAAGGGCGTGGCAAAAAATATAATTTTATTTAAAATGCGCTTATACTTATATCTGGGTACCTTTATAATATCATGTAATAAATAATATTCTAATATTATTATCATGTACACAAACTTAACCTTTACGTCATACGTACCTTTATTAGGTAAAATTAAATTAAATTTCTAAAATTATTCATATATTATTTACCATATTAAAGTAATATACCTACGTATATTACTGTAATACATTTTAATATCACGTTATCTAAATGTAAGCTTATTATTATATTTTCATTTATGTACATAGGTATATAATAGATTATATTAATATTAATGTTGTGCGGATTTAATTATTAAGTACTTTATTTATTGTCATCAAAAAAATCAGTTAGAAAATAGTAACATTTTTACAAGCTTTTATTTAACTTGCAATGTATGTATGTTTGTCCGGGTGGAATCTTGCAACTGAATTTTAAATCAGTTATCTCTATCCGATTAAAATGAAATTTGGTATACACGCTTATTTTGGATGATAATGCATGCTTTAGCTATGTGACGACATTCTAATTCCAATATGGCGGATCATCCAATGATAGATGATAGATGGCGGATGAGTTAATTTTTCTGCACTATCACAGTATGGGTATCAAATGAAAGAGCTTGCTAAGGAGAACACGAAAACGAATACAACGTCACATTATTACAAGCTTTTATTTAGCTTGTAATGTTTGTTTGTTAGTCCACTTCCTCACCTACGAAGTTGAAATTTGATATGTTGGTTCAGTTCCGATGACAATGCAGTTTTATGGTTTGCATGACCTGATTCTACAACCTGGATTGGCTCCAGACGAAGGAACGCCTCTACGGTCAATAGCACAGACACAAAATTCTGTTTATGCATAACTTTGGTGACAATGCAATAATATGGTAGGGATGGAAGTGGGCGGTGGAGATGGATGCTAGACAACGGAACTTCTGAATGGATTATAGTAGGCTGCTAGTGTTTGGGCTCATTTGAATCTGCTTGCGGTTCCTATTATGAATTTTATAAAAGCTTGTATTGATAAAGTATTTTTTCTTTAAAAAGGTAAAAAAAAGTAAAAGTAAAGTAAATCGAGTTTATTTAGACAGGTTTTGTCTTTCAATTCGGTTTTTAAACTGACTGGTATTTTATTGTAAATTTTGATGGCTGTGTAATGTGGACTTTTTCTGTAGGTATATTTCAAGTTTCCGTTCTGGCAGTACAAGGTTGTTTTGTCTTCGCGGGTTTGGACCATATCGTCGACCTGCGACGCAAATGTGTACCTAATTTCCGTATTTCCGTATTACTTTGCATAGCTTAGATGGGATAACTATTGTGTTGTATTGTACATTATTTTAGCCATATTTATTAAAAGATGATTAGGATCTTAGCACAACGATGATTCCCGAAAGGGTTTCCAGCAGCGAGGCGATTTGTGAACGACGGACGTGCACGCCGCCCTGTGTTCGTTCACAAGGTAAAAGCGCCCGCCCCCTTACACTTCAGCAGTTCTACAGTCATATTTTAGAAACTAGTGATGTAAGGAACATTCGCATACGCGAATTGTAATAACTCTGCGTGCACGTCGCGAATTGTCGGGATGGAAACTCGTTCGCGAATCGCCAGTGCCTTAACGACATTTTCAAGATGGGATATTTTGTTACAGGGTAGGTATTTATTAAACAGGATAGGCCAAAAGTTTGCCTCACCTTGTATATCTATGAAAGTAGATACCAATAATAACAAATAAATATACCTACTTATTTATCATTTATTGTAAAGACATTGCCAATTAGATTTTTAGAAACTAATAGATTTTATAAATATTACATAATATATATTTATTTAATACTAAATGTTGTAAATATACCTTTATAACAACTATTATTTGTTTTCATTTATTCATTGCCTAATATTGCATAGATATTTTTATAAAAATGCAGCTATACTATACTATACCACATTTTCTGGCAGCTTATCTGCAGACAACGCCATCTATTACTCTAGTAGGATCTAGTTTTTAGGGTTCCGTACCTCAAAAGGAAAAAAGGAACCCTTAGGCTCGGATTAAATGGCATCCGGGCTTGTCAGGGACCGTTTTTTAACGGCCCCTGACCAATCCATCGCACTACCAAGCATTTGAATTTTTCCTGCATCGACTACACACGATCCGAGGCCATCCGACTCCGATTTTTACCTGGAAGCAACTGGGACATGCTCCGGATTCGCAGGATCGGGGAGACCCGGATGCCATATAGTCCGAGCTTTAAAGTATCACTTCGTTGTCCGTCTGTTTGTCTCTCTGACTGTCTGTGTGTCCGTCTAGCAAAACCCTTTTTCTCAAGAATGCGTGGAGATATCAAGTTAAAAATAATATCAAATATAGGTACGTAAGTATACGGTCAGCAAAGAAGTTACAAGAGTTTTATTTATGAAAAATCAATCACGCGAAATAATTCTGGTAGTTGATAGATATTTAGAACAAGAACGACGTCAGTATGCAATATGCATTGAAAATTATGACAGGATAACGAATCTAGATAACTATTGAGGAATTATGTTGCGCAGAGATCTTTTTGACGAAGTTATGGGTTTGCTCGAAAATACACCAGTACTGTAGTAAAAAGTCGTTATTGTGTATTTTTGTAACCATACATAATACAATATACGTATTTTTGTAAACCTATATGTAGGCTAAAAACAAACATACCTACAGACATAAAAACAATGATACGTATCTACCTACATTCCTAGACATAATCTGCTAAAATTTACCTTTTGGCTTTGCTAGAGTCCGATAATTACTGTTAAGAACTTCTGTGCTAACGCTACTTCAGATATTTTTTGTGTTCAGTGTTCAAGTGTTCATAGAGAAATTCTCTGCTGGGCTTAGAATAATGACTCTCATTTTTCTAAGCTGCTGGGATAACTGGGATGGGATTCATTCGTTTCCGTTCATTCAATTGGTACTTTCATTCAGTTCCTTTATTGTCAATTGTCAGTTATGACAAGACAAACAAACTACAAAGTTTATCTAGGTTAGGTAGGTACCTACCTAGTTTTCTACGATTAAACTGTTTGTTTTGTTGACTTTGTTTACTCCACATTGTCGAAAGTTACAGTAGTCTGTGTTGTGTGTCTAGGAAAAGAAATACGAAAACTTAGCGTGTGTCGGTCGGTCGTGTTATACCATGGAGACCCAAAGCTTCGTCAAGCAGCTTTTGCTAATTTTAGCCGAAGATTGGAAGTTGATTGTTTTTCTTACTGTTATTTTCTCAATTTATTTCTATTACACTGCTAATTTTGACTTCTTCGAAAAGAAAGGTATTCCTTTTATGAAGCCGGTTATATTTCTTGGCAATTTGGGACCGCGTCTACGAGCTACTAAGTCATTTCATGATTATCAACTTGAGATTTATAATCGTTTCAAAGGAAACCGCTTTGGAGGTAAGTTTCATTCATATTTTTGTTTTATGAATTCCATGGATAGATTCAGACCTTGACATCGTTGAGAGGAAAAGGATAATTTTATTGTAAAAATGCGCTAAAAAGTTTTAAAAATGGGATAAGATTACATAACTAATATGTCTTTTCGTTCCTATTGTTATAAAATTCAAGGGAAAAACATTTTAGACCATGTATATACACTTAAAACCTACCTAATTTAAATTACACAACTATTTTTATGTAAGTTGGTACTTATCCAGCCTAATAAATTACATATATATTACCTTTTTAGGGTTCCGTACCTCTAAAAGGTAAAAAAGGAACCCTTATAAGATTACTCTCTTGTCCGTCTGTCTGTGTGTTACCACCAATTTTCTCAGGAATGGGTGGATCTAGCCAGTTGAAATTTATATCAGATACTGAGGTCTATAGTCCCTATTAGGTGTATAAAAATCAAGGTCCTGAGTCAAGACGATAAAAAGATATGGACCAATTTAGATCAAAATTTACCTTAATTATCAACTTTTTTATTTTTCGTATATTTCCCTTTCAGTATTTGTGCTGTAAGACCTTGCTTTTAACCAAAATTGACAATTCTAGGTCAACTGGAAGTACCCTATAGGTATTGGGTTGAAAACCTGTATGGTAGTTCCCGTTCACCTCACGAAATTTGGCAAAAGGCAAGGTCTTACAGCACAATTAAAGAACAAATTCCAAAAAATAAAAAAAGTTGAAAATTGAAGGGTGTTCCGATACATACATAGTATAGTCCTGTGAGTTGTATGGGCGCTTATACAATTTATTATATATAATGGTATGGAACCCTTTATGTGCGAGTCCAACTCGCACTTGGCTGGTTTTTTATTAGTATCTTCCGCCCCGTATGCCACTAAGTGGGGTCAGTACAACATGTATTTATCTTCCACTTAAGTACCATCATCTCTAACTCGTTTCTTACACACATCAAAATTGACATAATTCATAAAATTTTTAACCGACTTCAAAAAAAGGAGGAGGTTTTTAGGTTCTTTATTTTTTATGTTTGTTCATGCCCTTTGTATCTTCACACTCAACACTTGCATTCACATTCCTGCTCAGCACATTTCTCATTTCATGACTTTTAGCATGAGCTCATTGTACTGTAATTTTGGAAGTGCTAGAAACAGAGTAAAAAGTACTATAGATTAGCTGCTGTAGATGGACATTGTAAAAGAATTAATTATGTACCTAATTTTAGATTAAGATGGTGGTTTAATCTAAAATTAGGTAAGTATTTAATAAATTCCTAGATTAGATGATTAAGTGTTAACGATCATCACCAATAACAAAGCAGTATAATGTCATATACTCGTATATGATAGTCTAATCTCAATTTACCTTCATGTCTACTATGCACATTATTCCAAATTTAAATTAAGTAGGTACCTTTTTTATTAACCTTTGCCGTCCCACTGCTGGAAAAATTCTCCCCCAATTCCTTTCACTTTTTTTGATCTTCAGCCATCTCTATCCAGTTCCTGTCAAGGAGCACCAGATCATTGCACCAGTGTTTTCTCAGTCTGGTGCATCATCCTCTACGGGTATCCATCCTGAGATCTCTTTGGTTCACCTGTCTTCTTCCATATAGACCAATTATGCAGTCTAAAATGGAGCACCAAGATTAAGAAGATACTACTCACTCTTATCATTTGACAGAGACACAGATTGTACTTCTCATGAAAGATAGACATATACCTGTTACCCATATCTATTTCTGCAGCCAAGCAGTATTTGTGTTGGTGTGTTTCGATTTGAAGGGTGAAATTACAGGGTCATGAGGCTTTACACCTGTATGCCTCAAGTTGATGAACAAGTGAGTGAGGCAATACTTTAACATCAGGTAGGCCATAAGATTGCTCCTTCACCAGATTTTCTTAAAAAAAAAAGACAAATCAGATAGTGTTCCAACCTTAGTTAACTGATGAAATCCATTCACTTTATATCGTTTGTTTTAGGCCTATTTGAAGGAAGACGACCGATCTTGTACGTCATAGATCCGGAACTTATCAAAGCGATCACAGTACGAGACTTTGATCACTTTACCGATAGGAATTCCTTCAATAATACAGAGCCGAAGTATATGAGGCAATCTCTGCTCAATTTAAAGGCGAGTATCTACTTAAATCAAAAGCGATTCACTAAGTACGGAATTTACCAACAGCTGTATTGGATCGTGCAGGTGATGTCTTAAATGTATCATGGTATCGAAACTCCCAGACTCGAGATGAATATTAAAATTTGTAGATCATGTCAACATTTTTGTTCCCACTCTGACCGTCGGCGCTGGTAGGTCAATTTGTATGTATTATTATGAAGTGTTTCTGAATTATGCTGACCAGTCGGGCTGATGAGATCTCAGGGACTCGAGGGCACCGCCAGTTAGCGCCAGTTAGCTACGCATCGAAGGTCAGCGTGAGATGGAAACCAACCTAACACTGTGACATACACAGTCCACATGTCATACTACGTGTTAATATATACGACATTGAATGAAAACACGGCTAGGGCTAATTGTTAGTTTTGTTGTAAAATAAGTTTTTATCAAAGTCATTACCATTGAATTTTTTTTAATTTTAAAACAACCAGACTAGGTTGTTTGAAAACTAGAAAAATTCTCAAATTTTTCAAATCTGTTTCTAATAAGTCCTAAAATATCAATAAAACAGCCTGTATAAAATAGGTAAACAAATCATATTTATTCATGATGTAAGTAAGTACCTGTTAAACTGACTAAGCGGCATCGCAATAAAGGCGCCACCGATTCACGTTAAACATTGTTTATTGGAAATGTATCGATTACTGGATAAATATTCAAGCTATAAACTAAAGGTTTTTTAACCTATACTTTCCCACTGCTGGGCAAAGGTCTCCCCCATGTTCCTCCACATCTCACGATCACTCACCACGTCCCACCAGCCATCTTGGAATGCATCGAGGTCGTCACGCCAACGCTTCCTCGGCTTGCCCCGGCTTCGACGCCCTTCCAAACTAAAAGTATAAAACTATAAAAAAAATATATAAAGCTATAAAAAATAAGTATTAAACTCTCCTCTAAAATCAGTTAATACGATTCCGGGTCTGTGTTTTAAATTAATGTCATACATAACAAAACAGTTTGTATAATCCTGACCCCGCACTACTAAATAAATAACTAAATACACTAAATAAATAGGTACAGAAGTTAAGCTTAGAATAATGAACGAAAACAGGCGCGCGTACATATACGAGGCATGCCTTTTAAGTTCTGTCGTTTCCATATTTTCCGGCAATTTTGAATTTGGAACTGTTCTATATTCGAATGTGTTTACATTTTGAATCTCAAAACAGTTGAAAGTATTAGGATTAATGCTATTGTTTAGTCACAGTTTCGATTTGAATCTGTCAGGTCACGTACGAAAATGAATCTTTCTAAGGAAAATGTTCGTGCAATAATTTTCTACAACTTTAGAAGAGGCCTGACACGGCTTCAGTGTTTAGAAGAGCTAACATCTGTGTTCAGTGATGTAGCCCCATGTCTGCGGACTGTCGAACGCTGGTATTTAGAATTCCAGCGTGGACATACTAGTGTTAGTGACAGATTTCGCGAAGGACGCCCAAAATCCGCCTTCACTGAAGATAACATCATTGCTGTGAGACAACTAATTCTCGAAGATCGTCATGTGACGTATCGAGAGATAGAGGCTCTATTAGGCATCTCAGGGACAACCATTCAGAAGATCTTGCATGAAGCGCTTGGTGTGAGAAAGCTAGTTTGCCGTTGGATACCGTATCTGCTTTCCGACGATCACAAGGCGGCCCGCGTCAGATGGTGTAAGAAAACTCTGCAAAGGTTCAACCGAGGGGAGTCAAATCACGTCTACGACATCATAAGTGGTGACGAATCTTGGATCTATGCCTACGATCCTAATTCCAAACAACAATCTACAATCTGGGTCTTTCAAGACGAGCCAAAGCCGACTAAAGTTGTTCGTTCTCGAAGCACTTCAAAGAAGATGGTGGCCACGTTCGTTGGAAAAACCGGCCATGTTGCGACTATTGCACTTGAAGATCGTAGAACGGTTAACGCAGAGTGGTATACTACAGTTTGTTTACCACAAGTCATCGCCGAACTTCGAAAATCTAACTCAAAGCGACGCATCATCCTGCACCACGACAACGCAAGCTCACACAGCGCTCGTCAAACGATTGAGTATTTGAAGCAGGAAAAAGTAGAAATTCTTGACCATCCTCCATACAGTCCTGACCTAAGCCCTAACGATTTCTTTACATTTCCTAAAATTAAGAAAAGTCTTCGTGGTCAAAGGTTCCAGTCCGGTGAAGAAGTAGTCGACGCTTTCAAGTCAGCCATTTTGAACACCCCCACTTTAGAGTGGAATAAATGTTATAATAACTGGTTTGAGCGAATGGAAAAGTGTATTAAGCTACGCGGTGAATACTTTGAAAAACAATAAAAAGTACTATAAGGTTCTAGTTGTGTTTTTTTCTTCAAACGACAAAACTTAAAAGGCATGCCTCGTAGACTCGCATTTATGAGGATCTCGGATCAAGTCGGTCAAAGCTTCAAACATATTGATTCGAGATCCTCGTACGAGCGCGTATGTTTCGCTCGTTGTACATAACTTCTGTTCCTAATCTGTGGTTGCGTGTTATCATGTTATTAATTTTTTAACTTTATTGTAGGGAGCTGAATGGAAGGGAGTCCGCAGTGCGATGACGCCTGTATTCAGCTCGGCGCGTTTGAAGAATATGCTGCCGCTACTGGAACTGTGCACCAAGCAAATGACTACCTACCTCGGTCAATATGGTATGTTTCTACGAAAAACCTGGATCAAATGCAATAGGTTTTTGTAGAACCTAGAACCAGAGAAAATATTTTAAGAGTAGCAAAGTTCTTTGTGAAAGGGCTCGCCCGGGGAAGTACACCACCATACCTATTTTTGCTGCCAATCAGCATTACTGTGTTTCGGTTTGAAGGGTATGGTTGCTAGTGAAATTACAGGCACATGAGGCTTTACACGTGTATGCCTCAAGTTGACGGACGCAGAACAGTGCATCGTAGGGCGCCTTTCTAGGGTGCGTGACCTACGAGGCAATACTTTGTTACGGTTGTTACCATCAAACATCAAGTGGGCATGCTAGTTCTATCACTAGGTCGTATAAAAAAGTACCATTACCCTACTTTTTGAAGCGCTCGTATTAGTGTAATATGTTTCATTTAGCATATAACATCAGCTATAACAAAATGTTTTTTTTTTATTTGAAATTTATATTCTTCCAAACAAACGATATGGGTATATCTAGGTAAAGGTCTTGATGAGTCGTTTTCATCAACGTTCCGGGCCATTGTTATTTGAACTGGTTTCTTGTTTGTTGCTTTCAGATAATAGCGATGTAGAGATGAAGGACACTATGGGCCACTTCACACTGGAGGTCATAGGTGCGTGCGCGTTCGGTATCAAGTGCGAAGCGTTGAGCAAGGAGGACTCGCATTTCATACAGGTAAGCACCACGGGTACCCCTCTACGCTAAATCTAAGTTTTTTTTATTAACGATTTGATGTATCCAGTCAATACAGGGTGGCTACGCCTGCGTGAACAGTGGCACTATTGAACACAATGTCGTACTGGGTTCTTAAAACATATGCATTAGGGTGTCCCTTATTAAGTTTATATTTTTTAACGCATAGGTCTTAGTTTTGTTCATTAGTATCTAAAACACTCGGGAATTAATTTTTACCTTATTTGGAGAACGGAAACCCGTGCCGACTTGCATCGAATCATGTTCATACAAGTTACGCGGAAATAGCGGCGCGTACTCGCCGTATTTGTCATTTGTTATTAGTTAATCTCGTGATGAACACATATTGTTTTACGTTAAAAAATGGCAGTGGAATTAAGAAGCAATAAAAAAAGTATTTTCTTAGTAGGTGACTTGAACTATCAAATAACTGGGGCAAAGTTACCGTCTAACCGTCAAGTTCTTGCAGTCCTCTTTTTTAACATTCGTGAAGTTAAATTGAGTGTTAGTGAAAGCGCAAATCTCGTCGTTCGAGAGTGTATTATATTCTGGGAAAAAGCTAGAATCCCTACCAGAGCTATTCCTAACTGCGTAAAGAAACTTGTGGATCTTCACCATGCTTGGAGAGAGTTGCAAAAAAATTCCAAAAAAACACAAGATATTTACAAGCACCGTGAGAAGGACATTCAAAACAATTTAGATAATTTATTCGACATAGCACACGCTAATGCTTTGGAATGGATGAAAATAGAAGAAGATAAAATCTTTTTACAAAAGCAAAGAGAACCAGGGCGTCCAGGATGTTTAGCCGGTGTAGATAAAAAGTTAGCTGAGAAAGAAGAAAGATCCAGACAGAGAAAATTAAAAGAAGAGATAAAAAGACACGATCAAATCTGTTCCGAGAGTTTATATTTATCTTTAACTACACAAGATCTTATTGAGACACCAGGATATCCCGATCAACCTACCAGCTCTGATGAAAGCATCGACGAACCCTTACCGTCGACATCTCAAACGGTAAGTTCTGGAAGTATTACAAAAAGGGGAAGGAAAGATTTCATCACTCCTAAATTAGTTGCAGCTTTGGATAGATGTCAATTAAGCATAAGAGATTCCATATATATACTTCAGGCTGTAGTGGAAGCCCTAGATCTTAGTAGTGATGATTTCCCGATAAACAAGTTGTCTATTCAACGCATTCGTACAAAGACTAGAAAAGATAGAGCGGAATCTATAAAATCAGATTTTCAGAATAATTTACCTGAAAGTGTGACCGTTCATTGGGATGGAAAATTATTACCTGGACTGGACGTAAGAAGTTCTAAAGAAGAACGCCTGCCAATCCTTATATCATTTGAAGAAAAGGAACAACTTTTGGCTGTGCCTAAGCTGGAGAGCTCTTCTGGTCAAGATCAAGCTAAAGCTGTGTTAAACGCACTTTATGACTGGAACCTCGAGGACAAAGTACAAATAATGTGCTGTGATACAACTGCATCTAATACAGGGCGATTGAAAGGAGCTTGTGTACTTTTGGAACAAAAGCTAGACAGGGAATTATTATTCTTTGCTTGCCGCCATCACGTTTACGAACTGGTTTTAAAGTGTGTATTTGAAACAAAAATCCACCAAATAACAAATAGCCCTGATATCCCGATGTTTAAAAAGTTTAGAGACAGCTGGAATACTATTAATTCTGCTGCTATTGAAACACACAGCCACATCGTCACACAACATTTTTGTAATACAAAAATTAAAGAACTGTTGACATTTTATAATGAAGAACTGCAAAAATCTATTGTACGTGACGATTATCGAGAACTGATTGAACTGTCTATTATTTTCTTAGGAGGCGATAGTGAGAAAAAAATTAAAATAAGACCTCCTGGAGCAATGCATCAAGCAAGGTGGATGGCAAGAGCTATTTACTGTTTGAAAATATGTTTGCTGCAATCTCAATTCAAAATTAGCGCCAAAGATAAACGAGCACTCCAAGACATTTGTTTATTCATTGCAGTTGTATATGTGAAATCATGGCTGGGATGTAGTCTGGCGGTGAAGGCACCAAATCAAGATTTGTCCTTTTTAAAAAGGCTTAAGGAATACGAAACTATTAACAAAGAGATCTCCCAAGCAGCTTTGAAAAAGTTTAGTCAACATCTTTGGTACTTGTCAGAAGAAATTACTGTTTTGTCACTCTTTGATGATGAAGTTGATGAAGCAACCAAGAGAAGTATCGTAGAGAACTTACAAAGAGAGAGTTTGTATGATTCTGGGAAGAGATACATTCCATCGAAGGAAGATATGTCTGATTATTTGCATGGTAAGTGGGAATACTTAATTTTATGTTAAAGTTAGCTATTAATCATTAATTAAAAAAAAAACATGTAAAAGGATCTAACGCTAAGCTTACTTTACTATGTCTTAAATTGTTTTAATAAACTGATAATAATACTGTCTTGTCTATTGTTACAGGAAAATCATTGAGTGATTTTGTGTCTATCAAGAGCAGAAAATTATTTTCTCGTTTAAAAATTGATGATAACTTCTTGGAGAAACCTGTTTCTACGTGGGAAGAAGATGTTGCCTATTTACAGGCAAAAAGAAAGGTTTTTTCTTTAAGGGCAGTGAATGATACAGCTGAAAGAGCTGTAAAACTTATGCAAGATAATCATGGTTTAATTACTGCAAAGGAAGAACAGAAACAATTTTTACTACGCTGTGTACAAGAGCACAGAAATCTATATCCAGACTGTAACAAAGAGACCCTTAAAAGAAAATATCCTTGCTAATCTGTAATTTTATGTTCTTTTAATAAATAAATACCTATTTTCTTACTAAATTTTTATTATTGTTTTTATAAAATATAAATATTTCATTTTGTTTAGTTGAATATCGAAAAGGGTCAAAGGCAGCTATTTTCAAAATCTTTACGGCCTTGTCGGCACGGGTTAATGTTGACATAGGAAGATAAAATTTTGTATTTAAGTAGATCTGGGTAGTTTAAAAAGAATTACGGGGTATGCATTTCGATATCCGAAAAAAAAAATTTTCACGTATATAAGGGACACCCTAATATGCATATCAGTTAAAAACATCCACTAAAATGGTCTTTGCAAGGTAATTAATAGAAAATTAGCACGCTTGTGCATTACCGTATAGAGTTCGTCCTCAAGTGACGCGTTGAATAACTTTGGTAGTATCAAAGGAAGGTAGATAAACAGTACCGCCGCGCCGATCGGTCGTTGCAAACTTTTTGAAGTTATACGTTTGGCGTGTTTGGATAAAATTAAAATATTTACGATGCGCGCGCACACCGACAGCCAAAAAGCGACATGATGAAGTTAGCTGATAACTGTCTCATACGCGCGCACACCGACAGCCAAAAAGCGACATGATGAAGTTAGCTGATAACTGTCTCATACGCGCGCACACCGAGAGCCAAAAAGCGACATAATGAAGTTAGCTGATAACTGTCTCATGCGCGCGCACACCGACAACCAAAAAGCGACATGATGAAGTTAGCTGATAACTGTCTCATACGCGCGCACACCGACAGCCAAAAAGCGACATAATGAAGTTAGCTGATAACTGTCTCATGCGCGCGTACACCGACAGGCAAAAAGCGACATGATGAAGTTAGCTGATAACTGTCTCATGCGCGCGCACACCGACGACCAAAAAGCGACATGATAAAGTTAGCTGATAACTGTCTCATGCGCGCGCACACCGACAGCCAAAAAGCGACATGATGAAGTTAGCTGATAACTGTCTCATGCGCGCGCACACCGATAGCCAAAAACGACATGATGAAGTTAGCTGATAACTGTCTCATGCGCGCGCACACCGACAGCCAAAAAGCGACATGATGAAGTTAGCTGATAACTGTCTCATGCGCGCGCGCACCGACAGCCAAAAAACGACATGATGAAGTTAGCTGATAACTGTGTCTCAAGTTTCCGTGAAAACTCGTAACTATATTTTAAACTACTTAAACTCACATTTTAAACTTACATTTTAAACTCTTATATTATATATAGATTATATTTTGACACAACATGACATAATTACCTACCATGACACATTATATTTTTCATTTGACAACACAATACTCTCAAGGTCTAGTGGCTAAATGGAGCGGTCTCGACAGAATATCAGCGCTTTCCTTTACGGCGGGCATAATGCTGAGTCGAGTCCCATTTACTGCTGTAGCACACAGTATCTACCAGGTTCTCCCTTGTGTTTTTGTTTATTTTACGTTTATAAGTACTATTTAATTGTTTCTTTGTTTGTATTTTCTCTGTTTTAAAATGTAACTGTATTGTATATTGTGTGCTAATGTAGTGAATAAATGATTTCTATGTCTATGTCTATATTTATTAATTTATCATTTTTTTTACAAACAAAGAGTTGTGGTATACGGGATGAAATATTTAGCTGTTTTTGTTCTGTTACGCCAAAGAAGTATAACTTCTATCAGTTTTCTTGTTCCCATAGTACAAGGTCTGCTTAGTTAGGGGCTAGATAGCGTTGTGTGAAATAACCAGCGATATTTAATATTGTGTGACTACCTCCGTGGCGCAGTGGGCGAATAGCCGGCTGAGACGCAGGAGGTAGCGGGTTCGATTCCCGCCGCGGAACAAATCTTTGCATGACCTACAGATATTTGTTCCGGGTCTGGATGTTTTTCTATATATGATAAGTATGTATGTATTTACAAAAAAAAAGGTATATAAGTATTCTATAAGTTATCTGGTTCCCATAGTACAAGCTCTGCTTAGTTTGGGGCTAGATGAGATAGAGAGATGTGACATGTCCAGCAATATTTATTTATTTATTATATAAAAAAAAGTTTGGCCAACCTTGATCTCTGTCATTGTTGTAGGTACTCAATTTATATCAGTGTTTTTTATTGTTCAAGGCTGCGAAAAAATTCGATTACATGTCAAGACCTAAACGGATGTTCGTTTTACTAATTTTGATGCTCGCACCGAAATTAATAAGATTAATAAAGTTCTCATTCTTGAACTTGGAGGCCACTGACGAGCTCATGAGGATGTTGCAAGCGGCGAAAGCTGAGAGAAGACTAGCTCATTCTAAGTAAGAATACACCTTACTAATATTCTAAGGGCGACTTGCGCAACGATGCCTAAACGTATTTAGTGGCTAAATACATAGGGTCGTACCACAAAAAAAACACTCTTTAGGGCGTGTTTAAAAAAATCCTATACAAAAATTGGTAAGATTTTTGTTAGATACGCGTGAAATAGTTGTTTAACTTTTTTGTGATAACATGGCTATGATTTAAGGAGTTGTCCAATCATACAAATAAGTACGTCAAATTTAAACATATTTAGTCGGTAAATACGTTTAGGGATCGTTTTGCAAGTCGCCCTAAGGCTGTGTCCTAATAGAACGCGATTGCGCGATCATCGCTAGTTCGCGCGAACTTTGTTCGTACGAATTTGCGATCAAACGTACCTGATGTACATAGGTAAAATGACAAGAACGTGCGATGATCGTATCGCTTATTCGCATGGTCGCGTTCTAATAGGACAAAGCCTATTTTTTAAATTATAGGTGACGGTCTATGACCATTGCTAAGGTTATATCTAATCTTCTAATATATAAATATCTCGTGTCACTGTGTTTGTGGTTGCACTCCTCCGGAACGGGTCGACGGGGGTTAATGATTTATTTTTTAATAAAAAAAAATCATTAAAGTTGTTCGTAAAGTATTTATCACCCTCCTACCCAAAATTACTAAAATCAGGAATGAAAAATGGGAGGTGGCATTTTTTATTCGTGATTTTAGTAATTTTGTATGAACAATATCCATATACTTTAACCGTCGGTCGTTCATTGACGTGAAGTCGTGAAAGGCAGAACAACGTTTGCCGGGTCCTAGCAACAAAAGGCTGCCTACAAAAATTGCATTACTAGAATTTATGCTTGGGTATAAATCCATTAAGCTATGTAGCTAACTCATAATACTGACAAAAAGCATAATTCTTATGTATAACCCGGTCACATTATCTCGAGACCTGGCGTCGATGACGTCACGTCGCGTCGGCGCTCTGATATGGTGCGCAAAACAAGCATCCTCTAGTAGGATATTATTATAAACAATAAGATTTTCAACCATAAGATCTACAGGTATTACGAATTGCTTGTTAGCTTTCTCTGATTCAAAGAAAGCGAGAACTTTCAGTATTAAATTTCTTGCTTCACTGTGAATAGGTTTTCCCATATTTGAAAAAACTTTCACTGTCCCACTTCAAAGCAACGAAATAGTAACAAAAATGTCCAAACTAAACCAAAATGTACAAACTTAACAAAAATGTCCTACGTTGCAACAAAAACAATATTTTAACGTAACAGCAATAACAAAATAACAATAAAAGTCCAAACGTAACAATGAAATGTTTAAAAATATACCACGAAAACAAGTCGACGCGTATCGGCAACGAAAGTGCTAACCGTACTGACGCGCCGTGGCGAGCGCGGGGAGGTGAAAGGAGAATGAGGCGGGAGGTTCGCATTCCAGCGAGGTCTCGAGATAATGTGACCGGGTTGTATATTGTATTTCTTTGATTACAGAGAGAGCGACTTTTTGCAAATACTAGTCGATGCAGCAAAGAAGGAAAACAGTGAAGCAACTGGCGATAAATGCAAGTACCTTTATTCAACACTAACTGATTCGCCCCGGTTTCGCACGGATAGTTATCAAAATAAAATATAACCTATAGCACTCTAGAGATAGAATAGCTTTCTATCAGAAAAATAATTTTCTAAATCGGTTCAGTAGTTCTAGAGCCCCATTACATTACAAATTTTGCTTCTTTATTGATCGAGCGAAGCGAGACCTCCAAATCAACTCTGACAAATCGGCGTTGTATGTATGTGACCCAGTAAAGGTTTTTGGTAGCCTTTAGGTGCAGCCTGCCCAAGACCGGTCGCTCTGAAATATAGAGTAGGCTACTTTCAGAGTTTTCACTGACCATCAGCTTTGAAAATTAGACATAACTGGCCGGTTGGAATTGGCCCCTTGTAATCAGAGAGCCAGTTACTATCTTTCGATAACGGGTTAGTTACTGCATCTTTAAAAACTAAGTTTAAGTCTTGACATTACTTCCCTGAATCGTGACCTCGTGAATATCAGGTATATATAACACGCGCGATTTAACTGTGCACCTCGCATATATGATGCAATAGTTACTAAGCGCGTAAGGCAAACGCGGGGCGCCGCGCGGGGAAGCGGGAGTTGGGTCGCATTCCAGGGAAGTGCACAGATAAGTCGCGCGTGTTATAGTTCTAACCCTACACAGGACAGTCAAAACAGAACGCAAAATTAAATCGAGGCTAAATCATAGAGAGGAGGCCTATACCCAACAGTGGGTGCTGGAAGCTGAGTACAAAGACAGCACATTCTGACAGTTTTGTCATTAGAAGATATCAGTTTTGAAGATTTGGGAGCGGTATCCACCTAAATGGTGAGATGTGTGAAATCATCAAAGCCACGTCGATTTTACACAATATTTTCTCTTCGGTCATCTTTGGTTGATACGGATCCTAAGGCCTGGGTTTTAAAGGCCCAGCAACTAACCAGTCCAGGAAATAAGGAGTCTCAAATTTAGGGTTAAGATTTAATTGGGGTCACTGACTTGACTACGATAATATTAAATATTGTGTCTGTTACTTTAAATGAGGACAAAAGAGCAAACAGAGATCAATGATCAAATGTTATTAATTTGCCCTAATTCTAGTAAATGTGTTATCAATGCAGTTTGCAGCTGATAATGTTATCTCATACAAAGCAATTGTTGTGGTTATCTGTCAGTCTATTATTGACTTTGCAATGACGATGTACCTGCTTTGTATAGCCAGCGACATAAGTATAACATTTTGATTATAATACATGGTTTCTATTGATAATGAAATACCTAATTACCCACTTATTCAGACAAAAAACATGCTATTGGTTCAAAATAAATAAATGATACTAGTAAAGTCCAAGTCTTGACACTAGGATTCCTTGAATCGTGGCCTCGTGAATATCAGGTACACCGTTCTAACCTCACACAGGACAGCCAGAACAGAAGGTTAAATTAAATCGAGACTAAAACATAAGTGGATGTGTTCTACTGCGTTATTGAGTTATTTTCTAAGGAATTGTTTGACATGGTGTCTGCAGGCTCCTTTTACAATCGCACCGCTCGCCATCGGCAGGGAATCCATCCACGCACCTTGGAGATGATGTGGTCGCGCACAGTGAGATTCCAGAGGAATTTCCTCCTGCGAACATTTCGCTTGTGGAATTGGTCTCCCTGCCGAGGTTTTTCCCAGTGACTACAGTATGGGGTACTTCAAAAACGGCGTTTTAAATTTTTTAAAGGGTCGGCAACGCGCGAGTGATACCTTTGGTGTTACGAGCGTCCTCAGGCTATGGTAACCGCTTACTATCAGGTGGGCCGTATGCTTGTTTGCTACCTTAGTGGTATAAAAAAATGGGGTTCTGAAAATTAATGCTTCTCGATTCACGCTGAGAATTAAGTATAATTGTCTAACAATCGGCATTATTTTTAGATTTTGATAACGATACGATTGACGCGCAGTGCCTTCTCTTCCTCATCGCTGGCTATGAAACATCAAGTACTTTGCTTTCGTTCGCCATACATGTGTTGGCAACCAAACCCGACCTGCAGGAGAAGCTGAGGGCTCATATCACCGAACGCACCGCCGGCAAGGAAATTAGCTACGAACTGCTTTCAGAACTCGATTATCTTGAAGCGTTTTTGCTAGGTAATATTATAATAATAAGTTTTAATCCGATAAGTACCACGCTAGTCATATTTCTGTATGGATTTGGATTGGAGTGCACGCACTAGGAAAGAGTAGCGGGGGGGGGGGGGGGGGGGGCGTCACAAGATGGAAAGAAAACCTCTCTGTCTGTCTCTCAGGAAATCCTTCTGGTCTATGTTCAGTAATAGGAATGGAACGTTTCACGAGTAGCATATGAAAAATCATATTTCGCAGCTGCTATTTTCCTTCGCATAAGGATCATTCTAAATATTAAAATGAAATATCTTTCGGTTTTTTCGATTCTAGGTCAATGGGAACTACCATATAGGTTTTCGACCCAAAACCTATAGGGTACTTCTGGTCGACCTAGAATTGTCAATTTTGGTTAAAAGCAAGGTCCTTACAGCACAAGTAAAGGAAAAATTCCAAAAAATAAAACAAGTTGAAAATTAAGGTAAATTTTGGTACTTACAAGATTTCGTGAAAAACTAAATTTGACCATATTTTTTTGTCGTGTTGACTCAGGACCTTGATTTTTATACACCTAATAGAGACTATAAACCTCAGTATCTGGTATAAATTTCAACTTGCTAGGTTCACCCGTTCCTGAGAAAATCGATGGTGACACACGGACAAGAGAGTGATCTTATAAGGGTTTATTTTTTTACCTTTTAAGGTACGGAACCCTAAAAATAAAAATATTTGTTTACCTAATACGATATCCACATTTATCTCCTTAAAAGCTGACAATGTTTACATCGCCAATCTGTGTATGACGTGGTTTTAACAACTATTTTTGTTTACTATTTCAGAAACTCTCCGGGTTTACCCACCGGTAAGCCGAATAGACAGAGTAGTTACCAAACCCTACACTCTCCCTCAAACCAATGTGGAGTTACATGTCGGTGACGTCATCGCTATTCCGATTTACGGACTGCACATGGATCCGGAATATTATCCGGAACCGAAGGAATTCCGTCCGGAAAGATTTATGGGAGACGACAAGAAGGAACGCCCTTCGCATTTGTTTCTGGCGTTTGGTTCTGGGCCGAGGAATTGTATAGGTGAGTGTAGTTCTTTGAGAGGTTTTTTATACAGCGTGTCACCGCATTCACGACATTAATTTAAAGCACATATGCAGAATCGTATTAACTGATTTTAGCGATTGGTTTAATATCGATAGCTTGAATATTTATCCAGTAATCGATACATTTCCAATAAACAATTTTTAACGTAAATTGGCGGCGCCTTTACGACGATGCCGCTTAGACAATTTAACAGGTACCTACTTACATGATGAATGAATATTTGTTTAATCTATTTTATACAGGCTGTTTTATTGATATTTTATGACTGGAAATTAAGGTAAATTGAAAATTAATAAAAATTCATGGTTTGAAAAAAACTATTTTACAACAAGACTAGCCATCAGCCCTGCCCGGAATATAAATTAATGTCGTAAATGCGGTGTCACACAGTAGAATGTGGTTCGGAATATGGAAGCTTTTTTTTTCTGAATGAGTAATTCCCTGTTGGCCTCTGAGGCCGATGCAGCTTAACCGAACTTTTGGGGGGTGTAGAGGGCGCTCAGGTTAGAGGCAACTAGCGCAAGGGCTCCACTTAGGTACGAGCCTCGGCTTGGGGAGTTGCCAGGATGGGGGTGGGAGAGAAACGCCCGGGTACGAGCGGCTGGTAGCTTGCACAAGTCTTGCTCAAGCCTAGAAATTTGAACAAATGCTTCGCACAAAGGCTTGCGCCTTGCTCAGGCCAGGCTTGCATAAGCTTAGCTTGGGCAAAGAAATCGTTGATATGTGTGGGCCCATAATACTACGCCCTAAGTACGCCTAAGTACCCGTTTGATTTCGTTAGAAATAATTTCTCGTAATATTACTAACTATGCTGATAGGAATTCTGCGCGGATTTTAAACTCCGACCATGTTCTCATCGTGATGTCTAGAAGAGATTTTAGCGATAAGACCGCCCATTGTACTTACCTATATTTATTTGTATGTGGTAATGTAATTTTGTTTGGCGTGTAATAAATAATATAATCATATACATATCTATCATGTTAGATTAGATAATATCAATAAAACTTTAATAAAATTACAGGTTTACGTTTCGCCATGTTCACAACAAAAATAGCGATGGTCTCGCTGATGCAAAACTTCAAATTCACGACGTGCGCCAAAACCCAGGATCCAGTCGTATTCCACAAGAGAGCTATACTGTTAAAGCCCAATGATGGGCTCTGGGTTCGTTTAGACAAATTGTAGAGATAAAAATGAAACCGTCTTAGAATCGTTCGAAACGTAGGTCAAGAACATCGAATGCGTGCGTGTGTGATATGTTTTACATTCGCCGACACGCACACAAGAGCAGGATTAATGCAGGAAACGGATGGACATTTTACCACACAAACCGTTATATTTTTTATTTTTCCGAGTCTCACTCACTACCACCTGCCTCACAAAATTCACAGTGCGTTCGGAGCCATATATGGCTCCAATTAAATGGCCTATTATACGCACGTGTACTTCGTTTCTATGTGTATTTTAAGAACCGCATTTAACAGTATTAGTTATTTTGAAATCCACCAGTAGATGTGTTTTGGATTTTTTACTCACTCAACGCTCAGTTACCCTTCTCAGCTCTGGTAGAAAGCTACCGGAGGCCACGCCACATAATATATAGGTACAGAAGTTACGTTTAAGTTGAAGTTAAGTTTAAGTTGACGACCTCTGTGGCGCAGTGGGTGAATAGCCGGCTGAGACGCAGGAGATAGTGGGTTTCGGTTCCCGCCGCGGAACAAATCTTTGCATGATCTACAGATATTTGTTCCGGGTCTGGTTGTTTTTCTATATATTATAAGTATGTATTTACAAAAAAAATAGTATATAAGTATCCTATCAGTTATCTGGTTCCCATAGTACAAGCTCTGCTTAGTTTGGGGCTAGATAGCGCTGTGTGAAATGTCCAGCAATTTTTTTTTTATTATTTAAGTTTAGTACAACGAGCGAAAACAGGCGTACGCACACATAGACGCGCACGTCTCTGATCAAGTCGGTCGAACGTTCGACCGAGATCGTAAAACACAAAATATAAACCTTCTGTAGGTACTGTGTTTTAGGCAACCAGACTGTGACAGCAAAATTTTATATAAATTATTTTGGTTGCCTAGTGCACGCTAGCCTTTGCCCTACTGATAGATGAATTATTAATATGAGACACGCATTTTTTACTTGCTATCAAATGTCAGTTTTATTATCTTGGATACATTTTTTGTCATTGTGGGGCTATTTGACTGGATATAATATCGGGTGTAGCCAGAGGGGGGTTTTGGGGCCTCAAATCAAGTGAATAATCGATAGTACGACGTGCGCTGAATGCTAGCTAAGCGATTGCTTCCCGAAGTAAGCGCCCTGGTTTATGGTTTATGGTCATATTTATTAAAAGATGATTAGGGCCTTATAACACAGGCGACGATTCGCAAACGTGTTTCTAGCGAGGCGATCTGTGAGCGACGTGCACGCCGCGTGTCGCACGCGCGTGCCGCCATATTTTAGGAAGAAACTATAGTATCGCATAATTTACGTAATTAATATAATAACGCTGCGTGAACGAATCGCCTCGCTGGAAACACGTTTGCGAATTGCCAGTGTGATAAGGCCATTATCGTAAGGTAAAGGGATATTTTGGTAGGTAACTAGGGTTTTGAATATATATCTATGAAGGTACAACGTATAGTGATGTATAACGAGAAACCAAGTTTTATTTAGAAAACTTTTGTGATTTATTTCAATCATTATTATAAATGCAGTTATTTAAGTTAGTTTTAGGTACAAAACTTATGCCATTTGTATTACCTATTGTGATAGATAAAGTGCAAAACAAATAAATATATTTATTTATTATTTATTGTCAAGACATCTTGCCAATTTAACTATGTACAATTAAAATATGTATGGATTTTATTTATATTAAATTTGATTATTGAATTTTACAAAATATTGATAATACATCTTTGTAACACTATTAACTGTTTTTATTTATTAATTACCTACCTATATATCTATGCTAATATTATAAAGAGGAAAGATTAGTATTTTTGTATGTTTGTAACGAATAAACTCAAAAATTACTGGTCCGATTTCAAAAATTCTTTCACCATTAGAATGCTACAATAACTCTGAGTAGGTAACATAGGCTACTTTTTATCCGACTGCGCAGAAGGAGGGTAATGTTTTTATTGACAAACCATGCGTGCGAAGCCGCAGGCAGGTCAGCTAGTTATAGATATTGATACTGCACAGATATTTTTGTAAATGCAGCTTTATAGAACACTATGGAATCCCAGTAGAGGATTGATAGTTGTAGCCTATTGTATTTGTATATCTGTTGTGTTTTTTTTGTGTATCTTGTTAACTTAAAATAAGTTAATAATGAATGTAGGTAAGTATATTATAATTTGTATTTTTTTTTCTTGTAGAAGTTTTAGATATAGCGTATTAGATTAATTCTGTAAAGTTATATTTAAGTGTAAATAAACGAATTTGAATTTGATAGTGAAATCAAATTTTTACTCGGAATTCCCTTTCTGAATATCGAAGGCAGCAAATCAAGGGCCTTAATCACGTAATTTCAGTATAACCCTGACATTAGTGTGAAGCGGATGAAAATATGTTAGAATTTGTATGCCTTGTGTTCCATAGCAATAGCTATTGACATAGACCGTTGGAACACATGCGCTAGAGGTCTGGTTTCATTTGCCAAGTTATGCTGGCCACACGTCAACGATTTACAAAAACAAAATTTATTTGTAACAAAATAACATCGTGTACCATATTTTATGTTAATAATACAGTACTTAGCTAGCACGATTTTATTGCGCGAGCCTTGCACAAACATTGCGAAATAAATTTGAAAAAAAACTTCCTCCAGAGGCTTGCGAAAACCTTGCACAAGCCAGGCTTGCATAAAGCTAGTGCAAAGAAATCGTTGACGTGTGTGGGTCCACGCGAGACTTGCGGATTAAAGTACGCTCTAAACATTGGCCGAGACCCCAGCGAAACATTTGCCAAGTCTCCGCTACATTTATAGATAATTCTATATATTATAATTCCACACATTTATTACTTAACACAGGCTTTAGGCCTGGACCTTTACATAGGCATTACCGGGGCCGAAGCCAACGAGTAAGAGGCCTGTTTATTTTATAAAAATCACTATGACAAGATGGAGGTTAGACAGATGGTAGTACTATTGCAACACATGGATTAGAGTTCGGGCTATTGTTACAGTAATGCTTATGAAATAGAATACCTATGGGTTATCAGAAAAATGAGATATGGCACCTACCAATCCTGTAATATTTAGAATTATTGATGCAGGTGGTGACTAGCCGTCCACTAAACGGGCCCCCATAAGTGCCGCCAATAGAAGGCAGCGTAAGGGGCAACGTTGGTGTGGGCGGTTAAAGGGTTTTGAGAGGTGTGCTGCAGTTTCACTAAGCGCTACTCCCGGCTTTATGCCTTTAACACTTCAACCCTTGGATCATAAGTTTCGCTCTTGCGCCTCCACCCTTGACCGGCCAACTAAGGCAAACCAAGGGTCAGGGGTTTCTGTCAACCCCAGAGAGTAACGGGGTTCCGCGGTGTCGCCACACACCGAACGCTCGCCACAAGCGTGCCCTGCGGGGATTTTATTATTATTATTACGTCTTTATTTATTTTTATTTTACTTCGTCGCCGCTGCACTACCTTTTGCTTCTGGTTTCAGCTGAAAATCAGCGTTGGATGCATAACATCCAACATTATGCTGAGCTGAACGCCATTTTGGTACGCAGACACATGAGTCGAACTGTCCTATTGGATTCAATTGTATCTACTGTTCCTTAAATTTGTTTCATGTGTCATTTTGCGTGTACCAAATAAATGATTATTCTATTCTTCTATATAATTCTAAATCCATATCAGTTAGAAACATCCACTAAAATGTCATTACTATATTGTATATAGGAAATCTCATGGCAGAGGCCTATTCAGCAGAGGACGTCGTCGGGCTAACATTATCTCTTTATTTTTATTTGACCTAGCACTGAAAGTGCTCGAAATTTCGTTAGATACATAATTTTTCTCGTAATAATAACTCCAGTCAACTTTCTGTTGACACCTTCAGTTACATCAAACATTGGAATAACAAGCATCGAGTTCGACGCCTGCCAAAAATAAAAACTTATAATCTCCTGCTGGAGAAGGACCTGCTAGGCAAAAGTATCACCCCCAGATCTTACCATGTCTATCCTTCGATGTCTCCCACCATTCAATTTTGATGTGTCGAGATCGTCCCACAAACGCTTTTTTGGACGACCCCGACGCGAATTTTTGGCCTTCATGAAACATTTTACGCATTAACATTATCAATAGACTTATCAGAGGATGTACCTACACTTGGATAATCAACGAAAATTATGCAACATTTTAACTAGAACAGAGAACAAATAAAATACATAAATTACGAGGAAAATTTTCATTAATTAACAAATGAGTCTAGGTGATGCAAGTGAGAGTCACAAAGAATTTCAAGTCATTTCCGCTATCAAATTTATACAATTATTAAAATTATTTTTTTATTTATAATGACAATCACACTACTTTTTTTTTGAATTGGCCACTTTAAAGCTCCATATTTTGTAAATAGATCCCTTTATCGAAGTGTCGATAAAACCAAAGGAGTTTGGCGATCGTGCCGATCGTGTTTGGGGTACTGTTCTCACCTCTGGGACGGATCAGCGAAGTACCAACTTGAAGCTCTGGAATCAATTGAGAGAAGAGCCAGGAAGCTACGAGCTTAAGGAGCGTAAGGAGGCAACGATGAGCTAGTTGATGCAAGGCTTCGCAGCCTGGAGCATCGACGAAAGGTTGCTAGCCTCTCGGTTTTTTATCGAGTACATTTCGGAGAGTGTGCGGCGGAACTTTTCAACCTAATCCCACCATCTCCATTCTATCATCGGACAACCAGACGCACTGCGGTGCGCCACCGCTATATGGTAGAAATACCTCCCATTCGCACAAAGCGGTTCTCTTCGACCTTTATTATGCGCACATATGAAGCAGATGAGTAAATTCCTTATACCCTCGCGGGCATAGTGTGAGTTGAATTTGAAACCTCATCTGTATTAAAATTTGAACCAAAAAAACCTACACTATAAGAACTGATTCGTAAATCGAACTAACCTCTGCACATAATGCACCAACCTAATTTTGGTTTTTATTTTTTCGCAGAAAGTGTGAAAAGTAGAGTATTATTTTCGTGGATAAAGCTGTCTGTATCCTGGATGTGCTTATATCCCTCTTTGCACTCAAGATTTTAGTAACTCTAGAATCTATGGTTTAGCGCTAACTGGTTACAAGGGTTATAAAAGTAACATTCTGGCATTCTGGAAAAAATATGCTTTCTCTCAAAAAGTATATTTTATTTGAACAAAGTTTTAAGAAAATACGTATTTTGTATCTAGTATTTTCGATACCATTTTCAAAGTATCTTGTATCTGATATCTCAAATGCTTTACTCTAAAGTATCTAGTTACATAAATTCCAGATACTTTTTATGAGGTATCTTGTACATCTCTGTACACGACCAAACAAATATGCACCTTAGTTTTCGATGTCAATTTGTCTTCTGTCTGTTTTAGTTCGCTTGTTCACCTCGACGAAATTAGACGTTTTATTTGGACTGGTTAAATACCGCAAATTACTAGGAATAGTTAGTAAATTACATTGCGTATTTTGTAAAAAAATATTTCAACCAACTATGGAGACCCAGAATTTCGCCAAGCAGCTTTTGCTAAAAATAAATGAAGATTGGACATTGATCGTAATTTTAGCCGTAATTTTCTCATTATATTATTATTACACTGCCAATTTCGACTTCTTCGAAAAGAAAGGTATTCCTTTTAAGAAGCCGGTTATATTTCTTGGCAATTTGGGATCGCGTATACGAGCTGCTAAGTCTCTTCATGATGATGAACTTGATGTTTATAATCATTTCAAAGGAAACCGCTTTGGAGGTGAGTTCCATTCATATTTTTATTTTATGAACTGCTTAGACCTTCACATCTCTGAGATAATAGATGATAATGTCTTTATTGCACACCATTAAAAATAAACAAATGAAAGAAAATACACTTTAAAATCATGGCACCAAAGGGCGGCCTTATTGCTAAAAGCGATCTCATTAAGTCAACCTTTGAGTGGACAGAATCTATGTGAAAAAATAGAACGGCGGGCGGCGTAAATCAGATATTATTATAACAAGTATGTATTAAAATTTTGTATAAAACAAAAATAATAAATTAATTTTTTGTGGATTATAATGCCCACAATGATCACGTGGTTTATTGTTGTGTTTATTATAATGCCCACAATGACCACTTGGTTTATTGTTGTGTTTATTATAATGCCCACAATGACCACGTGGTTTATTGTTGTGTTTATTATAATCCCCACAATGACCACTTGGTTTATTGTTGTGTTTATTATAATGCCCACAATGACCACGTGGTTTATTGTTGTGTTTATTATAATGCCGACAATGACCACGTGGTTTATTGTTGTGTTTATATGTCTCATAAACGTTACTAGTGAGGGAACTGTGATTTATGAAACTGCCTAATTCCGCAAGTAATATCTTAGTTGCGCCCATTTTTTGCCAAGTAACACAGTCTTATATTAATTTAATATTCGATGCATACGCAAGTTCTCTATTATCTTGAAATTAAATTAAATTAAATTGAATAAGCACTTATTTCAGATATCCATGATCCATATGTTAATAGTATAAACGTTCTTATAAACTATGTTAGTAAATTAAAGTGAAAACATTAAATACACATTAAATTATAATGATATTAAAATTAAATCAAAATGATATTAAAATTAAATTTTAAATTACACGTATTCTGTAGGTAGACCAACTTTCCCACGTCATTTATGTAACCTTTAATCGTCATACTTGAAAAATCTCTACTGTTATGAAAAATGCTTCGCACATTATAAAATACATTTAGTGTGTAAAAAAAGGTTACCTACAAAAAAGGGTCGTGACTTTATCTCCTTGCTAACGATGCTAACGACATTAATGTTATATTTACAAGATAGTCAGGAATCTTCATCAAAGGTCAGGAATTTACTCCGGAATTTCGATTTTTTAATCTGTGAACCCTATTTGCATGTCACTTTTAATGTTTAAATTTTGTGAAATTTGATTTTTTTTCCCACAGAGGCTTGCGCAAAGGTTGCGCAAATAAAATGTTACGTGTGTGGGCTCCAATAATATGATTTAGAAGGTTGTCGAATCATACAAATACGTCAAATTGAAACATGTTTAGTCGCTAATTACGTTTAGGGATCGGTACGCAAGCGGGGCTTACGAGTAGTTTATTATAATTTATAGCAATAAATAAATTTTAAATCGAATTGTTGACTTATTTTTATATCCATTTGCAGAAGATTGTAGTTTTTAAGAAAAACAGATGGCGTGACCTACGCGGGCGGTAGTGTTCCATACATTAACTGATCAAACCAATTTACTTTATTCTTTCTTGTTTTAGGCGTGTTCGTAGGAAGAAGACCGATCCTGTACATCAGGGGTCGGCAACCTTATGCTATAGCCGGGCCACATATGTTGCCAGAGTATCAGTGCGGGCCGCACTTATATTTATATGTTCGGGCATGTATTTTTAATATTTGAAATAAAACGCATATATATTCATACAATTATCTCTTTTTTAATTGAACTACTATACTAACATAAAAGTAAGAACTAGTGAGATTTTTGAGGCTGCATTTGACTTGCAAGTTTTTTAACGTCTGCTTTCATTTTAGTAGTAGACACGCGCAGTATCGCGTCTAAATGTTCATCCGTTGACCGCGAACAATTCTTATTTTTGCGGTAGTTGAGAATTGAAAAAGTCTGCTCACACAAATATGTACTACCAAACATAGTTATTATCTGCTGAGCAAACTTTTTCAATTCTTTGAAGTTTTCAGAACTCAAACCTCCGTAGAACTGTATCAAGTCAGTGCTTTCCTTAAATGCCGTTTTAAGTGTGCTATTACTTTGCAAATCTACTATGTTCATTTGCAAATTGCTTGGTATCTCACTAATATCAATTGCAAAAGGGTTTTGGAATATTTCCATGTTAAGGGAGCTCTTTTTAAAGTCGGTGAGTCGATTTACAAACTCAGTTTGTAGTTGTGTTAACACGTTTCTCATTGTAATATTTTGCCACACAAAATTATCTCCAGCTTCTTCCACGGCTTTCTTGCAATTAGGAAAATGGTCAAGCTTTTTTTCATCAATATGCTTGATAAACAGTTTCAGTTTCATTTCAAATGACTTTACATCTGTATACATATCGCAAATCAATTTATTTTTTCCCTGCAAGCGTTTGTTGAGCTGATTCAGGTCCTTAGTCAAATCAGTCAAAAAACCAAGATCGATAATCCACTGTTTGTTAGTAAGCTCTTCTACTGGCTTTCCTTTCATCTCCATGAAGTTGCCAATTTCTTTCCTCAAATCAAAAAACCGTTCCAAAACGGCACCTCGACTGAGCCACCTCACTTCACAGTAGTAAACCACGTCACCATGTTCAGCTTCCAGATCTTCCAAAAACTTTTGGAACTGACGGTGTGTGAGCCCATTTCTTCTTATAAAATTAACAGTGGATGTTACAGTATCCATTATTTCTTTCCAGGATATAACTTTGGAGCACAATGCCTCTTGATGGACAATACAGTGAAAAATCAATGGCACAGTAGATCCAGAATCTTTCACTTTGCTGATGATTCTCCCAACAACACCTTTGTTTTGACCGCTCATGTTCTTGCCTCCATCGGTAGTGACACTTGTTAACTTTTCCCAGCTTAATTGCAATGAATCCAGAGCTTGTTCCACATGGTGAAATAAATCTTCTCCCGTAGTTGTACCTTTCAAACTGCACATTTTCACAAGCTCTTCGTAAACAGTAAAGTTTTCGTCAATGCCGCGTACAAATATGAGTAACTGTGCTGTATCCGACACGTCCGTACTTTCATCCATCGCTAAAGAGAAGCAGTCGAAAGACTGCGCCTTATCCCTGAGTTGTTCACACAAATTAGCACCCAAGTCTTCAGTACGTCGGGTGCAAGTTCTTGCAGAGAGACTAAGACTTTCAAACATTTTTTTCTGCTCTGGGCATATTTCTTCTGCGATAGCTAAGACACACTCTTTTACTAATTCACTATCGGTAAACGGACGTCCACTTTTTGCAAGAATCTCTGCTACCCTGTAACTGGCCCGAACATTCGATTCGCTGTTGTCTGCCACAACCTTAAATATGTTTTGTTGATTTTGTAATGACGATTTCAAAGTGGAAATTTTCCTTTTCCGTATTTCTCCTTCAAGACAGTCAAATTTAGCTTTGTGCTCGGTGTCGTAATGTCGCTTCAGGTTATATTCCTTTACTACAGAAATACTCTTTTGACAAATCAAGCATAACGGTTTTCCTTTAAACTCGATAAAAAAGTATAATTCTGTCCATAATTCGTTAAAAACTCTTTTTTCTTCTTCTATCTTCCTTTTTCTTGAAGCCATGTTTATATAATTATTCTGTAACAATAATGAAAAAAATTAAATTCGTTGTAAAATTATATGTTCCAGTTAGCACCTACAAATTCAACTCCACATTCAAATAATAATTAAAACATGACACACTCGTAACTAACTTCATGTCATGTAACTACTATCCCCGTCCTTATAACATTTACCCATCAATCTGAAGGTTCACATTAACAAGCAGTAAATAAAATAAAACAAAATGCTCGCGAGTGCATACAACTTACCTCATACGTCGTGCGTGAGAAGCTATCAGCGAAGGGAAGAAAGGTGAAACGAAACGCGTAGCTAGCAACCAGATGAGACGTGAGTTTCCGGCGAATTTCCACAACCGAATGTGGCGAGAGCTGCGCGCGGCTGTGATTTTAACTAAAACCGGTCGCTTTGAATTTTTTCGCCGCCGCACACCTGCGTCTAATCAAAGACTGCCGCCCCGCCTATTGTCTCAAAGGAGCCGCCCGCCGCCGCACGTGCGGCGGATAAACGCAAAAGAAATTGCCAAGAATTGAATAAGTACAGCAAATATTTATTTTCGGTAGAAACAATACATAACATCACAGTCTTGATAAACAGTTCTTAAGAAATGAAATAGAGGTACATTTTTATCACCCCGCGTGGGAGCGAGCTTTCAAGAATACTCTCATGGCCCAGCAGCATGGCCGTATAAATTCTAGTGAATTTATATGGCCTTTTGCTTCGGTATTTTTTTCTTACGGACCTCAGGGTTGCGGGCCGCATGCGGCCCGCGGGCCGCCGGTTGCCGACCCCTGCTGTACATCATAGATCCGGAACTCATCAAAACGATCACGATTCGAGACTTTGATCACTTTATCGATAGGCTTTCGATCAATGGTCCGAAGCCAAGATATATGAGCAGATCTCTGTTGGGTATAAAGGCGAGTATTTAAATAAACATACATTAATGAATGCGGAATTTACAATAGTATTGATCCTGGAAAGCCTTTGCCCTGTAGTGGGACAGTACAAGCTCCGAATAATAATAATAATTAATTCTGAGTAGAGCCGTTCGGTGTAGGTCACACAAGATCGATCGACCCGGAAATGTTTCCTATGAAATGCCTATGTTTAGCAGTCATTTGACGGATAAACTTAAGGAAAATTCTAATATAAGAAAATATATATTATGAGAGTAGGCCCAAAAGTCCGCGGAATGGAAGAGTTGAAAATAAAAATCTATTTTTTTCTTTTTAGTATGCAGACTGGATTTTTGAGAAGGGCGGTTATGGCCAAGTCCGAAACCACAACAGTTAGAGAAAAGTCGTGAAAAGAGTCATGCCCTCGATTTATAAGAAAACAATAACCGCATATTTAGTTTTTTGTTAAATCTTATACTTTTGACGGAAATCGACCCGAATCATTAAAAAAAAGACATCTCGTATTATTGAACCAATGAATTCTGTTGTTGATAGGGATCAATATAACCTTTGAGAATAATATTTTTTTCAGATCTAGAAATAATTTTATGTAATTTTTTAAATTTTATTTTATGTACCTATATAAGTATCAACTAAAAAATATTTTTCTCATTGCCCTCAAAATTTGCCGAAATCACGTCTTAACTTCTTCATTGTTTTGATGGTTAACCCATGATTTTGGGGGCCCTGGGGGCTATAGGCAGGTCCAAGCTGTAGGATGGGTGGTCAAGTGATACAAAGCCACTCCAGTCTAGAGTAGGCATCGCAACTTTGCTCTTGTGAACCGGCCAATGAAACATCTACAGGTTTATTCTACAAGGGGGATTTGCACGAAAAAATATTATCTTGCAAAAGCAACACACCGCTTGACAGTTCTCCCCACGTTTTTTCATTGATTGCTTCCCTTTGTTTCTCCAATAATCTTGCGTTATATTTCGGTAATGTTGACATTCTTTTCTTTGTCTAGTAGATTATAAGAATTCCTTCACAATCCCAAAAAATGTAGCCATAATCTATCCGGCCTTATTTTGAGTTTCTTTTTTTAATAAATAAATAAATAAATAAATAAATATTTTAACTTGGACTTACGTAAGTACTCGAATTATAAGTGTGGAAGAAAACATCGTGAGAATTTCGGCATGCCCTAGAAGCACAAATTCTAAGTCATGTAGGTACCTACCATCGGCTCGTATTCTAATAACCGAGACTTGCATTTTTTTTATTTTTTTTTTATTTTTTAGGAATCATCAACATAGCATACACTGACAATATTTAGCGGTTACATTTCAAATGGTAGAACTTAGTGCTACTATAATTAGAGATGACAGACTGCATGCATTAATATTTTAAGCCGAGCGAGTGAATTAATTGGATTTATTAAAAAACAAGATGGCATGCACGTACTTCTAGCAACAATACATATCATTGTACCATAACAATTACAAAAAGTTTAAAAAAATTAAATAAGTTAATTTATTCCTATTTACAAATTTACAACACAATAGAATCATATACCTATCAACTACTTATCTATGTACATTATTAAAGAAAGATTTAAAATTTGATTTAAATTAATAATATCATATAATTTTATTTACATATTTTATAGGGATACAGGTCATACAGGTAAGAATAAGAACGATTCACAGATTAACCTGGGATAAACTGTTTATAAACATTCGTACAGTTTAAACAAACATGCCCGCTCCTTTGCTCTTAGCCACACAATTATATTGTACTCAAATATATTATGTCACGGATGGAATGCTAACTGCTGCAAAAAGTATGCTATTGAGCAAAACCGTACCTAATGGGATATCATCATAGGATGTCCATCATGGGAAATACATTACATTAGTAAAAAGTTGCGATGCCTGCTCTAGACTGGAGTGGCTTTGCACCACTTGACCACCCATCTTACAGCTTGGACCTGCCTATAGCCCCCAGGGCCCCCAAAATCATGGCTTAACAAAAAAACATTATGTATTACAATTACATATTTATTTAAAAATTATTGAAGGGAGCTGAATGGAAAGGACTTCGCAACAGGCTATCGCCTTTGTTCACTTCGGCGCGTTTGAAGAAAACATTGCCGTTAATAAACCTGTGCACCAAGCAAATGGTTACCTTCCTCACTCAATATGGTAATATTTACTACTAATCACCCTAATCATAAAACCTAAATACAAGATTGAATTTGAATACACGGTGAAATTACAGGCACATCAGACTTTCACCTGTTAGTCTCAGGGTGATTACGAGCGCATGCAATGTCATGTAGACCAAGTTTTAGTTGGACGCACAGATCTGTATTGAATAGATAACGCGATTTTACCTACTTTGCGTCTCCTTAGTTGGAGCAAAGCTCTAACTCTTACGGAATATAACCGTTGTGTGGACGTACAAAATTTCGCTCACTTGGTTTTCATCAAAATTGACGCACTTGCGTTATCTATTCAATTAGATCCGTGGTTGGACGTAACCTGTGTGCTAATGATATTTTTATGGACAGAAGTAACCGCTTAACATCAGGTAGGCCAATAGGTTGTCCCGTCACCTGATCCCAAAAAAAGTTAACACGAAACTGTATTAGTAAATATGTGTACGTATGCACTACATTTATATGATTCAGGGACAAGATAGGAAACTTAGGAGGAAACACATAATCGATTTTGACATCTAGTATCGTATTCGACTTCAAATTTAGACAATAACCCTGCCGGCCGTGTGCGTGGGGGCGTATCCATGCGCCGCTGCAATGGGATAGCGGATCTGCCTAAATTATCATACAGCGTGCCCGTGCGCTGCAATGGAACCGCGGCCAGGGTGCAGAGTTTGATTACGGAACCCTAAAAACTGATTTGTTCTAGTTGTAACTGAAATTGGGTAATAGTTATTTTAACTGTTTTATTGTATATTGTGTTCAGAAAATACCAATGTTGAGATGAAGGACGCGATGGGGCGCTTCACATTCGAAGTCATGTGTGCTTGTACTTTCGACATAAAATGCGAAGCGTTGAGTAAGGAGGATTCACCTGTCATGAAGGTAAAAAACATTTTTCCATAAATTCATTACTTTTGTGTGCTGTTCCGGGATCTAAAATTGCTTACTTTCCTACTATGTATTTTGAGACGGCCTTATTTGTTATTAAAAAAATGTGATTATAATAAGTACGGGGTTTATCACGCAGTGCGGAGCGGATCGCACTCACCCTGATTAAGGATTACCTACCCGGAACAAATCGCTTTCAGCAAAAAGGCCGCCCATTGTACTAAATCTTGTATAATCTAGTTCTCTATGTGTTCCTGGTTTAAAATAAAGCTTTATTCTATTCTATGGTTTACAAATTGAACTGAACAAATTGAACACCGTAAACCGTTGTCGTAGGTTGTAACACTGATAAAACGATACGTGATAAACCCCGTATTTATAATAATGAGCACAACGACATGCTCTCAACAACATGTGAGTTTTACCCTAGAAACACCAGAGATAACAGGATTATTGTTGTATTATCCAGGCTACCCAAGCTGGCACTAAGTATATAAACATAGCTGCTATTCTATGTGAGGCAAAATTTGCAACGCAGTGCCTGGAGCCTACGATACAAAAATATTCCAAGAAATTAGAAGTTATTAGAAGAATTTAGTTCAAACTTTACTACTTATATGAATTACTAGCTGACCCACCCGCGGCTTCACATGCGTGGTTTGTCAATAAAGACATTACCCTTCTTCTACGTAGAGAAGCATTTCTTTTCTGCAGAAAAGCATTATCTGCCTTGTAAATCGCTGTGACAGTTCTTGATTGTAGCTTTGAGCAGTATGAGTTTGCTTCGGAATTCGGTCGCTAAGTCATCGTTAACAATGTCGAAACTTCCACTTCTGGGCAGGATAATGTATGTAGTAGGTACATACATATAAATGTTAGTTTAGGTATATTGTTTTTTATTGTTTAAGGTTGCAAGCGAATTCGACTTCATATCAACACCTAATCTTATATACAGTTTCCTGGCTGTAATGTTAGCACCGAAATTGTTCACAAGATTCTCATTTTTTAACTTAGATGCTACAGATGAGCTTGAGAGGATGTTTCGACCGCTGATAGCTAAGAGAAGACTATCTGATTTTAAGTAAGAATAATACATTTTTCTTATATAACACATCCGTGGCGCAGTGGGCGAATAGCCGGCTGAGACTACATAATTATTGTATTTATTTACGAAAAAAAGTATAAAAGTATTATATCAGTCATCTGGTTCCCATAGTACAAGCTCTGCTTTGTTTGGGGCTAGATAGCGCTGCGTGAAGTGCACAGCAATATTTATTTATTATATAACTCATACAGTTGACAGGGTTTTAAAGTTTTACTATATCTGTAAGAATATACCTATTATGTTTTATTGTTTTAGTTTAAGTATGTTTTATCAGCAGCTTTGTAAACAGGGATCTAAGTGCTCACTTTAAGCCCTTGGTCCCATTGCAGCGTACAGGCACGCTACCCAAGTGTACTTAGCTTCATTTGTATGATGATGTAAGCGGACCAATCCACTGCGGCCCACGGCCACGCTATCTACGGATGCGTAGCTTGATGGCGATAACAAAACACGGATGACCTGCCCAAATGCGGCGCACGCTATACATGCGGCACACGGCAGCGGCGTAGCATCACAAAGAGTACTGACGTGTGCAACGTAGGCGTGCGTCAACCAATCTCCGTGCGCCGCAGTGGAAACGTAGTCACGCAGGCAGACAAATGAACCCACGTAGATAACGGGCGTAACCTCTACAATCTGCGCAGCAATGGAACCGCGCCTTAATTTCCGTTTTTACGTTTTCACAACGACCGGTTTCGATAGAATTTGGTATATTTGGTAGGTATAGATAGATTATGACCTGGAATGAGACATAGGGCACATTTTATTGACAAACCACACGTGTAAAGCCGCAGACAAACGCTAGTATTACTATATTTTCAATAATGCTTGGCTCTAGATTATCGATTATGATTTCATTGCTTTGATTCCAGACACAAAGACTTTTTGCAAATGATAGTCGATGTAGCGAATAAAGAAAACAGTGAAGCGAACATAACTGGAGAAAAACGCAAGTACCCTTATTAAACGATTATATCCTTACTAATACGATAAATTTGAAAACATTGAGTATAGCTCTTTTGACAGAGAACAAAGCTGCTATGGTGATTAACTTACGGTCATCCGTATTCCGTAGGTACGTTAATTATAGTGAACAGACATATACCTAAGGCGTGCGAAAATTAATCTGAATCGTGACAAAAGCATAGAATCTGAGTTTTGTTCATTAGAAACTGACAAAACTATCGATTGTTAAACTTTGAAGTTTATAGTCCACTTTATTTCCAGACATTGACACTGACACATTCTCCGGGCTGAGCTTATTCTTCCTCATCGCTGGCTATGAAACAACAAGTACTTTGCTTTCGTTCGCCATACATGTGTTGGCCACCAAACCCGACCTGCAGGAGAAGCTGAGGGCTCATATCAACGAACATACCGCTGGCAAAGAAATGAGCTACGAACTGGTTTTAGAACTCGATTATCTACAGGCGTTTTTGCTAGGTTAAAATATATAGTTATAGATCATATAATATTGCACACCGTTAAAAATAAACAGACAAAAGAAAATACTTACACTTTTATATCATGAGTGCAGTCGACCATTGTATAATCCCACTAATATTAAAAATTAGAAAGTTTGTATGGATGTATGTATGTGTGGATGTTTGTTACTCTTTCGCGCAAAAACGACTGAATGGATTTTAATGAAATTTGGTATGTACGTAGATTATACCTGGTCTAACACATAGGCTACTTTTTACTAACAAAACACGCGTGCGAAGCTGCGGGCGGAAGCTACTAAACTATATTATATCTTCCAGTCTAACGGCGCGCCCTACAGCCACTACCTGATTTTGCGTAACAATAAAATTACATACTTTCATGGAGTTTCAAAAGACTTTGTACAATAGGAATCATGTGTCTTGTCGACAGATGTATTTAGAGTATTTTGTGACCTTTTCAAAATATTTCATTGCCGTCAAACGGACATCGACTTTCAGACTCGATGGCAGTCGTAGTAGATGACACGAACTAAGGTAGACTTATGACCTAAATACGTGGATGAAGTCAGGAGGGTGTTATTATATTTATCTGTGATATTGTGCTGTTATCTGTGGGTCATCAGCATCACTTAGCTTATGAATTAGAAAAATAAATCTGCTGGACCAAGGGTTCCAAGATTTCCAAGTATCAACGTGTTCTAGAGTGGAGACCACGCCTGGTCAAGCGTAATGTAGGAGCGCTTATTGGCTCTTGAAGTGATGACTACGAGTAGTTGAGTAGAACCGAAGATAGGCGCCAGAGAAAGACCTAAGTCCAGCAGTATCTGCGTTATGGCCTTAGACATGACACCTTCTTCTTATTCCTGCCTTTTCCCACAACACGTGGGGTCGCCACATGTATTTTTCTTCCATACCTCTCTATCATCCGTCGTCTCCGTTTTCACTTCTTTCCTACTTAAATCATTCTTCACACAGTCCATCCATCTCTTCTTCGGCTTTCCTCTACTTTTATATCCATCCACATTTATTTCTGTCACATAATTTTCTTCCCTCCGAATGACATGCCCATAAAGATGACACCTGTGTGTATTTATTAGGTACTATAATAACATGATTTTGAAAACTGTTTTCAGAAACTCTCCGCATGTACCCGCCTGTAGCCCGAACAGACAGAATAGTTACCAAACCCTACACTTTCCCCAAAACCAATATCAGGTTAAATGTCGGTGACGCCGTTGCCATTCCGATTTACGGACTGGATATGGACCCCGAATATTATCCGGAACCGAAGGAATTCCGCCCGGAAAGATTTATGGGAGACGCAAAGAAGGAACGCCCTTCGCATTTGTTTATGGTTTTTGGTTCTGGGCCGAGGAATTGTATAGGTGAGCGTGATTCTATATGAAATTTGATCTTTGGTAAGCCTTGTTGACGTAACTGGTGGTTTAGTATATCTGGAGGTTTTGAGTTCGGATCCTGGCCATGTACTAATGAAATTTTTAGGGTTAGTCGAACTGAGAACCCTGATACTTTCGCCATGTCATCTGTTCCGTCCATTTTTATAGCCGTTTTACTCGTAAACTATTTTATTGCTATAAAGCTGAAATTTGGCATGGTGAATATGGTGATATCTTTTAGTGCCATCTAGTATGTTATGAAGTTAACAAAAAAAAAATAGTTTTTATACCTATAAAAATATGTGAAGTTGGGGGTGATTTTGTGGTATCGTTGAATATATTATCCCAAAACACAATTTATTTATTTATTTGAACAAAACACAAATATAATTTAAAACCAACACAGATAAAATACAATAATAATAGTTTTTTACAACAGTAGTCAATAGGCAATGGCCCCACACTAGGCTCGAGGCCTGTATCGTGGGAACCGTTTACGAATATAAACATTATACTCAAGATTTAAAAGACCGGGCGTTAAATAAACATTGCTGGATATACATACATAATTTACATACCAGACAAATAATACATGATAAAACTGTGCATGGAGTGTGGTAGAGGGCGGGGGTAGGTAGGAGGATCAATTGAGGAGTGAGGAGGAACTATATATCTACTAATACAGAAGACTCTCAGTCTGATCATAAAACATCCCCAGTTCTCACAGTTCTTTTAGCAATCCCACAGGAAACGTTTTTAATATTGCATTTTCTGCAGACCTCATTGTAGATACGAGGAAGCAAATACTTACTGGGCAAAGCGGGTAGCGAAGAAGGTATTATGTGGAGCTAGTACCTGCGCGCTGGGACCTTTCTAAATGTATAATCGTGGTTTTGGCTGCCGCGTCCCAAACCAAGATGCAGTAAATCAGAATTGATTGGCATATAGCGTTAGTTTTATCGACACTTTTTTGATACGAGTCTGTTTACGAAATATTAAGCTTCAAGTTGCCATTTTCGAAATAGTCGTGCTCCCCCCATAATATGTTAACCAAGACCTGTTCAGTTATTCAAAACTCAATAAAACATTACTCTTTTTAACCCCCAAAAAAAGTAGTGTTATAAGTTAGACGCATATACGTCTGTGTCTGTCTGTAGCGTCGTACTTCCCAAACGGATGGACTGATTCGGTTACGGTTTTTTTTATAGAAAGCGGGGGTTAACTGGGGTGGTTCTAGTTATTTTAGTTTTAACCCCCAACGCAAGAAGTTAGGGTCGGAGATTTTTTAAATTTTTAATTTAAACTTGTTTGCAGGTATACGTTTCGCAATGTTTGTGGTAAAAATAGCGATGGTCTCGCTGATGCAAAACTTCAAATTCACGGCGTGCGCCAAAACCCAGGATCCAGTCGTATTCCACAAGAGAGCTATACTGTTAAAGCCCATTGATGGGCTCTGGGTCCGTTTAGACAAATTGTAGAGATTTTTTTTCAATAAATACCGCATTCGCAACAATATCATTGAATCTAATGATTACTGTACAATCTGTTTTGTTATGTATGAAAGCGAGCTTAGTAGAAAAACACCACGATGCTTTACAAGTCTTCGTTTATTCATTTATTCCTTTATGACAAATACTTCAATCATTACTACACACACATTATACACTTTTAGGTGACCGTTACGCTTCGTAGCTCGAGAACGAATGAGCCCTTACGAATAGGCGTCAATGCTTAAATAGTCACGCGATGGTGGCGTGACTTTTGTTTAAAAATGAATATTAAACTAGTAAATATTGCTCAAATAATAAAACTACAATTTAGTACGTAATTACAAATAATCGCTATCACAATTATTTTAAACAAGGTACATAAATGTCAAATTTAATTATAACTGACTTCCGTCAATATTGCATTGATCATGAACGACTAAATTAATAAATTGCAATCAAATAATAAATAAAACCATTAAATATTTATATAAATCAAAGAGATAATTTTTAGGCAAGCTAACATAAGTTAGACGCATATACGTCTGTGTCTGTCTGTAGCGTCGTACTTCCCAAACGGATGGACTGATTCGGTTACGGTTTTTTTTATAGAAAGCGGGGGTCAACTGGGGTGGTTCTAGTTATTTTAGTTTTAACCCCCAACGCAAGAAGTTAGGGTCGGAGATTTTTTAAATTTTTAATTTAAACTTGTTTGCAGGTATACGTTTCGCAATGTTTGTGGTAAAAATAGCGATGGTCTCGCTGATGCAAAACTTCAAATTCACGGCGTGCGCCAAAACCCAGGATCCAGTCGTATTCCACAAGAGAGCTATACTGTTAAAGCCCATTGATGGGCTCTGGGTCCGTTTAGACAAATTGTAGAGATTTTTTTTCAATAAATACCGCATTCGCAACAATATCATTGAATCTAATGATTACTGTACAATCTGTTTTGTTATGTACGACATTAATTTAAAACACACATCCGGAATCACAGCTTATTTCATTGATATTTTAGGACTTTATATTAAGGTTGTTCCAAAATTTTAAATTATCTATGGTAATGAATTTGAAAAACCCTATTTAACAACAATACTAGCCATTAGCCCTACCCTCGTTTTCATTTAATGTCGTACATAACAAAACACGTAGTTAACGTCGGGATAACAAATAAAAAAGGTACATACGCGATAAATACCCGTTTTAATCAGTAATTATGTGCATTGATCGCGAAAGTTTGGAAAGTACTAAAACACATATTATAAACCTTTTTAAGGTATTTCCCAAAGAACGAAAGATCTCAGTTAAATATGTAGATATGCCACTTGAGGGTCAGCCCTCTAAGTAGAGACCGCGCAGAACGTTGTCACTGTTAACCATAGCTCAGTGCTACTTTAAATATGGGAACATCATTTTAAATGGTATGGGTGTGTACGGTGTCATAGATCTTAATTTTATAAAATACAAAAATGGAAAGGTAAAGGAATGTTTTGTTAGAATATACCTAATATTTATAACATTTCTATGCAGTTAAAAAGTAAGATAAATTCTAATTATCTAACACGATAGGTGTTCTAGGAGCGGAACACTTTTACTAGCGACATTTAGTTCTGTTTTCGGTAAACTTATAATACTCAGGAAAGTAAGAGCCCCTCCCGATGTTGTGAAATGTATCTACTTGAGGGGGTGAGGGAGTGTTGTGTGAGATTCTGAAAAGTATTGCAAAATGATTCTTATTTTTATACACGCACACGAGAAAAATGTTTAACACAGCCATTTTTTCGTAAATGGAATTGTGTACATATTCTTAAAATGTGTACGCCCCTTACTGACGTTCCGTAAGTGTTACACTTCCATAATTATTATGTAATACTGAGAATAATAAGTTCCATAATGATTATGGAACTGTTACACTGAGGGTTATATAAGTTTACTGAAAACAGAACTAGATGTCACTAGTAAAAGTGTTCCGATTCTAGAACACCTGTTGAGTTAGATAGTGTAATTATTTGTTAAGATATCTTGCCATCTTACCTACACTACGTTTAAATATAATGTTCAAATGTATAGTATGTTTGGATTAGGGTTCCCAGATTAAAAAATTGAAATTCCGGAGTAAATTACTGACATTTGATGAAAATTCCTGACTTTGTTGTACATATAACATTAATGTCGTTAGCATCGTGCATGTGAATGAACGAAGTAAATTCTCGAATTTTTGCGCGCGCGCAGAACCAAAGTTACAAAAAACATAAGTAATGTTGATTGTTAAATTATTTGTAATAACAATATTTGGTTTATTTTATGTTTTACTCGTTACCTACTTAAATTGTAGAAATTCCGGACGGTTTAGGATTCTCCCCGCATTCCGGACAAATACCTATATTACCGTCATACATGTCCGAAAATTCTTGACGTATGGCAACCCTAGTTTGGATATCTAATAATTATAGATGATATTCATATAATATACTATTTATTAAGTTTACAAAGTATGATTTTGCGTTAAAATAAATTGATATTACAATTATTAATTGTTTTCATTATGTACTATCTTAAACTTGCACAGATATTTTGGTAAATGCTGCTATGAAGAACCCTATGGAATCCCGGTAGATCTCTTCACTGGGTCTTAAAGGATCGATAGTGGGGCCGAATCTTTGCACCATTGCTCTGTAACAAATATCAATGGAATTTGTTTGAAAGTATAAGGGATCCTTAGTTCGGCTACGGAACCCTATTATTTTCTTCATAATGAAGAAAATTAATTTTCTCATACATAGATGGAGCTAATGATGACCGATTGACAATTCTGCTGGCAACGTACATTGGCATCCCGCGTCATATGCATGCCAAGGTGGTACGAAGTCGCCGGGTCAGCTAGTTTATATTAAAAAAAAAACAAAAACAAAACTTAAAATGTGATACAGTTGATAGTCTTATCGCTAAATAGCGATCTCTACCAGAAATTCGATGGAATGGACTGTGTACATACCTTTGTGTATCATCAAGTCCCTTGGCAGGCAGACCCGGGCCTCCGAGCAGTGGTTCCGCCGGGACTAGTCTCAAACAGGCGAACTTCTGAAGCGCCCATGCTACCATCTCTTCGTTCTCCTCGTCCGTTACAGTGCAAGTGCTGTAAACCAGTCTACCTCCTTCTTTGAGTACTTGAACTGCCTGAAAAGGGCATTTTAATTATTATGATACAAGCTTCGGTATTATGATTTAAAGCGCTTCGAAGAATTTATTATATCACATATATACACAATACCACTGTTAGAAAATGTAATGTCAAATCACTTTCTTTAAATGAAGCTAAATCTGTTGTCCGAAAATGGCTAGTGACGCTCATATACAGTGAAACTGAGCAGTTACTAGAGATACAATTGTAAACTGTATTATTATTAGTTGTAGTATTTTTATATATTTTTTCTCTGGTTTTTTTACCATTATTTTTTATTTAGTCGTCGACTGAGGTTATAAATAAATTTTAATTTGTTAATCGTACTCAGGTCTCCGCGATACAGGCTTCGCCTAGTGCAGGGATCGTTAGTTATGATTTATCTGATAACGATATCTGCATAAACCCGTTTTATTTAAAGAATAAGTATTAAGTTGTTTATGTAGCAATAAATAAATTTTTCATTTTCATTTTTTTTCATTTTCAAGCATCAGCCCGCGACTTCGCAAGCGTGGTTTGCCAATAAAATGTAGCCTATGTGTTAATCCAGGTTATGATCTATGTACATACCAAATTTCATCGCAATCGGTTCAGCCGTTCCAACGTGAAAGAGTAACAAACATACATACATACAAACTTTTGCGTTTATAATATTAGTGGGATACTGGGATTAACATTACAGGATAATTATAACGAAGTCTCTAAGTAGAACAGTTTTTAGATATGTGTTAAATTTTCTTGGTTTACCGGTCACATAACTAGATGGCGCTACTTAATTAACATAATAAAAACCTATCTATGTTCGGAACCCTAGGTGCGCCACTCCTACTCGTACTTGATCGGGGCTAATATGATGATTACGACGAACATTTTTTTTAATCCCTCAGTGAAATAAATAAATAATGCAGGACATTTCACACAGCGCCATCTAACTCCGAACTAAACAAAGCTTTTACTATGGGAACCAGATAACTGATAGAATACACAGAGTGTTTGGTAATACACTGACGATATTCAAGTGACGGTTTCTCAAAACATAAAAAAATACTTCTCGAAAAAAAAAAAACTACTGGTTATATGACGACCTCCATGGCGCGCTGGGCGAATAGCCGGCTGAGACGCAGAAGGTAGTGGGTTCGATTTTCACCGCGAAACAAATGTTTGCATGATCTATATATAATTGTTCCGGGTCTGGTTGTTTTTCTATATATTACGAGGCATGCCTTTTAAGTTTTGTCGTTTGAAGAAAAAAACACATCTAGAACCTTATAGTACTTTTTATTGTTTTTCAAAGTATTCACAACGTAGCTTAAAACACTTTTCCATTCGCTCAAACCAGTTATTATAACATTTATTCCACTCTAAAGTGGGGTGTTCAAAATGGCTGTCTTGAAAGCGTCGACTGCTTCTTCACCGGACTGGAACCTTTGACCACGAAGACTTTTCTTAATTTTAGGAAATGTAAAGAAATCGTTAGGGCTTAGGTCAGGACTGTATGGAGGATGGTCAAGAATTTCTACTTTTTCCTGCTTCAAATACTCAATCGTTTGACGAGCGCTGTGTGAGCTTGCGTTGTCGTGGTGCAGGATGATGCGTCGCTTTGAGTTAGATTTTCGAAGTTCGGCGATGACTTGTGGTAAACAAACTGTAGTATACCACTCTGCGTTAACCGTTCTACGATCTTCCAGTGCAATAGTCGCAACATGGCCGGTTTTTCCAACGAACGTGGCCACCATCTTCTTTGAAGTGCTTCGAGAACGAACAACTTTAGTCGGCTTTGGCTCGTCTTGAAAGACCCAGATTGTAGATTGTTGTTTGGTATCAGGATCGTAGGCATAGATCCAAGATTCGTCACCACTTATGATGTCGTAGACGTGATTTGACTCCCCTCGGTTGAACCTTTGCAGAGTTTTCTTACACCATCTGACGCGGGCCGCCTTGTGATCGTCGGAAAGCAGATGCGGTATCCAACGGCAAACTAGCTTTCTCACACCAAGCGCTTCATGCAAGATCTTCTGAATGGTTGTCCCTGAGATGCCTAATAGAGCCTCTATCTCTTGATACGTCACATGACGATCTTCGAGAATTAGTTGTCTCACAGCAATGATGTTATCTTCAGTGAAGGCGGATTTTGGGCGTCCTTCGCGAAATCTGTCACTAACACTAGTATGTCCACGCTGGAATTCTAAATACCAGCGTTCGACAGTCCGCAGACATGGGGCTACATCACTGAACACAGATGTTAGCTCTTCTAAACACTGAAGCCGTGTCAGGCCTCTTCTAAAGTTGTAGAAAATTATTGCACGAACATTTTCCTTAGAAAGATTCATTTTCGTACGTGACCTGACAGATTCAAATCGAAACTGTGACTAAACAATAGCATTAATCCTAATACTTTCAACTGTTTTGAGATTCAAAATGTAAACACATTCGAATATAGAACAGTTCCAAATTCAAAATTGCCGGAAAATATGGAAACGACAGAACTTAAAAGGCATGCCTCGTATAAGTATGTATTTACAAAAAAAAAGTATATACCTAAGTATTCTATCAGTTATTTAGTTACCATAGTACAAGCTCTGCTTAGTTTGGGGCTAAATAGCGCTGTGTGAAATGTCTAGCAATATTTATTTATTTTATTATTTATTTATATCATCAAATTTTAAAGAAAATCGACTAAGTTTAGGGGATTGATTCAATATATAACTTACTGCCTACTCTTGCAATCGAGATCCAAAAATAAAGGCCGATATGATATCTCTTTTGGAAATGGCTGCGGGTTTTGGGTTAGAAAGGTACAACAAGAGATACCTATCTCGAGACGTCACCAATACAGTATCTGTGGTTAGATGGCAAGCATTATGCAATAGTACAACATTTAAATAAAGTGTTTGTTTTTACATGCCAAAATAAATTTCACATTTCTATGGTAAACATTTCACAAATTATTTATTATGCTCATCAAAATAACCCCTTTCATTTAAGTGCGTATATTATCAAACACCCTATATAGAGAAAAAACCAGACCAGCAACAAATATCTGTAGATCATGCAATTATTTGTTCCGCGGCGGGAATTGAACCCGCAACCTCCTGCGTCTCAGCCGGCTATTCACCCACTGCGCCACGGAAGTATGTATGTGCATGCCATTTTATATCATTTTACAAATTTACATTTACAAATGATATATAGTAATGCAGCAAACTAATGGAAATTTTCAACGCACAAACCGTCAATACTTACAGCGGCAAATAATTTTCTTTGCACAAACTTGTATGACTGTATCATATTCGGGGTCATCTTATTATGCAGTTGCGGTCGCTGTCCCAGGCCACTGCAAGGCGCGTCCAACAGCACCTTGTCAAAGGACTTTACTGGAAATGGTGGACCATTGTTGATACCACTGCTTTCTTCTGAGCAGCATTTAGTGGAATCGAACGCGAAGGCATTGACACAGGTCACTCCTTGAATCTCGCAGTTTTGAACTATTTTTGCTACTTTTTGAGGTGTTTTGTCTATCGCTGTTATAAATGCCTGAAAAATAACATTTATTTTTATAAGAGATACATACTTTAGTGGTTTATAATAACCAGTTTAGCTCCAGAATGGATAAAAAAAATCATAAATCCATCTATAATTTACAACTATCTAGCCAAATGGCGTCCTCCGTGGCGCAGTGGTAGGTATACGAGGCATGCCTTTTAAGTTCTGTCGTTTCCATATTTTCCGGCAATTTTGAATTTGGAACTGTTCTATATTCGAATGTGTTTACATTTTGAATCTCAAAACAGTTGAAAGTATTAGGATTAATGCTATTGTATAGTCACAGTTTCGATTTGAATCTGTCAGGTCACGTACGAAAATGAATCTTTCTAAGGAAAATGTTCGTGCAATAATTTTCTACAACTTTAGAAGAGGCCTGACACGGCTTCAGTGTTTAGAAGAGCTAACATCTGTGTTCAGTGATGTAGCCCCATGTCTGCGGACTGTCGAACGCTGATATTTAGAATTCCAGCGTGGACATACTAGTGTTAGTGACAGATTTCGCGAAGGACGCCCAAAATCCGCCTTCACTGAAGATAACATCATTGCTGTGAGACAACTAATTCTCGAAGATCGTCATGTGACGTATCGAGAGATAGAGGCTCTATTAGGCATCTCAGGGACAACCATTCAGAAGATCTTGCATGAAGCGCTTGGTGTGAGAAAGCTAGTTTGCCGTTGGATACCGCATCTGCTTTCCGACGATCACAAGGCGGCCCGCGTCAGATGGTGTAAGAAAACTCTGCAAAGGTTCAACCGAGGGGAGTCAAATCACGTCTACGACATCATAAGTGGTGACGAATCTTGGATCTACGCCTACGATCCTGATACCAAACAACAATCTACAATCTGGGTCTTTCAAGACGAGCCAAAGCCGACTAAAGTTGTTCGTTCTCGAAGCACTTCAAAGAAGATGGTGGCCACGTTCGTTGGAAAAACCGGCCATGTTGCGACTATTGCACTTGAAGATCGTAGAACGGTTAACGCAGAGTGGTATACTACAGTTTGTTTACCACAAGTCATCGCCGAACTTCGAAAATCTAACTCAAAGCGACGCATCATCCTGCACCACGACAACGCAAGCTCACACAGCGCTCGTCAAACGATTGAGTATTTGAAGCAGGAAAAAGTAGAAATTCTTGACCATCCTCCATACAGTCCTGACCTAAGCCCTAACGATTTCTTTACATTTCCTAAAATTAAGAAAAGTCTTCGTGGTCAAAGGTTCCAGTCCGGTGAAGAAGCAGTCGACGCTTTCAAGACAGCCATTTTGAACACCCCACTTTAGAGTGGAATAAATGTTATAATAACTGGTTTGAGCGAATGGAAAAGTGTTTTAAGCTACGTTGTGAATACTTTGAAAAACAATAAAAAGTACTATAAGGTTCTAGATGTGTTTTTTTCTTCAAACGACAAAACTTAAAAGGCATGCCTCGTATTTGCCATCTTAGATGTAATTAATTAGCACCAGATTTGTTTCCGATTAAAAAAATCTGTTGGATTTTTTGTGTGCCTCGCAATTTAAATAAAATTATTTATTGAAGTAATAACTTCTTTAGGCACGTTGGGCATAGTGAAAACTTCTTTAGGCGCGTTGAACATTTTTTGAGATGGGGAAAAAACCATTGAACTCGCGACACTGTTACCGACACCTGTCCCTGATTACTGACACTGACTGTTGCTAACAGTTGTGTCTCCGTAGGTGTTATATTCTCTTTGGTTACTGACACGTCTGTATATAAGTAACTGTAGTGTAGTCTGCTTTTATTCAAGTTTTTACTTCTGTCGGCACTCCCGGAGTGCCACTTTTTTTTTGCAACACATACATCAGTGTTGTTATTGAAGGTGTAAATTATTCACTTTACAGGTCAGATGTTCCCTGTTAGGGCGTCCCAACTTTTATAAAGGCAACATTAATATAAAAATCATACGATTTATAAAAAAAATTGCATTAGGTAGGAATTAGTTAACCTACATATTGAGATCAGAGTCTACTTAACATTATTAATTGATCGAGCGAAGCGAGATCTCCAATTCAACTTGGGTACCCCACAGTGCTGAAATTTGGTATTACTGTAGCTTTAGTGACACCAATATAAAGAAAAGTCTGAAATCCAGAATAACTGCAATTTATACCCCTAAAAAACCAAATACATGAACCCCTGCTACTTGTAATTTGAATGAAACTGTAGGTCAAGTGAGTTGGTTGTGCATTTCATGGCACTATTTTAGTAGTCAAAGAATATGAGTAAGATTTATTTGATTTTTTGGGAGACTTACGAGATCTCAGTTCGGGGCGAACAACTACTCTTAGTTATTATGTAGTAAGTACCAAGGTAGCTCGTTCAATTGACGGCCGTTGGGGCAGAAAGGTCCTCGAGTGTAGACCACGCACTGAAAAGCGCAGTGTATGACGGACCCCCACTGAATAGAAAGTCGACCTGATAAATGTTGCTGGGAGCCGTTGGTTGGGTGGCACAAAATCAATCACTCTGGAAATCTATTGGGGAGGCCTCTTCAGCAGTGGACGTCCTGCGGCTATGATGATGATGAAGTACCAAGGTACTTACCTGGTTGTTGGACATTTCTGCTAAATGTGTAGTCTTGTTACCCGGCGCAGCACACATGTCCAAGATGTATTCATGTGGCTGGGCATCCACCACCCATCCACACACAATCGAGGGTAGGTTCTGCAGGAGAACTTCTCCTTTAGGGAACAGTGTCTCATTGACAACTGGTAGTCTTGATGCAGGAAGCAATGTGAGAATTCCTATGCCACTGAAATAAAACAAAAATGGTTATAAATTTATTGATTTCGGAAAAATACAGCCATCCAAAAACTGTAAAAACTGCTTTCGAATCGTCCATCTACCACTAATTTATGCATTGTAGCGACCGACATCTATAATGATAATTTTCTGATTTATAGTTTAGCTAGCCGTCAATAGATGGCGTTCTTGAACTACATATTTTAATACACCACTTTCACTAGTCAACAAACGCTTTTCAAGCCATAAATATTAGCAGTTTTATTTGCCTACTAGCTAGATAGCTACAACAATGTTTGTGTCTAATTTTATTATACAAAATTATTACCTGGGTTGAACTCCGTTATCAAACAATTCATATCTTAATTTCTTCAAGTAGCCGGTCCCAACATATAGCTTCTTGCCTTCATACTTGATCTTTAAGCCCCTTTTACAGTGGCCTTCCAAATCTCCATAAATATCTACTCTCTCATTTAACTGGCAGTCTAAAACAATAGCTGTATTATACCTAAATACCTACCTTGCGAAAATAAGATAGGTAAATATACTTTATAGAGCAACACAATTACACAAAAAAAATGTTGCTTCATCTAGTTCAGGTGCCAGAAACTCTTTCAAGAGAGAATAGTGGCTCTATAAGTTTTCTTAAATTTTTTTTTTTAATTAAACAGTGCCACAGATAAGACAATACTATATAAAATAGAACCCCTATGATCTGTGATGTTTCTTTATTCAATTCAAATTTGGAATAAAATTTAAAATATTAAACCAAAATTTGTCACTCTTTGAAATTCCTGAGATTTATATTTTTACTGCAGCTGGTTCTTCCGGCTTAAACGTTTGCCAATCCCTGCTAGCTGATCTAATAATATGTTATTAATAACTAAGCAAGCCACACTACAAGTGCTCCATGCAGATTTTTTTTTTATTTTCATTTACGATCAGCTTTTGGCTATAAGCAGATATTTGGAGAGCATAATTGGCGTGCTCTGCTGGACTCCATTGAGTATTGCACATTTGGAGAAACTAGTTTCTATCACTCAGTTCTAGTATGTTGTGGCGCTTAAGGCGGTTTTGCTGATTAGTTTCAAGGAGCTTCAAAGTTAGTTAATTAGGCTGCTTCAATAGTCTGATTTTGTAAGATCATGCAACAGAATGATAGGACAATCTGTCCTATCATTCTCCTGCACACCTGTCCTGAACAGGTGCCCTTAAAACTGCGTTGTCACTTACTTGTAGGCAACCCAACTATACCAGGTGCAAAAACATGGGCACCTCTCAACACCGCAGCGGCACAAAGAGCATCTACCACAACTTCTGTTCCTATCAGCTCAAAATTTATTTCTTCAGGCCATTGCCCTAGAATCAGACAATCTGGTCTGATGAAGTAAAACTTAGGTATTTGATCAGAGTTTAGCTCCTTGCTTTGCTGAAAGTAAGTAACATAGTAATGAAAGTTAGATTTATTCAGCGATTTAATAAACCAATGAAAGGAAATGCATACTTACCATGACGAGAAAGTTTTTCAATGCATTAGAATCGAACAGTCTTAGTTTATTGATTCTAAAAGACGAATATTTTGGTGGCTTTGCAAGCCAACTTTGTAGGTCCATCCTAGAGGCTAGAAACACTCGTCGAATGAAATTGGTGTATTCGTAAAATAATTGTGTAAATTTAAATATGTCGCCAAGCCAGTAAGAAAGTTATTTATATATTTGAGCGATCTGGAAAAAATATTCTAAATAGGTATCTCTTGCTTCAAAACATTTTAAAAACAATACGCGCCAGCGCCAGCCAGGGTTGCCACATAAGATTTTAGAACTTTGCCCAGATTATATATTATTTTTTTTTCGCCAAAACTAGACTATTTTCAAAGATTTTGCCAAAAACAAGGAACGAGTGGCCATTCATTTAAACATGACGCATTCAGAAATGCATCCCATGGCTTTAAAATTTTATGATTGCTCCTAACGATCCAGCCTGTCTCTCCTGGCTTGGTCGTGGAGGAACAAGTGGTAAAATAAAGGTAGGTACGTTTCTAAGTTATCCTTGTGATTTAAATGAATGTTAAATTTTGAGTTTTTGAGCCTGAAAGATTGGATAATATAAAAAAAAACTATAAACAACGTCTCGTAATCGCTAAGCCACCTCCACCAGACAAAAATCTATTGGCATGACCCTTGATGGGCCGCCTGTGAACATCATTGTGAAACACGTTGTACCGTGAAATTAGATAATTGGGGCATCTACAGGTCCGGGTGCGTGCGTTCATTTTTATTAGAAAAAGAGCTCTAAGTATGTTTTTATAGTTTTAACTAATGGGGTGTGGCTGTGTCATGGACACGGCCGTGTGTTGTACGTGAATACAAGTACTTACCTAATGTTTTATAAAAAAAACATAAAATACGCTATTTAATGTATGTTATAATCATGTTTGAATACTAAGAAGTCCTTCTGGTCATACTAAATGGAAATTTTGAAACGCAGAAAAATGACTTCAAAATGGCAGCACTTCCTTCTCCACCACGCGCAATACATCACAGTCCTCATAAGCGTACCTAACGAATTCTTTGATCCGTTAGCAATCCAGTGGTGTAATTAAATTTGGGAGGGAGATGATATATTTATGTAGCTGCAACACCAAACTGTATCCCCGATTCTGTTATCATTCGTTGTTTGCATTGCTTCCCACTATGGAAGCAATTTTAAAAACGTATTCACGTAAAAATACCCAAAATGTGCCATAACCGTTTTTCCTAAAAAAAATATTACACCGATAGCCATATTTTACCCAGAATTGCAAAAAAAAACCAATATGAGAACCCTGGGCCAGCTGCTTGTTGCTATGTGCCTTACCATAGACAACAAGAAGTATTGACATTGACTACAATTGTTTCAACATTCAATTGTTGACAATTGATCTGCTCATACAGATTAAAAAAATGTTAATCTCGACTATAGCACAGAACAAATATACATACAGATAAAACAATTACCAAAAAAAAACAGTCTATTTTTTGCGATTGAGAGGCTTTATAGTTATAAAATACGCTGGGAAATAGGATAATTCACTCCAATTTACAATCCGATTTATAACATTTAAAGAAAAGATTTCTTTTGAATTTAAATTATTTTATTACTGGCCACTTTTTTCCAATACGTGGCATAGGCACGAACAACTTCCACGTTCGCCGCCATTTTGACATCCAGCGAATTGTTAAGAATTTATTCTATTGTAGCGTTTTTCTGGATTAATTAGTAATTTGCTTCGGGAAATGTAAGTGATTCGCTGTATTGTTTTAATTTGTGCTCGGATAAGACTAAACTTCGTAAATTGAAGTTGTAAAGCGTCTGTGACTCCTGAACCGAGGGTGGTGACCGCAGCTTTTAGACCAACAGCGGTGTCGGACAATCTCAAAATCTGTGAATTGGTACAGAATCTCTATTTACCGTTCAAAGTGTAAAGCGTTTCTATGATTATTTTACCCTGGGACTGGTATTTGATGATTGTGCGTAGATCACCCTCTTAACCGAAGTAATCTACGTCAAAATTGAGCGAGGACCTGCCATGTCACTATCATTGATTGAAATAACGTGCAGACGACACTGGTGACTCAGAGTGAATACGTTCTAGGTTTTTCATTAAAGTTCCTTGTTTCAGAATACTTGAAAAGCTCAAAAATGGGGAATATGTTCGCAAATTTATTCAAAGGCCTATTTGGCAAGAAGGAAATGAGAATATTGATGGTCGGTTTGGATGCGGCTGGTAAAACCACAATTCTGTACAAACTCAAATTAGGAGAAATTGTTACAACTATTCCCACTATTGGTGAGTATAGTGTTTTTTTTCTTTTCCTGCATCATTGAGCATAGAGCTCTATCTTCAAAACTTGTGATATGTTGACTGAAGTAAAGGGTGAATCATTGCGATGACTGCACAGCACAGGTACTCCAGAAAGGAGGCATCAGTTTTGATACACCACTTTCTTTGGCACTTTATACTTGTGGGGCCCTACTTCAGTCCTCCTCAAAATATGCGTGTTTAGTGGCTTTGCTTGTAAATCTTGGCATATGGTCTTAATATAAACTTTTATTAAATTAATTCTATTTCTATTTGAAATCAATTCTTACGAGAACAAGGTTCTGTACAGATTATGTAAATTAGACACCACTAGTTATAAAAATTAGAAATAAATATTACATCATCTTGTATGAAATCTAAAAAAAAACTCTTCATATTTCATTTTGTGATGATATAAATAACATGAACATGAAACAGTGCGTTACAATATATTATTTTATTTCCCAACTTCGAGCAAGCATTAGCCTAAAATAATTCACTATAAGTGTGAAATATAAACATGTTGTCAGAGATATGACCACAATATTAACAACCCCTTGCCAACAATGTGAGTTGGTGGTCGATCTAATGACATGAGGTTAAATGCGAAAATATGCCAAAACATCTAAAGTGTAGAGTGAGGAGAAATTAGATCTGAGCTGATCTCCTTCATTGGGGTTTATTGGACACTACCCCTCCTAACTTGATACCAACTGTCCTAACTCCATAAAGTAATGGGAAAGAACTTAGCATTGATGGTAGCAATTTTCCTTAAAATACCTAACTAGTCGTTCACCCCAAACTGAGATCTTGCGAATCTCCCAAAATAAATATTATTCTTAGGGCGACTTGCACAATGATGCCTAAACGTATTTAGTGGCTAAATATGATTTAAAGAGTTGTCAAATCATACAAATACTTCAAATTTAAACATGTTTAGTCGCTAAATACGTTTAGTGATCTTTGTGCATGCCAGCTTTAATCTTTGACTAATAAATTGGTGCCACGAAATGTATAACCAACCTACTTGACCTACAGTTTAATTCAAATTAGATGTAACGGGGTTCTTGTTAAATGGTTATATATTTTTGGGGTACAAATGGCACATATTCTGGATTTCAGACTTTTGCCTATATTGTGTCACTAAAGCTACACGAATACCAAATTTCAGCATTGTGGGGTCACTGGTGTACCCTGTGAATTTTATCAATGTTCAGTTTTGAATGATTTGGAATGTACTAATGAAGATTATTATGGCTAATAATTAAAAAACTACAAAAAATAAACTAAAAATAAAAACGGGTTTCAAATGTACTAATGAAGACCTTTCATTTGACATCCCACTTGACCTACTAGTCTCATTTTCATTTTTTTTACCCCTCTTGAATCCCAATATCTCACCAATCCCCCAATATTTTTAGCTCATTGAGTTACACCAAAATTGTGCCAACACTGCCTACCTATATACCAAATTTCATGAGGATCGGATAAACGCTACGAAAGTTATCCTCGGACAAACAAACATACATACAACGCCGATTTGCCCAAGTTGATATGGAGATCTCGCTTCACTCGATCAATAATAGTTTTGGCCAATCAAATATGATAATACCAGCAAAAGCTAAACTTGGTGCTGATGTTGTCATACCTATATCAGCTAGTTTTTTATGGGTAGTAGTGTTCCTTGTGAAGGGCTCACCTGGGGAAGTACTACTGCCATACCTATTTCTACTGCCAAGCAGCATTGCTATGTTTCGGTTTGAAGTGTATGGTTGACGGTGAAATTACAGGACATGAGGCTTTCCATCTGCATGTCTCAAGTCAATGAACACAGGGCAGTGCATCGTAGGACATGTTTCTAATGTGCGTTGCTACTAGGCAATAGTTACCACTTCACATCAGGTGGGCCATATGCTTGTTCCATCTCCAAGTAGTATATAGGAAAAAAAGGTGTAAATTATCAGACAAATTACAACCAATTTGTTAGGTATCACTGAGTCTTCAGACTAGTTCTCAATCGATTTAATGCAAATCTTATCTTTTGACCCATGTATTAGCCAATAATAATTTAATGACTCATAAATGTTATCATTGGATACATTTAAACCATTTACTATGTTTTATTTCTAGGTTTCAATGTTGAAACAGTAGAATACAAAAACATCAGTTTCACTGTATGGGATGTCGGCGGTCAGGACAAAATCAGGCCACTGTGGAGGCATTATTTCCAGAACACACAGGTAAGACATACTCATTTTGCAAAACCTATGTCAGACCACCTGTGTGGCGTTATCACGCGCATGCCACGCAGGTTGTCTGACATCTTCCTTAGAGTTTCTACATTACCAACTGCTGCATGCACTCTCACCTCACGAAGACGCATTCAGTTTGCAGAGGCCTTGAAATAGGGAACAATGAAATTAAGAGCTACTTCCCACTACCTATGTGATATTTTTAATCACTAACCCACTAGACAATATATCACATAGCTTTCTTCATGTAAATTTAATGTATGTGCTAATTTACATGGTCAAAGAAAACATTGGTTTTGGTTAGTTTTTAACCCTCACGTAAAAAAAGAAGTTTTATAAGTTCGACACTTATGTCTGTGTGTCTGTCTGTCTAGTTCCCAAATGGACCGATTTAGATGGTTTTTTTAATAGAAAGCTAGCTTAACTGGGTTCTTAGCTATGTCAGTTTTAAACTCTTGACACAAAAAGCATAGGTTTTTTTAAAATTTTAATTAAACAAGATGAGTGGTAGGATCAAGGGGCCTTTGCCCAGAAGTGGGACAGTATAAAAAAATATATATATATATACCTGCCTAAGGCCCGTAAGATCAATAGCAGTTTAAACTAAAATTCTAAGCATAAACTAAAACTTTTCTTTGACAGTGACGGTTATTAATTGCTAATTTACATGGTCAAAGAAAACATTGGTTTTGGTTAGTTTTTAACCCTCACGTAAAAAAAGAAGTTTTATAAGTTCGACACTTATGTCTGTGTGTCTGTCTGTCTAGTTCCCAAATGGACCGATTTAGATGGTTTTTTTAATAGAAAGCTAGCTTAACTGGGTTCTTAGCTATGTCAGTTTTAAACTCTTGACACAAAAAGCATAGGTTTTTTTTTAATTTTAATTAAACAAGATGAGTGGTAGGATCAAGGGGCCTTTGCCCAGAAGTGGGACAGTATAAAAAAATATATATATATATACCTGCCTAAGGCCCGTAAGATCAATAGCAGTTTAAACTAAAATTCTAAGCATAAACTAAAACTTTTCTTTGACAGTGACGGTTTAAGCTTAGAATTTTAGTTTAAACTGCTATTGATCTTACGGGCCTAAGTGGTGATGAGCTTGTAATGAAATGTAAATTACTATGCAAAGTATGGAAAAATTATGTTTGGGACTGCCTCTTGACTACCACCATGCGTAAGAGATATGAGATATCTATCATGGAAATTATTAAAAGATGTGAGCCTGTTGGTTTTATTATAAATAACACTTTAAGAGAGTTTTGGTATAGTTTGGTCTTGGTTTTATACATAGCTTCTAAAAGTAATGGAATATTGAGAAACTGGATATTTACATTTGATTGAATTGATAATCTAAAACTAGAATGATAATTCTATGTGTATCTTTTTTTTATATTGGATAGAACTTCGTTTGACCACAATCTCACCTGATGGTAAGTGATGATGTGGTCTAAGATGAAGCACGAAGATCTAGAAGAAACCTATTTACTCTTACCTTAAAAGAGGTCCGGATTGTATCTATTTTATTTATAGCCATATTCTTAGGATATCTGACTTACTGTGATTTGTTTATTAACTGGTTATTGATTGTACACCTTTTTTTAAGCTGCAGAAAAGTTTATTAGGTTTTTTGTTTAAGAAGAACACTATAATAAACATGAGTCACCAAAATTTCACTTTCATTAAAACTTGTGGGTAATGACCCCAACACATTAGTGAAAGTAGGCTATACTTAGGCCTTACATAGATGATTTCTCTAAGTGTTGTGTTGTTCTATCTCATAGGACAACTGCACTAGCATATTATTTCTTTCTATATGTTTGGATTGTTAGCCAAATAAATTCCAAAATGGATGAACACAACCAGTAAATTTAATAGCAAGGTTTTCAAAGTAAAACCAAACATTTATTGCCTTCAATATGTTGTTTTATATAGCTCGTAATCCTATAGCTGTGCTTAGTTTGGGGCTAGATAGCGCTGTGTCAAATGTCCAGCAATATTTATTTATTTAATGCATTTACAGGCGAGTTCACTATGACATTTGATTCCATGTGAGATTATTCCATGACTGTGTATTATCCAATTCTAATCTTATAAATTCCTACTCTGACATCCCACTCGTCTATTCTGCCTTTTCTCCATGGGTTTATTGTACATTATACCCACTATATTAGCGCAAAAAAAGAATGAAATAGGTTTTCTAGACCCTGACCATAATTAAAAAATATATAAACCTTTATGTTAATTTACGTTTACCTCTTTTAACCCAAACATCATATTATTTACTTTAATAGCTATTGACTTTCTTTTTATAAGTGGCCTTGTTCTTGAGAAAACTTCAGGCTGCTTTATGAGTCCTTCAATTGATTGATATAATTTAGTCTCAGTTTTTTTGATTAGTATTTTTATTTTTTTTCTTACACATGTTTGGAAATTTGAGCATTATTTTGACAATCTTCTTCGAGATAAATCGAAATTCCTGTACTGGCCTAAGACATGCGAGCAGCGGCCGGCAAAAGTTGTATGAAAATCCATAACTGTCGAAGCTTAGCGGCAAAATAAATTACATAGTAAACTCAAATCTGTCGTGTAATTTAAAAATGGAACGATTTTTTTACTCCGAAACATGTCAACCAAGGAGGTAACTTAAAGCTTTTATTAAATTTCGAACTGGCTTGTTCGTTATTGATTTTTAAAAGTAATTGTACTTTTTATTTTATTCTATAATTTCCGCGCATTGTTTGAGAAAAGTACTATACAAGCCTTGGCCACAACTAGACATTGATGGACTTACGTATGCGTGCCTCATTTTCGCCCATTTACACATTCGTCCATTCATGCCTCTTTTGCTGGCCGCTGCAGTAATGTACTATTATAATGTTTTTATGTTGTTGTGTTTAGGTTGTATTTTATTCCTTATTTTTAATTTTTGAGATGGTTTTAAAATCTTAAAATATAATTTTTTTTGTTCTTTACAGTACAACATATTTTTATTTAATTTCAGGGTCTCATCTTCGTAGTAGACAGTAACGACAGAGAGCGTATCGGCGAGGCACGTGAGGAACTCATGCGAATGTTAAGTGAAGATGAGTTACGGGATGCGGTACTTCTGATCTTTGCAAACAAACAGGTGAGTCATACAATACCAAATAAAATGTGTGATGGAATATAAGCTAGAAAGATGATAGAGGAAAACATCATTATAAATACGGTATTTGTCACGTTTCGTTTTATCGGTGTGTCGACCAACGTGAATCCCGTATTTATAATAATGGTTGAAATGAATCACGAAAGTTTTCTAAGTAAAAGAGGAAAACATGTGGACGAACCTCGTGGCGCAGTGGGCGAATAGCCGGCTGAGTCGCAGGAGGTAGCGGGTTCGATTCCCACCGCGGAAAAAATGTTTGTATGATTTACAGATATTTGTTCCAGGTCTGGATGTTTTTCTATATATTATAAGTATGTATTTACAAGGGGTTAGATAGCGCTGTGTGAAATGTCCAGCCATATCTATATGTGCAGCCCCCATGAAAGTGGGATAAGACTGGAAGAATAAAAAAAAATGCCTGTATTATTTCATAAAAAGTTCCCATGAAATAGTAGGCTTCGACTTTATTCCTCACTTGAAAACCCCAAGTTTAAAAATGCAAAGGGCCTTTCCACTGTGGAACACTGATGCAAAACCAGGATCCAAACAAAAATTAAATTCTATCTCTCTGTGTGCATCGTTTCCTCAATGTAGAGGGTCGTGACCGCATTGCATGATTTTTTCTTTTACAATCTTTATCCATTTGTTGCGATCTCCGGCGTGACGAATAGCGTTGTGTAGTGGTGTGTCGAGAGCGGTGCGGATTTGATCGGTCCAGCGGATGGGGCTGCGTCCTCTTGTTCTTCGTCCCTCGATTTTCCCCGTGATTGTGAGTTTTTCGAGGTTGTCAGGGTTGCGTCGTATTATGTGTCCAAAATATTGTAAGGTGCGGCTGAGGCAGATGTTTGATAGCCTCCTCAAAATGTGTGGTTCCTTTAGAATGGACACATTTGTTCATTTAGCAGTCCAAGGTATACGAAGCCTCTTTCTCCAGCACCACATCTCGGACGCATTAATTCTCTTCCGATCAGCCGTTTTGAGTGTCCATGTCTCTGCTCCGTAAAGGAAGATGGGAAAGACTAAGGAGTTGACCAGTTTGATTTTTGTCTTCTTAGTGATGTGTTTATTGTTTCATATCTTAAAAATTAAATTAAATAACAATTTTTCATTACTCATGCTCTGAAGTTGTAAACTCGATATCGGCTCCGTAAATGCGATTTACGGTCCTAGGGCCGTAAGTAAATTTCATTCGTTTTGAAAAGTTATGCGCTTACGAGCGATCAATAACACTCGATTAGCGTCTTCGCTCGCACTCGCTCGTTCGTACGCCAAAATATCTCAATATATCGTTTACAGCCCTTGAGTAACAATGTACTATTATTGAAAATTATATATGGATTCTAGTGTTTTTAACTTCCAAAGCAAATAGGCCTGTTATAAGTTTTTAACAAATTACACAGCTATGCTCTAAAATGGATGGACCGTTTTCAATAGGGATCTAAAGCTGGTGTTTGTGAGATGGTATTTTAATCGTGCTGCTCTTTTAGTGCGTGCGTGTGGGAATTCAATTGTACAAATACCATGTTCTTGTTATCATTTGATTTGAGCCTCTCTAAACAAGTGCATTTTGGTACAAGAGGTATTTTGTGTTGTGGCAAGATTTCGTGTATGTTAAATAATATTATTAGTAGAGCTCCTTGTGACGGCTCGCCCGGGGAAGTACTCCACCATACCTATTTCTGCCGCCAAGAAGCATTGCTGTGTTTCTGTTTGAAGGGTATGGTTGCCAGTGAAATTACAGGCACATGAGGCTTTATACTTGTATGCCTCAAGTTGATGGACGCAGGGCAGTGTATCGTAGGGCACATTTCTATAGTGCGTGACCTACGAGGCAATTCTCTGTTATAGGCGATGGTTACCACTTAACATCAGGTGGGCCATAAGCTTCTTCCATCTCCATGTAGTATAAAAAAATGCAGTTGTGTTTTCTGAGTAGATTTATCCACATTTTCTAGTCATCGAGTTCATTTTTAACCCCTGAGGCAAAAAGAGGGGTGTTCTAGATCTAATTCTAGGGTGGGGGGAATAAAAGATCTGCACTGACGTCCCACATTGGGGTGTATTGTGCATTACCCCTCTTCTAACCTAACCCCAGCCATCCTAACTCCTTGAAGTAACGGACTAGGACTTTGGATTGGTGGCAGCAGCTTTCCAGGGTCCCCGTGGATGTTGATGTAGTAGCGGTGTTGGTGAAGGATGAGGATTCGATGTCCTCTTGCAGACCCGTTCTCAATCTGGCGTCGTTTGTGGCAGTGCAGTGAAGTATCACATGCTCCACAGTCTCTTCCTCCTGGAGACATCCCCGACCACATCCACTGTCCGTGGCTCCGGTCTTCAGGAGGTGATGGTTAAGTTCGCAGTGTCCCGTGATGATTCCCACCATCATCCTTAGATCTTCGCGTTTCATCTTTAACAAGATGTTTGTTATTTGTCTATTTTTTTTGCCGGAAGCATTGTCTTTGTTCACTTGCAGTCAGCTCTACGTTCCCAGTTTTTCTGGTGCTCCTTTTCGGAATTCATCCTCTAGTCTGTTTTTGATTTCCGCAGTTGGCGGATTGGAGAGATTAATATAATTTGTGTTTGGTGTTAGCTTGGCTCCTTCTCTTCCTAGGGAGTCTGCCTTGTTGTTCTCTGGACAGGAACCATGAGCTTTAGTCCATTTGATGGTTACTTTATGTTATTCAGCCAATTTCTGTAGAGCACTGATGGTGGTGGGTCGTCTGAGAGCATTAATAAGTACCGCGCGGGATAACCGATAAGAAGGGGTGTTTTAAGTTTAATGTCTGTCTGCCTGTCGTTATATAGTAACTCCCAAACGGTTAGATCGATTCGGGCGCGGCTTTTTGTAATAGAAAGCTAGTTTAACTGGAGTAGTTCTTAGCGATGTGTGATGAAGATCAGGTCAGCCGATCCGAAGTTTATCAGCAGTTTACCTTTTTGGTAAAGGTATCAATCAGCTGTTAAATGAAATTATTAGGTATGGGTTTTGTAATGTGTTAGGGGTTTTAAATTTTTATTTTGTATTTGTATTAAATAGGTTTAGGAGATCAATAAGCAAAGCCTAGAAGGATGATCCATCTCAATATTTGTATATTCGTTTGAGCTAATGCCTGTGAAGGACCAATATAGTGAAAGAATTTAGCCTTTTCACAACGATCCCTAAACGTATTTAGCTACTAAACATGTTTAAATTTGTCGTATTTGTATGATTTGACAACTCCTTGAATCATATTTAGCCACTAAATACGTTTAGGCATCGTTGCGCAAGTCGCCTTAGTGTCCTTTGCAGATGGTTCTATGTTCAGTATAGGAAGAGTACTATTACGACTTTGCAAGTTGTTGATTGACAATTATTTTATCTGGATAACTTCATAAAAAGGAATGATGAGGTCTGAGTGCTACAGCAGCAAATGCGTCTCCACAAAGCATTATAACAACTCTGTATAGTACAAGGATATAAGTTAGATGCTTCGGAATTAGAACGATTATGTCACCAATTCGTCCCGCGACTGGTGACGGCTCTTCATTCACCAGTGAGCTTTAAAGGTGGCACGTGTTCCAGTGTATGGAAGTATATAGATTCCGATATATTTGGTATTAATAAGTAAACAAATTGTAAACATTAGTGTTTGTCTCCAGGATCTGCCAAACGCGATGAACGCGGCCGAGATCACAGACAAGCTGGGCCTGCACTCTCTGCGCAACCGCAACTGGTACATCCAGGCCACGTGCGCCACTTCCGGCGACGGCCTCTACGAAGGCCTCGACTGGCTCTCCAACCAACTCAAGAACGCCAACCGCTAGTGCAACCAACTCACATCAACACTGAAAGAGACTATGGTTTAAGATATGTTAACTTTATTTGCTAAAATACAATGTATTATGTGCGGTATCAATGTATTATGACGCGTCACCCGACGACCGAGCTTGCATCGCATTTATAACTTGTGCACTTTACCCTCATACAAGACAACTTCCTTTTTCGATCTGATCCAGGACCAGTATAGACATCCCAACATTTGGAACCATGTGTCTTCATAAACTTGTAGTGTATGTTATGTGCACAAGGTATAGACGCTGCAATTGGTATCTGGATATTGAAAACGCTCTGTTGGATTTGTAACCGTGAAGTGGTACGTTTTGGGATGCGTTGTTTGTTCGATCTCCGATGACGTCGAACAAATTATAGTGTGTAAAGTTTATGCAAAATTACCCGCAATTTTGTTTATAATTTAACAATAACGGTGTATCTACTTTTATTGAGTGACCGAGCATTGTGATGTGGATAGGTACGTAGCTGACACGTGATAACAGTGAATCACAGCATAAAATGTTTTATATATATACTATAATGTGGAATAAGTTGTCGTAATAAAGTATTTAAAGTTAATTCACATTTAATGAGTTTAATTATTTAGATTAGCTGTAGTGACCTACATTAGGCGACCGACACAGAAGCGTGGGGGCGCGTCGATGCTAGCGCCTATTCACATCGCTGTTCCGGGATTTGATTTCCCCGTTCTGTGTCACTAATTACGTGCGTATTCCACTTGAACGACTTATTGTATGATGATAGTTTATTTTTATGGAAGTTAACTAGGTAGACTAAGAAGCTGTTGTGTTAAAACTTACATTCAAAAACATTTGTAGACGACTCGTTGTGATCGACCTGCATTTACAGTCTCACTTGTCATGGCGAACCGAGATTAACTTGTAATTTAGGTGTAAAATGTATTAGATAAACACGGTGTCATTTTGAGGAGTGTTTCCGTTGACAGGGAACAGTGCTCACAATTCTAAGCGGTACTTTGCTCTTACACAAATAATTATAACTTAGCATTTTTATAATAATTTAGAAAAATTGTTAAAACTCTATATTCAATGGATCAGTTAATGTAGCCAAGTGTGGATAGCATCTTTTTTATTTTTATGGAAAACTAAAATATTGAAAATGCGATATGTGACATTCCGGTTTGTCTTTATGCTGTATTATGGAATAAAATATCCTCACCAATTAATGATTTTTGTATTTAAAATTAAGTTATGTTTAAACCTCCAAAATTTTTACAACCGTACTTTTATCTTGAATTCCATTAGGATTTTATCTGCTTGCTTCAGAGATAGCGCTCAAAACAAGTCAGGGACTCAATTTAAACAGGCAAAAGGTAATCGGTTTTTCAGATAAACATACCTAACTTGTCTGAAAGATAGAAAATAAACTTCAATTTATGTGGTACAATTGACGGTTGTTAAAATACCTTAATGTTTACAAAAAAATCTATGCTGCAAATAATTTAAGTCAAGAAAGAAAAGAAAAAGTAGAAATCAAGCGCGCCCTCGTCTATTATTATTATTTATGATTTTTATCAACTCTGCTCAGAAAAGCCGGGGAATAACTGAGGTGCATGGGCCAAGTACCCCTCAGTGGTTCGGGTGGTACCATTTTGAACCGTTGTATATGGTAGTATAGGTGACAATTCTGTGGATAGGGCAGTCTGCAAGAACTTTCTTACTATCCTGCAAGTATTCAAAATTACTGCCTTCTGCAATAAGGCAAAGGTATGTAGGTAAGGTATTATTATTACCTAATCTTTAATCAATACGTAGGCGCTCTCATCGTTAAACTAATTGAATGGATGATTATCAATGAAATGGTAAAAAACTTAATCAGACTTAGACATAACGGAAAAAACACCGAAACAGATCTTAGAAAATTGGATAAGATTATTTTACAACTTAGTGGGTACCTATAGGTACAGTCATCAATAACTTTTAGACAAAAACTACAGTTACTGAGAAGTCGTAACTTCAATAATGAATCATTTAAAAAGATGTTACTAAAGTGACAACACTGTGATGTAGACTTATCAGTATTTATGCTGCTCTTCTACAGGATGCATCGGAATTTCTACAGGTGTGGCGATAGTATGCAGGAAACTGAACAATATAAATAAATACATATTGCTGGACATTTCACACAGCGCTATCTAGCCCCAAATTAAATAGAGCTTGTTCAATGGGAACCAGAGCTTGTATGTACAATGGGAACCATATAACTGATAGAATACTTATATACTGTTTTTGTGTAAATACATACCTATAACACATAGATGAACATCCAGACCCGGAATAAAAATCTGTAGATTATGCAAACATTTGTTCTGTGGCGGGAATTGAACCCGCTACCTCCTGCGTCTCAGCCAGCTTTTCGCCCACTGCGCCACAGAGGTCGTCTATAATCATAGTTCATGCATATCCATACCTACTAATATTATACATTCGAAAGTAGCTCGTGTCTGTTTGTTACGTTTTCACGACTGGACCGATTCGATGAAAATTCGTATATTGATAGATTCAGACCGGGTTAAGATGTAGACTTTTTACCCGACTTCGCAGAACGAGGGTAATATTTTTATTGACATACCACACGTGCAGTCTAAAAAAAAGAGCAAGTTTGTGAACAAGTGTTGATTAGCTACTCTAGCTCTAGCTACTAAAATAAAACGTAGAACTCTTGACACGCTAAGAAGTACCAAGTCTCTTGTCAGTTTCACACACGAAAACAAAACTCTATCCAAGTAATAACTAGCCGGTTAGATCCTTGTTCTGTCTGAGGGTTAGCCGAAACATTCGTCGAATCATTCATACATTCATTCAGAACGAATGAATGTATGAAATCTTTCACGTTCGTTCAAATTTTGCAGTCACTACTGTCATAAATGTCACACGTAGAAGTAGCGGGACAATAAAGTTTGAGTACCTATGTGGGTTTTTAGTGGTGTTCTGTTTTAAATAATAAATATTAAATTACTACAGAATGAAATAAACATGGAAAAATAAAAAGAGAAAGCAGTGTTAAGTTAAGTTTGAAAGAACGCGATATTGTGAAATCCCTGGTAAAAATATAAAAATATATTGGAAAACCAAAACAAGTGATGCCACAACGTGGAAAAATAAAGAAGTACCTATTGAAAAAGAATTTAATGCTCGGTCTGGTCAAACTCTTGGAACAAGCAAGAACCTAAATATAAAAATTAAGTAAGTACGAGGACCTAAAAAGGTAATGTTTTATGTTATTTGGTCATGTTCTCGATTTGCGGTATTTTTAAATACTAGGCGCCCCACTAGATCGAAAAAAGCTCCCAGTGCCCAGTTTAAACAATAATTCATTCTATATATCATTATCAACCTATTGCAGTCCACTGCTGAACGTAGGTCTCTCCCAAGTTGCGCCATTATTGAGCCATCGTCTTCTCATGCAATCTCTTCCAGCTACAGCGCGCAAATCGTCGTTCCATCTTGCCGGAGGGCGTCCTACACTACGTTTGCCTAGACATGAGCTCCACTCGAGGAACACGTTTACCACAACGGTTATCGGTTCTGCGGCAGATAGGACCGGCCTACTGCCATTTTAGGTTGCTGACTGAAGCACCTAGTATAAACAATGAAAAATGATATAAAAACAATATAAAGCAAATTTTGAACAGATGGGTATAAAATTATAATTTAAATCACCTTTAAGAAATGATTGACTAGCTTATTTAAATCTAAACTTAGAGTTAAACATAGACATTTAAGTTATAAATACATAAATAAAACTAATATAATATTGCTATTTAGATTACAATACAATAACTTAAGTTTCCACATTTCGGCTGCACAGGTATTCACAGGTAAGATGCACTGGTTGTAGAATTCGTTTTTAGGCATTGTGTAATGGGCGACGAGAAGACTTACAAAGTTTCCCAAACGCTGCCCAGCTTACTGAATTCGCAGGTTTAGGTTGTTTTTATGTGGTATAACTGCAGGTTCAGCTTGCGAATTCAGCTAGGCTGGGCGGCGTTTGGGAAACTCCGGAAACTTTGTCAAGTCTTCTGGTCTCTGGAGATTCTCAAACGTTATCAAACGTATCTGGAGATGAAACAAAGATTATGGTTCACCTGATGTTAAGTAGTAACCATTGCCTGCAAAAAAGTATTGCCTCGTAGGTCACGCATTTAGGAACGTGCCCTACGATGCACTGCTCTGCATCCATCAACTAAGGTACTTCTTTCTCGATATTTTGTCTACCCGATTGCAGACTGCCAAAGTCTATCATCGGTAGTATGTCTACATAATACCTAAAAACACAACTTCAAAAGCTCCTACCTCCTTCGCGACTGCAATCGGCTCTACATTATAACTCTACATAATATTTACAATGAATCACAAAATACCTTACCTACATAAATGATTCACAAAATCAAAACCTATGATTGTACCTAGGTATTTTTCTAACGTTTTTTATTTTTTATCTGCTATGCAAACCACTGGATCATTATGACTAGGACTAGGAGTCTTAATAGAATTCTCATTATTATAATGCCTAATGGCAAGATCTAATTCAATCTAGTCCCTGCTTCCCATTTCTGCCATCGAACCCCCCGCAACCGGCAACGAGCTCGAACTCACACACATATTGTAGATGCGTGGAAGTCTCATACGGTGTGTTTCACCCGCACGTTTCTTCCACGCACCTGCAAGATGTGGAATGACCTTCCTCTGGATGTTTTCCCGGTGGGCTTCAACATGAATGCCTTCAAGAGAGGTGTAAATAAGGCAATAAGTTTTAGGCAACGCGACTGCAGTAACTCGAGTCCTGCAGGAGTTTATAGGCGACAGTGACCACTTAACATCAGGAGGGCCGTCAGCTTGTGTGTCTAAATATATGTATAATATAAAAAAAATCTTCAATATTCACTAAATATGATTTCAGGGCGTTCAGCGCAGTACGTAACGCGCTTGGTTATCTACATACTTGCGTCTTGGAAAGAGTTTCATGATTCAAACTACACCCAAGGACTATTCATGAAATCAGTGCTACAAAGAAAAAAACTTAAATATTCATGCTGAAAGTACAATCGGTAAGTACCAATACCAACTTTCACTATTTTACAAGCTTTTTATTAACTTGCAATGTACTCGTATGTATGTTTGTCCGGATGGAATCTTGCAACTGAATTGTAAGCCCGTTCCCCTCAACCGATTGAACTGAAATTTGGAATACATTGTAACTTCGGGGACAATGCAATAATATGGTACCATGGAGGTGGTCTCATGATGGAGACGGATGCTAGACAACGGAACTTCTGAATGGATTATAGTAGGCTACTAGTATTCGGGCTCATTTGAATCTGCTTGTGGTTCTGATTATGAATTTTATAAAACCTTGTTTCGAAAAAGTAAATTTTCAACAAAAATCTTATTATTTTTAACAAGCTTTCGCACTCCCGGTTATTGTCAAAAGTAACCTACGTAAGTACCAAATTTGAATTTTACCGAAATTGGTACTGCCGTTTCAGTCATGAAAACATATTTTTTTCGATATTTTACATCGTGACTCCAAAGTAATACAACATTAAAAAAAATGCTGTTATATGATACCTACCGCACTTGACCTAAAAATCATATTTTGAAATTTTGACACCCACATTTTTTGCGTCTTTGGTAATCAAATAGAAAATATTTTAGATTCGTTTTACTTACAATGGAGATGGGCTAGTATTATTTTTATTTTAAATTTCAAGTCAATAGCTTATATATATACTATATGTATATAATATGTACAACACAGTTCGTGTTTATTGCGATAGAAAAGATACCGCTACGCACGCTGTGCGGCAAAGTTGGGTTGGCAAAGTTCTACGAAAACATGACCCTTTATTCACCCTTGCGTGCGACTGATCTAAGTGTTTCATATGTGGAAGGGCGGCCTAGAGCGTACCAAAGCCGACTAGTCTACCTAAGTAAAATAAACCTAGTTTCAAGACATTACGATGTTTTATGCTTTTGAAAACTTTGTGTTCTCTGTACGTAAGTAATCCCCATTTCGTTGCTTGTAATTGCTTTTACACATGTATGTACGGTGGCGTTGGTACACCCACCATTTTACAAAACGACCTTTGTAAGAAGGCGAGTTTGTATACCACAAATTCTCTCTCCCAAGTTAATCGTGTACCTATGTCTTTGGTTAGGTAGAGTTATGTTTAGAGCAAAAGGTAAGTGTAAGTATCATCGATATTCCACGTCTGTTTATTTCCCCACTAAAGATATGAAATATTATAATGTTATGAGTATTTGGGCCCTCTGCCAAATCGAGTTCTGCACAAGATAAATGTAGATAAGGTATATAATTCGGTATTTTCATAAGAATGTGCTCAACATGTCTGGATTCATCGCACTATCGAGCAAAACAAAGTTTTTTAACAGTTTATATGAATTTTACGAGAAGAATCGTTTGATTTTAGGAAGCTATTAACTCTGTGCTATGCAGTATTGAAAAAAAATGCTATGGACTGAGTTATTTCTGTCGTAAAACAAAATATTCGAGTAAGATTTATTTTTGTTTGTCTGTAATTAATTGTAACGTTGATGCAGTCATAAAACAAAGAATGGACGCTGGAAAGACAGCCAACAATATAGCTGCATACAGACTACGAAATAAAAAAACCGGTCAAGTGCGAGTCTGACCCGCGCACCGAGGAGGGGGGAACCCTTGGTAAAATATTTTTTTAACTACAAAATAGGATTTTTCAGATTTTTTCCTTTACTTATGCTGTGAGACCTTGCTTATTACCTAATTTCATAATTATAGGTTAACGGGAAGTACCCGATAGGTTTTGATTTACTAGCTAGCAAAATATACATATACAGCTTATATGGCCTATTTTTTGATTGCGTTGACTTAGAAGCTTGTTTTTTGCTTCAAGGGACCTATATCTATACATATAAAATGCTTTGTCCTGAATGACTGACTGACGGACCAACGCACTGCTTAAACCGCTGATCGTAGAGACCTGAAACTTGGAGGGTGTATTCTTTGTATGACGTAGGCATCCGATAAGAAAGGATTTTCCGAAATTCTACCCCTAAGAGGGCGAAAAAGGGGGGCAAAGTTTGTATGGGACAACGTGATTCATTTGTCCAATCTACTTCAAATTTTGCATGAACCTTTTTTAACAGAATTGATGAAAGACGTCTTTCGTATTTTATTCGAAATTCTAAATTCATCCCCTAACGGGGTTAAAAAGGGGTAGAAAGTTATTTTGGTGGACTTTGCTTCGAAGTTGATATCAATACTCCTTAGCGCTTTTGATTTATACATTTTATTTTTATACATGTTTGAAAACTCATTCCGATTTTACTCAAAAAAGTAAACAAAAAGTATTTGATATTAATTTAAACTTGATATCTCCACGCGTTCCTGAGAAAAAGGGTCTTGACATACGGACAGACAGACAAACAGACACGGAAAACGAAGTGATCCTATGAGGGTTCCTTTTTTCCTTTTGAGGTACGGAACCCTAAAAAGGGGTAAATAAGTATATCAACCACCTAAGTACCTAAACTGCTATTTTTTTTTTCAGAAAAGCCTACAAAAAACATCGTGCCAAATTATACACTAATTTTGCATGTTTATTTTAAATTATATCATACTTGTTAGCCGCAAGGCAAAATCTAGCGCTTATATAAACCCCCCACCACCTAACATTGTACCTGATTTACAAGAAAAAAATGAAATTAAATGATTTTTCCAGGTATTTTATATAGAATTCTTAATGACCATAAGTATTTTATATAAAATTCAAGATTTTTCTAGGTCACATTTCGACATAGGTGCAATTTTTTAAACGAAACTAGGTAGGTACTTACATAAGTTTTAGTAGTAATTAAGCACAGTAAGTAAAATAAAAAAGCGTTTGAAGCTAAACAATACTATCACATTTTTCAATAGTGAATATCATAGTGAGTAGCTATCAAAATATAATGATGAGTGCAAGGATACGGCGATGGCGATGCTGCGCGCTGGCGCTGGCCGGCAGCGGCGGCGCAACCGCGGGCGGCGCGTGGAGGCGGGCGGAGTGGCGGCGGCGGGGCGGGCGGCCTGCAGTTTTCCCCGCCCGCCCCCCGCGCCCGCGGCGTTTTCCACGAGGGGCGCGCCGGCCCCCTCGCCGCGAACCGGGAAATCGCGCGTCACTCGTCTCAGTTCAGCCGAGCCGTCGCGGTACGACGACGCCTGCGACCCGTGCGCTACTATCGCGAACCGCGCTCGACGCACGAACGCGCGCCAAAATAGTGAGCTCGCGGCCGGGAGCTCGCGAAACCCGGTGGGATACTTTGTGGCCATGCTGGTGGCGCTGCTGGTGCTGGCGGCGCTGGCGGGCCCGGCGGCGGCGCGCCGGCACGCGCCCGACCTGCGCGAGGACGAACCCGCGCGCCGCACCACGCGCCCTGCCGGTGAGTACCGATGCATCTGCAGCCCCACACACGCACCGTCGCACGCTTGCCAACACGAATGACCGCGCGTGCCGATGCAATTAAATCCGCATCCATCTCCCCGATCGCCGAAGCCGCGCCCTCTCGATGCATCCGACCGACATGCGCCGTGGAAAACCACGCTCGCTCTACCTATGTTTATGTAAATAATTGCATACTGCATTAGTTTATAGTTAAACATGTGCGGATGACGATCGTCCTATTGCTTAGCTTATTCGATGTAATCGCTATCGGCAGATACCGGCCGGAGGATAATAAAAACAAATCCACGTGAGATCGATTGACGGTTTGACAATATCAACAAACTGAGAGGAATGTCGAGAGGTTCTATTTTCGTAGTGTGATACAATAACTGATCTGTTATCGGGCAAAGACACCTAGGGGGGATTGGGGGGCTGTCGAAATGTATGACTGAAAGTGTCAATATCACAAGATAAATTGTAACCGCTTATCATATCAGAATTGAATCAGTGAGGGCAACTTTTAACTAAGTTGTTGATACTTTATCTACTCAAAAGTAGTCATGCCAAAGGTCATGCCTGAAATTAAATGTTTAGATCATAGATTAGATAATATTTCTGCGAAAATGCTGCGCGTCATATCTTAGTCAATTAATATTTATTTCGCTATAATGATGTTGCAACTTTTAATAAATGGAGTAGGCATGTACGGTTCCGTAGCTATCAATGGTTAAATAATGTAAAGATTATCAACTATTTTACATATCCGCTAAAATCTTCAGGATTATCGTACATTGTGCTGTAACTTATGAAGGTGTACCAATTATAAATAAATCACTAAAAAATTGCTCTAGCAACCGGTGCAAAATCTTATTTATTATATTTTAATTTAAATTTATTCTGGGAAATTGGCGCCGCCGAATTGGCGCCGCCAGAACGAAAGGGTGGTAGATATTCTATTTTATTTTTCGGTTGTAATATCTAGAATCGACTAATTATTAACTGGTTTGCTAGAAAAGTTTTTTAAGTGTATGGAGTAGGTATTTCGAAAAAAAGCCAACATTGTCGTTCCTGTAGGTCAACGCAATGGTAAAAATAAACGATTATCTGAGTGATCGAGTGGTTATATCATAAATATTATAAATTTTAATCAATGTCGTACGATTCTGCAATCTTATCAAAGTTATTACGAGAAATGTTAGGTAAACAAGTAAAGATTTCAGTAGTAGGTATTTTTATAAATGATCGGATAAAGTTTTGACGGTGGATAAGCTATCAGAGACAACTGGGGTTCAAATAAACCATATCCTAGTGGACGATTTCATTCAGGTCGCCCGTGTTTCGGTGGCAACACAGCCGAAACGTCGGGATAACAAATAAAAAAGGTACATACGCGATAAATACCCGTTTTAATCAGTAATTATATTTCATAAAAATATAGTATTGGTTATATGTTATACAAATAGCCGTTTAACTAACTAAACTTATGTCATACAATTCTCAATTACTAGTTGAAAATGACACATCATTTTCCAACATTGAAACGATGAAAACATATTGCTGTAATTTGTACGTTGTCACTCTGTTGTAATAATTTTCCCATTACTGACCGAGCGAGCGAAGCGTCTCAGTTTAGAGATTAACCAAAAAATGCTTTTGCCCGTATGTCTGTTCTCGCCTTTTAAGAGGCACACTAAGGATTTCATTATACACAAGATGTTGCGAAAAAAATCTAAAAGTGGAGGGAGGAAAAGGAGGGGAAGTTTGCTGTAGCGTCATATATGGACGGATTTAAATTTTTGTCATTTTTTCGGAAATTTTATACCTGCCTATACCAATCAGATTACGCAGTCCTCTTCGCCTTCACGAGACGAACCCGTAGACACCAGATTCGCCTTCTAGGACCAAGGGAACGCGAGTAATCGCTAAAACTTAAAGCCTATTGGAAAGTTCAAGCACCTGAAATTTGATTTAAAATTGAAGTTTCTTTGTTGATTTAATTGCGCAAATTACTTTTTGGACTTGGGACGCGACATCTACTGTTCTCACAGAACCACTAGTAAATATTGTAGAGTTATTAGGTTTACAGCAGTAGCCTTGTGTGCGAGTGCAACCTATGATGTCACTATTTATTTTATTAAGAAGAGCCATCAAGGACTTTCTAACTAAGCCAACGCGGTCGTCGAGTCGCGACCATGACTAAGCGACAGCTTTCATTCATTTTCCCAATCTGATAAAAGTTACAAAATGTTTGCCAAGTCTATATTAAAATGTCTGCCAAAAATCGTATTACCGAGAACAAGGTAAAGTTGTCTGTGATGTCTAGACAGCCGAACGAGACAAGACGTGACGTGAGAAATTTTCAAGAGAGTGGGCATAAATGAAGGTATTCCTGTCTTCCTGTCACCGAAAAGTACATAATACTGAGCATTTTCGGTAATGTGTAAAATGCAACGAATGCTGCAATATGATTATGGTTGTGTGAGAATAAGGCGTGCTATACACGTGTTGGGTCGGCAATAATCAACACAATAAATTGGTAGTAGTTTCATAGAGTCGGCTTTACTAGTAAAAAGAAAGACTAACAAACTCTGCTCTGTGCCAAATAATGCTGACCAAGTTAATTATTCTTAAAGGATGCCTAAATAATCACACTATTACATGTAATAATGATGTGAAAGTTTATGATAAGTACGTGGAAGATTAGATAAAGAACATATTTTAACGTCTGCCTTACTCGATTCGATATCGCTTTGTAGAGTATAGCCATGTCTAATAATAGGAACACAGGTTATTTAGTTGCATTATTTTTTTGGCTATTACTGGCAGATTATTGGTTTACTGGCAAGGATAGTAGGTACGCTTTACATAAAACTGCAATGCCAGTAACTGCCTGTAAAACACCTTTATTTTAGACTAGCTGTTTAATCCGCAGCTTTGCACGCGTAGTTTTTCAGTAAAAACTCCTGCGCAGTTGGGTAAAAAGTAGCCTATGCCACCCGGGGATAGTGTAGCTTCTTAACGGTGAAAGATTTTTTTGAATCGGTCCAGTAGTTTCGGAGCCTATTCAATGCAAACAAACAAACAATGAAATCTTTCCTCTTTATAATACATATATTAGTACAGATATAGCATGCGTCAATAAATAAATAAATAATAAATAAATATCGCTGGACATTTCACACAGCGCTATCTAGCCCCAAACTAAGCAGAGCTTGTACTATGAGAACCAGAGAACTGATAGAATACCTATATACTTTTTTTTTGTAAATACATACTTATAATATATAGAAAAACACCCAGACACGGAACAAATATCTGTAGATCATGCAAACGTTTGTTCCGCGGTGGGAATCGAACCCGCTACCTCCTGCGTCTCAGCCGGCTATACGCCCACTGCGCCACGGAGGCAGTCAATAGTCCTACATATTTGGCCTTGCCGTCTGTCACCTTTAAACTATGTAGAGTTGTGAAGTACCTTCTTATCGTGTGCCTGAAATAGTCACCCTATAAACCGGAACACAGTAATGATCTTTACCGGCAGAGATGGTGGTAGTAGGTTTTAAAGAACTCTTTTGACAAAGAGCTCTAATACTAATGTGAGGTCGTTTATTCAGTTTTATTGTTCGAATTGTCTGCTTCCTTCTCAATTTAGCCTCAATTCGATTTGCTTCATAGAGCTCTTAACATTATGGACGGATTACGTTTATGGCCGGCATTACATTTCTATAACACTCGGATTTGGCCTTTCGTATCTTGCTAGATTCCGGGTTCAGTAATGATAAAACTTTAATTAACTTTGCATCATTAAGTACAGGTAGTAATTGATCAGTTTTATTGCTTTGCGGTCAAGATGTAGACAAGTACATTTTTATGTGGGTTCCACAGACATTGTTTTATAAAGACTTTATAATAAAAGCCTTCTAACGATATTGTAACTCAATGGCGATGACGATGGCCGCGTCTAGATTTTGACGAATACCTACACGATCGTCTCAACATAGGCACAGAACTCTTGTCACTTATCTTCGATCAACAGCCAATGATTTTATATATTGAAGTGTGTACGTATGTTTATGTAGTGTGGTGTGATCGTGAGATGTCCGTGCGCATGACGTTAGGTGGGTGTTGAATGGTGACCGACTGAAAGGGCGTGCTATATTCAGGTTCGTCACTTGCGTAACATTGTAGTACAAACGAAAACAACGCGGAACGCTACGAAAGAGTGCATTCACGTATAAAGCAGGTGGCCGCAGACTCTACCGGTGCTTACCCCGACACAGCTAGACTAGTTTACTTCAGCTACTTCCACAGCATTATGTCATACGGTATACTGCTGTGGGGGAGTGCTGCAGATATAAACACCGTTTTTGTGCTGCAGAAGAGGGCTGTTCGTGCAATTTATAATATGGGCCCCAGAGAATCATTACGCAATAAGTTTAAAGAAATAAATATTATGACATTCCCTTGTCAATACATCTATGAAAATCTAATGTATGTTCACAAAAATATTAATTTGTTTAAGAAAAATAGCGATAATCATAATTTTAATACTAGAAATAAAGATAAACTCGCTGTTGCCACTTGTAGACTCCATAAAGTTAGTAAATCGTTTAAAGGGCAAGGTGTACGCTTTAATAACAAACTCCCAAGGGATGTACAAAAATTGACGATTAATAAATTTAAAAACGTAATTAAACAAAATCTTTATAAAAGAGCCTACTATAAAATATCGGATTATTTAGATGATAGAGAAGCTTGGGATTGAAATTGCTCCAACTCGTTCAAAATGTTACAATTTAGACGTAATTTATTTTCTGTATTATGTATTGTAAAAGGATCATTAAAAAAAAACAACCAGCCTTGTTTCTTGCCTTTCTTTCCTGGCTTGGTCGCGAAGGAATAGGTAGTAAAATTGACGTTTCAAAGTGATCCTTGTGATTTTAATGATTAAAAAAAATATAAAAATAAAATAAATAAATAATAAATATAATATAGGGCAACTGCAATAAACAAGCTTCTTGGCATAGTTTGGATAGTCACAACGTTCCGTGTGGTCATCATTCGGGTGGGTGAACGCTATATGGTGGCATTTACTTCTGAGCGCTCTCGTGCTTCGGAGCACGAGAGCGCTCATCAGAATGATAATAGTTAGGTCAGTCAGCGACATAATCATGTCACCGTAAGTTTTACTCTGAAGTTCTCGATAATTTTGAATTTATTACATGTTGCATTTAGTAAGTAGAGTAGCAAAGACGTCACTTACATAAATAAAAGCAAAAACGTAACACATTACGCATTGCTATTCTTACACTCTAAGATTGCTTTATCAATTGATCTTTTAACCCTCAAGTAGTGCACACAAATGTTTTTTTCTTGATACTGTTTCGCCGATTTGTTTTGAAGAGATTCATTCATTGAGACTTGTTACCTCAACAGCTGAGTGTTGAAGCTGAGAGGGATTTTCCAAAATAATCTTTTTCATCCAAAGGATGTCTGGAAAAAATCACTTCTAAGCAATGAGACCGCCAATTTTACTTGTCTTTGTTTACAAACTAAAATGGTAGCACTAAAATGACAATGCTCTCTGTCCGCATGGAACAAAGTCTGCTATAATTTTAGTACAATTTAGTTTAGTTTGTGCAAACAGAATTTTAATTGTCAAAGATCTTTTACTTAGTTTCACTCTGTCTTGTTAATTCGCCTTTGTAGCATCATTATGCAAAGTGACGGATGTCTATTGACGGATGTCTCTAACACCTGGAATGTTATAAGCGTGCATTTATACGCAAATACATAATATATTAAACACATATTATATAAGATTGTTTAAATGCGTTGTGGTTGGAATGAAAATGCAGTACGAACGCGCGTCATTGTCGTTATTATGATGGTTCTGTCACATCTGCAGGCTTTACTTATACCGTGGCATACTTGAAATTCCTCAGAAACTTCTTGGTCAGGTTTATTTTACATACTTACATAAATGATGTTACTTATATCATAATGTTGGTATTCTTTGCGTATTCTCGTATGCCAAAGTATTATTAGATACCTTCCTAATTTTGGTTTTTTACCATGAAACTTAAAATCCATGGCAGTATGATTGGATATTTTATTTATTTCCAACTAGCTGTTGCCCGCGACTTCGTACGCGTTACACTACTAAATGTATGTACTAAATGTGGTAACCTAGAAATAAAGCTAATCTCGCTGTTGCAACTTGACACTCCATTTTTATCCCATAGGAACTGATTTATGGGACAAAAAGTAACCTATGTGGTAATACAGGTTATAATCTACGTGTATACCAAATTTGATCGAAATCGGTTCAGCCGTTACGACGTGATTGAGTAACAAACAAATAAATAAACAAACATCAAAACTTTCACATTTGTAATATTTGTGTGATATCTACGCAATCCTTTAAGCGTAAATTAAAAAAATGCCTTATTATACAGTCGTATTATAGAATTGATGACTTTTTTGAGTCATCATCATCATCTTCCACAGCCCATAAGTACCCACTGCTGGGCGAAGGCCTCCCTTTGTAAACACCACCCTTCTCGGTCCTGTGCGGCGCTTTTTTCCTGTATTTTTTGAGTCATCAATCTTAAATACGATTCTATTTAATGTATTTAATATACTGCAATTAATATTTTTATTTATTTTGTATTCTTATTTATAACTTTTTTGTCATTAATAAATGAACTATCAAATCAATTAAAAAAAATGTCTAAAATTTATCAACTATTCCGTATTTATGTAACTCATAATCGTTTGGTATAAATTACAATTGGTGAGTGCAAAACTGATTTAAATTCAGGTTTAAATACAATCTCATGATTTAAATCATTCCCATCGAGTGATAGTAGTCATTTTAGAGGTATCAAACTTTGAGATTTAATTTTGTTTGAGCCAACAGAATTGTCACTTATGTCTCAAAAACGTATGCAGATATACAAAACCAATTATTGGAATTATTTTATTATTAGTGTTATTAGTAGTTATTAGTGGTTCGCCCCGAACTGAGCTCTCGCGAGTATCCAATAAAAACAAAAAAAAAATCGTAATCTTTTACTACCAAAATAGTGCCACTAAATGCATAACCAATTAACTTGACCTACAGTTTCATTCAAATTACAGGTAACGGGAGCTCATGTCAAATGGTTATTGTTTTTTGGGGTAGAAATTGCAGTTATTCTGGATTTCAGACTTTTGCCTATATTTATGTTACTAAAGCTACACGCATACCAAATTTGAGCACTGTGGGGTCACTGGTGTACCCTGTGAATTTTTTCAAAGTTCAGTTATTATTATGGCTAATAACTTAAAAACTACAAAGTTTAAACTAAAAATAAAAACGGGATCGAAATGTACTCACAAAGACCCTTTAATAGACATGCAACTTGACCAGATAGTCTCATTTTAATTTGTTTTTACCCCTCTTGAACCCTAATATCTCAACAACCCCCCAACATTTTTAGCTCATTGAGTCACACCAAAATTGTGCCATCACTACCTACCTATATACCTAATTTCACGATGATCGGATAAACGCTTCGAAAGTTATCCTCGGACAAATAAACATACATACATACATACAACGCCGATTTGCCCAAGTTGATTTGGAGATCTCGCTTCGCTCAATCAAAAATAAGTATTATCGCTCAATACTATATGAATCCTCGAATCTCTTACTCAGTATGCAGACCCGTGAGATACCGTGAGATACAAGGTGTCAAGTACTGCAGCCACTTGCCCACTTTCTGTACTTATAGAAATTTGTTGTCTAAAGTCGACTGTTTTCAAATTCACTCTGTACCACTTTTACTTGAAAATATCTACTGAAATAGCAGTACGAAGTTTGAACAGCTTGCTTCAAGTAAATGTAGATTGCGTGATGTATATAGTAAATGTGATTGTGAATGTCTCGCACTGTAGTTCCTTCAGTTCATTTACTCTGCCAGCAGCTCTGTTAATTTGCGGAGATACGCTTTGACAAATATTAACATTGTCTCCTGCCATTGTTTGATTGCACTTCATTAATAAAGACTGGAATTTACTTTCGCGAATTAAAATCATTCGTCGTATTGATTGTTGCAGCGAAGCGTTTGTAGTTAGCTTGCTTAGTTGTTCTGTTCCTATCAGATCAGCTAGATGAAGCAACGTCCCGTGTAATCACTATCAAGATGGGTGACCGTTTGTAGAATTGGTGACTCAGCTATTCTGTGCTTTTTAGGGTTCCGCGACAGGACCCTATTACTAAGACTCCGCCGTCTGTCTGTTCGTCTGCCACCAGGCTGTATCTCATGAACCGTGATAGTTAGACAGTTGAAATTTTCACAGATGATGTATTTCTGTTGTCGCTATAACAACAAATACTAAAAACAGAATAAAATAAATATTTAACGGGGCTCCCATACAACAAACTGGATATTTTTGCTCGATATTGATAACAACAACAGGCTTGAAACATTCACAGAATATTTAGTTATATATTCACTTTAAAAATAAATAATTAAATTAAAATAAAACAAATATTTAAGGGGGGCTCCCATACAACAAACGTGATTTTTTTGCCGTTTTTATAAATAATGGAAGGGATTCTTCGTGCGCGAGTCCGATTCGCACTTGGCCGGTTTTTTAATAGTCATGTCGAAGGCCTTCCGGTGGCCTTAAAACTCTGACACTGGGGTTGGAATGACTTTAATTGAGTGTTAATTTTGTAGCAAGTTAGCGATCGGTGGCGTCACCGTGTGTCGTAAATCGTGGCTGGGTTGCGTTATGCATGCGGTACTGCGACGCAGGATACTTATGTCCAATTCAGCCTTCGGTTCATTGCCCCGAGTCTCAACAAACGATCCGCTCTGTGACGTCACGACATGTCCATGCTCTCAAATTGCATTACACACGCCTGCACTCACTTTAATCAGTAAGTAGGTAATTGTTACGAGCTTATACATGCACACAGTTCGTTTAACAAACGGAAAAACACATTTGATTACATCACGTTTAACGGCAGTTTAAATTGATTAGCGCGTTTTGTTTTAGCGTAGAAAACTAAAAATAATCTAGAGTTGTTGAACATTGCACTACTTTGCATATTTCCAAGCTGCATTCTTATCAATTTGATATCGTTTCCCCACCCTGTGAAAGATTTTATCAAGTTTATGAATTAATTTGTCTGTTTTAAAAAATGAACTCTTCAATTACAATAGTCATTGTGTTTGACCGCTAGTGCGTTCTCAGCAAATATTAGCGCACTTAATTAACGCCCAGCCAGCTCACTTCCACGAAATTAATTGGGGTCAAAGAATTTGAGTGCATACATCTCAATTAACTTAACGATACACCGGAGTCATCGCCACTCCCAAACAAACGTTCAAACGAAACGAACTTTTTGTACACATGACAAGGATCCTGTGGAAACATCACCCGTAATTCCTAACGCCTTCTGTCTGAGTGCGCTTACAATAGAAATTAATTTTGAAAGGCGCGACATAGGAATGTCGTCGGCGCGGCTGCGGCCAGGTAGAATTTTTGGCACCTTTATGATCATATCCTGACGTGTCATAAGCCACCCACGGCTCCTCATTAAGCCGGTAGCCAACAAAGGCGCCGGGTCGACCATAATGCTGTCGGATTATACGAGGCGGGCGACGGCGGGTCGTCGGCCCGTGGTGCCCTCGCGTGCTACAATTGCACACAATACGCCCCCGCGCGACCCGACGGTCCAAAAAGTTAGAAAAGTATGGCACTATGGTGGGTTGCCGATACCATCTCGGCGCCACTCGAGCCGCCGCCGCCGGCCCCGTCCGCAGGCACCCACACCTTAGGACGCTCTGTCCGTCCGTCCAGCCGCGTCCGGACTTTCCGGTGCCGAAGATTCCACCCGCGCATTTAATTAGAACCCGGTGAAATATAGCGCACCGCGCAGCATACCGACCGAATACTCAGAAACAATAAATGCGATCCCAAACGGCGAGGATCCGAATAATTTTATGGAATTATTCGGGTCCTAATGCGCGGAACGCGAAAACGGTTCATCTGCACCGGTGATAAAAATTATCGATAGCGATGCAACAGCTAAGCCATATACGTACATTTTTGTAACTTTTTAGAGAAAATCTATAATATGATGATCCTGAAAAATCAAGTAAATCAAGTTGAGACGTTTGTAATTAATGAATGTTTGGAAAAAGGATTTGAAAATGGGTAATCTCTAACTTATTATTGAATTTGGTTTAAAATTTTCATAGATTTCAGTGGCTTTTCCCTGGGGCATATATCAATAATTAATTTGTTAGCTTTTACCAGTAACCGGGATACACCTTCCAATAGGCGCGCGAGTGGTTTAGCCCCTCCCACGTACGGCTCGTTATGAACTTGAATTAAATGAATGACGCAGTTGTATGAATGGCGCGGGAATGAATGTGAGTCGGAAGTGCAGCAGCACGCTAGTCCATTGCGCGCACGTGCATCCGCCAGCAAACTCTACCGCCTCTGCACTATTATGTCTATATTACTGATGGATAAGGTAAACTCTAGATTTTCCACTTCCCATTTGACTGATGGAAAATCCTCGGGTGATGTCTTTACTTTCAGGGACCACTGCTCATGATAGTGATTGCCAATATTGCCATGTAGAAACAAAAATTGGGGCTAGAAATATGAGGAATTGCAGATCTACGCATGAATGAACGAATATATATTCTTGTAAACATTACCGCTAAAAAGCGATCTTCGATCTCGATCTTTCTCAGACAATCTTTGAATGGAGAGTATTATTTTTTGACGACCTCCGTGGCGCAGTGACGCAAGAGGTAGCGGGTTCAATTCCCGCTGCGGAACAAATGTTTGCATGATGATAATATATATAGAAAAACATCCAGACCCGAAACAAATATATGTATGTTTCGGATCTGGCTGTTTTTCTATATACAGGGTTATAGGAAAAATCGTGCTAGATCCGTTAAGGGCGTGGAGTACCCATCATTTCTGACTTATTTCACTATGAAACACCCTACCCTAAACTTAACCCTTTTCGAGATATTCGACTTTTAATTTTTTTATTGTAAATTGCCGATTTTTAGGCTACTAAATTTATTTTTGTTTATTTTGTGTATCTTATTATTATTATTATTGCATTTTTACATGTGTAATAAGATGCTTTAGGACGTCAATCATTAAAATAGTGCATAAGTTAATTGAATAGACCGTAGTAGACAAGTGAAAGTTAAGAAATAAAAAAAAATATTAGAAAGTTTATTTTTCTCTAAGGGATATCTAAAAAAATATTATGGCAATGGTTCGGCAGATGTTTTTTAAAATATCTACGTTTCATCAGCTATCTAACGAGGTATAACAATCTAGGGTTTGTATTACATTTCGTGGAAAAAAAGTAGTTGGGACGCTCTTTTGCAGATTTATGCTAAATGCTGACGTAGAAGACCCAGATTTTCTAAGAAATATCTTGTGGACGGATGAGTCCAAATTTGATAAAGATGGCATAACTAACTATCATAACGCCCATTACTGGGCCCCAAAAGAGCTAAGGAATCCCAATAAGAAAAGAGTGAAGGGGTCCCAACGAAGATTCAGCGTGAATGTGTGGATGGGCATTATCTCCAATCATTTGATTGGACCTTACTTTCTCCCGGATAATCTAAATGGGGAAAGCTACGAAAATTTCCTGAGAGCAGACTTAAGTGATTTGCTGGATGATCTGCCACTCAACCTGATCAGGGACATGTGGTTCCAACACGATGGCTGCCCTGCCCATTTCAGGAGAAGTGTCAGAGACTGGCTGGACACAAATTATCCAAACAAATGGATAGGACGAGGTGGACCGTTGCCATGGCCAGCAAGAAGTCCGGACCTATCCCCCATGGATTTTCACGTGTGGGGGTGCATGAAAAGTCTTGTGTACAGCGAGCCTAATCCAGTTTCGTCTGTGGAAGACTTACGAGAAAGGATTGTGGATGCAGCCAATAAAATGAGGATCACGTTAACCACTGGAGTAGTAAAGACTGGTCTCCGTAGAAGGATGCGACAATGTATCAGAAATAGAGGCGGCCATGTTGAACATGAACTGTACAATAAGAAAAAGTTGTGTGAAAATCTTTAATAAATGACATTTCATGCTTACCTATTATTTTTTTTTACTTTTTAGGGCTATGTATAAATTTTCTTCTCCACTGTCGCCTATAAAACTAAATTTTTTTCAATGCATTTGAATAAAACCCTAGATTATTATACCTCGTTAGATAGCTGATGAAACGTAGATATTTTAAAAAACATCTGCCGAACAATTGCCATAATATTTTTTTTAGATATCCCTTAGAGAAAAATAAACTTTCTAATATTTTTTTTTATTTCTTAACTTTCACTTGTCTACTACGGTTTATTCAATTAACTTATGCACTATTTTAATGATAGATGTCCTAAAGCATCTTATTACACATGTAAAAATGCAATAATAATAATAATAAGATACACAAAATAAACAAAAATAAATTTAGTAGCCTAAAAATCGGCAATTTTCAATAAAAAAATTAAAAGTCGAATATCTCGAAAAGGGTTAAGTTTAGGGTAGGGTGTTTCATAGTGAAATAAGTCAGAAATGATGGGTACTCCACGCCCTTAACGGATCTAGCACGATTTTTCCTGTAACCCTGTATATTATGAGTATGTATTTACAAAAAAAAAGTATATAAATATTCTATCAGTTATATGGTTCCCATAGTACAAGTTCTGCTTAGTTTGGGGCTAGATAGCGCTGTGTGAAATGTCCAGTAATATTTATTTATTTATTTATTATAAAGAATAAATGTATATTTTGGCCCTAGATTTGAGTTTGGTCTCTTTGTCTCTATGTTTCTTTTTGTACGTAATTCTGTCTTGTATTTTGGATCAATTCGATTACTAGCGACTCGTGATGTCGTCAACCTAACTTGTTTTTGGACATCTAGTCTCCTTACTTTGTGTCACATATTTTCTGTTAAAATATATGTACATAGGTATGATTACATCGATTGATTAAATTAAACATTCAGGGTATGTATATTAAGGTGAATTATACGTACCTAGATACATTCTTATTAGATAACTTTCTTACATTGTAGTATCGTAGGTAATTAGGTAGATCATTACGTTTATATTATGCTGTTGCTGTTGGTGCCACATTGCTCCAAGTCGCTACAAATATGTATGTATACAATATACAGTGTGTTTAGAAATTCAATATCATCCGTTGAAATAGGTAATATACCTACTGGTTACCAAGTTTACCAACTGATCGAAGTAACTCAGCTCAAAAATCATGCCTTAGAGTTGAGTAGGCTTATATTTTGACGACCTCCGTGGCGCAGTGGACGAACAGCCGGCTGAGACGCAGGAGGTAGTGGGTTCGATTCCCGCCGCGGAACAAATGTTTGCATGATCTACAGATATTTATTCCAGGTCTGGATGTTTTTCTATTCTATATATTATAAGTATGTATTTACAAAAAAAGTATAAAAGTATTCTATCAGTTATCTGGTTCCCATAGTACAAGCTCTGCTTAGTTTGGGGCTAGATAGTGCTGTGTGAAATGTCCAGCAATATTTGTTTATTTATTAAAGAAGTCAATAAATAATGTGATCTGTTTTTTTATAAGCGGATATACTCTATTTTTTTGAAATCAGATTTATTTCATTTACGTTAAAAAAAGGCTCCAACTGGCTCGGTAGCGCTCAGTAACATTAACTATCGCATTGTTAGTGGTTAGTTTGGTTTTTTATCAAAATCACAATGCCCAGATGTTTAATCTTTCTTTTGACAGTTCATCACAGTATATTTTAAACACAGAAAGCGGAAACCCCTCATTGCCTCTAAGTTAGCTCAAAAATCGTAGATTGCATAGTTAGTTAGATAAGGGTATAGATAATAAAAAAAGGATTACAATTTAACCTGTAAAGGTGGAGGTACTACATAAATCTCAATAAACTGTCAGGAATGCCTTTGTTTGTAACCGCAATAAACGAGTACCGTTTGAACGCGTATCAGCAAAACTTATGTCAGGGAAGATACGGCGGGCTCACAAGGATATAAAATTTCATCAGGCTCACGATAAGAAATGTTGTGGCAATAATTAATGTGATACAAATTACGGACAGCACTCATGCCGAGAGACTTCACGGCAAACGGTAGGTTGCAGTTAATGCAACTGTCGGTGAACACTTTTGACGGGTCGTGTGGAGGTTCTGCGTAAAGCTGTGTCCTAATAGAACGCGATTGCGTGATAATCGCTAGTTCGCTCGAACTTTGTTCATACGAACTCGCGATTAAACATGTCGAATTGATGTTCTATGTAAAAATATATATAAGGGTGAAATGACAAGAACGTGAGATGATCGCTTCGTTTATTCGCGCGTGCACATTCCATTATGATACCGCCTCGATGATTCTGACGTCCTGAGCTTCAGTGATTGAACTTTTTGATGAGCTAATCATAAAAACAGACATTAAACCTATTTTGTGTAGTCTATCGCTATTCACTTCGTATAAATGACACTTGTCTTCACTTTAAGTAAAGCCTGGTAAAGATCCTTCCATAATTTTCGTCTACTATGGAAAATTGCATTCATTACGATTTAAAGTGGAAATTGCCTAAGAAAGTGGAAATTGCCTAAGATTAACAGAGGCAATCGTACCGTAGTATGTTTTCCCAAGTATTTTAAACATAAGAAGACAAATATTACGCTTTCAAAAGTTGAAATAAAAAATCACCGTCGTGTTGTTGTGTCAATACATCGTGCAAAACAGAAACTCATCGATTTCATAACCAAAATCACAGGGATAGCTCGGCTTACAAAGTTTTCACTGGTTTGCAAACGATTCAACAGTTTACTCGCCTGTTTGTCTTGAGCTTAAGAGATTTGCATGGGTCTCGTAAACATGTGTATTCACTGCGCAATATAATAATTGTTCGCGCTGAGAATGAATAACGAGAAGATCCGTTTAAACTTTTAATTTATAGGTGTTAAAGAGTCGCTTACGCACAGCCGATAAATATGTTGTTAGATTATTTATTCTGATCATTTTATAAATACGGTATTACAATCGTCTCGTCTCGTATAATGAATAATATAACGTATAATAATATACGTTATCATTCTCGTATCTACAAATTATCAAGGACTTGACTTAACTAATATTATCAAAGTCGGTCGTCAGTAGAAAGAATCAATAGAAACTTTCCAGACATCTATAAATATAACGCTAGCGAAGTTCAACGTCTCCTTTAATATACACTAATAGATTACAGACATCAAAAAATTAAGAGTTTTCCATCGTAGACCGCATCATCGCTTACCATCAGGCGAGATCGTGGTCAAACGCGAGCCTATAAGATATAAAAAAATGATATACAAAAGAAACTTAAACACTAACAAAAGTTTTCTTGCCTCTAACTTTCTTTCGATTCTTTTTACTCATACTTCGATAGCCTTCTTTTACGAAAAATATTATGGTGTATTGTATGTGTCTTGTCTACAACCTTTCTGTACAAAACGAACCAGGTGTTCACCGCGTCACAGTTTGTTTACCGCTTTTCCAAACGCATAAATTAGCAATTAATTTATTATAATTGAAAATAATTCTCATATAATTGTGTTGATCATATCCACGCTAACCCTTGAGGCATTCGAGCGTAAACAGAACCTGCATTTGATTACCTATACCACGTTTATATGAATTATCACATAAATCAATACTACTTCTGTATTTACAATACCAGTTTTCTGTAGGGGCTGGTAAAGGCTACTGATTTTCATTTACTATGGTCATTTTGCAGTCGCTTATTAATTACTAGCTGAACGCCCGCGACGTCGTACGCGTTACACTACTAAATGTGTAGGTAGGTAACCTAGAAATAAAGCTAAACTCGCTGTTGCAACTTGACTTGACACCCCATTTTTATCTAATGGGACATGATTTATGGAATATAAAGTAGCATATGTGTTAATCCAAGTTATAATCTATGTACATACTAAATTACATTTAAATCGGTGCAGCTGTTACGACGTGATTAACTAACAAACAAACAAATAAACAGACATCCTTACCATTTCAAATTTCTAACTCTACGTCCCTATAAGGCCGTGTCCTAAAAGTGCATAACCTCTTTAAGCTTCGAAATCTTCAAATGAGGTACTAATATAGTACGGTGACTTTCGGACATTCCTATTTTATAGAGTATTTGCTTATCTTTTTAAGTGAGTTCAAACTTTTTTGAATAAAATAGGATTGAGTTTTCAAACATGTGTCAAAATAAAATGTAATTTAAATCATAAGCACTAAGGAGTATTCATATACATAACTTTCTACCCCTTTTTAACCCCGTTAGTGGATGAATTTCAATAAAATACGAAACAAGTCTTGCATCAATTCTGTTAAAAAGGTTTATGCAAAATTTGAAGTAGATTAGGCCAAGGTGAAAGGACAACGTGATTACGTTGTCCCATACAAACTTTGCCCCCCTTTTTCACCCCCTTAGGGGTAGAATTTCGAAAAATCCTTTCTTATCGAATGCCTACGTCATACAAAGAATACACCCTCCAAGTTTCAGGTCTCTACGATCAGCGGTTTAGGCTGTGCGTTGATCCGTCAGTCAGTCATTCAGGACAAAGCTTTTTATATGTATAGATTAATAACAAATTATGTTACACCAAATTTGTACTAACAATTGTTATACCGAATCTATACTGGTGTTAAAAATGACGAATAGTATTGTAAAAAAAGACTTGCCTTTATAATTTTCAAAGCTGCATCGATAGTCTATTTGATATCTTAAAACTAAAATTAGGATGTATTAGAATTTATAGGGATAGGTATGAAGTCAAGTACTTCACGAGTTTCTTGTAAAAATTAGCACATAATACTCTTTCTAGGTAAGCATTCTCCATCTTTGACCACACCATCTCTTACCATCAGGTGAGGTAGAGGACAAGCACTTGACTACAATGTACCACCAATAAAAATAATATTTGGTCGTAATAAAAGCACTGTTTTGCTACAACAATTTTGCTGTTTAATTCATTGTCATTGCCTTGACTCGGGAATTTCATACGTGGAAATGACTGGCAGTTGTCAGACGTGATTGCAATAATTTAAATTTACTGGTTTCCGATTCATCGTATCATAGCTAGGCTATTAATAGTCAGACAGTACAGGCGAAAGTTGATGATGGTAAAGTCTTAGCAATGGTAACTGCTGAGAAACAAACATTAGGAAATACTTACGGGCACTGAAATCTCCGAAACCATAATATATATATATAGGTACTAGCTTCCATCCGCGGCTTCGTACGTGGTTTGTTAATAAATTAAAAAAAAACACATACAAATTGTCCATAAAAAAACACTGCCAACTTTCATGGTGATCGGTCAAACGGTATCGGGGTTTATCAATTTCAGATGATGTATGTATATACTAGTGGTTCGCCCCGAACTGATATCTCGCGAATCTCCCAAAATAAATATTATTCTTAGGGCGATTTGCACAACGATGCCCAAACGTATTTAGTGGCTAAATATGATATAAAGAGTTGTCAAATCATACAAATACTTCAAATTTAAACATGTTTAGTCGCTAAACACGTTTAGTGATCTTTGTACATGTCGGCTTTAATATTTGACTAATAAATTGGTGCCAAGAAATGCTAATCCAACCTACTTGACCTAGAGTTTCATTCAAATTAGATGTAACGGGGGTTCTTGTTAATTGGTTATACTTTTTTGGGGCACAAATAGCAGATATTCTGGATTTCAGACTTTTGCCTATATTTGTGTCACTAAAGCTTCACGAATACCAAATTTCAGCATTGTGGGGTCACTGGTGTACCCTGTGAATTTTGTCAAAGTTTAGTTTTTATTATGGCTAATAACTCAAAAACTACAAAAACTAAACTAAAAATAAAAACGGGGTTCAAATGTTCTAATGAAGACCTTTCATTCGACGTCCCACTTGACCTAATAGTCTCATTTTCATTTTTTACCCCTCTTGAACCCCAATATCTCAACAACCTCCCAATATTTTTAGCTCATTGAGTCACACCAAAGTTGCGCCATCACTACCTACCTATATACCAAATTTCATGAGGATTGGATAAACGCTACGAAAGTTATCCTCGGACAAACAAACATACATACATACATACAACGCCGATTTGCCCAAGTCGATTTGGAGATCTCGCTACGCTCGATCAATAAATACCAACTTCCATTTTTGTATGTATACAAATATAGATAGCTACAAATTAGTTACTCAAATTCTTGCTAGGTGCTGCAATCTTAATTATGAAATCTTAATTTACATGAATAGTAATCAAGTTAATTGTAAGAACCAAGTGATTTGTTACCAATTTTTATGAATTGTAAAACAGTAAACTTCTTACTTCCGGATTAATAATATCAGTATCAGTTCCCAAGAATCATTAATATCCGTAGGTAAGTCCACTTGATCTGATACTGAAACATTTTAATAATTCCATTTCCGCAAAATGTAATATGAATCATAATATGTTTCCTTTTAGCCAAACGTTAAAAGAGTTAATAATAAATATTATTATTACTACTAGTATTCATTTCACCGGGGAAGATGCTACTTTTTTATTCACGTCGGCACCAGGACAGAATCCGCGGAGCGTCTGCTGCCGGGGACGATGATACAAAAACGTGTCATCTGCCCCGGTAAACGGATCGCCGGGACCGATGGCACTTTCTTCCCTTCCACCCCAGTACCGGGGCCAGGCTACCGGGCCAGATGGGTTTAATCCACTAAACATCACTCGAAGCACTTCTTTTGGCGCCGAATGTCAATTTTCTAAAGATTACCCACCGTCGGCTGATCTAACAAACAAGGAGCTGCAATCCGCATACCGATCTCGCACTTATAACGCATATGCTTAATGGCGATAATGGAGTGATGAAAGATTGTTTATTCAAACAGCACGTAATGGATCCGAGCACTCTTCTCAATCGGTCGCGAAACGTGTTTGGATATACTCGTACATACGGGAATGCTGCGACTTTCATATCCTAAGCTCTTGTGAAGCCTGTAAGTGCTGTGTATAAACAGACTTGAACACGCGCGCACTTGAATGTGATATGACGTGCCTTTATGTTAATTTCAGTTTGTTGAAAGCTTTGCGAAAATATTCATACGGTAACACACACATTCCTCTCAAAACCCATATTAAAAAAAATGCTAATTTGTCTTGTAGAAGGTCTATTGATTGTTCTATGATAACTCTAAGCTGATCATTAAATTGTTAATGATAATGAAATATTATAGGTCGATTTGACCACGGTAACTGGAAGGAGGGGCTTCGTTCGCGTGCTCTTATAGCTATTTAGATGTAAACGTGCGTTTGAAGAAAATTGATATTTTTGCATGTAAGGAAATGCATGTAAGTGCTAATAATTTTTTAGCTTAGTTATACCATTTGTCCCTCCTTCATATAAACTTTAACTATGCCAAATCTCACACGACGGCGCCACGTGCGCAATAAGCATAAAAAGGGTTACAACATTTTCTTCACGTATTAATATTAGATAGTGTTAAATTACTTAGGAGGTGGTCCGTTTTTGCGCCACTTTGGTCCTTATATCGTCAATATAAAATAACCAAATATCATGCATTAATAACAACTAAGACAAATCTTAGATATCATAAATTCAATTGCAAAATGTTTGATATACATTTTTTCACAGAAAAGATCTCAACGCGCTCAGTTCAGTACCTATTGTTTCAGATTTCCGATTTATTTATTTCACCTTAATTATAACATTGGTAGTTATAGGCATGCCAATTTTTACATTATATAACTTATGATAATTAAATTAAGTTGATATAACTAAAAATATTGTCAACTAAAATTCACAACGATAATACCTATAAGTAATTATTAATAATGTCATAATACAATCCTAAAACAAAACGGTTGGTAGGTAAATTTACACATATTTAAAACAAAATTATAGGTTCCTAAATAAAATGGTATGTCAAAACTAAATCTATACATATAAAATGCTTTGTCCTGAATGACTGATTGACGGATCAACGCACAGCCTAAACCGCTGATCGTAGAGATCTGAAACTTGGAGGGTGTGTTCTTTGTATGACGTAGGCATCCGATAAGAAAGTATTTTCCGAAATTCTATCCCTAAGAGGGTGAAAAAGGGAGACAACGTGGTTTGTATGGGACAACGTGATTCCTTGGTCCAATCTACTTCAAATTTTGCATTAACCTTTTTTAACAGAATTGCTGAAAGACGTGTTTCGTATTTTATTGAAATTCATCCCCTAACGGGGTTAAAGAGGGGTAGAAAGTTATTTTAGCGGTGATTTGCTTTGAAGTTGATATCAATACTCCTTAGTGATTTTGATTTAAATTACATTTTATTTTGACACATGTTTGAAAACTCAATCCGATTTTATCAAGAAAGGTTGAACTCACTTTAAACATAAGCAAATACTCTTTAAAACAGGAATGTATTGAAAGTCACCGTCATATTAGTACCTCATTTAAAGGGTTCTAAGCTTAAAGAGGTTATGCACTTTTAGGACACGGCCTCATAGGGACGTAGAGTTAGAAATTTGAAATGGTAAGGATGTCTGTTTATTTGTTTGTTTGTTAGTTAATCACGTCGTAACAGCTGCACCGATTTAAATGTAATTTAGTATGTACATAGATTATAACCTGGATTAACACATATGCTACTTTTTATCCCATAAAGCAGGTCCCATGGGATAAAAATGGGGTGTCAAGTCAAGTTGCAACAGCGAGTTTAGCTTTATTTCTACACATTTAACGCGTACGAAGTCGCGGGCGTTCAGCTAGTTATAATATATAAGAAGATATAATGGTGGAATATGTCAAGTAATTGGCAGCAGCAGCGTCCATAGGCGAGCTCATAGAGAAATAAAAAAGTAATTAAATATATATAGTATATAAAAAATAAATAAAAATAATAAAAAAGTCTCCAAACCCCTGTCCACAGTTCTCAATTTTATGGTGACTCCTTTACAGTTTAACCTGTGCGGCTGTGGAACGCTTTACCTTTCTCTATTAGATCATCTAAATCTCTTCCTATCTTTAAAGCTAAGGTATACAACCATTTCGTTTCTTTGTCTACGCACTGCTAGTTTATCGTTATGTTTATCTCCTTTATTGTAGTTTATATACCTATATAAGTATATATTATTATATTAGTAAGTATAGGTAGTTTATGTAGGTTTATGAACATACTCGTAGATACACCGCCGTCTTTTTGATTTTGTTTTGTCCTGTCCATCCAAAGGTTGTCTGGAAGAGATCGCTTTTAGCGATAAGACCGCCCATTGTACTTACCTTAATTTTTGTGTATTTTTATTGTATTTTTAATTTTGTTGGTGTGCAATAAAGAGTATTCTATTCTATTCTAATAGGCGAGCTCACGAGATTTTACAAGTTGTACGTTAAAGGCTCATATAATTAATTTTGTCAACAATAACATTTGGTTCCACCAACACTAACGGTGATTGACCGTAAAGTAAATACTAAGAAATAACACTTATCAAAGCTGATGTCATTTTATAAAAAAGTAAAATGATAAAAAAGTAATCGATTGCAATGTGGAGCAACATCAGTCGTCTCGCTGTCTACGGATTACTGATTCTCAATGGCTTTTTATTACATGTCCTGGGTTCCGTAATTTTAAAAAGGCAAATCTTTACTCTGAAAAAGATGGAGAGACGACCTGGATGCATTCAAACCAGATTGGTCAGATCTGGCTGTGGACCGTGATGGATGGAGGGGAGATGGGGAGACCTTTGCCCAGCAGTGGGACAATATAGGTTAGTAAAAAAAAAAAAAAAAAAATCTTTACTCTTGTAATCGTGCAACCTTATTACCTATTAGATGGTAAGTTGATACCTAAGGGACTATAAATCATATATTTTATCAGCATCTCTGTGAATATATTATATGTTGTTGTTCTATATAATTTGTAGGAATATATTTTAGATGAATTGAAAGCAAAACATCTCACATTTATCTAAATTAGTGGCCCAACACAGTAAGGTCGTAATTCGGTCATAACTCATTAATATATTTTTTTAGCTTAACTTTATCCCCTCCTTCTCCATATAAACTTTAACTATGCCAAATAAATAAATAATAATAAATAGGCGTACAGAGTCAGTTAACAATTTTTTTTGTTTATGTAATTTATTATGCAAGCAATCTTACTTTGTTCTATAAGTATAAAAATAAATATGTTGCAATACTTAGATAAACTCAAAATTAATATGGTTAGACAAAGTACCGACTACACCTTATAGGGTGTCCGCATTCACCACTCGCATTTGTTAATATTTTTCCTTTTTCTGCGCTAGGCATCACAGCATCATAGGCTAGATCTCGCCAGTCAAGCTTGCTCGATGCTAAAACACATGCAAATCTGTAGTGAGTTTAGAACTATTGGTGCGACGACCTCTGTCACATTATCACAGAATAGTACAGAAGTTAACTTTAGTACAACTAGCGATAACAAGCGCACACAAAAGTCGGTTGAGCGTCAGCCGCGAGTGCCGCGCTTTGGCGAGACGTTAATCATGTTTTGTGTGACATTATTTATTAGCTGGTTGTGAATTTACATTAAAACGCTGACGTGCTAATGAATAAACGATCCCATTAATTTTTGTGTATTTGATAAATAATCTATCACAGAATATTGTAGCTGCCAGCCTTAGCTCGCTCGAGCAGCATAAGTAATTAAAATCAAGATCGGCGCGGGCTTTACTTCTGAACCTATTTATTTCGTGACTTTATGGTTGGCTTACATTCATATTGTAGTCGTTGAAATGACTGGAATACTACATTGGAATGCTACTCAGAACTTTAGCTAAAATCTATTTTTGATTATGATCATTGTAGAATTTCGTCAGCATGTTAGGTTAGCATTATCGGAACTTCTGGGCCATTTGAAAGATAAATAAGTGAATCAGGCGTTTCAATGACAACAGTAGCATATCCACCTGCATTGATGTATTTGTAAGGCTTCAAAGCGCCTCAATCACGATGAAGATGCTATAATATTTTATGTTACAATAAATATCGTTCGCCATACAATCCAATAGACAGTCACACACAGCGAAGATAATATATATTTTCATCTTACTGTATCTTCAGATACCGAGTAATATAGATATTTTATCTTAAGATACGAACACCTAGGCAGACTTTCAATAGAATGAAAGGATTTTATATAATAACATATCTTACGCGTTTGTGATACCTTAAGACACTTAAATATATTAACTATAACGGTACTTAAACTATCATAGCATCTTCATCGTTCAATTCAAACGGTTTCTCTGAACCCATTATTTACTTCTTATGTATATAATCAACAAATAGGTATTAGAAAAAACAGGATATGAGCCAAAAACTGTAGGTAAACAGTAACAAAATACTTGCTTAAATATAACCCCGTTCGACTTAGGTAGTAGAAACTTTTTAAAAGCGGATATCTGGACACATTTTTTTCAGTAAATGAATAAAATCGTTTTGACCGGAACATACTTCATTCAGGATTTTTGGATGATTTATCCCTTTCTGCGTCAAAATAAATGGAGGAAATAGTGTATCTTAGAGTATAGAATAAAACCTCATTACAGTTAAAAAAATGTAAATATAACATATTGAATGTAAATATCCTCTTTTAAGAAATCCCTCCTCTCATCACCTCTGGCAGTATTTTAGGCTAATAGGTCTTAGATTTTTCAGAATGCAATTAGATCGTTTCCGGTGTCTAGATCTGTCTGGAATCTGCATCAGCCAATAAACCCAGCCGCGTATCTGATGGATGTTTTCCTGCTATAAACCATTGTTTTAGAGCTCCCTGTGCTCAATGTACCAGAAAGAACACAATGTCGACATGCTTTATGAGTTTCGGTAAAGTCAACAGTTTGTGTACCTCCTTATAGCGTACATAGCAAAAACTTTAGCAACAGTCTAAATGGTCTAATCTTTACACATTAGAACTAAAGCTAATTTTATTTTATTTATTTATTTTATTGTTTGAATTTTTGGAAAACCTACAGCTAGGTTACAGAAAATGTATTTGAGTAGGAAATAAACAACAGTAACTGCTACTTATTATAAGAAGGCCAATTAAAAGTTTCCGCAAGCAAGGTACGAGATGAATAGGCAATACATATCAGGTAAGGTAGACGACACTTAAATTAAGAAATGAAGTTAGGATTGGATTTTTTTACCAGTAGCTATTTATTATTCATGGTTTTGTCAGGGTTTAATTCTAAATCTACGTTCATATATTTTAGATCGCACCAACTCCGCTATAGTATATCACGATTATGCATCTCCGATCCTTACAAAGTATTCGAATGCGGGCTCTAATTGTAGTGAGTTATGAGGCGAGAGAATCCGCAAGTCGAATCAAAATTACGAGCTGATCATTCTAAATAGGAGGCAGTCGTTCCGGTTATACAGTTGCAGTCCGTACATGGCCAACGGCGCGGCGGCGCCCGTTTCTCCAGCGCCGCCCTTCGCCCGCACACACCACCGACTCACGCATTTAGGACCATACATCAGCCGCTCATCAATACTCAAATCCAGCCAACTATAGCTCATTTAATCCGACTCTATGAGTCACGAATACACTCACCACAAAAACACATCAAAAATATACCGCCAGACAGTGGCACAATCAAAATAGATCCTTAAGCAGTGATGTAAATATAGAACGCTGCGAGTACAAGCGCGGAGAAAATAAAATTGATTATAAAAAATCTAAAGCGCGCGGCTCGATGCGGACGGCTCTAAAGCTTCGAGACCGCACGATGTCAAAATATTGTCAAAGTGAATTCCGCGTGTCTAATATATTATTATGATTTTCCACTTGGCAATAATCCTAGCCATTTATTTCGATCTCGTAGATATTAACCGCATACCGCATATATCTAGATGAGGCGTCATTCGTTCGCGACTAGGTTGTTGAACCTCCTTTTATTAAGGCTGGGTGTGGCGCATTGGCACTGGCCGAATTGGGAAGTTTAACATTTCTTAACACTTTTGGTTTTGGGTAATTATCGCGCGCGGCGGCCGGCGGCGAAGTGTCTCATTGTCGCCGGTTATATTTAGTGATGATAGCGCGTCACGCGACAGCGGATACTTCTATCAACAGTGGCAGTGTTCTTTTCAGGCACTCTTCAAACCATATCTAAACGCAACTATCGCAAAACAATCCTTTTGCTTTGATAGCCTACCTGTACACGAACCTTATCTATGAACTTTTCTCAATTTTTGATTTACGCTAATATTCGTAATGAAGACTTTTCTTTGAGGGAGTTATCTTTTTTCTATGTTTAGATCTTGGATGAAATATCCCCCTAAGCCTTAATTGCCGGTATTTCATGAGCCACAAACACAGTTTTAAGCCTACAATTTCTCATTTCCTCGGCTCTTCAAATATAAACGACTGTATTTTGGTTAGCTTCCCATAACTGCACCCATAATTCTGCAATACTACTTATTTGGCAAGGTCTTTGTGTTGGGTGGGTGTAGCGTATCCGGTGTACCTCACACTTCGTCTGACGTGTGATTGATTGACGTCAAGCTTTCCCGGCTGGTGAATTTTGAATGACTGAATTTGTGGGTGTACTAAGTTACATCTGCAGGTTTAGTATGATGACTATATTATTTTTAGAATAAACAATGCTTCTACTTTTAGTATTTAACATGTTGCTCTTCTAAACCTTAATTTCATATTTATCTTCTCTGTCGTCAACAAAACCTTTGTCTAGGGCCCATAATAATATCAAGATTTACAAGATTATTGTCAATTTTTGAAGTTATACTTCTTTTGGCGCGATGGAGAAAAATGATGAGAGTGAATTTTTACGATGCGCGCGCACACCGACACCTAAATTTAACAGCATGAAGTTAGTTCTAGGTGGTATGAAAATTGATAACTATGTTCAAGTTGTATATTCTAGTATTTTTATATGTAGAACACGTGTTTCGTAAGGGTACAATTAAACAGTGTGAATAAATAAATATTATTTTGGTGTTTTTATTAAATCAATTTCATATACGACGGTGATACTAATAATTTATTATTTATTTTTCCATACGCCAAAGAAGTATAACTTCTAACGCATGTACATAAGTACACACACTCTTTTTTTTTTTTTCAACTAAAAGCTGTTTCAATCTATACTTGAGTAATGATTTCATTTTAAGTTAAGTTCAAGAATACCGGCCTAAGATGATAGAACTCATATTATAAAAAAATTGTGTAATACAATTAAAGCAAAAAATAGCAATCAAGCTTTGCTTGGTGATAGTCAACTGACAATGGTTAAACTAGGAGTTTCTACATTTGGTAGATAATAAATGACATAGATAAGCGTTATCCGCAGTGCATTGAACTTTCTACTGATTGTGCGATTGTGTAACATTTCCGCCCAAGACGCGTTAGCGTCTGAAAAACCGCCCAACGTTGCTGAATTATTTATAACACGATATTTTTTTGTTTGCAAGCCTTTTAATATCCTATGTTTTAGGTAAATGAAAGTGTTTTGCTAATATAATAGTGAATTACTCTTCAGAATTAAAACTATTTATATTCATTTATATCTCTGTAGTTTTGTGAGATGGTGATACAAAACGAATATATTTTTATATTTTTTGGTTACATGTTTGGGCTTAACTCAAGGTATTGGCGTGATCCCTTGTATGGTTATCAGGCCTGAGTGATTAAAGTATTGACAATGTTGTGAGCAATACTGTGTTTATGCGTAAAAAAAATAGAGATGAAAGAGCAAAGAAAAGCATCTCACGATATGTCCAGTGACAGCAACATATTGTGACAAGGCGGATTTCATTGGCACCAATGAGTCAGTGAGTCATGACATGAGTGTTGGTGGGAACATCGCGGCAGATCGCAGGGCGCACGCAGGCAGTGCCGGCGGCGGCGGTGGCCCAGGCTTACTTTTATTTGTCGATATCTGTGATCGGCGCCTGCTCCATTAGTCATCTGACACTATCGACACGAGATCGCTTCTCTCGGCCCTCTTTAATTCCAGTCGACGCTCGACGCCCGCGACTGGAGTTGCGGTCGTATGCAAATTTACACGTTTGCGGCCACCAGATGAATGATGTACTGACACCCGGACCGCATCTGAATTTCTCGCTCCGAAGAATAACGCAGATATATTATATGAGCCATATCGCAGTAGATAAGCGTTCCTTCACAATGTAGACAATTTTGCAATTTTATAAAAGTAGAGTAGGTATAGCCATAGATGCTGTGATTTAAATAAAGCTGGTTTACTCGGTCAACATTCTCAGTAGATATTTGTAAAGGATGATGCAGTGGAGAACTATAATGAGCCGGCATGCGCATTGTCGATCCGCTCGGCTGGTCGCCCGCCAACTGTTGAATGAAAGAGTTGTTATAAGTTTTTTAAGAGTGGTGTTTAATTATTATCTGTTTAATTGTTTGTTTGAAACATGTTGGCGTTTTGAGATGAAGCAATGTAGTGCATAGCAGCACAGGAATAGTATGCGTCGACGGGTGAGCGAGGGTCATTGAGCTCCGTTCTGACTCACCGCATGCGACATACGTAGTCTCTATCACATTAATACTTTCTTATAAGGTTGTCGCGCTTAAATAATGCATGTTATGCAACTGGTTGCAATTTGTGTTCTCTTGCGAGAGAGCTAAATTGTATGCTCCGCAGATCACGTTACAAAACGACTCACCTGATTATCTCAATAAAATTACTCCCCACCAATATCAGAGTCTATGGCGCGGCGCATACTCATGTTTTATAAAGCTCGCTTCACCAGGTAATTGCTGATTTGATTGTTTATATTTTACGCGTTTTTAATTAAATTATGAGCTGATTCATAAAAGGTCCTGTTCTTTTTCAGTATTTGATTACTACGCCCTATTATGTGCTGTTCACCTTTATGTCGTAGCTTATGATATAATTGATCTTAATGCAAAGTAATTTTAAATTACCATTATGTTTTGTTTAATCCATTTAGTCACACCAGAATAATATTAGTAGTACATCCGAAGTACAAAGGGCGTGAAGGCACGCAGCTTTACGCCTCGCTCATATCAATTCCATCTTAAACAAACGGCGTCGCATACCAAGGGAGGGTCTAAGGATTTACGCGCCGATACACGAAAGAAACTTAATGATATGGTAATGTCATTGTGTGAATTTCGGTCCAATCGATGTGAACTTATTGCTTCACCATTGTGTTGAACAAACGCTACAGGACAGAATGTTTCGAGTGGACCGGACACACGAGACTGTCATTAAAGGCATTATCGTGTTATCGACGAGTTCTTGAAGCGGTTTGCAATTAGTGTTACTAAGTATAAGCGATACGAGTGTACCTACCGCGCTGTGCCGGCCGCCGCCGGCGCCGCCTCTTGTCCTTATGAAAATATCACTAAATTGAGAGATAAAGGTAGTTCTCCCTGACGCGATAATAGCCGCCTGTAGCGACGGTGTTCTCTAGTTACGCGCTGTGGTCTGTAACTCTACCAAGTGATAAGTTGATTCAACACCATGACATTTGACAACGGTGTTGCTACTCGTGTCTAGCTTAGTCTGCTCCATCTTCTATCAAGTAATTATTACCACACACTGAAATAGCCTTGATGATTATCCTATGAACTTATAATGTAATAAAGACAATAAGAAAAAATATATCTAGTGAAGAATTGTTGATGACATTTAAGCATAGAGAGTAGAAACATTTGTACGGCATCGCGTAGACATATCTACACTAAAATGTAATTTTACTCATTCTTATGTAAATATGACTTTTTCAAGGACGGTCATGCTAGCCCCCAGGGTTTCTTCCCTTTCAAGTTTGTGTCAACTTCTGTCAGGTAAAAGTTCACGCAGCTACTTTAATTTGAGTCAATAAAGTATCGGGCAACCGTGGCGGGCCTCCATAAAAGGCTTGGCCTTCTGTCACTTAATAAGATGCGGTCCAAGTGTAAAATTTCGTGATGGATATTCGAGAGCAGTCACGAGGGCCTGAGGCCGTGGGACATGTGACTTCGTTTTAATATGCCTGTATCACTGCACATGTACAAATTGGCGTTCGATGTAAATTGAGCTTTATAACCCTGTTTTCGCGTTCAATATTATTCAGCTGTGAGCTTTCCTATCGTGGAAAAATGGTGCTGATCGTCAAATGGAAATAATGGAATATAAGGTGTCGTTCGCTAAAATTATGTATCCATATTGTCCGCATGCGTGCCAAATGTAACCGGTGTCGTTGGTAGAGAAACTTCTATACGCTAGTACTTTATTTTCTTTTGCGGTTTCGGCTTGTTTTTTTTAGTGCTAATTACACGGCGGGCTGGTTTTTAACGAGCACTCATTCAGCTTAACGGCACGCGCACGGTTGCATTGCGCCTGCGCCTTGTTTCGCGTCACGTTGTAAATATGATCGTGTCTTTGGCACAAGGGTGTACGAGTATGTAGTAATTTTTGAGCAATCTGTGGCGGCGATCTTGAAAGCTTTAAGTACGTGAAGTGGGAGTAGAAGAGGCTGTTTTGAATAAATACTACTTAGTCATAGTTATATTCATGAAATACCGACACTTGCATTTTTCTTGCTAAAGCTTTGCAGAGTGAGCTTTTTTAGTAAGAGACTATGTCTAGCAATAAAACTATGAACTTTAATTATTCTCTCTAAAACACGAAAAGATGACTCTAGGTTTGCGAAGCCCTTACATTCTCGACCGAGATTGATTGATTGAAAATACTTTATTATACTTAACAAGTAGTAGAAAGAACTTAATACTAAAAAGCATTCTCTTCCATATAACCTTTGTGTATCACAACAACTTTTTGTATAGTTAAAACCAGAATAGAATAATATCTGTTCCGTATTGCGTTCCAGACTATAAAATTACAAAGTTATAATTGAATGGTCTCCGCAATACTCTATATTGCAAATGAGCCGGATAAGGTACCCGCTTGATTTGGTCGTAAGCGGTAACTGCGTCCTGAGCTGCATACCTACATGCAGGTTGGCAAGTCGGTAAACCGCAAAGTATGAAGGTAAGTTTAAGTAACGTAAATGCTGAGGTGAACTTAACCGTTTTCAAACTTACTTGGCTTTCTGGTCAGCGTATACGAAGTTATTTGTCTGATATAGCTTAAAGCTTTTTTGGTCATACTTCTCTATTGTATAACTCCTAAGTCCTAATCTTACTTCTCGATGAAATTTAAAAATTATTATTGTAGGCGTTTTCAAAAAGTTTGGAATGTTTTAAGACTCTATGCCTAAAATCTCTACACACCAAAGCCGCCCACGCAGAGGTCCATCCCTCTGGGTTAGGCCGGCGGCTTCGTAACGTTGCAAGTCGGAACAACTTTGTCAGCTGCACAAGTGCCACGGCATCTGTGGCATGTCGCAGTTCTACTCGATGAAAGCTGGCGGAAAACTGAGCTCTGCAACCCGCAACCGTACTCGCACAAGCGGATGCAACCCGCCAGGCTGGTGGCTTTGGTGTGTAGAGCTCATAAGTAAAACTCATGCACAGTACGTTTATTAGGATAGTTTCATGGATAAAAAAAGTCTACAAATTTTTCGTGAAAAATTGTCTTCAATTCCGTAAACAATTTTTACAGTTTCACCAGAAACTGCAAAAGTAGGTCATATATAATATATAGTTAAGGAAAACCTGAATATATTTTGAAGTTGTGAAAAAAACCTTGGCCAATTTCACAAAGCAAGAAGACAGTAAAGGCCAGGGAATTTTTCCGTAGTTTTACAACTGTAGGTATACATTGTTGTGAAATTTGTGTGATTTTTAACGACTTAATGTATGTTGAATCGTAAATTTATTAGAAAATTTTACGTGAATGCTCAGACAGTTTACGAGGTATTTGATATTAGAACAGAATGCGATGAAAACAGTCGAGACGAATTAATTCAGTCTAAGAGAGCTAATGAGCATGTATGATGAGCTTCACAATAAAATAATGAAATTAATAATGCTGGACATTTATTACAACGCCATCTAATCCCAAACTAAGCAAAGCTTGTACTATGGGAACCAGAGTACTTATTATAAAAAAACCGGTCATGTGCGAGTCGAGCTCGTGCGTCGAGGGTTCCATACTTACCCATTATAATAGCACAATTTTATTTATTTACCTTATTTGAGGTTGGTGCCGATTAAGCTAGTCCTCTAAATTGTATGAGCGCCCATACAACTCAGTGGACTATCTTAATTGGCGTCAACTATATGTATATGTATGAGGACAGTTTTTTTTATTTTTTGGAATTTGTATTTGTGCTTCTTTTTGACCTTGTTTTTTGCTAAATTTCGTGATTCTAGGTCAACAGGAACTACCATATAGGTTTTCGACCCTAAACCTATAGGGTACTTCCGGTTGACCTAGAATTGTCAATTTTGGACCTTGCTTTTAAGTAAGGTCTTACAGCACAAGTAAAGGGAAAATTCCGAAATATAAAAAAGTTGAAAATTAAGGTAAATTTTGGTACTTACAAATTTTCGCGAAAATCTAAATTTGCCTATAAATTTTTATCGTGTTGACTCAGGATCTTGATTTTTATACACCTAATAGGGACTATAGACCTCAGTATCTGGTGTAAATTTCAACTTGCTAGTTCAGTGGTGACACACGGACAGAGGCATAAGAGAGTGATCTTATAAGGGTTCCTTTTTTACCTTTTGAGGTACGGAACCTTAAAAACAAAGGTCAATGAGGTCAATGGGGTAAAATTTTGCCCCACCCTGCCTGCATACTTTTTTTTATCAACACATAGGTACTTACATATAATATAGTAAAACAACGTGAACTGGAACAAATATCTGTAGATCATGCAAACATTTTTTCCACGTTAGGTATCGAACCCGCAACCTCCTGCATCTCAGACGGCTATTCACCCACTGCGCCAAGGTGGTCGCAAATTATTTAAAAAAGTTGTACTAATATTATTGTTATAATGTCAAAGCTGTGATTCGTATTAAGAAAGTAAGAATTCATGAAGTTCTGTTGGCTATCGCTAGTTTCATGTCTCTCTAATTATATTAATTTTCGTTCTGTCGTTCAATACATAAATTTTCTCTTACTATAAACGAAAGATACCACTACAATTTTATGTTATAATAATACTGAATGCAAGTGTTAAAGCTGATGTTAATTGTCAATGATGAGCTATTCCATAAAATAGCCCCGTAGAGTGACGGTTGGCTGACGGCGTCGCATTCTCCCCGATATCGATCTCGACTCGAAACGCAGCCTTCCAAATAGGGAGCCCTCTCCGAAATAGGCATCGTCCGGGCCGTTGCTTGCCACCACTACCTATCGAGGACGCAACATGGTGCCATTCGCCTCTTTCCATTGTCTACATTTTTGCCAATAGCGTACCATCTACTATTCAACGTTATTCCGTCACTACAATAACACAGATAAATATCAAATCAAATCATTTATTCCATCACGATTTACAGAGCTGACAATGCTGTTTATGATACAGTATACATACAAATACGATACAGTACAAATTTGGTTGATTATAAACATTGCTTACAGAGAGCCTCAAGCTAAGCTTAAAGAATAAGCTTGTGTTTTGAGGCTCAGAGTACGAATTCAATTACAAAACCACAAACTACAGAATTGCTCGAACAGCAATATAGTTGAGAAAAAAAATATATATTAATAATATTATCACGAGCATGCATTACGTTATAATTATCAAAATAGTTTAACGCACGGTGGAACGTTCTTAATTGTTTATTGTACACAAATATATTACAGACAAAAACAGCATACAAAATAGACATATACAAAGGCGAGCTTAATCCTAATAAAAGTTTTCTTCCAGCAAACCTTTGAAGATTATAGTGGTGGGTTGGGTACGTGTACATAAAAGGACATTGGAGTTAAACAAATAAATAACTACAGTTGTACATAATACATACTATATATATTTATATTGAAACTACCTATAAACTATACCTACCTACATTATAGATAAACATAAACAATACATTATACAAAATAAATTTGTCTCTAAGCTTAAAAATGCTTAGTGATAGACTTGCTCGGATAGAACGCTGTGAATTAATTTCGTACGCCCAATTAATCATCTCTCTGTTTCAGTATAGAAACAATGGTGCAGGTCCGATTCTTCGGTAGGTGCGATCCTTATAGGTTTGAAATGATACCTACCTACGTGTCTCTAAATGGAACGGCATAGAGAAAGCAAAGCAAGAACTAATTTAAATTGTTCACACAGTAACCTTTGATATTTAAAAGCTTATAAAAGTAGGTAAGTTCATCTTAATTCCTGGCATATTTATGCGGGCGTTTTGCCGAGTACCTACGGTCACAGAAAATTTATTGTCATATATGACCTGCAATAACTAGCTACTCGTCGTACCACATCATGGCAGGAATGCAGCATATGCAGCCTTGAAGAATGATCGTTAAGGCTTAATGGAAGAAATACATACGAAGTCAATAACATTGAACCGGCACTCGACCGGTGACCGTAACAATTGCGAATAGAGGATCCGGCTCAAGTCGGTTTTGAAGATTCGTTCGCATCACTATCGGGAAGAATGTGGCAGTTTTTAAATAAATAGTGGCGGATTATGTATGCTAGTACGCGGGCGGCCCTGAGCTATCGCGGCATTGTATTCAAATCCCTCGTCGTCACCACAGGGCGAGACGGGCGATGGGCGACGCTGCAGTCTCTTCAGGTCATTACTCAAACTTGCCCAACACGCCCTTCGGCCTCGTTTCGGATTCGATTTTAATTTTTCCTGACAGTTTTCGGATGTTGCGTCGGTAATTCAAAATACCTTGATCAACTTACCTTTACTAAATGTAACAGTTATCATGGCCTTTCTAAAGCAATTATATATTATTTACTTTCTACTCCATGTCCTCGAAATCATAGGAAACAATTTTTTTACAAACAACACATATATTTCACAAATTTATTTCACTTAGTGTACAAAATATGTAGAGCACGCAGGCATCACAAATCACTAACGTGAATTTTGTTTTGACTCCCAATGATTTTTCTAGAGTAATTTTATTTATCGTGATTGAGACAAACTGTCTAGAACAGCCGTCGGTTTCGACGCTAAGGTCCATTAACTGACAGATGAAGATGTAAAAACGTGTATATAGGTGTTATAAAATAAAATCTTACTGTAATTTCGTCCCACGTATTGATTGATTGCCTTGTTTAATCTTTGAATGTACCGACCTATAATTTACTACAATGAACTGGTTTTTGGTAATGGTTAACATCTAGAGCTTTTGCATACAATGGTAATATATTGATGATTGTATTAAGATTATTTCTTCATATACTGCGATTATTAGCAGGTTACAAGGGCACACTTATAACTCTAATCGGCTTAAAAGTATATAAAAGTCACTCAAGTACATGAGAGTAAAATTAGCTTATATTAGGTTGGGGAAAAAGTTTCTTCGCATTTTTTAAGAAAATTCAAAACATTTTTTAATATTGTTTATTTACATTTAACTAAAGTATGTAGGTACCATTTTGTTCGATAAATTTTTGCCATCTTGTAGGTAGGGACATGATCCCATTGCTGTAGAAATTTTGGGGCTTCTGATCAAAATACCGCGACAAGTGGTTTTGGCAGTCCTCTCGTGATGTTAGCCTGACACTGCCTAAAGAATTCTGAAGAGACCGAAACAGGTGGAAATCTGAAGGTGCAAGGTCAGGACTATACGGCGGGTGCATGAACACCTCCCAGCCAAACTCTCTTAATTTTTGCTGAGTGGCTAAAGATAGATAGATAGATAGATAATTTCTTTATTGCACACCATTTAAATACAAACATTTATAAGAAAATACACTTAAATAATAGGTACAATGGGCGGCCTTATCGCTAAAAGCGATCTCTTCCAGGCAACCAAGATGTGTGACGACTAGCGTTATCATGATGAAAAACCACACCCCTTCTGTTGATTAATTCCGGCCGCTTTCTTTCAACTTCTAGCATTAATCTCATCAGTTGTTCGCAGTAGAGTTCAGAATCGATGGTCCTGCCTGGTGGTAACAGCTCATAATGAATAATGCCCTTCCAATCCCACCACACACACAGCATCACCTTGTTGCGAGTTAACCCGGGTTTCGCCACAGTCTGTGAAGCCTGACCGGCCTTTGACCACGACCTTTTTCGCACGTTCTTGTCGTACGTGATCCACTTTTCATCACCAGTTATCAGCTTCTTCAAAAATGGTTCGGTTTCATTACGTCGTAATAAAGAATCACAAATGAGTACACGGTTCATTAGGTTTCTTTCAGTGAGCTCGTGGGGTACCTAAATATCGAGCTTTTTTGTGTACCCAGTTTTTTTCAAATGCGCCAAAACTGTTTTGTGGTCAATTCTTAGTTCTTCAGCTACGTCGTAACTACTGATATGCCGATCTTGCTCCACTTTTTCAAAAATGGCATCAATTTTATCCGTAATAGGGCGACCAGAGCGACGTGCATCTTTGACATCAAAATTTCCGGATTGAAAACGCTTAAACCAAATTTGTGCTACTCTCACAGACACTGCACTAGGTCCATAAACATCGCAAATTTGTTTCACGGCTTGCGTTGCATTTTTACCTTTTTTTGTAGTAAAATCTTAAAATGTATCGAATTTCTTCATTAGATTCACTCATCTTTACAGTACGAAAAACAAATAAAAATCACACATTTTCCTAATTTGATTTTGGAATTATTTTCTTTAAAATTTAAACTTTGAATGATACCAAAACCAGCCAGATACAAATAGCATAGCCAAAGAGATTTTATTACAAGTTCATACATACTTTAATGCGAAAAGACTTTTTCCCCAACCTATTAGCTACAAACAGTATGCAAAATTAGTATAAGCAATGCAAATACCAAAGTATCCACTCGGAATTCATAGTGTTTTTACTACAGATCTACTTTATTTAAGAGCTTTCGTAGGAGTTGGCTGGTGTAAAATTATCGCTTAAAGCGCATTAGACGTAGTAATGGTAGTATTTTTGGACTGTAGGTAAAATCTTCGGCTAATGTGAAAACGCTCTTATAGGACACCTAAATTCGTTAAGCTGATTCCAAATTTAAATTTTAATTAGGACGGCGAGAGGCGCTGTGAGGCGCCGCCGTGTCACCAAACACGTATAAATAACGCTTTTAGTTCAGCGCACAGACGTAAAAAAATATGGACAGCTCGACGCCATATTGTTCATACACGTTAATCGATGTGTGGTTTAATAAACGGTCTTTCTCTGATGAAGTCACAATGCCACCGATCGGCGCGTGTTTTGGAAATGGGTGCGTTAAGTTACGTATTTTGCGAAGCAACTCACCCGGAGTAAGTCTTTCTCAACATAGTTGTATTTTTATACGTTATCAAATTAAAATATAGGTTATAGCACTTAAGGATAGTCTAGCTATCAGCATAAACATGTAAATGGTAATAAGACGTGTTTAAAGTTGTTCTTGTTAGAAATAAGTACTGTTTGTTTTTCGAATAAAATAATATACAATAATTTTCTAAATCGCTTCAGTAGCTCCGGAGATTAACCGTTATATCCAAACAAACAACTTACAAACTTTACCTGTTTATAATATTAGTATATGTATATATTTACCCGCAATTGGTTTACTCCAAGTGAATCATTTACATGTTACTCTGTCCATATTTTTTTACATTCATGGTTCACATAACTTTATTAATTTTTGGATCCACGGTCCGTTTATTTTCCCAATAAACTCCTGTGAGACATGCGATTCATAAAGCAATATTTTTATTACATAACATGTTTGTATAAATAAATCATTAGCATTTAATCGCTGTTTTCTTGCATCGAACACTGACACATTTATACACTAACTTAATTAGCCTTTAGCCGTATCGTGAAGGTTAATGGTACTGTTTTTGATAAGTTTTTGCGAATTGTGAGTTAGAGCTATCTACAGATAGCGATAATCAGATTTTGATAAAACAGGCGATAGGTTAGATTATGTTGACGAGAAGTTACTATGTGAATCAGATTGTGTAATATAAACTATATTGATAATATTTTGTTTATTAAGCCGGCGCCGACCTTGCTATCTTTTCTGTAAGTATCAGATAAGTTTGTTGATAATCACTATTTTCTTTAAAACCTTAACGTTATGAGTTTTTTTATACTACTAAGGTAGCAAACAAGCATACGGCCCACCTGATGGTAACCGGTTATCGTAGCCTATGGACGTTTGTAACACCAAACACAAACACAACTCGCGCGTTGCCGACCTTTTCGCCCTTCAAAACCCCCCCGCCCGTCAAAACGCCCTTTTTGAAGAACCCCATATTGCAGTCCCTAGGGAAAACCTCGGCAGGGAGACCATTCCACAAGCGAAGTGTTCGCGGGAGGAAATTCCTCTGGAACCTCACGGTACGCGACCAGATCATCTCCAAGCTGTGTGGATGGATTCCCTGCCGATAGCAAGCGGTGCGATGATAACACGTACTTGCAGGCACCATATCAAACAACTCCGCAGAACACAACCCATTATACAAGCGTTAGAACACACACAGGGAGGCAAAATCTCTCCTGAGACTTAAGGGCTCAATACCGCTTGTGAGAAAGGGATCGTTAACAATTCTGACAGCTCGTCTTTGAACAGAGGCCAGTGGCCCTAGTAATGATGGTAAGAAGAACCCCATACATCCCCGGAGAGGTCCCTGGGGAAAACCTCAGCATGGAGACTATTCCACCAGCGAAGTGTTCGCGGGAGGTAATTCTTCTGGAATCGAGAGAGTTAGCGCATCACACACAATGGAGATGCTTTTATATTTCAATCATACTCATAATAATTTATTGCCAGAATACAGGTTATACAGAAAGATGTCACATTTAATTAAAAAGTATATAAGTATTCTATCAGTAATCTGGTTCCCATAGTACAAGCTCTGCTTAGTTTGGGGCTAGATAGCGCTGAGTGAAATGTCCAGCCATATTTATTTATTAATTTTATTTAAATTAATTTCACTATACTCTATGATTGTAAAGCTTTCATATTTGTTCACATGAAAAAATATTATTATTTATATTAAGTACACTGTTTATGTCAAACTTTTATTATGCAATTATAATTATTCTCTGTCAAATTAATCATGTCATTATTTATTAAAGTATTATTCTAAAGTATAAAAGGTCTAAAATCCATAATTTTAATATGAGCCTAAATTTAGGAAGTGGCAGTTTTTGCATGTTCTATTGGTAAATTTAAATATGTAGTTTTTCAGCATTTACATTCATTAATAGGTAGGGGAGAGTCTTCTTATTTTGTATGTATGAAGTTATAATAAAATCTCTTTGGTTGTACTGTCTGTACCTGGATGGTCGGTAACAATACCATTGAAAAGGTTTTTTCAATTGTATTTCTGTTTAAAAAAATGAGTAAAACAATGGCGATGATACACGGTTCACTTCTGCTTTTAAAAAATGTACCAATCAAATTGATCCATGTAAACATAAAAGTGAATCATTCAATAGGTATTATTTTTAATATGTATAAAAGGTATTCAAAGGTTTACTGGATGAAAACTCTTATAAGGGTTAAGCTCGCCTTTGTACATGACCATTTTGTAAGCTGTTTCTGTTTTGCTGCAAATCTATTTGTGTACACCCTTCAACCGAAGTGAATCAATTTGGTTGAACGTGTTATATCGCTTTTTAACGAAGAAATTCGGTACATTTTTAGAAACAAGGAAAAAATGCAATACCGAAAAAAATAAAGCTACTCTACCATTCCAAATCACAAAAAGCTATTTTAAAGATACAGAAGGCTGCATTAGTTACTTTATGTGATTTTTCCTCCTCATCATCCTATTAAAGAGTAAATCAGCCAATAAAAACAAAACTATCCTTAAGTTATAAGTTATAAACCAAGTATGCGGGTGGCGACACTGTTGGTTGAGATGTAAATGACATGTTTCGTATTTATACGAAACTTAAGTATGCATCGAATATGCTTTTAATACGACCACCCGTGCAGCCAGCCTTATTACCAAACCAGTAAGTAAATACACCAGTAAATACAGGCATTTTGCACTAGGAATTGACTGGTAGCAATTTTAAAAAGTTTATCAAGGGATAATGCTTGGGTAAGCTATCGCGAAACGATCCTTCTATTTTGCATTAATAAATTTAAAAACGAACTCATTATAAAAAAGGATACTATAACATATTGGATTATCGAATTATTAATAATGAATTATAATAATGATTTAAATACATCACGAAAGTTTTGACTTACGTATTTTTTGTATAATGTATTAGGTTTATCTAAAATGTAGGTATAGTTTATATGTATAAGTATTTTATTAATTATGGTATATATAATGTATAACTATAGGTATTTATTAATATTTTACTCCAATGCGTACCACGTACTCACGTACCCACTATAATCAGCTATCTCTATCTTGAAATGTTTGCTGGAAGAAAACTCTTATTAGGGATAAGCTCGTTTTTGTACATGCCCATTTTGTAAGCTGTTTCTGTCTGTAAATATATTTGTGTACAATAAAGAATAAAAGTTTTCTAAGTAAAATATCGGATTATTTAGTACGTAAGTCACGTAATTTATTTTCTGTATTGTTATAATATTTTCAAAAAGGAGCATTAAAAAGAATAACTGTAATTGCTGTTTATTGCGTATGTACCTTTTTTATTTGTTATCCCGACGTTTCGTCTGTGTTGCAACCGCCGTGGTCGCGGGGATTTAAATCAATAATTATGTACAGTGATCGTGAAAGTTTGAAAGAATAACCAGCCTTTCTTTCCTGGATTAGTCGCGAAGGAACGGGCAGTAAATTTGACGTTTCAAAGTGATCCTTGTGATTTTAATGAATAAAGATATTTTGATGCAGATTTTTTATTCGATTATATTTTACTTTTTTTTAATTTTCTTACCTTTAGTTATAGCTATAACAAAAACGGGCATCAAATACTTTTTCTTAGTAAAAAGTGGAACACAACATTCTCTACCTATTAATCAATAATATTCCCGCCATATTGTTCCGTTTATCCGTAAAAGTTGGCATCTCCGGCCGTCCATTAATCTCCATATAATTAAATGATCAACTAAAATTATATTTAGCTCCGGAAACGAGACAGTGTCTACACCAGTAGCAGCGCGTCTCCCGAACTCAAAACCACGTATGGAAACCTAGCATCACGAGTATTCTTTAGCTATTAGATAGAAATAGCTTAGAAATCGTTAGCTCTCGGTTTAAGTGCATCCAGCAATGGACTAATAGTAACTTATGTTATACCAACATTTGAAACTACCAACTTATACAACGTTTGCATTCTAAGTGTACATAAATAGGTAAATGCTAAAAGATTATTATAAGGCAAGGCTTTCTAGAGGCCTGATAACGGAGCCACAAAACCATTAATGAGCGTAGTCGCCTGGTGAAATCGCCGAGGAAAAATCTCAAGACTTATTAGCATAGTAGTAAAGCTAGTTTAATCATAATTGGCGGTTCTCTCCCACCCCGGGTGTGCGTGTGACTTGCTCCACCCGCGAGCGCGGCGCAGTACCTCCACCGTGCAAATAAATTGCGATCATAATATCGCGCGACACAGACCCGGCCGGCTACAATTAAAATTTGCATTCTCGCTGTCTGATTGATAACTCTGTTGGATAGGTTAGAGTGAGCCTGCTTTTGTTCTGCGTGTGGGTGTGCGAGGGCTGGGCGCACCGAACTATCGCGGACGAGCCTTTCAATACGAAAACGAAGATATTACTTTGCTAATTTTCTTAATAAATAGATGCAGACATGACACAATTTTTGATTGTAATATGTCGACCTTGCGGAAATTGTAAAGGACGCTCTTTCAGAGCATCCAGACGATTAAACTATTTCAACGGAAAGTTAATGCTCGCTCATTTGTATTCCAGAAAATAACTATTCTAGAATGACAGATATATTATTTTCCTTGGGCAACATAATATGCATCGTTGGTTATATTCGTGGTTCGTCGGTGACACATGTTCGCAAAATATTTTTTAAGTTTGTTTTTATGAGGTGCAACTGTACGACAGTCTCATTCCCAAAACATTCGTAGAATGATATCCAATAAATTATATGCGATATTTTTGTTGAGCAAGTTGGCTCTCGTCCACTCTCTGCTTCTGGATATTCAATAATATGTCATTAAGCGTCAGGGCAGTTCACGAGTGCTTTACTCATAATTTCATCTACGAAAAGATAATACAGAAAAGCGATGGCAATTACGTTCGCGTTGATCCCAATTTGGAGTTCAACACTGCTTTAAGTGTACCTTTTGCCTCTTAACTGTCTACACCTCGTAAAACTGTCGCGAGATAAAAGTCTACCGAAAGTTATAAGAGTGTAAAGATCAATTCGGCGGTCAACAAAAACGCTCAATAAGGATGACGAATGATAAGTGTGATTTTTATGGTTCCTACTAATTGGTTCGACAATGTAAACGGCCTTTACGATGCCTTCTTGCATTTTAATCAGGATACACTGGAAATAAACATATATGTATAAACAGAACTATGGACCTATAGAACGAGAAGAACCAGTCACAATTGCGACAAGCAGGCGCCGGCCCCAGTCAATGAAGTCTGCAATAATAAATAAAAGTTGAGGGAAACGAGATTCTATTAATACCCAGACAATTTATAGGTACATCACAGACACCAACTGATATACATTTACAACCTCTCGTGTTTTGTTTTCGAATGACACATAAAAATAATTTAAACATCGTTTTAATTGAGCTACTGAAATAAATCTTATCTTTAATTATTCGAGATTCTCAATACACAAATAGTTAAAAACTTTTAAACATGCATGAAATACATGTGGTACTTTATCGAAGAAGGAGTTCTATCGCTTTGAATTGAATGTTTTTTTTAATAAGTTAGGTAATGAACACTGTTGAGGAGACGCGAAGGCAATACCAACATGCATTGAGCAGGAAGGCGCCCTCAATGTCGTCTACCTTGCATAGTTTTCCATGTACATTCTGCAAATCGAGGACGATTACATACGCATTGCGCAAAAAATATAAAATACTCATTCTTCAGACAATAAGTTAGGTTTTTGCCACAAACTTGCAAAGTCTAGGTACATGCATTTCGAAATTGGTTGTCAACAGACGTTTAAAATGTTTATTTTAGCAATGGTAATTTATTGAAATATAATGTACCTATTAATGCCGGGAGCTCCCTCGATGACATAGTAAGACTGTCCGTATTAAAGACTTTCCACCGCGATTTTCCTCACTTCGAGATGAAAAGTAGTCTATTCTAAGTGTCTACTTTACAAAATCGAACAAACATCTAGACAAATGTTCGCATTAATAATGTTATTAGGATTTATGTTAGGAAGCCAGACGCTATATTTCAAGAAGTTTCGCGAAGCGTATATTAACAATTTAAGAGGCTGTGGGAATATGTTTTTTAATGTTTAAGGGACACTAATAACACGATTAAATTTATACCTGTGTGTGTTGCCCACATAAAAGTTAGGTCGATATGTTCAGAATCTCGGGTTTTATACTCTGTAAACGATTGTTAGAATGTCGTGAACGATTGTACATACCTAGGGAATTCTAGGGAGCCCTTTTATCTTGACCGCCGATGATCTGTCGAAACCAAGTATTGCGATGGTTGGCATTAAAAGTTTTTATCGGGGCAATTACTTTGTATCCACTCACCTTTAAATGACGCTAATGAATTTGATTCGCACGATGAATGATCTCAATATTTACGATGCACGTTTTGTTAAAATAAAAATGCATTATTTTCGTGTGCAGTTAGTAACAGTTTTTTTTTATATTCTGGGAAATCGCGATTCGTATTTGTAACCTGAGAGTTACAACAGATCGCCGTGTAGGTATCGAGGTATTGTGGTAGCCTCAGACGGCTCGTCGTCTTACCGTTGAATAAAACAAATGATATAAAGTTATTAGGAACATAATTGAAAACAGATATGGTTGCTTTTAAATGTGCGGAATAAGTGACAGACCAAACCCTAATTTCTATTAGTCAGTCAAATATCAGTCTCATTTTAACAAGAAATTTCTACTAAAGCAACAAATTTCCTGATATCTTGCATTAAACATTTCAGTGAACGTTCAAACGTTGCAGTGAACAGGCATTGCCCTTATATAAAACCTTTTGGTTACAAATATCACGGAGATTATTAACACAAGTAATAAACTTCAACAAATTATAACATGAACTGCAAAAAAAAAGAAGAATTAAGAAAATACAGAAGTAGATACAAAAGCTGAACTATCATAAAATCAGAATTTACATAGTATTCTCATAAATTCAGCAGCGTGAATGATCAAATCGATGCGCAAGAGCAATTCTTATTAGCTGCCGCGCTAGACACCTGTTGGTGACACCCGATACCTACTATGCGTTTTACATAATACCCGCGCCTAGCCGCAGATGAAACACCTGAGGCCCTGAGCTCAGACTTTGATGCAAAAGCCGTGACGTTGGCAACTAGAAAATCATTAATTTACATCAAGAACTTACGAGCTCTATTGATCTTGCCCCATCCTTTGATCGTAAAGTTGGATTAACCTATGCTACACTTATGGTTATTCTCCTTTGATGCAGAATTGGAGGAATGATACTGAATCACGAGAAGTGCCTGCACACTCACAAGCATCTCTACTACTCTCTCGTTTATTTTGAAGCTGAGCTGAATAATAGAATGACTAACAGAAAGCGTCGAATCAATAGACTGAATCATTCGAAAACAATTCACTACAAAACCACTATTTCAGAATACGATAAACAAACGTTAGTATTTCAGATACTTTCGAATGAACAGCGTCACAATAAGATCACGTAATGAAGGGGCGGCACAGTGAGCAATCATTTAACGTGTGGGCATAGAACAGAATAAATAGTCGTTCTAACAGTAGAACAGCTATGAGTAAATGTACAAAATCGGACTATAAAATAAAGAAACATCGTGCTGCGTCACACTCACAATATTGTAAGAACTTTATTCTTACTTTACTTTTCCGTCAGTCGCGGTTGCTAAGGTCAAAAGTTCCTTGTTTCGTTATTTCAGTAGTTTGGATATCAGATTCAATAGTATTCAATAGTGTTTAAAATGTAAAAAGTTAAGAACAAGTAATTCAAGAATTTTTTTTTGTTATTTCATTAGTTTACGTAGACATAAATTAAATTTAGCTAGATTGTACGTATTTATTTTAAAAAGTAGCACTTGTATCTACTGTTATATAAATGGGCTATGGTGTGGGTCTGTAATGATGATATAGTGATCAATGTAAAATTAACTGTTCTGCGGGAAACATCACTATCGCCTACTCTACCGTCCCATAGCTGACTCGTTGTTGACAGAATAGGGATGCCCCGGGAACATACTTACAGAAAGAAAAACTGGCTATAGTTACCTTATAGCCATTCTTCCATGAAGTCCACTCTAGTAAGTCGCTTAAAACGATTTTTTTCTTCTCTTTTAGTATTTTTGGTTCTGTATAATAGAGGATTAATCTATTACCTATTTAACTACATTTTTTATTACTGGTTGTTCTAAATTTTCGGACTTTTCAGTTGATGTTACTACATAATTATGGCTAAATATTCTAAATGAATCATAGTACATATCTGGAAAAGAGACGCGCAGGAAGCTGGCAAAATAGAGCCTACCCAATAGTGAAATCAGCCAATGTGTAAAAATTCAAGCCAATTTTACTCGTAAGACAAAACGTTTGATACAAATAGAACAAAGCCATAAATAACAGCTACAAGACATACAAAGCCATGTTGGAGAAATAGATACCAATCACCTAATTAAATAGATCATAATCCTGTCTATCTTCGGATAAAATATATACACAGTTGGAGAGAAAGTGTAAACTAGTCAGCGTGTCTGCGGAGCGAACGTCAAAATATCCTGCTTAGGGCTAATTCAGAGCTAACAATTTATGCTCTGCCCACGCGCGCTGAAATACGGCGCACGCCTCTTTCAACCCTTTTATGTAGACGATTTATTGAAGCGACTTGAGCACGCTTCAATGAGCAAACCATACTTCGGGCGGTTTGACATGTAACTTATACTTATCATGATCTATGCCAGTATGACAATGCAGACGTGAAGCCGCAGTGGAGCATGACACGCTTCGAAGATTACAAATTGTATTGTGCCATGTTTATAACGACACATACAGTCACCGATATACACTGAATTAGGAAGTTTGTCAAGGAAACATTTTATAATTTGTAATGAAGACATGCTTATGCTTTGTTTCAACCATATACGGATAAATTCGGTAGATTTTAACCTCTGATGCAGAAATGTGTGTTAAGTGTGGGTCTATCTGTGCATTGTCCATAGTAGCTTCTAAACGGATGGACCAATTTCAATGTTGTTTTGTTATTTAAAATCTGACGTTTGTGAGATGTTCTTAGTTAAATTACGTGGAAATTGTAGCAGTTGTTTTCATCTGTCGGGGAATTACAACTTTTATTATTAGCCTGTTTTCATATTTAAACTGCAATAAAGTGTACTGGATATTAGTACAGAACCCGTATTTAGACATCTATCTACGTATTTATGCGAATCTCTCCGATGTGCGTAAGTTAAAATCAAAATAAACATCGAGTCGTATCGGGTACAAATTCCATAAGCAGATCGTGAAAGAAGCAAAATACGGGCGTCGCCCATACTTCATTTCCCTGGCGAAGCGTTACTGGAGCCACGCCAACGTTTCCGAGAAAACGAAAGGAAGGTTACGCGATGTCTCGCCACAGTTTATATGCCTAAATATTTGTCACTTATAATATTATCACGAAACCAAAACATCAACATAGGAAAGATCAACATAGAAAAGGTGATCGAGTGTACAACGTCAGCTCACTCCGTGTAACAATTAGACGTGAGTGGCGAGACGAGATACTTTCTTGGCACTCTAAAAGCCGCCTTTAACATTACATAAAAACCAGACTACTGAATATTCAGGTGTCACTCAAAGGAAATAAATTTAGATGGTGTTGATATGACTAAATAAAATTGAGAATAGACAAATTCTAACTACTCTGAGCATATTTGATAAAAAATAAACAGATAATTTATTCCAAAGAGGGTTTGCATGTTGTAATATCAAGTGAATTATTTCAGGGTGTAGGAGTAGATGCCAGACGAATAACAAAACTAGTTAATGCATGACACGATACAATGATTGTTGCATCCTGAATGTGCGGCGTAGGCGCCGGCACCCTCCTTCCTCATTATGGCTCTGGGTGCGACGGTATTGATCATAATCCTATTGTGAGGGGTTTAACCTTTTACAGACGGATCGAATAACAGCGAATAATACATTAAATACGAGACAAGGACATTTCATTTCCATATTTCAACTATCAGACAAGACACACATCTGAACTGGGAAAAGAATCTACTTTATCTATCTTGGTAGGAGTCTACAAGTTTGTTGTTTTTTTGCTCTACGTATACTCCAATTTCAAAATAAAGTTTGTAGCAAGATTACATTTGAAAATGATAAAGCGATACGGATCACTTAAAAGCAAATATTGAACTGCACTGACCTAAATGCGCTGAATCGGATGATTACAAAAACGCACGATACGCAACAAAGTCTCTCACAAATCGACTTGAAATGAAGAGCAATATTATGTTCTCACGCAAATCGCTCCGTTATCAATGCACTGAAGCGCAAATGTAGCTTACAGACAGTAAAGCAACTGCAACTTCATTTATCATGTTTATTCTTTAACGTGATTCCACATCTTACTTTTATTTACCAATAAGTCGGAGAAGTTTTTTATAAGAAACACCCACCGTTCAAATAAATCGGGGTGTCATTGTACAGTTCATAGGCTGATGTTTGACATTTCATTTTCTTCACTTTCTTTACAGTGTTTCTACTGCTAGTAATCACTTATTTTGAATGTGACCGAGGATAATTAAATAGTAACGAGATAAAAGAATGACGTCTCTTACAGCGAGCCAAACTTATCGACCCGGGCCATCTGATTGTGAATGTATCTTGTTGCTGTTGATTCCCGTCAACGATGCCAGTTTCAGATTATAAAATACGTGGTTAATTAAAGATATTAAACGGGTGCTTATCGCATGGACATACCTCTGAAGACGAACAAGAAAAGCGAGGGTAGTTGCTGCATCTGCCATCGTTACTAGACGGTAGCTCCGAGTACTCCAGTCGGCCCGTGACCTCGATTGATGCTGTACAATCAAACGTCGAGATTTTATGTAATGAGGTGCATATGCGATTAATATCAGTTCTATATTATTATAATAATATTTAAGTGTACTCTTTACAAAAGTGTTAATATGTGCGAAAAATATGGTAATTTCTATATAAAATGAATAAAGGTGTACCTCGCCATAAAATAACAATAAAACAATGTTTGGGAACTTTCTAGGAAATACAGTTTAGGTACAAAACTGATATGACATGACTCTCTTTAGGCGTCCATAAAATCAATGCATCCAGTAAAATTGTCTGCATACATGATCGTATGAGTCGCGACATAACAACACTCAGTTTTAACATTACTATTTGTGAAATTGTATTTTTAGACGCCGCTCACGAGTTTGGTATGCAAATGCAACGTGTTAACCTGTGCGAACTCAGCTGTTAAGTTACAATTCTGTGTGAAGGTACTTTGTTTAGATAACTTTTTACAGTCCATAAATAGAGCTACAAGGATTAATCTTTTAAGCTTACATTGATTTCTAGTAATATCTTTTTTCATATAGTATAACTTTTATGAATAGGTAATACTGTTTCTCCTCCGTTTTAACCTTCAAAATAATTTTTTGTCAATTTAATCATCATCGCAGTCCAACTTTAGACGTTTTTAGGGTTCCGTACCTCAAAAGGTAAAAAAAGGAACCCGTATAAGATCACTCTCTTGTCCGTCTGTCCGTGTGTCACCACCACTTTTCTCAGGAACGGGTGGACCTAGCCAGTTGAAATTTATACCAGATACTGAGGTCTATAGTCCCTACTAAGTGTATAAAAATCAAGGTCCTGAGTCGTCAACACGATAAAAATATATGGGCAAATTTAGATTTTCGCGAAAACTTGTAAGTACCAAAATTTACCTTAATATTCAACTTTTTTATTTTTCGGAATTTTCCCTTTACTTTTAACCAAAATTGACAATTCTAGGTCAACCGGAAGTACCCTATAGGTTTTGGGTCGAAAACCTATATGGTAGTTCCCATTGACCTAGAATCGAAAAAACCGAAAGTTATTTCATTTGAATGATATTTAGAATGATCCTTGTGCGAAGGAATTGGTAGTTTGCGTTGGCGTAGAATCACGAAATTTGGCCTTACAGCACAGATAAAGGAAAAATTACAAAAAATAAAAAAGTTGAAAATTAAAAGATGTCCCCATACATATATAGTTGACGCCAATTAAGATAGTCCTCTTAGTCGTATGGGCGCTCATACAATTTAGAGGACTAACTTAATCGGCACCAACCTCAAATAAGGTAAATAAATAAAATTGTGCTATTATAATGGGTAGGTACGGAACCCTCGGCGCACGAGTTTGACTCGCACTTGACCGGTTTTTTATAGGCTAAATTGGTTTGCAAAATTTATGTTTGCATACTTAGTCTCTTTTTTTTTGGTTTTTCACAATATTATTTTCTTTGTTTCAGAATGCCTGTTTGGCAAACAAGCAATGGAGCTGGGGTCGAAATGGTTTGCGGACCTCGGCCCGCCTTTCGGCGTAATGTACTGCATCAAATGTGAGTGTGTAGCGGTACGTATTGACGACAATTTTCAAATATACACACCAACACCACAACTTGACTGCAGTCTTGTAAAGTAAGGTCAACTCACAAAAGAAATTGTGTTATCTCATTTATTGCATAAATACAATTTAGTTGCAAGAAATAAAAGCTACAGAGAGAGGTTGCCAGGCTTTGAGCTGACCGATGGGGTGAGAAATATTTTCATATCCTGATTTTCAGCTAAATGTTGGAAACCTCTCTTTATACCACTTGAAGCAATTTTATGCAATTAAAAGCTGGAGTACGCGTACACCATGACTTTTTTGTTTTTGTTTGGTTATTTGACAGAACAAGCTGATGGTCTACCTAATGTTAACTCTGCCTAAACAATTGTATTACCTCACAGGCTATGTCCAACTAAGACTTGGCCTACATGACATTCGAACTTATAAATCTTTCTTCAACAGGTGCAGAAAAAGCGACGCGTGGTGGCTAAGGTCAGCTGTCGCAACATCAAAAACGAATGTCCGGAACCTTCCTGCGATACCCCCGTACTGTTGCCAGGCAGGTGCTGCAAGACCTGCCCTGGCGACATTAACTGTAAGTACTACTCGTATATTACCCGCTTTATTTACATAAGAAGCACATTCGTTATAGCTGATAGGTGAAAATATAATTTATAGAAAGATCAAAGTAAGCAAGGTGACCCAACTGGATGTCTCGCAAAATAGCCGGGATTATTATGAGAGTCACAGTGTTGAGAGAAATTATATAAAAATTTAAAACATACAGTGAAAATTTCAGAATGTCTGTGCTTATGAATATTTCGATGATCTCATTTCTACCAGATTGCGATACACAAAGCGGCATATTAGCGAATTGGAACATTGGCAACTTACAATTACTGAAAGAGCGTCGTCCATACACAGGAATTTTAATTGCCAACAATCAATCTAAATGATGAGTTGAGCAGTTTTGATGCGATGTTGACAGTGTTCAGATTATATTCGCAAAGTGTTTCACTGTGACCACTGAGATAATTCTATTATAAATACGATAATGTAACTAGAGATAAGTAAGGTGATCGGCGTCGGTATTTTGCTCCTTTAGCACGATGCATTCGCATCTCGTATATTCTTCTATATACTTACTTACCCAGAAAGGTTGCAATTTGCGTCGCATTATTACGTTTTTAGGAATTAATAAATCACTGACGTAGTCCATTGCTTCTGATTGTCCTAATTAAAAATGTTTATTGGATATATGACCCGTAATAAATGCTGGCCTTTGTAGCGTTTTGCTAGGAATCTTGAAATCTTTAAAGTTTAGATGTTGTTTTTTGACATAATAAGTGCAGTTTAGTACACGAATGCGTGTTTATCAATTCCATTTCCTAAAGTGATGTAACTTTTAAAACAGAACTTTGGAAACTGATGTCATTTCAATATCGGTTTGATATTTGATACGTTAATTTAACGAACAGTTCTCAAATATTAGATAATCAACTTAATGAATAATTTTAATATTTTCTTTCTTGAATTTTATTAGTTTGTCTAATATTTCACGGTTAATAAGTATTGTGATATCGATTACATTGGAAACGAATATTGATCGCAGCAGGTTAGTGACTCACTAGCCATCTGTCGCGAAAACTCCGCACATGTGGAAATCAGGTGACATAATATATAACTTTATGGACATTTTGTATATAATTTTTAATGACTATAATTAATTAAGCATTTGATTAGCTTGAATAACTTGTGTAATATGATACCGCCTATAAATATACTATGCATGCAACGCGTAATGGGGTTTAATACTTATTCAACACCAAACGTGGATTCTCAACTTGTAGATGAGTAATTAATTAGTTGCTTTAATATTTAAGATATTATTATATTTCTACTGTTCTATCAAATTTATTTGTTTGTGCTTTACATAAAGCATCTTTTCGTTACCAGCGATCATTAGGTTACATACGAGTATTTCTCTTCATTTTTTTGAGAAATTAGTGACGTGCCGACAGTACAAGGTAATTGCGGCTCGTCAGAAAGCATGCGAATGCGATGTGACAGGAACTGGCGATGACAAATGACGGCGGCGCAGCGAAAAGTGGCGGCTCCCACGGCTCTCGGTCATCAATATACATTAGCCATAGTAGGTGCCTTGAAGGCTTTGGCGCAGGCGCTACACCATCACTGGTCATCGACATCGTAAGCTCTAATGTCAAATAATTGGCAACGCATAATCTTTGATCTTCTTGCCAGCCATGATGAACTGTCATTTACATCGTATATGTGTCCATGACGGCTGTACCAGCGGAGTTGGTGGGCTGGGCTGACGCCGACGACGGCGCGTCTGCCTCTGCAGCCTGTCCACGCAGCAGGCCTATATCGAGAGCATTACAATGACATTACTCAGATGCACCGGGAGGTGGTGCAGAAATGGCACGCGGTGGAGCCCCCCCTGCGCCCGCTCCGTTGCTGCAAATAGCTGCTGGTGCTGGCTATTCCGGGCGCGGCCGTCGACCCGCCGCCGCGACGCCGTCTGCTCGCCTTTTTAGCGAACACCACTTACGAACACACGCATTTTTTGCGAAAAATTATATAGCCGATGTCAACGTACGCGCTCTTTTACTACATTTATTATGACGCTTTCTAAGAAAAACAATCTCGACTCGGTCCTATAAATTTCAAGGCTATTTAAAACCCACATCCAGAATATGTCGTAGTTTTTCAATATGACTCATTGAATTCTTTATAATAACGTCTTCAAAAGAATTGTCTACGTGCCGTTTATCACCATTAACATGATTACTGACAATTCTCGCCTACTAATAGAACAAAAAGTCGAGGGAAAGGAGTTAAAGGCGTTTTTGCTGTTCTATAATCCGTACACTTTAAGCTAGGTATTCATGCTCGAAGCTCTATAAAAGTATGACAGAACAGTAAGCCAGCCATAAAGTCTATCTGAGGCTCTTAACTATAAAATGCATCAAATCTGATGTACAGTTTCCTTTGTGAGAGCTCCAGTTGGCCGTTTGTTGGCCGCCGCCGTAATAATATAGTTTATCGTGCTTTTAATAAATTCCCGCCCGGTACCAAACGGAGACTGTAAAATTGATAAAAGGATTTCATGCCTGCCAGCGTAGTGTTAGGAAATTGAAAAGCTTCTGAGCTAGTAAAGCCAAGAAAATTCTGAATGATTTATTTGACAATTGATAATCACGTCCCGTCAAAGTGGACTATATTGTTACGAGCTGAGGGTTCGGGATAAAATAATGGGAATCGATCCAACCAAAATAACACTTTTATTCAGCACTAAACGATGAATACACGAACTTGGTCACACGTAATCACAACACACTAATTCACACCACAGTTGCACCACTTAAAGTCGCCGAAATGATCGCTCGTATAGCTTAATCCAGACTGACTCGCGAGCAACTACTGTTCACGCGAGACCCTGCTCCACGTCAGTCCTCCAGGGCCTCGCTGAGACTCACTCACTAACTGAGACTCAGACTGACTCACAACTGACTGTCCGGCCTATTTATATCCACACATTTCGATTGTTCGAGAAGGATCTCGATCGTTCCAGGAAAAGGGTCGGTCCCTCGACACAATGGCCACTCCATTGTACGCAACCGCAGACAATAACAACAATAACGCAGCAAGACAAAAGCGTTCGAGAAGTTACGATTATTACTCATTGTTTAACAGCCTCGGCGTAACACTGCCCCCTCCTAAAACATGCTCGTCCCGAGCATTCTTAGCCTCATATCGCGGCAGCCGATCAACACGAACAATTTTAGGCGCACCTCGCGCTGAAGATGTAGCAACTAGAGGAGCCATATTGCCGTCTCCAGTACTTCAGGACACCCAGAGTCCCTTTCTCATCAGCGATCCCAATTCCAGCCTCCAAAACACGGCTTTCATGATTTCTATCTGTTCTTTCACTTCCTGGAATTACTTTCCAAATAAACCGAACGATTCCCTCATCAGTCGAGCCCAATTCCAGCCTCCAAAACACGGCTCTCTTGATTTCTATCTGTTCTTTCACTTCCTGGAATTCCTTTCCAGATGAACCGAACGATTCCCTCATCAGTCGAGCACGCTCTTATGGCCAACGTCGCTGATCTTCCTGTTGACGACGCTGCTCTTCTTTATCCTGACGTCGCTGTTCCTCTTGCAACCGAGTCTGCTCCACCTGTTCACGTCGCTGTTCCTTCTGCAACCGAGCCTGCTCTTCCCGTTGACGACGCTTCTCTTCTTTATGCTGACGGCGTTCTTCCTCCTGCAACCAAGCCTGCTCTTCTTGCTGACGACGCTGCTCTTCCTTATCCTGACGTCGCTGTTCTTCCTGCAACCGAGCCTGCTCTTCTTCCTGACGTCGCTGTTCTTTCTGCCAACGTCGCTGCTCTTCTTGTTGACGACAAAGCATGGCCATAATAGCAGCAAGATCGCCTGTCACAGGAGCTTGCCCCACGGATGATGATGATGATGATGATGCTCCAAATGATTCGGTGGTGGCTGATTCCATTTCCATCGGCTGACGACTCTGCCGAGCTTCTTGAACCGGAGACTCCCCAAACCGCCTTTCATCCATTTCCTATTGTCGTTGACCTCTCGTCCTGACACCGTCCACGTTATCCTTTGGTAGAACCGGCATTATTTTATCCCACTTCTGACACCAAATTGTTACGAGCTGAGGGTTCGGGATAAAATAATGGGAATCGATCCAACCAAAATAACACTTTTATTCAGCACTAAACGATGAATACACGAACTTGGTCACACGTAATCACAACACACTAATTCACACCACAGTTGCACCACTTAAAGTCGCCGAAATGATCGCTCGTATAGCTTAATCCAGACTGACTCGCGAGCAACTACTGTTCACGCGAGACCCTGCTCCACGTCAGTCCTCCAGGGCCTCGCTGAGACTCACTCACTAACTGAGACTCAGACTGACTCACAACTGACTGTCCGGCCTATTTATATCCACACATTTCGATTGTTCGAGAAGGATCTCGATCGTTCCAGGAAAAGGGTCGGTCCCTCGACACAATGGCCACTCCATTGTACGCAACCGCAGACAATAACAACAATAACGCAGCAAGACAAAAGCGTTCGAGAAGTTACGATTATTACTCATTGTTTAACAGCCTCGGCGTAACAATATCATGATACAGAGCATGTTGTTATTACGAGTACTTGTAAATTGAATTGTGGTTGTTGGTGGTTATCACTTCAATGTCAACATTTCCAATCGTGACACCGACTTATCTAGTGACGAAAGATATCGTGAGATTATCAAATAAAATTTAGTACCTGTAACACGTCACAAGTTTTGACGATGTTTGCTTTTTCTTTTGCTAGTTTATTAGTTTCTGTAAATTTTTTATTCGAATATACATACGAAGTCATAATTAAAATGAAATAAACGAGTAGGTATGTTCTACAGGCGTAACAATAACAAGTGTCTTAATAAACACGTATTTGTGTCGAATGGCGTGCATTTTCGTCTAGATTCGGTCGTCAATTGTTTTCATGTAAACTTTTATAAGAGTTGGGCTCATAATAATTTTCTAATGGGCATCTTTTGAAAGCTACGTGCAGATAGTCGAGGGTGCGTGTCGGTTGATCGCGCGACGCACCGAGACCATTCGATCACGAGTGTGTCTAATTCAGTGTGCAGCATGTGCCTCACAGGAATTTGTTTTGTGCACGCCGATGCGATGTACCGATGCCGAGTCAAGCCTGTCTCACTTTCAAATCTGCGGGCAATATAAAATGAGCTTTATCGCACAGTCTTTAGATTTGATGTAAGCTAAAATTCAAATTTCGAAATCTGCGTATAATCTGTCTTACGGAATCAAGCTGTCAGCCGCTGATTTTTAGCTTCAATGTCACTCGTGTGTGCCGTAGATTTATTATTGTAAAAGTGTCGGTTTGAGTGCTATCTTGTCAAAGTGAAAGTTCTGTACATTAGTACTATAATATCTTCCTTGGCTGAGTACAATCGACGTTTTATTTTCGTGAGATCGGTGTCTTTGCCTTCGCAACGCATTCCTCGATGCATAATTTTGTTTGCGCCTTTTGCAAAAGAAACACTTTGATGTTGAGCTTTCTTTTTATTGTTACGACCTTGTTTCATACGATATAGATTCGATAATCGTGCATTGCCGAAATTAATCGAACGTTTGAAGCCAAATTTTTTGCGGAGGGTAATTGTAAGTAGAACTATTTCAAATAGCTCTACAAAATGGCATTTTGATTCAGGTTATTGGTCATTACCAGGTCTTATTTGATAGGTACATGACAGATATGATTTTGCGAGGTCGAATTATCTTAACGGCATGAATGGAGACGGTTGTCATGTAGCCGCAAGTGCTCTCGTTATTATTTTATGTTGGCTAATGACGCCGCGTTCACCTAACTCCTGGGTTAGGTTAGTGGGCAGGGTTATCGTGAGTAATAGTAGTGGTTTGTGGTGCGAACCGAGCGTGACTCGGCGTGGCGCATGCGCACAGAATAGGCCAACAGTCACTTCATACCAAGCACAAGGCGCCAGCCCTTTCCGATTTACCACAAACATTAATCTTTTGATTAACCAGGTCGTTTTGCTCTATAATGTTGAAGTGACATTTGAATAAGTCGCGGGCTAAATCGTTGTGGAGTAGTCGTGATTGACCTGTTATGCTAGATGACATTTATGTATTTTGTCGCGAGGCACTGGGTCCATTGTTATACGTTTCATCTGTGAATGCAAGAGTTAGATTATGAAAGAACTTTACGATGACATTTTTTGAGGGTAATTCGTTACTTGGTCGTATTACTGTTCTGTCAAACTTGCTATCATAAACTTAAAAAAAAAACATTGTTTTCATACAGTACCTACTGATCACATACCAAATAAGAGATTCTATTAAAATATTCACTATTTGTACTAAAAACTGGATATTTACCATGATTTGTGAGTTTTTGAGTATCCCGATATTTCGACGCAGTTGCAAGCGCTATGATCACGGGTAAATACGGGTATCCCGGTTTAGTAGAAATAGTGTTCATAACCATGATAGTTTCAAAAGTTATGTAATAAAATATTCACTAAAGAAAATAAATAATAAAAAAAAGTATATAGAGATATAAGAGTATATAAATAGTATATATATATATAAGATAAGACAGATAAAATGCATGCTTTACCACTTAGCCTAACTAGCCAAAAAAGTGACGTCACGATTTTGCGTAGCTATAAGTATATATATAAGAAGGTGTTTGTAGATGTAATGTGAAAACGTAGTTGCGTAAATAAATAGAGATCATACGCGATGCGCAAGCGCCGGCGCGACGCCCGGCGCCGGCGCGACGAGGTTACCGCCTGAGAATACGTGTTTTATTTCACTAAATCTTAATCAGCCGTAGAAGATTCTAAGCGTAGACGATAAAAACGTGTGAACGCTAAAATTATGTTTTGCTAAAATTCATAAGTGTTTTTGCATAGATTTTTGATACCTACAAGGTTTTTCAAGTTAGATGCGAATATGTAATTTGTAAACTATTGACTATTGGCATATGTATTATCTAGCCTTAGTGCATAAAAAGCAGTAGAAATAAATACTAGATTTACAACCTGAAATAAATAACAATATTGTCAAGACTTTAAGAGGCGCTTCAGCCTGTCGAATCAGTGGATTATTAGTTGCTTAACATACATAGACCGCGTTTAGCGATATTTTGTTACTTATGTATTTCTGTTAAATAGAAAGAACTCTGAAAACAAACATAATATTAGAGTCTATAGAAAAAGCATGCAAGACAAATTATGTAGTCAAATATGCAAAATATGTATATATTTTGCGAAATTATGTGCTTCTTTAACCAGTGATAGTTTTTTTATACATAAAGAATAAGAAAATAATAAGCGTGCAAACAATTTAGAATTTCCAGTAGTAAGTATTACTTATGTTGTGACGAAATATCCACTAGGTATAACTTAGTCTTGTATGCACGTACAAATAATGAGTTATCGAAGCAATTATAGCTCATGTCGATAATTAAGATAGTAATTGAATGTCAACAGACGTTACGATAAATTAAAGAATATAATATATTACTGCATAGCTACCTGATGCGGATTCTCCATTATACAATATGTCTTCCATATTTTATTTGCATATTGCCGCTTTGGATAGTTTAGTCTTCGCTAAAAACGATCGTATTTTCGGTTCTTAGGGACAGTCATCCCCAGACGTGTCAGTGAACCGAGGACATTTTATTATCCTTCAAAGAATTTATCACGTGCTTTTTTGCTTCGTGTAATAGTAGGTTTGGCTTTAAAGATGAAAAACTCTTTTAAACGGTGCTAAACAATGAAAATTACCAACAGTTCATCTTTACATAATCAGATCTCACCATCTCGTCTTCGGTAAAAACCTTGTGAATGTTTTTAACATAGCACATCGCATTTGGCTCCTGCTCAACATTGTTATCTTATTTCTACTAATTTATGGCATTTGACAAACAATGCAATAAAAAAATGGTTATATTTTTCATGTTTTACGAATATGTATTATTGTTTTTTTTATTTTACCTGGCGTAGACCTCTTAGGAACCATCCATAACATCTATCGGGTCCTAATGTCGATCTTAATATTATTTTCCAGTGGATATTTTTTATATAATTTACGTTACTCGAGTTCACTGAAATAAGTAGGAGCCTATGCAAACGGCGTATTTTAAAGTGAAGCTGACGCGCAGAGAACGCGCGATAAAGCGCTGCAAACGCCTATGATTTTTTGGGGATCAACGACGCGGCGCCCACACCGTAACGCGCGTTCTTAAAACGCGAGTCGTTTCCGCGTTTAAAATACGCAGTGTGCATAGGCCCTAAGTTATTTACTGACGTTATTTGAGATATCTCTTAATTTGTTAGTAGATACGTCCAATGGAAACAGGCGACAGATATTGGCGCCACGAATATGCGGGTTAATGTGCACAGTGCACAGTAATGTTAATTGTGTTTAACACTTTACGACGCAACATGGCCCCTGCAACTGATTATCTATGTCTAGTTGTTTCACTTGCTCTATATCATGATAACCTTCTGAGTAAATAATCTATAAACCTAGTACTAGAAAGAAAACATGTCACGTGTTGGAAATTTGCATTTTCTATAATAAGCGTTTTTCAGAGATAGTTAGCCAAAGAAGACTAGATATAAATCTACCTATCTTTGTTTTTTTAACTACATAATTTAAATTTATTGAAAATTATTTTCTACTTTTTAGTTCGGTTATCTACAAAAGCGTGTTTGTTTTAGTTTTTTAAACTATTATTTCTTTCTACTTTTGAGTTTGACTAACTAAAAAAGCGTTTTTTTGTAAATTATTTTTATTATTTTTTTATTAATTGAATTATGCTATTGTCCTTGATAAGTGTGAAATATTTCAATTTAATTCTACGTTTTGAAGTGGTTTAAAATCAAGTTCAAACATTCCGTTACATACATACATACCAAGCTAATAAAAGCGTGTTAAAAAAGGAATTACTTACGTATATAATACCCGAAATAATTTGTTGCGGGTCTTATTTCATTGGTGATATTCAAGCGCTTGATCACTACCTCACCTGATGATGTGGTCGAAGATGGAGCACGCTTGCCTAAAAAGAACCTATTCACACCGGACTGGTCCGGAAAAACATACGCAGTCCCACGTCCCACTCGTTACGTGCTACCAAGTAAAGTTGAAGCAAATCGTTTAGTACGGCAAGGTGCTATACCGACCATATTGTTTAACCGCCATCTCATTCTCGTGTCTCGATTTGTTAAAAGCAAAGCAATATAATATGTTAAGATTCCATGTAGTTACCTATGTCTCAATCCGGTCATAATCTATATACCAAATTTCATCAAAATCGGTCCAGCCGTTTAGTCGTGAAAATGTAACAAACAGACAGACAGAGATACAGAAAAAAAAACATCCTGTCCTGAGCATCAGGTAACTATATATATATATATACTCGTACTTACAACATCTTTTACTCAAGACGCCTGAGCATAAAACTTCTTTCTTTACTAACTCTTTGACTGTGACGGCTATCCGCTTGTGGAACTCTCTTCCAGTGGAAATCCGCAGGGCAGCTTCTATGGGGATCTTCAAATCCAAACTTCATTTTTTCACTTCATCTCTCTTCAAGATACCCAACAAAATTGAGCACTTTATGTAGGTATTTTATGTATTCGTGTATGTAAGTGTATTATTATTATTAATGTTTGTAAGGAAATTTTATGAAACCTAAGCTAAAGTTTTTTTTACCTCTCTATTTTCTGGCACTACCACTTTCTCCGCACGACACAGAGGTTAGCTGGAAGAAAATACTAATTAGCATTAAGTTCGCCTATGTATTTTTTAGTGCAATAAAGAATTTTCTAATCTAATGTAATCTACGTACCTACCTCTTTTTTAATGAAGCCTATGGAGCTGCCTATTTATCTATGTTTGTATTGTATGTTTGTAAGAAGTACACTTTTCTTTTTAAGATGTTGTCTAATTGTTTGTCTAATTATAGTTAACTGTGATGTCGACGAACTGTTATCGCTATCATTAAGGTATTAAATTACAAACTCTAGGCATTCCATCCTATCCTAAAATAGTCTCGTGAGTTATTATCTGGGTACATCTCGAATTTATTGTATTCATTATTGTTACATTAGCCTGTAATGAATGAAGAACATTATTGTATATTTATTGCTTGTAATTATCAGCAATATAGACACCAGCGCCTCTATGAGAAGTGGCATCGCATCGCCGTCATAGTTTTCGTAGTAGTCTGGCACTTTTGCATTTTAAATTTTTGATAAATTTCGTGACACATGATCTCATAGAGTTCCAGCCTGGACCAGAATCAAAATATCGATGAATTTATTAAAATTACAACGTAAATGTATTACCCCCAACATGTACTATTATCGTTGTCATGTACCTGTCAAGTTTCATACCTGGTTGTTTTATAAGTTATGTATGTTAAGCACAATTTGCCACTAGGAGTAAGTAACTTTCTCCGCAGTGCACATTTCCATGCAACAAAGTCCTTAAACAATTTTACCGATAAATAATCTGTTTTATACGATGTACTGTTATAATTTATCACTTTGTATCGTGATAAGTTTATGGACTAGGAGTGGACTACCGTCCGTAAGGCATGTATTACGTGCGTAAAAGGTCACAGTCGAGACGTGAAGGCTATTCAGAAAGTGGATTGGCGCCAGCGCCTTGCTCTAAGCAAATTTGGTAGATTGCATAAGCTGCACAGATATCCTAGCGATTTTGCAGCTAGATTATAGCTGTACTTCGCTTAATGCCGACTTCCCCTATAAGGAATTACTCAACTCTGTTTTAGCCGATAGATGTGTGTGCCTGGTATCGAGAACTCTGGCACTTATCGTGCTCCAAAAATATTTAGAAAATATTTATTTATAAAATATAAGTGCCAGAGTGGTCAATAAAGGGGTATAAGGAATACTAAAGAAGTCAAAAATTACTTGACTTGAGTATATTCAATTTTAATACGATCCCAACAACTATTTTTGAACTAATATTTCTAAGCTTTTCTTATAAGTGAATTTTATTTTTTGAGAAATAAACACAATCGTAAAAATAAAACCTCATTGATTTTAAAATATTAATAATGAATCATCTAACAAGAAATATCATCAGCGTTTAAAATGAGAGCTATATATTTTTTATACTAAATATAAAAGCGACGTCATATGAGATCGTTTCACTCATGAAATCACACACTGGGAAACTCAATAATAAAAAATCAGCTATAGGAGTAACAAATAAATAAATAATAAATATCGCTGGATATTTCACACAGCGCTATCTAGCCCCAAACTAAGCAGAGCTTGTACTATGGGAACCAGATAGCTGATAGAATACTTATATACTTTTTTTTTGTAAATGCATACTTATAATATATAGAAAAACATCCAGACACGGAACAAACATCTGTAGGTCATGCAAACATTTGTTTCGCGGCGCGAATCGAACCCGCTACCTCCTGCGTCTCAGCCGGCTATACGCTCACTGCGCCACGGAGGCAGTCAAAATCATTGTATTTTCGTTAAAAAAAACTAGTCGTGTATTAAATAACACTTTCTTGCCGGCAAGTCAACAATCTCTTCCAGATTGTAGGTACGAGTATGTTTTCAGATAAAAGTAAAAAAGTTTATGGGGAATATAAGAAAATGCAATAAAAAGAGTTTTATGTTCGTGTTTAACATTGTAGTAATTTTCTTTGTTCATAACTCTGTTAAACCAACGTCATCAAACAGGTAGTGTTAAAACGTTGTATAGTTTTAAATTATCATTAATAAATAATCACATGTTTTTTTTATTAGCTGGTTTAATCTAAACAACTTGGTTTGGTTGTACACAATTTGACAAATTAATTAAACAATTATTAATAAATGGAGCATACAGTACAATCTGATAGCATTAATTGTTATAATAGATGGAATGGAGTTCAATTGATTTCATTGAAACTGTTCACAGACGGATCAATTTTGCTAATGACAAGGAAAATGGGTGAACATGCAGCTGAAGTCTAATTTTTATCATTGATACTGAAATTTAGGCAATTGGTAATATAACAGAGAAGAGCCAAGAGTTCAATTGTTTGTATAAACAGCGCTTGCTAAAATAAAGTTCAGAGATTGTTGATCATTATGCAAGGACGTGACACAATCAGGCAAAGTCATAAACGTAAAGGCTAAACGCTAATACATGCAGTTTTATGGTACGCGCGTGCGCAGTTTATGATTGAGGGTTTGGCGCCATTTCCATACTATTTCATTGTTCATAGAATTGTGGCGCCGGACGGCAACTCCGCTGTAATTTTACGATGCGAAACTTGCAAACGCAGTTTTCTCTGCATCTCAAAGCGCCACTTGAATGTGAATAGAGCCTAACGTCCTCGAACCGTTCAACATCTGTTTGGAATTTTAAAATTTCACGAGCGTCTGTTTACGTGCTCTGAATACTTCAATAGTCTTTTAGGCATAACATTTCTCGAGGTATTCCTCATCGGAAATCATCCGCAGAGACAATAAACATCACGTTACCCAATTTACAGTAAGTGCACCATTGCCTCAGGAAGCTGATTCACAGCAATTGGGGTGCGGGAATCAGGTCGCAGTGAGATTTGCGTACGAATCGTTATTTCACAAAATACTTGTTGTCATTGTGTTGAACTGTTCACCAAACACACTTAATAAAGGTGATCTCGATTTGTGTTCTTTTATTAGGTACCTAGAAGTTTATGGCAATGATTTGTATGTCTATTAAACTATGTTAGTGCGAGAGGCCGATGAGAGGAACTTATAAACATTTAAACAGTGTACGATGAATACTTTGAGCTCTATGGTATGAAGCCGTTGAGAGATTTATCCTTAAGATGCTGTACTGTCGATTGACTTGTAGATTGTTTGACTTACAATTACCATTATACCGACTTTATATTGTAAAGTCAGAACATACGAGCACTGTTATTTGATTCAAGGATTATGGATATCTGTCTTTTTGATACTTTAAAAATTGCGTAGAATGTGCTGGAACTTTAAAAACCGTGGATTTACATCGCATTTAATATTTGGAAAACAAACTGCCGTAACCTTACGAATTCAGACTATATGTACTCGTAAAGTGATTTTCAAGACGATTTTTTTTGCACAATATAAATTAAAAAACTAAATAATTATCTAAATAATTCCCCAGTAATTCAAGGTGTATATTTCGACAAAGATAATTATGTTCTCGTTATGGTCTGAACAATTGAAAACGAATTAATTAGCCATAACTTACGCGCATGAGATTTCCGTTAAATATTTCGTGACATCCGCTATCCTCGTCATCCTAACGACATTCCACAGATAACTTTATTATTTCATTCATTAACTCTTTCTTGGATTTTTTGAGTAATAAATTCTTTATGTTTATATCAAAGGTATTGAGAACCTTGCACACGTGTTTGGTAGGTATAATTCCACCAGGGGGTATAAATGTTGGATTTTTTTATATTGTAATTAGTTCCCATAGAACGGATCTTTATTTGTCATATCAATAGAAGTTTTCAAAATTGTTTGCCTTAAATTTATCGAAAAGGTTAGTATTTTTCAAAAAAAATAGTGAACACGATAAAATCTGCTTACAAAGCTAATGAACCATAATAATGATCACCTAGAATCGACTTTAGACTTGCTGGGATTTCAATTAAGTAAATGAAATTTTACCATGATTCAAGTTTTCGCCTTTTTCTTTTACGTTTCTTGTATATCAATAATAATTGATCATTCTGTTGTTTCTACATGCATATATAAATTCATTATAAATCACGCTGAATTTGTTATACCTTTGAACAATGACTTTACCCGTGATCTTGACCGATTTATGGGGAAGTGAATAAAATAAACATATACTCTGGCTCAGTATTATCTTTGTATGGTCATCTATCACACATTCCATCTAAGCTACAACCGCACCTACCTAAGACCTAAGACCGAACTAAGTCCGCCCTAAGACAGTGAAAATTTTACCAAAAAAAACCCCAATGCTACTTAACCCTAAGCAACGTTAAACTTTATTGACTAAACCTATGGATGGCCTATTTTGTTGTTATACTTGAATAATGTTTTATCAATATCTTTAGTTTTAATTTCTATCGTTAGTGTATTTTTATTATATTTTCTTGTATTTGTTTTTTTATTATGTGAGAATTTAAGATCTTTTGAAGCAATATTATTATTTTTGAATGTGTACCTATTTAACGATATATTTAAGGCAAGAATAAAGAAAATCTTATCCTACCATTCCTGCCAAAATACACGCAGAGGGACTATTGCTTATTTTACCAATAACAAAACTACTCTATAGTAAAATGCATTTTAATTTTAACAAACACACCTGCGGAATACCCACGTTCTTAATTGTAACTATAAATCTTTTGCATCTTCGCAGTACATTTAGGTATAACTAGTTTTCATGCTAATCAATTGATTCTTGCAATTACAGGCCTCACCTCTGCCCCACTTGGCGGTCAATATCTTTGAGTTAAATGCATGTTTTCAGATACCAGGATTTATCTACCAAAATGCAGTTAAAATCTATTTTGCTATTACTATGTTAGCGGCCGTAACAGGTTATTCAAGGACCAAGTAAAGCGCGCAAAAATGATTGAATAGAATAGAAAATTCTTTATTGCACTAAAAAAATAATACATAGGCGAACTTAATGCTAATTAGCATTTTCTACCAGCTAACCTTTGTGTAGTGTGGAGAAAGTGGTAGTGCCATAAAATAGAGATAGAATAGAAAATAGAGAGGTGAAACAACTTTAGCTTAGGTTTAAAAAAATAAACTTACAAAAATTAATAATAATACACTTACATAAACGAAATAAAAAGAAAAGAAAAAATGATTGTATGTCTTAACACTTTTTGTATAAGTAACGTTTTTTAACCCGAAATAATAAGATCTCAATGTAATTTTCGTATATTATAGTTAACTCTTTATTGTTACAACAATTACTTAACCTAGAAAACTTAAGGACAGCGCAGAGGTACAATTAGGCGACCTTATCGTTTAAAACAATCTCTTCAAGGCGACCTTTGGATGGACTGGATAAGGAAGGACTGGAGAGGAAAAGAAGTGAGGGGAGTGGGTGGTGTGTAATATTAACGCGGTAATTTTAAAACATTTTTAATGTAGATTTTTTTTCACAATTCGAAATTGGTTTAAAGTTCATCTAGAACTCGATTTTTCATCTGTAAAACGTTTTTGTAAGTCGTTACCAAAACAAAGTAAAATTAAGAAAGAAACGAAACTTTTAAAAATAAATTATAGTTAATTAATTAGGTGTATATAAGGTGTTGCAATTTAAATTACAAGTAATGACGGAGTATATTTTGAGACCATAAGGCAAAAATTTGCTTTAGTCCATAGTTCATCAATTCAAGTAAGCAGAAAACAACTTGTTGTTTCGTAAGTTGTAGTTTCGTCGTAAGTATGTATGCGATTTTCAACTAAAGTCAATGTTTTCCTAAAACACCGTTTTATAATTTTAACTGCTTAGTATTCAGGATCAGAACTCGCTTATTTAATGATTATAAACTCATAAATTAATGATTTTAAAACAACGTTGGGTAATCTGCCGTGCCCTAAGCGTGTGATAAGGATGTTTTCGCAATTTACCAACGACAATCTGGGGCGTATACACTTTTCTATAAGTAAATGTTTCTCTAATCATAAATAAATGTTACAATTACGTTCCATGTTTACCCATCACTCTTATCTACATGTCATATTAACACTTACCGTCTTATAAACTTGATATAGCATCGTAAAATTTTACATCGGTGTAGCGGTCTTTCATGTGCCTAATTGAAAAGAAATACAGCTTATCGGTACCTTTATCACGTATATAAACTAGTGGTTCGCCCCGAACTGAGATCTCGCGAGTCTCCCATAAAAACAAAAAAAAAATATTATTTGTAATCTTTGACTATCAAAATAGTGGCACGAAATAACAACCAACTAAATTGACCTACAGTTTCATTCAAATTACAGGTAACGGGAGTTAATGTTATTTGGTTAATCTTTTTCGGGTTACAAATGGCAGTTATTCTAGATTTCAAACTTTTTCCTATATTTATGTCACTAAAGCTACACGCATACTAAATTTCAGCACTGTCGGGTCACCGGTATACCCTGTAAATTTTGTCAAAGTTCGGTTTTTATTATGGCTAATAACTTAAATAATACAAGGTTTAAATTAAAAATAAAACGGGGTCGAAATGTACTCACAAAGACCTTTTATTAGACGTGCCACTTGTCCGGGTAGTCCCATTTTGTTTTTTTTATCCCTCTTGAACCCCAATATCTCGACCCACCCATTTTTAGTTTATTGAGTCACACCAAAATTATGCCATCACTACTTACCTATATACCAAATTTCACGATCATCGGATAAACGCTTCGAAAGTTATTCTCGGACAAAAAAACATACATACATACAACGCCGATTTGCCCAAGTTGATTTTTAGACCTCGCTTCGCTCGATCAATAAGACGGTTGTAGATTTTTTCAATGATGATGGTGAAAAAAAAGAGCAAACAAACATGCGACATAAACTGTCATATCCAAATGTTAGCACTACTTTTTATTAAATTATGAATTCAGATTTATTAATTTACTACCGCAATAAAATAAATTAGTAGTATAAATACGAGATGATAATTTATTTTTTGGATATTTAGTATTCTAGTTGTGATTTGGCAAATAGGATGCCATTAAAATGGAGGTCACGTTACTAGATCTTTGACCCTTCATATCCCACGTTTCATGGTCAAGAGATGGAGCCACTTGCCCTGGCGCCACATGGCTGCTTCCGGACAATACAACCATTCATAGCATCGGAAACCAGAGCACGATCTATACGCGGATTGATGAGACCAAGTCAAGATCAATGCTGATTTGATCTTGATTGAAAAAAGGTGTGGGAAAACCTTTGATGTGAATTTTCCATGTTGTTACAAAAAATAGATCATTTGATCTCGATCACTCTGTGTTAAGTTAGATATGAAAGCTAATTTCTGTAATTTAAGAAGTATCACATTACGATATAACTTTTGAAACTATCATGGTTATTAACACTATTTGTACTAAAAACGGGATATTTACCATGATTTGTGAGTTCTTGAGTGTCCCGATATTTCGACGCAGTTGCATGCGCCATGATCACGGGTAAACTGATCACGGGCAACTGCGTCGAAATATCGGGACACTCAAGAACTGACAAATCATGGTAAATATCCCGTTTTTAGTACAAATAGTATCACATTAAGGTCTTGAGCAGTACCATTTAACAGTAAATAAACGTAGATGATTTTTGAGAAGAATTTTAATCTTTGGAGTTTGCCTATTTGAATCAATTCGTGTTTTATTAACTTTCACACCTAAAGAAGACAAACTTAATCATCACGTTTCCCCGTTTTGGTAATCGCATCACACTTTATAAGGATCCAAAGACCACAACTTACTGAATGAACAATAGCTTTGTAATCTGTAACATATAATAATATGTGTTGTATTGACGAGGCGAGACAAAAGTTTATTGTGTTTGTTTTAAAATCATTGTCTTGGGTATGACCTGGCGGTGTTTTTATTAATTTAACCTTTGTTAAGTAGTGTAAGTGTTACATAGTTCAGACAATTATTAAATCACTCCCAATTCATTTTATTATTAATAACGAAGCGAGATCTCTAAATCAACTTGGGCAAATCGGCGTTGTATGTATGTATGTATGTATGTTTGTTTGTCCGAGGATAATTTTCAAAGCGTTGATCCGATCATCGTGAAATTTAACACATAGGTAGGTAGTGGTGGCACAATTTTAGTGTGACTCAATGAGCTAAAAATATTGGGGGGTTGTTGAGATATTGGGGTTCCAGAGGGGTAAAAAAAAATATAAGTGAGACTATTCGGTCAAATGAAACGTCAAATGAAAGGTCTTTATTAGTACATTTAGATTCCGTTTTTGTTTTGAGCAAAGTTCTTATAGTTTTTGTGTTATTAGCCATAATAAAAACTGAACTTTGACAAAATTCACAGGGTACACCAGTGACCCCACAGTGCTGTAATTTGGTATGCAAGTAGTGACACAAATATAGGCAAAGTCTGAAATCCAGAATAACTGCAATTGTACCCCAAAAAAGTGTAACCCCATCACATGAACTTTCGTTACCTGTAATTTAAATGAAACTGTAGGTCAAGTTAGTTGGTTGTTATTTCGTGCCACTATTTTGATAATCAAAGATTACAAATAATATTTTTTTTGTTTTAATCGGAGACTCGCAAGATCTCAGTTCGGGGCGAACCACTATTTAATTAATTTACACTATTGTTTATTCTAATACGTTATTGTACAAAATACACATGAAATGTACAAAAGGTGGGCTTAATGCTAAAAGCATTTTCTAACTGCCAACCTCTGAGGTAACAAAACAGGTCGGCATGCTAACTTAAAAAAATATTAATTTATAGGTATACTCTAACCTTACGCTAACAGTGTTTTAATTATATTTCTACGTGAAATTCTAAGCTTAATGTACACTTCCTAACGTATGTATTGTTTATTATTACACAAAGGAAGGTCAGCTGAACGATTCTAGCATTAAGCTCCTTCTAGCGGTATCTCAACACCGCCATACCAAATGTCAAATAATATGTTAGCATATAATAAAGAAGAATCTGCCTGTGGGCCTCTCTGTGTATTTAGTTTGATTTATTTTGTGAAATACTGAATTTTTTATCTATCTTAGTTCGGTTAGTCATTCAAATCGAATGGTTTGGAATATGGGATCATTGGTATGCGTTACGTCTGGTTCAAGTGGTCATAATTTTTTATTCGCATTCATCGTCGATTACACAGAATCTTTGAATTGAACATTATTATCGATAATGAGTGCTCTTTATTATTTACCGATCCATAATAAGTACATTAATTTAATATCTTTTATATAATATTAATAACCTTGTCGGCTAAAGTTGCAGGTTAAAAAAAAGCAAGTGCATTTATTTAACGCTATAAAGTTTATTAGTCGATTTTGTAAAAATAGATTAACTCCATTTTGGTTACTTGAAACAAGGAATTATAATTTTATTCGTGAGTCTAGATTTGATTTTTTCATCATCATCATTCTCAACCTATAACAGTCCACTGCTGGACGTAGGTCTCTCCCAGGGTGCGCCATTGAGCCCGATCCTCAGCTCTTCTCATCCAATCCTTGCCAGCCACAGCGCGCAAATCGTCACTACCTCGTCACTAGCCGGAGGGCGTCCTACACTTCGCTTGCCTAGACGTGGTCTCCACTCCAGAACACGTTTACCCCAACGGTTATCGGTTCTGCGGCAGATATGACCGGCCCACTGCCACTTCAGCTTGCTGACCCTCTGATTCTGATGATCTTGATTTTTTATCTGCTATCAAATTATTACCATCATCATCACCGTCAGCATAATAAATAACCCACTGTTGGGTAAGCTCTAACCGATCATGTGCTATAGGTACGCATGCAGGCGATATCCATAATAATATTTCCTACCTATAAAATCTCATAATAATTAGATAGGGCTTTGCTTCGTTTTGAAGAAAAAACATGGTAAGGGCATTTAAAAAGACGGATAAATGAATGAATGAATTTGGAACGTATGTCTATGGCTGATGTCTGAAAAGAGCAATCACTAGAGATAGCTTCTTGTGATTTTATAGTTAATAAATAAATATAGATAATAGAAACTAAACTTTGACAAAATTCATAGGGTATATAGGGTACATAGGGGATTACATGTGTCGCACAGGACAGAGATGGATGGAGAGACTTGGGGGAGACCTTTGCCCAGCAGTGGGACAATATAGGTTGATTAAAAACAAATAGATAATAAACCACGACCTTAGAATTTAATCTTAAAATGCACGTGATACATTGGGACCGTATTGTTCGCCGTTAATTAGGTAGGTATTGCAAACGCTAAGGTAGGTATACGGTATTGTGTTTTGTTATTTTTCCTTTTTCGGAAATAAACACGCTAATGAAGATCGATGTTTTGGGTTAACACGTTCATTAGACCTTAATTTGAACCAAACAAGTGCCTCTTTGGTCAACATTTGGACACGTAGGAACCTACCTACCTATACATCAGAATTAATTTCAAATAAAACAACGATAATTTTAAACCAGTCGCATGTACTCGACTTATTTTTGGTTCTGAATACGTAGGCATGCATGATATAGACTTCAGACTAGGTATGACATTTTGAATGATAGCCAATAAAATTATATAATCCTTTGATGCTGCATACACCAACTCTTTTGGTAAGCACACATAAATATCTGGTGGAAAATGACTGTAATAAAGTATAATAAAGGTATATAATGTCTGTCAATAACATTATTATAATTAATTTATATTTTAATATTTATAATTTAAGTCGTCGATGACTACACCGTGACGTCTCGACGCCAGGTGATAAAATGTCTATTTTAATCGATGATTTTATAATCGTTGTCAAATCAAATTATGATATCGATACTATGTTACACTGGTAGATAGATTCTGCGTGACGTGATTTTCCTACTTAATTCTAAAACTATAGACGATGTGACTTCACTCACGTTTTGAGTCCTTTGTCGATGCATTAGGTGTTTGTCCTGACTCAGTTACCACTTGACTTTAATGTGGCTTCTGGCTGTTCATATATCATATGAACGAACATCTACAGGGTTTCTATAAAAAATAAGAATTCTACGACTTTAATACCCCTACCGTGAAAACCGTGATCTTTTAGATAACCTGTTAGCCCTTGATTTGCCACATGCCCACCTTTTGCATATAAGTGATCATTCCCATGACACATGCCGTCAAAATGGATTTAGTAAATTAGTAGGTAGTACCAAAATTTTTTTTTGTATAATTTACGATGATAGTATCCCCGATTGTACTCCCCTCGTAATTCTTGAACAATTTTAATGTTTTTTATTTGTTTACTGAACGAATGGTTCAAAGTTGCATCTGGCCGTCCTGGTGAGGATGGTTTGGCGTCATTCGCCAATCAGATTGCTCGCTTCAATTCTAATTAAATTCCATCAACGAGCTCCACCGCCAGCCGTCATATCATACAGTCGAGAATAAAGATTTATGACCTGCAATACGCGAATGTGAAGCTTCTTTTTAAAGAGTCGCATAATTTAAATGCATAAATAAGACTTTCAATGTTATTTATCCTCAATTGAAGTAATAAATACTGCGATTTATGAAATGGTTTTCGAAAACAAACATTCATAAAACGCTGCGCAATCAGCTAAACAACAAACATTTAATGAGCATTATTAAGTGGCAGACAATCTCTGGTGCTCAAACAGCGATCTCATCACGGTATTTGTTTAGCTAAAAGAACAAATATAATTTCATGCCCGTTTAACTTGAAACGTGACGGAGAAATCGCAGAGGTGTCTGTTTGCGACATTCGTGTGCGCCTCATTACCTGCACTTGAGCTGCGATACCTTACCGAGGAGGAAGTATCAGGAAACATGAAACACAAATCGGTATTCATAAATTAATAATTTAACGAAAGATAAATCCGCGATACGATTCATTGTTATTGTATGTAAAATTAAAGGCAATATAGAGAGGTAGGTGTAAAGTGTTGATTGTAAGAGAAATGCAAAACTCGGTTGTCTCAGCGGCGCGCGAGCTGCCTGTAGGCGTTAAATGCAAATCGGCATCGTTTCACCGCAGGACAATGCGGCCGAAGTGTTGCGCGTCTTGTAAACAGCACGGACGTGGTTTGTTGTTCTACTTTTTTGGGTAAACGGTTGTCCGTAAACGGGCGTGCATAGGCCGCCGCAAGAAATACTGCGGGCGGCACAATACCTCGTTTGGCGCCGTACATGGGAGCTGCGGCCGTGAACGGACCGATTCCTGCTTGTCCAATATTTTCCAACTTTGTAGCTGCAACCATTTTAGTTCTTGCAAAAATTACACTGTAAAAACCAAGCGTATTCGTCACGGCACGTATCCTATTTAGATTCACTCGCAATACGAACATCAAATAAACAAATGTTTGTGTACGTAAGGAGTTCACATCGAGATGCATTCAGGGCATCTTGGCGAAATGATATTTTATGGAAATGGATGTTGAATCGAAGCCAACGCTCGTTGCATTCTCACAGTGCGCGACAGTTATGCGGGCGTGTGTGCGGGCACGAACCACGGCGTGCCTATCGACAACAATAAGACCGCGCCTTGTGCCATAAACATTCTTTGCCACAATCATTACGAATATAACCTATAAATTAACACAGAACATGCCGCTTGCCGTTGCAGGAATTCGGAATGAGGGCCGAGGTCTTGGGTCCTAGCGCCCGCCGCCGCGTCAGTCTGTGTCGTCCTCAGCGCAATACCTGCACGCGGCTATCACGTCTTACACCATCTTCGATCGCATTTCCTTAACTCTGATAATTTTATTAATTAGACAAGAATTTCCAATTGTTTAATGAATTCTTTATTGAATTAAATAACTAATAATAATAAATAATAAATATTGCTGAACATTTCACACAGCGCTATCTAGCCTCAAATTAAGCAGAGCTTGTACTATGAGAACCAGATAACTAATAGAATACTTATGTACTTTTTTTTGTAAATAGATACTTATAATATATAGAAAAACATCCAGACCCGAAACAAATATCTGTAGATCATGCAAACATTTGTTCCGCGGCGGGAATAGAACCCAGAACCTCCTGCGTCACAGCCGGCTATTCGCCCACTGCACCACAGAGGTATAATTAAAAAGTATTGTCACTGGATAATGGACACGTATTTCATAGCAGCTCTAAATATCTGCTTAGATAATAACATTACAAAAAGTTACTTAAAGTTTCCAAAGTAATCTATAATTCTATTTTCATTCATGATAAAATTATCTGTCCATTTTGTCTTCACTCAGGTAATAGGAGATAAGAAAATAACACTCAGTAAGACAATAGCACGATATATCGATGTTATCTACTTGTATGTGTAATCAGCATGTAGGTTAATGGCAAATTAGGTCGAGTACCTACAAAATAACTATTGATTACCATCAATTATGTAATGAGTCACAGCAAAAATTCAGGAAAATCTTAAAATATAATCGAACGCTGGCATAAGGGCGCTACTCACACACCTGCCGCAGGGGCAATCTAGGGTGTAGGAGTGGGGATGACCCTTAATTGCATCCTTAATTGTGATGTGTGTAGGCATGCAGGGGCAATTTGGAGGATTGGCCCTGCGGCAGGGCGGCAGGGGCGCGAGACCATCCTTGATCCCTAAGTCGTCCCTGCCGTCGCTGCGTGTGTAGCGCGATTGGGGCAATTTCTCAGTCAGTTTGTCAGTATCTGTCACACGGAGTGCACGTATACATAGCGTACAATCAAAATGGCGGCCGACAACGAACGCGAAGTTTGGACGCGAATTATAGAAGTTTATCAAGACCGACCTCACATGTGGGATAAAAATCATAAACATTATTTTAACCGTGACATGAGGCAGCAAACATTCACACTAATGTTTGAAATTTTTGGGGAACTCAAAACCAACATGGAGCTGCCGGCTTTCAAAAAAAAATTTGAAAATATGCGGACATCCTTTTTTCGGGAGTTAAAAAAGGTACGTATTTTTAATTAAGTAATGATTATTCAAAATTGTGTTTTGAAATTTTTTTTTTGTAGGTATTTGTATTTCATTTCAATGTGTTATCTTTTTTAGGTTAATTCTTCAAAACAAACAGGATCTGGCAGCGATGATGTGTACAAACCATCTCTTTGGTATTATAATCTCTTTACTTTTATTGAAGAGACTACTGAACCATCTCGCACGGGAGTAGATACCATGGACTGTGACGAGGTAATACTTAAAATAAAACAAGAATAAAATCACTTGGCACAATTATATATATATTTATTAGAATTACTTCTAAATATTAGGTATAAGTACTTACTTAAGTATTTCATCAACATTAAAACTATTTTAATGCTCTTATATTACTCGTAACATGTCTTCTTGAAAATCAACACTGCCTTGTCCGTTAAAATACGACATAAATTGACTTCTAACGTAGTTTCCTTCATCGTTGCGCTGTTTTTCATTTCTTTGCGCAAGTGATACTAATTCGAATGATTCTGCCCGCCAATCACCTGGTCGATAAGTTCGATCGTTTGTATTTTCAGAATCTGTACATGAATTTGTCAAATAGATTTTTGATTTTGTTCTTAAAAAATTGTGTAAAGCGCAACATGCTAGAACAATAGCATCGACGTTCTCAACATTTACACTTATTTTTCGGCGAAATATCCTAAAACGTGTTGCCAGTATCCCAAAAGCATTTTCTACTACCCGTCTTGCCCTAGATAACCTATAATTAAATATTCTTTGTTCATGGTTTATATTCTTGAATGGATAGGGCTTCATCACGTGTCTGTTGAGAGAAAATGCACTGTCTCCTACAAATACATAGGGCACTGTAGTATTACTATTTGGTAACGTTGAAGCTGGTGGTAGGTTTAACTGGCTTTTCATTAGTTTTTCATGAAATTTTGTATGTTGTATTACACCACCATCAGAGACGCTTCCATTTATGCCAGTGTGTACATACATAAACTCATAATTTGCATTAACAATGGCAAAAAGTACTACACTAAAAAACTGTTTGTAATTAAAAAAACACGAGCCACTACCAGGGGGCTTTTCTATAGCTACGTGTTTTCCGTCCATTGCTCCAACACAGTGACTGAAATTCCATTTTTCTTCAAACATTTTTGCTGTGTTCTTCCATTCAGTTTCCGATGTGGGCATCTGAAACAAACAGTAATTGAGAAATTTAATATTTCAGGTTTCACAGAGTTTGGAATTGGATGAACCATCTGGTAGTCAATCACTCAACCTAAAACGTCCAAGTAAGCTAGACAAAACAGAAGAAGAACCTGCTCCAAGAAAACCGCGATTAAACTTACAAAAAAAACAAGAGAAACTGTTTGATACTGCTCAAAAACTTCTTACCACTACAGATGAATGGGAAGTCATAAGAATGGGCTATGGTATTCAATTGAAAAATTTAAGTAAACACCAGCAAGTTGTTGCGAAAAAATTAATATCCGAAGTCATTTTCTATGGGCAACTTGGAAAACTAACAGAAGAATCGTCAATCACTTTGAAAAACCAATATCACAATCCGTACATTCATTCAGTACCTATTAATACTCTTACACCATCCCCACAATATCAATCCTACGTATCTGCTCCTACTCCATCCCCACAACATCAATCCTACGCATCTGCTCCTACTCCATCCCCACAACATCAATCGTACGCATCTGCTCATACTCCATCCCCACAACATCAATCGTACGCATCTGCTCCTACTCCATCCCCACAACATCAATCATACTCATCTGCTCCTACTCCATCCCCACAACATCAATCGTACGCATCTGCTCATACTCCATCCCCACAACATCAATCGTACGCATCTGCTCCTACTCCATCCCCACAACATCAATCGTACGCATCTGCTCCTACTCCAACCCCACAACATCAATCATACTCATCTGCTCCTACTCCATCCCCACAACATCAATCGTACGCATCTGCTCCTACTCCAACCCCACAACATCAAGCCTATGCATCTGTTCCTACTCCTACACAATCCTCACAACTTTCTGAGGTTCAATATGATGACATTACCATTGATTTCCCTAACACTACTTTTAGTAATAATAATAATTTAGTGGAAGGTAGTTTCACTAAAGTTAAAGATTTTCTTATATTTAAACACAAAAAGTAATTAAAATGATAATGTCTTATTCTTTAAAATTCTCACAATTAACTTAATATTTGGAAACTGGGTACCTATAACTTGTTACCGTATTAATAAAAAATATTTCACCGACTGTGATTGTTTTTTTTGTGGTTGAATCTTGGTTGAGTACTTACAAGAAAAAACAGTTTATCTAGAATTTCGGGAAATTAAATTTCTAACATGCAGGTTTACTTTTTATAATTATACTTTATATAAACTTACCTTTATATAATGTTTCAGACAATTGTAAATCGCCCAACAAGTCTCAGGAATCATTGTTGACATCAATTGTGGTGATATGATACAACTAAATTTCAAATCCTCGTAGGTTTGTCCACTGGCCAAAAACCGAAGCGTAGCAATTAATCGTTCTCTAGCGCTTACGGCATTCCGCATCAATGTATTTTTTTTTCTATTAATGGTGCCACCATTGCAAGAAGCTCTTCAAAAGAGTCAGAATCCATCCGTAAAAAGTTATTGAAGTCATCTACTTCCAGTTCTTTTATAATATTCATGTGGCATAACTCACTTCTTTTCAGTAGCCATTTCTTCACCCAGTATCTCCTTTTCCTTTTTTTTTGAGGTAGCACCACTGAAAGCGCCAAGGCTACTCCAATCTTTTGATTGGTCGATAATACGGGTGCCATTCTCAATACGTGTGCTCAGCTCAGCTTACTCGGAAACACTGCACGGCAGGCAAGTGTGTAGAGATACTCCCGATATCGCCACAACCGCCATGCACCCTAGATTGCCCCTGCGGCAGGTGTGTGAGTAGCGCCCTTTAGTTACAGATTCTGTCAGTTTGATGTTGAGAAGGCATGGGATCGTATATTTAAGGATCCGTTTACATTAACATAGTATAATTTTGTAACAGTAAATTATATTAAAGAAATACAAAGTAAGTGCGGCCCGTACCATAAACCACAAGTCACAATTTACAATATACATAATTATTAATTAATCATTTATTTCAATCAACTTATTATTAGAGTCATAGGTACAGATGTGTTAGTATAATTAAAACTCCATAAATAAACTAATGTTAGTAGGAATATCTAAAAAACTACAGCAAATCTAGATATTTTTGTTTGCCAGTTTATGTAACATGCAGCAATGATTCATATACTGGCAATCAAACCTACTAGAAGAAATATTATATTTTGATAAACGTAGATTTGGAATCCTACCTACGCGGTAGACGATGTGTTAAATTATAATATTAATATTACATCAATCTGGCAGAATATCATGTTCTTCTGGAGAATATATTACAATCAACCATTATTGTCGAAAGCCTTAGTAAATAAAAAGTAATCAATGATAAAATGTAGTTTACCGATAAAATAGATTATTTAGATAGATTATAGATAAAATAGATAAAAACCCGATTATTCGTTTTTAATTTTAATAGTGTTTACATGGGATCTTGGCCTGACTGTGGGATCTCGCAGGCTTTAAATTGGATTAGTTTACACACATTATATGTATGTATATAGAGTGTGATATATGACATATATATTTAAGCCTTCAAGTACAATAGTATTTTTCAAACTTTCGCGATCACTGTACATAATTATTAATTAAAACGGGTATTTATCGCGTATCTACCTTTTTTATTTGTTATCCCGACGTTTCGGCTGTGTTGCAACAGTCTTGGTCACGGGTTGACTCTAACATCGGGATAACAAACAAAAAAGCTACATACGCGATAAATACCCGTTTTAATCAATAATTACCTTCAAGTACAATTACGTCTCGCATGTCAACATTTTTTATTCCAAATGTATTGTTTTATTTTTTTATTGGGAATGGAGAAGCATTTGTCCACTACCTCAACTGATGGTAAGTGATGTTGTGGCCGAAGATGGAGCATGCTTGCGTAGATAGAATCTGTTTTTTCCATACTTGAAGACTCCGAGATTACAGTCCGGAAATATAGACGCTGCTGTAAGCGAGTTCCTTAACGAAGATCAAGACCTTGAAAGAGACAATGTCAAAAAACATCCGATATCCGATAGCATTCGGGCTTTTTGTTTTTAAATTTATTTTTAGTTGCCTAGTTATCTATGAGGCAGTGTATGCTGTGCTTTACAGAATGCGTTTGTTGCGTCACCAGACGCGTCGTTATTTGTTCAGCGTCGCCGGCCGTCGCGACATCAGCTGAAATTCACATTTTTACTCACCGCGAGGTCAAGGTACATGTCTGTCTCACTATGCAACGTATTTGAATTGTTAACGAAAACGTGTAACATAGTAACACGATTGTGGTATTTACTTTATCAATACTCGGTTCCACTGGTAATTGCGTGACTGAGTGATACTTAAAAAGCTCTTTATCAGGCTTTTTCGAATCGACAGTTCAAATAAAAGATTTAAACCAGTTTGCGTAACAAATATAAATATAAAATATAAATATCGCTGGACATTTCACACAGCGCTATCTAGCCCCAAACTAAGCAGAGCTTGTACTATAGGAACCAGTTAACTGATAGAATACGTATATACTTTTTTTTTATAAATACATACTTATAATATATAGAAAAACACCCAGACACGGAACAAATATCTGTAGATCATGCAAACATTTGTTCCGCGGCGGGAATCGAACCCGCTACCTCCTGCGTCTCAGCCTCAGTTTGCGTAACAACGAACTTTATTTGTAGATATGCTTGGATACTTAAGAAAACAGCTAATTTGGCCTTTCAGCGGAGTTAAAATTATTGTATCGCGCTATCATTGATTGAATGATTGATATAAAATAATTTTATAATATTGTTTATAGATGAAAATAATTCATTAGAAGCAATTCTAGCAAATACTTTATTTCGCTTATAAAACTAGTACTAAAGCGAACTTAATGCTAAAGAGCATTCTCTTCTTTTGTATGTAGGTAGTGCAGATAAAAGAGAACTAATGAAAATTTGCACAGGACAAATAAAAATAGCATAATATAGGTACATACTACATAAATAAACCTACCTAAATACTTTATATGATAGACTAAACTATACCAATATCAAATAAAAATACATACTTAACAATAGAAGAAGTGATAAGAAAATATTAAGTTGCTCATTTTTGGTCGGTTTTACCGAGAAGGTGCCTATAGATTCTCAATCTGAATGCTTCCACTGAAGTAACCTCGAAATAGTTTGGTGGCATGTTATTCCAGAAACGAGTGGCGGTTATGGTGTAAGAGTCAAAGTAGCCGTTATTAGTATAATATATAATATATTGTAGGTCTGTTAATTTGTTGCAAATGACCGTGACTTCCCAAACTCAGGTGATAAATATGCACCACCTACCCACCACTGAACACTGAACTTTTTATAAATGTTATAAATTATTCTCAATTCGAGAACAAAACTGTCGGAAATAAATCACGGAATACAAAGTTATTAAGGGCCAGTTCCGCTACAGTAAATCAAGATCAAAGCTTACTACGAGTGCCTATAATCATTCAGAAACTGACTTGAGAGAGAAATACTGGTACAGGCTTATCTATGCAAGTATTCGTGTTATTTATCTAATCCTCCGTTAAACGTCTCATAAATATGCAGAGCCCTGGAACACTTAGTTGTCTTAAGATGCTGTTTATTGGCTCGATCGATTGTGCAATCAGTGACGATTGAACCACTTTATATCTAATAGACTAACCGTGCGGACTGCTGTGTTGTCAATCGACTGACTGATTTGTCTGTTAGTTAAATCCATTTCGCCACGGTCCACGGCGCCAGTGCAGAAATGTTTGTGTCTGCGGCCCATGTTATTCTATTCTCAAATTGTATTGTGTTGAAAGTCGAGACATAGCTAGCTATATCTAAGTAAACAGCAGTAAATCTCGCAAATTGGGTAGAACTATGCTTATTTTGTCGCTGGCGAACCGTACTCAGCACGGATAATTACGTACATTTGAGACTAAACCCGGCTTGTATAACGACCTCTAAACGTAATTCGCAAATAAATATGTTAAAATTTGACGTATTTGTGTGTTTTGACAACTCTCTTAATAATATTTAGGCAACAAATACGATTAGGCATCGTTCTAGGCAACGATCTTTTCGTTTCTAATTTCAGTAATGCAGCTTTCACTCTCTGCGGTAGTTTGGTAACATTTTAGTTGATATTATCGCTGTTGTCGCAGAGTTTGTTTTATGTAGCTCGAAAGTACCACTCTGAATACGAATTCAAATCTCGTTCCGTTTTATATTCTAGTTTATGATTTTCATGAGCTCATTAAGTGTTAATGTACTGCTCAATGTTGTAAAAGCTAGATGTAAACCATTTTGATCTCTGTAATAGCACTGGATATATCGAGCGTCGTCAAACTGGCGCCTGATTACGTCACGCGATTGGAAAACTTGCCGCGTCCGGAGAGGCCTAAAGAGTTAAGGCACGACTAGACTCAAAATGAAGCGGTCACGGCTCCAGTCCCGTCACGTACTCTCGAGGCTGCTTTCAAAAGTTTAAATTTACGCTAAACGACATTAATGAGGGGTGTCGGTCGATGAGACGCCGATGTCGCGCGCTTCTGTGTACTCGAAGTATGCAAGCGCATAAATATTCATACAGCAGGCGCGACGTATGCGCAGCGTCGAGCCTGTCGAGTCAAAGGTGCTGGATGCCGCTCACACTCGCGCCATGGACTGCTAGGGCTGCCATTAAACTACACATTCTATTTACACTTCTTTCATCTGCCAGATTCCAATAAGGATTTGCCATTTATTTCAGTCTCTGGCTATAATTTTATGCTTCAAGTAACTTTGCGAATGCTACGAGCTTATTCTGATCTGAAATTATGGTTATCGACTGCGATGTTTATCTTGCTCTCAGCCGTCGTATGTTATCATTATCGCATTAGGTTTATATTCAGCAATGTTAGCAAAAGTTTAAAGCAGATTCGCATCAACCATAAAAAAACCTTAAATTTGTTGGATCATCTCTTTGTTGTGCTTGTAAATATCCTAGAGCTACTCATCGCGTTGGCGCCGTTTGCAAATATATTTAGGGCTGTCTCGGGTATGTAATGAATTTACAGAGTGAATTATGAATACTGGCGCCGGACCGTGCCAGATCACAATCCTTAGCTAGACGGGTAAACAGGTCTGCTCATCATGCCTACTGTTTGCGAGCGTGACTTGTTTATCATGTCATTCCCCTGCCTCTGCCTACCGCTGTGGATCAGATAACAAGGTTTATTAAGTTACATAGAATGGCGCTGAGTAGTACGTTATAATTCACGTTGATCAAGACACATATTTGCAGATGCTGTGCCTCTTAGTCAAACGTCAGGCATCATACCTGTTCATACAATATTATTTTTTCTATAAATGTTAATTTACCACTGAGACTTATTTTTTCCGTGTGATGTCATCTTGTGAATGTTCAACTATTCAGAACGTCGAGTTCAAAGAAGCAGTGAAATCAAATTATTATTTAAGTAAACAGCCAGATTAATTGTAGTTTACGAGTGTTTAACGAGCGCATAGACAAAATCTAGTACCAATCAAAGTGTCGCGCAAAATGTCAGTGCTCTCTCTATTTCTGTCTATGGCAGACCCAACAAGAAAGCTATGCAAAGCGCAAATTCTGCCGACGCCGTCTAGACGCCCGCTTCGATCCGATTGAATAACATTTGATCCAATCAACCAGAATGGAGGGGTCGGGGGTCTCTCGGATCGGCCGCGGCCGACGACGAGGACGTCACCAGCGATCAATTGATCGAACCACTGGTTTTTATGAGCCATTGCATCGACGGGAGAAAGTGTATATCTTTACGACATAGGGAAGCAGTAATTCAGTATCTAAATCTAGATATTTAGATACTGAATACTTAAAACATTTCCCTAGCGAAACCAGTCATTTTATTGCACTCTGTCGCATATTTTAACATTCAACAAAACAGAAATGAAATCTACCCGCGGTTACCCTACTCATAACTACGCGTAATTGATAAATCACGTCGTTTACAAAGTAGCTTTGCTTAACCAAATGGTCTGGTAACATGATATCTAGGCGCCGCACCCGTCAGGCGCGCACCTACAGCAGAAAATATCAATTACCATTAAGTTAAGGTAAATAAACCGGTACCATCCGAGTGCCACACACGTGGCGACTTGTTTTGATGTGTCTATCTTTGTTACAGCGCCGGATATCGTGCAAGAAGACAGCCCAATGGTCATCACCGCTGAAGAAGATGAACACAATATGAGATGTGAGTGTACTAAATTCTTAGAACATAAGTTTCAAAGATCTTGTAAACAACATCACGTCCTCTAGCTGCTAGTCTTAGCCAATCAATATAATGTAATCAGTCAGGCACCACAACCCTACAAAAATGTATTGGCACGTTCTTTGATGGGTAAAGCAAACAGAGTCATTCAAAGTTTAGAGTCATACTTTTATGTTTTGCACAGATTTTGCTTCATTTCTAACGGGCCGGTCTCCGCTTTGCGTCAGGCGTGACGACATGTCAGGAGTGCCAGTGGCACCAGGAGTAGCGACAGCCCGCTTCACTTTTCGACGACGTCATCTCTACTGGTCCGTCATTCTGAGCCCCTCGATAGGCACGCAGCCGAGAGCACTCGCTTTTCTCGATAAAGTCGGACGAGTGCTTCTTGAACAATCTCTCAAGAAAATCCCAGGAATTCACGCCACTTATGAAGAAAAGACTGACAAGGTATTACAATACACAAATATTGTGGCTATCAGCAAAACAAACTGTTGAAATTGCTTTTGCTATGTTTACGAGATGTATATTTCTGATGATGCTCTTTCTACAGTTATGTGGCGTCTGGCGTCGAGTGCCTCGTCAATACAAGAGTTTATTGCGAGACGGAGAGTTGCACGTCGCTCTACTTTGGGGTGACGAACGGAATAACTCCATCGACAGCGCTCTAAGTGGCCGAATCGACAGGTAGGTACGAACATTCGCTATTATCGCATTCAACTCGCGAACTATGCCAACTTCTATGGGTCTATTAGATTGCTCAGTAAAGTCCTTCATTGATTCTGAGAAAACCTCGACAGTAGCTCTATTTGCTGTGGATCGTAAATTAAATTAACCGTGTGATTAATAACGGAAATCAGGCGATTTCATTAGAAATAACTCTTGGAAAATACCACCGCATGTAGGCAAGTCGGCTTTGGCGTTCAAAGCGAAATCTCAATTGATTCGTTCTTTTAATTGCGCGATGTCGTAATCTTTGCCGACGTACCATTTATATCATCCTTCTTATTCATTCACTATTATGATGATCCGTAATCGATTTTATCCTTTGAAATTTATGTGATCTCGCCGTACCTAATGATTGTTGGGAAATCCCAGCAAATTTCCTTGAATAATACTGATTTTTTGATTTTAGGTATCCTGCCTTGACTTCGGAAATGTTCACGACGCTTTTGGAGCCTGAACATCCACCTCCGTCGTTTGGGCAAGGAGCCTGTAGAGATTACGAAGCAATGGACCATGAAGATGGATGGTGGGGAGGCACCGCTATTATCACAGGAGTTGCTGGAGCTACACCTAGCCTTTACCTGGCTCTAGTATTCAATGGAGTCTTCCCGAAGACAGCGTCGACTTCTCACTTGGTGAAGATTGTGCTGACATTGCCCGAGAAGAATCAGACCATTATTGATCAGGTAACTTTAGAAACACTGAATACGTCGCTGTTTTATTTTCTTTGGAGAAACACCGGCCCGATGGTCTGACTATCTCGTAACTGAAGTTGGACAGCAATGGATGAGACTTGCTCAAGACCGATTGGACTGGCGACATAGAGAGGCGGCCTATACTCAACAGTGGGTGCTGGAGGCTGGATAGATAGATAAATAGATAAGAGAATTTACACACACCTTGTAATTTATCAAGACTTGTAGTAGTTTTGCAGCCCTAATGAAATTCAACTGCCATCAATGAAACATTGTTTACTAATTGTTGTAGCCTGACCGTGTTGAGCCTCTCGTGACTTGATTGTGAATGCATACGGACAAACAAACTAACCTTTTATCTTTAATTTTGCAATTGAGAAATAACAAATTAGGTACAGGATTTCCTGTGCAATTAGTCCATACTTTAGGGACTTGTATATTTAATTATAGCGATGAAAAATAGCAAGAGCTACGAGTACCAATGGTATGATATAGATTGTAGTATATGTAGTACCTATTTACTATGCATAATCATGATGATGATAAATGAGCTCTTGCTCACTCATCATCATGATCATGCATCATTCAAATTTAACACTGATCAATAGGCACTTCTAGGAATCAGTCAATGAAATTGCAAGGTCATAGCTAACTTAGTCACAACTCATAATTGAAAAAAAAAATTTCATTAATGTGGAATACCAGATGAAACTTAAAAGCAAAGAAACGAAGAATTCTACTCTTTCAGGTGCAGAGAGTAGCAAAACCAGACTACCACACCAACGTTTTGGAAGTTTCCACTCCTGTCACCGCTGCTGAACTTCGATCTTTGGCTAGAGGTCGATTGCTGTTAACCATAGAAGCAGTAGGTGCTCCAGAAAGAAGAATAGTGGGCAGTGTGAGGCAAAAAGCTGCCTGTGAGCTGTTCCATGCGCCTTTAGTAGCGGAAAGAGCACCGGCTAGCGTGTCACCCGAAGGATTGGCGCTGCTTTATATCGACAAGGATGGATCACTTGTTTATGACATTCAGGTAAATCGATAAATAAGTTTATCGGAAATTAAACGTACGTAGAACTTTCAATTTAACGATAGGCTTATTTTTAGTGGTTTCAAAGTTCATTAATAAAATTTATCGATTACGTGGAATTTAAAATCGCAAACACAGACACTAGAAAACACCCACAGGGTTTATTTTAGATTAGATTATATCTTTATGGCACACCATTAACACATAGTAAATAAACAAAAATAATAAAAAAATATTGTTTCAATCATAAGTACAATGGGCGACCTTATCGCTAAAACATTTCACCGTCTGAAGTCGAAAAATATGGCTATTAAAAACGATCTATTTTCATCAGTCCCCGTAGTGGTGATTTTGAGAATAATTTCTCGCTTGCCAGTATTTGAATTTAATTTTAGTTTTTCAAAAAGTATAGGTCAATTAACTAAATACGTTTTCATTTACATTTACACCATGCATAAAAATTACTTTAAAAACCTGATGTATTCAAATAGGCAAAATAAATAATTATGTCAATGATTTATCTATTTCAGATAGACAATTTGGGTGCAACCGACCCCAAAATCACTCTTGTTGAGGAACAAGGAAAAAGGCATTCCCAAGTGGAAATCCTGGACACTCATATCGGCGTGCTGGCCAGACCCAGTGCTCGGATCTTCCAGCCGTTGTATGAAGACCAACTGGCAGTGCATATTGGAGCAGATACGGGTAAGAATTGGGTTCTTTATACAGCGCTCGGAATTAGCATGTTATGATCAGATTTGGAATAATCACCACCTCTGGAACTATAAACATATTATTATGTCACAACTTGAAGAATGATACCAACCATTTTTTAAAGGTTTTTTTTTAATTTAAAATGGCCAGAACGTCGTCTGGGTTTCATGGGCTTGAAAACAATAAATATGAATCAAGATTTTCTTTATTGGATTGAATATGAATTTGAGTAGTATGAATAAAGTGAAGCGTATATATTATTCTATTATATTATTTTGCAGGCCCACCAGCCCTACGAGGAAGATTGACTTCGAGAATGCTGCCAGACGCAGCTGGGTCCGGACCCGCTCTCCTGAAGAGAACCAGCCAGATCCGACTTCCAACTACCATGGCTGGACTGGCCTGGGTCTCTGTCGATTCCTTGTGTGGATTATACTATGAGGTGATTGTTGAGTTTTTTTTATACCACCTGGAGATGGAGCAAGCTTATGGCCCACCATTTTTTTGTGTTATCTTACTTGTGGGTAAACAGGCTTACGGGCCACCTGATGGTAAGCGGTCACCGTCGGCTATTGGCACCGGCAACACCCGGGGTATTATCGATGCGTTCCCTACCCTGTACAAACCTCTTTACATTTTTCTTGAAGCGTACCAAGTCGTATGTAGCCTAACGGGAAAACCTCAGATGGTAGCCATCGCCTATAACAAAGTATTTGCCCTGCGTCTATCAACTTGAGGCATACAGGTGTAAAGCCTCATGCGCCTGTATTTTCACTGGCAACCATGCTCTTTAAACTGATACATAACAATGCTGCTTGACGGCAGAAATAGGTATGGTGGTAGTACTTCCCCGGACGAGCCGTTTCACAAGAAACTCTACTACTCTTAAAAGTAGAGTACTACTACTCTTTTTTCATGGATGTAGTTAAGCTTTTTCCACAACTGAACTAAGTGGTAAATGATAAATGTTCGAGATTGCATTCTGGAGTAAAGATATGAGAACATCAAGCAAGATCTGCCCTCAACCAGTTACTTGCGAAGGCATTTTACGATTTATTATCAATGTTCACACAGTACTCGAATTTAGACCATGCATTGGAAAGTGCAGCGCACTAAATAAAAAATAGACCTGTAGAGGGCGTAAGAAATCGGTAACTCGGGGGAAATTTACGGGGGAGGCTAATGTTTAGCAGAGGATATATATCCTGTAATTTATGTACAACATTAATTTAAAACACGCATCCAGAATCGTATTTACAGATTTTAGACGTGGGCTTAATACCGGTATCTTGAATATTTATCCAGTAACCGATACATTTCCAATAAACAATTTTTTTATACTTTTCAACATCAAAACGGCGCGGCGGTGCATATGCGACGATGCCGCTTAGCCAGTCTACTTACATGATTTGTTTACCTATTTTATACAGGTTGTTTCATTGATATTTCTAGGACTTGATATTAAAAGACGTTTTATTATTGCAATTATAATTTGTAAAGTTATATTTAAGTTTAATTAACGAATTGAATTAAGTTTGTTTGAAAATTAAAATTTTGATGTAGGAACAAAATTGAAAAAAAACTTATTTAAGAACAACGAATGAATGAAATACTCTATATTGCACACCCAACAAAAATGCAGTAACAAAGAAAATAAACAATAAATAACGGTACAATTGGCGGTCTTACCGCTAAAAGAGATCTCTTCCAGACAATAATTCCAGAACAATATTAGCCATTATATCTACCCGTGTTTTCATTAAATGTCGTACATAACATGACACGTATGATGATGACAGCAAAATAATATCCTATCTTTTTCAGACTGTAGTGATTGGCAGTAACGCTCGTTCCCGGTCCTCGTGGTGGCTCGAGACCCACGCAGGAGTGGAAGGCAGCGCTCGAGAGCTGGGTCCAGAGGAGGGCTGGGTGCTGGAGCCCACTGGGGCAGAGCTGGTTGCTTTACATATCGGAGCTGCTTATCTAGAGCTGCGGTCTAATGACAACGTCACTGTACTGATGCGCACGCGAGTACCACAGGTAGCTTTTTATATATATCAATCAAAAAATTAATCTAACATTTATTTATCTCAAATACAGTAATTACAAAGTTCTTAAAATGGGTCCAACTTAATGGTACCACCGAGGCATGCAAATTATTAAGTATAAAGAAAAAAATTAAATAATCGGTTTAAACAAATTATAAACTAACAAAACAATACTGCAACATAAATCTTCTAACCAACACTTTTTACTGTTCATGCTACTAAGAGGAAAATGGATAGGTAAGAATGGTCTAATATTTAACGTACTCGTAGATATTTACTTACTTTAACTCATCCCAAACGAGAAAAATCTTACTTAGGCTACATTAATTTTTTTGCATACTTTAATTTAACTTAACGTACTTAATTGAATTTAACCTACTTTAACTTAACTTAATTTTCTTTAACATAAATTCTTTCATTGGTCAATATTGATATTTATTTATCAATATCGATATTTACTTTTATTATATACTTAATCAGAATAACCGAATTAACGGAAGAGCAAGACCCTCTAACACCGGTATTTTATACTTAAAAGAGGGTACCAACCCCAAGAAATGTATATACATAGATTAAGTTTACTGAAAGAAATATATTTTTATTGTATTTGTAAGACAAAGAAAACAAATACAAATTATTAATATGATGTTGTTAATATGGTGCTGAAAACTGTGCACTCAACTAAGATAATTAACTGAGTCATTTAGAGTTTGTTATTATCATTAGCGTTGAAATACCTTTTTTCCTGTGACACGCCTTACCTTCGTTTAGCACGACCAGGATGACTGGTAGATAATGCTATTATCATTAAGTCCACTAGAATGACCACATAATGCTGGACATTTCTCACAGCGCTATCTAGCCCAAAACTAAGCAAAGCTATAATATAAGCTATGGGAACCGGATAACTGATAGAACACTTATATACATTTTGTTTTATAAATACATACTTATAATATATAGAAAAACATCCAGACACAGAACAAATATCTGTAGATCATGCAAACATTTGTTCCGCGGCGGGAATCGAACCCGCTACCTCCTGCGTCTCAGTCGGCTTTTCGGCCACTGCGTCACTGAGGTCGTCAATATCTGTAGACCATGCAAACATTTGTCCCGCAGCGGGAATCAAACCCACAACCTTCTGCGTCTCAGCCAGCTATTCGCCCGCTGCGCCACAATCACTTTAGTGATGAAATCAAAGTAATTTCCTTTATTCGAACAACATTTCGTTTCATCTTCAGATAAGCGTGCCAACAAGTTGCCTGCCGTCCGTCCCCGGGACATCGGACAACGAGCTGAGTGCCAAGTTCACTCCTGGACCATTGGAAGACCAGCTGTCAGACAATGCCATATTCAGGCTCAACCAAGGGTACTGCTCCCAGGGTGACAAGCTGTACAAGACGGGAGAGATTTGGACCGATACCAAGGTAAATTTATCAACAAGATATTCTATTCGATATTGGACTTAAACGAATAATAATACATTAATTACACGTTTACTTCGAGAAAGAGGTCAGTCAACAAATCCAACTCAGCTGGGCAGCGTTCGAGAAACTTCGTGACCACTTCAACTTCGTCCAAAATAACTCAGTGTCTTAAGACGAAAGTCTTTGATCAGTGTGTGTTACCAGTGATGACGCATGATACATAAACGTGTCTTTCACTATGGACCTCATAAGAAAGCTCAAAGTTGCACAGCGAGCTATGGAGAGATAGCCCTCTAGATCCAAGATAGCTTGGTGTTTCTCTACGAGACCGAATCAGAAATGAAGAGATTCGTAGACGAACCAAAGTCACCGACATAGCACAAAGGATTAGCAAGCTGAAGTGGCATTGGGCATAGCTCGAAGAACTGACGGCCGTAGGGGCAGATAAATTCTTAAGTGGAGACCTCGCACTGGGAAGCACAGCAACTGCCAAGCAACTCTCAACTGCCAGGCATAAATGTCACTAAATTACACTAAAATACATTTAATTGAACCCACATGACATCACACACAATAACAACAAAGGAAAAAACATAAAAACACAATAAAAACAAGTTTCACACAGACACAAAATGATGGTGTTGCGTGGGGACAAAATGGAATAGTTACTTTTGCATTATTTTCGTAGGACGTAAACTGAACAGTTTTTATTGTACGGTTAAACGGCACGTGATAGCGCGAGCCTACGCGAGCCGCGCGGTCTATGTAGACTCGGCTCCTTTAAATGACACGTGGATCGTAAAAATCGCAATAAAATATAATATACTATTGTTCAATGATGTATCGTGCTCACTCTTGCAATTCTTGTGGCCTGCGTCTTTTGGATTCCTTATAACCGGTTTTTATTTATAAAGTTTCCACTCTATCTGGTAGAAACACAAGTAGAAATACCTAAAAAACACAAAATAGGCGACTAGCTCAAGAACTTTGCCGAGCCACGCCCAATCTGTCCCGAGCTAGGTGTAAAGTAAGCGCGTGGCGTGGCCGCCTGGCTCGGCTCACGCAAACACGTACATACCGTTTAACCTTTAGATCCCATTAACTGTTTTGCTCAAGTCTATGGAATTGATGATATAAGCACAATAAAATAATGATAAGTTAAGCACTTTTAAGAAATGTATTGTACGTTGTTATATTTCCAGACATGTTCAAAATGCGTTTGCATGCACGGGATTCCCCGATGCGAGCAGGTGCAGTGTCCTCGGATTAACTGCATCACGCCCGTGCAGATGCCGCTAGGACAATGCTGCCCGATTTGCACAAGTACGCACCTTGGCTTTCTGTTATACGACTTAAGTCATAAGTACTTTATTGGAATAAAGAGATCCTTAGGGATTGAACGAGCATATCGTCGGCCTAATTATATTCGTAAGTTCATATGGCTAAATTTTACAGAAGCAATATACAACTGATTTTTTCACAAAGTTTGAGGGACTTTTATTACTTTAGAGTAAGAGTGACTCAATAAGTCTCTCAAACTACCTAAATGTAAATACCTAAGTATAAAAAATACCCTCATTTTATACTTAAAGTAAGAGTAATTCAATATAAATCTCTCAAACATTGTGTAAAAATGAATTTCATGTGGCTCCTGTAAAATTTGCTCATATGGACTTACGAATTCTGATAATTGGCCGACGATATGGCCCACCTGATGTTAAGTGGTAACTATCGCCTATAACAAAGTATTGCCTCGTAGGTCACGCACCTTAGAAACGTACCCTATGATGCACTGCCCTGCGTCTATCAACTTGAGGCACAGGTGTAAAGCCTCGTGTGTAATTTCACCGGCAACCATACCCTTCAAACCGACCAGCAATGCTGCTGAGTCTGTGGAATAGCTTAAAAACCCGACTTCAACTATAGATAGAATCAAATCATGAACAAATGTACCTAAGGCCAGTAAAAAAAAATACCTCTGACGCAAAAAGAATATATTTTACATGACCATATATTACTTTCATTAATATACTAAACTAGCTGACCCGCCCGCGCCTTCACACGAGTGGTTTTGACCAAATTTCATCGAAATAGGTCCATTAGTTTAGTCATGAAAAGGTAACACACAAACAAAGTTATTTTCGCATTGATAATATGAAGTAATTTTATTTAATAATAGAAAGAATGAATGAACTGAAACAGAACAATTATTTACAATAAAATACAGAAGAAACAGTTGAATCATCTAAAGACGTTGCAAACGATCTTTAGATAGCTCAACTGCTCCAGATCACTACCAGGCGAAAGTGTCCCCAAGACACTGGCTGCATTGCCCAGCGAAGCGACGTGTGATCCGAGAGCTGGCGCTTATGTCGGTCAACGCATAAGCATTGTAATTCAGCGGGGCAATGCAGCCAATGTCTTGGGGACACTTCCGCCTGGTAGTGATCTCGAGCAGTTGAGCTATCTATTGATAATATTAGTATGGATAATATATTATTGTCTCTAACCCACAGATTCAACAACAGCAGTATGGAGCGAGACAGGTAGCTGTGAGCTCGCCGGGCAACAGTACGCACCCGGTTCATCCTGGCACCCTTACTTAGTGCCTGGAGGATACGATACCTGCGTCACCTGCACTTGCAACTTCGACACGAGGCAAATCCACTGCCCGAGAGTGCGGTGCCCAGCCTTGCACTGCAGTGAGAAGGAGGCCTATAGAGTTGATAAGACCGCCTGCTGTCGAATCTGTCCTGAAGTAAGTTATTCATCAATAGCTTGAACATTTTGCGGTAGGTCTGTTTATTTCTAGCAACTGGACAAAAACCAAGGTGATCGACATAACTCCGAGCTGAAGTGGCATTGGGGTCATTAGAACCGATAACCATTGGGGTAAATTTTTCACTTTTCAAACATTCTGGAGTGGAGACCACGTCTAGGCAAGCGAAGGGGGCCCTCCGGCTAGATGGAGCAATGATTTGCGAGCTGTAGCTTGCAATTATTGGATGAGAAGAGCTGAAGATTGAGCTCAATGGTGCACCCTGAGAGAGACCTTCTTCCAGCAGTGGACTGCTATAGGATGATGATGATGAATAAAGACCTAAGTATATTTCATAGATGCAAATTTTAAATCCATTCACATACTATGAAATCTGTGTTTCTTTCAATCAAATATTAAAATAAACCGCTTTACTCATGTCTTAGGGTCTTTGCCCAAAATATGTCACATTGTCTGTAGGTACTGTAGATACCTACTTCTTTGAATACGATAGTACCTTTCATAATTATTTGAATAATTTGTTGTGTATTTCCAGCCAAGAGCAAAAAAACCCGACGAGGAAACTCCTAAAGACCAAGGCGCACCGCGGACAGCCGATGAGATCCTGGCAGAAGGTGGCTGCAAGTTCCCCGACGGCCCCTTGCCCAACGGCAAGGAGGTGCATCCGTCCATACATTCGCACGGCGAGCAGAGATGCGTCACTTGCAGATGCAAGGTAATAATATTGAAAATCTATCAAAAGCCTAACAACGTACGAATTCTTAGACATCCTTTTTAGAATTGCGAAAATGTGAAGGGAGTTGACAAACTTGACGAAGTCAAAACCCAAATAGCAACAGATCACACCTGGTCTAGTAGCATTAAATTCTTTTACATCACTCATGCTCTGAAAGTTGGTCATTGTTAGCTGTGGGTGTAAGTAAATTTAAAAATAGAATAAGGCGCATTGCATTCATAATATACTAAAGTTAATTACAACCTCCATGACAAATCCATATTTCTATTTCAAATAAAAGAGGTTACATTTATAAATGCTAAAATTAAATACAACCTCCATGACAAATCCTTCTTTCTATTTAAATTAAAAGAGGTTATATTCGCAAATTCTAAAATTAAATACAACCTCCATGAGAAATATTTTTTCATATTTTAATAAAAAGGCCAAGTTTAATAGTGAAAAAGGATACCGGGAATGCAAGTTTTCTTTTTACCAACAAACTGTTATAAATACTCTTTTCATATCCTCCCATTTGTGATAAAGTTATGCGTGAAACTCGGGTGTAAGCGATCAATAGCACCCTTGACTCTTAGCGTCCTTGCTCGCTTTTACTAGCTTGTACGCCAAAATATCTGGGGTGAAATTGATCACTTATGCCCCTTGTATAACAATCTACTATTGAACATGGCTATTTACACCCTTTGATCGAATAAAAATGTAGATACCTCCCGTTCGATTCTGCTAGTGGAACTGACTCAATTTTCCACATTTCATATACTTACTTTCTAGCATTTATGATTTTTGCCTTTATCACAACGAGGAACTGCATAAATACTTGAAAATGGCCACAGCGAGGGAAGAGATTAAACTTATGGAAAAATCGTACAAAGTCAGACCATCGAAGCATCCTAATCAACTAGCTGTGAAGCTCTTCGATCGAAACCAGCAAAACCGTCTTAAGCGCCACAACATACTAGAACTGAGTGATTGTGGTCAAACGAATTCTATCCCATTAAAAAAAAACTGAGTGACAGAAACTAGTTTCTCCAAATGTGCAATACTCAATAAAGTCCAGCACAGCACGCCAATTATGCTCTCCAAATATCTGCTTATAGCCAAAGGCTGATCGTAGATGAAAAAAAAATGTTTTTTGCCTTCCTACAACATCGCTATCTTATCTCTCCAGGACGGCGAAGTAACGTGCGTCCGCAAGCGCTGCGGACGGGCATCCTGTCAGAAGCGACGGCGCGTCGACTCGTGCTGCGCGTGCGCTCGCCACAGACGCCAGCGCCCCGCCGTCCCCCGCCACCCGCCCCCCAGCTGAGCGCAGCCGCTGCAGTAGCGGTACGCAGAAGTCACTGCAGTTTAATAATACGCGACTGGTTGCAGTGCCTAGCTCACCACGCCTGTTCCAGGGTACTGAAACTCAACAGTTCGAGTGGTTCAGGAGGTACACAGCTCAGTTTAATGGAAGCCACACGCTAGGTTACAAGGTTAACGCTGCTGATTATCTAACTGCACTTTAAGTTTACCAACGTCGCACGAAAAAGAAATTTCTTCCAGCTATTGCTACACACTTCTGCGTCTGTTTGAAAAACTGCAGTGTTGGTGCAACATAACTCACAAACTGTGGTACGCAGTTGAGCACATTAGGTTCTACAATAATATAACATGAAGCGGTTGCAACCGCGCTTAGCAATGAACTGTCATTTTAGGCGATGCCTCCTTTCCGATTGAGATTCGTTTAGTCACTTGCGACAGAAGCAGTTCCATGGATTTCGGGTTGGCTTAGCTTCTAAAAAGAGCCAACTTTAAAATTTTAAGAACGCTTAAACCGATCATCTCAACAATTATTCTTTCTAAATTTTTTGAGTACTTTCTTTCGGACTCTGGACAGTATCCTGCTCTTTTTAGAAGTATTTGGTATTTAGGTGTGGTATCGCCCGACCCGTCTATACCCAGACTGTGTAGGCTAAGAGTGACTCGCTCTATAGACTGACGTATTTTATGTACTCGTGCGATTCGAATGTGTTTCTTTCTAGTTTTTAGGTTGCATCGGGTGTTAGATTTTGACTGATCGAAAGACTAGTATTAGCTCTGTAACTTTATCATTTTTGATCTAGGTACTACTAAAATCATCGTGAATTACAACATCAAGTTATTTTACATCTGCTTAAACACATTAACATCTAGTTTTTATGGCTCGTGGCCACTCTAATTTAGTATTTCTAATTTGTCATTACCTTATTACTTTACTTAAAGTTTAGTTTTCAAGTTTACTAGTCTTTCGACCTGTTTCCATTTCACCTGATCGGTTAGTAGGTGGTAAGAACGGTCGGCCGCGCGACGGCAGGGATCGATTGGAATAGCTTTACTATTGATGACGTTGAATATATCTACCCACCGGTATTTTAATTGGTATTATGAGATAACACGAAATTTTATAGGCGCATTATCATCCGATATTACTCAAATCTGAAGGACCAAATTACTGCTTTAAAGATTTTTGTGTCTCATTGAAGTTGATTATTTGGAATTTAAGAATATAATTTGGTTCTATCAGAACTTGATCCACTGATTAGTGTTTAGTGCTCGATCGCTCGGGCGAGGGATAATAAAAGGTGCGAGCGCGGTCGATAAAGATGTGCCATATTTTCTTAAATGTAAATATAAATTATATTAATTACTTATATGCATATTTATTAACGGTTCTATTGTAATGATAGACACGCACCTGTAGGTATTGTGATCCATCACAGAACACATTGTATTGGTCGCCTTGTTTGTGCATTTGCTTTTAGTTTTGTATCTTTGTTTAGTACCATACAATTGTAACCTAACTGAATCGTTTATTACCTACATTATAATTTAGTTCTATGTTTAAACCTGTGTCGAAATACATATATTTAAATATAACTTTACTTAGACAGAAAATGATTACAAAGATGAGTTACTGCCTCAGGGGCCTTAACTAGGCTCACTCCTTATGAGTGTGGATCACGCTTCACGTCAATACATTTTTGTAAGATTGTAGTGTTACGTTTAATGTTTCATGCGACGAGTTCAAGAAATTTAACTATATTTGTTGTAGCTTATATTTGTAATCGAGTTTTAGTTATGACAATAGAATTGTCATAGAAATGAATTTGTAAATAGTAAGATATTTCGTTATAGATACTTTACGTTTTAACATTGTATACTTAATATTACGGATTATACCGTTAATATAAATCACGATTATATTAATTTAGGTAAGTTTATGCAAATTTGGTGACTAGTTTTGTTTAATTACTAGTTTATCGGTTTAGGTAAGTAATTAAGAAAGCTAGTCCAAATATATCGATGTGATGGAAATGAATGCCATGTAGCTAGCGATACTTCGAGTATAGGAATCCGTTCATTCGTGGATACGACGGGCCTCGTCGATGGATGTGAAAATTTAAAGGTATTATTAGGAATGTAAGCTGCGTTTTCAGAGTTGTTTAGATGAGGCCCAATAAACATTTTATTTATTCGTGTACTACATGACTTTCTAGAGATATGAACGTTTTCTCAAGAAATATTGCCAAAAAATTTAATCTTGTTAATAAATTTTTCGCGTTTCGTTGTGGGTTCTAGTCCATCAAAATATGTGAGGAGTTTGTATCTATAGTTATATATTGGCTATATACGTCGTACGTTCGACGCGGCAGAAACTTATTTACAAAAGTTTTATTGATTTTAATATTTTTTTGTATGATCTAACAATAGGAAAGTAATCATCTATGGCTTGCGAATAACATAAACTAATGGCCTTAAAGAATACCATGAACTCGCTTGTATTGCATTGTTTTTTCTATTTAATAAAACATTATTCCAGTCCAATATTAAATAATATTACTAAATTATAATCATTAGAATTATAATTTTATTAAAAATCTTGTATCCTAAAATATTTCGAGAGATGAAAAAATACCCATTATGTAGATGAACCAGTAAATAGTTTATAAATTATCATACAGTTAATTGAATAAACGACTTGTGAACACATATATTGTTTTTGAGAACCCCATCCTCATTTAATTACTCCGGCTCAATCACACTAATATTATAAATTCAAATGTTTGGATGTTTGTTTGTTACTCAATCTCGTCATAACGGCTAAACCGATAACGATGAAATTTAGTATGTACGTAGATTATAACCTGGATTAACACATATACTACTTTTTGTTGACAAACAATGCGTGAGAAGGCGCTGGTGAAAGCTAGAGTTATAAAGGTATGCTCCATATCTTAGTTTTTTTCACTCTGTATTCTTTGATGTCTCATAGTGATGATTTTTTTAAATGCACCAGTGCATCTGTCATGGCGTCAGCTACAACATCCACAACTTCTATCGTAGAGTTGATTCCCATTATTCCAATTCGTAGAGCTTTACCTGCCGTCGGACCCAAGCCTCCGAATATAAGGATATTGTGCCTGAAACAATAAAAAAAATCAAGACCGTACATAAAAATAGCATGGAAAATATCTATATACATATATATAAAACAAAGTCGGGTTAGTTACACCATTCACTCAAGTACGGCGGGACCGATTTTGATGATCTTTGATTTGTTGGATTTGTCTTCACCCCGAATAGCACAAAAATATTGGAGAAACTCACGCAAAAAAAAAATTATGACGAAAATTCATTTTCTCATACATAGATGTAGCTAATGATGGCCGATTGACAATTCAACCAGCGACGTACATTGGCAGCCCGCGTCATATGTATGTCAAGACGGTACGAAGTTTGGCGGGTCAGCTAGTAGCATCATAAAATAAGCTTAAAGGTCTCTATAGAGAGATACAAAAAAATATTATTAAGGCAAGTAATCGAATGTCTGATACAAAGGTATTTGACGAGATTGCAACATATGTTTTTTTTAACTGTAAATGTGTATTTTGGTTTGGCCACAATCTCACCTGATAGTAAGCGATGATATGGTCTAAGATACAGCACAAAGATCTAGAAGAAACTTATTTAAGAGGCCCGGAATTTTTTGTTTAGAGAAAACAGACGAGCGACGCTAGTGTTCCATACCTTAGCTAACCATAATAAATTAACCTTACCTTGATCTGATATATCGCACAACCTCCATATAATCATAACCTTTGGGAAGAATTATCGTCGTAACCGTTGCCAGACGATCTTCAGGCTTCGGCACCATAAATTGGAAGTTTAGAGCTTGAAGGCGTCTATGGAAATGGGCGGTAACAGCTGCGTGACGGGCCCAAGCAGCGGGCAAAGTCTCTTTGGAAACTTCTTTGATGCAAGCACGAAGGGCCCAGATCAATGGCGGACTCAAAGTATGGTGGTAACTAAATAATAAAAAAAACACTTTATCAGGATGAAATACTTTATACATATGTTTTTGGGTGTTTTCTTGTAATAATAAATAAATTAAGTTGTATATCAGTCATTTGGTGTCCATAACACAGGCATTGGTTATTTTTGGGCTAGATGATGCTGTGTGAAAATGTCCATCATTGTTTAATAAATTATTATTACTAAAAAGGATCATAAATCATTTATTCATTTGCAAACATGGGTAAATATGCATTACAACAGGTATAAATAATAGTAATTTAGGTTGCAGACAGGTTTTACCATATTAGTTGGCATGCAAATGCAGTTAATGTAATGTTATGTTGGTTCTCGTACTTACGATCTAGTGTTTCCAAAGCAATTCCATTGCTGTGCCAGTAATTTTATATCGAAATAAAATGGCGGAAGGTGTTTTCTGTTGTTTATCTTGAGTCTGAAATACCAAGTTTTATTCGTTCAGTCCAAGTTTGAACAACAGTTCTTTTACCTTTAGGCACCATAGTGATCCATCTACAATCCAAACCCGGTTACTTAAACAATCGTCATTTGGCCCGGAATATAACACAATCCAATACTGCACCCAAATCACACTAATATTATAAATGAGAAAGTTTGTATGTTTGTTTGTTACTCAATCACGTCGTAACGGCTAAACTGATTCCGAATAAATTTGGTATGTAGGTAGGTACGTAGATTATACCCAGGATTAACACAACACTTTTTGTTGGCTAGTAATTCATAATTTAAGTCCACTTTCGATCGCGAAACCATCTTATAGGTAATTGGAAAGCCGATCATATAAAGTTTGTTGTAAGTCGTCGATTGCAGGTCGCACTAAATCTGTCACTCTGGAAATATATGGTGCCGGTGTCAATAGGCAACGGTGACCGCTTACCATCAGGTGGGCCGTAAGCCTCTTTCCCCACAAAAACGATAAAAAAAATGTGAGTCCTATGTTCAGCGGACGACGTACTATGGTTAATCTGATGACTTGATGGCGTATTGGTCATCACATTTCGCATCAAGGGAGTCGACAAACATTAGGATGAAATGAAACTCTAAATTTAATTACGGAAAATTAACTTCAGTTCTTTTCAAAAGAAGGACTTACTCTGCTCTTTCACTAAACGCGACAGGTGATATACCAGCAGGACCACTGAGTGCCTTTTGAGTAGACGTATAAACGCCGTCCACTCCCCACTCGTCCATAAAAAATGGCACTCCGACAAGGGATACTACTGTGTCTACTATAAGAAGGGCGCCGTACCTGAAAAGTAATGTGAAAATGTAGAAATAACATGGTGTTAACATGCGAAAGGGATAGGAACCTTAGCCAAGCTTAGTTGCAATTTTACATAATTGGTTTCAACAATGTACTAACATGCCAAAGAATCATACGCAACTATCTCTATAAAACCGTCTATAAAAGTACTACTGTATTATCTATATTATTTCTAATTAAAATGGAGTGCAACGAAAGTTACGTAAGTACAAGGTATGTAAAGGACGATCAAAGACGGGGAAGGATCGAATCTAGATTTGAAATGTATTAGGTAGTTATAAGATCGAATCAGATTCAAATGTTAACAGGTAGCTAAGATTGTAACAGTTTAAACTTGTAAAGGTCAAAAGAGTGAGATAGCTACATGTAAGTCCCCGTCTAACTTTGCTGGAAACTTCGATGTATTAAGAATTGTATAACATGATTTGTGAAAGCGTGAATTACGATCCCCGCACCATGGCTAGGGCGAGGAGTAGTTTTGTATAAAGATAGACCGTTTTCAAGCAGAAATTTGTGATCATTCAAGAACGCGATTTATACCTTGTAAACTAGCAACTAAGAAGAAAAATAAATACAGTCCACTTTTGCACCGAGTCTATCAATGAAGCCTGGGTAGGACCTCTACAAGTTTTGGTCCTACGAGCCGGATAAGCCGTTCCTAAAAGTTTTGGTCCTCCGACCCGGATAAGCCGTTCCTGCGACGACCGGACCAGTTGTTCCTGCGGAGCCGGCAAGACCCGCTCCACTGGGTGTCAAGAAACAGTTACATCGTATAACCACTGAAGAGACGGCGCGGGCTTGAAGATCACCCAACGATGCGACGAGCATCGTTGTCAAGACCGGCGCAAGGGCACGGGGTGCCTGAAGATCACCCAACGGTGCGACGTGCGACGTTGTCAAGACCGGCGCAAGGGCACGGGGTGCCTGAAGATAAGCCCGCGTCCGTTGAAGACAACCGAACGAGGACGTCACCCGAAGAGTGAAGACCCCCCACCCCCTCACGTGGCTGGTCCACGGCCCGTTTATTCCGGCCACCTAACGGTGCCAAACGGTCGGAATAGCGGGTAAACGCCTTAGGGCGGTTTTAGTGTTAGTGTTAGGGACCGCTAGGTAGGTAGGGGCATCAAGTGCTGAAGAAGATGACCACCAGGAGCCCACCAGTGACGAGGGGGAAGAAGGCTGCACTTCGCGTCTACGAAGACTACCCCGCGTCCCCGTCCGAGCCCGCGCTTCCGAATGCTCCCGTTGAGCCGCGACCCGCCGAAGCGGGACCCTTCTCCGCTCGCGTAGCGTCAGAGACGACCGCGCCCGCGCCCGCGACCGAGGTAGCACCGCGAGTGACCACACACGCCGAGCCCGAACGCCGGCGTGCCCCGTCCGTCCGCTCGCAACGCTCCACCGCCAGCGCGATAGCAAGGATACGGCAAATTGAATTTGAAGCTGAAGAACGACTGGCCGAGATTAAGAGGCAAGAGCTCCATATTCAAGCGGAACTTATAAGGAAGAGGTTGATTGCCGAAGTCGCTACAATACGGGAAGAAGATGAACAAGAAAGCATCCAGGGCACGGGTGCACGGAACGGAGCCCTAGACACAGAACACAGAATAGAGGACTGGCTCCAACGCCATCATAAACGGGGGGAGCCAGAACAACTGCGAGACAGATCACTCACGCCGGACCGAACGCGAGACAGAGGGATTGATCGGTTAACGGAAGCCATAGAGAAGATGGCTCACCGTAGACCACCTCCGAGACAGACGTACGACCTACCTGTATTCGGAGGTGCTGCGGGGGATTGGCTACCGTTCAAGGCAGCCATGAAGGAATCGACGACCATCCACAAGATCTCATCGGCTGAGAATCTAGCGAGGCTTAGAACATGCCTGAAAGGCGAAGCCCGTCAAGCAGTGTCGGCTTTGTTATACACTGCAACCGAACCGGCAGTTATAATGAAGACTTTGGAGCAGTGTTACGGTCGCCCAGAGATGATTATAGACAACGCGTTAGAAGAGATTAAGAAGCTACCGCGACTGGGCGCGACCGCAGGCGAATTAAACGCTTTCGCCATCAAACTACAGAACGTAGTAACCGCCATCTCTTGTATGGACCAACGCGGCTACCTGCAGAACCCGATGTTTGCGCGACAGGTAGCCGAGAAGTTGACACCGCACATCCGATCAAAATGGTGCGACTATGCAGAGGAATTTGGCAGCATCAATGAACCAGAAATATTGACGCTGTCCCAGTTCCTGATGAGAGAGGCAGATCGCGCAATGCGATACGCGTATACAGCTACGCCTTCGCAGAGCACCTCAAAGGCCCGACCTACAGAGCAGCGACCCAGGGTGAACGAACGAAATCGTGGGTCGGTGTACGCTACACAGAACGCGGCATCGGAGAAGGAAGCCTCAACGAGTAAGAACGCAGCAACGGACAAGAACGAGTGCCGTTGCTGCGGGGGCGACCATAGAACCGTCGAGTGTAGAAAGCTCACGGCGATGCCAGTAGACAAGAGATGGGAATGGGCCAAAGAGACAGGCATATGTTTTCGCTGTCTGAACAGCAAGCATAGACGCTTTATGTGCAAGAGCAAGCGATGCGGAGTGGGTGAATGCACACGTCCGCATCACGCACTGTTACATGCGCCGAAAATAAGGAACGAGGGTGCCAGTGAGCAGGGCCAGACCGAAGAATCAGCCATCACTGCATCTGCGCATGTAACAGCAAGGAATCAAGTCCTACTGAAGGTGTGTCCAGTCGTGATTAAGGGCAGTAACGGCATGGAAATAAATACGTATGCGTTACTGGACGAAGGATCAACGATAACTCTGATCGATGAAGAGATCGCCGCGATGATCGGAACGGAAGGCCCGACAAAAGCCTTGAACATCGTGGGGGCTACGACTAGTCAGAGGGAACCCGAGAGCCGGGTAGTGGATATCGTGATCCGAGGACACAAGTCGGACTCACATCGGATCACAGCGCGCACTGTGAAGAACCTGACCTTAGGAAATCAACTCGTCAGTACCGATGTGTTAAAATACGCGCACTTAAGGAAACTCCGTCCAGAAGCCGTGTGCTATGCGTCAGCGAAGCCACGCATACTCATCGGGGCCGACAACTGGCATCTTATTGTGACGAGGAAGCTTCTGACAGGGAAGAGAACCCAGCCAGCTGCATCACTAACGCAGCTGGGATGGGTTATCCATGGATCAATCCCCAGGAGCACAATAAGACAGCAGGAGACGGTACTACACGTCCATACGTGCCAAGGTGTCCAGAACGGACATACTTTGAACGACCAAGACGAGGAATTAAGCAAGCTCGTGAAAGCACACTTTGAGATAGATGCTTTGGGCGTTTCAATTAAAAGAAAGCCAAACGCAAAGGATGAGCGGGCTCAAAGCATTTTCGACAGAACAGCGAGACGAGTGAACGGTCGTTTTGAAGTGGGACTACTTTGGGCCAGCGATGAGGTGAAGATGCCGCCCAGCTACGACATGGCCATACGACGCTTACATGGGACCGAACGTAAGATGGACAGATCGCCGGAGTTTAGAAGTGCATACACCGCGCAAGTGGAGAAGCTGCTAGAAAAGGGATATGCAGAAAAAAGCGAGGAGGAACAGAGTCAGAACGAACGTCTCTGGTTTCTCCCTCACTTCGCGGTGACAAACCCCAACAAGCCGGGGAAGTTTAGAATGGTTTTCGATGCAGCCGCGCGCGCTAATGGAACATGTCTCAACGACGCGCTGCTGGACGGACCAGATCTACTACAGACATTACATGGCGTCTTGTTTCGCTTCAGAACGAAGCCGATCGCGGTCACTGCGGACATTCGGGACATGTTCCTGAGGGTGACCATAAGACAAGAGGACCGTACAGCCCAACACTTTCTATGGCGCGGCGACAACCGAACAGATCCACCGCAGAAGTACATGATGAAGTCCATGATATTCGGAGCGAGAAGTTCTCCATTTCTGGCTCATAGCGTCAGGAACAGGAACGCGAAAGATCACGAGCGGACACACCCGCTAGCGTTTGACGCTATAACTCAGAACCACTACATGGACGACTGGGTGGACAGCTTTGAAACGGAAGAGATAGCCGCCAGAGCTATAGCACAAGTGCAAGAGGTGCATCAACAAGCGGGTTTTGAACTTGCAAGCTGGAGCGCAAACCGTGAAGGCTTACTGGATAGTATTACCCCGGAGAACCGAGCGCATGCACCAAAAGAGCTAGCGGCCAATGCATATGTATATGGAAATCATAAGGCTGAGCGGTAGGATCAACGCCGCTACAGTACCGGATCACCTGAAGGATCCACCCATTCTGGACGGAGCGCACCGCTTATCACGTCTACTGATCAGGCGGGAACATGAGAAGAATAAGCACGCGGGCAGAGAACAGATCGTGAATAATCTGCGCCAGCGATTTTGGATACTGCGGTTGCGTCCGGCGGTCAGAACGGTTCTGAACGATTGTACGCTGTGTATGATAAGGAGAGCGAACCCAAAGAAGCCAGTAAAGGGTGACTTGCCGAGGATTCGCCTAGAGATGAACACGAGGCCCTTCACTAACTGCGGCATCGATTGTTTCGGCCCTATGTGGGTGGCGATCGGGCGGCGCCGTGAGAAGCGATGGGGCATGCTCTTTACGTGTTTAGTAACGAGAGCTATACACGTGGAGCTTATAGCGAGTCTCAGCACCGACTCGGCTATTATGGCTATCAGGCGAATGGCTGCCCGACGGGGGACTCCTCGTACAATCGTATCGGACAACGGAACTAACTTCCACGGATCGGAAGTGGAACTAAGAAAGGCGTACGAAGAATGGCTCCCAGGCCTAAAAGAGTACGCACTCAAACAGCGGATCGAGTGGCGGTACATCGACCCTGGTGCACCAAACCAGGGGGGAGCCTGGGAGCGAATGATAAAAACGGTGAAGAGAGCCCTAGCCATCACCTTAAATGAACGTGCCCCGCGAGAAGAGGTATTGAATACGCTAATGACAGAAATCGAGCACACCGTAAACTCGCGGCCTTTAACGCATGTACCCGTGGACCCAGAGGAAAAGGAAGCTTTAACGCCGAACCACTTTTTATTGGGGACGGCAGTAGGTTTGCCATATGTGGGAGACTGCGACGAAGCCGACAGAAGGACGTGGCGCGCCGCACAAGCTCTGGCAAACTCCTTTTGGAAGCGCTGGATCGACGAGTACTTGCCTACGTTGGCGCCGCGAGGTGACGTCAGAAGACAGCAAGAGAATGTCAAAGAAGGGGACGTCGTCATAATCGCGGACGGTTTGCTACCTCGGAACGTATGGCCGCGGGGCCAGATCGAGCGCGTGATTACGGGTCCGGACGGAGTAGTTCGGAGCGCTGAGGTGCGGACGCGGGGAGGCGTTTTCCGGAGGCCAGTGAGAAGGTTGATCGTCCTCCCGATTGAATAAGAAGGCTGCGAGGATCTGCGCCGGGGGGAGACTGTAAAGGACGATCAAAGACGGGGAAGGATCGAATCTAGATTTGAAATGTATTAGGTAGTTATAAGATCGAATCAGATTCAAATGTTAACAGGTAGCTAAGATTGTAACAGTTTAAACTTGTAAAGGTCAAAAGAGTGAGATAGCTACATGTAAGTCCCCGTCTAACTTTGCTGGAAACTTCGATGTATTAAGAATTGTATAACATGATTTGTGAAAGCGTGAATTACGATCCCCGCACCATGGCTAGGGCGAGGAGTAGTTTTGTATAAAGATAGACCGTTTTCAAGCAGAAATTTGTGATCATTCAAGAACGCGATTTATACCTTGTAAACTAGCAACTAAGAAGAAAAATAAATACAGTCCACTTTTGCACCGAGTCTATCAATGAAGCCTGGGTAGGACCTCTACAAGGTAAGTATTTTTAATAATTCTTAGCACAATAATTAAAATAATTCCAGAGAAAAATTGCTGTAGTCTAATTATTACAAACGTGATATTATTTTTATAGCATAAGCCTCGCTAATTGCCGCCGTTAAAATATTTGCTTTGACTTGTCTCGTGGCGTATAAAATTAATGTTTTTGGAATTTCAAGCTGTCTTCTTCAACTTTCTCCGGAATTTTTCTACTGCATGCTAATTGCAGAGCCCTTTACAGGATGGAATGAAAGAGTTCTCAAGCTCGAATGTATTTAAAGCCCTTGGCATGAGTTTCATACGAATTATGCAGTCGATTTGTAGTTCTAACTTCGGCAGTTCAAGTAGGCACGGAACTTGTCGATCGACAAGTTTAATTGACGTTTAAATTCGACAAAAACGTTACTCGAGAAATTTGCGAAATTAACCTTTTTGTAGAATTAAATCAAACAAAAAAAAATGTTTGTAGAATCAACTCGTCGATCGACAAGTATTGCATGATTACGAATAAACAAAACAAATAATACTGGACTTTCACACAGCGCTATCTAGCCCCAAACTAAGTCAAGCTTGTGTAATGGGAACCAGATAACTGATACAATACTTATATAGGTACTTTTTTTTGTAAATATATACTTAAATATTATTAGATACTAAAATATATAGAAAAACACCTAGACCCGGGACAAATAACTGTAGATCCTACAAACATTTGTTCCGCGACGGGAATCGAACCCGCAATTTCCTACGTCTTAGCCGGCTCTTCACCCACAGCGCCACGGAAGTCGTCATAGCACATAATTTACTTATATTATAACGATGATCGCAGTTAATAAAATAAAAACGTTCGGTTAACATGACTTATTGTGTAACGAAGATGCCCTGTATGGAATTAGGTAGTTTATGGTCAGACAGAGCTTGTTTGATTTGTCGATAGATTTGCAGTCGATCTGATAGCGCCAAATCTCATGCTGAGAGTACAATTTGGATTTAATTTAATGCCAAGTCACGAGCGAAAGAGATAGCAAATGTAATTAAATTGTTCGACTCTCGTATCTCGGTCTCGGTATTCTTGAGGAAATCAACGTTTTTCTGTAGAATTTCGCTGTTTTTTTTACTTTACGAACAGAGCTTTTGTAAGTAATGGTTCTGACATAACAACTGAGGAAACTATTATCCTTCGTTCTTATGTTTAGGGTTCCGGATCAAAATTGTAAAAACGGAACCCTCATAGTCCGTCTGACCGTCCGTCCATCTGTCCATCTATCACATATGATTTATCTTAGCAACTACTGAACCTAATCAGCTTGAAATTTGAAAAGTTACGAATAACACTGACCTTCCTTTATTGCAAGCAAAAACATTAAAAATAAACCCCCACTCAACTGCGGGTGGCGCCATACGAAAACAGGCGACAAAAACCGGAAAGAGCCGAGTTTGCACCTTACTACGACAATGCGGAAGCGCTGTATATCTCAATAAGTTAGTATATAACTCAATAAGTCTCAATAAGTAAGGTTTCAAATAGGTTAGGTACATAATAAGCAATTTTTATTTAAGGAAAAATTCTTATATTTTCATTTGTTGGCGTAAAGAGTCAAAATGGTGGGAGTCAAATTTCAAAGAGGCATGAGAGAGTTACTAGGTCAAGGTCAAGGGTATCAAAGAGATTTACAAATTCCAAATTTTTTTTCTGTTTTTTTTTGTATAGTTTTAGAATTATGATGCAAAATGTCGAAAAACTACCGTTCTCACCCTTATCTCCAAAGTTTGCCAAGTAAAAATGTTAATTTAATATGATTGATATATATGCAAAGATTACAGGAAAATTATAACGAAGTGTCTATCCAGAACAGTTTTTTAGATATCTGTCTTGAAAGTTTTCTTGGTTTACCGGTCACATAACTAGATGACGCTGCATAATTAACATAAATAAACATATGTAGGTTCCGAACCCTCTTTGTGCAAGTCTTACTCGTACTCGACTGGTCTTGTTTTTCTACTTTATAATTTGAAAGGAAAGTTTTCTCGGCTTATGAATTTGTAATCGAACTGCGAAGTATAAAATGAGTTAAATTAATTTAATTAAATTAAAGTAAAAAAATAAAGCTAAATATAAAGTATGGAAAGTGAACAATTTGTGATTTTAGAATAGAATTTTCAAAAAATTAATCTATACAGTCTGTCACCGCATTCACGACATTAATTTAAAACACATATGCAGAAACGTATTAACTGAGTTTAGAGATTGGCTTGAATATTTATCCAGTAATCGGTACATTTTCAATATACATATTATCCATATTAGGACAACTTTTATTTTAAGAGATAATTTTTTTTAAGACTTACTTAAACATAAAATACAACTAAACCTATATACAAAGCAAACTATATATAAAACCCTAATCTAACAAGCCGCTGCCAGTGGGAAGCGTGCCCAGAATGCTGGCCGCATTGCCACGTTGAATGGCAATGCTTAAACGTTGGCCAAAATACTGGCCAGCATTTTGGTCACGCGTCGCCTCGACCAGGCGTTTTGAAAGTTCATTATAAATTTTGTGGGCGCTCGGTCCCCACGGTCCAAGGGTCTCAACCCCAAAAGGCTCAAATATAAAGCATGTGTTTAAACTACTATATTTGCGCCTTTTGAGGTTTTCCGCCGATTCAGCCGCCGCACCAGCCTTATTTTGTGTTCCGGAAAGATGTGACGGTGCTAAAGTGTCAACACAAGTGGCGTCCCACACTAAATGCCATCCCATCTTCCACGGAATTAGTGTCATTCCGTCAGGTCTTTTACCATCGTCACGCACGAGACCACTTGGTTCCAAAATGGCGGCGCAGTAGGCGGTGGTAAAAGCTCGACGTATGACATCATTGAGACTGGCGTGGCGGGGAATTCTCCCCACGCTTCTTACACAGGAAAGACCGTGGTGGCCGAGCTGGTCGACGGCAGTACCGCATTGGCAACGGTGTGGGGCACAACATGGTGCTCCCAGGCGAAGAGATGCTGCAATGCGAAAAGCTGAAGAGTCAATTAAAGTACCTATATTGCGTGAAGGGAGAGCCTGTAACCACAGTCCTGATTCCCACTCAGAAACGGCTAGAAGGCGGGCACGATCTGACGAGCTGGTACACGTTTGAAATAGTTGATTCCGTGTTTGCTCGCTAATCGGCCCGTCCCATAACCTCTGAGATTTCAATATCTTTGGGAAATCAGAATTGGGGCAGGCTGGGGACCACGCATCTCTGGCTTCGTTCATTTGCGATATTACAAAATCTCGATCATCCGGAATCGAGGCCAAAAGGATCTTACGTGTTAAATTTAGGGTGCTATGAACGGATGACAGAAATGCGGGGAGAGCCACACTCGAAACTGATCGGATACCCAGACCTCCTAAACGCACCGGTAATGAAGCCTGCACCCATGCCCTCTCATCCAAATTTATGTTCAAAACAGACGCCAAAGTATTTTTGACGATGCTGTCTAAACTCTGTAAAATATCATTATGTTTCCAGAGCTGACAACATCGAACTGTATAAGTAAATTTTGGGACAAAAAGACAAAATTTTATAATAGTGAAAGCCATGTGTGTGTTAATTTTTAGCAAACGATCCGAACATTGTATAAAATTTTGAATTTTATCTTCGAAAAAGGAAGGGAAAGACTCGTCTAAGATAGGGGAACCCAATAGACGAAGTGATGATTTATCTACTATTTTAATATTAGGTGCCAAAATATTAAATTTTTGAATAATCAAATCTCTTGCAGGTAATTTTTCTGAAAGAAATAGTTCACATTTTGAAAAATTTAGGTCCAGACCAATTGTATGAAATTCATCAATTAAAACACGAAGATCCTGCAAAACTGTAGTTACATCACCACCCAGAGTACCATCATCCAAATACCAAACATTCAGTTTTGACTGAAGGTGTTGGATGACCGGATGTATGGCAAGACTGAAAATTGCAGGACCGAGTGGGTCACCTTGTTGACATCCAACAGCAGATGAAATTTCGTTGCCGAGATAAGTTAATTTTGAAGGAGATCCATAACATTGCCAAAGAAAATTATATAAATATGGAATTTTATCTTTTACTTGTGATAAGAGGGTTCCTCTATCTACCGAATTGAAAGCATTTTTCACATCAACCTTCAGCAGCACATCACCACAATTTTTATCCAAAAAGGTCCTTACGGAGAGAACGGCGGCTTCACAGCCGCCTCGCGAGCCAAAACCCAGCTGTACGGGTTGGAAAAGATTGCACAGCTGAGCCGCCGATTTGGTACAGCATATTTTGGCTGCGAGCCGGCGATATGTTGTTCCGACAGCTATCGGTCTAATGCCACCGTCCTTCTTTTTCAAAGCACAAAGGTTGGCACCGTAAAGAATATAAGTGATGTTGTCGTTGATGTGCCCGGAAAGCATGAAATTGACGAGGTCCGTCAGGTCCCTCACAAGAGATTCGCCAGCTTCGCCGTTTCCACCGCAAATTAAATCTTTTAAATGTTGCGGTGTTAAGGCATCCAAACCGCCGGCGGAACCACTCCGGAAGGACATGACGGCTGCCGCTACATCCAGACCGGTGACTTCAACGGCTACATCAGATTCTTTCGGTGCCTCGGGTAACTGAAGATCTGCTGCAGGAAGTGGATGCTTCCCAGCTAGAGCTGAGAGGGTTTCTGGAGTAGCAGGGGCTACCGTGTCGCTGGAAAAAAGAATCCGAGCAGCGCCTTTAATGTCGCCATCACTGAGTTTGTTTTCAACTAACTTGTAGGTTCCAGACTCAGTGAACGGTTTTTTACTTAAATTTGAATTTTGATTTGCTGTCGAGTTATTTAACAAAAAAAGAAAAGGCTCTTCCCGAGCACTGTACCTCACACAGTTCTCTTTGACCCGACTGGTCAAAGATTTTTTATTTTTAGCATCTACACTGACGTGAAGTACAGCATACGGGAAATACAACAAATGCTCCCAAGAACTAACTGAATTATGCTTAACAGCTGCCTTAATAGCCTGTGATAAGGCAGTTGCGACAGAGAGGCGAGCACCACGCGGAATACGCTTTAAAATAGGACTACTAATTTTGCGCTGAGATAACGTTTTCCAAAACTGTTGATTATTATCGCCGAAAGCGACTGTGGTGGAACTGCTTAAGACTGGTGCCGAAAGAGGGATCGATGAAATTTTATGGAATTTGCCTTGGTGTATTTTCAGGCCTCTCTGTCCTTCGAAAAAACGTACCTGCGAGCATTCGTTGCACTGCACTAGATTCTGCGACGTAGAGGGACCGGGATCACTAACTTGAACGCATTGCGGCATCTCATGTGGGATATTATTAGGCTTTATCTTATAAATATAAACACTAAAAATTAAAACGACAAGAAAAACACAAAAAAGCATACAAAACAACAAAAATTAAAAGTCACTGAAATAATGTCACAACCAGAGGTGAAGGCGGCGCGCGCATATCATATTATTATTATCCATATTTATTTATAACCATTTTGTTTTGACTTTTTTATTGTTCACTTCACATTTCTTTTTATTATGTTTAGTCGTGAAAACCTATTATTAGCTTTCTTTTATTTACTCTGTTTTATATTATGTATAATTAGCTGTTGGTTTTCCAAATAGATAAATACAATTTTTAACGTAAATCGGCGGCGCCTTTGCGCCGATGCCGCTTAGTCAGTTTAACAGGTACCTACATGATGCATGAATATCAAATATGACACGCAGTATAGGTGAAGAACCAATATTATACTACGAAGGGGATGTTGTCCCTAAAAAATCTTTAATCAAGTTTACTTTATTTAACTAAAATTAAAGCTTAATCGATTTTTAATTGTTATGGAGCAAGCCAGCAAAGAGTTCCAAGGTGTCATTTTATCATCTCATTTTGGCTGCTGTTGAGTGTACCACAGTAGCGTTACATACCCTACTTATACAGATATTTGTTTCGGGTCTGGGTGTTTTTCTATATATTATAATTATGTATTTACAAAAAAAAGGTATATATTCTATCAGTTATCTGGTTCCCATAGTACAAGCTCTGATTAGTTTGGGGCTAGATAGCGCTATGTGAAATGTCCAGCCTTATATATATATATATACACTTACTTATGACACAACTCTCCAAGTCCCTGTAGATTTTGTACCGTGCCGGTCGAAGAGTCTCCGTGTGTGATAAACAAGGCTTGAGGACGATATTTTTTGAGCTCACTTTCCAGTTGTTTAAGGTTGAAAGTCGCATGCATTGGGACTTTGGTGACCACTGCTTTGATTCCTACAATGATGAAAAGGATGTTATACTATGTACGTTTGATATATCTACCGTATACACCGATGTAAAGAACATTGCGTACCGCTTTATTAAGTCTCGAAATAAATCTAAAAGTGCGCATTTTCTATATGAAAATAATTTGTTCTTTTGCGGTGTTAATTTATTACATCATGGCTCTGGCGCAAACGAATTTCTGTCCGTTTTCAGAAGATTAATCACATTCAATGTTACGTGCTACGAAATTGCTCAAACAATTTGTACAAGTATTTAGCGGCTGAATTTTTCAAGCGTTAAGATGGCTTGGATGATTTTGAGGCTGGAAACTCTTTTTTGTGTAAGTAGTTGAAAATAGCCATCATAGTTGAAAGCTATTTTTGTAGATAAACAGAATCTTGCAGAATATGAAACAGGAAGTCCACTGCTGAACATAGGCCTCCCCCGTAGATTTTCAAAGCGACAAATTGTGTGCGAACCTACTGTGGAACCTACCATGTCTTTCGGTAATTCTTAGTGCCCGTTCATCCCAGATCCCTCTAGATGCTATAAGTAGGGTCTCGTTCGGTCCAAGCAGGTTGGTGATCACAGCTTCCATGCCGCTATGTCCTGAACCGCTCATAGCGAGGACCAACTTATTCCGAGTCTGAAAAATGTACTGGATACCGGCACGTATATCATCTATGACCTGAAATATAAAGATTGATAACTATTAAAACGTATCTAAGGGAGTTTCAGTAGTAGTTTTTTAGTAGTTGTTATGAATCATTGAATGATCTCTCATTTGGTCCTAGCTAGGACCAAATGTCTATTAATTTATTTGGTTTGCCAACAGACACGTAACATACATTACTAAGTACTACTTAGGTTTTTTATTAATAATAAAATGAATAAATATTGCTGGACATTTCACACAGCGCTATCTAGCCCCAAACTAAGCAGAGCTTGTACTATGGGAACCAGATAACTGATAGAATACTTACATATATATACATTTTTTTTGTAAATATTATATACTTACAATATATAGAAAAAACATCCAGACCCGGAACAAATGTATGTAGATCATGCAACCCTTTGTTCCGCGGCGGGAATCGAACCCGCTATTGACGTTTTAAACTGATCCTTGTGATTTTATTGAATAAAAATATTTGTCTCTAACTTTAACTTTGCTACTTCCTGCGTTTCAGCCGGCTAAACACCCACTGCGCCACGGAGGCGCCATGGCGTCATACCGCGTGATAAGTTACAGCTAAGAAATGAGCTATAGGAACAGTCTAATGCAATTAGCCCGTGGTTTGTTAACTTTTATTGATAAAATATGAATTTATTCATGTATTATACGTATGTAGAATATGTAGAAAAATAACGCGAAAAATCAAACAAAAATACCAAAGATTTTCATGTTGCAATAAAATTCCGAATGGCTATTCGAATCAAACTTCCATTCCCGTAAGATCAAAGGCAATAAATTCCACATCTGCCACACAAATCTTGGAAGTTTTATTCAAGATGCAACAAACAACCACGGGAGGAGTGGACTCATACGTTTCATGACCGCGCAAGGTCATCCCTGTGATTGCTCAAGAGATAAGCGGCAGAATAAACTTCGGTCGGAGATATTATTTCGCGGATTATTTGAAATTATGTAGCCATTTTCGTGCTAATGGCCGGTTTATAGTCGACTTTAGCGAATTTACAATCATTTGAAATTATCTCCTGAGTCTTAAACAACTTGCGCTTTCCAAAACGCTGAATTGATGCCGCTATAACATTATTATTTCCATTAAGTAGTGTACCTCATCTGACTTTCAACCAAATTGCTTTATGAAAGGATTTGTGGAAGGAAGGTACTTACATTAAAGTATTCATCGCATAGTGGAGAAATAACAGGGTTGCTGTAAGCCTCTACCACTGAAGGCCAGACGTCGCATGGCCCTGGGCCGCATAATAAAGGTTTAACCACTTGACGGTCGTTAATGGCTGGGGCTTGGACCACCAGTTTATCACTCATCATCTTGAAATATTTCACAATCTAAAAAATAATTGAAGGAAATGTTCTCTTAAAAAATATTAGAACAAAGACGAGTTATTGCAAAAACTTGTACCTAGTATTAGAATTTCGTAGAAAACCGTAAAAAAGACAATTTAAAAAGGAAAGAGGCATACATTTCCTCAACTGTGATTATATTAATATATAGAACAATTAAGGCATAACCTGACGTTAGATGTGCTTATAATACAATGAGTCCAGTCAACTCGTCGATCGATACTGTGTCATAATAAATACGAACTCCACGATATTGCTGTATCGAGTGGCTGAGGTTATCGTTACCGTCATCTAACGACATGGAACTAGACCTTGCTATCTACGTGCACCTACTGCTGTCTTCATTACAGTACCTATGGATAACTTGGTCTATTTAAATCCACAAAATTTTATTTTTATTTTATTTATTTATTTTAGGAAAACCATCAGCACATATTAAACACAATAGTTACAGTGAATAGTAATAAACAGGCCATTTAAAGGTCTCCACTGATAGAATCACATTATACTAACAAGCAACAACAAAATAACAAAAGACAAAATCTAACCGAACACTGTACGGGTCACTCACGTTCACGATACCAAATCAGGGGCCTTTCACTCAATTTACAAGTAGATATATTACAAAACTAGTTATCAAAAACTCATCCTCACTCAGTCACACATATCCTAAATCGATCAAAGAAGATATTATTAATTCTGTTTTTAAGAGATGAAATACTGCAGTTGAACAGGTCAGGTCATGATCATTGCTCAATAGATTGAATAATTTACTTGCACGATACACAAACGCATTTTGGCGATAATTCGTAGAAACTACGGGTAGATAAAATAGGTTGCTTCTCCTAAACGTTCTGGTAGGCGCATAAAATTGTATCTTACTAAGGAGTGGCGGGCAATCGACAGCAGAATTAATTATTTTCAATAGGTATAAGATGTCGACAAACTCTCGTCGCAGATAAAGGGGAACAAGGTGTTGCTTGGCACAATTGAGTACATAGTCCGAGTGGTAGGTCCTTGTTTTATAGTTTAGAAAGCGTAAAAATTTCCTTTGTATGGCCTCAAGTCTATCGATGTAAATTTCATAAGCAGGGTTCCACACTTGAGAAGCATATTCTAGATGACACCGAACATAGGTACAATAAAGAATTTTAATAGTTTTTATGTTTTTAAAGTCCTTAGAGGACCTCATTACGAATCCTAAAGCTTTTGATGCTTTTTTTACGAAAATACACTCAAAGAAAGCTTAATTTATTGTCTCAATGAAGGCATTTTTATTTGTTGTATGCATTTCATTTTTTGTTTGTTGTGCGTACTCCCAGGCCGTAACGACTTAATATTTCCTCTTATTTGCATTTGGACGTTAAACGCGCGTCGCTCGCCAAAAACAAGCGAGTGTAATGAAACTTACTCGCGCTTTGACCGACATTTCCAGTAGCAACCGTGAAGTTCGGTTACAGGAATCGGGTTAATGTTTAGATTTAGTGCTAATAGGGTGGTTGTAAATTTGCAACAATGTTCTGGCGCTATCGGATGGCACATTTGGCAAGAGCGCTGCGCCCCGGGCTCGCCGCGGTTGCCAGCCTCGTATATGTCCCACATGCTATCGCTGCTCACTGTGGTTTAACAATTGTTTTATAAGAACCGCTTTTAAATGTACACTCATAAAAGACAGTAATCGTGTCGAGATCAGAGGTGATGCGATAACAAATAAATGCGGGACAGAGATCGAACGGGAGCAATGTTGTGTCGACAAATTGATTCGATTCCCATCGCGACTGTAGACATAGCTTAGAAAGGGAACTGCTAGCACAATCCATTTATGGCAGCGCCCGAGTTTCACGATTATGTTTGCGTCTATGAACTAGCATGAGCAAAGATTGATAACCCAATGTCACAGCTTATATTGGGATCAGATCTACGACCTAAATCTAATAAATGTAGGCGATATGTAATCCACGTGGGATCTACGTATAATTTTGTATTGTGAACATGATTTTTAGGCCCGATGGAAAACTATCCCTTAATGTATTTAGCGACAAAACATATTTAACTTTGACGTAGTTGTATAATTTGACAACTCCTTAAATCATAGTTAACTAAACAAGTAGCTCATAATGTATCATATCCTACTTAAATAGCGTATTCTATATTCTTTTTTGGCAAATTTTATTTACGTAAACATCTTGAATCTTTAAAATTTGAATTTTGTCCTCTAAATCTGAACTTATTTTATCTGATAGTTAAAATTTGACTTGCGAACGACCGTAATAAGGTTATGCACTGTATAGTTAAAGCCTGTACGCGAATCAATGAAATTATTGCTTGGGCTAGATATCCCTTGAGTTAGCTGTATATACATAGATGTAGTATGGAGTCCCGACGGGCTTGGAGACGTAGTAGACAGGAGTCCGTGGAGACGTGGCCTCGCGAAGACTTCCAGAGTGTCATCTTTGGTTGATTCAACAAACCGTGAAACGCTTCGCATAATATTTTCTGGATACTATATTTATCGAAGGTATAAAATTTTATGCGCACTTTTCGTACATCATTCCTATTTCAGCGCTTCGATGCAGCACTATTGTTCTGACATTTGGCACTTCGTAACATTTAGTTTATGACCTTTAACACCAATTCAATAAATTTCGTGTCACATAAAGTTGCTACCGAACCCAGCCACATTATACATTATCATCATTGTATCAGTTGATTTTCTTGGTCACTATAATTTAGGTCAGTGGCCACTTTGAGTATGTCAGGTTGTACAGTAACTTTAAAAATACTTTATTTTTAACAAATTTTACTGTACTTTACTTTTATTTTACTAAACTGTACTCTATAATTTAAAAGTTATAATAATAAAGTGGGCCTTAGAATATACTAGCTGTTGCCAGCTGCTTCGCCGACGTTGTTCTGGGTGCAAAAATACATATATAAACTTTGACATCCCATTTTTATCCCATGGAAACTGATTTATGGGAGTAAGTAGCCTATGTGTTAATCCAGGTTATCTACGTACATTCAAAATTTCATCGAAATCACTTCAGCCGTTTCGACGTGATTAAGTAACAAACAAACAAATTAATAAACAAACATCCAAACTTTTGCATTGATAATATTAGTGTAATTGTATGATAAGGCAGCACAAATGGTAGTAATTTTCGTCACTTACGAGAATTATTTCTGATCTACGACTTTTCTAAATTCGGTTTTTAACATCTCGGGATTAAGATAAGATTTTTAAACATATCGTAGATGGAACAAGCAAATGTCGATCTGATGTTAAGTGGTAACCATCGGCTATAACAAAGCATTATTCCCGTAGAGTATATTGTATATACTGAAACATGCCCTACGATGCCCTGCGTCCATCAACTTGAGGCAAATAAATAAGGCAAAAAATCTAAAAATAGCTGTAAAAAAGGCAGGATAAGAAGATAAGTTAATACAATCAATAAAATTGTTATTATACGATTATACTTACATTAATTGAAGCACAACTATAGTTAATTTGTTCAATTTATCAACGTCTACTCTATTCAAATACGAAAACAAAACTGGATAATTATGTAGCTATGTTTATCATTAGTATACATTCGGATAACTTGTTTGATTAATGTCACAAGTACATACAGGGTGTTCGGTAATATACTGACGATATTCAAGTGACGGTTTCTCAAAACATAAAAAAAGACTTCTAGAAAAAAAACAACTAGGTATATTTTGATAATATACCTAGTTGTTTCATCAACTAGGTATAACAACTAGATATATTTTAATAATATACCTAGTTGTTTCATCAACTAGGTATAACAACTAGATATATTTTAATAATATACCTAGTTGTTTCATCAACTAGGTATAACAACTAGATATATTTTAATAATATACCTAGTTGTTTCATCAACTAGGTATAACAACTAGGTATATTTTGATAATATACCTTGTTGTTTCATTAACTAGGTATAACAACTAGATATATTTTAATAATATACCTAGTTGTTTCATCAACTAGGTATAACAACTAGATATATTTTGATAATATACCTAGTTGTTTCATCAACTAGGTATAACAACTAGATATATTTTAATAATATACCTAGTTGTTTTTGTTTAAAAAAAAAAGAAAGTCGCCTAAGTTTAGGTGATTAATTCGATATAAAACTTAATACAAATTAATACAACTAAAATAAAGGTCGATTTGATATCTCTTTTGGAAATGGCTGCGGGTTTTGGGTTAGAAAGGGACAACAAGAGATAGCTTGAGACTTCACCAATATATCTGTGGTTAGATGGCAAGCATTATGCAATAGCATAACATGAGTGTAATAAAGTGTTGGTTTTGCATGCCAAAATAAATTTCACATTTCTATGATAAACATTTCACAAATTTATTTATTATGCTCATCAAAATAACCCCTTTCATTTTTGTGCGTATATTATCAAACACCCTGTATAATAACTACAAGAAGAGTAACTTGTAATTAGTAATAGAACAATAAAGACCCGATTTTATAAGTATTAAGTAGCTATTGGATCTATAACCATTTTTTTAATCCCGGTAGATGCATTAATAGTCCATAAATATCCATGACGGAACTCATTTTAGAGTGAAGACTTCCAAACTATTGAAACTATGAACACTCTTAAATTCACTGAAATAGTTTTCAAGGTAAGTCAAAACCAAAACGCACGCGTAGTTTGTAAATAAAAAGTAGCCTTATCGAAATCCGTTCAACCGCGACTTGAAAGTGTAACAAACAAAGCCACTTTTGCATATATATATTAAGTAAATATGATAATCTTAAATAACTATATAATACAAAGTCGGATTAGTTACACCATTTATAACTCAAAAACGGCTGGACCGATTTTGATGATCTTTGATTTGTCGGATTTGTCTCCACCCCGAATAGCAGAATAACTATTAAAATATCGAAAAAGTCACGCAAATAAAAATTATGAATAAAGTTAATTTCCTTATTCTACATACATGCAGCCAATGATGGCCGATTGACAATTCTACCGGCGACGTACATTGGCAGCCCGCGTCATATGCATGTCAAGGCGGTACGAAGTTCACCGGGCTAGCTAGTTAAGTATATATTCAATCGTGCCGTATCTTTCTCTTCGATTTACGCTGTTGAGTGTTATTTTATTTATTTATTACAAACTAGCTGACTCGCTCGCGGCTTCGCACGCATGGTTTGTCAATAAAACATTACCTTTCTTCTGCGCAGTTGGGTAAAAAGTAGCCCATGACCCAATCCTGGTCACAATCTTTCTATATACCAACTGTACATAGGGAGTGCATATAAAGAATACCTCATAATTTTAAACCATTACTTTATACCCCCCTCACCCATTTAGGGATGATTTTGTAAAAAAGTTAAAACACGTATTGCTTTAGTTCTTACCAAAAGCCTAAAGATGAGTTTTTAGATCCCTAATTTAAGAAATAATGGATTGCCCATACAAACTTTACTCCTATTTCACCCATGATTATTTTTTGAGAAAAAAAATGCCTATATCCCGTCGAGGATATAATTTATCTCCTTGCCAAATTTCATAACGATCCGTTCAGCCGTTTAGTCGTGAAAAGGTAACAAACTAACAAACAAACAGTGTTACTTTCGCATTTATAATATTAGTATGGACTCCCAGCTTAGAATCTGAAAATACACCCTTTAAATCTATTCAATTCTGTAATCAGAGTGCACTGGCTCTGGCGTTGTTTTGTAACTGAATTAGGGTCATCGCCGGCTGCTAACTTGTTATGGCCTGCTTCTTTGTAATGGGATTAAACGTATTCGTCTGGCGAGTACCAAGCTTTGCTACAATTAGATAGAACTGATGCTCAGTTTTTGGAGTGCCGAAAATCTGATTACTATGATAATTTAATAGTTTTACTAATGAAGTCTATTTTGAAATCAGAATTATTTTATCAGTCATATAACGTTTACGTCGACATGGAGGCTCACGAAGGAGGCTGTGCACAAAATAAGTGTAGCACAGAGAGCCATGGAGCGCGCCATGCTCGGCATCACACTCTTAGATCGAGTTCCCAATACCGAAATTCGCAAGCAGACTAAAGTACAAGACGTCAGCAAGCGAATATTGTGTAACACGTAGTGACGACAGGTGGACTAAGGCACTAACAGAGTGGAGGCCGAGAACTGGCTATCGAAATAGGGGACGTCCACCAGCGATATGGGTCGATGACATCCATAAGACCGTGTGTCGTACGTGGTTCAGACTGGCACAGGATCGGGAAGAGTGGCAGAAACAAGGAGAAGCCTATGCCCAGCAGTGGGTCGACACAGGCTAAGAATGATGATGATGATGATGATAACGTCTGCTGCTAAAGATAGGCCAGCCTGCCCCATAGATTTTCAGAGCGACTTATTAGCTGAGTGATTTAGTAAAATAATATCTGGAACTGGCTCTAAGACCCGATATAAAAAAACTGAGTTGTACCAACAGTATGAGTAAGAATATCACCTTTCTGGTGTTGTAAACTTGATCTGCCCTCGCAACTTTTTTAATAATAATTATTTCTTTTCTTAAGGTAGGACACAGTAGGCTGTGTGAAAAAATAAATGATCCACACATTTATTACTTAACTCAGGTTTTAGGCCTGGCCTAATCTGGCCATAGGCATTACCGGGGCCGAAGACAAAGAGTAAGATTAATTTTATTAACTAGTGGTTCGCCCCGAACTGAGATCTCGCGAGTCTCCGATTAAAACAAAAAATATTATTTGTGATTTTTGACTATCAAAACAGTGCCACGAAATCAATAACCAACTCACTTGACCTACAGTTTCATTCAAATTACAGGTAACGGGAGTTCATGTATTGTGGTTTTTTTTTGGGTACATTTTGCAGTTAATCTGGATTTCAGACTTTTGCCTTTATTTCTTCCTGTTACTAAAGCTACACGCATACCAAATCACAGCATTGTGGGGTCACTGTGAATTTTGTCAAAGTTCAGTTTTTATTATGGCTAATAACTCCAAAAATATAAGAACTTTACTAAAATTAAAAACGGAGGCTAAATGTACTAATAAAGACCTTTCATTTGACGTTCCATTTGACCTAATAGTCTCATTTTCATTTTTTTATCCCTCTTGAAGCTCAATATTCTACAACCCCCCAACATTTTTAGCTCATTTAGTCACACCAAAATTGTACCATCACTACCTACCTATGTATAAAATTTCACGATGATTGGATCAACGCTTCGAAAGTTATATAAAGAAAGTTATAAGTTCAAACAAACATACAAACATAAAACGCCGATTTGCCCAAGTTGTTTAGAGATATCGCTTCGCTCGATCAATAAAAGATAGTTGGAAAACAATATCATATAAACTCATTTACCATATACATAGCAGAGACCACAGTAGAGACCGTCTTATCTAAAACTGAGCGTAATTATTGATTAAAACGGGTATTTATCCCGTATGTACCTTTTCAATAATTGGATTGAACTTCATGATCCTAAGGTTCTCTCTAGTGAACGCCATTATTAAAAGAGAATGGTTCGTGAAGAGATTGAAATCAAGAAATTTCAATCGGGAAGATGGCTATAGACTCTCAGCGTCCTGGAACCCGGTGATTGCTAGGTGTGTGCGTCGTGATCGGTCGTCTCAGTGCGTAGATACGGTTAGTGTAGTGTGCCGTAATATTAACGAGGAAATTTCTAATTCTGAAGACCAAGTGAGGGTAATTGGTGCAGCTTCCCACACTTTCTCGACGGTAGCTCCAAGTACTCCAGTCAACCCGTGACCACGCCTGTTGCAAGACAGCCGAAACGTCGGGATAACAAATAAAAAATGTATATACGCGATAAATACCCGTTTTAATTAATAATTATGTACAGTGATCGCGAAAGTTTGAAAAAACTGAGCACCCCTCTACTGCGTTTACTTGAAGTTGACGAATAGCAAATCATTTCAAAATGAGCCTTGTGACATCTGTGAATAAAGACCTCTCTTGAAGAATTTCTCTTTGACGTAATGAAGTAGAGAGGCGTTCAATTTTAGATCTCTAACATAGTTGAAGGGAAATTGCATTAAACGATAAGGATATATTTAAAGTAATCGTAGGTCACATACAAATATTCAGCAAAACGCTCGTGTGTTACATAATTTATAATTGTAACAAGGGATGTTCCAATGAATCTCGCAAAAATAGACGCACTACCAAACAAATAAGCCTTTAAAATTAAATCCCTTTCTCTCAACGAGTTAATGTCCCAGGAGACTTTTCTCTGGTTTTAATTTCCGGAGCGTTTCCACCGAGGAAATAGTTTGTTGGGCAAACACCCTGTGTACATAAATAGCGGGCGGAAACAGCTCAGTCATTTTAGGCAAACGGCTTGGAAGTCATCCATGTGTGTGTTGTTAGTGAACATCATTGTCACAAAATGGACAGACGACGTGACACTTTTTTTTTTTTTTGTTAACCCAACTTCTTCAGTTCCATTGAGCAGCTTCTATAAAGAGCGTAAATCTGTCCTTAAATTATTAAATTAATTTAGCCCGTAGAGTGTGGGACTTTGAAGGACTAAGGCCACTTCTCATTCCATTTTTCTGTTATTAGCTAATTGGTTATTAATATATGTTTGGTAAGTGTTGATCCTGTTTTAATATAGAAGAGATCAGGATACATTTAATACCCATGACAAAAACAGTACCATAGGAGTCTTATTTTCTTGCCTTACACAGATTATATCTACATAGATGGATGCCCTACATGGGTTACCGAACAATATATTCCCATATATTTGATTCATCTATGACCTTTTATTTAAATATGTTAACGGTTTTATTTCTTTCTTTATTATTCTGCTAGCTGACCAATCCGCAGCTTCGCACGCGTAGTTTTACAATTGTTCAATAAAAAATTACCTTCCTTCTGCGCAGTTGGGTAAAAAGTAGCCTATGTAACCCGGGGATAGTGTAGCTTCTCAGCGGTGAAAGAATTGTTTAAATCGGTCTAGTAGTTTCGGAGCCTATTCAATGCAAACAAACAAACAAACAATAAAATCTTTCCTGTTTATAATATTAGTATAGATTAGACTTGTAGACACACAAGCTGACGGGTCTCCTGATGTTAAGTAATCACCATCGCCTATAAACGCCTGCAACGCTCGCGGTACTTCAGACGCGTCGCAAAATACTATGTAGCCTTGAACTCAGTTAAACGCTTAAACTGAGTTTAGATTTTCAACGGTGAATTTGGCCCTTAATGCCTTATTTACACCTCCCTTCAAGACGTTCATGTTGAAACCTATGGGGAAAGCCTTCGAGGGAAGATCATTTTACATCTTGCAGGTGTATTTCTTTTGCATGGCAACCAACCAATCAATCAATTAGTTATTGAAAATATCGGTTAGATGCAGGTGGTTAGTGTGTAGTTTGAGTTCGTGCATAATCAGCATTTATCGCATGCAATTTTAATCAGCGTTATACGAGTATCATAGAAAAATTAACTTAATGATATGAAATTATTTACAATATTCAACATAACAGCTCTTGCAATGCAATAGAAAATGAATACTAAAATGTCAGATTCAATAAAATTATGCAAGGGATTTATCGCTCAGAAACTTATTAATAATGTAATATGCTTTTTTGTTAATAATATTTGTTTCAAGTTTCTCTTAAACAAGATTGGGAGCATCCATTACAGACTCATATAGGTGGTTACATTATACGTGGAGCCATACAAATCACACTCTGATTAAACAAGGCAGTCTTATTAGGTGGGAAACAAATTATATTATGATGCCGTTTACTCTTAATGTTAATAAAGAGGTCCATCCTTATTAGTTTTAATAAATAACCTGAGTGCCACGGTAAATAAATCTTTCTGATATATAAAACTCTCGTGTCACAGTGTTTGTAACAAAACTCCTCCGAAAGGGCTTGACCGAATCTTATGAATTTTTTTGTGTATATTCGATAGGTATGAGAATCGTAAAGTATTTTTCACCCTCCTACCCCCACCCCCGTTTTTTAATCGCGTGTTTAGTATTTTTGTACGAACAATATCCATGTAATTTAACCGTCGTTCATTGACATGAAGTGTCGCGTCACTTTGACATTTCATTCTGCATTTGATTTCTTTGATAATTTATCTGGCAGAATAATTTTTATTCAGCTAGTTTTATTATAAATAAATGAAACAGACAAACTGCACTAGCTGCCCAATGACAGCTGCAAATATCTGCAGTTGGAGGGAACAAAAGGCAGAAATGGAACACGCTGTATAATTGCGCATAGTTCTAAACTTTTACCGCTTGCACCTTTTGCTGGTTTTGGTTTTCGAAAATATTTTCAGGTGTTTATATGACTTTTAACTTTTATACAACATTGAAGGACAAGTTTTTTGGTAAATATTACTAGCTCTACATATATAATAATTATACAATAATAATTTAGACCATCATTTTTTTTTATTTTGTAAAAAAAAATGATTGAAACTGATTAGGTATAAATTATTTAACCCTTATATATATATATATAGCGATAGACAAACTTGCAATCCCAGAGTTTCACCTAAATAGTACTGCGATCTTCATTACTCTCAGAGTTCCACTGGAACATTTTTTCTTTGAACACTTTTACGGATCTTGTAAACTTTATACTTGGTCCAATTATGAAGAGAAACTTTTAAGGGGTGACTTTGAAGGGCCACTTGATAAGTTTCCTGAGGAAGTATTTTCAAGCAGGTGAAGCGGAGGCAATGTTTTGATTGCAGTTTGGAAAGTGCAGCCGTTTATATTTTATATAAAACTGCGGAAGCCTTTTTAGGTGTGCCATCAAATTTTAGTGGGTTTGGATGTAGTTTAATAGCTAGTTACTTTTCTGAAGTGGAAACTTCTTTAGGCACGTTGGGCAGTTTTTGAGATGGGGAAAAAAACCATTGACCTCGCGACACTGTTACCGTTACCTACACCTCTGTATACAAGTATCTGTAGTGTAGTCTGCTTTTATATCTTGAATACCCAAACAAACACGTAGGTAATTGTACAAGTTTTCACTTCTGTCGGCACTCCCAAAGTGCCACTTTTTCTTATTATAGCTTATACTACCCTACTGGCAAAGGTGATCTTCCATCCATTTACCTATTCATATCCAGGCGAGGGTTTTGGCCTTGACCAGCCCTGATGGCTTACTGCGAGAGGCGTTTGATTCGTCAGAGCCTCGTTCGTTGACCAGCGGGAAGCACGTGAGGTTGACTTAAGGCCTGAGATATATTGGCCCCTTACACCCTTTTAAATCTTTTCATGATTTTAAGAAAGTAAAACCAGCAAAAACGTGCTTGAAATTACATTTAAAATTTATATGAAAAAAAATTTGAAAGATGTTTTTACTCCTCTCCAATTCAATATTGTTACGAGCTGAGGGTTCGGGATAAAATAATGATAATCGATCTAACCAAAATAACACTTTTATTCAACACTAAACGATGAATACACGAACTTCGTCACACGTAATCACAACACACTAATTCAAACCACTGTTGCACCACCTAAAGTCACCGAAATGTTCGCACGTATAGCCAAATCCAGACTGATTGTCCGGCCATCTCTTCGGCCTATTTATATCGCACACAATTCACTACACTAGAACGATCTCGAACGTTCCAGGAAAAGGGTCGGTGTTTCGACAGAATGACCAATCCCCATCCTGCACATTGTGTAACAGCGTAACAATATTAACTATTATTGAATAATTAATGTAATATTTTAAATATTTCGTACAAATTAATATAATTTAATAATATTTGTCGTTACAACCCCCCCCACGCACCCCTCCCCCACCCCTCCAGTTTGTGTTTATGTTCTAAAATCATTTACAAAGTGTTTTGTTATGTACCTACGACATTAATTTAAACACGCATTTGGAACCGTATAGCGGATTCGGTAGCTTGAATATATATCCAGTAATCGATACATGATGAATGAATATGATTTGTTTACCTATTTTATATAGGCTGTTTCATTTATATTTTATTAAGCTTGTTTTTTTATGATAATGAATTTGAAAAAAACATGTTATACAACAATACTAGCCATTACTCCGTATTAATACTCCGTGGCGCAGTGGGCGAACAGCCGACTGAGACGCAGGAGGTAGTGGGTTCGATTCCCACCGCGCAACAAATGTTTGCATGATCTACAGATATTTGTTTCAGGTCAGGTTGTTTTTCTATATATTATAAGTATGTATTTACAAAAAAAAAGTATATAAGTTTTCTATCAGTTATCTGGTTCCCATAGTACAAGCTCTGCTTAGTTTTGGGCTACATAGCGCTGTGTAAAATGTCCAGCAATATTTATCATTTATTTATTAGCCCTACCCTACTTGTGTTGTCATTTTATGTCGTAGATGACAAAACACGTAGTATGTGCAGTCAAAATTTTGATCATTCTGTAACGAGGTACCCGAAATCCCATACAACTAACTTAGAACTTAGCTTCCAAGTAATTTCAAACGACAAAATTTCTGGCTTAGTTTTACGAGTTACTTGTACCAGTTTTAATTAAATTACTGATGAAACAATTTACTTTGATGGCGAGGCTATGATTCAGTTGATGTTTCAACGAAGTTTTGAAGAGTTTGAAGGAGTTTGGAACAAGTGCAATGAAATTTCTTCGTCATATTTTGGTAAGACTTCTAAGCTAAGATAACAGTGTTTTATACCCTCTTACCTGAAATGACGGGATGAAAGTTAAAATTGATAAATTAAAATTAATATAGGGCTAGCATCAAATAATGAATCATCATCATCATAGCAGCCACAAGACGTCTACTGCTGAACATAGGCCTCCACCATAGATTTTCAAATCAACCGATTTTGTGCGGTGTGCACCCAACGGCTCCCAGCAACCTTTATCAGGTCGTGTTTCCATCTACTGGGGGGCGCTTGCCAGTGCGTGGTCTCCACTCGAACACCTATCTGCCCCAATGGCCCACACAGCTCGAAAAACTGACGTCTTTTTTGCCACTTCAGTTTGCGAATTCTGTGGGCTATGTAACGACTTTGGTTCGTTTACGGATCTTCTCATTACTTTTTTCTATTTTTTTTACTTTATAGCAGTGGCCTTTAATAACAGAAATAATATTAAATTATTTACAAGAAAATAATAGAGGACAGACAATTGAATCATCTAAAGACCGCTGCAAACGATCTATAGATAGCTCAACTGCTCTAGGTTGCAACTTGTTTACGGTTGGGTGCGCGGTGCTGCACTTCTCATCAGTGCCAGTGCGGTTCAGCAGTCGAACAGCTTGGTCATTATGGATGATCATGTTTCAGGGCCGCCGGTAGGATTTCCCGTCACGCTAGTCTTAATGATATCATACGGCGGGCTTTTTGCGTCAACGTTCCAGCCGTTCTCGAACCGAACGATCTGATACGTGACGATGGTAAGCGGCCTGACGGTATGACTCTTGTACCTTGGGAGAATGGTAGGCCTTTGATGTGGGACGCCACGTGCGCCGATTCCCTTGCGCCATCTCACCTGTATCTCATCTTACAGCAGTTGGGGCCGGTGTGGTGGCAAACTCAGCCGAAGATCTCAAGCGACGCAAATATAGAAGTCTCGACAGAGCTTATGTATTTGAGCCATTTGGGGTCGAGACCCTGGGTCCATGGGGTACCGGGGCCCATCGCGTTTTCAAAATTATTTCTGGGCGTCAAGTCGAAGCGACGTGTGATCCGAGAGCTGGCGCTTATCTGGGTCAACGCATAAGCATTGCAATTTAGCGGGGCAATGCAGCCAGTCTCTTGGAAACACTTCCGTCTCATTACTTAATGTATGAAAAATATTTATTGTATTGTATATTACAAACAATGAAGCATAACAAGCAATATAACAAACGCTAAATACCAAAATACGCTAAATCCAATTTCAAAACTTAATATGGATAATCTGACATTTTAATTTAATTTATTATTTCATTTTCATTGTATTTATTATTTGTTTTTAAAGTTTTAAATTTTAAGTTTTTGTGTTGGTTTTTTAAGGATTATATGTAATTTATGAATGTATTTTATCTGAATGAAATAAATTATTAAATACACAAAGAATTATCTTATCACTAAAAAGTGATGGCTTCCAGACAACCATCCATCCAAAGATGGGAGTTTGTGCTTAAAGAGAGTGTTAAATTTGTACGAAGACGAGTTTTTTCTTTCTTAGTCATATGATCCTTATGTACGAACAAGAGCAATGTTTGTTCTAAACTCCTTTCAAAATTAAATGTTAAAAAATTAAATGTTAAAAACATTTAATTGAAATTGAAAATTTGAAGAAACTTGGGGTGAAAAACATCTCTTTTGGTATATTCAGTTAATTAACATAACTCAAGAGTCTTTTTATGGTTAAGATAAGTATTACGGTAGGCAATTGTTAAAATTATACGCTATTTTTGGAAAAAAGCCTTGATCTATTCAGCGGTACATTAAACTAGCAAACAACAAAACCCTCTCAGACTTTTTGTGTTTACAGGCACTGAAGTGGAAGTTTCACGTTACAATAGAAAATATAACAGGTTTTCCAGATAGTACGGATACGTAGCTGGTTAATTCCTTCCTATTGATATCTGCTATTTCAAGCCTCGTCAGTTTTTCCGTGAAATGGAGTAGTAGTGCGGAAACCCGTCATATAAATCTCATACTGACTGCCTGCTCATACGTTTTTATTCATATTTTATCTACTAAATTGCCTAAAATTCTCAGACAATAAAACGAGATAAAGATATATTTTGTATATGTATAATTTAAGTCGAAACGACAATTTGTCGTTTGACAATTTCCGTACTTGCACTATTTATTATTTTAATCGAGTTTATTTTTTGGCCTTATGGGCCCAACGTCAACGATTTTTTAGCCTTGTGCAAGGCGCTGTCAAAACAAAGTGGCACTCCGGGAGTGCCGACAGAAGTGAAAACTTGAATAAAAGCAGACTACACTACAGTTACTTATATTATATACAGAGGTGTCAGTAGTCAGTGACAGGTGTCGGTAACAGTGTCGCGAGTTCAAAAGTTTTATCCCATGTCAAAAAATGCTCATCGCGCTTAAAGAAGTTTTCACTTCAAAAATTATTCTATTTCTAGGCTTGCGCAGGTTTTTTTGGAACAAGGCTTGCGAAAATTCCATACTTCTTTATTTACTTCTGTCATGCCTTCACTAGCTCTCTCGCTATAAATGTTAGACAATAAACTGGGTATCGCCCCCTGGCGCGTTTGAGTACAAATCCAATTATTTCCTATGGCGCTGCCGCTTCGTGGTGTGTAATTGATTTATTTGCTCATTTCTTCGGTATCTTCCGTGTACAGACACATTTTTCTTGAGTGTCGATACGTGTTAGGAGGCAGTGCAAGAAGACTGCTTTTTCTTTTCTTTGCAAACTCTTATGTTCCAAAAGATTTAAATAATCTTTTACATTTAACAATCCCCTGCCAGGGTTTGTAAGTGAAACTATCCACCTGTAACAAACTTGTCACCATGTGAAGTGATAAATGTATTGAGTATTTTCTATACATGAAATCCCAGTTTTGATTTATCTGATCATCCCCCCATACATTTCATTTTATCAATTCGTGTAAGTTTTCACAACATTATGAAGTAAAAAATAGTCTCCCACACATCTAGATCCTGATTAATAGAAGTTGTTTGAAACGCGAAAGTACCCTGGCATGGGTTTGGAGCAAGGATGTAACATAGTTATAAGTCGATAAGTCGGAGTAATCACACTTGCAGTTGTAATAGTATCTATACTACAATTTCTCTTATACCTGGCAGCTTAATTAGCCCTAAATGTACAGACCATGACTTTCCTGCATATTAAGGTTAACTAAGATGAACATTTCCCTACGAAATTGGTTCAGAAATGAGAAGATTCGTAGACGAACCCAAGTCACGGACATAGCCCAGAAGATTAGCTAGCTGAAGTGGCAGTGGGTGGGACACATAGCTAGAAGAACTGCTGGCCGTTGAGGCAGAAAGGTTCACCAGTGGAAGCCACGATTAGAAAGCGCATCGTGAGACAGGCCCCTAGATGGAAAGATCAACTGATAAAGGTGGCTGAGAGCCGTAGAGTGTAAGCCGCACTAGATCGATCGCTTTAGAAATCTATGAGTGTTAGAAAACTATGATAGATAATCTATAAATTCAGCAGCGGATGTTCTATGGCTGATATGGTGTAGAGCAATTTTACTTCTTCTACAACGCCGTCTCAGAAATGTTAGCGGTTACGTCCTTCAGTTAATGCTGGTACTCGCTAGTCGCTGTATAAATCATCTTTAATTGATATATGCCTCTACAGATTCCAAGAATGCAGTATAGATATCTAAACCTAACAATAGGTACGAGGAAAATGGGCATTGAGAGTCTCTAAGCAGATACTCGTATATTATATACGTGCTTTGCTTTGGAAAGGTAGAAACTGTAATAAGTCGAAGATGATTGACTCATTGGTCAGTGCAGGGCAATATCAGGTATAGGACTTTTTCTGATGTTCTAGGTGGAATTGTAATTTTTTATTTAATTTTTATACTACCTGGAGATGGAACAAGCTTACGGACCCATCTGATTTTAAGTGGTAACGATCACATTCATAAAAGCAATCATATTGGCTTACTTTAAAGTGGGTCAGGTCCAGCAGAATTCTGGCTGGTAAGGTCCTCTGATGGATTTTGTAAAGTTATTCTGAAAATGAGAATAATTTCGTTACATCCCTACTTACGGGAGGCCCACGTTATCGATCGCAGGGAGCATCGGAGTGGACATCAGGCGGAGGTGGACGTGGTGTGGCGTATTTAAGAACACATTTAAGGGGCTTTATTTCGGACATTGACAGATTGCCGGCACTTGAGCTCGGCCGCTGCGGACGCAACTGTCGAATCCAAGTTATAAATTGATACGGACACTTTTATTTTGAACCCCCTACGCAAAAAGGGGGATGTTATGTAGTTTGACGCCTATATCTGTCTGTGTCTATGGCATCGTAGTTCCCAAACAGATGGACCGATTCCGATGCAGTTTTTTGAATAGTAAGCTTGTTTAACTGGAGTGGTTCTTAGCTATGTCAGTTTTAAGGGCTTTCAATATGTCATAAGTTTTTTTATTTTAAATTTTATTTCTATTTGTTCGATGCAACAAATACATGTTAAATAAATATATAAGATAATATCTAAAAGAACACGATCAAACTTTTTCAATATGCTTTTCACATACATTATTTTATGTATGTGGCATATAGCAGCAATTTTTAAATTTGTAAGCAAAACACATTAAACTTTGTCAGAATTTTACATACTTTCCCATTACCCTTGTAAAGCAAGAGTATGATTTAATATCCTGTCATGTGTTACGCTGATCATGCGATGGTGGATTTTTGACATATGAATACTTGTCTGACTAGTGAATTTCAGAAAACATAAACAATATGAGTTGAAAATTCCATGAAAAACATGAATGCAGAAGCAAAAAACCAATTCTCTTAAATCGTATCCGAGATATTATACATAAAATTTAGTTTTTCAGTTCAAAAATGTTGTGCAACCGACCCGTTTTAATCTTTAATATTACGGGTGTATTCAATATCATAATATACTGGAATATGAGGGACATACATTAATGTGAATGAAATTCTGTATTCCCCAGACTTCCATTTCCATCTTGTGTCCTAGGGTGAAAAATGCAACCATAGCTACGGTTATATAGCCAGAAGGCATATACCACGCTTTGTATGCAGCATAGGCTGCATACAAAGCATAATCTTACATTGTAACATAAGAGTTTTCCATATTTTGTGTATATGTTAAATGAAATGTGGTCTTTACTGTATACAGTACAGTACTTTCGGTCTACTTTTATGGAAAATTGTAAAGAAAAATATCAAGAAAAACACTTCTTTCATTGCAATTGGTTGCAATAACTTTGAACGAACCGAATCTGGTCACGTTCAGATTTAATTTGTTGCATTCATCTGACAGTAGACACACAATAATTTTTCGTGTTAAGATCCATAGTGTCTATGTACATGTATAGTAATTGTATCCGTTTTATTGTTCATAATACGAAAAACACTTATCATTTACAAATCGCGAAAATGATGCAGAAATTGATGTTTACAAAAATAATGATAAAACGAGGCAATTAGAAAATCCTAACACTCTAACAGTGACCATCTTTGTCACTACAACTAGCCAATTAATCAAACAAAGACGAGGGTCCTGCTGGGAGAAGACAAATTAATAAGTAAGATCGCTACACCATCGCAGAAAATATTACAGTAGCCACGTGCAGAAGTTTCACTCAGAAAATACAAACTTAGCCCGGCTCGTACAACGATCTCTAATCGTATTTAGTAACTAAACATGTTTAAATTTGACGTATTTGTGTGATTTGACAATTCCTTAAATCATATGTAGCCACGCAGAAAATACAGGGATAATTTGTAAATAGTAAATAAATAATAAATAAATATTGCTGGACATTTCACACAGCGCTATCTAGCCACAAACTAAGCAGAGCTTGTACTATGGCAACCAGATAACTGATAGAATACTTATATACTTTTTTTTTTAAATACTTACTTATAATATATAGAAAAACACCCAGACATGGAACAAATGTCTGTAGATCATGCAAAAATTTGTTCCGCGGCGGGAATCGAACCCGCTACCTCCTGCGTCTCAGCCGGCTATATGCCCACTGCACCACAGAGGCAGTCCGAAATAGTCAACGAAAAAGGAACGGCAAATGCAATACAATCTGTATTTTTTGCAATTTAATAATGAAGTTGAAAATCCTTTAGATTTATATGGGTCGGTAGATTTTCAACTTGTATATCGTATTAAAATATTACATATTATTAATAATACATATAATACAGATTATAGTTCTGGATTAGGTAAGCCGTTCCTTAAAGTTTGTCAACTGTTTAATAATTTACCCTGTACACCATAATAATATATTAAAGCCATACAATTGAAAGCTTACACAAAAGTTTTAACTCCCATTATATTGCTGTTGCTGAAATAAACGTCACTTTAATGGATTTTTGAGACTCCAATGTGAGATAATGCTGACGATCCATTGGAATCTAACGCGCTACTTGGTGCTACGAACTTCGTAGCACTTGTCGTACGGAATAATCAAATCCCATAAAACGAGCTCACGTTCAAGCCATTGCGAATCAAAAGGAATTGTAATAAAGTTCATTACATGTTGACACTGTTTTGAAGTGAGATAGGCTTGGCACCGATGCAACGCTCCGCGGCCGTCGACATGACTCGGATGCGCCCCTGGGAGCCAAGTGCCTGATGATTTATACACTTGTGTGACTGTAATTTGAGTTGCTTTCAAGGATGTGGAGAAATTGCATCTGTAGACAAGTTTTCATATTTTACTAGTGTTTAATAGCGTGTATTGCATTATAAATAAATGATAAATAAATATTGCTGGACATTTCACACAGCGCTATATAGCCCCAAACTAAGCAGAGCTTGTACTATGGGAACCAGATAACTTATAGAATACTTATATACTTTTTTTTTGTAAATACTTACTTGTAATATTTTATATAGAAAATTTTACATCCAGACCTGGAATAAATATCTGTAGATAGATTTTTTATTCTTAAATATGATCTATCATGCAAACATTTGCTCCGCGGTAGGAATCCAACCCGCTACCTCCTGCATCTCAGCCGGCTATACGCCTACTGCACCACGGAGGACGTCAATTATAGATCCATTATAGGTCTATTGATACCATAAACTATTGAGTTTTATTTATCTTGCGTTAACCGTTACAGGATGGCGATCTTTTAGCCTCGATTACGGGGCAAACGTCAATTTTTATTTTAAAATCTAGTTCACCCAAATTTACCGCTATTATAACCTCCCTCCACCGCGTCTACTTGAAAACCACAGTAGGTCGTCTCAAAATTATCTTTATCATTGCAATGAGTAAGGTGCTTTTGCATTGACGTAATGAAGTTAGCGCAATTCAAGGCAGAAAGTTTTATACTTAACTTGAATACAAAATTACACGAGAACATTTCTGAATCAAATAACCTAAATAATCTTTCATGGCTCATACATGTATTCTGTCAGGCAATCAAAGCTTAGAAGCCACCTGTAATAAACCAGTACCTATAAAGTGCAGCTTGAAAATTCTCTCTCGACCTGCCATCACCTATTCAGACAAAATCCAAAGCCACTGAAACTATTCCAACCAAGAACGCATTTAGTAATAAAACAGGTTGTTACCGATAAGCCTGCGTTAACCGGCGCAAAACCGCACTCTGCGTTGGCATTCAGTACTTGCACTGTGATCAAAGACTCCTTGTTAAAAATGAATTTCACTTAACCTTGGGATAATTACAACGTGTTTTGTCTGTCACTGTGCTTTATCTTTTGTCTGTGTAAATATCTCTAGGTTATATCATGTTTATTAGAAACAGGAGTAGAGGGTATGCCAGTAGTTTTGAAATAACAAAGCTAGATCGGGCTCTGATCAAGAACAACATTTTGTCTCCTACTAAACTCTTACTTGTAAACTCAAAAAAATCTGACGACCTCGACGACCTCCGTGGTGCAGTGGGCGAATAGCCGGCTGAGACGCAGGAGGTAGCGGGTTCGATTCCCACCGCGGAACACATTGTTTGCATGACTTGCAGATATTTGTTCCGGGTCTGGTTGTTTCTCTATATATTATAAGTATGTATTTACAAAAAAAATGTATATAAGTATTCTATTAGTTATTTGGTTCCCATAGTACAAGCTCTGCTTAGTTTGGGGCTAGATAGCGCTGTGTGAATTGTCCAGCAATATTTATTTTATTTATTATTTATTTATCTTTTATACTTTTAGAAGGTACATTTAGACACGGTTCGTGGAAAGATTTATAGTGCGCCTTGCAATGAGGCTTCTTTCTCAATTACTTGAATTTTCTTCCAGTAGTTTGAATCTTCTACCTGCCATCGAACTGCGAACTGCATTTTTCGACATTTTATTCGCCGCTTCTCTCTTCGTATGGTTGTAAGGACGCCACTGACCGAAAGTAAAGAAAAAACCAGGACAGCTTCTTAGTCTTTACAAAGCTCAAGTCTGGTCTGGTATGGAGTACTGCTGCCACATTTGGGATGGTTCGGCCAAATACCAGCTCGCTACCTTAGACTCGATAGAACGTATGGCTTTTAGGCTTATAGGTGAGCAATATATGGCGGAGACTAAGACCCAAAATCTCGAACACCGCCGTAAAGTTGCAAGCCTATCGATCTTTTACAGAATACATTTTGGGGAATGTGCCCAGGAACTATACGATCTGATCCCGCCATCTCCCTTCCATCAAAGGACAAGCAGGCGCACGGCTCAGTACCATCCGTACCTAGTCAACATACTACCCATTCGCACACACCGTTTTGGTTCTACGTTCTTGATGCGTACAGCTAAGGTTTGGAACACTTTGCCGTCGTCTGTTTTTCCTAAAGAGTACAATCCGGGCCTCTTTATGGTAAGAGTAAAAAGGTTTCTTCTAGATCTTCTTGCTTCATCTTAGACCACATCATCACTTACCATTAGGTGAGATTGTGGTCAAACGAAGTTCTATCCAATTAAAAAAAAAAAGTAAAAAAAAATACTGTTGCGTGCTGCTGCTTCCAGCTTCAGGAACCGGTGTTTTGTGGCTGTAGCGCGAGGCTAAGTCAGCGATAGCCTGTTTTATGTATGACTGTAGTCAAAGATGTAATACATTTTATAGAGCGCAGCGGTTTGTTATCAGGACGTCTGAAGCGGCGCATAACAAGACCCGGAGACAATTCCCCCTTTGTACCACTCCACACACTCGAAATAACTAGGGTTCTATTTTCAATTCCTTCATCGGATTCCGCGGTTAGAGCTTTGCTACACGCGATACTTTTTGTTGCGAATTCGCGCCAATTTAGAATTGTATTTTTAAAATTAACTTTTTTAAGGTCTACAAACAAGTTACGAGGATTTGGATGTGCGTATGTATTTAGTTTGTTATGATTGATGGCTATCATACTAATCAGTGTATAGATAATATTTCCAATGCCATAGCCAGCTAGCTAACCCAGGTTCACCTCATAAGCATTACAACATTTCCGTTATATTTTGACTGAGCTATTTGTATATTTTAATTCACAAAATAGTTTACAAATTCACATGCAGTCGTATCATCTTTCCGCTTGGCAGCAGCAAAGTTTTTATTATATAAACAAAAAGCTAAGTATATGCATCAGTTGCATATAATATGTGCCTCAGCTCGTAGCTTTTCACTCTCCAAGCGACATAATCGCAAAAATGTGCTACAAAAAGTAGCGTGTGTGGTTAACCCCTATAACCACAGCACCCTTGAAATGCATAAAGAGTTTTTGCATACATGAGCAGTTTCTTTTACCACACTCGTTCGAGTAAACGCTCCGGAATGAATGTAGGAATTGAATATTTAGATTGCATTACAATATTTAAATAGGGAGAGCGTTGTGTTGGATCCATTTCAAAATGTTAAATGGGTACTGTAGGTTTTTAGTGAAACGAAATGATGAATCTTTAAACAGAATCTAGAATGCATAAACAAAATTGTTATTACAATTTTCTTAGGTACAACTGCTTTTTAGTGTAGTTATGCAGTGCTTTGGAATTATTTCCTATCCAGCATTGTAAGTATATGCAAAAATATGAGAGCCCTGATATTTACGAAAGCGTTCCAAACCAGAGATATTTTCCAGTCTCATTGTTCCGGGAAAAATCTAAAGATTACAGTCTTTTGTTTAACAAGTAATTTTAAATATTCAAGATGGTGGGTAGATTCATAAAACATAATGGCTATGACGATAATTCTCGCTTCAAAACAGTTCCAAACGAGAACGTCATTTGGGATAATGGTAAAGCGTTTAGTAGAATCTTTTGACATATAGCTCGAGCGCGTGAAACAAAGCATACCTGCATCGTTCCGCTCGTCGTCAAGTTAACGAGTGTGAATTCAGATACCAATGTAAGGAATCATAACATATTTGTATAACGTTACAGCATGATTAATTAATGGGAAGTTTAAGTGAATACACGATTTGTGAGATTCATTCTTATAATCAAACTGCATTTAGCTTCTTCGAGTCATGCTTCAACCTGAATATAATTGGTAAATATATTATTGTTATTATCGACGTATCTTTGCCAACGCATTGGCAATTTATTGATGTTCTTATTGTAAAAATCAGCTGGACGGGAGGTAACAAACTCTTCAAAGGCATTTTGTACTGCCTCTCGGGAATTGAATTTATTACCCACTAAAAAGTTGTCTAAATTTTGGAAAAAGTAATAGTCGGTAGGTGCAAGGTCTGGTGGGTATGGCGTATGAGGGAGAGCTTCCAACCCCAGCTCTTGCAGTTTGGAGACTGTATGTTGTGCAGTATGGGGTCGCGCGTTGTCGTGAAGGAGCAGTGGGGACGACCGACTGACCAAAGCTGGTTGCCGATGTGCAAGCTTCTCCATCATTGTCTACAGTTTTTCACAGTACACATCTGCACTAATGCTCATGCCGTTTTGTAAAAAGCTGTGGTAAATCACACCCGCACTAGACCACCAAACAGTGACCATCACCTTTTTAGGGGTCATTTTTGGTTTAGGGAATTGCTTTGGTGCTGAACCAGGATCTAACCAACTTGCTGAGCGCTTTCGATTGTCGAACAGAATTCATTTTTCATCGCACGTAACAATTCGATTGAAAATTCCTTCATTCTTTGCCTATTGAGCAGCGCGAGGCAGGTCTCGACGCGTACGTTGCGCTGGCGATCGTTAAGTTCGTGGGGCACCCATCTATCAAGTTTTTTTACCTTGCCTATTTGTCGCAAATGGATCAAAATTGTTTTGATGCTAACATCAAACGCTGCTGCTAGCTCAGCTGTAGATTAAGTTTCGTCAGCTTCCACAATTGCCTTTAATTCATCATTGTTGACCAAAGTCAACAATAATGAATTAAAGGTGTGTGTCGCATTGGTGCCACGATTGAACTCATATTCCATAATTACACGAATTTTTAAAGTATCCATTATGACGAAAAATGTTCAAATGTAATCAAAATACAACGCTAATCAATAAATATAAGACTGAGTTTGTAAAAAGAATGTCATGTTTTTAAAACAAAATTAATTTGAATTTAGAATACAAAGCCATTCCAAACTTTTTTTATATTTGAAATGACCAGTACTGAAGAACGGCAATTTCATAGGTAAAGACCTATTATTTGATATATGTGATAGAGTCGTCATACCATATTACTCAGCTTAGTTTCAGTTACATTTATTCTGTAACTAGTCAGTCCATTTGAATTGCGTAAGTGTTTACTTAGGGTTTACTAGGTTAGTGAAATCGGGGACTAAAACATAGCGCTAAAATTTATAAATAGACACCATAATAATTGTACGTTGTAGATTTGAGGACGATGGTGGAGATCATCACAGGACACTGCAAACTAAATCACCATCTCCTGAAGACAGGGGCCACGGGTAGTGGGCTATGTCAGAGATGCCTACAGGATGTAGTCAGTGGAGCACGTGCTGCTGCACTGTACGGCCACACATGAAACCAGACTGAAGACTGGACTACAAGAACTCATCGAGTCATCTTCGACGTCAGCAACGACTTCGAGGACTTTGGAAAACTGCTACCACCAACCCAGTCTTACTCCGCTACTTTAAGGAGTTGGGATGGCTGGGGTCAGGTTAGAAGGGGGAGGAGGGGATGGATAATGGACAATACACCCCTATGCGGGACGCAAATCTATGTATCAAATCCTACTTTACATTCGTTTTATTTTCTCTTTTAGCATGCTTAGTTAAGTTATAGTAAATATATTTATTGTTGTATCATGTACTGAATAACGATTTATGGCAAATAACAATTGTACGTTGTTTATTATTACTCTGTGATTTTACCAACTTACGAGTAGATCATACTTTTTTCATTTCGTTCACAAATATAACGAATTCAAAGCCCCTTCTGACCACTGACCGTATGGTATGTGGTACGTATGGTCCGTGGTACGGTGGGTAAAAATGTTAAAAACAATACTACCAATTAATAGTGATGTTTATATGTATTTTAAAGTACTTATAGAATAGAGTATAGTTAATATCATTTACAATAAAAAACTTAACAAAACATGAATTCTTCCCAATTCTGAGAATAAAACGTGACACATTATTACACATCTCCCCTAAATGGTTACACCAAAAATATTTATGGTCTTAATTTATCTAATGCATGACCTATTGAACTATCTTTGTTAACAATTTTCATTTGGAAAAATGTTATGAACTCGTTATTTACGATTTGGTGACATCTTCACTTTTTAGAAGTATATTCTGTTTCATGAGCATTTTTCACTACATTAAGTAAACGCATTAAAGTGACGGTGTTCTTGTTAAGCAATTTATTAATTTTGGAGTGAAAGGCTTCTAGTACATTTGTGGTTCGATGACGTTCACCGAATACACTGAATACTTTTGGTGAATGAGTTTTATACCAAAACCTTTCAATGTATTTTATAAATTTTGATATACGAGGTAAGACCTCACATTGCCATTTTTGTCCTCCATTTATGTAAGTTTTTTTGCGATTATAGATATATTTACCACAAAGAAGAGCGGTGCCACCATTTATGTTTATGAACTTATACTCATCAGCCTCCATTAGAAATATTATATAATAATTGTCAATTTCAAAATATTTTTCACATTAATAAAATTCTACGACAATATATTTTCAACGTCAAATTACAAGACTTAATATATACTTAAAAATGCAAGTGAAGAGTTCTAATTAACATTACGGATTTAGAAAAGAGGTCTTCTATGTTGATCATAATACTTTAATGCACTTCATGGAGATAAAAGGGCATACCCTCCTTAATTAGTGTATTTTTATGATAAAATAATTGATAAGAAATTATAGAAATATAAATTGTAATCACAATCCGTGTCTCAGCACTATAGTGGTCTCAGGGAAAAATCTTAGGGAAAAATAATTACCCACCGTACCACTGGATGTATGGTCGGTGGTACGGTGGGTCAGAAAGGATTCAAAGCTATCGTAATTTAGTCTTTGATATGTGATTTTTATTTGTGTTTGTAGTGTTGCAAATAAAATTTAGTTTTATTCTGAGTAAATAAATACTCATAGCCTGCAGATAAAGATTTGCTAAATATTAAAGCATTTGCTGGCAAAATAAACTGACCAAATGCAAATTCCAAATCTAATACAAGCAAACCGTTTAAAATTATAAAATATTTTGCAGTCTCAATAGAGCATCTCAGAATTTTATCTCTGTATTTAAAAAGCTTCTTTAAAATATTTCTTGAGAACATATTTAAAAGGTAACATATTAAAATTCATCTTGTTTGTCAGCGGAATAACATCTTTTGAAAGTTATAAAAAGTGAATAAAACATTCAGAAACAGAGATATTTAAATTTTATGTCTGCTAATAAATGGTTGGTTGAGCCTACATAGATACATTCGAATAGAATATGAATTAGATAAGTTAACTATTTTTTTAAACTCTTTTAACCCTCACGGATAAAGAAACGAGAATAACATATGTTTTCTGTCATCTAGTACAGGCCCCAAATACTGTATCTTGAAAACTGAAGAATTGTCACATATGTTGGTGCCTTTCTGAAAGTAAGGGCGTGGACCCATGTCTACGGCACGGGGCCGCCACCGTGTGAAAGCGCGGCGCCGCGCCGCGGCATGGTGCCCGTGCACGGCGTGCCGCGCCGGCACACATTTCTTACTTTTTCTTATTCAAAATTTATTCTTTTAAACATAAAATTCTTTTATTTCTTACCTTATGGTTAAACCTAGCATTTCCATAGGCTCAACAGGTTTTCTGAACATGTATCGCTTTTGTATACGAGGTGCTATCTTGGTTAGCAGTTCTTCAAAACTTCTATTTATTTGTTTTTTTTCTTGACATTCTTAAATATTCGTAAAATTTGTCATCACCCCATATTTTCAGCGCTTTATATTTCCTCATAAAATTACCTCCATCATGGTTCATTATAGAAAGGTACCCACTATTCATATACACACACCCATAGAAACACACCCAATATTTCCTTTGATTATGTTTTTTTTAATTCGTCGTCACAGCAACAGGAGCACAATACGTATTTCATGGTGCATATCAGTACAATAACTATTTTGTTTTGGAACGATCATTGCTACCGCGTGCCGGCGCGGCACGCCGTGTACGGCACCATGCCGCGGTGATCTTCTCCGAGATCTTTCTCCGGCTGTTCCCCAGTGCAGACTGTCTTTTTCCAAGGATCCCAATGTCATCCGGACCTGTTCCAAAGTTAAATCATTGGTATATTCTAGTTCTAGTACAGCCATACATCAAATTCAGAGGTCCTATGTAAATTCTAAATAAAACCTTACAGTTTTATCAAGAATTAAAAGTAAAAATATAAATATGTTTAAAACGTCATGTCAGTACCCTTGTCAGGTCTGTTTATTTTTGCGTTTCTAGTCCTAAAAAGTTAAAATAAATATAGCTTCATATAATTCATATATTCAATATAGATACTCCTGTGACGAGAAAACTCTGCTCTTTCCACCCATATAACAATAATGGGCTTTTTAAGGTTTCGAGAGTGAATTTAGAGTTTTCTGACCAAAATAATGATGAAAATGTTAAAGTCTGTCAAGAAAGTAACGGGAAAAGATCAATAATACACAAAATGTTAGTTATTCATCCAAATTTATTTTATCACCTTCAAAGTATGCTCCTTCAGAAACGATAGGTACACTTACGCCAACGAATCCAATCATCAAAACATTTTTTAAACGCTTTTTCCGGAATTGAGTTCAGTTCTCGTCGCGAATTCTCTCTTATGTCTTCTACCGAATGAAAACGGGTGCCACAAAGTGGTAATTTGAGTTTAGGAAAAAGAAAGAAGTCGACTGGAGCCATATCTGGTGAATAAAGTGGTTGCTCGATGGTATTTGTGGAGTTTTTGATCAAAAATTCGTTCACAATGATGGCCTTGTGCAAAGGTCCATTATCGTGGTGCAAAATCCAAGAATTTTCTTTCCACAAATGGCCTTTTTCGTCGAATTTGCTCTCTTATACACCGCTTAAAGGATGACTCACGCTAGACCGTGTCGGGTCCGAGCCGAGTGTCGGCCGTAGCACGGTCAACTAATATTGCATATATTTTGTATGAACACACTCACGTTATACCGAGCGGCAACCGAGTGATTACTACGATTATTATTAATATTATTATAGTGATTGCTACGGCCGACACTCGGCCCGGACCCGACACGGTCTAGCGTGAGTCATCCTTAACGCTCATATTTTTTATTACAGTTTGACCTTCCGGCAAGAATTCCGAGTGCACAACACCACGATAGTCAAATAAAGGCAGTCAACATGACTTTGACTTTTGATCGACTTTGGCGTGGTTTTTTCGGTTTCGGTTCGGTTGGAAGGTGCCACTCCGAAGCTTGTTGACTAGTTTGCATGTCAAACTCGTAAACCCACGTCTCGTCATCAGTAACAATGCGTTGCATGAATATTGGGTCGGAATTAACTCGTTCTAGCATGTCCCCAGCGACTCTCATGCGATTGAGTTTTTGGTGACAATTCTGGTCTTTTGGGACTAGCCGAGCGGCAACATGTTTCATATCCAAGTGATTATTTAAAATGATACGGATTGACTCGTGAGCCACCCAAATTCAGCAGCTATCTCTCTGAAATTTGAAGGAGGATTTTCAGTCACTATTTCCTTAACTTTTGCAAAGTTAACTTCAGTCGAAGACGTTGATGGCCTACTAGAGCGAGGCAAATCTTCCATCATTTCTCGACCGCTTTTGAACGCTTTGTACGCCCGTCTACACATCAAGCTATACATTTCAAGTCTATGCTGAGCTCTCATTGTACGGAAAACCTACACAATGCGATGTCAGCTTCACTGTCAACCACTCATAAGCACGTGTTTTTGATAAAGTCGATTTTCGTCGATTCACCGTAAGCCTTCTGTAACATTTTCAGTGACGCAGAACACGAAATTCTATTGGCGATGCAAAATTTAAGACAAACTCTTTGTTCGATGTTTTTTGTCCATTATGAAATTCGCAATACAAACTAGATATAATCTAACTAAAAACAGCACTTTATTTGAAGACAGTTGTGCTAATGTAATAACAAAAAAATAACTAAAAATGTAACATGGAACCTTAAGCAAATCATCCATTCCCGCTACTTTTTTGACAGAATGTATGGTAAAAGGAAACACAGAATCTATCTCCCCATGTTACTCGTAGTATTTGCATTAGATAACGTGAAAATCACCATCAAAATCTAAATAAAAAAGTGAGTGATATTACAATACAAACATTCGGCTATAAAAAAAGGGAGCTCAATTTTATCATTTCGGTAAGTGAACCCAGCATGTACAATATTCAAAGGTTATAGAGCTAAGCCACGATATAAACATCTTCTCAGAGTAAAATAATAATTCAACTCCGATAAAAATTAAACAAACAAATGATTAAACAATAATTGTTCCGGAAACTTCAGTATTGTTAGAACCGTTCAAAAAATTTGATTTATGCTGAAATTCGGTAAATTAGTCGTTTAACGATAAAATTCCTAATTGCTGTAATTGGACCCATTGTGACTGGATGCCAGGACCTTCGTATTCGCTGGAAAGTTATAAACTTGTACTTCTGATGAATACTCTTATTCAGAAGTTAATCTGAATGAGAAGTCAGGAGTTTGTTCAATGGTTCGATTGGCAAACTGAAAACACGACACCGATAATATAATTTGTGCAAGATTCTAAGTAGTTGAGGATACGATTAAGAACGACCTTCACTTATTTAATTGATGAAAAGTATTTTATATGAAACTAGCTGACCAGGCGAAATTCGTACCGTCTTGACATGCGTTATGACGCGGGCTGCCAATGTACATCGCCGCGGTAGAATTGTCAACCGTGTTAGCGATACCTACAATTTTGTTACTATAGCTCGTAGCTTAGATACATAATAAAGTGCATATTTAGTATACATGTACTTGTCACAGGTTTGTATAAGCTATTATTTAAATATGAAATCAAGCGCGCACGCTGTTGGTCGGCGAGGCTCGATAAAAACGTCACGCAAGTTAGTCGTCGGCGATGTTTATTGAATAATGTAAAAAGAAATAAAGGTATTGTCATCATCACAGCTACGGAGTATTCTTTCATGAGGTTTGTACTATAATTGGTTACCATTAGCAGCATCCATGTTTGAGAAAATTAATTTTCTTCATTATTTCTTTTTGCATGGTTTTTTTCCGATATTTTAATAGTTATTCTGCTATTTGTGGCGTAGACAAATCCAACAAATAAAAAATCATCAAAACCAGTCCAGTTCTCGTTCTCGAGTTATAAGTGTTCGAACAAACCCGACTTTGTTTTATATTATATATTATAGATACTAGTTGAACCGGCGAACTTCGTACCGCATTGACATGCATATGACGCGGGCTGTCAATCTACGTCACCCCGGTAGAATTGAAAATCTGCCATCATTATGTATCAGGAAATGAATTTTCTTAATAATTTCTTTTTGCTCCAATTTTTCTGATATTTTAATAGTTATTCTGCTATTCGGAGCGGAGACAAATCCAACAAATCAAAGATCATCAAAATCGGTCCAGCCGTTCTCGAGTTTTATGTGTTCAAACAAACCCGACTTTGTTTTATATAATAAGATACAGATAAAGATATAGATAGATTTAGTATGTCAAAAAATATATCAGTTTCATTCAAATTACAAGTACCTGGAGTTCATATTAATGTGGTTTTTTAATTTTTTTTTTGTTTGGCCAGGAATTTTTTAGCCAACCCACTCGCCATGTATTTTTTGATATAAAATATTTTCTATCAATTTAAACAGATGGGTGAAGGTCACCTTAATCTGATCTTAGACTAAATAGTTAAAATTAGATTTTGATAAGATAGATTTAAACTCGTAAAAATACCGCTAATAAATAGAAAAAGTAATAGGTTTATTTCTTATCATTGATATATTAGTAAAAATAGTATAAAGACATAATATTTATAATCTCCATGATGATATCCTCAGATTTCTTAATCAATAGCCAGCCCCGTGATATGCCACTAGGGGCATGCCATGCTTACTTTTTGCATAGTAAGAAATGAAATGAAAATATTTATAAAAAACGAAAAACACATTTGTTTAACTTAATTAACATAGATAACTATCATCAGTTTCTCGTCATGCATGTACAGTTTAGTGATCTTAAAATCAGTTAATAAAAATAAATTTAACATCAACAACATACACAACTTATAAGATTACAAATGATCGCACAAAAAAAACTTAATAATTAATAATATTTAAGCTGTATAGGGGCTTTGTCACTTAAATAATAAAAAACTTTATGAAATAAATAAATAAATATTGCTGGACATTTCACACAGCACTATCTGGCCCCAAACTAAGCAAAGCTTGTTCTATGGGAACCAGATAACTGATAGAATATTTATATAATTTTTTTTGTAAATACATACTTATGATGTATAGAGAAACAACAAGACCCGGAACAAATATATGTAGACCATGCAAACATTTATTCCGCGGCGGGAATCGAACCCGCTACCTTCTGCGTCTCAGCCGCCTATTCGCCCACTGCCCCATATATGCAATAGGTCGTCAAAATAAATAGATCTATATCAAAATATCATATATACCTAATTATCAAAATACCATTGTTCACTGTCATTAATTTAATTTATTTATTTTTAAGTTCATATAAATTTCTATAATAGTTTCTAATAAATTCGCTAAATACGTACGTGTATAATAATTAGCATTCCATATGCATCGTATTTATTTTGAAATTAAATACGTAATGTTGCATGTCGATCCCCATTTAATACTTAATATTAAACGGGGATGTTTAAAAAAGAAATGCTACCAGACTGATTTACCTATTATTCTTGCCTTAGACTTTTATTATTTTTTCTTGCCCTACGAATATTGATTTGTTATTTCCGCCTTTAAGGTTCGTACCAGAACTCTATTATTTTGCGTAGAATAGGTACTACCATAAATAAAGGGTAAGGATTCGCAGATGTTTATTAAACAAACACTCTGTTTCCCGCTGTTTTTACAAGTTACAAGAATAGCAAAGGAAAATCGATTTTGAGCAAAAGTAGGGTTCTAATTGAATTGCTGATATTAGTGCAGACACATCGTATGTAGTTATTTTATGGAGATGACAAAGAGAATCCTTTATTTGAAGTGGTAAATACATCGAATTTCCTATACTGTTGAATTTAAAGGTTTATTTTACGAGTAAATTGACTGAGATTATTATGGCTGATAAATATTGTGGCTAGGTTTTATTTTTCCAAACGACTTCTGCTTCTACTAATATCCTAATTATCTCTATTAGCTATAACTCGAATGAATGAATGAAAATTCTTTATTATACCTTACAAGCTAAACACAACAGATATGAAAATAAAAATAAAACAAATAAATGTAAGCATAATGGGCGGTCTTATCGCTTAACAAAGCGATCTTTTCCAGACAACCTTTGGATGGAGAGGATCATTGCATAATGGAAGATTGGCTGAGAATAGAAAAAGAAAAATTACTTAACCTTAAATACATAAATAATAGGTACATAAATAATTTTAAATAAGTAAATATCATATATAAAATAAATAAATATGTACTTACATACATACATATATTAATATATACATATATTAATCATATATCGAGTTGACTCCAGGTGTGTAATTTTTGTGAAAAGCAATTTTTTTACGTTACTTACTTTTACTTACTGTATTTCACCCAAGCTTTTTACGGCTGTCTTAGAAGACGTCGTAAAAACGCTTTCTTGGGACCAATGTAGTATAAATGTTAATGGTGTCTTCCTGTTGCATTTGCGGTTCGCTGATGACCTTGTTCTGTTTGCCGAGACGATGGACGACCTGCAGACTATGTTGAATGAGCTTTATAATGCATCTTCAGAGTGGGCCTCAAGATGAATATGGACAAGACGAAGGTTATGTCAAGCATTTCTGGAGTTTCAGTCCCAAACGTCGTTGTTGGAAGCGAGAAACTAGAAATAATAAATAAATAATAAAATAAATTATTTATTCACCAACAAACTTCAAAATTTCACAAACAAAAAAATACAATGGTTTACTAGGTATAATACAATTCAGGATGGAAAACCTAGGTACCCACACTAGGATTGACCTGTATGATGGCATACCTATACCCCCCTCCGGACTATGGTCCATAATGGAATGATCAGTGAATGTATGTGTGAGTGTGGGAATATGTTGGTTGTGAGATTTGAATGTGTGTGTGTGTGTTTGAGTGCGCGAGTGTGTGTCAATATGCATGCGAGGATATATGGTGAGTGTATGTGTGTGAAAGGATGTGGGTGAGAGTGTTTGAGAGAAGGTGTGTGGTGTGAGTGTATATAACGGTGTCAGTTTGTGTGTACGTATAAATGGGTGAGTATGTTGTGTGTTAACTTATCATACATAACTTATGATAGTATGATTAATAGACTCTCAGTTTCAAGGTCGTTCAAATGGTCGACTCATACGTTTATTTTGGCCATGTTTTATCTTTTGGCATAGAGTATCAAATAAAGGAAGTCACTAGGCGTGTTCAACTTGGATGGGCAGCTTTCGGCAAACTAGATGATATACTAAAATCCACGCATATTCCACAATGTCTTAAAACACGTCTCTATAACCAATATGTCCTGCCAACTATGACTTATGGTGCCGAGACATGGAGGCTCACGAAGGAGGCTGTGCACAAAATAAGTGTAGCACAGAGAGCCATGGAGCGCGCCATGCTCGGCATCACACTCTTAGATCGAGTTCCCAATACCGAAATTCGCAAGCAGACTAAAGTACAAGACGTCAGCAAGCGAATATTGGAGCTCAAGTGGAGTTGGGCAGGACACTTGGCCAGACGTAGTGACGACAGGTGGACTAAGGCACTAACAGAGTGGAGGCCGAGAACTGGCCATCGAAATAGGGGACGTCCACCAGCGAGATGGGTGACGACATCCATAAGTCGTACGTGGTTCAGACTGGCACAGGATCGGAAAGAGTGGCAGAAACAAAGAGAGACCTATGCCCAGCAGTCGAGACGGGCTGAGAATGATGATGATGGTGATGAAGTAAAGTCAACGGCATACGTTGATACACAGGGCTTGCTCATCTTAATTACCATGTTGCCTTATTCAGTTCAATACCTAAACTCAATGTACTTTTGACAGATATGCGAACCACTTTAGGTTAGTGATAAACGTCATGTTACGATAGCTGTACGTAAAGTTAGAATAACAGATAGAAACCGCCTAGAAACTATTCCGAAAGTAAATACACTTGATCTAGGTAACGTTACGTTTTTATATATTTTTATGTATATAAGGCTCAATTTATTAGAACCTTGTATAAATAACCAAGCAATAGAGAAGTCTCCTAAAGTAATAAATGTCCTACAACCTAATACTTGTAACTGCGATTATTTATTTGAGTTTTCCTGAATAAAGCATGGAGGCATGTGTAAATATTTCCTCCTGACCTCTATCTCAGCTTGTTATCTTGATTTGTCGTCCACTCGGGGCATTCGTATAAAAATAACAGTCAGTACCATTAAGGTTGTGTTACACGATACGTCTCCTTGTGTACATCTTTACCTCATTATTAAAAATACGTGATTTATCACGTACCATTTTATCTGTTTTATGATTTTTTTTATTATACTACTTGGAGATGGAGCACATATATGAGCCAACTGATGTTAAGTGGTAACCATTGCATATAAATAAGTATTGTCTCGTAGGTCACGTTCGTCATAATCTGCCCTGTGTCTACACTTAAAGTATATAGGTGTAAAGGTGTGCCTGTATTTTCACCGGCAACCGTACCCTTCAAACCGAAACACAGCAATGCAAGCAGCATTGCTGTGGCAGAAATAGGAATGGTGGTAATTCTTCCCCGAGCGAGCCCTTTCACAAGGAATTCTACTAATCTCATAGTGTAGTAGTGTTATGGCCGACAATGTCTTTTCGTTCTGTTAGTAGCTTCTGTAGTAACGGTACCACAGACTGCACAAACATTTTTGTACAAATGAAGAACGGTCCCACAGATTATGTGATTCGGATGGCCATCTATTACCAAAAATTTATCTGAGATTAATGAAGAAACGACACGATAATATAAGACCTATGTTTTATGTAGGTCGAAGGTAAAGGAAGTACCATTAAGTAGTATAACAGCACACTTACAGTGCGACAAGTATTTTAGCGTATTTAGAAGTTATTTTCTTGTTTAAAGTGAAAACGAGTTCAGTAGAAAAACACCACGATGCTTTACAAGTCTTCATTTATTCGTTAGTACACTCCTTTATGACAAATACTCCAATCATTACACTTTTAGGTGACCGTTACGCTTCGCAGCTCGAGAACGAATGAGCTCTTACTTTTTTTTTTCGACTACTTCTTTTACTGGACTAAACTCGCTGTTGGCCTCTGAGGCCGTTACAGCTTAACCGAACATTTGGCAAGCGCAGATGGCGCTCAGCCCAGTAAGTAAGGCACCACTTAGGTACGAGCCTCGGCTTGGGCAGTTGCCGGGGTGGGGATAGGAGAGAAACGCCCGGGTACATGTCTGTACCTCGTATAGGCGGCGACTGAAGGGACTCGTCGACCTCGCCGGCGAGGTCGGTGTTTCTGTGAAGTGTTTGCTCTGTCTGATGTAGATGACTCAGATATCGCTTCCGCATTAGCGGAGGTGATTTCGTCATCCGGGTCTCGGAGAACGTGTCTCGGACGACGGAGGATTTTGTTGGCGGGCGGGTCCAACGGGTAATAAGCTCTTACGAATAGGCGTCAATGCTTAAATAGTCGCACCAACACAAAAGCGGCGGGTTGGTTTACTAAAGCGACCTCTGTTTAAAAATGAACACGAAACTAGTAAATATTGCTGAAGTAATAAAATTCAATTTAGTACGTAACTACAAATAATCGCTAACACAATTATTTTAAACAAGGTACAAAAATGTCAAATGTAATTATAACTTAATTCCGTCAATATTGCATTGATCATGAACAACTAAATTAATAAATTGCAATCAAATAATAAATAATACCATTAAATATTTATATAAATCAACGAGACAATTTTTAGGCAAGCTAACAAAAGTAAGCTTATTATTAGCAAATCGACAAAACACAAAATCTGATATGCACTTCTAAATCACTGAAAAAGCTATTCATAATGCATTTAAAATCTCATTTCATATAAAAGTACTTTGCAATTTGAATCAAAGCATTGTTTCAAAATATTTTGCAGCAAAACCTTTTGTGTTTGAACATTCAATTCAACGTACAAATGATGTTTATATGATATATTACACAAATGTGTTATAATATATCATTTTAAGTCATAAATTAGTGTTCGATGATCCGATTGAGTGCCTTTATTTTTAAATTAAAGGCATTTAAAGTCAAAAAGCTCCCATTAAAGATTAAATGTGTATACCGTACATAAAAATTGTAATTACACTACTCTATCCATCTATCCACATTGTTACCCTCTACGAACGTACAGCAAAAACTGTAGCACCTCATGTAACCCATCGTGTAGCATCCCCTTTACTATAACTTATCCCGGCACGAGCTCAAATGGTCTGTAGCTTGCTTTATAACGACGCCTAAGTATAATGTCGGGGGTAAAAGTATGAAACCCACTGTTTTTTTAAGAGCAGCGTTAACTGACAGTTAGTTACGGTGCTTTGTTCACGTAACGAATGCGGGGGAATGTCCAATATTACTTTAGCTTTGTCGTTACAGTTTTAAACATGTTTCAACTTTGTGTTTTAAACTAATATAATATATAAATAAATATATAAATAAATATTGCTGGACATTACACACAGCGCTATCTAGCCCCAAACTAAGCAGAGCTTGTACTATGGGAACCAGATAACTGATAGAATACTTATATACTTTTTGTATATACTTTTTTTTTTGTATATACTTTTTGTAAATACATATTTATAATATATAGAAAAACACCCAGACACGGAACAAATATCTGTAGATCATGCAAACATTTGTTCCGCGGCGGGAATCGAACCCGCTACCTCCTGCGTCTCAGCCGGCTATACGCCCACTGCGCCACGGAGGCAGTCTAAACTAATACGAGCTCGCGTTTATGTGTAACAAAACGATAATCAAATTGAACGTTCTTAGAATCCTGTCTATTTATCTATCTAATTAGGCAACATCCACCCACTGCTGTATAGGCTTAATAAAATGCCCTAATCCTGTAAAAACGTAATTCAGACTCAATGTTACAATGAAACAATGAAAAGCCGACAATCGTATGTTTTATCCGAAACAATCAAATTACAAGTGTACCTACTCCAAAGTTATGACGTCACGAATATGTAATCAGGAGAATGTTCTAGATCTCTGGAATATGCAGAATTTAATCCTGTCAGTAACATGGCTGGTGGATAAATGAAGGAATATATTGCGGAGTACTCATTATTTGTGCTGTAGATTTGTAGGAAGCTTTATTGTATTTGATAACCTTATGATGTAGACCGAGCATTGTGTATATTTTTGTCATTTAATTTGGGAATAAACTGTCTCCTTACAGCTAAGCTTCAACCAGAATAGTAAATTGGTGTATATCAATCAAAGGTTTTTTTTTGTTTTATTAGTCAAAGGCGTTTGTTGAATGGATCCGGCTAATGATTGTTCGCTAATAAGGAAGGATGTGCAGTCGTAAACTACTTTCGACTGATATGATGATGATGATATCAAATTAGTAGGCCTAAAAACGAGGCTCTTTTTAATTATATTTGTATTCAAAATAAATCTTCCTTTATATCATAACTAGCTGCCACCCGCAACATCGCACTCGTGGTTTGTCAATGTGAAGGTTGCGAGTTCGATTCCCGCCGCGGAAAAAATGTTTACATGATCTACAGAAATATAAAAATATATAAGATAAATATATATATATATATTATTAATACATAATATAAGTATATAAGGGTCAAGACCCTGGGTCTATGGGGCACCGGGGCCCAACGAGTTTTCAAAATTATTTCTGGGCGTCTGGTCGAAGCGACGTGTGATCCGAAAGCTGACGCTTAACTGGGACAACGCATAAGCATTGCAATTCAGCGGGGCAAAGCAGCCAGTGTCTTGGGGACACTTCCGCCTGGTGGTGATCTGGAGCAGTTGAGCTATCTATAGATCGTTTGCAACGGTATTTAGATGATTCAACTGTTTCTTCTGTAAATTATTAATCTAAGTACTAGACAAGTACCTGTTAAGCTCCCAACCTATCAAGTATTCTATCAGGTAAGTATCTGGTTCCCATAGTATAAGCTCCCCATAGTTTGGGGCTACATGGCGATGTGTGAAATCTCCAGCAGTATTTATTTACTTCTGCGCAGTCGGGTAACTAACCTATATCCCAATCCTGGTATCTATCTGTATACTAAATTTCATCGAAATCAATCCAGCCGACAGCCAGAGAGAGAGTTACTTTCGAATTTATAATATTAGTAGGGATAATTTCAAAGATTAAAAGGAACCTTTATTTCTTCGAAAGTATTTCTACTGTTTCACCCTTCATTACTACATAGTGAGTACACATGGAAGTCCACAAAAGAGTCCTCTATCCAAACATTTGATGGAACTGATACAAAGTTACTGTTAATTAGTTTGTTGTTACAAAATAATGTTGTTCACGTCGGATAGTTGCGCATAGCGGGCGCGCCTAACATATTTGTTCTCATAGAGTAATAAATATAGGAAGAAATAGGACTCGAAGGTAGGTATGAACTATGAACCGAAGGCAACACTTGCAAAGATATCAAAGGCTATATAATCCCATCTCACTAATATTACTAGTGGTTCGTCCCGAACTGAGATCTCGCGAGTCTCCGATTAAAACAAAAAAATATTATTTGTTATCTTTGACTATCAAGTAGTGCCACGAAATAATAACCAACTTACTTGACCTACAGTTTCATTCAAATTACAGGAAGCGGGTAACGTTCATGTATCTTGGTTACACATTTTTGGGGTACAAATTGCAGTTATTCTGGATTTCAGACTTTTGCCTATATTTGTATCACTTAAAGCTACACGCATACCAAATAACAGCACTGTGGGGTCACTGGTGTACGCTATGAATTTTGTCAAAGTTCAGTTTTTACTATGGCTAATAACTCAAAAACTATAAAGACTTTACTAAAAATCAAAACTAAGTCTAAATGTACTAATTTCCTAAATTTCTAAGAAATTTCTAATAAATTTTACACAAAGATATACAATACACAAAGGTTTTCTGGAAGAGAATGCTCTTTAGTATTAAGTTCGCCTTTGTACTAGTTTTATAAGTGAAATAAAGTATTTTTAATCAATCAATCAATCAAATTTCCTAAAACCTTTCATTTTACGACCCACTTGACCTAATAGCCTCATTTTCATTTATTTTTACCTCACTTGAACCCCAATATCTCAACAACTCCCCAACATTTTAAGCTCAAAATTGTACCATCACTACCTACATATGTATCAAATTTCACGATGATCGGATCAACGCTTCGAAAGTTATCCTCGGACAAACATACATACATACATACAACGCCGATTTGCCCAAGTTGATTTAGAGATATCGCTTCGCTCGATCAATAAACGTGAAAGTTTGTATGGATGTATGTGTGGATATTTGTTATACTTTCACGCAAAAAGTACTGAATGGATTTTAATTTTATTGATAAATCACACGTGCGAAGCCACAGGCGGAAGCTAGTAGGCTATGATTTATAAAGCTATTGAGTAAATTGGCCAACATATAACAATAAGTGTCACGTAAGTCGGAGAAAATTCTCCTATCTGCGAGCCATTCTGGCGTGCGCTACAAAAACCGTTAGAGTTACACGAATATAATGTATAGTGGAATAGTATCTCTTAAATAGTTCTACAAAAAAGTCCACGACAGCATATAGCTATCTTTTGTGTATATGGCATTATCGCTAAAATAGTAAATCAAAAATACAATAAAATTATCTAAGGTCTGGAAACATACTCTATGTAAATAAATAAATTTATCATATATCATAATCATTAACGCAGATCATTATGAAGCCATGATTCTTAATTATGTCTAGCATCAACCAGAAAATCAGTTAAAAGTTAAATTATAAGTTTTCTATTTGCCACTTTTTCACAATTTAATCGGTTTTCTAAATACATAGCGGTTTTGCCAACTTTATCACTCTGGGTAGGCGCTCGTGGCGATTAATTAGTATCCTCACTGGAATTTTGTCATTTAAAGGCTATGCAATTAATTGGATGTACTGAACTATCCATCCCCTCTTATTATCCTATGCTGCTTTGAGCTAGTTTTCAAATAATGGACTTGACTAAAGATAAATTCATGACAATATTTATAAGGAATTTTATTCTTCAAGAAAATAATTCACACAAGTAACTTTTTAATAAACAATGTAACACACTTCAGAAATATTAAAATCATGAAATAAACTAAACGAAAAGGAAAAGTAGTTAAGTATCGAAACTTCTCCTTAATTTTAAGAGCTTTTCAACAATACTACATACACTGGAGTGCAAGCAAGTCTTTTTATCCTCTCTTTAACTCAATGGAAAGTTCCTTTACAATTATTTTATTTCAATGAAACTTAAATAGTTTATTTTTAATTGATAAAGCGAAGAGAGATCTCCAAATCAACTTGGGCAAATCGGCGTTGTATGTATGTAGGTATGTATGTATGTTTGTTTGTCCGAGGATAACTTACGAAGCGTTTATCCGATCATCGTGAAATTTGGTATATAATGATGACACAATTTTTGTGTGACTAAATGAGCAAAAAATGTGGGAGGGGTTGTTGAGATATTGGGGTTCAAGAGCGGTAAAAATAAACAAAATGAGACTATCCGGTCAAATGGCACGTCTAATAAAAGGTCTTTGTAAGTACATTATGATCCCGTTTTTATTTTTAGTTTAAACTTTGTAGTTTGTAAGTTATTAGCCATAATAAAAACTGAACTTTGACAAAATTCACAGGGTACACCAGTGACCCCACAGTGCTGAAATTTGTTATGCGTGTAGCTTTAGTGACACAAATATAGGCAAAAGTCTGGAATCCAGAACAACTGAAATTGCAGTTGTTCTGGATTCCAGACTTTTGCTGAAATTTGGTATGCTCGTAGCTTTAGTGACTCCACTATAAGGAACAATCTGAAATCCAGAATAACTGCAATATCTACCCCAAAAAAGTTAACCAATTAACATGAACTCCCGTTACCTGTAATATGAATGAAACTGTAAGTCAAATGATTTGGTTAATCATTTGGTGGCACTATTTTATTAGTCAAAGTTAATCTTTACTGGCCGGCTTGCACAACGATCCCTAAACGTCTAAAACGCGAGTCTAAAACTAAGAATATTTTTTGTGTGTTTTGGAGACTTGCGAGATCTCAGTTCGCGGCGAACCACTAGTTATTAAAATAGTTATTTCTTAATATTTTGTATTGGACAAACTGATTAGTTCACTGTTCTAATAACAAAGGAATATGGTGGCACGTGCACTAGCAATCTGAGTTCACGTTATTTTTAAATCAAAGTAAAAGACCTTTAACACAAAGTATGTGACCATAACCTGCTAATTGTCTATAAAAGTTGCCATTAGAGTCTTTGCGGTCATTGCGGGCCAGAGACATTGTGAGGCCTTTACGGGCTTTTAAAACTCTTATTGCTTTAAAAACCGGTCACAGGTGGTAGATAATGTTCCTAGGTAAAATTTAACGCCCTTTCAACGCGTATAGATATACTTTTTGAAGTTATACTTCTTTTGACACGTTTAGAAAAATATATGAGAGCAAAATGTTTACGATAAGCGCGCACACCGACAGCCAAAAAGCGACATGATGAATTAGCTGATAACTATCTCATACACACGCACAGTGACAGCCAAAAAGCGACATGATGAAGTTAGCTGATAACTGTTTCTCAAGTTTCCGTGGAAACTCCTGCAGAAGTTTATAGGCGACGGTGACCACTTAACATCAGGAGGCCCGTCAGCTTGTGTGTCTAAATATATAATTAAAAAAAAACTCTTAACTATATTTATTCATTTATTATTCCTTTTACAAACAAAGAGTTGTGCTATAAGGGATGAAATCTTTAGCTTGTTTTGTTCTGTTACGCCAAAGAAGTATTATCTTCTTACGTGCGTACATAAATACACATACACGTTTTTTTATTTTAAAGATGAGGTTTTGGAGTGTGTTATAACTCACAATATGTTGTGTCCAAGTTAGACCCATCACACTGACATAGAGGTTACTTGAAGTTTATTTACAACTAGCTGTTGCCCGCGACTTCATACGCGTTACATTACTAAATATTAGGTAATAATTTATCACAACATATCACATTAATTTAATTTAATAGAAACTTTGACCCCCCAGTTTTATCCCATAGGGCCTGATTTATAGGATAAGAAGTAGCCTATGTGTTAATCCAGGTTATAATCTGGTTATAACACACTTTCATCGAAATCGGATCAGCTGTTACGACGTAATTGATTAGCAAACAAATAAACAAGCATCCAAACTTTCACATTTATAATATTAGTGTGATGTGATAAGTCGTTTCAAAATTATCCTTATGGAGGCCACACGCATTAACAATTTCTTTGCGCAAGTCTTGCGCAAGCCTGAAATTTTTAGCAAATTCTTCCCAGAGAAGCTTGCGTAAAGAAATCGTTGGCGTGTGTGGGGCTCATTAAATTGCATTCAGTGAAGTTTTATTAGCTTTGACGAATTAAAGTAGGGCGTGATATTTAAGATTGAAATATGACTAGTTTTCTGAGGGTCAAGCGTGTGTCAGACCACGCACAGGGTTTCGTAGTCAGTGCGGCTGTATTGACTAAGTTCTTTTTGCAGCTGATTTTGGTCATTTTGTAGTAGCATTATACGAACTGTTGACAACCCCAACTACAAATATAAGTGGTCGACTACTCCTCGTAAAGTAGTGGAGGATACTTAGCTTTGTTGCTAACATTGTGGATACTTTTTAGGTATGCAAGAATAGCGGGTTGGCTGGTTTTAAGGGTTCCGTACCCAAAGGGTAAAACGGGACCCTATTACTAAGACTCCGCTGTCTGTCTGTCCGTCTGTCACCAGGCTGTATCTCATGAACCGTGATAGTTAGACAGTTGAAATTTTTACAGATGATGTATTTATGTTGCAGCTATAACGACAAATACAAAAAACAGATTAAAATAAATATTTAAGTAGGGCAGGACATGGTAACAGACATGTTTTTTTTCCTGTTTTTATAGATAATGGTACGGAACCCTTCGTGTGCGAATCCGATTCGCACTTGGCCAGTTTTTATTTTAGTATATATTTCATCACTTACTAAACGTATCATCGAGCCCAATTTCAGCAATACTGTACTAATCTACAAATAAAACGCCTGTAACTGGTCGGACAGAGAGACAGGCATGGCGAAACTATAAGTGTGCCTAGTTCGACTATGGAACCCTAAAAAGTGGCGGCCGATTTTAGACTGAAGAGAAATCGTGTGCTGCGATTTCCAGAAATAACTGGTCACAGTGAATTGGCTAATATCCACAACGTAAGTCGGTAAAGTAGACATTCCATTAAACTTAATCAAAATCTTTTGATTAGATAAATGGTAGCTAATAAATTACTCCCATCGCCTAACTGGCATTAATATTTATAAGGCAATCCTTCGAGGCAATTACTATAATTCATTGGTTGTAAACAATGTAATATTAAACACCTGTTAAGATTATGAGTCGCACATTAACGTACAAGTAGATTTGTTTACATACTTAATCAAGACACGGTTTGTTTGTAATCTAGTAAACTGTGACAGGAGACAGTTTATAAATTAAGGGCGTATGTACACGTTATGTACACAACGTATTTCAAACGCTCAGACGACACGTGTTTTACGCACGCGCGTTTCCGGTGTCGTAGATTCCAAATAAATCATAGATAAAAAGTTAAGAATCGCGTTTCCAGCGTGTTAGCGCGCGTTCTCTGCGCGTCGTCGTCTGTGCGTTTAAAAAACGCCGTGTGCTCTAACAGCCTAGTTCATAATAATCATTGTATAGGGGTTTTTGCTATAATAGATTTTGTCAAGCTTCGACTAGTGACATTTTACATCAGATAGACAAAAGTCAAAGCGATGTAAATGATCCTAGGGCTGGCGCTATCTATAGATTGCTTTCCGCGGTCTTTAGATGATTCGACTGTTTCTATTGTATTTTTATAGAGTTAATAATTGTTTATTATTTCTGTTGATAAATGTAATTAAAATTTAACTATACATAATTACTGATTTAATAAAAAATACATAAGTGATAAATACCCGTTTAAATCAGTAATTAAATGTAATTCAATTTGTATACAGGGCTTGTAAAATGTTTATAAATCCTAATTTAAAGGTTGCAAGCCTCTCAAGTTTTTTATCGAGTACATTTCGAGTAGTGTACGGCGGAACTTTTCAATCTAACCCCACCATCTCCATTCTATCATCGGACAACCAGATGCTCTGCGGTGTGTCACCGCTATATGGTTGAAATACCTTCCATTTGCATAAAGCGGTTCTCTTCGAGTTTTATTATGCGCACCGCCAAAGAGTGGAATGCCTTGCCTAAGTCTGTGCTTCCGGATAACTATAACCTGGGTTGACACCCAGGTTTATACCCAGGTAATAGGTTTCTTCTAGGCAAGCTTGATCCATAGTAGACCATCCATCTGTATCATCGCTTACCATCAGGCGAGATCGTGGTCAATCGCAAGCCTATAATGTATAAAAAAGGTCATGCTAAATAAATATAATCATCGTCCAGTGCCCAAATATGTATATCGGAGTCTTCAGTGCTTCAAATGTGCATTTGATATTTAGGCGTAAAAAACTGAAACCTTGTACATTTATCGATTTGAAGATGTGATTTATGCAACGGAAATAATTATAACATTTGCTGACACTATCAGCTCATATCTGAAGACGTACGAGTGATTATTTGAAAGGTCATAAAGTTGCGACAAGGACATAAACCGTGCTTGGGGTTTGCAATGGCCCATAAAATGACATTAAACGCTTTATGGGAACCACTGGTTTACGATTCGTACAACAAAGTTTCCTTGGACCTACCCAGTGATATCAATCGGTGTTACTGTTGTGGAAAAGTTACAATGTATCATTTTCGATTTTCATTTAACTCACCATAAACATAGTGCCCATGCGAGAATGTAAGTTCTGGAAATAGAGGCATACAAGATGTGTCTTATTAATGATTTAAAGATTACGTATTTTATTCCCAATAATTATTTAAAATTTAAATTTAATTTACTAAACTTTTTAGCTGTACGCATTTGTGCAATTCAGATCAAAAGAGCATTTTTTTAACCTTTATTTCTGTGTGGTTGTAATGAGTTTTTTTTTTGTCCAAACAAATACGGGTATTTCATTTGTTTTATTGAGTCTATAGAGATGGCGCTAAACGAAAATAACATTTTATAATACCCAGCATTAAAGGGCTCAAAGTATTCATATATTTAAGTATATATATTCAATATATATATTCCTTATAATATATCATATTTTCATTTAATGTATATATATATTCAAAGTATTATTAAAGATAGAGCTTTGGATGATAATTTTTTTTTCTTATTAGCAAGCTATGCCGAAATAACGGTGTACCCAAAACGCATGAGTCTGGCTCGCAATTGTCAAAACGGAGATACCATTCTAATTGCACTCAGTGACAGTTAAAGAAATAAATAACTAAGATCTGCGATGCATCATGCATGCAACTTCTAAATATTAACCTAACTATAGCGTAAACAAAAACCATTTTAAATAATATCCGCTTAGTAACTGTTTGGAAATGTATTCATAAACAGCACAGATTTCTCCAATCCCCATAAATTGGCAGGCAACTGGGTTTCCGTCGAATATGCACAGTTGATTTATGACTGATTTCCCGACGCATACGTTCACCTTCAAGCCAGAAGGATGCTGAGAAGGATATAAGTCACTATTCGATACAAAAGCACAGAGATTATATTGAGTTGCGGCAGTTTTCTATTTTATGAGATAGGAGAGACAGAAGTTAGCTATTTATGATGTTGTGTTATGACATAATTAAGGGTATTTTTTCCGAAGGTGGTTATTCTCGAAATTTAAAGAGTACTAGGTATTAAATAGAATATAATCAAGATAATCTAACTCGCACAGATGTTAAACCAATAGCACGTACGTACCAATAGTACAAAGGACCTACAAATGCAATTTCACTCCCCTCCAACCTTCGACCTCTTTATGGCCGCGGTCGGCAATACACGCTATCCTGCTAATGGTCACTATCTCTACAGTAGAACTCTTAGATCGGGTTCAATAACTGTGGTGTACGTAGTTTTATTGAGTAGATACATTATTATTTTTATTTTCGGTAAGGTCACTGCATTTTTTCATCACGACATACCATGTATGTTTAATTTTGTCCAATAGCAAAACCGTTTTGTAACACGAAGGACAAAATGGCGTGTTAGTCTGTTTCTTCTTGATTTAGGTCAGAGTTTCATGAAGTTTTAATAAAGGAGGCTAGGTCCAGACCGGTTTAAATAAATAAATAAATATCGCTGGACATTTCACACAGCGCTATCTAGCCCCAAACTAAGCAGAGCTTGTACTATGGGAATCAGATAACTGATAGAATACTTATTATACTTTTTTTTGTGAATACATACTTATAATATATAGAAAAACACCCAGACACGAAACAAATATCTGTAGATCATGTAAACATTTGTTCCGCGGCGGGTATCAAACCCGCTACTTCCTGCGTTTTAGCCGGCTATACGCCCACTGCGCCACGGAGGTCGTCAAATTATGGGTAACTGCATTTTATTCTACAATAATTAAGTTTTGTCCATAACAAACTTGTATTTTTCTATTCTTGCTTTAGTTTCCAGGGTTTGCTTAAAGCTAGACATTCACTTTGTAGCAATTTGCGATGGAAATATTTTTCTGTAATACTTAGACACTGTAAAACTTTACTTTCTGGGATGGGTAGTAACAAACCTGCTAAAATTATCATTAGGCTCCAATACTGATTACTAAGATTACGCTTAATAATCTACTTATTCCAGATATTTCTATCCAAATCTATAATGCTAAACATCTCCTGCCGTTGATTTGGGCCTGTCATACGCTGAATTTGGTATAATAAAGTTTAAATACTAAACATAATTTGCTCTTCCAATTATCATAAACAGCTGTTTCATAAGCTCTTCCGCCTCTTTGTAATCAAAGTAATCTCTCTTCCGCAATCAAATTACTAACGTACCTTATTCAAGATTGTAAGGCGGATGTTCCGCTACCAAGTTCAATTCCCAACAGAACTACTTTTAATTAAATTGAGAGCTCTTACCTGCGCTTTGAAACTCTTTTAGGTGATTTCGCGATAAACTTTGGAACAAACTGAAACAATACTTAGCCACTTGCGATGGAAAATACAGTTTACTTAGGATATATTTAATAGGTTTCGTGTGGAATATTTAATGGATGTCTTGTAGCTTTGCATTTAGCTGAATAAAATATGCAATAAATTTATTAAAAAGCACCGTAGGTAATGTTATTTACATATGAGTACGTATGCATGAAGAAAAGTTTACGAAGAGCATGCTGATTTTTTAAAATATTGTGTTGAAGCAATTACTTAACATCCACTTATTAATTGATCGAGCGAAGCGAGATCTCCAAATCAACTTGGGCAAATGGGCACTATTTTGATAGTGAAGATTACAAACCATATTTTTTTGTATTTATAGACTCGCGAGATCTCAGTTCGGGGCGAACCACTAGTCAGGTTCTTGTTTAAAATCCTTCACTCAGGTATATAGTGCATCGGAAGCTAAAAATGCTATTTACCAAATGTTTTGGACAAGGGCTCTCCACCAGACTTCAGGATCACCACGAAAATACAATGGATCAGAACCTTTACCACTCACCTCAGTCGCTTCGCCGCTCCAGATGAAAAGAAGTGGCCGCAGGCGCCAACTGAGATTGTTGTAGCCTCTCTAGATTTTTGTAGTCACAGTATTGGTCTGTTCTCCAAACAACTTCGTTAAATATTTTTAAATATCCAAAATCCAACCATTCGCGAAAACTCTCCGCACCAGACGATTTTATAGAAATCAACAGACTTTGGGTAACCAGTCCGACAGTCTGAGCTACTTTACTATTAGCGGATTCAATCTTAACCTCAGAGTATGAACCTAATTGCTGACCTCAACTTTACATTGTTATACATACCTAAGTAAAATAGAATATAAGTACAGTCTTATTGTTTTCGTCATCGTCATACTTCAAGCTCTCGTAATACAAGATGGGAATGTTAAAACCAGTGGGTAAGGTAAAAAGCTTGAATTAAATTCAGTCCACATTTTCCAGCACCCTCCCCGTCTTCTAGCTTATACAGTAAAGTCACATAGCGATACTTATTTACAATACTAGCCGAGATAACGCGCTAAGCATGACCGCTAAAAGCCCATGTAACCAGAGCATTATGCTCGACCATTTCTTTGCCGAGACAGCTATTGTCCTGGATACCAATCTTTTGAGCCGTTAGGGTGCGGACGATTTTCTTACGAGGATATTAAGATCGTGTATTATATCAACTGGTTAACGGTAATCGATCTTTATTTACCTTGTTAATAAAATTTTTCGATATTGGTAAGAGGTAGGTCATGGGTGTCTAATGAAACTGGTTATAACCGGTTAAAATGTGATTTTGAACAATGTATTAGTGAGTGATCCACGTTAAAACGTCTGTAAGAAATGATTTCTATAGAAAATTTAAAATATAATCTTTAAATTAAAAATCTATTGACAGAGAAAATTTAAGACTAACTTCATACCTCATATATTCATATATTTTAAAGAGGTAAAGTTTGTTGTTTGTAAGTTTGTATGTTTGTAGGGAATCATCTCCGAAACTACTGAACCGATTTTGATAACTCTTTTAGTGATAAAAACCTACACTATCCCTGAGTGCTTGGCTATATTTAATTTTGATAAAAAGACGTGCGAAGCTAGGGTGGTTCCACCAGTTGGAAATAAAAATAATTACAAAATAGGATCATACAAAATTATCTAATTTGGTTTAACACGTCTTTCGTCTATTGGGAGTTTCCGAAAGTTAAAACAAAAGACAAAACAACCAACTTCTATTATTAAGTTAGAACAAAATTAAAAAAAAAATACAGGGTGTTTGGTAATATATTGGATGATATTCATGTGACTGTTTCTCAAAACAAAAAAAATAATTCTTGAACAAAAAAATAGTTATATTATCAAATTTTAAAGAAAATCGACTAAGTTTAGGTGATTCATTCGATATAAAACTTACTGCCTACTCTTGCAATCGACATCCAAAAATAAAGGCCGATTTGATATCTCTTTCGGAAATGGCTTCGGGTTTTGGGTTAGAAAGGGACAACAAGGGATATCTCAAGAGGTCACTAATACAGTATATGTGGTTAGATGGCAAGCATTTACGTATACAACATAAGTTTGAAAAAGTGTTTGTTTTTACATGCCAAAATAAATTTCACATTTCTATGGTAAATATTTCACAAATTTATTTATTAAGCTCATCAAAATAACCCCTTTCAATTTTGTGCGTATATTATCAAACACCCTATATACCTACTAAAGAAAATCGAGAACGAATCTGTGTTTCGTATTGAAAATTAGATTAGTCCGAATTTAATACAACATAGAAAACGATTGCTCTTTTTTTCTTTTGAAAACTAGACGGTATCACGCAAAGGGTGAGTAACTTCTTCCAATGTTAATGCCAGCTGAAGATATCCGGGACGAGTGCGCAGGAAACTGACGTAGCTTCCGGAACGTCAGCTTGTTTGTTACATACTTATCTGATGTGAGCCTCGCGTGTTTACTCGTTGCTTATCAGACTGAATGTGGAATTTTAGGGCACATGCTCGGATCCTCTTTGGTATGAGGCTGAAGTTGAGTGGCAGTAGATAGCTGCGGGTATGCACGATTGCATGCGACGTGGTTATACGTTCCTTTGAGGCTATAACTGATGTTTGCAAGGAGTTTTTATGAGGACTCAGTGTCTAAGTTGTGAGCTAAATGTAGCCTTTTTTACCGACTATGCTTATGACAAATCCACAAGGAAGGGTCATAACTTTAGCAGACTATGGATGTATGTTTCACTGTAGCGCCTAAACTACTCATTCGATTTTGATGAATAAGGTTTCAATCGATTCGTTATTAGAGTGACACAGACATCGATATAGATATTTCGTAGTTGGGTTTCAGTTTTTTAAACTTATATAGCTTGTTACTTGACAGAGACATCTATATTTTAATATATATCAACTTTTAGTACAGAAAAAAGCGGTAAGCGTGAAAATAAATTTGCTGATCCATTTTGGACCAAGAAGTTCGTTCAATCGATCTCTAAAAAGTTTTTAAAATGTCTTTAGGCAAAGTTCATTTCCAGTCAGCTCAGTTAGTAGTCGCTCTGAAATCAATAAAGACAAAGGTATATTCTTTTACGATGGTAGCTGGCTACGCATACTAATTGTAAAAACAACTTGTAAATAAGGCTTGTAATAATAATAATAATAATTGTAATGTAAGGCAGTTAAAACGCCATTTGCTGATCTCAGATTAGCCCGATCGGTATTTTAAAACCAGAGCTTGTAGATAAGTAGAACTGTCTCCGGATTTCGATACGAGTAGCAAACGCGAAATAAACACAGAAACTCTACAGCACATTGCTTTATTAAGCAATGTGCTGTAGAGTTTCTATGTCAATAGCGAAATAGCATAGTCGCTATTATTCTGTTTTCGGGAAAGCCGTAGAACGAAATTGACAGGACATTTATCTAGTTAGATTATCAGCCAGTTAAGAGTAGTAGAGTTTCTTGTGAAGGGGATCGCCCGGGTAAGAACTAACAACATACCTATTTCTGCCGCCATGCAGCATTGCTGTGTTTCGGTTTGAAAGGTACCGGTGAAATTACAGGCACATGAGGCTTTACACCTGTATGCCTCAAATTGATGAACGCAGGGTAGTGCATCGAAGGGCACGTTTCTAAGGTGCGTGACCTACGAGGCAATACTTCGTTATGGGCGATGGTTACCACTTAACATCAGGTGGGCCATAAGCCTGTTCTAACTCCAAGTTGTATAAAAAAAAGCATGTGTGCAATGCAAAGTGGTAAGGTAGAAGTGAAATCTTCAAAAATTTTAGTTTCAAGATAATGAGACGAATGTAAAATTTCGGGAAGATGATAATTGTAAGTTTTAGTAATGATCATAGTGATGCAAAGTTAGATAATTATTAATACGAGTGGAGGGAGTACGAAGCAAAGCACAAAGATAACCACGAACATAAGAAACACTGTATAATGCTTCCTATCTCATTTTCTTCCAGGTTAAATCTTATGAATTTATGTGTCTGTCTCTTTTTACTGTCGCTTTTTCGTTTCATCGACTTTCAAATCACAGCGATGCTAAAGAAGTTTTCACTTCACTTATGAATTTATGTGTCTGTCTCTTTTTACCCTCGCTGTCTCTTATTACTGTAGCTTTTTCATTTCATCGACTTTCAAATCAGAACGATGCTAAAGAAGTTTACACTTCAATAAATCCTATTTGATGGACTGACCGGGAGTGATGATATGCGTGTGTGATGGAACACAGAGATACTTGCGGCTTTTACGCGGTGCTCAGAACGATACCTACACTACAAATACAAATGCCATCCATAATGTTATTGCTAAAGGCGTTATCACACTGGCGATTAACAAGCGTGTTTCCTGCGAGGCGATTTGTGATCGTGCATGCCGCGAGCTCGCCGCGTGACCGCAATGTAGACGCTGCGTTCGCTCTATACTCGTAGATACAGCGCTCTCGCGCGCTACACTTCAGTCAGTCGTATTGTAGGAAAAACGCCACGCCCAGGTAGCGAGCTTGTTACGCACTCGCAGCGAGCGCGTTAACTGATCGCCGCAAATAGCCAGTGTGATTATGCCCTAACTGAATGATTTATCGAATGACGTGTGTCACGCTGAGTAAACGTGGCCATGTGCCGATGGATTGTGGGATCAATCGGCACAGATGTGAACGTGTGTGTAAAGTATTTACGTGCGGTTTGGCATACTTTCGGTACTTCGCTATAAATTAAGTGGCACTCCATTCATCTTTTTTAAACGTTCGATAGCTATTATTTCGAAATTTTGGGTATTGATTATAACTCAACATCCAAAAGTCACATACATAGTCCCCCACTTTTCCCTGAACTTATCTGTGGAGTTGAGAGCATCGCTATTTGGTCACTTTAGGTCAAAGTCAAAGTCAAATATTTTTATTCATTAAAATCACAAGGAAAACGTTGGCGCGACGATCTGGATGGGTTCCACTCTGACTGGCAGGAGATTTCTGGAGAACGCAAGGAATGGAAGGAAATGGGGGAGACCTTTGCCCAAGCAGTGGGACAGTAAAGGTTATTGAAAAAAAATCACAAGGATCACTTTGAAACGTCAATTTTACTGCCTGTTCCTTCGCGACCAAACCAGGATAGAAAGGCAAGAAACAAGGCTGGTTGTTTTTTTTAATAGTCCTTTAAGAATACATAACAATACAGAAAATAAATTACGTCTAAATTGTAACATTTTGAACGAGTTGGAGCAATTTCAATCCCAAGCTAACATCTAAATAATCCGATATTTTATAGTAGGCTCTTTTATAAAGATTTTGTTTACTTACGTTTTTAAATTTGTTAATTGTCAATTTTGTACATCCCTTGGGAGTTTGTTATAAAAGCGTACACCTTGCCCTTTAAACGATTTACTAACTTTATGGAGTCTACAAGTGGCAACAGCGAGTTTATCTTTATTTCTAGTATTAAATTATGATTATCGCTATTTTTCTTAAACAAATTAATATTTTGATTGTGTGAATTAAAATATTAATTGAATAATTATATGTTTTATCAGCAGACCATATTAAAGGAACATTATTTTCATCACACATTTTATAAGAATTGGAAGTAAAATTTAAGCCCATCACAGACGTAGCGATAATATATATCAATATGAATCATAGCAAGAAATAGCGCGATATATCTTCTGTACAAATTTTCGAGTGACCACACACGCAGCTACAATTTATATTTCTATGACGTCACCAAGCTATACTGTAATTTATATGCATAGCATAAAAACTAGACCGACCATCGTGAAATGAAGGCAAACTATATATTATTACATCGTCTCAGCTTGCAATAACATGGTATAGCATGGTATATTGCTATATATTATAGCTACGTCTGCGATGGGCTTAAATCTCTGAATAATTTTGAGAATTTTTATTGCTAAGACGAAAAAAAGAGGTGTGCTCTCTTGGAACTGCAGTGCACGTACCAAACTTCTTGATCGACAAAATACGCTAAAATTCAACAAAATCGTTAAAATCCCTATGCATCGGCCATGCAGCTTTTAATTCAATACAAAACAATCAAATGCAATTATTTGTATGATTTGTATGTTGACTGTAACTTTTTAACGACCAATATTTATTTGACTGAATCCGTGGCGCAGGAGGTAGCGGTCTCGATTCCGGCCGCGGAACAAATGTTTGCATGATCTACAGATATTTGTTCCGTGTCTGGCTGTTTTTCTATATATTATAAGTATGTGTTTACAATAAAAAAGTATATAAGTATTCTATAAGTTATCTAGTTCCCATAGTACAAGCTCTGCTTAGTTTGGGGCTAGATAGCGCTGTGTGAAATGCCCAGAAATATTTATTTATTTGATATCTTATTAATCCTGCTACATCGTGATATAAGTTATACATATATGAAATCTATACCATATCTATATCTATGTAACAAATCAAGTTTTATTACTGCAAAATGAAAAAACACGGAGCCTGAGCTCCGTTAAAATTTGCCAATTGTCTTTTCACGTACGAATCCTATATTTGTATAGGAATCGTACGTTATCGTATTGTTTGCAATCATTTGACATTCGCCACTTAACGTTTATATAGGAATCGAACCGCCTTATGTATAAAAAAGTATTTCTCCCGAAAACTAATAAAAGCCTGAATTCCAATCTCCGTAATAAAATCTATTCAAATTGAAGTTTCGATCTCTTTTCGATATCTGTAAAAACGTTTTGCCATAACTGAAAGGCCGCTTCTATAAATCGTAATGCGACCAAAATTTGGAATTACGAGAACTGAAATACCTTCTCATATTCACGGTCTTGGATATAAATTCATTATTAAGTTTTATTTCACCCACCGCAACCGAATATTATGCGGGTAAGAGTTTACAAATATGGTCCAGTGTACAGGGACACATCTGGCCCCGAATCAATTTATTGTCGATACGTGACCGCGGATCTGTGTCAATGAAATACAGTTTGTTGTACTTAGCTGCAGATGCTGGCAATTTTTTATAACTAAACTGAAAAATTGTGTTTATTGTGCTATGTGAAAATGTGGCCTATGCATCTATCTTCATTTTGTTTCAAAAACTTACGCATGTCTCGGCTGAACAGTTTAATTGTGTCAATTTTGTCTTTGACGTTAAAATTATAATTGATTATTATTATTATCAGACCACTGTGTCTCACTGCAGGGCAAAGGCCTCCCCTCATTCTTTCCAGTCACTTCTTTCAGGCGCTAAGATGGTCCAATCTGCTCGGAGGTTAGTGAGCTCGTCCCTCCATCTCTTCCTTAATTCTAATAAAAAAAATAATTAAAAAGCACACAAACTCTACGAGACCTTATTTACAGTCACTGCTCACGGTTAAAAGTTGAAGCACTGATCCCACACAGTTAAAATTTTCTATAGGAAATAAATCGCATAAAAAAAGAAAAAAAAAAAAAAGAGTGTGTGTACTTATGTACACGCGTTAGAAGTTATACTTCTTTGGCGTATGAAAAAAAAAATAACTAAAATGCAGTAGTGATTAACGATAAATATTAAAATTAATCAAAAAGATTTTATTTAAATAAATAATAAATTATTAGTATCACCGTCGTATATGAAATTGATTTAATAAAAACACCAAAATAATATTTATTTATTCACACTGTTTAATTGTACCCTTACGAAACACGTGTTCTACATATAAAAATACTAGAATATACAACTTGAACATAGTTATCAATTTTCATACCACCTACAACTAACTTTATGCTGTTAAATTTAGGTGTCGGTGTGCGCGCGCATCGTAAAAATTCACTCTCATCATTTTTCTCTATCGCGCCAAAAGAAGTATAACTTCAATAAGTTGACAATTTCAACCCTTTCGTTATGTAATCGATTTTGCTCTACTTGGGTATTTTGAAGTCATATAAAATGTCGATTAAGTAGAAATTTATGAAGTAACTCACCCTAAAACCTAATGAGGTACCTAATTATATTAAAATTCATAATTCCTGACATTCCTCAATCCATGCTAATATTATAAATTCGAAAGTAACTCTGTTTGTTAGTTACCTTTTCACGACTAAACGGCTGATCGGATCACAATAAAATTTGCCAAATTTCACAAATTTCATCCTTTCTCAAAAGAAAGGACATATATTACTTTTTACCCCACTGCGCAAAAGGAGGGTAATGCTTTTATTGAACACCCGCGGGTGTAAAGCCGCGGGCGGATCAGCTGGTATGTAATAAATGACTTATTAAATTCAATGTTTATAATTGTTGACATACGTAGAAATTAAGAATTTAAATTACATTAGGTATATAATACATGCATTGACGATGCACATCTACAGCAGCTATAATCTTAAGTACTAAGTAATCGTATTCAGATGTCTATTAAGAAAAGTTTGTCTGTTTGTAGCACCTCCAAAGTTCTGGTGCAATGAGCGTCTAGGTAGATACCCAAAAGCCTATATAACTAGTGGTTCGCCCCAAACTAAGATCTCGCAAGTCTCCAATAAAAATAAAAAAATATTATTCGTAATCTTCGACTATCAAAATAGTGCCACGAAATACAACCAATTAACTTGACCTACAGTTTCATTCAAATTACTGGTAACGGAAGTTCATGTAAATTGGTTTTTGTTGGGGTCTAATTACAAGGTTTAAACCAAAAATAAAAACGGGTTCGAAATGTACTCATAAATACCTTTTATTAGACGTGTCACGTGACCGGATAGTTCTATTTTGATTTTTTTTACTCCTCTTGAACCCCAATATCACAACAACCCCCACATTTTAGGCTTATTTAGTGACACCAAAATTGTGCCATCACCACCTAACTATGTACTAAATTTAACGATGATCGGATAAACGCTTCGAAAGTTCTCCACGGACAAACAAACAAACATACATACATACATACATACAACGCCGATTTGCCCAAGTTGATTTGGAGATATTGCTTCGCTCGATCAATTATTTAAGTATCATTGATGTAGCCAAGTGTTCAATTGTGTCCCTACGGTTTGAATAAATGAGTATGAATTCTTAAAACCTAAGTCCTATATTTGCACTGCCCCTTGATTGATCCTTTTGCTATATGAAGATATGATCCAACCTTATAATAACAATATTATTTTTTACATTACTTTTGATCATAAACACCAATGCACTTAAGCAAACATACTTTCTTCTCAACTAATCCAACTAGAAACTAAGTAAAAACACAGAGTGCGCAAGCATTTTTAAAGCATTATACTGAGTATGCTAACGACTTTTCTTGTTAGTAACATTGTTCTAGTTTTTACTCTGTACGAGTTGGTGCTACGATCTAAATTATACTTACTTCATATACCTCGTTACAAAGCTTGAAGTGCTCTGGTGTAGATTTAGTCCTTCTTTACAGCCTTCGATGGGTGAACTCTAGTAACAGTTTTAACTGGACGTTTCTTGCTTTGGAGAAACCGTTAAGATGCTGATCCTGGCTAACAAAAAACATAAATTATGTGAGTTCTTCGAGCCTCCGAAAAACTCCAATAGAATGGTCACTGACACTACCTCGTGTGAACTTTCTTAGCAGCCTGTAAAAGTAGTAAGCAATCCTTCCGTCTGATACGCAGATCGTGTGTTTAAATCCGGTAGAGCAGGGGTCGGCAACCGGCGGCCCGCGGGCCGCATGCGGCCCGTAGACTATCTCGGTGCGGCCCGCAACCCTGAGGTCCGTAAGAAAAAAATACCGAAGCAAAAGGCCATATAAATTCACTAGAATTTATACGGCCATGCTGCTGGGCCATGAGAGTATTCTTGAAAGCTCGCTCCCACGCGGGGTGATAAAAATGTACCTCTATTTCATTTCTTAAGAACTGTTTATCAAGACTGTGATGTTATGTATTGTTTCTACCGAAAATAAATATTTGCTGTACTTATTCAATTCTTGGCAATTTCTTTTGCGTTTATCCGCCGCACGTGCGGCGGCGGGCGGCTCCTTTGAGACAATAGGCGGGGCGGCAGTCTTTGATCAGACGCAGGTGTGCGGCGGCGAAAAAATTCAAAGCGACCGGTTTTAGTTAAAATCACAGCCGCGCGCAGCTCTCGCCACATTCGGTTGTGGAAATTCGCCGGAAACTCACGTCTCATCTGGTTGCTAGCTACGCGTTTCGTTTCACCTTTCTTCCCTTCGCTGATAGCTTCTCACGCACGACGTATGAGGTAAGTTGTATGCACTCGCGAGCATTTTGTTTTATTTTATTTACTGCTTGTTAATGTGAACCTTCAGATTGATGGGTAAATGTTATAAGGACGGGGATAGTAGTTACATGACATGAAGTTAGTTACGAGTGTGTCATGTTTTAATTATTATTTGAATGTGGAGTTGAATTTGTAGGTGCTAACTGGAACATATAATTTTACAACGAATTTAATTTTTTTCATTATTGTTACAGAATAATTATATAAACATGGCTTCAAGAAAAAGGAAGATAGAAGAAGAAAAAAGAGTTTTTAACGAATTATGGACAGAATTATACTTTTTTATCGAGTTTAAAGGAAAACCGTTATGCTTGATTTGTCAAAAGAGTATTTCTGTAGTAAAGGAATATAACCTGAAGCGACATTACGACACCGAGCACAAAGCTAAATTTGACTGTCTTGAAGGAGAAATACGGAAAAGGAAAATTTCCACTTTGAAATCGTCATTACAAAATCAACAAAACATATTTAAGGTTGTGGCAGACAACAGCGAATCGAATGTTCGGGCCAGTTACAGGGTAGCAGAGATTCTTGCAAAAAGTGGACGTCCGTTTACCGATAGTGAATTAGTAAAAGAGTGTGTCTTAGCTATCGCAGAAGAAATATGCCCAGAGCAGAAAAAAATGTTTGAAAGTCTTAGTCTCTCTGCAAGAACTTGCACCCGACGTACTGAAGACTTGGGTGCTAATTTGTGTGAACAACTCAGGGATAAGGCGCAGTCTTTCGACTGCTTCTCTTTAGCGATGGATGAAAGTACGGACGTGTCGGATACAGCACAGTTACTCATATTTGTACGCGGCATTGACGAAAACTTTACTGTTTACGAAGAGCTTGTGAAAATGTGCAGTTTGAAAGGTACAACTACGGGAGAAGATTTATTTCACCATGTGGAACAAGCTCTGGATTCATTGCAATTAAGCTGGGAAAAGTTAACAAGTGTCACTACCGATGGAGGCAAGAACATGAGCGGTCAAAACAAAGGTGTTGTTGGGAGAATCATCAGCAAAGTGAAAGATTCTGGATCTACTGTGCCATTGATTTTTCACTGTATTGTCCATCAAGAGGCATTGTGCTCCAAAGTTATATCCTGGAAAGAAATAATGGATACTGTAACATCCACTGTTAATTTTATAAGAAGAAATGGGCTCACACACCGTCAGTTCCAAAAGTTTTTGGAAGATCTGGAAGCTGAACATGGTGACGTGGTTTACTACTGTGAAGTGAGGTGGCTCAGTCGAGGTGCCGTTTTGGAACGGTTTTTTGATTTGAGGAAAGAAATTGGCAACTTCATGGAGATGAAAGGAAAGCCAGTAGAAGAGCTTACTAACAAACAGTGGATTATCGATCTTGGTTTTTTGACTGATTTGACTAAGGACCTGAATCAGCTCAACAAACGCTTGCAGGGAAAAAATAAATTGATTTGCGATATGTATACAGATGTAAAGTCATTTGAAATGAAACTGAAACTGTTTATCAAGCATATTGATGAAAAAAAGCTTGACCATTTTCCTAATTGCAAGAAAGCCGTGGAAGAAGCTGGAGATAATTTTGTGTGGCAAAATATTACAATGAGAAACGTGTTAACACAACTACAAACTGAGTTTGTAAATCGATTCACCGACTTTAAAAAGAGCTCCCTTAACATGGAAATATTCCAAAACCCTTTTGCAATTGATATTAGTGAGATACCAAGCAATTTGCAAATGAACATAGTAGATTTGCAAAGTAATAGCACACTTAAAACGGCATTTAAGGAAAGCACTGACTTGATACAGTTCTACGGAGGTTTGAGTTCTGAAAACTTCAAAGAATTGAAAAAGTTTGCTCAGCAGATAATAACTATGTTTGGTAGTACATATTTGTGTGAGCAGACTTTTTCAATTCTCAACTACCGCAAAAATAAGAATTGTTCGCGGTTAACGGATGAACATTTAGACGCGATACTGCGCGTGTCTACTACTAAAATGAAAGCAGACGTTAAAAAACTTGCAAGTCAAATGCAGCCTCAAAAATCTCACTAGTTCTTACTTTTATGTTAGTATAGTAGTTCAATTAAAAAAGAGATAATTGTATGAATATATATGCGTTTTATTTCAAATATTAAAAATACATGCCCGAACATATAAATATAAGTGCGGCCCGCACTGATACTCTGGCAACATATGTGGCCCGGCTATAGCATAAGGTTGCCGACCCCTGCGGTAGAGCATGTAATAATGAATTCTATGGAAATTTTTTACACCTAAAAAGTTGATTATCGAGTATCGATTTGTTAATCGAAGCTCATTCATTGTTATTGATCGAACGTAGCGAAATCTCTAAATCAACTTGAGCATATCGGCGTTGTATGTATGTATGTATGTATGTTTGTTTGTTTGTCCGAGGATAACTTTCGAAGCGTTGATTCGATCATTGTGAAATTTGATACATAGGTGTGATGGCACAATTTTGGTGTGACTAAATGCATTAAAAATCTTGAGGGTTTGTTAAGATATTGGGGTTCAAGAGCGGTAAAAAAATGAGACTATTAGGTCAAATAGGACGTCAAATGAAAGGTCTTCAATAGGACATTTAGATTCCGTTTTTATTTTTAGTAAAGGTTTTATAGTTTTTGAGTTATTAGCCATAATAAAAACTGAACTTTGACAAAATTCACAGGGTAGGTACATCAGTGACCCCACAGTGCTGTAATTTGGTATGCGTGTAGCTTAAGTGACACAAATATAGGCAAAAGTCTGAAATCCAGAATAACTGCAATTAGTACCTCAAAAAAGAGTAACCACATTACATGAACTTCCGTTTCCTGTAATTTGAATGAAATTGTAGGTCAAGTAGTGTTGTTCTCTATTTCGTGGCACTATTTTGATAGTCAAAAATTACAAACTCTTATTAGGGTTAAGCTCGCCTTTGTACATGTCCATTTTGTAAGCTATTTCTGTCTGTAAATCTATTTGTGTACAATAAAGAATAATGAACAAATAATATTTTTTTAATTTAATCTGAGACTCGCGAGATCTCAGTTCGGGGCGAACCACTAATTATTAACACTTACAAAAATGCGATGGTAACTGTTATTTATTCGAGTTATAACGCGTCGAAGTAAGGAAATAAAAGCACAGAAAACATGAAATGTTTCTTGCAATATTATCCATACCCTGAAGCGCTCGTAATCCTTATCAAATATCAATCTAACTTCTGGATAGTTGGTATCGATGACGCAGCGGAACTACACTTGCCGTGATGGATGGTGCGACATCGCTCTAGGCGGGCTTAGAACTCATTGAGGGGGAGATTATACAGGGACGTTGACGAATTGCTACCACTCCACACGTAGATACCACTATTCAATCGATTTAAAACTTCGGACGTCGGGTAGCCATTCGGATGGATTAGGTAGCTGAGTTATTCAACTCTACTGGTTATTGAACAGTGAATTTACAGAGGCATTTGATCGCATTTTATTTGAAATATTTCTCAACTAAATTTATTTCTGCTAAAAAAGGTTCATCATCATCATATCAGTCAAAGAACGTCGCTGAACATAGGCCTCCCCCATTGATTTCCAGAGCAACCAATCTTGTGCGGTCTGCACACAACAGCTCCCAGCAACCTTTATCAGGTCTTCTTCTATCTAGTGTAGACCTGTCTGGAGTCTGGATACTCAGATGTTATGTTGAATCTTCTTTATAATATTTTGTTGTTTGTTTTAAATCATGAAAATAAACATGTAAGCTGTGTAAATAAATACTCCTATATACAAGGTGTTTGGTAATATACTGACGATATTCAAGTATAGTATATTCAAGTATTAGAGTATTCAAGTGACGGTTTCAGAAACGTAAAAAAAGACTTCTCGAAAAAAAACTACTACAGTCAAAACCGTTTATAACGACATCGAGGGGACCGTATAGTTGCCGACGTTATATCCGATAGTCGTTTTAAGCAATACAGTCATATAAATATACAATGGAAGGGACCATACAATCTGGCTGTAATAACCGATAGGTCGTTGTAAACGATGTCGTTACAAACGGTTTTAACTGTAGTTATATTATCAAATTTTAAAGAAAATCGACGAAGTTTAGGTGATCAATTCGACATAAAACTCATTGCCTACTCTTGCAATCGACATCCAAAAATAAAGGCCGATTTGATATCTCTTTCGGAAATGGCTTCGGGGTTTGGGTTAGAAAGGGACAACAAGACAATGTATACATTTGGCAATGTTTAATTTATGTAATTAATGTTTTGAATTCTTATAAATTAATAAATGTAATTGGTTAATCCGTAATTATTAAATATTTAAATAATAATAATAAGAGATATCTCGAGACGTCACCAATACAGTATCTGTGGTTAAATGGCAAGCATTATGCAATAGCACCACATAATATTAAAGTGTTTGATTTTACATGCTAAAATAAATTTCACATTTCTATGGTAAGCATTTCACATATGTATTTACTATACTCATCGAAATAACCCCTTTCATTATTGTGCGTATATTATCAAACACATTATATATATATATATATATATATATATATACTCAAAATTCCTTTGTTTTAGTAGAGTCACCTCGTAATTATAATTATATTGGTATTATTGTCGATTTATGAAGATAAGTAAAGTTTCCAATTCCCTTACAAAATATTTGTCCAACACGTCACTAAACCTACTAACCTAAATATAAACCGGAAGTCAAAGTAGTAAAGCGTCTAATTTCAAATGATTTAATTTGAAAACTTTCATCATAATGTGCAACATAGTTCGACAATGTTCTAATGACTGAACGTTATGGCAAGAATTAAATTTCATTTTGTGGCCCATGAATTTATGTGAATTGTCGGTGTTCTAGTAAATGCCTGAAGTTTGTAGCGAGGCCGCAAAGTTGTAGAAACAAAATTACAACACGAACTGCTTTATGGTTACACATCTGTGGGTATATAGGTGGTTATGTGGTTTATCATTCGCGAATTCGTTCGCGAATGCAGTTTACGATTTTTACGACATTCGTAAAAGTTTGGTTGTTAAGCTGAACAAGAACGACAAAAATGCAGAAACCTTTATTTTATCACATTGTTTTTAAATTAGAAACAAACAACATTCGTTATTTCAAGAGGTTTAAACAAAGCAAAGTGCTTAAATTAGAAATGAAGCCACAGTAATTGCTGAAGTAAAAGTACTTTCCTAACATAACTTAGGCTCAGTCTCCGCCTATTTTATAAATTATAAGCTTAGAAGTCGTAATACGGAAAAGTTAAGCGATTTATGAAACTCGTTACACAATGGTATAAATTAAGTACTCAACTAAAATTAAGCAATATTGAAATTCATAATTGTGTAACTTGTATGCCAACTTTTTTACAGCTGAAGTAAAACTGTTAAAAACTAAAACATTTTTATGTGAAGCGACATTCATGTGTCAACACAATAAACTGTATCAGGGCTATGAAAACTGGGGCACAGGGAATGTTAAAAAGTCACACGCCACCCCTTACGAAGCTACCTCACATTATTGCAAACTGAGGTACTTATTCGTAGATATGGGATTAATAAAATAGAGCTACCACTTGAGACCTAACATTAGGATTGTCGAGAAAATTGTAGGTTAAATGTCTGCAGTTACTGGAGATTATGACGGCTATGGATTATTAAATCCCTATAGAAGCGCTCGTAGTTTACCTTTCATAGGAAGTCAGCTAAGTTACGCAAAGTTCGTAAGGTGAACACTACTTCGATGAAGTTGGCTTCGGCTAAATAAGTCGGAGACATTCGAGCGTCCTAAGAACATACATATGTAGATACCAGGGCCCGTAGCCAAATTACATTCGCTACGAATCTATTCGATTTCTACATACATTTGTTGTCACTGTATCACGTGGTATTTCTATAGCAAGTGTCAAATCCTATACCTTTTCGGACTTATCGACTAGCGTCATCGCTAATCGACTGTAACTTGGCTAAGCCCTCAGAGCTACTAGCTCTTAAGAACTGACTTACTAGAAAACCCTACAAAAAATTCACTTTACCTTCTAAAAAATTAATATATTTGCACCATCTACTGACTTGTCAAGATGGAAGTTATAAATAAGTTAAACTGTTATTAAAATCGTTCGCCAAGGCATAACCTATAATCAACATTCTACTATGTAACTTATTATTTAGTTAGGAATAAACTTTTACAACAATTTTATTTTATCGATACTTCGATTATTCAGGTCAGAAGTAGTTAGAGGCCTTCCTACTACCCACTAGATTTTATTTAGCCGGAACCTAAGAGGGCGAATGATCTGTAGAGTATACGCGACAGAAATTAAGCCAAGACTGATGTTTATTAACCGCCGATGTAAAAAGAGGGGGGATCTAAGTTTGACGCCTATATCTGTCTATGTATCTATGTGGCTGTGAGATCGCGGTTCCTAAACGGATGGACCGATTTAGATGCAGTTTCTTAATAGAACGCTATTTTAACTTGGTTTGTTCTTAGCTATGTCAGTTTTTAACCCCGCTACAAAAAGAACGGATGAGGGTTTTTTAATTTCGAGAAAATGTACTTGTTTTAAGTGCTTATTCTATGGGATTATTCTAATTATGTATAACTAGCTGTTGCCCGTGATTTCGTACGCGTTACACTACTAAATGTGTAGGTAACCTAGAAACAAAGCTAAGCTCGCTGTTGCAACTTGACTTGAAACCCCATTTTTATCCCATTGGACCTCATTTATGGAATAAAAAGTAGCCTATGTGTTAATCCAGGTTATAATCTACGTATATACTAAATTTAATTGAAATCGGTGTGATTGAGTAACAAACAAACAAATAACTAATTAACAATAATTATTCGTGTTGCAACATATTATTTTTTTATTTGACACTCAGAATCTTCTGTCGTTCTGATAAGATCATTTTGACTGCAAAACTAATTTTTAAAGTGAAACTTTTATTTCATCGTCTCAAACTTTTTCGTCTGTGTGTTGCATGTCGCGTGACGGTCGGCCGCGGAGTAGGGATAAAGTGAAAGGCGCTCGTCAGAGCAGCCGAGGCCAATATGGCGGCGCCTATAGTTCGCATCAGCTGACCGTGTAGTGTATAGACTATTACTCATTTGTGCCAACGAAAATTTTTAGTTAAATGTCTATAATGTGAAACAAAGTTTCACTTTTACCGTCGTTTTATAAAACCACACAATCCTTTTTTTTTTTCTATAATGTTTAGGTACAGTCCCTACTGGTCAAATTATGCGTTATTCATAAATAAGCCTACGCTTCGTAGGCTCCCCACATTTATCGACAAGACTCTTCTCTCGTCTCGTCTTCTCTTCTTGTCCATTTCCGTCGATGTTTTATTTTTTTATCAGCGATTTTCTTCATCATCATAGAATATAATCCTAAATATTACAATAGATTATGTATAGAAACGATTATTATAATAGACAATATTTCAACGTTGTTGAAAAGAAAGCTGAGAGCTTTATAACGGCCGTCTAATCAAGGTCGCTGGAATATAAATTAAACCGGCCAAGTGCGAGTCGGACTCGCGCACGAAGGGTTCCGTAAAGATAAAGATAAAAGATTTATTTATTTGTAAAATTATACAGATGTTACAAAATTAAATGGTTTCACCATATTCAACCACAGTGGCGTGCAAATTACATGTCACCTAAAACTAACAAGAAAATAACTTAGAAATAGTACTTAATATAATACCAGCACATATTAATTAAATAATAAAATTCAATTTTAAACTATAAATGTCATTGTGTATCATTTAAATATTCATTGATTGTGTAATATGCTTTTTGGGTCAGGTAATTTTTTAGTTTTATCTTAAATAGATGTGAACTGTGTATAGATTTTATATAAATAGGAAGCTTATTATATATCTTCACTCCCATACAAAACACACTCTTATTAAACAAAGCTGTCTTAGACGTTATTGCTCGAAGGTGGCCTTTATACCTGTTGCTGTTCAAGGTTTCGTAGTTTTTGATATTATTTCTAACATGTAAAGCAGATTCGTAGATGTAAAGTGAAGGTAGGGTAAGAATGTTTAAAAACTATGTAATCCAAAAAACGTCAAAAAAATCATGTCTGTTGTATGGGAGCCCTCATTAAATATTTGTTTTATTTTAATTTAATTATTTATTTTTAAAGTGAATATATAACTAAATATTCTGTGAATATTTCAAACGTCTACCAGTTGCCGTTATCAATATCGATCATAAACGAGCAAAAAAATCACGTTTATTGTATGGGAGGCCCCGTAAATATTTATTTTATTCGGTTTTTAGCTTATTTGTTGTTATAGCGATAACAGAAATACATAATCTGTGCAAATTTCAATTGACAGACAGACAGACAGACAGCGGAGTCTTAGTAATAAGGTACCGTTTTAGCCTTTGGGTACGGAACCCTAAAAACCAGTTCTCTAGTTTGTTCCTGCTTACTGTTCGTACTCAGATGTTCTCTATGTTATATTTCCTCTAAAACTGGAGTCATAACGTCTTATAGCCTTTATTTTACGATGCAATACGCACCGCTGCCGCACTTTGCTAGTAATTGAATCGCAGGCGCTCGCCATAAATGTGGATTTGCTGAACGTCAAGAAACAACGAAAGCCTTTACAAAGTATTTCGAGTTGTTTTGGGCAAATTGAATGTGTGCCGATGTTGATGTTTCAATGTTGTTTTTAATGTTTTTATTATAAGTTTTTTAATTTTATTTTATTGTAAGTCAGGTCTCGTGACCCGCATGAAACAAGATACATGGGCAAAAGAAATCACAAGATTGACACCCGTAGACGGCAGAAGAAGACGCGGTCGCCCGAAAAAATGCTGGCGCGATGACCTAGATGTCTTCAACAGTGATTGGGTAGAGTTGGCCAGGGATCGAGAGGGGTGGAAAGAATTAGGGGAGATCTTTGCCCAGCAGTGGGACAGTACAGGTTAGGAAAAAAAATCAGATATTGGCAGGGCAAAGTGTTTTTCTTTAAATAGGGTGTATATCGAGTTTGATTGTAAAAATGGGATTTCAAATATTTTTGTGGTATCACCTATTAGACTTAAGCCAACGCAATACCTCCGAAGGACGACCTCCGTGGCGTAGTGTGCGTATAGTCGGCTGAGACGCAGGAGGTAGCAGGTTCGATTCCCGCCACGGAACAAATGTTTGCATGATCTACAGATATTTGTTCCGTGTCTGGGTGTTTTTCTATACATTATATTATAAGTATGTATTTACAAAAAAAAAGTATATACCTACCTAAGTATTCTACCAGTTATCTGGTTCCCATAGTACAAGCCCTGCTTAGTTTGGGGCTAGATAGCGCTGTGTGAAATGTTCAGCAATGTTTATTTATTATTATTATTTATTAATACATTTATAAACAAATTAAGCTTGTTAAGCCCCAATAAATCCCGATTATAAGATTCTTATACGTATATCGTATCAGGAAATGATAATCACAAATATAGTAACTTATGCCACTGACTACATGTTTACAGTTGACCAATTACTTATGTGGTTCATAATCTAACAGACAGCTGTTATAGCATGAACCACACAAGTAAGATCAGATACCACAACCATACAAAAATGTATTGCAGTAACCTAGATAGATTTTTTAAATGTTGATTGTAAAAGGACTTTTAGGATCAACAATAAACCTAATGAAAAAGTGATTTAAAACGTGCAAGGTCACACTGAAATCAGCGTTATGATTTAACATTAAAAGCCTTAAAATTCAACCTTGTTTATTCGAATGTGAAATAAAAAATAGCGGAAACATTTCGTTCCTTAAAAGTATTCCTTTATCTGAGGCCTTTTCAAACTCTTTGTTTTTCCTCGTACCGTTGCTAAAACTCGAAGCAAAGATAATGTCTCGTAAACAAATTGTGAAAAAACCGTCACTCAGTCTTTCCTTACTTATTTTGTTTCCCCGGAACCGGAGATTGGCCACAATTTAATTTACTTGTATGCTCATAAAAAATATGTTAGGACCTCTTCATTTTCCTTGTAGCTTCGAGTTGAATTTTAAAGTTTATTAGTATATTAGCAGTGGAAGATTAGATTTCCAAATCTTGTTTTAAAACTAAATCTACCTATTAATGGAAAAAATACACAAATATATATACATATCTCATTATAAAATACAAGTGACGCAAATGATATACAGATAGTACAACTGTGCTAGTAAGTTCATTACTTAAAGGTACAGTTACACATGCTCATTACTAGCATGAAAGCATGCTACTATTGAGCAGTTGCTACTTAGAAGCATGTGTGTCGAAACATTGCTAATAATGAGCATGCTCATTTCGAGTTTGCTCAAAAATCGACAGTCGCATGCAGGACGTGCTTTTAGCGCATCTAAACAGGTTTGCTTATTGAGCATACTAAATGATTTTTGTAATCATCAATATCTTTTTCTTGCATTTCTACTATCAATCGAGTACTTGCTCCAAGTTTTTCTCTTCTACTTAGCCAATCACGAACCCGAATCGTTTTATTCCTTCACTTTTTCTTTATTGACAAAAGTTTTGGACACTTGTATTGCAATCAAAATGATGATTTTATTCAGTTCTCTGGAGAGGGCCACTTGGTTTTCCATTTTTCACTACCTGCACTATAACACTGAATACCGAAGCTTCTAGCCCGCGCTTAAACAGCATGTGTGTTCAATTGTTTGCTTTGAGCACGCTTATTTAAAAGTATGCTTAAAAAAGCATGCTGAATAAAAGCAAATGTGTCAGTTTGAAGAGCGTGCTCGTTGCTCGCATGCTAATAAATAAGACATTTTATGAGCATGTGTGCTCGCATGCTAATAAGTACCTTAACTATCGTTGCGATTAGTTTCAATTTGAAACCGATGGAAAAAACGGTCGTTTAAAGTTATTCGATAAATGTTGTTGTTACTTCATTAATACTTTGTAAATTGCTCTGAGTTTCTATCGACTGATTGTATGTAAAAGTTACACATGATCCCATAGCTGATCACTGCTTTTAAACTAAAAGAAACGAAATTGATTTAGCACTTGTAAATAACAGTCAATTATTAATTATTATATTTCTAATTACGGATTAAGACAGTACTCCCAAGTGATATACAAAAACTGACAATTAACAAATTTAAAAACGTAATTAAACCAAATCTTTATAAAAAGCCTACTATAAAAAATCTGATTATTTAGACGATAGAGAAGCTTGGGATTGAAATTGCTCCAACTCATTCAAAAATGTTACAATTTAGACGTCATTTATTTCCGTTATTGTTATGTATTAATAATAATAATAAATATTTCTGGACATTTCACACAGCGCTATCTAGCCCCAAACTAAGCAGAGCTTGTACTATGGGAACCAGATACTCGTAACTTATAGAATACTTATATACTTTTTTTTTGTATTTACATACTTATAATACATAGAAAAACAGCCAGACACGGAACAAATATCTGTAGATCATGCAAACATTTGTTCCGTGGCGGGAATCGAACCCGCTACCTCCTGCGTCTCAGCCGGCTATACGCCCACTGCGCCAGGGAGGCAGTATTCTAAAAGCATCATTAAAAAAAACAACCAACCTTGTTTCTTGCCTTTCTTTCCTGGCTTGGTCGCGAATGAGCAGGCAGTAAAATTGACGTTTCAAAGTGATCCTTGTGTTTTAATGAATAAAAGATTTTGATTTTGACTTTGAATTGTTACATAACAGCTGTTAATTATAAGTACAATTCAAGCATTATCAAAAACTAGTAAAGACCGCCAAGCAAACAAATTAAAGACTTTCCAACTAGAGTCATTCATTCGCACGTAAAGTACCTGCTTAAATTTGCAGTAGGTATGTATACAGGGTGACTATATAAGTACTGTACTTAATAAAAAGGGTTAACACTTACTACGGTTGATTTCAAATACTGAGATCCCATAGTCAAAAATCACCGATCATGACATTCCACCAAACTCTGGGTAATACGAAAAATGAATATAAAACTGTGATAACTCAATTATCATTGATCTTCATCCCCCATTTAAAAAAAAACCAAATTATTATTTTTATTTAATATTGCCGTATGTCAGATGATCAGTGGGCTAAGCTGACCACCGAGTGGAACCCACGTCGCGGTAGACCAATGAAAAGCTCACAAATTTTCGAGTGGATTGGACCATCTTTGCGCTTCAAAGAAGTGTCTGGTAAGAATAGGGGGAGCCCTTTGCCCATCAGTGGGACGCAGAGGGCTGAAAATAATAAAAATAATGCAAATAATAAAAAAAAGGATTGTGTGGTTTTATGAAACCACGGTAAAAGTGAAACTTTGTTTCACATTATAGACATTTAACTAAAAATTTTCGTGGGCATAAATGAGTGATAGTCTATACACTACACGGTCAGGTGATGCGAACTATAGGCGCCGCCATATTGGCTTCGGCTGCTCTGACGAGCGCCTTTCACTTTATCGCTACTCCGCGGCCGACCGTCACGCGACATGCAACACACAGACGAAAAAGTTTGAGACGATGTAATAAAAGTTTCACTTTAATAAAATTATTATTGGTCAGAATTTTATCAAACTAACCAAAGTCCTAAGGAATAAGGTCGTATTACAAGTCATCCTGTATACGTCAACATAAACTTTCGTTGCCGGCTTACATTTGAAGCATGGTAGTCAGCTCACGTCTCGCACTGAATCAATTTCGTGTCAGGCCCGAGTCCCGAGCTCCAAGGAATGCCTGTCGCGTTACTTTAACTGAATTCAGTGCTGATTACAAGGTCACGCTGAAAGTGGATATGAAAAACCCCAACCTTAAGAGCAAATACTCACACATTGTCATCCTATGTTGACAGTAATTATTCAGAAAAATCTAGCAATTTTGTTGACATAGGTACCAAAATTGTTTTAGAAGAGAAAATGTTTTCTTGTTTATTTTATTTTATTTTTTAGAATTTTTGTAAAACTTACAGCTAGGTTACAGAAAAGGTATTTGAGTAGGAAATAAACAACAGTAAATGCTACTTTAAGGCCAAGCAAGTAAGAATAGAATAGAATAGAATGCTCTTTATTGCACACCAACAAAATTAAAAATACAATAAAATACACAAAAATTAAGGTAAGTACAATGGGCGGTCTACAAGGTAAGTACAGTAAGGTAGGCAATATAAACAGGTAAGGTTTTTTAAACGTATGCTCAGAGAACACTATCTGAGTATTTGTCGCTAAATATACATATATGTATTTATTATTAATTATTTGTTTCTTAAAAAAGTTTAGGTATGTATATATCAATTGTTATAAGTAGTTATCATTTAGGTACATTCATGTAATTTTCATTTATGTAAGCTTTTTTTTTTATATAATTAGTATTAGTATGTATGTACGTGTAGTATGTTAGGTACACCATTACACCCCAGGTAATGTCCACACAGTCCATTCCATCTATGTCTGGTAGAGATCGCTATTTAGTGATAAGACCGCCAATTGTATCCATAGATTTACGTAGTTGTTTTTTATATGTATTTGTTTCGTGGTGTGCAATATAGTATTGTCTAATCTAATCTAATCTAAGGTAGACGACACTAAAATTGAGAAAAGAAATTAGATATAGGAAATATATGTATCAATACACACACACACACACACACACATACACGACAGAATTGTTAGTTAATTGTTAGTAATGTTATCTATTTCCAATCATAAATACTCTTGTAGAAGTGTTTTTATTATCTATTTGTATAACTAATAGCCTTAAACTTCTCTACTTTATAAAGTTATTTCAATGGCATCACCAAAAAAATTATAATTATCCGTAACCTTTTGTTTATGAAATTATTGAAAACAGGATACACAAAATATCCTTAGCTGCTGCACTATAAAAATCATAGAACATACATGGGGGCGATTCGAGTAGCCCATAGGTCCCTCAATCGATGGTTCTCGTTTGAACCACATAAACCCGACACGTACTTATATTAATATTATTAATAAAAGTTATAGAATAAAAATACAAATAGAATTTAAAGTTTTTACAGAAACAAACAAAAGTGAATACATTATAATAAATACTCAAGTTCTATGACAGGTTAAAACGCTTGTTTTTACGTGCTTCATTGATTACGGAAGCATTTTGCATCAAATAAGAAAACCTTCACAAGAAAGCTGCACAATGTCTAGATGCACTCACCACCATAACGGCGTAATAAATTCCAAATAGAGCCACTATCTCGGGTAATGTAATCGTTCTTTAGATAATCGAGAAATACTGACACAATAGTAGATAGATGCATTTATTTGCGGGTAAGTATTTTAGGTAAAATCACATTTTCACACATCGAACAATATGTGTATGTATATCTATTTTATCAGATAAGCTCTCTAGCTTATTCTGTTTCGCACTAATCTAGTTTTGTTAGTGGTAATTTTATGTCTATTTCTTTCTGTGTGTGTGTGTGTGTGTGTGTGCCACTTTGTTTGCCTAACATGCGTTATGTTCATGTAAATATACAAGCATGAGCTCTTCCACCTTTATTATGCGCACCGCCAAGGAGTGGAACGCCTTGCCTGAGTCTGTGTTTCCTGATAACTACAACCTAGGGATCTTCAAGTCACGAGAGAATAGGTTTCTTCTAGGCAAGCGTGTACCATCGTAGACTGCATCATCGCTTACCATCAGGCGAGATAGTGGTCAAAAGCTAGCCTATAATTAAAAAAAAAAAATGATGTAATTAGTATATTATATTATTTCTGTTGTTAAAGGCATTTTCCCCTGTTGTACAATAAATAAATAAATAAATATTGCTGGACATTTCACACAGCGCTATCTAGCCCCAAACTAAGCAAAGATTAAGACAGTACTCCCAAGTGATATACAAAAACTGACAATTAACAAATTTAAAAACGTAATTAAACCAAATCTTTATAAAAAGCCTACTATAAAAAATCTGATTATTTAGACGATAGAGAAGCTTGGGATTGAAATTGCTCCAACTCATTCAAAAATGTTACAATTTAGACATCATTTATTTCCGTTATTGTTATGTATTAATAATAATAATAAATATTTCTGGACATTTCACACAGCGCTATCTAGCCCCAAACTAAGCAGAGCTTGTACTATGAGAACCAGATAACTGATAGAATACTTATATACATTTTTTTTGTAAATACCTACTTATAATATATAGAAAAATATATAGACCCGGAACAAATATTTGTAGATCATGCAAACATTTGTTCCGCGGTGGAAATCGAACCCGCTACCTCCTGCGTCTCAGCCGGCTATTCGCCCACTGCACCACGGAGGTCGTCAAATAATAGTTTTGAACCGTTCTTTTAGAGACATTGTCAATGCAGAGTGTGATATTTAAATAGTTTGTTACCTAAGCACGTTTTCTTGTAGCTACGCTTTCCGACAACTGCCCTTTGTGACCCCTTTCAACTTTCAACTCGGTAAATAACTGAACTACATAAAGCGAGGGAAAGAGTCAGGTAATCAATAACCCTTTGTTCGATCGTATGTAGATTGGGCACTGAATTCATGTGCTAAGTTGTTATCGTACGTGCATCACAATAAAAGCTTCCCCTAGGAAATTCATAAGTATTGCATAGAACAAAGAGTACATGCGTGCTCACAACTAAACAATGCGCGTCATCGCAACCAGCTCAAGTGTTATAGCCAGTAATATGACGCCGGAAAGAATAACTACACAATATATTTGAAAAGTGATCTTACGTTTTCGTTGCCTAGATATTCTCACATAGAAACCGCTAGGTTTTTGTGTACCAGACATTCATAAAAGAAAATTTAAACTTCATATCCTCTAGCAAACTAATCAATAACAATAATGAATACTATCTAGCATTAAGTTCGCTTATGTACATATTTTTATTATTATACAATAAAGAATTTTCATTAATTAATTAATTAATTCAAACTGTAACCTACTCCCTAAAATCATTATTTATAGAATAAATAATAAAGGTTAGTTATTGCGTTAGAACATTTTCTGGAGTTGAATAAATTTTAGAACATTGCTTTAAATATATGTATGTTCTTAGAAAATTTCAAAGAACGCCACTTTATAACATGCAGTGAATATTATATTCAAGCTAAAGTAAATAGCAAAAAGAATGTTTAAAATTCCATGCAATTCTAACAAATGGTCCTCAATGTTTTTTGAAAAGAAAGGCATCAAGTATCAACAGTAATGTTACGCCGAGGCTGTTAAACAATGAGTAATAATCGAACCTTCTCGAACGCTTTTGTCTTGCTGTGTTATTGTTGCTATTGTTTGTGGTTTCGCAGAATGGGGAGTGGCCATTGTGTCGAGGGGCCGACCCTTTCCTGGAAGGATCGACATCGTTCTCGAACAATCGAAATGTGTGCGATATAAATAGGCCGGAGAGATGGCCGGGAGTCAGTCTGAGTGAGTCAGTTAGTCTCAGCGAGGCCCTGGAGGACTGACGTGGGAAGGGTCTCGCGTGAACAGTAGTTGCTCCCGAGTCAGTCTGGATTAAGCTATACGTGCGATCATTTCGGTGACTTTAAGTGCTGCAACAGTGGTGTGAATTATTGTGTTGTGATACGTGTGACGAAGTTCGTGTATTCATCGTTTAGTGTTGAATAAAAGTGTTATTTTGGTTGGATCGGTTCCCATTATTTTATCCCGAACCCTCAGCTCGTAACAGTAATTTCGCTTGAGACTTTCATAGAACATGACATGCGTGATACTCACAATACTTTTGACAACACATATTCTCAGAGGGTCTAGTGGCTGATTTGGAGTGGGCACTACAGCATACCAGCATACGGCATACGGCGGGCATAATGCTGAGTCGAAGCCCATATGCTGTTGTAGCACAAAGTACTAAAATCTCTTCTGCTTTTGTTTTATATGTTATTTTTATATGTTCGCTTTTTATTGTATAATTTATCTATGTTCTAAATGTTATTTTATTGTGTGTTTAAGTAGTAAATAAAAGAATCTATGTCTAATATTTTCTTTATGAGTCTTAAAAGTCCTAACTAACTAGAAAACTGTAGTAAAAACTTAGAACGTCCTTGGTCTCTCCTCTAAAATGACGTTATTAATCCCCAACAGTTACATACAGCAGGATGTTAGCAGGAGCTACACATACCTCCACAGTTTCACATCACTCATATCCGGAACAAATACAAGAAGCAAACGTGTCTCTTACAGCGGGAATCGAATCAATTGTATACACAACCATTATGCTACAGAAATTCGTATACCAGGGGGCCAACTCACGTAATACAATTTTAAAAACATAACGAAATATCAAATATAGGTCACCAATTTAGATTGGATTATGAATTGAGTATATTTTGGTATTCTGCTCTATTAATATATCAATTATATCAATTATTTATATCAATATTAGCTTGATATAAATAAATTATATAATCGCATGCCAGTCAACTCATTGTATTTTCAGTTACGTGAACACCGTTTAGGAGATTAAACATAACGAGACATACATCCCCGAAGAGATGACCGAGAGAGACATACCCGAATTTTATTATAATTACGGGAATCAGACCCCAGGTCTAATCGGCAGAATATGTCATAGTTCTTCCAATTTGCCATCATCAAGTAGTCATCAGCGTCATTTTATCCCCCTCTAGAGTCAAACACAAGGCACGCAAGGGAGACCCGCCCTTCGAGCGCAGTAGCCCACTTAAGCAAAATTAGCTTCTTCTGTGCGCAAAGAACACTATCGGATGTGTTGTGCGTCGGATACGCCCTACGTTTGAAACGCGATGAAAAGGAAGGGCTTTCGAGACGGAAACCAATACGTGTCATATTTGTTTAGGTTTGATAGAAATGCATCATTTGAAAGTACTAATGATAGCTTTGCATTTTTGAATGTTTTTTGGCATAACGACCGCATTGATGTAACATTAGCATAACTAAATGAAATAGTTACACATAGTGGATCTTGAATATGATTATTTTTTATTAAATGTACAGTAGAAATGGTATTAATTATGTTTAAATAAGCTGAAATTCTAACCGACGATCTGTGAAAAATTAGTGAAACGCATTTTATAATATATCTTTGTCAGGAAAAGAAACCAACAGTTTAAGATATATTTTTATTTTGTAGAAGCTTCCGCCCGCGGCAAATTGTGTCTATGTATATACCAAATTTCATCGAAATCACTCCAGTCGTTTAATCGTGAAAACGTAACAAACAGACAGACAGATAGACAGAGTTACTTTCGATTTTATAATATTACTATAGATTTTATCATCGTCATTGGCCTATAACATCCACGAGATATAAATAAGCGACTTCAGTTGTCAGGTAGACACTAGCGTTCATGGCTTATAATATCTCCACGGGAGCGACAGCTTCGACCACATTTTCTGCAGGTAAATGTCTCTGTAATTGGCAAGAAGAGCAGCAAGTTCGTAAACTGTGCTTCGAGACGAAACATCGAGCCAAGCTTGGTTGCATTTATTTTCATTTTGATTGCCAAAGAGGTCAAAATGGTTGGGAGCCAAATTTTCAAAGTAGGACTACATCGTCAAGTGAAGTACACATTCCAAAACACCTTTTATGTCGTATAGTTTTGTGGTTTAATGAATAAAATAATCTGTCTCCGCATGTCCAAAGTCTGCAAAGCGAAAAATCTGATATAATTATTGCAGGAAAAATAAAACAGTGTCTGCATCTACAACAATTTTCTTAAATCTACCTTAAAAGTTATCTTTATCAGACATCTTAGATAGATACCTACCTACATCCTAAAATAAATACCTAACCTCAACCTCAAGCTTCTCAAGTACAAGTCAAATATAAATTGGGCTAATTCATAAATTACCTGTTAATAGTTTAGGTACAATAAACAATACCCTCTTGATTACTGTTCTAATAAAGGTCCTTTTAGGTCTCAATCCTTCGCCAAAATGCCAAAAGGTCCCTTAATTAACTCGCAACGCTGTGAAGATACGAGCCCTGCCTACCATCTTACGCCTTACTTTACAGAAGAGACAGTGATGATTTTCTTACATCATGCTGTATAGGCCTCCCCCGTAGATTTTCAGAGCGACCGACTTTGTACGGCATGCTTCCAACTGCTCTTGGTATTTTGGTCGTTTTCTAGCTGGGCTCAGCAGTAGATGTCTTACCTCCGATATGATGATATCACAATAAAACTAAAATAAGACCGTTTTCTGTGACACTTCCTAATTGGAAACAACTTGGTATAGGTAGTGTACCTTAGTTTTTTATTGTTTTTCGCGTCATAAAGCCTTATTGTCGACCTCCGTGGCGCAGTGGGCGAATAGCCAGCTGAGACGCAGGAGGTAGCGGGTTCGATTCCCACCGCAGAACCAATGTTTGCATGATCTACAGATATTTGTTCCGGGTCTGGATGTTTTTCTATATATTATAAGTATATCAGTTATCTGGTTCCCATAGTACAAGCTTTGCTTAGTTTGGGGCTAGATAGCGCTGTGTGAAATGTCCAGCAATATTTATTTTATTTATTTATTTATTGTGGCAAGCGATACAGATAATTATTAAAAGTGTGTGTTAGGTATATGTTTGCTAACTCGAAAGGACAATACCTATTCGGGTAAAACCATGAAAGTGGACTCTCCTCTGATAGATTACGTCCCTTGCTTCTAAAAAGCTCTAAGTTATGAAAAATGCTGCTTGCTATTTATGTCGAGGGTACTTCACTATCACAAGAAATACACCACGAACTCCCAAGCTATATTAATGCCAATTAAGACTAATCTCCTAAATGAATGACTAGTACTATCCAGTAAGATTTCTAAAACAAAGCTTTTGAGGTACGGCCGTGGTTTGCGGGTAGACTCAAATAGCCAACTACCCGCCTGGGTAATATAGAGGGCACTACTTTACCACAACGACCCACAATGCCATACTTACCTTAAATAGGTAAAACAGAGATGTGACATTCCGTTTACGTCCTGGAAAAAGAATGTGCGTAGATTTGTATTTCTCTTTTTGATCCTCCTGTTTTATGTTCTACAAATAAGTTATATTTTTGTATGTAAATATCAATCTCATCTGATATGTATTTATTATTTTTGTACCTATTTGTATTTCTCGGTCTCAGAAGACCAGGACAGGTTCTAACAGACTGCGAACGCTGAATTAAATATTTAATAAAAACAAGTGATAAGCCTATGATTTTGCAGTTGGATATATATTATGTAGGTTGCATGCTAGATAGAAAAGACGTAAGACGAGGACGGAGCAAAGACATGGCGCCACTTTCATATGAAATGCATAGAAGCGCCATGTCCGTCTCGCATTTTTTTCATGGATTAAATACTTCTTCCCACATTATAGAAGCTAAACAGCCAAAAATATTTAAGGTTATAGTATCTGCCAATTTGTTGTCTATATAAGGGCTTAAATAAACAACTACTACTCACGTCATCATTATAAACGTTGTTATATCGTGACACGGAACAGCGGAAACGCCATGTCGTAAATTTTTCTTCGCCGTCTTCTGGTCTCTTATCTCTTCATTTTATTGTAATTTTTTCGGAGAGTAATTAAGTTGAGTTGCGTTTCTATACGGTACTATTATATGCTAACTCATGACAACGTCCCACAATGCCATACCTTGCAACATTTAGTGCTTTACTTTGTCATAACCACGTCTTTGTATTGTTGCCGCAAGACACCTATTCACATGCATTATGGAGGTAAATGGCCGTGGGAAATGCAAGTTTTAAGTGCACCTAGAACAGCTTAGTAGTTGAGCTTGACAATGTGCTTTCTGAGTGACTTAGGTGGTTATTGTGTGTTGAAAGCGCTATGTGGAAATCTCGAGAGGTAATCTTGGATGACTAAATCATCTCTCGATTACACATAATCGATTTAGCTATCTACGAGTATTTCTGTCCAGCAATATTTATTATATTTTATTTATTAAATTGAGTTCTTTTGTATAATATCCTAATTGACCTAGAAACCCTTTTTAAGAATTTTAGAATTTTTTATAAAAACTTCTTTTACGGATTGATGGATGGACAAAGTAGCACCAAGTTTTAAATTTTTAAGGTTCCGTACCCAAAGATTAAAACGGGACCCTATTACTAAGACTCCGCTGTCTGTCTGTCCGTCTGTCACCAGGCTGTATCTCATGAACCTTGATAGTTAGACAGTTGAAATTTTCACACATGATGTATTTCTGTTGGCGCTATAACAAAAAAATACTAAAAACAGAATAAAAAATATATTTAAGTGGGCTCCCAAGCAACAGACATGATTTTTTTGCCGTTTTTATAGATACGGAACGCTTCGTGCGCGAGTCCGACTCGCACTATGCCGATTTTTATCATTATGGTCCCTAAAAAAGGGTAAAAGGGTTCCCTAAAAATGCAATAATTTTATTGAGAAAAAATACTGTAACATCTGATTAAAGTAAATAGTGTAGTGTACATGTTTAACATGACTAAAACTAACTGATTATACCTAACTTAAACGCGGATGTGACTGAAAAAAAATCGATTTCGTATTTTTGGTTCCGAAGTATGTATCACATTAAGCATTATAATGAATCCTTTGTTATGGAATAGAAAAAATAATATAAACAAAGAGATGGTAATCTTCAAAGCTTTTTCGCTCTTAGGCCTGAGGCAAACATGACTTGTTCAGGTGATTTTATATTATTAAAGAAAATTAAATTATACAAAATATATATAGATAAGTTTGTGGCACAGAAGATCAGAAAATGTTGGCCTAATTGTTTGATACTCGGAAATTATGTCCAAAAGTATGACTGTCCTGAGCTGTATGCAGCATACTGCTTGTAACAAGAAGAGATTATGATGGCGCTCTTTTGTCAGAACCTTACGCTTTCGATAGCTCGTGGGAGCTCATAAGGTAACCCTGGAGGAAATTGAGGATAAAAGAATGTGCGGACTGACCTCTTAAATCCTGGAACATCCTTGATGGTAGTCCTTTTTGTGCACACTGCGAAATCATCAGGGTCGCGGTATTTTATAAAACTTCACCACATAAAGTTTGGATGCCAACATGGACAAGTCAATGCCTTTGGTAAAATAATTATTAGTATAAAAATAGCAGAATTCAGCGGTTTGCGGTATGACGGCGGGTTTAGCGGGTTTCTCTGCGATCGAGAACGAAGATAATTCTGACCAGCTCGCGCGGACATTATTACAAAAATAACCCCTTTCATGCTTTATATTTCATAAATAGATTCTTATAACTAAAAAATGTTCATCAAACCTTATACTATTTTAGAAGACCAATAGGTCTTTTTCCCATCTTGGGATATCGTTTAATAAAACGATATCCCCAAGATAGGGTGCGTGGGTAAAAAAAATCACACCGCACTTGTCAAATAAAATAAATAAAATAATAAATAAAACTCCCGACAAAAAAAAACCGTCAAACCACATAAAACTACGATGCCACAGTCAGACATAAGCGTAAAACTTATAACACCCCTTGTTTTGCGTTAGGGTTAAAACATAGTATCTACTCTGCCAAACTAGTATCTCCAACGGCCCTTCCTGTTTCTTCTCGAGTAAACGTATGTAAATGTTTAGAAAATTTCCCGATCGTTATTTACGTGAGTCCCGCATCATAAACTAGGTACAGCAAACGTCCCCTATGACAAACGGAAATAAGGGCGACATAAAAGGTCGCTTACAAGAAACAGAGTGTCTGTAAAGTTATATAAACATCATTATCGGAGAAATATTGGTTAGAAAAACCATCGTCAGCTTTATATTGTTTTCTAAATCGGAAGCAGTTGTCCCTGTAGCTTCCGGCGATTCAGCTTGTTTTGCGAGAAAATACACTTTTTCCTTTTGATTTCTTTTTATGTCATTGTTCGGTAGTTGGAAATAAACTACGTTGGTAGACGTGGGGAAGGTGTTTTAATGAGTATTGTGTTTCCTGTTTAATTGAATCCAAGGGGCTCTTTTTATAGGGAAAATGGATTATTTATTTCTGCCATGTTAGAATCGTAGCAGTTGAAATAGCTCCCAAGTCAGGGTAGTCACCCCTAAGGAAAGCACGCATCAGTTAAAATAATAAAGACAAGTGGTACCCGCGACTTCGTTTGCGTGGATTTTAACAGCGCCAATTCTGAACTCTTTGGTCCGCCGTGACCAAGTTTGGAAAAAAAAACTTAACTCTTATTTTTTATCTGTGGTCCAGTCCAAACTTTGCTTTTAAAATTTTATGGATAAATAATTTTTTTGTTATTTAATGTACACAAGAAAATACATTAAAAAGTACAGAAATGGAGGACATATTAATACAAAGGCGTTTGCTGGAAGAAAACTCTTATCAGGGTTAAGCTCGCCTTTGTGCATGCCCATTTTGTAAGCTGTTTTGTCTGTTACCATTTGTGTACAATAAAAAATAAAGACAAAAGACTTACTTTAAAAAAAATAACTAGGCGCGCGGAGGCTATGCCTCGCCGTCCCTCCCCGCTTACCTTGCAAACCGCCAAAATGGACTGAGCACTGCGCAGGTATGACCACGTGATCCGTCAAGTCTCATCTTTGGCTGCGCGCATTGTAGGTAGTGGTGGTACAATTTTGGTGTGACTAAATGAGCTAAAAATGTTGGGGGGTTGTTGAAATATTAGGGTTCAAGAGGGGTTAAAAATGAAAACGAAACTATTAGGTCAAATAGGACGTCAAATGAAAGTAAATTAGATAGTAAAATAGATTAGATAATTAGATTAGTAAATTTAGATTCCGTTTTTATTTTTAGTAGTCTTTATAGTTTTTGAGTTATTAGCCCTAATAAAAACTGACCTTGACAAAATTCACAGTTTACCCCTCAGTAATGTAATTTGGTATGCGTGTAGATTAACACCAATATAGGCAGAAATCTGAAATACAGAATAACTGCAATTTGTACCCCAAAAAAGTAAAAACCACATGACATGAGCTCCCGTTACCTGTAATTTGAATGAAACTATAGGTCAAGATATTTGGTTATATATTTCGTGCCACTATTTGGGGGCCGAACCACTAGTTTTCGTATGTATAAAATACTAATAACGAAGATTGGCGAACGATCAAAAACATGATACGAAGCTAATTCACTAAGAAGTCACTCACCTTTGGCACAATATTATAATACATTTTATAAAGCATATGAAACATAAATCAATAACATTGTTTACACAATTCATATTGATAATGATCATACATTGTTTGTTTGTATACAAACCCGGCTTGGGCCCTGTTTCGACAATAAGTGGAAGTAGAGTAGGAGTAACGCAAAAATACAAAATAAAAACTTATTTGTTCAACCAAAATTACATTCGTACAAAGTGATTCACTGTTCCCTGCGTTCTTTTTACTGTGTTCCAGGGTGCTTTCCCAAAAGAATTACCGTAACATAAACGAAAAAAACGTGTTTACATTAAAAAATGTAGCGTCAACTACAATACGTTTGTATATAGGGTGTCTCTTAAAATTAGGAGTTGTTGAAAACAGGAGTAAGGGAAGCGATGTTGCACATACTTGTCAGATGATTGCCGTCTCTAGGGCGCTACTGCCACTTGAGGGAAATTACTCTCTGAAGGTAGGCACTATCGGGTAGAGTAGAGTTGCACCAAGGATGCAATTGATGACAATCGACTTTGAAACTTCATCTTTTCAAAATTATAATTATTTTTATCCTGTTTTTCAAAGAAAACTTGCGTGATTTATATCTATCATTATTACAAACTTGCTGATACGATTTGACTTTGCACGGGTTTATCAAAATAAAATATAGCCTAAGAGATAGTGTAGCATTTACCCAGTGAAATAATATTCAAAATTTAGCAGTTTCTGAATCTTCACTCATTGCTTATTATATGCATTATGACTCTTAAAAAAACAATTGTGCAATTCACACGTGGTAGAAGCGAAACTTTCAAAAATTTTAGTTTCAGGATAATGAGACGAATGTAAAATTTCGGGAAGATGATAATTGTAGGGTTTAATAATGATCATAGTGATGCAAAGTTTGATAATTATTTTATATTTTATTCGTATATATTATATAGATTTATTCAGACTTATTCATTTTCGATCAATGATACAAGAGGCTTATGGTAACTAAACTGTCGCTTTTTCGTTTCATCGACTTTCAAATCACAACGATGCTAAAAAAGTTTTCACTTCTAAAAGTTTTTTGTTAATAAATTCGTATTTTTGAAATATTTGGAATTAGATACGAAACGTAAGAAAGTTTGTAACAAATTACATAATATACTAATACTGCCGCCACTTCATCGGGGTTCGGCGAAGGTTTGAGGTGTGGTCTGTCTTTCATGTAAATATTTATACAGTGACAGAGACATAAAACACAAACATTCGCCGAATCTCGTTATAGTAGCCGCGGTATTTAAAAAAAGAAAGTTTTTCTCCTCCTAAGGTAGCAAACAATCATACGGTCCACCTGATGGTAAGCGGTTACCGTAGGCTATGGACGCTTGTAACACCAAAGGTACACTCGCGCGTGGCCGATCCTTTAAACAAAAATAACTTAAACATCTAACAAGCAGCACGTATTTAATTACTTCCGCGGCACAGTGGGCGAATAGCCGGCTGAGACGCAAGATACAACTTCGATTCCCGCCGCAGAACAAATAATTGCATATTCTACAGATATTTATTCCGGGTCTGGGTGTTTCTTAATATATCTTATGTATGTATTATATCATTAAAGACACAGCGCCTAAAGTGGAAGTGGGCTGGCCAAGACAAGAGGTGGACACAGAGAGTAATGGAATGGTCAGGACCAACCGGAAAGAGAGCAAGAGGTCGTCCGCTGGAACGCTGGCCCGACGAAATAAGAAAAATCATATCTAAGGCATAACTGAGTAGAAAAAGCTAAACATCTAAAAAAATACACATACCACTTAAAAATGTAGTATTAGTGGAAATAAAGAGGCTAACATAAATAATAAATAAATGTATTCTATCAGTTATTTGTTTTCCATAGTACAAGCTTTGCTTAGTTTGGGCTAGACAGCGCTGTGTGAAATGTCCAGTTTTATTTATTTTGCAGCCATATCGATATGTCATATACGCATGAACGCACTATCGCAGATATTTCGTAAGCATGCAATCTGGCTCGCGACTCTGCTATACAAATATCTGTTATACGACTCAGGGCTCTATAGGGAGTTTTTCGATAGCGTTCAAAGGGAGCGTCGCGTCAATGTGAATGAGTAATCGACTGGGTTCGCTGCTTTATGATGCTTTGTGTGATTAGAAATGGTAAATGGGGATGAATTTCGATACGTAAAAGTAGGCACTTTGAAATTTTCGCATTTAGGGACCTACGGTAAAACAAAAACATTTTATAAATACATTTATTTTTACTTTTTGTGTAGAATATAATTAATCAATATAATTAGCTTAAATTGCAACACCTTATAGATATTTCTTGTACTTAACCTATATGTATGTATAACCATTACTTAAGGAGACACTTCGCCACCTAGCGAATGATTGCAGTGCCCTTGCAGGGTTAATGTTTTAAACAAATTTAAACAGAAACACTTAGATTAAGACCAAAGTAAAACGACATGTAAGCAATAAATATTTGACTTTGATATAATTTCTACGTTCATTGCCGTTTTCAGCAGAAAATATCAAATTACTATCCGTAGCTAGTTGATATTATGTACCACCCATTCGCACACACCGTTTTGGTTCTACGTTATTGATGCGCACAGCTAAGGTATGGGGCACTTTGCCGTCGTCTGTTTTTCTTAAAGAATACAATCCGGGCCTATTTTAGGTAAGAGTGAATAGGTTTCTTCTAGATCTTCGTGCTTCATCTTAGCACGAGCAGAGTACAATTAGAATAAACATAACCAGGAAAGAACTATTTCTTTCAGACCTATATTTATATAGTTACGCTGTTACACAATAAGAAATAGTCGAAACTTCTCGATGGCTCTCGACTTACCTACTGTGTCACGGAATACGTAATACTTGGTATGGAATATACCTGCACGCTGTGTTTTTGCCTGCGGTTTCGCAGAATGGGGAGTGGTCATTCTGTCGAAACACCGACCCTTTCCTGGAACGTTCGAGATCGTTCTAGTGTAGTGCGTTGTGATTACGTGTGACCAAGTTCGTGTATTCATCGTTTTAGTGTTGAATATTATGTTCAATAATAATAATAATGCATAATCGTCTACATTTCAAACAGCGCCACTAGCCCCAAACTAGGCAAAGTTTGTACTATAGGAACCAATTATAAATAGAATACTTAAATACTTTTTTTTATGAATACGTACTTAATATACAGTGTGTCCCTGGATAAAGTGCAACCCCGAAAGGGGGTGAAACTAGATCATAAATTATCGACAAAAAAATAGAAAAAAAAATTTAAAAAAAATTCGTATATACTTTATTGATGTATTAAAATGAACAGGCCCAGCGACCATAATCTACAACAATATAAGTTAAAAAAGGGTCTCTACCTGAGTGGTGACGTAATCAGTGGTCAACTTTAAATGCTCCTAGCCAGCACATTTTTTATGTTAGAACGTAGGTTTTTATTTTATTTAAAAGCTATTATGATAGACAATAATAAAAAGTCATCAAAATTTCTAGTATTATAGGCTTAATTTTAAGATTTTTGGAGTTTATTGGAAAAAAACAGCCTAAAAAATGTAATTTTAATACAAAAATTAAACTTTAAGTCACGATAGCCACTTGTTTGTGAGTTATTTGTTATTTTATCGTCATCGTCACATATCTGACATGATTATGGTTTTTATTTTAACAAAATAGACCTACTACTTTGGAAGAAATCATTTTTTTATTAAATAGAGTCATTAGTGAGCAATAAAAATTTTAATTCATCAATAAAGTATATACTAAATTTTTTTAATTTTTTTTTTTCTATTTTTTTGTCGATAATTTTTGATCTAGTTTCACCCCCTTTCGGGGTTGCACTTTATCCAGGGACACACTGTATATAGATATGTATATTAATATGTATAGAAAAACATCCAGACCCGAAACAAATATCTGTAGATCATGCAAACATTTGTTACGTGACGAGAATCGAACCCGCAACCTTGTCGATAAATGGATTGTTTTCATTTTATATCTTCATGCGCAGATAAATAAAATACTTCATTATGCTACTGAAAGGAAATTAAGCAGACATTTACCCAAGCTGTGATGGTATAGAAAGTCATAATCTAAAGGCGAGAGTAAGTATAAGTATACAAAACATATTCACGAGCATACATTTTGAATTATGAAGTAGTATAATCTGAAATCAATAAAATATTCATTATTATATAAATATTGTAGACGACACACGCTGTTATTGTATTTTATTTTGTTGCATTCCGATACATGTCACGCCATCTGTTGGCGATTTTTATATGTTTTGTTAATAGAGACAAGTTTGAAGGATGCAGACCGGCTTGATAATTGTTTTACACAGAGGGAGTGGTAGTTGCGAACTTACCGTTAGACACGACGCGGCTCCTCAAGATTTCTAACATTAATAGTTGGTCAAAATAAAGCACATGGTTAAATAAATGACTTCTATCTTATCTTCAAAGTGTATCACCTATAATATGGTCCTTCAGAGCCAGATTTAAAATCAGTGAACTGCGAAATACCATCATGTCGGGCGTGACGCCATTATCGAAGGTTCTTACTCGCCGTCAACGCCAGGAACATATGAAAACCAACAAGTTGGAAGGCACACCTATGAAGAAAGAGTTGAAGAAGTTGATTCTTCCTAGCGGCACCAATGATCTCTTATCGTCGCGGGAAGGACACGTATCGACGCCAGTACCGTGCAAGATGTCAGCGCGTGACACTGAGCAGCATTCGAAATGTGCTTCAAAAACGACTATTCAGACTAAGAAATCTACTACGTCATCAGTTGCACGTCGTAAACAACTCGAATTAGAAGCTGCGGAAGCAAAAGCCAAGATTCAGATGGAGTTAATTGACAAGAAGTTACAAGCTGACCTTGCCAAAGTCGACCAGGAGAGTGAAAAAGCTCATCATGTCGGCACTGATGTAGCTCCAGATGAAAAAGTTGGTACCTATTGTTCATCCCTCCCCAGCGAGAATGAAGTGCACGATAACGTGGAGAAATGGCTGGACACGAACTGTGCATCACCAGTCCAGCACAACAACAGTATCCAACAACTAGCTAACACGTTGAAGGATCTGATGACCCAGTCTTCATCAAAGCACGAAGATAAACTTTTGAGCCGCCTTGCCACGCCACGAGAGCTACCTATCTTCAGTGGTGACTGTATTGAGTGGCTACATTTTAAAAGTGCCTATGATGATTCGTCACGAGTGTGTAGATTCAGTGATAGTGAGAACCTGTGGAGACTCCGTAAATCTCTACGAGGTGAAGCCAAGGAAGCAGTGACTGACTTGCTGATCGGCAACACTCCGCCGTCAGCAGTTATAGAAGCACTTGAACTAAGGTTTGGCCGAGCTGATATTATTATTAGCAACATAACGATGCAATTGAAAAAGCTACCTTCGTTACCTACTTGTTATCAACATGACTTGATAAACTTGTCCGTCAAAGTCAACAATTGCGTGGCTACAATACGCGCACTACACCAGAATGACTACCTACGAAGTCCAGAGCTCGCTGCAGCCATAATATCAAAATTGCCGAGCACCCTGATAGGTAGATGGACGGAGTTTGCCTACAATCGTCTACGCGAAGGCAGATCGAAGCTCGAACTACTAGCTATGTTCTTAAAGATAGAAGCTGAAATGTTATCAGTCGTCGGATGTATACCTCCGCGAGACAAGAAGCCGATGGACGCTCCTACAAAGCGCACTGAAGACAAGTATCGTCATCGTACTGTCTACACATCTTCTGTCGCTGCAACAGCTGATAATAATGTATGTAGATTCTGCCAGAAGGGCACTCATACCCTACCAGAGTGTCGCATATTCAAACGAGCAATGCGAAGAGATAAATGGCGATTTGTAAAAACGCGCGGCCTATGTTATTGTTGTCTACTAACTCGACACAATAAAGATACGTGCCCCGCACCAATGTGTGACGTCGATAACTGTGGCATGGCACACCACCGCCTGCTACACTGGACGAAACCCGAGATGACGTCACAATCGACTGATAAGATGACCGTAAACCCGGAACCTGTACCTGTAACTGCACCCGATGCGTCTATGATGCATTTCGCTCGAGATAGTGACGACGTGAGCATCGCCCCGGATGAATTCGCACTGTTGAAAGTGATCGCGGTTCAATTACGTGGCCCTAAAGGTGTAGTGAATACCTACGCACTTCTGGACGATGGTGCTGAAGTGTCAGTGATCGATGCCGAGCTGGCAGATACCCTAGGCTTAGAGTGTGTTAGTGCGCGTCCTATAAAGTTTACTGATGCATTCGGTTTGTCAGTGTACCAATCAGAAGTGCCTAGTGTAAGAGTAAAAATAACGGGACAGGACAATATTAGTTATGACTGTAAGTTACGTAGATGTGCTCAGTTAAAATTGTGTTCACAAAATTTGTCTATCTTGAATAGTGTAAATAGCACGCACTTATCGCATATCAAACATATGATTTGCACCAATGCAAGTGCAAAGCCAAAAATGTTAATTGGTGAGGATAATTATTTCCTAATAGCTCCTCTCGAGGTTATACATGGAGACAGGGACTCGCTGTACGCATCACGATGTCGGTTGGGATGGACCATCCACGGTTTCCACCGTGGCCGCACTCACTCCTCCACCAAGTCCAGAGTAAGTGAACAAAATGTGTTTCATCTCGCACACTCTCGTGACAATGATATGTCTGAACTCAGCGAACTTAATGACCTGATTAAGAATTCCTTTAATTTTGATTTGACTGGTATTTCACCCGTATCTCGTGAAAATACAGATCATATTCGCGCTATTGATATTTTAGATAGCACAGCCCGTCAGGTAGGTAATCAATGGGAAGTAGGTTTACCGTTCAAAAAGGATGATTTTATGATGCCTGACTCATACAACAATGCCTACTCGCGTCAGCAGTTATTGTTACGGAAATTCCATAAGAATGCTGACTACGCTGATAGGTATAAGAAAGAAATATCTAAATTGATAGATAATGGTTACGCTCGAGAACTAACTGATAACAGCCTCTCAGCTGATCATGTTTGGTATTTGCCACATTTTGGTGTTCAGAATCCTAATAAACCAGATAAGTTACGGTTAGTGTTTGACGCCGCCGCTAAGGTAGACGGTGTGTGCCTAAATGATTATTTATTAACCGGACCGGACTTGTATAATTCATTATACGGAATTATGCTAAGATTTCGGGAGAATAAAATTGTAATTATTGGGGATATTCGTGATATGTTTCTCAGAATTAAAATTCGCCCTGAAGACCAGCATGTTCTTCGGTTCTTGTGGCAAGAATCGAATGGTCCGATTAAAGTTTGTCTTATGCAAAGTTTAATTTTCGGTGCAACATGCTCGCCTTTCATTGCCCAATATGTCAAAAATAAAAATGCCTTGAAATACGAGGATATAAATCCTGAGGCTGTAGATGTAATTGTGAATAGCCACTACATGGATGATTGTTGTTATTCTACGTGTGATGAGAGTACGGCTATTCAATTAATAAAAGACATAACTTTTATTCACGCTAAAGGTGGCTTTGAAATAAGAGGTTGGTCGAGTAATAGCAAACCGGTTTTAGATTCAATTCCTACAGAAGCGCTCGCGCACACAGCTGTGCAGTTTAAGCATGGAGCCATGAATACGAGTGAGCGCACTTTAGGTTTGATATGGCATCCTGCGGACGACTCATTTGGGTTTCAGATTTCGCTTGACAGAATTCCTAGTGATATTTTAAATGGTTCTACGCCACCTACGAAAGCTAACATGCTTAGCATTATTATGTCTCTTTACGACATACACGGATTTTTGTCGCCATTTGTTATAAAAAGTAAAATCATTTTTCAAGACGTGCACAGATCTAAAGTTGATTGGAAATGCCGCATCCATTCTGATGAGCACACCAAATGGGTGAAGTGGCTCGATGAATTAAAACTTTTAGAATCTCTACGTATACCTAGGTGGTATAACAATACTGATAGTTGGACTCAGTGCTATCAGTTAGAGATAGGTATAGATAGAAGTGCCGAGTCTATTGTAAATAAACAACTGCACATATTTTGTGACGCTTCTATTAAAGCTTACGCCGCAGTTATTTATTGGCGTTTTACTCGAGCAGACGGGAATGTATTGGTTTGTCTAGCCGCCAGTAAGAGCCGAGTGACCCCACTGCGGCCTGTGTCAGTTCCTCGACTGGAGCTGCAAGGCGCGCTCATAGCCGCACGCCTCGCGAACTCACTGCAGCGGGAACATAAAAATATGAAGGCTGATAAACGGTACTTTTGGACTGATTCACAAACGGTTTTACAATGGATCCGTAGCGATCCAAGAAGCTATAAGCCGTACGTAGCTCATCGCTTAGGTGAAATTGATGAGCTCACGACGTTATCAGAGTGGCGATACGTCCCAACTAAGTTGAATGTAGCTGACATAGCTACCAAAGACGACACGCCGCCTCTGACATACGATAGCGTATGGTTTCTAGGACCACAATTCTTACGGCAACCTGAAGATGCATGGCCTAAGGATTGTAAGTCCACAAAGAAGCCATCACCAGATGTAGTCTTCGAACAAAGGAGCTTGAATGTGGTCACGACTCAGGTCGTTGAATATTCCTTACCTAACGAAAATGACTACTCGTCTTGGTTACGACTCGTCCGAGTAACCGCTCGAATTTTATTGTTTATCAGACGATGTCGACGAATTGATACTTGTTTGAATGTTGAACTCATGAACGAAGCTGAACTTCTTCTGCTGAGTAAATCTCAACAGGATTCGTTCGCACAAGACATTGAGCTTATCAAGCAAAATAAGCCTTTGTTATCAAACAGTCGTTTGTTAACATTGACACCCTATTTAGACGACACTAATGTGTTACGAGTAGCCGGTCGAATCGATAAAGTCGAAGGTGTATCCCACTTGACTATGAGACCCACCATACTCGATGGTCGTCACAAAATAACTCGTCTATTAGTCGAATACTATCATAAGAAAGCTATGCATGGTGCCCACGAACTTGTAGTTAACGAGTTAAGACAACGCTACTGGATTTTGAAGCTGCGTCCTACCGTACGCACGGTCGCAGCGCGCTGCCTGTTCTGCCGATACCGGCGCGCGACACCGCAGCCACAGCGTATGGCGGACCTGCCAGCTGCTCGTCTGCAGCACAATCGACACCCATTCACGTTCACGGGGGTGGATTTTTTCGGACCGATGGAGGTCACTATCGGACGAAAAAGAGTAAAAAGGTACGGCGTAATGTTTACGTGCCTAACGGTACGCGCCATTCATTTGGAAATTAGTGAGAGTCTGAGTACAGACTCCACCATCATGGCGCTCAGACGTATGATAGCTCGCCGCGGTACGCCCAGCGTTATCTACTCAGATAACGGGACGAACCTGCGCGGCGCAGATAACGAGTTAAAGCGGAGTCTATCCGAACTCAATGAGAGTAAACTCCGTGAAGACGGTACCGTAAGAGGTATCGAGTGGAGGTTCATACCCCCTGGGGCCCCTGAGAAAGGTGGTGCCTGGGAACGTATGATACGCACGGTGAAAACGGCCTTGAAAGTCGTTCTTAAGGAACGCGCTCCACACCCTGAGACGCTGTCTACTTTATTCGCTGAAGTAGAAGCCCTAGTTAATAGTCGCCCTATTACACATGTTTCATGTGACGCTAATTACCCTGAAGCTTTAACGCCTAATCACTTTTTGTTAGGTAAGTCATCGAACGGTCCCGTGTTTGGTAGGTATGATAACGACGATCTATGTCTGCGAAAACAATGGCGCCTAGCGCAAAGGTTGACCGATATGTTTTGGGCGCGATGGGTTAAAGAATATCTCCCTACTTTAATTCCGAGGCAGAAATGGTTTAGGGATCAGAGAGCATTGCGAGATGGGGACTATGTTCTAATAATGGAACCTAATTTAGATCGTGGATGTTGGCGGCACGGAGTGGTGAGTGCGACCCATGCGGGTGATGATGGTCGCGTGCGAATGGTGGACGTGCGCACCCGCACTGGTTTGGTGCGCCGCCCGGTAACGCGTGTCGCACTACTTGCACCAACGGAATGTTAGTGCTGATCTGACACTTTTTGTATTCATTTGATTTCTAATATGTTTGTCGGCTCAGTTCAGCACTAAGAGGGTGGATTGTAGACGACACACGCTGTTATTGTATTTTATTTTGTTGCATTCCGATACATGTCACGCCATCTGTTGGCGATTTTTATATGTTTTGTTAATAGAGACAAGTTTGAAGGATGCAGACCGGCTTGATAATTGTTTTACACAGAGGGAGTGGTAGTTGCGAACTTACCGTTAGACACGACGCGGCTCCTCAAGATTTCTAACATTAATAGTTGGTCAAAATAAAGCACATGGTTAAATAAATGACTTCTATCTTATCTTCAAAGTGTATCACCTATAAATATATTCCAGAAAAAAATATTGAAATCGTCTATAGAGAAATCGAGATCGCATCAACTACCAATTCACACGCCCATAGGCGACACAGAAATATTTTCCATTTAAGTAACGCCTCTGACACGATGTACTCACTCGATGAACTAAACTCGATTCGGAATTTATTTCCTGAGCTTGCGACGTTTTGCGACGGTTCCACGTGTGGAGATTATGTGCATGTAATAATATTGGCTCATAATCGAGTTGAATAGTTCACTGTGTTTATTTGAATTGTATATTAGGCGTATGAAATAAGTAGGTAGATCATGAATTCAAGATTATAACGAAAGTTGTGAAGGTGCCTGCATTATTTCCAATGGCAAAGCGTTCCACACACGCACGTTTGGACGGTGAAACACTTTTCGTAGGAGCTGGAGTGTACTTTTGTTGAGTTGCTTTATTATTAAGTTACCTACACATTTAGTAATGTAACGCGTACGAAGTCACAGCCAATAGCTAGTCATATATAATTGATCGAGCGAAGCGAGATCTCTAAATCAACTTGGGCAAATCGGCGTTGTATGTATGTATATAAGTATGTTTATTTGTCCGAGGATAGCGTTGATCCGATCATCGTGGAATTTGATATATAGGTAGATAGTGCTGGCACAATTTTGGTGTGGTTAAATGAACTAAAAATGTTGGGGGGTTGTTTAGATATTGGTGTTCAAGAGGGGTAAAAACAAAATGAAAATGAGACTTTTAGGTCAAATAGGACGACAAATGAAAGGTTTTCATCAGGACATTTGAACCCTTCTTTTATTTTTAGGTTAGACTTTGTATGTTTTGAGTTATTAGCCATAATAAAAACAAAATTTTGACAAAATTCACAGGGTACACCAGTGACCCTACAATGCTGAAATTTGGTATTTGAGTAGCTTTAGTGACACAAATATAGGCAAAAGTCTGAAATTCAGAATAACTGCAATTTGTACCCCAAAAAACAATAACCAATTAACAAGAACCCCCGTTACCTCTAATTTGAATGAAACTTTAGTTTAAGTAGGTTGGTTTTTGTGCATTTTGTGGCACTAATTCAGTAGTTAAAGATTAAGGCCAGCATGCACATAGATCACTAAACGTATTTAGCGACTACACATGCTTAAATTAGACGTATTTGTATGATTTGACAACTCCTTAAATCATATTTAGCCACTAAATACGTTTAGGCATCGTTGTGCAAATCGCCCTAATAATAATACTTATTTTGTGAGATTCGCGAGATCTCAGTTCGGGGCGAACCACCAGTTGTAGACCATATTTTGTAACATATCTACAAAGAATAAATGAGTTATGAAATGTAAAAGACAGAACACAATTCCAAAGATAGAGTTTATTAGAAGTAAGTGGTTTGTGTGGTTAGGTGTTCATAGTGACACAGAAGATTCTGAAACCGGTTTAACACAAATTTGAATTACTGTGCACAACTATAAATTAAACACAAAAACCCGTAATACATTTCCATATAACAGGATCCCTTCACCAGAAAAGAAAAACGCTGATCTTTCAATCGGCTGATCTGATCATACATAGCAACTACATTTGTAACATATATTTATTTTTGACTAGCTCGTGCTGTCCCACTGCTGGGCAACGGCCTCCCCCTCTTACTTCCACTTATCACGGTCTAGAGCCAGATCCCGCCATTCTCTTTGGAAGACGTCCAAGTCGTCGCTCCAGCGCTTTTTAGGCCTTCCTTGGCGTCGCTTTCCATCTTTAGGAATCCGTATGCTTGTGACCATGGTCTACCTATCGGGTTACATACGGGAGACATGACCCACTCAGCCCCATTTCAGCTTTGCAGTTATAATATAATATTTAAAGAAAACCGTATCCGAATCAGTCCATCCGTTAGGAAACTACGGTGCCACAGACACCCCTTTTTGAGTAGGAGGTTAAAAAGAATTAGCTTATTATAACAGCAGTTGGGAGTCCGTTCGTGTATTGGTAAGGTGTCTGTAGACTTAGTTACGAACTAGTTTCGTAACGGGTTCGTGTTACACTTTATCTAGTTATCAGAAGTTGTGTAGAAAGTTATTCAGGAGGATAGAACTTCACAGTGAAGTCGTAGACAATATGAAGAAAACAGCTTTTGGCTTGAACTCGCTTCAAGTTCTTCGAGGTTTCGAAGGATTGGGAGCTTAACAGGTACTTGGCTAGTACTTAGATTAATAATTTACAGAAGAAACAGTTGAATCATATCAAGACCATTGCAAACGATCTATAGATAGCTGGTTATGCGTTGACCTAGATAAGGCCAGCTCACGGATCATACGTCGGTTCGACCAGACGCCCAGAAATAATTTTGAAATTTTGAATTCTTCTGTATTTTATTGTTAATATTTGTATATTCCTTCGATTAATAATTTATGCTAGAATCAATGAAGAGAATAACAAGCTTCATATGTTTGGGGCTAAATAGCGCTGTGTGTAATGTCCAGCATTATTTATTTACCTATCTATCTAATTTATAACACAGGCTTAAAATCACTAAAACCAATTTTATATTTATCAAATAATGTAACACAATCTAACAACAGTATGTCCAGGCACATCCGTGTATGTTCTGTGTGCACGTCGTACACAACGTATATTACGATTAAAGTAAATACACTTCCAGTCACGAAAGTAATGTTTGCATCGTTGAACGAGTTTTATAATATCTGTATAGCATCGCTAAAATATAATCTGCATGCTGCGTCCGTGTTTTCAATATGCAATGAGTCGATACACCATTTATTATTCCGATACAACAGTACTCTTAGCTCGATTATTTAGTGCTATCGAATATTTAGCCTGCCTTTAAATTGTCTTACATAACATAACAATTATTATTAATTCACTGAAATTCAAACCAAATAAGGTCTAAATTGTGTACAGTATTTTTTAGGGTTCCGTACCTCAAAAGGTAAAAAAGGAACCCTTATAAGATCACTCTCTTGTCCGTCTGTCCGTCTGTCTGTCCGTGTATCACCACCGATTTTATCAGGAACGGGTGGACCTAGCAAGTTGAAATTTATACCAAATACTGAGGTCTAATAGGGACTCTATTAGGTGTATAAAAATCAAGATCCTTAGTCAACACAACAAAAAGATATGGGCAAATTTAGATTTTCGCGAAAACTTTTAAGTACCAAAATTCCCGTTGACCTAGAATCACGAAATTTGCAAGACAAAAAGCAAGGTCTTACAACACAAATAAAGGAAAAATTCCAAAAAATAAAAAAGTGAAAATTAAAGGGTGACCCCATACATAGTTGACGCCAAATAAGATGATCCTCTGAGTTGTATGGGCGAACATACAATTTATTATAGATAATGGTACGGAACCCTTCGTGCGCGAGTCCGACTCGCACTTAGCCGGTTTTTTTAGATTTGTATTATATCCATGATTTACGCTTGATACTTCTGGAATACACTGCTTTGATTGCCCTCGCTGATTAAGTCGTTGCTTAGTTCTCTTGGACGAAGTATACTGCCATAATGTGTGGTAAAGAAACAACGACATACGTTAATTAGATCGCGCTAGGAACTCGTGATCAACGCAGTATTTATTCAGCCAACTTTGTTTAAAAAGTAAGGTCATTAGTCGATTGGATCGCGCCATAAACTCGTGCTAAATAAACATGGCAGTTTATATGAATATGTAACCAATGATATGTACCATCACGAAGGATATTTTAGTACTGGATTGATAGACTCCATTTAAATGGTTAAATTATTGGCGATGCTATAGTGCATTACCATGTCACGGAACAAACTTCAAAAGCAAATTGCAAGTATGGCACATTTATCTCGCTGGTTGCACGATGAAAGCTTCCATTACGGCCGTACCGAAATGGATATGTGCACTTAAGGTTGCTTGCTCGTCACTCGATCGAACCCGTGTTTTACATCGGCCTAGTGAAAAATTCAGCGGATATGTTTGTATTCTTTATCATAGTCAACCCTTTCGTCATAGCCTACAATTTTCCAGCAACACCTTTTATTGAATTGAATGAAAACGATAAGGTGTAATGTAATCGAAAGTAACATCATCAAAAGTGTATCATACCTATATACTCTAAAAGTAGTAGAGTTGCTAGTGAAAGGGCTCACCCGGTGAAGTACTACCACCATACCAATTTGTTCTGCCAAACAGCATAGCTGTGTTGCGGTTCGAAGTGTATAGTCACCGGTGAAATTACAGGCACATGAGGTTTTACACCTGTATGCATCAGGTTGATGGACGCAGAACAGTGCATCGCAGGGCACGTTCCTAAGGTGCGTGACTTGCGAGGCAATACTTTGTTATAGGCGATGGTTACCACTTAACATCAGGTGGGTCATATCGTTGGCCTTAGCAGAATTCGTAAGTCCATATGGCAAATTTAACAGGAGCAATAAGAAACTCATTTTCTTACAAAATTTGAGAGATATTTATTGAGATATTCTTACTTTAGGTATAAAATGAGGATATTTTATGATCGCGCGAAGCGAGATCTCTGAATCAAGTTAGGCAAATCGGCGTTGTATGTATGTAGGTATGTATGTACATGTTTATTTGTCCCAGGATAACTTTTGAAGCGTTTATCAGATCATCGTGAAACTTGGTATATAGGTAGGTAGGTAGTAATGGCACAATTTTTGGTGTGACTAAATGACCTAAAAATGTGGGGGGGGGGGGTGGGGGGGTTGTTGAGATATTGGTGTTCAAGGGGGATAAAAAAAAAATGGGATTAGCCGGCTAAATTATACGTCTAATAAAAGGTCTTTGTGACTACATTTAGACCCCGTTTTTATGTTTAGTTTAAACTTTGTAGTTTTAAAGTTATTAGACATAATAAAAACTGTACTTTGACAAAATTCATAGTGTACACCAGTGACTCCAAAGTGCTGAAATTTGGTATGCTCGTAGCTTTAGTGACACAACTATAAGGAAAAATCTGAAATCCAGAATAACTGCAATATCTACACCAAAAAAGAGTAACTAATTTACATGAACTCCCATTACCTGTAATTTGAATGAAACTGTAGGTCGAGTAAGTTGGTTATGCATTTCGTAGCACTATTTTGATAGTCAAAAATTATGAATAATATTTTTTTGTTTTTATGGGAGACTCGCGAGATTATAGTTCGGGTGAACCACTAGTTATACCTAAAGAAAAATTGACTAGTATACGAGTAGAGTGCGGCCGACGATATGCATGTTCCATCTCCAGGTGGTATAAAAAAAATCCTTTATTATTAAATATGTTGACAGAAGGAAATATTCAAATGTATAAAATAACACCCAAATGCTAAAATAACCGCCGAGGGAGACAGTGGATGGTGCAGGTACTGACGACTCAACAATGTGTGTCGTGTCGTGGTTAAATGTTGAGCAAACTTCCAATATTCACACAGATTTTTCAACTCTATTCAGACCTATTCTATATTCTATTTGACGACCTCCTTGGTGAAGTGGGTGAATATCCGGCTGAGACGCAGGAGGTAGCGGGTTCGATTCCCGCCACGAAACAAATGTTTGCATAAATTATAGATATTTGTTCCGGGTCTGGTTGTTTCTTTATATATTATAAGTATGTATGTACAAAAAAAATGATTGTAAGTATTCTATCAGTTATCTGGTTCCCATAGTACAAGCTCTGCTTAGTTTGGGGCTAGATAGCGCTGTGTGAAATGTCCAGCGATATTTATTTATTCAAACTAACATTTATTACTAAGTGAATAAAATTACAACGATATCGGAAATAGTTATCGATGTATACGAGAATATTAAAATCATATTAAATTAACATAAATATGACACCTCGTATATAGTTGCATAGGAATACTTCTAAAATACTTTACAAATGGATGTAAGTGCTGACATTTCTTCAGTTAGTGATAAATATATAGATTTTATTGGGTGGTATCTGTTACGATGTCGTTTTGTATTTTGGTAGATCATGTGCGATGGCTACGAAATCTTATATCCCAAACTTTTGACCTAAGCTTGATAGCTGCGTTCAATTTGTTAGATTTATTCAATACTAGTTGATCCGCCGAACTTCATACCGTCTTGACATGCGTATGAAGCGGGCTGCCAATGTATGTCACCGGTAGAATTGTTAGCTGCACCTATGTAAGAGAAAATAAATTTTATACACAATTTTTTTTTTGCGTGAGTTTTTCCGATATTTAAATAGTTATTCTGCTATTCGGCGCGGAGACAAATCCAACAAATCAAAGATCATCAAAATCGGTGCCGCTGATCTTGAGTTATAAATGGAGTAACTAACCCGACTTTGTTTTATATATATAGATAATCATGATTTGTCTTAAGAGTTTCAAATATTTATCTACTTTAAGGGGGTGGCAGAATGAGTAAACCTTTGAACATGGTGGCAAACAAGTCCATCTATCGTAACATGACGTTTATTTTTAACAGTCAACGCAAAAAAAGGGTGTTATATCTTTGAGGTCTGTGTTCCCAAACGGATGGACCGATTCGGATGCGGTTTTTTTTCAATAGAAAGCTAGTTTTCTGGTTTAGTTCTCAGCTAAGATAGTTTTTTAACTCAGACGCATAAATGTTAGCCATCGTGGTTTGGGTATTGATAAAATGTATTCAGTATTCAGTATTTTATTGCGTTCATACAAAATAGGTTAAAATGTTACATATCAGATCTTATTGACTAGTCAAGACTCCAGCACTTCACTTCATGTACCCTGCAAGTAAGGGTGTAGCAATATTAAAGCTAAATAAGTAGGTCTAGTGGAATCAAAGTTGACCGATTTTATGTTTTGAATTTGATTGCTTAGTGAAATCCTTATAGAAGAAAATTATTTACATGTCTTGTCGTTAAAAAAGTCGTCTAATGTGTAGTAACTCTAAATGCATAATATTCTGCTGAGGTTTGCCATTGAACCTCAAGAAGATATCATTATAGGAATACGCAGCGCACGAGATCGAAAGGGTGGTGTTCACAAAGGGAAGGATACGCCTAGTGGTGTGTATTTATGAGTTTTGTATAAAGATCTATCAAAGACTCGTAATAAATTCAATTACTACATCGTCTAATCTAATCTTAAAGCGATATTTTACGGGCAAAATCTTTGAGCACTGATCCAAAATATGATTACAGAATCTGCGATAGTCTACAAACTATTGAAAGTATTTTTGGCACATACAGGGTGTTAGTTTATCAAAGTTAATTTTCCACTTTGCTGAGTAAGTTTACTTTGTCAATCAGGGTTCAAAAGTTTCATTCGTTAGAGCCAATTTCTGTGTAAAATAGGTTGCCGCCGGCGCATCGTACTTATTCGTCTGATGTAGAACGAGATCGAGTTTGGTGTCATATACACTATATTATTATTAATTTATTTACTTTGGATCAAGTCCATAGGTACATTGAATTAAAATATACATTTTAAATTGTACGTATACTAGTGGTTCGCCCCGAACTGAGATCTCGCAAGTCTCCCAGATAAACAGAAAAATATTATTTGTAATCTTTGACTATCAAAATAGTGCCACGAAATGCATAAACAACTAATTTGACTTACAGTTTCATTCAAATTACAGATAACTGGAGTTCATGTTAATTGGTTACTATTCTTTGGGGTCGAAATTGCAGTTTTTCTGGATTTCAGACTTTACCCTATGTTTGTGTTACTAAAGCTACACGAATACCAAATTTCAGCACTGAGGGGTCACTGGTGTACCCTGTGAATTTTGTAAAGTTCAGTTTTAACTATGGCTTATAACTTAAAAACTACAAGGTTTAAACTAAAAGTAAAAACGGGGTCAAAATGTACTTACAAAGACCTTTTACGTGCCATTTGACTGGATAGTCCAATTTTTTTTTTTACTACTCTTGAACCCAAATATTTCAGCAACCCCCCCAAATTTTAACTCATTTAGTCACACCAAAATTATGCCATCACTTTCTACTTATATTCCGAATTTCACGAAGATTGGATAAACGCTTCGAAAGTTATCCTCGGACAAACATACATACATACAATGCCGATTTACCCAAGTTGATTTGGAGACCTCGCTTCGTTCGATCAATAAAAAAAACCAAAATTATTAAAAATCAAACATCAAATTATAATGAACACAACAATATAGGTAAGTCAGGTAACATGATCCATTCTATTCAAGGGTTGTCAGGTAGAGCTCGCTACTTAGCGATAAGACCGCCAATTATGTACATCCATTCGAATACTGTTACTTTTAATTGTTTTGTTGTTTATGGCGTGAAATAAAGTATTTATCTAATCTAATCTAAGTCGCAAAGTTTTTTTCTAGCTGCTGAAGATTGGATTTGTTTATCGAGCACAATGATTACATCGAAGGAGAGGTCTACAAAATCGTTGAGTACATAAATTACCAAAAAAATTGGCGCTTTTTGATACAATTTTATATATATTTTTTTTTTATTAACTATGTATCAAATAGGCTAGGTAAATTTTTCTTGTGGCTAAAATATAAAATAAAAAATATCAACAATTTTACCAATGGCACGTACCGGAAACCTGCTTTCTACAAGTGCTATGCTCCTACATTAATTCACATCTCGATTTCGAGAATCCGAGTCAAATTCTACTCGTTATCGCAAACTCTCTTTGTGACGAATTGAATTAGTTAACTAATTATGAATTTTATTGAAGTTAAGTTCGGAAGAAAGACGGGAAAGTGAGTTTAAAAGGACTAGTCTCGAATGTTTGTAATGCCCCAACCTTCGCTTTGTAATTAAGACTTGAAGATCTTTCCTTTATTTGCTTGAGAGATCATGATTATAATTTATTAGCTTGTACCCGTTTTTATCAATCGACCTCGAAAGAACGACCTCCGTGGCGCAGTGGTCGAATAGCCGTATGAGACGCAGGAGGTTGCGGGTTCGATTCCCATCGCGAAATAAATGTTTGCATGATCTACAGATATTTATTCCGGGTCTGGTTATTTATCTATATATTACTTATTTATTTATTTAGAGCAACCAACGGAGATTTAATTTGTTTAGACAAGTAGCTTACAACTAAACGCAGACCAGTAACAAATACGTAACAACGAGAATCAAGCCCGCAAAATTTATTCTCCAGCCAGCCATCCAGCCACCGAGCAACGAAACTAATTTCTAGGAAATTATAAAAACCCCGACCCCCCCTTTTTAACCGACTTTAAAAAAATGGAGGAGGTTCTGAATTCATCGGAATCTTTTTATTTATGTATGATCCTCGATTACTCGAAGACGCCTAGCCAATTCGAGAAATTATTTTTTTGTTTGAAAGTGTGGTCCTTCTCAGGTGTCCCTTTTGGCACCAAGTCAGGAGTCAAGTCAGATGGGATCCCAAAAAATTTTAAGGCAACCCTCAAATTTTATAGGGACGCATAATGTGTTTTATGTATTTTCTATAAAAAAAACTATTCAAGTATTTGCGTCTGGACTGATCATCTCATGCTGCTGAGCTGATGATGGAAAATATAACTCCTTAACTATTAGGAGTTAGTGGGTAATTCTATAAATATAGACCGCTACTTATGTTCAGGTAAGCTGATGATGGAAGGTACAACTTTTTGTTTATCAACCGGTTTGGTATTTTTTTATTTGCAAAGATACACTTTCAGATTGGTCCTATAGATATTTCATCAAAACTGGTTCAGTAGTTTGAATTTTTCTGTTATCTGAATTCAGTTATATTTTTGTTAAAAAGTTACTGGTTGCTAATAACCACCCTAATTAAATTAGCTTTCTATTTAAAAAAATCGCGTCTGAATCAGTCCATCATAAACGTTACATATAACACCACTCTTTTTGCGTTGGGAGTTAAAAACGTTCGAGATTATTAAAAAGTTTGCAATACCATCCCAGTCAAATGGAAATCGAGTTACAATCGAAGAGTAATCAAATTTTTAATTTGCAATAACCCAATTAATGTCGGGGCGTATCTATAAAATAATATATAGCTAGGGAAAAAGCGTGGAACGTGGAGCAGAGATGATTTTTATAACGAGGTATTCGGAAATTAGGTCAGCTAGGGTAGGGGCGATAGAGTCCCGGCTTTTCAGCCTCAGAGTCGATAATGTCTGATCTGGGCCTCAATTCTACTAACCCAATCGCTTCACTATGACAATGGTATCGTCGAAAAATCGCCACTATAGATACCTTTTGGTATTCTACTAACACAATCTTTTTTCAATGACCGCCATTGCTATGACAACCCCATTGAACATTTGGTAGCTTTAGGAATACCAATTATAATCGTTTAATTATGGTATGGCTCTATAATAGTATTTTTATAAATTAGCAGAATTGGGCCCCTGGTCTGTCCGATTTGATCAGATCAGTTAACACGATTATTTTGTTTGGGTAAGACGTTATACTACGTGTTTTGTTATGTAAGAGATTTAATGAAATCACGGGTAGGGCTAATAAAATAAAATTAAAAATAAATATTTCTGAACATTTCACACAGCGCTATCTAGCCCCAAACTAAGCAGAGCTTGTACTATGCGAACCAGATGACTGATATAATACTTAAATACTTTTTTTTTGTGAATACATACTTATAATATATTATATAGAAACACATCCAGACCCGGAACCAAATATCTGTAGATCATGCAAACATTTGTTCCGCGGCGAGAATCGAACCCGCTGCCTCCAGCGTCTCAGTCGGCTATTCGCCCGCTGCGCCACCGAGGTCGTCTAATGACTAGTATTGTTGTAAAATAGGGGTTTTTTCAAATATATTTCAATAGTAAATTATAATTTTCAAACAATCATATTATCAAGTCTTAAAATATCACTGAAACAGACTGTATAAAATAGGTATAACAAATCATATTCATTCATCATGTGAGTAGGCACCTGTTAAACTGTCTAAGCCTTATCGTAACAAAGGTACCGCTCATTTACGTTAAAATTTATTGTTAAAATTTATTATAATAATATTATTTTATTGGAAATGTATCGATTACTGGATAAATATACAAGCTACCGTTATTACACCCACCTCTCAAATCGGTTAATGCGATTCCGGGTTTGTGTTTTAAATTAATGTCGTACATAACAAAACAGGTTGTATAGTGACGTAATACTAAAAAGGTTATCAATGACGGCAGAATTTTTCTCTCAAACGCCAATGATCAGCGTTTGTGACATGAACGCTGTTGTCATTGACATAAAACAAAATATCATAAATCTATCGATATCGTCGTGTAAAACCTTTCAAGGGATTATGACCAACTGTACGGTAAGTTTGCAGTTTCAAGAGATTCTTATTGTTATATAACTGTACAGTCTGTACAATATACAGTCGGACTGTAATCTAATCTAGATTACAATCCGACTGTAAATCTATAACCTAATCAGTCCTGGACTAGCCTATAAGCTATTGCTTAGGGCATCCCGTCTAGGGGGCACCAGAGACGACCGAGAAAAAAAGGGCACACAAAAGATAAAGCAATTTCAAAATACGCGCGTTTTATATTGTCGTTGATGTTCGGTTCGGTCGCACACGTAAGATAGGGAGGGCCCACAGAGGAAGATTGCTTAGGGCATCAAGTTACCATTCCGGCACTGAACCTAATGGATTATCCATAATTGGATTAGGTACACCTAGTTCTAGCCTTACCTTATCCAGTTGTGAGGAAAGGAACTGATAACTGCCAAAAAATACAATCTTAAGCCTGAGTCAGGCTAATATAATACGAGTATACCACTTATCACACTATCCCATTTATATTATAAATGCAAAAGTTTGTATTTGTACTAAAAACGGGATATTTACCATGATTTGTGAGTTCTTGAGTGTCCCGAAGAGTGTTCCGAGAGGTTGTGTCAAGAACTCACAAATCATGGTAAATATCCCGTTTTAGTACAAATAGTGTTAATAACCATGATAGTTTCAAAAGTTATAAAAGTGTGTATGTTTGGATGTATGTTTGTTCTCTCTAACACCAAAACTACTGAGCCGATGGGCTGGGACATACGAGTATAAGCTTCTTTCCATCCCATAAATCAGTTCCTGTGGGATTTAAATGAGGTGTGCATAGTCGCGGGTGGCACCTAGTATAATATTGTTACGAGCTGAGGGTTCGGGATAAAATAATGGGAATCAGTCTAACCAAAAACACTTTTATTCAGCACTAAACGATGAATACACGAACTTGGTCACACGTATCACAACACACTAATTCACACCACTGGTGGACCACATAAAGTCACCAAAATTTTCGCACGTATAGCTTAATCCAGACTGACTCGGGAGCAACTACTGTTCACGCGAGACCCTTCCCACGTCAGCCCTCCAGGGCCTCGCTGAGACTAACTCACTCACTCAAACTGACTGAGACTGACTCGAGACTAACTGTCCGGCCATCTCTCCGGCCTATTTATATCGCACACATTTCGATTGTTCGAGAACGATGTCGATCCTTCCAGGAAAGGGTCGGTCCCTCGACACAATGGCCACACCCCATTCTGCGAAACCACAAACAATAGCAACAATAACACAGCAAGACAAAAGCGTTCGAGAAGGTTCGATTATTACTCATTGTTTAACAGCCTCAGCGTAACAATATTATAGAAGTTTTCGTCCGCGTCTTCGCACACATGGTTTGTCAATATATACATTACCCTCCTTCTCCGTAGTTGGGTAAAAAGTCACCTATGTCTCAATCCCGGTTTAATCAAAACAAATTTCCAGCAGCTTAGTCGTGAAAATGTAACAAACAGCAGATAAACAGACAGAGTTAGTTCTACATAATTTATAATATTAGTTTGGATGTGATTGTTGGGTATTTTATACCGTTGCAAACATTCATAAAAAAAACGTCAGTTTTCCGACTTTTCAGAGTCCACCTGACAGCCCTAATCTTAGTCGGTGACGAGCTCACTTGATGACAACATGAAGGGCTTAGAACCTCTTCATGGGTAGGTATATTATAAGTATAAGGGTGGGCACTCCGTGAAAAGAGGTAGTTAAGGCTTATGAAGCTTATACTCAACTTTTTCTTAGATGTTTCTTCGGCGTGTCTTGATAGAACATTTTGAAATATCTTTTTCGTTCAGTATAGTCAGCAGTATAAGGTTAATATAAATTGTCATGAAAATATGTCATTTTGAACTTAGAACTTATTGATAAATGTCAATAAACTCCACTTGACGTTATTACGAGTATACAAAATTAAGTTTAGTTTGTTAATTTCAATTTATTAATATAAGTAGCCTTTTTTAGGGTTCCGTACCCAAAAGGTAAAACGGGACCCTATTACTAAGACTCTTCTGTCTGTCTGTCCGTCTGTCTCCAGGCTGTATCTCATGAACCGTGTTAGTTAGACAGTTGACATTTTCACAGATGATGTATTTCTGTTTCTGCTATAACAACAATTATTAAAAACAGAATAAAATAAATATTTAAGTGGGGCTCCCATACAACAGACATGATTTTTTATTTTGCCGTTTTTATAGATAATGGTACGGAACCCTTCGTGCGTGAGTCCGACTCGCACTTGGCCGGTTTTTTTTAATTGTATCTTAATGATATTTATTATTACTGTGTTCGCGAAGTTTAATATTATTTGTGTTTCAAGTTATTGTATGTACCATTATGTTAATATTTTTAGTACTAACCTTTGTTTTGTTAGTATACCTTTTTCGCTACCACTGAGGTTGGCAGATAGAAAATGCTTTTAGCATTGAGCCCACCTTTTGTGAATAAAAAAGTATTTTGTGCAATACGATGTTCGATTCCATGATTACCTACTCATATAAATACTATCTTTTGTAATCTGAAAAGAAAGAAAACATTTGCTCTAACAATAGTTTTTGCAATTTTTTTTAAATACAAGCCTTCTGTGTATTATATAAAAATAATATTTTTTATTCAAAGTGATGTGTTGTAATCAATCCTAGTTTAAAAGCTTTCTACTGTTAATCCATCGAAACCGTCTCGTCTTCTTACATTGATTGAAATTTAAAAGCCCTAGAGCCCAGTCTAGGCACAGATTTACAGAATAAATAACGGTAAGATTTAGGATTAAAGATGAATTCTTTAGGGAAATTACTTCTAATCTGGACAATCTTTTGGAGATTTGCCCATTTAAATCTTTTTTGCTGATTTACGAATTTTATGATATTAGGCTTATTTTCAAGGTGAAGATGTAATGGAATATGATTCAATAATATTATCAAGTACGATTTTTTTTATAGAATTTCTCATCATCATTATATAGGACGTCCACTACTGAACATAAGTTCGTTTTTTTATTTATTTTTAACTGCTGTTATGGCTTGCTTGATTAATAAAGAATATTCATTCAATCTTAGGCTCCCCTATATAAATCCAGCGACCGATCTTGGGCAGCCTGCACGCCCCTGATCTCAGCAACTTTGAACAGGTCGTATTTCTATCTAGGCTGTCCTATGCTGTGATCATTCCAGGGCATGGTCTTGACTTGAGAAACTTTTTACTGACGGACAGACAGAAAAATAAATATAAATAAATATTGCTGGATATTTCACACAGTGCTATCTAGCCCCAAATTAAGCAAAGCTTGTACTATGGGAACCAGATAACTGATAGAATACACATTTTTTTTGTAAATACATACAAAATATATAGAGAAACAGAAAAAAAGTCAGAAAAAAGAGAAAAAGTCAAACCTAAAAGCATCAGACGACAAAGTTTGGCAGGACCACCTGATGTGACGTCACGTACGTAGGTTGATCAGGCGCTGTCGGGCCAACCATACCAGTAGTTCGATTCATTATTTCGATCTTCGAACTCTCCGTGACGACCTCCGTGGCGCAGTGGGCGTATAGCCCGCAGGAGGTAGCGGGTTCGATTCCCGCCGAGAGACAATTGCATGATCTACAAATGTTTGTTTCTAGTCTGGATGTTTTTCTATATATTATAAGTATGTATTTACAAAAAAAAAGTATTTAAGTATTCTATCGGTTATCTGATTCCCATGGTACAGCTCTGCTTAGTTTGGGACTAGATAGCGCTGTGTGAAATGTCCACCAAAATTATGATTTATATTTATTTATTTCTTTATCATCAAACTAGTGAGATTTTTTTTCTCATTAGTTCGACTGTCGAACGAAGAGAAGAAGAGAGAAGAGACGAACTCGACTCGTATATGGAAGACTGGACTACACAAGCGTATGATAAAGTGAAGAATAGAATAGAATAGAATAATCATTTATTTGGCACACACAAAATGACACATGAAACAATAATAACAGTTGAATCCATTAAGACAGTTCGACTCATGTGTCTGGAGGCGAAGAAAGGAAGGGAGGCCTTTGCACTGCAGTGGGACAGTACATGCTCCAAATAATAATAATAATATAGTTCGACCGTCGAACTATTGGGATTTTTTTCTCATTTGTTCGACCGTCGAACTTACTGGATGGCGTTGGGTCTTAAGGTCACATCAGGTGGTTGGGTCCAGCTAAACTGGGTGATCAGTTAACATAAAATACGTACCTTTTTGAGGTCCATCAATAAGTGTTACAGCTATGAGTATTTTGAAGTATTTGGTCAATAGTTTCAATGTTTTACTAGTTAATGCTATAAGAGCCCAATTTTTACCATTTTGCTCCGTAACTATAAAACCGTTGACAATATTATTTATAAATAAGTTTTTTATAGTGTTATATCAAGAGGAAGGTTGCAGATTCAAGTCCTGTCCAGGCTTGAATTTTTTTTTGAGATGGTTTTAAAATCTTGGAATATTATTTATGTTTGTAAACGTGCTTTGACACCCCGTATAGTTTATTCTTCACCCGGGTGTAAGACAATGTTATCATTTCTTGAGACTGTTTTACAAATTTCCCGAGAAAGTACTTGCAGTAAAAGCGTTCTATTTAATTAAAACTTGCTCCGTCGGGTGTAAGTCCTGCTTTGTGCCAAATGATGAATGGAATGCATTGCGCATTTATTTGTCCTGCATACTAAATTGTGTAAGTTTGTTGCAGAATTATTGTGTTCATAAATTAAATTTGTGCTAAGGTTGATTTACGAGTATACTACTAGCTCCGAAGTATGTGAATTAACCAAAAGGGGGTGGTCTGATCATGAAAATAAATAATCACAATAATATTAAAAATGCGAACGTTTGTATGTTTGTTAATTTATTTGTTTGTTTGTTACTCAATTACGTCGTAAAGGGCTTAACCGATTTCGATCAAATTTAGTATCTACGTAGATTATAACATGGATTAATACATAGGCTTCTTTTATCCCATAAATCAGGTCTCATGGGATAAAATAATAATTGGGGTGTCAAGTCAAGTTGCAACAGCGAGTTAAACATAAATTTGTACATTAAACATAATTGTGCCATTACAAATACCATTGTACAAAGATTAAGAAATATCTTAACTTACTTACTACAAAATAACAAGTAGTTCACCCCGAACTGAGATCTCGCGAGTCTCCCAAAACACAAAAAATAAAATTCTTAGGGCGACTCGCACAACGATGCCTAAACGTATTTAGTGACTAAATATGATTTGAGGAGTTGTCAAATCATACATATACGTAAAATTTAAACATGTTTAGTCACTAAATACGTTTAGGGATCGTTGAGCAAGCCGGTCTTAATCTTTGACTAATAAAATAGTGTCAAGAAATGCGCAACCAACTTACTTGACCTACAATTTCATTCAAATGGAAGTTCATGTTAATTGGTTCTTCTTTTTTGGTGTACAAATTGCAGTTATTCTGGATTTCAGACTTTTGCCCATATTTGTGTCACTTAAACTTCACGCATACCGAATTACAACACTGTGGGGTTACTGGTGTACCCTGTCGATTTTGTCAAAGTTCCGTTTTTATTATGGCTAATAACTTAAAATCTACAAGGTTTAAGCTAAAAGTAAAACCGGGGTTCAAAATGTATTTACTTACAAAGACCTTTTATAAGACGTGCGATTTGACAAGATAGTCCCATTTTAGTTTTTTTTACCCCTCTTGAACCCCAATATCTTAACAACCCTCCCTCATTTTTAGCTTATTTAGTCACACCAAAATTGTGCCATCACTATCTACCTATAAACCAAATTTCACGATGATCGGATAAACGTTTCGAAAGTTATCCTCGGACAAACAAACATGCATACATACATACATACCTACATACATACAACGCCGATTTGTCTAAGTTGATTTAGAGATCTCGCTTCGCTCGATCAACAAAATTACAGTAAGTACTTACGTAACCAAATTGTAGTAATTTCCACACGAGTTAACAAAACCGAGTATCTATATCCAAGACATTTACATCCGTACAAGTACATCCGTCAGCGAAGTAATAAAGAGCTGAACGATCTAGGGTATCACTTCCAAGGCATTTGATACGCTATGACGCTATAAACGAACTTAACCCCTCTCTGTCTAGCCAAATACCATGGTATTAAAATTGAGATGTAGTGAATTACGCGTTTAATATATTAGTTGGATAATCTCTTTGTATCTTAAAGCATTTAATGTTTGTGTATCAAATTTAAGTTTAAAGTGAACAGGCAACCGTTTTATTTTCGACCTCACCATACATAGGTATTGGTCGAATATATGTCTATAATAAATAAAATAAACTACCTAGGTATTACTAATCTACTTAATTTCTTCCTGAACAAGGTATCTACAAATATATGTACTTACTTGCCAACAAAGTTGTTAAATCGCATATAAATACAGGAATATGTTTTTTGTATGAGACGGGGGCTTAACACTGGTAAAACAGTTTGACAAAATACGATGGTAAAAATAATAAATTTAATTAAAAACCGGACAATTGCGAGTCTGGCTCACGCACCGAGGATTCCGTAAAAACATTTTATTTGTGTGAGTGATATAACTACATAATAACAATTTTCTGATTTTTTTTTACTTATGCTGTGACCTTGCTTCTTGCCTTGGTTTTGATTTATTTGCGAGCAAAATACGTGGGAAAAATGTATTTTTTTAATTGGTTTGGTTTAGACGCTTGGATTTTTTTGCAGTTCCAAGGGATCGCAGGCTTATTTATTTTATATTTATTTCAACTTGATATCAACACACGTTCCTGAAAAAAAGGTATTGACAGACAGACAACGAAGTGATCCTGTAAGGGTTCCTTTTAGGCACGGAACCTTATATAAGACGAGTAAAAAAAAATGTTTTGATTTTATTAGTCGATGGTAGTGGCCCTGTATAAAACATTATGGTATATTTAAAGACTTAGCAACATTTAAATGACTATTTTTAAGCCGATCCTTTAGCTCTTTACTTTTGCTCGCTAACCACGTATTTTATAGAGTGCTTGATGGCAAGGAGCTAAAGAGGAAATTGTGGTTTTAAGCCTGAAATAATACCACCGTTAAAATGGACTTCACACGGTTTTTATTTTACAAACATACCTTATTTCGAGTTGAGGAGAATCTGTTTCTAATTTTTAATCGTTTTACTTGCATATATTTTTTTCTGCAATTCTTAATTTTATTTTGTTGATTCCTATTTCGCGCTTTTTGTACTTCAAACTACTACTTATTTGATACAAATTTAATACAATTTTGACTAGCATAGACTTTTATTAGGGTTCTGTAGTAGATATCTAGTTTCACCATGTCCGTTGGTCTGTCTGTCCGTCCGACTAGTTACAGCCGTTTAAAGGTTTGTTTACATGTACATACATTGACCGTGCCAGACACGTAGCGTGCCAGACACCGACAGACACCTTTTATTTAGATCTAGCGTGCCAGAAGAGTGCCGTGTCAGATATTACCAGAGTTTTTCGTTATTCATTGAGAACAAAATACAAAAGAAAAAATGTCTGCCCCGTTCCGGTTCAGTACAGACATGAACCGCGCAGACAAAATATTCTTTCCGCTAATATTGGCCGGGCACGGCCTGTGTCTGTCGGCGTCTTCGCGGCCGTGTTAATACATGACGTTCATATTATACCTATACGGTTTCAAAGAATATTATTTTATCTGCCATGCCACTCGTCTGGCACGCTCAAGGTCTGTAGATGTGAATGAAATTCTACTCGTAGACTATTGTGCTGAAGATCTAAAACATGACATGACGCTACGTTTCATGGGCCCCACGTATCAGCCCCACAAGTAACGGTTTATTTGCGCAAGCCTTACGCATGCCTCTGATGTACGATTTTGTTCAAACTAGGCATGTGGAAGGCTTGCGCATGCTCTGCGGGAAGCATTTGTTCAAACATCTAGGCTTGCGCTACGAAATCGTTGACGTGTGTGTAGTCTCCATCAGTGACGTAAATTATAAAATAAAAACTAAAAAATTTGTTCTTCCAAAAACACTCAAAGGTTTTCTCAACATATATTTGATATAAGAATCTTTATACGAAATATAAAGCTACCGTAATTGCGTTCTTTATCTTCGCAGCTAATGTTGCAACTTGTGACAAAGCACTGTCTAAATCATCATCAATACATAGATTTTGAATAAACATTTTTATTACTTACATTCTTTGAAAACTTTATATGTACTTTAAAGGGGTTCACAAAATGTTTATGACGTGTTTTAGCGGTTAAGAGTAGCCGACAGTCGATAGCACCATCATTTCCACAACAGATCACTTTATGAGCAAGGTTGTTGTACCGATTTAATGTAGTCTCGCACGATACTACGAGTTTATTGCAAAAGATATTGTAATGGCGGGGTATGGAATTAAAAACTATTATTTACTTGGGACTTTGTGGGTTTGATTGGTATGAAAAGAGCAAGACTCTCTTCTTTTATTTAGGTTGCTTTTCCACCGGAGATGAGGAAGCTGAACGATGTGTAGCGGACTCTTTTCAGCTGTCACCGTCTGTTGACTATTCCAGTAGCTCTAGTTCTCTAAAGCGCCTCGCTCGCATCCCTCGCATACATTCCTCGCTCGCGGCCCTTGCAAAAATTCCACACAATAAAAACAAGTTGAAAATTAAAGGGTGTCCCCATACGTACATTGTTGACGCCAATTAAGATAGTCCTCTGAGTTGTATGGGCGCTCATACAATTTAGAGGACAATGGGTAGGTACGGAACCCTCGGCGCACGAGTTCGACTCGCACTTGACCGGTTTTTTGTATGTTCAATACTTCGCTCCGCTAGCCTTTTCAACCAGAGTTGCGCTGAACGAGGTTAGGAAAATGAAGTGAAGTCTATCTCTGGAGGAAAAGGTTGCTGTGTGAGGGGTTTTTTATAGTGGCTAATGAGCTGGTAAATAAGCTTAAAATTAAGATGTACTTGACATGTTGATTGATCGTCCAGTTTGTACTTACAAATTGTGGGCCAGCGGGGCCAATATTATCAGATTGCCAATAACGGCCAATAAACTACAGGTTCACCAATACGCTGGCAATGTATTGGACAATGTTATGGCTAAATAATTTATGTATGTTATGGCTTAGTATTTAAAGTATAAGGATTAAAATTTTATCATATTTTTTAATAAACCTAAGAATATAATAAATCTATCCTCCAAAGTACTCCGCACTCCGTAAATTTCGCTCCATCCAAAGGTTACCTGGAAGACATCTGCGATATGCTTTCAGCGATAAGGCCGATCATTGTATTGCCTTATTGATCGAGCGAAGCGATGCGAGATCTCTAAATCAACTTGGGCAAATCGGCGTTGTATGTATGTATGTTTGTTTGTCCGAGGATAACTTTCGAAGCGTTGATGCGATCATCGTGAAATTTGATACATAGGTAGTGATGGCACAATTTTGGTGACACTAAATGAGCTAAAAATGTAGGGGGGGGGGGGGGTTATTGAGATATTGGGGTTCAAAAGGGTAAAAAAATGAAAATGAGACTATTAGGTTAAGTGGGACATCAAATGAAAGGTCTTCATTAGTATATTTAGACACCGTTTTTATGGTTAGTAAAGTTTTTATAGTTTTTGAGTTGTTAGCCATAATAAAAATTGAACTTTGACAAAATTCACAGGGAAAGCCCCACACAGTGCTGTAATTTGGTATGCGTGTAGCTTTAGTGACACAAATATAGGCAAAAGTCTGAAATACAGAATATCAGAAGACAATTTGTACCAAAAACAATTGTAACCAAATAACATGAATTCCCGTTACCTGTAATTTGAATGAAACTGTAGGTCGAGTAATTTGGTTATTTATTTAGTAGCACTTTTTGATAGTCAAAGATTATTAATAATATATTTTTTTATTTTAATCGGAGACTCGCCAGATCTCTGTTCGGGGCGAACCACTAGTTTATTCTAGCCTAGTACATATTTTGTATTGTTTCTGTTTGTGTGGTAATCCAATAAAGAGTTATCTATCTATCTAAAGTGAAGAAATAAAGAGGTAATGCTGTGGTTTATAATGAAATTAAAGCAGTAGCTTCTGAATTGTATTTCATTTTGCGATTCTAAATTCAAATTTTCCTTTAAAATACCCCATGCGGTCTTTATACATTCATAAATTACGGAAAGGAAGTAAACAGTTTGAGCTGCGCCTTGTCAAAGAAAGAGCCCCTAAAGTATATTATAAGGCACTACGTTCTACGAGATTGCTGAATTGCCTTCAATTTCCGCTTCCAAGTGCCCCTGAGAGTCCCTCCAATAATGTCATGCACGCATTCTATGCTGAGGATGGGTAAAGTGCATCAATGAGTGGGGAAAGCAAAGGAAATTTTATTGTTATAAATTCTAATGTATGCACGATGTTTCAAATGCTTTGTTTGTTTCTGTTTGGTTGTGATTTGCAATGTTATGTTGTGCAAGGTCTTTCGAGTTACTAATGGTTTCTCTGAAAGTCTGGTCATCCGATTCTATAGTTTTTGTTTATCTACTTAATGAAAAGTACATTTTAGCAAATCAGAAAAACACACTCGTAAAAGTTCATGGCATAAACCTAAGCAAGTGCATACTTACCTAACAACTTTAAAAAATAAGTATTTATTTTTTTAAATAAATTCAAGATAATTTAGAACTAAAAACAACAGATATGTACAATGAGCGGTCTTATCCCTTAAATCAATTTATTCCAGGCAAACTTAAGATAAAGATAACTTTATTAAAGAAAAGGAGGGTGTTGTCGTTATAGAAATTAGATTAGCTGTTTTTTTTTTCAAATCACGGACAGGGAGAGGCTAAGCCAATGCAAAATTACATTAAAAAATTAAGAGGCGTCCTAACTTATCGCCCCGTAGCAAGCTCAAATTAAAATCAAAGCTTAAATAAATAGTTTCCAGAATTTGATTAAAACCACTATTTAATTAAAGTTGAAAAACTGCCTAGGCTCTCGTATTGTTTGGCTGAAAAAAGGATAGATAAGAAAATTATTCGTCTGACGTGCGCATTTTCCACAGGGTTCGACGGGCTTATTTCTGGTAATTTCAACGTGGTTTCAAAATGATTTTATTTAAATTGTTATTAACCAATTTTTGGTTGTATACAATTGGTGAGATGGCAAAAACTTGGGGAGGCCTATACCCAGCAGTGAGTTAAGTCGAAGGATGATACAATTGGTTGATTTGTCTAAAAAGCGCGACGTTAAACGTCACTAGATGAAAAGACGAGTCTAATAACGTTAATTTTAACAATGTGTGAAATCCTTTACAGGTTCGACTGCGAGTATCTAAACCATTGTTGAAAGGTACATGCGCAGTACCTACACTAGACATACTTACCACATACACTGTACTTTTCTATATTAATTTTTATTTTAAATTTGTTCTGTTTAATTAAATCACACTTCTACTAACCATTTGACATGTTTAATTAAGTTTTTACTAACAAATATTTTTTAATTAATAAGTTAAAATCTTCTGCACAAATCAAATCTTTGACATCTGAAAATAAATAAATGAATTGAAATTGAATTAACCAAATGCATTACAATCAGAAAGACCATGCCTTGACACACGACACCCAACTCGTTTTTCTTTCTAGGGTTCATATTTGGGTCAGTATCCCATCAATATCGGCTTGCATAACGATCCCTAAACGTGATTAGCGACTAAACATGTTTAAATTAGACGTATTTGTAAGAATTAACACTAAATCACACAAAGACACGAAACACATTTAGGGATCGTTGCGCAAGTCGTTCTTAGAGTTTTATGTCGGTTTCTGATTCATTAAATTTAGTTTCTATCAAGATTGCAAGTTTAACGGTTCAAGCATTCGAGTTTTAGCGTTAACAAGTAACTTTTTAATAAAAACATAACCGACTCTAGAATAGTTTTTTTATAGAAAATATACAGGGTGTTTGTTAATATACTGACGATATTAAAGTGACGGTTTCTCAAAATATAAAAAAGACATCTCGAAAAAAAAACTAATAGTTCTGTTATCAAATTTTAAATAAAATCTTCTAAGTATAAGTGATTAATTCGATATAAAACTTACTGCCTACTCTTGCAATCGACATCCAAAAACAAAGACCGTAATCCACAAAAGCGTAGATTTGCTACTTATGTCTTCTCTCTACGAATGCGCTGTAGAAAATAAGACATCGCCACTTGACCGTTTCCACTAAAGCTGAGCGGAGAGATGTCGGAATATCGATATGGAATACGATTAAATTCGCATGGTATTCACATCTCTGCAAATGTACGCTTTTGTGGATTACTGCCTTTATTTCTGGATGTCGATTGCAAGAGTAGGCAGTAAGTTTTATATCAAATATTTTATATATATCACCTTAACTTAGTCTATTTTATTTAAAATTTGATAATATAACTAGTAGTTTTTTTTTCTAGAAGACTTTTTTTATCTTTTGAGAAACCGTCCAAACACCGTATTACCAAACAACCTATATAAAACACACTATGGGTCCCTATAATTTGAGGGGTGCCCTCGATTTTTCTGGAATCCCATCGTTAGATCCTAATATAGTGCCAAAGGGGCCACCTGAGAAGTATACCCTTTTAAAGAAAAAAAAGAATTTATCGAATCGGTCCAGGCGTCTTCGAGTAATCGGGGAACATATGTACATGAAAAAAAAGATTCCGACGAATTGAGAACTTCCTCCTTTTTTTGAAGTCGGTTAAAAAAGCGCTTCAAAAGGTTGTGAAATGAAACTGTAACTTACAGAATCGGCCTGTGTAGCTGGCCGCAATTTATTCCTCTCACAAACACGGACCGTGCTGATTCAATATTGACACTGGCTCGAGCTCCTAGGATATTCCCTAGTGCGAATCTAGCTTACAAGATACAGCGCTTTTTGAGTCGAGTACTATTTTAGTCCTTATGTCATGATTGCGGGAGAACCTACGTTGCTACTAAATACGTAGTAATTGCGCTCCTTGTGAAAGAGAAGTACTACCACCGTACCTATTTTTGCCGCTTAGCCAGTAATGAATCGCATTGTGTTTCTGTTTGAACGGTACGGGTGCTGGTGAAATTACAGCAACATGAAACTTTTTATCTTTATGTCTCTGGTTGACAAACACAATGCAATGCCACGTAGGACGTAACCTTTTGGCTCTTGCACGCGATAGTTTGCACACTATGTGATTAGTTAGTACTTACCGACCTACTTATTTAATATTACCTACATGTATTGTAGTCTTTTCTGTGTTCTTTATGTTTAATGGTGTATATGTCATTTAAATTACTTTTTCACACCACCTGCTCGACAATGTCAAATTACATGTAAACCTCTCCGAAAGCAGCTGATTAAATACCTACGGCTGAGCCGGGAGTAAAGTTACTGAATTTGGAACCTCATCTATATTAAAATTTAAACCAGAGAGACCCACACAACAAGAATTTATTCGTAAATCGAACTGCACAGAATGCACCAACCTAGATTAGGTTTTTGTTGTCTAGCAGTGTTTTATTGTCAGTGTGAAAAGTAGAGTATTCTCCTCGTGGATCTCGGGCGTGCTTATATCCCTCTCTGCACTCAGAATGCTAGTAACTCCATCGCTCCGCTCGTAAGTTATCTCTAGAATCCATCGTTACGTTTAGGATTCAATATAGCACCCGTGACGCAAGAGACTGCTTTATCCCCTCGCTTAATAATCTACTATTCTTTCTTTGTTTGTAAAGTGTGAGGTGCAATTTTTATAGATAATAGTAAAATGATCAGCGGTTCTATTTTCAAACGTCGAATAGCTACTGGATAGATCTAACAGTTTTTTTTTCAGATTCGATTTCAAATCAGACAACGTTATTTTGTAAATAATCAACATTTGAAGCCGTGTCGGAAAGGTATCAGTGCTTTATGTTCAATCCGAAATAGTTTTAAAATTGCGTTTTGGTTTAGAAACTGAATCCGAAAAATAATGTCGGACCGATCCGACAGGTTTCCGGACACCTTTCCAACATTTTAAATTAGCCCCATTTTTTAACGTCCGAAAGGGGTTTCCGTTTGAACACAACGTATGTTTTTTTAAGGTGCGAGGAATTTAAGATTCTAGGACTTTACTGCAGGAAAGTAATATAAATTGAAGTAGAATATTTAAATGGAAATACCTCCACCTAGAATGCTAATTACCTGAATTAATAAAAAACCTTTAAAAATAACAAAGAATATGTAATTTCTTTGTTATTTTTAACAAAGAAAAGTTCTAGTCAAGTTTTTCTTGCGAGCTTTTGCGCAACAAAAACAAGTAGGTAACCCGGAACACATTATTAAAAGTCAAATACAGCATAAAGCGTTAGAAGCTAGAGCATCCTTGAATTTGCACAATACTGTGCTGGCTACTGACCCGGCAAGGGTTGCTTTATGAACATTATAATAACTATTGCAGTAGGTGAGGTTTATAAATAAATAAATAAATAAAAGGGCATTTATTTACACACACATCTGTTATGCTAACAGAAGTTGGTAGGTACAATAAGTACTAAATAAAGCTAGGTAAGTTTAACAGTAGGCCAAATTCTAAGTAACATTAGTACATTATCGTAGGTAGCACTAAGGTGGAGGGTGGTGGTAAATAGGTCGAGGGCTCAGCTAAGCTGGTTTTCAGCCTCGCCTTGGCAGAAACATCGGCTGGATTGCTCGGATTCAATAGTCAACCGATCCAAAAGTCGGTTGTCATGGACCACGTCTCTTAGTTTGAGTTTCATAGTGAGTGGTGTCGACCGGAAATTTACCAACGTACTTTTAGTCTATACATAACTTAATAACGGGACAAAAACGGAATCGAATTGGTATGTTTTAGAACCTGGAATTCAATATGGAATTTGGAAATATTTTTGTTGGTAATTTTTTTTAATGAAACTGCCTACCTCGTTGTTAGTTACCTTAGCAGAGGTCAAAAGTACGCTGGCATATACAAGTGCGATGTACGAGCTAGGACAGTTCTACTACCGTACCTATACTGTCTTACTTTGTTTATTTTCTTTAATGTTGTAAGTTTCTTTTGTCTACTTTGTTTTAACCATATTATATACTAACTTCTGCAAGCAGCTTCGCACGCGTGGTTCAATAAAATGTAGCCTATGTGTCTCAATCCAGGACATAATCTATATTCAAATACCAAATTTCATTGAAATTGGTTCAGAGATTATGACGTGAAACGTAAAAAAATAAAAACACAAGCTCACTTTTGATTTTTTGTGAATAACATAATTGTCTATGTCTATCCCCAAGTACCGCTACTGTTTGATACAAACATATCTTTTCCGTGTTATAAGCCTCACAATTGCTGCTTTTGAACTCATTAACTGAGGATTACCGTTGACTTTGAGCGATGCTCCCCATTCGGAGACGAGCGGAAACACGAGCCCCAATCAATTCGCATTCCTTTAAAGCGTGTAATTTGTAATTGTGACCAATCGAGAAACACTGCTCTAATCTGTCTTCGTTGACAAAGAGATGCAGCGGCGGAGCTGTGCGCGATTCTGTTGGTTTTGCCCGGTAATTACGAGTCGCCTATCAGAACTACTGCTAACTCGTTCATTGAATTACCTATCTGAATATGTGTGTTTATAGGAAAACAAGACCACTCAAGTACGAGTAGGACTCGCGTACCGAGGGTTACGAACCTAGATAGGTTTTTTATGTTAATTAAGCAGCGCCATCTAGTCCTCTCAGAAGTACTCTCCGCCGTCACGAGACGAACCAGATTAGACCTCTTAGGACCAAGGGAATGCGAGTGATCGCTAAAACTTATACCAATATTTTGCTCAAAAGTCTAACTAGGTAATCCTATTGGAAAATTCAAGCACCTAAAATTCGATTTAAAATTGGACTTTCTTAATTCATTTTGTTGCGCTAATTACTTTTTTGACTTGGGCGAGGTCTAAAGTTCCCACAGAACCACTCGTTTATTTATTTTATGATTTTTTGAAAAAGCTGCTGATATTTTTAGACAAATTATGGATTTATTCTTTTTTCATCAAGAAAAGTAATTTGAAGTCCAAAAATGATGGGAAACATCCATCTATTGAACGGTTTGAGGTGCAAAAATGATGTTATCATATGTTTATAGACCTCCTCATCAATTTCGATGACGGTGACCCTAACTATATTTAAATTTAAAGATAATACTATTAAATGTATTTACTAAATTAAATTAACCTACGTTTATATTTACATTCTAGCGTAACCCCTAATATGTTATAATATTGTCAGTACAAAATGATAAAAATGGAATTTGACAAAAATGGATTGGTCCCTTATTGTTCCTATGCTCCTCAATAAGAAGAAACGACTCCTACGTTAGTTTTTCATATCGAAATTGTGTGTGAAATACCTACTGCGTTTAGATAAATTTGTAATTTAGGCTCCATGCGATGCACTTACATGACGAGAGCGGATTTCCACGTAAATTTTAGTCACAAACTCGGTGCAGATTTGTGGATTCATTCGCTTAATGTACAGAAATAAACTCGTGCAAACAGAATTCGGAACACGTGCCGCGAAATGTGACTATGAACAGCCAAAAGCGAAACACGCTAGTGTACTTGTCACCGAAACGTGGCCAAAGCACAGAATAAACAATTGAACTAGCTTACAGAAGGTTCACTTTGTATTTGGTTTAATTTTTATTTGGTTGTTGTAAATAGAAATTTTTGGAAACATAATTACTGATTTAAACGGGTATTTATCACGTATGTAATATTGTATGTAATTGTATTTGTTGCAACAGCCGTGGTCGCGGGTACTTGGAGCTACCGTCGTGGTGGCAGCTGCAGCAACTACCCTCACTTAGTCTTTAGGATTAGAAATGTCCTAGTTCATATTAGGACCCACTACACAAACCGTATCTTCGCACTGAGATGACCGATTAGGAGACGCGCAAATCTAGTAATCACCGGGTTCCGGATCGCTCAAAGTCTATACTCATCTTGATGATCTTCTTGGGAATATGTCAATTTATCCGAGCCCGTAGCCTTATTACGTAAGCCAATTGCTATTGATGTCGCTGTCGCTGCTCAGGCCGTCCCTTTCATACGTACAGTGATCATCGCAAGTGTGTAAGGAAACAGTAACAGCAATTGGCTTATGAAATGAGGCCACGGATCTCGGGTCTCGCCTCGCACTAGGTCCCACTAGGTTGCGAGGCCAAACCCGACTCGGAGTGGATCGCACTCACCCTGATGAAGGTTCACGCATTGAACCGAAACATTGCCGGTCGTAACACCGATAAAACAGTACATGATAAATCCCGAATTTATAATAATGGTAGGACACCTTAGGTCCCAAAACAAATATTTGCAAATCAAGCAAACATTTTATCTCGTAGCGGGAATTGGACCCGTAACCTCTAGCGTCTCAGTCGGCTTGTCGTCTACCGCGTCACAGAGGTCAACAAATAACACATATTGCTGGACATTTCACACTGCGCTATCTAGCCCCAAGCTAAGCAGAGCTTATACTATGAGAACCAGATAACTGGTAGAATACTTATATACATATTTTTTTTGTAAATATGTACATACTTAATAGAGAAATAACCAGACCCGGAACAAATATCTGTAGATCATGCAAACATTTGTTCCGCGGCGGGAATCGAACCCGCTACCTCCTGCGTCTCAGCCGGGTATCCGCCCACTGCACCACGGAGATCGTCGGAGGAAATAAAATGTGGGTACCTTGGTTTTCAGTGAGTGATTTAAAATCCAAGCTATGCTGAATCTTAAGCCAGTTCTATTAAGCTCATTTCCTATTGTAGGCCAATGTTTAAGTGACACAAGCGAAGTTGTCACCAAAACGTGGGCCAAAGTGCGAACGTCGACGCCACGCGAACACTGCATTAATCATAAGAAGGCAGGACAATGGTTTTTTATGGGCCCACATCCGACGGGTACGTCTGCACCGGGCCATTTTTCACCACCCGAAATCGGACGTATTTTGCTTAAATTTGCAGATTGTTGCTGATAACGGTATAATTATTGTAGCTGCTTTGTTCCCATGAGGTTAAAATATTCGTTACCTACAACGACGGCTTTTTATAAATTACATTTGTGGTCAAAGTTTTTAACTTGATGCAGTATAATATTGTTTTTAATTTATGAATTGCGTGTTTCCTAATTTAGGAATTAACTGGAAATAGTTTTAATGATTAAGGTTCACTAATTGCTATGTTTCTCAGTCTGTATAGCGATAAGGCCGCCTATTGTTATAAATAAAAAAACATATGTGTGTGCGTAACAGAACAAAAACAGCTAAAGATTTCATCCCCAACCCTTTGTTTGTAAAAGGAATGATAAATTAATAAAATAATTTATAATGTAAACAAATAAACAGAATTCATACCGATAACTAACCTCAAATCTATAAATGCTCTTTAAAAGTTGTGTTATGATAAAAGTCACTTTTAGCATGAATTTTTACAATGGCCTATCATTCACCACCATATGTAATTTAAAATCACATGTATATTTATGAATAAATATATTTTTATCATCTTCCCTGATATAAAACACGTGTTGTAGATTTATGAATATTTGAGAACCGACTTTGAATCTAGTGATGAGTTTTCACGGAAACTTGAGAGACAGTTATCAGCTAACTTCATTATGTCGCTTTTTGGCTGTCGGTGTGCGCGCGCATCGTTAAGATTTTACTCTCATATTTTTTTCCAAACGCTCCAAAAGAAGTATAACTTCAAAAATGCCCAATAATAATAAATAAATAAATATTAAAATACTTTAGTATTAATCCCCTTGAATAAAACGTTCGCCCACATTTTGTAGACAAGTAAGGCATGCTCGATAAACAATAGTGTTAATCAATAAATCAAATCAATCTGAATGCTTTTCCCTAACCATGTCATTTATAAATTCTTTGGAATATTTACATCGTGTCCCGTAGTTTCAAATTACATCAAAAACAGTCTAACTATTTCAAATATCATCATCATCATGGACCTTTTCATGTACAAAAAAATATTTAAGCTTAATACACTAAGATTGAACTGACGACCTCTGGTGCAGTGGGTGAATAGCCGGCTGAGACGCAGGAGGTAGCGGGTTTGGTTCCCGCCGCGGAACAAATATTTACATGATCTACAGATATTTGTCCCGGGTCTGGTTGTTATTCTATATATTACAAGTAAGTACCTATGTATTTACAAAAAAAAAATTATAAGTATTCTATCAGTTATCTGGTTCCTATAGTACCAAGCTCTGCTTAGCTTGGGGCTAGATAGCGCTGTGTGAAATGTCCAGCAATATTTATTTATTTATTTATTAGATTTCAAACATAATGCGAATTTATTATCAGTTAGTAGTATTTTGTAAACTATATATTAAATTAAATTAAATTCACAATGATGAACATAGAAAATGTTTATAAAGCGTGATGACACGCGGATCAAATTCCAATATTTCTTCTCGAAACTTTGTCAGTAGAACAAAGCCAATTCCCCATTAAAGTAACAGGAAGTAAAGTCGCTACAAATCTCGAACTTGGCTTTAGGAGGATTTCTGTACATTGTTTATCTAAACTCCTGAGGGACAGTTGAAAGAAAGAGGGAAATCCCCGAACAAGGTCACAGTGATTTAACAACCCTACCTGACGTAAATCTGACATGATTATTGTGTAAACATGAAGGACTATGTAAACCTAAATCGTCATAAACATTTTGAGGTTTTCGACATTTTCAGCATTTGTGCAACTGATAAGTGACCCAAAGAAGTCTATGAAATTAATTTTTTCTTGGAGCAACTGCAATTCTCTTCATTTCTCCCTTTCCAAGTCACTTTACCACATACGACATGATAACGACCTCCTTTAACTGGCTCATGTTGCTTATTCACGATCTGCCTCTTGTTCGTGTTCCTTCTGTTTATTATTTTTAAATTCTTTTTAGGAGTTTTCATGTCGACCAGCCATCATTCTCCTTTCCTGTCCAGCTTCTCCAGCAACACCCAGCAAGTAGACAAATATAATTCCTTCAAATTTCTGTACTCCTGATACTCTTTGTGTGTTATAATTGTGATTAATTTAGCCTCTACGTTAAATCACTAATTACAGGAAAATCAACTGGTTAGAGGCAGAATTTTACTATTATTCTAATGATAACTAAGTGTTCCAGAATTACTTTTCAGATAAAAAACTAAACAGTACGTGCCAAAGGATGCACAATTGCACAAAACTTAACTTAACTGTGAGTTTCCAATCGGCAATATTTTTGTTCCAAATGTAATAAATTTGGAGCTTCGTAACGGAGTTTCGTGGAGGATAGGAGTAATAGAACTCGAATGAGTAGTTGTTGATTCGACAAGTGTGGTTTAGTGGAAAAGTTCCACCCTCGACATTGAAGCCTGTGGAATACAGGCTCTCGTCCAGGGTTGCCAACCATCCTGTTTTTCAGGACATGTCCTGCTTTTTGGGGCGTCCTGGGCTGCCCTGGATAGTTTTTAAGTAGCGGCCAGGGTTTTTAAAAGTTTTTGTGTAATATTCACGCACCATTACTATCTCCAATCCTTTTTTCACTGGGTCCGCACCTCGCTCGTGTGGTTGTTGACACTTTTTGAAACAAAGAAGCAACGTGAAAAACTTTCTGTACCTTTTCCAATATACATAAGCTTATACGAGCTCTCATGAGGATTCCAAACACAATAGTGCGTCCTGGTATTTCTACCTTCAAATCCTGGATTACAAAATTTAGAGATAGCAACCCTAGTCCAGAGAGATTGGTTAAAGCGAGCTTGGTGCGGGATTTTCTAACAACGCTTGTGGTGAAGTCTAACTAAACGATTCAATCTTTATACTAATAATAAAATTTCATTTCCTGCGCCTCATTGTTGTTATTATTTTTAAACTTTGACCAATTGCATAAATGTTTTTAATAGACTAGGTACATTATATACTGGATTCGCATGCCAACTAATATGGTAAACTATGTCTGGAACCTATATTACTATTATTTATCACCTGTTGTTATGCATATTTACCCATGTTTGCAAATTAATAGGTTATTTATGATTTTTGAAGTGTCTGTGTCTGATTTTACTATTTATACTGTTACGAGCTGAGGGTTCGGGATAAAATAATGGGAATCGGTCTGACCAAAATAACACTTTTATTCAACACGATGACGATGAATACACGAACTTGGTCACACGTAACACAACACAATAATTCACACCACTGTTGCAGCACTTAAAGTCACCGAAATGTTCACACGTATAGCTAAATCCAGACTGACTCGGGAGCAACTACTGTTCACGCGAGACCCTTCCCACGTCAGTCCTCCAGGGCCTCGCTGAGACTCACTCACTCAGACTCGAGCTGACTCGGACTGTCCGGCCATCTCTCCGGCCTATTTATATCGCATACATTTCGATTGTTCGAGAACGATGTCGATCCTTCCAGGAAAGGGTCGGTCCCTCGACACAATGGCCACTCCCCATTCTGCGAAACCACAAACAATAGCAACAATAACACAGCAAGACAAAAGCGTTCGAGAAGGTTCGATTATTACTCATTGTTTAATAGCCTCGGCGTAACAATACTATGCCTAATCATAAATTAACGTTGTTAGAAAATTTTATATTAGATGTTAATATTGTTACGCCGAGGCTGTTAAACAATGAGTAATAATCGAACCTTCTCGAACGCTTTTGTCTTGCTGTGTTATTGCTGCTATTGTTTGTGGTTTCGCAGAATGGGGAGTGGCCATTGTGTCGAGGGACCGACCCTTTCCTGGAAGGATCGACATCGTTCTCGAACAATCGAAATGTGTGCGATATAAATAGGCCGGAGAGATGGCCGGACAGTCAGTCTCGAGTCTAAGTGAGTGAGTGAGTCTCAGCGAGGCCCTGGAGGACTGACGTGGGAAGGGTCTCGCGTGAACAGTAGTGCTCCCGAGTCAGTCTGGATTAAGCTATACGTGCGATCATTTCGGTGACTTTAAGTGATGCAACAGTGGTGTGAATTAGTGTGTTGTGATTACGTGTGACCATGTTCGTATATTCATCGTTTAGTGCTGAATAAAAGTGTTATTTTGGTTAAACCGATTCCCATTATTTTATCCCGAACCCTCAGCTTGTAACAATTTGGTGTCAGAAGTGGGATAAAATAATGCCGGTTCTGCCAAAGGATAACGTGGATGGTGTCAGGACGAGAGGTCAACGACAACAGGAAATGGATGAAAGGCGGTTTGGAGATTCTCCGGTTCAAGAAACTCTGCAGAGTCGTCAGCCGATGGAGATGGAATCAGCCGCCGCCGAATCATTTGGAGCACCATCATCATCATCCGTGGGGCAAGCTCCTGTGACAGGCGATCTTGCTGCTATTATGGCCATGCTTTGTCGTCAACAAGAAGAGCAGCGACGTTGGCAGGAAGAACAGCGACGTCAGGAAGAAGAGCAGGCTCGGTTGCAGGAAGAACAGCGACGTCAGGATAAGGAAGAGCAGCGTCGTCAGCAAGAAGAGCAGACTCGGTTGCAGGCAGAGCAGTGACGTCAGGATAAAGAAGAGAAGCGTCGTCAACAGAAAGAGCAGGCTCGGTTGCAGGAGGAACAACGCCGTCAGCATTAAGAAGAGAAGCGTCGTCAGCAGGAAGAGCAGGCTCGGTTGCAGAAGGAACAGCGACATGAACAGGTGGAGCAGACTCAGTTGTAAGAGGAACAGCGACGTCAGGATAAAGAAGAGCAGCGTCGTCAACAGGAAGATCAGCGACGTTGGCCATAAGAGCGTGCTCGACTGATGAGGGAATCGTTCGGTTCATCTGGAAAGGAATTCCAGGAAGTGAAAGAACAGATAGAAATCATGACAGCCGTGTTTTGGAGGCTGGAATTGGGATCGCTGATGAGAAAGGGACTCTAGGTGTCCTGAAGTATTGGAGACGGCAATGTGGCTCCTCTTGTTGCTACATCTTCAGCGCGAGGTGCGCCTAAAATTGTTCGTGTTGATCGGCTGCCGCAATATGGGGCTAAGAATGCTCGGGACGAGCATGTTTTAGGAGGGGGCAGTGTTACGCCGAGGCTGTTAAACAATGAGTAATAATCGAACCTTCTCGAACACTTTTGTCTTGCTGTGTTATTGCTGCTATTGTTTGTGGTTTCGCAGAATGGGGAGTGGCCATTGTGTCGAGGGACCGACCCTTTCCTGGAAGGATCGACATCGTTCTCGAACAATCGAAATGTGTGCGATATAAATAGGCCGGAGAGATGGCCGGACAGTCAGTCTCGAGTCTAAGTGAGTGAGTGAGTCTCAGCGAGGCCCTGGAGGACTGACGTGGGAAGGGTCTCGCGTGAACAGTAGTGCTCCCGAGTCAGTCTGGATTAAGCTATACGTGCGATCATTTCGGTGACTTTAAGTGATGCAACAGTGATGTGAATTAGTGTGTTGTGATTACGTGTGACCATGACCAAGTTCGTGTATTCATCGTTTAGTGCTGAATAAAAGTGTTATTTTGGTTAAACCGATTCCCATTATTTTATCCCGAACCCTCAGCTTGTAACAATATTATAGTAAATATATTCCAAAAAATATTAGGAGCCTACTCGAGACAAACTTTCAGACGGATGTTGTCTTGAATAGGCTCTGAAACGGCTCAAGAGATTTAAATGAAAATTTTATGGATTAAAACAGGACTTTACCTTAAACTTTCGTGTATGTTTTAGTTCGATATCTTGCAGGGTTCAGAAGATAGTGAAAATAAATATTTAAAAAACCACGCGTGCGCATGTGCGGGTGGGTTCAGTTAGTATTTAAATAAAAATTGATCTCGAATATTAATTTTAATCATTAACAGCCTGAGTATTTTCCCTCCTAATCATCATGGTCTTCTCGAAAATTTTCTAGGGCGGTCATGCTAGCCTTGCTACTTGAAATATATTTTTTGTACTTAACTGATAACACAAATAACACTTCATCTTTTTTTATCAAAACAAAAGCCTAATTATGTATTACAAAACTTGAATGCAAATCAATAAGTACGAAATCTGAATGCGAATCAAACGAGGATTCGATTTTGATTGTTTTTAAATAGAGTTCGAAGCGACAAGTGTCGCCTAGTTTATTGGTAAAGTTTACGCCGATTCAAACTCACGCTGCAGTAAATAATGCCAAGTCTAGAGTTATTCGAATGCCGTGATCGCTTTTCTGACTTCGCCAATACATTTTGAAGTTAAGCCATGCATGACTGAGGACTGTGGCTGACGACTCGAAGAAAATATATGGCTCCTAAACGCAAAAGTTCATGATTTTTCTACTTCAAGGTTTACTCTCACGTGCAATGTATGGAGGCGATCATTTAAAGATATTATATTAAAGATGAAAGTGAAAGTCAATAAGAGAAAATTGAACTATTCCTTCTAAAGCAGAAAACAACCGCAGTCGTTCGCTTACGCTAAACTCAGTTATTTTTCCTTACGATGTTATAAATAATAAATAAATAAATAAATATCGCTGGACATTTCACACAGCGCTATCTAGCCCCAAACTAAGCAGAGCTTGTACTATGGGATCCAGATATTTGATAGAATACTTATATACTTTTTTGTAAATAAATACATTTCTATTGGATGTTATGCACTGTTCCCTGTCCTCTCTCCTCGAATTTTGTACAAAAATATACGCCATTACATGCATTGGGGTTACAAGACAAAGATGTAGTAACGAAAGTATGTAGTAACTAGGCCAATTGTCATAAATAAATACCTGGCATCGCACAGTAGGTACTATCGCCGTGAACAAAACTAGCCTCAACAACATAATCGTCTTCTTTATTTTTACATACATTTTGCTATGTTGCCACTCATTGATGTCACCATCATATCAGTCATGGGACGTCCACTACTGAACAGTGCGGCGCTTTCTAGTGCGTGGTCTCCATTCGAAAACCTTTTTGACACAATGGCCGTCAGTGCTTGAAGCTATTTGTAAATTCCTGTCAGCCCTGTGACAACGGTAATACAGAAATCATCTGTTGCCAGCGTGGATGCCAGCTTAGTCCTCCGCAATGCAGCCGGGCAGCCGCTCCAGAAGTTTCACTCAAAATGTATATGGTCGTTTTTCTCCCTCTACACACAAATTAAATTTTACTCCATTCTTCCGTACAAATTAACTTTTCTGCGGTGGTCATGCACCTAAGGCTGGTATTTAGACAGGTGTGAAAGTCCTTTACAAAGGCAACGTTCAGGCAGAGTTGTGGTGTGCCACGAAATTGCAAATATGATCAAGTTTCTCAATAGTCTCCATTCAAAATGGAAGTTTGCTAATGAGGTGGTTGAAAAGGTTCGGGTATAGAACGGTTTTTTGTTGAGTGTTCTCAATGAGAATGTTCAGCTTTCAGGTAATAATAAGGCTAACATGTAGCTACTAATTTGTGTATAATGGATATTGTTTGAAATATCCTGAATACCCTGATTTTTTAATGACTTTTCTTTAATGTTACTCATAAGTCCATAACATAAAAGTAGAATTTTATATAGGTACCTATTTTAATTTCGATCACGTTGGCTAAGTATTAGTTAGACGTAACCAGTGAAGTAAAGCGATTGTTATAATCAGTGTTAACATCAGGTTGGCCATGACATTGAGTCGTCACCTCATCAATGTCTATCTGATTGTTTTGAGGCACTCAGAATTCTGAATGGTCCGTTATGAATTGAACGTGTAATAAAGTCGAGCGTAGAAAAAAACACAGAAATTTATCACGAAAATGTTATAAAAACAGAAAACTTAACTTTAACTTAAGTCAATATAAGTTCAGTTTTACATCTGCGTCTTTATAGTTTCAGAACTTGAGAGGTCAATCGTCCAAAGCAATCAGGCAGCGACGCCAAGTTTCACAGCTAATATCTGTTTTCGGAAAGGATCGATTAACCAAATATACTGAGCAAGTCATGTGGAGCTCCGCGTATGCAAGTGAGACTTGGCACAGGAGAAAATAATGGAACTAACTTACAGACTTTCAACCAGAGGTCCGTTGTAAGGAATCTGTAAAGACATGCGAGCTATTTTCAACTTTAGACAGAGCCATGATACAGTCTCTGTAGAGTTCCTACCCAGGCTTCAAAAGAAAAGCTCGGTATGTGTCAAAGTGGACTGTATTTTCTTTCTTCGTAGGTACTAGGTTACAACGTAAAAACGCGCACTTGATGGTCACAATTTTGGCACAAATTTGCGCTAGACTTAGCACCACTTAGGTACGAGCCTCGGCTTGGGCAGTTACCGGGGTGGGGATAGGAGAGAAACGCCCGGGTACATATCTGTACCTCGTATAGGCAGCGACTGAAGGGACTCGTCGACCTCGCCGGCGAGGTCGGTATTTCTGTGAAGTGTTTGCTCTGTCTGATGTAGATGACTCAGATATCGCTTCTGCGTTAGCGGGGGTGATTTCGTCATCCGGGTCTCCGAGAACGTGTCTCGGACGACGGAGGATTTAACAAAAGAACTGCGGGGAGAGTAATTTACAATTGTATATATATTCACATCAATCAAGTTTTTAAGCATCCGGATAGCTAGATGCTAGACAGAGACATGTATATGTAGCTATCTCGCTCTTGACTGTTGGCCACAGTGTCAGTTGAAAAACGACATGATCAGCGCTGACAATCCACAAGAATGTGTAGCTTGTACCCTGATTTATAATTTCAAGTTAGCACGATAGAGCTCATTTTACATTAGTCAAGTTGAAGTGAGAAAGGCTTGGTGCCTCTTGGCACCGCCTTCCAGCACTAGATTTACATGGCAAATGTTGAACAACAGTGTAAACTAGCGCTGTCGCGTTTGCATTGTATGTTTAAATTAAGTTCTGAGATAAATTAACAAAGATTATAAGGATTTATTGTGCGAAATCGTAATGGAATACTTTTCAGAAAATTAAAATGTCTTTGTTTTATGAAACTTTGAAAAGAAAATACTGAAAAATTGGTCTGCTAAGACCAACAGCCCCACTACTCGTCTAGTGGTATGTTACCGTTCAAAACTTTAAAATTTATTTTCTAATTTTACAGGTACACATCCCATTTGGTCTATAAAGTAATTTTATGATAGTAGAAAATCGCTTGAAGAGAATCATAACTTCTTTACATTTTCAGATCCATGGATCATCAAAATAATATTTTAGGAATATTTAAATCTGAAATTTTATGCTAATTGGTGGAGTGGGGCTTGTTGTGCCGAATAAAACTGAATGCTTCCGTGCCATCAAACGATTTCCCAAGGGCACGTTTAGGGAATGGAGCCTGAACGGTATTCTTATAAACAAAAACAAGATCGATTATTTTATCATTCAGAATAATGTAATGGCACTGATTTAATTAGTGGTGCTAGACTTAATTCACCTGCAAAAATATATCGGCGAATAAAATACGCTACTAAGTAGACTTCATTTATCCAGGTGATTTATAGTTGGGAGTGGTTTATAGGAATTAACTAGGAATTAATTAGGATTTGACATCTCTCAATTGGGCATGGTTATTCGGCGCCTGGCGCAAATTGTAGTACTACCCACTATCTGGATGAAGAACGCAGCCGCCGCTGTAGTGATTTAGACAGGATTTTATATGGACTTAGCTTGCCAAGTATCTAAACTACCAAGTTACTCAGCCGGCTGAGACGCAGGAGGTAGCGGGTTCGATTCCCTCCGCGGTACAAATGTTTGCATGATCTACAGATCTTTGTTCCCTGTCTGGGTATTTTTCTATATATTATAAGAATGTATTAAAAAAAAAAGTGTGTGTATAAGTATTCTATCAGTTACCTGGTTCCCATAGTACAAGCTCTGCTTAGTTTGGGGCTAGATAGCGCTGTGTGAAATGTCCAGCTATATTTATTTATTTATTATTTATTTAATCTACAGAAAAAGGTTATATTATACGTACACGACAAATTCTGTGAAAATTAGTTCATAAAAATGGGTATCCACGTCATACGAAAGATATAAGGCCTTAGTCACTACAGTATGGACGCAAAGGCGCTTTTCATATGTTTAATACTTCGCGCCCGTCGTCGCAACCGCGCTAGGCTCGCAGTGTGGACGCACACAATGTGTAAAGGAAAACAAGCGACGTTAGAAGTTTTTATGAGGAAATTTAACACATAAATATTGTCACATACGCTCAGATCCTCCATTATTCGGCACCGAACTTTGTGTACGTATTTTTACAATGTTTTGAAAGCGGCGTAATTTGTCTTTTAGGTGTCTTGTGTGATTCCTCCAAACGTTACTTTGCTTCTTTTGAATAAATTGAAACAACAAACTTGTGAAAAAAAAGATCAGAGATTAAATTTAATCTGGAATAAACTTTGGGCTTTGAATAAAACTGCACAAACGTATTAACAACCCATGAATTAATTTATTTTATTTATTATGTTACTGGTTCACTATCCCTGCCTCTGGTTTTAGTTGTAAATCAGCGTTAAGTGCTAAGCATTCATCATTATTCTGAGCTGAGCGCCATTTCGTTACGCAAACACATGAGTCGAACAGCTTACAAAATTCCAATTAAAAATACGGGATTTATTTTCACGTACCGTTGTATCGCTGTTACGGTGTGTAAAATCCCGCATCTTAATATATAAAACAAGGTCGGGTTTGTTCGAACACTTATAACTCGAGAACGGCTGGACCGATTTTGATGGTTTTTGATTTGTTGGATTTGTCTCCGCCCTGAGTAGCAGAATAACTATTAAAATATCGGAACAATTCACGTAAAAAGAAATAATGAAGATAATTCATTTTCTCATAGATGCAGCGGGTGACGTACAATGAGAGCCCGCGTCATATGCATGTTACGGCGGTACGAAGTTCGGCGGAACAGGTAATTTATAATAATGATTAAAATAGATCACGAAATTTTTCTAAGTAAGTAAAAGTTTACTTAACACGTTCCCTGCGGCTGCGCTAGATTAAGACTTACTTCCAGTGCTGTACAAGTCACATACTTCCCGTATCGAGAATGCCTGATATGCGTTACGACGTCTATTTTCCCGTACGTAGTCCTAACTTTAAACCTCCACAGAGACATGGAAAGTCCACAGCTGATTCTTTTTGTTGTACCAATCAATAGGTTACATCCTTGTGTATACACAGCTGCAGTCGCACGGGGTTCTAAGTAATATCTTAAGAGTTACAGGTATTTTTGGAAATGGTTGATTTTACGGGAAAATACTTGTCGTGGCGCATACACCAGTTATATTGCTAGGGATGGGGTGTAATAAGTAAAATATTTTTGTTTCAGATTTATTATTGTTTATTCAGGTCTCTTCACCTTCTGTCTTTGCACCTTTTCCCATAATAAGTTTTTTTACGTGAACGTTTCATTGTTTATGTACAATTTACAACTACGATATCGGACAAATAAGATATCGCGTTCTGTATAAACGTATTAAGTGGGCACAGCACTACGACTAACTGAAGCTCCGCGCGCGCGCACGTTCAGTGCGATACGGGGTTTAGGATACGGCCAAATAGTTCCCGTATCGCACTATTGTAAAATAATTACCTTTCTGTGCGTTACGATAAAATAATTCCCGTACATTTTTATTCGTAAATTTCGATATACTTCAAGCAAAGACACCGGCAATATAGGTATCTCTTTTTTACTTGCACGAATACTTGAAAAAATCACCTCCGCACGGAGTGCAAAACAAGGACAACTAGCTGCCGCACAGAGCAAAATTCAATTACAACCAAATACTTCCCGTAACGCAGTGAATGTGTTAAGTATTCATTTGCTCTTCATAATTGTTTCATGTGTAATATTTAGTCTTCCAAACAAAAATTATCATTATATTAAATTATCATTTGACTGCCTCCGTGGCGCAGCGGGCGTATAGCCGGCTGAGACGCAGGGGGTACCGGGTTCGATTGCCGCCACGGAACAAATGTTTGCATGATCTACAGATATTTGTTCCGGGTCTGGTGGTTTTGCTATATATTATAAGTATGTATTTACAAAAAAAAATGTATATAAGTATTCTATCAGTTGTCTGGTTCCCATAGTACAAGCTCTGCTTAGTTTGGGGCTAGATAGCGCTGTGTGAAATGTCCAGCAATATTTATTTATTTTATTTTCTTTTGTAGAATAATCCCTACTTTTCTATCTAGACTTTGACTGGACTTCTTCTTCTTCTTAGCGTGTCAAGAGTTCTACGTTTCCAATCATAGTATGGTGGACAGGTGTTTGGCCACAGAAATGGCATCAGGCGAAGCGGCCATTAGGTCCTCCATCGTGCATGTGTTCGGACATAAAGGGCACATTAGCAAGTGCTGCATTGACTGCGTGGGATCACCGCAGTCACACTGCGTCAAGTTAGGGTCCCTGAATCCCCATTTGCACATACTAAGTCTGCAGCGGCCAACCTGGGTGCGGAGCCTGTTTAAGGACTTCCATACTGGCCACTGCAGATCATGCCCGGGTGGTAACTGTTCCTGTGGGGTGGTAAAATCAGGCGGTGGGGAGTTTTTTTTTATCCACAGAGTGCGTCTAGTAGCAGCCGGGTCTTCGCTCGTGGCCCTTGTGAAGCGTTGAAAGCTCTTTCGACTTTTAAGGCGGCCTTGCGGGATGTTATGGTCATATAAGGGGTGTCGATAATCATGCTCTTGTTTGTGCTTTTCAATAGAGCAAGCCACATCTCGTCGCACTCCAGGGGGCGATATGCCTGCCAAAGGGTATATCAGGTTTAGAGGGGTTGGCTTCAGACATCCTGTTATTATCCGGCATGTATCGTTTAACGCGACATCGACGACCTTTGCATGTGCGGACCGGCTCCAGACTGGGCAAGCGTATTCGCCGGATGAAAAACACAGTGCCAGGCCAGTAGTGCGGAGTACGTCTGGGGCTGCACCCCATTTGGTAGTGTTACGAGCTGAGGGTTCGGGATAAAATAATGGGAATCGATCTAACCAAAATAACACTTTTATTCAGCACTAAACGATGAATACACGAACTTGGTCACACGTAATCACATCACACTAATTCACACCACTGTTGCACCACTTAAAGTCACCGAAATGATCGCACGTATAGCTTAATCCAGACTGACTCGGGAGCAACTACTGTTCACGCGAGACCCTGCTCCACGTCAGTCCTCCAGGGCCTCGCTGAGACTCACTCACTAACTGACTCACTCAGACTGACTGTCCAGCCATCTCTCCGGCCTATTTATATCGCACACATTTCGATTGTTCGAGAACGATGTTGATCCTTCCAGGAAAGGGTCGGTCTCTCGACACAATGGCCACTCCCCATTCTGCGAAACCACAAACAATAGCAACAATAACACAGAAGACAAAAGAGTTCGAGAAGGTTCGATTATTACTCATTGATTAACAGCCCCGGCGTAACACTGCCCCCTCCTAAAACATGCTCGTCCCGAGCATTCTTAGCCCCATATCGCGGCAGCCGATCAACACGAACAATTTTAGGCGCACCTCGCGCTGAAGATGTAGCAACTAGAGGAGCCACATTGCCGTCTCCAGTACTTCAGGACACCCAGATTCCCTTTCTCATCAGCGATCCCAATTCCAGCCTCCAAAACACGGCTCTCATGATTTCTATCTGTTCTTTCACTTCCTGGAATTACTTTCCAGATAAACCGAACAATTCCCTCATCAGTCAAGCCCAATTCCAGCCTCCAAAACACGGCTCTCATGATTTCTATCTGTTCTTTCACTTCCTGGAATTCCTTTCCAGATGAACCGAACGATTCCCTCATCAGTCGAGCACGCTCTTATGGCCAACGTCGCTGATCTTCCTGTTGATGACGCTGCTCTTCTTTATCCTGACGTCGCTGTTCCTCTTACAACCGAGTCTGCTCCACCTGTTCATGTCGCTGTTCCTTCTGCAACCGAGCCTGCTCTTCCTGCTGACGACGCTTCTCTTCTTAATGCTGACGGCGTTGTTCCTCCTGCAACCGAGCCTGCTCTTTCTGTTGACGACGCTTCTCTTCTTTATCCTGACGTCATTGCTCTGCCTGCAACCGAGCCTGCTCTTCTTGCTGACGACGCTGCTCTTCCTTATCCTGACGTCGCTGTTCTTCCTGCAACCGAGCCTGCTCTTCTTCCTGACGTCGCTGTTCTTCCTGCCAACGTCGCTGCTCTTCTTGTTGACGACAAAGCATGGCCATAATAGCAGCAAGATCGCCTGTCACAGGAGCTTGGCCCATGGATGATGATGATGGTGCTCCAAATGATTCGGCGGCAGCTGATTCCATCTCCATCGGCTGACGACTCTGCCGAGCTTCTTGAACCGGAGAATCTCCAAACCGCCTTTCATCCATTTCCTGTTGTCGTTGACCTCTCGTCCTGACACCGTCCACGTTATCCTTTGGCAGAACCGGCATTATTTTATCCCACTTCTGACACCAAATTGTTACGAGCTGAGGGTTCGGGATAAAATAATGGGAATCGATCTAACCAAAATAACACTTTTATTCAGCACTAAACGATGAATACACGAACTTGGTCACACGTAATCACATCACACTAATTCACACCACTGTTGCACCACTTAAAGTCACCGAAATGATCGCACGTATAGCTTAATCCAGACTGACTCGGGAGCAACTACTGTTCACGCGAGACCCTGCTCCACGTCAGTCCTCCAGGGCCTCGCTGAGACTCACTCACTAACTGACTCACTCAGACTGACTGTCCAGCCATCTCTCCGGCCTATTTATATCGCACACATTTCGATTGTTCGAGAACGATGTTGATCCTTCCAGGAAAGGGTCGGTCTCTCGACACAATGGCCACTCCCCATTCTGCGAAACCACAAACAATAGCAACAATAACACAGAAGACAAAAGAGTTCGAGAAGGTTCGATTATTACTCATTGTTTAACAGCCTCGGCGTAACAGTAGTTATAAGTCGACGCAGAAGATTGTTTCGGGTACCAACTTTCATCTTAGTTTTATAGCACTGTGCTTTATAGTTCAGTGACCTATCCAGAGTTACCCCCAGGTATTTTGGAAAGGTTTCGTGTTGGATAGGAACTCCTTGCCAGGTTATATTTAGGGTCCGGCTGGCTTGTTGGTTGCGCAGATGAAAGGCACAGGATTGGGTTTTAGATGGATTTGGCTTCAAGCCATTCTCTTCGTAATAACTCTCTAATTCAGCCAAGGCTAGTGTTAGCTTGTCTTCAGCCTCTTCAAAGGTGGAAGTTTGGGTCGTCAACGCTAAATCGTCTGCATATAGAAAACGTGTAGTAGATGGACTGTTGGGTTGGTCATTCGTATAAATGTTGAAGAGAGTTGGTGCAAGCACGCTCCCTTGAGGGAGCCCGTTTTTAAGGCAGCGCTATCTACTTTTTTCTGATAGAAGATGTACTTGGAAGCGACGGTTATGAAGTAGTTCACCCAGAATTTGAACGAACCCAAGATCACAAGTCAGGTTTTCGACTTTGCGAAGAAGTCTTTTAACATTAACAGTATCGTATGCGGCAGATAGATCAACAAGAACCAAACCAGTGATACTGTTTGCCTCGAACCCGTCTTCAATATGCTGGGTAAGCTTGAGCGTCTGACCGCAGCAGGCTTTTCCGGGTCTGAATCCTGCTTGTTCAGCTTGACTGGACTTTAAAACTATCTACGCCAACATACAGTTTATTGTACCTACTATTAGTACCTAAGACTACAAAGCGATCGGGGTCAAAAGGGTTTAATATTATTGCGTGTTACCCTCTGACTTAAATATTAAGGGAACATTTGATTCGACCTCACCATCAATTTTCATTTCGCTAATCCAACCGGTTTTTGTTACGAAAACTGTGAAATAAATCTGTAAAGATCTGGATGGGACAGTGATGGAATGAATTCGAAGTTTAAGAACGCGTTTTAGGATATTTGATTCGGAATGGCTTCTGCTCAGGTACTTTGATAATACTGAAGTATTAATATTCAGTTTGTAGGTATTGGTAGGTACACCTAATAAAAAAACATTACGATAAAATGTCGGGATAACAAATAAAAAAGGTACATACGCGATAAACGAGATACAGAAAATTTAGTCCGGTTTTTGACGCACCATTATACTGATAGTACGTACTTATTATTTATTATTATTTATTATCAGCCATTCGTGTCTGCCACTGCTGGGCAAAGGCCTCCCCCATTCTTTCCAGACTTCGCGGTCCTGAGCTGGTTGTGGCCAATCCGTTAGGAATTTATCCAGCTCGTCCCGCCATCTACGTTTCGGTCTGCCGCGTCGCCTTCTCGCTGGATCAGGACACCACTCGGTGGCTATCCTTGCCCACAGCTCACTTGGCATGCGACAGACATGCCCAGCCCAGTTCCACTTCAGCTGAGCGGCTTTGGTGGCTACGTCAACAATTATTTTGGTCTTTGAGCGCAGTTCAGTGTTCCGGACTCTGTCCGTTCGCTTGACACCCAAGATGCTGCGTTCCATCGCACGCTGACAAACTTTGAGCTTGGACTTTAAAATTTTAGTCAGTGACCAGTTCTGCGCACCATATGTCAATACGGGGAGGATGCGTACATCCATTAGCTTTCTCTTGAGCGTTAAAGGAAGATCTCCTTTCATCATATCTCCCATAGCCCAATAGCTCCTCCAGGCATTTTCGGTAGTACGTACTTAGGTACTTAAAATAAATAAATATTGCTGGACATTTCACAGAGCGCTATCTAGCCCCAAACTAGGCGGAGCTTTTACTATAGGAACCAGATAACTGATAAAATATATATAATGGTAATATGCGTTCGTAATACGCATACATATATATATTTGTAAATACATACTTATAATATGTATCCTGTCCATACAAAGGCTGTATAAAAGAGATCGCTTTTAGCGATAAGACCGCCCATTGTACTAAAACTATTTGTAAAATTATGTTTTGTATTTTACTTTGGTGTACAATAAAGAGTTATTTTAACTTATCTTATAATATATAGAAAAACATCCAGACCCGGAACAAGTATCAGTAGAACATGCAAACATTTGTTCCGCGGCGAGAATCGAACCCGCTACCTTCTGCGTCTCAGTCGGCTATTCGCCCACTGCACCACGGAGGTCGTGAAACCTGATTCACTTCTTTCCTGATTGATTTGTTATAGATTCTAATTTAATTATGTTTAGCCCAGTGCTTATAAAAAATTGATAATTTGTATGTGATACCTTTGTATTTACTCTTATTTAAACCAATAAATCATTTTTCATTTTCATTTCATTTTCAAATACCAGTTTAAATCAGTAATTAAAAGCATTAATTATACCAAAAGAAGAAAACACAAAAGGAGCTTACGTATGGGGTGTAAATAGTCTGATACGAGTAACTAAGTTATAATCATAAAGCTGTGCGGCCGTGGAGCGCTTTACTTTCTCTATTAGATCATCTAAATCTCATCCTATCTTTAAAGCTAAGGTATACAATCATTTCCTTTCTTTGTCTACGCACAGCTAGTTTATCGTTATGTTTAACTCCTTTTTTGTAGTTTTTCTATAAGTATATATTATTATATTTGTAAGTATATAATATTTAGTTTATTAGTAAGTATAGGTAGGTTTATGAACATACGCGTAGATACACCGCCGTCTTTTTGATATTGTTTTGTCCTGTCCATCCAAAGGTTGTCTGGATAAGACCGCCCATTGTGCTTACCTTAGTTTTTGTGTATTTTTCTTGTATTTTTAATTTTGTTGGTGTGCAATAAAGAGCAAAAATATTCTATTCTATTCTATTATATAATAAACTAGCTGACCAATCCGCAGCTTCGTACACGGAGTTTTAAAATATACCCTCTTTCTGCGCCGTTGAGTAAAAAGCAGCCTGCGTTACTCAGGGATAATGTAGCGTGTAATGATGAACGAATTTTTGAAATCGGACCAGTAGTTTTTGCAACGAAAAAATCGTTACAAACATACAAAAATACAAATCTTTCCTCTTTATAATATTAGTATAGAAAAGTACTCAGAAAATATACACAAGATTCAATGATAAAATTACACATCACTACGCGGGATAGATTATTTTTCACAAAAGTACGTATTCGTATTGAAACTGGAGACAAAACAATGCTATGTTTAGAATCAGAACTCGCACAATGAAATCCTGTGTACGGAACACCTCGAACGAGTCCTAACGAGGAAATAGTGGTCGTAAATCACGGGAAATTCGCTCTTATTGAATTTCCTTTTGTCGGAAGCTTTGCCTCAGTTTTTGTTCCGAATGGACGCCCGAAGACATGTTGAGTTTTTTCGTCGACCAACGTTCTGTGACTGTTGATAATGTACGATCCATCATGTTTTTGGTTTAGTGAAAGGGTTTTTGTGGGCGTACACTAGAAAGTTCCGGATATTACATTTTACTTGATGCAAATTAACTATTTGTCATTGAACAAATGGTTAAAAAATTGGTTATAACACCATAAACAAAACATTAAAATTAGCACAGCTTAAATAAATGTACGAGTATATAATTGGCGGTCTTATAGCTAAGTAGCGATCTCTCCTATAACTATAAGGTCATGGTACATCTCGTATTGTAAATAAAAAAATACGCCTTGACTCGAGAACCTCCTTCCGTTTTTCGTCGGTTAAAAAGAGCGGTTGGTGTTTATTATAATATTATTATTATTAGAGTTTATGGTTGGTGTGACTGCCTCCGTGGCGCAGTGGGCGTATAGCCGGCTGAGACGCAGGAGGTAGCGGGTTCGATTCCCGCCGCGGAACAAATATTTGCATGATCTACAGATATTTGTTCCGTGTCTGCGTGTTTTTCTATATATTATATGTATATATTTACAAAAAAAAGTATATAAGTATAGTATATATATATAGAGGTCCTACCCAGGCTTCATTGATAGACTCGGTGCAAAAGTGGACTGTATTTATTTTTCTTCTTAGTTGCTAGTTTACAAGGTATAAATCGCGTTCTTGAATGATCACAAATTTCTGTTTGAAAACGGTCTATCTTTATACAAATCTACTCCTCGCCCTAGCCATGGTGCGGGGATCGTAATTCACGCATTCACAAATCGTTTTATATAATTCCTAATACATCGAAGTTTCCAGCAAAGTTAGACGGGGACTTACATGTAGCTATCTCACTCTTTTGACCTTTACAAGTTTAAACTGTTACAATCTTAGCTACCTGTTAACATTTGAATCTGATTCGATCTTATAACTACCTAATACATTTCAAATCTAGATTCGATCCTTCCCCGTCTTTGATCGTCCTTTACAATATATATAGTTATCTAGTTTCCATAGTACAAGCTCTGCTTAGTTTGGGGCTATATAGCGCTGTGTGTAATGTCCAGCTGTGTGTAATTATTATTATTGTTACGTTTGAGTATTTTGATTTCTATGACATGGTTTCCTCTCGAAACAGATTATGTAGCAACGACGGAACTTCTAATCCGAATGGTGGTATGGACTACATGCTACAGTCTTTGAAACTAGAACAGTAAATGGGTAAAGTAGTTTCTAAGGAAATGAAAGGAACTTTGCAGAAATGAAAAATTAGGTCATCTGTGTCGAAGCAGAGATCTTTATTCGAAAAGTTTGAACTTTTATCGACTTTATGGTGAAGTTATTTTGTTTGATCTAGATTGAATGTTCCATTGAATTCTGATGAACGACTGCATGATATCCTTTCCCATTTCAAAGTTTCTGAATATAGCCTGAATCATTTCTCATTTTATAAAGGCGTATATTATTCATCTTTGATTTTATTAACAAGTTTTATGTGTTTACCTAAAGTCGATTTCTTAAATACTACTCTGAACATACACAAGGACTCGGCGAAATGAGTTTTGTCTTGTTTCTCAAACAAGTAAGCTTTCCAGAAGTTTTAATCATAGCTTGAGTTAGACGAGACAACAGCATCGCAATTGTTGTACCTATGTGGTTTATTACCCGACTACGCAGAGGATGTTTAAGGGTGTATGTATGTATGTCTGTTTATTTGGTGTACCTATCATGTAAGTTAAGCGGCTTGACGGATTTTGACAAATGGGGTATCTTTGGATTCGTCTGAATCACGAGAGTGATATAGGCTACAATATTAAGGTGGAAATAGGAATTCCATCGAAACAAAAATTGATCATACAATTTTAAAAACTGCTTTTACCAACCTCTTGGTTTAGTTTGTTCTGCAGTCGGGTTCTGGGCTTCTAAGAGTAAGCCAACTAAGACTTAGGCTACATGACATTGTATTACGCCCGTCACCCTGGAACCTTTAAACTGGAAGATGGCGAGCATTAATGCTTAGCGGCAGACGAAAGGTCCTGTTGTAGTAACTAGTGGTTCCCCCCGAACTGAGATCTCGCGAGTATACCATAAAAACAAAAAAAAAATATTCGTAATCTTTGACTATTAAAATAGTGCCCCGAAATAAATAACCATATAACTTGACCTACAGTTTCATTCAAATTACAGGTAACGGGAGTTCATGTTCATTAGTTATCTGTTTTGGAGTACGAATTGCATATATTCCAGATTTCCGACTTTTGCCTATGTTTGTGATACTTAAGCTATACGCATACCAAATTACAGCACTGTGGATTCACTGGTGTACCCTGTGATTTTTTTCAAAATTTAGTTTTTATTATGACTAGTAGCTCAAAAATTACAAAAACTTTACTAAAAATAAAAACGGGGTTGAAATGTACTAATTTACTTATCATTTACCTTTCATTTGAGGTCTCACTTGATCTAATAGTCTCATTTTAATTTTTTTTACCCCTTTTGAAGCCCAATACCTCAACAACCCCCCAACATTTTTAGCTCAATTAGTCACACCAAAATTGTGCTAACCTACCTATGTATCATATTTCACGATGATCGGATCAACGCTTCGAAAGTTATCCTCGGACAAAGCAACATACATACATACATACATATTTACATACATGTACATACATACAACGCCGATTTGCCCAAGTTGATTTAGAGATCTCGCTTCGCTTGATCAAATATTTCCACTGACGAACTCTGCACACGGAGTTCTTACATAATAATACTACTGTTCCGTATCAGAATTGATTGGAAGTAGGTTACACAATTTGGAGGGTATATCCTCATTGGCTGAGTGAAGTGACAATATAATGTTATAAACGCGTCTCTACGGGCCGACCAGTTCTCACGCACCTCCCTCAATGCAAGCACCTACCAAACAATATATAGAATAGTGTACAGCGCCCGCCGGCGGCTAAGTGATAGTTTTCGCGCGTATTACATCCCTCAAGAATACGACATACATATTTCATCAACCACAGCAGCCTATGGACAGAGGAATTGCGGAGTTCATAGGGCATGCGGAACGCAAGACGGATTAAACCAAGGTTAGTCGCTCTGGCATCCTTCTTTTATTGAATTCCCGTACAACAACAAATACTAGAATCTCCACTTCACTTTACTTAATTTCTACACTACTCACACTTTGTATTCACCTAACATCCCCATATTAAAAGAGATAAGAAAATGTGAGAGAAAAGAAAATATGAGAGAAAAACTTACCCAACCAAAGGAGCTATCTATTGCCGATTTTATCGTATAACTAATTAGCTCTTTGAAAAGAATGGGATAATTCCCAATCACACAATTATAAATGAGAAAGTTTGAATGTTTGTTTGTTTCTCAATCATGTCGTATAACGGCGGAACCGATTTCGATGAAATTTGGTACATATAACCTGGATTGAATCAGACTAGTTGGTCAACCACTGACATACTACTGCCTTGTTTGTGACGTGAAACAACCACTGACATACTACTGCCTTGTTTGTGACGTGAAACAACCACTGACATACTACTGCCTTGTTTGTGACGTGAAACAACCACTGACATACTACTGCCTTGTTTGTGACGTGAAACAACCACTGACATACTACTGCCTTGTTTGTGACGTGAAACAACCACTGACTTCTGTAACACAAGTCTTTGTACCTAGCTCAGATGTCCGAGACTTCATAGGACGTCTTTAACAAAGAGTTTTTTGAGTCAATGAAAATATTTTTATTTATCACTAGCTGACCTGCTGAACTTCATACCGCCTTGACATGCATATGACGCGGGCTGCTAATGTGACGTACATTAGCCCCGGTAGAATTGTCAATCGGTCATCTTCAGCTGCATCTATGTATAAGAAAATGAATTTTTTCATAATATTTCTTTTTGCGTGAATTTTTCCGATATATTAGTAGTTATTCTGCTATTTGGAGCGGAGACAAATCCAACAAATATAAGATCATCAAAATCCAGCCGGTCCAGCCGTTCTTGAGTTATAAATAGACTAACTAGCCCAACTTTGTTTTATTGATCGAGCGAAGCGAGATTTCTAAACCGGCGTTTTATGTGTGTATGTATATATGTATGTATGTTTGTTTGTCCGAGGATAACTTTCGAAGTGTTGATCCGATCATCGTGAAATTTTATACATAGGTAGGTAGTGATAACACAATTTTGGTGTGACTAAATGAGCTAAAAATGTAGGGGGGTTTTTGAGATATTGGGGTTCAAGAGGGGTAAAAAAAATGAAAATGAGTCTATTGGGTCAAGTGAGACGTCAAATGAAAAGTCTTTATTAGGACATTTCGACCCCGTTTTTATTTTTAGTAAGTTTTTGTAGTTTTTGAGTTATTAGCCGTAATAAAAATTAAAATTTGACAAAATTTACAGGGTACAGCAGTAACCCCACTGTGTTGTCATTTGGTATGCGTGTAGCTTAAGTATTACAAATATAGGCTAAAGTCTGAAATCCAGAATAACTGCAATTTGTACCCCAAAAAAGAGTAACCAATTGCCTGTAATTTGAATTAAACTTACATCAAGTTAGTTGGTTATTTATTTCGTGGCACTATTTTGATAGTCAAAGATTACGAATAATATTTTTTTTGTTTTTATGGAAGACTCGCGTGATCTCAGTTCGGGGCGTGTCGCACTGTTAACACAATAATTGTTCAATAAAGATGTAAAGATTGCTGGGAGCCGTTGGGTATAGGCCGCACAAGATCGATCGCTCTGGAAATCGATGGGAGAGGCTTATGTTTAGCAGTGCAAGTCCTTTGGCTGATAAGATGATAATGATACATTACTGCAATACATGATTGTTGAATCGAGAAGGCTATAAGGCCCAAATATAGATAAAAAAAAGGCCCTGACCCTCCCTTTTTGCGTTGGGGGGCTCAAAACTGGCATAACTAAGATCCGTCCGATCCAAATACTTGCTTTCTATTAAAAAAAACCGCATCGGAATCGGTCCATCCGTTTGGAAACTACGAGGCCACAGACAGACAGACCTTATATTATTATTATTTCTTAGTTATTTATACATAATTTTATTTTATGGGCATGGCAAATAAATAAATCATTAAATTAAAAATACACCCTTTTATTGAGTCGGGGGCTAATAAGAGTTATCAAAAGTTTTAAGTTTACCAAGTTTATATCCTGTGATGAAAATCTAAGAATTTTCAGACGAATGAACTAATTACCTTTCCACTGTTCCCAGAAGTTGCTATCTTTTACGAGTTTGCATACTAAACGGAAAGATTATCCTCAGTCTACCTTCGTTACCTGGTATATATTTTATCTGCAATTATAAAACGCAATGTTTGTTTGTTTATTGTGGCCCGTAACAGGTTCTCAATTTATCTCAGGCACCAGTCTCTCACAAAACGGGTTTATTACTAGTATTTATAAAGAATTTACGGTATTTATTTTATGAACCTTTACTGTTGAGAAAACTAAAATAGTTTTGTTATTAGATAGATCGATAATTTATTTATTGCACACCATTAAAAATAAAGCAAATAAAAGAGAATACACAATTAAATCAAATGTGCAATGGGCGGCCTTATCGCTAAAAGCGATCTCTTCCAGGCAACCTTTGCATGGACATGATCTGTGTGAACAAATGAAGACGGCGGCATAAATCAAATAATAACTAACAGAACAAGTATGTACATACTTATATTACTAAAATAATATATATAATTATAAATATATTAGGTTGGGGAAAAAGTTTCTGTGGTCCTATTTTAATGTTTACCCTCTGATATAAAAAATGTGAGCTCATTTAACGCATTTTAAACTAAACTCACTTAACATTATATAATTTTCACTAAATAAAGTAATTATATAACTAACGAACGATCTACCTGAATGTGTCAATTGAGTACCTACCTTTTTTTTTTATTTTTTCAAGGAGGCAATCTGCACCCGGATACCCGTATTGCATGCAGGGTACAATACGGGTTATGTGGGGTTGTCGGACAATTGAGTACCTACCTACCATAACTCTTACGAATTACAATATTTTTCTTTGTGTCTCATGTAAGAGATAATTATTATCTTTTTGAGAATAAACGAAACCTTAAAGGCTACAATCAAAAGTATCACGGGATTTCAATTGGCAGTAAATAAGTAAAATGTTATTTCATAGGAAGCCGTTTATCGTTCCTTCACAAGTCGTTTTGTATAAAATGTTTAAAATTGCAGCCGTGTAAATACAGCTTTCGCATTTTATGAGTATACAGTTTTACTTGAGTGATTAAATCCTACACCGAAGCCAAAAGAACTCTTTTTAGCTCACGTGTTTTAAAAAGTAAAACACATTTTTTCAGACTCTTACGGATCTTAATTGCACGTGCTAAGCACATCAACGAAACGTTTACACTTGACTTTAAAAAATATTACTCTTGCATTTTAATAACATTTATTTCAGGAGAGTTGAGCCTCGTTAGATGAAAAGCTCAACAATATTTTTACTCGTAATAACTAGTGGTTCATCCCGAACTTAGATCTCGCGAGTCTTCAGAAAACCAAAAAAAATATTACTCATAATCTTTAACTACTAAAACAGTGCCACGAAATGATAACCACCTAACTTGATCTGCAGTTTCATTCAAATTACAAGTATCGGGGTTTATGTTAATTGGATGCTCTTTTTAGGGGTAGAAATTGCAGTTATTCTCAATATCAGACCTTTCCCTATATTTGTGTCACTAAAGCTAAACTAATACCAAATTTCAGCACTGTAGGGTCACTGGTGTACCCTGTGAATTTCGTCAAAGCTCAGTTTTTATTATGCTTAATAACTCAAAAACTACAAATATTATACTATAAATAAAAACGGGATCTGAGTCTACTAATCCTAAGACCTTTCATTAGACGTTACATTTGACCTAATAGTCTCATTTTGATTTTTTACCCCACTCAAACCTCAATAACTCAACAACCTTTCAACATTGTTAGCTCATTTAATAACACCAGGGTTGTGCCAATACTACCTACCTATATATCAAATTTCACGATGATCGAATCAACGCTTCAAAAGTTATCCTCGGACAAATAAACATAAACATACATACATACAAAGCTGATTTGCCCAAGTTGATTTGAAGATCTCGCTTCGCTCGATCAATTAGAAAGAACAACTGTCTACGTCGCATGTAATATCTATTCTACGATAAAGTAATTTATTATTAAAAGTGGGGAAAATAAAATCTATATTGTAAGCCCAAGAAAATATTAATAAAAGTTAGACTATATTTATACATATGTGATTGAATATTTCTTATAACTCTTGATAAACTAGTTTTACGGTAAAATTTTTAGCAATAGATACCTAGCTCCATTAGTAGGTAGGTGAGTTTTTCTCTAATTTTACTCTTTCTCATATTTTCTTAGTTCTTTTAATAAGTGGATACTTACTTCTGTATACAAAAATAGCTGGATTAAGCTCACATAGTTTTAGAGTTTTTCTACGAAAGGGGCCGGTTGGTAGAGTCGAAGTGAAATAATGAGGCAACGCGTGAATTTACGTAGTCCGAGTTTCAGAAATAGTTGGGAAACAGGTATGGATTGCAACTTCGAAATTATTTTATAGTTCGTGCAATGAGACTGATGTTTCATTTTATTTTTACTTGTATTGTGCATGGTAAGTATTAATTTAAAAATAGCAACATTACCTTTCTACCAATCGGCAGATGACAGTTATGATGTTAGAATTTGATAGTTGATAAACAAGGTTCTAAGTACAAAATGTAATTGAAAAACTGTGCTGCTGTCGACACTAGAGTTGGCAACAAGCTCAGTAAAATAAAATAGTATAAAAAGAAAGAAAAGGTTATATTTAAGTAATAGAGATAATTTTGTCTAAGATATAAAATTTCTGACAGCCAGACAGATTTTACTATCACAGATATAAAACATTAAAAAGCTAGTAAAGTTCAATATTCTTGATATAGTCGGAAATAAATCGGTAAATGTCAAGTGCTGCAGTTTTTTACGCGCAATTGTTATAGATTTACGAAATGTCAATATTAGTCTGGGAGTAAGTGCAATACGGTTTATTAAAATGGCCATCCTTTAAAGGCGCGATTCCAGTAGGCTACTAGACTCACTTCACGCTATCCTTGTGGTGAGAGAATAAGAATCATTGGGACAAACATAAATTAACAACATGAAGTACGTTTAAGCTAGTAACACTGGTGGCCTCCAACATGGCATAATGCTTTTTTAACCTTAACGTGCCTTTATAAACTAATCACCAATTTAAGTAATGACCGTGAAAACGGACCGTGGAATTTATTTAGTTTATTTAAGAACAACTTATGGGCCCCACACACGTCAACGATTTCTTTGCGTAAGCCTTGAAATTTGAACAAATTCTCCTAACAGAGGTCTGAGCAAGCCTTGGACAAGCCTCGATATTTGAACAAATTCTTCTTACAGATGTTTGTGCAAGCTTTGCACTAGACTCAAAATTTTATCAAATTTTCTAAGGTTTGCGCAAGCCTTGCACAAGCCTCGCGAAGCCCCGATTTCGCATCCGAGTTGGTCACTGCAGACTTAACATGTGCAAATCGGGTTTCAGCGATCTGAGCCTAACGGAATGTGATTGCGGCGCTTCAATACAGTCCATGTTACATTTACTGGTACGCCCCTTGTCTCCAAATACGAAGGAAGACCTAAACAGTGCCACCGACAGTGCTATTCAGGTGGCCACTTATTAACAGAAAAATATCTAGTTTTATGAAGCAATGCCACACTAAGAAGAAGAAGGAGATAACCAGGTCGTATAATGACTTACGGTGCCGAAACATGAGTGCTCACTAAGGAGACTGTATACAGAGTACGAGTCGAACTGAGAGCCATGGAGCGCGCTATGCTTGACATCAATGCTGAACCTGCTGGATCGAGTTGCTAATACCGAAATCCAACGCCAGACGAAAGTCCAAGAAGTCGCAACAAGACTGGTGAAACTCAAGTGGAACTGGGCAGGACACTTGGCTAGACGAGGTGATAGCAAGTGGAATAAATCTTTGACCGAATGTTGGTCAAGAACAGATTAAAAAAGTTTGAAGTTGAAGAAAGTTACGAGAACTCCTGGATGCACGCACCGCAGGACTGGGAAGGGTGGCGTTTACAAAGGGAGGCCTACACCCAGCAGTAAATGATAATAATAAAAAAAACCACGCGCATGTGCTTGGGATCTACCGACTCACTCTCTTTCTCTCTCCTACTTTCTACCCTTAAGTATCTTTCTTTCTCTCTCCCTCTTGCGTTGGAATATTGGACGGTACTCGTTGCTAACGCTCGCGCTGGCCTGTAACAGGTATATTACGCGCATGCGTTCGAGTGCCACGCATTCACTCTCGCTCTATCTCTTTCTATTCCCCCTCCCCAGGAGCGTTAAACGTTTAACGCAACCTTGTTGGAAGTTGCATTAGAAGTTTCACTTCAAAAATCTTGCTTTAGACCTTCATTGTGAGTCCAGCACTGTACCGGTCTGCTTCTGCACTCACTCGGCCATGCTTCAGGAGTTGAGCAGAAAATGTTATGATACCGTCACCTCCACGTGCGGAACGAATACGCACGAGCTCACCCGACGAATTAACAAACTTTTAGGAATTTCAAACCGCGAGCAACTATTAACGGTTGATGCGGTTTCGCCTTTTCTGATTTGCTCTGAGTTTGAACGATAATTGTCTGGATTTGTCAGCGTTTTGCATTTCAGTAGATTGTTTTATGGTAAGAATTAAGTTACCTATTTACGAATATTTTGTATTTTGTTACATGGTTTTTCAGATAGGTACCTAAGATTTTTCATGGTGCCCTTTAGTAGATCATTTTAGGTTTTCGTAGCCAATCTAGGATCCCCTATATTTTCGCTATGTCCTCCTAGTAAGTTATAAAATATAAACGAACATATTTTTCTTCCTCCCGTACATGGAAATAGGGGTTGATTTTTAACTCACTCATCCGATCTTGTGGGGGATTGTTGAACAGCTCTTTTAAAAATACTATAAGGTCTCGTCAACACTTTTTTGGCACGCGAGCCCGTTTCCGAAATACAAAGCTTCATAATGCCCTCCCTCCCCAACTTCCCAAACTGGTCAAAGTCAAAGTCCAATATTTTTATTCATTAAAATCACAAGGATCACTTTGAAATGTCAGTTTTACTGCCTGTTCCTTCGCGAAAAAGCCAAAAACGAGCCAAAGCGAAAAAGGTAAGAAACAAGGCTGGTTATTTTTTTTAATGATCCGTTTACAACACATAACAATACAGAAAATAAATTACGTCTAAATTGTAACATTTTGAACGAGTTGGAGCAATTTCAATCCCAAGCTTCTCTATCATCTAAATAATCTGATATTTTATACTAAGCTTTTTTCTAAAGATTTTGTTTAATTACGTTTTTAAATTTATTAGTTGTCAATTTTTGTGCATCCCTTGGGAGTTTGATATAAAAGCGTACACCTTGCCCTTTAAACGATTTACTAACTTTATGGAGTCTACAAGTGGCAACAGCGAGTTTATTCTTGTATGCCTAAAAGTATCCACAGTAGTAGCACGTGTACTGTTGTTGTAAGAAGAATTATTGATCGAGCGAAGTGAGATCTCTAAGTTCACTTGGGCAAATCGGCATTGTATGTATGTATGTATGTATGTTTGTTTGTCCGAGGATAACTTTCGAAGCGGATATCCGATCACCGTGAAATTTGGTATATAGGTAGGTAGTGATGGCACAATTTTTGTGTGACTCAATGAGCTAAAAATATTGGGGGGTTGTTGAGATATTGGGGTTCAAGAGGAGTAAAAAAAATGAAAATGAGGTCAAGTGGAACGTCAAATGAAAGGTCTTTATTAGTACATTTTGACCCCGTTTTTACTTTTAGTAAAGTTTTTGTAGTTTTTGAGTTATTAGCCATAATAAAAATAAAAGTTTGACAAAATTCACAGGGTACACCAGTGACCCCACAATGCTGAAATTTAGTGTTCGTGTAGATTTAGTAACACACATATAGGCAAAAGTCTGAAATCCAGAATAACCGCTATTTGTACCCCAAAAGAACATAACCAATTAACAAGAACCCCCGTTACATCTAATTTGAATGAAACTGTAGGTCAAGTAAGTTGGTTATGCATTTCGTGGCACCAATTTATGAGTCAAAGATTAAAGCCGGCATGCACAAAGATCACTAAACGTATTTAGCGACTAAACATGTTTAAATTTGAAGCATTTGTATGATTTAGCCACTAAATACGTTTAAGCATCGTTGTGCAAGTCAATCTAAGAATAATATTTATTTTGGAAGATTCGTGAGATCTCAGTTCGGGGCGAACCACTAGTCAAAGCCAAGTAGAGTTTACTATTTTACGAGCAGCAGTCGACCAACTTATGGTAGTTTGGTTTGTAACAGTTCAGTGCATATTATTTTTTTCATTTAAAATTACCAAAGTATTTGTACTGAAATAAAGCGGCACTGACTACAGTACCCGCGCTCCAACACGCACTTGACCAATTATTAAGATAACATTAATTTATGTTGAAAATCCAAGAGTAATTTATAAGTCAATAATAATTTATAAATCTACAGAAAACAAATAAGTATTACACTGCAAAACTGATAGAGAATTATTGCTCAATAACACGAAATCTCCGACCGATTCGCCAACGAATAAATCAACAATCCAACTACAAATAGCTTGTGTAGGTTATTCAAGTCACTGTGGCAGTACAGTGTGACAGAATTTCAGCAGTAAATCGCAAGGAACTAGTGACTTCAAACGTCTTGATTAAGCCGGACACGGCCAGCTTCTCAGAAACTTACCGGCTATAACATCTTTAGGAATAATTTATAATCTTTATGTAGGTAGGTAGGTAAAACTCACAATCCATTCCATCCGAAGATGGTTTGGTAGAGATTGCTACTTAGCGACAAGACCGTCAATTGTATACATTCATTTGAATAATGTTAATTTTAATTGTTTTGTTGTTTATGGTGTGCAATAAAGTGTTTATCTATCTCTATGTACTGTCCACCTGCTCGACAATGTAAAATTATATGTCATGTAAACCTCACCAAAAGCAGGTGATTAAATCCCTACGTCTCAGCCGGGATTAAAGTCATACTGAATTTCATTATCCCTCGTGGACTAGATTTTATTCTAGATTTGATTTTTTATGTCTCGCAGAAAGTGTGTAAAGTAGAGTATTCTCTTCGTGGATAAAGCTGTCTGCATCTTGGCCGTGCTTATATCCCTCTCTTCACTCAGGATTCTAGTAACTCCCACGCTCCGCTCGTGAGTTAACTCTGGAATCCTTTGTTTCGTTCGGGATTCATTATAGCGCCCGTGACGCAAGGCACTGCTTTATCCTTCGTTTAATAATCTGCTATTCTTTCTTTTTTTTAGGATTATAACCCAAATTAGTTTTTCTTGTGACGGGTTTTTTTTGGGTTGTATCACGTTCTAGTTTTTTGGCTTCGGTTTGGGGTTTGTAGACTGCAGTTGTAAAGAATTCTATAAAATTCTTATAATATTTCGTTGCTTTGAAAACATTTTTTTTTCTTAACTAACCTACCTCGTTTGCGGGGAAAAAATAATAATTCAATTAGTAAAAAAGAACAAATAATATAAAATAAAATAATCTAAACGAAACACAAATCTTACTACTTGAATTAACCAGGTAATTATTTATTGATCAGTTAATTCATGTTGTCAGATTTGTGTTTCATTTAGAGGTGATATATTTTAAATTTTCGTGATCAATATTTATTTCCAAGCTGCCCGTGAGATAAAACAATTATCATACTAATCACACTAATATTATAAATGCGAAAGTTTGGATGTTTGTTTGTTTGTTACTCAATCACGTCGCAACGGCTTAACTGATTTCGGTAAAATTTAGTATGTACGTGTACTTGTAAGATAAGATAACTCTTTATTGTACACCAAAGTAAAATACAGAACAAAATTTTTACAAATAGATTTAATACAATGGGCGGTCTTATCGCTAAAAGCGATCTCTTCCAGACAACCTTAGTATGGACAGGATTATAACATATTACATGACGGCGGTGCATCTATATAAAATTAAAAACATACTATAAACCTAAAATACTAATAATAACACAAATTTAATTATAATAAAATAAGCAACTATAAAAATGGTTATGATGAATTAACAAGCAGTTACAACTTCAACGCAGGGACAGATAATGTGTGTACTTTTGTTTTAAAAATACTAATAGACTTGGATTTACCTACACATTTAGTAGTGTAACGCGTACGAAGTCGCGGGCAACAGCTGGTACAATATAAAGAAGAACTACAGAAAACAGATATATCTATATTCAGAAGTGGAGAATTCCCGAGATTATAGGATTCCCGAGATAATACTATCCAGTTTGTCCGGCTTTTCAGATTTTGGGTATTTCCAACCCTTACAGCTCCAGCGCTATCTGCACCGACATATTTGGCAAGAGCGCCGTACCCCCAGCCAACTGTGACAATGCTTCGCAGAACGGCACTTATCTGATCGGCTGGCTTTAGATTAATATGTACTTACGATACTCATTTTTATTTTTTTGCTGCGGTAATGCCAAATCGCGTTTTATCGTAAATTCTGACTTTACATTGTATCACCCTAAGTTTCATGGTATGCTTTTATAATATATAAATGCAAAAAAGAATAATATTATGGCTAACAAAAATTTCTACATTTAGTAATAGAAAAATACACAAGTATATCTAATACAATATGACACAAAAACCAAAAGAAATTCTTGATTTACGTATTAAAGACCTTTGAAAACAAACACCCCGTATAGATTAATGATTTCTTCTATACAGGGTGGAATTTTTGAGCCGTACCAGGAGGGAAAGTATTCTAAATAATGAAGAAAGATCATTTTACTTATATGACAATTTCTTTATTTTTTTAAACGAAGCAAAATTTGCATTCAAACATTTTTTTAAGTACGCTTTCCACATGAAAAACGGACCGACACTAATTAAATAAAATAACAGGCTGCACTTTTATGGCACCAATCGATAGGGTCAATCATAAGGATCAAATCTCTTTAACAGACATAGCAGGTATCTAAACTTAACGGAAGACCAAAAAATCGAATGTTAAATTCGAATAAAATTTGCTATCTTCAGTATTTAGAGTATTTCCCTCCAGGTGTGGCTCCAAAATTCCATCCTGTATTAGACGCTTGCAAAATATCCATAGAAAGATCAACTGCTCTAGACCACTGCCAGGTGGAAGTTTTAATATTTCTGATAAAATAAAATTATACCTTAACAATCAACATTTGCTTTGAGAAGTTAGTACTGTCTTGTGTACAATTTATATCTACGTAAATATAATATCGACGAATGTGAGTACCCAGACAAACTTTGCACGGTTTTTAGGGTATAATGTTAAGGTTCTATGTTATGCTTCCATTGTAGTAACTAACAAAAAAGAATTTTTTACGTTGATATGTTTGTCGGAAGGTAGGTAAAGTTGCCACAAGTCATGAGTTGCTTATTTACTTGTAATTACACATGCACAAACTTCTCCTACTTCACCACTTTGTGTCATGTCAGGGGTTAAAAAATGAGATATTAAAAACTTGACTATTTGAACGGACTGACTTGACTGAGCATTTGTGAATAGGGGCAAGAACGGATAAAGGAGTGGAGATGGACGGATGAACGAGTAATGTAAGCAAATGTTGCAATAAGCATGTCGGATGACGCACCGAAGGACCAAAACACCGATTTGCATTCGTTAACACGTCTTGATATTACAGAGCTGGTTCGTTGATGTGGAAAATACTTGGGAAATGTAATATCATCTCGATGCTGAAAGAAACTAAAGTTTTTATGTATTGTGACAGTGACTATTAAATTCTAATTGCTAAATTCTCATTAATGCAAATAAACGAAGAATGAGTTTTAATTGATCGAGCGAAGCGAGATCTCTTAATAAACTTGGGCAAGTCGGCGTTGTATGTATGTATGTTTGTTTGTTTATCCGAGTATAACTTTCGAAGCGTTGATCCGATCATCGTGAAATTTTATACATATGTAGATAGAGATGGCACAATTTTGGTTGACTAAATGAGGTAATAATGTTGGGGGATTGTTGAGATATTAGGGCTCAAGAGGGGTAAAAAAAATGAAAATGAGACTATTAGGTCAAGTGGGACGTCATACATTTAGTACATTTAGACTACGTTTTTATTTTTAGTAAAGTCTTTATAGTTTTTGAGTTTTGAGTTTTTTGAGCCATAATAAAAACTGATATATGTAAAAATTCACAGGGTACACCCCACAGTGCTGTAATTTGATATGCGTGTAGCTTAATTGACACAAATATAGGCAAAAGTCTGAAATCCAGATTAACTGCAATTTGTACCCCAAAAAAGTGTATCCATATACATGAACTCCCGTTAAGTACCTGTAATTTGAATGAAACTGTAGGTCAATTTATTTGGTTATTTATTTCGTGGCAATATTTTTATAGTCAAAGATTACAAATAATATTTTTTTGTTTTAGTCGGAGATTCGCGAGATCTCAGTTCAGGGCGAACCACTAGTGTATTGTGGCAGTGACTGTTAAAGTCTAATATTCAAAAGTAACTCTGTCCCTTTGTCTCTGTCTGTTTGTTACGTTTTCACGGCGAAACGGCTGGACTGATTTCGATAAAATTTTCGTATATAAATAAATTATTACCGGGATTAGGACATAGATACTTTTACATATATACATTACTTTTTTTTGAATGTTTTTATTGACGAACCAGGCGTTACGAAGCCGCAGGCGTCATCAATATTGTCCGCAGCCTGACTTCACCCACTGCTGGGTATAGGTAGGCCTTCCCAAGTTTTAGCCATCCACCACGACCATTCAACGGTTGTCTGGAATAGATCGTTTTGTTTAGCGATAAGACCGCCTATTACGTTTACATTTATTTCTTTTTACTGTTTTTGTGTCTAGCTTGGAAGGTATAATAAATAATTTTCATTAATTTATTCATTCATTCACGATCCTTTTGGTATAATTGGAAAAAAACAAAGGCGAAACTGAATTTTGAACTAAAAGCTGTTGAATATTTGTGGCAAATTATATCTATTACCCGGCAACTCCGAGAAAGGTCGTTGTTTCATGGTTCCCAACAAACTTTAAGGACAAAATAATGATTTAATAAACGCATAATTGTTTAACTTAAAGGGTCCTCAAGTTATAGATATAATGATTATGGGCCAAGTTACGAAAGATAAACATAAACAGGACGAGGAGACATAGAATGAATAATAGTACCTCCTATGTTCAGAAGTTTCACTTATACCCCGAGCTAGGCAAAATACATGCTTTACGTTAATCAAAATACAGATTACAAAATACTATCTCGCATTATTAGTATTTAAAATACAAAATATTTTTAAGTCGTGTATTCGAAATATAAAATACAGTCTGGTGTTAGGTACTTGACAATTTGACATACAGTACAGGTGCAGTGTTGCCAACTTTAAAGATTGACATATGTTATCCTGAAGTTTTCCCGTTAGGCTACGACATGGCACGCTTCAAGAGAAATATTAAAAGGTATATAGGGTAGGGAATGCACCGACAATACCCCGGGTGTTGCCGGTGTCAATAGGTTACCATCAGGTGGGCTGTAAGCCTGTTTCCCCACTAATAACATTAAAAAAACATATTTAGCCGTCGCCATTTTGCTTTATTACGAATAGTTACGAAAACTATCGAGCGCTATTTTCTGTAGAACGCACCATGCGTTCACGATCGCTAAATGTATTATGCGTAGAAGTATTTTGAAGTATTTGAAATACTAACTACAAAATACCTCAGTGTCAGGTATTTTATATACCAATTACAAATAAATTTTTAATAAGTAATTGAATTACAAATACAAAATACGTTTTTGTATTTCAATTACGTATTTCAATTACAAGCCATTTAGGTACTGCCCACCCCTGCTTATACCTAAATAAAATATGTACCTATAAAGAAAATCTAATAGCTCCGATTTGACATTATAATTTTGCATGCCGTGATAACTTTGTACGAATCTCCACACAAGAAATGAATCAACTACATGTAATGCCAAAGAATTAATAGTAAGTTATCCATACACCATAAAAATTAGTATATTTGAGGAGGTTTGGAACAAAAGGTGACATTTACACATTTTCGTTTTTTCAGAAAATTGAGAAAATAAATAAGTCACTTTTTGAACTTGATCTGTACAGATAATGATAAAAATCAACCTTTTGAGTAGTAATAAATAAACAAAAATGACCAAATACGTAAATGTCCCTTTTTTTCCTAACCTCCTCAATTAATAACCACCGAATTTCACTTTATATTGTAAAATTACACGCTGAAAGACTAGTTAATCCTGGATCAATATTTCGACAGGACGATATTCCATCCACGCGACGACAGTCGTAGCCGTCCATTGTAAATACTATTTACAGTGTGTTTTCTATGTTGTTTGTAATTTTTTTGTTTATATGATGATCTGGACATTCATTTAGACTGTCCAGCAAAATTACGATCTTGTGTTTTGGGCCTTAGTAAGTCGAAAATGTTTGATCGAGCGAAGCGAGATCTCCAAATCAACTTGGGCAAATCGGCGTTGTATGTATCTATGTATGTTTGTTTGTCCGAGGATAACTTTCGAAGCGTTAATCAGATCATCGTGAAATTTGGTATAAAGGTAGGTAATGATGGGACAATTTTGGGGGGTTGTTGAGATATTGGGGTTCAAGAGGGGTAAAAAAAAATAAAAAAGAGACTATTAGGTCAAGTGAGACGTCAAATAAAAGGTTTCCATTGTACTAATGGAAACCTTTTATTTGACGTCTCACTTGACACGTATTTCGAACCCGTTTTTATTTTTAGTAAAGTTTTTGTAGTTTTTGAGTTATTAGCCACAGTGAACCAGTGAACCCACAGTACTGTAATTTGGTATGCGTGTAGCTTAAGTATCACAAATATAGGCAAAAGTAAGAAATCTAGAATAACTGCAATTTGTATCCCAAAAAAGGTAACCAATTAACATGAACTCCCGTTACCTGTAATTTGAATGAAACTGTAGGTCAAGTTAGTAGTTACATATTTCATGGCTCTATTTTGATAGTCAAAGATTACGAATAATATTTTTTGTTTTATGGTAGACTCGCGAGATCTCAGTTCGGGGCGAACCACTAGTATAAATAGATTCGTTGACAACACTATTACTTTCCTGTTTTCATTCTGTATTGTGTCATCTGCCATGGTTGCTCTTGCTACTTGTTTTTTTATATATTATCTTTAACTTTTTAATGTGGCATTATATCTGCAACCCTGATTTCTGTATACATATATATAAATTATATATTTTTCTCTCACATTGTACAACTTTTTTTGTGAAACAGCTATATCCGCTTGTCAACATAGTTTCAGTGCATGTTGTGTTCACCTCTAATTGGTTGTGCATGTAGTTATAAGATATAGACATAAGATCTCTAGCATTATATCATGTAACAACTGTTGGTGGACCTAATAAATAAATCTAAATAAAGCGTCATTCATTCCAATGTTGTAACATTTGGTTCGGTTAAATCCGACTTATAAGATTTCCACGAGGTACTTTGTTTATCGTAATCTGCTACACACATGTGATATTCTGAAAGATTCGAGTACTAAACACCAATTATGATTGATCAATAATTGAAGCAGGAATTGAAGAAATTTTCAAGGCTAAATTAGTTATTCTAATTAATTAGTTTCTTGCTGGCGGGTGATTCTCGCCAAATAGATATTTGATTAAATGCCAATATTTTGATGCACACTGCAATGAATCTAAATTACTGGCAACCAAGCTATATTAAAAATAACATTTGGAGTGACACGAACTACAAGGCCCACTAAATGTAATTGCAAATAACGAAAATGTCAAGTTAGTCGAAACTTTAGTGCTTTTCTTACTGTTTTAATAAACAAACAAACAGCCAAAGTTTTCGTCGCCGCCACTTATTGTGAGCTTGAACCTCGATTATGGAAAATGAGACTTGTGTTTTTGAGCGAAATTCATAATTGCTTAACTTTACTGAATTTAAGTATATCTAACCTTTGAAAACGATTGAACGTTTATGAAAATAATAGTTTCGCAAAAAAGTACCAACCCTATGTTTTAATCCAGGTTATAATCTATCTACTTACAAAATTTAATCGAAATCGATTCAATAGTTACAAAGTGAAAGCGAACTATATACAATATTTAGAGAAACATCCAGACCCGAAAGAAATATGATGTAGATAATTCAAACATTTACTTCGTGACGGGAATCGAACCCGGTGCACCTGCGTCACCCTCAGCTGATTATTCGCCTATTACGCCACGGCGGCGTCTAGATACAGTCTCTGTATTGTAAATCAAAGAAAAATACACAGAAAAACGACCAAAACTAAATAAATTAAGTGCGTAGGGTGGTACTTTTGAAACTATCTAGTAACTTATGAGTACTATTTGTACTAAAAACGGGATATTTACCACGATTTGTGAGTTTTTGAGTATCCCGATATTTCGACGCAGTTGCAGGCGCCATGATCACGTGTAAACTGAAGTCTTTGCGAGTGGGTAGTTATTGGTAGATATAACGATCTACCCTCTTTCTTAGTCTCTTGCTAGGAATTAATTCACTAATACTATCACTACCATCGGTTTCATTTTCGATCATAACTCGATTACACATCACTCTCGGTATCAGAACGCATTATAGACACTTCACTTCTTTACAAGTGAAGTGTCAATTACGCGTCCAATATCCCGTTTTTAGTACAAATAGTGCATAGGGTGGGCTTATTGTTAAAATAATTAATTATCTACCCGGTAATCTGTCATTATAAATCCCATCAAATCCACGAAATAATAACCTTTAGCCATTTAAAAGTTTGTCTGTGTTTTACTATTAGTAGCTTAGTAGTCTGCGGTATTAGGCTGAGTTTCCGAGCATTTCGATTAGCTGCATTCACCGGAGTCATGTAGGGCGATGATTACACGTTCGCGTGAGCACCTGATAGTTTTCTGTTTGGGTGGAATAAAACCACGGGCGGGTCGAGCGGTCGTACTCAGTGTTTGTAGAGGGGACCTTTTATCGGGAAAAGGGACGTCCAAATAGTGTCTTTCATTACATGTTACATTAGTGTTCCCGAGTAAATATATTTTATGAAATGCCGGCGAGGTCCTAGGGCCACCTCCTTTAGAGCATTTGGACGCTGTGTCTATATCTACCCATGAGTATATATAATATCAATGTAAGATATACCTCTAAAATTTGTGGGTATATCTATATTTTTTAACATAACAAACTTTTTTTATACGAGTATTAAACCAAAAGAATTGAGCCTATAGGTGTAAGAAATATCCACTCTTGTAATGCATAAGATGGAACTGCAGGATGGAAATCAATTGCGGTCATTAAAGACAGAAGTAAAGTTCGCGCTCTGTTAAATTTTTTCTAAATATATTCGTTATTCTTTTTTTTAATAACGTGTTTTCTTAATGGTACAAAATACCTTTAATAACAATACATAATTAGATACATGACTAAAATACAGAAAAAACAGTTGAATCATCTAAAGGCCGTTGCAAAGGATCTATAGTTAAGTTGTTTGAGATATGAGATTATGTTAGCTACCTATTCGTAGTTGGCATTTGGGTATTTAATTAAAGCTTGCATTAACATATTGAATACGAACATATTGAAGACGCACACCCCAGTTCCTCCTGATTACAACCACCCACTTATTTACTCCTGTAGACGAAATGAACGATCGCCACGATAAATAATGCGCAGACGATACGATTCTTATACTTGGGTTTATATTATTGTACGGTGAGCTCTGACAGGTAAAAGTTCTCACCATTCACAAAAGTTTATAAATATAGCTTTTTTCATGTATTTTATTGTGTTCATACAAGTAGATTACAATATAATAATACAATGAAAGTTTGAATGAAAATAAATGAATAAACGAAAATGAATGAATGAAAATGAACGAATGAAAATGAATTAATGAAAATTCTTTATATACCTTACAAACTAGACACACCAACAGTAAATATAAAATAAATAAAAAAATTTAAGCATAATGGATGGTCTTATCGCTAAGCAAAGCGATCTCTTCCACTTACAATGTTACGTAATCTTGGCTAGTCAAGACTTTTTATGCAGGTATTGTTAATTTTGATTGATATGTTTTCTGGTGACGTGTGTGAAACTGTTTCCTTTTAGGACCAATAAGTGCTATACATCACGAAAATAATTTATTTTATTCATTTAAAATCAATTAAATACTGTATGAAATCTCTAAAAGCCCATTTATCTGTTGACAGTGAAAATAGCCCTTGTTTAATTTATTTAATATATACCTACCTAAATAGTAAAAGGAGTATGGTATAGGAGAGGTAGATGTGTGGTAGATAAATAAATATTGCTGGACACTTCACACAGCGATATCTAGCCCCAAACTAAGCAGAGCTTGTACTATGGGAACCAGATAACTGATAGAATACTTACATACTTTTTTTTCTTGTAAATACATACATATAATACATAGAAAAACAACCAGACCCGGAACAGATATCTGTGGATCATGCAAACATTTGTTCCGCGGCGGGAATTGAACCCACTACTCGTAGATAACTCTTGAGAAGTAAGTAAATAAGTCCAACTCACGGTATTCGCCAGTACTATATTGTCCGTTCACATAAGATTCATACATATACACAATTATCAGAAGGCTCAAGAGTAGTAGACAGTAGGAAAGTTCGTGAGTGGATTTTGATAAAGGTATTTCAAAAAATACAAAAGTACGTCATAGCTCTCCTTACGATAGCTAGGTTATACAATATTAAATAATGGTATTCGTGACTAAATGTACAACCTACTATTATTTCATCTCATAGATGATGTATGAGACCTCGTTTCTATTAGACAATGAAACGCTTTGATAACGGGAATCATTTTTTTAAATGGGCATTGAAGTGCCTTTGTGGTGTTTTTGTCAACATGTTACGAGATCGATATTACTTACATATTTAGGCTATAGGGTTTTTACTAGTAATAGAACAGAATGTATTATTTTAAGGTTCAAGTTCAAACATAATGACTGCTTGATCAGAATTTTTCTACTTGGTAACAGCTAATATTTCGTTATTAGCCTGCCTGAGTATAGATATAAGGCCGGTTTAACCCCAATTAAACCAATCTGTTTAAAACGAAATAACCGTTTAAACCGAAATAAACCATTTTTTTAGGTTAAAACGGTTGGTGTTCATGACTAAGTTTTTCTTAATTATAACCACATTTTCTTGATTTTACCGGGGATATAACGGAGTACCTATAAACTGTACAGATTTTTTAAATGTGTGATATACTGAGAAACAGAGACAGAAAGAAAGAGAGAGTAGAGAACTGGGCATCGAAATATAGGACGGCCATCAGCGAGATGGGTCGACGACATTCATAAGACCATGGGTCGTACGTGATTCAGTCTGGCACAGGATCGGGAAGAATGGCAGAAACAAAGAGAGGCCTATGCCCAGCAGTGGGCCGACACGGGCTGAGAATGATGATGATGATGATGTGATATACCGATATTGATATACTTAGCCTTGAAGACATAACGTTGACTGTTTCATGCGAAAGTAAAACGAACGGCATTGTGCTAATGATGTCTTCTAATCTAGTGTGTGTAATATAATATAATAAATAGGTATAGGTAGATATACCTACATATTTAAGTTTTCGTATAGTAGGTAATTTAGGTAGGTACTTTCTATTGATTTTCTATAAACTAATTATAACGAAACATGACGTCAGGTGACCAAAAATTGCCCATTATGAAGTGTAACACACAGTTCTTTTATTTTTGAGGCGTGTTTTCAACCGTTTTAAACGAATTATTTGTGGTTTTAAACGGCAACATTTTATTTAAAACGTTTTAAATCGGTGGTTTTACATCTATATACCTGGGTATTATTTCCTATATTTGAGTAGGTACTGCGTAGGTAGGGCATTTACGTCTTGTACGTACCTACACTTCTTTATCAGCCGATTTTATTAGATTCTGGTGTATTTGTTCCTTAGTCATTAATTATTGGAGATTGAGTCCGATGTAATTTGGTATTGCTGTAATACCGTTATTACTCACTGTTACTTTCAAGGATAAAACATACACATAAAAGGTCAGCAAAAAACCCGAAAATGCTTTTATTTCACAAACTCTTTTCTGGAAGCTGACAGCATGTTGCTCATATTTACCTATAGACAGGGCAATAAAGCAATTTAGCTGACGTCGGGTTGAGTGGCGGGTCCGCGCCCGCAATGAATATCAACAAGGATGGCCTTTATGACGGAAAACTTGTGGCCGATGCCCAACTACACTTATCCTTTCACTTTGCTCCCAATCATCATGGAGTTTTTGCGTATTTAGTACACTGCTGTTAGTGTTGGGCCTGAATGAAGAAGCATTAAGTTAGATCAAGGCCTGAGTGCCCGCTCAAGTGTCGAGTGAGACCGGTCAAAACGTGGTGTCTGGCGGGCAATGTCACACGCATGAAATAAAAGTGTCCTGAGTGATGTCTGAAGCGTTGCAATATCGCACACCCGCCACGCTGCACGCTCCGCAGAACGCGCTCTCACTCGCCTTACGGTCGACTCAAGCGGGAACTTATGCCTTAGTTTAAACCAAGCTAACTTCTGGCCATCGTAAAACTCGTAACACGCGGCATTATGACAAAGAACTCGCCATTGTTAGTTACTTTTATGTACTGTTCCAAGTTTTAGCCTGATTGTGGACTTTTTATTTGCCTAAGGATCTTATGGGCACAGGTGTAGTCAACCTGGTTCAAAATTACAAAAACTTCATCTAAGCGAATGCTGACGTATTTTAAAATAGGTATACAGTGTGTCCCTGGATAAAGTGCAACCCCGAAAGGGGGTGAAACTAGATCAAAAATTATCGACAAAAAAATAGAAAAAAAAAAAATAAAAAAATTTAGTATATACTTTATTGATGAATTAAAATTTTTATTGCTCACTAATGACTCTATTTAATAAAAAAATGATTTCTTCCAAAGTAGTAGGTCTATTTTGTTAAAATAAAAACCATAATCATGTCAGATATGTGACGATGACGATAAAATAACAAATAACTCACAAACAAGTGGCTATCGTGACTTAAAGTTTAATTTTTGTATTAAAATTACATTTTTTAGGCTGTTTTTTTCCAATAAACTCCAAAAATCTTAAAATTAAGCCTATAATACTAGAAATTTTTATGACTTTTTATTATTGTCTATCATAATAGCTTTTAAATAAAATAAAAACCTACGTTCTAACATAAAAAATGTGCTGGCTAGGAGCATTTAAAGTTGACCACTGATTACGTCACCACTCAGGTAGAGACCCTTTTTTAACTTATATTGTTGTAGATTATGGTCGCTGGGCCTGTTCTATGAAAGATGAAGGGTGGGGATCGAAACAGGACTCACAACAAGGCACGCCAGTCGCTCCGATATTCTCGCCGCTGCTACCGCCTACCGTGCCTTACTGCGCCTTCAAGTTTTTGTTACGTTGTTTTGCTTTTGTTTTGTTTTTGACTTTTTGTTACGTTTTTGACTGTACTTTGTTGTGTTGTGGAGATGCCGCGATTGACTGAGTTCGCTCCGCGAGAAATCGCTGACATCCATTATTATTATGGTATGTCACGTGGACACACAACAGTCGCTCGTTCTGCATACATAAATGCGTTTCCGAGCAGACTTATACCGTCAGCACGAAATTTCCAAGAAGTTCACCGAAAGTTATCCAACATCGGACTTGGATTAGCAAGAGATCGCCGTGAGCAACAAGCTACCATTATTGACCATTCCATAGAAGAGGCCGTTTTAAACGATTTGTTTGCTGATCCCACAACCAGCATTAGACGCTTAGCTTTGCGTCACGGTATATCAAAAACATCCGTATGGCGAATTTTGAAAAAGAAGGGATTGCATCCATACCATTATCAGCGAGTACAGCATTTGCATGAAAATGTAGACAATCGTGCAAGATGCGTAATGTCTACGTGGATTCAACAAAAAATTAGAAATAATCCACAATTCCTAAAAAAAGTTTTATGGATGGATGAAGCGAAATTCACCCAGAATGGAATCACAAATTGCAGAAACTTACATGTATGGTCCGAGGAAAATCCACACCTAAAGAGGGCGTCTACTTTTCAAGTGCAATTTTCAGTTAATGTATGGGCAGCTCTAATAGACGACACGCTGATTGGGCCAGTTATTTTACCCGCAACATTAAATGCCGAAAGTTTTTTAAACTTATTAAGAGACGATCTGCCACTACTGCTGGAAGATGTTCCGCTGGCTACAAGGCAACAGATGTATTTGCAGATGGACGGATGCCCTGCGCACTACGGGCGCAATGTGCGAAGTTTTTTAAACGAAAACTACGCTAATAGGTGGATCGGCCGGGATGGACCAGTCGGGTGGCCGGCACGTTCACCTGACCTGACACCCCTAGACTACTTTCTGTGGGGTGTTATGAAACAAAGAGTCTACAGAACGACCGTAGACACCGAGGCAGAGTTACAAGATCAAATCATGCGATGTGCCGATGAGATAAGAAGTGACCCAGAGATGGTGCTTAGAGCCACACAACAAATCGCTCTTCGTGCGGCAATGTGCCTACAACAACAAGGAAGCCATTTTGAGCATTTAATGCATTAAACAAAACCCTTATTTCATACTTACATGTAATAAGTTAAATAAAAATGTTGTAACTAAAATTTGATTTTTAATACTACCGATAAGGCCGATTTGATATCTCTTTCGGAAATGACTGCGGGTTTTGGGTTAGAAAGGGACAACAAGAGATATCTCGAGACGTCACCAAAACAGTATCTGTGGTTAGATGGCAAGCATTATGCAATAACACAGCATGAGTTTAATGAAGTGTTTGTTTTATATGCCAAAATAAATTTCACATTTCTATGGTAAACATTTCACAAATGTATTTATTATGCTCATCAAAATAACCCCTTCCATGTTTGTGCGTATATTATCAAACACCCTATATACACAAGATCGGTTTAAAAATGATAACTATTGTAGCAGTGCCTTGATAACACTCTAAATACATTGAATCCGTTAAAACAATAAAATTACGTATAAATACTAACAAGTTACTCAAAAGTATTTTCCTAAAACTTAGCTTTTTAGAATTATAAATTATGTATATGCAAATCAATTTACTTAATATCTTCTAGTAGAGTTACATAGAGAAATGCTTCTCTCATTAAAAAGTAAGTTGGAAGTAGTGACACTTTGCATGTAAATAAATACACTTTAAATTTTTCTCTCGACAAAAGCTCATGAAAGCTTTAGCAGAAATGGTCTTCGAAAATGTCTATGCAAATTGCGGAAGATGTATTCTTAACCAGACTCAAATAGACTGTTTGAAATCTTCCTAGAAAATACATCTAATTTTAATGCTACTGTTATTTTATGTTATGTTAATTTTAATTTTATTTTAAGTATTGTGTATTTTCAACTCCTTACAGACTTAGTACAGAAGTTCTGAATTACATTAATTACCTACGTGGGTATTTTATTTGTCAATATGTATGCGGTTATAAAATATCGCTTTCATTGATTTGAAATCGTTAGAAGAACTGACCGAGAACACTACTTATTACGATTCATAATTAAAATTTAATACGTATTAGATATTAATGCAATAAAGATTAATATCTAATACGTATTAAATTTTAATTATTAATCGTATTAAGTAGCGTTTTCGTTCAGTTCTTCTAGAGGATTAGCAAGCTGAAGTGGCGGTAGGCGGGGCACATAGATCGAAGAATTGATGGCTGTTGGGCAGAAAGGTTCTCGACTGGATACCACGCACTTTGCACAAAGCGCATTGCAGGGCGGCCCTCCACTAGATGGAAAGTCTACCTAATAAAGGTTGCTGGGAGTGTCCAGATCGGAAACTCTGGAAATCTATGTGGGATGCCTATGTTCAGCAGTGGAGGTCCTATGGTTGATATATGCTGATGATCACACTAATATTATAGATGTGAAAGTTTAGATGTTTGTTTATTAGTTTGGTACTCAATCACGTTGTAACGGCTGAATCGATTTCGATAAAATTTGGTATACACGTACATTATAACCTGGATTATCATATAGGCTACCTTTTATCCCAAAAATCAGTTCCCATGAGGTAAAAATGGGGTATCAAGTCAAGTTGCAATGAGTTTAGCATTATTTCTAGGTTACCATTATACATTTAGTGTAACCGAATGAAGTTGCACTGCCGACAGAAGTTAAAACTTGAACAATTACGAGATACTTATATACAGAGGTGTCGGAAACGGTAACGGTAACAGTGTCGCGAGTTCAATGGTTTTTTCCCATCTCAAAAATTCCCAACGCGCCTAAAGAAGTTTTCACTTCAATATAACAAAAAACACATTTAAATTATAGGTAAGTATAATGGACGACTTTATCGCGATCTCTTCCAAGACCAGACAGAATCTGTGTTAACAAATGAGGACATACTGTCCTATAAATGATTAAAATTATCGTAATCTGTAACACATCAATACTGTTTTTCGAGGAAAAGTCCTAATACGGATTTAATTTTATGTATATCATTTAATTTTAATAAATATTATAAGTAGATTTTTACCCGGGTAACCTGTTTTTATTGATATACAGGGTGTTTGGTAATATACTGACGATATTCAAGCGACGGTTTCTCCAACGATAAAAAAAGACTTCTAGAAAAAAAACTAATACATAGTTATATCATCAAAATTTATAGAAAATCGACTAAGTTTAGGTGATTAATTCGATATAAAATTTACTGCCTACTCTTGTAATCGACATCCAAAAATAAAGGCCGATTTGATATCTCTTTCAGAAAAGGCTGTGGGGTTTTGGGTTAGAAAGGGACAACAAGAGATATCTCGAGATGTCACCAATACAGTATCTATGGTTAGATGGCAAGCATTATGCAATAGCACAACATAAGTAAGTTTAATAAAGTGTTTGTTTTTACATGCCAAAATAAATTTCATATTTCTATGGTAAACATTTCACAAATTTATTTATTATGCTCATCAAAATAACCCCAATCATTTTTGTGCATTTATTATGAAACATCCTATATATATATATATATATTTATTGGACTTATTCTTTATGACTGTAATGTATCTATTAAATAGACACTTCGTCACCTAGCGAAAAATTGCAGTGGCCTTGTAGGATTCATTTTTAAAACAGAAACACTTAGAATAAGACCTATGTAAAACAAAATGTACGCAATAAATGTTTGACTTTGACTTTGGGTGAGATTAGGAGTAAGCCTCGTGAAGTAACCTCAAAGGACGACATACCAAGTTTATTCCACTGCAATCTTGTTTTCTACCTAATGACTAGTCTAAACCTAGTTAGTTACGAGTTTTCCAGTGAGATTATCGGCTAGACTCTATAATCGACTAGACTATCAAATGAGGTGATTAGTTCAAGCACCTTATACGTGTTGCTTATCGTTACAAGTGCGAAATACAGCGTGATTGGATTAATTTATACAATTTGATATGTTTGCTGATAATCCAAAGCTGTTATTACGCCCTATAAATTGTTAGCGCAAGAAAATTGCTACCTTTTATTCTTGTTGATGGATTAAATGTATTGAAACAAGTTACTTTATTGAGAACAGATAAAGATCGTAACAAGGCTCCGTCTAGCGATATTTCGCGATATTAATAATCAATCTGTTCCTGAATTAGATTGCACTTTCAATATTTATTATAAGCCTTTGGCTATTAATTTGCTTCCTCGGTTTATCTCAAACTAGCTGACCCGCCCGCGGCTTCGCATGCGTGGTATTTCAATAAAAACATTAATCTCCTTTTGAGCACTCGGGTAAAAAGTAGCCTATGTCCTTCCCCAGGATATAATTGATTGAACGAAGCGATATCTTTAAATCAACTTGGGTAAATCGGCGTTGTATCTTTGTATGTATGTATGTATGTTTGTTTGTCCGAGGATAACTTTCTAAGCGTTTATCCGATCATCATGAAATTTAGTATATAGGTAGAGAGTGATGGCACAATTTTGGTGTTACTAAATCAGCTAAAAATGTGGGGGGTTGTTGAGATATTGGGGTTCAAGAGGGGTAAAAACAACCAAAATAGGACTATCCGATCAAATGGCACGTCTGATAAAAGTTCTTTGTGAGTACATTTTGATCCCGTTTTTATTTTTAGTTTAAACTTAGTAGTTTTTAAGTTATTAGCCATAATAAAAACTGAACTGAAAAAAATTCACAAGGTACACCAGTGACCCCATAGTGCTGAAATTTAGTATGCGTATAGCTTTAGTGACACAAATATAGGCAAAAGTCTGAAATCTGGAATAACTGCAAATTCTACCCCAAAAAAGTATAACCGATTGGCATGAACTCCCGTTACCTGTAATTTGAATGAAACTGTAGGTCAAGTATCGTGGTTATTCATTTTCGTAGCACTATTTTGATAGTCGAGGATTACGAATAATATTTTTTTGTTTTTATTGGAGACTCGCGAGATCTCAGTTCGGGGCGAACCACTTGTCTATCTCCTTGCCAAATTTCATTACGATCCGTTCAGCCGTTTAGTTATGAAAAGGTAACAAACAAACAGTTACTTTTGCAGTTACTATGCATGTATTATACATACAAACCTTCCTTTTGAATTACTCTATCTATTGCTGAAAACTGCATTATAATCTGTTGAGTAGTTTAAAAGATCTAAGCGTACAGACAGCGGAAGTGACTTCATTTTATATACATACATAGTATAAGATGATAGACAGAGATAAAGATAGTGCTCTAGAGATTTAAAATATGTGGATTTATAGAAAACTTTTTTTTTGCACGACAGACTAACAATTAACAAACAACATTTAAATAAAATAACAAAACACGTGGAAATACATATAGCGGTCTTATAGCTGAATGCTCTTCCAGACAACCTTTGGTTGCACTGGATTTCACGAGAAAGTTTTTTGAAGTAATGGAAGTGTTGACCATAAATTGTTGAATCTATAATATTTTATTGGATAATGTCAATGCTCTTCGAAATCGTAAGTAAAATCTAATTATTATTTGGTAGCAATATTACTTCACCATTAGCCGAAAAGTGATTAGCCTACCTTCTATAGAGATGACTTATCTTAGCTCAAATCTTTGGATGAAATGGAAATAAAAAGCATTGCTGGTTGAAAAGCGACGGCATTCAGCTTTTAATGGCATTTTGTTTACGCGCAGGCGACGAAGACTAATACTCGAAAAATTTTGGGAAAGAATAGAGTGGATGTTTCTTATTTGAAAAGAAACTAGAGCCTCAGTTGTTAGGTAGAAATAACCCACTTGTTTTTTATTATGTTGATGAATACATTAAAAAGTATAAAATAAAAATTATATTAAATTATTTACTCCTTAAAAATACGAAATAAATAGTTCATCAATCACGATTGATTATGAAAATCAAATAAATATAATTTGAATTTGAACATGGGACCTATGAATCTGGGATCTCTTTCCTCGCTTTGTTTCATCACGAATTGAGATGGATGGCTCACTATGGAAAATATGTCCGTTTCGACTATATAAGCTTTCAAGCCATATCGGTGGCCTTTAGACAGCCTAAATACTACAACACCTAGTTTGTTTTTTTTTAATTATTATTTAATTTATTATTTTATTTTTAATAGATCATTGGACGCCATTCAGGGCAACAGCGTACCGAAATGTTGCTCTTCCAGCAGCGAGATGCAGACGATGTAGCAAACATCGCGGAACCTAAGATGATCGAACCTAGATGAGGCTGGCACAGGACCGTAGAGAATAGCACAGGCAAAGAGAGGCCTATACCCAGTAATGGGTGAAGTCAGGCTGCGGATGATTATGATGATTAAATTATTTGTTGTTTTTTTTTAATTGATAATGTGCTAATTTAAAATCAAGTGTTGACTTATGATGAGACAGTAAATCCCTCCATCATGATCATCATTTAAGAGAAGAATTTGAAGAAATTGGAGAAGTACTCTCCAGCGAGCCTTTTCACAAGAAATGCCACCTATACTAGGTACCACCATACTTAGTAAAGCAGCATTGCTGTGCTTCGGTTTGAAAGGTATGGTGAAAAGCCTCAAGTTAATGGACGCAGGTTAGTGCATCGTAGGACACGTTCCTAAGGTGCGTGACCAACGAGGCAATAATTTGTTATAAGCAATGGTTACCATTAGTATATAAAAAGTTATCATCAACACCACTATTCATATCAGCGAGAGGGCATCCTCTTGATTAGTAATTATAATTTTTGAACTAGCCTACATTTTCCCACTGCTGGGCAAAGGCCTCCCTCAACTCCTTCCACCTATCACGATTCTTGGCAGATTCTCACCATTCCTTCTCGAATCCATTGATGTCGTCACGCCGACATGACCGATGACGATGTTGCCCCATTTCTCTGGAAGCATTCGACTCACGTCCCGGTCCAATCCCACTGGAGTTTCGCGGTTTTGGCTCCCACATCGGCAATGCCAGTCAATAAACGAAGCGTGGTATTCCTCACCCGATCCGCTCTCCGGAATCCTAGAACGCTGCGTTCCATTGCCCTTTGGCAAATCTTGAGCTTGGACTTCTGCAGCTCGGCTAATGACCATGTTTGCGCACCGTAGGTTAGGACAGGCAGGATACACATGTCGATGAGTTTGCGCTTCAGACTTAGAGGAAGGCCACCCTTCATGTGCGCTTTCATGGACCAGTAGCTCTTCCAGGCATTTTCGATGCGGCGATCGATTTCCTTGTCATGCCTGTTTTCGAAGCTTGCTAACTGGCCCAAGTAAATGTATTCATCGACATATAGTATTTCCTGCCCATCTACCTCGACCCTACGTTCCGTGGCATTGGTCATTATTTGCGTCTTCGACCGGTTCATTTGCAGTCCAACCTCAAGACTTGCCGCGCTCAGTTCTTGGAGCATTTCTTGTAAGTCCACATGACTTTTTGGCTAAAAGTCAAACAGTGGCTCACTGTTTGGGCTAAAAGGACAAATTCATCTGCAAAACGCAAATTAGTTAGGCGCTTGTCACCAATGTTTATGCTAAATACGAATAAATCAGATAAGCACTAGGAACGCGGAACAGATGGTAGGTTACAAAGTAGAAGCGACCTAATAATAGAGCAATATATTAATAATGCAACTGACAGGGTTATCTTTGTAGCTATTAACTTGCCACTCCGATATCAGCTATTCCTACATGTGACTCAATCGCAGCTACACATGTCATAGACCCACGTCATAAATTATTCTCAAATGATGAGATTTTTATACATAATCATAATGATTGTGATTATATCGAAGTATATGGAGGAAGGTTGCGGGTTCGATTCCCATCGCGGAACAAATGTTGATCTGCATATATTTGTTCCGGGTCTGGTTGATTCTTAATATATTACTAGCAGACCTGCCGAACTTCGTACCGCCTTGACATGTATATGACGCGGGCTGCCAGTACATTGTCATCCCGGTAGAATTGTCAATCGACCATCATTAGCTACATCTATGTATGAGAAAATTAATTTTCTTCATATATTCTTTTTGCGTGAATTTTTACGATATATTAATAGGCTGTAATATTTTATATAATTCTGCTATTCGGGGCGGAGACAAATCCAACAAATCAAAGATCATCAAAATTGTTCCAGCCGTACTTGAGTTATAAATGGTGTATCTAACTTGACTTTGTTTTATATATACATATAGAAGGTAGATATAGATAAGAATTAATTTACAAAAAATATGTATATATATGTGTTCTATCAGTTTTTTGGTTCCCATGGTCAAAGCTTTGCTTAGTTTGGGGCTTGATGGCGATGTGTTACCAGCATTATTTATTATATATATATTCATTCATGTAGTTTTCATTTATGCAAGTTTCATATTTTTTTAATTTTTATATATTTAGTATTAGTGTATGTATGTACATGTAGTATGTTAGGTACACCATTACACCCCAGGTAATGTCCACCCAGTCCATTCCATCCAAAGGTTGTCTGGTAGAGATCGCTATTTAGCGATAAGACCGCCAATGGTATCCATAGATTTACGTAGTTGTTTTTTATATGTATTTGTTTCGTGGTGTGCAATAAAGTATTATCTAATCTAATCGATAAAGTTCCTGGCAGCAAGTTACTTCATTAACTGGGTAAAGGCCTGTGCAAACCCAATGCATGTGACCGAGGCCTGCGTCATCATAAGCTACGCAGGCGGTGTGATATCGTCCTTAAAATTTCATATATTACAACCGCTGCATGCACGCTCACGTCACGCTAACGCCACGCTGTGTGCCAACACTAATAGTACCTTGGACAGGAGGTTAAGGGTACAATATATTTATATCATCGCTAAATATGTATCACACACATCTATGTTGCTTTTATTTCATTGTTTTGCTATAAGGTGCGCCATAAAGTTTTTTTCTATCCATCTATTTATCTGGTGCCAGAAGTAAATTGAACAATTTTTTTTAAATTTATTTTATACCACATGGAGATGAGACAAGCTTATGGCCCACCTGATGTTAAGTGGTAACCATTGCCTATAACAGAGTATTACCTTGTAGGTCATTTATATTAGCAATGTGCTCTACTATGCACTGGCCGTCCATCAACAAAATAATATATGTATGATATTTTTTTTATTCATTAAACGCACAATACACATTACAACCACTTACAAGTTAAGATTACAAAAATGCTGTTTTGCTCTTATTGTAAATAAAGAATGAAAAATAAATAATCTGTGAATCTCTTATTTATAACACATTTTGAGTTATACATTTTGTATGCGGGCAATTACACAGAGAATTTGAATACATAACTAAAACTAATAACAAAAAATCTAAATATCTAATCAATTAACATTTATACATATTTTTTAAATTAGGATTGTAAGTAACAAATCAAATTATGCATCTGAATGACAATATTTATTAAGATGGAGGATATCTTTGATCATTTTAAAAAATTGGGTCAGTTTGGAACTAAAGATATCAACTTCTTATCTATATTATTTATGAATCATATTTTTGATTTCTAACCCGTCAAGGATCACGCCGATACATTTTTGTATAGTTGTGAGGCCTGAGCAAGTAAAAATGGTAATAATGTAGCGGGCGTAGCAGCTCATACCTGAAGTCGAACTGTTCATATTATTTCAAGTTTTAATATGAAAGGGTCAAGGAATATCCACACTTTGTGCTAGTTTGCGCTTTTAGTTATAAAGTCGGCACGCGATCCCACAATCAGTGAGCAATGAATGCATATTAAAACTTGGGTTTAACACCTTCACAATACACTAACAGCTTTCCGTGTTCCAGTGAATCCATTTAACTTTGAATAAGTCATTTATATTTATTCACTTCAAGTTGGGGCTTTGAAAATTCGTAGAATTAAATTGATTTCATGTAATTGGTATATTTGCGAGTTGATTACATTGAGCTGGCAACAATTTAGTTCTTTGGCAAGGTAGCTGTGATTTGAGATTAATAATTAATAATTAATTTTAGTTAGTCGATGTTACCTAGTAACAATTTAACGATGAGTGATATACACCAGATTTACTCTGTATCTGATCTGCTCAAATATCAATAATACTATAAATTCAATCGCATTACCCTTACTTCTACCAATATCCTTACTATCTAATATTGTTTAATCATTTGTATTTCGTACGATAAAAAAATTTACTTTAAAAAGTTCTATCCAATTCAACTGTCAATTAATCCTTTCAATCGAAAACCTAACTCAATTCATTCCCATGTAAAGTAACTCACAAAGGGCCGAAATTGGTGTAACAGTATAAAAGAAAGTGTGCAAGTGCTCTGTGGATAGCAGACCGTTTGACAGCTCGCATGGGAACAACTCTATGCTAATTCCTGCTTCATTTCGGCACAAAGTCTCGTGCAGAGAACAAGCTAAATACTATCAGACATTGTTACCGATTACTGACAATGACGCGCTAGGTCCAGACTTCCACTTAAAGAACGCTGAAGATTCCTGGCTGCCCGGATTTTGATTTTTTTCTTTAGTAGACAGATCTTCATTTGACCATAATTGTACCTAATGGTAAACAATGATGTAATCTAAGATGGAATAGGAAGATCTAAGAGTTACCTATTTATACTCTTACCCATCTCTTACCTTAACTCGGATTATAGTTATAAGAAAAGACAGATAACCGACGACGGTAGAGTATTCCAATAATAGTATTCTTTGCCTCAGGTGTACACATTACACAACATTGCATAAAACTGTAGCGTTTAGGGGTAGTTTTCGGTATCAGGCAACCAAGTGTTGGAATAACATACCACCACCTTTTCGGCTACTAAAATCTAAATTTACATTTAAAAACATTATATGAAATATTTAATTGAGAAACAAAAAACTGGGTTGTCTGGTACAAATTGTTACAGTGCGCCGTTCACTTGCTGGTGCAAAGGTTTCTAGTATATTTATTCGTATTATTATAATTTGTTTTCTAACACTTCTCATCATTATTATTATTCCTTACATAATATATTTATTACTTCTATCTATCATAATTGTATGCAAACACCAATTAGTGCCTATTCGTTCTTACGAGTTCTAATGACTTGCCTACTAAAGGTTTCGGCAGAATAACAGCGCCGAGCTGTCGATCGGTAGCGAGGCATAATGCTGAGCTGAAACTCATTTGCTGCAGTAGCACATACATACCTACTTACCTCTTTTTAGTTTTTCCCTGTTTACATTGTATAATTATTATTACATTATATTGTTGCTATATTTGTTGTACGTAATTTTCTATTTTCTCCTACTTGTGCTTTCTCTTTGATGTTATACCATTTGAATGTATTGTGTGAATTTGTGTGTGCTATAGTAGCAAATAAATGTCTGTCTGTGTCTATGTCTATCACCCAAATCATTATCGAAACTGAATCAGTGACTGCGAATGTGACTTATGGTTCTAGATGTATGTGACTTATATTTTCGTATACGCAAAACTCATAATTTATAATACTTTTTCAGTCGCTTTCAAAGCGGCAACTAGATGCATCAAGTAAAGTATCCTTTTTATAGTAAAATTTCAATAAGCTAGTGAACTAAAAAAAGATTGCACCAATTTAGTGAAAAATTCAATCTCTACATATATTTTTATGAGAGCTATCTCTCTGTTTCTTATCTAAGTACTTGGGCTTCGTTCCTGCTCCACCATTTCGGTTCAGTTCCTGTCAACGAGTTGCGACTGCCCTGTTCGAGTATTTCGTGCATAAAAACGTGGAAACTTAGTGGAACAAAGCCTTGTGCGTACGTTGATGGACAGTGCAAAAAGTCCTTGTTTGAGGAAGCTATAAATAAATCTGTTTATGCAATGATCAGGTATGCTGTCTCATTATTATGCTGTGAATTTATGCTAAGAGTTTTTCAGAGCCTGGTAACGCAAGACTAAAAGGCGATTTTTTCTGAGGATTCCATAAACTTATACTGTTGGGGCTTGGAATATTTTGATAAGTAATTACTGCTATACCGTCAAATACTGGCAGAGCGAGGAAGAATTTCTGATGAAGTTATAAATCTTACAAAATATGCAAGAAATCTGATGATAGTAACAAGGTCGGAATCCTATTTCTCGATAATGTACCGTGCAACTATTACAAAAGAAAACGTTAAATATACAAAGAACTTTACAAAAGTCGATTCCATCTTGGAAAAAACTTATACAGACTGTCCGTAGGTACCTATTTCTACAAATTGGAAAACGGAAGCTCCAATCCCCAGTCGATTCAAAATAAATGTAATAGTCCCACTAATGGAAGTCCACGTCCAACGTCATAAATAATTTATGCGGCATTCTCGGATTCAGTTAATAATAGAGGATTAAAAGCTTTACCCCGATAAGGCTGACTTTTAATTTCATATTCTTGAAAAATGTTTGTAATTCATTTACGGAAGCGTGTATATTTAAACCGGAATTTACACAATTAATCCTTATTATAATTAAGAATGGATAAATATTTTCTTGTTATTAAGTATGAAGATCGCTTGTGAGTTTATAATCAAAATAGGTTAAGCAATAACCTATTCTGAATCCGCTCAATTTCAGTTAAATTTCATGTTTGAACTGACGTTTACATTGAGATTAATGAACAGTTCGGCTGGATTAAAGCATTTTGTACCAGGATTAATAATTACTACCGCCTCGTAAAGGAAGCTACGTACAAAGCCGACACGGAAAGGGTATTAAACAGTGGCTTCAATAAACGGCCCAATAAGTTATGTAAAGTGCGGGTGCATCGCGTTACATTACAACTTCAACCCCACATGAGTCGTGACGGGGTAGACGCATGCGCGTGCAACGTCCACCGCGCTCGGCATATGCGGAATATTAAAGGAGGAAAGAGAAAAAAATTAACTTGTGAAGCCATTTTCGTCTATCGGCCCCGTCGCCCGCCCGTTGGGGCTTCTCCGTTGCAGGCACACATAGCCAGCCAGAGAGAGTCGCGGTCCCGCGACGAACGAACGGCTCGCGTCGCACACCGCTCCCTTCCACCGCGTCCGCGTGTTTTCTACACGATAACAATTCTGTGCGGTGTTTTGACTAGAACTTTCTTCAAAATTCCGAAAACTAAGTGGAGAATTTTAGTGAAGTGTAAAGTTCGAAAAGTTTTATTTTATGCTAGTGTAAAGTGACAAGAACTGCATTTTATCGTGATCGTGAGTTATGTACCGCTTGCTTGTTACATGACAGCTTTGAGGTGAAGTTTTGATACTATATCAGTGGAGTATTTATTTTTTCTGATTGATTGGGAAGAACAACCTTTGGACATCTTATCGTCGTATGGTCAGACTTTGAAGGTCAGTCAAACTCATATTATTGTTTTTATTACGAGTCCTAACAACTTACCTATTTAATACTACATTTACAGATAAGCTGACAAATGATTCTCTACATACCTACAAGCTTCATGTAGGTTTCTCTTTCTCATAAACTGTTTTGAAATGTCAATTTCCTACTTGTCTCATAAATTCTTTATCAACAGCTTGCTTTTTGATAAAATATTTTCACCTGCTTTAAGATACCAGCTGCGCCGAGTAAAAAACCGGTTCAAATATCAAATAACACTTATAAAAGTTGACTAAAATGCACTAATTAAGATAACTTTTGATATCGGTAATATAAAAGCATTTCCTATGTGAACAACTTAAAGACAGGAAAAATACGAGTACTTCTACAGATAATAAACTTTCATACTAGTCGGAACTTTTTAATGTATGTACCGAAGTCATTAAATCATATCTCTTATTTATGAACCATAACTGGAGAGTTTTCTAAAATAGATCTAGGTATAATAAAAAATTCTTATACCAATAAATTTATCGGAAGACGTTCTTTTTATTGGAGTAACGAATGGTGAGATGAGTAATGGTGCAAGTTTTACTAATAAATCTTGCGTTCCGAGGGGTTTTAGATACAGGGGTGGTATTTGGCAGACCCCCTTTACATGTTAGTTTTAGATACACTCGAGAACATCTCGACTCGAGAGATGTAGAAAAAAAGACGGCTGATAAAAGAAAGATACAGATAGATGTTATCAGCTGACAGTGATTCTAATAAGGCTCACAATTGGTTTCGGGGTTACTTATCTAAATTGGTTATCAATACCTACAATCGATATTTCTTTTCCGGATTTCTTGTCAAGAACGGATCAAAGGTGGATTAATGCATGAGTTGGCTAATAGATAGGCTCATCATCTTCATATAAATCATAGGACGTCCACTGGTGAACGTAAACCTTTCCCATAGATTTCGATAGCGGTCGATCTGGTACGGCCCGGACCCAACGGCTCCCAGCATCCTTTCGTCTTTTCATCTACATCCGTGGACGTCCGTCTTATGCTGCGCTTTCCGGTCCGTGGTATCTTTTCGACAGGTGTGCTAAAAGTACATATTGCTCAATTATCCTAACAGACAGAATAAAGAGCCTTAGCTAAGAGATAACGAAAACTGCAATAGTAACTTTGAAGAACTGAAATATAATAAGGTAGCTTGAACTCAGAAAAGGTTTCTAAAGTGTTAAATAAACAGAGCAATGAAACGGTATGAGTACTGACTGACTGATCAATTATTGTTTAGAAATATAGACGGTAGGTTTGTTGAGTAACTATAAACAAGACAATCGGGAATCGTCCTATTCAGAAACAAAGAAATTCTAGTTATTGGCACACTGCAAGGCTGTTCGTTCATTTATGGCGGGTTCATATATCCGTTTCTCCTTGAAAACGTGTCAATAGTTTGACACTAGTTTTTTTTAATATGGGCTTGCGTTTGACCACGATCTCGCCCGATGGCAAGCGATGATGCAGCTTACGATGGTACACGCTTGCCTAGAAGAAACCTATTCACTCGCGACTTAAAGATACCCAGGTAGCTATCAGGAAACACAGACTCTGGCAAGGCGTTCCACTCTTTGGCTGTGCGCATAATAAAAGTCGAAGAGAACGGATATAGGAATCCTCTATCCTCTCTTCTTCTTGTATTGAGTGAAAATGCGGAGGTGCATTCGCGGAAAATGTTACATTTAGACAGTATTTTATCAATATCAAATCCAGGAAGTTTGCATTTCTTTCACATGTTTTTTACTAGCTGTGAGCTGCTTTTGAGTGGTCTTATGTAGCTTAGTATCAGTCAGTTTAATATCTTATGAATATAGTACAGTAGAATTACGGATCTGTTTATGTATGTTAAATGAGGTTATACGGCTTCGAAATGCATTAATTTTCAGTTATTACTAGTATCTTCAACCTTTTAAATTCAGTTTCGTATCGATCTTTAAATGTGTCAACACACTCTACATTACTACATTCACGCGAAACAAAGGTAATTGACGAACGAGAAGATAATACAGTCTACAAACTCAAAATCTAAAAACTAGCCACAGGCAATACGGTTAAAGATTACAATATGTTTGACTGGATCGTGTTCTTGTGAGAATACATGAGGACAATTGGCGCATAAATCATTTCGTGACAATATCAATTGTTATGGATCGTGATGATTATGTTAATGGGACAATAATGTGAATGTGGATTTGTTCTCTTTGACTTTGTATGATTACCTATACATCCATGTATATACCACCCATAATTGGATGTATGGAATGTTTTGGTTTTTACTCTCTCTTATGTATAATTTCTATTAAATTTGGTGTTCATTATGTTGATGCTCCATATTTTTTTAAATCTAGCCTATTCTGTCCCACTGCTGGGTAAAGACTCATCTCGATTCTGTACCCAATCCTGCCAGTCCCTGTAAAAGCGGCCAAATCATCGCGCCAACGCTTCTTCTTCTCAATAAATTAAGATATAAAATAAATGTCTTCGAACTTTACCTTCATATTAACAAATAAATAAAATATCAACAATTTCTAGGAAAAATAGCAAGTAATCAATCTTTTACTGAGTGTTGCTCAATTTAAATACAAGTCGCTTCAAATATTTGATTCTAACGCCTAGAGCCTTGACTGCTCGAACCCTTTCAAGAGGTCGGGCGGGTATTTCTGAATAACGAATATCGACAAAGAAATTATCGATAGCAATAAAAAGGCGTTCCCACGTTGCCGGAAGCAGGCTCTGGATACCACGCTTCGGTACTTGCTCTTTCACTATTGTCCCTTTGTCCGTACTTAGAGTTACGTCGAAAGAGCGGCTCTCATACTTTTCATCTAGTTTACCGCACTCAACTCCCATTGCATCACTCGTTCCACACCATTTTGTTTTTAACACCGATCGCTCCGATAGGCCTCGCGATAGCGTGTCAGGCATTTGTTCAATTCGATACGAGCAGCATGCTTCATGAAAACCGCCAATTCACGGTCTGCATCATGTTTTCGCCCGCCAATAAATTCCATAACGGGTTTCTTAATTAATAAATTTTCGAGTTCATCTTACCGTTAATAGCCTCCATCTTGTCATTATGGAGTTCAAGACACGGGGCTAGAGACACCGGCAAAATTTGCATTCCCGCTTTGCTTCAATAGCCAACAGTGTAAAGACCACCCGCGTAGACGAGGCTTCAATTCAATACCGGCTTTATAGCTCCGAGATAGAATTTCAAATCAAAGTTCTCGTTCATGCTACCTATCGTTTGCAATAAGGCGCTCTACAATCAACTCGCGTCTTCCCCGCAAATTTCAATATGCATACCGAGAAAATATTCTATATTCGCTCCCGGTCTCTTTTCGGAAAATTACTATAACCGCAATAAACAAGCAAATCTTTAATATGCAGCGAACTTTTTGCGGCTCCTGTAATAGGAAGACTCTGCTAGATTTTTTTAATCTTCGCTCGACATCTCAAATAATACAGCTGCAGCATTCGAATCTCATTAGCAACTAAAACAAGAAAAAGCTCAGAGCAATAAATTTTAGCAAGGCTCAAGTCGAAACATTTACGGTTCCTTTTAATTTGGTTGGCATTGTCGAGGCGTCCCGCCGAGCGCCGCCCGTTGGATTTCTTTCTAGAATTCCAGCTGTTTTAAAACATTACTTCTTATTTGTTGGTTTTGAAAACAAATTAAATGTTACGGTCAATTTCAGTGAAAAGCTATTTTTATATCATTTTATTTTCTAAAGCAACATTCTCACGTATGTTTGTCTCTTGAGATTTTCACGTTTGCTACTCGTAATATTTTCTCGAGTTTAACTTCATGTTAGGTTTTTATTTGAACTCTGGTTTCAAACTTATACAGTAAATGTGAAAGATAACATTATTTTGATGTTAAAAGTAAAATAACTTTCCACATTTTACAATGCCATTAAGCCTACTTCGATAAAATTAAATAATGCCGAACAATCCCGAAATAAAATCGGCAGGTGCTGGGAACAGAATATGTCGAAAGGTATCATAAATCAAAAGGGATTTCTGATCGTCCCAATAGCTACTCTCTTTACATTTCGAAGAAGCGGTGTTTATTTTAAATGGTTGAAGTAATTCCGAGGGTTCAGCTGAGGGCTCCGAAGGCGCGGGTGCGAGATGAATGACGTTGCGTTTCTTGGACGTGCCGCTGAGACCCGAGCCTTCACTGATAAAATTAATAGTGGTCCCACTATCGATTGCAACGAACCGACGATCAACTCGTTTGAGTGTGGAAAGATACTGTACTAACTCACACATCAATCATCCGGCAGTAATTGAAATTATGCAGCTGCTTTCCGATAAAACAATGAATAATGTTTACGAGTTACAACCATAGAGAATGAACATTAATTATTTATGCATTTCTAAATAGCATCACTCTAAATTACGACCGTTTCGGCATTTTATGGGCCAGTTCGACACGTGTTTTGCAAAGAATAGACACCAACTGCGTCCCAGCTGTGGGGACAGAACGTGCCATTTAAGGTATTAAAATTCCCACACATAAAATTTAATGATAAAAAAAGGTTTTGCGCCCAACCGGTCGACGGCCCTTTTCTACTCATAACAAACATGCAGGTAAGCGAATCTTTACGATCCTAACAAAATGAAATACAGTAAAGGATTTTACATCTTATTACTGCGTTATAAAGAGCGAGTTTATAACAATGAACTTTCACAGCGGTCTTCCCGCAATATTTTGGTGGAATAATACTTTGTTTTCTTTTTCACGCCTGGACAAATGTGGGTGCTATTTCTGGGATAGAAGTTGCATTTTAATATTGTTACATTTATAACTTTGTAGTATGGAGTTCGTCAGCTAGTGACTCCTTTATTCTGTTTGCTCAGGCTTATATTATACACAGCTTCCCCAATATGGCCAGTATTTAATTTGGAAAGAAAATTACACCGACATCAACATTATTGATCGAGCGTAGCGAGATCTCTAAAACAACTTGGCAAATCGGCGTTGTATGTATGTATGTTTGTTTGTCCGAGGATAACTTTCGAAGAGTTGATCCAATCATCGTCAAATTTGATACATAAGTAGGTAGTGATGGCACACTTTTGGTGTGACTAAATGAGCTAAAAATGTTGAGATATTGGGGTTCAAGGGGGGGGGGGGGGGTAAAAAAAATTAAAATGGGATTATTCGGTCAAATGGGACGTCAAATGAAAGGTCTTTATTAGTAAATTTAGATTCCGTTTTTATTTTTAGTAAAGTTCTTATATTTTTTGAGTTATTATCCATAATAAAACTGAACTTGACAAAATTCACAGGGTACACCAGTAACCCTACAGTGCTGTAATTTGGTATGCGTGTAGCTTAAGTGACACAAATATAGGCAAAAATCTGAAATCCAGAATAACTGCAATTTGTACCCCAAAAAAGTGTAACCACATTATATGAACTCCCGTTACCTGTAATTTGAATGAAACTGTAGGTCAAGTAAGTTGGTTATTTATTTCATGGCACTATTTTGATAGTCAAAGATTACAAATAATATTTTTTTTATTTTAATCAGTCTCGCGAGATCTCAGTTTGGGGCGAACCACTAGTAAAATAAAATGTAATCTGTTAGTTAGAACATGTACCTAACAAATGCCCTTCAGCTACAATACAATGATGATACATTTACCACTCTTCATTGTACCTATAATAATTATTATTCGCATAAACATCACACGGTGACCTAACAATGAATCATAATATCTAATCCCTCGCACATGACTGTTAAGTTTACAAAATAGGTAACTACTAAAACCCATTATTATCATATCCATCCTTGTCAAACGTGAATCGTGACCTGGCTTCAGCCAATCATTCTTTGGTAATAAGTAGACAGCACAATCGAAGGCTTTAGTCCAATCTTCCGCTGAAATAAAGTGAATATATTAACTAATTTTAGTCATACTTTGCCGTTGCTCATAAAATCTGATCAGATTGATCTAAAAATATCAATTTAGTAATTGTATAACGGGACGTTAAAAATAATAATAACAGAAATGATTAAAAATATTGTATTCGTACATGAAAATGTTTTAACCAGAACCTTTTAACGTAAATTTTTAATATTTTTTTGTTTAAAGCTCGTAATCAATACAGTATACATATATGTAATGTATTGTAATTAAGTACCGATACAGTAATACCTGCGTACAGTATTATAAGGATATTGTGGATATATAAATACCTATGCATAACAACAAAGAAAAAGGTATTCACGGAAACAAAATCAATTAAATTTTTTATTCAGTGTGAAGGACACTCACAAACACAAAAAAGTGGTACTCCGGGAGTGCCCCGACAGAAGTGAAAAATTTAACAATTACGAGATACTTATATACAGAGGTGTCGGTAACGGTAACAGTGTCGCGGGTTCAATGGTTTTTTCCCATCTCAAAAAATGCCCAAAGCGCCTAGAGAAGTTTTCACTTCATATACAGAGGTGTCGGTAACGGTAACAGTGTCGCGGGTTAAATGGTTTTTTTCCCATCTCAAAAAATGCCCAACGCGCCTAAAGAGGTTTTCACTTCATATACAGAGGTGTCGGTAACGGTAACAGTGTCGCGGGTTCAATGATTTTTTCCCATCTCAAAAAATGCCCAAAGCGCCTAAAGAAGTTTTCACTTCATATACAGAGGTGTCGGTAACGGTAACAGTGCAATGGTTTTTTCCCATCTCAAAAATGCCCAAAGCTCCTAAAGAAGTTATCACTTCATATACAGAGGTGTCGGTACCGGTAACAGAGTCGCGGGTTCAATGGTTTTTTTCCCATCTCAAAAAAGGCCCAACGCGCCTAAAGAGGTCTTCACTTCAAAAATAAGCTAAATACAAATTAGCTAACGTAAACAAATTATAAATCATTAGAAATAAAATCATAATTTGCATTCACGTATTTGTAAACACAACATAAAATGGAGAAGAAATATAAAACATCACAGCACATGACTAGATACTTTATAAAGGGCTTATACCTTCCATTGTCACTTAAAAAGCCGCCTCCGCTCAAATGGTCGGTGGTCAGTCAAATCAAAACACGGCGCTATTTGAGAAAGCGTTATGAATTGATCGAATTAACCTATGGGAAGTTGAATAATGTGGCGATCAAAATATACTCATAGCTTAGAGTAGATTTATAATTTCGTATGATGAATTTAAATGTTAGTGTGTGTATCCAATATTATAATTTTATTCAAAGGCTTCAAAGACCAAGTTACGAAGCATTCCCTCCGTGGCGCAGTGGGCGTATAGCCGGCTGAGACGCAGGAGGTAGCGGGTTCGATTCCCGCCGCAAAAAAAATGTTTACATGATCTACAGATATTTGTTCCATGTCTGGATGTTTTTCTATATATGTATAAGTATGTATTATTTTTATATGTTTTTTTATTATGTTTTGTTTTTATTATGGCTAATAACTCAAAAACTACAAAAATTAAATTGAAAATAAAAACGGGGTTCAAATGTACTAATGAAGACCTTTCATTTGACGTCCCACTTGACCTAATAGTCTCCTTTTAATTTTTTTTTACCCCTCTTGAACCCCAATATCTCAACAACCCCCCAATATGTTTAGCTCATTGAGTCACACCAAAATTCTGGCACCACTACCTACCTATATACCAAATTTCATGATGATTGGATAAACGCTACGAAAGGTTATCCTCGGACAAACAAACACACATACATACATACATAGAACAACAACAACAATATATACAACGACGATTTGCCCAAGTTGATTTGGAGATCTCGCTTCGCTCTACAATTATTGAGGATAAAGAGAGCAAAAGAAGAGCAAAAACTTTAGTTATTTATCTGTAACTCAGTATGATTAAAAAATATATGAGTTGCATAAGTGCTGGGTAGGTATATCTGGTTTTATAATCCTTTTCCAGACACCAAGCGACTGTATTCTTCACCCAGCTAGTGTTTCAACTTGATAGAATATTTTATTTAAATTGATAACGTCTACAAGTATCAAGAACTAACTAATGTATTTATGTAGGTATGTGAAGTGAAAACGTTGGGCATTTTTTGAGATGGAAAAAAACTATTGAACTCGCGACACTGTTACCGATACCGTTACCGGCACCTCTGTATATAAGTATCTCGTAATTGTTCAAGTTTTCAGTTCTGTCGGCACTCACGGAGTGACACTTTTTTGATGAAAATAAAGGCTAACAAAACATCCATCACATCTGAGATAATCTATAAAATATTTTACCCTAAGCTGTAAAAATGTATTTTTAAAACAAAAACTATGACTCAATCCTCAGTACTTTTTATACCATATTTTATCACATCTTTAAAAACAAAATACACATGCACCATCGTTTGTGAAATCATAACATTATTGTTATGATAGTAAGGCGTCTATGTATTTTAAACATTCAACCGTACGTGGTGAAGATTATGTTCAATCCACTCTTCATCAAGGCATAGCTGTGTTGTTTGTCGATAAACAATCGACAAAATAAACCAGTACAGCTTTCGGTTGAACACCAGTTTTATATCTTAGATAGGTGAAACGTTTTCAGCACTTTATAATGACTTATTTCTTGAATCAATGTCTTAAATAAATAAATAATGCTAGACGTTTCACACAGCGCTATCTAGCTCCAAACGTAGCCGAGGTTGTACTATGGGAAACAGATAACTGATAAAATACTTATAATATTATTTTTTTGTAAACACATACCTTCTTATAATAATTATAGAAAAACATCCAGCCCCAGGCTTAATATCTGTAGATAAAGCAAATATTTGTTTCGCGGTGGGAATCGAACTCACAACCTTCTGCGTCTCAGCCGGCTATTCGCCCACTGCACCATGGAGGTCATCACGAAACCACATCATTTTATTCGACTTTAAGACCCAATTAGACTAATTAATTAAAATATTTTTTTCTGGACCAGTATAATCTTGGATAGGTACTTCAAGTTCAGAGTGAACAGGTTCTTTCGACCACACTATCACTTACCATCGGGTGAGGTAGTAGCAAGCGCTTGACTAACCCCAATAAAAAAAAGTATTAGGCACAAAAAATATATCATCTCAATATAACAATTTTTTTTTATAAGAATAGGAAAATTTATATTTGATCGAGCGAAGCGAGATCTCCAAATCAACTTGGGCAAGTCGGCGTTGTATGTATGTAAGTATGTATGTAGGTTTGTTTGTCCGAGGATAACTTTCGAAGCGTTTATCCGATAATCGTGAAATTTGGTATATAGGTAGGTAATGATGGCACAATTTTGGTGTGACTCAATGAGCTAAAAATTTTGGGGGGTTATTGAGATATTGGGGTTCAAGAGGGGTAAAAAAAAATGAAAATAAGACTATTAGGTCAACTGATACGTGAAATGAAAGGTCTTCATTAGTACATTCCGACCCCGTTTTTATTTTTGGTAAAAATTTTGTAGTTTTTGAGTTATTAGCCATAATAAAAACTAAACTTTGATAAAATTCACAGGGTAACCAGTGACCCCACAGTGCTGTAATTTGGTATGCGTGTAGCGTAAGTATCACAAATATAGGAAAATGTCTGAAATCTAGAATAACTGTAATTTGTACCCTAAAAAACATAACCAATTAACATGAACTCCCGTTACCTGTAATTTGAATGAAACTGTAGGTCAAGTTGGTTGGTTATTTATTTAGTGGCACTATTTTGATAGTCAAAGATTACGACTAACATTTTTTTTTGTTTTTATGGTAGACTCGCGAGATCTCAGTTCGGGACGAACCACTAGTATTTTATTTTCTACAACACTACCTAAGTATTTGAGGAAAACAAAAACATAAAGCCATCATAAAGCACATAAAACATACCACAGATAATATTCTCATTGTAAGAAGTTAGTACATAATTTTTAAAGGAGGTAACTAAATGGTTGCTCAAATAAATCTTTTAAAATTACCGACTTAACTATTCAGTGTCTAGTACCAAGTCTACAAGCAACATCAAAATAAAGATTAAAAATGTTGTCATTTTACAATTTTATGTGCACACAACCAATGGTTTTAAGTAATCTTCTCGTTAACCAATAACGGTTTAAAATTATAATAGACATTGCATTGCATCACAAAAGACCACAGTCTCTGGTAATGTATACGGGTGCTTCAGAATATATTTTTGATAGCCGTAAGGTGTAATTAAACTTATGAAAGTAAACTTTTATTAATGAAAATACTTTATTGCAATTCTTTAATATTATCTCGTTCAGTTAACCTTGGTATAATGTGGAAAAACAATTCAAAAAAATTCAAATTCAAAAATACTTTATTTCTCATTTTTTTTTATTCATGCTTTACAATAAATGGCGCCCTACTTGCCAAACTAAGTTTGTGAAAACTTGTATCTTGGCAATTAGTGCTCTTCCTTTTGATTAAAACTACTTAGAGATGTGAACTAAAAACAAATTAAATGAATTAAAAAAATAAATTACATTACATTATTTACATAAATTACTTATAAAAATCAATTATTGTCTTTACATAAGAATTAGGATCCACACTATTCCTATTTAAATAATAGTGGTGTGTGTGTGTTTGTGTGTGTTCGTGTATTACCTTAAATAATTATTAATTATGTAGGTAGTGCATAAAATGACATCAAAATTAAACATTTTTTTTTCAGATAAAACTTCATCCTCTTTACCCGCAATCATACTGTTTCTTAAGCAGTGTGCCTTACAAAATGTTTCAATTAAGGTTTTGCATCTAAAACAGCAAAATACACAAAAAAGTTCAAACAGCACATTTTTATGTAGTGTTTTTTTTTCAATGATTAACATTGTAAGGTCGACAATCTCTTTTGTGTTAACATGTATTCGAAAGCACCCTGTATAAATGACGGTATTTTACGTTCAAAACATTAAACGAAACGTTAAGCGTTTAAAGGCGTCACGTTGATAATTATTCTGTTACATCATTTTCAAAACTGTTATTTTATTACTCTCTCAAACATTATTGATTTGATCCCAATCAAGTCGTAAAGTATACGTGTTAATAGCGGAATCGCATAGTTTCCGAGTTCTAACAAGAAAATCGACTTTATCGAAGTAGTCACATTTGAATAAACGACTAGAGTACCCGAGTGTTAATATGAAAAGCTTTTATGCAATTGAGGTGCGGTTTGTTAAGCTTTAGTAGCTTTTAAACAAAGCAAAAACATTATTTGAAAGCATCTACCTACTGCAATATTGAAGTGATCAAAGTATAAGGAATTTCAAAGGTATATAGTATGTGTATACGCATAAACATACTTTACTGTTGAGCATTGTATTAGAAGCTCATAATATTGGGTCAAGTGGAAAGCAAACGCGCTTGCGGAAGGTACGATACAAACACTACAAAGACACATTGTCTGGAAAGAAGAGATGTATAACCAACTAGGTCATCTTTAGAAACTATAGTAGATTATGATCTGAAAGAGTTGGAAAGGGCTGATATTTAAGTCTACATATCAGGGTACGGACGTGTGACCCGATCGAAGTTTACTGCCTATAAAGTCTTTATAGCCCATTGTGACGATTATTGCTTAACCCTCATGACTTACGAAGTAATAAATTCGATCTTTTCATACCGCCGTACAATTCCACTTGTGCGAGCTTACTGAGTAAATAACTTCGAACTGAATTTTGTAAGGTACGAGAAATTAAGGAGTTAACTTCCAACAATGATTAATGTCATGCCTCTGGCTTGTCTGGGGCGAAATTGGATTTCATTTCGGCTAAAGAGCATTTAAGCCGACCAGTGCTGTGTGCGTGGATCAATAGATTAGATGGAAATGAGCTTAAAATATATTTGGTCTGGTCTGCTTTAAATAACTCATTTGTAATTGCGGTGCAGCGATTGTCTGGTAGAGGCGGCGGCGGCGTTTGATAGCAATCTCACTCGTGCCTGGCTCGGTGCGTACCTTTTGCGTATTTGCTACCTTTTTGACCGCTAATATACTAAATTAATGGACGCATTATATTCCATAACAGACAAGCACGACAGTTCGCACGATACAATGTGAAATCTCATAGAATAACATTGCATTATTGCACAAAGGATATGAACAACGGGATGAATACATCTCTCTTAGAACGGCCATTTGGTTTATTGAAAGCCTCGGTTGCTCTGTCCCCGCCTTCTGAGGCATAAAGTTATTTTCACAACAAAGCACGCGGGGCCTCTGAGCTCCTTATATTGGACCTCTCTTGAGCCGACCCATTGTAATCTTAATGCCGTATTATATTAATGCGATAAACATCTCCGAGATCTCTGTGCTCTTTTTTGTGAATCATCCCAGTTTAATATTGGCATGAACGCGGTCTTAGATGGGAAAACGTTTCTCTGGTTACGAGTCTTTATCTCCCAAATCGATCGGTGGGGTCGTATCCAATTCTATTAATGAGACCTTTTCAAATTTCGTTGGGTATTCAGACAGGTTTTTTATTCGAATTGTCGTTGGACTATTGAAAAGGTGAACTATGATGAGATCTAAATGACTGAAACATGTGTGTCATCTTGTCAATGTCACATGCTAAATAAATAATATAGTGACCGTATTAAAACACTTATGTGGGATGACAAGGCATGAAAATCCAAATTTAGTGAGCATTATAGAAGTGGGATAGCAAGGCGAGGCACGCACAATGACGCTTGCCGTGCTTGAATAATTGCCGTATTTAACTGAGTCGTGTCACACTCTATACATAATAGCTGGGTCATTCTTTGACTATCGTACTTTTTATGTATCATGATAGGCTAATCTTTAATCGTTAATCATCATTTTTATGCGATTATCACAAGAACTTAGCCGTTATTTTATTTTTGTCAGTGTGTGATAACGTCAGGTGCATGTTATTATTAGATCCGACCCTTGTCTATAGGTAGATACCACAATTAAATTAACAAACACTATTAAAACAAATATCTAGACACTATACCTGAAAAGCATAAGTTCCTTGAAGGCTGTACATTCGTTTTACTTTGTTTAATACAATGATGTGTTTTTCGCGTGAATAAACTTAAAAAAGCGAAAAAACCTCATCGACGATCGCGTAGTGTTACAAAATTGTGCATGCACATAGTTAAATACGGTAACGCATTTAAACACAGTTGCTCACAAGTAAATCAGCTGTTCTTTCTGTACCGTGAATTGACTGAGTCGAGATTTAGTGGTTCAGGTTGCATCACAATAGACGTATTTAGCCCCGTGAAAGGAACTCAAAAAACCTATTGTTAGTCACGCCTGAGACAAAATGGTTGTGTGGATTTATTTTGTGGTTTTATGCGTTTGTGGTCGCATTGAAGTGGCTAACGAGGTTGGTTTATTACTCTACAAATTATTATGAACCATGTCCATAAAAAATGATTAGTGAATATGGTTTCAAGATTCTGGTTATACGATTCTGGTTGCTTTCATAATAATAATTACAAAACATTTAAATAGATGAGCAAATTTTAGAATTTAGGCATGTCGATTTCATTACGAAACATCGTAATCTTTAACGTTTTGTGCACGTGTAAATGCAACAACAACTTTTCGAGTATGTACACCAAGCTAGGGATCCTAGGGATCTTCAAGTCGCGAGTGAAATGGTTGCTTCTAGGCAAGCGTGTACCATCGTAGAATGCATCATCGCTTACCATCCGGCGAGATCGTGGTCAAACGCTAGCCTCATAAAATTAATATTATACTTATTAATAAAAATAAAAAAATCTATTCACGGCTGATATTCAAACCCACAAAAAGAATCGGTCGTCGGAGTAGATCACACTAAGGCTTTAATAAATATTATTATACATCATCATTATCTCAGCCCACATCCACCCACTGCTGGGTATAGGCCTCCTCGTTATCACGCCACTCTCTCCGGTCCTGTGCCAAGCACATCCATTACCTTCCCGCGACTCTCGCGATGTCGTCCGACCATCTGGCTGGTGGTCTGCCAACTGGTCTGCACCATTCTCGCGGGCACCATCGATTTCTGCTCTCGTCCATCTTCAGTCTTTCCTCCTTGCCAAGTGTCCAGCCCATCTCCACTTCAGCTGGTTGATCTTTCTACCGACGTATTTACGTATTTACGTTATTTGATTAACATACAAGTAGACTATTATTTTATTTTATTATATTTTTATCATTTTCCAGAAACTTACAGTACACAGAAAAACTAATTAATTATATTATTGTTACGAGCTGAGGGTTCGGAATAAAATAATGGGAATCAATCTAACCAAAATAACACTTTTATTCAACACTAAACGGTGTATACACGAACTTGGTCACACGTATCACAACACACTAATTCACACCACTTAAAGTCACCGAAATGTTCGCACGTATAGCTTAATCCAGACTGACTCGCGAGCAACTACTGTTCACGCGAGACCGTTCTCCACGTCAGTCCTCCAGGGCCTCGCTGAGACTCACTCACTAACTGTCCGGCCATCTCTCCGGCCTATTTATATCGCGCACATTTCGATTGTTCGAGAACGATCTCGATCGTTCCAGGAAAGGGGTCAGTGTTTCGACAGAACGACCAATCCCCATTGTGCGCAACCGCAGACAATAACAACAATAACACAGCAAGACAAAAGCGTTCGAGAAGTTTCGATTATTACTCATTGTTTAACAGCCTCGGCGTAACATTATTATAATTATAATACATGCAAAAAAGACATGTATGCTTAGGGCCAATTACAAATTTCCACAGATAATGAAATACGTATGTATTTTCTAGTTTAATAAATTCTATATTGTCTTAACCCAGCCAGTTTAGATAATAGAAAGTTTTGAATGATTAAACCAACAAGAACAACAGGCCTATTTCCATGAAACCGTATAATAATGTAGCTTGCGTAACAGGCAATAGTAATGGATTTTACTGAGAAGGTCGCCAGTTCGGCACTTTAATATATTGCACGATTGGACGTTGTAGTTATATCCCGCTGAGTGATCGTCACAACTTAGTTTTTGAACCGTCTCACTTTAGCGTTAGTCATAATGGAGTATAGGGAGAAACTTTGGCTGGCGATATTTTAAGTCCTGACGTGGATATTATTATATTTTTATGGAAATAGAAGAATTATGGTCTGGTGTTCATTCGAGTTGAAGTTTTGTCGGTAGAGTTGGTAGAAAATGTAGATAAAAATCAGAGTGAAGATCAAACAAGAAAGCCATAAGTATTTGACAAAGCAATGTGTGGAAAGAAAACACAATTTGCATTTGTTAAGTTTCTAAAGTTGTGTTTTGTATTCGGTTTTTTCAAGCAGGAATGATCAAATAGCTTTGTTACAACTTTGTAAGGTTCATACATAGTCATTAATGTTTACACTTCAACGAGTGCGCTTAAAACCCGTAGCAAAAGCCTATAAAATCCTATACTCGGTGCCTTTTATTCTGCGGTTATTTGAAATTCTTTCTCGGTACATTAAATGTTATTGGTAGGTGTGTTTTTACAATGTTGTAAAAGCGTTTAGCTCACATAAACCTATTGATTGACTACGGTTACAAAGAACTTTCATAAATCATACAAATTAAATTGCTTTGAAAAATTACATATTTGGATGACAAGTTTGAAAATTTTAAACGAAACAATTTATATAAAATCGTAAGATACAACAAACTTCTAGCATAACACGCAAAGTCATAACCATTTCATGAAGTCTCAACATTAAAACTTCCGTTTTATAAATTCGAGCAAAAATGGACGGACTCGGTGCATTTACTTCCATTAAACGATAGTGTGAAGTTTTCCCCTTACGTGAGATACCGCGGTAGTACCGAGGTTTCTCCTTGAATAAATAATGACTGAGTCAGGTGAGTTCGAAACGACAAAGTTGGCGTAGACCACTTGTCTATTTGCTAGTTGGGACCTACTGGAATTAAATTAATATTTTGAATGGTTGTTTTTAGATATGATAAGAGAATTTCGTAAAGGTTCGGTTTATTTCATTCGAGCTCTACTATATAGTTCATACGAATTAATCTATGTATCTAAATAAAACGAAGTAAAAAGCTAATTCACTCTTGCAGTAATTTATGTTTTTAATTTTTTTAATTGGAGCTTTGCATAGAAAACCTATTTCGTATGTATTTTTTCAGAGTGCATGAGTGGTCAAAAGCCAGCTAAAATCTTATGAAACCTAAAAGCATATTTGGTATAAAACATACATTGGAGTTTTTACTAGATTTTTCTTGAAATATTCTGTATTATAATTTCCAATCAGTTGTTCGTGTTTTAATTATATAGAACTAACAATTTGCGCATTGTGTAATATTTTACGAGAAAGTATAAATATTAAACAAATAAGGATAGTGGCCGGAAGGGAGTAGTAACAATGATTGTAAAAGTCTAGTTTATTTGATGGATTTATGGTCAAGGGTGGCAGTTCCGTGACGGCAACACGACAACTGACTTACGAACAGCCACGGCTGATGGGTTTATTATTAGGGCCCTTTTTAGTGCTTTTAGGGCCTTACATATAAGTTTTATGAGGCGTGGTAAAATATTATTAGAGATGGACTCATTTTGCAAGTGTCTTAGTCTACTCGTTAATCCCTAACTATATAAATAAATAAATAAATATTTCTGGACATTTCACACAGCGCTATCAGAGACCAGATTACTGGTCTCTGGCGCTATCTAGTCCCAAACTAAGCAGAGCTTGTACTATGGGAACCAGATAACTGATAGAATACTTATATACTTTTTTTTTGCAAATACATACTTATAATACATAGAAAACAACCAGATCCGGAACAAATATCTGTAGATCATGCAAACATTTGTTCCGCGGCGGGAATCGAACCCACTACCCCCTGCGTCTCAGCCGGCTATTCGCCCACTGCGCCACGGAGGTCGTCACTATATGGAAGCCGTGTGTCTGCATTCAATTCTCAACCAGTTCGAGAGTGCTGGAAACTTAACCCGCTTCATGGCAGGGTATAGCTAACTGGTCCTGACACTTTCAATTGTTTTGTCAAATTTGGTCAAAGTGGATCCGCTACCCGAATTACCCTGCAGGTGCGTAAATTATTAGCTGAACGAAACTCCAAACAACAACGAGCCTCTACATGTGTGTTTGAGACGAAATGAACTGTTTAATTTCTAATATTTAGCTAACAGCCATTGCAATTCAAACGTTCCGTTGGCCAGTTCAGAGCCTCAGAGCACGTAGTGTGACAGAAGCTAACTAGTCATTCTTTGTGCCCGAGGTAAGCGCGTTTAATTGGCTGGGCACGGCGTGTCGCCACGACGTAAAGATAACCCGTATAGGGTCCGTAATTTATACTTGATTGTAAATTCACAGTTGAATAAGATTTATTTATAGCACTATTGGAAAATTAAACTCTATTTACACTGATATATTTTCCATCCATATTAATTGATCGAGCGAAGCAAGATCTCCAAATCAACTTGAGCAAATCGGCGGTGTATGTATGTATGTTTGTTTGTCCGAGGATAACTTTCGAAGCGTTGATCCGATCATCGTGAAATTTAATCCATAGTTAGGTAGTGATGGCACAATTTTGGTCTGACTAAATGAGCTAAAAATTTGGGGGGGGGGGGGGGGGGTGTTGAGATATTGCGGTTCAAGAGGGGTAAAAAAATGAAAATTATTAATACATTTCAACCCTGTTTTTATTTTTAGTTTAGTCTTTGTAGTTTTTGAGTTATTAGCCATAATAAAAACAAAACTTTGACAAAATTCACAGGGTACCTACACCAGTGACCCCAGAATGCTGAAATTTGGTATTCGTGTAGCTTTAGTATAAATTCGTAAGTGACTCTGTCTTTCTGTCTGTTTGTTTGTTACGCTTTGACGACTAAACTGCTGAACTAATTTCGATGAAATTTAGTATATAGATAGATTTTTATTGATAAACCAGTGTGCGAAGCCGTGGATGGAAGTTTGTAACCGCATAATTTGAACATTCAGTCAAATATACCTTTTAATCATAATATACCAGTCTTAACTGTATACATAATTTTTTTAATGGGAAAATCAAGCCACGGTTGTCAATGCAAAGTTAGAATACAAAAGAAACTAAGCAAAATTAAACGTTATTCAGAATCTTTCTAGCATTTTCAAAGACTACATGGTTATCCGCAGCGTTTTATCATGTCATAGTTTGAAAGGATATTTTTACCTCGAGAGCCAAACAATTTGAAAATGTTGAAGGAAAATCGTGAAATATGGAGGAACTATTCGAGCGTAGAGTTGGATATTGTAAAAGAGAATAGGTTGCTTTTCATGCAAAATAATAGAGTAACTATGTAGCTGATAAATGAATACGTGATGCTAGTAAACAAAAGTGGTTAATAACAAAGTAAGTATACATTATTACGAATTTAATTAATAAAGAAAGCGAACGGTTAGCAGTATGGAGAAAATTCAAACTTTTTTTTTTGACTGCCTCAGAGATCAATTTACCCGTTTATTCTAGCTGTCTGTCAACTTTAGCAATACCTATCACTTTGTAAAACAAACAGCAAAGGTTATTCTGGTTTGAAATCCGGAATATTCCAAAATAGCATCCATTTTTAGTACCGGATTTTGGGGATTATGGCTTTCGTCGCCCGTCAGCGGCAAAGCATAAATTTTGATTTTCGTCACGTACAGTTGGATACGAAACCTGGGTTAACTTTAAAAGCAGCATTTTCCGAATGTATTCCTGTTGTAAGCTAAAGCTGCGAGCTTACTCGCGAATAATAACCGTATCACAAAAACCATTGTGTGGTTTTGCAAACCATTATTATTTGACAGACGCGAGTTTTAATCATGAAACAAAAAATGCTCGCAGACCTCAAGTGTAAGGGTTGTTAATAAGAAACTAAAAGAGTCATACACCAAAACTTTGGAAAACGTACGCACAACACAGCTACACGTGAATGATTTTCCATTGCGCGTCTCCGTTAACGATCTCTAAACGTGATTAGTGACATGTTTAATTTTGACGTACTCGTATTTGTATGATTTGATAACTCTCTTTATCATATTTAGACACTACACACGATTAGGGATCGATAAGCAAGTCACCCGTGATGTAAGTAGTAATTTTTACGTTTAAAATACTAAGCCCGGCTTGCGCAATGATCCCTAAACGCATTTAGCAACTAAACATGTTTAAATTTGACGTATTTGTATGATTTATGAGTTTAAATCATATTTAGCCACTAAATAAGTGTATGCATCATTGCGCAAGTCGCCCAAAATGTCTGTCTTTTTCTCTAAATGAACACTGCTAATACGGACGCGTGGAACACATCGTGATTGCCACCTGGGGGCCAAACTGGGCATTTTAGGTAAATCATCATAATATCATTCATCGGCAACTTCGTAAGCAGATCATATTGTTTTCCTCTATAAGTCGTAAAGTGGACATACTTTTTAGATTAATTGGAAGCACATAATATCATACCTGAGGGTATGTAATGATTATATTATCGATTAGCGATGACGCTAATCGAATAATGTGATGAGAATATGTGATATATCGACAACAAACCTATGCAGAAATCGAATCGATTCGAAGGGAATGTAATTTGGCTACGGGCCCTATATAGTTTTAAGATCTTTGAATGTTAGGATCAATAAAAATAGCAATACATATAATCACCGAACGATACAGATATTATAGATACATATATTGAATTTTAAGACCTTATTTTGTAACATATTATCAGCAAAGAATAAATGACTTATGACTTAAGGATTAGGTCATTTTTGGACTAGGCTATGCGAAGCATAGTACGAGAGCACTCCCTTCTACAGTACAAAACACCCAAAAAGGTCTCTCTAAACCCATTGAACCTAACCTTTATTTGCCACTTTCAAAATTTTTGTAAGACCCAGTGTTCACAATGCTAATGTCGTAGATTTGTATAGAAATGCCTGTATGTATGTATTGTATGATGTGCTGGTGGATGATGATTTAAAACATTAATGACATTTTAAAAATTAAGCATTTTGCAAATGTTTTAGTGTTGCAAAATGTGGCTTCACCAAAAGTAACTTGTGTGTGAAAACGCCACAATAGATTTGCAGTAGCATTTATTTTAAATTCAAAGGATATGATAATTATTCGCTTGTATGAACCTAGCTTACATCGAACCTTGTTTTCATTCTGTTTACGTAAGCTTTCAGTCTTCCAAGAGTGCAGCAAAGCAATGCATTCTGATGCAAGCGACGACGTTACTGAAACTCATTACAAGAAATTTTGAATTTGCCGTAAAGGATCTGAAGTGGAATCACGAAGAACAATCCGTCAGAAGTTCCTCATAAGTTTTGATTACGATTTTGTTGCTAAACTTAGGACGGCTTGCACAACGATCCCTAAACGTATTTAGCGATTAATAATGTTTAAATTTGACGTACCTATTTGTATGATTTGACAACTCCTTAAACCATACTTTGCCACTAAATATGTTGAGGCATCGTTGCACAAGTCTCCCTTAGTTATGAACGTGTTTTAACAATGTGATTTTGATCAACAGAAATATTTAGCATAAATGAACAGAAAACAAATAACTATGAAAATTTGCTTTGGATGCAAAAATAGATAGCTAAAACATTTATTCTTTTTTTTACCTTATTGATCGAGCGAAGCAAATCAACTTGGGCAAATGGGCGTTGTATGTATGTATGTTTGTTTGTCCGAGGATAACGTTCGAAGCGTTTGTCCGATCATCGTGAAATTTGGTATATAGGTTGGAAATGATGGCACAATTTTGGTGTGACTCAATGAGCTAAAATTTTGGGGGGGTTGTTGAGATATTGGGGTTCAAGAGAGGTAATAAAAAATGAAAATGAGACTATTAGGTAAATTGAGACGTCAAATGAAAGGTCTTCATTAATACATTTTGACCCCGTCTTTACTTTTAGTAAAGTTTTTGTAGTTTTGGAGTTATTAGCCATAATAAAAACTAAACTTTGGCAACATTCACAGTGTACACTAGTGACCCCACAGTGCTGTAATTTGGTATGCGTATAGCGTATGTATCAAAAATATAGGCAAAAGTCTTAAATCTAGAATAACTATAATTTGTAATCCAAAAAAAAGTAACCAATTCACAAAAACTCCCGTTACCTGTAATTTGAATGAAACTGTAGGTCAAGTTATATGGTTTTTATTTCGTGGCACTATTTTGATAGTCAAAGATTATGAATAATATTTTTTTTTATGGTAGACTCGCGAGATCTTACTCCGTTCGGGGCGAACCACTAGTTTACACCTCTCTTGAAGGCGTTCATAGTGAATTTCACCGGGAAAACCGCCGAAGAAAGGTCATTCCACATCTTGCAAAAACGTTTCGTAGCTACTATGAGTTTCATAAAAATACATAATATTTCTAAAAGAAGACACATTATAATATGTATATAAACGAATTACTGATAGGTATATATATTATGTTAGTTATCGGGTTCACATAGCACAAGCTTTGCTTAGTTTGGGGCTTTGAAAGCGTTGTGTGAAATGACCAGTATTATGATTAATTTATCATTGATTATTATTATCAACCAAAAAATATCTTATATTGCACTTCCATACCTTCCTAAAATATACAATTGTAGTTGAGGAGCATCTGTTCAAAAGGTCGTATTTCACTAGCTAACTTTTATTGATTTCATGATTTTATATTTTTTTTTAAACCCTGGGCGTACAAGTCCGTCGAATGAGCCCAAATAATGGTTTAAAACGAGCATATTTTCCATAGAATAAAATTCCAAAAATTTGAATTTCAATAAAAACATGCGTATTTCTGCACCATGTCACATAAAGTTGTTCTCTCCAAATGTCCTATGCAAAACAGGCAAATTTCTACTGCAAAAAGCATCTTCAATTTTTTTGTTCTGTTCCATAAGTCATATTTTTTTTTCAAACTATTTGTCGACTAATGAAAATCGATATAAATTGACTAGGAACGGTAGAATTGCCAAGTGGTGGCTGTATACTGAAGTGTCATTGCCATAGTCAACCGCTACCAATATAAAAAAAAGTATGATTGTCTCTACACCTCTAAAATATCACATCAATATGACAGATGACACAGGTTTTTCCTAATGGTTGATCTTTCGATGTGAGTGGATTGCATTGTGAAATTTGAAAGCTCAAAACATTATTATTATTGAGAATTACAATAAAAATGGAGGAGCAAGATTTGGTCAAGACTTTGAATGCTGGATCAAGAAAATAAAAACGTAAAAGATTGTTCGGAATACCGTAAAACGTAAGTGACATTCTGGTGTACCTACGTTCTGTTTCTTCTTCTTTAATATGGTTTTAACACTTAAAATAAACATGTTAACATCTTTTCAGAACTTACACAGACATCATTACTATTGAAACAATTTAGCGAAGATTGGGCCTCGATTGAAGGTTTACTAAGGTACACAAATATTCTTCTGATGGACATAAGGGTTTATGGATTATTTTTAATAAAAAATTTTGTACTGTAAAAATTATTTTACATTTTTTTATAATAAATGCATAATAATAGGTATTTTACTTTTGAAAGAACCACATAAAACTTCACTGTGAGTATTTCCAAGTATTCTAGTCAAAAAGCCTTATTTCTAAAAGTGACTAATCAAAAGGGCATATTTCTTTAAGTGACACATCAAATGGTCGTATTTCTGAGTGGTCCGATCAAAAAGCCGTATTTCTAAACTAAAATTAGGTACATAAAAAAATATCTATGCAGTTTTTTTTCTATATAGAAAATCGTATTGTAATGATAACTTACACATGAATGGACGTTTAAATATATTTAAACATTTATTCTACAGGAACAGACAGTTTTTTTCAATTCTTGTAAAGTTTGTTTATCATGGAAATAAGACCTTTTGAACAGATGCTCCTCAGTTGTATTTGTTTTACAACCTGTTTTGTTATGTACGACATTAATTAAAAACACACATCCGGAATCGTATTTACTGGTTTTAGAGGTGGGTTTAATACCGGTAGCTTGCATATTTATTTATTTCCAATAAATAAAATACGTAAATCGGCGGCCATTTTTTGACGATGCTGTTTAGTCAGTTTATCAGGCACCGAGTTACATGATGAATTAATATGATTAGTTTACCTATTTTATACAGGCTGTTTCATTGTATATATTACAGGACTTGATATTAAGGTTGATTAAAAATAAAAATAAAACCTGTGGTAATGAACTTGAAAAAAGCCAATTTATAACAATACTAGCCATCAGCCCTACCTGTGTTTTCATTTAATGTCGTACGTAACAAAACACGTAGTATAGTGAATAAAAACTGTATTTCTACTTTGTGGCACCTATTTTGGAGAGAGTTATTAATCTTTAATGGTATATTAATGTTAGGCATCACCGTTTTCTATCATATACATTTTCAAATTAAGTCGATTCAAAATGTCTAGCCAAGCTTTGTGGTTTGTTTAACTTTAAAACTAGTTAGATCAATAGTGTCTGGAACCCTTCAGGAGACAGTTATAGATGAATTACGAGAATCAGGAATTTCAAGACAAACTGTTATTATTTAAAAGTGTCTGGCGGTATTAAAACGTCGGTTTCAGTATTTGCGAGGAAATTCATCAAAATGAGAGTAACTTTGAAACTTATTATGGTTGTTTGCGATACAAGCTGAAAGATAAATATTACGTGAATATCGTTTGGTAACGAAATACTGACTTTAACCAGTTAACCGGTAAATACAGTGTTAGTGATGAATCTTTGCACATAATAATTAAGAATATTTCACTAGGTGTTTTTAGCAAATAATGTCTGTTTCAAGCTATGTGCCCCGCCCACTCCTACTACTAGGACCAACGTCTCCCATCAACCTTTATCAGGTCGGCTTTCCTTCTTGTGGGGGACCGTCCTACGCTGCGCTTTGCAGTGCGTGGTCTCCGCTCCAAAACCTTTCTGCCCCAACGGCGGTCTGTTCTTCGAGCTATGTGCCCCGCACTGCCACTTCCGCTAACTACATCTCTAGGCTTTGTCAGTAACCATGTCTAAGAATCTTCGCATTTCTGATTCAATTTCGTAAAAAAAATATCTAACATAGATATAGGGACTATTTATATTGTTTGTCACAGCGGGACGCTTGCAATTTTTTTTTTAACCTATACTTTCCCAAAAAGTCTCCTCCATGTTCCTCCACATCTCACGCTCACTCGCCACGTCCCAGCCATCTTGGAATGCATCGAGGTCGTCACGCCAACGCTTCCTCGGTCTGCCCCGGCTTCGACGCCCATCTTTATCCCAATAAATGACGACTGTTGCCCATTTGTCTATGACCATACGACTGACGCTACCCGCCCAGTCCCACTTCAGCCTGGAAATCTTGCCAAGCCTATATATGTCAAGCCCAATAGCAAGCCAAGCCTGGCTTGCGAAGTTAAACAAAAAAAAGCTTATATTACATGAAAAACAATATATTAGGTACATTAATATGAAATTTTAACATTACATTGTGGTTAGAGACGCTATTGTTTTGTATTTGTTGGTGGAACAAATTGTCGGGTCTATTTTTAAGTATGAATTGAGCTTATCACATGATTTATCGATGTTAGTCTTTGTAATTTTGACTTGTTTTCGTATGTCGCTCGCTGTCTTCTCCGTGCTGGCTGCGCTGCTGCTGTCACCCGCGCGTTTCGAGTCGAATTATTATACTCGTAGGTAGGTAAGGTTACGTGTAGTGAATTTATCGTTTGGTCCCTTTGTTAAAGCGGGACATTTTTGCTCTGGTTGGGGACAACGGGACAGACAACCTGAAAGCGGGACTGTCCCACTAAAAGCGGGACGAATGGTCACGTTAACAGCATAGACCATTCCATAGCACGCTGAGCGACTTTAAGCCTTCTTATGAATCCCAAAGTAAGAGACACTTAGGCTTGGATATGGCATCCGGGCATGTCAGGGACCATTTTTTAACGGCCCCTAACCAATCCATCGCAGAACCAAACATTTGAATTTTTCCTGCATCGACTACACACGATCCGAGGCCATCTGACTCCGATTTTTACCTGGAAGAAACCGGGACATGCTCCGGATTCGCAGAATCGGGGAGACCCGAATGCGGTATAGTTCGAGCCATAGTTTCTATGTCAAATGTCACTGATTAAAGATCTTCAGACATTGTCAGTTTATTTGTATCTTGTAAAACGTCTTTTATAAAACGAATGAAACTAAAGTGACAAAGTTGCAAACAAAGAACAATTAGCATCATGTTGAGGGTCTCCAGATAGTCCAGATAGTCTGAAAACTTCCACATCTGAGTTGGCTATTCATAATAATCATATTATTATAATTCATAATAATCATTACGCCAGAAGTTTAACCCTGCAGTGGTCGCGTACTAAAACCTGACCTGATTGGTCGCGTGGAGTACTATTGTATACCATTTATAAATTCAAATAAAAATACATTTGAGCTTCAACTATGTTTAATTCTTATTGTAATAGTGTTATTAAGTATTGTTGTATTAAAAGCAATCAATAAAAACGAATCACAAAGTCTGAATATAAAAAAAATCAACAAAACAAAAAAAACCTCTAAAATGGCACAAAAAATCAAAAATACTAATTAGTGTTTTTTAAACAAGACAGACATACAACCTTCGAATGATCGCCACAAATAGGCTTTTTGCACGTATTGCATAGTTTTCGAGTGCTTTTATTGCGGCTTCTTCCGCAGTTGTGGCAGCGACCTATGGATCGAGTTGGTGTTTGCTGATGTTGTCGCTGTGGTTCTGTTTGGATAATGCCAAGAAATTCTCGTGCGCAGCACTTAGTGCGTTTGTCAATTATTTAACTTAAAGTACCTAGAAGCGCTCGTAATTTACGTTAGCGATTTTTGAGAATTTTACAATTCCGTAAGTGTGGATTACATAGGTAATCCACGCGACCACTCTAGGGTTAAAGAAATAAATACCATTATTTCACCATACCTTCAACATTTATCACAAACCTCTAGTCAGAACTCAGAACAACCATATACCTACCTAATCACTTAAAGACCAAGAAAGGTATTCAAGTGATTAGGTGCATGACAAACGAAAACAAACCAAAAACGTAAGCCCCAAAGATGTGGTGTTTACAACAGTGAGTGGCACGTCTGGATTGTACAGTCGCGTGCAAAACTGAGATCCATTAATGTAGTCAGTCGTGTACCGCCGCCAAACAAATTACCGATGCAAACACGTACCAACACGCGAGCAGCCATGCCTTTGCTTCACAGAAATGTATTAAGTTAAAGGCATTCATTTTGGGCTGAATTAAATGAATGATGGTTTATATCATAGCTGTCTCGCCGAACTTGGTACCGCCTTGACATGCATATAACGCGGGCGGTCAATGTACGTCACCCACTGCATCTATGTATGAGAAAATGAATTATCTTCATTAATTCATTTTGTGTGAATTTTTCCGATATTTTAAAGGTTATTCTGCTATTCGGGACGGAGACAAATACAAAAAATTAAAAACCACGAAAATCGGTCCAGCCGTTCTCGAGTATTATACCTATATAGTGTAACTAACCCGACTTTGTTATTATTATAATTTCATTACAAAGGTATTTAGTAAAAACTAGTTTTAACTAGTGAAAACGCGTTCTCACTAAAAACGTGGTTTTACTATAACATACATTATATAAATAGATATAGATAACATCAATATAATGTAATGATTTATTGGAAATCATTGATTATATAGGCCATATTTCTGCTTGTTTTAGTGACTATGTCAGTCATAATTAAATATAATTAAAGTTGAGACGACCTCCGTGGTGCAATGGGCGAATAGCCGGCTGAGACGCAGGAGGTAGCGGGTTCGATCCCCGCCGCGGTACAAATGTTTGCAAGATCTACAGATATTTGTTCCGGGTCTGGTTGTTTCTCTATATATTATAAGTATGTATTTACAAAAAAAATATGTATATAAGTATTGTATCAGTTATCTGGTTCCCATAGTACAAGCTTTGCTTAGTTTAGGGCTAGATAGCGCTGTGTGAAATTTCCAGCAATATTTATTTATAATAATATTAATATTTATACGTAGAGCGTAGTTGTGTCGCGTTGTATACACCGTATGCATCTATGCTCATTCAATTAGGTACATAGTATTTAAATTGATAAAAATGTTATTGTTCTATGAACTACTATGAGTTCTATGTTGACTACCTCCGTGGCGCAATGGACGAATAGCCGGCTGAGACGCAGAAGGTAGCGGGTTCGATTCCCACCGCGGAACAAATGTTTTGTGCCACCCCCCCCCCTTTATTTGAGGCGAGATTTTTCAAAATTTCAAAATTTAATTGTAAAAAATGGTAAATGCGTTGGCCTTAAAAAACCATAATTGGCTACATTATTTCAAGGTTGCTTGAAATGCTAGATTAACAGTGATAAAATTAAATTAAAAAGAATACGTGATATTAGCCGAGACCCCCCCCCCTCTCCCCCACGTGAGATTAGGCGAGATAAGACTAGACCCCCTTCCCCCCTCTGAACACTTCACGTAATTAATGGACGGCCCCTATGTTACAAAACTTTTGTGACTGTATGAATCCCGGGAGGCGTCAGAATACCAAAGCGAATAGAGCAAGTGCTGCTGCTAATTTGCACATTTTCAAACGAGACAGGCTATCGATTACATTCAGCCAACTTCCTAAAATAATTTAGATTCAGTTCTATATTCGTCCATATCAGCTTCTGTCAATTTCATTCTCTATCGGTCTTGCCGCATTTACGCAGAAAGCAGATTGTTGGCACTTGTCTAAACGAGTTTTCTTAGTTAGGGTTAGCAAATAAGTCGTCCTTATTAACCAGCGTCTCCTACTCCACGAGTTGCGAGGAACATGGGTACCATGTTATTAAATGATAATGATGCTAACCTTGTGATTATAAATCGAGTCAGATATACTGTTTTTCCTAATTCCAATGCTCCTTTTGTCATCATCTTATTACTCCTTTTAGTCTCTTAACGCAAAGAAACGAAGAATGAGTTTTAATTGATCGAGCGAAGGGAGATCTCCAAATCAACTTGGGCAAATCGGCGTTGTATGTAGTATGTATGTTTGTTTGTCTGAGGATAACTTTCGAAGCGTTGATCCGAACATCGTGCAATTTCATACATAGTTAGGTAGTGATGGCACAATTTTGGTGTGACTAAATGATTTACAAATGTTAGGGGTTTTTGAGATATTGGGGTTCAAGAGGGGTAAAAAAAAAGAAAATGAGACTATTGGGTCAAATAGGATGTCAAATGAAAGTCATCCATTCAGTCAGTTCATTAGGACATTTGAATCCCGTTTTTATTTTTAGTTTAATATTTGCAGTTTTTTATTTATTAGCCATAATAAAACCTAAACTTTGACAAAATTCACAGGGTACACCAGTAACCCCACAATTCTGAAATTTAGTATTCATGTAGGTTTAGTGACAAAAATATAGGTAAAAGTCTGAAATCCAGAATAACTGCAATTTGTACCCCAAAAAAGACAATAACCAAATAACAAGAACCCCCGTTACCTGTAATTTGAATGAAACTGTAGTTCAAGTAGGTTGGTTTTGTGCATTTTGTGACACTAATTTATTAGTTAAAGATTAAGGCCGGCATGCACATAGATCACTAAACGTATTTAGCTACTAAACATGTTTAAATTTGACTTATTTGTATGATTTGACAACTCCTTAAATCATATTTAGCCACTAAATACGTTTAGGCATCGTTGTGCAAATCGCCCTAAGAATAATACTTATTTTGTAAGATTCGCGAGATCTCAGTTCGGGGTGAACCACTGGTATTAACACCATATTAAATGAGACCGCCGATTATAAATCGCGTTTAATTATTTTCTGTTGCTGTTAAGTTGTTTGTATGTTTAGTGGTGTACAATAAGCGGGGTTTTCTACGTATGCTTTTAACACCGCGACTCATACGTTGAACTTCTGAACGCCGCGCGCCGGCGCCGGCAGATAGCCAAAACCCGCTTTACACCGGAATGCGCCATCGTAGTCGTCCCGTGTAATTTGATAAACTTTATTGTTATTGGCAGTGCCAACAGAGGTAGATTGTTTTCAGGTGGCTTGCTCACGCTATGCTATGCGTGGGTGCTAGAGTAAGCACGGTGGCAATTTCATCAAGTTTACTTACCTTCTAAGTTGTTAAATGGCAGATAGTAAAAGCTTATTTGATGTTATATCAAATTAGAGGGAACTATTTATTCAACCGTGAAAATAAACAGAAACCAATTTAATTATTCTTAGGCTCCGTTATCCTGAAACAATTTTTATTTATTATTTTATTCGTTTTCAGTATTATAAACGCTTCCTAAAGATCTTAAAAACTGTAAACTGTGGTCTTAAAATGTTATGGTGGGTTCGTCAATTCTAGAATAATTTCTTAAAGATGGTGTTAAGAACACAACGCAAGATGAGGTTCTTTAATAACACGACCAACATCTTCACAAACAATTTGCTGAATTTGTATGTGGTGCCGAAATTACACAATTTTCTGGATAATATCAACAAAAGCATTCACAGCGCACTCGCGTAGAACGATTTTTGGCAGTCGTGCCAAGTAGACGTATAATTTTATGTGCCTACTAGCAACCGCCCCCAGTTTTACTTGTGCGATACCTACCAGAATACAAAACAAGGTACCTTTGTGCCCATACTGTTGTTGGAGCGAAAATGCGTTAAATCGAATTAAAAATCGTGTATGTACCTATAGCACATACAAAATGATCTAAACACGATTCTTCTTGTTTGATTATACGCATATTCGTTCCATATTTCTTAATTTTATGGCAGTCTTTGTGCCTTATGATGTAAATGAGTCACAAACATTCGCATTTTAGAGGTATAAGTATAATACAAGTGGAATTTGTAAGTCTTACCTTCAAGTGACGGCTCTTTGCAGTGCTGAGGCTCACATTCAGGGTGCTATTACGTCACCCGGTGGGGGGGGGAGGATGGGGGGGGGGGTAACATGGCTCTACTAATTTCGCAGTCTCATGGGCTCAAGCCGTCACTGTGCATTTGCCCGCCTGTTGCCACAATCCCTTCTTACTCAAAGGATTAGTCCTTTACGCTAATAATAAAGAAATTAAATTTTAAACTTGTAACGGATACGGATGTAATTACAGGGGCTGTTTTGGCGGCGTTATTTTCGGTGCTTTATGCATGCTTCAGAGCTTTGGAATGAGCTTGGTTATACTTTATAACTTTAATACGTTTATCTTCTTGTGCAACATACATTTCAAGAAAATACTAACGTCCATTTGTTCTACATCATTCTTTTATATCACTTATAGACAGCACTACATACTTATAAAGGGCGTACTGTTCCATTTTAGTATATTCAAGTCAATGTGGTCCTGAACTCTGACTAATTGATAAACGAAGCGACAAATCGGCGTTGTATGTATGTATGTTTGTTTGTCCGAGAATAACTTTCGAAGCGTTGATCCGATAATCGTGAAATTTGATACATAGGTAAATAGTGATGGCACAATTTTGATGTGACTATACATAAACAAAAAATGTGGGGGGGGTTGTTGAGATATTGCGGTTCAAGAGGGGTAAAAAAAGATCAAGTGGGGCATGAAATGAAAGGACTTCATTAGTACATTTAGACTCCGTTTTTATTTTTGTAAAGTCTTTGTAGTTTTTGAGTTATTAGTCATAATAACAACTGAACTTTGACAAAATTCACAGGGTACACCAGTGACCCCACAGTGCTGTAATTTGGTATTCGTCTAGCTTTAGTGACACAAATACATATAGGAAAAAGTCTGAAATTTAGAATAACTGCAATTTTGACCCCAAAAAGTTACATGAACTCCCGTTACCTGTAATTTGAATGAAACTGTAGGTAGGTTAGTTGGTTATTTATTTCGTGGCACTATTTTGATAGTCAAATATAATAAATTTGATAGTAAATACTCGCGAGATCTCAGTTCGGGGCGAACCACTAGTTAAGTTAAGTTCAAAGAATAGTGCAACATTATCGGTATCTTAACACTTTAACATGTTGCAACACTCCTAATTTTATTTTAATAATATAATATATTAACTCAAATCATTTGTCATAATATTTTTCTCTAACTGTGTTATTAAAGTTATTTATTTTATTAGCTGAAAACTGTAACTAAAATAACTAAACAGAGTTCATTCATTATTTTCAAGTAGCTACTGGCATTCTAATTAGACACAGACATAAATAAGTAGATAAATAATAAACTTTTCACACAAACCAAAAATAGTCTGTACAAATCTAATGCCGGGAATGTGCTTTCGTGTCGCCCACTGAGTGCAGCTGTCAATTAGCTGCGCGCTGCGAGCGAGAGACAGCCCTAGCATTCAGGGCTGTCTCGTAATAAACATAAAGTTTTTATGTTTCCTTTTTTGAAGTGAATGGCATTTTTCTTATGCAAAGCGTAGTGGAAATTATTAATCCAATCTTTGCATTTTTATTTAGTTATTGTGAAGTTGTTGGTGGTGTGCTAGGTGGAATGTGTTTCATGTTACCTACTGAGTTTAGCTGTCAATTAGCTGCACGCTGCATGCAGGAGACAGCCCTTGTTTATAGGGCTGTCACGCGTCTAACAGTTATAATAAAGATAACCTTTTATTTTATTTTTGTTGCAATATTCTCTATTGCAAAACAGGTATTTTTCTGGTTAGTCGTATGGTTTCTACGATTGGCTGTTATGCCAAACAGCATGTGCTTTCGTGTCGCTCACTAGTGCTAGCTGTCAATTACTGGCGAGAAACAGCCCTAGCTAGCAGGGCTGTGTCGTTCTCACCTTTCACAGGCGTAATAAAGAGAACGATTTTATGTTTACCCTTTTGTAGTGAATGCATTTTTCTGACGGTGGCGATGAAAATATTGCAATGAGCGTAAAGTAATATTCTTTTCTTCTGAAGTATGGCGACATATATGATTCTATTCATCCACAAAAGAATTTATTTTGTATTGTTAATTTCTTTCTATGTTTAAGGAATTCTCTGTATTAGACAAAAATATAATACAATCCGTATTGCATTTTTCCATTGTCCATTTTCATACTGTACATTTTTTGTCTACAAAACTAAAACTTTGACCAAGCTTGCGAAAATAACAGTGAAATTCATGTAATGAAGCTAAAATGAAACCTCAATTAAATAAGCCACACGTGTGCCGACCGCAGTCCATTCTGAAGGCTTACGAAAGCTAAAGATGCGGCATCCTTAGTCCCAGACACAGAATAAATATACATTCTACTTCCAAGGCTGCTAAACAGATTTCATTCAACTGCAAAGCGACTTAACGATGCTGCACGAAGCTGTTAGACGTAGGATTCATATTATAAACTTGGTTTCAGTATTATAAATATACTTTACATTTTTATTTAAGTTGATCGTGATGGTTGTGCATGAAAGGGTTAAAAAAGAGACATATAATACCTTCACCATATTTATTATATCCATCGAGGAAAGGTTTTTTAGTGTTAAACCTGTACCCTAATGATGCGGTTGTGTCCTTTACCCGAATCCGAAAATCGTTATATCGTAAAAAAATCCTTCCCTTTAGGGAAGTTGGGGGTGATTTTTTTAACCCATTCACCTCAATTTAGAGGGTGTCGTTGAATAGGTCTTTTAAACCCATTATATGGTGTCCTCAACACTTTTTTGAGATTTTTTGAGAGATAGGCATTTTCGTAATAGTCGTCTGATCCCCTTTCCAGCCAACATGATATTTTTGTATACCTAAAAAGTATCCATAATTTAGTAGTTATTGATCGAGCGAAGCGAGATCTCTAAATCAACTTGGGCATGTCGGTGTTGCATGTATGTATGTATGTTTGTTTGTCCGAGGATAACTTTCGAAGCGTTGAGCTGATCATCGTGAAATTTGATACATAGTGATGGCACAATTTTGGTGTGACTAAATGAGCTAAAATGTTGGAGGATTGTTGAGATATTGGAGTTGAAGAGGTGTAAAAAAATATGAAAATGAGACTATTTTATTAGGTCAAGTTGGATGTCAAGTTAAAGGTCTTGATTAGTAAATTTAAACTCCTTTTTTATTTTTAATAAAATCTTTATAGTTTTTGAGTTATTAGCCATAATAAAAAAAACTTGAGAGGTGTCGAGGGACACCCGGATGGAACGAAGTTCCTTTCATAATTCCTTCCGTTAATAAAAAATATTAATTATTATTTACAAAAAACCTGTATACACTCAATAAAAATAATCGTCGCGACACCACACTGTTCAATGCGAAATAGAAATGAAAATATCTGGCTTGCTTTCTATAAGAGAGAGAGAGACAGACAGAGAAACATGCGACGCCGAAATATCTGGCTTGCTTTCTATAAGAGAGAGAGAGATACAGACAGAGAAACATGCGACGCCGCACAACTTACAATAGCTTTCTATAGCAAAAAGTGTCGTGACAACTTTTCGTAAGAATTTTTTCCGTCTAGCCCCCTTTCACAACGCGCGATAAGGAACTTCGTTCCAAAACTGAACTTTGACAAAATTGACAGGGTACACCAGTGACCCCACAGTGCTGTGATTTAGTATGCGTGTAGCTTAAGTCACACAAATATGGGCAAAAATCTGGAATCCAGAATAACTGCAATTTGTACCCCAACAAAAGTGTGAACATGAACTCCCGTTACCTGTAATTTGAATGAAACTGTAGGTCAGGGAAGTTGGTTTTTTATTTCATGGCACTATTTTGATAGTCAAAGCTTACAAATAATATTTTTTTGTTTAAATCGGAGACTCGCGAGATCTCAGTTCGGGGCGATAATTGCAATTTCTGTTACCTGACAACAATTATTCATTCATACCGTGTTCATTGTGATCATATTCCTGTGCGTTTTAGTAACCATTAATAGCCAATGCGGTGAACTGTACTAAGACAAGACGAAATATTATAATAACTAGCTTCCACCAGCGGCTTCACACGAGTTTTTTGTCAAAAAAAAGTAGCCTATGTTTAAATCCAGGTTAATCTATCAACACTCCAAATTTCATCGACATCGGTTCCGCCGGTACGACGTGATTCGGTAACAAACAAATAAACAAACATTCAAACTTTCACATTTATAATATGTATTAGTGTGATAAGCGAAATGTATCGCTATTACGCTATAGCTGTAACGTGCCTATTGAAATTAGTTTCACAAAATAAGAGATTTTAGTTTGCATTATGATAAACATAGCTTAACTGGTAGTTAACTGGTAGTTTGTAAAAGTTTTCTTTGTAAAGTAAACCTTTAAACGTACTAGAACCCTCTTTCATGTTCCTTTCAGTCACACCAACTATGCCCAAAACTCTGTCATCTGTCGCACGCTAGATAGCTACAACAAGGTTTTTCCGGAAATAGACATCTTCTTTAATAGCAAGGCATCTTTTAAGAAACAAGTTATATCTGCTCTTAATCATATATAGCGCGTTCTATAAAATATTCAGAATTTCAAAGAACTACACAACACAAAACACTACACTACACAAAACGCTACACTCCCTCCCTCACCCCCTCAAGTATACACATTTACACAGCATCCCTTCTTCCCTTTCATTCTTCAAATGCGTACCTACTAAATTACTAAATTCCTTGAAAATTAATTAATATAATGTATTGTGTTTTTGATCTTTTTCTCTAGGCGACTAATTTCTTAAAGGTCTATAAAATGTGAATCTGTTATTGGCATTAAGCATTAGCTATAAGAGTTTGTATACGTTGATATCAAGTGCTGTTGATTCTGTGATGAATAAAAAAAAAGTAAGAGGTTGAAAACTTTAGAATTTTAGACAAAATAAGGTCAACTTCCTCAAGACCTTATTTTGTCGCGTGGTAAAATCCGGTGGCTAGTTTCTTGTTGTATGTGTGTAAATACACTTAAAATAAAATAATAATATCGAAAGTTGTATAAAATTGATATCTTCTTCTTCTTTTGTGGTTATGTCAGGTCTCGGCTCATGAGTAGCTGCTCTAGAGATGCGTCTCCAGCTCTATTGAAGGCATTGCGAGAACATTCAGTCATGGTAGAGTGTGTGATGGAAAATTGATATACCTAATTGTAAAAAATGTGTAGTTACCGCGGGCTGCAAAGAACGGCCCCTCTAGATGAAAAGACTGCCTCATAAAGATTGGTTCTCGCTCTGGAAACCCTATGAAAGGTCATCAAACAGAGATCATCAGGTTGACATAGCTCAGGGACAAAGGGTTCGCAAGCTGAAGTGGCAATGATCCAGTCATATCTGCTGCAGAACCGATAGTAGTTACAAATGTGTTCTGGCCTGGAGACAAGGACAGTGTAAGTTCAGCAGTGAACGTCCTACGGCTTAAATAATGATGATGATACAACTGGCCATGAATATGATGTATAAAGTATCCGGCTATTCAAAAACTCATAAGATAGCAGACGGGCCAAAAACAAGATCTAGAAAATTTCTATTTTTGTTTCAAAGGATGGAAAAACCTTGAAAAAAATCTGGATTCCTGATGTTGTGTTTGTATACAGTATTTGGAAAAACAGAAACTAGATTTTAAAAACTGTAGTTGCAATCACACAGTCCTTTGGCTCTCTAAAAGTAAAACAAGTTGCGCTCAACCGCGAACCCAGCCGACGCATTTCAAACCGCAAATACTTGTCATTCCGATCAACTGTGACTCCGCAAACGTTCTCCAAAATGCATCCACGCCATTGAATAAAGGAGTCCAATGCAATCCACTCACGTATAAAGTACTTGCAGACGGACAGACAGTACGTCACGTGCATTTGGGCGCACTCTTTGCCCGCAACTTCAATTTAGTTAAAAGTAGTAGCTGGGTGCATGATCCTTCGTGCCAAAGCAGTAACCACGTTCGTCTGAAATTTGGTATTTTAAAAGAGCAACTTTTTGAAGCGAAATGTGGTAACTAGTCGTCGCGACTGCATGCGAAACAGCGTTTATTTTCGTTGAAGCTGTTCCCGTTTCGGTGATTTTGGCATGTTCGTATTCGTATGAACGTGGATAAGACTTATGGTGCACATTTTAGGTGTTCAAATGTCATCTATGTAAGCAAATTTCAGGATTCATATTTTAAGGTATTCTATAGTCACAAAATGTGTTCAATATAAAAAAAAATGCTTTGTTTATGAATATATTCGAACAATTGGCAAGATAAAATGTAAAATAAATAGGTAGATACTATTTTTGTCCGAAACCATTCATCACATAGTCATAGATAACTAGAAGTCCAATTCGAATATCGAACAGGAAGTGTCCTATCATAATAAACGGCCCACAGATAGTATCAGTAACATGTTTTTAACAGTACAGGAACAATCGACATGTGTTTCGTCAGCTGTAACAGCATTTACATACCGCCTAAAAACCTTTTTAAAACTGTGACATGACAATGATGCGTTAACATTCTGACAATGCCCCGTTAAAGTTAGAATGGGAAGTGGATACCATTTAAGCTTGTATTAAAGATGGGAATGATCACAATGGGAGTGTAGACCTTATTATTAAATGGAGCTTATCTTGTGTTGTAATACTGCTTTGAGAGTTTGAACAAATTTGTTTTAACGCTATGATATTCATCATAGGTCCACGATTGATTGCCAGAAACAGTTTGCGTAAATGAAATAGCCGCAAGGTTGGCAAAAAGACCATCATAAACGAAACTCCCATTAGAGTATGTACCAAATTTAATAAACGACAGTTCTAATAGTTTTGCCAGCCATTAAATTACCCTAAAATATGACTTCGCTTCACTAATTTCATACAACTAATGGGGCATTACGCAAATGCCCAGTTAGAGGCCAACAAATACCCCCTAATAGACCGAAACCATATTACACGCAACCCCGACGAAGTGGAACCACAAGATCATTAATAAAAATTTCGTAAAGGCAACAAGTTCCGTTGTGACTAAGCATTCTACATACCCCTCAGTTGAGTAAATCTGCGGCTTGGATTTAGAGTTTACATGATGAAGCATTTTTATATTCATCACCTTCAGTTTAAAGAATCTTTATTTTCTCATTTATAAAACACTTAGTCACTTACAATGAGAAATTATAAATTAGGTAACATTGATAACTTATAAAACCTTTGATACTAAATACGATTCTATTATATTCTTAAGTGCAATAAAGAAAGAAAAAAGAACAAGAATAAGAAGCTTTTCAGGATTTGATTTTTTAAAGATTTTTAATTTAGACTATACAATAGTATTTTAATTATGTCTAAAGATTATTAATAAATAGTTACTCACACGACTTTCTACGTCTTGAATTAATAAAAATTAAGGCAGGAGTTGCATAGTTTTAGTTAATACCTTAAACTAATCTAGACCTTTATTAATCCATGAAATGTATGTCTTTTAATGAACTAGGTATAGACGAAGAAGTTCAAAACAATCTTCGTCAGTTGCACAAATTAAGTATTTTTTCTGATATCATTACTTTTACAAAGTTAATGATAAATTTCACTGAGCTTTACAACAAAAATCGTTAATCGGATTCTCACAACATACTCGTTGAACATCTCAATAAATAGTGTCATTACATGTTTTGTCACGGCGGGTTTATGAAGAGAGAAACTTCAAACCTTTAAGTTTATGATTTTAATTCCAGTTTTACGACGTCTCTCCTACGCATCTTACGAGTTTGAGCTACAATCATTCAATAGAGTATAAACAATAATTCATGACTGGGTGACTGGGTGAAAAACTATATATTACAGGTTTTCCCAAAAAATAGTGTCCAGCGAAAGTCCAGAGATAGAATTTTATGCATAAAATAACAACTCATAAAAATTGAGTAGCAAAAAAAAATCTCAAGAAAGTTTTCTACTTTTTTTTAAAGAATTTTTTAAGTTGTTCAAGTCAAAAAAATTTAAAAAATTGGAAATAAAATCTTAACTCGAAAACTATAAAAAATCGCGGAACATACATGGGGGTGATTCGGGTACCCCAAGGGGTGTTCTATCTCTGGACTTTCGCTTGACACTATTTTTTGGGACAACCTGTATATGATAGAATTGTCTATATACGTATATATAGGAAATATCGTATGATAAGATAAGATACCATAAGATTACTGTTTCTTAATTTTTATTCGTTTTGTTCTTTATAGTGTTTTATGTCAGTCACTCAGTTGCAAGACTCATTCAAACCCAGCTTATAATTAGGTCACCAATCATTTTGTTAACAAAAACATAGTTTCTTAAATAAACAAATCCTGTAGCCAAAATATTAGTAAGAAGTTAAAGTCTCTTCTTATAAAATCTCATCTACAACATAAGCACTATGTTATTTTGATAAACGTTTTGACTAACAAGAACCAAACAATGAAATTACCAAAAAAGAAACAAAACCACCTCTAAAAGATATCTTATCTGATGCCTTCAATTTCTGTCCTGTATCCGAACACCCGTTATACTGATTATTGATACCGCGACCGAGCTATTATCCATTTGGCCGTTCGACCTGGCTCTGTCGAAGTGCATTCAATAATAGGTATTATGGTGAGCCACAAATAAAACTTAAGTGTCGTTTGATGCGAATATCTCGGGGTCTTGTAATAGCTCTGATTTTATGGAGGACGTAGAAATCAACCGAAGTGGTAATAGGTCTATCCCATTTATCATACGTGTTTGCTGAACCCATGAAGTAAACTAGTTATTTATTGGTAAAGGCGTTTTGAAAAATGTGAGAGGGGAGAAATTGTTGAAAAAGCTCTATGCAGATATCTAAAAAAAATTAGGCCTTAGAGATGATCCTCCATCTTAGATGTGACGATTTTTGAAAGGATTTAGTCAGGTAGAAATTTGATTAAAACCTCGCTGTATACCAATGCGTAGAAGATTGATCATGATGATACCTTGATATGTATACATTATGAGGTTTATTTAAAAACTGTTGTATTGTTTGGGTGAAAACAAAATAATATCTGCAACAGACCCCTTGTTTGTGTAAGGTACGCCACGGGAAACAGCTTATATTTAAAGTAAACAAATACCCACCATTCATTTATTTTAAAGGTTAAATTATTTAAAATATGACGGTAAATTTTGTGGGCATTATACCGCTAACACCTAAAGCATTATCTTGGGCCGGTCTTCATTTATACAGGTTAGTAACACGCCACTTTGAGAATTAGGCTTGATTAGGAATTAAAATATATTAAAAGTAGGTATAATGTTTTAGACGCGTGCAGGTTTATGAGGTGCTATCAAATTAATTACTCAATTTATTATAATGATTCTAATATAAACATTAGAGCAATAAATACATAAATAATAAATAAATACTTCTGGACATTTCACACAGCGCTATCTAGCCCCAAACTAAGCAGAGCTTGTACTATAGGAACCAGATAACTGATAGAATACTTATATACATTTTTTTTTGTAAATACATACTTATAATATATAGAGAAACAACCAGACCCGGAACAAATATCTGTAGATCATGCAAACATTTGTTCCGCGGCGGGAATCGAACCCGCTACCTCCTGCGTCTCAGCCGGTTATTCACCCATTGCGCCTCGGAGGTTGACAGTCAGCGTAGAGCTATGTATATCAGTATTACTTAATTTTGATACTAATTCTGATGCCTTTTATAAAACCTCAAAAACCGCTGTAAGAGCAAATACAGACGGAATTAAGAGTAAAAAAAAATGGGTCCCATTTAATTGATTTTTTTTATTGTACAAAACCCTAAAAATAGAAAATATACTCCTTTAATCTTTTGCTTTTAAAAAGGTTTCATTATCTAACACCTATTAGGGATTACGTTATGAGAAAAAATACAGTCTCACGTCGGCATCAACCTTATCGCCTAATCCTAATGAGATGAAAAGTAGTAGGTGTGCTGGTGATCGACTCCACCTTATACGCCACTCTTTATACCTCAAAAATATGTTCTACTCGAATCCATTAAAATATTATGATGATTCGATGCTCTCAAAAAGGTCGACGATTAAATACCACCTGTGGTTTTGTGGGCTGTCCAATAATTATGTACCTACAGTAAGTTTCTCAGTAATAGTCCTATTTCTTTCGAATTTATAGTTAAAACTATTTATTTGATTCAAAATGTTCTTTATAAGGCATAAACCTGGTCAGAAACAGTATCAATTTGAATATATTAACTGGTTTGTTTACTTAAATAATGAAATTAAAAGAAAGATTCAATAAAACTATAGAGTTGACGGGCGCAATTACAGTTAATTACGATCCAAGGCTGAGTTAATTTTCTCTTATCGTTTCCGTAAAACTATTTTAATTAAAATGTATGAAGCACATTTGTTTTGAACTTCTGGCCATCTAATTATACACTTATCATCATCATATCAGCCAGCCACTGTTGAATTTAGGTCTAACCCATATTTTCAGAGCGTTCGATCTTGTGCGGACTCAACGACTCCCAGCAACCTATTAGGTCGAGTTTCCATGGAGTGGGAGCCGGCCTATGCTGCGCTTTCCAGTGCGTTCCATCAACTCAATTGATATCGACAAAGTCATTCTTCTAAAACTGAAATAGGTTCTCCGTAGTTAGGTAGTTTTTCTCTCTCTTTGTCTATCGGTGATTTACCCCCATAATTTACATACAAAATGCACTTAAGATAAAAGAACAAGCTGAGGAGGAGCTGCAATCGTAACATTGATATGGAATTCATAAATTGCGATTCAATTAAAAAAATAAAACATCATTTTATTTTGCGTTATTGAATATTCATTAAAATTTAATGTGTTTCATGTAAAATATACGCGTGAGTTTCCTAGGTGGTCATTATTGTATCAGAGTTTAATATCGAAAGTTAATAGCAGCTTGTCCGTTGCACAGATTATATGAAGGTTCAGCTGGGTCATTCTATGAATGTTGGAATTTGGTAATAAAAACATCCATTTGTTTATGTTTGAAGATTTGGTGGGGCACGTAATTACTTAGGACTTTTTTATACCCAGAATACTGATAATATTATCATCGCATGAAAATGATGGTTGCACGGACATTAGCAAGATGGTAACACCTATTACCTCGTTTAAGTACTGGGCGTGTAGTCAGAAATATAAACTGAAAATTTTAAAAACTCCCCCACATAAAAAAGCCTTCATAAATTTCTATTTTACAGCTGAGATCCTATGAATAAAAACGAAAAGTGCTGATAATATTCAGATCAGCTGACTTAATCTTCATCACACATAGAATAGAATCAAAATAGAATAGAATAGAATCATTTAATTCAGACAACGTCTATAGGATATAAAAAACATGAAAGTAATAATAAAAGTAATATTATAATAACCAGCGCAGTTAAACTAGTTTTCTATAAAAAAAACAGCTTACGAATAGGTCCATCCGTTTGGAAACTATGATGCCACAGACAGAAGATATCCCTCTTATTGCGCCTGCGATAAATAAATAAGAAGAGAAGTGAAGTGAACAAGCTGTTCTTATTTAGGCTGAGCCCCTCGACGGCTCTAGGAAAATTAATTTAAAGTGCATGGGAGTGGTTATTGCATACAAGTAGCCATTATAAAGATAAACAAGTGAATCATCCGACTATTTGCATGGTAATGCGTGCACTTATTATCTCTGTAACTCGTTTTATTAAAATTAGCAAGCAAATGGTGGAAAAGTAATGAGTTTTATTATAAAGCGGAAGCATTAATGGGGTTATTTATACAGAAATAATTCATGTATTTCCACATAGAAATAATATTATCCAAATAAACTAACCTAGTCTTAAAAGACAACACAATGGAAAGTCGTATCGTTGTGAGATCTCTTCAAGGCAGCCTTTAAAATGGAATTAACGAAGCTATGGCGGAGTTATTTAAATCATATTATATTAGGTTGGGGAAAAAGTTTCTTCGCATTTTTTAAGAAAATTCAAAACATTTTTCAATATAGTTTATTTACATTTAACTAAAGTATGTAGGTAGCATTTTTTCGATAACTTTTTGCCATCTTTTAGGTAGGGACATGATCCCATTGCTAAAGAAATTTTGGGGCTTCTGATCAAAATACCGCGACAAGTGGTTTTGGCAGTCTTCTCGTGATGTTAACCTGACACTGCCTAAAGAATTCTGAAGAGACCGAAACAGGTGGAAATCTGAAGGTGCAAGGTCAGGACTATACGGCGGATGCATTAACACCTCCCAGCCAAACTCTCTTAATTTTTGCTGAGTGGCTAAAGATGTGTGAGGTCTAGCGTTATCATGATGAAAAACCACACCCCTTCTGTTGATTAATTCCGGCCACTTTCTCTCAACTTCTTGCTTTAATCTCATCAGTTGTTCGCAGTAGAGTTCAGAATCGATGGTCCTACCTGGTGGTAATAGCTCATAATGAATAATGCCCTTCCAATCCCATCTTACACACAGCATCACCTTGTTGCGAGTTAACCCGGGTTTCGCCACAGTCCGTGAAGCCTGACCGGCCTTTGACCACGACCTTTTTCGCACGTTCTTGTCGTACGTGATCCACTTTTCATCACCAGTTATCAGCATCTTCAAAAATGGTTCGGTTTCATTACGTCGTAATAAAGAATCACAAATGAGTACACGGTTAATTAGGTTTCTTTCAGTGAGCTCGTGGGGTACCCAAATATCGAGCTTTTTTGTGTACCCAGTTTTTTTCAAATGCGCCAAAACTGTTTTGTGGTCAATTCCCAGTTCTTCAACTACGTTGTTACTACTGATATGCCGATCTTGCTCCACTTTTTCTAAAATGGCATCAATTTTATCCGTAATAGGGCGACCAGAGCGACGTGCATCTTTGACATCTAAATTTCCGGATTGAAAACGCTTAAACCAAATTTGTGCTACTCTCACAGACACTGCACTAGGTCCATAAATATCGCAAATTTTTTTTCGCGGCTTGCGTTGCATTTTTATCTTTTTTGTAGTAAAATTTTAAAATGTATCGAATTTCTTCATTAGATTCACTCATCTTTACAGTACGAAAAACAAATAAAAATCACATATTTTCCTAATTTGAATTTGGAATTATCTTTTTTAAACTTTAAACTTTGATTGATACCAAAACCAGCCAGATACAAATAGTATAGCCAAAGATATTTTATTACAAGTTCATACATACAATAATGCGAAAAGACTTTTTCCCCAACCTATTATAAAGAAATAGTAGTATCTAGAATCCGATTACTAACACAATAATGTACATTAGATAATGAGCGTCGTTTTGTTTGTTAGAAAAAATATTAAGTGTTTTTTTACCCGTCTAAGAGAAACGGCACTCATCGATTATGCTTTTAGCTGGTTCGATTTAAATGTTTTTTGCGGTGTGAGACTGTTTTTTAAATGGTCTCACAAATAATGTACTAGACAAACGATTTTAAAAATATAGGTACTGTGTTTATTTTACAATTACCTACGTACTCGTTTATCTAAGCATTAATAAAGAGCTAACGCACTTATAGATAACTTTTGCTGAAATATCCGAACAATCAAAAAAAAAAATATCCCTGTGCAGAACAAAATGTATTATTCCGAACTCAACTTCCAAGAAATCCTGAAGTTCAAAGCACTCAATGCTTTCTGATCTAGTTGTATAATTAAGAACCTTGATAAAAAGACCCTCGCTCGTAATCTCAGAAGGTTTTCTTAATTTTCACAAACAAATCTCAGTGTAATACTTTCTAGCTCATTCTTATTTCTTTTCATGGGCATAAAGACCTTTACATCCGAAACCGCGTTTGTATGGTTTAATTATTTTTTATTCCTTTGCAAACTGTAAAGCTTAAAACGCACATTGGACACGCCCTTCGCTGATTGTCGGCGGTGATTGGTTGCTCGGGTTCTTTGTATCACCGCATTGTTTAACCTTGAATTAGCGATTAAACATTTTCTTTTCATACGCGCGGAACGAACTTGCTAGGGCGAGTAAGTACTTTTTAGGGGCTTTTTTGTAGAGCATATTAAATAAAATCATTTTTACAAGCCCGAGACATGTTCTCGGTGATCCTGATGACACAATCAGGAGGAGATTTCAGAGTCATCTACTCTCGACAGAGCAAACACTTCACAGATACATCGACCTCGCCGGCGAGGTGGACGAGTCCTTTCAGTTGCTGCATACACAAGTGTACAATCATGTACCTGGGTGTTTTTCTCCTATCACCACCCTGGAAACTGCCTCAGCCGAGTTTTGCACCTAAGTTGTGCACTTGCGTTAGTTGCCTCATAAAAACTTACTGGGCTGAGCGCCATCTGCGCTCACCAAAAGTTCCGTTAAGCTGCATCGGCCTCACAGTCCAACAGCGAGTTAGTCCTTTAGAGAAAAAAGATAAGCTATTATTTAACTTGCTTAACGTAGATTGCGTAACATTGCAATCGTTGATTTAATGTTTATTCGATTTTTTGTAGGGGTTACTCGATTGGGTTGAATTTTTGATTGTCGGTAAAGTTCTGATGATTCGATTTTATAGGGGAAGTAAGTTTAAGTTATTTAATTTCATTTATTCAAAATAATCGTGATAAAGAAAAGAATAAGAAAGAATAAGTTGAAAAAAAAAATGTTAATTTTAACCACCTATTTTTACTTTATTTATTTTTTAATTCAAATATGGATGTTTGTTTACTTATTTGTGTGTTACTCAGTCACGTCGTAACGGCTAAACCGATTTCGATAAAATTTGTTATGTACGTAGATTATAACTTGGATTAACACATAGGCTACTCTTTATTGATAAACCACACGTGCGAAGCCGCGGGCGGAAGCTAGTGTTTAATACATTTCCTTAATTGAAATAGTCAAAGTAAGAAGCCGGTTTTGCTATCAAATGCTATCATACTGCATTACGTTTAAGATATCTCATAGAAATCTATACTGAATGTCGCTGTGTGTAAACACTAATAATATTAAATATTTCGTTTTCCAAAGAATAATATGAAATACGATAACTTTTGCAATAACAGAATAGAGGGACTGAATGTTTATTATTGACGACGAATATTGGATATTCTTGTTCTGTTTATTTTCGAATACTTTTCCTTCTTAGGGTTTCTATCAATATTGTCTTGGAAAATAAGTGGGTGTGTTGCTTGGCCTTAACATTTGCAAAAGACTACCAAAACACGTTAACAGGAAGTTTGTGACTCATGTAGGTAGGTTATTTAGCCTGCGTAAAATAAATCTCTATCTATTTTGCGAGATAATCTCGAAATAACAAATATATAACAATAAAGAGATTATTCTAAAAAGTGAGGCAGTAATACATTAAAGAAACACATTGTGCGTTATTTGCCCAACATCTCTAATTGATCGAGCGAAGCGAGATCTCCAAATAAACTTGGGCAAATCGGCGTTGTATGTATGTATGTATGTTTGTTTGTTTGTCCGAGGATAACTTTTGAAGCGTTCATCCGATCATCGTGAAATTTGGTACATAGGTAGGTAGCGGTGACACAATTTTCGTGTGACTCAATGAGCTAAAAATGTGTGGTGGTTGTTGAGATATTGGAAGAGATATTAGAGATATAGAGTGTACCACAGGGATCAATTCTGGGACCATTTTTGTTTTTAGTATATATTAATGATCTTCCCCATCTTGTAAGGGACGATCATGAGGTTATATTGTTTGCAGACGACACGTCACTTTTATTTAAATTAAAGCGACGACAAACCGATTTTGACGATGTAAACAATGCAATCTCTAAGGTGGTAAAATGGTTCAATGTAAACAATCTACTTCTAAATGAAAAGAAAACAAAGTGTATTAGATTTATACTACCTAATGTTACACAAGTTAAAGCAGATATAAAAATCAAAGACGAGGAGTTGGCTCGTGTGGCCACCACCGTATTCTTAGGTATAACCCTAGATAATAAGCTTCAATGGGGCCCTCACATTGATGGGTTGTCGAAGAGACTTAGTTCTGCGGCATACGCAGTCAAAAAGATCCGTCTTTTTACAGACGTAGACACAGCTAGACTAGTTTACTTTAGCTACTTCCACAGCATTATGTCATACGGTATACTGCTGTGGGGGAGTGCTGCAGATATAAACACCGTTTTTGTGCTGCAGAAGAGGGCTGTTCGTGCAATTTATAATATGGGCACCAGAGAATCATTACGCAATAAGTTTAAAGAAATAAATATTATGACATTCCCTTGTCAATACATCTATGAAAATCTAATGTATGTTCACAAAAATATTAATTTGTTTAAGAAAAATAGCGATAATCATAATTTTAATACTAGAAATAAAGATAAACTCGCTGTTGCCACTTGTAGACTCCATAAAGTTAGTAAATCGTTTAAAGGGCAAGGTGTACGTTTTTATAACAAAATCCCAAGGGATGTACAAAAATTGACAATTAACAAATTTAAAAAGGTAATTAAACAAAATCTTTATAAAAGAGCCTACTATAAAATATCGGATTATTTAGATGATAGAGAAGCTTGGGATTGAAATTGCTCCAACTCGTTAAATGTTACAATTTAGACGTAATTTATGTTCTGTATTATGTATTGAAAAAGGATCATTAAAAAAAACAACCAGCCTTGTTTCTTGCCTTTTTTTCCTGGCTTGGTCGCGAAGGAACAGGCAGTAAAATTGACGTTTCAAAGTGATCCTTGTGATTTTAATGAATAAAAATATTTGAATTTTTATTTTATTTTTTTAGAAAAAAACTAAAATGGGACTATCCGATCAAATAGCACGTCTAATAAAAGGTATTTGTGAGTAGATTTTGACCCCGTTTTTATTTTTAGTTTTAACCTTGTAGTTTTTAAGTTATTAGCCATAATAAAAACTGAACTTTGACAAAATTCACAGGGTACACCAGTGACCCCACAGTGCTGAAACTTGGAACTTGGTTAGTTACACAAATATAGGCAAAAGTCTGAAATCCAGAATAACTGTAATTTCTACTCCAAAAAAGTAACTAATAAACATGAACTCCCGTTACCTGTAATTTGCATGAAACTGTAGGTCAAGTTAATTGGTTATGCATTTTGTAGCACTATTTTGGTAGTCAAAGATTACAAGTAATATTTTTTTGTTTTTATGGTAGACTCGCGAGATCTCAGTTCGGGGGAATTACTAGTTTCTATAGAAACTAAAAGGGTTCGTTCTATAAAAGATTTTAGGATGCAGTATCACTAAGTTTACGTCATCATCATTATAATCAGCAATCTTAAATAAATCTCTTTGAAACGTCAAATCAATATCCACTGGTCTCCACTTTAGAATCTTTTGCCCCAACAGCTGTCAGTTCTTCGAGCTGTGTGCCCCGAAGTTAAGTTTCGATCAAAGTTAAATATTTTTATTCATTAAAATCACAAGGATCACTTTTAAATGCCAATTTCACTGCATGTTCCTTCGCAACCAAGCCAGGAAACAAGAAAGAAAGGCAAGAAACAAAGTTGTTTTTTTAATGATCCTTTTACAATACATAATACAGAAAATAAATTACGTCTAAATTGTAACATTTTGAACGAGTTGGAGCAATTTCAATCCCAAGCTTCTCTATCATCTAAATAATCCGATATTTTATAGTAGGCTTTTTTATAAAGATTTAGTTTAATTACGTTTTTAAATTTATTAATTGTCAATTTTTGTACATCCCTTGGGAGTTTGTTATAAAAGCGTACACCTTGCCCTTTAAACGATTTACTAACTTTATGGAGTCTACAAGTGGCAACAGCGAGTTTAAACATAACATGACAGTTGAGAACAAAGAACTTATCCAAATATCCAACAGGAAAATACCATCCCATTCAAAGTGAAGTAGCGAATAAACTTGGGACAATTAAGTCCCGTACATCGCGTGTCGCACGCATGTGGGTTACTTGGAAAATAATACTGTCATAACGTGGATAAACTATTTCCGATTATTTATAATCAAATCTTTCCTGTAACTCTGGAAAAAGGTTACGGGTTGAAATTTTAATAAAGGGGCCGTGTTTAGAACATGTTTCTTTCTGCAAAGGCAAGAGATTTTATAGTTTTATTAGCCTCAGCCTCCGGCTTGGCATTCGTAGATTGATAATGAAACGTATTGTATGCCTCAATCCAGGTCATAATCCTTACTCAATTTCTTCAATAGGTTCTGCCGTTATGACATACATGGGTAACAAACAAACACACTTTCGCATTTATCATATTTGTATGATTTTTCATGCTACCCAAAATTTAGTTTTACTCAGTTGCACTCGTAGCTCTTGCTAAAAAGACATACAAATAATACAAAATGGACACTAAATTTTTTGTAAATAGAGCAAAATTGTGTTTTTGATATTATATTTCAGTAGCTTCCACACGTAAGTACAATAAACAGTAGCCTATAACTTCTTCTAATATATAAAATTTCCATGTCACAATGTTAGTTACCGTACTCCTCCGAAACGGCTCGACCGATTTTCATGAAATTTTGTACGCATATCGGGTAGGTCTGAGAATCGGTCAACGTCTATTTTTCATACCCCTAAATGTTAAGGGTGGTCAAACCCTTAATTTTATTTATTATTTTTGAGACAAAAGTTTTTGTTTTTATATTTTTATGATACAGCATTCACAAATACATACAAGTCTAAATTTTCACCCTTCTACCACCAACCCCTATCTCAGCTTAGCAACACAAAATTTATTGATTCTAGGGCGGTACGAAGTCTGCGGGGTCAGCTAGTGTCTCCGTATAATTATCAATCTATATACTAAATATCATCGAAATCGGTCCAGCTGTTTAGTCGTAAAAACGTAACAAACATACAGATAGACAGTGAGACAGAGTTACTTTCAAATTTAAAATATATACAATGGATGTAATGGATGTTCAAGTAGGTATCTACTCAAACATACTGATTAAAATCAATGGACAATTTACGAGTAAAACAAGTAAGAAAACTCTTTAGACAAGTTTAATTTAATTAAACTTTTTTGTGCATTTTAAAGGCCATACCGGTAAGTCGCTCAATTTATCTGCCTTACTTAAAGAAAGGAATGCTCTTTTTACTGCCTCTCAAGAATGCGAAAGGAATTCAACTTTTTAATGATAGCTTGAGCTTGATCTACACTTATTGTTCAAAGATACTTTAAAAGTTAAAAATTCTCCTAATTGTCTGTTTTTTTTTTATCTCGAATATAACTTTGTTTGATCACAATCTCACCTGATGGTAAGCGATGATGTGGTCTAAGATTAAATACGAAGATCTAAAAGACACCTATTCACTCTTACCTTATAGAGGCCTTTAAGAGAAATATTCAGAAGGATGTATGTTATAACGAATTTATATTTTTATATAACATGGAGATGGAACAAGCAATGCCCACCTGATGTAAAGTGATAACCATCGCCTATAGCAAAGCACAAAAGTAAAAACGAATTTCAACAAGTTTTAGAATTTTCTGGTCCGCCTTTATATCAGCTGTTATATGAATGCGCACGATGTGAAGGAGGACAGCTCATGATCGTGAATTATGGAAGACTCTGGGGGAGGCTTATGCTGAAAAGCAAAACAATCTTGAGAACCAATGTCTAATTTAGATTATTTGAACAATTGTAAAACTAGTAGTAAGTTTGATAATAAAGGCTATTTGAAATTAAAATTGAAATATGAATGCATGTCTGACTACGTATGACTTAGGACTTATAAATAATATAAAATAAAATAATAAATAAACATTACTGGACATTTCACACAGCGCTATCTAGCCCCAAACTAAGCAGAACTTGTACTATGGGAACCAGATAACTGATAGAATACTTATATACTTTTTTTTTGTAAATGCTTACTTATAATATATAGAAAAACATCCAGACCCGAAACAAATATATGTAGATCATACAAACATTTGTTCTGCAGCGGGAATCGAACCCGCTACCTCCTGCGTCTCAGCCGGCTGTTCGCCCTCTGCGCCACGGAGGTCGTCAACGTCACTTAAACGTACAAGATGTGATTTGGGTGTTTGCACCAAAAACTGTTTCCTCAAAACAGCTGATTCTTCTATGAAGAATATCGAATATAAAAACAAAAGTCGTGAAACAAACACTGCTCTCGTAAATGAGGTTAATGACTGCTATTCGGGTTATTACATACTATGAAGTACCCTGTATTATATTTTTAATCAGTATCGTATTATCTGTACAGTGGTTTAAATAGATACTAACCAAGACTACCTACCTATACTAAAACCACGTCTAGTTGGCTTATGTAAATGTTTAGTTTGTTGAAACTTGAAGCACACAGTAATCAAAACTACCTTAAATTAACCAAAACATCTGCTACAGTGGTTTACTAGTAAGATGCCAAATAAGTCTCGTAAGTACAATGCCAGGTCAAACCTTCCGATAAAAAGCTTGATTCGCCACGGTCGGATATCTCTTTAAATTTAGAGTTACTTGGTATCACGACTGAATGACCGAACAACTGTGGAAAGACAGGAACCACCATCCACCTGATTTCATCAACAGAAACAGTTATCACTTGGGCACGACCTGCCGTGGTCTGGAAGTCCTTAAATAAGCTTCACTGTAACCGCCGTACGATTGTGGAACGATTTGCCCTTCTCTATAAGAACATCCAAGACTATTAGTAATTTTAAAACAAAAGTACACATCCATTATCTGTCCCTGCGTAAATAAGCTTCACTGTAACAGCCGTACGATTGTGGAACGATTTGCCCTTCTCTGTAAGAACATCCAAGTCTATTAGTAATTTTAAAACAAAAGTACACATCCATTATCTGTCCCTGCGTTGAAGTTGTAACTGCTTGTTAATTCATCATAACCATTTTTATAGTCGCTTATTTTATTATAATTAAATTTGTGTTATTATTAGTATGTTAGGTTTGTAGTATGTAGGTATGTTTTTAATTTTATATAGATGCACCGCCGTCATGTGATATGTTATAATCCTATCCATACTAAGGTTGTCTGGAAGATATCGCTTTTGGCGATAAGACCGCCCATTGTACTAAATCTGTTTGTAAAAATTATGTTCTGTATTTTACTTTGGTGTACAATAAAGAGTTATCTTATCTTATCTTATCTTCGCTCACAGGTTGGCAGCTGTAGGCTTAATATTTGCAAATGAGGAATCAGGGACCCTAAAACGCAGTGACTGTGATTAGCATGCGTGGTCATGTCATCACATCAGCGTTGGATGCACAACATCCAACATTATGCTGAGCTGAACGCCATTTTGGTACGCAGACACATGAGTCTAACTGTCTTAATGGATTCAACTGTTCCTTAATATTGTTTTATGTATCATTTTGTGTGCCAAATAAATGATTATTCTATTCTATTCTTTCTTCTATTCTACTTACTACCGTGCCGTTTGTACTCGAACACTTGCAGTTAGCACAAGTAAGGAGTGGAACATACTTTCGGCGTATGTTTTTCCGAACCACTATAATCTTGGAGTATCAAGTACAAAGAGAATAGGTTATTTCTACGCAAGCGTACTCCGTCTTCGATCATACTGTTATGCCGAGGCTGTTACACAATAGGTGATAGTCGAAATTTCTCGATGGCTCTCGGCTTACCTGCTGTGTCACGGAATACGTAATACTTGGTATGGAATATACCTGCATGCTGCGTTTTCACCTGCAGTTGCGCAGAATGGAGAGTGGTCATTCTGTCGAAACACCGACCCTTTCCTGGAACGATCGAGATCGTTCTAGTGTAGTGAATTGTGCGCGATATAAATAGGCCGGACAGTTAGTCTGGATTAAGCTATACGTGCGAACATTTCGGTGACTTTAGGTGGTGCAACAGTGGTTTGAATTAGTGTGTTGTGATTACGTGTGACCAAGTTCGTGTATTCATCGTTCTAGTGTTAAATAAAAGTGTTATTTTGGTTGGATCGATTCCCATTATTTTATCGCGAACCCTCAGCTCGTAACAATACCATCACTTACCATCAGGTGAGGTAGTGGTCAAGCGCTTGGCTATCATAATAAAATTAAAAAAAACTTGCACGATGGAGGAAATAATAACCGCCTCACCTGATGCTATTGTTGTGGTAAAAAACCACTCTGTCATAATATAAAATTGTAAAATAAGTACGTTAACTAATGCTCTAATTCTCGTTATACTTTAGTCTGTAGACTTTCAATCTGTAGAAGCAACATCACCTTTAAATTTTTTATTATTGTTGTTTGTTAGAGCTTAGATTGAAACTTGGATCTGACTAGATTTATTTACAGGATTTAGCCTTCAGAAAATACGACCAACATAATATATCACTGACAGAAGCTTTAGTTTGGCCATCCATAAGTGCTCTGTGGGAACTACCCTCAATGCTATTGAAAAGACGCGTGGAACTGTGGCAGAGCCAGACACGTGAAGCTTTCACACATAACATGGCATGTAAATGGTAAATATTAGTCCGGTATCCATCACAAAAGTACTTAATCTATCTCTATCACGCACGGAAGTGCTATCAACGAGTAATAAATTAATAATACACGCCTCACGTTTCTTGATGTTGTGTCGTAAAACTTTGTGAAATGATATAACTGTCTTTGGTCGTTAGGAGACAAGAGTCATGCATAAGATAATCGATGTATTCTCTGAATGTATTTGCTTTAATTGCGTATAGACCGTTTAATATTGCATCGTACTGATCTTATTTTGACAGAACTAGCTTAAAACTTGTGGAAGACCTTCAATGCTTCTCCACAGTTAATCTACTTGAGAAGAGTTTTTTTAAAAGCTCAGCTTTTTGTAATTTAGTAACTCACCTTGCAAGTTTAGGGAACAGTTAAAAATAATATGGGTTAAGTTTTTGTCAAAGCACCTCAAGAAATTGCAAAATATAAAAAAACTGGTAGTGCACATTTACGCTTATTGGTTCATTCAAATATTTGGGCAGAGTCATTTTGATTCTATACGGTTGCGGGCATTATCCAGGTGGGTCCTTAATTTTTAACAAACTTAACCATTGAATATTAACTAATCACTGAATGTTCGACCGTTAAGTCTGATGTAGTGTGAGTAGACCCATAAAGTTGCATGAAACAAAAACACATTAAAATCGACAAGGTAACAGTATAATCCAAGCAGTATTGCTTTGTTCTGATGGTATCGCTTTATCTATCTGCTTTCAAAATATCATTTGAATATCAATTCTTTATCTGAATATCTATCAAATCTGCATACAAAGCCATGCAAAAATGTTGGCTCATTCTTTGCAAATGTTTTGAATGCTCTTCATCTGTTATTTTATTATGATTATAATACTGTTTTATATTTCGCTAAGTGCCTATTTCACGACCTCTGAGTAACTTTAGTTGACGGATAAAAATCATTCTCTGTTTATCTGTTTTCATGTCAAAACAAAATACGTATAAATTGTTTGCCCGTTGGATAACTTTACTCAGAGATAGTGAAATAAGCACTTAATAGTTATATTTTTATAGTGATAACCGAACACATACGGAAAATTTCAAGATTTAGAAAAGCATTTCAAAAATTTTCAAGCCTAGACGGGACTTGAACCCGCATCCTTCCTCTTGATACGAGAATGCACTACCAATTGTGCTACTGGGCTCTGTCACGTCAGGTTCAAAGTTCATAAGTGAGATTGTTCATATTACGGATAAAGCGCCGTTAGCTCCATCTACAGAAAAACTTATACAGTTTTTGACCTACTCAATGTAACATAAGTTCGTCTGTATTCATGATAGAGGCCCTTTTGGCGGCCAATGCACACTGACACGGTTGATGCAAATTTGCGCCCTAACTACCTGGTAATAAACCCAATATTGACTTTACTAACCCATTAAAAGCAAAGTTAGTACAATTATTAAGCCCTAAAATAACAAGACAACAGCGTTCCGTGACCTAACAAAATAAATTCTCGTTCCTCAGCGGAATCATTGCAATTACTCGAACCAATGAACGCAAATCGATTCAATGCTTTACGATGCCCGCTTGTTGTTGAAAATCCTACTTTATGAACGGTATATTTTCATAAAGCTGAATATACATGTGGCTACATTTGTGGTTCAATCGTGTGATGCGTAAGATGTCGCGCAATGTCGCCAAATTATTTAAAAAATAATCAAGCAACACATCTCAGATCTGATAAAGTGGTGTAAAAAAACTATGACAAGATAACGTAATCCTCTTCATCCCAAGAAAGAGATCGCTTCTAAGCGGTAAGACCGCCCATTATACTATTTGCTTTGTGTTTTATACTTTGTTGGTGATCTTTTTTTATTGTGGACTACAAATAGTGTTTTCATTCGTTTCATACAATATAAATACATTTTTGTCAAAAAGATATTGAAATTTTATATGAAACTGCTGATTTTCGCGCTGACATGATCGGTTCCGTATAGAAAATTGTTTATATTATATACTACTCTGCTCTCACTCCTTTTATAACATTTTGAGACGTAAAGTTTGGAGTTATTTAGGTACACATCTAAATAGTGTATCTATATATATAGCAACTTTTGTTTAGCAACTTTCTTTGCTCGTCATTATGTTAATGACGTTGCACAACGTTACATTGCGCATCAAGTTGAGTCCCGGCCTAAACCGCTACAAAAAAGACTGTCTGTCGTCGGATAATGAGATCGACGGGCAACGTGAATAATGGGTAATTTGTTTAGAATAAAAAAACCTGCAAATGGGCTCAAGGCGTATAATAAAACGGAGATATAGCCCGGGTGGGTCGGATCGAGAAATGAATTTAGATTACAGGTTAACGCCGACTAAGTGTGGGTTCTCCCTGTACTTGAAAAAACTCAGTAAAAAACTGTTCTTGTATTCTGAGCGGATGGCTCTTTGGGCATTGTAAAGGTTAACAAAGTAGCGTACCATTGCCGTGATATTGCATATACAGCAGCCAAAGATTTAATAGTAATTTTGGTAAACCTTTGCAACAATATCTAATTAACTGCACATTGAACATTTATGTTGTATTTTTAGGTTTAAATTATAAGTATCTTGTTTTTAGGTTTTGTTATTTTCAATAAAGATTTCACCTCTAGCTAATAAGTTACAGTGTAAAATATTTCATTTAATTTCAGTACATTTATTTTCCACTGTAGGTACATTATATAAACAATAAGTTTTTTTTTAAATAAATTATAGGCTAGCGTTTGAGCACTATCTCGCCTGATGGTAAGCGATGATGCAGTCACGATGGTACACGCTTGCCTAGAAGAAACCTATTCACTCGTGAATTGAAGATCCCTAGGTTGTAGTTATCAGGAAACACAGACTCAGGTAAGGAGTTCCACTCCTTGGCGGTGCGCATACGCAAGTTACGTCATATTTAGAATTTATCAATAACAATTATAATAAAATGAATATTATAGTCGCTCAAACAGTCAGGTATCGAGACTAATTAAGTTAATATATCAAAGAATATCAACTTAAAATAATAAAAATAAATAAAACACAGAACAAAACAATGTCAAATAAGTCTATAAATAAATAAATAATAAATATCTCTTGACATTTTACACAGCGCTATCTAGCCCCAAACTAAGCAGAGCTTGTACTATGAGAACCAGATAACTGATAGAATACTTACATACTTTTTTTTTAAATACATACTTATAATATATGGAAAAACACCCAGACATGGAACTCTGTAGATCATGCAAACATTTGTTCCGCGGCGGGAATCGAACCCGCTACCTGCTGCGTCTCAGCCGGATTTACGACCACTGCGCCACGGAGGCAGTCTATCAATCAATGTCAACACTAAATCATAAAGAATGTTTTCATGTCAAAAAAAATGATATTCGAAAATCAATACTATATATTATAATAATGAATTATAATAATTGCAAAATGTCTAAAATCTATAATTTAAAGAAAATAATTGTCAAAATAAAATGATATAAATTACAGTGTTCACAAATTTATAAGTTACAAATTGTGGCTGTAATCATATAAGTAAACGTGAACTTTCTCTATAATTACTGTTCTGTCCAAAGACAGTCAAATTATCATGTATGAAATTTTTAGTTTTAGTCTTATCTATCCCATTGCTTTTGGTTGTAACAATCCCGAGAGTTATAAGTGTATGTGACATGTGTGTGTGTGTCGCGCCAAGGTCAATCGTTAAAGGTGAATAACTGGATATGAAAAACACATAGTAACGGATGGCAGGGCTCTTGAGTTTGACGTGAGGACGAACCATTTTAGCCAACGACATTCTACCGCTTATTATGAATGTTTTTCTTTCACAAAAACCCTGAGTATTTTTAAGTTCGTAACTGTTTTATGTTTTTATAGCCATCGGAGTACCGGTATGAGAAAAGTTTTTTTAGTTACAAGGCTTCGGTTTCAACTTTGAAAATGGCATAGCTTGGCTTGTAAAAAATTAATTTTAGTTTTTATGGTTTAAAATCATGGCCTGTCACGAAACCTGACTAGGTTTTGTAATTTTAACGATGTTAAAGCCCATACAAATGGAAACCCCTTATTCGGAAGAGTGTATTTGTTATAGCATTGCCTCTTGTCTCATATGTCATCCATAAGATGTTCATTGCGAAACATAGGCTTCCTCCATATATTCCAGAGCAACCGACCTGGTACTGCCTGCACCCAATGTATGTATATAGTGTACTTTGTATATACGAGGCATGCCTTTTAAGTTTTGTCGTTTGAAGAAAAAAACACATCTAGAACCTTATAGTACTTTTTATTGTTTTTCAAAGTATTCACAACGTAGCTTAAAACACTTTTCCATTCGCTCAAACCAGTTATTATAACATTTATTCCACTCTAAAGTGGGGTGTTCAAAATGGCTGTCTTGAAAGCGTCGACTGCTTCTTCACCGGACTGGAACCTTTGACCACGAAGACTTTTCTTAATTTTAGGAAATGTAAAGAAATCGTTAGGGCTTAGGTCAGGACTGTATGGAGGATGGTCAAGAATTTCTACTTTTTCCTGCTTCAAATACTCAATCGTTTGACGAGCGCTGTGTGAGCTTGCGTTGTCGTGGTGCAGGATGATGCGTCGCTTTGAGTTAGATTTTCGAAGTTCGGCGATGACTTGTGGTAAACAAACTGTAGTATACCACTCTGCGTTAACCGTTCTACGACCTTCAAGTGCAATAGTCGCAACATGGCCGGTTTTTCCAACGAACGTGGCCACCATCTTCTTTGAAGTGCTTCGAGAACGAACAACTTTAGTCGGCTTTGGCTCGTCTTGAAAGACCCAGATTGTAGATTGTTGTTTGGTATCAGGATCGTAGGCATAGATCCAAGATTCGTCACCACTTATGATGTCGTAGACGTGATTTGACTCCCCTCGGTTGAACCTTTGCAGAGTTTTCTTACACCATCTGACGCGGGCCGCCTTGTGATCGTCGGAAAGCAGATGCGGTATCCAACGGCAAACTAGCTTTCTCACACCAAGCGCTTCATGCAAGATCTTCTGAATGGTTGTCCCTGAGATGCCTAATAGAGCCTCTATCTCTCGATACGTCACATGACGATCTTCGAGAATTAGTTGTCTCACAGCAATGATGTTATCTTCAGTGAAGGCGGATTTTGGGCGTCCTTCGCGAAATCTGTCACTAACACTAGTATGTCCACGCTGGAATTCTAAATACCAGCGTTCGACAGTCCGCAGACATGGGGCTACATCACTGAATACAGATGTTAGCTCTTCTAAATACTGAAGCCGTGTCAGGCCTCTTCTAAAGTTGTAGAAAATTATTGCACGAACATTTTCCTTAGAAAGATTCATTTTCGTACGTGACCTGACAGATTCAAATCGAAACTGTGACTAAACAATAGCATTAATCCTAATACTTTCAACTGTTTTGAGATTCAAAATGTAAACACATTCGAATATAGAACAGTTCCAAATTCAAAATTGCCGGAAAATATGGAAACGACAGAACTTAAAAGGCATGCCTCGTACTAGGGGGGTCATCCTACACTGCACTTTCCAGTCTTCTTCTTCTTAGCGTGTCAAGAGTTCTACGTTTCCATTTATAATATGTTGGACAGGTGTTTGGCCACAGCAATGGCACCAGGCGAGGCAGCCATTAGGTCCTCCATCGTGCATGTGTTCGGACATAAAGGGCACATTAGCAAGTGCTGCATTGACTGCATGGGATCACCGCAGTCGCACTGCGTCAAGTTAGGGTCCCTGAATCCCCATTTGCACATATTAAGTCTGCAGCGGCCAACCTGGGTGCGGAGCCGGTTTAAGGACTTCCAGACTGGCCACTGCAGATCATGCCCGGGTGGTAACTGTTCCTGTGGGGTGGTAAAATCAGGCGGTGGAGAATTTCTTTTTATCTACAGAGTGCGTCTAGTAGCAGCCGGGTCATCGCTCGTGGCCCTTGTTAAGCGTTGAAAGCTCTTTCGATTTTTAAGGCGGCCTTGCGGGATGTTATGGTCATATAAGGGGTGTCGATAATCATGCTCTTGTTTGTGCTTTTCAATAGAGCAAGCCACATCTCGTCGCACTCCAGGGGGTGATATGCCTGCCAAAGGGTATATCAGGTTTAGAGGGGTTGGCTTCAGTTTCCAGTGCGTGGTAAGGTATCCCTTCGAGAACCTTTCTGCCCGAATGGCCGTCAGTTCTTCGAGCCGTGTGCCCCGCCCACTGCCACTTCAGCTTGCCTTGCCTCTAGTCTGCTATCTAGAAACGCTTGGCTTTGACATTTTGTTTTTTCGTTTCATTGGCCCATCGTAATAAATACCTTTGCCATCAGATTAACAAACAGAAAATAATAGCTTAGTATAGGAACTTATAACATAGCTAGACGGTTTTATAATTATCGTTAATTTTAGGCTCAACATGTCTTGGATGTGAGATCGGTCGTAGGCCGCGGACGCCAGTTTAAAAGCAGGTCCTTAAAGTGAAATTAATACATTTTAATTGCATAAAAGTACAGGTTGCCGCCGGCTTTAAGTGGTTACAACCGTGCAGACACAGATTAATGAGAACAGCTGGTTGACTATATAAACTACTTTTCAAATAAACGACAGTTATTGCACTATATTAAAGTTGCTTGCTTGAGACACCTGGTGATTGCACCTGATTTGGTTTAGGACGTCGTAATTTATATAAACACAGCTCTGGATCGCAAAATCTGGAAGGAATGGGGGAGGCCTTTTTCCAGCAAGTAAACACCAATGGCTGATAAGAATAATAAAACCCAGGGCGTTGCGATGGATAAAAGATTTAACAATTTTTACGATAAATATGTTCATTGCGACTAAATCTTTTAACGTTAATGATTTTTTCACTATCTACCATATGGTGTCTGCGGTTTTTGTAAATTGACAATTACTTTCTTCAGCGTGTCAATAATTCTAGTTTATTGATGCCAAGTCACCATAGATCTTAATTGATAGGTGTATGGCCACATTATTGTAAAAACTCACGAATCATGTTACCTAAATAAGTAAGTGATCCTGCTGTTGTAATTTCAAGCTGTTATCGTGTTTATGGACCGAGTTGAACATTGAATGGATATTCCAGTTAAGATGATAGATGCTGAACAAATTATGATTTATAATGGAATTAAAGTTTTGGATCATGATGAAGTAGCCGGATAATTGGGATATGAGGTCATGTTGTGAGTTATTGAAATCAAAGTATAGAGTTGAAAATAAACGAAAATAACGTGGATGATGTGATTAATCTTGAATTTGAATTGGCCTATATTTTTTGTTCTTGCTTTAATCTATCTTTATGGGCCATAGAATAAGTTCACTACTGCTATGCTGTAACTGTTTTATTGTTGCCTGAATTAAATAACTTATTACTATTATTATTAATTAATTACTTACTTAATTAATAACGCTTATTAATTATTTAATAATATATTTTTTTAATTAGTTAGAGACTGGAGTTAGATTGAAATACATTTATATTTTTCCATGTTCATGTTTTGACGGCCGCCTCAGTCTGAAACCGACTAGAGACGACGATTGATTTGACTGGCATTCAAAATCGATACCATAAAAAATAGAAATCATCCTTACTGGCGCGATATCTTTACCAAATGTCCAATGTCCATACCACCGAACAAATATACTGGACACAAACGGAAGCACGCAACAGCAAGCCAACGGAACCAATGGCCCAATGGACACCCATCTTCACAAGCACTACCCATTTATCTAAGTCGACCTACCTAACCATTGATTGGATTCGTTGATTGCTTTAAAAATTAAAGTAGGTACCTATAAAAGCTCCTGCTACAAACCCAGTCAATCGCATAAAAGTTAACAGACTCCCAATAATGGTCACATCGATATAAAGAGACTACACGACATAAAACAAGACTTACAAGCTTTTAACTTGGCTGACGATTCTCGTCGTAAAGAAGTTGAAAGAAATAAAGGTATGTCCTCAGAGTGTTTATGCACTTGAAGCGGGGCGATCGAAACTCTTTAGAGAGAGATAGCGGTCGTGCCGCTCTGTAGATAAGCAGACGGAGAACTGATGAACACGTGAAAATAAAGTAATGTTAGGGGTGGCGAGATATGAGAAATTTATGGAGTAACAAGCTTCCGCCCACGTCTTTGCACGCGTAGTTTTACATGGATTTGTAATATTTTATAGAATGTATAATCAAAACAATGAAATAGATGATAACATTTTCTATCTTTTCCTTATGATAAGCTGAAACAGAGAATCAAATATTTTTTTCGCTGGACGTTTCGCACAGCGCTATCTAGCCCCAAACTAAGCAGAGCTTGTACTATGGGAACCAGATATCTGATAGAATACTTATATACTTTTTTTTTTGTAAATACATACTTATAATTAATAGAAAAACACCCAGACACGGAACAAATATCTGTAGATCATGCAAACATTTGTACCGCGGCGGGAAACGAACCCAACGCTACCTCCTGCGTCTCAGCCGACTATACGCCCACTGCGGCACGGAGGCAGTCTAATATATCTGATATATAATATAATATACATGAGCGAATGAAAACGTGAAAGCTTTTAACGTACATTAATATTTAATCATCCAAAGCACAAGTTAGTTATTTCACTTTCCACTTAAATAAGAGCAGACTTTCCGCTGCAACTTGTCCGCTAGATAAACATTATTCCTAAGAGATCAACTTGAAGTGGCTTCGCTCTGTATATCAGAACCGGTTATACGAGAAGAATAGTTTCCAGTGTGAACTCTTTACAGTCTTCCCTAAAGGGTATGAAACGACGCCCTTCAGACGTTGGGATAAAGTTCATTTTAGCTTGTATTTATTTGTTACAATGTACCTACGTTTATTAAACATCTATAGTTACGGTGAGATGGTTCATGCCCGTGACTAAATATGTGCCCACGCGCATCACAACTTGTGCCTTTGAATAATATCTTTCCCGAGCCTCCATTTTCGGAAGCGTAATTTCGTAATTACATTTGAACGCACGGTTTATTCAGACGCCACATAATGCGATTATAATTGAGTTTTGATCATGTTTTGAATCGAAACCGCTTGCGGTTCGTGAAACTGGATGCGGTGACGGGTTTGCTAGATAAGGTGAAACGGACACCTTTCGGCTTTTTCGAATATTAAATTTAATATAAACATATAAGCAAAATTAATATAAAAAAGGAATAAATAAACATGGAAGAATGCTAATCTCATTATCAATAATCAAGCAGGTTCTTTAAATTAGATTGAATTAGTTCGAAAATTTCGTCTATAATTATGTTAATTCACAGTGCCAACATAGCCTCATTAATAGTAATTGTACATGTATTTAGGTAGTTTTCTGTTTGTAACCTTTTTAATTTGTTGTATAATAAAAACATACAAAACACATCATGAATTTGTTAAATTGGTAAACAGTAAACAATATAGCAAGCATCGTGGATTCGCGGGTCGAGGATGAGGCTGGTATGGGACCGTGGCGAATGGCCACACACAACAGTGGTTGAAATTGGGCTATGGATGATGATGATGGAAACATAAACTATCATCAAAAAAGAGTTTAAGACCACTTTTTAAGTATATTACTTCTCTATACATATCTTATAAGTACCAAAGTAACTTTTAATAAACTAGTGGTTCGCCCCGAACTGAGTACGCGCGAGTCTACCATAAAAACAAAAAAAATACTATTCGTAACCTTTGACGATCAAAATAGTGACATGAAACAAAAACCAACTAACTTGACCTACAGTTTCATTTAAATTACAGGTAACGGGAGTTCATGTTATTTGGTTACCCTTTTTTGGGGTACAAATTGCAGTCATTCTAGATTTCAGACTTTTGCCTATATTTGTGATACATAAGTTACAGGCATACCAAATTACAGCACTGTGGGGTCACTGGTGTACCCTGTGAATTTTGTCAAAGTTTAGTTTTTATTATCGCTAATAATAATAACACAAAAACTACAAAAACTTTACTAAAAGTAAAAACGGGGTCGAAATGTACTAATGAAGACCTTTCATTTGTCGTCTCATTTGACCTAATAGTCTCATTTTAATTTTTTTTTACCCCTCTTGGACCCCAATATCTCAACAACCCCCCCAATTTTTAGCTCATTGAGTCACACCAAAATTATGCTATCATTACCTAAATATTTAGCAAATTTCTCGATGATCGGATAAACGCTTCGAAAGTTATCCTCGGACAAACAAACACATACATACAACGCCGATTTGCCCAAGTTGATTAGGAGATCTCGCTTCGCTCGATCAATAAACAAGCTAACCAGTCTTTTTCCGTTTCAGGTAATTATTGAATTCATCCACTTCATCATGGAATCAGTGAGTTACAACCCACTTTCATCAGTAATAAACTGTCGAAGACAGGCCTTCATTTATGAATCAGCCGCAAATAGCAAGCCTATAATCTGCAGAGGCCTAGATTGGATTCACTTTGATCCGACGATCGAAAAACCTGCTCATAGACTCGTATTAAACTTTGTTGTCTTTGACATTCATTAGTTTCACAAAAATACTGCTCCGGTAAAAAGAACAAAAAGCTCGTTAAAATCACTCGGTGTTCGACCCTGGATAACAGTTATCTTTTTGGTGTGAATGTAAGGAATTATACTTATACTAATATGAAGGTTGTAGACGACGTACCTCGCGAACCTGCAATATAAACATACGCAGATATATATACGTATGATTTAAAATATCTATCAGTTTTATAAAGTAGGTACATGTAAAAAACTTACCTCTATTTGTATAAAGCAAGATCTACCCTCCATTGCGCGCAGACGGGACATCAGTTGGCAGTTGAACCGATACGTAAAAACACGCTTGTCTCCGCGCATCATTCGGAATTTCTTAATTTAATATCTAAAAGTGGTTTTAATAAATGATTTATACACACTCCACGCCCCTATCCGCTACAAAGATATTATTTTGTTATCATCTGCATTAAGTTCTAGAAAATTGGGTTAGTTAACCATATAGCCAACTCTCATGGCTCCATATTAGAGTTCAAATGCGGAAAAGGGTGTCCACTAACATGGTAAAAATACAATAAATAATAAAAATACAACATGCGACATGAAAATTTCCCATGGAAATGCTACCACCATACCTATTTCAACCGCCAATCAGCATTGCTGTGTTTCGGTTTGAAGGGTATGGTTGCCGGTGAATTTACAGGCACATGAGGCTTTACACCTGTATGCCTCAAGTTGATGGACGCAGGGAAGTGCATCGTAGGGCACATTTCTAAGGGGCGTGACCTACGAGGCAAACTTTGTTATAGGCGATGGTTACCACTTAACATCAGGTGGGCCATAGGCTTGTGCCATCTCCATAGTATAAAAAAAAATAAAAAATGCAATATTTCCTTTATCACGTTCCGGTTTTATCACATAGTTTCCGTGATAGGCTCTGTGAAACCACTTTTTTATAAAAAAAACCGGACAGTGCGAGTCTGGCTTGCGCAACGAGGGTTCCGTAAAAATATTTTATATATGTGATATAACTACAAATTAACGATTTTCGGATTGTTTTTACTTGTGTTGTTAGTTTTCTGCCAAATTATATGATTCTAGGCCAACGGGAAGTATCCTATAGGTTTTGATGTGCGAGCAATATATGCGGCAACAATAACCGTATTTTTTGACTTAGAAGCTTGATTTTTTTTACAGCTTCAAGGGATGGTAGACAAGTGGTTGGTAGATAGTTCAAGGGTATATTCAAGGTATTTGATATTAATTTCAACTTGATACCTGCAGGCGTTCTTGAGAAAAGGGGTCTTGAAAGACGGACTAACGGACAGATTGACATACAACAACTGTATGACTATAACATTTGCACTACCCCTGGTAACGTCCAACTACGATTTGATCTGCAATGCATTGTATTGAGATCGTCACACTCGACATACATTTCCGAAGAAACTATTTACCATTTTTTTGTTAATTCTCTTTTGTGGCTTTTGTATCACTACGGCCATTGAGACCTATTGTGATCGCCACTTGTGTATAAGCCGCCCTAGTTCATGGGGGGTGCTCATAGTTCACCACTAAGCCCTACAGCTGTTAAAAACTGTAGGATATTCTTAGGGGTGATAGCTGTTAGCTGCTCCGGGCTGAGGATGTGTTTGCCCAGATGAATGCTACGTTTGCACACTCGCCTAACATGTGTAGAGCCGATTCTACCGCCTCATTACAGAATCTGCAGATTTGTGTATAGCATAGCCCTAGCTGGAACATGTGCTTGTTAACAGTTGACTATATCTCAGCCCAAACTCGAATTTCACCCCCGCTTCTCCGCGCGCCGCTGCACGTCCTATCTTGCCGTGGTTCTTATGTTTGCCGGTTTTATCATCATTCAGTCCCTTCATTTTTTTGTTGTGCTTATTTCTCATTACTGCGTCTTTACAAAAACCAACTTAATATATAAATTCTACCTAAGCATTACGTCATCGTTTGGAGCGACAAGCGACACGAGTACCTCGTCTGAAAGCAGAGGCCAGACTAAATCACGGACCGGGCGTCCGAAGCGATGGTTTCGTTCGTGCAAAAGTTAGGTATTTTCATTTTATGGTAAAATTAAAAAGTATTTTGAAAATTTATAACACTGGTGTACTTATTTATGTCGTGTAGGATTACTGTACAAAGTTTCAAGATCTAAATTGAAGTATTCATCGGATATGAACGGTTTTAAGATAAATTTGGAGTCATCTTTGGATTTTTTTTCTATAGAGAAAATATTACGGAATCGTGTTTTCACAACACAGGTGTTCTAGAACGTATCCTTAACTAAAACATAATATATATGAATTACAAATTGAAAGCACAATGTTTCTCAATAAGCAATTTATCGTATCCCCAGGTATAGTGCGCCCTTAAGTTGACAGTGTCCAGTGTGTATTAAACGTTACACAAGTGCCGAGCCTTATGACAAGGTATCTTCTAAAATTTAATTCGGTAAGTGCCTGCGGCCCAATGTATCATAGATCGAATCTCCTTTGATTGGAGGTCGCGGGACTCGTGAGGTCAATTTTGATATATTTGTACAATCTTGATCTTAATATTGTGATCTCGTGATGTGAGTTGATCTTATGAGACAAGCTATGGACTCAACAAGTTCAAATATTTAGTTTTATCTCTCTTTTATTTTTTCTATCTCACTTACGCACCGTGCAGTAAGGTGATTCAGTTGAATCGTTAAGCATATTTTCCATTCATTACAGACAGGTCTAAGGTGCTGTGAAATATAAATTTTATCCCGAAAGGTGATTTTACTAATGAAAATGACAACTTTTTCATCGAGCGAAGCGAGGTCTCCAAATCAACTTGGGCAAATCGGCGTTGTATGTATGTATGTATGTATGTTTGTTTGTCCGAGGATAACTTTCGAAGCGTTTATCCGATCATCGTGAAATTTGGTATAGAGGTAGGTAATGATGGCATAATTTTGGTGCGACTAAATGAGTTAAAAATGTGGGGCGTTGTTGAGATATTGGGGTTCAAGAGAGGTATAAAAAACCAAAATAGGATCATCCGGTGAGGTGGCACGATTAATAAAAGGGCGTTGTGAGTAGGTACATGTCGACCCCGTTTTTATTTTTAGGTTAAACCTTGTAGTTTTTAAGTTATTAGTAATAATAAAAACTGAACTTTGACAAAATTCACAGAGTATTCCAGTGACCCCACAGTGCTGAAATTTGGTATGCATGTAGCTTTAGTGACACAAATATAGGGAAAAGTCGAGAATAACTGCAATTACTACCCAAAAAAAGAATAACTAATTTACATGAACTCCCGTTACCTGTAATTTGAATGAAACTGTAGGTCAAGTTAGATGGTTTACCATTTTGTGGCACTATTTTGATAGTCGAAGATTACGAATAATATTTTTTTTGTTTTTATGGGAGACTCTCAAGATCTCAGTTCGGGGCGGACCACTAGTTTATAAAAATTAAACATGACAACAAAAAATTATGACATAGCTAGGTACCAAGTTAGTTAAACTAGCACTACATATATAATAATCTGCGTCCGAATCAGTCCATCCGTTTGGGAACACTTTTGACCACACTGAAGTAACAACCAAACAATATAGTATAAACTAAAACGTAGAACTCGTGACACGCTAAGTAGAAGAAGTAACAACCAAACCACATAGTAGAATTCTTGACACGCTAAGTAGAAGAAGTAGCAACCAAACCACATAGTAGAATTCTTGACACGCTAAGTAGAAGAAGTAACAACCAAACCACATAGTAGAATTCTTGACACGCTAAGAAGAAGAAGTAACAACCAAACCACATACTAGAATTCTTGACACGCTAAGTAGAAGAAGTAACAACCAAACCACATAGTATAATTCTTGACACGCTAAGAAGAAGAAGTAACAACCAAACCACAGTAGAATTCTTGACACGCTAAGTAGAAGAAGTAACAACCAAACCACATAGTAGAATTCTTGACACGCTAAGAAGAAGAAGTAACAACCAAACCACATAGTAGAATTCTTGACACGCTAAGTAGAAGAAGTAACAACCAAACCACATAGTAGAATTCTTGACACGCTAAGAAGAAGAAGTAACAACCAAACAACATAGTATAATGAAAATCTAGAACTCTTGACACGCTAAGAAGAAGAAGTAACACCCCTTACTCACAACTTTTACACAAATTCCATACAACATCACACCACACACAGAAACGTACACATCCACACAACACACAGTAGTCCAAATGCAACTTTTATTATACTTTTAGTATAACACCCCTCATTTTACGTTGGGGTTAAATATAATTGTGATATGAATATACAAAATGTGCTAGGTTCTCAATCATTAAAGTAGATAAAACATGGGGGCTTTGTCTAGATCAAAAGTTGAAACAAAATATTACGCTCCCTCTGCGCAGTTGGGTAATGCTATATTGCAAGATTAATTAATGATGTTGCCCTTATAAAAGAAAGTTGATATAATATAGCATCAATTAAAACTAATTACAGTTTTTTCATACTAAAGTTTTTATCTAGGTCGCTCTGGTTAATAATTTCACGTAAACCTAAATTTTTTTAAAATACTTTATAAAAAAAATAACTTAGTATCATTATTATAAATACGGGATTTATCACGTACCGTCTTATCGATGTTTTGACCGACACGCACTCTTGAGTACGAGGCGAGACGTTATTCAGAGTGGATCGCACTCACCCTGATGAAGGTTCAGGAATTGAACCGAAACATTGTCGGTCGAAACACCGATAAGACGGTACGTGATAAATCCCGTATTTATAATGTTTGCACGATCTACAGATATTTGTTCCGGGTCTGGTTATTTCTCTATATATTATAAGTAAGTACTTATGTATGTATGTACAAAAAAAAGCATTTAAGAATTCATTCAGTTATCTGGTTCCCATAGTACAAGCTTTGCTTAGTTTGGGGCTAGATAGCGCAGTGTGAAATGTCCAGCAATGTTTATTTTATTTATTTTATATTAAAAACTAACTACCCGCGACTTCGTACGTGCTACACTACTAAATGTGTAGGTAACCTAGAAATAAAGCTAAACTCACTGTTGCAACTTGACTTGTCACCCCATTTTATCTCATGGTAACTGTTATGGAATAAAATACCTATGTGGTAATTCAGGTTATAATCAACGAGTATATACCAAGTTTAATCGAAATCGGTTCCGCCGTTACGACGTGATTGAGTAACAAACAAACAAGTAAATAAACAAACATCCAAACTTTCACATTTATAATATTAGTGTGATAATACTGCCGATTTTTTTATATGTTTATTTGACTACGATCTCGCCCGTTGGTAAGTGGTGATGGGGTCTACGATGGAACACACTTGTCTAGAAAAACTTGTTCATTTGCAACTTGAAGACTCAGGCAGGCCGTTCCACTCTTTAGCGGTGCGCATAATAAAAGTCTGCAGCAGTCTTAGCGTTAATGTGTATACAAAAACAAATCAATTTTTTTTTATTCATTAAAATCACAAGGATCACTTTGAAACGGCAACGACCAAGCCAGGAAAGAAATAAAAGAAAACAAGGCTGGTTGTTCTCTTTTATGATCCTTTTAGAATACATAACAATAAAGAAAATAAATTACGTCTAAATTGTAACATTTATGAACGAGTCATTGAAGCAGTAATCAAGTGTTTCCCACTATCCACCACGGTTTTATTAAATCTTCCGCTAAAAGTTTGACTTGTCAATTGGTCATCCTAATATCGAGTTACGTGATGAATACCCTGAATCGCCTGACCTAAATAATACCAGTACCATTTGGATTGAATAGAGCGGCCGTCGCGCATCGTCATATCCAGTAATCAATGCACGTTTAAAATTGAAATATTTTATTAGATATCGGTAAATGGATTAAACAATTTTTCAGTATAGCACCTACCACGCACTGGACAGCGAATTCACATACAAATTCAATATTCTTTATTAATTACTAGCTGACCCGCCGAACTTCGTACCGCCTTGACATGCATATGACGCGGGCTGCCAATGTACAGTTGTCAATCGGCCATCTATGTATGAGAAAGAAAGAATAAAGAAATACTCTTTATTGCACACCATACAAAAATACAGTAACAAAGAAAATAAACAGTAAATAACGGTACAATGGGCGGTCTTATCGCTAAATGCCATCTCTTCCAGACAACCTTTCGATGGTCAGGATAAACAAAAATCAAAAGACGGCGGTGCAAGACCTTTAACATACATAAACAGAAAATTAATTTTCTTCATAATATTTTTTTACGTGAATTTTTCCGGTCTTTTAATAGTTATTCTGCTATTCGGGGCGAAGATAAATCCAACAAACTAAAGATCATCAAAATTGGCCCAGCCGTTCTTGAGTTATAAATGGTGTAACTAACGCGACTTTGTTTTATATTCGTAGTTATAGATTCTGTACACAAAAAGATTGCAGACAAAACAGCTTACAAAAAGGACATAATGCAAAGGCGAGCTTAACCCTTATAACTTTTCTTCTAGCAATCCTTTGAAGATAGAGATATTTGAGATAATGCATAGAAAAGGAACACTTTATGTTTATATTATTTTATTTATTAGTAAATGAACTTATTAATAATGGAGAAAAAACTATAAACTACTAAATAAATAGCTACAGTTATGCATACCATACGAAACATACAATATTTACACATTAAATATAATATGTAATTTGGTTGATTGTTAATTAAACTCCAAGTTCTGGTACTTAACTTTTACTATCTCGGCGACCAAGCATCGGTCAGGAACAAGACTGATAGTTCTTTGCCAATATTTCCTGGCTGCGGCAGCCAAATGAAGGTGCACGACCCCACTATAGCCAACTAGCTGCCACAACCTAAGCGCTTCAATGTACTATCAATAAGGCTGCTTTACTTGTCGAAACAGACATACGCATATCCCAAAACCACTCAACTGTCATCACTCAACAGTTCATGACTGACCGCTGCATGATTAAAACTGCTGCTGAATATTTTGAGCTGCCGCAGCCAGGCTGATTAACGAGTAGTCAGCTACCGCCGCGCTGTATTTAGCTATTTGAATAGTTCATTCAAATTTTATAATTGAAACAAAGCAACTCTTGTAATGATGTGAGGAAATTAAATTCAAACATCTATCCTGAACAAACGCGCATTAAATTAGACAGCTCATTAATGGGCGCAAGCACTACGTATACGTACCTACCACTCAATGTAAGGTAAACATAAAATGTAAGGTTTTTCAACTGTAAAACAGAGTGGGTACATAATTAGATGTACACACGGCTACACCTCAAGCTCTACATTTCCAGTATAAGCTGACCTCGCATTGTGTAGGTTTTCGGTACAATGAGAGGTCAGCATAGACTGGAAATATATAGCTTGATGTGTAGCCGTGTGTACCTATGGTCAACCTTTGTAAACGACTGCCAAAAAAAGAGTCATGTTTTAGTTTGAATATGTTTTTAGCTTGAGTTATGTATTTAATATTAGAAGAACCATTACTTTAGCTTACGAACAATACTTTCTGTATTCCGTTGCAATTTATAAAGGCACACCCATACTTTATCCACGAATACCATTAATAATTTCACCACCAAGGAAAGAACCCATAAATATCCTGTTAATGGCAAAAACTGTAATATTTTCTCCTTCATCTACATTACTTTCGCAAAAATAACAAAATAGTGTTCGTAGATTGCCATGGTTTGATAAGCGAGAACTGCATAGACCGTTCCGCTGTAGTTAGCTAGCAATATGCCGTACGAAAAGCAATCATGTTAGGGTGGACTAAGAGTTAGTTTGGTGTGGGTAATTTTCTCAGACAGTTTCAGTAAGTTCTGATTTGTTATCGAGATAGGAAGTCGAATGATCCTCTCGGCCGCAAAGACACAGTAAAATAAAACTACGCATCGTTTATGTTATCTCTACATCCTCTTGTGTTGCAGTTTGATACTTGTAGTACAAGTCAAAGTACAGTCGAATAGCTTGTACTTAATGACATTAGTGTGGCTATTTACAACTGTAAGTTCGTATGAACGTGGCCAAAGAGATTGGCTTAGCCTAGACAATGCGACTACGAGCGCTTTGAATCTGTATTGTTTTGGAGTTTGATTGAGTTTGCTTTACTATTTTCGGTTCAGTGTTCACGATTTTAGCGTTTAGCTTATATGGAAACGTTATTGTACACAAATAAGTCACAATATCATAATTTAGAGGCAGAATAAGCTTGGTTACAAAATTATTTTCAAATTACCGAAATTTCTTACAAAAGCAGGCAGCGCCCTCGGCCAATTGGAAGAAATCCAATAATAGCGTCACGTCTTGCCCTATTATACAAGTTTTCAATGAATTTTAATGTGAAAATGTCCGGGAGCCGAATGAAATGATTTGGCGGTAAGTGCGATGGCTCGGAAAATGAGGGACGTTTTGTTTAAATCGACATGTTATTGGAACGGGGCGTCTCGTCTGATGCCAATTTCAAATCGATGAAGTCATAGCACAAGTTATATATATTTTTAGAATGTTCTGTTTATTTCACTGTACCATGCGCAACTCAAGTGGTTACCTATTCGTCTTCGCCGGAATGCTCATATCCTTTCTCTTTTGTACAACATCCTCCAAAATCCCTTAACCCCTTCCTACTTGAAGGAACGATTTGAGTTCCTTCACTGCTCTAATCCTCACTCGCTCCGATCATCTGAAAATTTGATGCTGAAAACCCCAGTGCATAGAACTAGATTCTATGATGATTCCTTTACAGTTCAAGCAACACGTCTTTGGAACACATTACCGGTCTCAATACGGCAAGCTCCATCATTAGCCACATTTAAAACAAGAGTGAAAATATTTTATCTCTCAGAAACGTCGTAGTGTCGCTATATATATATATATGTATGTGTGTTTATGTATATTTTTATTTAATTTTATTTATCGTAGGTATATATTGTCAATATTTATTTAAGTATATTGTTTTAGTTTATTGTAAATGATCAGCGTTCTGTTAGTATATACCCCCCTCCATTATTGTAATGTTACAAAAATCCTCTCCATCCAAAGGTTGTCTGGAAGAAATCGCTTCTAACCGATAAGACCGCCCATTGTACTTGTTGCTTTGTGAATTTTTATATTTTTTGTTTGTTTCTTGTGTGGTGTACAATAAAGTATTTTCATTCATTTTTTATTCATGCTGGTATGCGGTTACCTAAGTCAATATCGAACACTATTTTTGTAAGTATATAAATATAAATAAATAAATATCGCTGGACATTTCACACAGCGCTATCTAGCCCCAAACTAAGTAGAGCTTGTACTATGGGAACCAGATAACTGATAGAATACATATATCCTTTTTTTTTTGTAAATACTTACTTATAATATATAGAAAAACACCCAGACACGAAACAAATATCTCTAGATCATGCAAACATTTGTTCCGCGGCGGGAATCGAACCCGCTACCTCCTGCGTCTCAGCCGGCTATACGCCCACTGCGCCACGGAGTCAGTCAAATATATAGACATATATATATATATATATATATATAGAGGGAAATATATATAGAGAGTCAAATATATAGAGTATAGATAATAATATAGACGTGAAGAGAAAACTTTGTAACTCTTTTAACGCGCACGTAGGAGTATTAGATTTGGCATCGTTAAAGTTTTTAATGGAGAAGGAGGGGCGAATGCAAATATTAAGACAAAAAATCTGTTGTAGGCATTACAGAAAAATGACCCAATTCGAGAACTAAAAGATATTGTAGCTACTTTTTGCAAATGCATAGGTTTACCTACGATACACGAACCAGAGGTTTTTGCATTCCCGAACGTATAGAGCAACTTTTGCTCTGCAAGTTTCTAAAATGGTATATTCCATAACATAGCGGAAACTCCAGTAAAACCAGTGAGTTTGAAGTACAGTGTTATCGTTATTACAATCTTTCTCTGGGAAGAATTATTATACCTAATATTACGCCTTCGTGGAACGGCCGTGCTTCAACATTACTGAGATATTCTGAGAACATATTTTATAGTTTGTGGTATCTCTTTGTGATTGTAATTAGATAAAGATCGGTGTGTAGCAATTTGTTTAGATTTAAGATTGTTTAATGTGTTTAGGCGTAAATACCCTTGGAATAACCTACGTTTTTTACCTGACACGGTTGACTGGTAGAAAATGCTTTTAGCATTAAGTCCCCCTCAAAAAGCTTATTTTATTCGCTGAAAACAGTGAATAAAAAGAACTTTTAATCACTATTTTGGTGTTTGAATTTAGAACACATCAATATATTGGACCTCCATCTCAATGCTAAACAACTTCCTTGTGCAAAAAATATTCGATACAAACTCCTTGTGCAAATAACTCGATTCGAGATTTGATTGGTCGACATTTTCGACAAGGAGTTTAGCATTAGATTAAAAACTTTTTTGTGTTCGTTGCTGTCATTATAATAAAATTTTGAATACTGTAAGTTGGAAATACAAAGTTTAGTGTTACATAATATTAAATCGATTGAAAATGTATTCAAGAAGAAGATGTGTTAATCCTGAGTTTATGAAAGAGAGGGCGGAGGGGGAAAACTTACTACCCAACAAATTACGGCTGGTTTGCGTCAAAGCCTAAGGTGAGTTTTGCAAATGGAAAAATGAAAATCAAGCTGCTGGCATATTTTCAGAGTCTGTTTTCCTAACTTATTTAAATGTGCATTTTAATTAATGTGATCTTCCTTTTTTCTTCATTATATGTCTATTTTCGCTTTAATCTTTCTTTTACTTGTAGTCATGGTATAAAGTATACTTAATATGCAACTCTTGAATAAAACGGATTTATATCGAGGGCCATGTATCACTCGCTTCGCTCAGGATTCTAACACTTGAATCACTCCCTACTGTCGTGATTCAGTCGTTAGAATCCTTCACTAGCTCGTGATTCATCTATGGCATTCGCTTTTAACCCGTCCTTTATTCACTAGTTGCATAATATACTATTTTCCGTTTATGCAATAAGGAATTAAAATAAAACAAACAAACAAACAAAACAAAATTGTAATAGAGACTTGCTTTGTAAAAGTTCTTATTTTAGCCTGAGTTTAAGCTTTATTATACCCTAGCTTAAGTACTTTTTTTATACTCAACAGTTCATTATGCCCATCTTGAAGAACTGTCGGCCCTATAGTAGAGGAGACCGTGGAGATCGACCTTCACCGATCTGATAACCAGATGAGACGTATTTTTTATCAAATATAATTTATAAACAAATACATATGCCTATAATTACTTGCCTATCTAAAAGTGATTATGGCTATTTTTAATTAAATTAACTTTAATCGATTTTTTTTTCATCACTTTCATTCTTTTGATAACCAAATGAATTTTATTGCACTGTTCGTTTTTAACACACAGAATATGCCTCAGTAGGCTTGCCTACTCATTTCTGTGTAGCTACCTGGCAAGCCGATCTGAACAGGTAAGTCAATATAGGTGACTCCATCGTTCTGCTAACTTATCGAAAGTTATATAAAATTTTAGATTATTTTATTACAAAATCAGTCTTATTTCAAAATCATTGCCTGCAAAAAATCATACTTATAGTACTGTTGCCTAGCTAAAAACTTTTAGAGAACACTTTTAGATAGGCAAGTAATTATAGGCATATTTGTTTATAAATTATATTTGATAAAAAATATGTCTCATCTTGTTATCAGATCGGTGAAGGTCGATCTTCACCGGCTCTTAGACCACTATGGGGCAGAATGATTCTCGAGTTGAGGCCATGCAGTGGAAGCGTAGCGTAGGACGGTCCCTCACTAGATGGAAATATGAACTGATAAAGGTTTGCTGTTGGATGCAGGCCGCACAAGCTCGACAGATGGCTGATATGATGATGATGAATTCATCAAATACATTAACAGCACGAAATACTTTTAAAAGAGGATCAATTGTTTTATTGATCTGTATGTATTTATGTATGTTTGTTTGTCCGAGGATAACTGTTGAAGCGTTTATCCGATCATCGTGAAATTTGGTAAATAGGTAATGATGGCACAATTTTGGTGTGACTCAATGAGCTAAACATTTTGGGGGGTTGTTGAGATAATGGGTTCAAGAGGGGTAAAAAAAAGAGACTATTAGGTCAAGTGAGACGTCAAATGAAAGGTCTTCATTAGTACATTTCGACCCCGTTTTTATTTTTAGTAAAGTTTTTGTAGTTTTTGAGTTATTAGCCATAATAAAAACTAAACTTTGACAAAATTCACCGGGTACACCAGTGACCCCACAATGCTGTAATTTGCTATGAGTGTAGCTTAAATATCATAAATATAGGCAAAAGTCTGAAATCTAGAATAATTGCAATTTATACCCCAAAAAAGAGTAACCAATTGACATGAACTTCTGTTACCTGTAATTTGAATGAAACTGTAGGTCAAGTAAGTTGGTTATTTATTTTGTGGTACTATTTTGATGGTCAAAGATTACGAATAATATTTTTTTTGTTTTTATGGTAGACTCACGAGATCTCAGTTCGGGGCGAACCACTAGTTTAAAATTGTTACAGTCTCCATGTATTGTTTGTTTCCCTAAGAAAAAACTTCAAAGGCCTTTTCCCCCATTTCACAATACACATAACAAGTTTTTTAGATACAAGCAACTACAATGTTGTTTCTTGCGCAACTTCAGAGAAGCAAGTTATGTGACTTATGTCAAAGGTACAACATTCAAAGCATAGAAATAGCTAAAATGTTACCCGTAAGGTTAGATGTGAGCACGCTGATAAACGGTCGTGTTTTATTTTTTAAGTATCCATAAAAACAGATGATATTCTAATAATAATGCAAACATTTCAAAGATGTAAGCCAAGTTTTAAAGACCCAGAAACTAACCCGTCAGCTGGAGGAATGCCCTTCATTGTCGGTCGATGGTGAATGATGTTGGTTACGGCTTTAAAAGTCGTTACGGCAGGTTGAGGGCATTCGGTCGACCTAAAAACTCTGAAACACTAACTATAGCCACTAGCTCTTATGAACTTAATTACGTATGTTGTCTAAAACTGGGTTTTCGAAAAAAAGACCTCACTGATTTGTTGAAACTGTCGCCTAAATTTCAGTAGTTTACCGACCACTCCTATTCTACTTTTCCAACATTAAATTTAGATTTTTAGTGGTCGTTAGATAGTGGTTATTCAATAGTATATTTAAAATTAATAATACCGATCTGAGTTCAAATAATATTGTCATTCAAAGCCTATCCTATCTTTTAAAAAGTTTTCATAGAAAACCTACAGGTCACAAACAATGGAAAACTTTTATTCAAGATTTTTACTGGAACGTTGTCCTGAATGCAGCCCTTTGTTTCAAGCAGTAAGCAGTATGCGAGTGTCATGATGTGGAATAGGGTCATCAGTATCGATATAATCTGATGTGATTTGACCTAAAATCTTATCGTGAAATTTCTGATATTTTAACGCTGCTTAGAATTTTGTAGTCATTCTAGTTTTTAAAAAGTTGTTTATAACGCCTGAAGCGTTGACTTCAGCAAAGGCTTTTTTACAACTAGTTTAGAAAATAGTTTTATATTTGAAAATTTAAATTTTAGATAGTGTATTTGCTGATATTTTAGTTTGAGAGCATTCGATTGTAAATTCTGAAAATGTAAGATTATTTGGATAACTATGTGCGGTATTTAATTCGGGTACAAACATTTAGTTGTTCGCTTTAGAAACCTAGACTTTACTCAACTCATTCGTATATTTACATAAGTACTTCGATTGAGTTGAAATATCAAGAGCCGATGTCAAAACAAATATTAATACTTTAATAATATAAATACGATATTAATATTATAGAACCTGTTTTGTTGTGTATAACATTAGTTTAAAACACACATCCGGAATCGTATTAATTGATTTAAGAGGTGGGTTTAATACCGGTAGTTTGAATATTTATCCAGTAATCGATACATTTGGAATAAACATTTTTTAACGTAAATCCGCCGGCGGCGCCTTTGTGACCGCCGCTTAGTCAGTTTAACAGGTACCTACTTATCTAGTTACATGATGAATTACTATGATTTTTTTGCCTATTTTATACAGGCTATTTAATTGGTGTTTTAGAACTTGAATTAAGGTAATTTAAAATTTTCTATGGTAATTAATTTGAAAAAAACCTATTTTATAACAATTCTAGCAATTATCCCTACCTGTGTCATTTAATGTCGAACATAACAAAGCACGTAGTATTAAGATCGACAATATATTGTTGATTGAAATAAATCACAAAAGTTTTCTAAGTCAAAATTCTATGAATAATCATATATGTATTTGCTACACACAAAATGACACATGAAACAATTGTAAAGAACAGTAGGTACAACTGTTTGTAAAAAACTAGCTTTTCCCAAAAACATACTTATTAAAGTTCAGGTTTTTGAGGTCAAATTATAAAGATTGCAGCAGCCCTATCAGCTTTACGTGTGTGTGCGTGTATTGCATGTGTGTAGTATGCAGATAGTATTTTTGCTTTCGGCGTTCGTTTAACATTTCGGACACGCGGCGAGTTTTAATTTGTGATCAATTATGCGAGGGCACTGTTATTTATCGACGTTTTATTTTATTTGCCTTCTCACAGCATCCGTGGGTGGTCTGATCACGATTTTTGGTATACGATGCTCAATAAGTTCCAACTATTGTGACCATAGAGCTAGTAATCGATTTAGTGTGAAGTGATAAAACATATTTTTACGGATAGTAATCAGTGTTTTTGTGAACGTTTCGGATCGCTGCTGGTGTCATGATAGGGTTACACTAAGGTACAAGGTAAGCCGGAAACCGATATTATTCTCGACGAAGTACTTAACTTGAATTTTAAAATCTTCGATGAGTATTAAGGGCACGTAAAAGTAAGACTTAAACTGTTTTTAGTTAAAGTCAAAGTTCTTTGTTCCATGCTTCTGGACCTTTGAGCATTGTAGGAGTCAATGTGCTAACTAAACACAATTTCTTAGGTAGAGGAGACCCGGACAAAACCGTATACCGGGGTAAAACCGTACAGTAGGTCTACTCTAGTCAATCATGCAAATTTCACACGCCCAAGCCTCTCACTAGCGTCTACCAATCAGATCGTTTTGTCAACAAACACTTGTCACGGCAAGTTTGCGCGTTACGAAAACATTGGATTTTATTGTTTTTTGATGGTCCTGAAGTATTTTTTTTTTAATTCAAACTATTTTTGTTAAGTTTACTTGAACTGCAGGTAAGTCGCTCATTATTTATCTTGAAGGTTGTATACCTAATTTATGACACTTGTAACGGCGAATTTACCTTAATAATAATATAATAGTGTGAGCTAAGTATTGACAAACATAGCAAAACCGTACGGGGTAAAACCGGCTAAGTATATGTTTTGACCGGAGATGATGAAACTTTAAGTTCCTTACATTGTTCCATATAAAAATGAGCTGACTAATATCTCACAAAACCGGAAACCTTAAAAACAAAAGGAACCAAGAAAACCAATCAAGTTGCCAATGATGATGACTATATGCTTGTACTGCCGTGAAGAATACGGTACAAGTCGCATAGATGAAAGTTAGGGCGAATGTATGGCTTGCAAGAGCTGAGCTTATGAGGGCTGTATAGGCTACAGTTCAGAGGAGCTGGATGATTTCATATGCAGTGGATGTATTGCTGATATGTACATAACTTCCGGGGCAATATAGTATATAGTATATGGTTTTGGGTTTGGGCAAAATCGAAAATAGTAGAAGTTTGCTATTTTTCTGGTATTTTTTTAATGCCTTGATTTTAGTAATATGTGTACGTAATTGTGTACCTAGATATACTACTTAAAAATCATTGATACATTTGTGTTTAAAAAGAACGACCTACGGGCCTAGATCCTTAGCAATACGGCTTTGCCCGGTCTCCCCTACACGTAAAAGTTAGACTTAACCTGTTTTTAGTTAAAGTCTAAGTTCTTGGTTCCATGCTTTTGGAGCTTTGAGCATTGTAGCAGTCAATGTGCCGACTAAACACAGTTTCATGGGTACTTTCTTTATAGCTTACCTACTACCATGCAAAAGTGATTATTGTAGGTGATACCAATGCCAAATTGATGTCCACCTTCAACTCCCAGCATGCTTATTGCAAATCATCACACTAATATTATAAATGCGAAAGTTTGGCTGCTGGTTTATTTATTTGTTTGTTGCTTAATCACGTTGTAACGGCTTAACCGATTCCGTTGAAATTTAGTATGAGATCATAACCTAGATTAACATATAGGCTACTTTTATTCCATAAATCAGGTTTAATGGGATAAAAATGGGGTGTCAAGGCAAGTTGCAATAGTGAGTTTAGCTTTATTTCTAGGTTACCTTCACATTTAGTAGTGTATCGCGTAAGTCGCGGGCAAGATCTAGTTAATAATAACTTTCTACGATATCATGTTTGTTTAAAATTAAATCGCTACAGATATCTGTTATGCACTGCACCTGGTTCGTGACTCATAAGCCAGTGTCACTTCGAATCGCGATTCAATGGAAAATAATATTAAATGCAATATGTTATAATTATATTTACTGAGTTCGGTTACTAATAGTTCTACTAAGACTAGTTGTCTAGTGATAAAGATCATCTACTTCATCAAATTAAAAAAACAGGACAAGTGCGAGTTTGGCTCGCACACCGAGGGTTCCATAAAAACATTTTATTTTATGTGATTTAACTACAAACTAACATTGGCCGGATCTTTCCTTTACCTTGCTTCTTCCCAAATATCATGATTGTAGGTCAACGGGAATAGAATAGAATTAAAAACGCTTTATTGTATACAACACATAAATTAACAAATCATATTTAAACACTTAAAACTAGAGACGCGATAGTACAATTGGCGGTCTTATCGCTAAAAGCGGGTATTAGGAATAACGGGTTGTGATTTATTTGCGGGCAAAGTATGCGGCAAAAATGGCCGTATATTTAGATTGCTTTGACTTAAAAGCTTGATTTTTGTTACAGCTCCAAGGGACCGTAGGGGACGTATTTGATATTCATTTCAACTTGATACCTCCACGCGTTCTTGAGAAAAAGGGTCTTGACAGATGGCCAGACAGACGGACAATGAAGTGATCCTATGAGGGTTCCTTCTTTTCTTTTGAGGTATGGAACCCTAAGAAAATGCTCATTATGTCTTAAGTTGTAAGCATATTAGATTTACAATGCTTAGAAAGAACAAAAGTGCCTACCAAATAAGATCAAAAATCATTTTGTATCTTGTCTTCACATAGTCACTTTAACTTGCAAGTTAATGGACGCAGGGTAATGCCTCATAGGGCACGTTTTTAAGGTGCGTGATCTTCGAGCCAATACTTTGTTGTAGGCGATGGTTACCACTTTACATCAGGTGGGCCATATGAGTGTTCCATCACCAGGTAGGTACATCACCATCAAACACTTTATTACAAAAAAAAAGCTGATATTACTTAGCTCAAGAAGGAGATTAGAGGATATTTTGAATGTGTGAAGTGATCTATCTGTACGTTGCCGATATCATTTACTCTGTGTCACAACAAGGTACAAACGCGACAGGGCTAGTCTCTGCAAATATAAGTTCTCCGTCGAAGTAAAAATAAAGTTTCACGTCCATTCTATAGGCAGTGCCTCTGGAGCTTCGACCAAAGGCTTAGTATGGACGTATTAAGGACAGGGGATTAATGATATCGTAAATCGAACACAACTTCGGCTAAACTAAAAGAGCAAGGTATAACCTCTTTTTTATAAGTCGGGTGTATGACTTATGGAAAAAGATTATAACAGGTAAGAATGGGCCTATAATGTTCAATTTATATTGCCGCGGAACGGAATAGAAATGAATTTTCATAACGAAATTGTACACAGCATTCTATCCGCGCACCTCTAGTCAAAGCATGTGGGTTGGATTCCGAAATTCGGCATTTTGGATTGACAGAGCCAGGGTAATTTAGACGACGGCGGTCAGTCAACCTAAGATGATGAGTGCGCTGTCAGAAATATCCAGCATTATCACACTAATATTACGAATGCGAAAGTTTGGATGTTTGTTTATTTATTTGTTTGTTTGTTACTCAATCACCTCATAACGTCTGAACCGGTTTCGATGAAATTTGGTATGTATGTAGATTATAACATGGATTATAGGCTACTTTTTATTGACAAACCACGCGTGCTGAGCTGCGGGCAGAAGCTAGTTTAAAAATAAATAATACTGGACATTTCTCACAGCGATATCTAGCTCCGAACTAAGCATAGCTTGTATTATGGGAACTAGATAACTGCTAGAATACGTACACATATACCTGTATTTTGTAAATATATACTTATAATATTTAAAAAACCAAACACGGAACAAATATCTGTAGACAATGCAAACATTTGTACTGCAGCGAGAATTAAACCCACAACCTCCTGCAACTCAGTCGGCTATTCGCCGATATTATTCAAATATGTAATACAAAAAATGAAATGAAAATTTGACACGACATGACATACACAGGAAACACAATAATAGACGGTGGAATGCCTAAACTTCTAGCTAATTACAAAATTAATGTATATTTAAAAGTATTTTACTATATAAAGAAAATTTGATATATTAACAAGGAACCTCTAGAGTCATCCTGGGTCCGTTCATGCTTGACCAGCCATTTTGTTATTCCAAGCGCATCGGACGCCTCGACCGGTTTGCGGTAAATTGTTCTAAGTAATGTGATTCTAATTGAGCAGCTAATTTCTACCAACCATACACTTTGTTAATTAGCCATCGAGCTTTTACCCTCCGACACCTCTGTATGTGTAATGTCAAAGTGCTTGATGAACTTTAGTGTCCGTGACATTTTAATCTTACTTTACTTTAAACTTTAAATAATACGATACCTACTTGAAATAATAATACATACTTAACTAGCTAGGAATAAAAGTAGATAAATATAATATTTTCAGTAAATATATAATAGTAAAGTAACTAAGTTAAAGTAACGTGAGTTAAAGTAGGTATATATATTAGTATTAACTATAAAAGGTATGTATAGATAGACAGATAGGTAATAAAAAATAAAATATAAAGATATGTAATATTATAAAAGGCTAATTTTACTTTTCTACCTGATATTTGGCGTCGGTATTAGGTACTTACATAATAATAAGTGCATATTAATATATTGAACCCCAGCGAGGCTCATGTTTTAGACCAAAAATTTTTATAAAGCATCTATTATAAAACAACTATGAAACAATAAATATCTATAACCATGACTAAATTATCAAGATTACTATTATACCGGGTTTTCTCAAATGTACCATAATAATAATAGTAGATTGTTAAACGAGGGGATAAAGCAATGTCTTGCGTCACGTGCGCTATATTGAATCTGGAACCTAACGAATAATTATACAGTTAACTCACGAGCGGAGCGATGGAGTTACTAGAATCCTGAGTGCAGAGAAGGATATAAGCACGCCCAAGATGCAAACAGCTTTATCCATGAGAAGAATACTCTACTTTTCACACTTTCTGCGAGACAATAAAAACCAAATCTAGGTTGGGAATTCTGTGCAGAGGTTAGTTCGATTTACGAACAAGTTCTTATTGCGGGGGTCTCTTTGGTTCAAATTTTAATACAGATGAGGTTCCAAATTCAAATCACATACACACAATGAAATTCAGTACAACTTTACTCCCGTCTCAGCTGTAGGGATTTAATCATCTACTTTCGGTAAGGTTAACATGACATATAATTTGACATTGTCGAGCAGGTGGTGTGAAAAATAATTTAACGGATTGTCTTATAGATGTCACTTGCTTTCGCCAGACACCATATTCAATGAAGTTGCAAACAAAAAATATTTGTTTCTTAATATATTATGCTGAAAAATATTTAATTCTGAACAAGTTTTAACTATGGTTTTTTGAGGTTTTTCCGTTAGGCTACGACATGGTGCACACCAAGAAAAATGTAGAGGTTTCTGCAGGGTACGCATCAATAATACTCCGGGTGTTTCCGGTGTCATTAGGTGACGGTGACCGCTTACCATCAGGTGGGCCGTAAGCCTGTTTACCTACAAGTAACATTAAAAAAACTACATCTCGTTACCTCGTACCACTTAACAGACTGAAAGACTCGAATACTATGTATTAGGGTTTTTTGTTTAACAAAATTCGTACGAAACACAACAGAAAAAAACGAACAGAACTCGTGTGCGAGTAGCTCAGCTCTTAGATTTTCTACAGTTTGTTTTAGAACACTTCCGCCTGGTAGTGATCTGGATGCAGTTGAGCTATCTATAGATCGTTTTCAACGGTATTTAGATGATTCAACTGTATATTTTGTATTTTAGTCTTGTAAATAATTGTATATTCTTTCTGTTAATATATTTAGTCTATTTGTTTTTGGATGGACTCTTTCTAATATAGATTCTTCTTCTATTCTTGAGTTTCGCGAAGATCATAAGCTATACATGTTGGAGTAGTTTCTAATAACCATACGCTTTGCTACTTTTAGATACCTTAATGTCTGTAAACTGACGTGTTCTCACTTGTTACGAAGATAAAGTCTTTTTGAAGTCAGTCTAATATTCAAACTCATCAAATTATAATTAAGTGGAACGTGTTGCCGAGAAATTGAATATACCGTCAGTCATATAATTGATCGGAACCCACATTTTGCTATTTAATTTTCTTTCAACGTAACCGTAAAAGTCTTCAATCAGGTTCTATTACGAGTAATAACCTTCTAATTGCTTCGTTCCATATAATTTATTTTACTTCTGGAGCAATAAATTTGAAGTATAGAAGCTTTACAATTATCGTTGGGGAGATAATGATCGGCGTTTCTTTGGGTCACTTCCTAGTGGTCCTAAATAAATAAATAATAATTAATAAATATCGCTGGACATTTCACACAGCGCTATCTAGTCCCAAACTAAGCAGAGCTTGTACTATGGGAACCAGATAACTGATAGAATACTTATATACTTCTTTTTTTGTAAATACATACTTATAATTTATAGAAAAATACCCATACAAGGAACAAATATCTGTAGATCATGCAAACATTTGTTCCGCGGCGGGAAACGAACCCGCTACCTCCTGCGTCTCAGCCGGCTATACGCTCACTACACCACGGAGGCAGTCAAAAATAATTTTTCAAATATCAGTCAGGTAAATGCATAATTTTTTTTTTACTTTTATCAGTGTGTAAAACAATATTAAAAATTTCATTTATTTATGAAGGCAGACAAACCAGAATACAATCGAGTGTAGACTAGACATTATAGAGACTAAAGCCGTTATAGGCTAGATCATACTCCGAAAACCTGTGAACACAACATGATTTTTTTGGAAGCAGTAGTATTAGAACTAAGCTAAAATAACAATACAAATAAATACGGGATTTATCACGTACCGTTTAACGGCGAGGCAATACTTTATTATAGGCGATGGTTACCACTTAAAATCAGGCCATACATATGCTTGTTCCATCTCCATATCGTATAAAAAAAAAGTTTCGTGCGAGGCTAGTGTGAATGCGACGCAGATCATATTCACCCATTTCTTCAACCCCTTTTGAACCCCAATATCTCAACAACTGCCCCAATGTTTAGCTAATTTGGTCATATCAGGATCCCTACCAAATATGTCACGAAGATCGGATCAAAGTTATTCTCGGACAAACAAATATACAATAATTGAAAATATATAAAAGCGAGATCACAAAACCAACTTGGACGAATCGGCGTTGTATCATCATCATCATAATAAAAGTGACTGGAAATCATGGTGGAGGCCTCTGCCTTGTGGAGTTGTATGTGTATATGTGTTTGTGTGTTTGAAAACTTATGGCACTAATAGGAAAATTGGGAAAAATGTATAGGGCGATGTAACATTAAGAAAGAAAACAGGGACTATGTCAGCGTCCATACAAAAAAATTCAAACCCCCTTTGGAATAGTTTTTCTCTGAAACTACGGACTTTGTTTGAAAACTTGTGGCACTAATAGAAAAATTGGGAAAAATGTATAGGGCGATGTGACATTAAGAAAGAAAACAGGGACTATGTCAGCGTCCAAAAAAATTCAAACCCTTTTGGAATAGTTTTTTTCTGAAACTACGGACTTTGTTTGAAAACTTGTGGCACTAATAGAAAAATTGGGAAAAATGTATAGGGCGATGTAACAATAAGAAAGAAAATAAATAAATAAAATAAATAAATATTGCTGGACATTTCACACAGCGCTATCTAGCCCCAAACTAAGCAGAGCTTGTACTACGGGAACCAGATAACTGATATAATACTTATATACTTTTTTTTTGTAAATGCATACTTATAATATATAGAAAAACACCCAAATACGAAACAAATATCTGTAGATCATGCAATCATTTGTTCCGCGGCGGGAATCGAACCCGCTACCTCCTGCGTCTCAGCCGGCTATACGCCAACTGCGCCACGGAGGCAGTCACTATGTCAGCGACCATACAAAAAAAATCAAACCCCTTTGGAATAGTTTTTCCCTGAAACTACGGACTTTGTTTGAAAACTTATGGCACTAATAGAAAAATAGGGAAAAATGTATAGGGCGATGTAACATTAAGAAAGAAAGTGGCAGGGACTATGTCAGCGTCCATACAAAAATTTTCAAACCCCTTTGGAATATACACTAGTTTTTCTCTGAAACTACGGACTTTACGCCCTCATAATATTTTTAGAGGCAAAATTACTGGAGCCCTCAAGAACAAACCGTCTCTTCGTTGTTAATACAGTTAATAGCTGTGTAATAAGGTGCTTGTTTTCGTAATGGCTGAAGCTTTGAGATGAAAGTAAATTTAGGGATCACAATAGGATTAGTCTAGCTTATTTTGTGAAGATAACTTACAGTTATACCTGTGAGTAGCCGGGTGTTGGGTGTTGTTGGCTGGTTCGTTGAGGTTGAGTTTGATAATAAAAACTTTGAGCACAATTTAATCACGTTTATTCAGAGCACAGTTCGCTACCATGAGTCCGGGTTAACATGTTGGCCATAGACCATCTTAGAACTGACGGGAAAGGCCTGAGTCTTTCATAGATAATTTAATTTTACAGCAATGCTACCATCTATGTTGGTCAGGGATGCCAACAACGTAGCCAAGACAATTAGCAATTATGATTAGTGGGCGGGGCACATAGCTCGAAGAACTGACGGTCGTTGGGGCGAAGGTTCTGGAGTGGAGACTATGCACTGGAAAGCGCAGCGTAGGATGCCCCCCACTAGGTAGAAAGTCGACCTGGGGAGGTTTCTGAAGACCGTTGGATGCAGGCTGCACACGATCGATTGCTCTGGAAATTAATGGAAAGATATATGTTTAGCAGTGGATGTCCTATGACTAATGATGATGGTAATGATGGATGTGAAGATGATCTTGTCCAAAGATAAATTATTACAGCTTGCCGTCTTTTTTATGTTATCTTTGCTCACTTTATTTCCTAAAGACTCTTTTGGATAAAGGAAATAAAAATAAAATATTACCCATTTTGTAAACCGATTTATTTACTTAATTTATTATAACTGTTTAAGCATACTATAAATATCTTTACTACTATATTTAATTATGCATTTAAAGCATTTTAAAATACAATAGCTTATCATCTGCTCATAATGAACCAGCCAACGTATTCATGACAGCTGAGGTCGTCGCTTGAAAACGAAATGTAAAATTTAAATGGATAAAATATAAATAAATTCAACGCTTCACACCTGGCACATAATTAATGAAGAGTTTTATTACCTAGAGGATAATTGAAATTTGGCGAAAATATAATTTAGTTCATTGATATTTAATCGCAGGAAATATAAAACTATTTTAAGTATGCGGATAGATGGAATTTATAGTTTATTATCTCTTAGACTAGTCAAAGCGATGTTTAATCTGAGCTGGTGCAACTGGATCGTCGAATAAGCATTGCAATTCACATCCAGTAAAGCAATGCAGTCAGAATTATAGACACTTACTCCTGGTAGGTGATTCGGAGCCGTTGAGCTATCTATACATTGTAATATTGTTTATCTTTAAATTTCTTTGCTGTATTTTGTATTATACCTATATACTTCCTTTAAGAAGCATGATTCAAGTTTATGGCTGAATATGTTAACTAAGTAGGAACTTACCAAAAAGGTATCGGATATATCGAATTTCCGTTCATCGTAAAAACACAAAAGGATGGTGCGTTCACATAAAATCATAATACTAGGTCCTATTCGGGGTAATTCCTTTCCACTAAAATATCAAAAGGTACTTAAACTTTATAGTTTTAAAACGACGAATTTGTCAGGTATTTCTATGATTGTTACGAAGTATTTGTTAAGCACATTCAACCTTTCACAGTCTAATAAAGGTCTGGATGAACGCGGTTAATATAGCAATGAATATTCATGAAAATAGTTGTAGACGGCGTACCAATCACCATTCTATTAATGGGCGGAAGATCGTCACCGCCCACGCTGACTAACAATCATTTCTTAAATTCGACGTGACACCTCAAACAAATGATCGTGTTTAAACAACGTTCAAGCATCAATACCGCTGCAAGTGATCAACAGTCTGTGTGAACCCGTGTACCCTTTACTCTCTGTTTGTCATTCAGTAGACAACACCCACGCCCCCTGCCTAATTAGTACAGAAATAACGTACAGATTTGTCAACTTCCGAGCCTTTATAGCATTCCTTTGCCAACCCACAAAGATGAACAAGCCGATGTCAATGTAAATAGATCGTTAACTGACTGTGAAATATCGTTTTAAACTCTGAAGGTGGTCCAACTCAAAACCCACATTATTATGTAAAAACTCTTTTGAAACATCAATAGAACTATTTCATCGATTACGGATCAAAGTCTTCGTCTGCAAAGTTCGCGAAGCCTTTTTGGGGAAAGCAATATTTCATTCGTTTTTACTGGCTAATAGGAATACTAACAAGCAGAAATTACCAAACAATTCAATAACAAGTTACGGAGCGCTTTTATTGTTGCCAATCCATTTATTAACGTAATAAAGATTGTAATAACAGCTCGCATATTTCGTGGAACGAAACTAATGATTACACATCAGTAAAGAAGGTAGATTCATAAAGAAAGTAGAGAAAAATTAAGGTACTTAGCCTACCTACGTAATGTCACCACAAATAATATCTAATCGTTTGGGCGCCCGTCCGTCTACACTCCCTGGTCCACTATTTATTTTATGATAAAAGACTGCCGCGAGAACGCTATATTTCAAGTCGGATACCACCGTTCCATGCTTAGCATTCGTAATAACGTTGACACAAAAAAAAGATAAAATAAAGTTTCCAAAGCCAATACTGGAGAAATTATTTTGAAGCTAAAGGGGCGGCAGTCGACAGTTAACTGTGAGGAAGCCGTAGCGTCGGCATGACCTTACAATCAAATGTCAAACAAAGTTTTATCAGAGGAAAGTTGACAAATAAATCCCTCGTCCCACGAGGAACTTTTCTCATAGTCTACGCAACGGCACGTGATTTGGCCAACTCTATCACCTCTTATTCTGCACGAGATATCGCTACATTACTTTTTGATGAACCGAGTTTGAATTTCATTCACGATTTTGCCATTTAACTTGGCGAAAATGTGTTATTTTGTAGAAGAATTTGCAAAAACTTTTCTTATTCTCTTTTGCTACTAAAGTTTCGTCTTAATATTCCATTTCTTTTAGAGTAAGTTGGTCAAAAACTTTCTAATTAGCTTCAAAACTTATCTTGCGTCGCTTTTTCGTTTCTATTACCCAATGACATAAAGTCAGAAGTCCTCTCATGTCGTAATAATCCCGGAGGTGTCTCCATAAAATCTGTTACTCTTCGCCCCGAGAGACTCCTCAGAATGAAGAACGACTCACGCCCACGTAGGGTGATTCAATATTTTTTCATTCAACGTGACATATGAATCTTTTTTGGTTTTGTTTACAAGAATGTTGGTTATTTTAAACAGTTTTTATATCTTTTTTATATTTGGATTCATATGCTTGCGATTCTTATGAATTGTTTTTGTGTTACAGGTATAGATGTCTTGCAATATACGTAGAAGATTTAGATGTGTAAGTAACAGAGAAAATTGATACCTTATTAAACTAATTACTACAAACTTCACAACAAACAAAAAATAAAACCGTCCAAGTGCGAGTTGGACTGTTTCCGGAAGGACTGGAAGGGTTCCGTACCATTATCTATAATAAATTGTATGTCCGCCCATACAACTCAGAGGACTATCTTAATTGGCGTCAACTATGTATGGTGACACCCTTTAATTTTCAGTTTATTTTATTTTTTGAAATTTTTCCTTTATTTGTACCTTGCTTTTTGCCAAATTTCGTGATTCTAGGTCAACGGGAACTACAACTCAAAACCTATAGGGTACTTCCGGTTGACTTAGAATTGTCAATTTTGGTTAAAAGCAAAGTCTTACAGCACAAGTAAAGGAAACATTCCGAAAAGCAAAAAAAGTTGAAAATTAAGGTAAATTTTGGTAAGGTACTTACAAAATTTCCCGAAAATCTAAATTTTCCCATATCTTTTTATCGTGCTGACTCAGGACCTTGGTTTTTATACACCTGATAGGGACTATAGACCTCAGTATCAAGTATAAATTTCAACTTGCTAGGTCCACCCGTTCCTGAGAAAATCGGTGGTTACACACGGATAGACGGACAAGAGAGTGATCTTATAAGGGTTCCTTTGTTTACCTTTTGCGGTTCGCAACCCTAAAAAGGACGAGCTATTTGTTATCTAATAAAAGGTACGCCAAATAATGATGAATAACGCCGTTAGTCGTTCAAACTTTGACTATTTATCAAAACAAAGAGAGCATAAAGTTTAAAAAAACAAGACCAATAAACCAACATTGAAACTATCCCAACTCCTCACATTACAAACCCCACTCCATAATGAACTAAATGAACGAAGATTTCACAAACGAGTCTAATGTTACTCTGAGTTCATTACACGTATTGTTAAAATACCGCGGCCAAAGTATGCTGGATGTTTCCCAGCTGTTGTTAATAGAGTAGGAGTTCGGGGAAGTTTGTTTACAATAATGCAAACCGCATTCTAGCGCGACCGCCGGCCACTGGTCTCCGGCATATACTAAATTTGTAATCAAACTCAAGCCAAAATCAGCCAAATAGAGATTTTCTAGACATAGCGATTTTTTTAAATATATTCTAAGAGAAAAATTTCTGAGGCTAGTTTGAGTAAAGGATTAGAACGTAGGGCTTTTAGACTTATATGTGAGCAATATATGGCGGAGACTAAGACCGAAAGTCTCGAACACAGCCGTATAGTTGCAAGCCTATCGATCTTTTACAGAATACATTTCGGGGAATGTGCCCAGGAAATGTACGATCTGATCCCACCATCTCCCTTCCATCAAAGGTCAAGCAGGCGCACGGCCCAGTACCATCCATACCTAGTTGATATACCATCCATTCGCACACACCGTTTTGGTTCTACGTTCTTGATGCGTACAGTTATATGGAACACTTTGCCGTCGTCTGTTTTTTCTAAAGAATACGATCCGGGTCTCTTTAAGGTAAGAGTGAATAGGTTTCTTCTAGACCTTCGTGCTTCATCTTAGACCACATCATCGCTTACCATCAGGTGAGATTGTGGTCAAACGAAAATCTATCCAGTTAAAAAAAAGAATACTGGCGTTAGTTGAAAGGGTACGATGAAATAAAAAAATTACGAAGTTGTTTGTTTAATATTAATTGTAGATTATGTTTTGATGAACCATAGAGTCAACTGTTGCTTCTACCGCAAGCGCTGAAGGTACCCGCCATTATGATGTCGAATGTTGATATCAACTCAATATGGCAGGGTTGCTTACTAGTAGGTACAATCTTTGGCAACATTACAAAATTCCAAGTATTTCAACAACAAAACTAACTGAAACTCTTGATTGGAATGTTGATACGCTGATCCGATCACATTTTTAATCAGGCAAGCCTTTGTTCCCTTGAGCGCTCGTTCTATAAAGACTGGCCAAAAGTGATGGATGACCGGAGCATTTCCGTTCAAATTTTAAAACTGGGGACTTCAGTAATGGCTCAGCATTGTTATTTCAGTCGTCGGAAACGTAACGAATGGGAATGTTCAAAGTGACGGCCCACATATATTTTATAAGCGAGCATTTGTCTAGAGGCGCATATGTGTGTCGCTTGCTGAAATATTTACGAGCTATTAGTGCAACAAGAACAAAATGTTTCTATCTCCCTCAAGCAAGAACAAAAAAGGTCCGAGGATGTGTTTCGTCTTTTAGCTAATGACTGATTTAGTACTAAAGGATTAAATTAATGACGCATCTCCAATTTTCAAGTATTTTGGTATCCTTTGATGCTGAGTTTTGTTATGATGAGTACAGGAAATGTAAAATAGAAGTTAGAAACGTTATCACCTTATTAAATACTTATTAATACCTATGTCATCATTATGAGATCAAACAATATTAATAGAGTATTATGTCAGACAAATTTTTAGTAAGGCATTGGTTGAGCCGAAATTTCCGACACATTTGTCATCACCGCGATTAACTTTTATGATAGTACAGAAAATTTGTAATACCTAATTTTTCGCAAGCTACTACGGAGAACATTGAAGTCTATATCTTTAATATATAAAACAAAGTCGGGTTTGTTCGAACGCTTATAACTCGAGAACGGCTAGACCGATTTTGATGGTGGATTTGTCTCCGCTCCGAATAGCAGAATAACTATTAAAATATCGAAAAAATTCACGCAAAAAGAAAAAAAGAAGATAATTCATTTTCTCATACATAGATGCAGCGGGTGACGTACATTGACAGCCCGCGTCATATGCATGTCAAGGCGGCACGAAGTTTGCGGGACAGCTAGTACTTATATAAAACATAGTCGAGTTAGTTACACCATTTATAACTCAAGAACGGCTGGACCGATTTTGATGATCTGTAATTTGTTGGATTTGTCTCCGCCCCGAATAGCAGAATAACTAATAAATTGTCAGTTTTTTTTTTTTTTTTTTTATTTTTTTCAACCTATATCGTCCCACTGCTGGGCAAAGGTATTCGCCAAGTCTTTCCATCTATATCTGACCTGTACGATACTCCACACTCCTGCTCGAAGCCAACAAGATCGTCTCGCCAACGCTTTCTTGGTCGACCCCGACCGCGACTTCCATCAGGGCTCCAGGTTGGGGCTAGATTAGCCCACCTATCTTTATAGCATATATCTATTCATCAATATTTATAGCATGTCATTCAGGAGTGAACTGTTTCCTAGGCCACAGCTTACGCTTTTCTGGGAAACAGGGACACAACTCATCTATGTAACTTTTATGGTCACAATAAATATATTTCTATTCTATTCTATCTGGGTGCATTCTCTTAATGTGTCCCGCCCAATCCCATTTGAGACTAGCTGTCTTTCAGTCTGTCGGAAAAATTAAACAAAATAAAACTATGAAGATAATTCATTTTCTCATAGATGCTGCTAATGATGGTCGATTGACGTACATTGGCAGTACGTGTCATATGCATGTCAAGGCGATACGAACTTCGCCGGGTCAACTAGTTAGGGATAAAGTACAGTTTTTGCCATACTTTAGGTCCAGTAATTCAAGGGGCGTCCTACTTTAGTGTTACTGATCACTCAACTCCCAACAAAAGCGAAGTTGCCAAACAATAAAAGGTAGCAATGACAACAAAGTTTGTCTAACGAATTAGCTTAATGGCTTCCACCCTTCGCAAATAACCTTAATAAATTGTTTAATTTATCAAATGGTCGGTCTCATATCGGTTTAGTATGTTTAGTAAAGTACCACCAGAAAAAGTCAAGGGGTAGCATGCATCTCACTTACACAACTTTGATTGTAGGTGTGAAAGTGAGATGGAAGATGTTTAATTCTTTATTGAATCTGGTTGTAAATCACGGTTCCCTTCAGCCCTCGACCCCAGTCTATAACGTGTAGCTCAGTGAACTGCTTTATTAGAAAGCTTTTATCACTTTACATGTGCCTACAATGTAAAATGAGCGTTACCATACCGATTTTACATTTGATTTTGTTTAAAATCTGAACGATAGTTTTTGCTGAAAATTTGGTGATTGTCGCTGCGCGTTTGAGTAATGAGAATTGAGCTATATAACACCGAGATTAAGCTTTAATACCACTTGCATATAAGCCGCAGATTTAATGAGAGTTTTACTTTAAGGATTTTGGAGTCAAATTTTAATTTGTTTGTGACATTTCTTCTCCCTAATATAAATGCAAATATATTTCCCAATGCGTTTTAAATTAAAATAATCTGAATTTATATGTAAATTTTGTGACCGCACTTTGTCTTTCTGAGGTTCCCCGAATTCCTGAATTCATTCACAAATTCCTGATTAAGTTACGATTTCCGGTTCAGTTGTTTTAACTGTCAAGGAAACTACTTAGTAAGTAAAATTTGGTAAATTTTTCTACATCCTTATGCAAACATTTATAAAAAAAAAATGTTTTATAAATCTTCCAACATTGGCTGGCGTACACGATTGGCTGACCAATCCTACGCACGCGTAGTTTTTCAATAAAAACATTATCCTCCTTCTGCGCAGTTGGGTGAGAACTAGCCTATGTCACCCGGGGATAGTGTAGCTTCCAAGCGGTGAAAGAATTTTTTAAATCAGTCTAGTAGCTTCGGAGCCTATTCAATGAAAAAAACAAACAACAAATCTTTCCTGCTTATAATAATAGTCTAGATTGGCTACTACTCAGTTTTAACTTTTGCAGATGTCAACGTGATGACTTGTCTGTTGTACCTATGTATCGCTTAAAAAAAATATGTAAAAAAAAACAACCCAGGAAGTAAGTTAAAATTATGAAACAGAGTTCTTAAGCTCACCAAAACTTAAGAATCAATGGGAAAAATCAAACATTTATTTCTTACAAAACATTCGTAACACGCTGAGATTAGAGTTACAAAATATTTCGCTTATCAACTAATTTTATGTCGGTACACATTTTAATAAAAAGTGGAATTAACGATGCTTTTATTTAAATCTCGAATGCCACTGTTATCTTAATTTTTATGTGGGTTACCTTTTAGCTATTATCGAACAAATAAAAGCTTGGAGCTCTACGAGACCACCCATACATTTTGAATCTGTTAAAATATTTTGTAATTCTTTATACCATCCCTAAGTTATCTGGCTCTAAACGTAGCTGATCAATAACAATCACTTTTTATTAAATGGTTCCAACGGAAGATTAGCGTTGTTCTACCAGAACAACTAATGCTGAGTTACACGTCTTTTTGTGACGTCGATTATAATTGTAGGTAGGTACTTTTCTTGTTTTTTGAGTGTTCTTAATGTGCCGTATTTTTTGTAAATCATATTAATGCCACAGCGAGAATCGAATCCTCTACATCTTGCATTTCAGTCGGCTATTCGACCACCTCACTACAAAAGACAGGGAACGTCAAAATATGAGTTGTCATAATATAAACAATTATTGATACAATTTGGTTGTATGTTCTTATGTCACTCCTATTAGTCATGATTAACTGATATTTATGGGTTTGTTAAATGGTCCATTAAACATTCTCCCTAGTGTCAGATGTCTTGTGAAGCCCCACGTTCAATAAATACATTGGTCCCATTAAATAGGATATTTGATCTATCATTTATAAATTGGGTAAATATACATTTTATTTAGATTACAATATAGGGTTCTTCAAGATAAGAGTTAGACTCTTTCTAGACAAATACGATCCATTTTTGAGCACACTTTAGGCTTTTAGTTGATAATTCTTAGCTAGTATTATTTTAGTCTATAGTTATTATTTTTTTCCATTATTTGTACTAAAAACGGGATATTTACCATGATTTGTGATTTCTCACAAATCATGGTAAATATCCCGTTTTTAGTACAAATAGTGTTAATAACCATGATAGTTTCAAAAGTTTTTTTTCCATTGTTCTTATAGAAGCAATTTAATGATGTTTAATCATATTTGTATATATGTAGTTCAGTCTGGCTATCTAATACGTACTGTATCTGTAGTCAGTCATACCTACATTGTCATGCCCATGCTATGTGTATCGAGCTAAAACAGAGATCCTTTGCATCTAAACACAAGTTTTTAAACTTAGAGCAATGATACATTGCACAAGTATTTGATGTAGACAACAAGGTTGTAGTGCAAAACCACCAAATACAACACCCTAGGTATCCTAGAATATAAGTATTTATATAAAAGTGCACTATGTAAACATTTTTTTGAAATAAATACATATTCATTCATCTTTGAGCACACTATCATTTATAGTTAAGTAAGGTAGTAGTCAGGTGCTTGGCAATTTTCAATAACGTAAATTAACAACAATAATTAATGAAACTCGTAAATTTTGTTTCTTCGTTATAGGACAACGTTATTAGAGATGGCATAGTTTCAAATGTACCAGTGTATAGAAAAAAGATAGTTTGGTTTCAATGGCGACGAGAATAGTTTTTTTTTTAACTTATAAAGATCTTCCTTTGACCACAATCTCACCTGATGGCAAGCGATGATGCGGTCAATCGGAATAGTTTAAGCAAATGTTTTTCGATAGAATGGACAGATTTAGTTAGGTTATGCGGCTATTTTGCATCAAATTGGGAAAGGGTGACGAGAACAATTTTAAAAAAAATTATAAGACTCATTTTTATAGTATCTGAACGAATAAGAACGCCAATCATCGTTCTACAGTTCTTGCCAGAACAAGCTACAAATTAAAACATCATCGATACCCACCGGATCTCATGAAAGCCACAAACATAAAATCCAATGTCTAGAATCTCAGTTACCAACGCATTAATAATGAAAAGTATCAGAAAATTAAATTTATCTCACAAAACTCTCATCAGCGTAAGTAAATATACTATAAACTGCGCCAGCCATCATAAAAATGTTGTTCTCAAAACACGAAGACATTATCTTGTAAATCGCTTAAGAGTCTACATGAGAACAGATGCCGTCTTATATTTCTCGGGAAAATGTTACAACTTAATTTTAACGGACATTTCGTTTTCTTTCTGGTAACAAAGGAAAGAAAATGATACTCTTTTATATACCTTTCTTGATAGTTAATGCTTGTGCTTGATACGCAAGAAGGTTTAAGGGTATTTTATTAAGCTTCTTTTATTAAAATTGTGGAGAATTTTTCTTCGTAGTTCATCGTCTTCAATCAGCATTTTATGTATTTTATTAAATTGCCTTAATGTATTTTTTGTGTCTGGCCGGCGAATAATAACATTACTATAGTCTGGCCGAAAATCTATAAAGAAGGGCACCGCTTAGTTTAAAATGAATTTAATATTGACCGTATTTTTTGGGGTTCTGGACCAAAGTGGTAAAAACGTACCTTAAGGTGAGAGTTTTTCCATCCGTCCTTCAATCCGTCTATCACGGTTAATTATCTCAGCAACCTTTCGACTCCAAATTTAGAAAAATTATGAATAATGACCTTCCTCTATTGCAAGTAAAAAATTCAAAATATTTTCATTTTGATGGCCAAAACGACCAAAATGGTGGAGGTCAAAAATTTAAATAGGGTTACTATGGTCAAATGAGGTATCATATCAAAGAGATTGATTTACACATATTTTTAAATATTATTTAAAAAAAATTCTTGTTATGATAAAAAATGTTGAAAAATATACAGTGTAGTTTTTTAGTTCTATAAATAATTGTGTTCTATCCATTTATCAGGCAATTTCTACGTTATTTGTGAATGGCTAATTTTTTAGCACAAAAAAACTACTTTTAAGAAGTGCTATGAAAGTATAATAGCGTAACCGAAGAAAACACGCTGACATATGGAAATATATGGAGCTTACGTATAGCATGATGAATTGTATTCAATTTGGCCGGTGACAGCCACCGAAGGAGCATTTGGGTTACAAATTCTTATGCTTAGCATGCACGCGATAAAAATATTACCCGAGATATTGCGAATACGAGGGATTAATAAATTACAGTTAACTTGATCAGAGTGGATGTTCGTTTGGCTGCGTTGTTTATTTTGATTCAGAATAATTCAGTTTTAAACCTTCTTCCTTTATAAGTTTGAAAGCATTGTTTAAATGAAGTCGCTATTTTTAATGTTTCTTTACTTCACCTTCGTTGGGGGATTCCATTGCTACTTACTAGTTTTTTTTTTCAAAATATGTGCAAAACAGTGCAAATCATCATGTACAGGTCTAAAATAGCTTGAAGTTCGTTGTACACAAGTACTTATTTAATAAACTAAAAAGAATCTTTCTATCTGTAATCCCTTTTTGTATATCTTCCCTTAAATATATTTTGGACAAAATTGTTTTTTTTTTAATTTCTGAAAGGGAATAGTCTCAGTAGTATAATTTAATGGGCTTTTTACCACATACCAGCCACTAAATAAAGTTTTAAGGTGATAACTAAAATCACAAATTATACCCAGTAGTAAATAACTTAGTTTTATTAACGTATAAAGAGAGGGCAAGACTCGGGGGATTATTTCATTAATCATCACCGTAACGCAGGGGTGAAATATGTTTAAATTTAATACAAAGGAAAATATGGCTCCGTTTTAGATTCATTTATTTTGCTCTAGATCTGTAAATGACATGTTTGTTGCATTAGCTAGGGTCTCTTCCAAAATACCTTTGATTTGATAGATATATATTTTGATGACTGTACGTAAACCAACGAAAATATAAATGATAAATTACTAATCGCTAAAAGCGAACTCTTCAAGCTAATCTGCGAGAACGTAAAACCAAAGGAGAAAAAATATTAGGTTTATGCTTGGTTTTCTTGTTTGTTTCCTGGCATATTTCTTATGCAAATACGGGGTCCGGGGAAATATTAACATCGTAGCCAATGGGGCTAAGTTTCGGTTATAAAAGTATGGATGCTGGGGAAATTACAGGAACATGAGATTTTGGACGTAGGTCTCTCCTAGGGAGAGGCGCACCCTGGGAGAGACCAGCAGATGAAATTTTGGACCTGTATATCTCTTGGTGAAGGGTGCAATGCAATGCCATGCAGGTCATACCTTAAACCGCGTTGACACGGTCAAAGTTCACTTTGATACAGGTTGCCACTAACATAGTTCACTTGTATCGTTTTCATTATTTTCCAACAGTCAATATAGCTTTTACACTTGGCACCATTTTGTTTGATCAATTGATATCCAAGTTATGAAAAGTAGAACGCGGTCCAAGTCTTAGCTTTGATCAGTGTTGCCAGGATCAAAGTAGCGTCCAATTAATCATCAAATTTGACAAAGTGTACGTTGACCGCGTCAACGCGGCTTTAATGCAAAGCTAAACCAACCGTAGTGGCAGTAGCTGAAGCTCTCTCTCTCTTTTCCTAATCTCCTATGTCTAGACTAAAATATGCCAGTGAAATGTTTTTAAGTGTGATTAGCAGTGATAGTTTCATTGCATTAAAATAGTAGGTATCTAATTAAGAAAGAAAGAAAGAAAAAAACATTTATTTGTGACGGTACAAAACACACACAGCACACAAGAGAACATATTCATGCACACAAGAACAGGAATACCTAACAAATGTGTGTCTCACAATTACCTATATCTAAACGACCAATGTCACAAAAAGGCGTCCAACTCAGCATTTGTTGTGCTTTTGGCACAATGCTGATCTTCCGTTGGAACCATTTAAAAATGAAGATATCACGGATGCCCGCACAGTACTACAATTAGAAAAAGTATGAATATATAGATAAAAAATTGAAAAAGAAAAATAAATCGTGTTATTGTATTTGTTTTGTATGGTTTGGTTTGGATTTAACAATAGTTGTGTTTTTCTTATGAAGGCTACCCTTGATCAAGATGTACGTGAGGTAATCTAAACTGGACTCAGCGGAAGACCAGGTCTGCGGCATATTAACATGTCGTAGTATCATGCTGAGCTGCGTACCAATTCATCCCCTCACAGAGTTTTTATGTTTGTTGGTTTGTTAGTGCTTAGGTTAGATTTTGTTAATGTTTTTCTTTTTTTATTGTGTGGTTTTTATAGATCAACATCAGGTAGTCCATGGGCTTGAGAAATAATTTTATGCGTTACTATAGTGATTGTTATTAAAGATTTATAAAGTTTATAACAGCGACTGTAAATCTTATAACTATCGTCAGTATCACCTTCTTACAAACATCTCTGATAGTCATTCACAGTCGTGTATTACAAAAACCACAGTATTCATAGTTAATCATGACTAATCTTGACTTCAATCTACCTCTGGTTGCATGTAGATCATAAGTATTAGGGTGTGCACTGAGGTGTCACAGGAAGTATTTTGTTCATATCGCCTAGTCGATCGCTTACATAGCTCAACCCTACATTACCACTCTACCATTATAACTCGTACACTATTATGTTAACTAGTGACAGATGGCATTTTTTAATCCTGTTTAGGTAAACAAATGCAATGAACCAAAATAAAATTAACTTTTTATTTTTGTTCAGAATAATTTTGAATTATATTTAATTTTATCTTTCAACTTTATATGTTTGAATTTGATTTTTATATTTTATAATGACAAAAATAAATATAATGCTCCCCAAATAACATAGAAATGAAATACTATTATCAGTCAAACGCAAAACCTGTCTTTATATTACTAGGAATATTTCATATAAAAATTATACTTAAGTTTTTCGTCGACGATATTCAAGAATTTTAAAATGCTTATACAGCATAGAACGCATCTGAGCAGTAAAACGCCGAAGTTTGCTTAACATAAGCCGGTACAAGTCTCAGCCCTTACCTTTTAGATGCATTCACCCTCACCAGACATAGTCAATGACTGTCATCTACGGGAATTGAAACGCTCTTGCGCAGAATTTAGGTTCAAACTCGTGTGCATTTGATTTTGATATCTTTGAAGTGAGCATTCTATACAGAATGAGTCTTCATATTGTGCACAAATTCTAATGAGGGAAACTATAGCTTATTTATAATAAACGCAGTTAGCACTGGAAAAATTAGGAGGTTTTATTAAAATAAAATTGTGTTGAAAACAACAGTCAATTAAAAAATTTGATGATTTTTTATGAAGAATCATCATTATTTTTTTTAAGCGATTTTTATAATCATTGTAAAAATTCGCAAAAAAACCACCAATTTAGCTACATTTTTTATTACTTAACGTTATTCTACATTGTATTATCTATGTGATGGTAAAAATTGCATGTTCATGTCCCAAACGCAACATTTGCTATAAACTTCACTCGCTCGGCTTAAAATATTAATGCATGCAGCCAGTCTGTCAACTCTAATTATAGTAGCACTAAGTTCGACCATTTGAAATGTTACCGCTAAATATTATCAGTGTATGCTATGTTGATGATTCCTAATAATAAAATAAAAATAAAATAAAACTGTTAAAGCCTTTCTTCAGGTGGGGTCGTCGTATCAAACATATTTTCCGTTGCTAATTAGATATAGTTTCCCTCATTTTAATTTGTGCACATTAAGAAGACTCACCCTGTATATTCTGTGCCCTCACTCCCCTTCACCCCTTATCGCTAGCGGTTGACCCTTCTTTAGGTGTCTCGCCAAACGGCGGCGGAAGCAAATTGTTATCTTTTAAGTCTCGTAATTTCTTCTTAAAAGTTAAACAATTATACGGATTTTATTTCGTATTGCTGGTTTTCCGGTAACGAAGAATTTTTGCGTAAGATTTTGTATACGTTTTACGATTTAAAATTTTTGTTTATAATTGACTTATCTAATTTGTGTCTGCCACAAAATGCGACCAAAATAAAATATACAAGAGGCTTGAAGCTTGAAAACTATACCGACCAAACAAGGGACAATGTATTATTTACACAGTATCACAGTTTCCTGTTCTCAGAAATGAGACGGTATGTATGTATGAAACACAGTAATGCTGCTTGGCGGCAGAAATAGGTATGGTGATAGTACTTCCGCGGACAAGCACTTTCACAGGAAACTCTACCTAATAAACCGTTGACTAAGTAGAGACTTTCAGTTATTCGATAGGTCGATAGAAATAAATGTTGATCTTCCATTGATGTCTAGAAATTACCTACTATATTATACATAGGAACGGCCTAAATATGCCCTTCTTGGCATTTTTGTCTTATGTCTATTCTAAAGAAACATTGAAGTGTGAATCTTATGCAAATATTTTTACTGAAAGACTTTCCATAATCTTTAAAAATGTTAAAGGAACAAATGCAGCATTTTATGCAGATATTTGTTTCTGGTCTTTTTACCTTGAAGTAAGTGAGTTTTTACAAAAAAATATTATTAAGTTTGTATCAGTTGTCTTGTTCTCATAGCTTTGATTAGTTTGGGGCTTGATAGCGCTGTGTGAAATATCCAACATTATTTATTATTCTCAACTTGAGTTTTGCATCTAAAATTCGAGCTTAAAATGCACATGCTAACTATAAAATCGTCTTGCTCTGGCCGAAACGTCGATTCGCCATTAAATGGCACCCACGTTTAATAACCGTGACCCTTTAGCCAGACAAGCTATCACCAACAACTGAACTTGAATACCCAGAAATTCGGATTGGATAATTGTTAGGGCCCATTTATCTTAGAGCCGATGTCACTGGCAGAATCCAAACACAAAAGGACCTGCTACATGTGAACTTGCCTTGAGCCACAATGGCTGACAAAGAGGTCTAAAATTTCACTCAGAATGGGGTTGGTTTGTTTAGATTTGTTTGATGAAGGTTTGAATTCCAAATTAAGATTGTTTATAAATACGTATATTATAAATTTATGTAATAAATGGCGCTAGTCACTGAATTAGATTGGTAGAATGCTGTGCAACACTGATCTCGAAATCAGTTTAGTGTCAAATGAAACAAAACTGAATCTGCTGTTCATTGTCTAAACATATACAATAATAGATGACCCGCCCGCGGCTTCGCACGCATGGTTTGTCAATAAAAACATTACCTCCTTGTACGCAGTCGAGTAAAAAGTAGCCTATGCCCCAATCCCGGTCACAATCTATCGATATACCAACGGTACATAAGGAGTGCATCTAAAGAATACCTCTTAATTTTAACCATTTAACCCCAATTTTAGGGGATTTTTTTGCAAAAAAGTTGAAACACGTATTTCTTTATTTCTTACCATAAGCCTAAATATGAATTTTCAAATCCCTAACGTAAGGAATTATGGATTGCCGATACAAACTTTCAACCCGCATTTCACCCCTTTCATGATTATTTTTTGAGACAAAAAATACCCTATTTATTTTTCGGGGATATAATCTATCTTCATTACGATCCAAATTTCATTACGATCCGTTCAGGCGTTTAGTCGTGAAAAGGTAGCAAACAAACAAACAAACAAATAAACAGAGTTACTTTCGAATTTATAACATTAGTATGGATTATACAAAACTCACATAGCGATCAATAACAACGTTGTTTGTACGAAGTTAGTAATATGTAGTTTATGCACAATATACTTAATATCAAGCAATTAAGTCGACTTAATGACTTAACATCAGGAGACCCGTCAACTTTTCTGCCTACCAGGTAATAAAAATATGACCGATCAAGTGCGAGTGAGACCCGTACGCTGAACATTCCGTAACTACCTGGATTTATTAGAATTTAGTATCGTCATCTTGTTATGCGAGCGGTTAACTCAAAAACAGGTTTAAGTTAGTGCCAATAAACGTTTGTCAACTACCAATATAATGATATAATGAGTTGACCAATATAATGAGGAATGTTCATTTTCGATTTCAAAAGAAAAAACTAGTTCCAACTAGCTTAATAGATAACGCTGTCTATTGATGTACCACTAGAAAATATGGTTTATGTGCCAAAACCTCTGACACAATATCAACATTTGTCTAAAACAATCTCACTTCGTCAGATAAACACAAATATTTGTTTTTCTATTACAAATTCTTCGGAAAATAATGGTGACACGGCAATTGAGATTGACAATTCACATTCCTTTGTTAATCAGAGCATGAAAGAGCAACGCCATCTGTTAGCAGTTATAAAAACATTGCCGTGAAAACCCCTCATTGTCAGAAATGAAATTCGCAACATAATATCGAAATGTCAAATTATTTTCTTTTGGCATTCATGTGGTCGTGAACATTCCAATCATAACTTTCATAGCATTTTCATTTCTATCTATTTAACTTCGCAGGTTTCAGTTTCAATTCAATAATGTAAAACAAAAAAATATATATGTGTAATATTTCTAAAACTAATTAAGCCTTTAAATAAATAATTTTCCTAATTTCCATGGCGAATAATCTATCTGTAGTCAATCATAATCAGCCTACTGTTAATCAAACCTAACTGAATACATTAATAGATACAGTATTGCACAGCTTGAAGCTCCTGATTAGGGTTCTTCCAACCAAAACTCAAAGAAGGATTAGGTATCTTGGAAGTTTTTAGTTTATATCTGTTTAAATTAAATCTATTTTACACAATCTTAATTTGAAAGGACAACTAAAAACTTTTCTTTTTATCCGACTTCAAAAAAGGAGGTTCTCAATTCGACTGTATTTTTTTTATGTTTATTACCTCAGAATTTACGACTGGGTGAATTTGAAAGCTAGTGATTCCCGTGTGGATTAGGTCCACATTTTAATTTGGTCCAGTTCTGACAATGGCATTAATGAGAAAACCATATGTCTTAATTTTTTTTTTGTAATCGGAAGTCGATTAAATCTTTTTTTTAAAAAGTTATTTGTTTAAACTCTCGCGATCACTATACCTAATTACTAATAATAAACGAGTATTTATCGCGTTTTACCTTACTTACCTACGGCTATTATAACACAGTCGAAACGTCGGGATGATAAATAAAAATGTAATTACGCAATAAAATCCCGTTTAATATCAGTAATTAAAAACTTAAATGGTATTTAGAGAAGTATTTTAAACGTAGGTACCTACATATTTGTACAAACAAAGAAAAGAGATTATGTAAGAGTACAAGCAGGGCTGAGTTCTCGACCTTTTATTTTTCCTCACCCAATACTTCTTACTACTGTAACACTATTTTGTACCTACAGTAATTTTTTTTTATCCTACTGGAGATGGAACAAGCCTATGGCCCACCTGATCTTAAGTGGTAACCATCGCCTATAACAAAGTTTGCCTCGTAGGTCACGTACCTTAGAAATGTGCCCTACGATGCACTGCCCTGCGATCAACTTGAGGCATACAGGTGTAAAGCCTCATATGCCTGTAATTTCACCGACAAAACGAACCACAGCAATGCTGCTTGGCGGCAGAAATAGGTATGGATGAGCTCGGATGGAAAGAGATACAAGTATCCTCTAATATCTATCAATCTATTTATCTGATTATAATGGACATCGCATGCCTAACAATTAACAAACCACACTCTGAAGATAGGCTACATAATGGGAAATAAGCAGTAACAAAATCGTCAGCATTTGTTCAATAATATGTGAGTTCCATAACGTATTGCTGTTAGATCCTCTGAGTTGTGTATCGATGGATTTAAATACAATCAAACGTCCATAATCGCTTGCTAATAGCGAACAGCTAATTACTTCCGATAATTATTGTGTGATGTTTCATAATAGATATACAAAGGGGTTGTAAGTGGAGTAAGAGATCTAATTCCTGGCTATTAGTTTATCTACATTAATATTATACATATGGTCTGTACAATACAATAATTTATTTATAACTTCATATTTACACGTCATTGTTTTAATAATATAAATCACAATATATTTATATAATTTAGGCGTAATAAAATTTCCGTTTAGTTTGTGTGTTTGTTTGTAGACGGTAATCTCTAAAACTACGGAATCGATTCTGAAAATTACTATCCCTGAGGGTACTAATATTATAAGTTCGATACTAACTATATCTCTGTCTGTTTGTTACGTTTTCACGACTAAACGGCTCGAGCGATTTCAGTGCAAACTGACTACAGAGGGCTACTTATTATTGAGAAACCACGCGTGCAAAGTCTCGAGCGGAAGCTAGTAGGTTTTTATGTTGTTGTGATAAAAAATTGTTTTCAGTACGAAATCTCAATATTTGTAAATCAAGTCGAAGAAAAGGGTGCCTGAAGAAATTACGAGCGGGTCTGCTAGTATTGGACAATGGAGTAAGATATGAGGTTTAACGAATGGGATCCTTACCATATAGAGTTAGCGTTAAGCTGGTATCGGAGTTTTAAGCTGCTTGAAGACCTCCGATGATGACTTGATGACTTAGTCATTCCTAAATCAGATAGATAAGGCCGGCCTCTAACCATCGTAACTTAGATATGATCGCTAGTGGCATATTATAACTAATGCGAGATCGAATCAGAAATAAGGAAATTCGTAGATAAAACAAATTCACTGACATATGACGACCTCCGTGGCGTAGTGGGCGAATAGCCGGCTGAGACGCAGGAGGTAGTGGATTCGATTCCTGCCGCGGAACAAATGTTTGCATGATCTACAGATATTTGTTCCGGGTCTGGTTGTTTCTCTGTAAATTATAAGTATGTATTAACAAAAAAAAGTATATAAGTATTCTATCAGATATCTGGTTCCCATAGTACAAGCTCTGCTTAGTTTGGGGCTAGATAGCGCTGTGTGAAATGTCCAGCAATATTTATTTATTTATTTTATATCCCAAATGATTAGCAAGTTGATGTGGCAGCGGGCACATAGCATAAACAACTGACGGCTGTTGGTACAGAACGTTCTCGAGTGGAGACCACGCACTAGAAGGGGGAGGTCTATGTTCAGCAGTGGATGTCTTATGGCTGGTATAATGATGATGCCGATTTCCGTGTTTCAGATACGGTACTATCTCGACTCAGTGGTCAAGCCACGAAGCTAGCTTAATTAAACGTACGAACTCACTTTTCGGATTTATATTTTTCGTTATTTAGTTTAGTGTGGCATGTGTTACCAATAATATAATCTATATAATCAAGGCCATGTTACCAATAATGGCCTTGGACTTTTCTAAATGCATCCTTCTTTTTATAAGTAAGTTTGTTTGGGCTAAACAAACAAGCATATTAGTTTAAAGCTGGCCAGGACTCTAACTAGGCTTAGTGACTACCATACAGCCGAAAGCGACAGCCTAACGTGCTAAAAGCACAGAAGCGCTCAGCCGTAAAGGCAAGCACCGCGAGCGCTTTCATCCTCTTTGATATGCATTGTGCTATTTCTTCGCTCTGCCTTCAGTAGGGAATATTGTAGCGGCCCAATTCTGGCAGTCTATTACGTAAAGCCATTGTAATATACAACACAGGCATCACTTGTGGAAAGATCGACGGCTAGAGTTTGAACAAGCAACACAGATTGCCAATTACTAACTGGCGCTGGGCCATGACCACTTCAGCTATTGCAATTACCTGTCAATTTGTTGTTCATTGATATGTACCTACGTTGATTTATTCAGACATCTACTTTGTCGATTTTTGCTGAAAGTGAATTGTGAGTTTCATCTCCCCACGTCATCAATTTATCAGAAGATATGACTAATCTCAATCGAAATGTAAACTGGATCAAAGCCTAAATATAATGTGGCCAAATAATGGTTTTGGCGATTCTTTACTTAATACGTCTAAAATGTAAACTACAGAAGATTTTATAATGGTGAAAATCCTTTGCTTAAATCACAAACTACAAATCATATACAGGCTTGTTGGTAATATACTGACGATATTCAAGTGATGGTTTCTCAAAACATAAAAAAAGACTTCTCGAAAAAAACTACTAGTTATATTATCAAATTTTAAACTTGCTGACTACTCTTGCAATCGACATCCAAAAACAAAGGCCGATATGATATCTCTTTCGGAAATGGCTGCGGGTTTTGGGTTAGAAAGCGACAACAAGAGATATCTCGAGACGTCACCAATACAGTATCTGTGGTTAGATTGCAAGCATTATGCAATAGCACAACATAAGTTTAATATAGTGTTTTTACTTGCCAAAATAAATTTCATATTTCTATGGTAAGCATTTCACACATTTATTTATTATAGTCATCAAAATAACTCCTTTCATTTTTGTGCGTATATTATCAAACATCCTACATATTTATATTAGGTACTTATAGACAAGCGATTAAACACTTCATCTAATAGTAAGTAATGGTTTAGTTGAAGATAGAAACACCTAACTTGAATATTCCGAGAATTAAATGTTTATTTTATGAACATTCTAATTGATGCAGTGCGTATTGCTTCACTTCTCTATCTCATAAAGCCAACCTTAAGATTTTTATCACAGGTTCTTATTAATTCAACCAATAAAACAGAATCAATTCTGTGGTAAGCCTCATATTCAAATAACCTCAATTCCTCTTAATCCGATCAACATTTATATCAGCTTAGTCACTGTCTATATGAGGTTTCTTTCGGTTTATCCCATTTAAAATCAATGGCGTGATAACATTCTCATACATATTCACATAATGCCGAAATAATCTGAATGAACGATTAGGTTTGAGCATGCGTAGGCGTGGATTAACCTTCAAATCAAAAATATCACGCCACCGTATTAAAATGAAAGCTAGGAAGGTGAGAGTTACTTCGTGTCAAGGGTTCTCGGGGAGAATAAATTGTTGATGGGTTTGGCCGCAATGTGCCGCGCGGAGAAAACAGCGCACGACCCACGCTGCAGGCACGCGTTTTTTATTTATATGGATTTACAAAACAGCGCGGCCGCAGCGCTGCAGACGCAATGCCTCCGCGCGGTACGAGTACGTTGCGGCAAATTTGAAGGCGTCCTTAGCTTTCAAAATTATGTTGAAAAAGCTGGAGTAGCAAGGATTTATTAGGTCCTTCCTTTATTAAACTTCGACCTCCTTTGTATACTTGATGAACACTCTTTTAGCCAAAACAATTAGTAAAATCATGTTTATCTAAATATTTTACCTATGATTAACATCAATTAAAATGTTCATCCATAAATTAAATTGCATGTCCAGACCTAATAAACAAAAACGCAGTCAGTAAATTCAGTTGATGAGCCAAGTAAATATGTAAATCTGATAATATAACGCGTAACGTAATTGAAAGTTATTGATGCTCTTACGAGTGTAATGCAACCGTTGACTGAAGGAGAATTGGGTAGATACTGATTGTGATATGGAAGGACAAAGGAGACAAGCAAATCAGGTTGTAAATGTTATTGAACTGCTGAACATAAGTTTTTACCACTTCGGCCGCGTTCGAAACTGAAGGTTCGTAAACAGTTACGGTAGAATCAAAAATCATCTTTATACGATACGACTTCTCAATTCATAACTAGTTTCAATGAAAGAATACATTTTATTTGTAGGTTAAATCGCCGGTTCTTATGATCCAACTGATATGTTCGAGCAATCTAGCTATTTCAACATTTTTTTAATTTGAAATCGGTGAAGAGGTTAATGGATCACTAACCAAGGTGCTGCACCAGCGCGCATTATACGTCGAGGAACCTTAGATAATAACAAGTTATTAGACATTAGACACGGGAATCAGATTAAAAAAAAGTAATATTTCTAGTCTCTGGGTTACAGAACCCTAAAAAGTGTTATCTATGTCGGACACGTAATTATAATACCGTAAGTCAGGTGACGGGGCTTTTACATCGAATTAGGCCGCTAAGCAAACAGTTTAGAGATCACTATCGTCTCGACTTTTGAATAATAAGTGGGTATTGAAGTCGGCGCCTTTGGCTGATCCGTTTGTACTTAGCCGTACATATTTCTGCATGTCAGGATTTGAAACGTTAAAAAAGAGAAACGATAAAAGCTTGCCAAGCTAGTGAATGAATGAGTGAACACACTTTAATGTACACCACAAAAGAAACAAAAATAAAAATTCACAAAGCAACAAGTACAATGGGTGGTCTTATCACTAGTGCTGCAAGTGCCGTATATTTTGGAATATCTACGTTAACCCAAAAATAAGTAATTCTACCCATAATTCTGGACCTTTACAAGTTATCAAATTACGCAAACTTAAACAGTGTTTTCCTACCATACCTTTACTTGCAGCGCCCCTATGCTCATAATGGGCCGCATACACGTAAACGATTTCTTTGCGCAAACTTCTGTTAGAAGAATTTGTTCAGATTTCTAGGCTCCTAGCTTCTAAATTAATAGTCAGTAAATTAATATCATGCCTTCAATACCAGCCTTGCGCAAAGAAACCGTTGACGTCCGTGGGCTCCATAAGCGAGCTCACAAAAACGATTGACTTTTGCGTTATCTTCCAACTCGTAATAGAGGCCCTGTTCACGTATTATAAAATGAAATTTAGTATTTATATAGATACCTGGATTAAGACAGGCTACTTTTAATTGATTTAGCAACGACATACGTACGAAGCTGCAAGCGGAAGCTAGTTTAAATTAAAAAGAATATTTGTCCGTAGAAGAACGAAGTTTCATGACGTTGGGAATTGAGTTATGGAGCTCAAATGGTCTTGGGGGGGACATTTGGCAAGACGTGGTGATGACAGGTAGAGCAGGGTAGCGACTGAATGGTGGCCGAGGAATGGCTGTAGAAGGGTAGGACGACGACCGGCAGCGAGATGGTTGGACGACAACCTTAGAGTCGTGGGCCGTCAATAGGTGAGACTATGAGACTAGCGCAGGATCGTGGCGGATGGCACAAACTTTGGGAGGCCTATACCCAGCAGTGGGTGAAGTCAGGCTGCGGCTGATGATGATTTGTCTTTACAAATGAGTGAACTGTCACCTGTTACAATTACATGGTACAGGCCCGCAGCTCTGCAAATTCATTACTCGATTTAAAATGCTAATGGAGTGTCGTCTGGGAAGTTAGATGAATAATGAAACAACAGATGCCAATCTGCCATTCCGTTGTGTTGTGATTGAAGTGGCGTAGACTCACTTTGCTTACTAATTGAAATAGAGTCAATGAGAGAGGCAGTTGTTCTTTACACGTTTAATCATATTGTTACGAGCTGAGGGTTCCGGATAGAATAATGAAAATCAATCTAACCAAAATAACACTTTTATTCGACACTGAAATGATAAATACACGATCTTGAATCACAAGTAATCACAACACACTAATTCACACCACTGTTGCACAGTAAACCACTAAAAGTCACCGAAATATTTGCACGTATCGCCAAAACCAGACTGACCCCTTCGGGCGTCTCTACGCAGTATTTATACCGCGACCAGGACATATCTCTCGAATGTTCTCGATGGTTCCACTGGCAACAAGAAATATGTAGGTATTTCGACTGCACTACTATTTCTTACTCTGTGCAACTGTAGATAAAAACGTAGTATGTAGGTATATTTCATACCAAGTGTTGCCTATTCTGTGACACAGTAGGTATAACTTCGAGAAGCCGACTATTATTACCTAGTAACTACAACAGTACTTAGTAACAGCCTTCGGCGTAACACTATTACACGTTTTAGAAACAAATAGTTAACTATTATCTTGTAGTCCTAATAAAATACAAAAAAGTTAGAAGGTAACAATGGAATTTACTGAATCAAAAAGTCAATACTTTGTTAATAGAAATAGAAAATATTTATGACACATACATAGATGCACATAAAAATACACGTAATAACAAACAAAGTTATTGTTATCACTAGTGGTTCGCCCCGAACTGAGATCTCGCGAGTCTCCCCTAAAAATGTTATTTGTAATATTTGACCATCAAAATAGTGTCACGAAATTAATATCCAAATTACAGTTTCATTCAAATTACAGGTAACGGGAGTTCATGTTATGTGGTTGCTCTTTTTTGGTGTACAAAATGCAGTTATTCTGGATTTCAGACTTTTGCCCATATTTGTGTCACTTAAGCTACACGCGTACCAAATTACAGCACTGTGGAGTCACTGGTGTACCCTGTGAATTTCGTCAAAGTTTAGTTTTTATCATGACTAATAACTCAAAAACTATAAAAACGTTACTAAAAGTATAAACAGAATCGAAATGTACTAACTTTTCATTTGACGTCCCGCTTGACCTAATAGTCTCATTTTTTTACGCCTTTTGAACCCCAATATCTCAACAACCCCCTAACATTTAGGCTTATTTAGTCACACCAAAATAGTGCCATCACTTATGTACCTATGTATCAAATTTCACGATGATCGATCAACGCTTCGAAAATGATTCTCGGACAAACAAACATACATACAACGCCGATTTGCCCAAGTTGATTTAGAGATCTTGCTTCGCTGGATCAATAAATCATTGACACTCCTTTATAATCATTTTATTCGGAACAGTATGTGTCATGGTTATCATACAAATAACCTATTATTACGGATTCAATTGATGTCGTTCATCAAGGTGTGTGTCTATTAAGAGAAATGTGTCTTTTATTGTAAGTCAATACACCCGTATGTGCGTGTCTCCCCATTATCTAACAATTGAAGCTGGTCAGTATTTGGTCAATTATCAGAGACATAATACTATAGAGTGCACCTTACGTATGAACACTTACATAAACATTCTTGTAAATATGTAGTCTCTTGTGAGGTATTCGGCGGTAAATTGAAATACCAATATTTACTTAGCTATGCTTATTTTGAGTCGTATAAGCAAATTATTTTAAGTAAGTAATTTAAATGATCAGAAAAAAGCAAAATTAAGTGGACTATATCAATTATTTTATCATAAAATAATGTTTTTCAGCGGTAGATACCGGATAACTAGAAAACTCTAATTAACCTTGAAAAGGGTATACTTTTGTCTTTGAAATTGTTGATAGCATTAAGGTGATTAAGCATTAAAGAAAAGGTGCTTGACAAGGCCAAGGACAACGGTATTATTCCTCAGAAAATGTTCGTTTGTCAACAGAGGTCAACCAGTCTTAAATTGCACAAACTTACAGTAATGGCGTCGAATATGATGATGATGTCTCGATGTTGGATTCTAGCTTGGAATATCATATAGCATTTATACATTCACACTCGCTTCCCATCACCCGCCTCTTTGGTTACACGAATATATAAATGTAGTTTAACACCGTATGACTAGTAAGATGGCTATTAGATAAAGAACAAAACTGTCGTACGCCCTCATAATAATTCTTATTCCAGTAGTGAAGCTCACTCAAGTGACCAAGCTCACACGGTTGACTCAGTACATAATCATTTGACTTATGTCTTCCTCGTTGAGCTGACGATGTTTTTATTGCATTTTTATCGTTGGGTTATTGCTATCTTTTACTATCTATCTCCTATTGAGTACGGTACTTTGACCCTGTTATACGATAACCACTCTCATCAGTACTAACTTGGATAACTTATTTCCAATTTTGCTAGATTATACGAGGAGACGATATCAATATTTAGAGGCGCGTCGTGTAAAACATTTAAAATCTTAGAATTAAGAATATGAAATTCTAATTATATTGAATCATCATCATTATATCAGCCATAACACGTCCACTGTTGAACATAGGCTTCTCCCATAGATTTGTAGAGCGGCTAATCTTGTGCGGCATGCACCCAAAGGATCCCAGCCCCAACGACCGCCAATTCTTCGAACTATATGCCTCGTCCACTGCCACTTCCGCCCGTAATCCTCTGGGATATGCCAATTTTAATTTGTCTATGGATCTATTCTGTTCCAATTCGATCTCGTAGAAAAACTTTAAACATAAGGGTTATGTTTAGTCACACCTTATTATGCGTTTTAGCTCTGAATAAATTAGATTAAATAAAACCAACTTAATTTAGGTAACTCATTATTATTATATTTTTACCTTATATGAACACATCAAATAATCATTATTGACATCACACAATATGAATCACTAATACAAACACTAATATAAACTGTATTACTAACCACCCCTGTTACTAACCCATATTCGCAATAAATAAATTGAATTTATTTTATTTATTTAAACTTGTTATCACATGGTCTTTCTGTGATTAAGCGGCCCCGGCAGAATAACAGCGTCCACTGCTGAGTCGAGGCCCTTTTGCTGCTATACCACACAACATACCTACCTCATGTTTAAAACTAGTGGTTAGCCCCGAACTGAGATCTCGTGAGTCTCCGATTAAAAAAAAATATTATTTGTAATCATTGACTGTCAAAATAGTGCCACGAAATGCATAACCAACTAACTTGGCCTACAGTTTCATTCAAATTACAGGCATATTTTTTTGTTATTAACTTTTGGGGTACAAATATCAGTTATTCTGGATTTTCGCCTATATTTGTGTCACTTAAGCTACACGCATACCAAATTACAGCATTGTGGGGTCACTGGTGTAGGTACCCTGTGAATTTTGTCAAAGTTCAGTTTTTATTATGGCTAATAACTCAAAAACTCGAAAGAATTTACTAAAAATAAAAACGGTGTCTAAATGTACTAATAAAGACCTTTCATTTGACGTCCCATTTGACCTAATTGTCTTTTTTTACCCGTCTTGAACCCCAATATCTCAACTACCCCCCCCCCCCCACACATTTTTATTTCATTTAGTCACACCAAAAATTGTGCCATCACTAATGTATCAAATTTCACGATGCTCGGATCGACGCTTTGAAAGATCCTCGGACAAACAAACATCAAACATACATACATACATATGTACAACGCCGATTTGCCCAAGTTCATTTAGAGATCTCGCTTCGCTCGATCAATTAATTAATGTATAAATGTTTGTTTCTGTTTTTACTGCTTTATTGTAATTTTTATTATTTTAAATCATCTTTCTTTCTATATACAAGATAGAAAGATCACGGTTGTAAATGTATCATGTGTGCTATTTAGTAAATAAATAATTATCTATGACTATTATTCTTATTAATATTATTATCAAACTTTTGTTATTTACTAATTATTAATCTGTGTTGTTTCAGATCGTAAAAAACTTCAGCATCATAAACATGTCATAAGGTTAGTTAATACAAATAAAAGTTTTCATAAACTCACAAACCCGCAATGAAAACCGTAATTCGCTATTTATTTTAGCGCAGTAAAATAGGATTAGATTATGAATTTACAAAGTAATTTTCGAAATAAGAAATGGGTTCATTCCTTAGGGAGCTACAGTGCCACAGATGAACATGCAGACAGACAAAGGATTCAAACGTAATAACACCCCCCTTTTTCTTCAAAGGTTATAAACAAAATAAGTGTAACCCTTGTCTGAGCTTCTGCGAACTATAGGGTGTTTGGTAATATACTGACGATATTCAAGTGAGGTTTCTCAAAACATAAAAAAAGACTTCTCGAAAAAAAAAACTACTTGTTATCAAATTTTAAAGAAAATCGACTAAGTTTAGGTGATTAATTCGATATAAAACTTACTGCCTACTCTTGCAATCGACATCCAAAAATAAAGGCCGATTTTATATCTCTTTCGGAAATGGCTGCGGGTTTTGGGTTAGAAAGGGACAACAAGAGATATCTCGAGACGTCACCAATCCAGTATCTGTGGTTAGATGGCAAGCATTATGCAATAGCACAACATAAGTTTAATAAAGTGTTTGTTTTCACATGCCAAAATAAATTTTACATTTATATGGTAAACATTTCACAAATTTATTTATAAGCCCATCAAAATAACCCCATTTATTTTTGTGCGTACCAAACACCCTATAATATTAGGTTATAGGCAGTATCTAGATACTGCCTATAACCTAATAAAATAAAATTATGATTTATTTGTATGTAGATATTCGATAAGTCCTACAGCTGTTTAAAACTGTAGGATGTTCTTAGGGGCTCTTAACTGTTAGCTCCTCCGGGCTAAGAATGTGAAACCAACGCCTAAAAAAGTATCACCTTACCCACGTGCCCTATGATGCACTGCCCTGCGTCCATCAACTTGAGGCATACAAGCCTCGTGTGCCTGTAATTTCATCGGCAACGATATCCTTCAAAGCGACACACAACAATGCTGTTTAGCGGCAGAATGGTGTTAGTACTACCCCGGGCTAGTCCTATCACAGAAATATATCTATCTAATATCTAATATTGTAGTCAGAGAGACGTCAAGGTCTATGTATTTCACCATCTTCTATCGTACTTTAGTTTTGTATTTCAGATCAAATAAATGTTTATATTTTAATCTTCCTAACATATTTGTAAACAATGTTTATCCCGATACTTTGTAAATCTCTTTCATTTAGCTCCGTTCTGCCATCATTTCATCACAAATGCAGATTTCCTGTACATTTCCTTCGAGTTTTATTTCCCTTTGTGGGATGTACTATTGGATAAACTGCAGCTTCATTATAAAGTTCAAATGAAATGAACATTCTCTTGTGATTAGCAGGTATCTTTGTGAAATAAATGTCCTATGTCCTGTGGCAGAATTTCTTTGCTATTCCTAGATCTAATTACAAGTAAGTCGAGTTAAAGGAAATCATCTATAAAAAGCCATAAAACTACCAGCTTTATTTTGTGTGGATGGTTGGCTAAGTTTTGCATTTTACATTATCTATATTTGAAGAACCCATTTTCTTAAAAGTTCGACTGTAGATAACAGAAAAAACCGAACTGAAGCGATTTTAATGAAATTTCTATGGAACTATTCTAAAAGTTTATATTTTTTTTTACTTTCAAATAAAATAATATTTTTTCAAATCGGTTGATAAATGACGGAGTTCTCAGGAAATCACATCACACTCATATCATAAATGCGAAAGTTTGGATGACTGTTTATTTATTTGTTTCTTTGTTACTCAATCATGTCGTAACGGCTTAAACAATTTCGATGAAATTTAGCATATACGTAGATTATAACCTGGATTAACACTTAGGCTACATTTTATCCCATAAATCAGGTCCCATGGGATAAAAAGGGGGTGTCAAGTCAAGTTGGAGCAGCGAGTTTAGCTTTATTTTTAGGTTTCCTTCACATTTAGTAGTGTAACGCGTACGAATTCGCTGGCAACAACTAGTTTTACGATAATTAAGACGATTCGCTAGATAACTGTAATATTATTTATTTACCGACTTTAAAAAACACAATACGAATTAAAATCAATAACATCTACGTATTTTTCGTAACTTTTTTGACTGCCTCCGTGGCGCAGTGGACGTATAGCCGGCTGAGACGCAGGAGGTAGCGGGTCCGATTCCCGCCGCGGAACAAATGTTTGCATTGTCTACAGATATTTGTACCGTGTCTGGGTGTTTTTCTATATATTATAAGTATGCATTTAAAAAAAAAGTATATAATTATTCTATCAGTTATCTGGTTCCCATAGTACAAGCTCTGCTTAGTTTGGGGCTAGATAGCGCTGTGTGAAATGGCCAGCAATATTTATTTATATTTATTTATTTGAATTGTGCATGATGATGCTTATCTTATGGAATAATAGAACCGTATGGAGGAGGCCTACACCCGACTTTGGATGCCAAAGTGTACGTAATAGAGCACGTAATCTTAGATACTAAGACATTTTTGGAAATAAAGGCCTTTTTTATGATGATGCTTGTGAACGGTTAATATATTGCTTGCGTCTAGTTTTGCCAATATTCTTTTGTAGCGTTCTCTTAAAAACTATGAAAACCACTGTATTAATACCAAGTTTTCAGTGCTTAGTATCAGTAATATAAAGCACGATACACACTGTTGAAAGTTGAAATAATAACAGCAGAAAGCGCGCAAAAATCTTCAAAATAATACGTCGCGACGCGACACCATTGTGCCACAAAGCTCTCCAGTTCCAGTGTCAGATTCAACTAAAGCCGTTTCAGACTATGCACAGTATATAAAATGTAAGTGCTTATTTCCAAACAAGACCTCGCCTTTGAAGTGCTACGTGTTATGATTCTCTAAATTTGGCCATTAGCTTCACTTCTCATATTTTTAACATTAAAATAAATAATAAATAAATATTGCTGAACATTTCACGCAGCGCTATCTAGCCCCTAACTAAGCAAAGCTGGTACTATGGGAACCAGATAACTGATAGAATACTTGTACTCTTATTTTTTGTAAATACTTATCTATTATAAAACAAAGTCAGGTTAGGTACACTCAAGAACGGCGGACCAATTTTGATGATCTTTGATTTGTTGGATTTGTCTCCGCCCCGAAGAGCAGCATAACTATTATTATTGGAAAATTTCACGCTAAAAAAAAATTATGGTCAAAATTCATTTTCTGATACTTAGATGTAGCTAATGATGGCCGATTGATAATACATTGGCAGCCCGCGTCATATGCATGTCAAGGCGATACTAATTTGGCGGGTCAGCTAGTTCATAATATATAGAAAAACACTCAGACCATGAACAAATATGTGTAGATCATGTAAACATTTGTCCCGCCGCGGGAATCGAACCTACTGCGTCTCAGCCAGCTATTTGATCCCTGCGCCACGGAGGACGTCAAATCACAATAATATTATTATATTATTTGGTTTAATAGATAGGTACTTACTCCCTGTATTTACCGCTGATGGCCATTACTAAGTTTTCGCATATTGAAGCTAAGTTACAGCTTGCTTGTTGTGAAAAAGAGAATAGGAAGAAACGATACCAACGTATTATAAAAAAAAGATATTCATACGATGTATATAATGTATAAGATATATATAAACAAGATATTTAAAGATATACACAACTATTAAACTGGCCGATCTGCTAATATAATTTTTGTTTGAGGCGGTTTAGACACAAAAAAATCGAGTTTATAGACGTCAACCAAGTTGTTTAATGTAATCACCGCTCTACTGAAGAAATAATTACGTCTGTAATTGATTGAAGTTAATGGAACTGCTCAATGTATTCAATCTCTATTTGATCTGTTTAGGATTTTAATTCTAATATTCTCTAAACTGTGGAGAATCAATTCTACTCCCGCTATTGTACTAAGAAAGATTACATCCACTATTTGAAGAGTCTCTTACATTATATTGTATTGTGTATGTATGTTTGTTTGTAAGCTTAGTGGTGTCCCCACGTTCGTAAATGTTCGACGCTTATGCGTGCAATCAAGCAAGATCAAAAACAATAAAAATATATAACTTCACTACGAAGTGTACGAACCATAAAAAACCATCGTACCTATAGAGTATATACCATAGATTTAGAGATTTATAAACTAAACAGTTGCTTATACTTTAAACCAAAGCGCAAACTGCCTTAAAATTAACACATTAACAAAAAACTAATATATAACTTAGACCGATGAAACTTAAGACTTAGGCACATGTTCGAAGTCGAACCGATTTCGGTTTGATTATTATTGATAAACTAAAAATACTAAAAAGTATACTAAAAATACTAAAATATTTACATAATAAAAAGATACATACTAAAAAGATACATATATACTAAAAAGTTCGAACAAAGGACTTGCTAGTCGCACTCTGTAGTTCTCGGTTGCTTTTTTTTGTCAAATTTTAAAACTCAAATGCAACTCAAACACTACTTGTGAGTGCGCAATGTCTATAGCGGTCTTTAAGCACGTTACTGAGTCCCATACTTTAGTGCACATTTCTGTGCTCGAGGCGTATGTCAACCCCTACAGATTATACTCTAATCCCCTCCTCTGGAGTAAGCCGCTTTCATTGCTTTGGACTGGATGTCACGCTGAAGCCCGTCAAGTCCCAAATCTGTTTTCGTGGATCACCGTGCGTGCTGAGCTTTACTTCATTTTCGGAAAAGAGCAAATGCAATGTTGTTAAGAAACAAAGGGAATTAGAAAGTACTGTTAACGGTCAAATTGAAATCACTGTTATTCAGTGATTTGACGACCTCCGTGGCACAGTGGGCGTATAGCCGGCTGAGACGCAGGTGGTAGTGGGTTCGATTCCCGCCACGGAACAAATGTTTGCATGATCTACAGATATTTGTTCCGTATCTGGGTATTTTTATATATTGGTATTATAAGTATGTATGTATTTACAAAAAAAAGGTTCCCATAGTACAAGCTCTCCTTAGTTTGGGGCTAGTTAGCGCTGTGTGAAATGTCCAGCAATATTTATTATTATTATTTATTTGAATTATAGTTCTATATAATTAATACCTTAAGTACGGGAATTCAATAAAAGGCTGATGCGAGAATGACTAACTTTGGTTTCCTCTGTCTTGCGTTCCGCATGCCCTTCTGAACTCCGCAATTCCTCATCCATAGGCTGCTGTGGTTGATTATAAATTATGTCGTCTTCTTGAGGGATGTAATGTAACACGCGCGAAACTACCAATTGGCTACCGGACGGCGCTGTACACTATTTGATTTGGAAGGTGCTTACTCTGAGAGAGGCGGGTCGAGCTGTTCGGGCCGTTTTGACGCATCGGCAGTCACCTTGGTATGTCACTTCGCTAGCCCAATGAGGGTAGGTATATAAAAAAAATGAGGGTTGATGTGCCCTCCAAATTGTGTGATCTATAACTTATATTAACTTATTCTTCCATCTTTATTATGCGCACCGCTAAAGAGTGAAAGGCCTTGCCTCTCTATGTGTTTCTTGATAACCACAACCTGGGTCTCTTTAAGTCGCGAGTGAACAGGTTTCTTCTAGGCAAGCGTGTACCATCATAAACTGCATCATGGCTTACCATCAGGCGAGATTATGGTCAAAACCAAGCCTAAAATGTATTAAAAAAATAACCTAACTAAGCTGTGACACTTACCGCGGTAGCGATACCGTATTACTATAATTTCGTTTGTGTTGCAGGGAGTAACATTAATTCAAACGTTTCCCATTTTGTAAGGTTTTTCAAAGACTAATGACGTATTTGATGCTATTAATGGTTGTAGACCATTTTACTTTCACTGTAATGTACGGGATTTCAGTTATTCTTAAACATTGTTTATCTACCTTCTTCATTATATATAAAATTCCGATGTGCGTGTGTTCTTTCCATTCCGTTCCTCTCCTTGAAACTGCTTGCCCGATTTTCATTATTTTATTTTTATTCTTATGTGGTGTCTTGGATGGTTCTTCGCTATAATTGAACCGGGTAGGTGGAGCTGGAGTGGAGATTCAGTTATTTAAAACTTTCGACAATATTTTTCGAACTATGGCTAAGAACCGGGGTGGGTTATTAGCCATAGTTCGCTAAGAACCCACCCCTTAAGTACATCCAAATCGATCAAGCCTATTAGGAGGAGAATAATTACAAATACCTAAATTTTTTACCACGCGTTTGACGCCGTTTGCGCTTCAGCTATAGTAGTAATATATAACATATACAAATATATATGATATAACATCAGTATAAACAACTTTATAGCAAAGCAACACAGGTAAAATCCATATCAGGTGAAGTGCGTAAAATCCCTGCCAAAAAACATGACATATCTGGGGTAACCCGTAAACCTGGGAGCTGTACCAATAAATAATTAATAAAACAAATACACAAATTGAACAAAACAATATACTGCTTTTTGATACAGATTTTATATAAAAAAGGAAATAAGTCGGTTTGTTTTGTTAAACAGTTTGTTATTTCTTTAAATTTATACGTTTATTTAGTTTAATAAAACAATACCACCGTTCTTTTCGTTAAAGTCATCTTCATCCTAACGAAGAAAGTGATAAGACCGTCCATTCTACATTTGTGTTTGTTTGTTTTTAAGTATCTTGTATTTTATTCTATAATTGGTGTTATTTACAATTGAGAGTTAGTATCAATCAATCAATAACGTATAATAATTGCTTTCTAGTTTGCTATTTAACCCCCTTAAATAGCAAATCCCTATAATTACATACCAATATTGTCATAATGAAACTAACGCAATCCTCAACTGCGAGATCCTCGCTCATCAAATCAGTAAATTTCGAAATATCAAGCATCGAATACGTCATTTTACAAATCGTAAATCGTATTCTACTGGGTCTATGGTACAGGTCCCGCACGTCGAAAATGTCAAGTTGTAATCGATGGTGCGCTAATGTGGGTTTAATGTGGGCTTCGGACGTGTCTCTGCATCGGCCGGCGAGATTACCGAATAATCCTCATTCTTTGTACAAGTCAGTCCTAAGCCGGGGTGGCATTCTGCTAAAATCGTGATTTGTAGTGTTTATACGGATCTTTCTCATTACCATTGGGAACAAGATGGAAATTAGTTAAAGCAGATCTACGGAGATCAGTTTGAACCTGGCAATTCTTTGTATCGTTTTTAATGCGTACAGCTAAGGTATGGAACACTTTACGTCATCTATTTTTCCTGAAGACCTCTGTACCTCTGGGACTCTTTAAGATAAGTGTCTTCTAGATCTGTGTGCTTCATCTTATACCATATCATCGCTTGCCATCAGGTGAGATTGTCAAACGAAGAACTTGTAGATAAAAAAATACTGAAACACTATTTTTATTGTGATCGTTTGGTTTTTGCCCAACAAAACAACAATATATAGGCTGCCTTTCTACTAGAGATAGATAGATAGATAATGTCTTTCTTGCACACCGTTAAAAATAAACAAATGAAAGAAATATAATTTTTAATCGAGAACGACCTCCGTGGTACAGTGGGCGAATAGCCGGCTGACACGCAGGAGGTAGCGGGTTCGATCCCCGCCGCGGAACAAAAGCTTGTATGATCTACAGATATTTTTTCCAGGTCTGGATGTTTTTCTATACAAGTAAGTATTTACAAAAAAAAAGTATATAAGTATTTTATCAGTTATCTGGTTCCCATAGTAGATCTGCTTAGTTTGGGGCTAGATAGCGCTGTGTGAAATGTCCAGCCATATTTATTTATTATTATTATTTATAAACATATTTACAATGGGCGGCCTTATCGTTAAAAGCGATCTCTTCCAGGATCTATTATAAACAAATAAGAACACAGGGATGCCCTACGTTGCTAAGCTTTGGATGTTTGTCAAACCCACCAATAAGATCGCTTAATTTTATATATAACTACTAGCTGACCCGGCGAACTTCGTACCGTCTTGACATGCATATGACATGGGCTGCCAATGTACGTCGCCTGTAGAATTGTCAATCGGCCATCATTAGCTGCATGTTTAATGAATTTGAAAATGAATTTTCTTCATAATTTTTATTTTCGTAAATTTTTCTGATATTGTAATACAGCAATAATAATGTAGTTATTCTGCTATTTGGGGTGGAGAGAAATCCAACCTATCAAAGATCATCAAAATCGGTCCCGCCATTCTTGAGTTATATATGGTGTAACTAACCCGACTTTGTTTTATTTAGCGAGCGAAGCGAGATCTCTAATGCCGGGTTCCTATATCCGTCGGTAACCAGCTACGCCTTGTTTCTCCTTGAAAACGTGTCAAAAGTTTGACATTAGTTTGACATTTTTTCAAGGGAATACGAGTCGTAGTCGGTTTCTGACGGATATAGGAACCCGCTATAAATCAACTTGGGCAAATCGGCATTGTATGTATGTATGTTTGTTTGTCGAAGGATAACTTTCGATACGTTGATCCAATAATCCCAATATTGTATCGATAATTGCAAATTGCAATTTTGGTGTGACTAAATGAGCTAAAAATGTGTGGGGGTTGTTGAGATACCGGGGTAAAAAAAAATGAAAACTGGTAGGTCAAGGAAGACGTCAAATGAAACGTGTTAATTAGTACATCTCGGCCCCATTTTTATTTTTAGTAGATTTTTTGTAGTTTTTGAGTTATTAGACATAATAAAAACTAAACTTTGTCAAAATTCACAGGGTACACCAGTGACCCCACAGTGCTGTAACTTGGTATGCGTGTAGCTTAAGTATCACAAATATAGCCGAAAGTTTAAAATCCAGAATAACTGCAATTTGTACCCCAAAAAAAATTAACCAATTGACATGAACTCCCGTTACCTGTAATTTAAATGAAACTGTAGGCCAAGTTAATTGTTTTTTTTTTATTTCATGGCACTATTTTGGTAGTCAAAAATTACGAATACATTTTTTTTTTGTTTTTATGGTAGACTCGCAAGATCTCGGTTCGGGGCGAACCACTAGTGATAATAGATTATGTAAGATTTTGGTATTAATTGAATTAAGCGGTAGTTATTTTTCCTCTAAGAGAGCTACTAAGTAACTAAGTTATTAGCATTTTTCCACGTTATTTAAAAAAATATGATATTTATCTTGAACGTTGATGGCCTAAAGTGAAAGACCTTCAAAATTACCCAGATTATAAGGTGCCTGTGAGAAATTCACCGAAATTTCTGTTTTGAAAATTAAATAACATGTGTCTTAAAAGTCTTCTGTCTTAAAAGTTTATTTGACTTAACGATAACATCCCCTTAGCTATGTCACAGCTTGATGAGTTAACAGCTGGTTCAATGCATCTTGCGCGTAAGTAATACGCATCGGAGTTTCAACTAGACGCGACGTAGCTCAGAAGAAAGCATGGGTAGCAGATGTTGTACCTTTATTCTTTTTAAGTTCTAACCAAATAATCAGCTTGATTGTCTCCGAGCACTGTAGTAAGCAGGAAGGTTTAGCAGAGTTTTTTTATGATAAAACTAATTCCTATGCCACCACCCATGCCATTGCCATTGAGTCTGACTGAAAACATAAAATACAAAAAAAAATACGCGTGAAATATCGAGTGTGCTTGACAAATATGAGCTTTACTGCTCTCAATTTAGATTCAAAATGTGCGAACAATTCAAAATGTTCAACAGATGCTCAATGAGTATTGTACTTTTTTGTTGGGTTTAAGTTTTTTGGATACCTACTTTTATTAATGCACAATAGTTTGCAAGTGAATAAACATGCGACTAGTTAATTTTGTACATACAAGTATTTTTCCCTTAGAAGTAGTAGTTCCTTAGGAGGAATAAAGAAATTTTATTGGAGCCGTCATTTCACTACAAGTTCACACCCTTCTTTCCACTCTTAATTGTTGTGTGCAGGTGTAGGCCGAATAAAACCGTTTTAAGGGTTCCGTACCTAAAAGGTAAAACGGGACCTTATTACTAAGACTCCACTGTCTGTCTGTCCGTCTGTCACCAGACTGTATCTGATGAACCGTGATAGTTAGACAGTTGAAATTTTCACAGATGATGTATTTCTATTGCCGCTATAACAACAAATACTAAAAAAAGAATAAATTAAATATTTAAGTGGGGCTCCCATACAACATATATATACTTAAATACATTATTTATTGCCGTTTTTATAGATAATGGGTAACCCCTCGTGCGCGAGTCCAGCTCGCACTTGGCCGGTTTTTTTATTTATATACGAGTCCATTTTGTCAATAGTACAAGCTCTGCTTAGTTTGGGGCTATATAGCGCTGTGTGTCCAGCAATATTGATTTCTTTATTTGTCTTGTCAGCGTTGCCGTGGTTTGCCGCATGGTCAATTTCTGTTCTGTGGGATTCCACTTCGTGGTGTTCTTTGCCCACAACTCATCCGACATGCTCGATCAACCCCATTTTAGCAGCTTTTTGTCCTACGTCTGCGATAAGGGTTTACAGCACAGTTTTTAGACGTTAGAAAAAAGTTCCCGTAGTTCCTTCAAAAGAGCTACTGTTAAAGGAACGGTGAATAAATCAAGAAAACAATCAAGAAGTTACACAACTGTTTTGTGTCTAAGCTATATCGCGCCTCTACTGAATGTGGTTGTCGTTGTGGGAATTTGTTATTCTTCTGCGAACAAATAAATTTGTGCCGTAGTTTCCTATTAACTCGTTCGGCTTGTAAATAAACGTGAAGCCTTTGCTTATTTTCAAGCTGTTTTTTTATTATAGGAACGGGTTTGATAAGTTATTGTTAATACTTTTTCTTAAGTTAGCGTTAGTAGAAACTGAGCCAAAAGGATTTATATATAGTTTTTTTTTACTCTAATAGATAATCGTTTGAGCACAGTCTCGTCGTAGTTAAGTGATGAAGTGGTCTAAGATGAAGCATGACAATCTAGAGGAAATTAATGAGCTTTTATTTTATTACAGTTGTGAAACAAACAGAAATATTGTGTAATTTATGTAGAAAGAACTACAAATATGCAGTATTTTATATTGATGTGCAATTGTCTTTATTGCACACTCATACACAACACAGTAACAGTAACATCAATCTGTAAAAGGAAAAACTATTTCTTTGAGACCGACCACCGTTGGATGTTTCAAATCTAACCAAAATCTCATGTAGATGACTTGAGGAAAAACATAGTTGTTAGTTGGATCTATTTTGACGACCTCCGTGGCACAGTGGGCGAATACCCGGCTGAGACGCAGGAGGTAGCGGGTTCGATTCCCGCCACGGAACAAATGTTTGCATGATCTACAGATATTTGTTCCGTGTCTGGTTGTTTTTCTATAAGTATGTATTTAAAAAAATAATATATAAGTATTCTATCAGTTACTTGGATCCCATAGTACAAGCTCCGCTTAGTTTGGGGCTAGATAGCGCTGTGTGAAATGTCCAGCAATATTTATTTATTTATTTATTTATTACTGTAATCCTGGTACAATAATAAATAGATCCAATTAACCGTAGCGATTTGTAAAAACAATGTAGGTACGTTCTCTAAACCACACATAGACGTCAGACAAAACTTAGTAAAGCAAATCTGTCAAAAGATCGCGTATTAATCGTTGTGTTTGGTGAATAAATTTACTTTTGTTTGAGCTTGCTTTCGCGTTATTTATTCAGTAGGACGACCCCGGGCCGGGTACAGAATAAACAGTAACAAGTATTGCCAGGGTCGAGATACTCCTGTTTACAAAACATTTCGTGCCAGCATCGTTGCCGTGTCGACTTCACGGCATTTCCACGAGTTGAATTTATTATAGATATTTGTTTTTAGAATTTTAGATATTTTTCAGTAAGGAATTAAACTAAAATAGCTAGCAGTAAAGTTTAGGCTATTGAAACAAAGGCGCTATTAAGTAAATTATTACTTGCCTTTTTGCTGTTTCTTTTATTTTTGAAAAGAGGAGTTTAGCGCCTGTATTTCTGTTTGTCTTCGGCATCTACCGGATTGGAATGCGTATTTTTTTTAATAGAAATCTAGTTTAACTGGACTTGTTCTTAGATATGTGTGATGAAGATCAGGTCAGCCGAAAAGAAGACTATCACCACTTGTCTTTTTTGGTGAAGGGATCTCGGCTTTGTCAGCTCTGTCAGATTGGGTTTTTTTAAAATTTTGTATAAATTTACTTGATCATACTTTTTCCTTGTCAATAAGATATTTGAAATACGAACTTACTTCGTCTAAGAAAGGCCAGCCCTGATGTTGGAGTTTTTAGGTCACCCAAAGGCCTCTAACATAGCTAGGAATTTTAATTTCAATGCTTATTGTACAGTAAGTAGCTAAACCTAGTTGAAAAGGCCTAACGCGCGCTAGACAGCCTTTTTGTTGCAAATACGAAATAAGACGGCTCATTGCAGCCAGAACACTAACAGTAAGTATATAGTGCAAGGGCATTCTCTCGCAATATAAAGCAATCCGTACATCCCCTATGTACCTATGTAACTTAATGTATCTCGCTCGTCTAATGTAGAAAAAAAAACAATTTTGTATAGAACCTCAGAAAATTTCGATCTCTCTTCTTCTTCCTGCCTTTTTACCACATTACGCAGGGTCGACACAGCCATCCTTCACATCTCTCTATCAGCCGTCATATCCGTTGTCACTTCCTTCCTACCCATATATTATCATTCTTCACACAGTCCATCCATCTCTTTTTCGGCCTTCCTCTACTTCTGTATCCATCCACACTCTTTTAGTCACATGATTTTCTTCCCTACACATGACATGCCCATACCACCCTAGGCTCATAATCCTCAATTTTTATATCACTGGTGCTACTTTCGCTTACTATCTCAACATTCGCATTTCCGCCGCGTGCACTCTTTCATTTGTCCCTTTCGAGGTCCAACACTCAGAACCATACAGTCATTACAACAGGTCTTATGATCGTCTTGTAAATTTTCCCCTTAAGTTTAAGGGACTTTCGAGGATCGCACGTTGTTCCTGTAACATGTCGCCATTTTATCCATCCCGCATTTATCCTATTTTTAACGTCCCGGTCTATGTCGCCCTCGTTTTGGATCAATGACCCAAGGTACCGAAAGTCAGAGCAGACTGGTAGGGATACACCATCCAAAGCAATATTGGCAAAACTGGAGGGACCACCAATGTCATAGAACAAATGCTCGGTTTTTATTCTGCTGATCTTCAATCCAACACTCTTCAGTTTTTCTTGCCATTTTGCCAGCCTGCTCTGGACCTCGAGTGCAATTTCACGGACAAAGGCAATGTTGTCGGTGAACAGCATGTACTAGGGTGCCTCCTCTTGTGTGTCTGATGTCAAGGCATCCATTGCCAAGATGAACAAATAAGGGCTTAGTACCGATCCCTGGTGCAAGCCTGCAGCCACATTGAAATTGTCAATTACTCCAGCCTCGGACCGAAAGTTTGTACTGGCTCTTCCATACATAGCTTCAATAAGCTGTAAATACTTTCCAGGCACTCTTTTCTCTTTCATATCCCACCACAGAACATTTCGGAGTACCCTATCCTACGCCTTCTCCGGATCAACGAACACCATGTGCGAGTGCTTGTGTGCACGCCTGTATTTCTCGCATAATTGGCGAAGTCCAAATATAGCATCCGTTGTTCCTCCTCCTGGCATGAAACCGAACTGGTTCTGGGTAACCTCACTCTCCTCTCTCATTGGTATCGCTATCACTTTCTCCCAAATTTTTATACTATGCGACATAAGCTTTATTCATCGGTAGTTGTTACAGTCCTGCACATCACCCTTGTTTTTGAAGATGGGCACCAGTGCACTGTTGTACAATTCTTCCGACATATCCCCACTTGTAACAACTTGTTGAAGAATAAAGTCAACTTCATATTTCTACAGGTATAGCATCTGGTCATACTGCTTTTCTATTCTTCATACCTTGCACGGCCTTTCTTACTTCATACATGCTTTTGTTTTACCATACCCATGTTAATTGGTATTTTCTCTTAAACTCCACTCCAATCATTCTTTTCATTCATCAACTTTTTAAAATATCCCTTTCAACGTTTTATTACTTCATTATTAGTCAAAATCTTTCCCGTATCATCTTTTATACTTTTGACGCGAATAATATCCCTTGCATTCTTTTATTTCTCTTTTGCTATTCTATATAGATTTTTCTGACCGTGGGGGCTGTCAAGTGATTTGTACAGTTTATCTTGTACCTTGGCCTTAGCAATAGCGACAGCTTTTTTGCTTTTTTACATTCCATATCCACATGCTCTCTCATACACTGTCATTTCCATCTTTCACGCTTTTCCATTCCTTAGACGTATTCTTCTTTTCTTTTAGGATCTTTTGTGTTTCTTCACTGCATCACCAAGTAGGTATCCTTATCTATTTTTCCTTTACATTTGGTTTTACCAAACATATCCGTCGCCACACTCCTACTACATTCGGCTATTTCATTCCAACACTCATTAATGTTTTTTTCAGCTAAATCGTTCATCTCTATCATTTTATCAACTACTTGTTTTTGAAATTTTACTGCGTACTCCCTTTTTTCTAGCATATGCCATTTGATTTTGGGCGGGGTTTTGTTTTTAATAGCTTTAACCTTGATTTTCAGTGCGAGTAATAGTAATCCATGTTGAGAGACTAAACTCTCGCAGGGTATTACTTTGCAATCTTTAATTGAACTAATTATATTATTTCTGAAGAAAAAGTAATCTATTTGTGTAGTATGATGGCCGCTTTTGTAAGTTATTAAATGTTCGTCTCTTTTTTGAAAAATGTTATTGGCTATAACCAAATTTAAGGCTAAAGCAGCTTGTAGCGGTGCTTCGCCCTCTGAGTTTCTGTTTCCATAACACCATCCCCCATGTATCCTCTCATATCCTACATTCGTTCTTTCTACATGTCCATTGAACTCCCCACCAATAAAGTTTAAATTAACATATAGACAATAAATACCTAAAATAGACGCTCAAAATGTCATAAGATGTGCCTTTGTTGCTGACTGCACTGTGAATTTTCACCTCAGACATATTTATACGTCTATTTGTTGGACACAATATTATTTGTACCTTCTTGCTGTGTAAGCCCGTAAATTCAGTATTAGATCTCCCACACAGTTGCAAACTTGTATAAGTTACTGGGCATTGCTCTTTCGCATAAATAACCTCGCGAATGTTTGACAGTATCCTCGAATAGCTGACATCTGTATTTGTGGAGTGTTCAGCATTGATAAAAGTTTATTTATTTTATTGCCTCACGCCTTTGTAATGTATTTTATATTTTACTGTCTTTATTTATAAAATATATATTGACAGAGAGTTTAAAAAAGTGTTTACAAAATTTATAAAGTGCATAAACACAAATCACAGTAGTGTCACGGGAAATTACCGAGTTCACGGGTAACTTTTATGGATGGACTCAAGTAGCTATCAAGAATAATAGTGTCACGGGAAAGAAAAATTTCCTATTGCACTACAAGTTGAGCCAAGCAGTTGTGTCACGGTCCAACTACTAGGCATAAGTCTCCGAGACAGCGATTGCTTGGCTTCATTGAATTGCTAAAATGTATGCTATTCATCTCTTTTATTTATTTAATTCTTTACTGCACAAAGAGATATATGTTCAAAAGGAGGACTAAATTTAAATAGCGTTTTCTACCAGTTATCAATCACAGATGAAAACATAGTTTACAAAATAGATACTTAATTGATAATAGCTAAGTGACATTATGACGACGACATAACGCTGTCCTTTATTTGAAAACAGCGTTTTGCAGAAGGTATTTTAAACGGAAGCTTTTCAGGTTTTATAAATAAACCAGTGAATGTTACTCGTACCAATGATATGTTTACGAGAACTACCAATAATCAGGATTATGGTAGGGTAGCCTTTTGCGTAGGTAGATGATTTACGTCAGTCGATTCTGGACGACAATAGCTGATTTCACCCTGTTTATAGAAACTGTTTCATAGTTTATTATAGTACTAGTAAAGTGAATTAAGTGCTTACTTTATTACGTGTTATTAAGCCGACACTGCAAGTTGCAATTGTTAAATGACCTAGGACTTCTAACACGGAAAACTAAATTTAGCTGGGCATTGATAAATATTTCACATTTGATTTAAAATCTAAATAAGTTTTGAATTATAACGAATTTTATTTTATTGAATTATCATTTAGTATGGTGGTTGTTGGTAGTATGTGGTTCGAATGCATCCAGAATGATGGGCAAATCTGTCACCCAGTGGATACCGAACGGACGACGCAGCCGTGGTAGGCTCAGAAAAAGATGGAGAGACGACCTGGATGCATTCAAACCAGACTGGTCAGGTTTGGCTGTGGACCGTGAAGGATGGAGGGGAAATTGGGAGACCTTTGCCCAGCAGTGGGACAATATAGGTTGGTAAAAAAAATAGTGTGTTTTTAATTTGTATGGGTGATTATTACTTTTATTTTTGTATCAATAAGTACTGTTTGAAATAAATTATTCTATTCTATTTTTGATATGTACTGAGCTACAATTTTGGTCACTAAACATTAAGGGTCCTACTACCTAAGACAGCTTCATAATCATCCTATATTTTTATCAGTAAAACGGTGTCATTTTCTTTGTTATAAATGTATGCAAAAGTTGAGAATATAAGCTACCTATGTATAACGTGCAGCAAAACCACGATTCCTTAAAATTGTATAATTCGTAAGTTGGAGTCAAAAATAATCCCAAAATCACGTTCAAAATCGTAAATCTTTATTGATATTTATATGACTGTAGATATGGTTGTAGTTAAAATATATCTGTATAATAGATAATTAATAAATAATAATGCTGGACATTTCACACAGCGCCATCTAGCCCCAAACTAAGCAAAGCTTGTACTATAGGAACCAGTTGACTGGTAGAATACGTATATACGTTTTTTTTGTAAATACCGGCTTATAATATATAGAAACAACCAGACCCGGAACAAATATCTGTAGATTATATATTCGCCCACTGCAACCCGGAGGTCGTCATATGTAGGGGAAAATTGTGGGTTTATTTCCGTTCTTTGTTGGGTAATAGGTATTGTTTACTATAAATGTGGATTAACACTTGTCTTATTCTTTCCTGGCTTAGTTGTGGAGGAATATGGAGTAAAATAGTCCTTGTAATTTTATTAAATAATAATTACTAAATTTGAATAAAAAAAAAAATGCGCGAGTGTCCTGCAACAGTCGGTTGGATCGAAGTTCCTTTCGTAGTATATTAACATTAAAATAATAATATCAATATAAAATTAAATATTAATATAATTATTAATGATAAAATATATAAATATATATAGAGTGTTTGATAATATACGCACAAAAATGAAAGGGACTATTTATTGTGCTCTTGATGAGTATAATAAATAAATTTGTGAAATGTTCACCATAGAAATGAGAAATTTATTTTGGCATGTAAAATTAAACACTTTATTAAACTTATGTTGTGCTATTGGATAATGCTTGCCATCTAACCACAGATACTGTATTGGTGACTTCTCGAGATATATCTTGTTGCCCCTTTCTAACTCAAAACCTGCAGGCATTTCCGAAAAAAATATCAAATCGACTTTTTTGGATGTCGATTGCAAGAGTAGGCAGTAAGTTTTATATCGAATTAATCACATAAACTTAGTCGATTTTCTTTAAAATTTGATGATATAACTACTAGTTTTTTTTTTCGGGCAGTATTTTTTATGTTTTGGGAAACCGTCACTTGAATATCCGCAGTATATTACCAAACATCCTGTATAATATTATAATATATATGTTGTATAATTTATATATTAATTTTGTTTAATATTATAATAAAAATTATATTATTATTTTGTATCTTACACGCTATGGATAACCGTCTACACTAGGAAAGGGTCGTTACGGAAATTAGTTACGGAAAAATCTTACGCGTTTTTTCGCCTAGCCACATCCTTCGTTCCAAAATGTTATTTGGTTCTAAACTCGTATATTTTATTATGTTATAATTACCGATTTAAACGGGTATTTACCGCAAATGTGCCTTTTTTATTTAATTTTTTTTTATTAATTATGTACAGTGATCTCGAAAATTTGAAAAATATTACACCCTTAATCAATACTTCAGTAAATTTCGCCAACTTTATATCGGTACGTTTTATTTTATGTTAAAGGATTCCGCCATTCCAGTGGCTTTTCTTAAACGTCTTTGGGTGACAGAAGAGAAAATCCCGGGAAGCCTGAATGCATCATAAACTGTGCGTTGCTTCTAAAGGATTTCTCCCGTCTGTTTTTATTGCTCGTTGGCTTTTTCAAAAGCTAAACAGGCTTTACTTCCTATGTCCCTTGACTTTTAAAATGTCACGAAACGAAGGTACTGTAGTCCGCATAGAACTATAAAAAGTTTATTTAATTAAAATATTACATATAGGGGGTTCCACAGAAAACCAGCGCTACATCAGCGTTAATATTAACACTAGTAACACAGCAGAATATCCTATGTTGTGGTCAAGATCGATCTTTTGGCTTAAAAACTAGTGGTTCGCTCCGAACTGAGATCTCGTATCTCCCGTAAAACAAAAAAAAATGTTATTTGTAATCTTTGACTACCTCTGTGGCGCAATGGGCGAATAGCCGGCTGAGACGCAGGAGGTAGCGGGTTCCATTCCCGCCGCGGAACAAATGTTTGCATGATCTACAGATATTTGTTCCGGGTTTGGATGTTTTTCTATATATGATAAGTATGTATTTACAAAAAAAAGTATATAAGTATTCTATCAGTTATCTGGTTCCCATAGTACAAGCTCTGCTTAGTTTGGGGCTAGATAGCGCTGTGTGACATGTCCAGCAATATTTATTTATTTATTTTATTTATTTACTACCAAAATAGTGGCGTTACTTTGTACATAAATTGTGATTATTCTGGACTTTTGCCTATATTTGTGTCACTTAAGCTACACGCATACCAAATTACAGTGCCTACTGACCCCACAGTGGTGCATCCTGTGAATTTCACCAAAGTTCAGTTTTTATTATGGCTAATAACTCAAAAACTACAAAAACTTTACTAAAAATAAAAACGGAATCGAATAAAGACCTTTCACTTGAAGTCCAATTTGACCCAATAGTCTAATTTTTTTTTTACCCCTCTTGAAGCCCAATATCTCAACAACCCCCCAACATTTTTAACTCATTTAGTCACACCGAAATTGTGTCATAACTACCTAATTATCCTATTTATCCTCGGACAAGCAAACATACAACGCCGATTTGCCCAAGTTGATTTGGAGATCTCGCTTCGCTTGATCATATAGTTGTATAAATCATTTCATACTAATATAAAATATACTTATAAAGAACCTACGATCTCTACTGATAAACTAATTAAACTTGGACGACTTTACTAATCATTCATAGTTGAATTCAGTTTGATTAATAAAAATGATTTAAAAAATAAAATGAGGAAAATCATAAGCAAATTACAAAATATGAAACAATAAATTAAGTTGGCAGTCCGAATCTGCAACAGCAGGGCTCGAGTTCAAAATTAAGAAACACTCTTACAGTAATGAATGGACAGGGACGCCATTAAAATAGCAGGTCATAAATAATTCAGACGAGGTTTGGCGTCGTTTCAAGACATTTCTACATTAAATTTCATGAGAGGATTATTTTTCCAGAGACCGTGCGACCGGCGATCTTGCCATAACAGCTCGGACAAATAACTAGTTAGCTTTCGAGCACGAGTTTACTTGATTACCTCTACATATAAAAGTAGCCGAAGACAAACTTCTCTTTGATGGGGTACATACATAAGGTCACAGCTCACTACATCAACCCGGTACCCAACCCGCACCGCCTCGCCGCTCGGCTTTCACTCGTTGACAGCGGGTGGGCCACGGGTGGACACCTCGTTATTACCAGTGAACGCCGCGTGGTCAACCAGTGGACTTCGCGCGGTCAACGGGTGGACACCGACACGTTAAAAAGAAAGGCTGGAAAGGACGGGTAGGCGGTGAGCGAAGCATCGCCGCCGCATTGTGCTCGTGTGAATCACTCGCGGGCCGCGTGGGGTCACCAAGTGGTCAACTCGTCGTCCGCGAGTGAACGGCATACGCCCGAGGCAATCCGGAGGTGATGTAGTGAGTGCACGTCCATACAATTTCATATAAAGAATACTAACCGCTCGAGGCGAGGCGGTGCGGGTCGGGTGCCGGGTTGATGTAGTGAGCTGTGACTTTTAGCATGTAGCGGCCGCGTCTAATCGCCAGCTGCACGCGCACACACGGTCGGTGACACGGCATCGGCAGTAGTAGCGAACTCTGGTTGCCATAACCATGTAACTTGGTCGCAGTGATTCGAACTCAGAGTATTACAATTTTATAGTCTCGACCACTCCTTGCGGCTGCATCTAGTCACTGAGCTAGGCTAAAACCGGTGGCCGAGTGTACGGAGACTTTAATTTGCAGTAGTATACGTATTAACCAAAGAATACTTAAACATGACTAACCAAGTGCCAGTTCATAACTTTAAATCGTTTTTTACAAAGAACAACTCACAAACAATTTCGATTAAGCGACTGCAGACGCGGCGGAGAAATTTCATTCTCTTCGTATTGTGTCGTCGCCTCAGCCGGCGTTGGCGGCAGAATATTTTTATTTTTACATTGTAAGACTTACGATTCGATTTTATGTTGATGGGCTTGATCGCGACAGGGATAGGTTTATTGTTCTTAAATTGTTTTTTGTATTTATTATGGATTGTGAATCGATCACATGAAAATAGTGGCAAACAAAATGTAATACCGGGAATTCAGAACACATTAATTTTTTGCGTCATATATATGCGGTCTCCTTAGGGCACGATACGATATGGGTAGATATAGTAGTCTAGGTTATAATACATTTGAACGGCCTAAAAACTCTTGCCAGGATTGGCTACTGGTCCTTATATGAACTTATCTACTAAGATAAAGCATCTAATTCCGTGTTAGAGTTGTATTAGAGTTTCAAAACGAATCAGTTTCATGTTTTCTTGTAAAAATAAATACATTTTCCTCGTATAAAGACAACCTCCTTGGTGCAGTGGGCGAATAGCCGGCTGAAATGCAAAAGGTAGCGGGTTTGATTCCCGCCGCGGAACAAATGTTTGTATGATCTACAGATATTTGTTCCCGGTCTGGTTGTTTCTCTATATATTATAATTATGTATTTACAAAAAAAAAATGTAGGTATATAAGTATTCTGTCAGTTATCTGGTTCCTATAGTACAAGCTCTGCTTAGTTTGGGGCTAGATAGCGCTGTGTGAAGTGTCCAGCATATTTTTTTATTATTTAATAATAGGTTAATCTAGAAGCAATGAATTGGTTAACTGTTCCATTCTTCTTTGCAAAAGCTTACAAAAACCAAATAATTAAATTGTCATTGAAACATTTCCTAAGTCTTTTTTGGAAGCATGTTCTTAAGTCTGCTCATCATTGTGACAGTGTCTGCCCAAGCGAGTACTTTATAAACCCGCCGGCAGTCAGACAGACAGGCTTGACGGACAACATCTATTCTTGTAAAGAAAAATGAATACGGATTTTCTGGAACTTGTTGATTATTTTTTAGTTTGGTATAATGTTAATCGATTTTCTTTTATGCCAATTGTCAGTAACTATTTTTTTTTTGTTAATGTTAGATATTATTTGCAAAACATAATAATGTACCCATTCCGGAGCCAGTGCCACTGCGGGTCCATCTTACAAACAATGGCCCACCTGCCCTCATGCCCTCTATGCCCAACCACTTGCACACGAGAAGATTTGTATCAGGCAAAAGAGAGGGGTGTGGAAGTTGCTCTCTATTGGGCTTATAAAATTTAGAAGTCAAACGGGCATTGACGCGATCGAAGAAGAATTGAACAGAACGACTGCCTCCGTGGCGCAGTGCGCGTATAGCCTTCTGAGACGCAGGAGGTAGCGGGTTCGATTCCCGCCGTGGAACAAATGTTTGCATGATCTACAGATATTAGTTCCGTGTCTGGGTGTTTTTCTATATATTATAAGTAAGTATTTACAACAAAAAAAAGTATATAAGTATTCTGTCAGTTATCTGGTTCCCATAGTACAAGCTCTGCTTAGTTTGGGGCTAGATAGCGCTGTGTGAAATGTCCAGAAATAAAAAAAAATTAATGATTGTGCATGCCGGATCTATCGTAATAGTGTGTGTATTTTTTAACGAAAGTGGTATAAGTGGTATTCAAATAGTGAGAGAAGGTAAGGATATGCCTCTTTATACTGTGGTAATGGCGTGAGTAAACAAACGAATCTATATAATCAAAATAAAACGCTGTTCGGTAGTAAGCGCAAAACTTGAAAACGGCTAGATAGATTTTTTTCTTAACCTATACTTTCCCACTGCTGGGCAAAGGTCTCCCCCATGTACCTCCATATCTCACGATCACTCGCTACGTCCCACCAGCCATCTTGGAATGCATCGAGGTCGTCACGCCAACGCTTCTTCGGCTTACCCCGGCTTCGATGCCCATCTGAGCTATCTAGAGCCCCAAACTAAGTAGAGCTTGTACTATGGGAACCAGATAACTGATAGAATACTTATATACATTTTTTTTTGTATATATATTTACAGAAACAATCAGATAGATTAGGCAAGTTTTTTAAATACAATAATTAAATACAATCTTATACCTACACAGTTATTTTTTGGATTAGTATCGGTTCGATTTCCAGATGTGGCAAGGGTATTTTAAAAATATATGAATGCAGTTTTGCTTTTTTTTTTAAATAAAGGAATGTTTCCTTTGAGTAAAATTTGCTATTTTCAGTATTAAGAGTACTTTCCCTCGTTACTTACTTACATTCTGAAGATTCATGAAAACATTGAAGAGAAATCACATCAGATAGTCTGTCAGATATCGTTTCAAATCGCCCATTGTCGATCGATGTTTGCATAAATGACGGAAAATACAGGTGTAGAACGATTGTTCCTCACTGGCGACTGTTTAATAATTCACCCTGTAGAGTTTCTCATCCAAAAATCGCTTGATAAACAGTTAGTTATTGATCGAGCGAAGCGAGATCTCTAAATCAACTTGGGCAACTCGACGTTGTATGTATGTTTGTTTGTCTGAGGATAACTTTCGAAACGTTTATGCGATCATCGTGATTATAGGTAGGTAGTGAATTTGGTATATAAGTAGGTAGTGATGGCACAATTTTGGTGTGACTGAATGAGCTAAAAATGTGGAGGGGTTGTTGAGATATTGGGGTTCAAGAGGGATAAAAAAAAACAAAATGAGACTATCCAGTCAAGTGACATGACTAATAAAAGGTATTTCTGAGTATATTTCGACCCCGTTGTTATTTATAGTTTAAACCTTGTGGTTTTTAAGTTATTAGTCATAATAAAAACTGACAAAATTCACAGGGTACACCAGTGACCCTACAGTACTGTAATTTGGTATGCATGTAGCTTAAATGACACAAATATAGACAAAAGTCTGAAATCCAGAATAACTGCAATTTGTACCCCAAAAACGAGGAACCAAATAACATGAACTCCCGTTACCTGTAATTTTAATGAAACTGTAGGTCAAGTTAGATGGATAATCATTTCGTGGCACTGTTTTGGTAGTCAAAGATTGCAAATAATATTTTTTTGTTTTTATGGGAGACTCGCGAGATCTCAGTTCCGGGTGAACCACTGGTATATGTTTAAGTATACTCTACTATCCTAATTGTTTCCCCTATTTACTTTACTGTGTAATAAATTATTCAATTATTTACGTAGTAGTTGCGGCTAGCGTTTGGGAAGTGGTCGCGCATCAATCATTTTCTCATCCACTTTATGTCGACTTCGAATTTTGATACTACGTTGATTGATCACTGCGGGCGTGTCGCGTACAACCATTCTAACTAGAAATTAAGGTTCAATGCACATGCTGACAGAAAGACGAAATTGCTTATAGAAAATAGCATTAGTATGTTACGGCCGAAAGATCGAAAATGTCGACTTATAATAACAGGGGTTTGTGAAGTAATAGACTGCTTGAAGTTTAGCTTTCTAAAAGAGTTTTTTGACCTACAGTTTCATTCAAATTACAGCTAACGGGAGTTTATGTTAATTGGTTGCTTTTTTGGGGCAGAAATAGCAGTTATTCTGGATTTCAGACTTTTGCCTATATTTGTGATACTATACGCTACACGCATACCAAATTACAGCACTGGGGGGGGGGGGGGGGTGTACCCTGTGAAAGTTATCAAAGTTCAGTTTTTATTATGGCTAATAACTCAAAAACTACACAAATTTTACTAAAAATAAAAACGGAGTCGAAATGTTCTAAGGAATATCTTTCAGTTGACGTCGCATTTGAGCTAATAGTCTCATTTTTATTTGTTTTTACCCCTCTTGAACCCCAATATCTCAACCCCCGCCCCCCCCAATATGTTTAGCCCAATGAATTACACCACAATTGTGCCATCACTATTTATATAAATATCAAATTTCACGATGATCGAATCAACGCTTAGAAAGTTATTCTCGGACAAACAAACATACATACAACGCCTATTTGCCCAAGTTGATTTGGAGATCTCGCTTCACTCGATCAACAAGCTTAGAAAATAAAATTAACAAATTAGGATTCAATCACGTTAATTTTATTTTTATTTATTTATCACACACAAAACAGAATATAATTAATACTAGACAAGATTTGTAGAGTTGAGACGTTATGTGCTAGATTTTCATTAAAAATATGTGTACATTACAAAACATTACGAGCACTGGCTAACAAGTAGGATAAATACATACGATAATAAAAATAAACTTAACTACAATATAATCTTCGAGCAGAAGCTCGAAGTTAGGAATTCTGAGATATAAACACAGTTTTTGGAACACTCCATCGAAAGAGTTGCTGGAGCATCTCTTTTGGATAGGTAGGTTGTTGATAAAAATATAATAAATAAATAAATATTACTGGACATTTCACACAGCGCTATCTAGCCCCAAACTAAGCAGAACTTGTACTATGGGAACCAGATAACTGATAGAATACTTATATACTTTTTTTTGTAAATGCATACTTATAACATATAGAAAAACATCCAGACCCGAAACAAATACATGTAGATAATGCAAACATTTGTTCCGCAGCGGGAATCGAACCCGTTATCTCCTGCGTCTCAGCCGGCTGTTCACCCACAGCGCCACGGAGGTCGTCATATATCATCTGTATTACGAGTACTGTAATTGACAAACAGATTATTAAATAGCCGAAACATTCTGACGATGGGGTTATAGCAAAATTTACGATACATAAGAACGATTCTCATTATCCTTTATTTAAAACTTCGTAACAATAACGTAGAGACATGTTCATTCACCGCTTCGCTCATGACTCTACCCTCATTAAAATATTATTACTCTCATGAAGTTTTTCCTCGAACCCATTTGTTTTAGCGCGTGTAAGGTTGCAAATTCACGGTCTAACTGAAAATCCACTTTCATGACTTGCAGTGTTCTACAACCACCGAACTAAATAGTTAGAAATACCCGTTTGAATAACATTCAAATTTATTTGTATTGGGTACCTTTATCATCGGATTCGATAAATAGTAGGTATGCACTAGGTATAGATTATTATTATTCCACACATTTATTGCTTAACACAGGCTTTAGGCCTGGACCTTTACAAAGGCATTACCGGGACCGAAGCCAACTAGTAAGAGGCCTGTTTGTTTTTATAAAAAATACTATGACAAGATGGAGGTGAGACAGATGGTAGTACTATTGCAACACATGGATTAGAGTTCGGGCTATTGTTAGAGTAATGCTTATGAAATAGAGTATGGGTTATCAGAGAAATGAGATACGGCACCTGCCAATCCTGTAATATTAAGAATGATTGAGGCAGGTGGTGGCTAGCCGTCCACTAAACGTGCCCCCATAAGTGCCGCCAATAGAAGTCAGCGTAAGAGGCAACGTTGGTGTGGGCAGTTAAAGGGTTTTGAGAGGTGTGCTGCAGTTTCACTAAGCGCTACTCCCGGCTTTATGCCTTTAACACTTCAACCCTTGGAGCATAGGTTCCGGTCTTGCACCTCCAACCTTGACCGGCCAACTAAGGCAAACCAAGGGTCAGGGGTTTCTGTCAACCCCAGGGAGTAATGGGGCTCCGCGGTGTCGCCACGCACCGAACACTCGCCACAAGCGTGCCCTCCTCCTTATTATTATTATGAGCCACGTCTGTCCCGCTGCTGGGCAAAGGCGTCCACCCCCCCTCACCCCCAGGTATACATACATAAAGTAAATAAATAAGAGATAATTTTAGTAATTTACCACAATTAAGCACAGAGTATGTAATTCAACATTGATTTATTAATGAATGAATGAAAATTATTTATAACATTACAAGACACAACAGATATAAAGAAATAAAAAAAACAAATAAATGCTAGCATAATGGATGGTCTTATCGCGCTTTGTGGTGAGTATTTAAATGGGTAAATGAAAAGGAACGAGTAGAAGCTAAAGACTGTTTTTCAGCCTCGTCTGTCTGGCACTCGTGCTTTCATAAGCAACTAAGAAAAGCTTGTATTATGGCTACCAGTTAACTGATAGAATACTTATATACATTTTTTGTTAATAAATAGGTGGAATATATAGAGAAACCACCAGACGCTGAATAAATATCTGTAGATCGTGCAAACATTTGTTTCGCGGTGGGAATCGAATTCAACATTGTAACAACAACAAGTGACAACTGACTTCAACTTCAACATTTTGAAGTGACTACATTTTTTTGCTGTCATAGCTTAGCGCAGGGCGCTTCTTACTTTACAGTTCGGTGTCTACAATAGTATTAATGGAGCTCATGAGTTTCGAAAGCTGTTGCGAAACAAGAGAATTTTATTTTCATTTTGTAAATTAACCTTTTTCAGTTATTTAACGTAACTGATGACAAAGCCAAAAAGTCTAAATAATTACTAATTGGATACCTGGAGATGGAACAAGCACAACTGATGTTTAGTGGAAACCATCGCCTATAACAAAGTATTACCTTGTAGGTCACATACCTTAGAAACGTGCACTACGATGCACTAACTTGTCTTCATCAACTTGAGGGCCTCATGTGCCTGTAATTTCACTGGCAACCATACCGAAACACAGCAATGCTGCTTGGTGGCAGAAATGGGTATGATGGTAGTACTTCCCCGGGCGAGCCCTTTCACAAGGAACTCTGCTACTCTCACCTTCTCTTGGATAGTCAGTTGTAGTTTATGGCATTTATCGTTTCTGATGTCATGACCGATACTTTTTTTGCTCAATGGTTCAAAAGTTTCATTCATTTTTAAACATTCAAGTACTTTCAGATAGGTAAATAAATCAACCAGGAATTTATTACCTTCCTCTGTGGCTTTTGTACATCACTTAATTACTGATGTGTCAAAGCAAACAGATTAATTAAATTATCCACAAAGGCTTGCCCACTTCGGCTTGAGTAGATTCATTAGCACACGTGACTTGCAGTTAGGAAGGCGATGTCAATGGGCGCTTACACATTAGGATTGGGAGACATATTCACATTTAATAATAATAAATATTGCTGGAAATTTCACACTGCGCTATCTAGCCCCAAACTTAGCAGAGCTTGACTATGGGAACCAGATAACTGATAGAATTATTATATATATTTTTTTGTAAATATATACTTATAATCATCATTATTATAAATAGGAGATTTATCACGTACCGTTTTATCGGTGTTACGACCGACAATGTGTGCGAGGCGAGACGTTATTCGTAGCGGACCGCACTCACCCTGATGAAGGTTCACGATTGAGCCGAAACATTGTCAATCGAAACACCGATAAAACGGTTGATTGAAATCAATCATGAAAGTTTTCTAAATAAAACATACTTATAATATATAGAAAAACATCCAAACCCGGAACAAATCATCATCATGCAAACATTTGTTCCGCAGCGGGAACCGAACTCACTACCCCTTGCGTCTTAGCCGGCTATTCACCCACAGTGTCAAGGAGGTCACGGTATTTTTCGACACTTTTCATCATAACTCCAAAACTTTACAACCTATAAAAAATGGTTTTGGAATGTGTAAATTAAGCTCTTTTATATGATACCCCATTTGATTTAGTAACTCTATTTTGACCCCTACCAGTTTGGATCTTTTGGCAATCAAATGAAAACATTTTGAATTATTTTACTTGCAATAGTGGTAGATAAATATTAATTATAACTTTTCTACATTTCAAGTCGATAAATTAGTTGTTGCTGAATAAATACAAAAAAAATATGTATCTATCATTTATACATCACATTTATCTATCATTCTCATAGTTTTTATTTTACTTTCAAGCTTTGCTTAGTTTAGGCCTAGATAGCACTGTGTGAAATGTTCAGCAATATTAATTTTATTTATTTATAAAAAAAATATCCCATTTTTAAACTTTCGCGATAAATAATTATTATTGCGATAAATATTCGTATAACAACAATAATAATACGATACTGATACTTTATCCAATTTCATAGGGAAGCCAGATTGCGGTACATGTTTCAAGTAAAATCTGAGCATTGCAGAACTATAATTATTAACGTCTTAGCACGTTAATTCTCAACTCAATGAACCAATGAGTCATTTGATTTTTTTGCAACCCTATTTATTTTCCTTAAAAATGGCAACCCAATGAATATTAATTAAAATATTTATCCGACTATAGTGAACTCTAAGCCTAGTGAATTTGTGATGTGTCAGTAACTGTGATTCGTTTAATAATCTCCTCATTATGGATTCGATCTCGAAGAGAAACACCAAGCATAGCCCTCTACATAGCACGCTGAGAGACCTTGAGCCTTCTTATTTGTCGCTCTGGAAATCTATGGGGGAGGCCTATGTTCAGCAGTGAAACCTGTGGCTAATATTATGATGACGATGATAGTGAACGCGTATATACATAGTATAAACAGTCGCTCGCCTCGGCTCATCTATGCGAGCATTCGCCGACGGCGCGCGACGTATGCGAAAGGCTAGTTTAATGCTTACTTGCTACTTCAACTTTATAAACAAACACGTAAAATTAATAGCCACACTCTGACTTGCAATGCTAGTAGAGCGTTACTTTACTGGGCGCTCCCACATTGCCACAGGTAGTAAAATAGTGGCCGGGGCCTCTACTTTCCTACATTAAAAGTATCTAGTTTGAACACAGTTAAGGAATTAATCAGTAGGATAACTATGTAATCGAGCAGATTTTTTTTTGAGAAATTAATTGCAGTTTTCGGTTCATGATTATAAATTACTAATTAAAATAGTTTGTAATGCATCAAAAAGTATCGAATCGTTTATTTATTATACAGGGTGTTTGGTAATATACTGACGATATTCAAGGGAAGGTTTCTCAAAACATAAAAAAGACTTCTCGAAAAAAAACTACTAGTTAGTTATCAAATTGTAAAGAAAATCGACTAAGTTTAGGTGATTCGATATAAAACTTACTGCCTACTCTTGCAATCGACATCAAAAATAAAGGCCGATCTCTTTCGGAAATGGCTGCGGGGTTTGGGTTAGAAAGGGACAACAAGAGATATCTCGAGACGTTACCAATACAGTATCTGTGGTTAGATGGCAAGCATTATGCAATAGCACAACATAAGTTTAATAAAGTGTTTGTTTTTACATGCCAAAATAAATTTTACATTTCTATGGTAAACATTTTACAAATGGGTTTATTATGTTCATCAAAATAACCCCTTATATTTTTGTGTGTGTATAAAAAATAAGTAAGCCAAAAATTTTACTTGTTCTACCGTGGGACCTAGTAGTACCAATGTTTAAAAACAAAGAAAGCGTAATATGAAAATAGGTGGAGCAATCAAAGATAATTCAATGTTTACAGTTGTGCTACTGCTCCAATAATAGTTCACTGCACAAGATCCATCGACTGCATTACTCTAATTACGGTTTTGGACCGAGGCTTTTATTTGTTTGCTCTGTTTATTGCCGTCATAAACGTTTAAACTGCCCTAAATTGACCCATTTCGGGCCCAGTATCTGTAAAATGTTGTAAATTAACATAAAAAATTCTAGACTAATTAATAAAATGTAATTATAAAGCTATAAAGATACAGCCACTGTGAGTTTTACGTTACGAAGTTTTGAAGCTTAACAATAAGGCTTTGCAACATTTTTTTAAAATTAGTTTTAAAAATGTATAAATACTTAATTTAATACGTCAGGTTCAAAAAAAATTGCAGTTTGCAGCCATAAGGAGACTTTTTCACACATTAAAATATGACATAAATATTATGAATGATTGAGCACATTTTTAACCCCGTCGCAAAATTAGGAGTATTATAAGTTTGATGTGTTCGAATATCTGAGTGTGTGTCTATGTGTCTATGGCATCGTAGTTGCCAAACGGATAGACTGATTTGGACGCGTATTTTTAACAGAAATATATTTTATCTAGAGTGGTTCCTAGCTATGTCAGTTTTAACTTCCGATGCAATAAGAAAATCAAAAAAGGGATCGCAGGTTTTTTTAAATGTTGTTATAATTAACCTGTTATATTTATTCACTCATCTCTGGATTTCTTTGTAATTGGGCGTTGTGTGTAAGTTTTTTAAAACAAAAGCTTTTTTAGTGCACATAAACACAATAATTTTTTGTTAACTGCTCCTAAACTCAATATCTCAAAGTTAAAATAAAAAGCTAAATGAAATTCTATTCTCCAAGAAAAGTATGACGAAGAGTTTTAACCGTTCCGAACTTCACCGTTCTTTTCGTAGACATTTTAACGTAACTTTTTTCTCTCGTAGCTGCAAGTCGATATAAATGGTAGGTACTAGGTTTGCGACAAAAGTTGGTTAACCAATTGAAATTGGTATGCATTATTTAATATATTAATATTCAATATCTATATATATCTTAAATATATAAAACAAAGTCGGGTTAGTTACAGCATTTATAACTCAAGAACGGCTGGACCGATTTTAATGATCTTTGATTTGTTGGATTTGTCTCCACCTCGAATAGCAGAATTACTATTAAAATGTCGGAAAAAATTACGCAAAAAAAATATGACGAAAATTCATGTTCTCATACATAGATGCAGCTAATGATTGCCGATTGTCAATTCTACCGGGGCATGGCAGCCCGCGTCATATGCATGTCAAGGCGGCACGAAGTTCGGCGGGTCAGCTAGTTCTGTCATAAATCACTATCACTTAATAATACACTGTGCGTAGTACGACAATAAGCGTATGAAATTTATGACCATTAACACAGAAAATCTTTATCAGAAATATTAAGAACTCAGTATTTATATTTCACTTAAAAAAGTTAGTATAAAAAAAGTCGTTAACCTTATTTACTGACTGTACTATCATCACGTTTACCGCTTAATAAAATATGCTGCAGTCTCATATACTTCCGGTTTGAAATCCAACGAGCCTGAATTTACCACTGGATTAACGGGGTCTCGAGTTGTATGTACATGGTCTACCTCTGCGTAATCAATAGCATTGACTAGTGACTGGCAATTATTGAGAATATGGGATTACACATGCATATTACAACAGGAATATAATATAGCGTGTTTGATAATATACGCAAAAAATGAAAGAGGTTATTTTTGATGTAAACAACAAGATGGTTAGTTCAGAACTGACACTTTATTCAAATAACAAGCCTACCCACATTATGTTTAGAAGGTAACAAATCCAGTACATCTCTCCCTTAATAGATAAAAAACAATTAATTAATTTAGTACCTGCAGGATGATCGTGAACGAGGTTTAAGAATCGTGTTGAGTTGATGTAATTTACTAACATAACATACATCCTTTCCTCTCAAAATAATATGTATATGTAGGTAGGTTTATCACTAAACACAAGTTACAATCAAAATTCAAGACACAATTTCATTAATACATGCATTTATAGTTTGTGATAAGATATTGAAAGTACTTACCTAATTGAAATGCTACATTACCACTTATTTGTATTCTCAAATACTTACATAAAGTAGGTAATAACATTACAATAATTATTTAATTTTTTGTTGAACATAACTATTCAATAAATAGTTACTACAACGCATATTTATTATTATGGCAATAAAGACACATTTAAATAATATAAATTAATTACATTGATTTGATATCCTAATATTATAATTATTTTAACAAATTTACAATAGCACAGCTATCTATAGCTTTAATCCAGTATAATGTTATTTACTCAGCATTCTAGGACGGTACCTAGGTACCTGGGCACGAAGCAGTAATTTAATTTTATTGTAAGTTTAATAACTTATTTGTTTTAACTTTATTTTAGCCTTTCTTGCAGCAACCCTTTCAGAATATGGATTGGAGTGATTCGGTGATTTGTCCGGTGAAAAATCGTGATCCGTGTCATCGTCGGTGTTTGTGCATGACCTGTATAATTCAGATTGTTCTCCGGACAAGTCCTCGCAGCTCGTCTTATCATCGCGAACTGTTTCATATAACGGTGCCGTGAGAGACAGAGATTCAGGGAGTTTAACGAGGTGCCTCCTATTCCTACGCAAAACCTTTCCTGAGTCATCAGTGACAAAATAGGAGCGCGGTTGTGGAGCGCGGGAGGAGACTCGCGCGTGACGACGCGTCGCGCCGTCCATTGCAACCACCTCGTCACCGAGCTCCAGCTGCGGGAGCGCTCGAGCGGTTCTATCGTATCGCAAACGGCTCCTTTCTTGATTGCGTAAAATATTTTCAAGGTCGGCCGTGTTATCTCTGTCTGGCTTTAATTTCTCGGGGTGCGAAGGTAAGCGCGTGTTGAGCCTTCGACCCATTAGGAGTTGTGCAGGACTCGCTATGCCATCTCTCGAGGTTGACCTATAATTGAGCAAGGCCAGGTAAAAATCTGCATTGGAATCTATACTTTTTCTTAGTAACTCTTTAACCGTGCGTACGGCGCGCTCACTTTTACCGTTAGATTGCGCATAATTAGGAGAAGAGGTGGTGTGCTTGAACCCCCAGGCCTGCGTAAAGCTTCTAAATTCTTTGGCCGCGTAAGCTGGTCCATTATCAGTAATAAGCTCTTCGGGAATACCGTGTCTGGCGAACTGATCCTTCATAGCTGTTATCACCTGTTTAGATGTTATGCCTTTAAGTGGACAGACTTCTACATAGTTCGTAAGATAATCGACTATTATTAAGTAATATCCATTAGAATACTGAAATATGTCCGAACCCAGCTTCGTCCAAGGTAAATGTGGAATGTTGTGAGGGATCATGGGTTCGCGCATGGGGCGCGCTGCGTGTTCAGCACACACGCGGCAGTTGCGCACTACGCGCTCGACGTCGCGCGCCATGCCCGCCCAGAACATCACGTCTCGTGCCCGTCGCTTGCACCGGTCGATGCCGAGATGCCCCTCGTGTACACGCGTTAACATTTCGCTCCGCAGTCCATGTGGAATAAAAACTAAATTATTGCAGAATATTACGCCATCGACATATTCGAAGCACTCCCTGTAGCTCCAATACTGGCGTATATTTTCTAAGGTTTGGTACTTATTTAGAGGCCATCCGTGCAGTATGTAGTCTATTAAAATCTTAGACTCGCTATCATTACTCGTGTGTTCTCTTATCGCCCTCAACCGCTCACTACTGACTCTCACGTTCTGTAACAGGAAGCAGCTCTGCTCCTCGATTTCCTTGGCCAGCTTAGTTAGCATGCGCTCCGGCAAGGGTGCTCGCGAAAGGGTGTCTGCAACGTACATATATTTTCCCGGTTTGTAAACTACCTGAAAATCATATCGTTGAACACGAAGCATCATACGCTGCAATCTGGCCGGAACCGAGTCGAGTGACTTTTTGAAGAGCGCCTCAAGCGGTTTATGGTCGGTTTCCACAGTGACATCGCTCTTACCGAAGATGTACTGGTGGAATCTCTCTAAAGCGAAAACGATGGCAAGCATTTCCTTTTCTATCTGAGCGTAGCGTTGCTGCGTGTCAGTTAGTGTAAGCGACGCAAACTCAACCGGTCGCCCACTTTGTAGCAGCACGGCGCCGAGCGCTCGCGAGCTCGCGTCCACAGACAGCAACACAGGCTCGCGCGCCACGTATAGCGCCAGCACTGGGGCAGAGCACAGCGCTTTCTTTAGTGAGCTCACCACACGCTCCTCGCATACTCCCCAGGTCCACTCACTGTCTTTTTTGAGTAGGTTGCGCAAAGGACCTACCTTTTCGGCGTAGCCGTGAATAAATTTACTTACATAATTAACCATACCGAGGAATCTCTCCAGCGCTTGCCGATCATTCGGACTAGGCATCTCTGTGATGGCCCTTAACTTTGCTCGATCTACCTTCATGCCTTCGACACTAAAGGTGTGCCCCAGTTAAGTGATCTCTGTGACGCAAAATTCACATTTATCGCGGTTAAACTTTATGCCTACAGACCGCGCCCTATCTAGAAGACAGGTGAGGCGTCTATCGTGTTCTTCTTTTGTGGACGCCCAAACAATGACGTCATCGACGAAGGAGTCCACTCCCTCTAGGTCTTCGAGCAGCTGTCGAACCTTAGCATGAAACACTTCTGACGCTGAGTTAATTCCGTAGGGAAGCCTCAGGTACTGGTACCGGCCAAATGGTGTCCCAAACGTACATAAGTCGGCGCTCGCGTCGTCCAACTGAACCATCCAGAAGCCAGACTTCGCGTCCAACTTACTGAAATACCGCGCACCCCTTAACTTGGTCGCTATTTCAGTTATAGTTGGCAGCGGGTAGTGTTGCCGCCTGATCACCTTGTTAAGTGGTCGCGGATCCAGACAAACTCTAATGCTGGCATCCTTTTTAGCGACGATAACGATACCACTAACCCATGAGGTTGGGTGTGTTACCTTCCTTATAACCTCAAGCTCCTCCATCCGGGCCAACTCTTTTTGTAGTTGATCCCTCACTCCAATAGGTATTTTTCTTACAGGGCATATGCAAGGGCTAGCATCAGTCTCTAACGGTATTTTATAGCGTCCCGGTAACTTACCTAAACCTTTAAACAAATCATCATATTTATCCAAATTGATTGTGTAAATCCTTTGTACTAATCCCAATTCCTCTAATCCGTACTTTCCTAGAATGCTTTGACAGGACTCACCAGATATTATAAATTTTAATTGATATTCACGATGTTTGTATTCAAGTTTAACCGTAGCTGAACCCACAATTGACAAATAGTTGCCACAGAATGACCTTGCCCTTACGCTGTCCGTACAAATTAGAGACAGAGAAAACCCTAACTTAACAAAATTGTCCCGTGATAAAACATTTAAATCGGAGCCTGTGTCTAATTTAAACTCATGCTTACAACTACACTCGGGTAAATAAAATGTTTCATGCCATTTATCGTCATTTGTCTTCGAGATCGAATCGACACTCTCAATTGTAGAAATGTAGTACAACTCACCGTCGTCGTCGCTGTCCTCGTTTACCTCATACACTTTATTATATTTTCGTGCCGGACACATTGCTTTATAATGGCCTTTGTTGCCGCAAATAAAACACTTCACTTTTTTGGCTGCACACCGATCACCACCATCACACTGAACACTGGCGCAGGCACCACACGCTCCGGCGCGCACTGCCTGAAGGCCAACGTTGCCGCCGGTGCGGCCGGCCCCGCTCAGCCAGCTCGGTCCCGCTCGCGGTCCCCGCTCGCTGCCGCCGCCGCCGCTGCATGCCCGACCGGGCCCGCCGCCACCCCGCCCGCTCGTGAACGACTTAGCTCCTCTCTGGAACGCTCTGGACTTCCATAACGCATCCACCGAGGCGGTTTTTGTTTCAGTTTTGACACACTCAATCTGACGGCTCCCATCAATAGAACTTTCATTGGCTTGACAGATTTTCACAGCTTTCTCCAGCGTTAAATTATCTGCCCTTAGTAATCGGTCCCGCACACCACTGTCGGCAACTCCGCAGACGATCCTGTCTCGAACTAAGCCATCTTCCAGTTGATCAAATTCACATTTTTGACTTAAGAGTTTTAGGGCCGTAACGTACTCATCTATGTTTTCACCAGTTTCTTGATTCCGGGTAAAAAATTTAAATCGCACCATTATTATATTGGGTTTTGTTCCAAAGTATGCATCGAAAGCTTCGATTAATTTTTTTATGTCTTCGCGATCTGCTTCATCCTTGAACTTCAGTGTCAAATAAATATCGTATCCCTCTGGACCGACCAGATTTATAAGTAGACTAGCTTGTACGTCACTCGTTTCTTTGTGCACTCCAGATGCTTTAATAAATACTTGGAATTGTCGTAACCACCTGCGCCACGCGTCGGCACGAGCCATTGGTCCGCCTTCCAAAGATAACTGTGCAGGAGGTCTAGCATGCTCCATTATTTTATAACACTGGTTACTAAAACAACTTATTGTCCACTGCGATATGTTTTTGTGCAAAATAATAACTTTAATTTCGTTTTACCGCTGTCACCATGATGTAAACAACAAGATGGTTAGTTCAGAACTGACACTTTATTCAAATAACAAGCCTACCCACATTATGTTTAGAAGGTAACAAATCCAGTACAATTTTGATGAGCATAATAAATAAATTTGTGAAATGTTTTCCATAGAAATATGAAATTTATTTAGTTGTACCTTTCTAACCTAAAACTCGCAGCCATTTCCGAAAGAGATGTCAAAAATACATGCTGGCCTAGATCTACGGTAGTAGTTTTGTGGATTACGGCCTTTAATTTTGGATGTCGATTGCAAGAGTAAGCAATAAGTTTTAAATTGAACTAATCACCTAAACTTAGTCGATTTTATTTAAAATTTCATTATTTAACTAGTCGTTTTTTTCAAGAAGTCTTTTTTATGTTTTGTAAAACCGTCACTTGAATATCGGCAGTATATTACCAAACACCCTTTATATGCTATTACTACGTAGTAATAGTATTTTACTTAGATAACTTTCGTGATTGATTTCAATAATTGTCGGTTGAAACACCGATAAGTCGGTACGTGATAAATCCCGTATTTATAATAACGATAGTAATACTATTGTTTTTATAAACTATGTGATATGTGCTGTCTACATTCACTTCCTGAATGCTTTCCCGAACGAGCTTCGGGCAGTTACTAACGGCCATAGTCCCATCTTTTCAGTAATGCAAAAGTATACCGCGTGTTTTTTTCACGCCTCGACGTCACCTTCCGCTCTCCATTTGCTGTTTGCGTGACATTTTTGTTAATTTTAGACGATACTTATTTTTTAATACCTTTACTGTCCCATTGTAAATGTCTCCTTTTTTTCATTATTTTCTTGTGTTCTTTAGCTGTCTCTGGCTTGTCTGGGGATATTACATCCAGATTGTCACGCCAAAGATTCTGTTGTCTGCCTATTTGCCGTCGTCCTATATTTAGCCAGTCCGTATAGTCCGGCTTTAAAGGCGCACTCAAATTCAAATTCAAATTCGTTTAACACTCCAGAAATAACATAATATGTAGTTCATAAAGACCAAAGCGTTATTACAAGTACATTAAAAAGAAAACAATATTACAAATAAAATTAAAGTTATAGCACACAACAGAAATAAAAGGTGAGTTTTATATAAAACTAGATGACCCGCCCGCGGCTTCGTACTCGTGGTTTGTCAATAAAACATTACCCTACTTCTGTGCAGTCGCGTAAAGTGTATCCTATGTCTCAAGTCCATTCATAATAAATCTGTGACCTCCTTTATTGACAAAACCCCTGTTATAGCTGCAACCATTAGACGCTTAAGTTTAAATTTGTCAATGACAAGGCTTTACAGCCGCTTTGGTTATTTTTTGCACCTAATATTATTTTGTTTTTTAATTTTCTTATAATAAATTAATTTTCATGTGACAAATATAGCTACAACATAAATATTATTCTATCCTTACCTAACATACCTGTGACATTTAAAGGAAATCTTACCATTATTTTACGTACCAGTGAAGTTGATGTAACTAAGTGTTCTTTATGAAATTAAATGAATAATCAAACCAACAACTATTTTAAGTTGTACGTGTAAAACGGCTGTACGACCGTCTGAACTGCAAACATGGCGAAATTATAAAGGTTCCTTGTTGTACATACTACACAACCATAAAAAGATATTTTTCAATCTTTGGCGAAATGTAGACTTGTTATTATTTACAGAAAAAGTCTAAATAATACTTTATTATTTATTACCAAGGAGTTAACAATAGCTAAGCTTATCACTGCACCCGTGTTATCGATTGTAGAACGAATAATAAGCAAAATAAACTTACCTTAAAATCAAGAATAATCCACTGATGCCGAGTTTCATTTTGCACGTTTTTATCGAATAGTTTATATTTATTAAAACGCGTAATTATTAATTGCTAGTCTATCTATATAGGTACCAAATTCCATCGAAATCGGTCGAGCCGTTAAGTTCATGAAAAGGTAACAAACAGACAGAAAGACGGAGTTACTTTCAAATCGGTATGTACGTAGATTATAACCTGAATTAACACATGGGCTGCTTTTTGTTGACAAACAACGCGTGCGAAGCCGCTGGCAGAAGCTAGTTACACGTATTAACCTTCCTCTTGGATCACTCTATCTATTGCTGAAAACTCCATTAAAATCCGTTGAGTAGTTTAAAAGGTCTAAGGTAACAGACAGCGGAAGCGACTTCATTTTATAGGTACTATATAAAGAAGATTAACTAAGTACTAATAGACGACCTCCGTGGCGCAGTGGGCAAATAGCCGGCTGAGACGCAGGAGGTAGCGGGTTCGATTCCCACCGCGGAACAAATGTTTACATGATCTACAGATGTTTGTTCCGGGTCTGGTTGTTTCTCTATATATTATAAGTATTTATTTACAAAAAAAAATGTATATATAAGTATTTATCAGTTATCTGGTTCCCATAGTACAAGCTCTGCTTAGTTTGGGGCTAGATAGCGCTGTGTGAAATGTCCAGCAATATTTATTTATTTATTTAATAAATGAGCAATAACGGGATAATTGTCTATAACAATATATGTAGTTCTAATCGAATCCCTCGCAGTATTGTAGGTATGCTTGCGCTAACTTCGATATGAGAATCACTTCATTAATAACGTATCTGTCTCCAGGACTCCATTTACTGATTGAATGTATCGTCGATAGCTGCAATAAAATTGGTTCCCTCATCACACCATTTCGTAATTGGATCATAAAACTCTGTAAAATTATTGTACCCGGTTTTATGTGGCTTGCTTCATGGCTTTTTTATTCGCCCACTGGCTGTACCTTTTGTAATGGCACTTTCATGGGTTCATAATTTGGATACCTACATTTTATGTCCTAGTTAAGGTGTGTGGAAAAATCATGGTTCTCTCAATTTTACGGGTTTTGGAAGGTCTGGTGTACTGTTGCTTGTCGTAAATAACTTACTGCCAAACTTATGAATGGCCGTGAAGTTTCATTGGTCGTAAAATTCTGTTTCTCACATTTTAAATTGTTGATATGTTTTTTATTGAAGATAAACTTCTTGTAAGTTCCCTAGTTCTTTGCTTTTTTAAAAGACATTCGATTTTAGGGTTCGTAGGGTAAAACGGGTCCCTATAACTAAGACTCCGCTGTCTATCTGTCCGACTGTCACCAGGCTCTCATGAATAGACTGTCTCATGAACCGTGATAGTTAGACAGTTCAAATTTTCACAGTTTATGTATTTCTGTTGCCGCTATAACAATAAATATTAAAAAACAGATAAAATAAATATTTAAGGAGGCTCCCATACAACAAACGTTATTTTTTTACTCGTCGTTGTTCGATATTGATAACGGCAACAGGTAGACGCTTGACATATTCACTTTAAAAATAAATAATTAAATTAAAATAAAACTAATATTTAAGGGGGGCTCCCATACAACAAACGTGATTTTTTTGCCGTTTTTATAGATAATGGTACGGAACCCTTCGTGCGCGAGTCCGACTCGCACTTGGCCGGTTTTTTTTTATAATGTGGGGTTTCGCTCGCAAGTTATTAGAACCCATTTATACTCTATCCGTAAAAATCATTGAAAAAGCTTGACTGAAAATATCCACGATCGTAGCGATACTACCAAAGTATGTGCATTGAGCGTTGTGTAAATGATGCAAATATATTCAAGGTTTGAAATAAATCGCAGACTGATTGATGTCAAAGGTCATCATTATAGTGAGCGCTGTATACGCTGTGTGTCATGAATCAATACATCCCTTTATCGGTAACGCTACAAATAGTCAAGTGATACTTGTTTGCATTTCCTCTTTTTGACCCGACTGGATGGTATTTCACCGTCATCATCATCATCAGGCTCCAAATAACAATAATATATCGCAGGTTAATGATGAAATCGGGTTTTTGATCAAAACTCTAGGTTTTAGATCAAGAACCGGAAGAAGACAAAATGAAATAACTAGATTTTCTCAGGTTTATGATAAGATTAAGTAATCATTTTCAAGTCAGACTTCATAAGACGTCTGTAATAGTGTTTTGTGTTCATAAAAATATTGTTTATTTTTAATTATTTATTTGTCTACTCCTCCGGGATGAAGACGTCAGTATGTATGTATGGATATATATATATATATAGTATATATGCCTATTTATAAATACCATGGTATTTTCAATGTAGATGATATTAAATGGTGATACAGTTTTCCCTCATGAATTTTGTCCGGTAATAGGCTTCGACGGCCGTCCGTCCAATCTAAACGCCATGACGGTTCAGTATCTTGTTACTTCTCAGTTTAATTTAAATATGTAAATTTTATTAGGCATAATACAGGCTGAGGAGTCTTGAATTGCAAATGAATGTGACATTACGTTTTATAAGCTGGTAGCCAATTCACTGGTTCGTTTCCTTAGTACTAAAATGCACCATGAAGCAGCATTTTACTTTCTTACTTACAGGTTTTTCTTCTTCATTCAATTTGTACCTACGTTTTGCTATATTAGAGAAGACGTGCTTTATTCAACTAGCTATGTTTGATTGTACTTGTCTAGTAAAATAAATACAAGGTTACAAAATATTTAACGTCCAAGTCACTCGTTTTATTTTTTCACTTAGACTTGGCTCTTTATTTGATCTCACTACTTTTTGAATGTTTCACAATGTTTTTGTTGTGATTTTACTTCTTTTTGATCTAGCAAAGTGATATCTCCAAATCAACTTGGGCAAATCGGCAAACACCGATAACTTTCGAAGCGTTGATCCGATCATCGTGAAATTTGATACGAGTACATAGGTAGGTAGTGATTGCACAATTTTGGTGTGACTAAATGAGCTAAAAATGTAGGGGGGTTGTTGAGAAATTGGGGTTCAAGAGGGATAAATAAAAATAAGACTATTAGGACGTCAAATGAAAGGTATTACATTTTACATTACATACAGGTACATTTTAACCCTGTTTTTATTTTTAGTTTAATGCTTATAGTTTTTGAGTTATTAGTCATAATAAAGACAAACCTTTGATAAAATTCATAGGGTACACCAGTGACCCCACAGTGTTGAAATTTGATATGCGTGTAGCTTTAGTGGCACAAATATAGGAAAAGTCTGAAATCCAGAATAAATGCAATTCGTACTCCATAAAAGAGTAACCAATCAACATGAACGTTACCTGTAATTTGAATGAAACTGTAGATCAAGTTAGTTGGTTATGCATTCCGAGGCACTATTTTGATAGTCAAAGATTACAATGAATATTTTTTTATTGATAGGGTAGATTCGCGAAATCTCAGTTCGGGGCGATCCACTAGTTATATAGACATTTATTACTATTTGTTATATAATTTTGTTATTAATATTTATAAATTTAATTGAATGGGCACTGAAACAAGGGAGGCCTAATACTCAGCAGTGGATGATTACGGGCCGAGTTGATGATGATGAATTGAGTTTATCTCAGTGCGGGCTTACTTAGAGTGGACGGCAAATTTCAGTTAGAAATGCTCACAATTTTAGTGACATTTTATTGGATACACATTTAACTGTGACAACGAGTTATTTGGGTCGGGCTTTTAGCGAGATGTCCTTAGTCACATCATAAACATTAGAGCGAACTTACAACGCGCCAGCTTTTTATAGTTTTGGAATGACTCAACAATGTTAAATTACTGTTGTATTTTAGAATGAATTTATTTAATATTTTGTTGATATTTGGCAAAACTTTACATACAATTTTTTTGACGATCTTGTTGCCTTCGATCAGGAGTGGTGGAGTATCGCACAGGATAGATACAGCTGGAAAGACATGGGGGATACCTTTGCCCAGCAGTGGGATACCATAGGTTGATACATACTACGAATATAATAATATTTTTTCTTTTGGCTGAGTTTCCTTCAGTATCCCTCACTAGAAAATTTTTAACACCATACTTTACCAGTAAAGCCCTAATATGTGCTGGGGATGGCATATTATGGAATAGCCGGTAATGGAATGGTGGCCAAGCGATGCATGTCAACCAAGAGTCAGTCAGTAATAGATAAAGAAAGCGAAGGACCGAAAAAAAAATGGCCTATGTAAAATGTATGAAAGTTATAACGATTCGGTATCGGCTGATAAGTTTGAAGGCTACACGTATGCCTTCAAACTGAACTCAGCTAACACAGGCCGCTTAGTTGGGTTAATGTACGTGCACTCAAACCCAACCAAACTAACCCCTGATAGGAAGTCTGTGATCTGCAGGGGCTCTTATAGAAAGAAGGCAAATGTTAATACCAACAGGCTAGAATACTTTGGATTTTCTATGGTACAGGTTTTATTTTTCAGTTTTGGAGTATTAAAAAATTATTTTACAAAAAAACAACAAGTCAAATCGAATCGTTCTACTAATTGTCATGTAGCCCGTTAAAAGACAATTGAAATGTTATTTAATTAGAGACTTTGAAAGGTCAAAGTGAAATATATAGAATCTCTTATAATATTTCTATACCTGAGCAAGGTCAAGTAATGTTACGCCGAGGCTGTTACAGAATAGGCAATAGTCGGCATCTCGAAGTTATACCTACTGTGTCACAGAATAGGTAATACTTGGTGTGTTATATACCTACTACATTTTTACCTACAGTTGCACAGAATAGGAAAGAGTAGACCTGTCAAAATACCTATACGATTCTAGTTGCTAGCGGAACCTTCTAGTCTAGAGCATTCGCGAAGGCTATAGTGGCTGCGTGCTGTATAAATAGAGCGTAGGGAGCGCCCGAACGGGTCAGTCTGGTTTTGGCGACACGTGTGAATATTTCGGTGACTTTTAGTGTTTTATTGTGCAACAGTGGTGTGATTTAGTGTGTTGTGATTAAAATTGTGTATTTATCATTTCAGTGTTGAATAAAAGTGTTATTTTGGTTAGATTGATTTTAATTATTTTATCCCAAAGCCTCAGCTCGTAACAGTAATAACGACATTAATAGCATTTGACAATTTTTGAAACCTTATATTTTGTAGCTAAATGTTCTATTGGATGTGTTTGATTAAGCTACAATATTTAACTAATTGTTTCTTCAGTAATAACGTTAAATTTTGAATTTTTCTTTATAAGATACATATCAAAGTGCGCTGAAATGACGAAGACTCTAAAGATTTATCCAGAAATATACTGAATAACATAAGATACAATTTTATTTATAACCAAATTCAGAAAACAGCAGAATCTAAATTGTTTCGGAAACAGCACTCTAACATGAAAAGTGGTGAAACGTCGTCTTAATTTTGGAAAAGCTTTCCAACACAGACAACTTTTTTTTACATTCATATTTTTTTTCATCCCCGTTTTTAATCATAATCAGTTTGAAAGAAGTCATGTAACGGTGACGGTCTCATCTCTGTCGCCAGTTCCTGTCTAGACCAACTGCCACCTTTATAGTGAATACCTTTCCATGCTACGAAAAGCCATACCTATTCTTAAAAAGCAATTTGTCGCTAAAGATGAAAAGGGACCCTAAAGCCTAATTTCGTCGTTCACCTACGAAAATATTTTCCCTTTTAGATAAAACGATTCTGACACAAATCCTTAAAAATGTGTTATTGGAGTCTCGACCTTAGGGTGCTAACAGGCAGACTTTAGTGTCACTTTTAAACGGACTTCATACTTGCAGTAACAAGTCTTAAAGCAGGTTTACGAAAGTTTTTTTAAGTGCAAAGTATAAGCGCGCCTAAGATAATAACAATTTAATAAATATTGCCTGCAGTTCTTGTGTTGACCACAACACTTGTAACATAATACGTTTTTCTTCACTAATAAAATTGAGTCAAAGGTAAATAAGTACGTACGTTTTTATGTAAATCAAAAGGATCATTTTGAACAGTATCATAATTATGGTGAATTCATATCTGTTTCTCACGAATGAATCTTAACTAGTGGTTCGCCCCGAACTGAGATCTCGTGAGTCTACCATAAAAACAGAAAAAATATTATTCGTAATCTTTGACTATCAAAATAGTGCCACGAAATAAAAACCAGATAACTTGACCTACAGTTTCATTCAAATTACAGGTAACGGGAGTTCATGTTATTTGGTTACTCTTTTTTGGGGTACAAATTGCAGTTATTCTAGATTTCAGACTTTTGCCTATACATATTTGTGATACATAAGCTATTCGCATACCTAATTACAGCACTGTGGAGTCACTGGTGGACCCTGTAAATTTTGTCAAAGTTTAGATTTTATTATGGCTAATAACTCAAAAACTACAAAAACTTTACTAAAAATAAAAACGGGGTCGAAATGTACTTATGAATTTACCTTTCATTTGACGTCTCACTTGACCTAATAGTTTCATTTTTTTTACCCCTCTTGAACCCCAATATCTCAATAACCCCCCAAAATTTGTAGCTCATTTAGTCACACCAAAAATGTGCCATCATTACCTACCTATATACCAAATTTCACGATGATCGGATAAACGCTTCGAAAGTTATCCTCGGACAAACAAACATACATACATACAACGCCGAGTTGCCCAAGTTGATAAGGAGATCTCGCTTCGCTCGATCAAATACTTAGATCAAGGGCAAAAACATCGTTTGCCTATTTTCTGATGGTGCATAAGTCGCATAGAGTGCAAAAGCTACGAGCTCAATGCATCTATGAAGTCCGTCTGTAAGCCCCTTATAAGCGGTAAAGTTCCCCGTACTTATAGAAAAGCTCGATCATAAAATGAGCGGATCGCTTCATGATATTATAGGTAAGATTGTGTTTATGTGCATAATATATTGACATTATATGTCGGTTCTTCATAATATACTGTGTGGGGGTGCGCCTGAAAAGTTTAAGCTTGATGGTAGATTATGGAAGAGGCTTCCATTGAATAAAATAATTCTTTTTAGCTATTTGCATATTTATATTAATATTGTATTTGTATTGTATTCATATTTTATATATTAACTTGTTTCTGCAAATATAAAACATATGTTATAAACAAACTGTTATGTTATGTGCGACATTAATTTAAAACACACATCCGGAATCGTGTTTACAGATTTTAGAGGTGAGCTTAATACCAGTAGCTTGAATATTTATTAAAAAATCAATACATATCCAATAAACAGTTTTTAACATTTAAAGCATCAAATCGGCGGTGCCTATTCGACAATACCGCTTAGTCAGTTTAAGAGGTACCTTCTTACCATGATGCATAATATTATTTGTTCACATATAAATTCATTGATATTTTTCAAAAATTTTAAATATTTCCATAGCAAGTACAGATATATCAAAAAGTGACACTCCGGGAGTGCCGACAGAAGTGAAAACTTGAATAAAAGCAGACTACACTACAGACATATACAGAGGTGTCAGTAACAGTCATTGTCAGTAGTCAGTGACAGGTGTCGGTAACATCTCAAAAAATGCTCAACGCGCCTAAACAAGTTTACACTTCAAAAACGAATAAAAATGTCTACGACATAATGAAACTACGCTGTTTGTTCTCACGGGTAAATAAAAATAGGTATTGGATTTTGATCCCCAAAGTTTTTATTGATATCTCCGTTTGTAATCGTACCCTTTACAAGGAGATTTTTCGCAGTACCTACAGTTCTCTAATGGAATTCCAATATTCGAGTAAGTATTGAAACGGCGGTATTACGATGTCTGGAACCTTTTAAAATCTTTTTTTTAGCAGTTACAAGAGTTTGTGTTACTTGAATAGCTGTTTTATTTTATATGTTTAATTTTTAAGTTACACATTTAGTAAAATTAAATTAAAATTATGTTGATGTAGGTAGGTAATTGGTTTTACATACGGTTATATTCAGGATAATGTTAATCCGAAAAGTCATTGTCCTCAAAGTACGATAGTGCATAACCTTAAGAAACATCTTACACAGATAAATGTTAATGTAGCCAAAATCCGATATGACCGCTAATCTAACTAGTCGAATACAATTATAAAAAATAAGTTTTTCGTAGAAAAAATACTTTTTCAAAACAAACTTCTATAAAATTCATAATCGGAACCGCAAGCAGATTCAAATGAGCCCAAACACTAGTAGCCTACTATAATCCATTCAGAAGTTCCGTTGTCTAGCATCCGTCTTCATCATGAGACCACCTCTATGGTACCATATTATTGCATTGTCACCGAAGTTACATATGTATTCCAAATTTCAGCTCAATCGGTTGAGGGGAACGGGTTTAAAATTCAGTTGCAAGATTCCACCCGGACAAACATACATACATTGCAAGTTAATAAAAAGCATGTAAAAACAATAGATTTTCAATTTATAGGCTCGATATCGAGTCGGCGGGTTAAAGGCGTGATAATATAAACAAAAACTTCAAAATTCGACTTCATTGTTTAGAAAAGGTTGGAATAGGAATTGTTTATTTTTGGGTTGATTATATATTCATATTACAAACTTGATATGTAAGATGATGGTTACTAAGGTTTTTTAAACCATCTTAAAAATTTTCAAGCCTAAACGGGACTTGAACCCGCAACCTTTCTCTTGATACGAGGATGCACTACCAATTGTGCTACAGGCTCTTGCCACGTCAGGGTCAAAATTAGTGAGATGATTCAGATTACGACTAAAGCGCCGTTAGCTCCATCTATAGGGGGTTACTAGTTATCGAGGCTGACTTTTTTTTTATACGACCTGGAGACGGAACAAGCATATGGCCCAGTTTATGTTTAGTGTAACCATCGCCACCTTGGAAACGTGCCCTACGAATCCTACGATGCACTGCGCTATGGCCATCAACTTGAGGCATACAGGTGTAAAGCCTCATGTGCCTGTAATTTCACTGGCAACCATACCCTTCAAACCGAAACAGCAATGCTGCTTAGCGGCAGAAATAGGTATTGTGGTAGTACTTCCCCGGGCAAACCTTTTTAGAGTAACTCTACTACTCTTAAAAAGTCTGTACATAGTTTCAAAGCACCCCGTATAAAGAAATATTGTCCAGCGACTTTCTCTATCCTATTGTACCAGTCTCTACTAGAGATGCCGCGAATACTCTCTGTATTCGTTATTCGGCGTTACTCGACTTTTATTTTGTTATTTGTCGAAAAACGAATAATAGATAGTATTATTCGTCATTCGACGAATAGTTCTCTAAAATAATCTTTTAATGAACACAAAAACTATAGACTTAAAAATATTCATTGTTATCAATTATATAAAAAAGTTAGACAAAAATCATTATGAAGTTAATGAGTTAGGCATTATAATTAATATTTAAAGTCCAAAAGGGGCAGAACGCGGTGCAAAACAACTAGTTTTTCTGCACGATTGGGATAAAGTCGGTGTTCTCTTTTCTCATATCAATGGTAACATCAATGTCGACCTCTCTTTGATCTAGTCATCCAATAACTCTTCTTTAATATGTATCTTTGAATTATGATTTTAGAAAAGTATGTTATTTATATCTACATTGTAATAAAATTGCACATACCTTTTATTTACTCACTTCTTTATTTATTTTTATCTTATTGCGTCGCTGCTGCACTACCATTGCTTCTGGTTGCAGCTACAAATCAGTGTTGGGTGCTTAACATTCAACATTATGCTGAGCTGAACGCCATTATGGTACGCAGACACATGCTCTTTATAATTGTTTTATTTGTCATTTTTTGTGTACCAAATAAATGATTATTCTATTCATTATTAAAAAAAAAAGATTATAGTAACAATTAAATGATTACTAAGTTCAAGACAAGTGTTCAAGCGTGATATTATTATTTGATAACAAATAAATTATTTTTATATCCCTTTTTTATGTGGAATAATAATGGCGAGTTATTCGACTATTCGTCATAGGGAATGGCGATCCCTAATGGGATTCCCCGATTCCCGAAATGGAATGGGAATCGGTATTCGCTATAACAACTATTCGCGGCATCTCTAGCCACATAAATACATACTATAGGTAATGTTATAATAAAATTATAACAACCAGTTTCAATTGTAGGTCACTCAACAGTCAACAACGTGACAAGCATTGGGACAGGCATTGATGAATAGTTGGCACAATAATGAAATAAATTATCCATTCCAATAATAGCTTGGCACACCTTCATAATTGAAATGTATGCACATAAAGGTATGCGAAGTTGTAATATGCAGGCAATAATACGTTGACCTCTAATGACCCGGTTCCTATAAACGAGACGTTTTTCTTTGAAAAAACTGACAATGTTTCAAGAAGAAACGTTTCTTTAGCGGTAACCGATGTTTATAGGAACCGGTTAGAAACCATTAGACGCAACACGGCTCGGGTTAGGTTCCCCCTGCGAAACAAAAATGTTTGCATAAACAGAAAATATTTTATCGCACCACCTGTTCGGCAATGTCAAATTATAATAATATGTCATGTAAACTTCACCGAAAGCAGATGATTAAATCCCTACAGCTGAGACGGGAGTAAAGTTGTACTGATGAAGTGATTTGAATTTGGAACCTCATCTGTATTAAAATTAGAAACAAAGAGACCCACACAATAAGAACTTATTCGTAAATCGAACTAACCTCTGCACAGAATGCACCAACCTAGATTTGTTTTTTATTGTCTCGCAGAAAGTTTGAAAAGTAGAGTATTCTCCTCGTGGATAAAGCTGGCTGCATCTTGAGCGTGCTTATATCCCTCTGCATTAAATATATGATTCAATATAGCGCCCGTGACGCAAGACACTGCTTTATCCCCTCGTTTAATAATCTACTATTTCTGGGTCTGAGTGTTGTACCATGGTACTTTTAGTTACACTACCCATGATTCAGGGCCTATAACTGTGACTGTAAGGTGTGATTCATTTATTCACAGTAGATTTACCACGGCTGTTATTGAGTTCCGGTAATATCTTCTGAACGTCGAAAAGTGTTTAACTGTGTGTGAATTTGAATGCTTATAGATAATTAAACTTTTATAACGTACAAAAAACTATATTGGCTCACTCTATCTCAGCATTTGAGTATTATACGGATGAACGTCTCTCGATAAAAATAATTCTAGGATCCTACATAAATTATTGTCAAATAAAAATATTTGATATGGTTTCAATATGTATTAAGGAATTGTTGAGTTGGGTAAAAGCTATTTATTTTTTTTATCATTTTTATTTGCCTTCCAAATATAATATGCACACTGGTAACACCATCCTTGACTCACGCTTGACTCATTTAGGATAGAAAGAAGCTGTAATAAAAAACTATTTACGAAGATTTATTTGAAACATTGTTGCTTTGAATTCCATTGAATTTAGGCAGCGAAGCGATTATTAGAAGCGGTATTTAAAAAATATTGTACAAGTGCCATTATTTTCATCAATTGTCATTACTCAATGAATAAATTTTGCTCCAGGAGCAAACACTGGTTTTCAGTTATAACCTTCCGAGAAAGCTCTACACTCTACCCTAAGACATACGAGGTGCAGTCAATAAGTACCTAGCCTCATCGCCAGGGGGCGCTGTAGTTTCAAAAGAGTTTTACCACAGTGTAGCACATTCTTTTTTAATTCTTTTTTCAAATTTTCATTCCAATCCCTTCATTTGTTTTAATTTGACAACTTATGGAAGCGAACGTATCGATCGGTTTTACAAAAATGGAAAAAGAGCAATATCGTTCGGTGATTCGATTCCTATTTTTGGAAGGGAAAACGCGCATCGAAATCAAAGCGCGCTTGGATGCTGTGTACGGTGACTCTTCTCCATCGATGGCCACCGTCAAGAATTGGTTCAACGAGTTTGCACGTGGCCGTACGTCGGTTTTTGATGAACCACGTCCAGGTGCACCGGAAACAGCTGCAACGGAGGAAAACATTTAAAAAATCCATGATCTCGTATTGGCAGATCGCCGATTGAAAGTTCGGGAGCTAGCTGAGACTGTAGGCATTTCAGAAGGAACAGTGCATCATATTCTTCACGAGGAACTCGGCATAAGAAAGCTGTCGGCGCGATGGGTGCCGCGTTTACCCACACCGGAAAACAAGTGCAACCGTGAGACCACATCGGATCGTTTGGCGCAGCGGAGTTTTTGCGTCGTTTTGTGACCGTCGATGAAACCTGGATCCACTGGTACACACCAGAGACCAAGGAGCAATCAAAACAATGGATCCAGACCGGGGAACGTGCTCCAAAGAAGGCGAAAACTGTAAAATCGGCCGGAAAAGTTATGGCCACCGTTTTCTGGGATTCACAAGGTGTGATCTACATCGATTATCTCGAAAAGGGTAAAACAATTACAGGGCTTTACTATGCCGATTTATTGGGCCGATTCGACGCCGAATTAAAGAAAAAACGACCCCATCTGGCAAAGAAAAAAGTGCTGTTTCACCACGACAACGCACCGGTTCACACGTCTGCCGTTGCCATGGCCAAATTGGTCGAATTACGCTACGAATTGCTGCCCCATCCACCGTATTCTCCAGATTTGGCCCCTTGTGACTTCTTTCTGTTTCCTAATCTGAAAAAATCTCTCGCCGGGAATAGATATGGATCAAATGAGGAGGCCATCGCCGCCACGGAGGCCTATTTTGCAGAGTTTGACAAAAACTATTTTTCGGACGGGTTAAAAAAGTTGGAGCATCGCTGGGCTAAGTGTATTGAACTAAAAGGAGACTATGTTGAAAAGTAAATTGCCACTTTTCCAAAATTTTCGTTTACTTTTTGTAGGCTAAGTATTTATTGAATGACCCTCGTACATACTCATACATAAGACATATATAAGTGAAAAGTCTCATATGTATCCTTAATCCAGATTATTTTATCAATCAGTCCGTGCACATGTGTCCGACAAAAAACCTATTACACATAATGAGTGGACAACGTGGGGTGCATAGTAAATGAAAACGCTTATTATTTTATCGCCTTGTGATTGATGATGATTACTCTAATGACGTTGACTGTAGAAATTCCCCCACATTAATTGGTGTGAAATTAATTTTGAACTGATAAGGTCTGTTTTATGATAGAGTCGGGTTGTTATCCTACTTTAAAATCTTACTTTTAGTAGATGCAAGACTTCATTGTTGTCAGTTCTTTCTTTGAAGACTATCCAAAATCAACGCTTGAGTTTCGACAAACGCGAACATAAAATTTCTTAAAATATGTAATTTTTGAACTTTTAGAAAAATAATTGGTTTAATTTATAAAAAACAAGATTTTGCTTGCGGCTTCGCACTCGTGTTATGTCAAAAATGTAGCCCATGTCTCAATCCAGGTACCATAATCTATGTACCAAATTACATTGAAATTGGTCTAGCAGTTTAGGTGTGAAAAAGTAACAAAGAGAGAGACAGAGCTTACTTTTGAATTTATAATACTCGTAATAGTATGGATACTATAAGTTACCAAATCCTCCCCCAAAAATCCTTGTTAATATTATAAATTCAAAATGTTTTCCCATTAAAACCATTAAAATCTAGGTTTAATGGGGCAACATGGCGTTAACAAAAATTCAAGTCACAAATTCCAGTCGCTTCATGTATTTTATTACAATTACGATGCCATTACCGCCGTTGCATGTTTTTTAGCCCCCACTATGCTTAATATATTCGTTTCTTGGTAGGGAACGCTTTAGGGAGAAATGTGCTGATATCACGCGCTGTACGAATTGCAAAAATGCCATGGAAACTCGATTTGCTTTTAAATTAATCTGAGGGTACACTGAATTGGCATTACTGTATTCGTTCGCGTCCATTTAATGGCTAAGCAAAGTTTTGTAACAGCTGCTATGAAAATAATAACATCTTAAGGTCTCATAAAATAAAAGTAAAAAAGACTATTGATTCATTATACATAGTTTTTTGCACTTCACTTTAATTAATTGATCGAGCGAAGCAAAATCTCTAAATCAATTTGGGCAAATCGGCGTTGCATGTATATAATATGTTTGTTTGTCCAAGGATAACATTCGAAGCGTTGATCCGATCATCGTGAAATTTGATACATAGGTATATGGCAATGGCACAATTTTGGTTTGACTAAATGAGCTAAAAATATTGGGAGGTTGTTGAGATATTGGGGTTCCAGAGTGGTCCAAAAAAATTAAACAATACTATTAGGTCAAACAGGACGTCAATTGAAAGGTCTACATTGGTAAATTTAGATTCCGTTTTAATTTTTAGTAACATCTTTATAGTTTTTGAGTTATTAGCCATAATAAAAACTGAACTTTGACAAAATTCACAGGGTACACCAGTAACCCTACAGTACTGTAATTTGGTATGCGTGTAGCTTAAGTCACACAAATATAGTAAATCCAGAATAAATGCAATTTGTACCCCAAAAACGATTAACCAAATTACATGAACTCCCGGTACCTGTAATTTTAATGAAACTGTAGGTCAAGTTAGTTGGTTATGTATTTCATGGCATTTTTGGTAGTCAAAGATTACATATAATATTTTTTTGTTATAATCGGAGACTCGTGAGATCTCAATTCGGGGCTACCCACTAGTTTATACATTTTAATTAAGAAAACCCTCGACAGGTATAGGCCTCATCCAAGAGTTTCCAGTTTTTTTCATTTTTTTTTCCTTCACCCATGTCTTGCCTGGCTATCGCTGCTATCAGCAGAAATAACATCATACGCTATACATACTCGTTATTATTGGTTAATGTGTATCACTAGTTTTTGACGTATCAAGTCAATCTTTTGGATTTTAAATACGGCAGATACTTTGAATACACTAATCAGTTGCTGTTAAATCCGTAACTAATCAGTTGCATTAAATAATCAGTAAATAATTGCATGCAATCGCATGCAATTATAATTATCCTACCGATTGATTATCTACCAACTTGCAACACGCGGGTGAAAACTTCCTTGCCATGTTTGTATCGTAATGCTTCAAATTCCTCAATTTATTAGTCCCTTTGCCATAGACCCTTCGAGGTTTACGCCTGCTCCCTCTATTGCATCTAAATCATCATCAGCGGTGGGAAGCATCTCGTAAAGTGCTGGTTGACCGCCCGGACGCGGCAATTTGTGGCCCTATGGTCGGAACCGAGATTGTCACGGGTTCCTGACCCGCCCGCGGTCTAATGTATGGGCTTGTGTGTTTAGGTCAGTTCTGGAAAGTGAGTTCGTGTTATGATATTCATATTTTGTTGTTAGGATGATAATAATTCGTAGGACAACACAAAAACACAGCTCACGATTTCTAGGTTTAAACAATAGGTCTTTAAAAATACAAAAAAAAAATAGAAGGGTGTGAAAAATATAATCCAAATATATAGGCTGATTAGTCTTTATAAAAAAATCTTGGACGCCTCTCATTAAGGATTATAGTTTTCCTAGAAATTTTGATAATGATTTGAAATAGTAAGAACAGGTATATACGATAAAATAGATAAATTATATAGAGAATGATAAAGTGTTACAAATAATGGTTCTTCGGGCAATAAGTTCCATTTACAAAATGAAAAAAGTGATGTTCATTCTATAAATAAATACTAGAAAGAAAATTAACCTGCACAAACAACCAGTTTTGGTTAGAAATAGTAAATAAATCATTTATGGGGAATTTTTTGCCTGATTCTTTCTTGCCTTGGTCGCGGAAAAACAGGCGGTAAAATTGACGTTCCAAAGTGATCCTTATGATTTTAATGAATATAATTTATTAATTACAATCATAAATATATTGTTCTGGGAACGTCTCTTCTCTATTTCTCTACCCTCTCAATACTCTGTGTTCCGTTGCCTAGCAACCACTAAGGGTACGCCGCGCCGCCCTTGTGACACTAGTTCACGGACACTTATCGTTATCGTAATAAATTGGTCTGGAATTCGCGCAGTAACTTGGGAAAACGCAATAAAAATGTTGATGAGGATTCCCTTTGTGATAGAGCGTCTATGAGTTTTGATGTAGTGTATGTATTTACATAATAAGTATGTATAAGACAACCTCCGTGGTGCAGTGGCCGGCTGAGATGCAGGAGGTAGCGGGTTCGATCCCTGCTGCGGAACAAATGTTTGCATGATCTACAGATATTTGTTCCGGGTCTGGTTGTTTCTCTATATATTATAAGTATGTATTTACAAAAAAAAAATGTATATAAGTATTCTATCAGTTGTCTGGTTCCCATAGTACAAGCTCTGCTTAATTTGGGCTAGATAGCGCTGTGTGAAATGTCCAGCAATATTTATTTATTTATTTATAATCGCTGGCGGCCGCGATTGACTTAGCCACCTTATTTTATTTTAACATTTACCGACCGACATAATACAATTCTGGTTGAAAACTGTGAGCGTTAAAAAATGAAAACTGATAATTTATATAGACTAATAAGAATCAATGTCTTGACTGACCGACATATAGACAACGTACAGCCTAAACCGCTGGTCCTCGAGACTTGAATTTGGAGGCTATGTTTTTTGTGGTGTGTACCACTTCAAACACTTCAGCTAGGTACTGTGCACGTTTAGTATTTATACGCATACGAAGTCGCGGCGGATACATCTAATATTTTCATAAAAACATAATCCTTCCTGTTTGATTTGCCGTAGTCGGGTAAAGAATGGTGTTTGGCTTTATTACTGGCCGCAATATTGCACAAAATAAACAGAACGTCAAAATCCGCTATAATATAAAATGTAAACACGCCGGGCCCCCAATTTAGCGACTGATGATGATATATCGACGTCGGCTGCTGTGTTGATCGTCACTTACCCTACCCTTATCACGGAGCATGTAATTTCGGATTCATTGCCCTCGGCCTGGCCACAACGCTGGCGTCTTTTAGTAAAATCATATTTTGTCTGTATTACAACGAAATTTTTCTTTTCAGGTACTGAATGGACATGAAAGGATGAGCAATGGAATCACGAAGTGCGCCGCCAAGCCCCGACGAGCCGGGGGAGGCGGTGTTCGACACCCACAGGCGTTACCCGCATCCGCACCAGCCCTCGCAGAGATTGGAGAGGGCCTTCGCCAGCTGTCGTGAAACAGCCAGACCTCGTCCACATCATCGTCACGCCACATCAGAGCCTGCGCGACCTGACGATCGCATGCTTACTACAGCCGAAGTCCATGATTACCCGTCTTCGGAATCTGGTATAGCTGCAGACTGCCCGCACCCACACAACAGTAATGCTGATGATAGCCCGTCCTACGACCGTTCCGACTATGAAGGAGCTTCGAGTTACAGCCTTAGGCATACCCCAGACTACCATCACACGTTAGATTGCAAACACAGACCCACGGACTATAACCGCAGTCACACGCCTGATTATAATCATGGGCATGGGTCCGACTGCGATCGAGCACATCGCTCTCAAACGTCTCATCGGCCACATAGGAAACACAGGCGAGAAGAAGAAGATGATGGAGCTCAGTCTCTTGACGAGCGATGTGCACGAGATTTAGATGAAATACTTCCAGCTAGACTTGCAGCTGTTAATTTATCACGGGAACAAACGGCACAGACGTGGAACAGAAGTAATATTGCTGCAACAATGGAGCGATTTGAGCCCGTAGACCCATATGCATACGCTTATTACGATCACCACTTATCGATGCCTTCGTCATCACGAAAAGGAAATCGTCATCGCGGTCGTGGCTTGCCTCGTGATCGCGCGGCTCGCCATAATTATGTCACACGATATGGCACTGAAGAAAATATTTACGAGGAAATAACAGATGGGTCGCGAACGTGCCCAAAACACCGATACGTTCCTAGGCAATCACTGGTTTCGTTAGACAGGAGCGTAGTAGAAGAGGAAGTACGAAGGGTAGAATCAAGGCATAAGAGGATTCTCGGAGAACTGAACCTGAGCGTGGAAGCGATGTTGATGCCCGAATGCGAGTCACCCGATTCTGAGCGAGCTGAAGATAGAGACAATATTGAAGAACTGCTGCGAGTGGGACCAACAGACGAGTTGCTATCCCCCGCGAGTTGTAACCCACCAGATCTAGACAGTGGCTTCAGTGGAAGCAGTAGTGGTGCGAGTTATGTGGGCAGCTTACGCCGAAAACCCACCGGGTCAGTTCCTCACTTGCCTGCAGTAGCGTATGGGACTCGTGGTGCTGGAGTCCGAATACTTGGCGCTGAAGAATGTGCTGCAGCTCGATGTTCAAGAGATGCAACGTCCCCACGAAGCTCGAGTTGTGGAGATGCTAAAACTACGGGGTTTTGGAACAAAAAGGCATGGAAAAAAATATCCGGCTTTTCAAGCTCAAACAGCATCAACAAAGCAGGTCTAACAGGTGAGTTTTACATTATTATGTGCATGTTTAAATTCATTTTTAGACGATTTAACAATGCCAGCTCCGCTTTATAAAACAGTCTATTTTCAAACTTCTGTATTTAGCTCAAACAAAACTACAAAACATAGTTCACATACGTCACTTAGGCCCATATCATAGCCCCATTAAGTACACAACGTCACAACAAAAATATCAACAACGAAATTGCACGAACTATAAAGTTCCATTCTCACATAAAACGTGAATGAATCCGAGTGGTATCAAGTCATGAAAACCCTGAGAGCATTACTTCTTTTTTTTATTTTCGCCCGCTTTCGTCTGCCCATAGGCGTTTTTCAGATGGACGCGCGCGCGTGGCTCAATGTTTGTCGTTTTCATTTTGGTTTGTTTGTTTGTTTTGTTAACGGTGCGGCGTTTTGCATTGCAGGTCTGCTCGTTAGGTACACTTTCCGGCGTAAGTCCGGCTCACAGGGCTCTCAGGGCAAGCGACGAGCCGAGCCCGTCAAATGCGATGCCTGCCTCTCGCAACGGTGCTAGCCGCACTATGGTAAGGGTCCCACACACTTCACACTTTGCTGGCAGAAAGTACATTCCATTTCTCAAGCGTACAAAGAGGCTTCTTGAATATTTAATCAAACGGCACTTTGTTTGCATTCACTGCTTTCTACCAGTAAACATTTATTTTTATTTTTACATTCAATTGGCAAATGCGCGTCCATTAAAAATTTCATCGCTCAGTCTCCTTGCTGAGTATTCTCCGAGGTTTCATTTTCTTTTTATTTGAATCCTTCATAAAAACTCATAATTCACGCTTAGAACGGTAAAATTTAATGCAAAGAAAACATTTTGAGATAGGTTTCTCTGAGCATAGCATTGCGGCTGGGTCAGAATCGATTAACGAAGGCGATACAAAGTTCCCTTATTAAGGTATCGCAGATATTACTTCTGCAACTTCGACTTGAGATAAGTATTGTTCCGCAAGAGTCGAGACAATAGCGTGCGCTACCACTTAATTAAACAATGTCTATAGGATAACAATAACTATGGACCACGTAACTTTAGATTAATCCAAGACTTTGTACACCTAGATGGATAAAATTGAAATATCTTGGTTGCAGATGAATCCTGTAGGCCAAGCCGAGCTAAATCCAGAACCGCTACTATTCCATACAGGTTAACATTTAATCTATATGCAGGGTGTAAAAGACTACTCCTGAAAACTAAACAAATGTTTTACTTTTTGATAACAGGATTCTAAAAACAATATTGTAGGCCTGGTATGAAAATCATTAATGGGATCACGAAAAAATTATAACCTTTCCGGTAAACGCTTTATTATTGAGTAGTTGTCAAACGTTTGATTACTATCTCACCTGGTGGTATAAGTCGTGGTGTGGTAGAAAATGAAATTTGCTTAGACTTCTTCACTCTGGACTTAAAGAATCCGTTATTATTTGTCGGTAAAACTAATTCTTGGTTTTCATATTATGGAGCTGTCTTTTACACCATACAAACTCTCTTTATGCTTGTAGCGCTCTTAAACCACAAAGCAAGCTGATATTTTACACTGAACCTTTGTTCTAATAATATTTTTCTTTGTTATAGCTACTCCAACGGAAAACTGGTGGTGCCGTTGGATTCCCTAGCACAGAGCTGAGGGGCCCATGCCCCTCACGGTCCGAGCTTCTAATTCCTCAGAGGGACTCCTGAATAAAAGTCAACGATAAATCGGAAAATGATGACGAAAGACAGCCTTACCAAAAATAGATGGTTAAAATTGTGTCAATGCTAATTGATGTTTGAAATAAGTATAAAGAACAATTCTTATCCATATTATTCTGTGTTTTCACCCTGTATTGGGATTTTCGGAAGAAGTGATGAATTCTCTGATGGTGAGAAATGGGCGCTACTCCTGTTTATTTTTAATTAAAGTGATGCCACTTGACATGGTTTTACAAGGTAGGGCTGTAAAAACATTCCATATAGGTTGATTGGAAGTCTAAAAGACGACTTTAGGTGCAGTGACTATGTAAATAAAGTTTAAAATTGAATGAATATGGAGCGTATACGTCGAAGTGATAGAAAAGCCTAATTAATTATTTGTATTATTATGACGGTCGTTTCAAAGAAACGTAAAGACGACAGTACCCGCCGCATAAGTTGGCACAAGATTTCACAGAAAATACTGGTCAAGCTAAACGAGCCAGCTTCAATGAATAGATACCTAGTCAGACCTCACGGGCTATTGGAATATATTGCTTTACATTTGTATCGACTGTATTTTCATGCACACCCTGAGAATGTTTCGCCTCGCTTCTAAAATGTTTCTTATATTGGATACTTTAATTCATTAAGTTTCCAGACCACTCGTAACTAATAACACGCGTGTTCTTATGTGGCGAGCACTGTAAACTTCGTAACTTATCAATTTTTAGTAGTTAATAGGGTTACGACGAAAAGGCTGACACACTTGATCAGGTTTTGTATTGAAATAAAAAGAACGCTGCCATTTTAGTGAAATATTAAAAATAGCTTTTAGAAATTTTCTACAATAATTTGGATGAGTTGACATGGGACCTCACTTTTTAGAAGACGATTTCTTTTATAAAGTTCAGTCAGAAGATATGATTTTTGAAATTATTTAACAGTAAAAATTTAAATGTTTTATTAATGTTAAATAATTTCAAGACATTGTAAATAAACAAATTGTAAATTCGAAGCATTAAACGCTACGTAAGCTACATAGTAGGTACATCTTTGATTTATCTGTCTGTGTCAAGTCAGCCTTACCTAAAGTCTAGTTCATATATACTTCAATTTTTTTTATTTATAAGCGTTTCCACATTTGAACATAAGGCATATGTATTGCCTAGTTTCCATTATTCAGCTTTTTGGAATACCTTACAAACAATAAAAAAATTATACATAAATAATTATCATGAAATCTAAAAATTATGGCAAATGTAAGTTGATTTTCCTATAATTTTCTTTAATTTGTTAAAATCAAACAACTTGGAGTTAACAGAAAAAATGAAATTGTTTTATTACTATTATAAAGAGGATTTAAGTTATGTACGCAAGGTCCAATCTAATAATTTATTTCACAATTTACTAGCTTAGTGCAAATTTATTTGTTTGGTACTAAATGTTAAGCACGACGTCGTTGTTTATACTTGTTAGTATATAGTTGTAAATATTGTATATAAAAAAAATGGTGCACTCTAGATACTCTTGTACGTATGTATGTATACTGTCACTGCATTTATAATTTTATGTAAACAAAGTTAATCCGTAAGAATATGTGTTAGAAATTAATATTAATATCTTTGATACTATTTATTTATTTTTGTTCCCAAATCGATATGTTTTTTTAATAATTAAGTATATAAATGTCATCAATGTATTTATTTATGTATTTTATTATGTTATCAGTAATCTTATAAGAACGATTCAAAGTTCGAAATCAAATTTAAATTATAATCATTATAATCTAAGTCGTAGAACGAAAACGTAATTCCATATTTTATTTCTATTTTGAAAGAGGATATGGATCGATTTGAAATTTTAAAAATAGTGTATATATAAGATAAAGTAATTTCACTATCAGTAAGGGCCTTTAGTATGAGTTGTCAAATACGCAAACGTCAATAGTTTTCCTAGCAGCGTCCATAGGCGAAATCACTAAAACTATTCACTTTTGCTCTACTTACTAAAGGCTCAGATACACAATGGTCTAACTATTATTGTTCTAAGATGTTTGACTGATGAATAATCTCAAATCAAATCTCAATGTTACATGGAAACATTTTTGTCTGTAATTTAGTGATCGTGTTCAAGTCAGAAGAGATTTTTATTAAATAAATCGTGAAAAATGATCTCTGTGTATAATTAATGAAAATCCGTCTCTGCCAGCCATCCAGAATAATTTCTTTCATAAGTTATATTTCCCATGTTAAATTTAAGAAACGTCGTGAGGAGATATCGGGTATAACATTAAAAATTTAAATGAAATTTTGCAAAGCAACCCAAAGCTATTGTTCCACCTCACAAAAAAAAACAAACCTAATTTCACTCATTCCTCCAGTACCCCGCAGTGAGTCCACTTTAATTTATTTTTAAATTGCTGCACTTTATTCTCTAAAGCTTTTTAAGCCTAAATTTACCACAAAGCACCATCGATGAGTATAAAATTTCGCAGCGGGGAGTTTTTTATGCTGCACAATGGGTTAATTGTTAATTGCTAATAAAAATAAAACAGCATTCAGAATTTCAGACTTCAAAAGGAATCGTGTTACAGCTGCTGTGCAGTGAACTAATACAAATTCAATTCGTGTTGTAATTTCGTCAGGATGTGAGTATTTAGGTATATTTACAGGTACTCATTGTATTGATCGATTCTCAGCCTCGAAATGTATAAGTACTACTTAGGTAACACTATGTTACTTATATATGGGTAAACGAATATATATGATTTATTAGAAACTTTATTTTAGTTCATGGATGGGGTTGTCTTCTTAGAGAAGCTGGTAGTAATTGGGTGAGCCTGGTTGTATCCAAGCATGACCGTCATCGTCATCATCATTGTTTCAGCCATAGCAAGTCCACTGCTGAACACAGGTCTACTCCATAGATTTTCAGATCAGTCGATCTAGTGTAGACTGCACCCAGCCCCAGCAAACTTTATTAGATCATGTTTTTAAATTGTGTCAGTGACTTTTGTTTATCTGTGGATCTCCTCATTTCTGATTCCATCTTGTAGATAATTATGGTAGAAGAACTATACTCCTTAGAAAAATTGTGTCTGCCGTGGACTTCAATAGCTTTGTCTACGTCTAAATTAAACCACATTATACAAAAGCAGGTAAGGAAAATCGTTGTTAAAAGAATCGCTTCCAATTTGTACAACAAAACGAATGATAGCGCACAAACTGAGATTCAATTCGCCGAGCAAATATGTGCTTATCGAAAAAAGTAGCTATCCATAAAATCTTTTATCAGCGGGATTTATTACACGCGCATCTCCCAAACTCACAAAGGGAATTCCTACAATCGAGATTGGCCTTTATTAATCTGTTATTCGTTCCCGTAGGACGGCTTCTGTGTCGTCCAATTAATATCAATATAGCGTGCAGGGATTTGAGCATACCATATAGATGGCTAACATAAGGCTGGGGTCACAAATACTCAATATAGGAAAGCTTTGGGCTTTTATTAGGAGACATTTTGAACTGTACTAAGTAGGAGATTAGATTAACTATAGGACACATTTATGGGCTTATTGCCACCTGAAGGTCTTCAAAATCTGTGCTAGCTCCATTTTGGACGTGTTCCGCATTTTGTGCTGCGAAAAACACAAATTTATCGCAATGGGTCACGCAAATATCTGGTATTCGCACCCTCGTAGATACGGACAGGGATCCCGGTCATGCCGGGCCTGCTTCAACAAGCATGGACTTATCCGCAAATACGGCCTCAACATCTGCAGACAGTGCTTCAGGGAGTACGCAAACGACATTGGTTTCAAGAAGATGAACCATATGCTATAAATAAAATGGCTACGGGTATATACTAATTTTGAAATCATAAATACCATACCATCTACCCTCTACCATTATTATCAAAACGGGATTGATCGCGTACCTTTTTATTAGTATTACGACCGACATATTATATTTCAGTTTTCGACAACCTACCTTACCTTTATTGTGGCATGCATCCAGTGAATGCACGTATCTAGTGCTGCCTCTATAAGATTACCAACTCCCTAATTCTTCTGGGCGAAAAAAAACACTGACAAGCGTATGTGAATCTTTTCACACATAAAGCCTAACATCGTAACACAGAAAACTCGAGCGAACCGTCACACATCAAAGATTGTACAACCCGCTGGTGGGCTGGACAATAGTATATCGCCAGCATAGAATTGTTTGTCAGAACGAATGTCGGTTCAATAAATTAGAGACAAATACACAAACCGGCGGCGGCGTCGATACAGTTGGTGTTGACAACTAGTGTTCACAGTGGAAATAATGGTGTATGGGGCTCTATCGTCCATCCGATTATTGAGTGGCGAAACATTTGTAGGACAAATTATTATGATATTGTTTCCTTTGTATTGATTTGAAGTAAATACAAGATACTTACAGGATTATTTATAAGTAAAAAGTTTTCATCAGGTTATCTGCAACAGAGGGAAAATGTAACCTATCTTAAATTGAACAGATTACATCGCTCAACAAACCTGTATACCGTTATTAACGTCAATATGAGCCAAATTACGTCAACTGCTGAACAGATACCTCCCCATTATTGTGTGGTCTGCATACAATGGCCTGCAGCAACTTTTATACATAGGTAAACTAAAACAACTCCGCGCAGTGGTTTCCTGGCGTGGTCTCCAACAGAGAACGTTTCTGCCTAATCGTCAATTCGTCGAACTATGTGTCGTCACAGCAGAAAACATAACTACGCAAGTACGCAAATCCTATTAAAAAAGACCGGTCAATTACGTGTGAGACTCGTGCACCTTTGGTTCTATACCTAACTTTATTTATATTAATTTAGCAGCGCCATCTAGTTATGTGAGTGTCAAACTCAAAAAAGTTTAAGTCAGATTTCAAAATCACCCATACAATTTTGTATGATTGTGGTGCAACCGATAAAATAGTTTTTTTAACTGGATAGATCTTCGTTTGACCACAATCTCACCTGATGGTAAGTGATGATATTGTCTAAGATGAAGCACGAAGATCTAGAAGAGACCTATTTAATCTTACATTAAAGAGGCCCGAATTCTTTAGGAAAAACAGACGACGGTAAAGTGTTATTATGTTATTAATAGTTATTAAACGATGCTGATGACGATTTAAGATTTAACGTTTACGGTTAAAGAAACTTTATCCTCTAAAGAGTTTGCATTCACTTAATATGAGAAAAAAAACTAAACAGGTAAGTACTTATCTGTATGCGAGGGTCACACTCATCACACTAATATGATAAATACGAAAGTTTAGATGTGTTTTTCTTTGTTACTCAATCACGTCGTAACGGCTGAACCAATTTCGATGAAATTTGGTATGTACATACGTTGATTATAACCTGGATTAACACATAAGTTACTTTCTGTTGACAAACAACGCGTGCGAAGCCGTGGGTAGAAACTAGTTAACAATAACATTAAGAAGGTACATTAATAATGTACAATCTCATAATAATAATGTCAATTAATAATAATAATTAAAATTGTCGTTGTTAATATAATTAATTAATAATGCCCAGTATAATCTCGGAGTCTCCAAGTCCCGAGAGCTCCGTCTTCGATCACACCATCACTTACCACCAGGTGAGGAGTGGTCAAGCACTTAGCTATCAACAATAATAAAATATATATATACTAGTGGTTCACCCCGAACTGAGATCTCGCGAGTCTCCGATTAAAGCAAAAAAATATTATTTGTAATCTTTGACTATCAAGATAGTGCCATGAAATATATAACCAAATAACTTGACCTACAGTTTCATTCAAATTACAGGTAACGGGAGTTCATGTATATTGGTTACTGTTTTGGGGTACAAAATGCAGTTATTCTGGATTTCAGACTTTTGCTTATATTTGTGTCACTAAAGCTACACGAATACCAAATTTCAGCATTGTGAGGTCACTGGTGTACCCTGTTAATGTTGTCAAAGTTTTGTTTTTATTATGGCTAATAACTTAAAAACTACAAGAATTAAACTAAAAATAAAAAAAAATTTTTTTACCCCTCTTGAACTCCAATATCTCAACAACCCCCCAACATTTTTAGCTCATTTAGTCACACCAAAATTGTGTCATGACTACCTACCTATGTATCAAATTTTACGATGATCGGATCAACGTTTCGAAAGTTATCCTCGGACAAACAAACATACATACATACATACAACGCCGATTTGCCCAAGTTGATTTAGAGATCTCGCTTCGCTCGATCAATAATATAGGTACATATAAATATAATATGTATACAAATAGTTTTGTATTATTGTTTAACGCAAACAATACAATAACAAACCTAATGATATTTACATTAAATAGACAAACTTCTCACCCGAAAACCGCATCGTAAAATTAATATTACAAAGTAAAGAAACTATGTGTAATAGACGAGTTTGTAACAATAAACGCCGCGGGGGCCCTTGTTTTTGTTCCCGAAACCTACAAACTTGCCTAAGTACGTACATTTCACGACAGAAGTCGATGAAGGTAGTGTTTAGAACACAGATATTTATACTTTGGATAGACATAATGTCTAGATGGGCGCTACGTAGTTAACAAGGGATAGTATTTATACCACTACAAGAAACAAATGATACAAAAAAATGGTATTACTTCATCATCATCATTATCTCAGCCTACATCCACCCACTGCTGGGTGCCTCCGCGTTATCACGCCATTCTCTCCGGTCCTGTGCCAAGTGCATCCATTGCCTTCCCGAAACTCTCTCGATGTCGTCCGACCGTCCGAGTCACAGCCACCACTCGGTTGCTGCCCTCGTCCATCTTCCGTCTTTCCTCTTTCCTACTATTATTACTTATATACAAAAATTATAACAAACTGCTAAGTGTGGTGGTGAAAGGCCCACCGCTCTGCCTCATTAGCGGGGTTAATGCAACAAATCAAAACATAAATAAATATTGCTGGACATATCACACAGCGTTTTATAGCCCTAAACTAAGCAGAGCTTGTACTATGGGAACCAGATAACTGATAAATAAAAATAAAAAAAAATACTTAAATACATTTTTTTTATTGTAAATACATACTTATAATATATAGAAAAAATATCCAGACCCGGAACAAATATCTGTAGATCATGAAAACATTTGTTCCGTGGCGGGAATCGAACCCGCTACCTTCTGCGTCTCAGCCCACTGCACCGCGGAGGTCGGTTGAAGCGGTGGGGCCTATGAGCATAATCAAAAATAGTTGGTTTCAAAGGGCGCGGGGGTTTCATTGTTAGTTTCATTAAAAAATATGAATAAATATAAATTAATGTATGTCATGTTTTTTCCCTGAGCACTTTTGTTCTTTGTTCCCTGTCGTAGACTTGTTGGGCGGCGTCTAAACGCCATCACCGGAGTTGCCCATCTTACTAATTTTTTTGAATGCCTTGTTATTAGAAGTACTTGTTTTACTATTTCTGTGATGTTAGGGGAAAAATTTAGTTAATCAAAAAATCAAAGCCTTTGAAATCAAAGATGTTACTCAGTATTTGTTGAATAGTTTTACTTTTATGTTGCTTCAAAAAAAAAATCATGGAAGGTATTTTCGTTTAATTTCAGCCATTCATGGTCTCGCAATTTTGTAACAAATGTTTCAGTTTTAAGAGGGGTTAATTGGTGTATTATGATAGCATTTTATTTTTATAAACGTTGATCATAAATGATTAAAAGCCTTTCGGCCGCCAAGCATACTCGTATTTTAGCCGACATTAAGTTTGAGACAGTATCCAAATTAAAAGAGGTATGCGAGAGTGTTGGTATTTTCTTATTTTCAATTTATATTTTGTAATGAAGACCTCTTTAGCATAAAAATGGGATATACCATGATTTGTGAGTTTCATTTCATGATTACAAAAAGTCGACATTTCCTAACCTAACCTTCCTCAATTAATTGTAATAATTTGCATAAACATTGCAATTCAACAGAGCAACGCAGAGTCTTGAGGACACTTCCGCCTGGTAGTGATCTAGAGCAGTTGCTATCTATAGGTCGGTCGTTTGCAACGGTCATTAGATGATTCAACTGTTTATGTTGTTCTTTATAAAGTAATGTAAATAATTGTCTAATATTTGTGTTAACAAACGTATTTTTTATAACAAGTAGAGTTCCTTATGAAAGGGCTCTCCTGGGGTAGTATACTACTGTACCAATTTCTACCGCCAAGCAGCATTGCTGTGTTTCAGTTTGAAGGGTATGGTTGCCGGTGACATTACAGGCATATGCGGCTTTACCTATGCCTCAAGTTGATGGACAATAATAGGAAAGTTGTTATTAAATATTAATAAAAGAAGACACAGTCACAATTAAAATGGGCGGTCTTATCGCTAAGATGTGATTTCTTCCAGACCACCGTTGGATGTAGAGGATTTAGTAATGGTTGGGGTGCACATTAAAATCTAAAATAGAAGATTAGTTAGGTACTATATAATACGAAGATAAAAAACAGGAAAAGAATACCAGGGAAACGCGGATAATCGCCTGAACCTTTCATTCCGATACTGACTGTACCATAGCTACTTGGGCTTGGGTAAACATTATCTGAGTTAGTACAGTCTGACCTCCATTCGCTCCGGGCTAAATTAGTTTTTAACACTAACATCGAGGTAATAATAGTGTTATGAACCCTCGTATTTCCCAATTATCTGTACTTCCTTAAGGAAGGCCTTTAGAAACTTCACATCATACTTAGTAGCACCTGGAGAATTTCTTGAAATTATCGGATTTTCGGAAAAACAATACTGTTTTATCTAAGATTTGTACCTAAATGCCTTAAATATTTGAGTAGATCCATCGCCATGGATGTCTTCTACCAAACATAGGCCTCCCCCAAAGATTTTTATAGCAACCGATTTTATGCAACCTGCACCCAATGGCTCCCAGAAACCAAAATCATCATCTTCAATCATCTTTCCGTCGCTCTGCTTGGATTATCAGGGGAAAGAGAGCGAGCGAATGAACTGACAGCGTCTTTACTATTATTTATTATGAACACAACACCTAAAAATAGTGAATAGAAAACTTCAAGATTATAGTGGACCAGAAAATAGGAGTCGGAAGCGAGCTGTTGGCTTAACTACAGAACCAAGTCAAAATCAAAATTCTTTACGTTCTCTGTCATGCTTTACAAATAGGCCACTTGCCAAAAACTTGTATCTTGGCAATTAGTGGTCTTCCTTAAGATTATATCTACTTACAGAGATGTGAACTAAAAACAAATGAAATGAACTACTTACTCCATAGTCGAGTTAACTATATACATTTTAAAGAGTCGGCATCTCACATGTTATGCTTTAGTGGTATGGGTACCTGGTAGTGGTAGTGACACCTTAGTGGTATAAAAAAACCAGCCAAGTGCGAGTCCGACTTGCGCACAACGGGTTCCATACCATTATCTCCTCGGCCTCCTTGGCGCAGTGGGTGAATATCCGGATGAGACGCAGGAGGTAGTGGGTTCGATTCCCGCCGCGGGAATAATGTTTGCATGGTCTACAGATATTTGTTCCGGGTCTGGTTGTTTTTATATATTATTATTATTTATAAAAACGGCAAAAAAATCATGTCTGTTGTTTGGGAGCCCCACTTAAATATGTATTTTATTCTGTTTTTAGTATTTGTTGTTATACATAGAGGCAATAGAAATACATCATCTGTGAACATTTCAACTGTCTAACTATCACGTTTCATCAGATACGTAATCTTAATCTTAGTAATAGGGTCCCGTTTTACCCTTGAGGTACGGAACCCTAAAAAAGAAAAAGAAACGAATACCCAATAAGGTATGTAACTATGTTTAAGTTAGTAGGTAAGTTAAAGATCTGCCGAAAGAAGTGGTGTTGTTCACAATAGGAAGTCATCAACGGCTCAGTTAAAACAAGGTTGTAAAAAGCTCTTCAAACGCAATATTGCATTTCAATCATCAAAGTTGCCAACAAAACCAACTTCCACCCTCACTAATTAGCAAGTTTGTTGTTTACAAAGATATTCAGTCACCTTTGCGAAAGGAATCAACAGCTAGATCACTTTATAAGAATTATTGAAATGGTGGTTAAAGTTTTAAAGTTATTATCATCAATATTCATTAAAATAATAATAATAAATTTGAAACGTCATTTATATTGCCTGTTCCTCTGCTAGTCAGATAATAATCAGACAAAGGAAGAAGAAGAAGAAGCTGGCTGTTTTTTTTTTGATATCTTTACCATCCTACAACTCCTACAACGATATGCATTGTAGGTACGCATACTCATACAGTGTTACTGCGATGGCGACCTTAGAAGACCGGTATCTTCTAAGACAAGCTTAATATTTTTGCTTAAAAAAAGATACCTAACCTTACTTAAATTCAATAGGTTTAATAGGTTTATTTTCACGGAACGCCACGTAAATATAATTCAAGACAAACTGGCGTTGTTTACGCTGACCGCACAGGCACCAAGGATCGCCTATGCGCTAACAACGCAACCGGCCTTCGCTTGGTAATTAGCAAATCTTGGTGCAGCAAGTGTAGATAGTGATGCAAGGGCACCCACCACTGCAGCAGCTTCCGCAGCAACCTCCGCTAGGGCCGCAAGGTCCGCAAGGTCCGCAAGGCCCACAAGGTCCGCAAGATCCGCACATCTTGGGTTGTTGAGTTGAAAGAGTACAACTAAAGTTCTAAAAACAGATCTAAAGTTGCGATTGAAAAGTTGAAGACTGAAATTGTAGAGAGGTTTTAGTTTAATTATTTATAATTTACCGAAATAAACAATATTATTTATTTATTTCAACTATTAAATAAAAATTAAGTAATCTAAGCAAACTTAGTAATGAACGTGAATAAATAGTAAGGTAGCTTATATATCTACATTAAAACCTCTTTTCAGTTTGTCTTGCATCCGTTTTTTTGTAATTATTTTTTCGCTACGTTTTAATTAAATTCACAGGAAGAAATTATGGGTATTAAAAGCACCTTAGTCATATAGACAATCTTGGGAACAGATCTTGAATTGCCTTTTGATTTCAAACGAGTGTAATAAGATTGAAGGCTGGTTTATGAAGTAGTCTATTCACTCGCTATATAGGGTGTTTGATAATATACGCACAAAAATGAAAGGGGTTATTTTGATGAGCATAATAAATAAATTTGTGAAATGTTTACCATAGAAATGTGTAATTTATTTTGGCATGTAAAAACAAACACTTTATTAAACTTATGTTGTGATATTGCATAATACTTGCCATCTAACCACAGATAATGTATGGGTGACGTCTCGAGATATCTCTTGCTGTCCCTTTCTAACCCAAAACCCGCAGCCATTTCCATTCCGAAAGAGATATCAAATCAGCCTTTATTTTTGGATCTCGATTACAAGAGTAAGCAGTATGTTTTATACCAAATTAATCACCTAAACTTAATCGATTTTCTTTAAAATTGGATAATATAACTAGTAGTTTTTTTCGAGAAGTCTTTTTTTATGTTTTGAGAAACCGTCACTTGAATATCGTCAGTATATTACCAAACGCCCTGTATATTATGACGGTCATAATATTATATTGCAAGAAAGGTTCAACGCTTCCATGGGACTTTATTGCCCATGCAAGAGTGAGTTAATGTCGCGGCTAAAGCTTTGCACTCCTAAAGGAACTCAGCCTTGACATCTCCCTGACATCAGGTTTATAAGAAGTGGCTGTAACGGAATCGCATCTAAAATCAAATACAGTAGAGCCTCGATAATCCGTACTCAGGCTAATCCGAACGCCGCTGTAATCCGAACTGCTGACTGTCCCTTTCTCTCTCTTACCGTGAGCACTGATCTTATGTTTTGTCTTTAGTTGCGAATGAGTCACCTCGCGTGTCAAGAAAATTTCTCATTCACAAGCTAATACTTTATACTTTTTTGCAATACTTTTTTGGATTGGGCTAATGAAAATGACTTGTCCTTATCGGAAAAGAGGATGCTGCGTAATTTGAGGGACAAAGCCTTTTTTGGTCAATAAATACTAGAACCTTCCAAACTAAAATTGCTGACTTTATGAATAAGTAACGTATTCTATGGTTTAAGTATGTATCTTTTAATAACTTCAATAAATATATTATGTCAAAATACGTTAATTTTTTTTTAACATACTATAATCCGAACGCTCCGTGAATCCGAACGGGGGTTATTTTTTGGTAGTTCGGATTATCGAGGTTCTACTGTATTGTTTATCGTAAGGTTGAATATAGCATGCCATTATATCTCCTGCTCAATGAAATCATCATGTCGACTCCCAATTTCGTATAGATAGTGGTTAACTCTGGTGTCAGAGTCCTCCCTGAAGATCTCCGACATTGCTTGGATGTCGGAAACTCACTTTAATAGCGACCGGGCAGAATGTTGCTTAACTGAGATTGTGACATTATGAACACTGAATACGAGTATAAAACATAGACAGATCGATAATACCTATATTGCGAGCTCTCCATTAAATATAACAAATAAAAAAATACACTTATAAAATCATAGGTTATATATACATAGGGCGGCCTTATCGCTAAAAGCTGGATGGGCAGGATGTGAACAAATGAGAACGACAGTTACACTATGACCGCTTCTGGTTTAAACTCCCTTTATTCCCACAAGTTCTGTGCTAGGTCCGTAGTTCAAAGAACCAGTGAGAATTTCAGTCCCAACTGTGTGTGTTTATTTCTGAATAGTTACAAATTTCAAATTTTGGGAAAATTGGAAAGTGCTTTATATTTTAAATTGTATATGGGATGTTTGTATTAATGGCTATTTTTTATTTTGAAATCCATGCGAAGCCGGGGCGAGCAAACTAGTTTTCATTATGAGTAAGGATACTTTGATATTTTTGGTTAATTTGACTTCGATAATACGCTTATAGCCATGGAGTAAACAAGTAGTCCTACATTAGACTCTAACTATTAAACAAGGGCATAGGATGAGTTCAGTGAATTCCTTTGATAATTATTGCTAAACCGGAAACAGACAAGTACCTTATTTAGGTACGCGATAACATCAGAGCTAGGGAATAATAGTATTGCAATTGCTTTGTCACCGATATCATTCATTCATAGCATGCATATTGCATACGTAATTTTCAACTAGTTTTGATAGTATAAGCGTCTGGGAAATCTATCACTGATATACAGAACACAATTGCTATTTGTCGTGTTTTGTATTTATTCCCAGCACCAATGTATACAACTTAATGTCATTATTGATTTACTTTAAGGGCGTTTATTTGTTAGCCTTTGCTATCGAGCGAATGTTTCAAAGAAGTACCTAAAATAAAGAGAGTAACTTCAAAAGAACGTGATTATTAAAAACCACACAGTAAAAATAGATAAAACGCAACAACAACATCTCACTTAAGCACTTACAAACTGAAGAACTTCTAAAAGCTCTGTGTTGGGATGAGTTGGCACTCAGCTCAGCATGATGCTAAGGCATATTAATATGCCGCGGCGCTGGTCATCCACTGAGTCCAGTTTAGTTTACCTCACGTACATCTTGATCAAGGGTAGTCATATTAAAACAACTGTTACTCGTACTAAAATCAAACCGTACAAAATCTATACATATAAAATGCTTTGTCCTGAATGACTGACTGACGGATCAACGCACAGCCTAAACCGCTGAGCGTAGAGACCCGAAACATTGAGGGTGTGTTCTTTGTATGACGTAGGCATCCGATAAGAAAGGATTTTTTTTAATTCTATCCCTAAAAGGGTGAAAAAGGGGGGCAAAGTTTGTATGGGACAACGTGATTCCTTGGTCCAATCTACTACAAATTTTGCATAAACCTTTTTTAACAGAATTGATGGAAGACGTGTTTCGTATTTTATTGAAATTCATCGTTATTTGTCATTAGTTTGTCTTAGAAGTTTAATTTAGTGTGTGTTTCGCAATTTTTTTACATTACATTAATACTCGTATTATAAATGTGAAAGTCCAAAGGAAACATCCAAGTTTGTTTATTTGTTTGTTACTCAATCACGTCGTAACAGCGGAACTGATTTCGATGAAATTTGGTATATAAGTAGATTATAACTTGGATTACCACATAGGCTACTTTTTATCCCATAAATCAGTTCCCATGGGATAAAATTGGGTGTCAAGTCAAGTTGCAACAGCATGTTTAGCTTTATTTCTAGGTTACCTACACATTTAGAAGTGTAAGCGTACGAAGTCGCAGGCAACAGCTAGTCTTAATATATAAACCAAAGTCGGGTTTGTTCGAACACTTATAACTCGAGAACGGCTGGACCGATTTCCATGGTTTTTGATTTGTTGTATTTGTCTCCATCCCGAATAGCAGAATAACTATTAAAATATCGGAAACATTCACATAAAAAGAAATTATGAAGAAAATTATTTTTCTCATACATAGATGCAGCTAATGATGGCCGATTGATAATTCTAATGTCATATGCATGTCAAGGCGGTACGAAGTTCGGCGGATCAGCTAATACATAATATAACAAAACAATTTAGTACCTACACTTATAATAGACAATAGACAATAGACAATAATTTATTTGCTAAATAGCACACATAATACATTTACAAAACATGATTTAAAATGTAACAGATGAAAACATGTAAGACATAAACAAACAATAGGTGTAATAAATAATTAATTTTAAATATGAGGTAGGTATGTTGTGTGCTATAGCAGCAAAAGGGCCTCGACTCAGCATTATGTCAACTGGGTTAGTAGTTGACGCTGTTATTCTGCCTAGACCGCTTAATCACCCACCAGACCCTGTGAGAGCAAAATTATAATTGTGTGATGTCAATGATGAAATATGTGATGTCAATGATGAAGTTATGTGATGTGTATGATAAATAAAAATATAATAATGCCAGGTGAATTAATTATAAAAATTACATACTTACCTAAATAAATTACAAAAAAAAGTATTAAAATAAAAATTAAATAATTAGAATTGGATTAGAATAATAAAAATAATGAAAAAATAGCCTAAAACTAGCAGGTAAAGGGGGCGTTCGTACCAGGCAACCCAGTTTTCTGCCTATCTATCACCACTCGTTTGAAATGTTTTTTAAACGTGTATTTGGATTTCAAAAGTCGGAGTGGTGGTGGAAGATTGTTCCAACACTTGGTTGCAAGGTATCGGAAGCTGCCCCTAAACGCTACTGTCTTGAACTTGCTGTAGTGCAGCAGTTTTTTCGTTGGTCTTGAGCTATACTTGCTCTGCGACCCGTCGAGTTTTGAATAGAGATACTTTGGAAACCCTGACGTCATTACGCTGTGGACTAAGACAGCCATATGCAGATCCCTTCGCGAAGCCATATTTAATGTGGACGACTTATTTAAGTAGGGTGTGATGTGTGTTCGCGGCGGGATATCAAAACAGAATCTACAGCATGCGTTCTGAATTCGTTGCACAAGACGTGCTGTTTTAGCCATCAGACGGGGGCCATATACCAGGTCTCCATAGTTAAGTTTTGATAAAATGAGTGCATCACAGACTTTAATACGGATTTCCTCTTTAAGATAATTTCTAACTTTGTAGAGAAGTTTTAACCTAAAGAAACAGGACTTGATTAGGTTCATTACGTGACTTTCGAAGCGGAGTTGGCTATCAAATAGTATACCGAGGTTTCTAGCCTCATGGACCCGCTCTACCCCATGACCAAGTATATTAACGTCAAGAGAGTGCGTAGAAATATCAGCTATTTGACGCTTTGAACCCAGTACCATAAACTTGGATTTTGAGGGATTCAATACAAGGGCATTATTATTTGACCATGCAGCTATACTTCCAAGATCATTGTTTAGCTTCTCTAATTCATCCGGAACTTCTTTAGAGCGCATGGGTAAGTACAACTGTACGTCATCAGCATATAGATGAAACTTGCAGTGCTTAATGCCCCAGCAGAGGTCAGCACTGTAGATTATAAAAAGTAATGGTCCCAAGATTGATCCCTGTGGCACGCCACGGTTTACTTCAGCTACCGGGGATTTAAGATGCGAGCCATTCTCCCGATTGATCTGTACAAACTGAGATCGGTTACTCAAGTAACTGTTAAACCATTTAATGGAAGCTGTGTCAACCCCATAATAAGCCAGCTTTGAGAGCAGCAGTGATATATTTATTGAATCGAACGCACGAGAGAAGTCAAGTAACACAAGCACCGTACCGAGTCCCTGGTCTTCCGCGGCAAGGATGTTGTATAATCCAATAAAATCTAATTTATGGGATCAACAAACAACAAACATTCATAATATCAGCCACAGGGCGTCCACTGCTGAACATAGGCCTCCCCCATAGATTTCCAGAGCGACCGGTCTTGCGCGGCCTTCACCAAAAAAAACATTGGCATATAAGAACTATTGAGACATACATAAGGTTTATTAAGAAATAGGGAACAGGATAAGAGAGAGATAGAGAACAGGATAAGAGAGAGATAGAGAGAGCTTTAGCTATTGCCACTACGGTTGGGTTAGCTATGTTGACAGATAGGTTGAGGAATTTATGGGTCTGCGTATTGAGTAAGAGATCAGAGGATGTTGTGGGCCTTATCGCTAAAAGCGATCTCTTCAAGGAAACGTTTAAATGGACTTACAATGCACCTACACTATCCGCAATACACAAAGGTTAGGTTAGTTATCTTAAAGAAATTGCTTTTTTGCATATCCTCCGTGGTGTAGGGCGAATAGCCGGCTGAGACGCAGGAGGTAGCGGGTTCGATTCCCGCCACGAAACAAATGTTTGCATGACCTACAGATATTTTTTTCTAGTCTGGTTGTTTCTCTATATATTATAAGATGTATTTAAGAAAAAAATGTATATTAGTATTCTATCAGGCATCTGGTTCCCATAGTACAGGCTCTGCTTAGTTTGGGGCTAGATAACGCTGTGTGAAATGTCCAGCAATATTTATTATTATTATTATATTTTCGCCTTTGTATAATATTGTAAATTCCATAAAGTATTTTCAATAAATTAATAAACCATCATTTATTTACTGAAACAGAAAAAACTTTTACTGTTTAATCAATAACTCGGCGACAAATCATTTTAAGTGCAAAAGAAAATAGAGCTCAAAACACTCGTCAGAAAGCAAAAGTACCTACTCACAAACAATCGCTGTCGTAAATATGAATAACCAAACTTGTAGGACATAATGGAAAAGTTTTTTAGTTGCGAACAACAGGGGATCGACCTCTTAATAATGCAGGCACGTACCTCCCTAATGAAAATTGTTCCCTGACGACTGAATTTTGGCCTTTTTATTCCGTGTAAGGAACATCAAACGTAGAAATTTAGGGATTGCGACGGCTGTTTATTTACCTGCTATCAACAAGCGTAAGGAGATAAATCTTTATGATGTTTGATGGCTCTGCAAATTAATTGCACTTAATATTAATTTATTCTATTTGAGTATAATTTTGTGTTTACTGTATAAGTACCTTCTATATTATTACTTAATGTTAGATCAAATGAAATAAAAAGGTAATTCATCATCCACTTTTCCAAACCCACTCTGCATAAAAGTCACTCCCAAACCACTTCAACACGCGGGCACAAAGTAAAAAGACCTCTCAAAAACAATTTACAATTCTCAAAATTCAATTTAGCGTTCGTCCTAATTGCGGAGCCTATGAAGACTGGAGCTAAGCCGAAAAGCTTTGCTATGAAATTTTAATTGTACCACAAAGAGCAAGCTTTACCGCACGGGCGTTGAGAAATATTACAGCTGTAAGAATAGCTGGGTTAGTAACTACCCTCACTCTTTAGGATATCCCTTCGTGTTTTAGAGGCGACGTTATGATGTCAGTCCTGGCTATAAAAGTCTTTAAGCCTTGTTGTAGGTTTTTAGGCGATCAAAAGACTTCGACACGAGGGTTATAGCCGCTAACTGATACAAGTTACTAAGTTAATACTATTACGTACCCTAACTTTTTGTTTGAAACACCTAAAAGTGATGTAGCTTAAGTTAAGTTTAAGTATCATAAGTTAAACTGAAACAACGCTCAACACTATTTCTTATTAATTAATGTGATCAAACAGGATATGCAAATAAACACAGCATTGTCTGCAGCAGTGTATGCAACAGCACGTAGAGATTACGCGTGGAGAACATATCCATAAACGGGAAATGCGTATTTGTCTTAGCAATAACAAGATATTACCGGAACCATTCTTCACGGCCTTGCAGCTGAGACTACCAGCTGGTTTGTCATTAAACTGTGTGAGGCCACAGTTTGAATTTCAACAATAAATTCAACAGTCCAAAGTTGCGACAGAAATGTGAATTGTTTAACTGAACCCAGTGACTTTTTGTTCGACTGCTATTAATTGCAATGTGACGTCAGATTTTTGAACCGAGATAAAAGTTTGTTCAGATTATAATATGTAGAATAGAATAATCGTACAAAATAACACATGAAACAGTTATAAAGAACAGTAGGTACAAATTCATATATTAAGACAGTTTGACTCATGTTTCTGCGTACCAAAATAATAAGTGTTTTAATAACACACTGTTTACAGTCTAACTTAAAGCTTAGATTCGTTTTGTATTTACGAGTAGTTTCATTTCGTTAACCTTTATTATGATACGGCATGCATTAAATGATAATTCGCGTATATACAGTAAAGGTTCGCAAATTGCCCCAGTAAACATTTTAGAACACACAAAGCTTTCTAGAATTGCAGGATTATTGCAACGTAGAATTATCTGGTCGGAAGATGTACGACCGACATCAGTACTGTATGCTGATTGCATTACCGCAGGTATGTAGCTTTATTACTCTAGGAATTAGCTGAGATTCTAAACACGGATCGCTTAGGTGCAGTTTTTATTGACATTTTATTGAATTATAACATTTATACTTAATCACACCGATATTATAAATGCGAAAGATTGGATGTTTGTTTGTTACTCAATTTCGTCGTAACGGCTAAACCGATTTCGATAAAAATTGGTATATAGGTAGAATATGGCTTGGATTAAAACATAGGCTACTTTTTATGGACAGAGCACGCGTGCAACGCCGCGGGCGGGAGCTAGTTACAAATAAAACAGTCTTAACATTTAATTACGAAGTATGTCTTTATGAATTTAAGAGTTTGCTATTTGGTTTGAGTATTGCTTTTTATTTATCTAGTTGCCTGTACAGTGGTCGAAATTCAACCAATAGGTATAAATTAGGCGAGAGTAAGTCAATTTAAATTGCTTCAAACTCGGAGTCCCAGACAGACTCGTGCTCATCATACGAGACTACTTACAAGGTCGCAGCTTTCGCTACACCGTGGAAGGCACTCTCTCTAGTCCTAGACCAGTCAGAGCAGGAGTCCCTCAAGGCTCCGTTCTCGGCCCCCTCCTGTTCACGCTGTACACCAGCGATATCCCCCGCACTCCTCAAGTGGAAATAGCCCTATACGCAGACGACACAGCCTTGTACACATCCAATCGGAATCCTGATCGGGTGGGTATAAGGCTACAGGCTGCCCTTCACTCATTAGCCACTTGGTTCCGCAAGTGGCGGATCGAGGTAAACCCGTCGAAAAGTACAGCAGTGTACTTCTCACGGAGAAACCTCACTCCCAAACCGATCTCTCTATTTGGCCAGCCCATTCGCTGGGCCCCATCAGCCAAATATCTGGGTGTCATCCTCGATAGGCGTCTTTCCTTTAGGTTGCACATCACTAAGAGGTGCAACCAAGCAAAGTTCACCCTAGGACGATTGTCCTCACTTCTAGGCGCGAAAAGTAAAATGTCCCTTAAAAATAAGGTGACTCTTTACAAAGCGTGCATTCGCCCCATTATGACATACTCATCTGTAGTATTTGCCCACTCTCCTAAAGTTGGTGCCATTCAGGTTATTCAAAATCGCTTCTTGCGAAAAGCCTCAGGCTCGCCCTGGTACTTTCGCAATAAAGACCTACATCGCGATTTGAAACTAGAATCAATAGCGAGGTTCATGAAGCTCGCTTCCAAGCGGTTTTATGAACTTGCCTCAAATCATCCGAACCCTTTGGTACACACCATTCCGGTTTACCCGTTGGATCCGCCCGCCAACAAAATCCTCCGTCGTCCGAGACACGTTCTCGGAGACCCGGATGACGAAATCACCTCTGCTAATGCGGAAGGTGAGTCATCTATATCAGACAGAGCAAACACTTCACAGAAACACCGACCTCGCCGGCGAGGTCGACGAGTCCCTTCAGTCGCCGCTTATACGAGGTACAGACATGTACCCGGGCGTTTCTCTCCTATCCCCATCCCGGCAACAGCCCAAGCCGAGGTTCGTACCTAAGTGGTGCCCTTGCGCTAGTTGCCTATAAAACTTACTGGGCTGAGCGCCATCTGCGCTCGCCAAAAGTTCGGTTAAGCTGTCACGGCCTCAGAGGCCAACAGCGAGATTAGTACATTCGAAAAAAAAAAAAAAAAAAAAAAAAAAATTTAAATTGCTGCTACAAAATGTAATCAAGACGTATTTCACTTTCAACTGCAAAATAAACTAGTGGTTCGCCCCGAACTGAGATCTCGCAAGTCTACCCTAAAAGAAAAAAAAAAATTATTCGTAATCTTTTACTATCAAAATAGTGCCCCGAAATAAAAACCAACTAACTTGACCTACAGTTTATTCAAATTACAGGTAACGGGAGTTCATGTTAATTGGTTACTTTTTTTTTGGGGTACAAATTGCAGTTATTCTAGATTTCAGACTTTTGCCTATATTTGTGATACATAAGCTACACGCATACCAAATTACAGCACTGTGGGATCACTGGTGTAACCTGTGCATTTTGTCAAGGTTTAGTTTTTATTATGGCTAATAACTCAAAAATTATAAAATTAAACTAAAAATAAAAACGGGGTTCAAATTTACTAATGAAGAACTTTCATTTGACGTCCCATTTGACCTAATAGCCTCATTTTCATTTTTTTACCCCTCTTGAACCCCAATATCTCAACAACTCCCCAAAATGTTTAGCTCATTGAGTCACACCAAAATTGTGCCATCATTAGCTACCTATATACCAAATTTCACGATGATTAGATAAACGCTTCGAAAGTTATCCTCGGACAAACAAACATACATACATACAACGCCGATTTGCCCAAGTTGATTTGGAGATCTCGCTTCGCATAAATGAAATGAACGATTTGAATGGAGTGAATGAAATGAATGAAATTATGAGTTTGGCATTGGTAGTATGAACATAAACAAGAATATTTTATTTTTTACAAATGTTTTGTAACACATTTGTAGCATAATATAAATTTTAGCTTTATGCACTCTTTATCCAGAAAAACTTTTACTATGCCAAATCTAAATTTTTTCTATCTTAATTTTTATAGATGACATTGATAAACGAATAACGTACCTTCTAACATTACATTATATCTTACAATTTCAGTCACAGGATCTTTCTTTCTACATTCGAACATACATTCATAACAACAACCTAAGACGCAGGAGGTTGCAGGTTCTATTCCCACTGCGGGACAAATGTTTGCATGGTTTACAGATATTTTTTTACGGGTTTTTTATTATTTTATACAACTATATTTTATTTTTAGGTACACTAAAGATGTACACTCACTAGACTCGTAAGCCTCTCAAAGTGGAATGATAGCAGTTAATCTGCCTTCGTTATCGGACGAAAAAACAAAGGCTTTACTGTGAAGCCAACCAAATAATTAACGGCCTCATACAGAGTGACTTTGTCAATATGCCATGAGTTCCATTCCCGAACCTGTCCTCTGAAAAAATATTTACCGATTACGGAAACATGAGACAAATACGTGGTGTGCTATTTGGTAGACTGATGGGCTTCGTTACCGCTTTAAACCAATTGAAATAAACTATACAAAGGTTTGTTTTTGGGAATTAGCGTTGTGGAAACTATGAATAAAGATATTTGAAGAAAAATATTAATCCTATAAATTAGGGTAGAAATATAAATAACAAATCGACGAAGTGGGCCTAAGCTATATTTCAACGCACAAAAGCTAGAAAAATATTTATGAAAACTTATCTGGGTTGTAAAAATTCGATGGCTAGATGTACTTTCCAAGCTAGGCATATTGCTGGCTCGTTGCCAGATCAAATACTGTGATGCATGGGTGGAGAGGATGCTATGTGGGACGACACTTACATTTTTAGAATTTACCAACTACAGCAGATGTTTTTCGTTGGGTGGAAAAAAGCTAGTTTGAGTTTTTATCGATCGCATCATTATAAAAAAGAGTGCGCAGAAATGAATTTAAACTTTAATGTACTTGTTAAATGTTGTTTTTTAGATTTATCATCATCATATCATCAATAGGACATCCACTGGATGGTTATAAACAAAAATGTTTATTTCATGCCATGGACTCATACATTTTACAAAATATATATATATTATATTAAATAAAATTACCAAAATCAAATTAAATCAAATTAAACTAAACAAAATCAAATTAAATTAAATCAAATCAAATTAAATCAAAATAAAATTATACAATTAAATAAAATTATAATTAAAATACCAACACGCAGAGAGACATACACATACATACATACACGTACGCTGACACGAGGGACTATCAGTGACTGGTTATAAGTTATAAGGTTATAGGTCTCCCCCGTAAATTTCGGTAGCTACCGATCTTGTTCAGCCGTAAACCAACAACCTCCAGCAACCTTTATTTTGTCATTTTTTATCTAGTAGTTAACCAAATACAAGTATTCTAACCTACTTTGTGCGCGTTTTTAAGAAAATTGGGTAGTGAACGTTTAACTCTGATGGGTGCTTAAATTTGGGTCAAATGGTGACCTGTATCGTTTGACGTTCAGTTCCAGAATGTCGCACCTCATTTTCTGTCACTTAAGTCCTCCTAACACAGTTCTTATTAACGTATAACAAATATGTAACATGACAAAAATGTACTTAGTTTTCTGGTTGGTAAGGTTGACTTTGTGTTAGCACTATGAAGCGTGATATGTCAAGCAGTCTTTTCAAATCTCAGAACGCCAGTTTTGATGAGAAGAACCAAAGAACAGTTTAAGACTCTTGGTGGCTGAAGTGAAAGGACGGTCGTAGCGACTTTCTGTTTAAGGTACTTTTTTATCAAACTGTCACGGGCAACAATAAAGGAAAAACGTGCGAAATATGGCTCTGATTAGCACTTTTGGGTCGCATTTCATCGGTATTTTAGGATGAAAAAGTTTATTCGAATTCTAAAAACGCGTGATAGCTTGGAGTAAAGTAGAGAAACAAAATTATGATGCAGGATTTGAAAAAAACTAGTAGGTATCCTATGAATCGTATAATAAAAGTGCAAATATATAAGTTAGAAAACAGTATTGTCAATCTTTCAAACAAACACATCGATCAACCCTTTTGCAAGTTGCGATGCCAGAAACGGAAACACAGATAAAATGCCAGGTTTAAAAATAAACCTTTATTTTTGCACTGAGGAGAAAACAGAAACATTTAACCTTATGGAAGGTTGTCTAGAAAGTGTCCACGTATGAACATCCCGACCTTTCCAAGAATGTTTCAAAGGTGCTATTACGTAGCAGACACCGATCTAAGTACCCAATGTTTATTCTGTCGGTCACTTAGGTTCCTTTAAGAAAATACCGGCCAAGATCGTGGGTGCTTGTATAAATATTTAGCTCTTAATGGTGCTAGCTTACAAATGAACTTACTTTCTTATGCGCAGACCATACGAATACGAAATATGGAAACCTGGAAAGCGATTTGAATATAGATAAGAATTCGATTTGCTTTGCAAACTCTTTCTTAATAACTTTAATAACATTATTAACGAAGTAAGAGTCTGTTTTAGAAACAACAATTGTTATTTTTTGTTTGTTAATTTTCCACGACCAATAATATAACAATATGTTAATTTTACAGTGTTAAATATTTGAGTTTATCGAAGCAAGATCTCCAAATCAACTTGGGCAAATCGGCGTTGTATGTATGTATGTATGTTTGTTTGTCCGAGGATAACTTTCGAAGCATTTATCCGATCATCGTGAAATTTGGTACATAGGTAGGTAGTGATATCTCAATTTTGCTGTGACTAAATGAGCTAAAAATGTGGAGAGATTGTTGAGATATTGGGGTTCAAGAGGGCTAAAAAAAAAAAATTAGACTATCTGGTCAAATGGTACGTCTAATAAAAGGTCTTTGTAAGTACATTTGGACTCCGTTTTATTTATAGTTTAAACCTTGTAGTTTTTAAGTTATTAGCCATAATAAAAACTGAACTTTGACAAAATTCACAGGGTACACCAGTGACCCCACAGTGCTGAAATTTGTTATACGTGTAGCTTTAGTGAGACAAATGTAGAAAAAAGTCTGATATCCAGAATAACTGCAACATCTATGCCAATAAGAAAAACAAATTAACATGAACTCCCGTTACTTGTAATTTGTATGAAACTGTAGGTCAAATTAATTGGTTAAGCATGTTGTGGGACTATTTGAATAGTCAATTATTGCAAATATATATTTTTTTTGTTTTTGTGGGAGACTCGCTAGATCTCATTTCGTGGCGAACCACTAGTTATGGTAAGTTTCCTATGCTTGTTAACGTAGTATTACCAAGATTGTTAGTAAATTAATGTTAAATCAAAATATTTTAATTCAAAAAGGTGTGTTTATGCTTATTGTAATGTCCATGTTGTGTTCGTCTATAAATGAAAAATGTATGTAGCTGTGCAATAAGTATTTTTGATTATATTTTGTTGTAAAAAATATGAATATTTTGATGTGTGGTGAATACAACACGTTACACATTTAATTTTTTTCGTTAAACTACTCAGTTGCATGCAAGTAGGTAGGTACCACTACTGCAGTATCCTCTAACCTTTTTGCTTATCCAATCAGTGTACGTACAATGCCTACAATCAAGAATTTAAAACTCCATCCAATATGTATTGAAAGTTAATTAGTAACCTACTTCTAATGTTCACTGTACAGAGTATAGACAGTAGCTATCTACTTCAGCCACGAAAGCTTGGGGTAATGTTACCCATGAGTTTCAATAAGAACTTTTTACGGGCCAAGTTTGAAATAAATCCACGTTACCTGACTCAAGTTTTAGACTGAAGTCTTGGAATTTAGCTTCATTTTTATTGGCATACGAGTATCAGGGGAGTATAAATGTATTCTACAGTAAAATTTTACAGAACTTCTAGCTTTTACTATATTTACTTTTAATTTATCATTAGGTACGTTTAGATTAACTACGTAACTAACGGTAACAAAGGTTTGTTAACTTTTAGCATAGGCCAGATCCGCCATTTTATTCTTCAAAACCGATGCATTATGCAATGTGTAACTTAAAAAAAATTACGCATTGCATAATGTCCTAAAGTGTCACATATGTTTTGTAAAACTAAGTTACTTAACATTGTTTGTTCGTCTTTATATCTCCAATCCAAATTGACAAGATTTTAAAACCATCTCAAAATTTTTCAAGCCTAGACGGAACTTGAATCTGCAACCTTCCTCTTGATACGAGGATGCACTATCCAATTGTGCTACCGGGCTATGACAGGTCAGGGTCGAAATTAGTGTGATGATTTTCCATTTGTGTTCGGATAACACTATAAAAATAAAAATACTATTCCAAATTGACGTTTCATAGTTCGACGCGTCAAAGTAAAAAAATCCCTTACCTAATAACTAATGGTTCGCCCCGAACTAAGATCTCGCGAGTCTCTCAAAACACAAAAGAAATATTATTTATAATCTTTGACTAATAAAATAGTGCCACGAAATACACGACCAGATGACTTGACCTACAGTTTCATGCAAATTACAACTAACGGGAGTTCATGTTAATTTGTTACTATTTTTGGGGTAAGTATTTCGGTTATTCTGGATATCAGACTTTTACCTAAATTTGTGTCACTAAAGTTATACGCATACCAAATTTCAGCACTGTGGGATCACTGGTGTACCCTGTGAATTTCGTCAAAGTTCATTTTTATTATGGCTAACAACTAAAAAACTACAAGGTAAAAGTAAAAATGGGATCGAAATGTACTGATAAATACTTTTCATTAGACATCCCATTTGATCTAAAAGTCAAATATTGATTTTCTTTTACCCCCCTTGAACCCCAATTTTTCAAGAGCCCCCACACATTTCCAGCTTATTTAGTCACACTAGGATTTGGCCATTACTATCTACACAAATTTCACGATAATCGTATCAACCTTTCGAAAGTTATCCTCGGACAAACAAACATACAACGCTGATTTGCCCAAGTTGATTTGAAGATCTCGCTTCGCTCGATTAATTATAGGTATAATAATTAACTACTGGTCTAGGCTTCGGGTCACAAAAGTCACGGACAAAGGCCTGACGGCCAACACGTACGAGTACAGACGGCAGTCTGGACAGGCCGAAGTCATACAGGAAGACGCCTGTCACCAAATATATAGATAAATAAATCGCATAACAAGAGATTCACTCTGCTAGCATTGTATAACTTATTTGACTACCTCCGTGGTGCAGTGGGCGAATAGCCGGCTGAGACGCAGGAGGTAGCGGGTTCGATTCCCGCCGTGGATCAAATGTTTGCATGATCTACAGATATTTGTTCCGGGTCTGGTTGTTTCTCTATATATTATAAGTATGTATTTACAAAAATATGTATATAAGTATTTTATCAGTTATCTGGTTCCCATAGTACAAGCTCTGCTTAGTTTGGGGTTAGATAGCGCTGTGTGAAATGTCCAGCATTATTTATTTATTTATTTATTATTTATTTCGTCCTACTGGTGGGCTGATATCCCCCCAAATCTTTTATTCTCTATCCTGGGGTATTTTCATTGCATTACATTATTGGATTGGTTGAAAATAAATTAGTAAATTCTTTATGCACCCAGACTACAAAATAAAAAAACCAATGCACCAATGATCTGCATTTAACCACAATAAAATAAAATCCATTATTTAATATCCATTTCTAGTCCATCAGTCATAAAAAAGAATTCATCGGCAGACACCACTTCCGGAAAGTGGCACCGCGCGTTTCCGGTATCGACCCCAGACTGCTATTGACTCCGGTCAAAGGAGGGTCTGATACCGTTAGTACAAAGTTTACTTTATTGATGGCAGACGGCAGACAATTTTCAGAGAAGTGCTTTTTTAACAAAAATTCACACGTTCAGTATTATTCCTTCAACGTTTTATTATTATATTTTTGTTATCTGTGTGTATCCTGATTTGTATTATGCAGTGAACCATTGACAAATACTTGTGGACTAACGGAGCTGGTTGCAGAATAATTTATTATTATCTTATCTATTTTATTTTGGTGTTTTAACTGTAATTTGTGTTCCTGTAAAATCGCAATACCTTCAATAGAGTTGAATGGAGACGCATTGCTAGAGTCGCTACTCAAGAGCGAAGACCTGACATAACCACGACCACTCTGCCAAGAGTGCCCGACTAAGAAGAAGAAAAATGACGTGCCTCATTTAATCTTGTATAATATTGAATATATTAATTAATCGGAATCTATCTCAATCTGATAAAATTAAATATTGACATGATTAATTTGACAGATAATAATTATAATTGAATATTAAATATTTGACATAAATAGTGTAATGTTACTATCAATATCTATAAAAGAAAACAAATATGAAAGCTTTACAAGCTTATTGCACGCCCCTGAGTGGGGCAGAGTATAGTGAAACTAATTTATATTAAATGTGACATCTTTCTAAATAGACATAGACAGACATTTATTTGCTACTATAGCACACACAAATTCACACAATACATTCATACACACCTTTTGAATGTATTGTATGTATAACATCAAAGAGAAAGCGCAAGTAGGAGAATACAGAAAACTACATACAACAAATATAGGAACAATAGAATGAAATAATAAACATACAGTGTAAACAGGGAAAAACTAAGAAGAGATAAGTAGGTATGCATGTGCTACTGCAGCAAATGGGTTTCAGCTCAGCAATATGCCTCGCCACCGATCGACAGCTCGGCGCTGTTATTCTGCCGAAACCTTTATTAGGCAAGTCATTAGAACTCGTAAGAACGAATAGGCACTAATTGGTGTTTGCATTCAATTATGATAGATAGAAATTATAAATATACTATGTAAGGAATAATAATAATGATGAGAAGTGTTAGAAAACAAATATAACCTATATTCGGGCAATAAATGATTATGATTTTCTCTTTTTGTCACTCAAAATACTTAAATTTTTAGGGTTACGGACAAAATTTAAAATTATAATTGTTTTTATTTTCTTGTGTTCGTGTTTTATTTTCTTGTGTCATGAATAAATATTTACTATTTTAAATAGTAACAATTAAAGGAATCTTTATGGTGAGAGTTGTTCATACCCAGCCTAAGATAAGGGTATTATAAAATCCTTTTCTTTTTTCTTTGATACCCGAAGTATGCTATAATATTTCAAACAAACTAACAAAGTTTCAGTTTCATTCTAAGTTTCCTGTCCGGATTGCGTTTCCTGTTTGTATTCCAAACATTTTTTTTTTTTTTTTTATAAATTATAGGCCAGCGTTTGACCACTATCTCGCCTGATGGCAAGCGATGATGCAGTCCACGATGGCACACGCTTGCCTAGAAGAAACCTATTCACTCGTGACTTGAAGATCCCTAGGTTGTAGTTATCAGGAAACACAGACTCAGGAAAGGCGTTCCACTCCTTGGCGGTGCGCATAATAAAGGTGGAAGAGTACCGCTTTGTGCGTATGGGAGGTATGTCTACCATGTAGCGGTGGCGCAACGCGGAGCGTCTGGTTGTCCGATCATAGAATGGGGATGGTGGGATTAGGTTGAAAAGCTCCGCAGCACACTCTCCGAAATGTATCCGATAAAAAACCGAGAGGCTTGCAACCTTTCGACGATGCTCGAGGCTGTGGAGCCTTGCTTTTGCTAACTCGTCATTGCAAATGAGCTTCTTGGCTCTTCTCTCAATTGAATCTAGAGCCTCTAGCTGGTACTTCGCTGATCCGTCCCAGAGGTGAGAACAGTACTCCAGACATGATCGGACTTGTGCTTGGTATAAGTTGAGCAACTGTCCCGGTGTGAAGTATTGCCTCACCTTTGCAAGTATTCCAAGCTTCTTAGCGGCCAGCTGGGCTTTCGACTCAATGTATGAGCCAAAATTGAGAGTGGGTGTTAATGAGATACCAAGAAGCTCGAGGTGGTCAGAAATCGGCACGGGTACATTACGGAAAGTAGGAGCCAGATGAAATGGGCTCCGTTTCGCAGAAAACAGGCACGCCTGGGTTTTATTAGCATTAAACTTAACCAGGTTGGCATCGCCCCAGTCGGAGACCGCCTTTAAGGACAAGTTTAAGCGCTCAACCGTGGCCTCTCTGTGAGACTGAATCTGCGCCCCACTGGCTCGTGCAGTAGATGTGTAACTCTCCACAACTGTGCTATCGTCCGCATACCCAAAGGTTCCAGGCTTTAGCAGATCGTTGATATGCAGCAAGAAGAGAGTTGCAGAGAGTACCGACCCTTGAGAGACTCCGGCGTTAATCGCCAATTGATCGGACGAGCAGCCATCAACGACGACTCGTATCGATCGGTCTCTCAAAAAGTCCGAGATCCAAACACAAAGACCAGTGGGTAGACCGAAAGATGGAAGCTTACTTATAAGGCTATCATGCCAGACCCTGTCAAAGGCCTTTGAGATGTCGAGAGAAACAGCAAGCGCTTCTCCGTATTTCTCAATGGCCTCGCTCCATAAATGCGTGGCATACGCCAGAAGATCCCCAGTTGACCGGTTTCGGCGGAAGCCGTATTGGCGATCACTGAGGAGGTGATTAGCTTCTAGGTGTGCCAGGAGCCTGTTGTTCAGAACACGTTCCATAGTCTTACAAATTATGGACGTGACCGAGATGGGCCTATAATTTGATGGGTCAGCACGACTACCTTTTTTGGGCACAGGCTGCACATTAGCCAGCTTCCATGATTTCGGCACATGTCCAGCCTCAACAGAGCTACCTTTCCTACTGTCAACATATACTTATGAAATAAGTATAATATGTTGGCAGTCATAGAACATCAAAGGAGAATTAGATATATTAGACTTATTTTTTTAGGAAAACATTGATGTTTGTAGCTATCCGTTAAATCAACTAAGTTTTGTGACTTCATTATGTTAATTAAACAAGATTTTTTACCTGATTTTTTTACGGAATACAGTTGAGTTTAACCAAGTGTATCTTCAATGAATAACAACTGTACGGGAATTCAATCAAACGCCGATGCGAGAATGACTAACCTTGGTTTCCTCTGTCTTGCGTTCCGCATGCCCTTCTGAACTCCGATATTCCTCATCCATCGGCTGCTGTGGTTGATTCTAATTCTAATTCTAGGGTGGGGGGAATAAGATCTGCACTGACGTCCCGCATTGGGGTGTATTGTGCATTACCCCCCTTCTAACCTGACCCCAGCCATCCTAGCTCCTTGAAGTAACGGAGCAGGATTTTGGGTTGATGGATGCAGCTTTCCAAGATCCCCGTGGATGCCGATGTGTTAGCGGATGAGGTTTCGATGAGCTCTTGCAGACCCGTCCTCAGCCTGATATCGCTCGTGGCCGTACAGTGAAGCATCACGTGCTCCACCGTCTCTTCCTCCTGAAGACATGCGCGACAAAACTCACTGTCCGTGGCCCCGGTCTTCAAGAGGTGATGGTTAAGTTCGCAGTGTCCTGTGATGATTCCCACCATCATCCTTAGATCCTCGCGTTTCATTTTTAACAGGGTATTTGTTGTTTTTCGATTCATTGAACATTGTTTTTGTTTGCTTGCAGTCGGTTCTGCGTTCCCAGACTCTCTGGTGCTCCTTTTCGGAGTTCATCCTCAGTCTATTTTTGATTTCCACCGTTGGCGGATTGAAGAGCTTGTTATCATTTGTGTTTGGTGTAAGCTTGGCTCCTTCTCTTGCTAAGGAGTCTGCCTTGTTGTTCTCTGGACAGGAGCTGTGAGCTGTGGTTGATTATAGATTATGTCATCTTCTTGAGGGATGTAATGTAACACGCGCGAAGCTACCAATTCTACCGGACTATACTATTTTATTTGGTAGGTGCTTGCTCTGTGAGAGGCGGGTCGAGACTGGTCGGGCCGTTTGACGCATCGACAGTTACCTTGGTATGTCACTTCGCTCGGCCAATGAGGGTAGGTATACCAAAAAAATGAGGGTTGACTTGTTCTCCAAATTGTGTGATCTATAATATTACTAATCAATTCCGACACGGAACAACAACGATTACCGAAAATTCTGCCCTCATGAGAACAATCAATACTCTCTTAAGGATCTAAGTCTAGTTTTGTTATAATTATAAATCTTTATTTAAGGTAACAATAGAAAAGTACAAAAAGTTAAAGCTTAATTCTACGTCCCATATAATATACCTTAGTGACTAATATACATAGGTATACATGATACCGATGCAGATGATATACCTTACCTAATCTGAAACAAGACATTACGTAAAATCAGATCGCTGGTATCACGTCAGCAAAGAACCAATATTATGTTAGACAAGAAACATTCCAACCCTTGTAACCGTAATGTAGTTACGTTGAACCTTGTTCTCTTTGTAACCAAGGTCGTAATGAGCCAGATGTTACAGGCTGTTAACGGTCTAACCTGTAATACGGATATTTGCTTCTCTGTAGATAGGTATGAAAAATACCCATTGAACTTTGTTAAAAATTTCAGTAAAGCTTACAAAATGTTTTACTTTCTACACTAAAATCTCATTTTACTCTATTCTCTTCCGTAGAAACTTTTCTAGGGCGGTAATAGGTTAACTATTAGGGAAGAAACGCTTTGAACCACTCTACAAAGCTGATATTAAATTTTCCTGAAAAAAAAACGAGTGTGCTTTAGACCACACGACTGAAGTAAAATTTATTTAGCTCCATCTATATGTATGTATATATATACATATATATATGTTAAATTAAAGAGAGAAAGAAAATGTGTGCTCGCACCTCTCTCTTTTACCCCTACATACGAAACGTAAGTCTCTCTCTTTTTATTTTACTAACTTATATCTCCCTCTCAACTTCCATTCGCCTCGCCCGATCACACTTTTGGTAACGCTCTCGTCACGCATTCACCAGCTTACTTCGCAAGTCAAACGTGCATAAGAAGTTTTACTACAAAAATCAGGCCCGTTAAATATTGGTCTATCGTCTATGTGTATCTAGTGTAGTTCATATCTTGGTTTTTAAAACCTTCTAAGCTTCGAAGTGGAGTAAAAGCCAGTTTTTGACGAGTTCAAGGTAGCGATTCGGTCAAAATAAAGGAAACAAAAAATGATACATACTCCGCGCCGCCCTTGTCGTCAATGGCATTAATAATCAATATATTATGATTGTCTGACTTACAAACAACTCTTTTAACAGGAACGAGTGCTTTCATTCTGTTATTTTCATTTTAAATTAATTTCCGGTGAAAATATTTCCCACAAAAATCAGTGGCATTATCAAAATGACATGAGCCGAATTAATTGCAAAAAAATGGTTCGCAGTGAGTTTTGCCGGGGTCATATATTGCATGCTTTACGCTATGTAAAGCTCTGTCCACAGACAACATGCTGAGAATTAAACCAGAACACTGACTAGATTTAACTGGAAATTCTATTGAATCAATATTATAAATACGGGATTTATCACGTACCATTTTATCGGTGTTTCGACTGACAATGTTTTGGTTCAATTCGTGAACCTTCATCAGGGTGAGTGCGATTCGCTCCGACGTCTCGCCTCACACTACGCGCCGCCGCCGCAACCCTCTGCGTGCGAGGTGGTGGGGATTGCGTCAACAATGGCCCGACGTGTTGACAGGCTGCGTCATCATCATTATCATCATCACTTCGGTAGTTCTCGGTACAGGCAAACACACAACACTAACTATGTCTCTACTAGTTTCACTTACTTCTCTGTCATGAAGACATGGCCTCCAGGCTGGTGGTGGAACCCACCCTCTATCTCTGTTAAAGTTCTTCACACGAGTTCTTCTATTCAATTCAAGTATTCATGTTATAACCAATAGTTCTAGACATTTGGTGGTTGTGTGTTCAAACCAATAAAGTTCTAGTTTCTAACTTTAGTCATTAAAATGCTAGCTAGTAAATCTAGATCTACAGTAAAATGACGAAAATGAAAATAACCATGCACACATCTAATAAACAAAATAATACATTGATTAAATTATTGCATTTGTTTTGACTTTTCAAACAAAAAGTATTAAGTTTAAGCAGTTTCTGATAGATCCCATGACTTGTAAATAAATTAACACTACAAGTCAAAAAATTCAAGCAAACTAGACATCTAATTTGAATTCTAAGGTGGGGGAATAAGATATGCATTGACGTCCCGCATTGGGCTGTATTGTACATTAGTCCCCTTAAAGTAGGCTTATAAGAGCGTTATCCCACAGACGAGTTACGAGCCTGTTTCAAGCGATCAGTCAGCGTGATCGCTGCGTATGCGTGGCGATCTTCCCGCGTGTGCGTTTTACCTACAATACGACTCACGCTTGCGGCGAGCTTGTCGCAGACACGTTCAGAAAATTGCCTCGCTGGAAACACCCTCGCAAATCGCAAATGTGATAACGCCCTAAATGAAACTATCGGTGTAAACGAGACTGGCTGTAAAATTAACAAGCCCCGCACCCGACCTCTTTCTACCGAACTACTCACAACTTCAGTATTCATATCTCTTATATTTTTTAAGGTCGCAGTCTCAATATACTGACGCCAAACGAGGAGCTTTTGTTTTATGAGTATGGTTACTTGATAAAAAGATATACAATCTTCAACCCACATACAATCTTCAATTCATATACAATCTTCAACAGCAATTGCTAACCTGGCGACGGAAACCACGTGATGAAGTCATTAGCGATTTGAGATTTTAAGTAAGAGTTTAGATTCAGGCTATAGCGACAAATTGGTAGTCAAGACTGGATGTACTAGCCAGGTAATATTTGGAATATGTACAAAATAAATACCTACTTACTATTTATATACTAAAAAGAAAATAGAGTAGTAAAGTACTTGCTATGAAATATAAACCAAACCTTTTCTCGTTTCTTCGACAAACAAAATATTCAACAGAAAGAGCTCGATTTTCAGTTCAAATATTATGTTTGGAATCATTTCCATGAATAAAGCTGTAAAAAACATTGTATTAAAAACGTAAGGTCTCATTACTGGATCTAACGGTCCAGTAATGAAACGAAATATGTTTTACACTGGGCAAATATGTATAGAAAATTCTCAGTAAATTTCTTCAGATAAAATTAAATGGCTTTGAAATAAACAAATACATATTTGACACATATAGTAACACACAAGGAACAGACCACTAAATAAATAAACGAAACAACAGTGACTGAACATGAACAAAAGAAAAAGACAGTGATACTGTGGTGGATAATTATTGGTACTCTTTCGTGTTGTGTGAGACAGAAAGAGATGAAACTATTCCAAATCATTCTGACACACCAATAATAATTTACAACATCGTTATAACGGCAAGAAGAAATCGTCACATAAAACCCCCGTTGAATACTTTGGTATCATATTGAATCAAATTTCTATCTTTAGATTGCAATTCCAAAGAATAAATTTAAACCAACCAAATATTTCATCAATCCTCGCAACTGGGTGGTTCGGACCCAACAAGACTAATTTAAACATTAATAGGGCGCGAAGAAATCGTCGCGCGCCGCACACGTGGCGGATACGAATGCAGTATATTTAAACCTGTCATGTTATAGTATTTTTGCATACTTCTCAGAAATGTGACGAATGCACCCGGTTTTTATGTAATTCATGAAGTGGCAGGTGGTCTGATGAGGGTATTCAGTGCCAAAATAGCTGTTTAAGACGAGACATTCGATTCACAGTCGATCAAGTTCCCATTTTCCGAGATGTACCGGTATCTGTTAAAGGTCATCTCGAGCTCCTAGGGGTTTCGCTCACTCCTAATCTCAACTTTGGCGCATACATCGAGTCTAAGGCTAAAACAGCTGCCATGAAGCTGGTCATCCTCAACAAGGTCAGGAGATACTTCACACCAGGACAGCGTCTTAGTCTTTACAAAGCCCAAGCCCGGTCTAGTATGGAGTACTGCTGCCAACTTTGGGATTGTTCAGCCAAATACCGGCTCGCTGCCTTAGATACTCGATAGATAAAGTTGCAAGCCTATCGATCTTTTACAGAATACATTTTGGGGAATGTGCCCAGGAAATATACGATCTGACCCGCCATCTCCCTTCCATCAAAGGACAAGCAGGCGCACGCCTCGGTACCATCCGTACCTAGTTAATATACCATCCATTCACACACACCGTTTTAGTTATACGTTCTTGATGTGTACAGGTAAGGTATGGAACACTTTGCCGTCGTCTGTTTTTCCTAAAGAATACAATCCGGGTCTCTTTAGGGTAAGAGTAAATAGGTTTCTTCTAGATCTTCGTGCTTCATCTTAGACCACATTATCGCTTACCATCGGGTGGGATTGTGGTCAAACGAAGTTATAACCAATTAAACAAAAATTTTTAGCTAAAACTCACTCTACAAAATGTTTAAAGTAAACGCAATCAGTAGTGCGAATAACTTAAACAACATATATACTCGTATAATTTGGTAGGTACCAAATTAAAATATACATGCCCTTTTAATATACGGTTTTCTTGTACTACAATAATAATTCTTATTGGCAAAACTTGAACTAGAATTATTGTACTCTCAAATATGCAAAAGTAATTGAATATTCTCTCAGGAAATAAACGACATGTAGAAGTTTAAATTTCATTAGACTGTTTGCTTTACACACTACTTTACGTTTCATCACGCAGATGAATCTCAAAACTTTAAAGCTTCGAAAGACAATTTAGACAAGCACTCCCATCGAATTGGTTCGCAGTCTTCGTAAAACGCTTTATACGGATGACCACGGCCGCACAATCACCCAGACTGGATTCCAGACACATAAAAAAATATCGCAGGACAATTTAATGTGATCTAAAAGTTTACAGGGGTTTCAGTGGCGCGTTGTAATATAGCCGGCTGGGTGGGCGGACTGAAAACCGGATGGACGCTTTTTATACAATTATTAGTTTTTGAAGCATACAAATAAGAAATCTACTTGCTTTAGGAAAGTGAGGGTTAGATTATTGTTTTATAACATTATTAAAGGCAGTTTCTGAATGAGTCATCTTTACTTTTAATCAAACATTAGTATATATACAAAGTTGTTTATCGCACTATTAACTATTCGCTCAATTCGTTGAGGAGCCTGACCGATTACACAAAGGTGAATTTTATGCTAATTATACTAGACTAGTGGTTCGCCCCGAACTGAGTTCACGCGAGTCTCCCATTAAAACAAAATAAATATATTTTAAGTAATCTTTGACTGTCCAAATAGTGCCACAAAATGCATAACCAAGTAACTTGACCCACAGTTTAATTCAAATTACAGGTAATGGTAATGGCAGTTCATATTAATTGGTTACATTTTTTCGGGGTAGAAATTTCAGTTATTCTGTATTTTCAACTTTTTCCTATATTTGTGTCACTAAAGCTACACGAATGCCAAATTTCAGCACTGTGGGGTCACTGGTGTATCCTGTGAATTTCGTCAAAATTTAGTTTTTATGATGGCTAATAACTTAAAAACTACAAAATTTAATCTAAAAATAGACACGGGGTCAAAATGTACTGATTAAAATGTACTGAATAATGTAAGACCTTTTATTAGACGTGCCATTTGACCGGTTAGTACCATTTTGTTTTTTTTACCCCTTTCAACACCAATATCTCAACAACTCCCCCACATTTTTAGCTCATTTAGTTACACCAGAATTGTGTTATTAGAACCTATTTAGACACCTAATTTCACGATAATCGGATCAACGCTTCGAAATTTATCCTCGGACAAACAAACATATATACATACATACAACGCCGATTTGCCCAAGTTGATTTGGAGATCTTACTTCGCTCGATCAATAAAACTACTTTTATCTGCAGAGAACAAGATAAAAATAACTGCATTTTACTGTGGACACAATTTGGATTGAAAACAATTTATACAACATCTGGTGGCAAATTGTAGCATAAGCTGGAAATTATTATATTATGACTGAAATATTTTGGTAAATAGAATCCACAATGAAGGACGGTTTAATTTATAAACAATCAAGGCTCTGTAAATTATCAACAACACATGCGATTATAACATATTTTGAATAGCGCCATGCATAGTACCTGCCTACATCAAATTAATTATAGCATGTGGAAACAAGACCACCCGCGCCCATATAATTAAAATTTGCTCATAAATATTACGAAAATGACCGGTGAAAAAGTCTATAATTATATATAGACATGATTACAACAATTTGCAATGCTGTAAAGACAATTTGTTCGACTCCACGACGGTGATTTGGACGAACAAAATCATTAACAAATAATAGTCTAACCTGCTGCACAGCAGCAGTATATTTCTAATTTGCGTCAAAAGATCATAAATTCAAATAACTAGTGGTTCACGCCGAACTGAGATCTCGCGAGTCTCTCAAAACACCAAAATAAAATATTATTCATAATGTTTGTCCAATAAAATAGTGTCACGAAATGACAACCATCTTACTTGACCTATAGTTTCATTCAAATTACAAGTAACGGGAGCTGATGTTAATTGGATATACTTTTTAGAGATAGAATTTGCAGTTATTCTAGATTTCAGACTTTTTTTTACACATGTCTTATTAAAGCTACACGAATACCAAATTTCAGCACTGTGGTCTCACTGGTGTACCCTGTGTATTTCGTCAAAATTCAGTTTTTATTATGGCTAATAATTCAAAAACTACAAGGATTAAACTAAAAATAAAAAAGTGGTCGAAATTTACTAATAAAGACCTGTCATTAGACATCCCATAAGACCTAATAGTCTCATTTTTTTTTTCCCACTTGTATCCCAATATCTTAACAACCCCCCCATATTTTTAGCTCATTTAGTCACACAAGGATGGTGCTAACACTACCTACCTATATATCAAATTTCACGATGATCGGATAAACGCTTCGAAAGTTATCCTCCGACAAACAAACATACATGCCCAAGTTGATTTGGAGATCTCGCTTCGATCGATCAAAAATTTATGTACTTCAAGTAAATCTAGACAACAAAACAGTCCTCACTCAGCAGTGTGTTATTTATAGAAATGTCGGTTTTGTGTGTCGCCTCAGTAGTTTAAGATATCCTATTTAAGTCAATTTTTAAAAGGTCTAGGACTAAAACATTAAAGCGGAACTAATGGTGCGTGCGACTATGTCCGTCTGTCCGTCCGTCTGTCACAGTTAATTATGTCAGCAAATACTGAAGCTATCGACTTGAAAATCTGTTTCGATTACTATACTTCTATTTATTTATTTGATTTATTGTATTTTTTTGTTACTAGTGGTTTGCACAAATATTTTTTTTCATTCTTTCTAAACTGTCATCATTGATTGAGCGAAGCGAGATCTCTAAATGAACTTGGGCAAATCGGCGTTGTATTATGTATGTATGTATATATATATGTATGTATGTTTGTTTATCCGAGGATAACTTTCGACGCGTTTATCCGATCATAGTGAAATTTGTTATATAGGTAGGTAGTGATAGTACAATCTTGATGTGACTAAATGAGTTAAAATGTGGGGGGGGGGGGGGAGTTGTTAAGATATTGGGGTTCAAGAAGGGTAAAAAAACCAAAATGGGACTATCCGGTCAAATGGCACGTCTAATAAAAGGTATTTGTGAGTACATTTCGACCCCTTTTTATTTTTAGTTTAAACGTTGTAGTTTTTAAGTTATTAACCATAATAAAAATTGAACTTTGACAAAATTCACAGGGTACACAAGTGACCCCACAGTGCTGAAATTTGTATGCGTTTAGCTTTCGTGACAAAAATATAGGAAAAAGTCTGAAATCCAGAACAACTGCAATTTCTACCCCAAAAAAGGGTAAACAATTAACATGAACTCCCGTTAACTGTAATTTGAATGAAACTGTACGTCAAGTGAATTGGTTATTCATTTCAGGCACTAAGTATTCTGTAGTCAAAGATTACAAATAATATTGTTTTGTTTTATGGGAGACTCGCTAGATCTCAGTTCGGGATGAACAACTAGTTAATATTAGCCGCAAAACAACAACGGCTGAACATAGGCCATAAAAACACTTACCAACTACTACCAAGACAGTACCCTCCGCCTAAGTGCAAATGTATCGACATAATCTGAGCTTCTGTAGAAGAATCTACTTAAATTTTAAAGTATAGAGTTGTTTATATGATAGCGCATTCTATACTCCAAGCTCCCATAACTTATTGTTCATATATTCATGACTCGATTGCACCTATTCTTGTAACAGGGTTTAAGATTTATTTCGGAATCGCAAACTATCTACGGTGTAATCTACTTCTTAACTTTGTGTATCTGTTGCACATAGATTTTTCGAGTAATATAATCTATTGGTGCACGGCCAGGATTCAAACCCTCGACATATTAATCGGAAGTCAAGGCATAGCCCACTAGGCCAACATTTTAAACCTTTTCACATGGCGTATAATAAATTGGTAGGTTAGAAATCGTTCTACTACTTTTGCTATTACATACTGTTACGAGCTGAGGGTTCGGGATAAAATAATGGGAATCGATCTAACCAAAATAACACTTTTATTCAGCACTAAACGATGAATACACGAACTTGGTCACACGTAATCACAACTCACTAATTCACACCACCGTTGCACCACTTAAAGTCACCGAAATGTTCGCACGTATAGCAAAATCCAGACTGACTCGCGAGCAACTACTGTTCACGCGAGACCCTTGTCCACGTCAGTCTTCCAGGGCCTCGCTGAGACTCACTGTCCGGCCATCTCTCCGGCCTATTTATATCGCGTACATTTCGATTGTTCGAGAACGATCTCGATCGTTCCAGGTCTTCGTTCAGGATTCTGCGAAACCGCAGACAATAACAACAATAACACAGCAAGACAAAAGCGTTCGAGAAGTTTCGATTATTACTCATTGTTTAACAGGCTCGGCGTAACAATACTTACTATACTATTATAGCAATGAATAAGTTTTTTGTTGAAAAATTACTTTTTCAAAAAAAGCTTTAATAAAATTCATAATCGGAACCGCAAGCAGATTCAAATGAGCCCAAACACTAGTAGCCTACTATAATACATTCAGAAGTTCCGTTGTCTAGCATCCGTCTCCATCATGAGACCACCTCCATGGTACCATATTATTGTATTATCACCGAAGTTACATATGTATTCCAAATTTCAGTTCAATCGATTGAGAGTCACGGGTTTAAAATTCAGTTGCAAGAAGTCAAAGTCAAAAATCTTTCATTTATTAAAATCACAAGGATCACTTTGAACATCAATTTTACTGCCTGTTCCTTCGCGACCAAGCCAGGAAACAAAGGCAAGAAACAAGGCTGCTTTTTTTTTAATGATCCTTTTAGAAATACATAACAATACAGAAAATAAATTGCGTCTAAATTATAACATTTTGAACGAGTTGGAGCAATTTCAATCCCAAGCTTCTCTTTGTATAAAGATTTTGTTTAATTATAAAGATTTTGTTTAATGATTCCACCCGGAAAAACATCATACATTGCAGGTTAATAAAAAGCTTGAAAAAACAAGACAGACGTTTTAAACAAAATAACGGACCGTATTATTTCCGTTTAAAATGAAACCACTAGTTTATAATACACGTATAGGTACAATGTACCTATAGGTACAATCGTTGAGAGAATTGCTTAGGAACTCAATTATTACGGGTGTTTATTTTCCTTTGAGGAGGCCCAGCTTTCACCCTCACCCCCTCTTTGAGGATAGTGACCCTCTATGTGTTTAATCCGTACTTCATGGAATTATCGGATATGCTTTAATATTTTCCGTCAATATTGAAGACCGGTATTTGTTTTGAAGCTCCCGTAACCCATATTTTCTTGGTTTACTCTTAGATTTATGTAACTGCACAATTGGTTTTATTTTGATAAAGTTTTGAAGTATTTGATCGAGCGAAGCAAGATCTCTAAATCAACTTTGGCAAATCGGCGTTGTATGTTTGTTTGTCCGAGGATAACTTTCAAAGCGTTTAACCGATAATCGTGAAATTTGGTACCTATATAAGTAGGTAGTGATGGCACAATTTTGGTGTGACTAAATGAGCTAAAAATGTGGGGGGGTTGTTGAGATATTGGGGTTCAAGAGAGGTAAAAAAAAACAAAATGGGACTATCTTATCAAATGGCACGTTTAATAAAAGTTATTTGTGAGTACATTTAGACCCTGTTTTTATTTTTAATTTAAACCATATAAGTAGTTTATAAGTTATTAGCCATAATAAAAACTGAACTTTGACAAAATTCACAGGGTGCACCAGTGACCCCACAGTGGTGAAATTTGGTATGAGTATAGCTTTAGTGACACAAATATATAGGGAAAAGTCTGAAATTCGGAATAACTGCTAGTTATACCCCAAAAAAGAATAACCAATATACATGAACTCCCATTACCTGTAATTTGAATGAAACTATAGGTCAAGTTGTTTGGTTAATCATTTCCTGGAACTATTTTGATAGTCAAAGATTAGATACCAATAATATTTTTTGCTTTCAACGGAGACTCGCGAGATCTCAGTTCGGGGCGAACCACTCGTTTGTTTACCTCTAGAAAATTAAACTATATTAGTAGCCTGCTTAAAAAGTCTCGAGCAATTTTATTAAACCTAGCTCAAAATCAAAGGAGAACTGTAAGAATTTTTAATTTTTTTTTATAGAATCTGGAGAGACCTGGGACAAGCGTATGGAAATGGATTCTTATCAAATCTAAATATATCCTCAGCACTCAGGGATATTGTAGCTTTCTATTAAATTTATTTCTATATCTAAAACACAAAAATGAATATATGGAATTTAGAAGCCTTAGTCAAACGAACATTGGTAAATAGTGATATCAAAAGCTGGCTGTACTCATCAGTCGATCGATATCTACTGCAATTCCAAATAGCACTAGATACGGCCAATATCAATATCATCAATCTAGTTTTAATTTAGGTAGCGCCAGGTATTTTCATTATAGTAAAACGTCATTCAATATTAAATTCCGAAATGGACTAGTTTGCATCATTCGGGGTCTCTAAGAAGCCACGTCATGTCATATGAAGGCCTGATAATATAATACTACGTGTTTTGTTATGTACGACATTAAATGAAAACACGGGTTAAAAACAATGGCTAGTATTGGTGTAACATAGGGTTTTTTCAAATTAATTACTATAGTTCTTTTTTTCAAATAACCTAAATATCATGTCCTAAAATATCAATGAAAAAACTATCTAAAAAAATATATTAATTCATCATGTAGATACCTGTGAAACTGACTAAGCTGCATCATCACAAAAGCGCCGCTAATTTAAGTTTTTTTTATTGGAAATGTATCCATTACTGGATAAATATACAACCTATCGGTTTTAAACCTACCTCTAAAATCAGTTAATACGATTCCGAATGTGTTTTATCCACTACTGGTAAAATATTCAAGCTATCGGTTTTAAACCTACCTTTAAAATCAGTTAATACGATTCCGAATGTGTTTTAAATTAATGTCGTACATAACAAAACAGGTCGTCTAAGTCACATCGAAAAAGCTGTTAATAATGTTTTTTTATACGACACCTGGTGGATGGCACAAACTTATACCCAGCAGAGATGCCTATATTTATAGCGATAAGGCCGCCCATTGTACCACCACGTATTCTCTAGGTAGTCTTAGTTTCTTAGGTTTAATAATTTCTTGTATTATTGATGTAAAGATAAAGAGTTATTTATCTATCTATCTATACTCAGTAGTGGTTCGAAATCGGGCTGTAGGATTATGATGATGATAAAATTATATTAGATAAATTATTTCAAACAGAATCAGGTGCATCCAAAATTGGATGTTTGATATGCCAACATAACGTCCACCGCTGCTTAGAAGTCGTAGGCTTTATCCAAAATTTCAATAAACCACAGTTATAGCTGACGGACAATGCGTCTGGTATTGGATTGTGATGTACGTACCTACTGGTATTTCTTTAGGCATATCAAACAATGAGCTGAAATTTTGATGCATACCAATATTTTAAATGCGGAAGTAACTCTGTTTGTTTGTTAGTTTGTTTTTTTGTTACCTTTTCACGACTAAACGGATGAACGGGTCGTAATGAAATTTGGCAAGGAAATAGTTGATGCATAGATAGATTTGGAAAATTTGGTGCATAGATAGATGGTGACCGGGATTAGGATATATGCTACTTTTTACCCGACTGCGAAGGAGGGTAAGTAATGTTTTTTCCGCGTGCGAAGCTGCGGGTGGGTCAGTTAGTACAATATAGTTCAGTATTATTGTAACAGTATTGTTCAAGTATCAGGTAACGCAATTTAGGGGGTCTTGTAAAACGTTACGATGCGTTACAGGGGCGGGAGGGGGGTTCGAATAACGCGTTACGTAACATTGTTTTTTTATTCAATTAAAAAACTAGGCAATTAAAGTTTTTTAACTTTTGAAACTATCATGGTTATTAACACTATTTGTACTAAAAACGGGATATTTACCATGATTTGTGAGTTCTTGGGTGTCCCGATATTTCGACGCAGTTGCATGCGCCATGATCACGGGTAAACCACAAATCATGGTAAATATCCCGTTTTTAGTACAAATTGGCAATTAAAGTCTCCCAAGTTGGCAACCCTTTTCGTTTATGTTTTAAGGGAATATCTCGATTGTATTGTACGTCATTTTTATTTTTATTCTCCCAAGTTGCAACATAATTTTGTGACTGTTATGTAAAAATGGTCACTTGGATGTTACGTAACGTTTAGGAGAGGGGGGGGGGGGGGGGGGGTTATAGAAAAACGTAACGGTGCGTTATATGGGGGGGGGGGGGGGTCAAAAAACTTCCAAAATTGCGTTACCTAATACTTGAACGCACCCACAGGCGGTAAAATAAAATCGGTTTTAATATTTTCAGGGTTACATATTATTAAGTTTAAACTGACTATATTAGTGTCCCTTTGAATAACAGCATGATTATATTTGTTAGTTAATTCAGAATAGACTAAGTTATCGTTATATTTTATCTATAATTGTTATTTTTAATTTGTTATCTGTTATTTTTATTTTGTTGTATTGTTTTTATTGTACTGTTTGTTATGGTAGCAAATAAATGCTTGTTTATGTCTGGGTCTTCATGAAGATCGAATGACAATAGACTTTCTGCGCTTTCCTGTATTTTGTAACTATATTTTTCTATCTTCTAATTCAGATGATAAGATGTACGATATCGCTATGTAATTCTCACAATTTCTTCCATTTTATTTGTAATACATAAGTCTTAGCTCTCAGAAAACACAATTTTCTTTTTAATATCAGACTTTCTTTCACATACCTAAGGTTATTACTCTAGGATCATAATAATACTGGATGTAATATAAGTTTATTTCAACAGCATTCTGCTAGAAGTACCCAATGTTCTAGGGTACAATTTCATTATGAACTAGACTGAGCGCAGATCGTTTGAATTACCTAGTACTATGACTCTACCTGACAAATTTCCAGCGAAATTAAACTTTTGTAACTTTTGCTTTTTAAAATTTTTATATTTTATAAACAGGTCGGTTTTTTGTCAAGCTTTGGTTTTTAGACCTGCTTTTTTATTCTAACAGTAACTATTTTTATGTTCATTAGATAAAACATTTTCAAGCACCGCACTACAAAATATTTAATAAATTAAAATACTTTACTACTAGTGGTTCGCTCTGAACTGAGATCTTGCGAGTCTCCGATTAAAACAAAAATATATTAGTTGTAATCTTTGACTATCATAATAGTGCCACGAAATAAAAACCAACTCACTTGACCCACAGTTTCATTCAAATTACAGGAAACGGGAGTTCATGTTATATGGACACTTTTTTGGTACAAATTGCAGTTATTTTGAATTTCAGACTTTTGCCTATATTTGTGTCCCTTAAGCTACACGCATACCAAATTACAGCACAGTGTGTACTGGTGTACCCTGTGAATTTTGTCAAAGTTCAGTTTTTATTATGGCTAACAACTCAAAAACTATAAAAACTTTACTAAAAATAAACACTGAGTCTAAATGTAAAAAATAAATACCTTTCATTTTTTATCCCTCTTGAACCCCAATATCTCGACAACCCCCCAGAATTTTTAGCTCAATTAGTCACACCAAAATTTTGCCATCACTACCTACCTATGTATCACACGATGATCGGATCAAAGCTTCGGAAGTTATCCTCTGACAAACAAACATACATACATACATACAACGCCGATTTGCCCAAGTTGATTTAGAGATCTCGCTTTGCTCGATCAAATATTTTCAAGTAAAAAATAAAGATACTATTGATAGCAATGGGGTTGTCTTAAAATATTTTTCTGTTAAAATAAAAGCAAAATAGCCTAAGAGGTCCTTTAAAAGCCTTTTTAAGTCTACTCCCTGAGGGTATATTACCCCAGTTGCAAAAAACTAGGTGCATGACTCACGGCGATATTTCCAATTTCACTACCATTCCACAGGCAAATTGGACGCGTTCACTAGATCGAAAAGGCCTGTTCAAAATTTACATATGTTCCAAAATAGACAGATGGTCTCTCAGTCGGTCCATGCCTAACCATACCCAAAAAACTGAAAGTAAAGACGAGAATAAAAAAAAAATTACTGTGGCAGCCCATTTTTAGCTTGGTAAGACCAGAGACCAGTAATATAAATAGACTGCCAGTCTCGAACAAATTAATGTAACTCGATATTTGATTACCTGTTAGGACGCGAGATGTCGCTAGGAGTTCCAAATCATTATATTTATGTGACCTCTAGCCAACATCTAGCTTACTACCGCTCACGAAAAAAACGATAAAAAATAGATGGCGCTATTTCCAATTTAACGTGCGCGATAGTATTAATGCAACGTTGTCAGTTTGCACGGTATGCGATGTTGCCGGTCTTCAGTTTCGTTAAAACTTCAGTCTTTAGTATTTTTTGAGACTTGCGCACAATTTTATCGGAATTGCCAGAACATGAAAGTTTCCGTCAAAAAAGGGCTTTTTAGGAAAGGAAAGCCTTGCTGGTGCAATAATAAATAGATATATTTAATTCATTACTTAGGTCTATGATCGTACCATTATCACCTAAATGCGGAAATACCTATTTGTAAAATACGTATTTGTAGTGATATGTACAGATATGTAGAATACTTTTTGAAACAAAATAAAATTCATTAGTAAGTAACCGGCAAATGCATACTACAAGATAATACGTTATTTACTAAAATAATAAACTTAATTACATAAGTACACTACATATAATAAGCGCAACAAAATTTCTTAGACTTGCTAGTCGCGACTTTTGAGAAGTGAGGTTTGGCAACACAGCATGCAACAAATTAGATGCAAACAGCGTGGCTGTTTGCTTGCTTGCTGGCTGTCATTCAATGTCAGTCAGTTCATGGTTCCCACTCGTTCCCGCTCATTTTCTTGTGGCTAATTGTTTTGCTTTCGGGTGAATTTCTTTGCGTTTGGATTTCTCAGTACAATAATTCTGCTTGCCTACTAAGATTATGATTTTTTTTTGTTTTTATTGGACACTCGCGAGATCTCAGTTCGGGGCGAACCACTAGTTATTGATAGAGCGAAGCGAGATCTCCAAATCAACAAATCGGCGTTGTATGTATGTTTGTTTGTCCGAGGATAACTTTCGAAGCGTTTATCCGATCATCGTGAAATTTGGTATATAGGTAGGTACCTAATGATAGCACAATTTTGGTGTGACCAATGAGTTAAAAATTTTGGAGGGTTGTTGAGATATTGGGGTTCAAGAGGGGTAAAAAAAAATAAAAATGAGACTATTAGGTCAAATGAGACGTCAAATGAAAGGTCTTCATTAGTATATTTAAACCCTTTTTTATTTTTAGTAAAGTTTTTGTAGTTTTTGAGTTATTAGCCATAATAAAAACTAAACTTTGACAAAATTCACAGGGTACACCAGTGACCCCACAGTGCTGTAATTTGGTATGCGTGTAGCTTATGTATCACAAATATAGGCAAGTCTGAAATCCAGAATAACTGCAATTTGTACCCCAAAAAATAGTAACCAATTTACATGAACTCCCGTTACCTGTAATTTGAATGAAACTATAGGTCAAGTTAATTGGTTTTTATTTCGTGGCACTATTTTGATAGTCAAAGATTACGAACAATATTTTTTGGTTTTATGCTAGACTCGTGAATCTCAGTTCGGGGCGAACCACTAGTTATGTATTCTAAATTAATTAAAAGCTTACATATTGTTACGCCGAGGCTGTTAAACAATGAGTAATAATCGAACCTTCTCGAACGCTTTTGTCTTCTGTGTTATTGTTGCTATTGTTTATGGTTTCGCAGAATGGGGAGTGGCCATTGTGTCGAGGGACCGACCCTTTCCTGGAAGGATCAACATCGTTCTCGAACAATCGAAATGTGTGCGATATAAATAGGCCGGAGAGATGGCCGGACAGTCAGTCTGAGTGAGTTAGTCTCAGCGAGGCCCTGGAGGACTGACGTGGGAAGGGTCTCGCGTGAACAGTAGTTGCTCCCGAGTCAGTCTGGATTAAGCTATACGTGCGATCATTTCGGTGACTTTAAGTGGTGTAACAGTGATGTGAATTAGTGTGTTGTGATACGTGTGATCAAGTTCGTGTATTCATCGTTATCGTGTTGAATAAACGTGTTATTTTGGTTAAACCGATTCCCATTATTTTATCCCGAACCCTCAGCTCGTAACAATTTGGTGTCAGAAGTGGGATAAAATAATGCCGGTTCTACCGAAGGATAACGTGGACGGTGTAAAGACGAGAGGTCAACGACAACAGGAAAATGGATGAAAGGCGGTTTGGAGATTCTCCGGTTCAAGAAGCTCGGCAGAGTCGTCAGCCGATGGAGATGGAATCTGCCGCCGCCGAATCATTTGGAGCACCATCATCATCATCCGGGGGGCAAGCTCCTGGGACAGGCGATCTTGCTGCTATTATGGCCATGCTTTGTCGTCAACAAGAAGAGCAGCGACGTTGGCAGGAAGAACAGCGACGTCAGGAAGAAGAGCAGGCTCGGTTGCAGGAATAACAGCGACGTCAGGATAAGGAAGAGCAGCGTCGTCAGCAAGAAGAGCAGGCTCGGTTGCAGGCAGAACAGTGACGTCAGGATAAGGAAGAGCAGCGTCGTCAGCAAGAAAAGCAGGCTCGGTTGCAGGAGGAAGAACGCCGTCAGCATAAAGAAGAGCAGCGTTGTCACCAGTAAGAGCAGGCTCGGTTGCAGGAGGAACAACGCCGTCAGCATTAAGAAGAGAAGCGTCGTCAGCAGGAAGAGCAGGCTCGGTTGCAGAAGGAACAGCGACGTGAACAGGTGGAGCAGACTCGGTTGCAAGAGGAACAGCGACGTCAGGATAAAGAAGAGCAGCGTCGTCAACAGGAAGATCAGCGACGTTGGCCATAAGAGCGTGCTCGACTGATGAGGGAATCGTTCGGTTCATCTGGAAAGGAATTCCAGGAAGTGAAAGAACAGATAGAAATCATGAGAGCCGTGTTTTGGAGGCTGGAATTGGGATCGCTGATGAGAAAGGGACTCTGGGGTGTCCTGAAGTACTGGAGACGGCAATGTGGCTCCTCTAATTGCTACATCTTCAGCGCGAGGTGCGCCTAAAATTGTTCATGTTGATCGGCTGCCGCGATATGGGGCTAAGAATGCTCGGGACGAGCATGTTTTAGGAGGGGGCAGTGTTACGCCGAGGCTGTTAAACAATGAGTAATAATCGAACCTTCTCGAACGCTTTTGTCTTGCTGTGTTATTGTTCCTATTGTGTGTGGTTTCGCAGAATGGGGAGTGGCCATTGTGTCGAAACACCGACCCTTTCCTGGAAGGATCGACATCGTTCTCGAACAATCGAAATGTGTGCGATATAAATAGGCCGGAGAGATGGCCGGACAGTCTCAGTCTTGAGTCAGTCTGAGTGAGTTAGTCTCAGCGAGGCCCTGGAGGACTGACGTGGGAAGGGTCTCGCGTGAACAGTAGTTGCTCCCGAGTCAGTCTGGATTAAGCTATACGTGCGATCTTTTCGGTGACTTCGAGTGATGCAACAGTGGTGTGAATAAGAGTGTTGTGATTACGTGGGACCAAGTTCGTGTATTCATCGTCATCGTGTTGAATAAAAGTGTTATTTTGGCTAAACCGATTCCCATTATTTTATCCCGAACCCTCAGCTCGTAACAATATCCACTTGTAAGCAAGTAATTTGATAAAAAGAAGGAATGGGAAGGTTTCACTAACGATTTGGTAAGGTGATGTTTTGAATGACATGTTGTTATTTATTTAAATAAAAATACACAATACTATAACAATATGAGTTTTTATTGCAAATTAAATCAAACTTAAATCTTCTTCTTAACTCAAAGTCAAGCTTTAATAATATTCTTTGCCTATAATCAAAAATAAACTTAAATCTTTTTGATTATTTAATAATAAAAAGTTTGATTATTTTATATTGTTTATTGAATATTGTTTAATTTTTAAATCGAGCACTAGGAAATCCGCATCATTAGGTTTAGAATCGTATTGGCTTGGTCCGTAGAGCTCTGATGGTGAAAGAAAGCATAGTAATTAAAACCGTTATGCTCTAAACTAGAACAAAACAGTTTGAATTAATGTGTCTCCAATAAATAGGTAGGTACCTACGAGGCATGCCTTTTAAGTTCTGTCGTTTCCATATTTTCCGGCAATTTTGAATTTGGAACTGTTCTATATTCGAATGTGTTTACATTTTGAATCTCAAAACAGTTGAAAGTATTAGGATTAATGCTATTGTTTAGTCACAGTTTCGATTTGAATCTGTCAGGTCACGTACGAAAATGAATATTTCTAAGGAAAATGTTCGTGCAATAATTTTCTACAACTTTAGAAGAGGCCTGACACGGCTTCAGTGTTTAGAAGAGCTAACATCTGTGTTCAGTGATGTAGCCCCATGTCTGCGGACTGTCGAACGCTGATATTTAGAATTCCAGCGTGGACATACTAGTGTTAGTGACAGATTTCGCGAAGGACGCCCAAAATCCGCCTTCACTGAAGATAACATCATTGCTGTGAGACAACTAATTCTCGAAGATCGTCATGTGACGTATCGAGAGATAGAGGCTCTATTAGGCATCTCAGGGATAACCATTCAGAAGATCTTGCATGAAGCGCTTGGTGTGAGAAAGCTAGTTTGCCGTTGGATACCGCATCTGCTTTCCGACGATCACAAGGCGGCCCGCGTCAGATGGTGTAAGAAAACTCTGCAAAGGTTCAACCGAGGGGAGTCAAATCACGTCTACGACATCATAAGTGGTGACGAATCTTGGATCTATGCCTACGATCCTGATACCAAACAACAATCTACAATCTGGGTCTTTCAAGACGAGCCAAAGCCGACTAAAGTTGTTCGTTCTCGAAGCACTTCAAAGAAGATGGTGGCCACGTTCGTTGGAAAAACCGGCCATGTTGCGACTATTGCACTTGAAGATCGTAGAACGGTTAACGCAGAGTGGTATACTACAGTTTGTTTACCACAAGTCATCGCCGAACTTCGAAAATCTAACTCAAAGCGACGCATCATCCTGCACCACGACAACGCAAGCTCACACAGCGCTCGTCAAACGATTGAGTATTTGAAGCAGGAAAAAGTAGAAATTCTTGACCATCCTCCATACAGTCCTGACCTAAGCCCTAACGATTTCTTTACATTTCCTAAAATTAAGAAAAGTCTTCGTGGTCAAAGGTTCCAGTCCGGTGAAGAAGCAGTCGACGCTTTCAAGACAGCCATTTTGAACACCCCACTTTAGAGTGGAATAAATGTTATAATAACTGGTTTGAGCGAATGGAAAAGTGTTTTAAGCTACGTTGTGAATACTTTGAAAAACAATAAAAAGTACTATAAGGTTCTAGATGTGTTTTTTTCTTCAAACGACAAAACTTAAAAGGCATGTCTCGTATTTATAGCGATAGACTCGCCAACTTAAAAATCCTGCAGCGTAGGATTTTTGCTGTAGTGAGTATATAATGGCTAAGTACCTACATTGCATTGTTTTTTTAGGCGACGATACCCTTAGAAGTAAAAAAATCTGCCATTTAATTTTGTGTTAAGCGCCATCTAGGTAAAAAACAATGCGTTTTTTTGTATGCTATCTTTCATCCTATTCCTACGCCATCTGTGATTAAGCATACGAAAGTGGTAAATAATCAATATGAAATAAAATCGGTAAATCTTGTTGTATGGACAATATTACTTATTCTAAAAAAACCAGAAAAATTTTGGTGTGTTGTAATGAAAATTTATTTTAATTTGTTTGGTTGCAATGGCCGCTATGAAAGTTTCCAGGCTATGAGACAGCGCCATCTAGAAATAATACGGGATTTTGAGCTTTTTGCGGATTACGTTTTTTTCAATGGACTTGACAGTCTATTTATATTACTGGTCTCTGGTAATACTAAAGCGAGCTCTAATTACCAACCGTATTGTTCGTGCTAAGAACATGTCATCAACAACGAATACTTGGTTATCTCTATTTTTAGACGGACGCAAAAACATTATTGAAAATTGCCCGCCAAAACTATTAGCTTCACTTCAGTGTAACTAACAAACTAACAAATATAGGGTGTTTGATTATATACGCACAAAAATAAAAGGGGTTATTTTGATGAGCATAATAAAATAAAAAATAATAAAAATAAATTTGTGAAATGTTTACCATATAAATGTGAAATTTATTTTGGCATGTAAAAACAAACACTTTGTTAAGATTATGTTGTGCTATTGCATAATGCTTGCCATCTAACCACACATACTGTTTTGGTGATGTCTCGAGAAATCTCTTGTTGTCCCTTTCTAACCCAAAACTCGCAGCCATTTCCGAAAGAGATATCAAATCGGCCTTTATTTATGGATGTCGAATGCAAGAGTAGGCAGTAAGTTTTAAATCGAATTAATCACCTTAACATAGTCGATTTTCTTTAAAAGTTGATAACTTAACTAGTAGTTTTGTTTTCGTGAAGTCTTTTTTATGTTTTGAGAAACCGTCACTTGAATATTTTCAGTATATTACCAAACATCCTGTATAAACCAATCCAGGTCGTCAATTTTAACCATCGATTTTAAACTAAACACGGCATTGTTATTCAGATACATTGTACAGTAGGCATACAATAATTTGGTATCATGGAGCTGATCAGGAGGGCAATCGCGCTAATTTTAAACGTGTCTAACGTTGGAACTCACGTTGGTTTGACTGATGTCACGCGTGTCAGCGCGATACAAAATGTGTAGTATTTGTTTTGTTTTTACGTTGGTATTACTGTTCAAAATTAGCGCGATTGCCCCCCTGACAATGAAACCAGAAATTTAATAGAGGAACTTTAGTAAGCCCTAATAGTATTTTTCAAACTTTCGCGATCACTGTACATAATTATCGATTAAAACGGGTATTTAAATAAATAAATATTGCTGGACATTTCACACAGCGCTATTTAGCCCCAAACTAAGCAGAGCTTGTACTATGGAAACCAGATAACTGATAGAACTAATATTAAAAAACTTGAGAGGTGTCAAGGGACACCCGGATGGAACGAAGTTCCTTTCGATTAATTAGTGAAGGAATTGTAATAAAATTTTATAATCGTCGCGACACCACACTGTTCAATGCGAAATAGAAATGAAAATATCTGGCTTGCTTTCTATAAGAGAGAGAGAGACAGACAGAGAAACATGCGACGCCAAAATATCTGGCTTGCTTTCTATAAGAGAGAGAGAGACAGACAGAGAAACATGCGACGCCGCACAGCTTACAATAGCTTACTATAGCAAAAAGTGTCGTGACAACTTTTCGTAAGAATTTTTTCCGTCTAGCCCCCTTTCACAACGCGCGATAAGGAACTTCGTTCCAAAACTAAAAGCTCGTACTTAAACACTTTTTTTTTGTAAATATATTACATATTTATATTATATAGAAAAACATCCAGACCCGGAACAAATATTTGTAGATCATGTAAACATTTGTTCCGCGGCGGAATCGACCCCGCTACCTCCTGCGTCTCAGCCGGCTATACGCCCACTGCACCACGGAGGTAGTCAAATTATTTATCGCGTATGTACCGTTTTTATTTGTTATCCCGACGTTTCGGCTGTATTGCAACAGGCGTGGTTACGGGTTGACTGGAGTACTTGGAGCTACCGGCGAGAAGTGTGGGTAGCTGCTGCAAATACCCTCACTTGGTCTTCAGAATTAGAAATGTCCTCGTTCATATTACGACACACTACACTAACCGTATCTACGCACTGAGACGACCAATCACGACGCGCACACCTAGCAAACACCAGGTTCCAGGACGCTGAGAGTCTATAGCTATCTTCCCGATTGAAATTTTGAAATTTCTTGATTTCAATCGCTTCACGAACCATTAGAGAGAACCTTAGGATCATGAAGTCCAATCCAATGGTTCGGTACCACGTCGGGATAACAAATAAAAAAGGTACATACGCGATAAATACCCGTTTTAATCAATAATTAAGTAAGCCCCAAGTTTGGGCTCAGGCAAAGCAGGTTGTATATATACCTACCTATTTTTTAGGTTAGCTTAGGAATATACTCATTCGGATAGAGGCAATCACTCCACGCAAACACAGACACTGTCCTTTTATTTACATTTTATGTTTTAAAATCAACAAAACACGGTAATTGACTATTTAAAAATTCTGTCAAAAAATTTGGTTATTCTGTTGATTGCTCTTTCATTGATACTCGAATTTGATGAGTATTTTTACAAGGAATCCGTTTTGCATAAATCGTTATTGAAATCTGCTGGAGGTTTTCCATCCATTCCATGGTTTGAAATATCTGTTTGTAATCAACGTTTTACGATTACAATGATCACGTAATAGTACATTATGATACAAGAGCGGTAAGTTGAAAATTACAGCCGAGGCGATATTGCTATAATTATCAAATAGGCTGTAATTATCAAAGCGCACGTATGTAATACGACGTTTTAAAACATATTTGCTAGAAAATAAATAAAACTCTGATTTTCTCGGAAAGAAAAAGCACGAAATAATTTTTACTTGTTCACAAATTAGCGATGCGCGCGCATCAGCGTTTTTTTTAAGGCAAAGGCACATAAACAGCTAGTATAATATATAAAGTAAACTAATACTTTTTTGTTTTTGTTATAGATGAATGGTTGTAATTTATTTTCAAAATTAATTAAATTAAAGAATTAAATGTTTATGTTTATATTTTATCTTCCAAAGTTAATTTTATTCATAAGATGACTATTCCACTATTCTGACATAAAAACTCTTTGCTAAGATTTGAAAAAGTACCGTTCGTTTTAGACGGAGCATCTTGATAAACCGTACACTTTACCTTATTAAAAAGAAACTCGTGCGTTTTACATTACAATAACGCACAAATACGTAATGACATACATTACGATATTGAAATTGGTGAAATAAGAGACCTTTTACAAGAAAATGTGTTTTAAAGAACATTAACAGCCTCAATGTAATATAGTGTGCTTTGGAACATTAATGATATAATTATTGATTAAAACGGGTATTTATCGCGTGTGTACCTTTTTAATTTGTTATCCCGACGTTTCGGCTGTGTTACAGTGATCGCGAAAGTTTGAAAAATACATTAATAATAACCAGTTAGGACATTACCCTCTCATACAAGAAGGTTTGTTTGTCAACTTTTTTAAATACAATGTTTTTTATTAAAATTCTTTATAAAGATTTTCCATTTTCTATAAAAATAAGAGCTTGGCCATTACCTCACCTGATGGTAAATGATGGTGTAGTCGAACATGGAGTACGCTTGTCTAGAAAGAACCCGTTCAGTCTGAACTTGAAGACTCCGAGATTATATTGGTCCGGAAAAACATCCCGGAGTCCCACTCGTTACGTGCTAACAAGGAAAGTTAAATCGTTTGGTACGGCAAGGTGGCAAGGTGTCCGACCAGGTATGGATGGTACTTTTCAGTTCAGGATCAGTTTGTTCTAGATGCATAAAGTAACCCAGGTTAAAGATAAATGGATTAAATCTTTAATGTACTTACACCTCCTTATTGTATGTACCTGTATCAGTACTAGAATAAAATATAAAAAATGAACATTGTATAATAGGCGGCCTTACGCTGAAAGCGAGTTCTTCCAGGCAATAATGAGTAATGTAATGAGCGAAGCAGTAATGGACGGTGGCACTGTAAAATGTTTGTTAAACGTATTGTGAGTCCGCGAAACTTCAAATTTAAATGCAATGTACAATATTCATGATTTTAATATAATATTTTTTTTTCATTATTCTTTATTTTAGGTAACATTTTTAGTTTTATAAGTCTGGCCTGTTTATTCCAAAGTACTGTCTAAAACATTTACGTGCAAGCTAAGATTTCGTCTGGAGAGCTATCAGGTTAAGGGTAACAATCTGTATTGTTCGTCCAGAGGACAAATCGTTCGAGGTGTCGGTACTAAGCACGCCCTTGACTCTAACGATGCGGCTGTGCCACGGAATAAATTTAAATTGGTGGCAGCGGTCATTTTGCTGCATCTAAATGCATTTAACAGGGTACTGTTGTGTGTACAAGTCCTAAATTGTATAACCGGAGAGTTATTGAAGTTTAGTAGCCCTATCATTTAATGGACAATTTATAGGTACTTATATTAATACTCGAAAGTAACCTGCCTCGTTGTCTGACTGTCTGTTTGTAACGTTTACATGACTAAACAGTTGGACAGATTTCGATAAAATTTGATAGAATATTATAGCGAGAGGGCTTAGCCAAGTTACATTTTTTTCTATATATAATAAGTATTTATGTATTTACAAAAAAATGTATTAAGTATTCTATCAGTTATCTAGTTCCCATAGTACAAGCTACGCTTAGTTTGGGGCTAGATAGCGCTGTGTGAAATGTCCAGCAATATTTATTTATTTTATTTATTTATTTATTCGATTAGCTATGACGCTAGTCGATAACTCCGAAAATGTATGGGATTTGACACATGCTACGGACATATCACACGATATATCGACAACAAACCTATGTAGAAATCGAATCGATTCGAAGCGAATGTAATTTGGCTATGGGCCCAGGATTGAGACATTGGCCACCTTTTTTGACAAAACACTCTCGTGAAGCCCATGACAGAAGCAGAATCAACTATTGGTTTTAATGTTATACAAATGGAGACTTTGTAAAAACAGTTTTTTTTTATACTACTGGAGATGGAACAAGCCACCTGATGTTAAGTGGTAACCATCGTCTACAACAAGTTGGCCTCGTAGGTCACACTCCTTAGAAATATGCCCTACGATGCACATCCCTGCGTCCATCAACTTGAGGCATACAGGTGTAAAGCCTCATGTGCCTGTAATTTCACCGGCAACCATACCCTTAAAACCGAAACACAGCAATGTTGCTTGGCGGTAGAAATAGGAATGGTGGTAGCACTTCCCCGGGCGAACCCTTTCACAAGAAACTTTCCTACTCTTAAGTCAAAGATAACATATTATAGACTAGCTGTTGCCTGCAACTTCATACGCGTTACACTACAAAATGTGTAGGTAACCTAAAAATAAAGCTAAACTCGCGGTTGCAATGTGACTTGACACCCCATTTTTATCCCATTGGAACTAATTCATGGGATAAAAGGTACCTAGTCTACATATATGGTAATCCAGGTTATAATCTACGTATACATACCTACACCAAATTTCATTGAAATCGGTTTCGCCGTTAAGGCGCGATTGAGTAACAAACAAACAAATGACTGCCTCCGTGGCGCAGTGGGCGTATAGCCGGCTGAGGCGCAGGAGGTAGCGGGTTCGATTCCCGCCGCGGAACAAATGTTTGCATGATCTACAGATATTTGTTCCGTGTCTGGGTGTTTTTCTATATATTATAAGTATGTATTTACAAAAAAAAAAAGTATATAAGTATTCTATCAGTTATCTGATTCCCATAGTACAAGCTCTGCTTAGTTTGGGGCTAGATAGTGCTGTGTGAAATGTCCAGCGATATTTATTTATTTATTATTAAATAAATAAACAAACACCAAGGATGCAGTAGAAAAATACAAGTTAAAAAAGGTATTTTTTTCTATAGTACAGTGAAAATAAATCAGATACTTCAACAGTATATCAAAACTTTTATATCATCTTGTACGCATTAGAGCACTATTGTTCCCGTGTATCTTGTAAAGAAAATTCAGATGAAACAATCTCAACTTTTCACATCAAATGAATTTAATATGTGAGTACACATCAAGCATTTACATTAATTTCTTAGTTCTAAAACAGCTTGCATTTTCTAACAGACAGTGCAGAATTTAGTTGTTCACTTATTTACGAAACGCTCGCCGCAAGATTGCATTTTCTTGGTAAAAATACATTTGTTAGGCTGAATTTACGTAGAAATCAAGCATGTGCCCATCTACCAATATGAATGCGGAATGCAGCTTGTAAATCAAATCAGAAAAGTAAAATGTACAATGAGTAGCTCTAATTGGTAGTCAAACAACGTATGTCTGTAGTAATGTGTATAAACAGTTCTTATTAATGTTATTAAATATATATATATATATATATATATATTGCTGGACATTTCACAGAGCAATATCTAGCCCCAAACTAAGCAGAGCTTGTACTATGGGAACCAGATAACTGATAGAATACTTGTATACATTTTTTTGTAAATACATACTTATATAGAAAAACATCCAGACCCAGAACAAATATCTGTAGATCATGCAAACATTTGTTCCGCAGTTGGAATCGAACCCGCTACCTCCTGCGTCTAAGCCGGCTACTCACCAAGTGCGCCACAGAGGTCGTCTTGTAAAATGACTGCAAAATTTACTTTGTGTTATAAAATGACTAAGATATAGCCGTTGTGTTTTTTTGACATTCTTCATTTTAACTCCAAACGTAGGTATACAAAAACGAAACTGTTAAAATGTAAATTTTAACAGTTTTAATGGTAAATTAAGCTCATTTTTTGAATCAAACTCCAAATCAACTTGGGCAAATCGGCATTGGATGTATGTATGTTTGTTTGTCCGAGGATAACTTTCGAAGCTTTGATCCGATCATCGTGAAATTTGATATATAGGTAGATAGTGATAGCATAATTTTGGTGTAACTAAATAAGCTTAAAATGTTGGGGGGTTGTTGAGATATTGGGGTTCAAGAGGGGTAAAAAAAAATGAAAACGAGACTACTAGGTGAAATGGGACGTCAAACGAAAGGTATTTATTATTACATTGCAACCCTGTTTTTAGTTTTAGTTTATTCTTACTAGTTTTTGAGTTATTAGCTATCATAAAAACAAAACTTTAACAAAATTCACATGGTACAAAAGTGACCCCACAGTGCTGTAACTTGGTATGCGTGTAGATTAAGTATCACAAATATAGGCAAAAGTCTAAAATCTAGAATAACTGCAATTTGTACCCCAAAACAGAAAAACCAAATAACGTGAACTCCCGTTACCTGTAATTTGAATGAAACTGTAGGTCACGTTAGCTGGTTATTTATTTCGTGGCACTATTTTGATAGTCAAAAATTACGAATAATATTTTATTTGTTTTCATGGTAGACGCACGAGATCTAAGTTCGGGGCGAACCACTGGTAATATATAAAGAAACAACCAGACCTGGAACAAATATCTGTAGATCATGCAAACATTTGTTCCGTGGCGGGGATCGAACCCGCTACCTCCTGCGTCTCAGCCGGCTATTCGCCCACTGCATCCTTTGTGCATTATGTGACACCTTTGATGATACTTGACCTGGTAACCTTACTTTGAAATTAAACTCCCTACCATTTTGTTGGTATGCCCTAGAATCAAAAATCCAAAGGTTTAGTATGCATATAAGCGGGGTTGTCCAACCTGTCCCGTGAATGCTAAATGCTAACTACAGTGCAAAATAGTTAGCCTGTATCAAACATAATGTTTGGATTTGCCTCTGACACCCTTGTAGGAATATTTCCACAGGTAAGAGATCCAAGGATATCTATCACGGAGATTAATAAAGTTGTGTATCTATTACTTTTAGTTTTACAAGCGCAGATAATCTGTTTTCTTCCACAATGCGGTGAAGAACCGAATAATCTCGACTACAGACTACTAGAGCGTCTGCACATTCAAGGGCGTTGGAAAATAGGATCGAAGATTGGCTCCGACCATCAGAACTTCTGCTGAGAATTTGCTTTACACAATAATGAAGTGTAGCCGAACTTTGTTGTAGTTTATGGAAACAAACATGTTTGAATTGGAATCCACGCTACACACATCAACAATTTTAACCATCAGGGGTTAAAATAGGTATAGGGGTATAAAACGGGGGTTGTTTTCATTTTTTTTTCTTTTGGACTAATTCGTTGTTGGCCTCTGAGGTCGTTGCAGCTTAATCGAACTTTTGGCGAGAATAGATGGTGCTCAGCCCTGTAAGTTTTGATGAGGCAACTAGCGCAAGGTACGATCCTCGGCTTGGGCCGTGTCCAGGTTGGGGACAGGAAATAAACGCCCAGGTACATGTGATATTTGTTCGAAGTCTTTATCTATAGGTATTTGTGTATCCTGTCTATGACATCTTTGTTATAAAATGGGTAGATCTATTTCGATGCAGTTTATGGTATTTATGAAAAGCTAAGTAAAGTGTTTTCTTCTTATCTGTATGACCTGTATCCCTTTAAAATATATAAATATAACTAGAGGTTGCGTTGTGCGCGAGCTGCTCGCAGCTCGCGTGTTTTTCTTTTAGTGGAAGAAGTAATTAAAGAGGATATCGAGCTGTTAAAAGCCATCAAACAGGATATCCATGTGTAAGAAGCAGTCAAACGATATCGAAATGGAAGAAGCAATCAAATAGGATATCGAAGCAGCAGAAACAATCAATGAGGAAATGAAAGTTGAGTAAGCAATCAAAGAGGATGACGAAGTAAAAAAAGCAATCAAAGACGATATCGAAGTGGAAGAAACAGTCAAAAACGATATCGAAGTGGAAGAAGCAATCAAAGAGGATATTGAAGTGAAAGAAGCAATCAAATAGGATATCGAAGTAGCAGAAACAATCAAAGAGGAAATTAAAGTTGAGTAAGCAATCAAAGAGGATACCGAGGTGGTAGAAGCGTTCTAAGAGGATGACGAAGTGAATAAAGCAATCAAAGACGATATCGAAGTGGAAGAAACAGTCAAAAACGATATCGAAGTGGAAGAAGCAATCAAAGAGGATATTGAAGTGAAAGAAGCAATCAAATAGGATATCGAAGTAGCAGAAACAATCAAAGAGGAAATTAAAGTTGAGTAAGCAATCAAAGAGGATACCGAGGTGGTAGAAGCGTTCTAAGAGGATGACGAAGTGAAAAAAGCAATCAAAGATGATATCGAAGTGGAAGAAACAGTCAAAGACGATATCGAAGTGGAAGAAGCAATCAAAGAGGATATCGAAGTGGAAGAAGCAATCAAAGAGGATATCGAAGTGGAAGAAGCAATCAAAGAGGGTATCGAAGTGGAAGAAGCCATCACAGAGGATATTGAAGTGAAAATGCTATCAAAAATGATATCGAAGATGAAGACGCAATCAAAGAGAATATTGCAGTGCAAGAAGCAATCAAAAGGAAATCGAAGATGATATCGAATTGGTAGAAACAATAAAAGAGGATATCAAAGTGGAAGAAGCAATCAAAGAGGATATCGAGCTGTTTAAAGTTATCGAAGAGGATATCCATGTGTAAGAAGCAGTCAAAGACGATCGAAATGGAAGAAGCAATCAAATCAAAGAGGATATCCAAGTGGAAGCAGCAATCAAAGATGATATCGAAGTGGAAGAAGCAATCAAAGAGGATATTGAAGTGAAAGAAGCAATCAAATAGGATATCGAAGTAGCAGAAACAATTAAAGAGGAAATTGAAATTGAGTAAAAGACGTCGAGGGCAATGATAAAAATAAAAAACAGTTTCATCAAAAACTTATACTAATATTTTGAAAAGTTTCCTCGAGCTATCTCTTCCCGTTTAAAAGATACGAGCGATTTAAGTTTTGTATGAAAACCCATAATTTTGTGGAGTGGAAATTGAAGTAAAAGAAGCAATTGAAGAAGACATATAAGTAGAAAAAGACATTAAAAAGGATATCAAAGTGGAAGAAGCAAAAATAGAGGATATCGAGGTGAAAGAAGCATTCAAGGAGGAAGACCAAGTGAGAGAAGCATTCAAAAAGGATGTCAAGAGCAATGATGGTAATAAAAAAACTATTCGACCTAAAATTTGTACCAATATTTTGTAAAAGTTTGCTAGGCGTAACTGTTCCCGTTTAGAAGATACGAGCGATTTAAGGTTTGTATTAAAACCCATAATTTTGTAGAGTGGAAATTGTAGTAAAAGAAGCAAATGAAGAAAATATATAAGTAGAAAAAGCAATTAAAAAGGATATCAAAGTGGAAAAAGCAAAAATAGAGGATATCGAGGTGAAAGAAGCATTCAAAAAGGATGTCAAGAGCAATGATGGTAATAAAAAAACTATTCGACCTAAAATTTGTACCAATAATCTGTAAAAGTTTGCTAGGCGTAACTCTTCCCGTTTAGAAGATACGAGCGATTTAAGATTTGTATTAAAACCCATAATTTTGTAGAGTGGAAATTGTAGTAAAAGAAGCAAATGAAGAAAATATATAAGTAGAAAAAGCAATTAAAAAGGATATCAAAGTGGAAAAAGCAAAAATAGAGGATATCGAGGTGAAAGAAGCATTCAAAAAGGATGTCAAGAGCAATGATGGTAATAAAAAAACTATTCGACCTAAAATTTGTACCAATAATCTGTAAAAGTTTGCTAGGCGTAACTCTTCCCGTTTAGAAGATACGAGCGATTTAAGATTTGTATTAAAACCCATAATTTTGTAGAGTGGAAATTGTAGTAAAAGAAGCAATTGAAGAAAATATATAAGTAGAAAAAGCAATTAAAAAGGATATCAAAGTGGAAGAAGCAAAAATAGAGGATATCGAGGTGAAAGAAGCATTCAAAGCGGAAGACGAAGTAAGAGAAGCATTCAAAAAGGATCTCAAGGGCAATGATGGTATTAAAAAAACTATTCCACCAAAAATTAGTACCAATATTTTGTAAAAGTTTGCTGGGGGTAACTCTTCCCGTTTAGAAGATACGAGCGATTTAAGATTTGTATTAAAACCCATAATTTTGTAGAGTCGATATTGAAGTAAGAGAAGTAATTGAAGAAAATAGAAAAATAGAAAAAACAATTCAAAAGTATATTGAAGTAAAAATGCCATCAAAGAGGATTTCGAAGTTATAGAAACAATTAAAGAGGATATCAATGTGGAAGAAACATTCGAAAACGAAAAGGAAGTGAGAGAAGAATTCAAAATGATGGCAAGGGCGATGATGACCGTAAAATAACGATTTCACCAAAAATTTGTGCTACAAAAAAAAATTGATTTTCCAAAATGATCACAGTGGATGTTGCATAATAAAAAAAAATTGACGTTCCAAAATGATCATGTGGATGAGGCATAATTAAAAAAAAAATGATGTTCCAAAATGATCACAGTGGATGATGCATAATAAAAAAAAATAATTGACGTTCCAAAGTGATCATTGTGGATGAGGCGTAATTAAAAAAATGATGTACCAAAATGATCACAGTGGATGTTGCATAATACAAAAAAAATAATAATAATTGACGTTCCAAAGTGATCATTGTGGATGAGGCATAATTAAAAAAAACTATGTTCCAAAATGATCACAGTGGATGTTGCATAATAAAAAAAAAAATTGACGTACCAAAGTGATCATTGTGGATGAGGCATAATTAAAAAAAATTATGTACCAAAATGATCACAGTGGATGTTGCATAATAAAAATAAAAAAAATTGACGTTCCAAAGTGATCATTGTGGATGAGGCATAATTAAAAAAATGTGGATGTTCCAAAATAAACATGATGAACGTTGCATACTAAAAAAAAAAAAAAAATGGATGTTCCAAAATGATGATGATGACCTTTGCAAAAACTATGAAAGTTGTCTCATGCCCCTCCACAACCATTATATAGAATCAAGCAAATTTTACAGTAATTTTATAGTACACACAAGGCCTGGGCTCCCTACAAAAACAGTATGAAAATTACGGCAAACGAAATATACGGTTTACGGTATTCATACAGAAATATTTTGTATGGGACAATTTTTTTTTTGTATGAAAGACAATTTTTTTTTCATGGAACCGGATATAAAAAAATGTCCTCTGCAACATTAGTTTTTGCACCAACGCTCTAAGACCTATACTTTCCGAGATACGAGGTCGATGGGAGCGAATGGGGGACAAAAGGGGTACTTTAGGATTTATTCCCAACTCATCGGAACTCCCTCTATACGATCCCACCAAACATTTTCACCCTACGAGGTGGCATCTGGGAGAACAAACATGTCAATGAGTCAGTCAGTCAGTCAGTCAGTGGTAATCGAGCTTTATATAATATAACTAGAGGTTGCGTTGTGCGCGAGCTGCTCGCAGCTCGCGTGTTTTTCTTTTAGTCGAAGAGGTAATTAAAGAGGATATCGAGGTTGCGTTGTGCGCGAGCTACTCGCAGCTCGCGAGGGTAATGTGTTGTTTGATAGAAATCCCCCCTTCGTAACTCTGACAAAACCAAATCATATAAGGCTAAAACATGTATTTTAAGAAGGAACCTTAAAAATAAGTAAGTTGATTTAAGGATACTTCTACTTACAATTTTATAACTTACATAAACAATCAATAGTTTTGTATCATAATCAGCAAATTCGTGGATACTTACTTAATATTTATTAATTCTTTAATGATGCAATTAGGTATGTAAGAATGGCGAGACGGGTTAGTTTAATAAATCCCACCAGCTTTAACCATTCCAAAGTCTACTGTGCCCGTATTAGCAGTAGGCGGTTAGGGTGTTTCCCGTAGAGGCGTACAAGGTCAGTTAATATCTATAAATTAAACAATTGAGAAGTTGGTATATATACATATTTTATTATTTTCTACATTGGGTATACCTTATAATCATCATCATATCAGCAGCCACAGGAAGTAGACTGCTGAACATAATATGTCAAGTAAAAAAGTAATATGAACGTATTTTAATAATCCTTCTCATATATCTCTAGAGCAACCAATCTCATCTCTCTCAACAAACTAATGCTATTAAATTTGAATACTCATTGACAAATGAAATAGTTAATAGATTTGAATCAGTTGATAATTTTCATATTATCTTTGCTTGACTCGGCGTTCGCCACCATCCTCAATGAGCTGTAATGAGATGCCAGTCGCAGTCGTTCCAGTTGTTGTCTGTTCGAAAACAAAAAATATATGAGATGTGGTTTTTAATAAAATATTTAACGCGAGATACTTATATCAATATATAGGTTTTTAAATTTTCTTAATTTTTTTTCATCTATGTACACACCTCGCTGTATCAACTTATACACCGTACTTCTGGCAAATAAATTTCATTTCATTTCACCTTATATTCAATAAAGAACATGTAGAACTCAACAAAAATAGAAACATTTGGGATTTATGCGCATATTTTTGGAAATAATATTTAATAGTCACATTATCCACACAAACTGACGTGACGGCCCTCCTGAATACCATGATTTTACGAAGTTAGCGTCGCCTATCTGCTACTCAGTGCATACGCTTTATAAAAACATAACATAATATTATAAGTATGTTTCTATGTTTGTTTGTTCATCAAGGGTAGGTATATTAAAATATCGAAAAAATTGTCGTAAAGTGTAAACAGCATGCCTGCCTATTTAGATAGGAAAACATGGTTTGTCTTCCTGTTGCAATACTCAGGGGCAGGGTTCATATGTGAAACAAACTATATACTACTTGTAATTAGTCCATTGAAAAGTTACATTTGGGGTTACGTTTTTTAGAGGACGCAATTTTATTTTTTTGATGTATGGGGGGGTCAGTGTAAAGCTAAAACCAAGTTTGGGGGATCGCCACCCTTGTCCCCCGGCCGCCATCTTGAAAATAGGGGTTGAAATAGTTTTTACGATATATCTCTTAAACTATTAATTTGATAAAAAAATTTTGTTAACATTTTTTGTTGCAAATTAAATTCTCTACAACTTTGGTCCAGTAACTTTTTGTAGTAGAACTATAAATAAAAAAGTTATAAGCGAAAATGTTCAGAAATTCGAGAAAAAAATTATATTTTTTCGATATAACTTTTTTTTTATCATTTTACGAAAAAATTATCTCAGACCATTTTTGTAGACCGTTTTTTGATGAACAACTTTTATTCACAACATTTTTTCATTAAGTCAATAGCTAAGGTTTTACAGCGCTCCGAAGTGAGTACTATTTTTCAGTACTCTTAACTATACCTATATTATACGTGTGTACTAATAATGTGTCATCAGTTATTGTTGTTTTTTTTTATTGTGTTATTATAATTTTTTTTAATTACAAATTTTGCAATATTATTAATAATTAATTATTGACTCTTTTCCCCCCACCGACGACGCGTTTTTTTTACATGGTATCCCCAATAGGCATAATCCACGGTGATTTTCTAAATTAGAACTACTCCGTCCTCAGTCTTTTCGATGGACCAGGCTGCGGCTCAGCATCTGATCGGCTTTCTGAATTAAATATCACTGGGAGAACTGGAGAAGGAAGGGGTGTTAATGTCGGCGGTTCATCATCAAAGTCATTTTCATGTATTAATTCTGAGAGTTCCATTACGTTGCTGCAAGTCTCTCCAGAACAATGGAAGCACACTGCAGAACATTTCAGCCCTGCTTTTCGACATCCACACATCGCCAACTTCAACTAATCAATAATATTGTTATTAGCTATTCTTACAATAAGAGAGGTTAGGAATAATAATAATAATAATAGCAGGCAGCTGTTCTTTTGTTCCCTCATGGTCACTTGGGTATTTTCTACCTGAACAGTATATTCTCGGTAACGGCCATCAGATTTAAAATTATTTTAAAAATCAATAATTGTAATATCCTGTAATGGAGTGGAAAAGAGTCAATAATTAATTGTCAATAATACTGCAAAATTTGTAATTAAAAAAATTATAATAACAAAATAAAAAAATAAAAAATCAATAACTGATGACACACTATTAGTACACACGTATAATATAGGTATAGAGTACTCAAAAATAGTACTCACTTCGGAGCGCTGTAAAACCTTAGCTATTGACTTAATGAAAAAATGTTGTGAATAAAAGTTGTTTCTCAAAAAACGATCTACAAAAATGGTCTGATATAATTTTTTCGTAAAATGATAAAAAAAAGTTATATCGAAAAATATAAACTTTTTTCTCGAATTTCTGAACATTTTCGCTTATAACTTTTTTATTTATAGTTCTACGACAAAAAGTTACTGGACCAAAGTTGTAGAGAATTTAATTTGCAACAAAAAAAGGTTAACAAAATTTTTTTATCAAATAAACAGTTTAAGAGGTATATCGTAAAACCCATTTCAACCCCTATTTCAAGATCGCGGCCTTGGGACAAGGGTGGCGACCCCACAAACTTGGTTTTAGCTTTACACTGACCCCCCCTAAACATCAAAAAAATAAAATTGCGTCCTCTAAAAAACGCAAGGTAAGGCCTAAAAAATGTAACATTTCAATGGACTAAATAACTTTGTCACCATGTGAAAGCAACAAATGTATTGAGTAGTAGAGTTCCTTGTGAAAGGGCTCGCCCGGAAAGTACTACCATCATACCTATTTCTGCTGCCAAGCATCATTACTGTGTTTTGGTATGAAGATGATTGCTGGTGAAATTACTGGCATATGAGGCTTTACATCTGTATGTCTAAAGTTGATGGACGCAGGGTACTGCAACGTAGAGGTCTGTGACCTACGTTATAAGGCAGTTCTTTGTTAAATGTGATGGTTACCACTTAACATCAGGTGGGCCATAAGCTTGTTTCATTACCAGGTAGCATTAAAAAACCCTGATTTTTTTTATTACTTTAATGAAATTTGGTGTATATAGCATTTATGACTTGGATTTAAAAGTAAGCTACTTTTTAAAATCGACAGTGGAAGCTAGTTTATAAAATACATATTTTTATTACCTGGTTTCACTTCGGATGGTGTCTTAAATGATGCGCGTCGGTCGGTGTCCTTATCCAGTAGCCACTACTGGACTAAGTGGTAAGTAGGTGTTAGCATAGTAATATTGTTGTATTGTTTTGTAGTAATTTTGTGGTAGTATGCATGATTTGTTTTCAATGTTCCATCAGTATCAAAACAGTATTTCCTATCATTTTGGATTTCTTCTGCAATGCTCATTCTGTGTTTAAATGGACATTTCACTTCCACTATGGCATCATCTCCAACAATTCCGTCAGGTGATGCTACTAAAGCACCCGAGTTGTGAAGCCAAAACCCAGTCGGAGAGACTTTCTTCTGTGTTGCTTCCTCGAAGAGTTTTAAAGCCACCTCTTCATGAGTTATTCCTCACTGGATACTTTTAACACCATCCAGATTTAATGATGAAATAATGATGGAGGAAATCTGAAATAAACAGAATAACGTATTGGTAGTGTTCCTTGCGACTCAGCATAACAAATGCAAAACTTGTGCAAATATGTACCTGTTACGCTGCACAGCAGCAATCACAATCCCAAAATTGCTTGCAGTAATGCAGCCTAGCCTCATTTCATGCCACAGAGGATTACATCTTTAATAATAATAAATATTGCTGGACATTTCACACAGCGCTATCTAGGCCCAAATTAAGCAGAGCTTGTACTATGGGAACCAGATAACTGATAGAATACTTATAAACATTTAATATATAGAGAAACAGCCAGACCCGGAATAAATATCTGTAGATCATGCAAACATTTGTTCCGCAGCGGGGATCGAACCCGCTACCTCCTGCGTCTCAGGCGGCTATGCGCCCACTGCACCACGGAGGTCGTCAAATAGTGCCATGTGCTTTGCCCAATAGTGGCATGTGCAATGGCCAAAATCTCTTTGTGGGAAACCTTTATATTGTGCAGTAATGTCGTTTTTACAGCAAAATATAGTACTTACTGATATCGCTAGTCAATTTTTCATTATACAATTAAAAATATTACGGCTTACCTCTGTTGAGTACTTATTTTTCATTGATGCAAATATCTGTCCTCTCAGAATCCCCAAAGAACCATCATACATGACCGACCACTATCGTAACTCTTTTCACTTTCTTGAATCACTAACTTTCTTGAATACAGAAATTTCGTCCTTAAATTTCTCTATGATTGTACCCAAACTTACAACCGCAGACATTTTATTTATTATGAAAAAGCTAAAATTACAAAAATCGCTCGTCGTAACCTGTTTGTTTTTACCCAAACGTCAAAATCCGCCATCTTGTTATGTCACACTTCCACAGTCTGAGTCTCGCCCGCATTACAATGCAAGTTCACTCGGTATGATACAGTGTAAATAATACAGTAAGTCAACCAGCTAGCGTGACTGTGTACATATAGTCACGTATGTAGGTACTTATCCGTTGTATATAAAGTAAAGTAAAAAGTAAAGTCCGCACATTGGCATACAAGAAGTTGAGGCACGACTTAGTGGTTTGTAAATTCTGATAGGTGTGACATAGTTGGTAAGTATTCATGTCTTCATGAGATTGAGGGTTAGGCATATACTCATAATTCTTGGCTGAGCTCTTTAAGGTGTTTGATCAGGATACATTCGGACCTATTTCTCTCCAAGCACACTTTCAGAGGACGCACCTTGCCAGTGAAAAATTGCCGAAATATCATCTCGCATCGGTTTTATGTTAGTTTCTAATATGGATATGAGCGCGGTTATTACCTGGTGACATTCACAGTCGCATTCTCTTTAGACAAATCCGGTTGTAAGAACCGCTTGGACCTACTGTTTTTTCTGTATTCTGTGGCGAACGGCGAACACTCATTGTGTCGTTTACGCCAAGTTCGGGCAATATCGGACGGCACGCACAGGTGCGAGTATAGAAAAAAATGCAACTGTCTCTTTTACGTTCCTGATGATTGGAGACAAATCGTCGTAAATGAGTCACTCAAGTTATTGGAATATAAGCTTTTAGCTACTGATTTTAAGACTTTCTTTTGCGTGGTAGTAATTTGCGTAAATATTTTGTATGGGACAATTTTTTTTTTGTATGAAAGTCAATTTTTTTTTCATGGAACCGGATATAAAAAAATGTCCTCTGCAACATTAGTTTTTGCACCAACGCTGTAAGACTTATACTTTCCGAGATACGAGGTGGATGGGAGCGAATGGGGGACAAAAGGGGTACTTTAGGATTTATTCCCAACTCACCGGAACTCCCTCTATACGATCCCACCAAACATTTCCCCCCTACGAGGTGGCATCTGGGAGAACAATGATGTCAATCAGTCAGTGAGTCAGTGGTAATCGAGCTTTATATAATATAACTAGAGGTTGCGTTGTGCGCGAGCTGCTCGCAGCTCGCGTGTTTTTCTTTTAGTCGAAGAAGTAATTAAAGAGGATATCGAGCTGTTAAAAGCCATCAAAGAGGATATCCATGTGTAAGAAGCAGTCAAAGACGATATCGAAATGGAAGAAGCAATCAAATCAAAGAGGATTTCCAAGTGGAAGCAGCAATCAAAGATGATATCGAAGTGGAAGAAGCAATCAAAGAGGATATTGAAGTGAAAGAAGCAATCAAATAGGATATCGAAGTAGCAGAAACAATCAAAGAGGAAATTAAAGTTGAGGAAGAAATCAAAGAGGATACCAAGGTGGTAGAAGCATTCTAAGAGGATGACGAAGTAAAAAAAGCAATCAAAGACGATATCGAAGTGGAAGAAGCAATCCAATGGATATTGAAGATGAAGAAGGAATAAAAGAGGATATCGAAGCGGAACAAGCAAACGTAGAGGATATCAAAGTTAAAGAAGCAATCAAAGAGGATACCAATGTGGAAGAAGCAATCAAAGAGGATATCGAAGTGGAACAAGCAATCAAAGAGAAAAAAATTGGATGTTCCAAAATTATCATGATAATGGTTGTATAAAAAAAAATTGAACGTTGCAAAAAAGATCATGATGAACGTTGCATAAAAAAAATCTGGACGTTCCAAAATGATCATGATTGACGTTGCATAATATAAATGTATGTTGCAAAATGATAATGATCAAAAATTTGTACTAATATTTTGTCAAAGTTTGCTAGTGCTATCTCTTCCCGTTTAGAAGATACGAGCGATTAAAGTTTTGTAAGAAAAATCATAAATTTGTTGATTGGATATCGAAGTGGAAGAAACTATCAAAGAGAATGTTGAAGTGGAAGAAGCAATCAAATAGGATATCGAAGTGGCAGAAACAATCAAAGCGGAAATTGAAGTTGAGTAAGCAATCAAAGAGGATACCAAGGTGGTAGAAGCATTCTAAGAGGACGACGAAGTAAAAAAAGCAATCAAAGACGATATCGAAGTGGAAGAAGCAATCCAATGGATATTGAAGATGAAGAAGGAATAAAAGAGGATATCGAAGCGGAACAAGCAATCGTAGAGGATATCAAAGTTAAAGAAGCAATCAAAGAGGATACCAATGTGGAAGAAGCAATCAAAGAGGATATCGAAGTGGAACAAGCAATCAAAGAGAAAAAAATTGGATGTTCCAAAATGATCATGATAATAGTTGTATAAAAAAAATTTAACGTTGCAAAAAAGATCATGATGAACGTTGCATAAAAAAATCTGGACGTTCCAAAATGATCAGGATTGACGTTGCATTATATAAATGTATGTTGTAAAATGATAATGATAAAAAATTTGTACTAATATTTTGTCAAAGTTTGCTAGTGCTATCTCTTCCCGTTTAGAAGATACGAGCGATTAAAGTTTTGTAAGAAAAATCATAAATTTGTTGATTGGATATCGAAGTGGAAGAAACTATCAAAGAGAATGTTGAAGTGGAAGAAGCAATCAAATAGGATATCGAAGTGGCAGAAACAATCAAAGCGGAAATTGAAGTTGAGTAAGCAATCAAAGAGGATACCAAGGTGGTAGAAGCATTCAAAGAAGATGACGAAGTGAAAAAGCAATCAAAGACGATATCGAAATGGAAGAAGCAGTCAAAGACGATATCGAAGTGGGAGAAGCAATCAAAGAGGATATCGAAGTTAAAGAAGCAGTCAAAGATGATGTCGAAGTGGAAAAAACATTCAAAGAAGATGACGAAGTGAGAGAAGCATTCAAAAAGGATGTCAAGGATGACAATAAAAAAACAGTTCCACCAAAAATTTATACCAATATTTTGTACAAGTTTGCTAGGGCTATCTCTTCCCGTTTAGAAGATACGAGCGATTGAAGTTTTGTATGAAAGACCACAATTTTGTAGAGAGCATAATGAAGTAACTGAAGCAATTAAAGAGGATATGAAAGTAGAAGAAGCATTTTAAAGGGATAACGAAGTGGAACATGCAAAAATAGAAGATGTCGAGGCGGAAGAAACAATCAAAGAGGATATCGAAGTGGAAGAAGCAATCAAAGAGGGTATCGAAGTGGAAAAAGCAATCAAAGAGGGTATCGAAGTGGAAGAAGCCATCACAGAGGATATCGAAGTGAAAATGCTATCAAAGACGATATCGAAGATGAAGACGCAATCAAAGAGAATAATGCAGTGCAAGAAGCAATCAAAAGGAAATCGAAGATGATATCGAAGTGGAAGGAGTAAACAAAGAGGATATTGAAGTGGGAGAAGCAATCAAATAGGATATCGAAGTAGCAAAAACAATCAAAGAGGAAATTGAAGTTGACTAAGGAATCAAAGAGGATACCGAGTTGGTAGAAGTATTCAAAGAGGATGACGAAGTGAAAAAAGCAATCAAAGACGATATCGAAGTGAAAGAAATAGTCAAAGACGATATCAAAATGGAACAAGCAATCAAAGCGGATATCGAAGTGGAAGAAGCAATCAAAGAGGATGTCAAAGTGGAAGAAGCCATCACAGGATATCGAAGTAAAAATGCAATCAAAAACGATATCGAATATGAAGACGCAATCAAAGAAAATATTGCAGTGCAAGAAGCAATCAAACGGAAATCAAAGAGGAAGGAGCCCTTACAGAGGATACCGAAGTGAAAATGCCATCAAAGAGGATATCAAAGATGAAGAAGCAATCCAATGGATATTGAAGATGAAGAAGGAATAAAAGAGGATATCGAAGTGGAACAAGCAATCGTAGAGGATATCAAAGTTAAAGAAGCAATCAAATAGGATATCAATGTGGAAGAAGCAATCAAAGAGGATATCGAAGTGGAACAAGCAATCAAAGAGAAAAAAATTGGATGTTCCAAAATGATCATGATAATAGTTGTATAAAAAAAAATGAACGTTGCAAAAAAGATCATGATGAACGTTGCATAAAAAAAATCTGGACTTTCCAAAATGATCAGGATTGACGTTGCATAATATAAATGTATTTTGTAAAATGATAATGATCAAAAATTTGTACTAATATTTTGTCAAAGTTTGCTAGTGCTATCTCTTCCCGTTTAGAAGATACGAGCGATTAAAGTTTTGTAAGAAAAATCATAAATTTGTTGATTGGATATCGAAGTGGAAGAAACTATCAAAGAGAATGTTGAAGTGGGAGAAGCAATCAAATAGGATATCGAAGTGGCAGAAACAATCAAAGAGGAAATTGAAGTTGAGTAAGCAATTAAAGAGGATACCAAGGTGGTAGAAGCATTCAAAGAAGATGACGAAGTGAAAAAGCAATCAAAGACGATATCGAAATGGAAGAAGCAGTCAAAGACGATATCGAAGTGGGAGAAGCAATCAAAGAGGATATCGAAGTTAAAGAAGCAGTCAGAGATGATGTCGAAGTGGAAAAAACATTCAAAGAAGATGACGAAGTGAGAGAAGCATTCAAAAAGGATGTCAAGGATGACAATAAAAAAACAGTTCCACCAAAAGTTTATACCAATACTTTGTACAAGTTTGCTAGGGCTATCTCTTCCCGCTTAGAAGATATGAGCGATTGTAGTTTTGTATGAAACACCACAATTTTGTAGAGCGCATAATGAAGTAACTGAAGCAATTAAAGAGGATATGAAGTAGAAGAAGCATTTTAAAAGGATAACGAAGTGGAACATGCAAAAATAGAAGATGTGGAGGCGGAAGAAACAATAAAAGAGGATGACGAAGTGTAACAAGCAATCAAAGAGAATATTCGAATAGTGGATGTCGCATAATAAAAAAAAATTGACGTTCCAAAATGATCATAGTGGATGAGGCATAAATAAAAAAAAATTGATGTTCCAAAATGATCACAGTGGATGTTGCATAATAAAAAAAAATTGACGTTCCAAAAGTGATCATTGTGGATGTTGCATAATAATAAAAAAATGACGTTCCAAAATGATCATGTGGATGAGGCATAATTTAAAAAAAATGATGTTCCAAAATGATCACAGTGGATGATGCATAATACAAAAAAAATAACAATAATTGACGTTCCAAAGTGATCATTGTGGATGAGGCATAATTAAAAAAAATGATGTTCCAAAATGATCACAGTGGATGTTGCATAATAAAAAATAATTGACGTTCCAAAGTGATCATTGTGGATGAGGCGTAATTAAAAAAATGATGTACCAAAATGATCACAGTGGATGTTGCATAATAAAAAAAATAATAATTGACGTTCCAAAGTGATCATTGTGGATGAGGCATAATTGAAAAAAAAATGATGTTACAAAATGATCACAGTGGATGATGCATAATAAAAAAAAATAATAATTGACGTTCCAAAGTGATCATTGTGGATGAGGCATAATTAAAAAAATGATGTACCAAAATGATCACAGTGGATGTTGCATAATAAAAAAAATAATAATAATTGACGTTCCAAAGTGATCATTGTGGATGAGGCATAATTAAAAAAAATGATGTACCAAAATATCACAGTGGATGTTGCATAATAAAAAAAAAAAAAAAAAATTGACGTTCCAAAGTGATCATTGTGGATAAGGCATAATTAAAAAAAAATTGGTGTTCCAAAATAATCACAAAGGATTTTGCATAATAAAAAAAAAATTGACGTTCCAAAAGTGATCATTGTGGATGAGGCATAATTAAAAAAAAAATTGTTGTTCCAAAATAAACATGATGAACGTTGCATACTAAAAAAAAAAAAATTGGATGTTCCAAAATGATGATGATGACCTTTGCAAAAACTATGAAAGTTGTCTCATGCCCCTCCACCACCATTATATAGAATCAAGCAAATTTACAGTAATTTTATAGTACACACAAGCCATGGGCTCCCTACAAAAACAGTATGAAAATTACGGCAAACGAAATATACGGTTTACGGTATTCATACAGAAATATTTTGTATGGGACAATTTTTTTTTGTATGAAAGACAATTTTTTTTTAATGAAACCGGATATAAAAAAATGTCCTCTGCAACATTAGTTTTTGCACCAACGCTGTAAGACCTATACTTTCCGAGATACGAGGTGGATGGGAGCGAATGGGGGACAAAAGGGGGACTTTAGGATTTATTCCCAACTCATCGGAACTCACTCTATACGATTCCACCAAACATTTTCACCCTACGAGGTGGCATCTGGGAGAACAAACATGTCAATGAGTCAGTCAGTCAGTGAGTGGTAATCGAGCTTTATATAATATAACTAGAGGTTGCGTTGTGCGCGAGCTGCTCGCAGCTCGCGTGTTTTTCTTTTAGTCGAAGAAGTAATTAAAGAGGATATCGAGCTGTTAAAAGCCATCAAAGAGGATATCCATGTGTAAGAAGCAGTCAAAGACGATATCGAAATGGAAGAAGCAATCAAATCAAAGAGGATTTCCAAGTGGAAGCAGCAATCAAAGATGATATCGAAGTGGAAGAAGCAATCAAAGAGGATATTGAAGTGAAAGAAGCAATCAAATAGGATATCGAAGTAGCAGAAACAATCAAAGAGGAAATTAAAGTTGAGGAAGAAATCAAAGAGGATACCAAGGTGGTAGAAGCATTCTAAGAGGATGACGAAGTAAAAAAAGCAATCAAAGACGATATCGAAGTGGAAGAAGCAATCCAATGGATATTGAAGATGAAGAAGGAGTAAAAGAGGATATCGAAGCGGAACAAGCAATCGTAGAGTATATCAAAGTTAAAGAAGCAATCAAAGAGGATACCAATGTGGAAGAAGCAATCAAAGAGGATATCGAAGTGGAACAAGCAATCAAAGAGAAAAAAATTGGATATTCCAAATTGATCATGATAATGGTTGTATAAAAAAAAATTGAACGTTGCAAAAAAGATCATGAGGAACGTTGCATAAAAAAAAATCTGGACGTTCCAAAATGATCATGATTGACGTTGCATAATATAAATGTATGTTGCAAAATTATAATGATCAAAAATTTGTACTAATATTTTGTCAAAGTTTGCTAGTGCTATCTCTTCCCGTTTAGAAGATACGAGCGATTAAAGTTTTGTAAGAAAAATCATAAATTTGTTGATTGGATATCGAAGTGGAAGAAACTATCAAAGAGAATGTTGAAGTGGAAGAAGCAATCAAATAGGATATCGAAGTGGCAGAAACAATCAAAGAGGAAATTGAAGTTGAGTAAGCAATCAAAGAGGATACCGAGGCGGTAGAAGCATTCAAAGAAGATGACGAAGTGAAAAAAGCAATCAAAGACGATATCGAAATGGAAGAAGCAGTCAAAGACGATATCGAAGAGGGAGAAACAATCAAAGAGGAAATTGAAGTAGAGTAAGCAATCAAAGAGGATACCGAGGTGGTAGAAGCATTCAAAGAAGATGACGAAGTGAAAAAAGCAATCAAAGACGATATCGAAATGGAAGAAGCAGTCAAAGACGATATCGAAGTGGGAGAAGCAATCAAAGAGGATATCGAAGTTAAGGAAGCAGTCAAAGATGATGTCGAAGTGGAAAAAACATTCAAAGAAGATGACGAAGTGAGAGAAGCATTCAAAAAGGATGTCAAGGATGACAATAAAAAAACAGTTGCACCAAAAATTTATACCAATATTTTGTACAAGTTTGCTAGGGCTATCTCTTCCCGTTTAGAAGATACGAGCGATTGAAGTTTTGTATGAAAGACCACAATTTTGTAGAGAGCATAATGAAGTAACTGAAGCAATTAAAGAGGATATGAAAGTAGAAGAAGCATTTTAAAGGGATAACGAAGTGGAACATGCAAAAATAGAAGATGTCGAGGCGGAAGAAACAATCAAAGAGGATATCGAAGTGGAAGAAGCAATCAAAGAGGGTATCGAAGTGGAAGAAGCTATCACAGAGGATATCAAAGTGAAAATGCTATCAAAAACGATATCGAAGATGAAGACGCAATCAAAGAGAATATTGCAGTGCAAGAAGCAATCAAAAGGAAATCGAAGATGATATCGAATTGGTAGAAGCAATAAAAGAGGATATCAAAGTGGAAGAAGCAATCAAAGAGGATATCGAGCTGTTTAAAGTTATCGAAGAGGATATCCATGTGTAAGAAGCAGTCAAAGACGATCGAAATGGAAGAAGCAATCAAATCAAAGCGCATATCCAAGTGGAAGCAGCAATCAAAGATGATATCGAAGTGGAAGAAGCAATCAAAGAGGATATTGAAGTGAAAGAAGCAATCAAATAGGATATCGAAGTAGCAGAAACAATTAAAGAGGAAATTGAAATTGAGTAAAAGACGTCGAGGACAAGGATAAAAAAAAAGGTTTCACCAAAAACTTATACTAATATTTTGTAAAAGTTTCCTCGAGCTATCTCTTCCCGTTTAAAAGATACGAGCGATTTAAGTTTTGTATGAAAACCCATAATTCTGTGGAGTGGAAATTGAAGTAAAAGAAGCAATTGAAAAAGACATATAAGTAGAAAAAGACATTAAAAAGGATATCAAAGTGGAAGAAGCAAAAATAGAGGATATCGAGGTGAAAGAAGCATTTAAAGTGGAAGACGAAGTAAGAGAAGCATTCAAAACGGATGTCAAGGGCAATGATGGTATTAGAAAAACTATTCCACCAAAAATTTGTACCAATATTTTGTAAAAGTTTGCTAGGCGTAACTCTTCCCGTTTAGAAGATACGAGCGATTTAAGATTTGTTTTAAAACCCATAATTTTGCAGAGTGGAAATTGTAGTAAAAGAAGCAATTAAGAAAATATATAAGTAGAAAAAGCAATTAAAAAGGATATCAAAGTGGAAGAAGCAAAAATAGAGGATATCGAGGTGAAAGAAGCATTCAAAAAGGATGTCAAGATCAATAATGGTAATAAAAAAAAATATTCGACCAAAAATTTGTACCAATATTTTGTAAAAGTTTGCTAGGCGTAACTGTTCCCGTTTAGAAGATACGAGTGATTTAAGATTTGTGTCAAAACACATAATTTTGTAGAGCGGAAATTGAAGTAAAAGAAGCAATTGAAGAAAATATATAAGTAGAAAAAGCAATTAAAAAGGATATCAAAGTGGAATAAGCAAAAATAGAGGATATCGAGGTGAAAGAAGCATTCAAAGCGGAAGACGAAGTAAGAGAAGCATTCAAAAAGGATCTCAAGGGCAATGATGGTATTAAAAAAACTATTCCACCAAAAATTAGTACCAATATTTTGTAAAAGTTTGCTGGGGGTAACTTTTCCCGTTTAGAAGATACGAGCGATTTAAGATTTGTATTTAAACCCATAATTTTGTAGAGTCGATATTGAAGTAAGAGAAGTAATTGAAGAAAATATAAAAATAGAAAAAACAATTCAAAAGTATATTGAAGTAAAAATGCCACCAAAGAGGATTTCGAAGTTATAGAAACAATTAAAGAGGATATCAATGTGGAAGAAACATTCGAAAACGAAAAGGAAGTGAGAGAAGAATTCAAAATTATGGCAAGGGTGACCGTAAAATAACGATTCCACCAAAAATTTGTGCTACAAAAAAAAATTGATTTTCCAAAATGATCACAGTGGATGTTGCATAATAAAAAAAAATTGACGTTCCAAAATGATCATGTGGATGAGGCGTAATTTAAAAAAATGATGTTCCAAAATGATCACAGTGGATAATAAAAAAATAATAAAAAAAAAAAAATTGACGTTCCAAAGTGATCATTGTGGATGAGGCGTAATTAAAAAAATGATGTACCAAAATGATCACAGTGGATGTTGCATAAAAAAAAAATTGACGTTCCAAAGTGATCATTGTGGATGAGGCATATTTAAAAAAAATTATGTACCAAAATGATCACAGTGGATGTTGCATAATAAAAAAAATAATTGACGTTCCAAAGTGATCATTGTGGATGAGGCATAATTAAAAAAACTGATGTACCAAAATGATCACAGTGGATGTTGCATAATAAAAAAAAATTGACGTTCCAAAATGATCATTGTGGGTGAGGCATAATTTAAAAAAATTTATTTTCCAAAATGATCACAAAAGATTTTGCATAGTAAAAAAAAAAAAATTGACGTTCCAAAATGATCATTGTGGATGAGGCATAATTAAAAAAAATGATGTTCCAAAATGATCACAGTGGATGATGCATAATAAAAAAATAAAAAATAATTGACGTTCCAAAGTGATCATTGTGGATGAGGCGTAATTAAAAAAATTATGTACAAAAATGATCACAGTGGATGTTGCATAAAAAAAAATTGACGTTCCAAAGTGATCATTGTGGATGAGGCATAATTAAAAAAAATGATGTACCAAAATATCACAGTGGATGTTGCATAATAAAAAAAAAATTGACGTTCCAAAGTGATCATAGTGAATGAGGCATAATTGAAAAAAAAATGATGTTCCAAAATGATCACAGTGGATGATGCATAATAAAAAAAATAATTGACGTTCCAAAGTGATCATTGTGGATGAGGCATAATTAAAAAAATGTGGATGTTCCAAAATAAACATGAAGAACGTAGCATACTAAAAAAAAAAAAAAAAAATTGGATGTTCCAAAATGATGATGATGACCTTTGCAAAAACTATGAAAGTTATCTCATGTCCCTCCACCACCATTATATAGAATCAAGCAAATTTACAGTAATTTTATAGTACACACAAGCCGTGGGCTCCCTACAAAAACAGTATGAAAATTACGGCAAACGAAATATACGGTTTACGGTATTCATACAGAAATATTTTGTATGGGACAATTTTTTTTTTGTATGAAAGTCAATTTTTTTTTCATGGAACCGGATATACAAAAATGTCCTCTGCAACATTAGTTTTTGCACCAACGCTGTAAGACTTATACTTTCCGAGATACGAGGTGGATGGGAGCGAATGGGGGACAAAAGGGGTACTTTAGGATTTATTCCCAACTCACCGGAACTACCTCTATACGATCCCACCAAACATTTCCCCCCTAGAAGGTGGCATCTGGGAGAACAATGATGTCAATCAGTCAGTGAGTCAGTGGTAATCGAGCTTTATATAATATAATTATTATGATATTATTAATTTAAATCTAATTTTATATCTTTCTTTAATAATGTACATAGATACGTAGTAGATAGGTACATATATGATTTTATTGTGTTTTAAATTGGTAAATAAGAATAAATTAACTTATTTTTTTAGACGTTTTGTAGTTGTTATCATATAATGAAATGTATTGTTAGCTAGAACTACGTGCATGCCATCTTAGTTTTTATTTGAAATCCGATGAAATCACTCACTCGGCTTAAAATATTAATGCATGCAGTCTATCATGTCTAATTATAGTAGCACTAAGTTCTACTATTTGTAAATGTAACCGCTAAATATTGACAGTTATTGACTATGTTGATAATTGATACACATAAAAAAAAATGAAAAATTTACTTAAATTTAATTATTTAAATTAAATGGTTTGTAACCTAGGTTTTGTAATCTGAAGTCCATGATTCAGAATTATGATAGGACAACAATGACAGCTAATATAACAATAATAGCTGTTAGAAAATGTTTGTAGAAGACTAGTTCTAACTTTTGGAGTTATTCACATTTACTTCTTGTAATTTTTTTATTTTTCCTACTAAATGTATATAAAATCTTATACATTACGATCTCAACTTTACCAAAGGTTGAAAAATCGTAATTATATTAACTAAAGAGACTTTAATTGAAAAACATCTATTCTAAGTCTGATTTCTGTTTGGGTTTATTCCTGAATATGACCTGAATATCGGAGCCAACCCCTACTCCACAGGTTACATAACAGTTAGTAGCTGAATCGCTAATGAGCAAACACTAATTTCCTTTAAGTCTCGATTAGCCGCACCGCAGCTTATCTTAAACCGCCTGTTTTCCTCGTTTTTTTGCTTTCTCACCGAATAAAACCAAAGTAGAATGGCCGTTAAAAGTAAGTTGAGTTCATAATCGTTATTAAATATAGGCGCTTACTTTTATTACGGATTAGCTAACGCCCGCGACTTCGTTCGCGTTACACTTCTAAATGTGTAGGTAACCTAGAAATTAAGCTATATCCGGTGTTGCAACTTGATTTGACACCCCATTTTTATCCCATGGGAACTGATTTATGGGATAAAAAGTAGCTTATGTGGTAATCCAGGTCTACGTATATATCAAATTTCATCGTAATCGGTTCCACCGTTACGAGGTGATTGAGTAACAAACAAACAAATAAACAAACATACAAACTTTCACATTCATAATATTAGAATTCTGTTTCTGAAAATCCTATCTTATCGGATGCCTACGTCATACAAAGAATACACCCTCCAAGTTTCATGTCTCTACGATCAGCGGTTTAGGCTGTGCGTTGATCCGTCAATCAGTCATTCAGTACAAAGCATTTTATATGTATAGATAATAATAAATAATAAATAAATATGGCTGGGCATTTCACACAGCGCTAACTAGCCCCAAACTAAGCAGAGCTTGTACTATGGGAACCAGATAACTGATAGAATACTTACATACTTTTTTTTTGTAAATACATACTTATAATATGTAGAAAAACACCCAGACACGGAACAAATATCTGTAGATCGCTATACGCCCGTCGTCATAGATAAGTTATAAGTAAAATAGAAAAAGAGAACGATTCAAACGCAAAGTGACAAATGAACGTAGGTGCAGCCTACGAGTATGAGCAAGCACACATACTGTTGATATTAAAATAGGATCACCATCATTACACATCAGCCACGGGGCATTCACTGTTAAACACAGGCATCCCCCATAGATTTCCATAGCAACTTGTTAGTTGTGTTTATTTTTATAATTTACAAACTGCTACCCGCATCTTTGCTCGCTTCATTTATCAATAAAAAGTAGCTTATGTAGGGCATTATCTATTTGTATATAACAAAATTTCATAGAAATCCTAATTTCATAAAAGTTTAGTGATAAAATAAAATATCAATTTGCATAAACAAGTGTACAATAAGGTCTTAAAAACTAGGTAATGGCAGTTTATACTTGTTTACCCTACGAGCATCGCAAACTAATGATTACACAGAGTTACTTTCGAATTTTTATAATTCATTAGTATGGATTGATACTAGGTAGGTATATAAAAGTGAGTAGGCCCGCATTATCTTGATCCGCCTTTACGGCCTATCTGCGAAAGCCAGGTAGTAATTAACCGCGCCTTCAATTTATGGCGGGAAAATTATCTTTGTTGACCCACGCGCCTCAGCGAAGGTGCTTAATTTTTTTCTCATCACTTTGTAAGCTTTTTTCATGCTCTCTCTGCATTAATTTGGTAGGTATTTGCAAGGAAATTGCTTTATATGGTTGTAATTACCTTCGCTCATCTTTTTTCTAGTATTTTTGTGAGGGTCTCATTTTCCTCGCAAAGTTTGACTTTTTTGTGAGTGCTATTTTTATTTTATATGATACTAGCTTATATGCCAGCGGCTTCGCACGCGTGGTTTGTAAATAAAATCAATACTTTCCTTCTGCGTAGTCCGGTAAAAAGTAGCCTATGTCTCCATCCCGGTCATAAACTATTCATATACTAGATTTCATCAAAATCGGTCAACCCGTATAATCGTGAAAATGTAACAGACAGTCAAAGAGACTGAGCTATTTTCGAATTTATAATATTATGGATTCGTTGTATTGTGATATGACTTTACTGTAAGACTGAGTCAATTTTAAACCTTATTTATTTTACCGAAGCGTATATTTTTGAGCGTAGAGAGCTTATATGTAAAATAAACTATCCCCGTACGCTACATATTTTTAAAAGTTCGCATGGAGTATAAAATTGGGTGGACGTGAATCCAGTGTGAAATAAACTACTAAATCTGAGAGCATTTTACGATACAAATTGTTCATGTTTTTTTAGCCGATGTAAATGGTACGTACCTATACCTACTATTTTTAGGAAACCGAAGCGAAATAGAAAGATGCATTTTTTTATCAATTACAGTTTTGGTTTTGGTTTTATACAACCAAAGTGGTAACCAACGCCTATAACAGAGAATTGCCTCGTAGGTCTCACAGGTTAGAAACGTGCCGAAAGATGCCCAGCGTTCATCAACTTGAGGCATACAGGTGTAAAACCTCATGTGCCTGTAATTTCATCAGCAACCATACTCTTCGAAACACAGCAATGCTGCTTGGCTTTAGAAATAGGTATTGGCACATAAGACTTTTCACTTGTATGTCGCATGGTACGGAGGCAGTCAAAGTCAAATATTTTTATTCATTAAAATCACAAGGATCACTTTGAAACGTTAATTTTACGGTCTGTTCCTTCGTGACCAAGCCAGAAAAGAAAGGCAAGAAACAAGGCTGGTTGTTTTTTTAATGATCCTTTTAAAATACATAATAATACAGAAAATAAATTACGTCTAAATTGTAACATTTTGAACGAGTTGGAGCAATTTCAATTCCAAGCTTCTCTATCATCTAAATAATCCAATATTTTATAGTAGGCTTTTTTATAAACATTTTGTTTAATTACGTTTTTCAATTTGTTAGTTGTCTTGTTTTGTACATTTCTTGGGAGTTTGTTATAAAAGTTCAATGTAGACCACGTAACGTGTGAGGTACCTAATACAACTATAATAGGTAGGAGTAGATGCTCAAAATCAGACCAAGGGCACAAATAGACAAACGGTTTAAAAAGTCTTTAACCCTATAACAATCCAGCCAGATCATCTAAGTCCATTTATAATTTCTAAATTAAAGTTATTTATTATTATCTGTCCCTGCGTTAAAGTTGAAACTGCTTGATAATTGTATCATCCCATTTTTAATCTAATCTTTTTTGCCACCGGGATTCAAAAACGAGCACGAGCAAACAGACAATTTTCCAAAACACTTTCACCGGTTCCACTGCTCTGTTTACTACATAAACAAGGTGACCGTCCTATTCGCATCTGCGGCGCGGAGAGCCACTATTGGTGCACTAATGCAGCGTGCATTTTTAATTCGCGTCAAGTCTCCCCGGGGTAAGTGCATGCTGGCTCGTTACGGTCGAGTAGCATGTCACGGAAATAGAAGTTGGCATTTCGATTTTGGAGGGTTCGATGTACGGCGGCTAATGTGGTCACTTGTAAGGTTTGAAATGTGATACAGTGGGTAGTGGAGCTTGTGAGCTTTCAATATTTTAATCGGGTGGTGCAGTACGAAGAAATATAGACGTATAGACAACAATGTAGTTACAGCCTGTTACCGAAACCCTGCGTGTTTTATTTTGAACACTAATGGATCCCAGATACGTCAACGACTTCCTTGCGCAAGCCTAGTGGTACTGTGTGGTACTCGGGAACCTTTCTACACCAACGACCGTCAGTTCTTTGAGCTACATGCCCCGCCCACTGCCAGCTCAGCTTGCTAATCCTCGATTTAGAGACCTAAGGACAGAAATTTCTCTTAAAGCTCAAGGTGCTTGACCATGTGGTCTTGTCTCCTAGGTGACAGGATGGATTCCCTGTTAATGGCAAACGGTGCGATGATAGAAGAAAGCTTCAGGCATCATATTGGACAGTTCCTCAGAACTCATTATACAAGTAGCCGAACACACACAAAGAGGGGAAAATTACTCTCTTGTTACTTATCATATACCTAAACAGTGCAGGACAAGTCAGGCCAAAATACGGTACAAAAGCCTCGGGGCACTAGTCTTACTCGTGCGTTTATTTTTGGCTAAAGGGAAAACAAGGGGGCATTAATAGTCCCACATGGTAACGTCACTAATTGCAAACATTTCTCCCATAAATTCTGACTATTCCGTGCTGAAATATCGTGGCGATAAAAATATACTCTATACAGGATGTTACGATATATTATTATGTATTTGAAACGGAATAATTGTACCCATGAAACTGAACAACTTCATTTAAAAATATAGAGACACACAGTTCATTGGAAAAAAACTTTGTAAAAGTTCTTTAAATCATCTGTTTCTTGGATCGGGTTTAACTAAACGTAAAACTTATTAGCTCTCTGAAGTGAAACCCTAAGTCAGGGGTTTTCACCTGACAAATTTTTAAAGGAGGTACCAGCTGATATCTAAAAAGTGTTTCTTCAATAAAACCCTAGAATTTTGAAAAGTCTAAGAACAAACATTGTTCGTTTTAATAGAACAATGACTCCGTTTCAAGTAAACATAATTCAAAGCACCCTGGAGATAAAGCTTTAGTTTTATTATCGTTTCAATAAATAAAATGAAATAATAACAATATTTTGACATGACACAGAAAAGGAAAAGGGAATGTTGATAGTAGACACTCTTGGCTAAAAAGTACGTAGGTAGGTAATATTTCCTACCTACGAGTAAAACGCTGGTTCATTAAAAGACACACCAAACCACATCGAATAAAAGTTACTACAGCTCTTGCAATACGTTGAAAATACTGATCAGTTCCGAAGTTTTAATTAAAAAAGTTAGGAAAAGTTTTTTGTATGTTCAGCTTGGTAGTAGCAGAACATCCAAAAAACTGAACCGTCATTATGGATTATCCAACCTTGGATAATAGAAACATGTCATGGGTGTTTGGTGAATAATATTGGTTTTCGTTAATTGGTCTGAAAAAATAAAGTTATAGTTGAATGTTGAAATAAATTAAAGTTCCAATAATTTCAACTACGACACATGCATAATTTTTTATTTTTTATAAATTTTATTTTTTTTCTCTAACCTATCTCGTCCCACTGCTGGGCAAAGGTCTCCCCCAAGTCCCTTGAAGCGTCCCTATCCGTCACTATCTCCCACCATCCTCTTTGGAAGGTGTTGAAATCGTCCCAGCAACGCTGTCTCGGCCAACCCCCCGACGTCGCCCTCTGTCTTCAGGCGTTCATGGTGTCACAATATGGACCCATTTCTTGGAGTGCATTCGGGCAACGTGGCCCGCCCAGTCCAGCCGATCTCCTCCCTGCATCTGCAATGCCGGTAAGTGAGCGCAGCATGGTGTTACGCACTCGGTCGACACGTTTAAGGCCGAGAATGCTGCGCTCCATTTCCCTTTGACAAATTTTGAGCTTCGACTTCTGAGCTTCAGTCAGAGACCATGTCTGCGCACCGTAAGTTAGGATGGGCAGGATACACAATGTGATGAGTTGGCGCTTAAGTGACAGAGGAAGGTCACCCTTCATGTGCTCCTTCATGGACCTGTAGCTCTTCCAGGCATTGTCGATACGACGATCGATTTCATTATCTTGCCTGTTTCCGACGCTAGCTAACTGGCCCAAGTAAATATACTCATCGACATACTGTATTACCTGTCCATCTACCTCGACCTTACGTTTCGTGCTGTTTGACATGATCTTCGTATTCGACTGGTTCATTCGAAGCCCAACCTCTAGACTTGCAGCGCTCAGATCTTGGAGGATTTGTTGCATAAATTTCACATCGCTTAAAAATATCTAGAATTACAACATAAGAGTTAAGTTAACAGTCGTATAAACATAAGTGTAGTACGTAGGTATATGGTTTTTACTATATTTTTGATAAGATTTGTTTATAGTATCCACCTGTTATGCGATTTATATGTTCTATTTTCTGGTTTTTGGTGTATAGAAAGCTGCTATGAATATTTTCCATTTCACACAAGTTTTTAAAAGCCAAACAGCACAATATCACTTGCCAACTCACTGACAAACCTATTAACAGTGTTTAGATACACCATGCAGTGTCAACTCGACAAGGTAGCCATGCAGTTGAAATGTCAACACCACAGACCACAGATTGAAATAGACTTCGCAATTTGCTCTATTACGTACCCCTTGAAACGCTTGCCTGGATATCAGATTAACCTTAGGACTCCTAGCTGACTTGGACTTGTACCTTAGAATTTGAAAATCTATTGTGTCTTGGGTTCTGAAAGAATATGTTACGTTCCGCGCGGTCAATACTTGATTTGCTACTGTCAACTACTTCCATGCTTTGGTGATAACGTTATATTTTAGCTCCGGATGCATGAACACGTCGATCTGGCTCTAGCAGTTATTAAGCCATGTCAGCGGCCTTAGGGCAACCTTTTTTTTATTCTAATTTATCATAAGGATACATGTTGGTCCTATCGTATGTACATATTAATTAAATTAAAAGGTATAAACGTCAAATTCCCCAATTCTCGTCAAGGCTTAGTGATCAAGAACTGGCCATAGACTCCATAATCTTCAGCTCGTTGGACATTACAGAACTCACAAATCATAGTAAATATTCCGTTTTCAGTGAAAATAGTAAATAAAATCTAAAAAAATTATCTATCTAGGCAATCTAAACTTTTTTGAGGGTTTCATAGCCAAATCGTGAAAAATTAAACTCTTGTCAGAGTAAAATGGCTGTAACATACGGACGGACAGACAAAATTATACAGGTTCCGCTTTTCAATTTGACTAAGGAGCCCTAAACAGTAGAATATTAAACAGCACAATATTCAGCTATTGGATAATCAATTTCTACTTTTTTCATTAATTTATATTCTAAAAAATGTTAATATTCACATTTTCTTGCAAACTATTTCTTGTTAGTATTTTTTCATGTAAATATTTAATTTAAATATATATATAGGTAAGTAAGTATATTAAAGTTAACAGGCGAGCTACTCGTACTTTGCCGCGTCTTTATAAGTTTAGTATTACATAATGTAGATTCAATTTGGTTTAAGTCCAGCACTGTGTTAATTAGTTTATAATATACGGTAATGTAACTGTGAATCTAAGTATTAATAAATAAATAAATTATTTCCTAGAAGATACTCTCAGATACAGTTGTATTTAACAACCAATATTCAATTTTTTATCCCTTTCGAGACTAGCAATATTCAAGTTGTCGCTGAATACTCAAGTTAAAACTCACTAAACCCAACCCTCTTTATTTAAATGTAACTCACATCTCTAACTTTTGTTATTATCTAGAAGAATAGAATACCTAGAAAACATTTAATTTTACACGATATACAAAAAACATGTAACAATAAAATTAATACATATTTAAACGCCTTTTCGGTTGTGGCGGTCCGACTCTGGAATGACTTGCCATTAAACATTAAAAAGGCTGAACAAAAGAGTTGTTTATGATATTGCTGCATCAGCGCTTCCTTGAGAAGTTGAAAATAATTTAGCCACCGATACCATCATTGCGTTTGACTTAGGTTTGCAATGTAATTTCTATTTAATATTTTTTTAACATAAAGGTTTGTATGTTACTTTCCATGATACAAGGGGGTCCTGCACCAACAACTTGCTGGATGACAAAGGTGTTAAGCATACTAACCGAGATAAGTTAATAGAAATATGTACTAAGTTTTACAATAAACTCTACTCTGATCCGACTAAGAACATCCTAGATCCGGAATATGCTCGTCCTGATACCATCCTCTACATCACTGGTCTTGAAGTTCATAAATCTCTTAAAAGCTTGAAATACAACAGGAGTCCTGGAGATGATGGTATTACGACTGAAGCATTAAAAATAGGTTCACCCACCCTCTTACCCCATATTACTAACCTATTTAACAAAATACTCTTAACAGGTAAACTTCCCTCCCAAATGTGCCACTCAAACATCATTCTCCTGCATAAAAAGGGATCAAAATCGGACATCAGTAACTATAGGCCGATAAGTCAGGTTTCCCACTTGTATAAAGCATTTATCAAGATTATTTTGGCTCGAATAGAACAAACGCTCGATAAACATCAGCCACCAGAGCAAGCAGGATTCCGGCCAAACTATTCCACCACTGACCACCTCCATACCCTAAACCAAATTTTAGAAAAATACCTAGAGTTCAACATCCCCTTATACATAGCATTTGTTGACTATACAAAAGCTTTTGATAGTCTGTCACACTCATCCATATTCTCAGCCTTAAGTAATCAAGAAATAGAAAAAACATATATAGACCTTCTAAAATACGTTTATAACAACAGCACAGCCACCATCAAGCTAGACAATTGCGGACCATCTTTTAAAATCGAAAAAGGTGTAAAACAGGGTGATCCTCTATCGCCTAAGCTTTTCACAAGTACGCTTGAGGAAATTTTTAAAAAGTTGGCAATTTCCTGGAACATGAGAGGGATCAGCATCGGTGACAAAAGACTCACAAACTTACGTTTTGCTGACGACATCGTTCTCTTCGCTCCATCCGCACAAGAACTTCAACAAATGCTCCAAGACCTGAGCACAGCAAGTCTTGAGGTGGGACTGGCCATGAATAGATCAAAGACTCAAGTCATGACCAACAGTATAAAACGTAGGGTCGAAGTCGACGGGCAGGTCATACAATATGTCGATGAGTATATTTACCTGGGCCAGCTAGTCTCCTTCCAAAACCGCCAAGACACAGAAATCAATCGTCGCATTGAAAACGCTTGGAGGAGCTACTGGTCCATGAAGCAGCTTATGAAGGGTTCCCTTCCACTGACACTGAAGCGAAAACTCATCGACATGTGTATCCTGCCCATATTGACCTACGGAGCTCAGACTTGGTCCTTGACAGAAGCACAAAAGTCCCAACTCAAGATTTGCCAGAGAGCGATGGAGAGAAGCATCCTTGGAGTGAAGCGAATCGATCGAGTCAGAAATACCGACCTACGAGCCAAAACCGGCATAGCCGATGTAGGCATTAAGACCGCCCGGTTAAAATGGGATTGGGCAGGCCATGTGGTTCGAATGCATCCAGAACGATGGGCGAATCTAGTCACCCAGTGGATACCGAACGGACGACGCAGTCGTGGTAGGCCCAGAAAAAGATGGAGAGACGACCTGGATGCATTCAAACCAGATTGGTCAGATCTGGCTGTGGACCGTGATGGATGGAGGGGAGATGGGGAGACCTTTGCCCAGCAGTGGGACAATATAGGTTAGTAAAAAAAAAAAGGTTTGTAACATAACTGTATATATATATTATAATTATTATCCTAAGCATTTTTATTATGTTCTTATTTAGCAATTTAGGGTCTGTATTTATAGCTTTAAAATACCTTTTTTCCTGTGTCACGCCTTACCTTCTTTTAGCACGACCAAGACGACTGGTAGATAATGCTATTAGCATTAAGTCCTCCTAGCACTATTATGTTTGTGTTAAAGTATTAAATAAATAAAAAAACCGCGAAGTAAAATCATTATCAGGCAACCTTAATACGGACTGGATTTACAATGTTAATAATTCTGTGGTAATATTGAAGTTATCCCATGTCTCATGGGATAAAAATGGGGTGTCAAGTCAAGATGTAACAGCGAGTTTAGCTTTATTTCTAAGTTACCTACACATTTAGTTGTGTAACGCGCACGAAGTCGCGGGAAACAGCTAGTCATTTAATTTTTTATCTTTCAATTTAAATGCAATCTCTAATTTATTCATAAAAATTTTACATTATGATAATTTCATATGAAATTAATAATAATTATTCCATAAAAGTCATAATATTTCACCTAACAAATTAACATTAAGACTTCATAAATTTGACAGATTTTTTTGACATTAAGACACTTTTATACTTAACCAATATACTTTTGTGTGATATAAAAGTAAATTTATTTTATTTTAATATAGAGGACATCTGAAAATTATTTAGTCTAAATTAATCAGTTACTAAACGGTTTAATTACGGTATTTCTTAGCATGGACGGCATCAAGATAATTTTTATAGCTACGAGATGAAAGCAGATCCTTCCAGTTCAGTGCTTTAAGTTTAACTGGCAAAACTATATAACTATAAAACGCTGGATATCAATTTTAATATCCTACGCAAATTGTTTTAATTACCGAATGAACTTCTTATTATTATGATATCAGCCATCAGAACTTCACTGTTGAACAAAGGCCTCACTCAAAAATTTCCAGAGCAAGCGATCTATTGCGGCCAGTACCCAACGGCAATCATTATTCGTTCATATTTCCTACAAGTGGGAGTCATCCTACGCTGTGCTTTCTAGTGCACGGTTTTCATACTTTTCCCTGTAAACAATAATTACCAATTTTTTTTTATGTTCTGAAATGACTTGGATACTATAAACTTACATTTCCTAACAAGGCTAGGCTACATCGCCGAGGTTTGTTCCATAATCGAACAACATTAGTGTACGTGCAGCTAGCACGGGGATCCACACAAACGATGAGTTATTGTGTGTCATCAATTACTGGACACAACGGTCAATGCACAGAATAACATTCTCTAGAACCGACTAAGACATCTTTCAACCAGAAACGGATAATCAGAATAATGTAAGTAAGTAAAATATTTATTTGATACACGATAGCAGCACAGATAATATAAAATAAGAGACATAATATTCAAGTAAAATTAAACACAAGTACAAAATAATGTATTACAGAAAATATAAAAAAATATGAGGAGAATAACTAGGTACTAATATTATTCATTTGAAAGTAACTGTCTCTTTGTCTGTCTTTTTGATTTACGTTTAACGTTTTTAGGGTTAAAAAACTAGACCGTTTTAAATTAAATTTGGTTTATACATATATTGTGACTTGCCTTTGAGACCTATACTTTACTTCTTATTGGCAAGTTCTTAATTCAAATTCAATGTTCATTTATTCATGAAAATCACGAGCATTATTTAGAATTGTCAATAAACACCTTAAAAAACCATATAAAAGTGGCACTGAGTGCCGACAGAAGTGAAAACTTGAACAATTACGTGTGTGTTTGGGTATTCAAAATTTAAAAGCAGACTACACTACAGATACTTATATTCAGAGGTGTCGGTAACGGGTTTTTCCCCATTTCCAGATTCAATTCAATTTCTATTTTTTTCCAGTTCAATGGTCTGGCACCACGGTCTTCTGTCGAAGTTGCCATCTTACAGACTACCCGAGGGTTTGTGCAAGTGGGTCACTAGGTTTTTATCCAGCAGAAGCATAAAAGCCGTTGTTGACGGCAGTAGCTCTGATTGCATGGACATCAACGCTGTTTTTGCTACATATCAATGATATGCTGGCCACGGAAGGCATTCATCGTTATGCGGATGATACTACTGGGGAAGCTTTTTATACGGGCCGTGTCAACATCCCTCGTTCCGTTGTGGAGGAAAGCCGAAGACAACTTGTGTCTGACATCGTGGGCATATTAACCAGAGTTTCCGATTGGGGAGAATTAAACCTGGTTCGGTTCAACCCCACAAAGACACAGGTTTGTGTGTTTACCGCTAAAAAACCCCATTTACTGTAGGTCCACAATTGCAGAACACACCCTTAACCATCTCTAAAAGCATTGGGATCCTGGGTGTCAACATCTCCAGTGATGTGCAGTTTCGGAGTCACTTAAAAGCCAAAGTTAGCATCCAAAAAGTTCGGTGTGCTCAATAGGGCAAAGGCTGCTTCTCTCTAAGGTGCAAGTCCGGCCCCACATGCAGTACTTCTGTCATTTATGGGCAGGAGCACCTGGATATCAACTAGGGCCATTTGACTCTGTTCAAAGACGAGCTGTGAGAATTGTTGACGATCCCATTCTCACTATCTGTATTGAGCCCTTAAGTCTCAGGAGAGATTTTGCCTCCCTGTGTGTGCTCCCGCTTGTATAACGGGTTGTGTTCTGAGGAGTTGTTTGGTATGGTGCTTGCAGGTTCCTTTTATTATCGCACCGCTCGCTATCGGCAGGGAATCCATCCACAAACCTTGGAGACGATGTGGTAGCGTACCGGAGGTTCCAGAGGAATTTCCTCCCGCGAACACTTCGCTTGTGGAATGGTCTCCCTGCCAAGGTTTTCGCCAGGGGCTATGGGGTTCTTCAAAAAGGGCGTTTTGAAAATTTTAAAGGGTCGGCAACGCGCGAGTAATACTTTTGGTGTTACAAACGTCCATATGCTATGCTAACCGCTCACCATTAGGTGGGCCGTATGCTTGTTTGCTACCTTAGTAGTATAAATAAAAAAAAATCTCAAAATTGCCCAACGTGCATAAAGAAGTTCTCATTTCAAAAAAAGTATTACAAAAAGGTAGCTATTCAATAAGTATGTTTCTTTGTAAAATTTTCAATGTAAATAGCAGCAGCAGCTTCGAGTAGCTGCTTGTAAAAATATGGTTGCAATTTAGCGCAACATTGTAATATCTTGACTTTGCAATGCGCACTGGTACTTTACTGAAGGATAATGGGTTGGTTTGAAGAATGACGTTTATTTTTAGGTGCGGTTTCTACAAACAAGTTAATATGTTGACAAAGTTTTTTGTTTATTTCCATATTTATGAATGTGAAACAGAATGTAATAAGATTAGAGGACGTATATTTTCTCGTCAGAAATTTTACAGTTCACTTGTATGAGAAACGAATCCATACTAAAATTATAAATTTAAAAGTAACTTTGTATCTTTGTTTATCTGACTGTTTGTTCCGTTTTCTCGACTAAACAGCTAGATACATCACAATGATATGATATATACTAGATATATAACCTGGATTGAGACATAGGATGCTTTACATTGACAAACCACGCGTGCGAAGCCGCGGGCGTTGCTAATCACACTAATATTATAAATGTGAAAGTTTGAATATTTGTTTTTTACTCAATCACGTCGTAACGGCTGGACCGATTTCGATGAAATTTGGTATATATGTACGTAGATTATAACCTGGATTACCACATAGGCTACCTTTTATCCCATAAATCAGTTCCCATGGGATAAAAATGCGGTGTCTAGTCAAATTGCAACACCTCAATCTCTCATAGCAATATTAAAATAATATTACACTGACATTTCGACCCTCAATTAGTTAGCTTACTTTATTATTGTAAATGCAAAGCAGTTTTGATGACGTCACTATAAATCGTTCACTCAAAAAGTTTAACATTAGAGCTCAAACAAAGCGCAAAATTATCCTAAAAAGTAAGTAAACCGTGTTTATTTTCGCAATGTTTCATACTGAACGTGGTGTAATCACTAGGAACGACTAAATACAACAATGGTGGCAATTCTGTTGTTTACGCTAACTAAAATTGTGTAAAATACGAACGGTCTTATTTTGTTCACAATAAATATCAAATTAGAATGAAATTTAAAGTAACATTTCTAAAATAAGTAATTTTTGTTATGATAGCATGTTTGCGGGCGAGTTTAAGGGCCGAATTCACCGTCGAAACTAAACGCGATTAATTGAAGCTAAACTCAGTTTACGCGTATAACTGAGTTCAAGGCTACAGTTTGCATTTCACCAACAACAACTGAACGCAGTTAAAGCTAAACGCGGTTCAAATTCTGAACGTCCAATTTTCGACGTTTAGCTCATCTAAACGAGTTTAGAGAGATGTCAATCAAAAGTCAAGAAGTGTCATTGACTTTATTTTGCGAAATATTTGTTACCTACGTATTTTTTATATTATTCATAAAGTTTATATCAAGAATGAAAGAGCGTTGGCACTAGTTTTTGACGAAAGTAATGATGAATACTTTGCTCGTCGTCCAAGATGGATACGCGAAAGAGAAGAACACATCATTTCATCTCATCATTTTTTAATGCCATGGTTACAGCATCGGTCTTCTTGCATTCCACAATACTAAAATGTATTTTGACCACATCAACGAGGGCCATTTTTTCGCTAGCGGCAAAAATTGGGTCCCTTTTCCGTTTCGACATCATGCAAATAACACCACACAGGGATATTCTTTTATAGACTGGGCAAAGCACCAAAAAATACGTTGAACACAGACTACTACGAATGGGGCGGCGTAACGACAAACAAAACGTCATTGAAAGTTTTGTTTGACAATTGCGTTTCGATCGCATCGATATTGATAAGTTTGGTTGCACCAAGACATTGTTCGATGTTGGAAATACGAAACGCATCGCTTTTTTGTCTATGATTCTAGGTAAACTTGGTTTTAGTAAACGCGATCAAAACGGAGCTGGTGAATTCGGTTTCATGAAAACCGAGATCAAGTAAAACATGTGAACTCAGTTAAACAAAACATGGTTTTATTAAACTTAGTTTCCGAAGAAAATGGTGAAATCGGCCCTTAGTGATCAATCAAATTAGTGTTGACTAAAACTAGCCCGCAAACACGCCTTCTTATTCAAAAATACTTAAATTTAGAAATGTCACTTTGAATCTCATTTTAATTTGATCTTTAGCGTGGAAAAACTAAGAACGTTCGTATTTTACATAATTTTAGTCAGCGTAAACAACAGAATCGCCACCATTATTAGGATTGAATGATGAAGACACAGTGACAAAGGACACAGGATTAGGATGAAATCAGGATTGACCTTACAAAATGCCTTTGTTCCAAGAAACTTTTACCAATATCGCCAATCCTTGTTCTTCGAGTAGGTACTTCAGTTTCTTCTCCTCGCGAGGGACACAGCACTACACTTTCCAAAACTTTTAAGGTCTTATTTTAAAGCAATTCGTTTTAATTAGTTATTTCTGTCACAGAGCACATCACAGCACAGGCATTATTTTAACCATCTTTCTTCGACTGATGATGGTAGTTAGGGTAGAAAGAGATAGGATGTTTCACATAGAGGAAAGATAAGGCCAGAAAGTCACTGTGCTTCCTACCTACATATAATATTTGATTTTGGCCTAAACAGTAACAGTAAAGTTTAAAAGTTTTGTGGTTCAAATCGAAGTAATGTTGCTACAAGCTTGAAACAAAACGCTCCTGAAACATGATAGTTTTCTAAAAGATTGTGGTTGGCGCCCAGGATGCGAAATTATCGTCTACATAATAATCATCCACAGTGTGACGTCATCCACGCTTTGAGTATCTCCATCACTCAAATCCTCGAGCCTTGCACTCCTCTGAGACCTTGCAACTTAAAACTCTTGTACACTCTTCTAACTTTTATCATAACTCCTTTACTGTACAAGCTATCCGTCTATGGAACTCTCTTCCTCCACACATTAGAACTGCCAAATCCCTTCCCATCTTTAAAACAGTTCTTTTTAAACATCTGTCAATGCCGCACTATAATTCTGATTTCTCATTTTTACATCTATCGTTACATTGTCGCTACTCTTGGTTTTATTTCACCTATCTATTATGCACCTATATGTACCTACTTATTGTATTTAATTTAATATACCTTTTTTATTATTAGTATGGAATATTTATATGTCACAGAACTCCTCCTAAACGGCTAGACCGATTTGAATTAATTTTTTTATGCGTTTGGGTGGCGCCATGGATGGTTTAGACACACAATTGGACCCGGTAGGTGACGCTGTTGTCGATATCCAGAAAATTGCGGACGAAGTCGCGGGCAAACAACTAGTATATATACATGTATATATATATATATTTTTTTTTTTGTTTATGTAAGTACACTGTTTATTCAATATTTAATTATTTTTATTAACAGCTACCGTCCTATAACGTTCTCGTGAAATCCAGTCCATCCAAAGGTTGTCTGGATGAGATCGCTTTTAGCGATAAGACTTGTATAACTGCTTGTATTGTTTGTTTTTTATATTGTTTTTTTTATTTTAAGTGTGATTTACAATAAGGCTTTTCTATTCTATCCACTACTGAGTTTGTTAAGCAGTTACTGCCTATAAATTGCATTATCTCACTGGTTTGAGACTTTTAAGACTCGTCCTCCATGGAATACGAGGTTGACCAACCGTAATCATTATTTTATTTTATTTTATTTTATTTGTATTTTTATCTATTTTATGAATAATTTAGGTGACGAAATTTACGATTAGATATTATTGTACTAACCTCTGAAGGTACCAATTTTATTTTATGTTTACTAGGAAATGACTTGTAATTGATTTTTTATTTATTACCAATATGAACTATGAACTCCGAGTATGAATAACATTGCGTCTGTCACTCTGTCACTTAGCATTAATTGATCTAGCGAAGCGAGATCTCCAAATCAACTTGGGCAAATCGGCATTATATGTATTTATGTAAGTATGTATGTTTGTTTGTCCGAGGATAACTTTCGTAGCGTTTATCCTATCATCATGAATTTTGGTATATAGGTAGGTAGTGATAGCACAATTTTGGTGTGACTCAATGAGCTAAAAATATTGGGGGGTTGTTGAGATATTGGGGTTCAAGAGGGGTAAAAAAAAAAGAAAATGAGACTATTAGGTCAAAAAGGGCATCAAATGAAAGGTCTTTATTAGTACATTTGAACCCCGTTTTTATTTTTAGTTTAATTTTTGTAGTTTTTGAGTTATTAGCTATAATAAAAACAAAACTTTGACTAAATTCACAGGGTACACCAGTGACCCCACAATGCTGAAATTTGGTATTCGTGTAGCTTTAGTGACACAAAAATAGGCAAAAGTCTAAAATCCAGAATAACTGCCATTTGTACTTCAAAAAAATAACCATTTAACAAGAACCCCCGTTACATCTAATTTGAATGAAACTGTGGGTCAAGTAGGTGGGTTATGCATTTCGTGGCACCAATTTATTAGTCAAAGATGAAAGCCGGCATGCACAAAGATCACTAAACGTATTTAGCGACTAAACACGTTTAAATTTGAAGTATTTGTATGATTTGACAACTCCTTAAATCATATTAATCGTAAGTATAATATTTATTTTGCGAGATTCGCGAGATCTCAGTTCGGGGCGAACGACCAGTTAGTTTTTTTTAAGTATTCCTGGTTTAGAGCATTATTCTATTCTATTCTGAAACATACAGTTGCAGTTGTAGAAGTTATAATTTATATTATATTATATATTAATTTAGTTAGAAGTAAAAATTATTATAATATCTCTTCCATGCAGTGATTTTACATCTAGAAATATTATTGTAAAGCTTTGTTTACACCGCTTGCCTTAGAACCCACCTAACAACATCGTTGTTTAAGCTATTGTATTGGCAATGCACTGTATTGTCATGCCACTAATGATAAGGAACCATTGTTGTATAATGAGAACTATAAGATTAATGATATTAGGTAATGAGACTCTAACACAGAACTTGAGTAGTCTTGTATAATCTGTTCAAAGCCAACGACTGATTAATATTGGCATTGGTATTAGGAGACATAGGATCTCCATGCACACGAGAGAACTTGAATCAGGTAATCAAGAATAAAACAAATAAATAATAAATATTGCTGGACATTTTATACAGCGCTATCTAGGCCCAAACTAAGCAGAGCTTGTACTATGGGAACCAGATAACTGATAGAATACTTAACTTATACTTTTTTTGTAAATAAATACATTGGTACTTATAATATATAGAAAAACAACCAGACCCGGAACAAATATCTGTAGATCATGCAAACATTTGTTCCGCGGCAGGAATCGAACCCACTACCTCCCGCGTCTCTGCCGACTATTCGCCCACTGCGCAGCCTGTCAACACGCTGGGCCATCGTCAACGCAATCCCCACCAGCGCGCCCGTCTACTCGCGCGTAGAGGGCTGCGGCGCGCAGGGGCGAGACGTTATTCGGAGCGGATCGCACTCACTCTGATGAAGGTTCACGAATTGAACCGAAACACCGATAAAACGGTAAGTGATAAATCCCGTATTTATAATAATGATTGAAATCAATCACCAAAGTTTTCTAAGCTTTTATAAAATTCTGAATTGGAATCGCAAGCAGACTCAAACGAGCCCAAACACTAAAAGCCTTCTATTATCTATTCAGAAGTTCAGTTGTTTAGCATCCGTCTCCATTATGAGACCACCTCCATGGTTGCATATTATTGCATTGTCACCGAAGTTAGATAAGTATTCCAAATTTCAGCTCATTCAAATTTAATCGGTATAAAAATTCAGCTGCAAGATTTGACCACATACTAACTCAGTAAAAAAAACTTCATATTGGTCCATTATAAGATTGGTATAGCCATTGCCACGAATTAAGTGCTGTTTTATTCGTAAGGAGGATGAAGTTATAAATACAAATACAAAAATCTTTATTGAACAAATAAAAAGCAACTTAAACTAACATAAAACCAACCTAAAAATATTAGTATGTAACACGTTGAGGCAAAAAAAAAAGGATTGTGTGGTTTTATGAAACCACGGTAAAAGTGAAACTTTGTTTCACATTCATGTTTCATTGTTTCATTTTAACTAATAATTTTCGTTGGCACAAATGAGCAATAGTCTATACACTACACGGTCAGCTGATGCGCGCCGCCATATTGGCCTCTGCTGCTAAGACGAGCGCCTTTCACTTTATTCCTACTCCGCGGCCGACCGTCACGCGACATGCAACACACAGACGAAAAAGTTTGAGGCGATGTAATAAAAGTTTCACTTTAAAAGGTATAAAGTAGGCAATATTCAATAAAATTATTACCAAAAACTGTTTTAAAACTTTAGTTTACAGAACGACATTAACTAACTCACGACTCTTATCAAATGGAAATCGTCATCTTCAAATTAAATATAAATTAAATTATTACTGAAAATGTACCGTAATGTAATGTTTGAATTTAATAAAAACTACAGCGTTGAAATAATGGAATATTCCACACAATATTGAGTAGTATCTCGCATTTTGAGATCCATCAATTGAAAATTCTGAATGTAATATTTACATCCGAGAAGGCCAATACAACTTTCAGTATACTAGTACATTTTGCCTGATAGCCGCAGTGACCTGTAAGTTCCGACATCCGACCGGTTCGAATTAATGAAAACCTACTATTTAATAATTGGATTTGCAATAATGAACAAAATAATAATATCAAATTAATTAAATACGCAAACATATGAAATGCTCTATTAATTTAATATATCGGAAAATAGAATACGTAGACGTTTCGAACATACAAACACATCCTAATGTGTCATTATTTTTGTTGGTCTGTTTTGTTTAACTTCCGAAAGCACACATTATTAATCTTGTAAAATCGAATATATAAAAATCTCGTGTCACGGTGTTTGTGGTCGCACTCCTCCGAAACGAGTAAACCGTCCTTGTAAACTTTTAGGTTAATATATATTATATAAGCAGGTATATTTTGTATATTTTATATAATGTCTTACGTATTTTTTGTATAATGTGTTATGTTTATCTGTAATGTTGGTATAGTTTATGGGTATTATTTTTAATATGAATAAGTATTTGGTTTATTATGGTATATATTATCCATAACAATTAAAATTGGTATTTGTATTTTACTCCAATGCCCTTTTCTGTGCACATAACCACCACTATAACCAACTATCTCTATCTTCAAAGGTTTGCTGGAAGAAAACTCTTATTAGGGTTAAGCTCGCCTTTGTACATGTCCATTTTGTAAGCTGTTTCGGTCTGTAAATTTATTTATGCATAATAAAGAATATGAATATGAACCGATATTAATGAATATTTTTTTGTATATTTGGTTATTACAATAGGTTGTAAAGTATTTTTCACCCTCCTACCCCCACCTCCCATTTTTTAATCGTAATTTTAGTATTTTTGTATGAACAATATCCATATAATTTAACCGTGTCGCATCACTTTAACCAGAGTGTTTTATATAGTTTTTATCCCCAAGTTCCCACGGGAATGGGAAATTTCAAGCATGCGAAGCTGCGGTCAGGTCAGCTAGTAACACTATAATATTGTTACGAGCTGAGGGTTCGCGATAAAATAATGGGAATCTATCCAACCAAAATTACACTTTTATTTAACACTAGAACGATGAATACACGAACTTGGTCACACGCAATCACAACACACTAATTCACACCACTGTTGCACCACTTAAAGTCACCGAAATGTTCGCACGTATAGCAAAATCCAGACTGACTCGCGAGCAACTACTGTTGCCTGCAAGCCTGCTCTTCTTGCTGACGACGCTGCTCTTCCTTATCCTGACGTCGCTGTTCTGCCTGCAATCGAGCCTGCTATTCTTGCTGACGACGCTGCTTTTCCTTATCCTGACGTCGCTGTTCTTCCTGCAACCGAGCCTGCTCTTCTTGCTGACGACAAAGCATTGCCATAATAGCAGCAAGATCGCCTGTCACAGGAGCTTGACCCACGGATGATGATGATGATGAAGCTCCAATTGATTCGGTGGCGGCTGATTCCATCTCCATCGGCTGACGACTCTGCCGAGCTTCTTGGACCGGAGACTCCCCAAACCGCCTTTCATCCATTTCCTGTTGTCGTTGACCTCTCGTCCTGACACCGTCCGCGTTATCCTTTGGTAGAACCGGCATTATTTTATCACACTTCTGACACCAAATTGTTACGAGCTGAGGGTTCGGGATAAAATAATGGGAATCAGTCCAACCAAAATAACACTTTTATTCAACACTAGAACGATGAATACACGAACGTGGTCACACGTAATCACAACACGCTAATTCACATCACTGTTGCAGCACTTAAAGTCACTGAAATGTTCGCACGTATAGCTAAATCCAGACTGACTCGCGAGCAACTACTGTTCACGCGAGACCCTTCTCCACGTCAGTCCTCCAGGGCCTCACTGAGACTCACTCACTCACTGATTGTCCGGCCATCTCTCCGGCCTATTTATATCGCGCAAATTTCGATTGTTCGAGAACGATCTCGATCGTTCCAGGGGTCGGTGTTTCGACAGAACGACCAATCCCCATTGTGCGCAACCGCAGACAATAACAACAATAACACAGCAAGACAAAAGCGTTCGAGAAGTTTCGATTATTACTCATTGTTTAACAGCCTCGGCGTAACAATATTCATCAATACGTTTCGGTGTAAAATATTATAACCAAGTGTTCTTACATAGTATTACAGAAGAATAAAACACAATTTTTAAAAAACCCCTCTCGTTTTGCGACGAGGGTCAAAAACTGACATAGCTAAGAACCACTCCAGCTATCACTAGCGTTCTATAAAAAACCGGCCAGTAAGAGTCGGACTCGCGCACGAAGGGTTCTATACCATTATCTATAAAAACGGCAAAAAAAAAATGTCTGTTGTATGGGAGCCCCCTTAAATATTTATTTTATTCTGTTTTAGTATTTGTTGTTATAGCGGCAACAGAAATACATCATTTGTGAAAATTTCAACTGTCTAACTATCACGTTTCATGAAATACAGCCTGGTGACAGACGGACAGATAGGCAGCGGAGTTTTAGTAATAGGGCCCCGTTTTACCCTTTGGGTATGGAACCCTAAAAAACCATGTCTGAATCGGTCAAACCGTTTGGGAACAACGATGCCACAGACAGACAGACATAGATGTCAAACTTATAATTATAACTCCTCTTTTTACGTAGGGGCTTAACAAAAGATAAGCGAGAGGCAATTTGACAACGACTATGGAAAATTAACACAAAAATAAACTTAAGATAAAGTTACTGAACTTTTTAATTGAAAAGCGTAGACCCCTCATTTTGTTTTACCTCAAGTAAAGCATAGGCACGTTATACATTTAAATAGTAGCGCATAACTGAATTTTATTTATTTAAATACTAGGCTGTTGCCCGGGACTTCGTACACGTAACACTACTAAATGTGTAGGTAACCTAGAAATAAAGCTAAACTCGCTGTTGCAACTTCAATTGTCACCCCTTTGTCTTATCCCACGGGAACTGATTTATGGGATAAAAGGTAGCCTATGTTGGTATATAATCTACGTATACATCAAATATAATCGAAATCTGTTCAGCCGTAACGACGTGATTGAGTAACAAACAAACAAACACCCAAAATTTCGCATTTATAATATTAGTGTGATTTATTATTTACCAGCTAACTAGCGGCTTTGCACGGGTGGTTTTTCAATAAAACATTACCCTCATTTTGCGCAGTTGGCTAAAAAATAGCCTATGCCCTTTCCCAGGATATAATCTATCTCCTTGCAAAATTTAATTACGATCCGTTCAGCCGTTTAGTCGTGCAAAAGTAACAAACAAACTAACAAACAAACAGAGTTATGTATGTATTATACATATAAATCTTTCTCTTGAATCACTCTATTTATTGGTCAAAACTGCATTAAAATCCGTTGAGTAGTTAAAAGATCTAAGCGAACAGACAGCGGAAGCCACTTCATTTTATACAAGTACTATGTAATAGTACATTATGATATAAGTGCGGTAAGTTGAAAATTACAGCCGTGGCGATATTGCTAGCCCTAGCCGTAGGCGAGGGCTACAAGAAAGCAGAGGCTGTAATTATCAAAGCGCACGTATGTCATATGACGTTTTATAACATATTTGCGAGGAAATAAATAAAACTCGGACTTTCTTGGAAAGAAAAAGCGCACGAAATAATTTTTACTTGTTCACAAATTAGCGCTGCGCGCGCATCAGCGCTGTTTTGTAAAGGCAAAGGCACAAAAACAGCCAGTATTACTAATAAAGTAAATTAATATTTTTTTGTTTTTGTTACAGATAAATGATTGTAATTTATCGTCAAAATTAATTAAATTAAAGAATTAAATGTTTATTTTTTATATTTTATCTCCCAAAGTTAATTTTATCTACAAAATGTTGACCACTTTTCTGATATAAAAACTCTTTGCTAAGTTTTAAAAAAGTACTGTTCATTTTAGACGGACTATCTTGATAAACCGTACGTGTTACATTATTAAAAAGAAACTCGTGTGTTTTACATTACAATAACGCACAAGTACGTGACATACATTACGATATTGAAATTGGCGAAATAAGAGACCCTTTACGAGCAAATGTGTTATAAAGATTTATTATGTTTATTTATATATTTTCATAGCCATTACAGTGCTATACAAAAGCGGCAATGAAAAACCTTAAAATCTAGTACTAACTACTTATTTGCATTAAGAATAGAATTAGCGAGCTCTATGTAAAACTAGCATTCTGCTTAAACTTCGATCTGCATGTTACAAAGATCACCCCAGCTGTTAACTTTTTTAAGTTCTACATTTCATACTTAAATAGGGTGTTTGATAATATACGCACAAAAATGAAAGGGGTTATTTTGATGAGCATAATACATATATAAATTTGTGAAATGTTTACCATAGAAATGTGCAATTTATTTTGGCATGTAAAAACAAACACATTATTAAACTTATGTTGTGCTATTGCATAATGCTTGCCATCTAACCACAGAAACTGTATTGGCGACGTCTCGAGATATCTCTTGTTATCTCTTTCTAACCCAAAACCCGCATCCCTTTCCGAAAGAGATATCAAAAATATATGCCTGCCTAGATCTACGGTAGTAGGAAGGAACTAGTAGCAAATCTACGCTTTTGTGGATTACGGCCTTTAATTTTGGATGTCGATTGCAACAGTTTTATATTGAATTAATCACCTAAACTTAGTCGATTTTCTTTCAGATTTTATTATATAACTAGTAGTTTTTTTTTTTCGAGAAGTTTTTTTTATGTTTTGAGAAACCGTCACTTGAATATCGTCAATATATTACCAAACATCCTGTATGTTTGCATGCTTAATGTAAATCAATAAGTACAAAACCGCGCATTTGTGAGTGTTCATAACCACGACTGGGACAGCATGTATTACTGTTTCAAGTGTACACTGTAACACGAGTGAATAATTCGTTAACGGGCAATTAATCTAGGTAGAACTCATAAAAGCCCTATAAAATGTCGAGTACGTACTTAAATTATACGTATGATAATTAAATTTCAACGTGAAATTATTCTCCTGAGCACGCAACATGTCTTCACTCAGTGTCACGATTTATAAGTATTATTAAACTGCTTTAATTGTGGATAAATGTAATGCTTTGGGACAAAAATCAAAGGATCCAAAGTAATACATTATATTTAAGGAGTTCACAGAGAGGAGTTTCACTTAAATAAATCGGATCGGGCGCGGCATTGCACGGTTACCGCGGCTGCTAAGTTTTCTATGAATCTATGTTAGAAAACACGTTAAAAGCGACGCTGCGCGGTGTTGCTTAACCGCATCACGAAGTGTTGTTTTTGTGCAAGCTTGTTTACCTCGTCTGTTTTTCTTGCAGTCGTGTATTTAAGTTTTTATTATCGTTGAAGTTAACGTTTTTAGTCGAAATCCCTGATCCAAAAAATCTGTTAATGGCAACTTCACACAATCATCATACTCTTACCAGCTTAATTTCCTAAAGGTTTATAATGATGAAAAAACAAACATCCTAACTTTTGCATTTCTAATACCAATGAAACATTATACGTTCCTAAGAATACAACTGTAACATATCAGAGCAAAGTATTGATCCTCTACGGATAGGAACGGCGGGACGGCCATAACGACACATTATTGCCTAAATAAGGACTCGTATGCCTCATAAAATTCAACTTCCACGAATCTGTGAAATAATCAAAGTATTATTGGCTCGTAAATCTTTATCGTTGCTTTTGACGGCTTCGTATCGACGAAAGTGTGAATATTTGGTGAGCTCCCATCCAGTTTTATTACTCCAAGGTCGGTTTTGATGACCCTAAAGTCTCACTATGTATTTTATGGTTGAACTTATCTACTGGAACAGTGAAAGTAAGATATTATGAGTCGTAATGGAAATCTTCCAATTAGAGTAACAGTAAGCCATGTTTTTTGGTTATTTAATCACTAATTATCATTTTAGTATATCTCAAGAGCAATAAGTTAACAGTTAAGTTAATTTCAACTGAGCTTTACAATATTATCGGTTTCAGCTGTATAAGGACATCAAGCCAAGTCGGGGGCCTAAGGGCAGCATAAAAGTCCGACACTAGAGTTGCCACTAGCACCTACTTACCACTAGCACAACATACCTGCTTACTTTAATTCAGGGGTCGGCAACCGGCGGCCCGCGGGCCGCATGCGGCCCGTAGACTATCTCGGTGCGGCCCGCAACCCTGAGGTCCGTAAGAAAAAAATACCGAAGCAAAAGGCCATATAAATTCACTAGAATTTATACGGCCATGCTGCTGGGCCATGAGAGTATTCTTGAAAGCTCGCTCCCACGCGGGGTGATAAAAATGTACCTCTATTTCATTTCTTAAGAACTGTTTATCAAGACTGTGATGTTATGTATTGTTTCTACCGAAAATAAATATTTGCTGTACTTATTCAATTCTTGGCAATTTCTTTTGCGTTTATCCGCCGCACGTGCGGCGGCGGGCGGCTCCTTTGAGACAATAGGCGGGGCGGCAGTCTTTGATTAGACGCAGGTGTGCGGCGGCGAAAAAATTCAAAGCGACCGGTTTTAGTTAAAATCACAGCCGCGCGCAGCTCTCGCCACATTCGGTTGTGGAAATTCGCCGGAAACTCACGTCTCATCTGGTTGCTAGCTACGCGTTTCGTTTCACTTTTCTTCCCTTCGCTGATAGCTTCTCACGCACGACGTATGAGGTAAGTTGTATGCACTCGCGAGCATTTTGTTTTATTTTATTTACTGCTTGTTAATGTGAACCTTCAGATTGATGGGTAAATGTTATAAGGACGGGGATAGTAGTTACATGACATGAAGTTAGTTACGAGTGTGTCATGTTTTAATTATTATTTGAATGTGGAGTTGAATTTGTAGGTGCTAACTGGAACATATAATTTTACAACGAATTTAATTTTTTTCATTATTGTTACAGAATAATTATATAAACATGGCTTCAAGAAAAAGGAAGATAGAAGAAGAAAAAAGAGTTTTTAACGAATTATGGACAGAATTATACTTTTTTATCGAGTTTAAAGGAAAACCGTTATGCTTGATTTGTCAAAAGAGTATTTCTGTAGTAAAGGAATATAACCTGAAGCGACATTACGACACCGAGCACAAAGCTAAATTTGACTGTCTTGAAGGAGAAATACGGAAAAGGAAAATTTCCACTTTGAAATCGTCATTACAAAATCAACAAAACATATTTAAGGTTGTGGCAGACAACAGCGAATCGAATGTTCGGGCCAGTTACAGGGTAGCAGAGATTCTTGCAAAAAGTGGACGTCCGTTTACCGATAGTGAATTAGTAAAAGAGTGTGTCTTAGCTATCGCAGAAGAAATATGCCCAGAGCAGAAAAAAATGTTTGAAAGTCTTAGTCTCTCTGCAAGAACTTGCACCCGACGTACTGAAGACTTGGGTGCTAATTTGTGTGAACAACTCAGGGATAAGGCGCAGTCTTTCGACTGCTTCTCTTTAGCGATGGATGAAAGTACGGACGTGTCGGATACAGCACAGTTACTCATATTTGTACGCGGCATTGACGAAAACTTTACTGTTTACGAAGAGCTTGTGAAAATGTGCAGTTTGAAAGGTACAACTACGGGAGAAGATTTATTTCACCATGTGGAACAAGCTCTGGATTCATTGCAATTAAGCTGGGAAAAGTTAACAAGTGTCACTACCGATGGAGGCAAGAACATGAGCGGTCAAAACAAAGGTGTTGTTGGGAGAATCATCAGCAAAGTGAAAGATTCTGGATCTACTGTGCCATTGATTTTTCACTGTATTGTCCATCAAGAGGCATTGTGCTCCAAAGTTATATCCTGGAAAGAAATAATGGATACTGTAACATCCACTGTTAATTTTATAAGAAGAAATGGGCTCACACACCGTCAGTTCCAAAAGTTTTTGGAAGATCTGGAAGCTGAACATGGTGACGTGGTTTACTACTGTGAAGTGAGGTGGCTCAGTCGAGGTGCCGTTTTGGAACGGTTTTTTGATTTGAGGAAAGAAATTGGCAACTTCATGGAGATGAAAGGAAAGCCAGTAGAAGAGCTTACTAACAAACAGTGGATTATCGATCTTGGTTTTTTGACTGATTTGACTAAGGACCTGAATCAGCTCAACAAACGCTTGCAGGGAAAAAATAAATTGATTTGCGATATGTATACAGATGTAAAGTCATTTGAAATGAAACTGAAACTGTTTATCAAGCATATTGATGAAAAAAAGCTTGACCATTTTCCTAATTGCAAGAAAGCCGTGGAAGAAGCTGGAGATAATTTTGTGTGGCAAAATATTACAATGAGAAACGTGTTAACACAACTACAAACTGAGTTTGTAAATCGATTCACCGACTTTAAAAAGAGCTCCCTTAACATGGAAATATTCCAAAACCCTTTTGCAATTGATATTAGTGAGATACCAAGCAATTTGCAAATGAACATAGTAGATTTGCAAAGTAATAGCACACTTAAAACGGCATTTAAGGAAAGCACTGACTTGATACAGTTCTACGGAGGTTTGAGTTCTGAAAACTTCAAAGAATTGAAAAAGTTTGCTCAGCAGATAATAACTATGTTTGGTAGTACATATTTGTGTGAGCAGACTTTTTCAATTCTCAACTACCGCAAAAATAAGAATTGTTCGCGGTTAACGGATGAACATTTAGACGCGATACTGCGCGTGTCTACTACTAAAATGAAAGCAGACGTTAAAAAACTTGCAAGTCAAATGCAGCCTCAAAAATCTCACTAGTTCTTACTTTTATGTTAGTATAGTAGTTCAATTAAAAAAGAGATAATTGTATGAATATATATGCGTTTTATTTCAAATATTAAAAATACATGCCCGAACATATAAATATAAGTGCGGCCCGCACTGATACTCTGGCAACATATGTGGCCCGGCTATAGCATAAGGTTGCCGACCCCTGCTTTAATTGAAATTTGCGTCGTTGTTTTGTATAACCAAAATATAAAAGCGTAGGTAATTCAAATTGAGAAAAACCAGATCCAAAATTAAATTGAATCATCGTTTTAGAAAGTTAATCAAGTACGGAAGGTTCGAGTTGATTTGAAAAACATCCTCATTTTATAAAAGTTTATCAAAGATCCTGAACCTCGAATACATCAATCAACAAAGGCTCTTTTTAAATACTGTTCGCGGTAGACTTGTTTCTAATGAAATTTACAAGCATGCCGAAATATCTCAATTTTGTGCGACCATTTTGTAGTCCAGTTTCGTACGACCCGGTCAACCCGACCTTTTCATCTTACAGATTAAATTTAAATTAGATTACATTAACCAGGATTTGTGACATTTTAATTTGTCCTGTTTGGCAGGTAGAGAGATGTTTTGAAAGTGAAAAGTAAATGTGATAGAGTAAAAATACAACATTTTGAAGTCATATCGAAGCCACAATATAAACATGAACATATTTCAACAGTTTGTCCAACATCACAAAAGCAAAGAGAATAATGCTAGCAACACAAAGGTGGACAGTACTGAATAACGTTTCTATTCAATTTTCTATCTGTACTATGGGAATTTTTCATCGGAGTAATCCGTTGCAATCGCGTCGGTCGATGGGCTCACAAAGCCGGAGGCCTGCACTGGACCGTATAGAGATTACCTAATAGTTATCCCAACGAAATAGTAAAAACCGTTTGCTGTTCTTTTAATGATTAGCTACTTAACTGAAAGTTTTTTTCACAAGTCCTAGGTCTAGAAAAACTTTCTAAACTAAACCCAGGACCAAATAGAAACGTCCATATTTCGTTTTCTCTTTCAGATTTAATTTTTACATAATCAATCAATCATATCAGCAATAGGTCTTCCCCATAGATTTCTAGAGTGGCCGATTTTGTGCTGAGTGCTTGCTCGTAACGACTCATTTTAAACTGTAATAGGTCATCCTTCATCTCATCGGAGACCGTTCTAATCTGCGTGGTCTCCATTCAAAAACCTTTCTGCCCTTCGAACTCTGTTCTCCATGTGCATGTGCTGTATTCTTTCATAAAAAACTGTAAAAATCATTCGCTTGAGGGACATAATCGCAAGATTGAGTCTAGTTCTATAATATGAACCTCAATCTCCAATTTAACTATCCCAAAACCACCATCGCTTAAAGAAGTTGGTTAAAATAATACCATGTTTCAACCGAATAAAATCTTAAAATAAACCCAAAATTTTGCCTTCGTACACGTTTTCCGCGAGACATTTATTATTTTAAGCAAGGTAAATGGTGTGATAAGCGTGCTCCCTTTAGGCAAGTAGGATATACTTACATTGCTGAATCAGTTACTTAAAAAATCTCTATCCAAACCTGAGGTAGAATCAAGTAAACTTTGAAAGCAAGACGCTATTTTCCAATGACAAATGCATATGTATTTTATTTTTATAGTGTTATCCAAACACTAACGGAAAATTCTAAGATTTTTAAAACCATCTTTAAAACTTTCAAGCCTACACGGGACTTGAACCCGCAACCTTCCGTCTAGGCTTTTTTGACTAAATTATTTACTAGAATATTAGAATACATCTATTTACTATAAAATTACACAAAAAAAAATCATAGATTACTTACTTACCTGTTTCGTGAAGATTATTCGTGAAGGCTCTATGGAAGCAGCACTTAGATATCCGTTGGCAAAGTCTTCTGACCAAATTACTTTTTTTATATTATCCATTTCTGGTGGCCACATGACATCCACTGCTGAACATAGATTTGCCCCAATGATTTGCAGAGCGACCATTCTTATGCGGCTTCCACCCAACGGCTCCCAGCAAGCTTTATTAGGTCGTCTTTATTTCTAATGGAGGGGAGGGGGGGTCTACGCATCCCTTTTCGGCGATTCACACCACACTCTAACCTTTCTGCCCAACTTTATACAGGCGCAATGCAAACATTTTACTTCCTAATTACAATGTAAATTATTTTATCTGAAGATTTCAAGGAGCCATAAGATACGCTGCCGTGTCGCCGCCGGCAAGGCATTTGTTATTCTATTATAACCCTTATTTAATGCCCCTGTGATAAATATTGCTCCGTTCTCGGGTACTATTAAAATACGGAAAGAGTTTCCCCTCGAGGATGTTGAGAAAGCTACGTTATAATACTTTTACTCGAATTTGTAAATAAATTAAGCTCATAATTAATAGCGATGAATAGAAAGAAAAGCAAGGAATAAGAGGGAGTGAATGAACTTTTAAATGGCTTTATAGTGAAGAACACGCGATCATGTCATATTTTAATAGAAACAACTTTAGGGTGTTGGTCGGTCCTTTTCAATAAACTATATAGAGTGTTGCAATTTAACCTACAAATAATGACGGAGTATATTTTTGAGACCATCACACTAATAGGTATCATAAACTAGTTGTTGCCAGCGGCTTCACCCCCGTTGTTCTGGGGTACAAAATACATATGTATATAAACTTTGACATCCCATTTTTATCCCATGGAAACTGATTAATGGGATAAAAAGTAGCCTATGCGCATTTATAATATTAGTGTGATGTGAAAGTTTGGATGTTTGTTTATTTATTTGTTCGTTTGTTTGTTTGTTACTCAATCACTACGTAACGGCTCAACCGATTTCGATTAAATTTGGTATAAACGTAAATTATAAACTGGATTACCGCATAAGCTACTTTTTATCCCATAAATTAGTTCCCATGGGATCAAAATGACACCCTCAAGTCAAGTTGCAACAGCGAGTTTAGCTTTATTTATAGGTTACCTACACATTTAATAGTGTAACGCGTGGTAAGTCGAATAATAATGTATTTAAATCCTTAAAAATTTATTTTTTTCGTTTTTGTACTTACAGGTACTTACCGCCCTGCCGTACGCACCGTACGCGCCCTGTTGACTGGTTGGGTGATTAACCGAGTCGGGTTATTAACTGGGTGGGGTCATTAGTAGTAACTTTTTAGTAACCTGTGGCATGGCTACGCTAGTTCTCTAACATTTCGTAGAGCAGCATTTTATCAATTTTCTCGAGATTTTGATAATAAAACAATATATTTTGTTATTAAACGTTTTTTATTTTTTTGTGTAGAAACCGTATCTTCAATATAGTTAGTTTAAATTACAACACATTATATAATGAAATATACCAAGTGCGTGCCCCTCTACCTTGTCCACTAGAAGTTTACGTTCAGTAAAACGTTTCAAAATGATTCATATGGCTGCCTTTTTTTAAATAATATATTTAATTAAGTAATCGGACGTCCATTTAAGGTGTGGTGCTCACTTTTCACTAGATTCGACCTTTAAGTACCTATGGATAGTTTCATTCAACAAACTTTTTTATATATTGCTGGACATTTCACACAGCGCTATCTAGCCCCAAACTAAGCAGAGCTAGATAACTATGGGAACTAGATAACTGATAGAATACTTATATAATATTGTTTTGGTAAATACATATGTAGGTACTTATAATATATAGAGAAACAACCAGACCCGGAACAAATATCTGTAGATCATGCAAACATTTGTTCCGCGGCGGGAATCGAACCCGCTACCTCCTGCGTCTCAGCCGGCTATTCACCCACTGCACCACGGAGGTCGTGAAGTTTTAATCTAATTACGAATATTAAACGGGTATTTATCGTTTTATTTATCATTCCTATGTTTCGACTGTATTATACCTGTTTAATATTAGTAATTATGTAAAGTGATCACAAAAGATTAAAAAAAATTAAAGGCCCCGTTTCGCAAGGGTACTTCAATGGTTCGTCTTTTTTATGCAGATGTACAACAAAACAAAAGATACGGATCGTCAAGACAGAAAACAGAAACATGTTTCTGATTCAAACACTCATAATTCAAATACAATATTTTGCGGGAACAAAACTTTGTCCCTGTCATGGCAGGCTTTCCAAGACATTTCGAAACTTGTGATCGATTTAGTTTAGAATCCATATTGTTAATACTGGATTTTTATGTTACGACAGCTGAAACAATCGCTTACCTATTATATAATACCTATTAATTGTGAACAACATTTTGGCCACTCCACTTTCGTATGTGCATTATAATCACTTCTTTCCCAACTAATAGTACCCATTCTATTTATCGAGGTGTTCTTTGAGAAGCTTTTATCTAAGTCGCAATGTTGGTTGCAAAATCTTGCAGCTGAATTTTAAACCAGTTGAGCTGCAGTTGCTACCGATTGAGCTGTATATTGAAATTATGAATAGATTACTGCTTGCTCATTTGCAAATGGGTTCCGATTATGAATTTTATAAAAGCTTCTTTTGAAAAAGTGATTTTTCAACAAAAAAACTTATTTTGATTAAAATTATTTTGATCAAACAGGTAAATAATAACATAATAAATATTGCTGGACATTTCTCACAGCGCTATCTAGCCCCAAACTAAGCAGAGCTTGTACTATGGAAACCAGATAACTGATAGAATACTTTTATACCTACCTACATTTTTTTTTGTAAATACATACTTACAATATATAGAGAAACAGCCAGACCTGGAACAAATATCTGTAGATCATGCAAACATTTGTCCCGCGGCGGGAATCGAACCCGCTACCTCCTGCATCTCAGCCGGCTATTCGCCCACTGCACCATAAAGGCCGTCAAATCTGTAAATTTTGTTAATCTACTGTTCTTCAACTTTAAGTAGGACAATCGTCAACAATGATTGAAAACAGTATTTATAAATCCCTCACCTACCATCACGCTCTTCCGTAGCTCTCCTCTCCGTATTCCTTTGTATTTCGATTATTCTGATAAACGCCATCAAGAACCTTATCTTGCGTTCCTTTTTTGAATAAAGTTGTAAAACCCTGCGATAGTGCGTCTCTTTACGCAGCTTTCAACGCTTGTCAGCAAAGGGTGGCAGCCCTTCGTAATACGTATCAATCGCGGGAAACAAACACCCTTAGGGCAGGCTATATAGTGGAAGAGATAAAGCCCTCGGTGTTGTAAAGCACATACCTTAAGCTTGATAAAGCCGTGGGTATAAAACAAGCAAAAATTTATGAATATAATAAACAATATCAAATATTTAGTAACATTTAAACCACAGTAATATTTGCATGGAAATTATGATTAATTTATAGCCACCTGTCAAATTCCGATAACAATACAATATTACAGTGATAATGATGGAGATTGAAATTTCGACAATGAAATGCATCGATGGATAATAGACTGACAATGTGTGGGCTCAATTCTGCCGCGGCGGTTTCATATATTTTTTTCAATTATAAAACTTATTCTGGAAATGACTTGTCGAAAATCTTTAATTTGACAACATATTGATATTTATTTGACGACCTCCGTGGCGCAGTGGGCGAATAGCCGGCTGAGATGCAGGAGGAAGTGGGTTCGATTCCCGCCGCGGAACAAATGTTTGCATGATCTACAGATATTTGTTCCGGGTCTGGTTGTTTTTCTATATATAACAAGTATGTATTTACAAAAAAAGAGTATATGAGTATTCTATCAGTTATCTGGTTTCCATAGTACAAGCTCTGCTTAGTTTGGGGCTAGATAGCGCTGTGTGAAATGTCCAGCAATATTTATTATTTATTATTATTATAGAGATGTGGGACTTAAACATACAAAAAATCAATCCTCGATACCTACTTTATAGAAAAACATTTTCTGAGACTAAAATCGTAAAGTATCAAAAAATGTTTCCCCACAAAATGATTTTTTATTATATTGTTATGTTTCATTTATCATGATTAATAATTTTCTTAAGAAAGCAACCGTTATTAATATTATTTAATGTTCTTTTTGCATGTCATGTTTGAATAGCATTGGCTTCCACGCGTCCGCGTATTCCACAGAACAGTACTTATTTTTACGATCAACCTAGTTACTGGATATTTACTTAACAGATTTCAGGAGATTTTAATGAAAACAGATCTGCTTTTTGTAGCCACAATGCGTCTAATGGCGTATGTCTTGAGTACAAACTTCAAGGAGCGAGGTAAAGGCACATTATAATAATAACCAATAGAAATAACTTATAGCTACTCATCTCTGGAATGATATGCCACCAAACTATTTCGAGGCTACTTCAGTTGAAGCATTCAGATTGAAAATCTATAGGCACCTTCTCGGTCAAACCGACCAAAAATGAGCAACTTAATATTTCCATAACACTTCTATTTTTAAGTATGTATTTTTATCCGAGATTGGTATAGTTTAGTCTATCATATAAAGTATTTAAATAGGATTATTTATGTAGTATGTTCCTATATTATGCTATATTTATTAGTCCTGTGCAAATTTTCTTTTTTACCTTTTCTGTGCATTACCTACACATCTTTATCTACAATACACAAAGGTTATCTGGAAGAGAATGCTCTTTAGCATTAAGTTTGCCTTTGTACTAGTTTTATAAGTGCAATAAAGTATTTTCAATCAATCAATCAAATAAGCTTTAAATAGTCACGTGATGGCGACCTGCGTAGATTGGTAGGATAACAACATCGTAAGGAAGAAACTCAAGGCTCAAGTTATGCGTAATCGCGAACATTGATGAATATATTATTAAATAAACAATTCATCAAATTACATTGTGCATGATGAGGATGCTTATGAACGCTTATTAACATTTCGGTCACGGCTCGACAATCTTCTTACTTATAATTTCCATTTACAAATGATATGTAAAGTTGGAATATCAGTAACATACAGGTCAGTTTATGCTCACATAGGAGATTAGCTAAAGTCATTACTGTATGCAATATCCTTTGGACCTTGTTGGTGAAACTAAACCTTACCATTGTCCGTGACCAAGTTAACTAGCGGCTTAGCCAAGCGGATACATAAATAACAAGTTGAATACATAGTTACGTTTCCTCTATGAAACGTACATACCTACCTATATTTTGTAATGCAGCAGAATCGGGAAGCAGAAACCAAATTTATTCGATATTTCTTCGGTGACATAACATACAACTAGTGTTTAGAACGCTGCACGCAGCTATTGAGGAAAACTGTGTTTTTTTTTTATTTAAAGTATGGCGGAAACGGAAGAAATTATAAATAAGGTCCACAAATATCCATTGTTGTATGATACGTCTCATTGTGATTACACATCACCCATGATTACTTATTCACACATTATTAGAAATAGGGTGTTTTCATACCCACCTCAAGTTCTTGTTCATCTTCGTCTTCAATAATAGCAGAAGTAAAACTTCTTCAATTTCACTATCTGTATCAGACAGCATTGTAGTGACGTCACTCTAGCCTGGTGAACGCCTGAACAAACGCGACAGTGTGCACAACTTTTGCACGCGCAGTAATCGTCACCGCGCACGCCACCGCGGACGCGACCTGAACGCGTTGGTTGGCCTAACCTTTTGGAAATAAAAGAGAGTTTTTTACTTTTCAAACTTTCGCAATCACTGTACATAATTACTGATTACAACGGGTATTTATCGCGTATGCACCTTTTTTATTGACCGTGACCACGGTTGTTGCAACACAGCCGAAACATCGGGATAACAAATAAAAAGCTACATACGCGATAAATACATGTTTTAATCAGAAATTTAATTTAACTTGTACCTACATTGTTATATTAATGATAATTAACTTAATCTATTGTATATATTTTATAACAGGTTCGCGAGGTACGTTGTCTACACAACCTTTAGATGGAATGGATCATGCGTATTTTACTTATGGTATCAATGGTGTACATATAAACATAGTTGTAAAAAAACAGGTTGATTATCAGATAAATTTGTTACATACTAAAATGCTAGGCAATATCAACCTATCCAACCTTTCTAATTATACTACACTATCCGAATAAAGCCCTAAAAAGATTTTACGGTTCGCGTCTCACCTTCAATTTACTTAATTCATATGGGACAGGTGAGCTATGCTTTTACGGTCATGCATAATATTTGACTAGGGAATGACGGGTCCTATAATATAATTCAGGGGCTCACATTACGAGGACCTACTTACGTGGGTGCTATACAAAATTAAAAATTCAGTGTTGGGTAGAAATTTATAAAAAACCCAATGTAACACTGACGAATGGCTATTTTGAAATCGACAGAAGTTCAGCAGATTTTTTAGGGCTTCGTTTATCGAGCGCGAATGAATAGTTTATAATATCACTCACTTTTTTATCTAGATTTTAATCGTGATATTCACGCTATCTAATGTAAATACTTATATGGGGAGATAGATTCTGTATTTACCTTTACCATACATAACATTTTCATCATTATTTTGGTCAGAAAACTCTAAATTCATTCTCGAAATGCCCATTAATACGTTTTTTATGGGTGGAAAGAGCAGAATTTTCTCGTCACAGGAGTATAAATGGTGCTATATTTATTTTAACTTTTTAGGACTAGAAACACAAAAATAAACAGACCTGACATGGATACTGACATGATATTTTAGACATATATTTATTTACTTTTAATTCACGGTAAAACTTGGAATTTACATAGAACCTCTGAATTTGACGTATGGCTGTACTGGTCGCGAAATAGAATATACTAAAAATATAACTTTGGAATAGGTCCGGATGACATTGGGATCCTTGAAAAAGACAGTTTGCACTTGGGAACAGCGAGCGAAAGATCTCAGAGAGAAACGCTTTAAACAGTCTCATTTTATCAATCAGTCAGCGTAGCCCGGAAACAGTTAGTTCTTGACGGCGAAGCCCTACCGGTTTGAGCCTGGGTGCCTGAATCCCTCGAGGTTGGAGTCCTCACGTCTCGCTTTTGGACCCTCGAGGCTGGAGACCTTTGCTCAATACAGACCTGGAGGGCTAGCCTGCTAAGTCGACCGAGATATGATGGCCTAACCCCGGAATCGCCCACAGCATTTACTACTAACCTAACCTCTTGATCTTACTCCAACCAGATCACGGTGGATTACTTCGTCCTCTCGGCCTCTCGTCGACGTAGGCTAAAGGCTTCACTAGCCCTCAACCAGCACGCATTCTACCGGTCCTGCAGACTCCCGGATTTATCCTTTGTGCGCACCATAGTGGGACAATTAGTCTTTTTGTTACGTATACTAATAGTCAGTCATTGTATTAAATTATAACACTTTGTAAAATCCCTCCTTCTTTTCAAACCGTTAGATAGGTCTAAATTCAACTTGGCTTACAGCTCTCTTCTTATAAAGGAGAGAGTTGTAACGCTACAATTTTCGCCATGTCCGTCTGTCTGTCTGTCTGTTCTTCCCACCAGTTACAGCCGTTTTATTAGAAGTCTATTAATGTTGTTAACATGAAATTTGGTATGATGATACATTTAAGTGACGCTTTAGTTATAAAATAAAAACGAATAAAACTTATTGCTTTTATTTGCGCTGTGGGCGAATAGCCGGCTGAGACGCAAGAGGTAGCGGGTTCGATTACCGCTGCAGAACAAATGCTTGCATACTCTACAGATATTTAATCCAGGTTTGGATGTTTTTTTCATATATTATAAGTATGTAGTATTTACAACAAAAAAGGTATATAAGTATTACATTAGTTAACTGGTTCCCATAGTACAAGCTCTGCTTAGTTTGGGGCTTGAAAGCTCTGTGTAAATTGTCCAGCAATATTTATCTATTTTTTTTAACACATAGGTACTTTTATTTGCATCTAGTATTAATTATATTGATATTAATAAGGCCGCTCACTGTACTTTTGATTTAATTGTGTATTCTCTTTTATTTGTTTTATTTTTAATGGTGTGCAATAAAGAAAGTATCTAATCTAATCTAAAATGCTACCTTTCACCCGTTTCATTCATACTACATTTATGTTGTAGGTAATTGTTTAGTAAATAATCCCTGCATCATTATAACTATATACAACACTATTTACCCAGCTTAGGCCCTTCAATTATACGGCCAAGCATGTGTCGCTGAGTACAAAAGTAGCTTAACATCTCTGGTGTACAAATGTACTATTACGCTCGAAGGCAGACTGCGAACTATAAAGTTACAGCAATTTGGCTGCGGCAGCAAAACCATATATGATTTTTTCTTGGTTGCCTAGTGCGCGAGCTCCAAGGAGCCGTCAATTCAGCCTTGCTACCATTGGCAATTCAATAGTAGAATTGCCTATGGCAGCAAGGTTGAATAGTGCCCACTAAAGAAAAATTTAATTTAAAGGAACAAGGACTCCTATATTAAATTTGTCAATTTTGTCTAATCTAGTTTGATTTCAAAGTGCTTGACATATGTGAGACGCTATTTGTACTTTATAATTATTTAAATAATGTCTGTATGCCAGAATAAACTCAGAGCTGAATGGAGTCTCAAGCAAAGATTTTTGTCAGTTTTTTTCATTGGAAGCTGTGAAAATCTACACTTGTGTTTCAATTTATGCTTGAACAGTTTTAGAAAACAGGATTTTCCACCCAAGATCTGAGAGGTAGCTAGCTTAGTTTTTCCACCAAAGTTAAGCTAAGTGGTGAAGCGATACTGATGCACTTTACGCGTGGTACTTAGTTGTACGAGGAAAATGCGTGACGCGATCTCTAGCTTGCATCCTTAGCTTCATTAAACTCCTATGCACCAGAGCTAAGCTAAACTACGAAAATCAAGCGATCCTATTGGTGGGTTTGATACACATCCATAGCTTAGCAACGTAGCACATCTCTAGTGGAAAGGCAGTCTTAGGCTGGATTAGATTGTGTAGGTAATTTGTTCACCACAGATGCTCAGTTACTTTTGATAGTAACTGTATGAGCTACCATTTATTCTGTAGTACAGTTCCGTGACTGTTCGGGTTTATTGCGCTATTTTCGAGGTGTTAAATGGAACTTACATGTTCAGTGGACGTGATATTATCATCGCTGGGACTTTCAAACGTGCTGGCGACTAACTGATAGACAGAACTTATTGTTACACCAAACGTACAAACTTGAAAAACAATATTAAATACTATAACATTATGTTATACATTAGGGTGTCCCTTATGTACGTGAAAAAATTTTTTTTTCGGATATCGAAATGCATACCCCGTAATTCTTTTTAAACTACCCAGATCTACTTAAATACAAAATTTTATCTTCCTATGTCAACATTAACCCGTGCCGACAAGGCCGTAAAGATTTTGAAAATAGCTGCCTTTGACGCTTTTCGATATTCAACTAAACAAAATGAAATATTTATATTTTATAAAAACAATAATAAAAATTTAGTAAGAAAATAGGTATTTATTTATTAAAAGAAACATAAAATTACAGATTAGCAAGGATATTTTCTTTTAAGGGTCTCTTTGTTACAGTCTGGATAAAGACTTCTGTGCTCTTGTACACAGCGTAGTAAAAATTGTTTCTGTTCTTCCTTTGCAGTAATTAAACCATGAAAATCTTGCATAAGTTTTACAGCTCTTTCAGCTGTATCATTCACTGCCCTTAAATAAAAAACCTTTCTTTTTGCCTGTAAATAGGCAACATCTTCTTCCCACGTAGAAACAGGTTTCTCCAAGAAGTTATCATCAATTTTTAAACGAGAAAATAATTTTCTGCTCTTGATAGACACAAAATCACTCAATGATTTTCCTGTAACAATAGACAAGACAGTATTATTATCAGTTTATTAAAACAATTTAAGACATAGTAAAGTAAGCTTAGCGTTAGATCCTTTTACATGTTTTTTTTTAATTAATGATTAATAGCTAACTTTAACATAAAATTAAGTATTCCCACTTACCATGCAAATAATCAGACATATCTTCCTTCGATGGAATGTATCTCTTCCCAGAATCATACAAACTCTCTCTTTGTAAGTTCTCTATGATACTTCTCTTGGTTGCTTCATCAACTTCATCATCAAAGAGTGACAAAACAGTAATTTCTTCTGACAAGTACCAAAGATGTTGACTAAACTTTTTCAAAGCTGCTTGGGAGATCTATTTGTTAATAGTTTCGCATTCCTTAAGCCTTTTTAAAAAGGACAAATCTTGATTTGGTGCCTTCACCGCCAGACTACACCCCAGCCATGATTTCACATATACAACTGCAATGAATAAACAAATGTCTTGGAGTGCTCGTTTATCTTTGGCGCTAATTTTGAATTGAGATTGCAGCAAACATATTTTCAAACAGTAAATAGCTCTTGCCATCCACCTTGCTTGATGCATTGCTCCAGGAGGTCTTATTTTAATTTTTTTCTCACTATCGCCTCCTAAGAAAATAATAGACAGTTCAATCAGTTCTCGATAATCGTCACGTACAATAGATTTTTGCAGTTCTTCATTATAAAATGTCAACAGTTCTTTAATTTTTGTATTACAAAAATGTTGTGTGACGATGTGGCTGTGTGTTTCAATAGCAGCAGAATTAATAGTATTCCAGCTGTCTCTAAACTTTTTAAACATCGGGATATCAGGGCTATTTGTTATTTGGTGGATTTTTGTTTCAAATACACACTTTAAAACCAGTTCGTAAACGTGATGGCGGCAAGCAAAGAGTAATAATTCCCTGTCTAGCTTTTGTTCCAAAAGTACACAAGCTCCTTTCAATCGCCCTGTATTAGATGCAGTTGTATCACAGCACATTATTTGTACTTTGTCCTCGAGGTTCCAGTCATAAAGTGCGTTTAACACAGCTTTAACTTGATCTTGACCAGAAGAGCTCTCCAGCTTAGGCACAGCCAAAAGTTGTTCCTTTTCTTCAAATGATATAAGGATTGGCAGGCGTTCTTCTTTAGAACTTCTTACATCCAGTCCAGGTAATAATTTTCCATCCCAATGAACGGTCACACTTTCAGGTAAATTATTCTGAAAATCTGATTTTATAGATTCCGCTCTATCTTTTCTAGTCTTTGTACGAATGCGTTGAATAGACGACTTGTTTATCGGGAAATCATCACTACTAAGATCTAGGGCTTCCACTACAGCCTGAAGTATATATACGGAATCTCTTATGCTTAATTGACATCTATCCAAAGCTGCAACTAATTTAGGAGTGATGAAATCTTTCCTTCCCCTTTTTGTAATACTTCCAGAACTTACCGTTTGAGATGTCGACGGTAAGGGTTCGTCGATGCTTTCATCAGAGCTGGTAGGTTGATCGGGATATCCTGGTGTCTCAATAAGATCTTGTGTAGTTAAAGATAAAGATAAACTCTCGGAACAGATTTGATCATGTCTTTTTTTCTCTTCTTTTAATTTTCTCTGTCTGGATCTTTCTTCTTTCTCAGCTAACTTTTTATCTACACCGGCTAAACATCCTGGACGCCCTGGTTCTCTTTACTTTTGTAAAAAGATTTTATCTGCTTCTATTTTCATCCATTCCAAAGCATTAGCGTGTGCTATGTCGAATAAATTATCTAAATTGTTTTGAAAGTCCTTCTCACGGTGCTTGTAAATATCTTGTGTTTTTTTTGGATTTTTTTGCAACTCTCTCCAAGCATGGTGAAGATCCACAAGTTTCTTTACGCAGTTAGGAATAGCTCTGGTAGGGATTCTAGCTTTTTCCCAGAATATAATACACTCTCGAACGACGAGATTTGCGCTTTCACTAACACTCAATTTAACTTCACGAATGTTAAAAAAGAAGACTGCAAGAACTTGACGGTTAGACGGTAACTTTGCCCCAGTTATTTGATAGTTCAAGTCACCTACTAAGAAAATACTTTTTTTATTGCTTCTTAATTCCACTGCCATTTTTTAACGTAAAACAATATGTGTTCATCACGAGATTAACTAATAACAAATACGGCGAGTACGCGCCGCTATTTCCGCGTAACTTGTATGAACATGATTCGATGCAAGTCGGCACGGGTTTCCGTTCTCCAAATAAGGTAAAAATTAATTCCCGAGTGTTTTAGGTACTAATGAACAAAACTAAGACCTATGCGTTAAAAAATATAAACTTTGAAAAATAAGGGACACCCTATTATACATATAATACTTAGTTGTACTTGAATTCTGAATTTTCTAGTGGTATTATAAATTCAGCCAACTGCTTCATGAAATGCAAGTTGACGGTATATCTGATAATCCATATTAAGGGCATTTAGCTGCCAGCAACTATGGAAGCTCTTTTGTAGGTGCTTTGTGGATGTTAAAGCGCCTGATATGTTCTACTACTAACTGGCAGAATCACTCTAAAATAGTAACTCCAAATTGACTATCACATACACAAACCTGCAGATTCTGTAATGAGGTGACAGAATCGCCCCTACATCTGTAAGTCGAGTGTGGTCCACTAATAAATAATAAATAAATAAATAAATAATGCTGGACATTTCACACAGCGCTATCTAGCCCCAAATTAAGCAAAGCTTGTACTATGGGAACCAGATAACGGATAGAATACTTAAATACTTTTTTTTTGTAAATACATACTTGTAATATATAGAGAAACAACCAGATCCGAAACAAATATCTGTAGATCGTGCAAAAATTTGTTCCGCGGCGGGAATCAAACCCACTACCACCTGCGTCTCAGCCGACTATTCGCCCACTGCGCCACGGAGGTCGTCGTAATGTGCAAACGTAGCATTCATCTGGACAAACACATTCTTAGTCCGGAAGAGATAACAGTTATCCCCCTAAGAATATCCTACAGTTTCTAACAGCTGTTGGGCTTAGTGATGAAGTTTGAACGCCCCCCATTAACTAGAAGCTACCTAAACACAAGTGGCGATCACAATAGGCTGTAGCCGCAGTGATATTTAAGCCAAAATAAAAAAACATCATAACACACTAATATTACAAATTCGAAAGTGTGGATGTTTGTTTGTTACTTAGTCACGTTGTAACGGCTGAACAGATTTCAATGTATAGATAGACTAGCTGTTGCCCGCGACTTCGTACGCGTTACACTACTAAATGTGTAGGTAACCTAGAAAAAAACCTGAACTGACTATTGCAACTTGACTTGGCACCCTCATTTTTATTCCATGGGATCCGATTAATGGGATAAAAAGTAGCCTATGTGTTAACCCAGCTTATAATCTACGTACATACTAAATTTCAACGAAATCAGCCGTTACGACGTGATTGAGTAACAAATAAATAAATAATCAAACATCCAAATTTTACATTTATAATATTAGTGTGATTATGAACTGGATTGAAATGTGGGCTACTGTCATGAATATAGCAAGATGCTAATTTTGCACTTCTTTAATTGATAGTACTTTCTGTTGGTTGGTTCTGAAATACTCTCAAAACTTTCACAGAGCCAAAAATAGTCGTGAATTCAATGAACTGATAGCCGTTGGGGCAGAAAGGTGGAGACGACGCACTGGAAATAGTAGACTACGACGGCTTCCCACCAGATGTAAAGAAGACCTGATAAAAGTTGTCGGGAGCCGTTAGGTGCAGGCTGCAATAGATCGGTCACTCTGGAAATCTATAGAGGAGGCCTATTTTCAGCAGTGTTTATGATAATTGGGCACATGATTTTTTTAATAGAAAAAAACTTTTGTTGTAAGGCCTGGATTTGAACCCACAACGACCGCCAGAGTTTATAGTGAAACTTTCACATGTTAAGTACTAACCCTTCTGTGCATAATAGCAACTACATCGCAGTAGTTTGGACAGGCGGGGCGAGTTGAAAGGAGTTTATGACGTTTGATATTTTCGGACGGGTCGCCGTTCGTGTAACTGATGGTTAGTGGCACTTTTGACAGCCACTATTAGTTCGGCCTTGTTTGTTTCTGGCCGAAATGGCTGCATTCCTTCCATGCATTCATACCATGCAGAAATAACTACCTTTTATACGGCCACGTAATTCCAATTCCCGATAGTGTAGGTACCGTAACTAAATTGTAATTTTTCGTAATATTACAAAAATAGATAAACACAAAACACAAAAAAGACCGGTCACGTACGAGTAGGACTTGCGCACTGAGGGTTCTGAACCTAGATCGGTTTAATGTTAATTAATCAGCGCCATCTAGTTATGTGACCGGTAAACTAAGAAAACTTTTAAGACAGATATCTAAAAACTGTTCCAGATAGAGACTTTGTTTTGAGTGTCTATTAATCATAGTAATTTCAGATTGTTCACTTTGGAAACTTCGGAGATTTTATTTTATTTGGTTTTATTTTTATTTATTTGAGACAATAAACAATGCCTAAATATTACTAGACTTAATAATTATTACAAGATGTCTTACTAAAGGCATAACTAGTACCGTTGTCCACAGATTAGGTTAGACAAATGGTGGGCATGAGTGTTTACATTAACCACACAAATACATATAAATATATAAATGAACCTATATTATGCAGGCAAGCAAATGCTATAGGGATAAGGGGAAAGGGAGCTAAGAGATAAGAGTGAGGACGGTATTTTTTTCCGCATTTTTCATCATAACTCCAAAACTGACAAAATAGAAAACCGCAGTTTAAATAGATTCAGTAGTTGCTGAGATAATGCTCATTATCACATCTGCGTGCCTAAATGTTAATGGTTCTACTGTTTCTTTTGTATTTTGATACATATATTATATTCTCTGTACATAGTTGAAAAAAAACCATATTGTTCGTAGCATAAGGCAAGCTACGCATCTCGTAGCAACCGTAGCAGTGGCGTAGCGGTTCTGCAAACTATTGCTGCCCATAATTTGTTTTACTTTTTACGTGATAACAACATTTTTATAAACGCTACGATCCTTCGCTACGATCGATCCTTTAGATGGAATTATGTTATCGTGGTATGTTTTTTTTTGTGGCTCGCCAGAAGCGTATCGGTTTAATATAATTAAATACACTGTGGTGGCATTTTTAAAATTTCTCTAAACTTCTATTTCATATTTTAAAATGCACACGTCTAGGTTCTAAAATACGTAACGTAAAAATAACCACTGCAGTGGGACTTAAGTAAGATGTAAAAGTAGTCCGTTGTTTTTTTTAGCAATAGTTCTCATAATTAAACAAATATGAAAAGCATTGCTTCCACTTCTTCGAAAATGCAATTCCTATTCACGAAAAATAGAAGAACACATCAAAGTGTATAAGGTATAATTACTGATTAAAACGGGTATTTATCGCGAATGTACCTTTTTTATTAGTTATCCCGACGTATCGGCTGTGTTACAACAGCCGTGGTCACGGGTGGAGCGACGATACATACACGGTTATATACGCGATAAATACCCGTTTTAATCAGTAATTATGTACAGTAATCGCGAAAGTTTCAAAAATACTAGTAAAGGTATGTTTTACAAAAACAAAATCCATCAGTATTCTATATTCCATAGTACAAGCTTTGCTTAGTTTGGGGCTAGATAACGCTGTATGAAATATCCATGAATATTTATATCCTGTAAAGATTGAGCATTAAATAGCAAAGAAGGTCGTTAAAAAAATTAAGTACTTATATCAGAAAACCGATTTAAAATAAAGCCACTCTTACACAATTATTTGAATCTTCAAAATGGTACGCAAGACTTAATCGCTAGGCAGTTAGGTGGGCTTTTCACCAGTATGTAAGTTACCGCTATAAAAAAACCTCTTAGGTATGCTCCAAGCCGGGCCTAAATGAAAATATACTACCACTTTAGGACAGATACGCCTCGAGTCGAGCGAACTTTAGTAAATATAGGGAGGGGACTTACTGTGATTATATTAGATGGCTCAGACAATCAGGTGAAATGGTTAGTCTGATTGACGATTTGATGAAGACAACCGTGGGCAGTGGGTGATTATCTGGCTGAGATGCAGGAGGTTGCGGTTTCAATTCCGGCCGCGGAACATATTTACATGACATGATGATATGTGTTATGCATATACAAAAAAGTATATAATTATATATCAGTTATCTAGTTCCCATAGTAGTAAATAGTTTGTTTGCTGCGATGAATAATGTGGTCACAAGTGAATTCTCAAAAGATAAAGCAATTTTTTTTTTGGATTGTAGGTGTTCATGTTGGCAAAATATGCGGCATAATTAGCCATATTTTTTATCGCGTTGACTTTAGAAGCTTGATTTTTACAGCTCCAATGCACTGTAGACCTTAGTATTTGATATTAATTTCAATGTTACCTCCACGCGTTCCTGAGAAAAGGGTCTTGACAGACAGCCAGACAGACGGACGACAAAGTGATGGAGACGGATCCTATAAAAGTTCTTTTTTCCTTTTGATGTACGTAACTCTAAAAATGAACGGAACGCTTATTTTTCAATTGGACAATCATAATAAAATATATCAAAACTTCATTGTTTTAAAAGGACATGTTTGTAATAGATTAGGCTAGATTTTTTTTTTATAAATATATAAATATTGCTGGACATTTCACACAACGCTATCTAGCCCCAAACTAAGCAGAGCTTGTACTATGGGAACCAGATAACTGATAGAATACTTATATACTTTTTGTTTTGTAAATACATACTTATAATATATAGAAAAACACCCAGACACGGAACAAATATCTGTAGATCATGCAAACATTTGTTCCGCGGCGGGAATCGAACCCGCTACCTCCTGCGTCTCAGCCGGCTATACGCCCACTGCGCCACGGAGGCAGTCGAAGAGAAGATAACTCTTTATTGTACACTATAAAACTATGTGTATTGGTGGTCTTATCGCTAAATAGTGATCTCTACCATACAACATTTGGATGGAATGGACTGTATGGGCATTACCTGGGGTGTAATGGTGTACCTAGATACTACATGTACATAGGTACTATTAGTAATAATTACCTGTAACCCTGAGATAAAAATAGAATGCTAACAGTAAAAACCAAAATCTATGCGTAACGTAACGTATCGATGGTAGCCTGTGTCATCTGGCGAATAATAGCAAATTATCATTCAGCAAAATCGGATGAGTAGTTTGGGCGCTACGGTGGAACATACGTAAAAATACATACATAAACTGCTTAAAACTTAACCCTTCCTTTTGGCTTTGCCGAAGTCGGGAAAAAAATTAACTTTCGTCATCAATGGATTTTTGTCCCATCCCTAATATTATAGTGATATCGTAAATCGTGCCTCACATGTTTTCCGTACTCTGAAAATGGCTTAACTCATTTTGTCAATTCTGTAGATACTTTGTCGTCTTTCTTTTTGTCTTTTTTTTTTAATTTTCTGGGTTTGTGAGGGCATGTCCTGTCCTTATTTAGGTGAAGTCTAAGCACTAGAAAAGGTACAGCTTATAAGGATGAAAATAAATTATTTAGGATTTATTTTAAGAAAGGTAAAAGGATAATTTTAGTAAATTTATTCGGTATGTAATGGGCATCGCATTTTGCTTTGTGTATGAGTTTTTTTTGTAGGTTGAATTTTAAAGTATTTTTCTATTTTATGAAACGCTTTTAAAAAGTATAAAGTACCTACTTCAGTTGTGGTATACCTACCACGTTTAGCGCGATGGATCCAAACCAAACCAAACCTTTATTTATTTATTAAATCTTTGTTTTTAATATATCCTTGTGACATATTAGTAGACAAACGAGGGGGTAAGGCAGTGTCTTGTGTCACGGGCGTTATATTGAATCCCGAGCGTAACGAAAGATTCTAGAGTTAACTCATGACCGAAGCGAAGGAGTTACTAGACTCCCAAGACGAAAACAGCTTTATTCACGAGGAGATACTCTACTTTTCATACTTTCTGCGAGACAAATTTTATCATTGGAATAGCGTCAGAAGATATAAGATGTTAGACATAAGAAAACTTAAGAAGATTTAAGAGGGCTTAAGAAGACATAAAAAGACCTAAGAAGACATAAATCTTAGTATATGAAAAAAAATTTAAAAATAAAAATAATGAATTGCTGTTCGATAATCTCGCTAAACCTAAAAACGGCTTGACTGATTTTGATTCTATTTTTGTCTGCGTTTGAATGGGTCTCTGAATGGTTTAGAATGAAAATTGGACCCAGTAGGTGGCGCTGTTGTCGAGATCCAGAAAGTTGCGAACGAAGTCGTGGGCATATAGTAAGATATATTCTGTGTTCTGTGTAGAGGCTAGTTCGATTTACGAATAAGTTATCATAGTGTGGGTCATTTTGGTTAAAATTTTCATACAAATTTCGTGGTTCCAAATTCAAATCTGTCCTAAAATATTAATGAAACCGCCTGTATAAAATAGTTAAACCAATAACATTCATTCATTTGTCGGTACCTGTTAAACTGACTAAGCGGCATCATCGCAAAGGCGCCGCCAATATACGTTCAAAATTGGAAATGTATCGATTACTAGATAAATATTCAAACTACCGGTATTAAACCCACCTCTAAAACCAGTTAACACGATCCGGATGTGTGTTTTAAATTAATATTGTACATATCAAAACAGGTTGTAAATCATTGTTACTCATATCAAGACTTATCATACAATTGCCAGGGTAGAGTGAATGAAGGTTATCCAACATATAGGTGCTGGCTGGGTAGGTACCTGTTTTCTACCTATGTTATAATATCTCATTCTACTGTATTTTTCCTGTCTGTCTACTATTTTGTTTGTGATCCGTTCTGTGTTTCTTTGTGTGTGTCAAATAAATATATTCTATTCTATTCTATTCAATATGAATTGTTTAAATTCTATGATAGAACATAGGTATCCTCACGCGTGTTATAATTATATCCGTTTTGTACCACGATGGTTTAATTATTTTCTTATTAAATTCCATCAGTTTACCACGGAGGGGAAATAAATTGTAGAATTAAATTGTGATAAGTCTCAAATTGAAAGCAAACCGCGCAAACGCGTCACTTGCCGGCACTCGCTTGGAATGATCTGATTAGGATTGTAATTTCCTGTGTCGCTGACGATTCACAGCGTTTGACTAAACATTCCATCAATATTAACAAAGGTATACTCGTATATAGGTATATTTACGCATAGATAACAAAAGCCAATAACGAAATAGTTCTAGCTTCAGCATTAGGTCATTATTTCTTTTAATGTTTTTCTGATGGAGCCGACTAAACCGAGGGCCGATATAATTATATTTTTTGTAAGTATGAATGAATGAACGAACTTTATTTTACACCCTGAAAATAAAATTTACGAGCAAAATAAGTGAAATGAATCAAATAGTACAATAGGCGGTCTTATCGCTTACATCTTTGTTTTAAGAGATTTTTTCTAATCTTTGGATGGAGAGGATTTTAGTTATGACTAAGATAATGGTTGGGGATACATATTCATTACTAACCTATAAATAAATATGTATATACGAGTAAATAATGCTGGGCATTTCACACAGCGCTATCTAGCCCAAAACTAAGCAAAGATTGTCCTAATAGAACCATATAACTGATAGAATACTATGGATGAAAAGAGTGCAACTTCTACCCAAATACTTTAAAATACAAATTGTAGAATGAATGAATGGAATATTCTTTATTGCAGAAAATAAAAATAATCTGTAGGTACATAGGCGAACTTAATGCTAGACAGCATTCTCTTCCAGTTAACCATTGTGTAAAGCGGACAAACAGCTATTAGACATTGTCTTTTCTTTAGTAACTGTATTGTGTACTTCTCAATTCTCTCTACAATCTAAATAATATACTGACGATAATCAAGTGACGGTTTCTCAAAACATAAAAAAGACTTCTCGAAAAAAAACTACTAGATATATTAACAAATTTTAAAGAAAATCGACTAAGTTTAGGTGATTCTTCTTCTTCTTAGCGTGTCAAGAGTTCTACATTTCTATTCATAGTATGTTGGACAGGTGTTTGGCCACGACAATGGCATCAGGCGAGGCGGCCATTAGGTCCTCCATCGTGCAGGTGTTCGGGCATAAAGGGCACATTAGCAAGTGCTGCGTTGACTGCGTGGGATCACCGCAGTGGCACTGCGTTAAGTTAGGGTCCCTGAATCCCCATTTGCACATATTAAGTCTGCAGCGGCCAACCTGGGTGCGGAGCCTGTTTAAGGACTTCCAGACTGGCCACGGCAGATCATGCCCGGGTGGTAACTGTTTCTGTGGGGTGGTAAAATGAGGCGGTGGGGAATTCCTTATTATCCACATAGTACGTCTAGTAGCAGCCGGGTCGTCGCTCGTGGCCCTTGTGAAGCGTTGAAAGCTCTTTCGACTTTTAAGGCGGCCTTGTGGGATGTTATGGTCATATAAGGGTTGTCAATAATCATGCTCTTGTTTGTGCTTTTCAATAGAGCAAGCCACATATCGTCGCACTCCAGGGGGTGATATGCCTACCAAAGGGTATATCAGGTTAAGAGGAGTTTAGGGGGGTTTAAGTGATTAATTCGATATAAAACTTACTGCCTACTCTTGCAATCGATGTCCAAAAATAAAGGCCGATTTGATATATCTTGCGGGAATGGCTGCGGGTTTTGGGTTAGTAAGGGACAACAAGAAATATCTCGAGACGTCACCAATATATTATCTGCGGTTAGATGGCAAGCATTATGCAATAGCACCACATAAGTTTAATAAAGTTTTACATGCCAAAATAAGTTTCACATTTATATGGTTAACATTTCACAAATTTATTTAATAAGCTCTTTACCCCTTTCAGTTTTGTGCGTATATTATCAAACACCCTATATAGCCGCCTAGTTAGATTACCTAATCATTGTTGTACCTTAACAGGTTGTATGTTCGAAACTCCATTTGACTAAATAGCATTCAGTCGAATAAAACCATATCTAAACAACATATTATGAACAACAAATGTTTGACTTTGATTTTGATATATATAAAATATATACTTACCTAAATACATATAAGCCACAGGAGCCATTTATACAATAGTGAATAATTACATATAATTCCATAAAAATAATAAACATTCGAAAGTAACTCTGTTTGTTACAAAAAAAAAAATTGGCACTCCGGGAGTGCCGACAGAAGTGAAAACTTGAACAGACCACAGTACAGATACTTATATACGGAGGTGTCGGTAACGGTAATAGTGTCGCGAGTTCAATGGTTTTTTCCCATCTCAAAAAATGCTCAACGCGCCTAAAGAAGGTTTCACTTCAAAATAGTTTATTTTACTTTTATCTTTTCTTTGCTTACTCGATACATGAACGGAATTAGTAGCGTACATTTGAATAAACCATGAAATTGTATAACAATAGCTTTTTATTCGCTACGTAGCAAAACAGGTACGTGAACGGAATAATTCCACTGAAAGGTCGTGTGGGTAAATAACACCTACTAGTTGGCAATCGTACGTCAAACTTTCGTATTTCACTCAGTTCAGGATGGGTTCAGTGGTCTAAATTCGACCGTATTTCAAAAAATATTTTTTACTGAATTTTTTGAATGCTCTTCTCTCAGTTTATTCTCCAATAGTTGAACATTTACAAGCATCACGGTTTGTAATAATTTAAATGGTTTGTTCTCTCTCTCTCTGTGGTTATAGGAGTAGAGTCAAGAAAACAAGATGATCTTACAATGCATCAAAGGGCATAGCGGATCAGACGCATACAAGAGGATCGGAAACCATGGCCATAGGGCCAACTCTATTCCTTCCTCTACCTTTCACTCAGCTACGAACATAGATACGGAATCGTACTCTAAACTTACAAAACGAACGTTGGGCATATATTATGGACTGCAGACAGTCGAGGGCGGCTCTGTCGGCCGTCTCGCCAAGACTGACACGTCGACTGCTCAACCTTCAAAGACTGGACCTTCGAATCATCGTGGGGACCCTTACAGGACATTGTCCCCTGAACAAACACCTCTACATCATCGGAGCAACAGATAGCCCACTCTGCAGGGCATGTCTCACCGAAGGGGAATTAGCTGCCCACGTAGTCCTGGAAATAGTGGGCTTAAGAGCACAACGTACAGAAATCCTTAACAATCCAAGTTCACTCCGTGAAACCTGCGAAGACCCCAGGAAACTTCTGCGCTTCTGATCGGAGTTAGGCTGGCTATCAATATAGTTAACTCTCTCACGCATAATGGACCACATACAGAGTTCGAATGCGGAAAAGGGAGTCCACCAACATAACATAACATATAGGAGTAGAGTATAGAAACTTTTGTAAAATACGAGAATACACATATAAATTATCATGCATAGTTGAAAATGCCATGGGATTTAACAACAGATTTCCCGAATAACACTAATGGTTGAACATCGCTTTTAATGCTACAATTTAAACAATTTACAGTACGTAGTAAAATCATCCTGAATAACTTTAACACGGAACCATCAAACTGAAATTATAGAAACGAGGGGTATGTGTAACTGAATAATAGTTAATGCTCTCTTTTTTTACCACCGGTTACCGGGTTACCGTAGGTACATGGACGCTGCTGAACCGTATTTTTTTAACACGTTCATTTTAAATAACCTCGTTTATAGTCACTGACTAGGCATATAATTTCTCCATACTCCAGAACATTTAATAAAAAGAAATGGATCTTGGATATTCATGAATAGAGTTATCACTTATCCACAATATATATGACAATTCCACGCCTCCGCAAAACCGGAACACCAATACAGAATACCGATATACTTTAAATTGTTTAAGTAAAATACCCTATAGTACCTATAACCTGAAAACCTTTTAAATCAATTTAAATAAATTCAATTCGGTAGATAATATTAAAATCAATATTGTTAATAGGATAAGTAGGTATTGGGGTGATTAATTGGATTACGCACGGGTTACTGAACTTAACATACTGACTCGCTTTCTCCGTGACAAGCTCTGATATTTGTAGGTACTGTTTTCTGTATCCTGCATGAATTATTAAAGTAGTAAGTAGGTGTGGTCCTTCAAAGTATCCTAGAATATGTAGTTTAACCCGAAAAATGTTGATCCCGTCCATTAACCCTTATAAGCTAAAAAAATGATGTAGGAACATCCGGAACACCTTTAAATCAGCTGGTTTCTATGAAATTGTGTTTTTGTACCAAAGTAAAACCGCAACCAAAAACGTTACGTTATGCACATTTCCCATCGCTAAAATTATTTAAACGGACACGAATTGGTTTTTCATTAGGAGATATATAAATAGGTGTAGTGAACGATGGAACATTAAAAATTGCGCTCTTTTTTGACAAGGTTTAGATTTTCATTTTAAATTTTAATTTAAGATTTTTAAATCGCTTTTTCCAAGCGAATAACAGAAAATTTGTTTTTACTCGATAAAACTAAGGAACCTGTTAATTAAGTCTGTCGTAAAACATGTCTATAAATTGAGCAATATAATTCGTCCATGAACTCTTAGAATAAAAAAAATAAATTTCTGTCACCATTTTTTTTTTTAACTGATACTCGTATAGTTCAGAACCACAGCGGACGAGCTTTCTATTAACAAAAACCACATCTGAATCGGTCCATCTGTTTGCGAACTACAATGCCATAGACAGAAAGGCACACCAGACACGCAGACGGACATAGACATCCAATTTATAACACTATTTTTTTGCGTCAGGGGTTAAAAATACAATTTGGTAAGAATTTACGAAAACACAATATTCATTTTGGAACACTCTGTAAGTAACTGTGCAATGAACTGTGGTCGCCTTGGATTTGCCTCGGGCGGCTTGTGGTAGATTATAACCTCAAAGAAGGAATAAGTAAGGTCGCAAACAAGAGTTGCCTTGTATCAAGTGGAAGAATTATCATCTTAATGCCATTTACTGCTACGTACCTCCCCTTGGTTAAAGAGTCTTGTTGGAATTACAAGAGAAGCTACCTATTATAGCCGCAAGTGGCCATTCATCAAACCAGAATTTGTTTGATGAATACTTCAATGAGTAATAGCCCTAAAATCGTATCGTCATTAGAATAGAATAGAAAACGCTTTAATGTATACCACACTTAAATTAACAAATCATATTTAAAACGTATAACTAGATACGTGATCGTACAATGGGCGGTCTTATCGCTAAAAACGATCTCTTCCAGACAACCTTTCATGCACTGGATTTTACGAGAACGTTAAAAGACGGTAGCTTTATAAATAAAAAATAAGAGGAATATAAAAAGAAGAAGAGGTCATTGATAAACGCATTTTATCTTTATCTTATATAAAGATAAAATGCGTTTATTTTGTCACCAATACAAATAATCTTAAAACTGAAATGAAATTGCATAAAAGTGATAATTGTCATAAAAAAGCCAAGCAGCATTGCTTTATTTCGGTTTGAAAGGTATGCCAGTGAAATTACAGGCACATAAGGCTTTGCACCTGTGCGCCTCAAGATGGACGCAGGGCAGTGCATCGTAGGGCACGTTTTTAAGGTGCGTGACCTATGAGATACTTTGTTAAAGGCGATGGTTACCACTTAACATCAGGTGGGCCATATGCTTGTTCTATTAAGAGGTAACTTAAAAAACTTAAAATTGGCTACCACTCAGCATGTGCTATGGTAAATTCGCTCCTCCGTAACCAGACCACACAAAATCAGTCTTCTATATTCATAAGTGGAAGTCTCATGGCTTTAATAAGGACGATGATGACAAGCAAGGTAGGTAAACAACTGCAAAAGCGTTTGCTAATGATAATGTTTGTTTACGTAACTCTAGACTGAACACACTTAACGAACACTAGACAGCTTTTTACAAATTAATTTAGACTTGCATCGTTAAAAAAGTACGTTGGCAAAGCAAATATCACTGGAATCACTGCCATGCCATTTTAAGCCTTAGGCATAATATCATCTTGCAATAATTAGATTAGATAGATTGTAATGAGGTTGTTTGAAAATTTAAAATTTTCTATGGTAATAAATTTGAACAATGAGGCATTTTTCATTTGAAATTGTTCTCAGAAATAGAGTTGCTCAGAGAGCAATGGAGCGTGCCATGTTAGGCATCTCGCTGTTGGACTAGTATATACCCAACATCGAAATACGACGCAGAACCAAAGTCGTGGATGTGGGTAGAAGGATCAACCAGCTGAAGTAGTTTTTTTGGTTACCGTCTTCTTTTTTAAATAACTGATCTTCGTTTGACCACAATCTCACCTGATGGTAAGTGATGATGTGGTCTAGATGAAGCACGAAGATCTAGAAGAAACCCTTTCACTATTGGAGATGGGCTGGACACTTGACAACGATGAAAAATAGAAGATGGACGAGGGCAGCAACCGAGTGGTGGCCAGACCAGTTGGTAGACCACCAGCCAGTTGGTTGGACGACATCGCGAGAGTTGAAGGAAGACAATGGATGCGCTTGGCACAGGACCGGAGAGAATGGTGTGATAACGAGGTCTATACCCAGCAGTGGGTGGATGTGGGCTGAGATGATGATGATTATAATAAATAAATAAATAATAAATATTGCTGGACATTTCACACAGCGCTATCTAGCCCCAAACTAAGCAGAGCTTGTACTATGGGAACATATATATAGTAGGAGTTTTCAAATAAAAAGATCCTAAAATCTAACTTTTCTAGCGATATGCAGACTGAAAAAACTACTAGTTATATCTACAATTTAAAACATAGGTAATTATACCCACTAAAGTATATCTAGTGTCAAACATTTTATAGTTTTACTTGATGTAAATAAAGTTAAAAAACCATAAGCTCTAATTAAGTAGCAATGTTATCAAAGGAAAACCACTCGCTTTGAGATTCATGAGCTTTCGTAGAGTCTTAATGAGTGTTAATCTTTAAATAATAAGCTACATATTTCACTAATTGCTCTGAATTAAAAGAGTTGGAAATGTTTTTACTCTTGAGGGATGCAGACGTCTTGAAAATTCTAATTAGTTTGTTTCTGGAAAAAATATATTTACAAAGAATTGTGTACCTAATTGGAATAGTACAGGAGCTGTGTTTTTTAAAACATTTGCCAGAGTTAAAAATTACCTTGATATATAAACCTTAGCTTGCAATAAGACGAGGCAAGTTAAGCGCATTGCGTACAGTGAAGGTACTTTATATTAAGATAAAATATTAGAGCATCATAGGGTGTCACACACGGGTGAGTTAATATGTTAATAAACGCACCAATAAAAACCTTTTATTCTCTTGAAAGTCTCTCCGGGAAGATTCAGAAAGATTCGTATTACAGCCCCATTAATGTCTAACTGTGAAGACTATCACGAGGTCCTATTCTGGTCCTGTCCTGCGGGGCTATTTTCAAACGTTGGAAAGCTATCGGATTGGTCCGACAGTTTTTTGGGATTAGATTTCTAATACAAAACGCTCATATAAAACCAGATCCGACAGCTTTCCGATGTTTTAAAATAGCCTGTGCTGTCCTAGTCTTGTCCTCATCCTGTCCTATTCCTGTCTTAGTCCTATCCTAGTCCTGTCCTAGTCCTATCCTAGTCCTGTCCTAGTCCTGTCCTAGTCCTGTCCTAGTCCTGTCGTAGTCCTGTCCTAGTCCTGTCCTAGTCCTGTCCTAGTCCTGTCTTAGTCCTATCCTGGTCCTGTTCTGGTCCAGTCCTGCGGGCAATCTTTTGTATGTTACAATATATTTCGTATCTATACATATCGCTCGGTATAATAAGACACCGTAAGAATAAAATATATAGTATCTTCGCTGTGTGTGATGTACATTGGATTGTATGTGATATTTTACCTTAATATAAACTAGTGGTTTGCCCTGAACTGAGATCTCGCTAATCTCCCAAAATAAATATTATTCTTAGGACGACTTGCACAACGATGCCTAAACGTATTTAGTGGCTAAATATGATTTAAAGAGTTGTCAAGTCATACAAATACTTCAAATTTAAACATGTTTAGTCGCTAAATACATTTAGTAATCTTTGTGCATGCCGGCTTTAATCTTTGACTAATAAATTGGTGCCACTAAATGCATAACCAAACTACTTGACCTACAGTTTCATCCAAATTAGATGTAACGGGAGTTCTTGTTAATTGGTTATTTTTTTTTTTTGGTACAAATGGCAGTTATTCTGGATTTCCGACTTTTGCCTATATTTGTGTCACTAAAGCTACACGAATACCAAATTTCAGCATTGTGGGATCAATGGTACCCTGTGAATTTTGTCAAAATTTTGTTTTTATTATGGCTAATAACTCAAAAACTACAAAAATTATACTAAAAATAAAAACGGAATTCAAATGTACTAATAAAGACCTTTCATTTGACGTCCCACTTGACCTAATAGTCTTATTTTCATTTATTTTTACCCCTCTTGAACCCCAATATCTCAACAACCCCCCAATATTTTTAGCTCATTGAGTCACACCAAAATTGTGCTGTCACTTCCTACCTATATACCAAATTTTATGATGATCGGATAAACGCTACGAAAGTTATCCTCGGACAAACAAACAAACATACATACATACATACAACGCCGATTTGCCCAAGTTGATTTGGAGATCTCGCTTCGCTTGATCAAATATTCTAGCATCTTCATCGTGTGTGACGTGCTTTATTTTATATTTTATTTTAATCTCATATTCTCTCCCATATACTTAATCTAGATAAAATGTTAGACCACGTTATGTAGGCGGCTTCTCCAAGTACTTTCTTCTAAAGAACGTTAGTAATAAATTATGTGCCGACCTCTGGCCTACTTTGATCGAAAAATAGCCGTATAAATAACAAAAATAATTGTACAAATTAAGTAAGTACCAAAAGCGATCGCTTTTCTGTAAAATCTCATTATCTTACAGACATTGCTCTTTCGCACTCTTGTGACTTGATAGCGGACAATTGCTGAAGCCGTTTTCTCGATGACAATGGTAACGACACGTTTCGACACCTAATAGTACTTTTTTATACAACCTGGATACGGAACAAGCTTATGACCCACCTGGGGGGCAATTGCGCTAATGTTGAACGATAATACCAAAGTAAAACGAACACAAAAACTCAAATAGATCCTGTAAAAATCCGGATCCGTAAAAACAAAAAAGGATTGTGTGGTTTCATGAAGCCACGGTAAAAGTGAAACTTTATTTCACATTATAGACATTTAACTAAAAATTTACGTTGGCACACGAAAATTTTTAGTTTAGACGGTGTAGTGTCTATACACTACACCGTCAGCTGATGCGAACTATAGGGGCCGCCATATTGGCCTCGGCTGCTCTGACGAGCGCCTTTCACTTTATCCCTACTCCGCGGCCGACCGTCACGCGACATGCAACACACAGACGAAAAAGTTTGAGACGATGTAATAAAAGTTTCACTTTAAAATAGATCCTGTCCATCCAAAGGTTGCCTGGAAAAGATCGCTTTTAGCGATAAGGCCGCCCATTGTACCTATTATTTAAGGGTGTATTTTCTTATAAATGTTTGTATTTAATGGTGTGCAATAAAGGAATTACCTATCTATCTATCAAACACGTTACGTTATTACACATTTCGTATCGCGCTGTCACGCGTGACATCAGTCAAACCAACGTGAGTTCCAACGTTAGACATGTTCAAAATTAGCGCGATTGCCCTCCAGATGTAAAGTGGTAACTATCGAAACGTGCCCTGCACTGCCCTGCGTTCATCAACTTGAGGCATACAATTGTAAAGCCTCATGTGCCTGTAATTCCTCCTGACGACCTCCGTGGCTCAATGGGCGAATAGCCGGCTGAAACGCAGGAGGTTGCGGGTTCGATTCCCGCCACGGAAAAAATGTTTGCATGATCTACAGATATTTGTTCCGGGTCTGGATTATTTCTATATATTATAAGTATGTATATTATAACTTTTAAAAAAGTATAATGCATTCTATCAGTTATCTATCAAGGAAAAGACCACGGGGTCGTAGCCCGGTACGTTGGTCTGACCAGATCCGCACAACTCTCGACTCTGGGCTTCGAGATGCCATACATTTCGTCGCCAAAATACACCGATGGCGAAACATAGTCAAGGAAAAAATCACCCATGGAGGAGGTCATGACCCTCAGCATTGAGGATAACAACTCGAAGAGAGAGAGATCAGTTATCTGGTTCCCATATCTCTGCTTAGTTTGGGGCTCGATAGCGCTGAAAACAAAAAAAAAAGAATTTCCCCGGCAACCATATCCTTCAATCCAAAACTCAGCAATACTGCTTGGCGGCAAAATAAGGTATTATGGTAGTAATTTCTCGGGTGAGCCCTTTCACAAGGAGTTCTACTACTCTTAAGGTATAGTCGTAATACCAATTAAGAAACGAATTAACTGCGCTAAACCTAATGTCACATGTTTAGTTCGAATTATACCTACCAAGGCTGAAGTTGGTTCCTTATCTAACTTGTGATACCAACGTGATGTAACGTGATTACCAGTTCCTCCAAAGATTGCTTTGGGTGACCGCTTTTATCGATAAGACCATCGCGTTTATTTCGACGATTCTAGTTTTTTTAATAATATTAATTTTAGTTTATTATAATGTTGTGTGCAATAAAGTATTATCTATATTATTACGTTCATTTTCAAAATCGAAACCCACTCAGCACCATCGATATATATATACTACGCACTAGATATCGCGATCCGAACACTCACTCTGTTCCACTGAACTGTACTGCAATCCGTATACCTTACTTCAGTGCGGCTTCGACATTCACGCAGTTTGGACGCGTACGGAGCGGCACTATTAATACAAGAATTCGAATCAAAGTATGAACCTGGGACATAAATAACAATTCAGTAGTCAAGTAAGTAAAATTATTGGTTATTCAAGTGAATAAATAGGTAAAAGTATCGTAATACCACAATAGAAAAAAAAATGTTTAATATACTAGTAATGCCACGCCATCTAAAATCATATACTAAAATATGCGGATATTCCATTACAAAACCGGTTGTAGGTAAAAATATGCGACTGAACACGGACTTGACGTGGAGTTTTAAAAAAGTGTTTTAATTTGTTTAAGTAAATGTTTTCTAGCCAGTTTGAAATTTTTTAATATATATTTTATGTTCTTTTTTTTAGTATATAATATCTGTCAAAGGTCAGAAAATATAACGACGTGCGTAATTCAATACTGCAAAAATACATCAAGAAATGTCAGTGAATCATCAAACTGACAAGTTTGATTTCAAACTATTGTTAACGTACTTGAGTTAAATAAACGCATAACAATTCATTTTCTTTTACTTTTCTACTTTACCATATTTTCAATTATTTAACTATTATACATGTTGGTGGACTCCCTTTTCCGCATTCAAACTCTGTATGTGGTCCATTATGCGTGAGAAACTATTATACATTTTGAAACAGAGTATGAATTCTAATGAAATTTTGTAGGTACAAAAGCTGTGCCACGTCTGTGGTGTAAAATCTATAGGGACGACAGGTTGTTACACTATGTTGAACGGAACGCGTAAGCGCCATGAATTTCATGGCGCTTACAACGTTTTGGTCGCGAGTAAACTAAACTCTAGAAGCGATCTAGCGCTGCATGTTTGAATAGTTTGGTTAGATCACATAAATAATGTTTAAGTGCTGCAGCGAACTTTAGTTCTAACTCACCAGCATTTAAACAAACTTTTTTTAAGAATGTTCTTATCTATCGGTAGAATATACGCCTATGCTCAGCACTGTCTGCCCATCCGTGAGAACAGTCAAGAGTCAAAGGAAAGCTATTTGACCGTACGGAATCGCTGCTCAATTTTGCAGTCTATTAGGTAACTAGTTTACGTGTGCCTACATGAAATTCAACAGCAAATTCCATTAATTATCCTCTGATGTGTTCAAAGCATTTAATATTATTATAAATGATTTATTTCGATCAACTTATTAGGATCATAGGTACAATTGTGTTAGTATAATTAAAATTACTTAAATAAACTAATGTTAGTAGTTATATCTAAAAACTCCAATTAAGTTTAGTATTTTGGCAATCAAACCTATTTGCAAACACGCATAGAATGTCGCGGGAGTTAGCTCGAACCCTGCGCAACAGAGATGTGCACCGTTTTCGCATGACTGTGTAGATACAGTCAACTCGCGCATCGGCATACCAGTTTTTATTTTATTATCATTCTTACAACCTACTGCAGCACAAGAAAATAATAATTTATGTAGATTACGATATTAATTTCTCGCTTTCAGTTTTACAACCAACTTGCAAAAGCAAAGCTTTCTTTTTAAGAGCGGACATATCTATTTATCCGCTAGATAAACATAGAGATCACTTGGATTACGATAGCAGTTAGAAGATAATAATTCCAGAAAAATCCCACCCACTTAATTAAATCTCAAAAGGCGCTTCACATGTTTCTCCCTCAAATTTTGTAGATTACATAAAAGTTGGATGTGATACAAGCTTTTCATTGCGAGCTTAAGAATTATTTTACTTATATTATAAAATAAAAGATATTTGATCACACTTATTTATAAACTCTGTTATTATTGAAAAACTCTTTACTTAAAAACTAGATTTAGCTTATCCTTAACAGTAGGACCTAAATATCATCACTATTGTAATCTTGTATCTATAATAGTGGTTCGCCCCGAACTGGGATCTCGCAAGTCTCCGATTAAAACAAAAACGCCGATTTGCCCAACTTGATTTAGAGGTCTCGCTTCACTCGATCAAGAATATATGTAATACTAGCTGACCCGGCCGCAGGGGAGTAGGGAGTACATCTGAAGTAATCCTCATAATTTTAACCCCTTAATTTATCGGCCAGATAACCGGACACCTAAAATACTGCGCTCCATAGCCAACTCGAGTACAACACAATACCTCGAGTTTGGCCCTTTGTTGAACAGTCAAAGACCAAGTCTGTGAACCGTAGGTGAGGATGGGGAGAACGCACATGTCCATGAGTTTGCGTTTAAGGCAGAGTTAAGACCAGTATCTCCTCCAGGCGTTTACAGTAGTACCTACCTAATTATAGATAGATAGATAGATAATTTCTTTATTGCACACCATTTAAATACAAACATTTATCAGAAAATACACTTAAATAATAGGTACAATGGGCGGCCTTATCGCTAAAAGCGATCTCTTCCAGGCAACCTTTGGATGGACAGGATCTATGTGAACAAAATAAAGACGGCGGCGTAAATCCGATATAGTACACATATATGTATTTATTAAAAATATGGATAATATAAAATAAAATGCATAATTATAATGTATAATATAATCATAAAATTACATAAATATTAATATTATAATACATAAAATATATATTGTCATACTTACATATATAAATTATAAAAATGTAATAATTAATAAGTGGCCTAGTGAGCGATGGATGACAGATAGTGTTGTCTGACCAAGTTTTTAAAGATAGGGAGAGATTTAGCGTGACGAATTGAGACAGGTAGGGCATTCCAGAGCCTGGTAGCCTGCAAAGTAAAAGAGGAACTATAAAATACTGAGGTACGAATTATGTCGATGTAAAATCAATATCTCTGAAAATTACGAGTATATATGTATCAGATATCGTTTAGCTACTTTAAACAGTTACCATCTGAAAACTTTTATGTGAATATCTTAGTATTTGAGTGAGATATCTCTCAAACAAAACGTTTCTCAAGTTTCAGCTTCCTAATTTTTCACAAAAAGTTACTTAAAACGCGACGTTATTTAACTTATCTGCTTGGTAAAACATGCCCGGGAAGGTTTATAGAAACGTCATCATTTTTAGTGAAAATAAATTTCAAAGTGTGAAAACTCAAACCGTTTTGCGGAGAAACTGACTCTGTAGGGCCCTACGGAGATTTTATTACGAGAATGCCGTTAGGTCAAATCCGTAATCCGTCTAACTCAGGCATCAATTCAAATCAACGTACAGTGTAAAATGAGCCGTATCAAGCCGAATTTAAATTCAATATATCCTGGATTCAAGGGTTCCGAATTTGGGTTAATCCGAACTAAACCTAAAAAGCGTAAATAGCTACAAAAATGAATATACCTACTCGTAGCATGAAACTCAATAATGTATAACCGGTCCATCTGACAGCGACAAGTAGAATATCTTTCAGCGTTCCATAGCCAATAGATAAATTACTGAAGCGCGGATAAGGAGGATTAGTAAATCGAGTGGATTATCGAGACGGCCCGCTTTTGCATAATCCCTTTTCAACTAACTACAAAGCGTAAAATTTTTATCCTGTCATGATATTATTTTGTTTTATATTTTGTCATGATTTTATTTGTGAAATATTTATGATTGATCATGGATTTACTGTATTTTTCACATTGTAATTCTGCGTTTTCACAACATGTCATATTTTGTCGAGATAAACGTAAAAGAAAATAGCCAAACTAACCTGAAACCTGCCGTCCGCTTGAAGCTCGATTTAACTGACTAACCGACTATTTGACAAATAACAGCTGTGTTATTTTAAACCCTAAACTGAGAGATACAAAGTTTCTATTCGGACGACTAGCTTACCTTTTATATATAGGATTCATGCGGAGTGTCACGGAAAGATACAACTTTTTCAGAACATGTAACAAAAAGTAGAGTACCCTGTTCAAACCTCTCGTTATATGATCCCGGAAATAAAATAATAAGTGTGAAACAAAAAGCAATAATCCTAAAACGTGATACGAGCGAGCATCAAAGAGTGTCATCAACCGTTAAGAACAACGAATGTTATTCAATATCGCCTCTGTGATAGTCACGGCTCACGGCTAGTGATGGTATTACTTGGTATTTATATGGAGTTTACACATTCGTGCTTGTCACTAGTGTTGTCGCTTATCGATACTAAAAAGGAACATCTATTTAAAATGATATACACCTATTTAGTTATATATGATATTAATTTAAAACACTCATCCGGAATCGTATTAACTGATTTTAGACGTTGCTTTAATACCGGTAGCTTGATTATTTATTCAGTAATCAATACATTTCCAATCGTAAACAGGCGGCGCCTTTGCGAAATTGCCGCTTAGTCAGTTTAACAAGTTCTTACTTACATAATGGATGAATATGATATACAATAAATAAAATAAATAAATAAATATTGCTGGACATTTCACACAGCGCTATCTAGCTCCAAACTAAGCAGAGCTTGTACTATTGGAACCAGATAACTGATAGAATACTTCATAATTTTGTTTTTGTAAACACATACTTATAATACATATATAGAAAAACACCCAGACACGGATCAAATATCTGTAGATCATGCAAACATTGAACAAACATTTTATATATTTTTACCTATTTTATAGAGGCTGTTTAATTGATATTTTAAGACTTGTAATTATAGTTCTTTAAAAATTTAAAATTTTCTATTGAAATTAACATGAAAAAAACTATTTCCAATAATACTAGCCATTAGCCCTACCCATGTTTTCATTTAATGACATATATAACAAAATACGTTACTACGTATTTTGGTACCTACTGGTATACAGCGTCTGTTGGCAAGTTGCAGTATTGACTGGTTAAAAGGCGCAACCGCTGCAGTGCCTGCTACAGTATTTTATGGAATAGACTCGCCCAACACTCATACAACGTTGATGAATCTAGACGAGTCCATTCAATAAATCAAACCGAGATATACGGATATGAAAACGGATATCCGGATACGAAAAGATACGGATCAGGGACATCACTACCCAACAAGTGATCCGACGAATTGCGCATTTTGTCGTTGTCTCGGGGGGATCCTATGATTCCACTGCAAATGTAGGGGCGTTCAGTTTCCGGTACATCGACCTGGAAGCCCGTGAAGCTTTATTCCAAGGCGTCGAACTTCCATACACGGGCTGGATAGACAAGATACCTGCTTATTGGATTCACGTCATGTAGAGATTACAAAGCATATCGAATAATGTTTTTACCCCCTGAAGGAAATAGATAGATAACGCTTTATTTTACATCACACTTAAATTGTAAAACAATATGAAAAGAGGAGTGTTATAAGTTTTTTGATTACACCTGTCTGTGTGTCTGTCTGTCTGTGACTCAGGGTTTTTTGAAGTTTAAATATAAACTTGTTACTTAATAAAGTTTTTCGTTTCGCAAACAGCGTGTTGTTTTTTTTATACCACTAAAATGACAAATAAGCATACTTACCTGATGACAAGTGTTTACCTTAGCATAAGAATGTTTTGATTATCTACATATACTATTATATAAATTCGAACTTCTGTTTGTTTGGTACGTTTTCACGGCTGCTGGACCGATTTCGATGAAATTAGTATTTACATTGATTAAAGATGTAAGCTACTTTTTATTGAGATACCACGCGTGTAAAACCGTGGGCGGAAGCTTGTTAATAAAACCAGTGTTAGAGGACTAAAGTTTAAAAAATATTTTACCAACACCCAACTTTCCTCCTTGAATTAAGGCAATTATGTAATCTTATTCGCAAATTTACCACACAAAATCATCCTAAAAAGCTCACCGGGAAAATAGTTCAGAGTATTTTCCCACATTAAAACAACTGGACAAGTCAAACCTGTCTGCAGTGTACCTTTCTCAAACCTCATTGAATCGTATGCGCAATTTGACCAAACCGCACCCTTTGTCGATCAGACCGATATTATAGAGGTAATGAAATATGATGATATCGTGCATCCCTATCTTGAATTGACCTTTTTGGATGAAGGAAAAAGGTGGCTGTATTATAGAATGGGTCGAAGGATAGCACATTGAAATTGTAGATAATCCACGATTGGCTGTAGTGAAGTTTTGTACGATAAGGTTCAACTTTTTAGCAATCCATATCCACACTAATAGTATAAATTCTTAAGTAACTAAGCGACGTTTTTATGACTAAACGACTGATCGATTTTGATGAATTTCGATATATTGATAGATTAATTTGGATATAACCTAGATTGAGACATAAGCTAAATACTTTTTATTGAAACCCCACACCTATGAAGCTAAATTATTAAATCTATGCTAGATAGATAAACAAACAAGTGATGTATCTATACTATAAAGCTATCTATAAATCTATATTGTAATCATTTATGGTATAGCACTGTACCTGTCCTAGCTAAGAGGTTATTGTGATCCTAAAGTTTGAATATTATACGAATATAAACACATTGAACACTGCATAACGATCGAAAATAAATCACGCGGCAAAAGATAAAATAAGCACCATTTTTCTCACATTCCCAAAGGAAACTACAAACTGAAATATATAACCAACCAATTGTTATAAAATGGAATATATCCCTGGGCGTATGTTACAAAGAAATTGTTTGGACTGGCATGTCTACGTAACGAGCCGGGTGCATTCCCAATCAGATTTATATCGAAGAGGATTAAAATTTAACGACTCGTCTACACTGGCTTTACCCTTCTTTGTGATTCGTGGCCTTTGTTAGAACGTATGGAAAAATAAAGAAATAAAAAACGGTTTATTTTACGTTTCAGAGTTTTATAGCAGCATTTTTCCATGGCTTATCCGATTATTCTTTCAATCTGCTCGGTAATTTCTGGAATCATGATTTTCAAGTAATGAGTGTATGAGTATTATAACTTGAGCTCTACGATTATCTAAAAATTATGATAAATAATGGGAACCGATTTCAATGAAATTTGGTATGTACGTAGAATATAACCTGGATTAACACATAAGCTACTTTTTGTTGACAAACAACGCGTGCGAAGCCGCTGGTGAAAGCTAGTTTTAATATAGCAATGCGTTTAGGATGATGTTGGGGCTCCCGCGATTCTGCAGCGCATCCGGCATATTCACTGAAGCTGCTGGTTTCCACGCCTACATGTGGAAGAAAGTCGCATTCTGCTCATCAGCGAGCAGAATGCGGGCAAACCAAACCAGCACCATCCTGAACACAGTGGCTATTATACCTAGTCAGGTCATAATTTCTGTCACATGTTTAATATAAAATAATTAAAACAAGTTTATTCATTATGTAACCATTTATATACCAAAATGAACTTAACAAAACATAGATTCTTATGACACTAAAGTTTATTCAAAATGACCTCCGTGATTTTGAATACATGCCTTCAATCTGCGCGGCCAGTCGTCTATCGCAGCACGAACGAGGTCCATGTCAATATCAGCGGCTGCCTTAATCAAGGATCTCTTGAGTAACTCCAAATTGGGATGAGGCTTTGAGTACGCCTTTTCCTCCAAGTGTTGCCATATCTTGTAATCTAACGGATTCACATCTGGACTGGAGGAGGGCCAGTCTTCGTGCCGGATGAAGTAGATTTCACGCGCCGCCAGCCAGTCTTGTGTGCTCTTCGCTCTATGAGCTGGCGCCGAATTTTGTTGGAATACCCAGTACCTGTTATTGAACATGGTATGAGAAACAGGTTCCACAAGGTTCGTCAGGACTGTATTTTGATACACAACTGCATTCGTTTTTACACCTTTCTCACAAAAATGTACCTCTGTTAAGCCCCAATAAGAAACTCCCAACCATACCATGAGCGAGGATGGAAAATGACCTCGTTGGACACGCGGAATAAGGTTGCTCGCTTCTTCACTACTGTGTGCGTACACCTTATCATTTTGTTTGTTGTAGCTCTCTTCTACAGTAAAAATTTTTTCATCCGAAAAAAGAATTTCCCGATATTTTTTTCCCGCGTACCGCTTCAACAAAGCGCGGCATCTCTTCAGTCTCAGGTCCATTAGACGAGCATTCAAACGATGTCCTGTTTTTCTTCGATATGCCCGAAGCCCTAAGTCTTCATTTAACACCCTTTTCACCGTGGTTCTGCTTAACCCCATCTGAAGGGCCAACAGTTTCTGCTTACGTTTGGGATTTCTTTGAATTCGCGCCTTCACAGCTTTTATCACTGCTGGAGTCCTAACAGACCGAGGGCGACCACTTCTTGACCTGCCATCTACACTAGAGTCTTCATTGTATCGTTTGATGGTGCGATAAACGAATCTTTTGGTTATATTCAAATTTTTCAGTATGTCAAAAATTTTAATTGGCGCATAACCGCAACGATGCAACGCAATAACTGCAACACGGTCTTCTTTAAGCGTCCACTCCATATTTAAAAATGAGTAAAATTCTAAAAAGTATACATTTTTATTTTCATGAACAATTCGAAATTCGAATTCTATAAACTTTTTTGTGGCCAGCATTCTAAAAGAAAAGTTTTTACTGTGTGACAATACTTATGACCTGACTAGGTATATACTATTATATATTATATATACAGATAGCCCCTTTTTTAGACACTATTCGAGTGATGACACAGGAAGCTATTCCATTGTCGTTCGAAGACAGTGTTACCTATCATTGCTATTGCCTATACACCTATAGCTTTAAGTCTTTATGCGTCTTTATGTCGCCCATTATGCTTACATTTATTTGTTTTTTTTTTAATATCTGTTGTGTTTAGCTTGTAAGGTATAATAAAGAATTTTCATTCATTCATTCATTCATTCTTTACTAACACTATATGGATCGCTTGTTATCTGATATAAATGCATATTTAATTTAAATCACACTAATATTCTAAATGCGAAAGTTTGGATGTTTGTTTATTTATTTGTTCGTTACCACTTTGTTACTCAGTCACGTTGAAATGACTTAACCGATTTTGATGAAATTTGATATGTACGTAGATTATAATCTGGATTAATACATAGGCTACTTTTTATCCCATAAATCAGTTCCCATAGGATAAAAATGAGATGTCAAAGTTTCTATATGTATTTTAGCACTCCAGAACAACGCGGTCGCCCGCGCCGACCACCCCCGTTTTGGAAAGCTTCACGGGTTTACATGGTGAGTATGTTGAAGTCACGCGGATATGAATTATGGGGATTGATATAATCGTGCGTGACCCTATTCTCTTTACAATATCAAAGTTCTATAGCACAAGAGTACGTAATTATTGATTAAAACAGGTATTTATCGCATATGTACCTGTTTTTATTTTTTTATTTAGAGTCAACCCGTGACCACCACTGTTGCAACACAGCCGAAACGTACGGATAAGTACAGTGATGGCGAAAGTTTGAAAAATACGACTACGAGTACCTAGACAGTTTAGTTGGTGTTAGTATCAGAACAGTTCCTCAAGTATTTATATACTGAGAAGTCCGGAAATCCTTTAACCAAGAACGAAATAAATACCCCAACATTCGCGAAATACAGAGGCAAAAACGGATATTTGATCAACAATGCCGTCGAAAATACCTGTGACGTGCCGAACTGGCTGAACCCAATAGGATGAAGTCTGATCAACAAAATAGATTTAACTTCGAAGGGCGGTGGACAGGTAACTTGATTAAAAGAGTGCGCTTGCAGGCCGCGATACCTACTCTATCAGGCACATATCAAGGGTATGTAATGGGGGTTGCTTTTTGGGGTTAAGAACTTTTTGTCACCTAACCAACTTTTACGGGTTAGGCTTCCCATAATTGGTTCAACTGGTACTAGAATCTACATTGACATTAAATTTTGGGGGTAGGTTGTTAATATACCGCCTTGCTACGAGCCTGCATTTCACTGATAATCCAACTAGAGGCTACGAGATGAGAGTCAGAAACAAAGTAATTTTCAGTGTATTTTCCACGGCGATGCAGGTTTAACATTTTTAATCAGAGAGCAATTTTTTACGTTGGTGCGGTATTGATCGATACGCTATTTATTTAACACAAATTGTATCCACATAGATTTTTCAGTTTGAAATTTCACGCGTTGAAATTTACTACAGCGAGAGGTTTCAAAAAGATCTTAAAGACTAATTGGGCTTAGTCGTAATGACGTATTGGATCACTTATACTTTACTAAAATGTTATCTTCTTTAGATCTATAAAAAGTGTTGACATATTCTTCGTAAAAACATCGAAAAACATGTCTCAAGTCCATTAATTGGTCTTAATTTCCTCGTATTTTATGTACGTACTTATTACCGAAGCGAAATTCCTGTATAGAGCCCACGCATTGTCCAAGACCCTTGTTATAACCAATTATGTAGACCCTTGTAAAACTACGAGATATAGTAAACGCTATTTCCTACCGTACTTATTATTACTCTAGTATATATAGTTAATATGCATGCTGATCGTTTTAATAATAATGTATTTATCATTATTAACACTAGTGGTTCGCTCCGAACTGAGATCTCGCGAGTCTCCCATAAAAACAAAAATATAATTATTCGTAATCTTTGACTATCAAAATAGTGCCACGAAATCAAAACCAACTAACTTGACCTACAGTTTCATTCAAATTACAAGCAACGGGAGTTCATGTAATTTGGGTGCCCTCTTTTAGGGTACATATTGCAGTTATTCTAGATTTCAGACCTTGGCCTATATTTTTGATACATAAGCTACACGCATACCAAATTACATCATTGTGGGGTCACTGGTGTACCCTGTGAATTTTGTTAAGTTTAGTTTTTATTATGGCTAATAACTCAAAAACTACAAAAACTTTACTATAAGTAAAAACGGGGTTAAAATTTACTACTGAAGACCTTTTATTTGACGTCTCATTTGACCTAATAGTCTCATTTTAATTTTTTTTTACCCCTCTTGAACCCCAATATCTCAACAATCCCCTAACATTTTAGCTCATTTAGTCACACCAAAATTGTGCCATCACTATGTATGCCTATGTATCAAATTTCACGATGATCGGATCAACGCTTCGAAAGTTATCCTCGGACAAACAAACATACATACAACGCCAATTTCCCCAAGTTGATTTGGAGATTTCGCTTCGCTCGATCAATTAGCACAAGATATTAAACGCTAAACTTAGTTGTATCCTTTCACCTAAAAGATATTTTTTGTGAGTTTTTATTATAATAAAAATACCAAATATTGCTAATACCAATAACAGATTCTCATAATAATGTGATTAACCCATTATCTTGTAAGAGTTAATTAGGATAAGCCAGTGTCAATAAAACAGTTCAAACTAGATTACGACAGTGTTTTTCTACGAACAATTACCCATATTATGAGCGCGATTATGGCTCGCTAGTTCAAAATATATCCAATTGTAAGATACATATTTCCAAAGGCATCATGTATGAATTTTCTTTACATGATTTTAATTACAAGATTAAATGTATCATGAAACTTGGGTATCCGGAATTTCTTTGAGAAAGTTGTATAAATTGAACCTCAGAAATTTTCCCAGAACATTATGCAAACTGTAACAAAGTAACAAAATCTTACGGTCGGTACCTATCGATTCAAAGAACTTCCAAACTTGCGAACTTACTTTTCGAAGTACGAACCAAAATGAAGTTATGTAAATGAAGCGCCTATAAATTATGAATTTTATATGGAAAATACAATTTCGATAAATTGAACTGATTTATGAAAGGGCATTGAAGTGTGAAACTCAAAGAAGATACTTTGAAGAATGGGTGTTTCTAAGAAGCGCTTATTTTCTTATTTTCATTTCATACTCATTTATTCAAACCGTAGGGACACAATGGAACACTTGGGTACGTCAATAATAGTACTTAATTAATTAAATTTCTTTATCTAGTTAGCTCATTGCACCATCATCCAAAATGGAGGTGCCAGAAACAGACAAGCATTTCACATAAACTTACATTTAAGCATCTAAATACTGACTAATAAGAATGTAGGTACTTAAGCAGCTGCTGTAGAGGGGCATTGTCAAAGAATTGATTATAATACCTAATTTGAATTCTAAATTGCTGTGTATGTCTATAGGTAACAATAATAAATATTGAATTGCATTAGTCATTTATATATATGGAATGTCAAGATTATATGCATTTTATAATTTCAAATCGTAGCTGCTGTAAAAGGGCATTGTCATCTTACCTAATTAATAAATAACAAAATATAATATATATACCTAATACTAGAATCACAGCAATAACAATTCATAATAAATAATATATATACAATAATAAATAAATATTGCTGGACATTTCACACAGCGCTATCTAGCCCCAAACTAAGCAGAGCTTGTACTATGGGAACCAGATAACTGATAGAATAATTACATACTTTTTTTTTGTAAATACATACTTATAATGAGAAACAACCATACCCGAAACAAATATCTGTAGAACATGCAAACATTGGTTCCGCGGCGGGAATCGAACCCGCTACCTCCTGCGTCTCAGCCGGCTATTCGCCCACTGCACCGCGGAGGTCGTCATCACATAATAATACTATCAATTAATTTTCTGTGAAATGGAGTCATCCTTGAGAGCTTCTGTCATGCTGTTTGCTTTTCTTAATTAATATTAATTTTATTTTGTATATGTCATAATCCATTTAAAGTAAATCTTTATCTAATTTATTAAATAGTTTGACTCTATTACAGAGAAAACTCTTTGAATGTTTAGATAACCTAATATTTGGGTGTCGAGTGTTGCCACCTTGCCGCTTGTTGGAATGGGTAGAATTAAAAGTTCGAAAATTTTGTTTTTTTTATATACAAGAGGCACTGGAAATCATATGCACTAGTCAGCGTCATTACTGCTAGTTGAAAAAATGCATTTCGGCATGTTTCTCTTGGTTTTAGATTTGGTAGGTCATAAATATATATAACTTTTTCAATTTGCTATACTTACTTACCCTTCTATTAGGTTCATCAATTCTCGTGACACACAGTTGGTTAATTTTAATATATTGTATATACCTATATTTCAAAATTGTTTGGCTGCTCGTTGAAGCGTGGAAATTCGCATCTCACAGCAATCTATCATCGGGAAAAAAATGAAGTCTCACCGAAATAATCCAAGGTCAGGTCATTTAAGGAAGGGTAAGATGAATTAGCTCGTGACGTTTACCAGAAAAAAGTTTTAATGGAACATAGGTACGGTCGAATTTTCTGCGATTCAAATTAAGGCAGTAAAACTAATCAAGTAGTGTTTTTTTCTAAAATTTCCCCTAACTGACGCTCTTTATGTGCACACGCTTAGTTAAAAGATTATAGTATTATTAGTTTATGTAAAATAAAAAGATTTGTAATTTTAGTACTGAAAATAATACAGCTCACGACTATATGATCGTGAAGAAATCCTACAAGGGGGTAATCAGAGGTAATTCCAAACATTACGTTTAATACATGCCCACTTTTTATATGTAAAAGTTTAGCATATTTTAGTAATTTATTAGAATAGTATATATTTTACATAGTACTAGCTGACCCGCCCGCGGCTTTGCACGCGTAGTTTGTCCATAAAAACATTACCTACCTTCTGTGCAGTCGGGTAAAAAGTAACCTATGTTTTAGTACCGATCATAATCTATATATATACCAAATTTCATAGAAATCGGTCCAGTCGTTCTTGAGTTATAAATGGTGTAACTAACCCGACTTTGTTTTATATATTTAGTAACAGTACGAGTATAGTAATTTTAGTAAAGTAACATGAAAGATAAGTATATTGCGAAGATATCATCAATAGCACTAAAAATGCCTGTAAGCGATAACTTTTCCTTCGTTTTCAATAAACTAGCCAATACCAAAGTTCCAAACTCGCTGGTCCTCGGAAATTGAGCCCGTCTAGTGTTTCCCGTGATATATTCGGGATATTGTTGCTCCCAACATGGGCATTTGTTATTTGAATGTAGCCGCTATAACGCGCCCTAGATAAATATTGTGAACCCTTTTTATGTCGGATGCGTAGTGGTCTAATTTTGGATATATTTTGTAATATTTCTTGCGGAAATGCGGGGACGAGGTTGTAACGAATGACGGCGATACATTTGGGGATATTTTATGTCAAGGAATATGGTATGACATAGTGATTGTCGCCGTCTAATATAAAGCTATGACGGTGGTTATGTTGCTTAAAGAATAGACTCGAAAATGATGACTCTAGGAATAAAAAGGATCTTGATGCACTTTTCTGCCCTAGGTTAAACATAGCGAGACACTTCAACAAGTACCAGGCTGTCAAATTATTTAACACCTTACCGGCACATTTAAAAGAGATTGATAACTTAAATAAATTTAAATCAAAATTGAGAAAACTTTTTCTGGAGGGATGCTTCTACTCAATCGATGACTTTGTAAATAATACAATTTAATTGCAGGTACTTTGAGATTTATGGAATATTTAATTAATTATTATTTTTGACATTTGACATTATTCATATTAAGTAATTTTTTGAATTTATTGTATTTTTTGCTATGATTTTAATGTATGAATTTATTGTATTATGGAATTTCGTTTAAATAATATTTGTTTTATTACTGTATTTTGTTGTTAGTTATAAGGATATCAGTTCAAACATGATTTTTATAAATTGTTAATGAATAATTGATTTTTTTTGTCAACCTGTATTGTCCCACTGCTGGGCAAAGGTCTCCCCCAAGTCTCTCCATCTATTTCTGTCCTGTGCGACACTCCACCACTTCTGCTCGAATGCAACAAGATCGTCTCGCCAACGCTTTCATGGCCGACCCCGACCGTGTCTTCCATCAGAGCTCCAGGTTGTGGCTGGATTAGCCTACCTATCGGGGTGCATTCTGCTAATGTGTCCCGCCCAATCCCATTTGAGCCTAGCTGTCTTTTCGCCAACATCGGCAATTCCTGTCAACGAACGCAGCGTGGTGTTTCTGACTCGATCAATCCGTTTGAATCCGAGAACGCTGCGTTCCTATGCCCTCTGGCAAATATTGAGTTTGGACTTCTGTGACTTCTTTAATAAATGAATTATGAATTATTATTATGAAAATATGAGTAATTCAGCATAAGTAGTAGGTATATATCAAGCTAAATATCGAGATATTCTGAGATTTAATGACTCTTTAAATTTTTAGCAAAATGAAACTCTATTTCAAAAGTTACCAAATGCTTTCACTAGAATATTTTTTAAAAGAAATATAATTTAAAGGAACATTCCGCTCAAAGTTTACAAAATATTTACTTTCGCTGACTTTAGCACACATTGCTTAATGCGACTCAAAAGGGCATTAAATGCCAGACAGTTTTAAAAGCGAAATCCACTTGTATGGTTTTTTTCGTTCGTTGGGAGGGCAGATCGTTATTTTACAGGGATTTTAGGATTACACTAGGCTTCACAGAGCTTATGCTTGTTGAAAATGCTGCTACCTTTTAGTAGAGAATTAATTCGGTGTATTCGTCATTTTATTTCGTACAAATAACGCTACAAAAAGGAGCGAGGTAATTTTAACTCAATGTAGCATAATTTTATTGTGAAAAGTTGATATGCTTTGTTTATCTGTCATGTTTTCATGATTTTTATAGTCAACTATCTGTTGCCCGCGACTTCGTACGCGTTACACTTCTAATGTGTAGGTAACCTAGAAATAAACTAAACTCGCAAAACTCGCTGTTGCAATTTGAATTGACACCCCATTTTTATCCCATGGGAACTGGTTTATGGGATAAAAAGTAGCCTATGTGGTAATCCAGGTAGATAACAAATTTCATTAAATCGGTTCCGCCGTTACGACGTGATATAAACAAGCATCCAAACTTTCACATCAAAAATAAAAGTCCCGAAAAATGTGCAACAGTCGTCATACAATGGGTGCCTGCAGATGGGCGTCGCAGCCGGGGCAAGCCGAGGAAGCATTGGCGTGACAACCTCGATGCATTCCAGGATGGCTGGTGGGACGTGGCAAGTGATCGTGAGATGTGGAGGAACATGGGGAACCTTTGCCCACACTAATATTATAAATGTGAAAATTTGGATGATTGTTTATTTATTTGTTTGAACCCCCTTAGGGCTAGAATTTCAGGAAATCTGTTTTTCGTTCGTAAATGTTTTTGTTATTGTATTCTGTTAATTGTTTGGTAATATTAAGTATGGATACATGTTTATTTTTAGTTATATGTAGCACGCTCGCGTATGCGATTATTATATTTGTCAATGTGTTTTTGTTATAATAAGTTCTCATTTAAGTGAATTGTAAATTCTTATGAAAATAAATGTATTAAATCTAAAACCCTTTCGTATTGGATGCCTACGTTATATAAAGAACTCACCCTCCAAGTTTCGGGTCTCTACGATCAGCGGTTTAGGTTGTGCGTTGATCCGTCAGTCAGTAATTCAGGACAAAGCATTTTATATGTATAAATTATTTATTGAGACTACAAGGTTTGTATTGTTAAAAAATGAGCAAACAAACTCTCTATGAACCAAAATATTTATTGAAATTTTTAATAATAATTTAAAAATAATATTGTCAATTATTTTTAGACCGGTCACATCAAACTCATAAAAATGCTTCATTTAATGCTATCAACCTTCTTTTCTACTATTTTTAAGTAGATTTAACAAATAGTACTTATATTTTTATAGTGTTAATCGAACACTTACGGAAAATTCCAAGATTTTTAAAACCATCTCAAAAATTTTCAAGCCTAGACGGGGCTTAAAACTTAAAAATCTTTGATTTTTCCGTAAGTGTTCGGATAACACTATAAAAATAAAAATACTCTTTGAAATAAGCAACGTGACATCTTTTGTCAATGTACTAAACTGCAACGTTTGGTATTGAGCAGGTCAAAAAACTGTCTAAGTTTTCCTGTAGATGGAGCTAACGGCGCTTTAGTCGTAATCTGAATCACCTCAATAATTTCGACCCTGACGTGGCAAGAGCCTGTAGCACAATTGGTAGTATGCATCTTCGTATCAAGAGGAAGGTTGCGGGTTCAAGCCCCGTCTAGGCTTGTAAATGTTTGAGATGGTTTTAAAAATCTTACAATTAGATAGAATAAGATACAAGTAAAAATGTAGTGCATGGATTCACTACCTCTGAGAGAGAACCCATCTATCCATTTTTGCATAGGTTGTGAATGAATTCAACCATCCCTCTGGATACTACGATGTCACAGACAGATAAGGGTTTAAAAGCTATGACCACACTTTTTCACGTAGGGCCTTAAAAACGTCCTTCAAACAAGTCATTTTCCCAACTTCAAAACAGAGCTTAAATACAAAATGGTTTGACTAAGTCAATTGCCGGCTACATGAGCGCGCTTAGGATTAAGTTAGCCCTGTTTCCAGTACAAAGGCCAGGCATGACAATGACAGTTAGCCCCACTTGTTCACACTTGCCAATTTATATTTACTATCCTGCGCTACACATTTCACGGGAAAACAGCCCCTATTGTGTAGACAGCAAGGAATACTCTCGAAAGAAACGAGTATTGCAACTTTATCTTAAGGTGGCTTAATCATGTTAAGCCAAGTTTCAAACAGGGCAGTGACGAGCGTGGTAGAACTCGTAATAATATTTACTTTATCAATAATAATTGCTGTTATTCTAGATTATAAATTGTACTTATATGGTTACAAAGTATTTCAGTAGAGTATTTCAAAATGTCGGTAAAATACATGATCTAAAATTAGGTTTGACATTATTATTTATTTGCTACATGATATTAATCAATCAGATTTTAAAAAAATACCTTAATATAACATAATTAACTTTTGGTACGAAAATATTTTTCAAACTTTCGCGATCACTGTACATAATAACTAATTAAAACGGGTATTTATCGCGTATGTACCTTTTTTATTTATCATCTCGACTTTTCGGCTGTATTGCAACAGTCGTGGTCACGGGCGGACGATTTTTTGGTACGATTTTTTTATATGGAAAGTTCATACAGCACCTAATGTGAACCATAGTTGACGTACTTCTTAAGAGTAGTGTGAAAGGGCTCGCCCGGGGAATACCATTATAACTATTTCTGCCGCCAAGCAGCATTGCTGTCATTCGGTTTGAAGGGTATAGTTGCCGGTGAAATTACAGGCACATAAGGCTTTACACCTGTATGCCTCAAGTTGATGGACGCAGTGCAGTGCATCGTAGGGCACGTAGGTGCGCGAGGCAATACTTTGCTATAGGCGATGGTTACTACTTAACATCAGGTAGGCCATAAGCTTGTTCCATCTCCATGTAGTATAAAAAACGTATGTAATCATTGCACCATATGGAGTACAAGATAATTTCAATTTACACCAAAGTTAACTAACTAAAATAACCTACGTAGCTAAACCTTATTGAAATAATTTGCCCATTTCACAAGACACAGTGAAACAGTGACCCTTCTTGTTGCGTGGGAATCTTTAAAACCACTCATTGACTAAAGTTTTACAAGGAAAACGCTATGAAAAGCCCCCTTATTGTCTAACTTTGGGCACGCAGACGAGATAAAAATAGATGATCGAATTTCTCAGCTTCTAATCTTGGGATATTGTGTATGAATTATACTTGTCTTTATTTATACATTAACGTTTGTAATATTTTTGTTATTAATCCTCAAGATCGGAAACTGAGGAAAAAATACATAATCGATTTTGATATCACGTCATCGTCTTGCTGCTCAAAGTTACTTTTAAAAACTTTCAAATGCCCTCAAGAAATGTCAAGCCGCTCTATGATCAACTCTCGCGGAGTCATTTTCATGAAAATATGAGATAGGTACATAATTGATCGAGCGAAGCGAGATCTCCAAATCAACTTGGGCAAATCGTGCAAATGTATGTATGTACGTTTGTTTGTGCGAGGGTAACTTTCGAATCCGATATCGTGAAATTTGATACATAGGTGATGGCACAATTTTGGTGTGACTCAATGAACTAATATTAGATCAAATATTGTAAATGCCTACTATTAAGAATAACATACTTTTTACCAGAACCGACGTTATCGAGAACCTGGTGTCTGGACAAACCTAGTATAGGTTTTAAGACATCATCGAATCAATGAATATGTAACCAGCTTTTGTATCTGATAATAAAATAAATAAATAAAATAAATAAACTAAAAATATTATGTATCTTACTAATTTAGTTTATTAATTGAATAAGTGATATCAATGAAATATTGCTGTAATAAAAACTCCCGTTGCTCTTTCAATCACCGCTTTATATTCTTCACTTTCCTAGTCGTTACAATCTCTTAGCACTTATTTAAAGCTAACAGCTCAAAACCACGTGGTTAGACTCAGTAGCTCACATACGACCAACTCATTCGAGTGCTCGTTTTAGACTGCCGTTCGAACGTTCGGGCCTCCCCGCCATCTTTTTTCCGGAAGTGTTGCCAGTATGCAGAGCAATCATTTTAAATCAACTAATTCCATGTATATTAATACTGTTACATTATTAAATAAACAAATTGGTTTCTAAAATAGTTATCATAATTTACAATAGCAATTAAACATTATTATATATAATTAAATTATTCAGATCTACAAACTTATTTTAAATCAGTTCACTCGACTGACTGACTGTATATAATTACTTTTAAGTCAATAAATTCATAGCGTTGCTCCTAAAATCATGATCAATTCATACAATTGTTACTGATTATTGTTAAAATGATTTACTAAACTAGTCAACGCCAACATTGCAAAGAAGTACGATGCTGCATTTATTTCTGAGTATTATTTTATTCTGTGAATTGTTATCGAGGGAATGGCTAGAAGTTCAGAGAAAAATCTTGAGCATCATTAATACCACTAATATAGGATGTTTGTTATTATACGCACAAATATTAGAAGGTTATTTTGATGAGCATAATAAATAAATTTGTAAAATGTTTACCATAGAAATGTGAAATTTATTTTGGCATGTCAAAACAAACACTTTATTAAACTTATGTTGTGCTATTGCATAATGCTTGCCATCTAACCACAGATACTGTATTGGTGACGTCTCGAGATATCTCTTGTTGCCCCTTTCTAATCTAAAACCTGCAGCTATTTCCGAAAGAGATAAAATCGGTCTTTTTTATGGATGTCGATTGCAAGAGTAGGCAGTAAGTTTTATATCGAATTAATCACCTAAACTTAGTCGATTTTCTTTAAATATTGATAATATAACTAGTACGTTTTTCCGAGAAGTCTTTTTTTATGTTTTGAGAAACCGTCATTGAATATCGTATTACCAAACACCCTGTATAGATTTTTTTTAAGAAAATCATAATACGCTGTCGAAAAGCCTCTAGTAACGGACTCTTATAAGGATAATATAAGGTCTCCTATAATTTATCCATAGAATACCTATGCCTAGCCACAGACCCAAAATGATGATTATAATAAATATTAATACGTTGATAACTAGATTAAGTTTATAATATAAAACAATTATGATTAATACCGCTTGTTTCTATTTTCGAGTATGTAATAATTTTCAATTAGGTACATATTTAACTAGCTAAAAAATTATTGTGATCTTATCTTCTGCCTCCTTTACCAATCTCTGGGCCACTGAATAATGGTAATATGAGAAGCTTCAATTACCATAAAGCAGTTCAGGCACGCCTCTTTCATGCGGGTAATAGGGTAGTTAATAACGAACTAACAAATGATTAATTACTATGCACGGACATGTGCAGCGCACGCAATATAGCGATATTACTGAGCTTAAAGTCAACTACTCCATCCATAAACAGTCAAGCACTACACTAACTGCGTTCTTCTGTTAACTAGTGCTGCAATTTGATACCAGTCGCTTTATAAATATATTTTACTCCGTGGTACAGTGGGCAAATAGCCGGCTGAGACGCAGGAGGTAGCGGGTTCGATTCCCGCCGCGGAACCAATATTTTTACGATCTACAGATATTTTTCTATATATTATAAGTATGTATTTACAAAAAAACGAAAAAAAAGTATATAAGTATTCTATCAGTTATCTGGTTCCCATAGTACGAGTACAAGCTCTGCTTAGTTTAGGGCTAGATAGCGCTCTATGAAATGTCCAGCCATATTGATTTATTTATTTATATATTTCAATGATAGTAGCCTTAGTTTAATTAATATTTAAAGCGACTTCAAGTTGTGAACCGGTATTCTGAGTTACTATCGTAATCGTTTTAAACTAATAATCCTTCAAAGCATGAAATAAACACCTAATGTAGGTAAATATTGCACGCTCTAGTCGGTAAAACATATTAAAACTTTAACACTTACACTAACTCGACCAACGTGTTAAAATAAATCCTATTGATTATTGATCGAGCGAAGCGAGATCTCTAAATCAACTTGGGCAAATCGGCGTTGTATGCATGTATGTATGTTTGTTTGTCCGAGGATAACTTTCGAAGCGTTTATCCGATCACCGTGAAATTTAGTATAAACATAGGTCATGATGGCACAATTTTGGTATGACTCAATGAGCTAAAAATTTTGGGGGGTTGTTGAGATATTGGGGTTCAAGAGGGGTAAAAAAAAATTAAAATGAGACTATTAGGTCAACTGACACGTCAAATAAAAGGCCTTCATTAGTAAATTTCGACCCCGTTTTTATTTTTAGTTTAAAACCTCTAGTTTTTAAGTTATTAGCCATAATAAAAACTGAACTTTGACAAAATTCATAGGGTACACCAGTGACCCCACAGTGCTGTAATTTGGTATGCGTGTAGCTTAAGTGACACAAATATAGGCAAAAGTCTGAAATCTAGAATAACTGCAATTTCTACCTCTAAAAAGGGTAACCAACTCATGAACTCCCGTTACCTGTAATTTGAATGAAACTGTAGGTCAAGTAAATTGGTAATCTTTTCGTGGCACTATTTTGATAGTCAAAGATTACAAATATTATTTTTGTTTTTATAGGAGACTCGCGAGATCTCAGTTTGGGGCGAACTACTAGTTATATTATGTATTTTCATAATAACTTGACTGCATTGATCATCAGTTGGAGCACGAGTCCCATAGTCCCCGTGTCACACCCAAGTGGAGAACCTAGGTGAAACACGGATCCGCCACCCAATATTATAACATAAAAATATTGATTTGATTTGATAGAGCTTTAAGAATCGTCAATCGTCTTTCAACTAAGATGTTGCAGGCCGGAATATTCTAAACGCCTTTATACAAATAGTTAAATAATTTTCCTATCTCTAATTTTCTTGCGATCATAAGAGTGCTATTTACTTATTAATAGTGAAAGTAGGCTTTATAGTCTCTTATTAATACTAAAATTCTTGACTCAGCCGTGGAAACGTATAAAAAATTGATAGTCCTTTAATTCATATAAATTAATGGACTTTAAGCACCATAAACAGATTTTTTTTTTATAAAAACCTGTATTCATTCTTTTTATCGTACTAGATAAGATAGAATGATATTAAGGGTGACTTGCGCAACGATGGGTAAACGTATTTAATGCCTAAATATGTCTAAGATTGTCAAGTCATACAAATACTTTAAATTTAAACACTTTTAGTCGCTAATTATATTATGCAGGTTTTTTTATAAAATAAAGGCCAGCGTTTGACCACGATCTGGCCTGATGGTAAGCGATGATGCAGTCTACGCTGATACACGCTTGCCTAGAAGAAACCTATTCACTAACGATTTAAAGACCCCTAGGTTGTAGCTATCAGGAAACACAGACTCAGGCAAGGCGTTCCACTCCTTGGCGGTGCGCATAATAAAGGTACCGCTTTGTGCGTATGGGAGGTATGTACATATGTCTACCATGTAGCGGTGGCGCACCGTGAAGCGTCTGGTTGTAAATGTAAAGCGTAAAGGTGGGGCTAAGTGATGAAATAGATACCTGTTTGGCTACCTTTGGCAATTGTATAATACGAACATACTGGCAAAATGACGTCAAGTCTAGGACTAATAAATTTTGCACACCTACTCGACTTCGGCAACTACAAACTGGCCGGCCAGTTGAGGCATATGCAAGTAACCTACTGAGTTGAGTACGTAATAAACACCTAGTTGTATTACTTAGCTCTAGTTTCTTGAGTAGTTGTGTCCGCCACTTTACTTATATATTACTAGCTGTTGCTCGCGACTTCGTACGCGTTACACTCCTAAATGTGTAGGTAACCTAGAAATAAAGCTAAACTCGCTGTTACAACTTGACTTGACACCCCATTTTTATCCTATGGAAACTGATTTATGGAATAAAAGGTGGCCTATGTAGTAATCCAGGTTATAATCTAAGTATATATCAAATTTCATCAAAATCGGTTCCGCCGTTGCGACGTGATTTAGTAACAAATAAACAAACATCTAAACTTTCACATTTATAATACTAGTGGTTTGCCCCGGACTGAGATCTCGCGAGTCTACAATAAAAACAAAAAAAAATTATTCGTAATCTTTGACTATCAAAATAGTGCCACGAAATAAAACCAAATACTTGACCTACAGTTTCATTCAAATTACAGGTAACGGGAGTTCATGTTAATTGGTTAGCCTTTTTTGGGGTACAAATTGCAGTTATTCTAGATTTCAGATATTTGCCTATATTTGTGATACATAAGCTACACGTATACCAAATTACAGCACTGGGGGGTCACTGGTGTACCCTGTGAATTTTGTCAAAGTTTAGTTTTTATTATGGCTAATAACTCAAAAACTACAAGAACTTTACTAAAAGTAAAAACGGGGTCGAAATGTACTAATGAAGATCTTTTATTTGACGTCCCACTTGACCTAATAGTCTCATTTTCATTTTTTTAACCCCAACAACACAATTTCAATCAATTTTTTTTCAATACAATTTCTTGAACCTCAATATCTCAACAACCCCCCCAAATTTTTAGCTTATTGAGTCACACCAAAATTGTGCCATCATCATCTACTTATATTCCAAATTTCACGATGATCGGATAAACGCTTCGAAGGTTATCCTCGGACAAACAAACATACATACATACAACGCCGATTTGCCCAAGTTGACTAAGAGATCTCGCTTCACTCAATCAATTAGTGTGATGTGATACACGAGTTCTTATTGAGTAACAAAGTCTCACAGGCAACTTTTATAAAATGTAATTGGAACCTTATAAAGCTGTATAAAAGTGTACTCACCCAAAAGATATTTTTACGTCGTCAATAGGAAAACAGCTTGATTAAATTTTTTGTTGGTCGTAAAATAAGAGGACGCCAAGATATTAAGAATTCTTCGACAATGAATCGATATCATGTAATTTACTTTTAGGACTTTTAGGCCGACTTTCACAGCGATCCGTAAATGTATTTAGCGACTAAACATGTTTAAATTTGACGTATTTGTATGATTTGCAAACTCTTTAAATCGTAATTTAGTCAGAAAATACGTTTAGGCATCGTTGCGCAAGTCGCCCGAAACGTATTTAGTGACTAAATTATGATTTAGAGATTTGTCGAACCATACAAATACGTAAAATTTAATAATGTTTAGTCGCTAAATACGTTTAGGGATCGTTGTGCAAGTCGTCCTGCAGAATGTAAAGGTTTATCGGTAATTAGATTCCTAAAAAGCCTATTTTACATGTTCTTATTTTCTTCTCGTGTATTTAGAATAGACTGTTGTCTTGATAATATTGCAGCTGAAGCTAGATGCGAACACACATGGAGGATTGGCCGAAGTACATATAAAGTAATACACTTTGCTCAATCCACAAACATATGAGGCCGGCTGAGACGCAGGGTTCGATTCCCACCGCGGAACAAATATTCATGATCTACAAATATTTGTTCCGGGTCTGGTTGTTTTTCTATGTATTACGAGTATAAGTATGTATTAACAAAAAAAAAAGTATATAAGTATTCTATCAGTTATCTGGTTTCCATAGTACAAGCTCTGCTATTCTGCAAACAAATTAATAAATTTCCTTTACCCCGCTATAAATGTCAACAAAAATGTCTTCAGTGGCTCATAACACTGTCGTATGAAGAAACTGAAGACTTTTTAAAAGTTGCTGTATAGACTGTAGGTCATACACACACAAGCACACACAAGTTCACACACACACACACACACACACACATACATACACACAAGCACACACCCTCTCATACATACACGTAAACTCACACACACAAACTCATATACACATACGCGCACATAATCACACATGTTTATCTTAATATATATATAATATATATAATAATATAATTTAAAAATAATAGTAATAATGATAATTGGAAATAATAAACTCTGGAGGGGGGCGTTAGTGTTCGCGACACAGTTTATAACTTCTGCGAATACTATCGTGTTCCAGTATTGTTGTGCCATGTTTTTGTTCCAAAATAAAATTATTTTGATTTTTGATTTTTTTTTTATTTTCTTCTTAGTTTGGACTTTTGGAGCTAGATAGCGCTTTGTGAAATGTCCTGCAATATTTATTTATGTAAGAATATTAAAAAAATTAAACTTACGTATAATATATGTAGAACTTTGTAATAAAAATTTAAGTAACATTATTATAAGCTAAATGATAACTCTATTCTGTTCTCCATTTTGTAACTGAGTAAAATACTCGTAAGTCAGGGAGCAAACTTAGCCACACCTAGATCCCTGTCAGTCAGTACTATCCACAATGGCTAGTCCCGGTTAAACTACCCCTAATCTTAGATTAACCTGTCCACAGACAGGACATTTGTGACTCAACTAGGGCACTGAGACATTATCAAGATGCTGTGAATAGATTTATTGGTTGACCACAAAAGGTGCTGGTAAATTCTTGACAGAATTTTGGTGCTGTGTTTGTGTCCTAAATCGTTTTGAGGTCACGCTAGTCTCTCTTGGTGGTGGAAATTCAGCAAATGAATTAATTTAAGCATAAGTTGACCAACGCGCGTTGCTTGAGTAGGTTATCTACGTGCGTAGCTTATTGTCGACGCGCATAGTTTTTTATCTGCATGCGTAGCTACGTGTCTACGCACGTAGCAATGCAGCTACGAGCTTAGATAAATAAAAAGTTTGTGCATCTACGGTGTTCTTTAAAATCATTTTATAAATCTTTTTTGCTCAGAATAATATCATCACTTTCTGAAAAATTTACATAATATGTGAAGAAGTCAAGACCATTACATTCAATCTTTTTTACTCTCCGGCGGTAAACACGTGTACGTTTCACCTAACTAGTATTAACAAGCGCTTACCAGTAGCCTCAGAATTCTTCTATTATTTGTTTGAATCATTATCACATCACACTAATATTATAAATGCAAAGTTTGGATGCTCGTTTATTTATTTGTTTGTTACTCAATCACGTCGTAATTTCGATGAAATTTGGTATGTACGTAGATTATAACCTGGTTTTACACATAGGCTACTTTTTGTAATCAAACAACGCGTTAGAAGCAGCTGGCGGAAGCTAGTTATAAATACGGGATTTATCACGCCTCGGACAGAGGCGAGAAGCAGTGCGGAGCGGATTGCACTCACTCTGATGAAGGTTCGAAACATTGTCGGTTCTAACACCGATAAAGAGGTACGTGATATGGTTAATACTCGTAGTCTCCATAATAATAAAATTTATTCTGTCCTATAATTTCGAATTGGTTACATTATGAAGACAAAACAAACTCTAATTAGCTAAACACTAATCAGCATCTAGACCAAGTTTTAATTAAACAAGCTTTGATCAAAACACGAGTCCCGGCCCTGAAGGCAATACATTAGATTAGACAAAGTCATTTAAACTGTACCTACGAAACCGCACCAGTTGAGACTATCACGTTAGTTTGATCAACTAGTCTCTACTGTATCCCTTGAGTTCGCATTTCATCTCAATTTACCAATTTATGTCCGTTTCAGTGAGGCATCTGTTGACTGGTGGTACACTGTGGTGCGGGCCGAATAGTTCGCTAAGAGATCGTACTGCTACGGTAACAATGTTTGCATAATCTGCAAATATTTGTGCTGGATCTGGGCAGTATGCACTTATAGTTTCTAATAATGATATTCCTAATAGTTATGGACAATCTATTGTGGACATGATTAAATTTTGTGAGTGTTTGAGTGTCCCGCTATACATATCTGTAATTGAATCTCGGTATTTCGAGTAAACTAAAGTCTTTGCGAGTGTATAATTCATCATACACATTCAATTCATTCATACTGTAAGTGATTATTACCATTGGTTTCAATTACGCGTCCTGATACTGTAAATGTTGTGTGACGGAATCGGGTTATGATCGAGAATGAAACGGGTGGTAATTGATCGAGTGAAGCGAGATATCTAAAGCAACTTGGGCAGATCAGTTGTATGTTTGTTTGTTCGAGGATAACTTTAGAAGCGTTGATTCTGGTGTGACTTAATGAGGTAAAAATGTGAGGGGATGGGTGAGATATTTAAATTCAAGAGGGGTAAAAAATGGGACTATAATAATTATCAAGTGGCACGTCTTATGAAAGGTAATGTATATCTCGATCCCGTTTTTATTTATAGTTTAAATCTTGTATTTTTAAGTTATTAGATATAATAAAAACTGAATTATGAGGAAATTCACAGGGTACACCATTGCAGTTGACAGTGCTGTAATTGGGTAAGCGAGTAGCTTTAGTTATACAAATATAGGGAAAAGTCTGAAATTCAGAATAACTGCCATTTAGTTATTTTTACTCCGTTGTCTTGTAACCGTAATATAACAAATTGGTTACTTTTATGTGATACCTTTGTATTTACTCTTTAATAAATAAAAATAATAAATAAAAATATTTAATTTTTCAATGTCTTCCCCAAGAAAAGCAACCAATAAACATGAACTCCCATTGTCTGTAATTTGAATGAAACTGTAGGTCAAGTGAGTTGGTTATGCATTTCGTAACATTATTTTATACACAGATATAGTCACAGATTACAGATACTGTTTTTTTGGTTTTTAAGGGACTCGCGAGATCTCAGTTCGGGGCGAACCACTAGTAATATTAATAAAAGATGGTAGTAAAGTATTTTATTCTTGTATCGTGAGTCCAGACTAGGATTCCCTGTATGGTGTATACAGGGAATCCGTCTGGAGTCAGAGATATGACTATTATCGAGGAAGAAGAAGACTATTAAACTTTGTAAATATTTTTGAAAAGTGAAACTTTTATTACATCGTCTCAAACTTTTTCGTCTGTGTGTTGCATGTCGCGTGACGGTCGGCCGCGGAGTAGGGATAAAGTGAAAGGCGCTCGTCAGAGCAGCCGAGGCCAATATGGCGGCGCCTATAGTTCGCATCAGCTGACCGTGTAGTGTACTATTACTCATTTGTGCCAACGAAAATTTTTAGATCAATGTCTATAATGTGAAACAAAGTTTCACTTTTACCGTGGTTTCATAAAACCACACAATCCTTTTTTTATAAGCAATATTACCTCATCGTGCATGTAAAATAAAAATAATACTTGGATCAATGAAAAATATTGTTTGAAATAAAATGAATAAGCTGTATAGGTTTCGAAATTATTCTAGTATTCATCGGAATACTATGAATAAAACACTCAGATACAAATTGGAAGAGAAGCTTAGCAACAACTAGCTACAGACTAATCCTAGAGTTGTACTGATTTAGTCGTGTAACCCCAGCCTTAGGCTCAATTCACACTTATTTCTTGAAATAACTTAAAATCTTTATTATTAACCTTCACCGTGGTCGGTAAAAAAAGTACTAAATGGTATAAAAGAACCGGCGCAAGTATTATAAAAAAAAACCGGCCAAGTGCGAGTCAGACTCGCGCACGAAGGGTTCCGTGCCATTATCTATAATAACTTATATGAGCGCCCATACAACTCAGAAAACTATCTTAATCGGCGTCAACTATGTATGTATGGGGACACCCTTTAATTTCCAACCTTTTTATTTTTTGGAATTTTTTCTGTATTTGTGCTGTATTGCCGAATTTCGTGGTTCTAGGTCAACGGGAACTACCTATAGGACCTAAACCTATAGGATACTTCCGGTTGACCTAGAATTGTCAATTTTGGTTAAAAGCAAGGTCTTACAGCACAAGTAAAGGGAAAATTCCGAAAAATAAAAAAGTTGAAAATTAAGGTTAATTTTGGTACTTACAAGTTTTCGCAGAAATCTAAATTTGGCCATATCTTTTTATCGTATTGACTCAGGACCTTCATTTTTATCACCTAATAGGGACTATAGACCTCAGTATCTGGTATAAATTTTAAGTTGCTAGGTCCACCCGTTCTTGACAAAATTGGTGGTGACACACGGACAGACAGACGGACAAGAGAGTAAGGGTATCTTATAGGGGTTCCTTTTTGTACCTTATGAGGTAAGGAACCCGAAAAATAACAACGTAAATCAATGGATACAATTGGCGGTATTATCGCTAAATAGCTATCTCTACCAGGCAACCTTTAGATTTAACTTAAACAGTCATGTAAGTCTAATAAAATAATATTTTAGAGATAGTCATGGCAAACATCATTATCACTCGCCACATCTAACAGCAGAAATAAACCTATCCCATGGAAACAACCCTCCCGCGAAAGGGTAGACCGACGGCCTAGTTGGCTAAGAAAAATAAACTAATACACGCATGGCATAGCAATAAGTTTGACGCGTGGGCGCCTCTGCGAAGCAGTTTATCTTTTTAGGGTTAAGCGTTGCAATGTATGTGTCATAGCAATGAAGATCCCACTAATTGCACTACTATTATAACTGCAAAATATGGGGCCGTTCATTAATTACGTAAGGTGTTCGGGGGGGGGGGAGGTTAGCCAAATCTCGCCCAATCTCACGTGTGGCCTTTTTTTACTGTAAATCTAGATTACGTGAGAAGCAATCTTGAAATAATGAAGCCAATTGTGTTTTTTTTTAAATAAGTCCAACGCCATGAATACAAATTTTGAAAAATCTCACGAGTGATAAAGGGAGGGGGGAAGGGGGTCGAAATAAATCTCGCGACATCTCACGTAATTCGTAACTCGCGTCTCACGTAATTAATGGACGCCCCCTATTTGTTTATTTATTTGTTTGTTACTCAATCACGTCGTAACGGCTAACCGATTTCGATTAAATTTAGAATATACGTAAATTATAATGATAAGACCGCCCATTGTACTTACCTTAATTTTTGTGTATTTTTTATTGTATTTTAATTTTGTTGGTGTGCAATAAAGAGTATTCTATTCTATTCTATTCTATTATAACCAAAATTAACACAAAGGCTATTTTTTATCCCATAAATCAGGTCCCATGGGAAAAAATAAGGTGTCAAGTCAAGTTGCAACATCGAGTTTAGCTTTATTTATAGGTTACCTACACATTTAGTAGTGTAACGCGTTTGAAGTTGCGGGCAACAGCTAGTTATCTATAAAATAGTAGTTAACTGAAACTGGTCGCCACTTCGTCGCCGACAACTGCCATTATGGTGTGAATTCAGCCTAGTCTTGAGACGTAATTGCCAAACGCCAGGAGCTATATTGCTAGATGAGTATTGCTCCCTGGTGCTCCATCACTTTCATATTATTGCTACACTTGACACAGGCCATTAAAAATATGATGGAGCTATAAAATACTTGCGATTTACTTAAAAACAATGAGATGCCAAACTGTTTCTCTATTTTAAAGGAGTACTATTACACACCCATTATCTGTCCCTGCGTTGAAGTTGTCGCTGCTTGTTAATTCATCGTAACCATTTTTATAGTTGCTTATTTTATTATAATTAAATTTGTGTTATTATTAGTATTTTAGGTTTATAGTATGTAGGTATGTTTTAAATTTTATATACATGCACCGCCGTCATGTGATATGTTTTAATCCTGTCCATACTAAGGCTGTCTGGAAGAGATCGCTTTTAGCGATAAGACCGCTCATTGTACTAAATCTGTTCCTAAAAATTATGTTCTGTATTTTACTTTGGTGTACAATAAAGAGTTATCTTATCTTATCTTATATTTACATACATATTTTTACATATTTTTATGCAAGTCCATGTTTTGTTGGTGATCCTAAATAAACAAAAAAATAGATAAGTAACTTATTCTTTTCGTTCTTTACAATAATACACTGAAAATTTAGCTACATAAACATGATTTAGTCTCCTGCCCTCGCTTCCGTAAGGTCCGTGTTGGCCTTAAGGGATATACTTCGATACCTAGAGGTTGTGGGTTCGCATGCCAGCCATTTTAATAGTTTGCACATTAAGTATGTGAAGCGAAGCAAATGGCGAAAAAAAATGGGGAACCAGCGGTTTTATACCTGCTTTGCGCGTATTGTCTTTCCAGGGGATTAAGGATAAGTTTTAAGGTTTCAAGAATGGTACCTACAGTAATACTAAGGCGATAGGTGGGACCGAGCGATAACCGTGTAAGTCGAATTCGCGTAAGTGGTTCAACTTTCCATATAAATAAATGCATTTTTTATTCTTTTGGATGACATAATTAGAGGTTATCAATAAAACGAACTGCATACGTAAAAAAATTCCACGCGGAATACGTTCGAACCCGTCGTAAACGGAACACTAACAGGGCGGAGTGGGAGACCTGATGCGCGCGCCCATCAAAAAGAAAAACCGCGTATCTCCGAATTCGCGTAAAACGGGGTAGCGTAAGTCCGGGGTATTACTGTACTTACATATAAGTGCTGGACAAAATTACTGAATCTAAAATCCTATGCTAAGGGCTATAACGTCCAGAGAGCTAGTTCAACACTCCACCACGCGCTGTATAACCTTCAATAGATAATCTTGTTTCTGGATTGATTGATTGAAATTTTTTGTAACATTTTTATAAGTGCAATATAGTATTATATTGCACTTATAAAAATATTACAAAGAACTTAATGTTAAATAGCATTATCTTCTAGATAATGTTTGTGTATTACGGATAAAGATTTGCAGGTACTGCACAGAAGAGGAACTATTGAAAATTTGCACAGTTAATTTACGCTAGAAGGTAAACAAATCGATGTTTAAATTAAATTCGTTACTCACACCAAAAATACATTCCCCGAAATCCTACTTAGCGTGATGTGGCATTCCCAAATGAAAAACGAATAATGAAAACACGCTGAAATCGCTCACAAGCACAAATTAAATTCTATTGTTATTAAAAAAATACAAAAGAGAGTTGAATACAATCTTTGCGCACACATTTTATTAGTCAGCTTTGAGTTTTACGAGGAGAACTCAAAACCTGAATAAAAGAGGATCTCATATGAAGTCCCTTTGTCATTTTTACGGTAGCCTGTCAAAAGCTTTACGATTCTATCTTTAGGAGGGCGGCGTACCTCACCAAATACCTGAAAATCTGGTGATAAAGGACCTGTTATTACGATAACGAAGCTTTTAAATTCTGTTTCATGTCTTTGTTTTTGAAAAATATGTAAGTCTGATATATAGATATTCTAGAGGTGCTGCGGAATATGTATGTTATTAGAAAGGGGTATTAAAATTATTAATTAAATTATATTAAAAAGAAAATTTGAAACAAATTTTTATTGGCTCATTGAACTCGTGAAATTTTAGCATACCTTCAGCCAATCTGCTTTTTTTGGTCTTTGTGCTTATCTTAGGACTTATTTAACAATATGTTTGACTTTGGGTAAGTATGCACTAAGCTGCAGATCTTTACCAACTGGTTCTTTGATGAAAAACATAAAATTATAATAAATCGGTAAACAATGATCTACAGATATTTGTTTCGAGTCTGGATGTTTTTCTATATATTATAAGTATGTATTTAAAAAAAAAACAAGTATATAAGTATTCTGTCAGTTAACTGGTTCCCATAGGAAAAGCTCCGCTTAGTTTGGGGCTAGATAGCGCTGTGTGAAATGTCCAGCAATATTTATTTATTATTTATTTATTTATTCATCATCATTTTTAAACGTGAAAAACTGTAATTGGCTTTCTGGTTAACAATCTGTCTTAATTATAAGTTTTAACAGCCGTTGGTTTTCCTACAAATAAATTAAATTAAATTATTTAATGAATATTTTTGGGCTTACAAATATTACATATTGCAAAACATCTCGTACAAAACTATAATTTTCTTCGTAATCAATTCGTACATTGTGATCCAATTTACAAACTAACAAGAAATCAAAAACAAATTCCGCATTTTGATTTTCGCGGAGCGCAATTCAAAACTTCCAGCTAACATTTAAGATTTTCCCGAAACTTTTTTGGAATACCGATAAGTCACACAAAGGGGGGCAAAATATAAGTTTTCATCAAAGTTCCGTGGCTGAGTAGCGAGTGGAGGACACACAAATTCAATGACCACAAAAAAGTTATAGGAGAAACTTCATCAGTACTCCTACCCCGAAGAATTTGAGCGTAAAAATATATCCTAAACAACGTAAGAAGGAAACTACGCAATTTCTCAGCAGAAAATTATTTAGCATTTTGCGGAGTGATATTTTTTTTTGTGGGGAAACAGGCTGATGGCCTACCTGATGGTAAGCGGTCACCGTCACCTATTGACACCGACAACACCCAGGGTATTGTCGATGGGTAAGATTGTCGGGGTTTAAGTTGCGAATAAGAACTGAAATGTTATAACTTATGGTGATCTTTGAAAATGTCTTTAAAATTCGAATTATTGTAAAGTACAACAATTTTATAAAGCGTATAAAGATTAATTTTCCATCAATTTTAAATTCTGCTTCATTATAATTATGATTTTTGCAGCCCAATTATGTGTTTTTTAGACTTTATACCTTATCCTAAAACTTTGTCTTAAAAATAATTATCTTTAACGTATGTACAAGAAGTATGATTTTCGGGGTGATATTCATCTGAATTTCTCACCATTTATATTTTACTTATGAGTAAATAATTGTATGGTTCAATATAAAACCACCTAAAAGGAATCTTTTCACTCACCTAGACTTAAAGACTCCGAGATTTATTATTTGTGTAAATCATTGTACACGTTCACCATGAAACGGCAAAGCTCCAAGCTCGATCCATTTATGCCGCGTTGCGAGCTCAAATCACGACCTTCCTGGGATTTCCAGTTTATTTATTATTGTATATTAAATAAACAATAATTGGAGATTCAATAGAAGCTAATTTAGATTGGAAAGTAGGTACGGTGCTAGAAAATCTATTTTGTAAACACATAAATACCTAATAGTTTATTAGGGATTCTGATAAGGTTCGGGCATTGCGCATATCATTGTACAGTATAGATATAGATGATGACCGAATGGTCACTTGCTGGGGTATTTTCCTGTAGATTTTGATTTTGCAAAGCTTGTACTATGGGAACCAGAAAACTGATAAAATACTTTTTATTTGTAAATACATACTTATAATATGTATATAGAGAAACAACCAGACCCGGAATAAATATCTGTAGATCATGTAAACATTTGTTCCGCGGCGGAAATCGAACCCGCAACCTCTTCTGCGCCGGCTATTCGCCCGCTGCGCCACGGAGTTTGTCAACGTCATAACTTCAATTGAAAATGTTAAGAGTAATTTTATTTCAAGATCCATTTACTCATTTCCACCAGCTTCGAATTGGAGAATCGTTTTTATTCATCTGCTGCGCCACTTTGGAAGTACAGAGCCTTTTCACGACTGTATATCTCAATATGAATGCCTGAATAGCAAGGTTCCGTACTAAGTTTGAATACTAAATAGGCGCTTTTAGTGAAACTGGCGGGCTTAGATAATTCAGATACCTATTCGTGGATACCAATGTTGGTTCCTAGAATACGTTTCCACGATTTCCAACTGTACTGTTTATATACTTCAAAGGAAATCAAAGTTATAGATATTCGGTGTTATTTAACGGAATGGAGGTTTAGTAAGAACTATATTAAACATAAGAAGATATACAACCTGTTTTGTTATGTACGACATTAATTTAAAACACATCCGGAACTGTATTAACTGATTTAATAGGTGTATTTAATACCGGTAGCTTGTATATTTATCCAATAATCGATACATTGCCAATAAACAATTTGCAACGTAAATTAGCGGCGCTTTTGCGACGATGCCGCTTAGTCAATTAAACAGTTAACAATTAAACTTACTTACATGGTGAATTTTGTTTATCTGTCTTTATACAGTGTCAATAATATTTTAGGACTTAATATTGAGGTTGTATGAAAATATTATTTTTATCTACGGTAATGAGTTTGAAAAAAAACCTATATTACAACAATACTAGTAATTAGTCCTACACGTGTTTTTATTTAATGTCGTACATAACAAAACACTCAGTATATCAAACACATAACAAGGATTGATCAAGGTTGCTTAGTGTGGTATAGAGAGGGATACTCTTGGTTTCTCTACCAGGTCGAATCAGAAATGAGGAGATCCGTAGACGAACCTAGGTAACTGACATAGAGCATTAGCAAGCTGAAGTGGCAATGGGCGGGACACGTAGCTCGAAGAACTGACGGTCATGGGGACAAAAATGTTTTCGAGGTACCCAGCTCTAAAGGTTGCTGGGATCCGTTGTATGCAGGCCGCACAGGATCCGTCGCTCTGGAAATCTATGGGGATGATGTTCTTAAACGCAGATAACAAACACTTTCCCCCCTTTGGAGTGATCTCTGTAACGAAGTAAACGAATAGTCTTTCTTACTAGTCGCCAACTCTGTTGGAAATTAATCTACCGCATCCCCTCTGATATGGCTTGACAACTTCCTTACGTGCCCTCCGAAGCACGGAAGCGTTCTATTGAAAATACCATTAACGGTCACCTATCCATATTTTGACGTGGAGCATAACTTATATTATTTGAAAAAAAGCACACCACGGTACGAGCAGTGTTCCGAATTATGATTACTAGAAACATACATGGAAATATCACTCACATTTGGCATTCGATAATTTTAAGTAGGAGCAATCTTTGTAGGTAATTTGTAAGGCACAGCCTGCGAATCTTGCCGATATAGATATACTCGTAGATAGGTACATAATGTTGTAGCAATCATAAACATGCGGTATTGATAATAATGTTCGGTTAGTTAACGAGCATTTAGGCTATTAGTGATCCTGGTGTTGCGGCTAACTGGCATGTCTTGTCCGTGATTAAAGGCGATGCTATACTATATTGACAAGAGCAATGCAATATTACTGGACATTTCACACAGTGCTATCTAGCTCCAAACTAAGCAGACCTTGTACTATTAGAACCAGATAACTGATAGAATACTTATACTCTTTTTTTGTAAATACACACTTATAATATGTAGAAAAACATCCAGACCCGGAGCAATTACCGGTAGATCATGCAAATATTTGTTCCGTGGCGGAAATCGAACCCTGGGTCCTGCGTCTCAGCTAGCTATTCGTCCACTGAATTAGGGAGGTCATTCGGTGAGCTTAAAATAAGCTCCGCTCTACCAATTAGGACAGCTTCATTTTGTAGCGTTTGACTGTCGGTTTATAATCACTGTGTATCTAACTACCTATTCGTATAAACTAATAAAACACGTGGTTAAAGCATTTTGAAGCATAATTAATGGTGTGGTATTTATATTCGCAAAGTTGATTGGATACAAAAGGATAACAACCGAACTCGAATTAATATCATGTCCCTGATGACACCAAGTAAGGCCTATGAATTATTAATTATATAGTATTTTTTGAGCATAGTTAAACTTTTGACTTCCTCACGTGGTGGTAAGTAATGGTATGCATGAAAATGGAAGTCGCTTACCTAGAAAGATCCAGTTCACTCCAGAGTTGAAAACTACGAAATTATACTGGACAGTCAGTGTTGGACAGTGGATTGAACTGGTGTCTAATATACTGTCTATCACTTACATCTGTCAATTCAAAGATACATGCGTCTGGTCTTGACAAGTTTTTAGGCGGTGTAGGCTTGCAAATCCTTTACCATTTCTGAGAAAAACTTGACCAATACGCTTAGAACAATATCTGAAGTAAATTAGTAGAATGGATTTATAGCCTAGTAATTCGCCCCGAACCGAGATCTCACGAGTCTCCCAAAACACAGAAAAAATATTCTTAGGGCGACTCGCGCAACCTTGCCTAAATATATTTAGTGACTAAAATACATTATTTAAGGAGTTGTCAAATCATGCAAATACGCAAAATTTAAACATGTTTAGTCGTTAAATACGTTTAGGGGTCGTTGTACAAGCCGGCCTCAATTTTTGACTAATAAAATAGTGCCACGAAACGCCAACCAACTAACTTGACCTACAGTTTCATTCAAATTACAGGTAACGGGAGTTCATGATAATGGGCTAAACTTTTTTGGGGTAGAAATTGCAGTTATTCTGAATTTCAAGCTTTTCCCTATATTTGTGTTACTAACGCTACAAGCATACCAATTTTCAGCATTGTGGGGTCACTGGTGTACCCTGTGAGTTTTGTCAAAGTTCTGTTTATATTATAGCTAATAACTTAAAAACCTCAAAGTTTAAACTAAAAATAAAAACGGGATCGAAATTTACTCACAGAGATCTATTATTAGACGTACCATTTGATCAGATACTCTCATTTTGTTTTTTTTTTACTCTTCTTGAACCCCAATATCTCAACAACCCCCGCACATTTTTAACTCATTTAGTCACACCAAAATTGTGTCATCATTATCTACCTATATACCAAATTTCACTATGATCGGATAAACGCTTCGAAAGTTATCCTCGGACAAACATACATACATACATACAACGCCGATTTGCCCTAGTTGATTTAGAGATCTTGCTTCGCACGATCAATTAAAGTCGCAGGCTTTCTCATGATAAGTTTTTGTTGTCATTTAGAGCACATGCAACAAATGCATACATATTTTTTTCGATTAGTAAAACCTCTGTTGCACGGCGGGTATTTGAACCTACTAAAACCGCATTGTAAAAACCTCTTGGACTACAGAACAATAACAGACATCTTTCAATGAAATAGTGAAAAAAAAACTTGGGAATCAATGAAATATCCAGATAATTTAGTATTTCATCCCAGTTCAAACAGCAAAAATTAAAACAACTCACAAAATAACTGCAATAAAGCGAAAGGAAAGGAAACAAAAGGCTTGCCAGTGGAGAAAACTAAGAATGACAAATAAGAAAGCAAACAGACAGACAAAAATTACTCCATTGAATGCTTTGCTGACTACAATAATAGAAAGTCAACATCCGACTGTATTCAATGTATAATGTGCCAGAAGTGGCTGCACTTTTTGTTAGACAAATCATCATCATCATCAACTTATAGCAGTCCACTGCTGGACGTAGGTCTCTCCCAGGGTGCGCCATTGAGCCCGATCCTCAGCTCTTCTCATCCAATCCAAATGAGACAAATGCTTAAGTTCAATTAATATTCTGTATAGGTACTCAAATAAAACATTTTATATTGTATTTCACTTGTGTTTATTATATAGGGCATCTATCCTCCTTAGCATTTTCATGGTGGGGCATCTATCCATATAGGTAGGTAGCTATCCCCAAAAACATGTTTCTGCAAAAACTTACAGGCACATGAGACTTTAAACCAGTATGCCACTAGTTTGATGGACGCAGGGATGTGCATCGTAGGGCAAATTTCTAAGGAGCGTGACCTACGAGGCAAACTTGTTATAGGCGATGGTTACCACTTAACATCAGGTGGGCCATAGGCTTGTTCCATCTCTAGTAGTATAATAAAAAAAACTTAATTTTTGCACAATCAGTAATTGTTAGGTCAATAAAGACAGCTCGTAATGCAAGATAAAAGATTTATCTAGCTATTTATTTAGATTTATCTCGATTTATCCTGGGTTTACCCTAGTCAAGTCAAATATATTCAAAATTACACAGAAAGTATATACAACCCCCCCCTCAGTCTCTCAAAGGGGGGGGGGCACCACGTCAAGTTTCTGCCCCGGTTCGGAAAATCATAGATCTGGGGCTGATCCCACTAGTCCATTACGGCTCTTTTGACGGCACAGACTGGAGGGAACTCTGTTGCTAGTAGTTCAGTGAGCAATCAAAATAAGCTATCCTATGGCCCTAATTACTTTAAACTCTACGCTATTAAGTTTCTAGGCTAATCCAGTTCGCATTACAATCTAAAAGTGATTCTCTCGTAAATTATCCATTCATTCACGCTTCGAAGAGTATTGGAGGCTAGGTTATTACAGCGTGGGGAAAACAGTTGCTACACTCAATAAATCCTCCTTTTTCACGTAAGCACTCGATACAATGAGGGTGCATGAAAGGGCTGAATCTTTGTGTACTGACGAAGCGCTAGTAGATTACCTTATCTTCACTTGGATGGTGACCGCAACTTGCATTTGCAACAGCTAAGACTAGCTGTCGTTAAGTCTTTGGGTGGCCTAAAACCCCGGCACACAAAACCTTACTGCAAAATATGCAGTATAGTTTAACATTCAAAGATCATCGGAGCTAGACAAACCCCCTTTCACGCTATGCTATTATAATTTACCCTCTCTCACGGATCATACAAACTCATAATTAGGCACCCACACAACACAACACTCAACAATCACACACACACACACACACAACCTCACTTACACAAACACACTCTGTGTGTGAGTGAGAGTCATATCCACACTCGCACATACTCGGATCCATACCGACGTAATTCATGTTCCTATAATTGCAAAAATCAAATATTATACCGCACAATTGTATTCAATTTATATTAATATACTATTCATTGCTTAAATAATAAATATGTATATATACACAATAATAAGTGGTCATATTTATACAAAATTAATACATTGTTTTTTTTATTCTACTTGATATTAAGCAGGGGGGGCACAGCTGCCTATCATGCAGGCTTTTCAGTCTAATTTAGACAAGTGGGGCTCATAAATAATTGTTGTCACGTAATCATCTTAATTTTTGTTACATGTTTTGTCTAATAATGATGTATTGAAATTTTTGTATTTGTATATTGTGTCAAAATAAATAGCCTCTTCTATTCTATTCTAATGTTACCCAGTGGTTCTTTTAAATCTGTGGTTAGTTACACCAACCGAGTCAACTCTCGCTGGGCCCCAATAAATCCCCCTTGACCTGTGTTCATTAATTTACCTCCTGTCAAGTCCGTATCTGAAATTGTTGATGTTTTGCGAGTGTTTCAGTCTAAAATTTATTGGTTCAATCATTCGTAGGCTCCAAAGTTGAGGGATACACTCGAAATTTAGTAATTGGTTTTTGTTCGTGTGTTTGAGTTTGGATAACACAGCGAAAGCACCAATATTAAATAAAATAATTATATTCCACGTCAGTTTCATTCAAATTACAAGTAATGGGAGTTCAAATGATAACTAACTTACTGAACTTTGGAACAGTCGGGTTATACTTCATAACCGTTTAAATCGCCGGTAATCGGTGAAGTATGTGAAACGTACCTATGTATACAGCTATATCAATTTATATACCACTAGCTGACCCGCGCACGGCTTCACATGCGTGGTTTGTCAATAAAAACATTTCCCTCCTTCTGCAGTCAGGTAAAAAGTAGCCTATGTCCCAATCCCGGTCACAATCTATCTATATACCAAGGGTACATAGGGAAACTTCTAAAGAATACCTCATAACTGTAACCCCTTCCTTCCCCCCCCCCCCCAATTTAGGGATGATTTTGCGAAAAAGTTGAAACACGTATTTCTTCTACGTATTAATATATATTCATATATTTCTTACCAAAAGCCATAATATGCATTTTCAGATCCCTAACTTAAGGAATTACGGATTGTCCATACAAACTTTTAACCCCTATTTCACCCCCTTTAAGATTATTTTTTGAGACAACATTTAGATAGTCTATGTCATTCTGAAGGATATAATTTATCTCCTTGCCAAATTTCATTACGATCTGTTCAGCCGTTTAGTCGTGAAAAGGTAACAAACAAATAAACTTACAAACAAACAGAGTTACTTTCGCATTTAAAATATTAGTATGGACGCTTCTAGCAAATACATTTCATTTCATTTCACATAATCAGGGATTTTTATTTCGGGATTCTATAAGTGCTAAGCACAAAATTTTTAATTAATCCTTTGTAGTTTGCAACACTTATTTTTGGATAATTTTCAGCAAATGAAGTGAAATAACGAAAAAAAAATTAAAAATCTCCGAAACATAAAAACCCTGTAAAACTGACAAAGCTAAGAACCACCCCAGTTTTCTATTAAAGAAACTGCGTCCAAATCGGTCCATCCTTTGATCTACGATTCCACATACAGACAGACATAGGCGTTAAACTTATAACACCCTTAATTTTGCGTCAGGTGTTAAAAATAGGTTTCAATTCTCGAATGATAAAAGGACTTAAGGACCTTTATTCCGCCTATTCAATTCAAACACCAAAATTCCAAAACCATCAATAAACCTGACAAACAAATAAATGGGTAAAAACCCAATACATATAGTCTGATAAAAGACGAGATCTATTACAAGGTCAAATAACTAGGATTTATTTAGTGGAGACGTTGGTCTAAGTTTGTCGATAAATAGAGCTTTATTGAAGTTTTATTACTCCTGTTCATAGCTCTCTGGAGTTGGTTTCAGAGTTAGATACTGATAAAATGACACTTACCAAGAATGAACTATCACTGAACTTTTAAAGAAAAACATTTTTAATCGAATTTAAAACACAATAAGAGAAGTTTGTGAAGATGTTGCAGATCGTCCAAATCACAAAACCACGCAAAATCTTAAAATGATGTTTAAAACTATCAGTACCTAGTATGATAGTTAATGTTAGTTTATTACTAAGTTAGACTAATATGTCTCTTGATGCTCCTGAACGAGCAACATTTTCACGGCAATTTGTTGCTAGTAAGTATATAGTATATATGTACATATGTTTTGAGAAACCGTCACTTGAATATCGTCAGTATATTACCAAACACCCTGTAGTCGTCAATGTAACGGCAATTATGTCCGTAATGCTCGTCAATATTGTCATTTTGGTCGACCATATTTACACAAAGTTGCTGATAAAATTGAGTGTAAAACTGTGGGCAATATATAGCAATTAATTACCAGAAACCATTGAACCACACATTGCACGATTACTAGTGGACTAGCAAGGTAGTACACTCATGGACAAATTTAGAGGAACGCAACAAAATTTTTGTTTTTTTTTTTATTATGTTCATATAACGCACTGGCCACATATACAGGTGCATGTAATTTAAAAAAGAAGGATTTTTATTGTCTTTTGTTTCAGAGTTGCATTTGTTTTTTTCGGCTTATTGTTAATTTCATTGATTTGTACTGCAAGAATTTTTCCCCGCGTTTGTGTTTTTTAACAAATTACAGTTTCTTATTAACTTTTTTATGAAAAAAACTTTGTGGTCGTCTTATGTACACTTCATTTAAATGAATTAAGTTATAATGCCGGATCTCAGCGTGGCTCAAGTCTCTAGAGCCGTGACTTTGATTGAAAATGGGAATACTTACAATCACGTGGCCCAAACGTTACGAGTATCCAAGTCCAAGTATTTTTCGAATTGTGAAACGATACCGCCAGACTGGAGAGTATACGAGATGCAAAGGACAAGGTCGTAAAAAAGTAACAACTGCGAGAGACGACAGGTTTATTGTCAGCAGTGTGCTAACAAATCGCACTTCGACTTCTTCCGAGGTCAAAACTAAGCTCCAGGATGTACGGCAAGTAGCAGTTAGCACCAAAACCATAAGAAGAAGACTTAATGCGGCAGGAATAGGGGCATACTTGCCTGCCAGGGGCCCATTACTAACCACAGGTCATCGAGTAGCTCGGACCAACTTTGCTCGTTCACACCGAAACTCGGATGATGATGCTTGGAGTAAGGTATTGTTCACTGACGACTCCCGGTTTTGTCTTAAGCCAGATGATGGAAGGGTCAAAGTATGGAGACGACCTGGAGAAAGATCGCTCAGTGTAACATTGTCGTAAGAGAGTCTTATGGTAGAGGGTCAGTAATGGTTTGGAGTGGCATTTGTATAGGGGCTCGTACGGAGCTTCACATCGTGAAAAACGGATCCCTGACTGCTTCAAGATACGTAACGGACATCTTGGAAACAATTGTGATGCTTTTTGCTCCATATGTTGGAGATAATTTTTTTTTGATGCACGTTAATGCACGGCTCCACACCGCAGCGATAGTTTTAGAGTATCTAAGAGAGGTGGAAATTGAAGTTTTGGGGTGGCCAGCCCGCTCGCCAGACCTAAACCCGATAGAACACGTTTGGGATAAGCTGGAAAGACAAGTTAAACAGAGAAATCCAGCACCAGCTAACTTTAGAGATCTCAAAACCGCATTGGTAGAATAATGGAATCTCATCCCACAAACTTCTATTGACGATTTAATAAAAAGTATGCCCAGGTGTATGCAGGCAGCTTTGACAGCAAGAGGAGGTAAAACTAAATACTGAGTGTGCCACACATAAAAAAATAATCATCCATTTGAACACTATTCAATTTGCGATATTATGATAGGATACAAGTGGTAATTTTCCTTACAACTACTGCAATAAGATAATTGTCACTAAATTGGTTTTTTTTATGGAGATTGTTTTAGTTGTGTTTAAAAATTTTCATTTTATTGATCAAACCCTATTGAAAGTCAAATAAACACAAACACCACGATTTTTATGCTAATTTGTCTTTTTGATGTTGCGTTCCTCTAAATTTGTCCATGAGTGTAGATTGAGCTGTGATGCCAGACAGTACAATACCGTGAAAAGATTACTTGTTAAAAAGCACGTTTCTTTGTTCATCATAATTCTGATCAGCTTACATGTTTATCAAATTGTACATAATACCATTCAGTCTCGAATAACAACAATAAGTATACATAATTATAATAGAAAGGGACGTGAAACGGTGAACTTCCCTCACAAACTCTCCCAAATAGGAACAAACAACAGTATTATAAATAACGAGATTGCAACTTCAACAATCCAACATTAATATTCCGGTACCTACGTATACAAAAAAAAAAGAATAAATTAAATAAACTTAAGCCGTCAGAAAATGGAAGCGAAGATATTTTACTTGAGTATTTTTCATAGCAAGCTCCACTCTTGAAGTGTTTTCAGAGAAATCACGAAGCGGATCCCCGAAAATTCATCGCAGAATTCACTCCGAGGATATAATAACAATGTAATAAAAACTTTTCGGGGAAAAAATATTAGTTGTTCGGACCATCGGAGTTTACAGAGGACTGAGAGACAACAAAAAGTGATATTTCATTTCTCCGTTTTTAAAGATGAGTAACTTTTCCTTGTTACGATCGACGTTTTGTTTGAAGCGGGTTAAACAAAGTTCCGCAATTTCCAGGGTCTAATCTTCAATACATTTTTTGTTTCATCTAATATTAGAACTACGTGTCGCTATTAAGTTTAGCGATTGCAATTTCGTGGGGGCTTTCACTAGGTTAAAGGGCTTGCCTACAAAATGTTCGGTATATCGAAAACCCATTGGCGTAATTTGAGGCGAGCCGAAACGACATTGTCGCTTAAGCGATTCAATCCGAACGCGACCGCGTTGGGACTTACACGACGATTTGAATTTAAGCGATTTTATGTAACACATTACACTGGAAAGAACATACTTTAGGTAAGGATTTGGTAAAGGAAATAGGACAAAAGACTTACAGGATAGACTGGATAGTATTGGGTAGACCCAATAGTGAGTGATGCCGGACCGAGATAATGATGAGGATACGGATTATGTAATTATTTGTTCGATAAAAGTAGTGCCCGTCATATTATAGTTATAAAGCGCTGGTAACGGTTGCCTAGCCTTTACAAGGGCCACTTCTAATAGTACAGCCTTTCTTGTTAAAAATATTGTATTGATGAAATTGTGTAACAAAACAACAATTTATTCAGGTGTTCATCGAAAAGATAAAGATATTGTAAAAGCTTTCTTTTTCTTATTAAATCTATAGTATAACTTCTTACATAAACATAGGTTTTTATTCATAGGAATCCTAGAACTAACTTATAACTCTAAATCAACTTGGGCAAATCGGCGTTGTATGTATGTATGTTTGTTTGTCCAAATATAACTTTCGAAGCGTTTATTCGATCATCGTGAAATTTGGTATATAGGTAAGTAGTGATGCCACAATTTTGGCGTGACTAAATGAGATAAACATGCGGGGGAGTTGTTGAGATATTGGGGTTCAAGAGGTGTAAATAAAACCAAAATGGGACTATCCGTTCAAATGGCACGTCTAATGAAATGTTTTTATGGCTACATTTCGACCCCCTTTTTATTTTTAGTTTAAATCTTGTAGTTTTTAAGTTATTAGCCATAATAAACACTGAACTTTGACAAAATTAACAGAGTAGACCAGTGACCCCACATTACTGAAATTTGGTAGGTATGCGTGTAGCTTTAGTGACACAAATATAGGCAAAAGTTTTAAATCCAGGGAAACTGCAATTTGTACCGGGAATAATGTTAAACAATTATCATGAACTCCCGTGACCTGTAATTTGAATGAAACTGTAGGTCAAGTTAGTGGGTTATTTTGTTCGTGGCACTTTTCATAGTCAACGATTACAAATAATATTTTTTTGTTTTTAAGGAAGACTCGTGAGATCTCAGTTCGGGGCGAACCACTAGTGTATTTGTGGGCAATGTTATTTTAAACATGTTTCAATGAATCAATGCTTGAGTTTGGTGATAAAAGCTAAAGGCTAAAAAAGAATACTTTAGCAAACCTTAACGATTCAGCAGAGCAATTGTTTCATAACAGTGTGAATGCTGTCGCCATTCCAGTGATACGAGCTCAACGGTCGCCGCCGCACTAATTCTCTGTCTACTACCAATGTTATACGTGTGCTTTGGTTATATCTACGATACAGCACCTATAAGACTATAAGAAATAGGATAAGGTACTTATGTACTTAATAATACAATTAAAAATAGAATTAATTTGTTTTATTTTTAATACGCCACTTTATGTCACCATGGACGTAAATTATCACAAATAAACATGCCTAAAGAGAGTGAGAAGAAAAGCTAGTAAAACAAAATTCATCTAGTTATATTGTTCAATCTAATGCAGTAAAAATAATTTCTTCCAGAAAAAAATATTTCCAGAGCAAATTCTCGTAAACACTACAGAATTCTTGCACCCGAGCTCCCACTGCAAATCAGCCGTGGTCCAATCAGCAGAATTTATGCAAAATATTCGAGGATTTTTTCGTTGATTTACGAACGATTGTGGAACGAAAAATTCAATAAAGCGAATTAATATACCCCTGCCGTTGCTACTACCTCCTTCGTTGTGAAAAATGGAATCACGGCAATGGATAATTTGTCATTTTAATGTTTTCATGTCCGCAACCGCGCAAGTATGGATAGACAATTTATAACGCACGTCATAATATGCCCATGCTCCTTTGTGTGGAAAGGTCTAGCTGCGAAGACGGGGCCATTTGTTCTGTTGTTATATCATTTATTTGAAAGAATAGAAAGAAAACATATTTCTTGACCCAAACCAGTACTTTACAAAGTTTACTTATTCGCTAGTCTAATAATGCCCTAAAATAGGCAGATATTATACATATTTATAAAAATTTAAATTTTGAAACCATTTTTACTTGTTGTATAATTGTGATTATGTAATGTAATACGGATTTGTTGTATACAAACATGTTGCAAACTCAATAAATATAACCGAGTATAATACTTTGAAATACATTTTTTTTATCCTTGCCAACTTTTCTCGAGTGACCGTGCATTTGTTAGAAAAGACCAATACAATCGCTAAGGCATGAACGCAGGTGGATCTGCAATATAATGACGGTAAGTATCACCAAAAACTATTGTTCTGAGTGTTATCCCGTCGCATTTCTGTACAGTTTGAACGAAAGGACAAGTCAGAAAGAATGAATGTGGAAAGAACGAATGAAGTGGATGGGCTGCTAATGTCAATAGTGTTTTCTCGACTTCATTCTCTCGTTGGATTAAACGGTTAATTAGTTTATAGAATTGAACAATGTAAGTATTTATAGTTGTCAACCCACATTTTGTGTAAAAAGAGAAACTTCCGTAATAATATTTTTCCAACGACTGAATCACTTCATAAAATAGAACCCGCGCCGACGAAGCCAATCATTTATTTTTACGACAACCCGACTCAATAATTATGTCCCTCTAATTTTTGCCGGACCAATATATTTTTCTTACCTGCCTTTTTGTAGGGTCAGTTGGAAAACTTTAGGTATTGTTAGCCGGGCACTTGTGAACTTGTGAAACTGCTTCCGAAGTCGTGTCATGTCATTGTGTTGCGAGAAATTCACTTGTTTCATCTAAAAATATGTGCTCGTAAATGGTTAGAATATTATTAGAGCTAGGAATATTTCAATTCAGATTTCTGCATTGAAATAATATCTGTTTTATGACGGCCAATAGGTGGCATGATTAACACCAAATTATTTCTTTATGTTTATAATGGTAATATGCGTTCGTGAAATAAAGACGAAATTGAGTTTTCTGAAATAACAAATTTACTTTTATTCACAACACAATTAAATACAAAGTTTAAACACAATTTACTCTAAACAGAGTAACTTACCTGAAATAACAAAAAACAACATTTAAAGCCTTTACTTCTAGTTTCGTTTATATACTTCCTTTTATTTATACGGGAAACTATTTACTGTTCCAAGTTTTCCTAAATTATCAGCCTAACCCCATCTTGTTAAAAATTACCTCCATACTGACAGACGGTGTCATTGACATTCATTAAAGATCTGTAGATAATTATTCCATAAAGAAAAGGTACGACACTAAACGTAGTGATACTCTTTACATATTTATAGGTTGAAAATCAATATGAACGCTTTATAACATTTCATATAACTAAACCCTGTAAGTTCTACCGGGTAAAGAGCGTGAAAAGTGAAAATTTACTTGTGAAACGCGCGGTCGTAACTGTCTTCCCTGAATTGGCCTTTTTAGGCACGAAATTAAGTGCCTCTCTTATCCAACCTGATGCTTATTGATATGTATTATAGATGTAAAGGTCCATGATGATGAGGATGATGATATTACCATCACCCGTTTCTCAAACATTCTATAAGTAATATTGAGTTTTAAAATACCTCTAGAAAATGTTCAACGCTGAAAATCCAAAGTCTTTCTGTAGGCAGATACATTTTCTTTTTAATATTTATGGTACACTAACTGTTGCCTGCGATTTCGTACGCGTTACAATACTAAATGTGTAGGTAACCTAGAAATAAAGCTAAAATTGCTGTTGCAACTTGACTTGACACTCCATCTTTAGCCCATAAAATCTGATTTATGTGATAAAAAGTAGGCTATATTATGTGTTAATCCAGGTTATAATTTACGTACATACTAAATTTCAACGAAATCGGCTCAGCCGCTATGACGTAATTGTCTAACAAACAAACAAACAAATACATAAACATCCAAACTTTAGCATTTATAATATTAGTGTGATATAGGTAATTACGATAAAAAAAATTCGGTCGGATGCCCCCCAGCAACACAGGTAAGAACCAATTTCGATGAAATCAAGCTGAAGCACATAGAAATTTATTAGGCAATGTAAGTTGGTCAGCTTGGGGCTAGCTCTGTTACTAGATTTTATAGAGCGCCCGAAGGATATATATGGTGTTTGATAATATACGCACAAAACTGAAAGAGGTTATTTTAATGAGATTATTAAATAAATTTGTGAAATGTTTACCATAGAAATGTGAAATTTATTTTGGCATGTAAAAACAAACACTTTCAAACTTATGCTGTGCTATTGCATAATGCTTGCCATCTAACCACAGATACTGTATTGGTGACGCCTCGAGATATCTCTTGTTGTCCCTTTCTAACCCAAAACCCGCAGTAGTTTCTGAAAGAGATATCAAATCTGCCTTTATTTTTGGATATCGATTGCAAGAGTAGGCAGTAAGTTTTATATCGAATTAATCGCCTAAACTCTATATATATGTATGTATATTTTCTTTAAAATTTGATAATATAACTAGTAGTTTTTTTTCGTGAAGTCTTTCTTTATGTTTTGAGAAACCGTCACTTAAATATCGTCAGTATACTACCAAACAACCTTTATAGTGTAATGAATACTGTAGTTCGATTCGAATTCAGTTTCATTAATTAACACAGGGCGTACACGGTTTCGTCATTGCCATAATTTTGTGTATCGGCTGTACAGAACTTGTGAAGATACCAGAAAGTCAGGTGCCACTACTGATACATATGTATGTATGCATGTATGTATGCATGTTTGTATGCTCGGTATAAAACAGACTGATAACTACCAGTAGCTTATGACAGATGCACCATCAGAAGCACGTAAGACTTTAATAGTAAATGCTATTAACGGTCCCCTAATTTCGAAAGCAGAGATCTTCGTTCAGATTTTGTACAGTATTTTTTCATAGGAAGTCCTACAAGTAAAATGACTTTTGCTAAGAAAACTTTCATCATTAATATCAATACCATCATATACCAATCAATACATATATATCATCATATAACAATCAATCATTAATATAAATACGGGGTAAATCACATACCGTTTCATATTTGTTATGACTGGCAATGTTTCGAGTGACAATGTGTTAAGTGCAAGGCGAGACGCATTGTATACTCACCCTGATGATTCACAAATTGAACCGAAACGTTGTCGGTCGTCACACCGGTAAAACGGTACGTGATAAACCCCCATTTATAATAATAGCTGAAATGATGATGATAAACACAAAGACATTTCTAAATCTATTTCTAGATCGCCAAAATATCTTTGCACTCAAAGTAAGTTTTCTTACAGAATAAGTATCTGATCTACCCTCCTTTGTAATTGAATAATGACCCTTGCTGATTCAGCGGATGCTCACAAATATAATTCTATTATCATGCTCCTTTCTTTCGGTCTCACATAACATGCAATACTTTAAGCGTTACTTGTTTCAAATTAAATTAATTAATTATTAAAATTATTAATTATTTTTATTAATTTATTAATTGTCAGTTGATGGACGCAGGGAAGTGCATCATAGGGCACATTTCTAAGGTGCGTGACCTACGGCAAACTTTGTTATAGGCGATGGTTACCACTTAACATCAGGTGGGCCATAGGCTTGTTCCATCTCCATAGTATTAAAAAAAATTACGGGTGGGAGGGGGGTATATTAACACCGATATCGGGCATAGCCAGAGGGGGGTTTTGGGGGTTCAAATCAAATGAATAATCGTTGAAATACCTTGTGCGCTGAATGATAGCTAAGCGCTTTGTGAAACAAATTTTTTTTTTCAAACGTGAATTGGCGCTCTCTGAAATTGCCGCCCGGGGCAAGTGCCCCGGTTTGCCCCTCCCTAGATCCGGGACTGGGCACACCACTGAGTGGCGACCTATTTTGTTGTCTTGTATTTGGTATAAGAATAACTGTTGTATTCATAGAATTTAAAAATGAACACAAAATAAATATATTTGTATTTAATAAATTTCCATAAATTGACGGCGACGACGTCTGCTCTACGGATTATAATCAGCACAACAAGCAAAATAAATGTATCTTCATCGACATCCATCATGAAACTTACGAAAAACAAGCACCGAAATGTGACCAACCATTGTCCAGAAATAGCAACCGAATACAATGCTCAGTTGCCGTTACTGGCCTCAGAAACCACGGTTTCATATTATGTTATCCTGTGTCAGCAACAAAAATTTTATACGTTTCCGCAGCGCCATAGAGCGCCCCTTTTTGTCTAATTTTTAAGTACAAGGTGAGATGTCAAAACTAGATTTTAGATTTTCTCTTCCACTCCTTCCAAATTACATAAAATGTAGGGCATAAAATAAGGTTAGTTCTATTAGAGGGTATAAAAATATTCTATAAGTTATCGGTTTTATTGTGACCGTTCAAATGTAAATATTATAGACGTTTGAAAAGTACGAAACTCAATTTCTGCGGGTCGAACCAAATTACCTATCTAAACAATATCCGTCCCTGGCTTACATAATTTTGTAGATCTCACAAAACCCTATTCCACGTAAATCCCTAATAAAATTACTCTACAGTTCTGGTATTTTCTTAATCCCTAAACAATTGCCTAGTTAGCAACTCAAAAATGTGCTGACACGAAAATTCTCGCGCGTGTTACTGGAATTCCTCAACTGTAGGGCACTCATGATATAAAAAGGAGACGGGGTCTCGCTGGCCCAAGGCAAAATGTTTTGTTAGCGATATGACCTACTACAGTAGAAAGGTGTAAAACACAATAATTATGTTTCTATGAAAATAATAAAAACATTATCGGATATAGGAATATTTTACTTAAGATTTGGTATCCTAAGTGATATTTTTTTATGACAGTAATAATATAGAGATAACATTATAAACAACGATTATTTTTTTATGTAAGATCAAAAACAAAATAGCGTAAACTCCTGGTGTCGGAAAGAAAGGTGCTAAGAAAGATCCTAGACCTGGTACCACGCGCCTGGCACTCTGCAAGTGAGGAAGTATCGGGAGGTAGCGGAACTGGTGGCCGAGCTCAACATCATAGGCGAAATAAAATCTCATAGTTACGCTGGCTCGGTCACGTTGAGCGAATGGGGGACGATCGTGCTGCCAAACGTGCCCACCTAGAAATGCGAGTCGGCCGACCCAGATATCGCTGGAAGGATGAGGTGGACAAAGACCTTCGCGCTCTCCAAGTGTCAGACTGGTAAGAAGTGGCGCAGAATAGGGACCAGTGGTGTCTTTTAGTGTCGGAGGACAAGACCCGCTTCGGGGTTAATGCGCTAGGATAGTAAGTACTTAAGTAAAGTCAAAACCCGAAATCAATGACTATGTTATAAACAACATTTTATAACGTAGCCTGTAGCTTGAATATATAGCTGCTATGGTTGTAACGGACGATCAAAGACGGGACAGGATAGAATCTAGATTTAAATGTATTAGGTACATAGTTATAAGATCGAATCAAATTCAAATGTATAGGTAGCTACGATTGTAACGGTCAAAAGTTGTAACGGTCAAAAGAGCTATAGGTAAGTCCCCGTCTAACTTTGCTGGAAACTTCGATGTAGTAAGAATTATGGAATATGATTTGTGAAAATGTGAATTACGATCCCCGCACCATGGCCAACTCGAGAACTATTTTTGCATAAGTATAAACCGATTTGAACGGAAAAATTGTGATACCTTGTAGACTAGTAACTAAGAAGAAGTAAATACAGTCCACTTTTGCTAAGTACCGAGATTATCATTTTGAAGCCTGGGTAGGAACTCTACAATGGTGTTATCCGTCTAATCTCATAATATCTAGTGATTATAAAGAGTTAATATTCACAATCCCACATATATTTTTTGAAGTACATTTCTGCGCTTGTAAAATTGTTTTATCACCTGTCTAGTGGCCAGTCGCGCATACACTTTACCCAGCCTCCTTTAATTATGAAAGCTGAAACTTGGCTTACTCCGGTTGAAATAAAATTGCGACCAATTAAGGAAAACAAGGTGGCCGTGCCTTCGGATTAATAACCTTAATTAACGGGTAAGAGCGAAGGAGGATCATTAAGGGGAAACTACCGCCAGTAAACCAGAGTCGTCAAGGCTTTACTGCTGCGATCCGAAACGCCTGGTGAGCTAGGAATAAGATTAGGTAAAGCGGCTGAAAATTATAAGTATTCTAACCTCTTCCTTTTCATTGTGTGGCTAGGACATCCTGTATTAAGTTCTTAAAATAATCTTAGTTCTTAGAAACTCGGAAATAATGAACGTGCGCTGTGCAAGAAAGCTTGTTTTATTAATGAAGTTCTGTTTTAGACTATTTTATTTCTGGCCTCGAATAATATGACTATAGACACATGAATAATAGACACAAAACAGTAAGCAGAGGTGTATAGCACTTCATCTTATCATAGACCAATGACACTATAGAACCATATATTATTTTTCAAACTCAACTAAATAATTGATCCGTCACATCTTGGCTATAAAAATACAACCAGTAATCAAAACCACCGCTTCGTAAAAAATTCTAGTAATACGATATCATAAAAAAACTTCCAGAAAATATGTAAAAACCTTTCAGCCATTCAACTAATGAAATTCAGGACGTATCACGGAAATACGTGCAACAAATTGTATTTAACAAACGGCCATCCCGCCGTTCGGATACTCGTATCGCAAACCATTTTTGTCATTTACTCGCAATAATCCAATATAGAGGCGTGTGCGTGATCTCATTGACACTAAGCTGCGTCACGGGACGCGATCCATAATTCATGGTGCCTGACCCGTTGTGAATAATATTTCATGCGGTTTTCAAACGGCAAAAGCCACGTAGAAACCTGATTTCTAAAAGTATATGTGTTTACGTGGAAAGCAGGCAGTCTACAAGTGCTTATCTGTATGAACCAGCCTAAATCAAACAGGTAGACATATTTTTACTTTGTTAAGATGCACGCTTACAACTTTTGTGATTCTACTAGTTAATCCATATACTTGAAAATCAACCGGTAACCAATATTTGACCAGTAAAACGCTTAGGTATATTCTATTTGTACTAAAAACGGGATATTTACCATGATTCATAAATCACTCAAAAATGTATGCTGCCCAAAGTTTTACGTAGTGGCCGGAAAAGTTGGGAAAAGGCTCAAATACAATTCATATTCCTTTCCCCAACTTTTCCACGTTTTTGCTCTTTTTGTTTACATTAAGCAACTTTTCGGCCACATTGTAAAGTACCCAAATATGGTTAAAGATTTACGATGTGTCCGACTATCATAAATCGTGAATACCTACTTTCAAGAACTGTCAAATCACTCGGTAATCGATAATCAACTCTCACTGAGTGATGTTTAAAACAGGGAAGAATATCTTGATAAATTTGTATCAGTTGAAAGCAATGATTTATTGTTACTGCTTTTTCGCCTTTTACTTTACCTAGAACACACTGAAGATGTTGTACTGACGACCTCCGTGGCGCAGTGGGCGAATAGTCGGCTGAGACGCAGGAGGTAACGAGTTTGATTGCCACCACGGAACAAATGTATTTGTTTCGGGTCTGGTTGTTTCTCTATATATTATAAGTATGAATTTATAAAAAAAAGTATTTAAGTCGGCATTTCCGAAGTCCAAATGAGCAAACTTGAGCGCCTTCAAAGCCTTTGTATTCGGTTCATATTCAATTCCGCGCAAAACTCAAATGGCTCCCTATCCGTCTTCGCCGGAATGCATATATTCTATCACTTCTTTATAACATTCTCTTTAATCCCACTTCACCTTGTTATCTAAAGGAGCGTTTCGAGTTTTTGTATCAGGCACACCCTCGAAACCTTCGTTCTTCCGAAGCTCTTAAAGGTCGTCCCAATCTCTTCCTATTTTCAAAGTCAAGGTATACAACCATTTTCTTTCGTTGTCTCGTAACTGCTAGCTAGTGTTTATGTTATTTATCCTCCATATTATGTAGTGTAGTTTATTTATATATTATTTGTATGTATTTAAGTTTATGTTTATTATTATACATAATCAATATGTAGGTATATATTATTTTATGGGTTCTGTTTACGTATGTTTATGCTTAAAGGTACTCTTACACCGCCGTCTTTTGATTTTTGTTTATCCTGTCCATCCAAAGGTTATCTGGAAGAGATCGATTTTAAGGATAAGACCGGGCGGTCTTACCGTTATTGTACCGTTATTTATTGTTTATTTTCTTTGTTACTGTATTTTCGTTTGGTGTGCAATAAAGAGTATTTCATTCATTCATTCATTAAGTATTATGTTAGTTATCTGGTTCCTATAGCTAAGCTTTGCTTCGTTTGGGGCTAGATAGCGCTATGTGAAATGTCCAGCATTATTTATTTTATTTATTTATTTATAGGCTTACCATCTTTCTACGTAAATGCAGCCTTATAATCGGAAGCGAAATAAAATAGTTCGTACCTCTTTTGTTGTGATTCCATGTAACTCGTTACTAAACTGTGAGCCTGTGTAGGCGCGGTTGAGTCGCTATTGAATGGATATAGTCAACAAATAGCCGATTATTATGACTTGTGACGTTTATGTAAGTTATCGTAGTTTTATTGCATGTAAATTGTACACTATTTTGAAGTAACTTGCCAGTGGGTGGTCAACTTTATAATAAGGCTAACATTTTCTCAAAATGTTTAATAATTTGGATCTGTTGATCAAAATAGTAACAAACGTTTTAACCTAGTATTAGTAATCGAGTAAAATCGGTCCGAGGGAACAAATTATATTGTTTATATATATTTTCTCTGTAGGACCTATCTAGTCTAAGTGTAAGTAAATAGTTTACAAGTACTAGATATTAAGGGGTTTCATTGTCGCTTTGATGGCATTGTAATGACTGTGTAAAAATTTAAATAAATCTAAATTAAATAAGGAATTGGTCTATAGAAAAAAGCATCTTATTTTTATTAGAACAAAAACTGCCTCTGCGCTTACTGATGATAAATAACACAGAATGATGAAGAATAACTAACGTAGATATGTTAGTATTGTAACCGGATGTAGCGTTCTGTTAGCAATCACAAATACCGGAAGTAACTTTTTGCACACAATCTCGTAGGTAATTAATGTGGAATCAACAATCTAAACATGTAGTCCCTAATTTCCTAAAGGTTGTTGCTAAGAGAAGTAAGAAACGATAGAGCGTGTCCATAAAATTATAAGAAAATTTTACGTTTACTCAACTGCTGAAAATTTAACTTTCTTCTAAATTAAGACAATGATTCATTTTTGGGTTAACTTACATAGTCTAATGCGCTTTATTATCAAAATTGTTTCAATATCTCCATCTGATGATATTATCACATGAAGCTATTTAAGGTTTAACCCGGCGAGCGTAAGGTTGGGTGAAATACACCCGAGGTATGTAATAGTCGTCAACATTTTGAATTTGTTGCGTTAAATACCGCTGTGCCTTTGAGTAGCTGCGCGGGGGGAGGTTAAGAAGCACTGAGTCACGCCGCTTCGTCAGCCATCGCACAGCGAGGGAGTCAGACGGCGTCAAAGTGGTCGCCGGGTGAGTTTGACCCACCTTGCGCTCGGTGTTACTATTTTATACTCCTAAGTTTTTGTTTTTATTTAACTTTATTTTAGTTTTTTGGTTATAATTTCAGACTAAACATTCTAAACTACTGAAATATTTCATTTTTCTTGGAATTTATTTAGTTTATGATGAAAAGCGGTTATTTTAACATTAAAATAAGTAGACGAACGAATAATATTTGTTTTATTTCTAGATTGTTTTTATATAAAAATCAGACTAAGTAAACATACTACGCAATAAAAGTTAGTAATAAATGATAAATTAATAGATTGGCTTCAAAAACCATTCCGGGTTCAAAAAACCCAACCTAACGCTTGGTGTTACGAATTTGAATCTTACGCACGTCGGGTTAAGGACCAATAAAGCAAAAGTAATAGGTACGGAATATGGTAACGGCTTTCAAAGTACTCTGTATGCTTTAGATAACTCTAGGACCGCCTGTACGGAGGGATTCGAGACAAAGCTCTTAACACCCATTAATTTATAGGCATTCAAACTGAAGATAAACCTTCTGTATACAGTGTTTATATTAAGTACAAAATGTCTTGGTATATTATTCAAACTAACACTACCTTTTCTGTTACCCTACTAAAGTAATTATTTGCAACGTTTTATTTATAAAATACTAGCTGACCCGCCGAACTTCGTACCGCCTTGACATGCATATCACGCGGGCTGCCAATGTGACGTACATTAGCCCCAGTAGAATTGTCAATTGGCCATCATTAACTGCATCTATGTATGAGAAAATGAATTTTCTTCATATTTTTTTCTGATATTTTAATAGTTATCCTGCTATTCGGGGCGGAGACAAATCCAACAAAACAAAGATCATCAAAATCAGTCCAGCTGTTCTTGAGTTATAAATGGTGTAACTAGCCCGACTATGTTTTATAATATAGATTAGTTGTATGCCCGCGACTTCGTCCGCAATTTTTTAGATCTCGACAACAACGCCACCTACCGGGTAGTTTTCAGTTTTAGCGAGACAAACGAACAGGAATTGATTTTTTAAATATATAGAATATTAGAGCATTAGCTGGTGTTCAATTGATATCTAACTCTAACAATTGCATTACCTCACAGGATACGTTTAAACGTGGCTGCCCACAGTCTGTTATATTACAGACGGACGTAGACAAGCCCATCTCAAAATTGTTAACTTAAAAAAAAAACTTAATAGGTATGGGGCGAGCTCGTGCGAGGCTGTCTGTATCCGTCGGCTGTGCGTGGTACCACCCGTAAAATCACAGACCGTGGGAAGGCTAACAAAGGCGACCTACGTGGCATTGAATTGCCTTCGTCCTTCACCCGTCTCTGAAGATTTCACCGACATCCATCGATACCCTTCAAAATGGAACACAGCAATGTGATCATAACCTACTGCTGGGCAGCAGTAATGGGTAATGCTTCCCCTACAACTATAACTTATGAATTTTTTTATTAATTGTTTTTAACACAAACTCTTACTTTGGTACTTGGTATCTGCAACAGAGTATTTATTACTAATGCGGATATCATCGTTTTTCATTTTTGTAATTCACCGTTGTTAATTGTTCCAAATAAAGATGATTATTATCATTATTATTACTCTTAACTAGTGGTTCGCCCCGAACTGAGATCTCGCGAAGCTACCATAAGAACAAAAAAAAATGTTATTCGTAATCTTTGACTATCAAAATAGTGCCACGAAATAAATAACCAACTAACTTGACCTACAGTTTCATTCAAATTACAGGTAATGGGAGTTCATGTCATTTGGTTACCCTTTTTTGGGGTACAAATTGCAGTTATTCTAGGTTTCAGATTATTCCCTATATTTGTGATACTTAAGCTACACGCATACCAAATTACAGCACTGTGGGGTCTCTGGTGTACCCTGTGAATTTTGTCAAAGTTTAGTTTTTATCATGGCTAATGACTCAAAAACTACAAAAACTTTACTAAAAATAAAAACGGGGTCCAAATGTACTAATGAAGACCTTTCATTTGACGTCTCATTTGACCTAATAGTCTCATTTCCATTTTGTTACCCCTCTTGAACCCCAATATCTCAACAACACCCCAAAAATTGTAGCTCATTGAGTCACACCCAAATTGTGCCATCATTACCTACCTAAATACCAAATTTCACGATGATCGGATAAACGCTTCGAAAGTTATCCTCGGACAAACAAACAAACATACATACATACAACGCCGATTTGCCCAAGTTGATTTGGAGATCTCGCTTCGCTCGATCAAATATAATAATACTTAATAACTACTAACTTGAACTTACTAACTTGAATAAAATATTTGCAGAAATATTAAAATACTAGCTTTCACCAGCGGCTTCACACGTGTTGTTTGTCAACAAAATATAGTCAATGTGTTGATCTAAGTTATAATTTACGTACATACCAAATTTCATCGAAATCGGTTCAGCTGTTACGACTTGATTGAGTAACAAACAAACATCCAAACTTTCGCATTTATAATATTAATGTGATGTGGGTACACTTTAAATCTTATTTATAACAAGCTTCCGCCCGCAACTTTGCATCAATAAAAAGTAGCATATGTCCAAGTTATAATCTATCCATGTATAACCAATTTCATCAAGATCGTTCCAGCCGTTTAGTAGTATAAACGTAACAAACAGGCAGAGTAGCTTTCGAATTTATAATATTATAATGGATTTCTTCCTGATTTCCTTCTAATATAAACTCCCGGGTCTGTTTTTACCCATCAAAAATCAAAAAGCAGCGCCTGTAGATGCGATGGGTTTTTAAAATATAAGTAAAAATAACGATATTTCAGTTGGCAATCAATTTCCTGTAAAATCAGAAGCCAAAGTGAAATTGATAAAGTCGTCCAAAGCATTATAACAAAGTCCATCAATATCTTGACTGGAATAATTTATCTTGATAAGCTAAGCTTACTGAAAGGGTCTTCGAACGATTATTTACCGAAGCTCAAACTGTCCTGTCATCGTGAGTTTGCCACCAATTTATGGAAAAACTGAAAACATTTTAAATTTTGACAAAATGCTCCAATGGGTCAGTTTTCAAAGATCTCGGAACCCTTATAGTTTCGCTATATCTTAGAATTTTAGCTTCGCTTAGTCGTGAAAACCTTTTATTGGCTTTCTTTTATTTATTTTGTTTCATATTGTGTATAATTAGCTGTTGGTTTTCCAAATAAATAAATAAATATCCGTTTAGAATAGAATAATCTTTATTGCACACCAACAAAATTAAAAATACAAAGAAATACATAAAAGTTAAGGTAAGTACAATGGGCAGTCTTTTCGCTAAAAGCGATCTCTTCTAGACAACCTTTGGATGGACAGGGCAAAACAAAATCAAAAAGACGTCGGTGTATCTATGTTCATAAGCCTGCATAAACCACCTACACTTACTAATAAACTAAATATATATACATAATATAAACCTCATTAAGGGAGATAAATATAACGATAAACTAGCAGGTCACTAGCACACACTGTAAATTTTGTCAAATTTCAGTTTTTATTATGGCTAATAACTTAAAAACAATAAAGTTTAAACTAAAAACAAAAACGAGGTTAAAATGTACTTACATAGAGACCTTTTATCAGACGTGCCACTTGACCAGATAGTCCCATTTTAGATTTTTTTTACCCCTCTTGAATCCCAATATCTCAACAACCCCCCCCCCCCCCCCATTTTTAGCTCATTGAGTCACACCAAAATTGTGCCATCACTACCTACCTATATACCAAATTTCATGATGATCGGATAAACGCTTCTAAAGTTATTCTCGGACAAACATACATACATACAACGCCGATTTGCCCGATTTAATTTTGAGATCTCGCTTCGCTCGATCAAAAAACTCGGATAAAATTAAAAGTTTTCTCTGCCCAGTTTTCCTAAACTTTTTCTCTTAGCTTTCTCAACTGACTAGAACTGACTTTTCAACTAGAATCGAGCTCAAATATTATGTTATACCTTATTATGTATCGTTGAATTATTGCAAAAATGTAGGTACATTCATCTTTAAAAAAGACAAGTTTGAATTGCCAAGTTTGCTTTGACTAGTTAGAACAAGTCAAGTCTCTATGCAATGGATCCTTCTTTCAGAAGAAACTAGTTTACACCAAAGCCGTATGCTGTACGTAATTATAATTTTGTAACCATACGAGTCAATTATCCGCCTCGAAAATAGCAAAAAGCTCTAAATTTAAAATGAACACGTTCACTGTGTCCGAATCGCCGGTCAATTAAAATTGTTCGCGTTTCCACACAGCTTTGAAATTAAAACGATAGAGTCTGTCACTGGGATTAGCTTGAAGAGATACGAAATATGTATTTAAAACAAGTTATTATAAATATTACTAGCTAACCCGGCGAACTTCGTATCGCCTTATATAATAGTATAAATATATATAATGAACAAATAAATGTTGTGTTAACTTATGAAGTATAATTATATATATATTTTGTATAATGTTTACCTATATATTATGTACCTATATATATATTATAAATATTATGTTTACCTATATGTAATGTAGGTATAGCTCTTTTTGTCTGTAATCTATTTATGTACAATAAAGAATAAAGTCATTGCATCTTGCGTATATTCATGCATATGACGCAGTCTGTCTATGTACGTCACCGGTAGAATTGTCAATCGGCCATCATTAGCTGCATCTATGTATAAGAAAAAGAATTTTCTTCATAATTTCTTTTTGTCTGATTTTTTTCGATACTTTAATTTTATAAATTATTCTACTATTCGGGGCGAAGACAAATCCACCCGAATTTCTTTTATATGAGTATATAGATTTAAAATTCAACTCCCTGTTTTTCCCCGGGGGTTTTTAAATGTCATAACTAAGAACCACCTCAGTTTAACTAGTTTTCTATTAAAATAACCGCGTCCGAATCGGTCCATCCATTTGGGAAATTTGATGCCACAGTCAGACATAGTCGTCAAACTTATAACACCCCTAATTTTGCGTCGTAGGTTAAAATTAGTACTTACCTCATTGAATACACACCTATAGGCACCTCATAATCATCTTCATTATCATTATTTGTATTTGTTCCGGTTCTGGATGTTTTTCTATATATAATAAGTATGTATTTACGAAAAAAAAAAGAAGTATATAAGTATCTATCAGTTATCTGGTTCCCATAGTACAAGCTCTGCTTAATTTGGGGCTAGATAGTGCTGTGTGACATGTCCAGCATTATTATTATTATTATTACCTTAACAGCCCGAAAAAGGTCCACTGCAGGACCAAAAGTAAGTATACAATAGGGGGATTTCCCATAATCACCACGCTTGGCAGGCGGATTGGTGATCGCAGTATGGGGCTAGAGACACAGGTACACGCTGCTGCCCATCTCCTGGTGTATTCCCTCAGTCGCCTTTTACGACATCCACGGGAAGAAAGGGAGGGGCTCAAATTCTATGCCGGAGCCGCCACGGCGCCATCTCATAATACAATAGTTTTTTTTCCATTTTAAGAGTAGTTCCACTGATGAACATAGAGCTGCCCCATAGATTTCCAGAGCGATTGATGTTATGCAGCCTGCACCCAATGGCTCCCAGCGCCGACATGGAATGCATGCCCTGTGCCAAACCTTGATCAACTGAGAGAGCGTATAAACAACGCGGCATATAATATCATGGTAACAGATTCTAATTCTAATTCTAATTCTAGGGTGGGGGGAATAAGATCTGCACTGACGTCCCGCATTGGGGTGTATTGTGCATTACCCCCCTTCTAACCTGACCCCAGCCATCCTAGCTCCTTGAAGTAACGGAGCAGGATTTTGGGTTGATGGATGCAGCTTTCCAAGATTCCCGTGGATGCCGTTGTGTTAGCGGATGAGGATTCGATGAGCTCTAGCAGACCCGTCCTCAGCCTGATATCGCTCGTGGCCGTACAGTGAAGCACCACGTGCTCCACCGTTTCTTCCTCCTGAAGACATGCGCGACAGAGCCCACTGTCCGTGGCCCCGGTCTTCAAGAGGTGATGGTTAAGTTCGCAGTGTCCTGTGATGATTCCCACCATCATCCTTAGATCCTCGCGTTTCATTTTTAACAGGGTATTTGTTGTTTTTCGATTCTTTGCAGGGAACATTGTTTTTGTTTGCTTGCAGTCTGTTCTGCGTTCCCAGACTCTCTGGTGCTCCTTTTCGGAGTTCATCCTCAGTCTATTTTTGATTTCCACCGTTGGCGGATTGGAGAGGTTGTTATCATTTGTGTTTGGTGTAAGCCTGGCTCCTTCTCTTGCTAAGGAGTCTGCCTTGTTATTCTCTGGACAGGAGCTGTGAGCCTTTGTCCATCTGATGATAACACTGTGGTTTTCGGCCAATTTTTGGAGAGCACTATGGCATTCCGCAATGGATTTCGATCGAGTGTCGGGTCGTCTGAGCGCGTTGATAAGTGCCGCACTGTCTGTTGTGAAGATGAGTTGCATCTTATGGTTTACAGTTGATGAGTGAGGAGGAGCAGACCCAATTGTTGTTGATATTTCCGTTGCTGCCAGGAGAAGTCCAAGTGTCTCCGCCTGGAACGCTGTGGTCAGTTTGTTCAGGGGTTGTGCTTTTGAAAGTCCTATTTCCGGGCAGTAAAAGCCACAACCTGCCCCCGTTTTATTTCTTGCTCCATCTGTATAGATGTGATATACAGTTGGTGTTTGTATTGATGATGTTATCACCTGGTCATCCATATGATACCCTTTGTTTGTTAGGTATGTTGTTGCTATTCTGTCTGTGCCCATTTCTGCTTCTGGAATGATAGCGATGGCTTTATCCAGAATTCTACAGTGGTTCGTTTTCTTGCCATTTCCATTCCATTGGTTGGTAGATTTTATTCTTAGCGCTGCCGCCATTGCTTCTTGCTGTATATACACTTGAAGTGGCGTCATTCCAAGTATGATATCCAGTGCAGCTGACGGAGTTGATTTTGTGCAGCCGCTAATGAGAGAGCATGCTAACCTTTGGACTTGTTGCAGCCTGTTTATTGCCGTTACTAGGTTGGTTCTTGGCCACCATACGACAGCGCCGTATGTAAGTACCGGTCGAACCATGACCGTGTACAGCCAGAGGCATAGTTTCGGTTTCAGGCCCCAGTCCTTGCCAACGGCACGTGTGCACTGCCATAACACATTTGTGGCCTTTGTTGTTACGTGATCGAGCTGTTTTCCCCAAATCAGTTTGCTGTCGAGCCATACTCCTAGATACTTGACTTCTTTGGTGAGATTTAGTTTTGTTCCAAAGAGAGATGGAAGGTCTAGTTTCGGTAGTTTCAGTTTCCGTGTGAAGAGAACAAGCTCCGTTTTATTTGGGTTGACGGAGAGACTGTGCTTGTGGCACCACTGTTCCACGATGCGTAGTGCTTTCTGCATCTTTTCGCATAGGGTGGATTCAAACAGTCCTGATACCATGATAGCAAGATCATCTGCGTATGCAATAGTAAGTATGCCGTCTTTGTTGAGTGCGTCGAGGAGTTCGTTAGCTACAAGAATCCAAAGGAGTGGGGAGAGTACACCTCCTTGTGGACAACCCTTTGTAACCTTGCAGCGTGTGACTACCGAGCTTTCTATTTGTGCCGCTCTGTTTGCAAGCATTTGTGTTATCCATCTATTTAGGTTTTCTTCCACACCCTGGTCCCTTAGGCCCTTTGTGATGCTTGGGAAGGTTGTCTTGTCGAAAGCGCCTTCTATGTCTATGAATGTCACTAAACAAGACTGTTTGTTCTCTAGAGCGCCTTCAATCTTGTGAACCACTTGGTGAAGTGCCGTTTCAGTGGACTTTCCTGATTGGTAGGCGTGTTGATGTTTGTTGATCGGATTTTCGACCAGTTGCCCGCTACGAATGTGCCTGTCACACAGTCTTTCTAGGGTTTTTAGTAGGAACGAGCTCAGGCTAATGGGTCTGAACGATTTGGGGTGAGTGTAGTCTGATTTGCCTGGCTTAGGTAGAAAGACTACTTTGACTTCTCTCCATGCTAGAGGAATGTATTTCCAGGCGATACAGCTCCTGAAGATTGCAGTGAGCGTGGCCGAGATTTTTGTTAGATTCCATTGTAGAAGGGCTGGAAAGATGCCGTCGGTTCCTGCAGCTTTGTATGGAAGGAAAGTCCTTACCGACCATACTAGCTCCTCATCCGAGACTATAGAGTCTGCCAGGTCCCAGTCATCGGCCACGGGAGTGTGACCGTCGTCTTTCTCCCAGTCTGTGTTGTCACTGAGAGTGCTGTCCGGGAAGTGTGTTCTCAGCAGTAGCTCGAACTGTTCTTGTTCAGTGGTCGTGTACGATCCATCGGGCTTCTTGAGGGAGCCTAGTTTTATTGTTGTTTCCTTAGAAAGTATTTTGGTTAGGCGGGCCGTTTCACTCTGGCTTGCGATGTTGCTGCTATACCTTTTCCATGAGTTATTGCGGCTTTTACTTATTTCGAGCTTGAGTTTTTGTCTTTCTATTCTGTAGTCTGACCAGTCTGCATCTTTGTTGGTGTTCATCGCTCTATTGAAGTGATGTCGTACCTTCTTTCTTATTTTGGTGAGGTTGTTGTTCCACCATCTGTCTTTGCGATGAGCAATTTTATTGCTTTCTGTTATGAGTGGACACGACCTGTCATAACTGACCCTCACGCAATGGGTCAGTGATGTAAGTGTGGATTCTATCTCCGTTGGCGTGAGCTTAGACGTGGCTTCAATGCATGGTCGTTCGTCCATGGCCTTATTTAGTGTTTCCCTGAAAAGATTTGTGTTTGTTTTCTTTGGGTTACGGTAGGTCCGGGGTTCAATTTCGCCTGTCGCCAGGTTGAATCTGATCCACCTATGGTCTGCACATGAGGCCTCGTTTGTGGCAACATGCCAGTTGTTGATGTACTCTGCAATGATATCGGTTGCTATAGTTATGTCGACTATGGTTCGGGCCCATGACGTAACAAACGTTGGTTCCGAACCCCTATTTAGGATGTTTAGGTTATGTCTCAAGACGAACTCTAGTAAATCCTTACCTCTGTCATTTGTGTTTGTACCTCCCCACACGGTGCTGTGCGCGTTGGCGTCGCAGCCCACGATGCATTCGGTATTGTGTATTCTGCAGTAAATGAGCAGTTCCTCTAGTTCTGGGGGAGGCGAGTCTGCCCTAATGTCCATGTATGCAGAGGCTATTATGATATTATTGAGCTTACCTTCAAGCCCAGTTTCCAGTTTTACCACTGTAAGGTCATCCGTGCACAGGTGAGTTATCAGCGATGCCTTGAGCGTGTTTGGTACATAGATGAGCGTTCTGGTTTTGTTCTGCACCGGTGGAGTAAATACATTGCCCCGGAGGGCATTAAGACCTACCCTTCCTCGGACGATGTATGGCTCCTGGACCAGTGCTATGGTGTCGGGTTGCTGTTCAAGGGTTCTCCTAAGGGCGGCGAACCCAGTTATGCTATGTTGGATATTGGCTTGAATGATATTGATTTTACTACATATCTCATTATTGCTAGTCCCATGGAGGACTTTATTGTGGGTTTTTGTTTGATGTTGTTGTTCCCTTTTAGACATCATGATGATTTAGGAAGAAGGGAGGGGGTTGTGGGGGGATGTAGGAAAGTCGTTAGCGACTGCCCTACTGTTGGGATGATGATGATTGGAAGCTTTGTGGGGACAATAGTGACCGCTCCTCGTCCTCTCCCATGTGAGACGCTGGCGAAAAAATGTTGAGGCTTGATAAGCCTCCTTCAATCTCGCTTCCGCCATCTCCTAGGATTAGGTCAATATTCTCCCGACTCAGCTTCCCCTCAGCATCTGTGGCAAGAGTCATGCAAACGTCAGTGATCCCCGCTGCAGGCTCCGCCCCCGTTTCACCTGTATATGCACAGGATGACTCCAGGGCGGGTGCCACCACGGGGGTCCTAACGTCCCCAGCTCTTGGCTTCCGTATCATCACGTGGATTTTCGCCATCTTATAGTTGATCCTATAGCTTACCTTTTCGAGGGCTTCGATCTTCCCCACCGGGATCCCGAAAACCACGACGTTATCCGTCGTCATCTCCTTCTGCAGGATCCGGTGGGCGAAGATCGGCCACGTTTCTATGTCGAGGTGTCTGTTAGTAAAGGCAAGTAGGCTCCTGATAGTCTCCGCGTCGCCTGCGAAGTCCGGCACAAACACTGCTCCTTTGTGATATTTGGGGAGGTCAAGTTCCCGAACGACCTTATAACCTCCGGAGCCTGGCCATAGTCCCGGTAGGCACTTGACGACGGAGTCCAGCCATGACATAGAAAAGTCATCACAGGCCTCCACCCTCAGGCCCCCGTGGGCCAGCCTTGGCAGAGAGGCGAACGTTGGACCTTGCCGCCCCTTATCGTACCTGTTTTCCATAAAGTAGTCCACCGTGCACTGCTCCAGTCTATTTCTGAGCGCGGTGGCGCTAAGATCGTCCATATGAACGCCAGATCTGTCCAGGACTACTACTCGTAGGTGGGATCTAGCAGTTCTGGCGTAGGTGTCCGACCCTGCTCCTCCATTGCTCTCCTCCGAGTTCGCGAGATCTGCCCCGGGCACGCCGCTAGCGGCTGAGGAGCTTCTACCCAAGCACACCTTCTTTTCCGCTGCTGCAGAGGAAGGTGATACAATGTCTGAGCTCCTCTGCCTTTTAGCGTTTCGGGGGCAGTCGCCGGTTGTGTTTGCAGAGGTAGTCGAGGCGGTAGCTGGATCTTCATACCCTTGGCCCTTCCCAGAACCAATTCCTTTATCAGGTTCGGTCACGGTGGGAGCCTCCGGTATTTGAACATTTGGTTCTGACACAGCCTCCATCCTTGACACCTCTGTTATTGGGATCACAGGTCTATTGCCTGTTTTTGTGTACCTTCCCGTCTCCTGCAGCGGTGCACCGGTTGGCTCCCCAGCTCCTGACGCCACTGATAGGGTTGGGTGCTCGAGAGCAGGTCGGTTAGTTGCTACGGGAGGGACGGGAATGGGGTTTATCATGATGTCGTGAGGAGGACGCGACATTATTGCACCCACTGCAGGTGCGAACACCGACAGATTGGGTGGGCAGAAGAGGCCCTCCATATGACGACGTTTGACTTCGTTGACCAAGGCAGCGTCACGCTTGCGACGCTCCTTTCTCAACATCCGTTTGCGGTCTAGGCCGCTTAGCTGTCCCTTACCTGAGGACTGACTACCGGTTGGCGCCGTGGGCGCCCCGGTAGCCCGTCCTGCGCCAATATCTAACACAGCACCGCCGGAGCTCGCCGCCGCTGCTGTGTCGACTGATGTGGTGGATTCAGAAACCACCCTCTTCTCCGCGTTCCTCTTCCTCTTCTTCTTCTTCTTCTGCACTGGTCCAGTCGAGTCATGCGCCAATGCAGATGAGTTTGAGGTGGAGGTAAAGGTTGCCTCTAAGGCACCTTTGGGTCCAGTAGCAGTTGCAGGAGACGGGGCCTGGGGTACCACCCCGCCACCGCCTTCGGTAGCCAATTTGCCACCCACCGGCCCGGGAACCAATGGGCGCCGGGTGCTGGCCGGATCGCATGGCATCACACTCAATTCGTTAACTTTACTCATGATTTTAGTTTGGGGGGGTGTTCTGTTGATTTGTGAAAGCACAAAAAGCAGATTAGAAAGGCAAGCGTGGTCGATGCCGTTGCCCATGCGGCATCGCCCCATATTTTTGGTGATAGGGGGGGGGAAGCAGCACCAACCTCGATTTGAGTAGCCCTACCTTCGCCCCCCTTCACCGCGGCGCTGGGTCACCGAGGTGCGGGGGGGGGGGAGGGAGAAGGTGTGGGGGTTGAGACCCCACATCCCCCACCTCCCCCCCCTTGAGGAGCTATCCAACATCTGTCCTGTCGATGGTGGACCCGCGGGGTTCCTCGGGCCCCGCAGTGTTCGTCTGGAGGTTTTAGTTACGTCTATTTCAGAGAGAACTAGACCAATAACAGGGGGCAACCACGTGAAGGATAGCCCGCCAGGCTTGCCTTGGGGATCGGCGACTGGCGCTGCACTCTCCCAAGACCATTCGCACCCTACCCATCTGAGAAGAGATGAGTAAGGCAGGCTTGTGCTTATGCTACGCAAGCGGCTAAACTAGGAAGGCTAGAGAAGCGGAAACAAGCAAGCTAGGCTTTGCAACTATTAAAGCATGGAACACAAGCCCCCCCCTTTTGATTGGTGATCGCAGTATGGGGCTAGAGACACAGGTACACGCTGCTGCCCATCTCCTGGTGTATTCCCTCAGTCGCCTTTTACGACATCCACGGGAAGAAAGGGAGGGGCTCAAATTCTATGCCGGAGCCGCCACGGCGCCATCTCATAATACAATAGTTTTTTTTCCATTTTAAGAGTAGTTCCACTGATGAACATAGAGCTGCCCCATAGATTTCCAGAGCGATTGATGTTATGCAGCCTGCACCCAATGGCTCCCAGCGCCGACATGGAATGCATGCCCTGTGCCAAACCTTGATCAACTGAGAGAGCGTATAAACAACGCGGCATATAATATCATGGTAACAGATTATTACCCCACAAAATAAAAAGTTCTGATTAATAGCACTCCAGTGAACTGTATCTGATGCCATTTTCATATTACTAAGATTACAACCCAAAATAAATCCTGCCAACAAGCCACGATCTTGGCAAATCTGTATCAAAAATACGCGTTTCAGATCACGTGCCAGCTTATTCCAACATTTTCGTCCACGTGGAATCCTAAAATGAAAACGTGAGGGAAAATTTCTCGTAAAAAGTTCATTGGTCACTTCATTCCACCTGACGGGTTCTTTTACCATGTCCATTTAACCTTCGGTTACATGATTGTACTATGTTTGTGATTCTTTTGACCTTTGGCGGTCACGATGCTTTATTCATACTTAGAACGTACATAGATAACGTAAAATATGGTTACTAAAAACCTTCAAATAAGCATTTTTAGTCGTAACTATGTGAGTGTAACGTAAGGTGAAATTATAGGCACATGAGGCTTTACACCTGTTTGCCTCAAGTTGATGGATGCAGGGCAGTGCAACGTAAGGCACATTTCTAAGGTGCGTGACCTACGAGGCAATTCTCTGTTATAGGCGATGGTTACCACTTAACATCGGATGGGCCATAAGCTTGTTCCATCTCTATGTAGCAGAAAAAAAAGCTTGTCTGGTAGAGATTGGTATTTCCCCAATTCTATCACATAGATTCACGTTGTTCTAATTTATCTAATTGGTTCGTTTTGTGGTGTGCCATAGACTTAACTGCTATAGATAATTAAGCTATGTTCTATAGGTTAAGCATGACTTGTAACTTAACATTATGTCTATTATCGAGTTTTTATTTTTATAAAATGAGGTGACGGCAAGTCATGCTGCTACCAATGCCTATAACAATTGCATTACCTCACAGGCTACGTCCAAATAAAACTTAACCTACATGGCATTGCGTTGCGCCGTCAACCTGAGAGATACAGATGCAGTCTCGTCTATTCAACAACATCACAAAAATGAATTAAAAAGAAAATAAAATTACTTAATTATTTTTTAAAATTATTTTGATAAGTACAAAAGGAAATATAAAAATAGAAATAAAATAGTATAGAAAACTAAAAGGTTAACTGGAGTTAAAACATCCATTTTAACCACCTTACGGTTCGGCAGTTGTATATATCCTCAGTCATACTCAAGTTCCATAAAACCTCACTTATTACAGTCGCCTCTACTTATTCCAACAGACGGACAGTATGGAGCGCCCTGAAAGTCAAAACAAGTTTTGGCAAAAGAAATTATAACTTTGTAGGTCCTACACTCTACACCAAAATAAATAAATCAAGAGATATAATGGATCTCGTGACTAAAAAGTGTAAGAAAAAATTATTAGCCTGGCTATTAACATTAAACTACCATGAAACGGAATCCCTTCTTATCACACCAACGTGATAGTCACACATGAATATACGAAAACGAACTTAAGCATAAAAACAAAAATATGTAATAATTTATAAGAAACAAGATAAATCAGATATAATATATTCAAAAAAATAAACATTATTGCATATACCGAACTTCCCTTCCCCCCCCCCCCCACCCCTTCCTCCTTACACAAGATTCAGAACCCTATATCAATAGAATTATGTAGCACTAGTAAAATAGATCCCAAGACATCGCTTTCCTTCTCTCTCACTACCACAGGTACACACTACACATCAAGCACACACGCGCACTTACATACACACACCCACACACCATACCCACACACACAAACACACAAATACACAGACACACACTCACACTCTCAAACAGGACGAAAGAGACTATCTCCCACAACACAGGTTTTACCTAGGGTGGGAGCTAGTGAGCTTGTATTATGGATTATTCCTTCGTTAAGATATTTGCTAACTGTATGTAACATTGTATTGTATTGTTTGTTAATGTTTCAATAAACTTTCAAATTTCTTTCTTTCTTGCTAAAACACAGTTCCAATGTACTGAATAGTGCATTAAAACTGTGTAACCGCAATGAATATTAATCCATTAAAAGCAGCCCCAAATTCAGCGATTTTCAATTGACGAATAAAAACCCTTCGATTGACGCATAAAAATCCTTCCAGTGTCAACATGGAGTAATACCGGCAATTCCCCGTCCCGTATTTGTGATTAAACCCAGTCCAGCGTGTGAATCTCGTCAAAAATACCATTCAAATTAAACATTTTTATTTGAGCTTACAAAAACACTGGCAACATTTTATTTTTATCAACATGCCCAGTCTATTTAACGTCTCTGTACGAATAAATTAGTCAAAAAGCTTTGAATAAAACTCATATTTATAATCCACAATGATCCTTAAAATAGGATCTTTGTTTTATCTTTCTCTTGCAGCACCTTTATTGTACTAAATAGCATAAAAAACATGCACGTTATCGCCCCAACAACTTTTATAAATAAACCAAACAGCTTCCGCATTGTCGTTAGTTTCAAATAGGTAAGTTTAAACCGGCAGCGAGGATCAAAAAGCGATTCTATTCAAGCCATTACATCCACGACTTTCAGATAAAAGTCTCCCAGCGAATCGATCGAAGCGATTTTCTCAATTGTAAACGGAACACTACAAATAGAAGTTCACTTAGGGCCGGACAAAGGTTCGGTCTTAATTTCGGCCACAGGGCACATCATCAGTCAATTATTTTACCTTCTTGTCAAAAGTTGGATCGGAGCCAAAGTAAAAAACCTAACCAGTAAAAAACGAGAGCGGTCTCCATAGACTGACATACTTTAGATGTCCGCTTCTGGATAATATTCCACTTTTATTTCTGCACAGTTGCAATACCGTAATGTATTTTTCCATGACACTTTTCTAATGATGTTTGAGTACATAACATCATTTCTTTATTTTGTAACTGATTATATCAATACTTCTACTAAAACAATCCCTAAGCTTTGTGTTTACCTGCCAATTGTCGCCAATTAACATAATCGGCATCAGTTGCTCGTCTTCACAGCAAAAGCGACGCCAAGCAGGAACACCATAAGCCGAATTCGGCTTTCGCTCCAGACTCCCAGGCATTAGGTACGAACCTACAAATCCGTAGCACCAATTAGTTGGTAGTTTCAATTAGGGAATGTAATTAGGAATGCAGTGGGTGGTAGATGGTAGGAATAATTACGATATTGGCACGGAAAGAGGTCGATTCTACTAATGAATTACCTGCGACTCGCAAATTAATTAAGGCATAGCCTTGGGACACCGGAGCTTATTCGAAGAAGGCTTTACTCTACAAATAAACGCTACTGCTAATGTATTAGTACAAGTAATACCTTTTTTTGCGACGGTATTTACTTTTCATAAAGTAAATACAGTCTTCCTCAATGAATCTTCTTTTCTAAATTAAAATGTAGTATCAACTTTCTGTTTTATATCATCCAGTTTTATCATCGTATTAGATCCCACGGCTTAGTTTTTCACTCATACGTACAGACAGATAGGCAAATGGACATAATAACACTTCAAGGACTCTTAGTTGGATTAAGGACTTTTCAAACAACAAAAAACACAGAAATGCAGACTAGCAGAATCGTTCTTCAGAGGGAAGCAGACGCCAAATGTGAGTTAATTACTTTAAAATTGTCGATATCCGCAAGTAATTAAAATTACGGTGTGGAGTAATTTGGAAAATGCCTTTGCGTTATATCAAGCGATGATCTGATGTTCCATGGAGTGCGTCGGGGCTGTGCAACGCTTTTAATGAATGATAGAGTGAGGCAATCACTTTTAGTACTTACCTCGCATTAATGTCACACAAAATCATATTTTATTCTAAAGGCTCACAACTATTAACCCTTATGATGGACACCCTCAGATCTCTTACTCAGTACTCAGACCCGTGAAGATGCCCCTCAAATACGATACAAATACGCTACAAATAACGATACAAATACGATACAAATACGATACAAATACGATACAAATACGATACAAATACGATACAAATACGATACAAATACGATACAAATACGCTACAAATACGATACAAATACGATACAAATACGATACAAATACGATACAAATACGCTACAAATACGATACAAATACGATACAAATACGATACAAATACGATACAAATACGCTACAAATACGATGCAAATACGATACAAATACGATACAAATACGATACAAATACGCTACAAATAACGATACAAATACGATACAAATACGATACAAATACGATAAAAATACGATACAAATACGATACAAATACGATACAAATACGATACAAATACGATACAAATACGCTACAAATACGATACAAATACGATACAAATACGATACAAATACGATACAAATACGATACAAATACGATACAAATACGATACAAATACGCTACAAATACGATGCAAATACGATACAAATACGATGCAAATACGATACAAAAACGATGTAAATACGATACAAATACGATACAAATACGATACAAAAACGATACAAATACGATACAAATACGATACAAATACGATACAAATACGATACAAATACGATACAAATACGATACAAATACGATACAAATACGATACAAATACGATACAAATACGATACAAATACGATACAAATACGATACAAATACGATACAAATACGATACAAATACGATACAAATACGATACAAATACGATACAAATACGATACAAATACGATACAAATACGATGCAAATACGATACAAATACGATACAAATACGATACAAATACGATACAAATACGATACAAATACGATACAAATACGATACAAATACGATACAAAACGATACAAATACGATACAAATACGATACAAAAACGATGCAAATACGATACAAATACGATGCAAATACGATACAAATACGATACAAATACGATACAAATACGATACAAATACGATACAAATACGATACAAATACGATACAAATACGATACAAATACGATACAAATACGATACAAATACGATACAAATACGATACAAATACGATACAAATACGATACAAATACGATACAAATACGATACAAATACGATACAAATACAGTAGTATATAGTATTTGCATCGTATCAATACGATACAAATACGATACAAATACGATACAAATACGCTACAAATACGATGCAAATACGATACAAATACGATACAAATACGATACAAATACGATACAAATACGATGCAAATACTATATACTACTGTATTTGTATCGTATTTGTATCGTATTTGTATCGTATTTGTATCGTATTTGCATCGTATTTGCATCGTATTTGTATCGTATTTGTATCGTATTTGTATCGTATTTGTATCGTATTTGCATCGTATTTGTATCGTATTTGTATCGTATTTGTATCGTATTTGTATCGTATTTGTATCGTATTTGTATCGTATTTGTATCGTATTTGCATCGTATTTGCATCGTATTTGTATCGTATTTGTATCGTATTTGTATCGTATTTGTATCGTATTTGCATCGTATTTGTATCGTATTTGTATCGTATTTGTATCGTATTTGTATCGTATTTGTATCGTATTTGTATCGTATTTGTATCGTATTTGTATCGTATTTGTATCGTATTTGTATCGTATTTGTATCGTATTTGTATCGTATTTGTATCGTATTTGTATCGTATTTGCATCGTATTTGTATCGTATTTGTATCGTATTTGTATCGTATTTGCATCGTATTTGTATCGTATTTGCATCGTATTTGTATCGTATTTGTATCGTATTTGTATCGTATTTGTATCGTATTTGTATCGTTATTTGTAGCGTATTTGTATCGTATTTGTAGCGTATTTGTATCGTATTTGTATCGTATTTGTATCGTATTTGTATCGTATTTGTAGCGTATTTGTATCGTATTTGTAGCGTATTTGTATCGTATTTGTATCGTATTTGTATCGTATTTGTATCGTATTTGCATCGTATTTGTATCGTATTTGTATCGTATTTGTAGCGTATTTGTATCGTATTTGTATCGTATTTGTATCGTATTTGTAGCGTATTTGTATCGTATTTGTATCGTATTTGTATCGTATTTGTATCGTATTTGTATCGTATTTGTATCGTATTTGTATCGTATTTGTATCGTATTTATATCGTATTTGTATCGTTATTTGTAGCGTATTTGTATCGTATTTGTATCGTATTTGTATCGTATTTGTATCGTATTTGTATCGTATTTGCATCGTATTTGTATCGTATTTGCATCGTATTTGTATCGTATTTGCATCGTATTTGCATCGTATTTGCATCGTATTTGCATTGTATTTGCATTGTATTTGTACTATCAAACGGGTTCGATTTCCGGGACAAATGTTTGCATGGTCTACAGATATTTGTTCCGGGTATGCCACAGACAATGATCTGACAGTAGAAAAGAATATGGGTAATTAAATTCCTTGATAGAAGTAAAATGATTGATGAATGATTGTCCAATTGTCCATGTGTGGGCTCAGTTAACCAATTAGTTACTTCAATAACGAATTGCTAATTACAGCTTTTTTAACAACTGTTTTTAACATTAAGTTTAAATATTTAAAAAAAATATATAATCTACTACAAGTAAAACAAATCAATCAATCATCATCTATACAAATAATGGTATTAAATACGAATGACTACAACTTACAAAAAAGTTTTTTTTTTTTTTTTTTATAAATAATTAGATACGGGTTACAGTGATTTTTATAAATCTTTTTGTATGTTAGTAACGGGGTGAGTCTGTAATGGGTAATCTATGGAACTACTTAACCGATTTGGAAAATTCTTTCACTGATAGTAAGCTAAACTATTCCTGAGGTCTATAGGCTATACATATATTGACAACCCGGCTAGGTCAGCTAGTGTAATTTGAATGAAACTGTAGGTCAAGTTAGTTGGATTAGCATTTCGTGACACTATTTTATTAGTCAAAGATTACAAATATTATTTTTAGTTTTTATGTGAGATTCGCGAGATCTCTGTTTGGGGCGAGCCACTAATGTTTAAATTAATGAAACTTTAGTTTTCAATTGAACCAGCCTTATTTGTTGACTTTCTTTCCGTACAAGATCGAGATAAGTGGAGAGATGAGGGGAAGGCCTTTGCCCGGCAGTGGGACAGCATAGGCTTGATAAAAAAACCTTAAATAATTTTCTATCAGGCTTTATTTTCGCTATCTTCATTTCCAAACTATCATTCACTGCAATAAAAACAAAACTAATTTGTCTAGGAAAAATCACCCAAAAACTCCACATAAACGGTTTTTCCGCTCTTTGAAGTGGCAATCTCAGTTTGAAACTCCCAGTTGTATTTACCATACGAAACTCCTTCTATCTAGTTCCAATGGTGCAATAAACAATCCAAGTTAAATTTTACACTTGTCGACGGAGAACACAAATAAATCGGCCGATTTAGAAGCTCTACTCGTTGCCTTGCTAGGAAAGAACTACCTTTGGAGCCTGGCGTAAGCTGTATTTTTTTATGGTTTTTTAAAATCAGTTAATTATTTTAAATTTGCATTTATTTTAGACAACAAGCGATGCATATAGTTTAAGTAAGCTTTATTTATTTGAAGTTAATAACACTTTCACAGCCCATCATATTTTAACGCGCTTGAACGCCTAAAGTATTTGGCATTTTTGTAAATTCTGAGTAAAAAGAATTGAAATATAATAGTTATTAGCCTTTAGTTTTTTTTTTTTGTATATTTTAGAATATGTCCACGACTCAGGTTCATGATCCGCTGTCAAGTGTTAAAACGGCTTAACAATAGTTTGAACACTATTAGATGAGAGATTAGACAAGGTTAGAGACCCTCTAACACAGGTGTTTTATACTTAAAAGAGGGTCCCAAACCCATGAAATGTAAATATATTAGATTAAGTTTACTGAAACAAATATATTTGTATTTGTATTGTATTTGCATCGTATTTGTATCGTATTTGTATCGTATTTGTATCGTATTTGTATCGTATTTGTATCGTATTTGTATCGACAAATACGATGCAAATACGATACAAATACGATACAAATACGATACAAATACGATACAAATACGATACAAATACGATGCAAATACGATACAAATACGATACAAATACGATACAAATACGATACAAATACGATACAAATACGATACAAATACGATACAAATACGATACAAATACGATACAAATACAAATACGATACAAATACGATACAAATACGATACAAATACGATACAAACACGATACAAATACGCTACAAATACGATGCAAATACGATACAAATACGATACAAATACGATACAAATACGATACAAATACGATGCAAATACTATATACTACTGTATTTGTATCGTATTTGTATCGTATTTGTATCGTATTTTTAGTAAAGTTTTTGTAGTTTTTGAGTTATTAGCCATAATAAAAACAAAACTTTGACAAAATTTACAGGGTACACCAGTGACCCCACAATACTGAAATTTGGTATTCGTGTAGCTTTAGTGACATAAATATAGGCAAAAGTCTGAAATCCAGAATAACTGCCATTTGTACCCCAAAAGAATATAACCAATTAACAAGAACCCCCGTTACATCTAATTTGAATGAAACTGTAGGTCAAGTAGGTTGGTTATGCATTTCGTGGCACTAATTTATTAGTCAAAGATTAAAGCCGGCATGCACAAAGATCACTAAACGTATTGAGCGACTAAACATGTTTAAATTTGAAGTATTTGTATGATTTAGCCACTAAATACGTTTAGGCATCGTTGTGCAAGTCTCCCTAAAAATAATATTTATTTTGGAAGATTCGCGAGATCTCAGTTCAGGGCGAACCACTAGTTATAATACTAACTGATCGTATATGACTATTTTCTCACAATGATATCATCCTTAACAGTTATATTCTAGAAAGTTCAAAGGCTGAAACTTACGACGATCTAACAGTAAGTGAAAATGTAATTGCAGTGTTCAACTGTTGCTGTCTTCTATTCCCCAGACGTACCCAATCCCATTTGCATCCAAACATTACAACCAATTTATATTCGCTTATCATCAAATATCTCAAGCAGAATTGGTTCCCCGCCACAATACTGGAATTCCCCTATCCCCACTGATTTGTTCCCCAAGGAGGTAGGTGCCTCCAGGACCGTTGACGTTGGGATAAAAGGAGGGTAGATAAAAAATTGCCTTTCGACTGTGACCGGGCGCAGCTGAGCTCTGCATGTGCAATCCTGTCGCAATTTGATAAATTATGCCAGATTGTAAGGCGGTGTGTTTTGGATACATTCAGCGGATGGAAGCGGATTATCCGCTCTGATAAAACTTGCCATTACAGTGAATCATGAATGAATGAATGAAACGAATAAAATACTCTTTATTGCACACCAAACAAAAATACAGTATCAAAGGAAATAAATAATAAATAGCGGTAAAATGGGCGGTCTTATCGCTAAAAGCGATATCTTCCAGACAATCTTTGGATGGACAGAATAAACAAAAATCAAAAGACGGCGGTGCAAGAGTACCTATAAGTGTACATAAAACATACTTAAACAGAACCCATAAAATAATATATACCTATTGATTATGTATAATAATAAACATAAACTTAAATACATACAAATAATATATAAATAAACTACACTACATATGGAAGATAAATAACATAAACACTATCATATATACATATATAAATATTTATGTAAAAAAAATAAAAACAAAAAACGAACGAATACGTGGGATTGACGGAATGTACAACAATTACTTTTGTTCATAACCAAACAGATAAAACCACCCAAGTGCAAAATGTTTAGCTGAAAAAAGTCTCTGACCCATGTCAGAGAAGAAAACAGCGGAACAAATAATAATAATAAAAATAATAACATAAACACTAACTAGCAGTTGCGAGACAACGAAAGAAAATGGTTGTATACATTGACTTTAAAAATAGGAAGAGATTTGGACGACCTTATGGTGACTTATCAATGTATTTTTTGCAGACCATTTCTTCCTTACCAACAAAAGCTCACTGTGTAAGGTACGAACTCCAATGTACGACTTTAGGGTATTACTACAATAAATAAGCATCGTATAACAAAACGTTTTGAAAGAAATGTAAGAAGTGCATATTCGTAAAATTGTTGCTACTCCGACTTAGCTTAGCTTGCTTAGACATTTCAGGTCAATTCAGCGGCGTTCCGTGATGTCACTACCCGAACTTTATTAGTCCCTAGTATTTTCAGCTGAACACGAGGGATTCTCCCATCTTAAATTTTTCGAAACCATTTTAGACATCGTATCTGATTATTTTGCAATCTCATACCTATAAGTTTTTTTATCAGTTCGGCAGCGGACGCCGCTTCATGTGCACAACCACCTGATGAAATTTCCCTTCAAGGAGATTACATACCAGCGCCGTTTTGACGGAAGCACGCTACAAAAATGTAGGGTGGACGAGCGTCGATTCAATTTCGGCGGTATTCAAAATAGAAAGATTTTGAAATTGATTATCTTGAAGGCATACCGGCCGTACTGTTTGTTATTAAAATTCTTTAGGTGTATGGACTTATACGGCAGAGTTTTAGAATGTTTATCGTGCTTGCTTTTGCAGGGAAAGTTGGAAAAAATATTAAATTTTACAATTTTTTGAGAAAACTCCGTAATGCTTAATTTTTTCAAGAAGTTTCATAAACTTTTTAGAAATACAGTTTAGACTTTTTAGGCTGTGTATACCCAAAAATAATTGTAACTGTTCAATATTTGTAGACTTTACAAAATAAAAATAGAAATCATACATTTTTTAATAACATAGCGGAAAATGGAATGTACAATATCTATAGGTGTCCAACCATGATATTTATTATGTTTTGTCACGACAACACACAAACAAATATATTCATTTTACAAACATAATAACAGTAAGATTAATATAAACTACGCACAAATATTGATTTAAAAATAGCTAATAATAATAATAAATAAATATGGCTGGACATTTCACACAGCGCTATCTAGCCCCAAACTAAGCAGAGCTTGTATTATGGGAACCAGATAACTGATAGAATACTTATATACTTTTTTTTGTAAATACATTCTTATTATATGTATATAGAAAAACATCCAGACCCGGAACAAACATCTATAAATAATTCACAAACATTTATTCCGCGGTGGGAATCGAACCCGCTACCTCCTGCGTCTCAGCCGGCTATTCGCCCACTGCGCCACGGAGGTAATAAACCACAAACTATCGTACTCGTAGCTATTCATAAATTCCGTAGAAAGTGCACTCATAAAAGCATTTTGAATTTGTCCTCATTTTACACTTTCTATTAAATATTCCGTCGATTTTGCTATATTCGTTGCAATTTTCTTTCTCTCAAGAAAGTGCAAGGATCTTTGGTATTCGTGCGATCGCTTTATGAACCAATGGAAGTATATGAAGATAACGGCTAGTACACTTCATAGAGATATTCCAATAAAATTGCACGCCTTTCTATTGCATCTTGAAGTTTAGAGTTAGTCCTATACCTTAGGAATACCTTTCAAAATTATCTATATTTTTGCAATGAATAAAAATTGTTTAAGTTTGACGTTGAAGTTTGATTTACTTATTTTGTTGAAGTAGGGCCATTTAAACTGTAGACGCATAGTAGATATAATGAATGATGTGGTCGTTGCAAGTAGCTGTGTTTTAACAGGGTATTTGTTGTTTTTCGATTCTTGACTAGTGTCTTATGGTTATACATAATAAAGTTTTTTAAAGAGATAGCAAAACAGATAGTTTTTATTGCACTTGTTTACCTTAATGAAGTGTAGGTATATAGATATACTGGTAGTAAAATATCTCTGTGACTATAAGATTTCATCAATTTTAAAGGCTCACTTTTCTTTTTTACGCATCTAATCAAAGTTCCTATGAAAACGTTTTTTCTACCCCAAAACACAAAAAAAAACTTTAATCTTTGTTGTTTTTTACTTCGGGCCTTCTATATCAGGACAGTGGAGAATAACACAAATAAAGGGGCATATAACCAGCAGTAAGTGAAGTCAGGATGTCGATGAATGCAGTAAACCAGCTGTTCCTCTTAAGCTCTGACTCAGAGCGAGGGGTACTCAATAGATTTGCATCCATCCAGGATTCCCGGACAAAGCAGCGCGAGACGATAGGAATCCCGCAATTCACTCCTTAAACTAAATCCTGGGATTAGAACGTCGAGCTGCAAACGATTTTGCACAATGGAATTTCTTCTAATGAAAAGCTGTAATGCTGTTGTGAAGTTTAGGATCAAAATTACAATTGTGCAATTTTCAAAACTCATACGATATCATGGCCAAAGGGTGCTTGGAGGCTCAAAAATACGATTTAATTTAACGATATTATGTGTGTTTGAAACATACAGGATGTTTGGTAATATACCGACAATATTCAAGTGACGGTTTCTCAAAACATAATAAAAGACTTCTCGAAAAATAAACTACTAGTTATATTATCAAATTTTAAAGAAAATCGACTAAGCTTAGGTGGTTAATTCGATATAAAACTTACTGCCTACTCTTGCAATCGACATTCAAAAATAAAGGCCGATTTGGTATCTCTTTCGGAAATGAGACAACAAGAGATATCTCGAGATGTACAGTATCTGAGAGACCAATACAGTATCTGTGGTTAGATGGCAAGCATTATGCAATAGCACAAGATAATTTTAATAGTGTTTGTTTTTAGGTACATGCCAAAATAAATATCACATTCTATGGTAAACATTTCACAAATTTATTTATTATGCTCATCAAAATAACCCCTTTCATTTTTGTGCGTATATTATTAAACACGTATATGTGTGTCTGTGATTCTGTCTATCTGTGGCATCGTAGTTTCCAAACGGGTGGACCGATTTAAACATGGTTATTTTTTATAGAAAGCTTAACTGTTTTAAAGTTTACAGAAAGTTTAACTGGAGTAGTTCTTAACTATGCCAGTTTTTAACCCTTATGGGGCTTATAAAATTTTGTATAAAATATCTTGTTAGTAAATGAATTCCACGTTTTTTGAAGATCCGTAATCTCCTATTCCAACCTTATCCGTCAAGTACCATCGCGTCCGCCTTTATTGAGTCCAGAACCATTCCAACAGAGCCTAATTTTCTGCATCGTCCATCAAGATAGTACAGTCGCGTCGTCAAGTGCATTGAGTCTGCTTTGTGTCCACCGGTAATGCAATTCAAAGAGCACCGATTGCCCCTCAGAAAGCTTTCACACTTTAATAAAGCCCTGCAGAATGAAATGAAAAATTCTATTAGTTTTTTTTTCATTTTTCCTTTTCTAGTATAAATAATGTGGAAGAGGTGCTGCGGACAGACCAAAACAGGTTCTATTGGGAATGATCATTTAAACACAGTTATTAACTTCAACGATAAAATTTGATGCTGAAAACCCCAGTTCCTGGATTCCTTTACAGTTCAAGCAGCACGTCTTTGGAACACATAAGCGGTCTCAATACGGCAAGCTCCATCATTAGCCACATTTAAAACAAGAGTGAAATTTTTTTTATCTCTCAGAGTATCGCTATAGATATATATGTATGTATATTTTTATTTAATTTTATTTATTGAATGTATATTATTGTCAATGTAGGTATATTTACATAGGTATATTGTTTTGTTAATGTACACTCCGCTCCATTATTGTAATGTTACAAAAATCCTCTGAATTCAAAGGTGGTCTGGAAGAAATCGCTTCTAAGCGATAAGACCGCGCATTGTACTTGTTGCTTTGTGAATTTTTATTTTTATGTTTGTTTCTTGTGTGGTGTACAATAAAGTGTTTTCATTCATTCATTCATTCATTAATCCGTACTTAGTTCAGCTTTTAAATATATACATTTGGACTACGTGTTTTGTTATGTAAGACATTAAATGAAAACACAGGTAAGGCTGATGGCTAGAATTGTATTAGAATACGATTTTTTTTAAATCAAACCAACCTTTATTGTTAAGTCCTAAAATATCAATGAAACAGCCTGTACAAAATATATAAACAAATCATATTCATTCATCATTTAAGGACGTACCTTTTAAACTGACTAAGCGGCATCTGTTATTGTTACTGTTACTGTTCGACGACCTCCATGGTGCAGTGGGCGAATAGCTGGCTGAGACGCAGGAGGTATCGGGTTCGATCCCCTCCGAGGAACAAATGTTTGCAAGATCTACAGATATTTGTTCCGGGTCTGGTTGTTTCTCTATATATTATAAGTATGTATTTACAAAAAAAATGTATATAAGTATTCTATCAGTTATCTGGTTCCCATAGTACAAGCTTTGCTTAGCTTGCTGAGCTAGATAGCGCTGTGTGAAATGTCCAGCAATATTTATTTATTATTTATCTTCGCAAAGGCGCTGCCGATTTACGTTAAAAATTGTTTATTGGAAATGTAACGAATACTGGATAAATATTCAAGCTACCGATATTAAACCCTTAAATCAGTTATTACGATTGTAAATCTGTTTTAAATTAATGTCGTACATAACAAAACAGTAGTATACTTGTATAAATACGTGAAGATAAAACTTTGTACCCGTGCACGGAGGAGTGTGAGATTTGCCATATATAAAAATCATAAAATGAATATAAAAAGTAATAAAAAAATACGTAATTATTTCGTGCATTGGCAACTGTTAACATAAATACAGAAGAAATATGTATAACTTACTTTAACCATTACTTATATAGGAACCGGAAGAAACTTAGTTTTAAGTGCTTCCTTAATCACAAAGCAATGATTGCTTAAAACTTGTCCGTATGTAAAACTACAATGTAATGAACCCCACAGACGTCAAAGATTTCCTCACACAAGCCTCAGTAGGAAGAATTTGTTCAAAGTTCTAGGCTTGCACATGACTTACGCAAAGAAATCGTAAGTCTCCATAAGTCCAAAAAAGCGTTAGTCAAAGTGCGGAAGCACTCGGTCGTAAAGGCCACAGCTAAAACAAGTCAACTGGACTCAATTTTGTCATTCCATGTAGACATTTTCGCTTCTACTTTTTTTAATTTCATCCTTAATTTGTCTTAGTTATTCCGTTGTCCTCGGGCGATATTGCGAGGTAAAAGTCCTCATTGTATTGCAAAAGAAAAATAAAAGTCTCATTTACACCCGCCACTTGCAATTGTCGCTTTAATATTGTTTGTGCAAGTGCTAACTGGCATGGACCCTTTTCTCATAAAAATATACGATTAAACTCGAGGTTATTTATGCGATTTGTTATGGAGAATTGTTGTAATGGCCTTTTATCGTTGTCTGTTTTAAATTTTGCTCGAGTTTCAGTACAGCCATTTGTATACTTAAAGCCAGGGTTTCCTAATATATTGGTGCCATTACATAGCTTGAAGAACTGACAGTCATGAGCGCAAGGTTTTTGATTAAAACAACTTAACACTATATGGAAAGACAACCTAATCAAAGTTGCTGGGAGCCGTCGAGTGCGGGCCGCTCAACAAAATTGGTTTAAGTTTTAACTTATAACCTTGTCTTGTTTTGTTTTTAAACATTGTATTTTTTAATTATTATCCATAATAAAAACTGAACTTTGCTGAAATTCACAGGGTACACCAGTGACCCGACGAGTGTTGAAATTTGGTATTCGCTTAGCTTTAGTGACACAAATATAGGGAAAAGTCTGAAATCCAGAATAACTGCAATTTCTACCCAAAAAGGAACCAATTAACATAAAACCCCGTTACCTGTAATTTGAATGAAACTGTAGGTCAAGTTAGTTAGTTGGTTATACATTTCGTGGCACTTTTGACACTTTTAATATTTTACCCACTTATACTAGCCCATTCATTTTAGCCCATTAATGTCATCAAACAGTGGCAACAAATCTCCCAATAACCAACTTTTGTTAGTAAAAATTTGTTCAAGATTTAGATTTTCCAAAACGATAATATTCTAAAAGTTCTACAGAGCAATCAGTGATTCAACTAGATACAGTAATTGTGAATGTAAATGATCCATATTTCATACTGTCGCGTCGGAGTGTTCGCCACCTGTGCAATGCTCTGATATGAAGTTTGTCCTGAAAATTCGTGTGTGTAGTAATCTGCATATGCAACGTGGGATACGTGGCGCAAAGGTAACAAAGCTCGTCTTAAATTGTAACTAAATGGCACCTTGTGAAGTCACGTTAGGATTTCAACAAGGTAAGTTCCTTTGCCATTAAAATTAAATAAATAAATTCTTCTTTATTGCAGACACAATGATCCATATTTTACAGCCTACATCAAACTAATATTAAAAATAAAACAATAATTTAAAAAACAATTAAAAAAAAACATTAAAAATTATATTCAGTCTTACTTAGGTGGCAATTTTCTCCCATAAAAGGACCTGCTAACTTTCCTATTTTGTATCATACCTATTTCTGCCGCCAAGCAGCATTGCTGTGTTTCGGTTTGAAGGGATTGCCGGTGAAATTACAGGCACATGAGACTTTATTTAAGGATTATGTATGTACAAAATAAATACTATTCGATTTGATTTTGATTTAACAAATTAGACCATGCATAACGTGATCATACGTCCCGTTTTCTTTATTCTATATTGTACAAAAATAGATTACAGACAGAAACAGCTTTCAAATGGGCATGTACAAAGGCGAGCTTAACCCTAATAAGAGTTTTCTTCCAGCAAACCTTTGAAGATAGATCATTGGTTAGAGATTAGATATAGAGATTGATTATTCTGATGTGGTGATTATGTGGTGGGTAAGTGCACATAAGTAAAGTGGTAAGTGGACGTTGGAGTAAAAAACTAATAAATAACTACAGTTATGCATAATAAATACCATGATAAATAGAATAATTCGTTTTATGTGACGTCACGCAAACTCGCGACGAGTTCGCGACGCAGTTGCGGTGAACACGTTCACATATCACCTCGCTGGGTCACTCTCCAGTGTTATAACGCTGAAAATTAATTAGTAGGTAACATACAATAACATAAACATCCTATTATAAATTTTAAAAACCTCAGCTAAAATACGCCACATGAGGATATAAATATAAAAAAATCCCTTCCTTCTTCATATATTTTAATTATGCGCAATTAATAAATTAACCTGTATTTTATTTGCAAAAAATGAATAAGGGTCACTGTGCACTAGCAAATATATTGTTAGAATAAATTAGAATATTAAAATGGTAGAACAATATATCAATCTATTAAATAACAAGATATTTATTGTCTTAAACGAGTACGTTAAATATACTTGTAAAATATGATATCGTTACCTTATAATATGATAAGTCCCGTCAACAACAAAAACAAGCTAATACGACACGCAATCATCTGACAACGCCATTTTTCACCATCACATAACGAAATGTCGGCTCCAATGCAGGACCTTTATCATTGTCAATAAACTGCTGTATAAATCAAACATGTCGAGAAATTGCTGGTTTTGAACGATACTCTATTTCTGAAGCTAAGGTGCTGAAACCCGTACATTAATTTATCAACACTGTTACTAATTGTCAAGTTTGTTGTAGCATGGAACTTGGCTGTAGCATGGGCAATCAAATCATGCCTGGGGGAGATCTACCTTGCACTCAAAACGGTCTATATCGAACTAAAGGTAAGTCACATAGTGATTTTTCATTCAAATAATTTAATGAAAATAGCGTTAGATATCAAACTCTTAGATCGAGTTCCAAACGTCGAGATCCGTAGAAAAACGAAGGTTCATGACGTTGAGAAAGTTATGGAGCCCAAATGGTCTTGAGCGGGACACTTGGCAAGACCAAGGGCGGATCCAGGGGGTGGGGCATGGGGGTCATGACCCCCCATGGGCTGGGTGCAGGACCTAGGTGGACCACTACTTAAAATTGTTAAACATAACACATGACATTGACCACGACTATGTGACCCCCCTCCTGGCACCAAAGCTGGATCCGCCCTTGGGCAAGACGTGGTGATGACAGGTGGAGCAGGGTAGCGACTGAATGGTGGCCGAGGAATCGCAGTAGAAGGGTAGGATGTCCGACAACGAGATAGGTGGACGACATCGTTAGAGTCACAGGATCGTGGCGGATGGCACAAACTTGGGGAGGCCTATACCCAGCAGTGGATGAAGTCGGGATGTGGTGATGATGATGATGAGTGTTATATACATAGACTTATTATTGTAAATAGATTATTCAAACTATCTGGCAATATAGGTATTAAGGTGTCTCAAACATTTAATATGTTAACCTAAGAGTAACGGGACCTATAAAATAAACGCCTGAATTTTAATGAAAAAGAAATCGTTTTGTAGAACAAAACTTGTATGTTATTTGTAAAATAACCATTCGCGTTAACATTAAATAATTCTGGATGTATGTATTGAATGTATTGCGTAGGGAGAATATTAAATAGACAGTAGCAAGTCAGCAATCAGAATCCAATCGGCCTGAATGTAACCACATCTCAGCCACTAACCCAATGAGCTTACTCAATAGCGGGAACATAAGCACAGATTAGCTAATGGATAGTTACATGACTAACGAAAATTATAAGTAGACAATCAGATATGATCAAAAGCGTGGTTAGATAGAGCTGTGTGAAATGTCCAGTGTTGATAATAAATAACCAGTGGTTCGTCCCGAATTGAGATCTCGCGAGTCTCCCACAAAAACAAAAAAATATTCAAATTTGAGGTAGCGGGAGTTCATGTTATTTGGTATTTTTTTGATTTTAGACTTTTGCCTATATTTGTGTCACTAAAGCTACACGCATACCAAATTTCAGCACTGTGGGGTTACAGGTGTACCCTGTGAATTTTGTCAAAGTTCAGTTTATATTATGGCTAATAACTCAAAAACTATAAAAACTTTACTAAAAATAAAAACGTAGTCTAAGTTTACTAACGAAGACCTTTCATTTGACGTCCTACTTGACCTAATAGTCTCATTTTCATTTTTTTTTTACCCCTCTTGAACCCTAATATCTCAACAACCCCCCACATTTTGAGCTCATTTAGTCACACCAAAATTATGCCATCATTTCCTATCTATGTATCAAATTTCACGATTGTCGGATCAAAGTTTCGAAAGTTCCTCGGACAAACAAACACACATACATACATACATACAACGCCGATTTGCCCAAGTTGATATGAAGATCTCGCTTCGCTCGATCAAAAATGCGCCTGAGAATGAGATGAGAATTAAACCTCAAAATATTCGACCTAACGAAAATACTCGAATGCTCGAATAATATCACTTGCGAATTTTACCATAAACTCGGTCTAAACTGATAACGTTATAACAATATGCGTAAACTCGTCTGTTTTGATTCCACGAAAATTCCTCAGATATAAAGCTATGGAATTATGTTTATCCACGTGTACCCCATTTTACATACAGAGTGTAAGAAGACTACTACCAAAAACTTCCAATGTAGAGAGTAATTTTCGCTGTATAGTCAATTGAAGTCTTGAGATGTTGATGTCTTGAGAGTGATTTGGAGCATTTGAGCTATCTATAGACCGTTTGCAACGGTTTTTAGATTATTCAAATGTTTTTTTAGTATTTTTAACGAGATATTTAAACTAGGCTATATAATAATAATAACACTAATTATAATGTTACATAGTATGTTATAAATTAAGCTAGCTATAAATGTGGTGTAAAATGATAATATTGATGCCCCTGATCAGCGTCGATAATCTCTGGGTTGTTTCACCAAACACCCAACACTTTACTTTAAAAAATCGTGATTAATTTCAATTAATATTTTAAAGACATAAAATAAATCTATGGATAAATCTATAAATATTTTGTATTATAATTATAAATTTATCATAAATATATAAACAAACATATTTATGGTAAAGCGGATCGTACTCACCCCAATGAAGATTCACGAATTTAACCGAAACATTGTGAGTCGGAACACCGATAAAACAGTACGTGATATATCTTGTACGTTTAATAAACCCTGTACATTATTTATTATTGGTCATTTCACAAAACCTAAACCAAAAACGGTACGGGGTACGTATGGGGATACCACGGTACCACAACACCCAAACTAAACCCAAATCTAAAACAAATATTGGCCGATCCTACAAACATATTTTGTCCCGTTCCGGGAATCAACCTCATGCAGCTTTGTCGACTAGCGACGTGGGAAGGCTGAGCTCAATAAGCCCTTAGGTATATAAGTACTTTATAAATAAAATGTGTTGCGACATAAACTATTATATTGATGGGACGACACACACAACAGTAAAAAATAGAAGTATCTATAAAAATTTCTTGTTATATTATCATAATTTCGAAAAAAAGGATTAAAATGCCACAGATTACAAAAAAGTTACTACGAGCCGTTCAACAGCCTCGCTCGGTCAATGTCTCCGCTTAGTCAATAGCCCGGCCCGGTTAATGAATGAACTCAACCAGTCAACATGACGCGTACGGTGCGTATGGCAGGGCGGTAAGTACTAAGTACCTACGACACAAATATTTTAAAAATAAAGTTTAAAAACCAGCCAAGTGCGAGTCGGACTCGTGCACGAAGGGTTCCGTACCATTATCTATAATAAATTGTATATAGCGCCCATACAACTCAGAGGACTATCTTAATTGGCGTCAACTATGTATGTGTGGAGGGGACGCCCTTTAATTTTCAACTTATTTTATATTTTGGAATATTTCCTTTATTTGTGCTATCTTGCTTTTTGCCAAATTTCGTGATTATAGGTCAACGTGAACTACCTCAGTATCTGGTATAAATTTCAACTTGCTAGGTCCACCCGTTCCGTAGAAAATCGGCGACAGACAGATGGACAAATGGACAGACGGACAAGAGAGTGGTCTTATAAGGGTTCCTTTTTTACCTTTTGAGGTACGGAACCCTAAAAATGAACATTTTTTATTTATGGTCTCAAAAATATACCCTGTCATTATATGTAGTTGAAATTGCAACACCATCTATAGGTATTTGGGTTATCAGTATCTAAAGACTCATACTAGTAAAACCTATTACAATTTTATACGCTTGCACGATTCTAGGCCGTCTCTAGGCGTAGGTTTTCAGAAAACTATTTACTTTGATATTTTTTCTTGCGTAAACGGATTCTTTGATGATAAATGTATGTGTCGGTAACTACCTACTTTATAAAGTAGATACACCAGCAAGGCTACGTGTACTTTTGACTTGTAAAACTATTAAATCAGTTATTTGTAGATAACGACTTACCAGAGCAGATCCCAACTTTAAGGGCCGTAGCCCGATACGTTGGTGTGACTAGATCCGTACCTCTCTCGACTCTAAGCTACATGATGCCATATTGATGCGATTTGACGTAACAAGAATTTGGTAATTTGATTTGAGAACGATGACGATACGAGTACGTATAGACGTAATATCTTCGACTCTTTGTTGTAAAATATTGCAAATTGCTTGTAGCATCTTGTAGGAATCATGTGTTTGTTAAAACTGAACAAAAATAGATGGTGTCCACTTACGATGATGGTCTCAAACCTGAGCCTTGCCTCGCCTGTGGAAAAGAAAATCGATATTGTGATTCCTCCCCTTTCTGCAGGACGATTGTTGGAAGCTTGTAGCAGGTTATCCAGTCTCGATTGCAGTACTCGTGCGTGGAAGACTTTCTTCGTAGGTTAGGTATGTTAGTTACCCTGAGTCTCACCACGCGTCGCCGTTTTTGATTATCGCTCCCAATCCTTTTCTCTACCGTTTGAAGGACCAATGTGTATCGCCTGGATGTTGATGGGCTGATTCGTCGTAGAGCACAATTTAACACGTTTATTCAAAGCACAATTACTACCAAGGGTGCGGTTTGACAAGTTGTTCATAGACTACTAGAGTCACCGGAAAAGTCTCAGCTTTCATAGATAATTAAGTATTTTACAATCTTGTTTTTATCTATGTTGGTCGGGGATGTCAACACACGTCGCAGCCAACAGACGCCGATGGCGCAACTTAATTAAAGAGAAAAACAACCATGAAGGTGCTCATAACCCTCAGAATTGAGGATTACGACTCGAAGAGAGAGAGAGTTTTCTGGAGGAGATATCTTTTTAGCAGTAAGATTGTATGTTTTTACACAAACTACAAATACAAAATACTGTAATCGCGTCTCCATATCAAGGGGATCAAATCACATCTGGGTCGACATTTTAGGAATCATTTAAAAAATCTTGTGTGTTTAACTCCCGACGTAAAAAGAGGATGGGCGGTATAAGTTTGACGCCTATGTCTATTTCTCTCTGCCTATGTGTAGATCATGTCCATCCAAAGGTTTTCTGTAAGAGATCGCTTTTAGCGATAAGGCCACCCATTGTACCTATGGTTTAAAAGTGTATTTTTATTTATTTGTTTATATTTATTGTGTGGTAAGACTTTAACTAATCTAATCTAATATGTTTGTGTCTGTTGCATCGTAGTTGCCAAACGGATGGACCTCCCCGGCCGCGGTTTTTTTTTAATAGTTAGCTAGTTTAACTGGGGTTCACAACTCTGTCAGTTTTTAACCCCCAACTCAAAAAGAGGAGGCCAGGGTTTTTATTTTTATATTAAAAAAATGTGTTTCAATAGTATGACAATCGTAGGTATATTGCTCAAAAATATTTATAGCAAGTTTAATTAAAATTGGAGCTTGAAACATACATCACTGTATTGCAGGAGGACAGCGTTATTTAATTGTATTGACCAAATAGTGAAAAGTGTGGCAATGTGTCATTTCAACGGAAGATCAGCGATGTACCAAAAGCACAACAAATGAGTTGGACGCCTTTTTGTGACGGCGGTCGTTTAGGTATAATTATGAGACACATTTGTTGGGTATTATTGTTTTGTTGAAGTAAAAACTTCTTTAGGCGCGTTGAGCATTTTTTGAGATGGGAAAAAACCATTAAACTCGCGACACTGTTACCGACACCTGTCATTGTCTACTGACACTGACTGTTACTGACACCTAAGTATATAAGTATCTGTAGTGTAGTCTGCTTTTATTAAAGTTTTCACTTCTGTCGGCACTCCCGGAGTACCACTTTTTTTTGTGTGTAAGTACCTTACTTGTGCGCTGTGTGTGTTTTGTTCCGTCACAAATAAATGAAATAAATAACAACAATAATAAAAATAAATGTCCTTTCTTTCTTTATATTTCTTGAATTCATTTATACAATACATGTTACATTAAAAAAATATGAATTTATGAATTCGTACATTTATCGTTTAGCATCTGTCAAATCCGGCACGTAAAAATCTGCCCTCTTACAATAAATAGAACGATGGCAGCTTATATCTTCCCTTCAAGAATGTTATGAAAATATCTAAACCGTTTCAGATTTTTCAAACATCGCAGTCATGTTAAAAAGCCGTAAAGATATGCTCAGAAGCGGTAAAATGGGGTGAACCAATCTAATCTTCGTAAACGGGAATCACAGAATTGTGAATTTGGAACGTCACTTCCCTTACGGCATTAGAATTTCATATTGAATCGTGTTGCTGTGAATTATTTATTTTAGTTATGTTTTTGATGCGAGTAATTGTAGGTTTATGATGTTATATGATAATTCGCAGACCACCAATGTGGCAATGGGAAGGCCATCCATTGCCTTCCCATTGCCACATTGGTGAATATTATAAAGAGGAAAGATTTGTATTTTTGTATATTTGTAACGAATAAACCTAAAAACTACTGGTCCGATTTCATAAATTCTTTTACTTATCCTTGAGTAACATAAACTATATTTATTACTAAAAAAAATTAGAGATCCCTACTAAAACTTCAATATACCCGAGGTGTAAAAAATATAATGCATGTCGACCCGTGCGAAGCCAGGACTGGTCGCTAGTTTATTTATACAGACAGGACAATGGCCCTGTCAGGTGAAGATACATACCAAAGCACCCTTCCAATGATTATCAAGCAAAGAAAATAGGATACTGCCTTCATGAAGTTTGTGGGTATTCTATTGATTGGTATTTCCGAGTAGCTGAATACAATCCGTAAAAAAATACTCTTCTTTAAAACATGAAACAGAAGTTTACATAAAACTGATTAAAATATGCAATACCTACCTAGCATCTACAGTAAAATGGGTACGAACTTAATATAGCAGCATTTTCTCTCTGGTAATCAGAATATTCCGTGGTCGTTAAATATTCATGCACACTTGGTTCAGTTTCTGCAGCAACTAACAACTTGTAATATCTGCGAGGGTTTTAAACGTAAAACTGTTTAGTTTTAATATCCGAATGCATTCGATAAATTAATAATTATATTATGACGATATGTAAAAAAACTGAGCCGGTAAGTAACTGTCGTATTCAATAACGAAAAATAGAACTATAAAGCCTACTATAAAATTTTAGTATTTTTTTTTATTTTTATTAATGTCGGAGTTCTGAGGTAACAAACATAATTTTAAAAAAAATACATACCGAATTGAGAACCTCCTCCTCAAGCCCTCAAGCTCAATAATCAGGCCATAAAATATTCCACCGTGACCACAATTCACAGCATACTTTGCCACTAAGCCCCCAAAACAGGCCCTCAAATTAAGCTAATTGGGATTGTAATTGACCGGCACAGAGGACTACGGTAAAAGGAAAATATTCATTTCTACTGAGTAAAGTAACAGTAGCCCGATCAGTTTTAACGACTATCGAATTTATTGGCAGATACTCGTAACTAAATTGTATCACCAAAAACCGCAACATTACGTGCATAAAATATCGTTCTACGCATTTAATCGCTAGTTGTTATAAAACTCGGAATACCAGTACCGTTGAGGCTGTAGAGCTAAATAACGGGAAATCTGAGAGGATCCTAAATTATAATAACAAAGACGTAGAAGTTAAGTTTGTAATTGTACATTACGGGAATAGACAATCGGCTTGAATTGAAAAGTTATCTCAAGTTTGTAGTTTATTTATTTACTATTCGCGCGTTTACCACGAGGCAGACCAAAGATTTTCAGATTAAGCAAACATTTGTCCCGCAGGCATCTAACCTTCAACTTCTTACGTTTCAGTCGGTTACTCGCCAACCACGTCAAAGAGGTCGTCAAAGTGACATACATAGTGACATGGTCCAAGAAATCCCTCGTGATCGGTAAAATTTGTTCGCCCCAACAATGGGATCATATTTTAGTTTCAGAAATAAACTTGAGAGCAAAAAAATCGCACATTCATGATTTTTTGACATAACTAAAAAAAAAACAAAAAATATTATGTTTCTGTAATGCAGATTCATAGTATATTTTAATACCTATCCAGTGGTATCTGATTTGTCTTTCAATCATTACATAAAAATGCTTTTGTGGATCAATAACAAAAATGCATGTTTAGTAAAAAATTCTTTATTCAAGTATTGGTGTCAAAGTTATGAAATTAAAAGATGAAATTAATTTAAAGTTTGTTATTAATACCGAGTGTTCCCTCCCCTAGCCTGAATCACTGACTCCATCCGTGTTTTCATTGATGTTACTAGACTTTTGATAGTCTTGAGGAATAGCCTCCCATTCCTCTGCGATCGCCTGTTGCAGCTCCTGTAGAGTCGATGGAGGAGCATCTCGGCCTCGAACTCTTCTTTTCAGCTCGTCCCATAGATGTTCGATGGGATTGAGGTCTGGGCTTCGAGCTGGCCACTCCATAACGGTCACATCCACCTCTTGAAGGTACTCGATCACTATGCCAGCAGTATGCGGTCTTGCATTATCTTGCATAAACAGAAAGTTTTCGCCGATAAACCCAGCAAAAGGTACGACGTGGCTCTCGAGTACTTCCTCAATGTATCGTATGGAAGTCAATCCTCTTGATTGGCGACCAGTATTCGGTCCGGTGATGAAGGCAAGCTCGGTTTTTGCTTCCATAGACATGCCTCCCCAAAACATGATTGATCCACCGCCATAGGCGACACGTTCTGTTATGCAGCATTGGGCAAATCGCTCTCCCGATCTTCTATACACCTTCCCCCGTCCGTCGTTGCCATGCAAGCACATCCTGCACTCATCAGAGAACAGGACTGCACTCCACTGCTCTTCGGTCCAATTCAAATGGTCTCGAGTGAACTGAAGGCGGGCTTCTCGGTGGGCTGGGGTCAATTTCGGCCCGTTTGCTGGCCTGTGTGCAGTCAGGCCACCTTCTCTCAATCGTCTTCTGACTGTCCACCGGCTAACTTCTACTTCACGAACTTCTTGAAGTCGTTGGCCCAGTTGAACTGCGTTCAAACGACGATTTCTTAAAGATGTCGTTATAAGAAAGCGGTTATCACGCTCTGTTGTAGCACGGGGACGGCCCGATCCTTGTCGCCGTTGGTAGCCATCAGTCTCTTGATACCTCTGGTATACACGCCGAACGGTAAATCGGCTCAAACTCAATTGTCGAGCCACTTGACTTTGCTTAAGCCCCGATTCAACAAGGGCAACCACTTGAGCGGCTACTTCTGGTGTAGTATCCATTTTCGTGTTCCGTTTGAAGCCAATATCAATAGAGAACCTTTCACACTGTACGTTGGTATGCAAATGATGACCATTTTTTTTTTTTTTTCGAATGGACTAATCTCGCTGTTGGCCTCTGAGGCCGTGACAGCTTAACCGAACTTTAACATGATGACCATTCCCTCAATATGCACTCTTTTATACCTGCGATAAATCCCGCCGCCGGCCTTACCTGGATCGAGCGACATAAGGGGGTCTATTGTTTTGTTGCTAATGAGTTGTTTTTAAAGGTAAATGTCAACCCTTTATCAGTTCTGCGAATGCCTAGATTATGCACTTTAATTTAATTTGATTTTAATTTGCTGTAAGCTCCAAATAAAGAAAAATTTAACTTTTAAGTAAAAATGTGCGGATGTGCGATTTTATTGCTCTCAAGTGTAGTTGCACGGGACTTTTATAAATGCCTCTACGCAGCAGTACATGGGTACCAAAGTGGATGTGATAGTAGGGTTTTGTAATTGTAATGGGTAGAGGTAATATTTCGCAAGTACATTATTGTATCATTGTAGTTTAGGTATCATCATTGCCCGCAACTTTTCATCGAAGGCTCAGCTTGAACTAACCAGCCGGAAGTTGTTTGCGTCAGCTGGTTCACTAAGGAGACTACGCAACTTTTTACCTACGTCCACGAAGCACTAGCCTGAACTTGCACAATAGCTTTTACATCCCGTACTAGACTATGCCGATGCTTGTTATCTGACCTCACTGGGGAACAGCTGAACAAGCTCGAGCGCCCGCAAAATTTTTGTATCAGAATTATATTTGGCCTCTGTAAATATGATCATGTGTCTCCCTTCCGTTCAAAGCTTAAGTGGCTTCCAATTCGTCTTCGTCGAAATACGCATATCCTCTCTCTTCTCTATTAAATTCAATCCCTTCTCTCCTCACTATCTGAAAGATAGATTTGAATTTTTTCATTCTTCAAGCAACTATACTCTTAGGTCATCAGAAAACTTGATACTCAAAACTCCTTCGCACACCACTTCCTTTTACAACGCTTCTTTTACTGTCCAGGCTGTTCGGCTGTGGAATGCTCTGCCCGAAGAAAGAAGACGGTCATCCTCCTCACACCTTCAAGTTGAAGGTGAAAAAATATTCTCTGACGATGTCATCTTCCTAGCGTTATTTATTTACGATTTAAGTATTTTATCTGTTAGTACAGTTTGCTATATGTATATACCTATATATTAGTCTATTTATAAGTCATTTAAGTATTAAGATTAAAACTCCGTCTTATTTTTTTATTATACCTAAGAATATACGTGTAAATGTAGGATACATTTACACATATATTCCAAAGTACACCGCACTCCGTATCTTCGTAAATTTCGCTCCATCCAAAGGTAGCCTGGAAGAGATCGCTTTCAGTGGTAAGGCCGCCCGTTTTTCTGCCTTATTTATTCTAGCCTAGTACTTATTTTTGTACTATTTCTGTTTGTGTGTTAATTCAATAAAGAATTATCTATCTATCTATTGTCTACAAAAACTATCCCAAAATGATTAAAAGAGAATGCTGTACGATAACTAAACAAGTGCAACTTAGCTCAAAAGTTTATAACCCTGTGATGAAATTCAAATTGATCTTCACAAAAAAACTGACTAAATCTATACATCTGAATAACGATTGTCTATAGACAAATTTTATCCGCAGTAACAACAGACAAATGTTTACGTTTATATGCAGTGTCGCTTCTTTACGCCATAGCATTTTATTCTTTGCTAGACCATTGTCATAGTTCCGCTTGAAGTATTTATAAAGCTCACAAAAACACAAAACAGCCCTTTTCTCTAATTACAGACACTTAAAGCCCAATTAAAACAACTCAACAATATTTTTCAAACCGAACAATTGGCAGAGAGTCAATTAGTTTAATCTAATTAGGCGAGGGCTGTTGGAGTGTTTCGAATAAAAGAAAATATTATCTTTTCCAAGGAGCATTCTATAATATTGTCACTGAGTGGTAATAGCTTGTTCTGGAGCATTTTCACGGTTTATTCAAAGGGTTTCAGACAGTTTTTTTCGCTTCGTTAATGTCGACTCTTTATATACTAGATTTTTCTTTCTCCTTGTGGACTCTTTTCATTTGGTATTTCACATTCTCTTTACAAATAAACTGCAACTTTTAAAGTAGTATTTTTATGATAGATGAAGATCCCGTGAACGCCAGACCTACATAGAATAGAATAGAATAATCATTTATTTGGCACACACAAAATGACATCAATAGTCGGGTTAGTTATACCATTTCTAACTCAAGAACGGCTGGACCGATTTTGATGATCTTTGATTTGTTGGATTTTTCTTCGCCCTGGACAGAATAAGAGATAAATATCAGAAAAAAAAATATGAAGAAAATTAATTTTCTCACACATAGATGCAGCTAATGATGGCCGATTAACAATTCTACCGGTGACGTAAATTGGCAGCCCGCGTCATATGCATGTGAAGGCGGTACGAAGTTTGCCGGGACAACTAGTATACTATATTTTTTATGGACAGAAATGTTATATACCTTTGCTACCTGTTACTTCTCAAGCCCACCATAACTCAAGGTCCATGGCAATCCGTTAATCCTCCTGTAATGTACTTGCGCAGAAAAGCAGCCTTTATAACGATTGATTGATTTAAGTCTGGCGTTCACTGGATCTTGGTCCGGGCATTTTGGTCTGTCAGGTTTGACATTTTGAAAAATTTCGGGCTCAAAACCTGACCTAAATGATCTAACTATGGACAACGTAAGACTGTTATTAATAATAGGAATATTTACACGGTGCTTTGTCTTTTGTACTGATAAGCAGGTTCAAACTTGACTGAAAGGGACAAAACACATCCCAAGGTTATGCGAAATTAGGCTTACCATATCTCAGGATATGTCCTGAGATTTCAGAATTGTTGGACTCTTCTCAGGATTGCGAATAGATTTTGCAAATCTCATGAACTCCCTGGATTTTTAGAATTTTCAATAAAATACAGCTTGACCGCTTTGAATGCGATGTGCATCGCGTGAGCGAGATCCGCAGTGTCTAAAAACGATAATACCTATTACGACTTTCTTAAATTGTTAAGTACGTTTTAGAGAAAATTCTCAAACTGTAAAAAATCTCAGGATTTTTCAATGGAAATCAGGCCTTTTCCTGTGTGTTCGTAGTCTCACTGAATTAGGTTTGCTTGAATTATTGTGAGTGGTTCACACATATTTTTAAACAAGATAACCCGCATTGTGTATCCAACCAAGCGAGTTTTTGGTAATGCGTATAACCTTATCTAACCTTAAATTACAAGTACGTACATTATATCCAAAATCCAGTGACGTCATACCTTAGCTATATCCCAAACTGCGATGTGTTCATAAATCAGAGAAATGGGATTTTCGCGGATGCCGTGTCGCGCGTCGTTATCAGTCATTTCTCATTTGCCTTCCATATCAGCGCTAGAACCTACTTTTAAAATATAATAAGGTGAAGATTTTTAAGATTTTGAAAGCATTGAGTCTTGGTTATTTTAGATTCCAACGATATTACTAATACCGTATTGTTTGCTACAATATCTTATATTGCTGTGGTACAAACAGTAGTTGTTTGTTTATATTATTATATTGTTTGTAACAAGTTTATATTTTTATTTTTATTATGAACCTGTTTTGTCCCACTGCAGGGCAAAGGCCTCCCTTCCCTCTTTCCAGTTTTTTCTGTCCTTTGCTGTAGTGGGCCAGTCTGGTAAATGCATATCTAAGTCGTCACGCCATCTCCGTGGTGGTCTGCCGCGTGGGCGTGTTGCGTTAGGGACCCAATCAGTTGTGATCTTTGCCCATAGATCTTCGGGCATGCGGCAGACGTGGCCAGCCCAATCCCACTTGAGCTGTGCTGATTTTTTTGTGACATCCATAATCTTTGTTTGCGAGCGTAGTATGGAGTTCCGTATTCGGTCTGACAACTGGACACCTAAAATACTGCGCTCCATATCCCGCTGACATACCTCAAGTTTGGACCTTTGTTGAACAGTCAAAGACCAAGTCTGTGCACCATAGGTGAGGAAGTGTTTTGGGTCATTGAAATAAGGTTGATTTGTTTTACACTGAGCGCGTTAGGTCGGCTCTATTTACCAAAAGAAGTGAAATGAAAAAATCAACCTTATGTCAATGATCCAAAACTCTTTTTTAAACGCGATATAAATGTGGTCGCCTCTCCTAACCGGTCTGTGTAAACGGACACTTAGAGATACGTTTTTTTTTATACGACGTAACCGTAGCCAAGTCGTAGCGCTCGTAGAGACTTGTACCACCCGTAGCTGTCTGTAGCGTAAAAAATCTAGTTTTTATGTTGATTCCTTTTTGGTGTGATATATAATGAGCATGTGATATATAATGAGTGATATATAATGAGTGATATATAATGCATAATGTTAATTTATTTGTTTATTTTTGAAAATAAAATACATTGAATTAAAATGATTAGCATGTTTTAATTTAAGTATACGTATATGTATTGTGTTTAATGCTGATCACATAGGGGAAAGTGGGGGGGATTCGTACACTTTTCACTTCGAGCCCTATAGCATAAAAACTAAACGCTATTGGAAAACAATTTGAGCATTGCTAGATTGCTTATATATTTGCCTACAATATTCCCTTAGACGACTTGTTCATAGAAAGAAGCGTGGCCAAGCTATGACGATTTAAAAAAAAAGTGGAAGTCGTACGAATGTACCCCACTCACGGGGTAGCTTGTTAAGTAGCAACTCGCACAATTACTTTAAAAAAATGATTTTATTCGAAATAGAACTTAGAATTATTACAATGTTGAGATTGAACTGAATTGCTCGAATGTTGAAATAGAACTGAGTTGTCTGAATGTTAAAATAGAACTGAATTGTTTGAATGTTGAAGTTGAACTGAATGAATTTTGTAACTAACACAAGGTATTTATACTTTTGAGGATCGTGGGATCGCTAATCATAATTAGGGTAGGTTCTTCGAACTATGAGCTGTTTACAGTGCAATTTGTCATAGGAATGGTATTTAGAAAGGGTCGTGAGATAGTTATACATGAGTAAGAGTTAAGTTAATGTTTCTAGAACCAATTAGTCATTCACAAAGTAATTTGGGAAAGGATCTACTTAGATTATTCATGTTTACCAATAAGTAAAGTACGTGACACTAATTAGTCATTCACAAAGCAATTTGGGAAAGAACCAACTTAGATTACTAATGCTTACTAATAGCTACTTACAATGTTTATTAATAGGTAAGGTATGTAAGAACTAATAGCTAGAGTATGTGAGATTGCAATGTGTATTAATAGGTAAGGTATGTAACAAGCTTCGTACATGTGTTGGGGTACCTTCGTACATTGTGGGGTGCCTCCGTACATCATGATTAATAATGCTATTTATAGAAAATCTTACGTTTATTGAGATCAAAATTTCACAAAATCAGCTTTGGGTGCTTAAATAGGTATTTAATAATAAGATAGTTTTAAATAATTTTAGTTAACCTTTTTGTTTTAATATTACTTAACTTCATTTGTCCTATAGGAACTAATCAACATTAATATTTACCATTAGGGTAACAAGAGTCATAGTATTTTTATGAATCTACTTAAAGCACATTGTATGTAGACAGATCTTTTTGAAAGCTAAATATATTAGCTGTTCTTGCTGTAGAAGCAGATTTGTTTTCCGGCATTATACATACTGTGTCTGATATGTTAACTGTAAGACATTCGTCTGTGTTATTGGGAAAAACAAATTTTCAGGCGCTGGATTTCTTTCTTAAAAATGAAACTTTGTACTCAGTGGGACTATATTTTGTAATCTCTTGACCAACATAGTGTTTGACAGACTGTTTCTTCTCGAACTTCACTAGAATTAGCTGTTTCACGAATTCAGTTAAAACTGGAGTTTCGTGCTCCACATCAGATCCTTCAGCAATCTCTTCAATGAGAGAACAGGAACTTTCTCTTAAACTCATGTCAGTCTCATCTTCACTTTCAGTATGTGTACTTTGCTTCTTTCTCTTTGGTTTACTTAATATATCTTTACCCAATATCAAATTTAATGCCCTCTTCAAATCTTTAGCCCTTTGTTTTCTCTCTTGCTCTTGCTTCTTCAACTGTTTTGCTTTTTCAATTTCTTCTAACCTATTTCTTTCAGGCGTATCTGTCCTAAAATCCTAGCTTTACCAGGCTGTTTACCTTTTTTGGACTTTTTGGTCTCATCTCTAGCCACTTTAGGGTAGGGTCGGATCATTTCTGGCGTTACTAATCTTTGAGCAGATGTAGATGGCAGACCAAGTGGCTGCGACGATAAATACGGCGAGTGTGCCTCTGGTCTCAGTGATACTTCTTGGGCAATATCTATTTCTTCTGGAATGGCTTGTTGCATATTGTCATCAGGGCCTGCTGTGGACTCTGAATGATAAACTTGCACGGCGTCAAAATCACCATCGCTGAAAGTCAGCTTATTGAGTAGCCACAAGATTGTATAACATACGTGGGGTACATTCGTACAGTACGAATCCACCCCGTTTATACCTGTACGAAGCTACCCCAACCAAGAAATTCGACTAATATATTGAAAATAAAAATAACTGCTGAGATTATCTTCAAGTAAATGTCGAAATGCTAAACTTAAATATGTATCCAAACACCACAAAGAATCAGTTTAACAATGCCAGCAAAACTTATAGAAGATAAACACGTTTAAAGTTGCATCGAAAAATTACTTACGCGAAGCGAAAATACGTAATGTCCTGTCATATCGAAGCCGGCGGCCGCACTGGCGTGCTACTCCACGGCTAGATTATGCGTATGAGTGGGCATCACACACCCAGATACGAAGGCGCCACTATGTTGCCTATTCGAATTATGGCCGTTGTACGAATGCTCCCGGTGTACGAATCCCCCCCACTTTCCCCTACTGTTATTTTTTATGGTCCCGTTTCGCCAATCTTCTTGTAATGCCTTACTTATTCTTAAAACCACTATCCGGCTCATCTGGCTCTGAGAATACTCTTGAAGCCGACGAAACCAATAAAAAGGATTTGGTGTCCTCATAGCAACTTGTTCCATGCATCGTATTATTTTTGTTCTAAAACTTACCTCTAAAATGTTTCCTTACACGGTTTGTCATTTGATGTACTTATATCATAGAGTATAAAAAACTGCGGAGTGCTCGGATTTGAGCATTTTGATGTTATGTTCTAAAAATAGCCGAATAAACTAATTTGGAATTAGTAAGTCGTTGACAGATGTTACAGCGGATATTAATATGTGGGTCGGATATTAATATCTCCATATTTTACTACAGCAAATTCCCTGGGTAAATACTTTCGCTAGATTGCAGAGAGTGTTTATCTAGCAGAGTAGCAGAAAAACAATTTCTGGGAAATCTCCCTCGTTAGAGCATGATAATACTAAAAAAATACTGGCTAAGTATATTGAAGCCCTGAAAACCCTGAATACCAATATATCTTAAAATTATTTCGATTATACGGGGAAAGCAGTGAACGTCTATGGACTGAGATGATGGTGTGTTACGTTAATTGTGGTCTTAACTGAAGGCCCGTTAGTAAATCTACATTTTATCTATAAGTTTTTTTTATTAATGATTTCCAAGCGCTTGACCTCACCTGGTGGTAAGTGATGGTGTGATCGAAGATGGAGCACGCTTGCCTAGAAAGATCCTATTCACTCCAGAGTGAATAGGTTCTTTCTCTCGGAATCTCGGAGTCTTCAAGTCTGGACTATTAATATTTTGATCTAATCTTGAAGCCACGTTAAAAGTAACTGAAAGCATTGCTACCTCTTAGATCGTAGGTAGACTGGTTTTATTATGTGATAATTCCTATAATATTAATTCTACAATTATTCGATTCCCGCTGCGGAACAAATGTTTGCATGATCTACAGATATTTGTTCCGTGTCTGGGTGTTTTTCTATATATTATAAGTATGTATTTACAAAAAAAAAGTATATAAGTATTCTATCAGTTATCTGGTTCCCATAGTACAAGCTCTGCTTAGTTTGGCGCTAGATGGCGCTGTGTAAAATGTCCAGCGATATTTATTTATTTATTTATTTATTACCGCACGCTACGGTAGCGCGCGGTAATGTAGATGATAAACACTATTTAGTTTGATCTTGTACCGCGCGGTTAGTAGTTCCGTGCGGTACCGCGCGTTCATATGAACTTAGCCTTAAGGTTTTTTACCTAGAACAGCTGTTAAGAGTATTTTTACCGAAATTAGCTGATTTTTACAAAGTGATTCTTCCATGAAAATAATCGAATTAAGAAAAGCCGTAGAACATTTGTTGTTCCCGTAAGTGATGAAAACGTCCCCCCTCGGGATAACATACTAGTTTTGAGTCACCCTGTATAACCATGGCTACATTTACAGTAGATACTACTATAAGACGTTTAGTAAGATATAAATTGTTCATGCTTCAAACGTAAGAGCGCATAAGAGGATGTTTATTTTACACGTGGGGCTGCAATTTCAAAAGGTTAAGTTAAATTTGTTAAATTTAGGTTAAATTGTATCAAGGTGTTCTTTGATCATAACATATTAAATTTACTAGTATCTGGTATCTACTCGTATATACATAGTTTGGTTTTGTAGACAGTAAACCCTCAAACTTATAAAATGGTCGTTTTGACAAAAGTATGGTTTTATCAATCAGTATCTACCACAACACTATTATTAAATGTTTGTCTTAGACAGGCATCGAGATTACATCGAAATTTGTATTTAATTAGACTTGATTACGAGATTTGATTGGTCTTCGATTGTTTTCTAAGAAACCAAGGTCTAGTAATTAACTGCAAGTTCTCAACAAGTTCAAGAAACTAACTTTTTAGGCTTCCGTGTTTAAAGTCAAAGTCAAATATTTTTATTCATTAAAATCACAAGGATTACTTTGAAACGTCAATTTTACTGGCTGTACCTTCGCGACCAAGCCAGGAAAGAAATGTAAGAAACAAGGCTGGTTTTTTTTAATGATCCTTTTAGAATACATGCATTCAAAAAATAAATAACGTCTAAATTGTGACATTTTTAACGAGTTGGAACAATTTCAATCCCAAGTTCTCTATCATCTAAATAATCCGATATTGTATAGTAGGTTTTTTATAAAGATTCTGTTTAATTACGTTTTTAAATTGTTAATTGTCAATTTTTATACAACCTTTGGGAAAGTCATATTCTTCCCGTCACAACTCTTAAGTAGGCAGGTATAAACAGGTAAATCGATACTAGTAACATGCACTGGTCTGCTTAATTAATTAAAGTTAAAATAAAATAAAGATTATTTCATTACAAACACGGTGGTATAGGGTTATCTGCGAAAAATCAGTCCATTAAAACAAAAAATATTTAACGAATTCGTCCAGGCGTCTCCGAATAATAACATAACATACATAAAAAAAAGATTCCGACGAATTCCTCCTCCTTTTTTTGAAGCCGGTTAAAAAGATAGCAGAGGTTGTACGACCGTCGCGTTGTATGTTATCATTTGTCTCCCATGAGGCGCAATAACACTTTATAGCCAAATAGTACCCGTAAAGGGCGCGGCATTCACGCATCCATGCTTACATAATTACTGATTTCTGAACTTTTGTTTGGGGATATCTGAATTTATTGTAAGGTTTTCTAGACTCCATGTTTTTTAGGTTTCCGTACCTATAAATATAGGCCATATTATAATTTCAGGTTAACTAAAATGAATAGAACGGTACAAGAAGCACTGCAGGACGGCTGTTAACGGTCACCCATACAAGTAAAAACAGGTATGATTCTTAGCAGAGTTGGTCTATTATTACTTATCAACAACCAGGGAAACCACCAGCGCCAGAGTTAAAAAAACAAACTGGGATCGTCAAAAATTCTCACAGCTCATCTTGAACAGAGTGAAGTGGCCCTAGTTGATATCCAGGTGCTCCTGCCCATAACTGACAGCAATACTCCATGTGGGGCCGGATTTGTGCCTTATATGCTGCTTTGCCCTGTTGAGCACACCGAGCTTTTTGGATGCCAACTTTACCTTGTCTTCTAAGTGACTCCAAAACTGCACGTCACCGGAGATGTCGACACCCAAGATCCCGATTCTCTTAGAGATAGTTAAGGGTGTGTTCTGGAATTGCGGACCTATAGTAAATGGTTTCTTTTAGCGGTGAACGCACATACCTGTGTCTTTGTGGGGTTGAACCGAACCAGGTTTAATTCTCCCCAATCGGAAACTCTGGTTAATATGCCCTCGATATCAGACACAAGTTGTCTTAGGCTTCATAATCATTTATTTTGCGAAACTTGGGTTTTTATGATTATGGTTATTAATGCCCTGATTATGTCAGTCAATTATTGATTAAAATAAATGTCATTTCTGTCAAACAATTCCTTAGAATCCTTGAAGCGATTATGAGACCACAGCTACGTGACTTGTTACGAAATGGGCTGGCAATCTCAATAGGTACGAGCGCCCCAATTTACACCCCTTGCGTAATATCACTCCGTTATGAAGGTCCGGTCAGGCCCTGCTTAGTTTCTGAGCTTTATACATAGCTATAGTCAAGTATAGCAAGAAGTTATGGCGTGTGATCCCAGCCAACGTATTTAATGATTTAACACTTATGTGTGCGTGTACAAATGATTTTGACGAAGATTGGCTATACATCTGCTACCTTACTTTAAAATTGATTTGATCTGATTTGTTAAAATATTTTTATATAGTTTTTTTTTATTCTTGAATTTAAAAGAGCTTATGAAAACACAAAAACATGAAAAAAACACCTTTCAATATTAGACCCGGCTTGCAAAACGATCCCTAAACGTAATTAGTGACTAAAAATGTTTAACTTTGACGTATTTCAATAATTTGACAACTCTCTAAATCATATTTAAGCACTATATACGATCGGCGCAAGTCGCCCTGAGAGTGGAAATAAAATTGCTGTTCCATATAATTATCTCTTGAAGAATTTGACGGTGGTATTTTTTTATTCAATATTACAAACATTTTCTTGCATTAATAATGAGGGGGTCGCACATGCGAACTTGTGGCTAACGGTCGCTCGCTACAGTTACGACAAGGCAAACAATGATTGCAGGATTAATAATGATGCCACGTGCATAAAGGATTTGTGGAACTGTCAGCGACATGTGGTAGTTAGATATTTTAATATCTTAAATTAATTTAATAGAGCTCTTCCCAGTTGTGCACTGCAGAATGCAATTAGTTAGACGACCTCCTTGGCGCAGTGGGCGAATAGCCGGCTGAGACGCAGGAGGTAGCGGGTTCGATTCCCGCCGCGGAACAAAATGTTTGCATGATCTACAGATATTTGTTCCGGGTCTGGTTGTTTCTCTATATATTATAAGTATGTATTTACAAAAAAAACGTATTAAGTATTCTATCAGTTATCTGGTTCCCATAGTACAAGCTCTGCTTAGTTTGGGGCTAGATAACGCTATGTGAAATGTCCAGCAATATTTATTATTTATTTATAGTTATTATTATTTTTATTTATTATTTATAGTTAGAAAAAGACGTAAGACTGTGGACATTATAACAAGTCCTTTTTAAGGTTCCGTACCCGAAGGGTAAAACGAGACCCTATTACTAAGACTCCGCTGTCTGTCCGTCTGTCACCAGGCTGTATCTCATGAACCGTGATAGTTAGACAGTTGAAATTTTCACAGATGATGTATGTAGTTACCGCTATAACAACAAACACTAAAAACAGAATAAAATAAATATTTAAGTGGGGCCATACAACAGACATGATTTTTTTGCCGATTTTATAGAAAATGTTACAGGACCCTTCGTGCGCGAGTCCGACTCGCACTTATTTTATATTGTTCATATTGTTTGATGTATTATTCTAGAACTTTGAATCGCCGATTTTTTTCTTTAAACGAAGCACAATTCTTATAATTATTAATGATTAGCTGACTCGGCCCTACTTCAAACTGCTTTTTATGAAATTAAAATATAGCCTAAAGAAAGAATTTTCGTAATTAAAAAAAAAATGTGGCTGGACATTTCACACAGCGCTCTCTAGCCCCAAATTAAGCAGAGCTTGTACTATGGGAACCAGATAACTGATAGAATACTTATATACTTTTTTTTTCAAAATACATACTTATGATATATAGAAAAACATCCAGACCCGGAACAAATATCTATCAGATCATACAAACATTTGTTCCGCGGTGGGAATCGAACCCGCTACCTCCTGCGTCTCAGTCGGCTATTCGCCCACTGTACCACGGAGGTCGTCAACTATGTAATTGACTATATATATAATATAGAATAATTGGTATTAACTTACAAACAACTAACTTTAATATTGGATAAAAAAAATATATCTCATTATTTTTACCTATCTCGTCCCACTGCTGGGCATAGGTGTCCCCCAAGTCCTTCCAAGCATTCCTATCCGTCGACATTTCCCACCATCCTCTTTTGAAGGTGTCGAGATCGACCAGCCAACGCTTTCTCTTTTCTTTATAATATTAGCATAGAAAAAATAATTAAGTATGTAAGTCCTACTACGCGTGTTTTGGTCTTATTAAACTCGAAAGGTCCTTGCTTAAAATCATCGTTGTCTTTTTTAAAGAAAAATGTATGGTCAGTAGAGTCATTTTATGTAATTTTAAGCGCAAATGTATAGTTTTGTGGCACCAAAGCTTATCAATATCAGAGACCATTTATATTACTGGTCTCTGTCAATATAAATTGCCTCATATATCTTTTTGGTAACGATTTTAAGCTTTTAGACCGATATGTAGTTTTGCAAAGCACAATCTGTTTTATGCAAAAAATAAAATATTGCTTTCACATGATATTTTTATTATTTTGTACCTACAACATTTTTACCGCCTACGTATCCTGTAGTATTTGTCGAATATTTTTACGCAAAAAAGTGTTCAAGTGAACTGAGTGGTCACCCTGGAATAAATAAAAATGTTACCTAGCTTTTATGGAAGTTCTAAAATTATTCGCAAAAATTGTGTTTCATTTTTAAAAGCACAGAGTAATTGGTAATAATATAGGTATTACTACGTAAAAATAAAGGTACGTTTTTACAGAAAGAATATAGATTAGATTAGATAAATCTTTATTGCACACCATGAAACAAATACATATAAAAGACAACAACGTAAATCTATGGATACAATTGGCGGTCTTATTGCTAAATAGCGATCTCTACCAGACAATCTTTGGATGGAATGGACTATGTGGACATTATCTGGGGTGTAATGATATACCTAACATACTACATGTTATATACATGTAGTATGTTAGATACATACATTTATATAACATACTACATGTTATATACATGTAGTATGTTAGGTACACCATTACCATATCATACCATGCTAATATGACATATAAATGACGACCTCCGTGGCGCAGTGGGCGTATAGCCGGCTGAGACGCAGGAGGTAGCGGGTTCGATTCCCGCCACGGAACAAATGTTTGCATAATCTACAGATATTTGTTCCGTGTCTGGGTGTTTTTCTATATATTATAACTATGAATTTACAAAAATGAAAGTATGTAAGTATTCTATCAGTTATCTGGTTCCCATAGTACAAGCTCTGCTTAGTTTGGGGCTAGATAGCGCTGTGTGAAAGGTCCAGCAATATTTATTTATTTATTTAATACTACTAATATAAAAAAAACGTAAATGAAAATTACATGAATGAACCGTACATGAATTACAATATACTAGGTGAATGTATTCCTTCTGTCTTATTTTTCATTATTCCTGTGTGCTACGGCTAAAGTAAATATTTATAATATTAACAAAATAAGAACCAATAATATGACACTGATGATAGTGATGGCCTGTCATCTATATTTAGAGTATCACTAAGATGCACAATTTAATTACCTGTACGTGACCTCTTTGTCAGCGTATGTTACCTATGTTGAAGACTAAATAATATATAAAAATTATAGAATAAAATAAAATAACGATCGTTACCTAAAGGCCTTTGCAAGGCTCTATAAGCGAAATTGTTTTGGTTTTACCTGTTTGACAGATCTTAATGCAAAAGTAAAATAAGAATATGTAAGTTCTAAAAGAGGTACAAATGGATGTCTTTTCAAAACATTAACCGGAGCGGAGTGTCCAGAAAACAGATACATCCTCTATCTGTCTCGCACGACATTTATTTATTTCATTTACCAATCAATCTTTGCACTCAACTGAGCACAAATGGAAACGTCTTTTTATTCTTCAGTGGTCGCCCAGACAGATGGTCATTTATTCTCCGTCTATTCAAAGATACGTTCATCCATCACGCACATTGTCCGGTCCTTGATAAACCCTATCCTAATAGATAAATGTCCCTGTCTGTCACTACGCATTTGCCTTAAACGGTGCTATTTTCTTAAAGAGTTAGATAATTTAAAAAAAGAAATAACGGGAGTAAAGTATAAAATTAATGGTGTTTTTGTCGAACAAACATAATTTTCAGACAAATATAATAAATAATACACAATAGTCAATAAAATAAATTTAGTTACTTTCTAATATCTTATTACATTTATTATTACTAGCTAACCCAGCTTGCTTCACACGGATTTTTTCACAACTAAAATAGCACTAAGGGCGCTATCCCTAAGTGGTAAGTGCCCTAAGTAGCTTTTGATCAGTGAATCCTAACAGCGCTGTTATAGTTAGTAAACCGCTCCTGCAGTTGCCCTTAACTTTTTTTTGTATCTACAAAATAAAAATTCTATTTGATCGAGCGAAGCGAGATCTTCAAACTAACTAGGGCAAATCGGCGTTGTATGTATGTATGTTTGTTTGTTTGACCGAGGTTAACTTTCGAAGCGTTTATCCGATCATCGTAAAATTTGGTATATAGGTAGGTAGTGATGGCACAATTTTGGTGTGACTAAATAAGCTAATAATGTGAGGGGTTGTGAGGGGTTGTTGGGTTGTTGGGTTCAAGAGGGGTAAAAAAAACTAAAATGAGACTATCCGGTCAAGTGACACGTTTAATAAAAGGTATTTGTGAGTGTATTTTGACCCCATTTTTAGTTTTAGTTTAATAAACCTTGTATTTTTTAAGTTATTAGCCATTATAAAAACTGAACTTCGACAAAATTTACAGGATACACCAGTGACCGCACAGTGCTGAAATTTGGTATGCGTGTAGCTTTAGTGACACAAATATAGGGAAAAGTCTGAAATCCAGAATAACTACAATTTCTACCCGAAAAAGTGTCAAATTACAGGTAACGGGAGTTCGTGTTAATTGTTTAATTAACATGAACTCCCGTTAACTGTAATTTGAATGAAACTGTGGGTCAAGTTAATTGGTTCGGCATTTCGGGGCATTATTTTGACAGTCAAAGATTACAAATAATATTTTTTTGTTTTTATTGGAGACTCGCCAGATCTCAGTTCGGGGTGAACTGAGTATTTCTCTGAATAGACGATTTACAGCGCCATCTACCTCAAATCTTGAATATTAAATATTACAATCAGTTCATGAAGTTTTAGTGTTACGAGCGTGCTACGTGGCTACGGTTTCAACCTTCCCATGTTAGCTTTGTTGTTTCATTAAATGGCACTTGAAAAGCTCCGGGCTTTTTTGTTTAGATGGCGTTTCGGTACTTATAGTTCAGCTCGTTGCCAAAAGCAAAAATTTTATATTTGTTTTATCATAAACTACTCGTAGTAGAACAGATAATTAATATACTACGTACAAATAAAAGTAATATAAGATATTATCATTTAAGCACCACAACAATACATAAATATGTTTTACAGTGCCATCTACCTCAAACCCTAAGAACCCGAAAGTTAAACCCGAAGTTTGAATTAGTGCTACGCATATGCTACGAGCACAGAGCTACAAGGCTACGCAACTAATTGCGTAGCTCTAAAGCTTTGGCATTTAGCTTTTTAGTTTTATTAAAACTTCATAGATGGCGCACCAAAAGTTACAGCCTTTTTCATTCAGATGGCGTCACGATACATTTCCTCACTTTAATTCCGAGAAAAAAGATGCATTGCAATAAAAGTTTGTTAACTATAAAATTAAGGTAGAACTTCTATTATTTTTATTGTAAAAATCGTTGCTAGTTTGTTTATGTACATCAAACACGTTCTGACTTATAATGTATAGTCTTCAAAGCATCTAACAGATAAGCCGCCAAAGGTCGTGAACATTGTAGAAACGAGGTATAATCTAAATGGTACACTGACACCGATTCTCGATGTGAACCCCTGATTTAACCCGAAGCATTCTTATAAGGAACCCGCCCGTTACTCATTCGGCTTCATTAGGGCTGACAGGGAATTCGCAAAGCTTGGGATCCCATTAGATGCTAGTAATTGTACCTACCTATTACAAACAAAGATAAAGCACCGTCGGTCGATCCTAGAAGCTATAAAGAAGCCTCGAGATTACTGTTCTCGAACTTACTGTTGTATGACATGGTAACGATCAAAAAACGTAACGTAAAAATGAAAGTTCTCAGTAGCAACCCTGGCTAGTCTTAAACCATGGGTTCCAAAGGTATCATCTTCAGACATCGCGGAGCGAATCAGCGTTTTGCACAAATCTACAGAATGAATCTTAAGTTGATACAGCCAGCCAGCCAGACGTGTACCATACCATATCATAAGTAATATTAGTATCATACCAAATCATCATCATCATATCAGCCAGAGGATCTCCACTGCCTAAAATAGGCCTCCCTAGCTGTTTTAGCCACAAACATTGAAACCTACTAATGACGACTGCTGACATCTCTCTGCTTCTAATAAATCATTTTTCCAAACAAATATCATATGATAATTTAAAAACATCTTATCCTAAATGTTTGTTTATTATGTTTACCAAAAACAGAACTAGATGTCGCTACTCGTAGAATAAAACGCGCTATCGATGCGTTTTGGCGATACCATAAGAGAACTGCGTGAAATATACTGAGTCGTGTTCGTCACTCTTACGAGGCATTAATCAGTATCAGTATTTCTCTATTTTTGAAAGCATAAGTCGTTGCTCAATGCGACACTATGTTTAGAAAAGTCAAAAATTTTCATGACATTTGAATACTGAATATATCAACTTTTACTCCCAGTAAGAAATGCTTTTATCTATCTACAGTGAATAAATAATTTTTCAACACACTTGCTCGTAAAGTGAGCCTTATTACATCGAGCCATAAACCGAACTACTCGTATAACACACGTACATAATAATATTACGCACTAGTGCATAATAGAATTATCCCTACAAAGTTAAGTTAGTATCTACCTTTTGAAACTATCATGGTTATTAACACTATTTGTACTAAAAACGGGATATTTACCATGATTTGTGAGTTCTTGAGTGTCCCGATATTTCAGACTTCAAGACTTCAGTTTACCCGTGATCATGGCGCATGCAACTGCGTCGAAATATCGGGACACTCAAGAACTCACAAATCATGGTAAATATCCCGTTTTTAGTACAAATAGTATCTACCTAACTGCAAATTATATGCGAGTAAACAGAGCATTTTCAATTTAACCGGGTAATACAGTTTTGTAACAACAAAGAGGTGTTATGCCGCTGAAAATCCATTTACATTTTTGGAATAAATAAATGCATCCCTAATTAGGACGAAAAAACATTTATTATTATCAAATTATTTATAATTCACAACAATTTGCTATAAATTATTTGCATTTTATCACTAAAATTATAATTTTGAAGTAGGCTGTATGGCTATAATATGTAATCAATCACCTTACATTTGGCGCATGTGCAACAATATCGTTTTGAAAATTGTACATTTACCAATTGTTTTAATAATTTTATGCTTAATGATTTATGCAATACATGTTTGTTTTTTCCTCGCAAGTGTGTTGAAAAAGTGCGTATGAAACTCGTGAGCAACTTGCTCACTAGACACTCGGCTGATTTACGCTCTCGCCTACGACTCGGGCTGCAACTCACAGCCTCGTGTATAATGAGCAACTTAGCTCACTCGTATCATAACATAATATACTATTAGGTATATATCTGTGCATAATAGATGTGATAAAAACATAGTTATATAAGTTTAGGTATATTTACTAAAATCAGTTTCAGACATATATACACATGTTTTCTCCTACACTTAAAGTTTTCCTGGAAGAAAACTCTTACGGGGTTAATGTTCGCTTATGTACGTTTGTACGTACATGTCCTCTATTTTTGTCTTTTCTTGTGTACAATTTAGAATAAAGGGAAATATTATAATAAACTAATACCTAATTACAGAAAAGCTGTTGTTTTTAGGGTTCCTTACCCAAAGGGCAAAACGGGACCCTATTACTAAGACTCCGCTGTCTATCTGTCTGTACGTCTGTCTGTCTGTCCGTCTGCCACTAGGATGTATCTCATGAATCGTGATAGTTAGACAGTTGAAATGTTTACAGATGATGTATTTCTATTGCCGCTATAACAAAAAATAAAAAATACTTAAAACAGAATAAAATAAATATTTAAGTATGGCTCACATACAACAGACATGATTTTTTTGCCGTTTTTATAGATCTCGACTCGAGACTCGCACTTGGCTGGTTTTTTATTTTTACTTTTCTTCTTACTACGAGTATAATCAACTGGCGAAAGCTTTATCATTTCGCAACAATTTGTTAGATAACATGAATCACGCATCTCCAAACGAAAGCACCAGTTTTAGCGACGCGACGTTCCCCTCATGACGGTGAGTCATTGCAATGCGTAGGCTACCATCTATGCCAGTGTAACTGTACTACCAGACAAGTTTTTGTTCTGCCACTCAAATAGAACTAGGATAATGTGGAGTGGCGTACCGAACTGAATCCAACAGGCTAGGCTACTTACTAAATATAGTTGTTATATCTCACGAAGGCGGATTGAAAATAAATATTGATCAAGAAAAATATTTTAATTCACCACTAATCTGAACAAAACAATTCTTACTACTTCAATTAACTGGTTAATAATTAACGGTATCATTTAAGTAGTAACATTTGTGTTTCGTTATATACCTAATTGAAAGCACGATTAAATTAATTTTAGTTCATCAAAACACTGCTAACTTTTATTCTAAGAAAAGATAATTCTTTGATTGATATATTGACTACATGATTAAGTTGCCATCAAGTACCTAAATATAAAAACTATTTGCTTAAGGGGTAGCACCGTAAAGTTATGGATCAAGCTATAGGACAAAGAAACTTCTCCTACTCAGTCTTGAGGCCGCCCAAAAGTCTCAACGAATGTAAACTGTTTAACCACTCAATTGAAAAGAATATCTTATACAAACGATCACCAAATAACATAGCACCCAAGCTAGAAGCATAAGAGCCATCGCAAATTGGGCGACTTGTCGCCGCGATAAGACGCGGCGTTGTCGTTTGCATCTAGCGTCTTGTCGCCGCGACTAGACGCGGAGCTGTCGCTTGCGTCGGCGACCAGCCATTACGACAGATGTCGTATCCATGTTGAGATTCTCAATAAAATAAACACGTGCTCCTTCCTCAGCGCTCACAGCGAGGCTGTCGCACGACTGTCGTCGTGTGTGCGCGTGCACAGTGCGACTAGACGCGGCGACAAGTAGCGAGCGCGACTCCCCTAGCTAATCGTCGCGGCTCCGCAACTCTGACGCCAAGTGTGCGGAACTTTGAACAACATAATATCGCGTCTAGTCGCCTAGCTATCGCTGTCGCGTGTCGCCTAGTGTGCTCCTACACGAAGTAGTAGAAACAGTTCTAGAAAAGACAGATTACGTACTTTCTCAACTTTATTCTAGTGCAATGATTCACTGGAATACCTGGCTTCAAAATAACTGACCTAAAAACATTCCACTGGTCATGAGTACTACACAAAATCAACAGACGTCTTATCTTATTCGCAGAGCGATAACAAAATTGCACAATATGTAGTTTGCTTCAAGCTGGGTTTATTTAAACTGAGTTTTCTTGAGACAATATTTAAAATAGTAATCTGAATCTCTTATAAGCATATGACATCTGTACTATTACCTACATGGCTGAAGCCCTTTTAGCAAAATATATTGCTAAACGGATACCAGAAGACTCTTAGGAGGGATCAAAAGTACCAAATACATTAAAATGTATTCTTCTGTCTTTCAAAATATTTAAAACCAAATTGCAGTGCGATAATCTGGCAAAACCCCAGAAATGGCTGGACAGACTATATTTTATAGTGTTTTTAATATTAGGACAAGGTGTGTAACTAAAAGAGCGAAAAAAAAACTGCGTGCTTTTTGCTATGGGATTTTTGTATGAACTCAAGGCTATATTTTATTTTAAAAACCGTGCGAAGCCAGTTCGGTTCAACTAGTACAAAAAAAACTTGGAAAATGATCTACTTCGTTTTTTTAGTTTTGAAACATCTAATAAAAAGTATACATTTTAAATAAAAGTACAATTTAAGGCACACTCCACTCCTTAATTACGTCAAGGCAAAACAATTTTTATTCATTGCAAACATAAGGATCATTTTGTAACATACGTAATCCATACGTATACGCAGTGGAGGGATTTGCAATTTAAGACTGGTAGATCTCCAGGTGGGTACAATTATTACACAGAGCTTTGGAAGAAAAGCTCTATGTATTAAATTTTACACGAATTTTTATTAAATAAAATATAGCCTATAGCACTCAGGGATAGTGCAGTTTTAATAAGTTTTAACAACTCAAAATCGATTCAGTAGTTTCTGAGATTATCCCCTACAAACACACAAACTTACAAACAACAAACTTTATAGTATAGATTTATGAACATAGCCAATCTCTTCCAGCCTCGTTTAACTTACGTATGAACTTGATAATCCGCCCACCCGCTCCGATTGTTATTAAATCATATCACGCAAAACGGTTGAACAAAAAACGAATTGATATATTTTATTGCCAGCACGTGGCCGTCCGTTGGTTACACTTAGCACGAAATCGTGCGATAACCATTTCACAAATCAATGTCAACCGATTGAATACTCGTGACAACGATTTTTGGGAATTGATTGGTAAGTGTTAGGTACTGCATGCATGATTCGTGCTATTAATCGATTGAAGCATTTGCTATTTATTTTTGGCCAGAGACAAAACCATGATATATCGATAACTATAGCTATATAAGTAGTGCTGTGTCACGCCTATCGTTCTTTATTTCGAGGTTCTTTGTCTAACAGATCCAACTGTTTCGCAAAAGTAGCAAATTGCTTGAACTAGGGTGGATAAAGTTAGCCCCGACTCTGCATTGCACAGGCCTTCTACGCCAGGGAATGTCCTCAATAATATTCCAGGACATTCCTTAAGCGGACCCCGCTGACTCCCCCTGGGAGGGATCCAATGGGAGTCAGAGGGGTCCGCTTAAGGCGGACATTCACCGACATGGCCGCGGTTGAATCCAACGGGGACCCCGTGACCAGGTCAAGTGTTAGTGCAGCATCAACTCACTCCTTTCAAGATGGGCGGTTTGATGATGCACTGGCACTGAGGTGAATGAAGGAATATCAGTGGGTTTTTAGTCGGTATGCCTACGGAGAGTCCGACAAACCCCTACAGCTCTCCCCGAGTTGGAGGACATGCGTAAAGCATTTTCCCATCGTAAAAAAAGGGATGGGTAAAGTTCGTTTTCGGTAGTTTTAGTTGGACAATTTTAAAAGTTTTGTAATTATTAGTTCAAAACTTGAATAGTTTGATCTTGTAAGTCCTTATGTAACCATTATCCTCTAATGGATTCCAGTTGCTCGCTGCGCATCATTCAGCATCATCATGTCTACCCGCAGCTGGGCTTAGACTTCCTTTTGTTTATGCCACTCATTCCGATCGTACCCCCTAAGGGTACAACCAACTGATAAAGCAATACTTTTAACCGTCAGAAATACAGAGGGTAAGAATCCAAATCTGTCTAATCTCAAAAGACACGGAGTGGCACGGATGTGGCGCGATCGCAAAACACGAACTGGTAGAGGTGCAGGCGGGTTGAAGGAGTATGAACAAGGCGCGTGGTCCCGGAAATTCCATTCGCTGGTTTCCCAACGGGGCTACCCGCGCCACGTCCGAGTCATTTCTAAATAATAAATATTGCTGGAAATTTCACACAGCGCTATCTAGCCCCAAACTAAGTAGGGCTTGTACTATAGGAACCAGATAACTGATAGAATACTTATATACATTTTTTTAAATACATACTTATAATATATAGATAAACAACCAGACCCGGAACAAATATCTGTAGATTATGCAAACATTTGTTCCGCGGCGGGAATCGAATCCGCTACCTCCTGCGTCTCAGCTGGCTATTCGCCCACTGCACCACGGAGATCGTCAAGTTTTGCACCCTAGTGGAAAGACAACGAATTTTAAAAAATGTACTCGAACATTAATCACCTCCCTAGTGGCATATAGAACGGGGGCCGATGACCAAGCCTCTTTTGGCCTTCGCGTCAGCTGTACACCCACGTCCGCCCACCCCGGTATTAGCATAGCCTTTGTAACGGCTCCTGTGGCCTTCAATCTTAGATTTCGGTAATCTAACGATCATTTTATGCAAGTGTCATAGGCTTTGCATATTATTATTGAAGACCTTGAAGAAAGCATTCAAGTTTCTACTAGGTTTAAGATAGAGTAGAAGAGACCGTCATGCACAAACGTCTGCTCGTGCGGATAAAATTTACTTATAATTCTAAGTCACGAAATACAGTGATAAATAGAAGTGGAACACAAATGGTTGCGAAGAGAGCAATTTCTCCACTTACACCCTGGGAGAATTTTGTTCTATAAGAAAGTTTCCCTGTGGCATAAAACTGTTCTCGTAACTGCTCTTTATTTTCTTGCTCTACCCTGTATATAATCAAATCAACCAAATACATATATTTTTGGACAACCAAGTTTACAACAAAGACCAGAACATAAATAAATCAATAGTGTCTACATTTTGTGTTTTTGATAGTTGTTTTGACTCTATAGCTTAATAAAACATGACTTGATCCGTCATTATATCTTGTTATGTATTCATTATCACCTATGAAATCTTATCTCTATTCCTTATTTACTAGCAAACAGCAACAAACCGACATAAACATTAATTAAAGCTCCAAAAACATGTTCGATGATGTCACTATCATTATTCATATAGGACATTGCAGAATCTAATCAATTAATAATTCATTGACATAATTAATTAGGTATGTCTGTTTTTATGATGAAGGATCTACGACCCTGTCATCCAGAAAAAGGCTGCAGACGACCAGCTGGGCTAGCATGCGCGCCGTGAGATATATCAATTCAACACGGGAAATTTTGTGTGTCGACTAATTCTCGTTTACTCTAACATGCATGATGTAGAGAAGTTTGTCCTCATTCTCTGTCATTCTTCTTGTGGTCCTACAACTTCATTCAACGTCGTATCTCAGAACCTCGTGTTCAAAATGTACGACGACAAAATACTCGCACAGCAGTCAAAATTTATTTTTATACTGCGCATGTTAGCACAGGTAGGCATAAAGATATATTTCTATTTTGCACGAGAATTTGTTTGAACATTACGCATCTACTGGATCTCTTTTGCAGGAAATGGGTAAATTTGGATCGAGAAATATAAGATTAGAAAATTCTTTATTGCACTAAAAAATAGATAGGCGAACTCAATGCTAATTAGCATTTTCTTCCAGCTAACCTTTATGTAGTGTGGAGAAAGTGGTAATGCCAGAAAATAGAAAGGAAAAAATAGAAACTTGAGCTTAGGTATCTAAAATAAACTTACAAAAATTAATAATAATAATACCCATACATAAACGAAATACATAAATATACCTACATAGTGCTCAATTTTGGTGGTTATCTTGAAGAGAGATGAAATATTGAAGAGTTTTGGAAAAAAGTACAGCAAAATTACCTACCTATAAAAGGTATGTTATTCATGCATGGTGCATGCAACTATCCAGAAATATGGGGTTACTCAAAAATTCACAAATCGTAATAAACTTTCCGTTATAAGAGAAAAACTGTCCATAATCATGGTATTTTTTAAAATTATGTTTATTATGTCATAGTTCATGGAATACTTGGATAGCCTACGAATGTCGATAGATTTGCAGAATAATTACACGATAATTAATAGTTGTTCAACACGTGCTAGACATTTTCTTAGAATTTTGTAAAAGACCTTTGCAATAATGACACAGTTTATGTAAATTTTTGGAGGAAAACTTTTAAAAGATTTGTCTATTTATTTCACTAAAAACTAAGATGAATATTATGAAGGTAACATGCCTACAAATTCTTTATGTTTTAATAATTAGATGCTTCAGTTAAGTTGGACTAGATTATTTATACCGCAAATTCCTTGCCTCAAAGGCATTAAAAAAGCATAAACTAACGCATAAAATAAAATTATGCTTCATTTCTCATAGATCAAGCGGGGGTTGTTGGTAACTCTTCTTCTTCGTATACCAGTAAGATTTACATACAGGATAAATGAAATAAATAAATATTGCTGGACATTTCACACAGCGCTATCTAGCCCCAAACTAAGCAGAGGTTGTACTATGGGAACCAGATAACTGATAGAATACTTATATACTTTTTTTGTAAATACATACTTATAATAAAGGGTGTCCAGTGGAAAATTTTCGATTTTGAATTTAAATAAAAAACAAATTATCATACTTATGGTATTTATTATATTTTTAAAAGATACATGGTTTCCGCGGATTTCACTTTTTAAAAATAAAATCCTCCAAGTGTCGTCCATTTCGCGCTACACATTCTTGTAATCGAACCCTCATGTTCGAAAATACGCGCGCACACATTGCTTGGGGGATTGCCTCTATTTCACGTCGGATATTTTCTTGTAGGGCCGATATGGTGCGGGGGTTGTTACAGTATACTTTAGCCTTCAGGTATCCCCACAAGAAAAAATCGCAAGGCGTCAAATCAGGAGACCTTGGTGGCCAGGGTATGTCTCCATACTTACTTATCAGTTTTCTTGGGAATATTTCCCTTAACTTCGACATAGAGGTCCTAGCAGTGTGCGGAGTTGCCCCATCTTGTTGGAAGTGTGTCCTATTATTGCGTCCCGGAAACTCTTGCAATTGCGGTACCAAAAACTCATCAATCATACGGCAGTACACGAAAGAAGTCACAGTTTCCCGTGGATTAAAAAAATATGGGCTGATTATTCCTTGAGCAGAAATAGCGCACCAAACTGTGGTATTAGGGCAGTGCAAACTTTTCTGGTGGCGTTCGCTTGGATTGTTGGGATTCCAGTAACGCATATTCTGCTTGTATACGTACCCTCCGATGTTAAAATGCGCTTCATCGCTAAACAATATGTTTCCAAGAGTTCTGGGAGTTATGAAACGTTCCAAAGCTGTTCTGGCGTACGTTTCTCTCAAAGAATAATCAGTTTCATTTAGTTTTCGGACAATTTGTATTTTATAGGGATGCAGCTTAAGTTTTTTCTTCAAAATCATATGCACCGTTGATTTTTTAATACCCGTAGAAGCGGCAATCTTCCTTATTGATTTCCTAGGATTTCTAAGGATTTCTTGACGCACCTGCATCACACGTTCTGGCGTTGCTACTGACGTAGACGGTCCCGGTGGATGCCTATTTACCGTTGTACCTTCCTCTCGGAATCTTTGCACCCACGTTCTAATAAGTTGCGTACTCGGACCATCGGTTAATCGCCGAATATGAAATCGCAAGCAAAAAGCACGACGCGCTTGAATCGGCGATTCACCACACAACAGATATTGTTCCACCGCATACGCGCGGTGCGCTCCTGTCCAATGACTCATGGCGACTGACTAATCCGCAGAGACGTTGTAACTAACACTACTTCCCCCGCGTCCCTAACCCCACTAACTAAAAAGTAACGTTCATTTAAAGTTAAAAAATTTCCACTGGACACCCTTTATATAGAAAAACACCCCGACACGGAACAAATATCTGTAGATGTTGGTAGAATATATCGAAACCGAATTATCGAAACAGTAGCGTATTTTCCGAAATGACTATACTGGTTGGCGGTTGGTTGCACGAAAAATTGGGTGACAGAGCTGACAGCCTTAAAAGTAAGTCAAAGTTATTTTAATTGACATTGTTTGAACTGCAAATAGCTGGGTACTGACTGAAAGAGGCCCTCGTGAGGCCCCGAGAGGTCATTTGCTAGAGGTCGTGTAACAAGTTGTGCGGCCGTTTGAAAAGGGGCATGCCCATATAATGCTGTCAACTGCACAAAAAATTGCGTTCATCCAAAAAATATGTTACAGTTTTTCGTTATTCTACGTATCAATCGATTAACACGAAAAGTATCCTACAATATTTTAAAATAATAATGAATATGAAAACGACAGGAAATGAAATGGTAGCAAATTGCCTTCAGTTGCAAACATTAGTGTTGAGCCAGAGTTGTTCTGAGACAATAATCGATTGTTGATAAAAGACCATAAATAAAACAATCGATTTATTTGACTGTATTTTCACTGACACGAAAAATCGGTCACCGATTTCAGAAGTACGAAACCAAAACGATATTTGTATCCCAATGAGCGTTTTTTAAATAGTTTTTTTTTTCTCTTTAATTAACCCGGGGGTGGTATTATGCTTGACTCGCGCTGGTAGCGAGCGCCCGAGCGAGATAATCTCAGCCAATCGCAGTGCGCGCTGAATTTGCGCTCAGCTGTTGACGCACCGCAATTGATCTAAATCCTCTCGCTCTCAGCTAACCTTGATCATAATCGGCGGGCCGTTGATCTCAGCGCCACCTTCTAGATGGCTTTAGGATTAACCAGTGGAGAGAAAAAAAGCGGAAAAAAAAATAACTCGGCTTATCTGTAGCATTATCTCGATTTTAATTCGATCAACAGATGAGAGGTTAAAGCTTCGCACGATTTTTGCATAAGGCCATGCAGAGACGAGTTAATGACACAGACATGAGATATTTTTTAGTTAGGCACCTATCACTCGTTATTCCTCCCAAATCATCGAATTAAGAACTAACTCAAACGATAGTTGATATCGATCGATATCGACTACCTATTCAATCCAAGTTTACAAAATCAACACAGAAATACATAATGAATTCTATTAAACATCTCCAAAGACAAATAAGTACATTTTTTTTTCGCTTGGGTACAATTGGTACTTATATTTTTCGTACATTTTATTACCTTATTACTACCCCTGACACACTAAATATCTGATTTTCAGAAGTAAATAGGTAGGTATATTTTTGTATTTATCTGTGGCGCTCGTGTTGAATCGAAATAAACTCAATTTTACTTCGATTCAACATTTACTCAACAGAATCAGATGATTATTATTTCTTTGCATTAAAATATTGAATTTTGATTTACTGGAATAATTGCCCTCGTCTGTTGATTGTACAGGAGCGCGATCTTCGATCAATAAAATACTAGATATACGATCGGCCCGTCAAGGACGTCCACGCTGGAGAGTGCTTAAACGCCGCTTAAGCACTCTCGGCTCTTAGTCGCGCGCTTGCCGTCGAAGTGACAACATGCCCAAGTGCTCCGTCAAAAGTTGCAAAAACAACACTTTAACTACATTAAAAAAAGATGGAATTTCGTATTTCCGGTGAGTATTACCTTAAAGTTTGATAATTTGATGAATTTGATTTTGAATTAGTCTATAATATGCTTTAAAACAATATTTTACGGAAATATTTGTAAGTACAGACACACGACTACGTTACGCTACTGTCCCTTTCCCTCGCGTTGCATCGTTTATTTATCTGTACGTGACCGAAGACCAATGAACCGGACTACATTAAATTTCGAATGAATGGAGTTGCATACTAAAAACATTTTAACAAGTTTAAAAAACAATTTTATTAGTAAGCATTATATACTAATCAGATGCGGCCAATTCTAAAACTACCTTCATGAAACAAACAACTCTTGTGTTTTATTTTTATCAAAATCATTAAAAAAACACGCGGTAGCCTACCCTACCGTTAAATTTTGGGCAACGAGATAAATTTTCGGTACTAAAAATACAGTCATTTTTATATTCAATTTTGTAAAGTTTATTAATTCTTAGTTGCCTTATTCAGTAAACAAAATAATATCCTAATTTTTTTTTACTATAGAGGTCAATTCATCAGTGTTCTGGGCTTTTCTTTGCTGATTTCTGCCTATACTGTTAAAGTTCTAGTACTAAACATGGTTCTGCAATATTGTATACAAACAAAATTCGATTTTATTCAAAACTAGAGGTTGCCCGGGAACTTCGTACGCGAGGATGAAAATGTTATGACCCTCCTTTTTGCATCATTGACCTCGGTCTCATACACTGAAGGGAGATTTACGATTTTATTATTGTAGAGAAGAGAATTCATCTAGGACCTGAGTAGTCGGCAAGACAAATTAATCGAGCCCAAAAACTCGATGAGGTGGCATCGTTTAATCACAGTTCCCATAGCCATCTTCTGGCTCCATCATCAGACCCTGGATATCATCTAGGTAAAGAATACTCTTTGACACTAATCGAACGAGCCCACACTTGATGTAACTATGTCATTTTATTACAGAGTTCCCAAAGCCTGGCTCCGTCATTAAACCCTGACCTGGATATCATTTAGGATCCGAATACTAGTTAAGACAGATCAAATGAACCTAAAGTCGATGTTGTTGTGTAGTTTAGTTTAAGCATCTGATGATGCACCATCTTACTGCATCATGAGATCAGCTTCATGTCGCATATGCATGCAAAATTTCAACTCAAATCAGAAACCGGGCAGGTCTAATATCGCAATATTTTATTACCTATAAACGATAGACAAGACAACGAGGCACATTAAACTGAATAGGAGCCTGTAAAAATAAAAGATTTTATCAAACTATCCGATTATTAAAAAATCTGACTTTTGAATTTGGTTAACAAATGATTTATCCCTACGTAATAGATTCGAAATTTCATTTCTCAACAAAAAAATATTGTGTACGTTTCTACTCCTCCACACTTCTGTTCCGAACGGAGTAATTTTACGATCTTCAAACAGCACATTTTGAATCCGACCTTATTGCCATACCGTTAAAGTCAACAGTTTTTTAAAGGACAAAAGAAGGCAATAAATTTTTACGACTTAACAGCTGCTTCATTTCATAACGTCATATCTCCAAAATGCGAATGCTTGAAATGAAACTTTTAAACTGCGGAATAAAGTCGAGTTTAGATTATTTAACTTTTGGTATTAATAATGTTAGGCATTTTCGGCACTCACACAAATGCAAGGTATCGCTCGCCGCTTTTCGGCGGTGAGTTTGTTAGTGACAGTGATTCCTGAGATTATAATTTCTTTGAGCGCGATGTCAAAAATGGCACTTCTGTGTGCGCGCGCCTTGAGATTAAATATAATCGATTGCTCGATTTGACCGATTATTTTGCGCCGATAAATCGATATTTCGGATAATAGTCGATGGTCGATATGCCCTATGACTGTGCGCGTACGTCATTCACAAACAAGTACCTATAGCCGTTTCCTGTGATCTGTGTCTGTGGCCGTTTCGTTTGTTTTCTCGCGTATTTTTGTTTGTTTGCTGACTTAAAGCTTAAACGATTAAATTGATAGTAATTATCAATATCATAATTTATCTAGGAATCGTTATAATTACAATAATAAACTATTTAAGTTGTAGTTGAATACAGTGATGTAAAACTGGTTGTTTGTGAAAAATAAAAACTGATTTTTCTTTTTATAGTAAACTTTTTTATAACTAACTTCTTAACTCTTTTATTACTAACTAAGCCTAGAATCTTTAGCAATTAGTTTCAAGTGTGTGCAGTGACAGCATTTTTTACAAGGGAGAGTGGGCATGCCCCTTTATGTTTTTGATCTTTAAAGCACAAAGACACAAGCGCCGGGAGTAGACACAAGCGCCGGGAGTTCTTTCGTGAAAGAGACTATGCGAATTCAAAGGTGATCGGCCAGTTTAACTCGATAAGGTAGGGCCGATCCTGCACCCGCCCGATCTATCACATTAAACGTCTACGTACTAATCGTTGAGCCTTGAGTGCTTGAGTGCTTGTCTATCTGCCTATAATTATCTGGCTCTGCCGACAGCAAAAGCATAATAATTACACCTACTGTATGCGGTGTACTATTATCTGACTGACATCACCGTTGCACGGAATAGATAGCTCTGCAAACAGTAAAGATACTTTTGTTAGTCTCAAGTCAACTAGTACCTAAGTACTACGAGCATGCATCCTTTTCATTTCGATATGTACATACGGATACACATCAAGCTATACAGGTTTAAGATTATGTTTATTTTTCAAAGAATTATTTAACATAAAAATATTAGTTTATAATTGGAGGGCAGGATAAGAACCCCATCGTGCGGAAAGCCTACACAATTTGAGGTTATTCTGAAAATTTATAGTCTGATGTGTAGCCGTGCATACTACTTATTTAAAATAGAAGTGTTCCTCATAACCTTAGATGTAGGTTAAATATTTCTCCTCAGTTTCCTCCTACAAAATTAAACAGTCTGACATCATCATCGATCATCATCATCATTATCGCAGGATCATGGTGGATGACACAAAATTAAGAAGACCTGCAGTGAGTGAAGTCAGGCTGTGGATGATGATGATGAAATTAAATAGTTCATTCATATTGAGAATTTCATACTGGTATTTCATACATGGTAGTTAAAATTTCAAATCCAAGCCTTCCTAATCCTACAAGAGCAAAGATTAACAATGATATATTATAAATACGGGATTTATCTACCGTCTTATTGGTATATACCAGGTTGACTGTACACATACGTGCAATGAAGAATATCGACTTCATGCAGTGGCGGAACATGCCCTAGATTCTGATTCGACGCACTACATACGTTTCGACAAGGCCCGGCTCTTAGCGAGAGAGTTCTTCGTTCCTCGCAAGATCCGAGAGGCGATAGAAATAAGTCGTGTATGCCGAATTTTAACAGAGATAGAGGATGGGTTGTCCCACCAGCCTGAAGGCCATGTCTTCATGATGCAAGCGACAGAGGAGTGAGTGAACCTGGTAGAGACATAGTTAGTGTTATGTGTTTGCCTGTACCGAGAACTACCGAAGAGATCAGCAGTGATGATAATGATGATAATGTCATCATTAATATCATCACCATGCCTGTCTATCATTGACGCAATCCCCACCACCACGCCCGTCTACTCGCGTGCAGAGGGCTGCGGCGCGCAGTTCGAGGCGAGACGTTATTGGGAGCGGATCGCACCCACCCTGATGAAGGTTCACGAATCGAACCGAACCATTGTTGGTCGAAACACCGATAAGACGGTACGTGAATTATCCCGTATTTATAATAATGTGTCTTAACTGTACAATATCTGTATTTTGCCGATGTTAAACTACCACAAAAGAGATAGGCACAGAAATTAACCGACTTCATCCGAGATCCTCTTACGCGCGCGTATTAACTTGCGTGCGCCTGTTTCCGCTCGTTTTACTAAAACTTCACTTCTGTAGCTATCTCTTTTGTAACTGACTGGCAGCATCGTGTATAGAATTCGCATTGGCTAATTTGGGATTAAATCGCGTACGTTGACGCCGGACGTCGTAAACTGCATTACGGTTTGCTTACTTTTAGAGGCACAATGGATTTGGGATGTCCTGGATAAGATAAGGTGGATTTGTTCTCCACGCGATGAAAGGATATGATAAGGAAGATTGCCTTCATCATTCGGATTGAGAGTTATTAATAGATTGGTAGTTCCCTACAAACGTCGGCCATGAGGAAATACACCGGGCTTGGGAATATGTCAACCCGAAAGGGAGCGATTTCTACCCGTGCATTTTATTTTTATTTTTAGGGTTTCGGTTAAATAATAAATTTCAAGGTCAAGTGGGGTATCATATCAAAGAGATTGGTTTACACATTCCAAGCCCAATATTTTTATTATCTATAGTTGTTGAGTTAAGATGAAAAACAAATACATATAAAGAAGATATAAAGAAAAATACCCAACCCCGATATGTAGACCAAGCAAACATTTGTCCCGCAGCGAGAATCGGACCCGCTACCTCCTGCGTCTCAGCTGGCTATTCGCCCACTGTGGCACAGACAGAGAACGTCGAGAATCGACGACATGGTTCCTTTGACCGTCTTTCTCTATTTCTCAAAGTTTAGGATTTCCCCCCACTGACCCATCTGAATTACACGCCTGTGCTTATAGCTATCTTAATTTTGTTGCAATATGTTTTAAGTTCTAGTCAGTATAATTTAACACCTATTTTAAGTGTAATCTGTATTAGACATGTAAATTGGTTTTCCTATCGTTTTATAGAGATAAAGATGAGTCATAACTTTATGAGGAATCCATGTCAATGCTTGAACTTACATCTTAATACAGTCAGTTGAGCCACATAATCGGACGGGCAGTTTTAATGATTAAAATCAACGAACTGAAACGTTAGATGCACCATTTAGTGCTTTGGGTGGCGCATGGCGGCCCCAAAAATGGTGGACTTTAAAATGAGTGAAATTCACTCAATCCGACCGTTGTCACTTGTTTTTCTTCACAATAAATATATTGACGTTGCCAGCTCAGGATACTCAAGGCAAAAGTTTTGTTGACGGTAGAAAAGACAAAAATACATTTGGGTGCATATTGAAGCAGCATTTCCATTTTGTGAGATATCAAGTAGTATAAATTAAATCATCTTAAAATGAGTGATTCAGTGGTCACCCGTTTTTCATCGCAATTTAATGATGCTGCTGGTTTGGGATACCCTAGATTCTCAAGAAAGGTCCAAAACAAAACCTTTGTTTAGGCCTTAGATAAATATATATTAATATTGCTGGACATTTCACACAGCGCTATCTAGCCCCAAACTAAGCAGAGCTTGTACTATGGAAACCAGATAACTGATAGAATACTTATATTTTTTTTTTGTTAATACATACTTATACTATAAAGAGAAACCACCAGACCCGGAACAAATGTCTGTAGATCATGCAAACATTTGTTCCGCGGCGGGAATCGAACCCGCTACCTCCTGCGTCTCAGTCGGTTATATGCCCACTGCACCACGGAGGTCGTCAAATAGAAAAAGGATAAATAGATAGATTAACTCTATAATGAATTACAAAACAAAATAAAAACATACAAATAGGACTTATCGCTTAATGAAATTACTTCCAGACAATTTACAAGGAAGAGTTAACCCTAGTTAACGGTAGAGAAAACAAAAATATAATTTGATAAAAATTACACCGAAGCATTTCTACTGTTTGAGTTAGAGATAAAGCCGTGCTAAACATTGCTTTTTGAAATAATTCAAGTAAGTATATATAATGTTTTCGGTGTAGTGTTGAGGTGTCTCTAACGTTTTAGTTCGGTGATTAAAATAAATCCGGTCGTTATTACACCGTTATTTATTCAATGAAACTGAATCACAGTTGTAATGTGACAGTAACGACCGAATATGATGATACTTGCAGAGAAAAGATAATGCGTTTTCAAGAAGTAGATCTGATTAAGGTTTTATTCATTGATACAGTGAAAAGTATGAATTACTTCTATTTTTGTAGTTTTTTAGGATTCTGGACCAAAATGGTAAAAAAGGAACCCATAAGGTGCGACTTTGTCCGTCCGTTCGTCTGACCGTCTGTCGCAGCTTAGCAACTTCTTAAGCTATTGACTTGACATTTTAAATATATTATACTTTTAATATTTTAAATATGTTATACTAGGCCTCAAAAGATTTTTTTTTATTTAGTTCGCCAAAGTTGCCAAAAGGGTGCGGTCAAAATTTTACTAAGTCAAATGCGCTATCACATTCCAAAAAGATTTTGTTTTCTGTTGCATAGTTTTGGATTTATCATAAAAAAGAATTAAGAAAATACCAACAATTTTCATTATTTTTTATAAGAAAGTTAGTTTAACTGGATTGGTTCTTAGCTATGTGTGATATAGATCAGGGGGGTAATTTTGCGCTAATTTTGAACGATAATACCAAAGTGAAACCAAAACAAATTACGGCGTGATATCAGTCAAACCAACGTGTAACCCCAAACACGTTACGTTCCAACGTTAGACACGTTCAAAATTAGCACGATTACCCCCCCCCCCCTCCCCCCTCCCAGGTCAGCCAGTCTGAGTAGTTATTTTTTATCAGCACTTTTCCTGTTAGTGAAGGGATATCAGTTTTCTTTTTGAAGTGAAAACTTCTTTAGGTGCGTTGGGCATTTTTTGAGATGGGAAAAAACCATTGAACTTGCGACACTGTTACCGTTACCGACACCTCTGTATATTCATAATACTGTATATTCGTATCTCGTTATTGTTCAAGTTTTCACTTCTATCGGCACTCCCGGAGTATCTATTTTTTTAATAATATATTCACACATCTCAATGTTCCTCTGTATCAAAAAATATTATTTTATGAAGCAAGAATAAGTTTCTAGATGTGAAATCTAAAATTTATATAGGTACATAAATATAAATAACTTTTCTTGTAAAAAACTTTTCCCAGACTCGTTATTTTATTATTCACTTCTTGATAAAGATACTGTAGTGTTTATGTTAAATTTAGACCTTCAGCTGTCTGTAATTTTCCATGAATAAAGATTTTCCGCAGATACGTCATGTAAACACAGACTTCAGTATTTTTACTCGTACAAATGTTATTTATTCTAATCGATACCTTGGTCTTCCTGCCATTGATTTGGAGAACATCCCACGCATTAGTATTAAATTAAATCTGGATTAGATGGAAGAGAACAGGTTGATCGAAAGCTCTCGAATTAATTCAACAAGTCATCAGAAGGTCATCACGTAATTTCGTATTTTTAGGATTCTGTACCTTTACAGGATAAAAGAAACCCTTGTAGGATCACTTCGTTGTACGTCTGTCAAGACCCTTTTTTATCAGGAACGCGTGGAGATATCATGTTAAAATTAATATTAAATACGTAAGTCTACGGTCCCTTGGAGCTGTAAAAAACTCAAGCTTCTAAGTCAATGCAATCAAAAAAATACGGCTATTTATGCCGCATATTTTGCTCGCAAATTAATCAAAACCTATAGGGTACTTTCCGTTGACCTAGAATCGTGAAATTTGATACGAAGCAAGGGGTTACAACACAAGTCAAGATAAAAACGAGTGTGCTTTAGAACACACGACTGAAGTAAAACTTTAATGCTATGAAGAGACTCAACTTCCGTTCGCCCGATCACATTTTACGTAACGCTCACGTCACGCATTCACCAGCTAACTCCCCAAGTCAAGGGTGCATAAAGAAGTTTTACTTAAAAAAATCTAAAATCGTTAATTTGTAGATATATCGTAAAAAATCCATCCCGATAGAAAAGTTGGAGGTTATTTTTGTTTTGGTCTTGGTCAAGTCGGTCTAATTGGAAATATAGGTAATCAATAACAAATACATAATCAAATCATAAGCAAACACCTGCAAGTCAGTTCTAAACGGAAGTACTCGTCAAACGAACAAGTTACCCCAAACGGTTAGCGTTACGTCATGCTTAATTTGAATGCAAAACGCGTTCAACATCACATACAATCTGACAGCATATCACCATAGAATAACGGACAGTTACCACGGCTATAACCACTGACTAACTAATAGTTAAAGGTGACTATAACTACGGTTAAATTGCTTAGAAGAATTTATTAGAATATTTAAACTCATCGACATGTGTATCCTGCCCGTCCTAACCTACGGTGCGCAAACATGGTCATTAACCGAGCTGCAGAAGTCCAAGCTCAAGATTTGCCAAAGGCCAATGGAATGCAGCGTTCTAGGATTCCGGAGAGCCGATCAGGTGAGGAATACCACGCTTCGTTCATTGACTGGCATTGCCGATGTGTGAGCCAAAACCGCGAAACTCAAGTGGGATTGGGCCGGGCACGTGAGTCGAATGCTTCCGGAGAAATGGGCCAACATTGTAACAGATTGGGTACCGGAAGATGGACAGCGACGTCGGGGTCGGCCGCGAAAATGTTGGCGTGACGACATCAATGGATTCGAGAAGGAATGGTGAGAATCTGCCAAGGATCGTGATAGGTGGAAGAAGTTGAGGGAGGCCTTTGCTCAGCAGTGGGAAAATGTAGGCTAGTTAAAAATTTAAGCGGAACTGGAAATCATTTAAAATCCCCTTTTTTTTCTAAAATCAAATTGAGACAAATAAGACAAATGATAAATGGGCAATTAATCTAAAATGCAATAACCAAGCTTTTAGGACCCTAAATGTCCACTAGAAGTTAGAAAGAGGGTACCTTAGGGGTCCAATATAAATTTTGCCAAGATTTGATCATGATATCCATAAGAAAATCATCAAACTCTGCAAAGGCATCTTTGGCTGTCTATCTGTTTTCTCAAGTCATTTATATTTTTGTTAAAAAGTTTCTTGTTATATCATAAGACATTTGTACTTTTTTGCGCGCTTTCAAAGAGACCATAATTTTTTTGTTTTATATTCTACTATAAATAAGATGAATATGAGTCAATTCATAGGTCTATACTCTGATAAGTTGACAAGCCTCTCGAAATCAAAAACGGAGTAAAAATAACACTCTGTTTTTGTAGTATGTACTTATGTACTACGAAAGTCAAAGATGTCGGTCGTCAGTGAAAATGATCGATCATCACTACCACATCACCCCAATGGTCTAGATGATCCTATATTAGAACACCTTTCGTTTTAATCGAGAAGAAATTAATTCGAGGTAATTAAACGGCGAATAGGCGAATCCAATAGACAGTCCACTGTTACACATTATGTAAGAATCGATTAAATCCGATGTTCAAGAATTCTCACGAAAATTTTATGGCTGTTTTGATTGATAGACGTACGTAGGCGGCTTTCATTTCTCCCGTATTTAGGATTCCGTAGTCCACCTAGGAACCCTTATAACATGGCCTTTTAACTCGTAGACTATTAGCGTGTCTAGTTATATGTTTTGAATATGATTTGTTAATTAAAGTGTGGTCAATAATGTGTTTTCTATTCTATTCTAGGGCGGCTTATGCAACGATGCCTAAACGTATTTAGTGTATAAATATGTTTTAGAGAGTTGTCAAATCATACAATTACGTCAAATTTAAGCATGTTTGTTGCTAAATACGTTTACGATGGGTTCCTATATCCGTCGGTAACCGACTACGACACGTATCTCCTTGAAAAAGTGTCAAACAACTGGCAAATCGTAGGTTACCGACGGACGCCATTAGAGATCGTTGGGCAAGTCGGGCTTAGTGGTGCAGAGATATAGTTTAGTTACGCCTAGTAGTTAATGTAAAAGTAAGAATGAGCGATAAGACTGCCCATTGTACGTTTTGCTTTGTGTTTCTTTTATTTGTTTTTATTATTTTTATAGTGCACACCAATAAGTTTTCATCTATTCTTTCATTCATTCAAATCTACTGCGAAAATATCTCTGTTACGTACAATACTACTAACTACCTACAAAAGCCTTCACTTTGCGTGGTCCAACACGCGCTTGAATTATTTATTTACTACAAAATACTGAATGGACTGCGGGAATTTAACGAGACGGGTCTTCGGTGTCAAACAAGTCTGCCTGTCACAGTTATCTTGTAGTTAACGAGTCATAAACATTCATTTTCATTTAATTTTTGTAAAACTTACAATTAGCCATAAGTATGATAAGCCGAGGAGCGGGTATAGAAGGGTAGGACATCCTGCAGCGACATGGGTGGACGACATCGTAAAGGCCGTCAGTGGGTGAGAGTATTTTTTAAACTTTCGCGATCACTGTGCATAATTATTGATTAAAACGGGTATTTATCGCGTATGCACCTTTTTTATTTGTTATCCCAACGTTTCGGCTGTGTTGCAACAGTCGTGGTCACGAGTTGACTGGAGTACTTGGAGCTACCGTCGAGAAGTGTGGGTAGCTGCAGCAACTACCCTCACTTGGTTTTCAGAATTAGAAATGTCCTCGTTCATATTACGACACTAACCGTATCTACGCACTGAGACGACCGATCACGACGCGCACACCTAACAATCACCGGGTTCCAGGACGCTGAGAGTCTATAGCCATCTTCCCGATGGAAATTCAGAAATTTCTTGATTTCAATCGCTTTACGAACCATTCTCTTGTAATAATGATGTTCACTAGAGAGAACATTAGAACGTTCACTAGAGAGAACCTTAGGATCATGAAGTTCAGTCCAATGATTCGGTCCCGAGTCTATCAGATGCTCTGCTATCGCTGACTTGTTTACCTCGTTGTAAAACACTTTATTTCGACACATCCGAAACTACCATTTTTGTTATAAAAACAACCCCTAAAAACCTCTAAAAACTAACTTCTAAACGTGGGATTTGACATTGACAAGCGATCGTAATATGACAGTTTACCTGGCGATTTTTGACAGCTGCGATATGCACTTTGACATGTTCGGCTATGGTACGTTTGGTTTGCCCGATGTAAGAGCGGCCACAGCTACAATCTATCTTATAAACACCAGGCATCTGTAGAGGTATAACGTCCTTTGGAATCCGTAAATAAAAAAGGTGCATACGCGATAAATACCCGTTTTAATCAATAATTATGTGAGACTAGCACAGCATCGTGGTAGATGGCACAAACTTGGGGAGGCCGAAACCCAACAATGGGTGAAGTTAGGCTGTGGGTGATGATGACGATAAGGTAACTTATAGCTCGTAGAAGTATTGATTATGCGTGGATTGGCCTTTATCGTTCCAAATGCTACACATTTAAGGCTAAGTTCATATGAACGCGCGGTACCACGTGGAACTACTAACCGCGCAGTATAAGATCAAACTAAACAGTGTGTCAAACGAGTAGCGCGCGGTAATGTAGACGATAAAAACTATGGCTAAGTTCACGTGACCGCGCGGCACCGCGCGTTGCCACGCGGTGGGAGCGTTCACATGACAGTATTGTACACGAGCCAGTCTGGCATCAATATTGATTGAGAATGGACGTGGAGGAGGCAATTCAAATAAATAAATATAAATATTGCTGGCCAATTCACACAGCGCTATCTAGCCCCAAACTAAGCAGAGCTTGTACTATGGGAACCAAAATAACTGATAGAATACTTATGTATATACATTTTTTTTTGTAAATACTTACTTATAATATATAGAGAAACAACCAGACCCGGAACAAATATCTGTAAGTCATACAAACATTGTGTTCCGCGGTGGGAATCGAACCCGCTACCTCCTGCGTCTCAGCCGGCTATTCGCCCACTGCACCACGGAGGTCGTCAAAGGGGCATGCCCACTCTCCCTTGTAAAAAATGCTGTCACTGCACACACTTGAAACTAATTGCTAATGATTCTAGGCTTAGTTAGTAATAAAAGAGCTAAGAAGTTAGTTATAAAAAAGTTTACTATAAAGAGAAAAATCAGTTTTTATTTTTCACAAACAACCAGTTTTACATCACTGTATTCAACTACAACTTAAATAGTTTATTATTGTAATTATAACGATTCCTAGATAAATTATGATATTGATAATTACTATCAATTTAATCGTTTAAGCTTTAAGTCAGCAAACAAACAAAAATACGCGAGAAAACAAACGAAACGGCCACAGACACGTCTAACTTTTTATTAGCTGCAGTAAAATGACGTTTCTAAATGTCATTCCGTAAAATAATGTTGACAGCCTAATCTCAATAGGGATGTGATTCAGTTCACAAAAGTTTACAGAATATCTAATCGTTCCATAGCTGACTCATAATGATCATACTAAATTCTATTTAATATTAATGTAAATAAAAGGCTGTATAAACGTTGATCCTTTTAGACATATACAAGGTAACACTCAAGAAAACGCTCTCTCAAGCTGGTAGTACTGGTTTTTGGTTACGGTGCTACGATGACGCTTGACCGCCATTTTGTTTCGGTTGTCATTCGCTCATTCGGCTTCATACTTCTGTTTTGAGTGCATGAATAACTTTGATTTGCCCACTGCGCGTTGTTTTTGTTATCATTATTGTTAAACTTATGTTACGTTGTGTTTGTTTTTCATTACCTGTTTTCGTTACTCGTGTTAGTTTTTTTTGTTTGATACATTGAAGACATGGATGCTCTGCCGAGCACATCGCAAGATGGAGACACATTTTTATCTCCTAAGAAAAAAAGGCCACGTGTAGCTCTAAGTGCAACTGAAAAACTTTGGGTCCAAAACGTTTACAAATATGTGTTTGAAGTGAAATCTCTAGAATCAAACATTGAAGTTCCAAAAACAAGTGAATGCGTTAACAAGGTGGCTGAAGTCTTGGGAATATCCGTCCGCACAGTTTATTCCGTTTTAAAGGAGCACAAGGAGAACGACAGCGAATCACCAAAACCTCCCGAAAAAACGGGCCCAAAACTTACATTTAAAGATAAACTTGATGATTTCACATTCACTGCTCTTAGACGAATTGTACATCAGTTCTTTCATAGAAATGAAATACCCACCATCGCAAAAGTTAGTTTACACATGTCGTCACTCATCTTTTTATTATACGTTATGTATGTTTTCTCCCATCCCAATCTATCTATGTATGATGATGATGATGTATGTAATCTTAACCAATTAGGTAATAACTTTAATCATTTTTAGGTGCTGCAAGTTGTAAATGATGACCCATGATTGCCCAACTTCTCGAAAGAGACATTGAGAAAAATTATGAAGCATCTTAATTTCGAATTCGCTACTCGATCACGCAAGAGTGTGCTTATTGATAGACAAGATATCATATCATGGCGCCAGCGCTACCTGCGTTTAATTAAACAATATCGTAGGGAGGGAAAATACATATATTAAGACGAGACCTGGGTCAACGCTGGTACGTGTCAACTCTTAGTTTCTTCTATTTGTTCCCTTTTTGTTTTGATGTCGAAACTTATGATTCTTTTTTGTTCGACAGCGACAGTGATTTCGAAAAAGATTAATTAAATAACATTATTATGACGTTTTTGTTTCATTTTGAATGTACCTCCCTATACTTCCACTAAAAAAGATCAATCCTTTAGTATAGTAATAATAATAGGTAAAAAAATACATTACAACTTAATATTAAATCTCAAAAAAAAAAACAAACTGATTATTCATATATGATTCACTCATTTAGCTACATCCCTATTTATTTTTCTTCAAAAACCGGCAACCCACAAAACGTCATTTTACTGCAGCTAATAAAAAGTTAAGACAGTCAGGATTGGCATATCGACCATCGACTATTATCCGAAATATCGATTTATCGGCGCAAAATAATCGGTCAAATCGAGCAATCGATTATATTTAATCTCAAGGCGCGCGCGCACAGAAGTGCCATTTTTGACATCGCGCTCCTGTACAATTAACAGACGAGGGCAATTATTCCAGTAAATCAAAATTCAATATTTTAATGCAAAGAAATAATAATCATCTGATTCTGTTGAGTAAATGTTGAATCGAAGTAAAATTGAGTTTATTTCGATTCAACACGAGCGCCACAGATAAATACATAAATATACCTACCTATTTACTTCTGAAAATCAGATATTTAGTGTGTCAGGGGTAGTAATAAGGTAATAAAATGTACGAAAAATATAAGTACCAATTGTACCCAAGCGAAAAAAAATGTACTTATTTGTCTTTGGAGATGTTTAATAGAATTCATTATGTATTTCTGTGTTGATTTTGTAAACTTGGATTGAATAGGTAGTCGATATCGATCGATATCGACTATAGTTTGAGTTAGTTCTTAATTCGATGATTTGGGAGGAATAACGAGTGATAGGTGCCTAACTAAAAAATATCTCATGTCTGTGTCATTAACTCGTCTCTGCATGGCCTTATGCAAAAATCGTGCGAAGCTTTAACCTCTCATCTGTTGATCGAATTAAAATCGAGATAATGCTACAGATAAGCAGAGTTATTTTTTTTCCGCTTTTTTTCTCTCCACTGGTTAATCCTAAAGCCATCTAGAAGGTGGCGCTGAGATCAACGGCCCGCCGATTATGATCAAGGTTAGCTGAGAGCGAGAGGATTTAGATCAATTGCGGTGCGTCAACAGCTGAGCGCAAATTCAGCGCGCACTGCGATTGGCTGAGATTATCTCGCTCGGGCGCTCGCTACCAGCGCGAGTCAAGCATAATACCACCCCCGGGTTAATTAAAGAGAAAAAAAAACGATTTACAAAACGCTCATTGGGAAACAAATATCGTTTTGGTTTCGTACTTCTGAAATCGGTGACCGATTTTTCGTGTCAGTGAAAATACAGTCAAATAAATCGATTGTTTTATTTATGGTCTTTTATCAACAATCGATGATTGTCTCAGAACAACTCTGGCTCAACACTAATGTTTGCAACTGGAGGCAATTTGCTACCATTTCATTTCCTGTCGTTTTCATATTCATTATTATTTTAAAATATTGTTGGATACTTTTCGTGTTAATCGATTGATACGTAGATTAACGAAAAAATGTAACATATTTTTTGGATGAACGCAATTTTTTGTGCAGTTGACAGCATTATATGGGCATGCCCCTTTGCATATGTTGTTTCTGTACGTAACCGTACTGTACGTAAGTAGGAGTCTACTGTCAGAAAACTGAGACGTCACAGAAGACAAAGACGATACTGGGTGTATCCTATTTTAAGTGAAAGACTTTCTTCAAGCCTGTTTGTCACTTTTTATCCCGACCTGAGACTACACGATGAATTTTTTTTTAACTATATCAGGATGTCGGTTGCATTATTGTTGATCGAAGGTATGCATTTTTTATATGATTGCGTTGAAAACTATTTAAAACCCAGTGATGATGCTACGAAAACTGACATCGTTTCGTCTACTAGCATAGCTCACACACAACACAGCACTTGTTGTACATATTGCGAGATGAAATTACAGCTTCAGGAATTGAGAAGATAAGTTACGGAATTAAAATCAAACTTCACAACTTTGAAACTGCAATGGCGGTTAGCAAAAGCTTGTTTGTTTGATTATTTTTACATGTATTACAGCAATTTTGCTGTCTTGTCAAATCAAACATGGCACCGGATCGGACAGGAATAAAGGGAAAGAAGTATAAAAGAAAGGGGAAGGAACTGTCATTTATGATAAATGAACCATAGATTATATCTAGGCTAGGATTTTTATTCACAGTACACCGACCGTGTGTCCATCACAAACCGCGCGGATCAACTTAACGAGTCGATACAGGTTTGTAGAACTTGTACCGCGTGGTAACGCGCGGTACAAGATCTTGGCACAGCGTGGCGCACTCCGTCCCGTGCGCAAGATCTTGTACCGCGCGGTTAGTAGTTCCGCGCGGTACCGCGTGTTCATATGAACCTTATGCTAAAACAGAATCTTTTGGTTAATGCACTCGGTAATAGAACTTGTCTATCTGTGTTTCGTTGCCCCTTACCTTTGTATTTTATATTGAGGTCTGTTATTAACACACTAATATTATAAATGTGAAAGTTTTGATGTTTGTTTGTTTATTTGTTTGTTTGTTTGTTACTCAATCACGTCGTAATGGCTGCACCGATGAAATTTAGTGTGTTGATAGATTATGACCTAGATTCAAACATAGGCTACTTTTGGTTGACAAACAACACGTGCGAAGCCGCTAGCGGAAGCTAGTAATGTAAATTTAGTAGTATTATCTGTGATAAACCTGTGTGTGTCCAATAGATTATTTTTATGAATTTCATCATATCAGCCAAAAGACGTCCACTCCTGAACATAGGCCCCCATAGATTTCCAGAGCAACAGATCTTGTGCGACCTGCACCCACCGGCTCACAGCAACCTATATCTACTCTCTTTCCAACTAGTAGGGGCCGTATTACGCTGCGCTTTCCAGTGCATGGTCTCCACTCGAGAACCTTACTGCCCTTACGGTCGTCAGTTCTTCGAACTATGTACGCTGACCACTGCTTCAGCTTGCTAATCCTTAGCGCTATGTCAAGGTTCGTCTACGAATCTCCTAATTTCTTTTTCAATCTCGTAGAAAAACACCAAGCCTATGTTACCTACAAGTCTATAGTACTTATGTTTTACAACAAATGATTTTATGAGTTATGAAGCATAGCCCTCTCAATAGCACGCTGAGCAACCTTGAGTCTTCTTATGAGGTCCATAGTAAAAGACCACGTTTCTGTATCATACGTCATCACTGATCAAAGACACACACTGATCAAAGACTTTCGTCATTAGACACTGACGAGAAAACGTCACGATCCACCTATAGGTACTTTTGAATTTCTGACGCATTGTTTCGATTTGTAGATTTGGCCCACGAAATCGAGTTTATGTGGGAGCATTGAGTTCTAGGTCACGATTATAGTGGGTTTATGTTTCGAAATGCAATCAACCGGAACCGAAACAATTATTTGTTACGGAACACTAATATTGGGGTTTGGCGAGTCTCTTCCTTCCTTCTCTTAGGATAATAACAAAGCGACGCAACGAGATCACACAATGCCACTAAACACGCTGGAGGTCAAATTGTCCTACCTTACCGGCCGTTAATTCTTCGAGCTATATGCCTTGTCCACTACCACTTCAGTTTTCACTTCGGTCGCTCTGGAAATCTAAGGTGGAGACCTTAGCAGAGGACGTCTTATGGCTGATATGCTAATGATGATGAGTCATTAATACGAGAAGAATAATCGCGCTTTTCATCGCGTTTCGCACACTTAGGACTCAATCGAAGACGAAGTAATATACAATATTATTGCAATTTGTACTTGTAGTCCCGTGCGAAACGAAATAATACCGCTTGTACCGTAAGCAATGTACATTGAAGCGCAAGAATTGAGTCCGTTTAACGAAAGTCCCTTGGCTTACTAGTGGCTATGCTGTATGGAAGATTGCTTGTGGTATCATGGACAGGATTCCGTACCAGCCAGTCCATACTCCAAGAACCAGGCAACAAGAAGCGTCTTTCTTCTACTGTGCAATCTCGCATCCTCATGTTCTTCGGGCACGTGTCGCGACGTGGAGAGGTGCCCATTGAACGCCTTGTGGTGCAGGGGAAGGTTGAGGGTACGCGACCACACGGTAGATCGCCAATGAGATGGATGCACCAAATCAAAGCAGCACTTGACGGTCCCCTACACGAGTGCACCAGAAAAGCGGCAATATGAGAGGAGTGGTGAAGAATTGTCAAGTGCGCCACTACCCCCGAAGTAACGACCACTCTGCCAAGAGTGTAACGACTGAGAAGATCCTGTAAGGAACGAAAACATTCATTTTCGACGACTTCCATGGCGCAGTGGGCAAATAGCCGTCCGAGACGCTGGAGGTTGCGGACTCGATTCCCACCTCGGAACAAATGCTTGCATTATCTATGGATATGTGTTCCGGGTCTGGTTGTTGATCTATATATTAAAAGTATGTTTTTACAAAAAAATGTATATAAATATTCTATCTGGTTCCCAAAGTACAAGCTTTGCTGAGTTTGAGGCTAGATGGCGCTGGGTGAAATGTCAGTCATTATTAACTATTTTCAAGCTTATTTTAATCTGTTAACCATTAGTTCCTCAAACAGCCGCGAGACTTTAAAATCTGAGTTAGGTACGCATAAATGTCAAGCTCATTTCATAATATGTCCAAAAGAGGCTTTTTTTCTTTTTTTTTATGAAAATGGTGGAGACAAAATATTATCCATGTTATATTTTATCGTAATATAAGAGCGTTAAAAAATAACCAGATGAGATCAGCGACCGGCAATAGTCAAATGATGTCCTTTTCTTTAAAGTCATTCCATATTTAGCTTTTTACGCTTGCGCTCTTGTGCTCGATTGTCTGTGAAAACGCTAATTAAAATAAAGAAATGACATCAACGACTGAATAGTTACGTGATATCCTTTTCTATATTCCACACAAGTCGTTCCCTTTTTAGCGCTTTACGCTTGCGCTCAGTACGGAACTACTTGTCTAAATACGGAACCTATCTCTTTCGAACTAAATGCTAATCACCGTGAAACATCATAATACGGGGTCTGATCTAGAAACGCCAATCACTTGTTGAGAAGGCGTTACATCTACCTGTTAATGTTGCCTTATTTTTCAAACGTATTGAATTTAGGTAGGTACTTCTTTAATTTATTTGAGTGACATCGAATTAGAATCTAATTTTCTATGTCACAACTGGCCTCATAGTAGTGTCACAAGAAAAGCTAATTTACCCGTGGCACTATCGATAGTGTCACGGGAAAGAAAAATTTACTATGGTAGAGATCGCTATTTAGCGATAAGACCGCCAATTGTATCCATAGATTTACTTGGTTGTTTTTTATATGTATATGTTTCGTGGTGTGCAATAAAGAATTATCTAATCTAATCTATAGCACTACTGGTTGAGCCAAGGAATTATTGCTCTAACTACGATCTGTAATCAAAGCTTGTTATAAATTTGACGCCCATGTCTGTGTGTCTGTCTGTGGAATCGCGGTTTTTATTTAATAGAAAGCTAATTTAACTGGGGTGGTTCTTAGCTATGTCAGTTTTTAACCACAAACGTAAAAAGAGAGGGAAGGGTTTTTTTAAATGTTTAATTCATCCTTATTAATAAACAAGCGTCCAGTGTTGTCCATAGATGGCGTTGATATAATTCTTATTTAAACATCATTTTGTATATATGTATTAATCACTGGCTTCCACCCGCGGCTTCTCTCGCGTGGATAATTAGGCCAATCCAGGTCATAACAACGTGATTGAGTAACAAACAAACATCCAAACTTTCGCATTTAGAATATCAGTATGAATCTCCGCTAGCACTTGTAAGGTCACACCCTAACTTTTTGACCACTAGTGTAGTGATAAAGATATTCGCAATAGTGGCCAACCCTAGTGTCTACGGTCAATAATAATTTACAATGCGCCACAGCAATAGCCGGCAACTGTACTCCGATAGAAACCTTAGTAATAACTAGTATCTCAGAAAAATGGACCAGATTTAAAAACAAACAACAGACCATTCCAAAAAAACACCATTAGTTCCAGCTACAAAGGGTTAAGACGACTAAAGATAAACAAACTGATCATTAGTGATTCTTAAAACTGGGACGGATGTTGAGGGATCGTTTACCTATTTATCTTCGGTTCAATATCTGGCGGCAACGAGCCAAGAAATCGAATGTGACGTAGATTCTATGAGTTCTGCGTAATTCCTAATGTAAAAGAATGGAAATACAACTCAAATTGCTAAAACTGTATATACAACCGTTTTGTTATGTACGACATTAAATGAAAACACGGGTACGGTGTGTGTTTTTCTATATATTGTAAGTATAACAAAAAAAAGGAAATAGGTATTGTATCAGTTATCTGGTTCCTTTATATTCAAGCTTCCGGTATTAAACTCACCTCTACGTCGTACATAAAAAAACAGGTTGTATATAATGCTGGACAATTCACACAGCGCTATCTAGCCCCAAACGAAGTCAAGCTTGTATTATGGGAACCAGATAACTAACACAATGCCTAAATACTTTTTGTTGTAAATAATACAATATGACGAATCATACAAAACATTTGTTAAGCGACGGCAATCGAATCCGTAACCTCCTGCGTCTCAGCCGGCTGGTCGCCCACGGTGCCACGGAGGTCGTCAACTGAAATAGCTATCTGAGCAATAAGACCGCACATTGTGCATTTAGTGTCTGTTCTATTGTTTGATATCTCATTCCTTGTTAAAATGATTTGCAATTGAAAACCATTATAATTTCAATTCTATTCATAATTGAAATAGCTGGTTATGTCGACATGGGTTATTTACTTTTGCACGCAATATTTCAGTCTAACCCGATCTTGGCAAAATATATTATTTATTTTATATATTATTATTTTCGTGATATATCGACCAGTATAAAAACTAATCCAAATTCAAGGTGGATCTTGTAAGTAGCTTTTAACCAAAGTCAAGGTTAGCTATTAAAAAATTAGACATCCTTGAGATCAGACTAAATCTGAAGGTTTATATTCCTTGCCCTGGAGAAATATGAGTCAGAACGTTTTTATTTGATATCTTCCTCGTTAGACTGCCAAGCGTTGCGAAAGTATGATTTCACAGATTTAATGGCTACATTTTATGTGAGTGTTTCGAGTAGGCCGTCTGGCGGATGATGGTCTTGGTTAGGCTGGAAACATACTCAACCTAAACAGCAACATTTTTTTTTTTGCATTTTTATACCAAGGTAGGCACTATCTCAAAAATTTAGACCGAACCTGCAAGCTTCCCCTAATGCATGTTTATGATATGAAGACTGCATGTCATTTTCTGATCAAACAGAGCTTCCCTACAGAGAACAACTAATCCATTTTAACACAATTACATAATCCTTCGTACCGCACAAGATCGATCGTTCTGGCAATCTATGGGGGAGGCGTTTAGCATCAGACGCCCTATGACTGATATGTTGATGATGATAAATCCTTTGAACAAAACTCGTTACAAACTTTTTCGTAATGATACACCGTCAGATCATCAAGCATAAAGTCGCGTATTTCAGAAACAGACAGAAAAGACCTTGGGTATCGGTATTTCATCTGACGCTTGAGCTGTCAGTCTTTCCCGGCCTTAAGCGCACACGCCGGAAACCGCAGGTTCACAGAAGCTTAGCGTAAACATTACTGTTCCGAACGAAAGCCCAGCTCTTTAGTAGTTTTGCGAAATGCAGACCGCGAGGCGCATTCCGCACCGCTACGATGAAATATTGGCAGGTTTTTGACCGCCGTGTGCGTAAGAATTTCCTTTGTCCCGTTATCCCAATACTGCATTGAAAACGTATGACTGACGAAGGGATATGTAGGTCAGGGAGTCGGTTATGCGAGTAGAATGCGTGAATTGTTGTGTTCCGGTTTAAAGGGATCCTGATTAAAAATTGCTGCTTTCCTGTAATGTCACAGCTGTTTACGTCATAAGGCCATCGTCCAGTTCTGTGAGCACTCTCAATTTTTTTTATTACGTGTCACTGAGTCTCCTGACACACTTCAAGAATAAATTTCGCGATCGCCTTGGCGCCACGACAGATTTAAACGCTGATCAAAGCGTTGCACTACTGACAGTGAATGATGTGATTTAACGTGTATGTACCGAGCTCAATGATAGAAACATCTTTGACTGCGCCGACGACAGATGGGTCTAACTATGCCAGAATGAATCCCCAAAAACTGGAAGTAGATTTAACGGTATCGTGATTATTCCCATGCGCTCTGAGATGCAGTATACCACAAAAGGTATATATAAAAGGTACAAGGTTACAAAAGGCTTAAATTTAGTATTTCCATTAAGAGTTGCTAAAAATAATATACTTTAACTGAATTTCATGAATTGAAATTTAAGGATCTTAATATAACTATCAGTTTTTTTTAATAATTGACTAGAAATTCTGAGTAGGCAATGATGGAGCCGGTGAAGAAAACTATTTATTTGCTATTTCATATGTTTGTGTGAATATTCTTGGAGCACTCTGTACAAGACCCCTTGCGACACCTTGCGACACATGACACAAGTGACGTTCTGTTTGTTCCGGTCACTAAAATGTTTGGGTTGACTAAAACCAAGATGTTAATCAGACTATGAGTTTTATCTTTATTGACCCATGCGACCCTACAAGTGGCTACAACAATATCAACATCTTAAGAATAGTGTTACGCCGAGGCTGTTGAACAATGAGTAATAATCGAACCTTCTCGAACGCTTTTGTCTTGCTGTGTTATTGTTGCTATTGTTTGTGGTTTCGCAGAATGGGGAGTGGCCATTGTGTCGAGGGACCGACCCTTTCCTGGAAGGATCGACATCGTTCTCGAACAATCGAAATGTGTGCGATATAAATAGGCCGGAGAGATGGCCGGACAGTCAGTCTCGAGTCTCAGTCAGTCGCAGTGAGTTAGTCTCAGCGAGGCCCTGGAGGACTGACGTGGGAAGGGTCTCGCGTGAACAGTAGTTGCTCCCGAGTCAGTCTGGATTCAGCTATACGTGTGAACATTTCGGTGACTTTAAGTGGTGCAACTGTGGTGTGAATTAGTGTGTTGTGATACGTGTGACCAAGTTCGTGTATACACCGTCTAGTGTTGAATAAAGTGTTATTTTGGTTAGATCGATTCCCATTATTTTATCCCGAACCCTCAGCTCGTAACAATAGATTATCCTCCTTAATCCTAGTATTCATAAAACCAATAAGACCAAGAATCACTAGGCTTATAGGATTATTGTGTAGATAATGAAAATGAATTCAGTAGTCATCATGAATCCTCTGAGCCTTTGGACTTTTTAGACTCATAAATATCTAAACAGGAAACTGGTACATACTACAAACTAGAAAATAATGATCATAACAGAAGATATTCTCATAAGTAAAGGTACTCTAGAAAGTAAATCGCTTTCCCCGGAACCAGACAAGAAGACATAGACAAAGGGTATGTCGTGCGTCGACGCAGCCGACAAAGGTACAAGCTGCTATTTGTCAGTACCTAAACAATCACAGGCTGTGTCACGCATACTGATTACTGATGTGACGAAGAAAGCTCTTTAGAACACGAGTATAACACTACAGCCTAGTAAGTGCGAAGTACATCGACGTATAAAGACTGCCGAAATGTTTGGAGACAAAACTGTAGTAAAATGTTGTTGACGGTATTTCACCTAGTTTGCCTAGATTTTTAGTGTTAAACTAGACATAGTGTTCAACGCTGTTGACTAATCTACACAGTGAAAAGATCAAAAGACTTTCCTTCGAACTCCCAAATCAATATACCGCATACTGTCATGTTCTCTCTGATTATTTTTCTCGTAAAACATATTAGTGAAAGTGAGATATTTATGATCAGAGCAGTTAAAAATCTAACGTAGCATGCGTTTGGAGTCATTTAAGGGAGAGTTTCTGATAAGTGCTGCCCATAAACTTGATGAAGAGCTAATAAATAAAATACTTTTAAAGTACTTATGTTTTGGTTGAACTTTCCTTATGGACGAGTTGGTTTAATGAATGGATAGTAATTATTCATTGCAATGAACTAGTCAAATTAAATAGAAATTCTATTCCCGATTCGTTTCGAGAAAGTTAATTTTTTTGGATAATTAAATACGTCAATAAATTAAGAATCGAGTGATTTAAAGCCTCTCAAAGATCTCATTTAATTGGTGTACTTTATTAAATTGTTACCTATTTAAATATTTGGTCGAGCGAAGCGAGATCTCCAAATCAACTTGGGTAAATCGGCGTTGTATGTATGTATGTTTATTTGTCCGAGGATAACTTTTGAAGCGTTTATCCGATCATACTGAAACTTGGTATATAGGTAGGTAGTGATAGCACAATTTTGGTGTGACTAAATGAGCTAAAAATGTTTGGGGTTTTTGAGATATGGTATTCAAGAGGGGTAAAAAAAACAAAATGGGACTATCTGCTTAAGTAGCACGTTTAATCAAAGGTCTTTGTGAGTTCATTTTGACCCGGTTTATATTTTTAGTTCAAACCTTGTATTTTTAAGTTATTACCCATGATAAAAACTGAACTTTAACAAAATTCACAGGTTACACCAGAAGCCAGAGTGCTATAATTTGGTATGCGTGTAACTTAAGTGACACAAATATGGGCAAAAGTCTGAAATCCAGAATAACTGCAATTTGTACCCCAAAAAAGTTGTCCAATTAACATGAACTCCCGTTACCAGTAATTTGAATGAAACTGTAGGTCAAGTAGGTTGGTTATGCATTTTGTGACACTATTTCGATAGCCAAAGATTACAAATAATATTTTTTGTTTTTATGGGAGACTAGCAAGATCTCAGTTCGGGGCGAACCACTAGTTATATTCATTTAACAATTCTTAAATAATCTAAAACAACAATGTAAGTAAAAAGGATTTGTACCAGAAATTCCGTCACAGAAAAATAGAATATGATTCTAGAATTCTGGTTTTCCCTCAGGTATGGAGCACTAACCTCTATTTCTGACACTTGTTGCACAATCAGGAATTTGCTTAACTTCCTTTGGTTTCCCACATAATATATGGAAGCGCTTCGTCCATGAGTCACCATCAAGTGGAGGTCAAGAGCACGCCTCGCCGGCAGACTACCTGATGAGTTTAGGGTATGCCGCAAATCAACAAACGGTATACCAATGCGCTTGCGAATTAAAATGTAATATGCTAATTGCTAGAACGTTGAAATTGGACATGGGACCTTGATCCTATCGTTTGCCTTTCCACGCACACGTGTGGGAACTTAGTATAAAACAGCTGAAATACCATCAACATATTAGCCATAGAACGCCCACTGCAGAATATATCTGGGAGCCCATAAGAGTGATTGATCATGAGTGGCCCGTTACCAACGGCACTCAGCAACAGCAAGTGGATTCTACTTCACATAGCACAAAGACTCACCCTATATTATCGATCCTGTGTTTTCTCCCCAATTATGACTGAAAACATCAACGCTCACGCCTGAAACTAATGACTCCAATTCACGGTCATAGCGTTAAATTCGGACAACCTTGCTAACGGAACAACATGTTTGCAATCTCAATTTCAATTTAATAAAATTAATAGAAATTCATAAGGTTAATGTCGGCTGGTCACACCTCCTTAAATAAAAATGCATGGCCAATATGATCACATTTTTATGCTTTTATTTACGTTTCGTTAGACCATGACGTATCGATTCGAAAATCGCTTCAAAGATCTGTATCTTTCAAGGCATTTCCGTCAATTTCCTTTTACTCTGTTGAGTTCAATATACGAGTACTATGACTATGAAATATGACTAGGAGTACCAAAACTGGTAGCTTGCGCACTTAGTCTTGTCATTTCTATTCTCTTTTCTCACGTTAGACAAGTGGTCGGCATCATTGGTCCGTGGCTCGTTAACGCCCACGCTTCCACTTTCATTTCGGACCCGCGATCACACGTGACCGACGGACAGACGTTATTCTTTACATATTATTGTAAGCTCTCGGAATCGAGTACCATCGACATTCGCTCAAGGAACGCTCAAGAAGTGAATACCTTACCACAACATAAGATTTGCATTGCTGTCATTCCCATACGTCTGAATGGTACACAATTACTGTGAATGGAATATCTGTTGTGAACACAAGGGTTCAAAGCCATCACTCGTAATCATACGTAATCTTGAGGAAATCGTACATCAATAAATCCTTCAATCATCTGTAGTCTATCATTAGATTAAAGAGTTTATTATAGCCATTTAGCAAGGTCGAATCCTATTCAGTAATCTACATAGGTAATTACATAGTGCTTAGATTAAAAACCTAAGATTAATGATAAGTGCTAAAAATTAATGACAGTTTATTCGTTATTCATAAGTTTCTCAAGAGATTACCATGTTTAGAAAGAGGAGAAACGATGTCGTCATAATGTAATGTTACAAATAAACATAACAAAGTGTTATGACAGTTGAATACACTTTATCTACGCGAGAACATCTGTTCTATACGCTACTTGTAGAATAAATGTCGTTGCAGATTATTTTAATGTTAGGTGTACATTGCGACATTGTAGGTAACAGGGCGATTGTATCAGTGTGTTACGGTGCTAAGGAAAGTGAGATTTGTATTGGAAGATCTATGAAAAAGTGCCTTTGGCTGGGTGTTCTTAGCTCGTTAAAGTTTGAATAGTTTTTTTACGGCGCGGGCGCTGGCTACTAACCTGTTTGCGCGGGAGGGCCACACACCGTCATGCTTTTCTATACTCGCTAGAGGTGTAAGATTGATGGAAACAAAGGGTTTAGCCTGATGGAACCCACAACGAAACAAATGGTTTTTAGGCTACGAGGTCAAATCATTACAAAGAACATCTGAGTAGATGTGATTCTCTTTGAAACTCGAATGAATTATAATTTTGAAACATTTTTAATTTACAATACAAATTACAAATTTACATTTAAAGAAACTACGTAGACATTATAAAAATCTTTGTTATATTTTTGCGATACCGATATCAGTTTTAAACAAATATGTAATAACAAAAAAAAAAGGGTCTCAAACAAGGACAAATTCCACGCAGCACCTAACAATTCTTTACCTGCCTTTAGGGCGTAGTTGGCCAATTAACATACTTTAGTAGATCTATAGATCGGTGTTAAGCCTGTCAACTTCAAGATAAGAACAGGTAATGTTTTGGGCCAAATGTAGGGCGTATAGATATACTGATAACAAGCCTTCTGATAATGTCAAAACTTCAGGTTCAGTTTACCGACAAATTGCTTTGAGATATAACAGTCCCTGCTGATATAGGCAATGCCAGTATACCTATTAATATGTTTAAATCAAATTACGAAGCTTCTACACACAGGGTCTTCTACGATTATATTATGGCCTACGCTGCGATATTTCGAATAATAAACACAGGACTCTTTGATGATCGTCTACTTGTTATGGCAGTTCGATCATTATGTAAAGGTTACTGCAGGGTACTACAGGTTTTCTGCTTTCGATATTGAACACTAAAAACAACAGAGAAACTCAGGTCCCAATAAAAACAGGCAATAAAAATGTTCAAGAATTCTGAAAACATTGTGGATCCAAGTAAGGTCATGGTTGGTTACTTTACATAATCTCACAATCAGATGTAAGTGCAAAAGAACGAGGTTGTAAAGTGTTCGATAAATATTTTGACTTCATTCGCGCAAACTCTTGCTGTTCAGAATAAATAAACATGTCGAGTCCCTGGTAGAATGTCTTTATTTTTTTCAGAAATTAAAACTGGTGGAATATCTTTATTTTAAGATGAGCGCTGTTTAATTTCTTTCAAAAGAATACGGTCAAAATGGATCACTCAATTTTCAAGCGACATCATTACGTCAGAGGTATCTCTACAGAGGTAAATCTGATCTACTTAGCTTTAGATTTTTAGCCTTAGGAAGCTGTGTGTAGATTTATAATTTGACCGTGCCAAATCAAATGATCGTTGCAAAGTCAGTTCGAGGCTGCATCTTCTTTGTTCGGTATAAGTAGGTATTATACATGTTTCATGAGGAAACGAACGATCTTACATTAAGGAAATGATAAATTCACGTAAAACGGATACGTTTACGACATAAATGATATGCTTTGCCCTAATACTTATACCTGCTGAAATTATACTGAAAATACAGAGTGTGTTCTCAACCCGATGCTCAAACTTTATAAGACAGAGTTTTCATAACAGTTTTAAATATTTGAGTAAAGAGATTTATGAGATGGTATAAAAGATATTGCGAGGTGTTAGTTTAACGTGTAACTACAGGTTTTTTTCTTTTTTTTATTATTAATGTTTAGTCAGCATCTTCGTCTCGGATCATATTGTCTCTATTGTACAAAGTAGAGAAATAAAATTATCCTTTCTATAATCTGTTTCCCATAGTACAAGCCTTGCTTAGTTTGGAGCTAGATAGTGCAGTGTGAAATGTATTTATTACTAGCAGACTCACCCCAGATTCACACAGATTTTCTCAAAATAAATATGATTAAATAGGTATATTTCAACCCCCTTGAACTCCAATAACTCACAAAATCATGATTCGCTTTATCAGTCTGGTCACCGATGCGCATGGTGATCAAGAACCATCCAGTATAATACGACGAAAGAAAAAATAACATCCCATGTCTTATGGTGCTGTGATTGTGACCGGCTGATCATTACATCAAGATAAGATAGAAAATAAAGCAACGACGCGCAAACTGCCTGGGTGGTCACGGCGGACATCGGATATAAAACCATTATTACAAGACACATCGGATTTTATGTGAAGAACGTATTAATTTGTCACTCAAATTTCCGCTTTCAAAGGAAAATGAGTTTTATCAGGTTGGTTTACGATATAGAGTTACGGCATAATGTGACCTCTGTAAAAATATGGTGTGTATCGCTTGCATGCGTGCAGATTCACATGGAGTGAAACTTCAGCACGATAGAGCTATGATACTAACTGTGATGCACGTATAAAATGACCGTGGAAGAAGATGTATGATCATACAGGTCTTTGGAAACTGGACGCTGGCTACGCGCGGCCAAATGACTCCAAACTGTCTCAGCGAAAGTGTGTGAACGTCGGCGTTCTTTGCATAATTTCTTGTAATTCATCAGAGCATGGTGTAATCACCGTGGGTGGCAATATTTGCAAAGAAATTCTAGACATACATTGTGTAAAATGAATTGTGTATTCGTTCAGTAAGGAGTGAGTTCCTACGATACTTATACCTACTCCAAGACGTAAATGTAATTATATCAAGGCTGGTACATATTTACATACCATTGTCTTATTGTAATATGTGTGGCGTAATTTTTCATGATTGGTTGCAAATTAACTAAGTCTTGCAGAGAGCTGCAATTACACTGATAATTTAAATGCGAAAGTTTGGATGTTTGTTTATTTATTTGTTTGTTACTCAATCAGATTGTAACGGCTTTTCTCGATGATATTTGGTGTGTTGATAGATTATGACCTGGATTCAAACGTAGGCTACTTTATATTGTCAAACAACGCGTGCGAAGCCGTTGGCGGAAACTAGTCCAAAATATTCGACTTCATCTAAACACACGAAGTGAAATAAAGAAAAAATATCTAATACTATAATATATAAAACAATGTCGGGTTAGTTACACCATTTCGCACATGATAAGTAAGAGTGTTGTAAGTCAAAATATTGCAGTTTTGACTTATTTAGTGATTCGGAAACTAGATTTTTTAGCTACCAACTGGCAAAACAGTCATCCCTTTAAATCAATTATTCACTATATTATATATTATTATAGCATTAAAAAACTTTATTGCCCGCTCCCACCACTCATTCAGTCAACAATTAAAACCGTCGCTAGTTCCCTCATTGACCGGCCTTAGAATCAATAGCCAGGTTCATGAAGCTCGCTTCCAAGCGGTTTTATGAACTTGCCTCTAATCATCCGAACCCTTTGGTACACACCATTCCGGTCTACCCGTTGGATCCGCCCGCCAACAAAATCCTCCGTCGTCCGAGACACGTTCTCGGAGACCCGGATGACGAAATCACCTCCGCTAATGCGGAAGGTGAGTCATCTACATCAGACACAGCAAACACTTCACAGAAACACCGATCTCGCCGGCGAGGTCGACGAATCCCTTCAGTCGCCGCCTATACGAGGTACAAACATGTACCCGGGCGTTTCTCTCCTATCCCCATCCCGGCAACAGCCCAAGCCGAGGTTCGTACCTAAGTGGTGCCCTTGCACCTTGCCAAAAAAAAAACTTACTGGGCTGAGCGCCATCTGCGCTCGCCAAAAGTTCGGTTAAGCTGTCACGGCCTCAGAGGCCAACAACGAGTTTAGTCCATTCGAAAAAAAAAATCATTGACCGGCCAGAAATCAACGACAACGGACTTTATTTGTGTGTCAACTCGAGTTACAACATCCAATTAGGTAAAAAAACAAATTGTGTGCAGGCAAAACAGTACTATAGTCATAATTGCTATAGTCTTGATTCTCAACTTTTCGTAAAACGATTGTTTTTTTGAATCGAATTTTGAGTTAATATTGCTTGTCTACTATACAACTAATTTAATTAATTGAGTGGGCATGATAGTATTAACTCTGAATAGTCTTAAAAAAGTGCTTGTAGTTCCAAAACTGCTGACTTTACATTAATGAAATTTATGTTCCGCATAACCAGATAATGTAGCATTACAATGACATACTTTTCTAGTCTTACTTATTACAAGAAAAAGAGCTACAAATTTTCAAAACTTCAAAACGCTGTATCTCCGATCAGTGTTTTTTTGAGTTATGACGGTGTTACTTTATGGGGTGCGATTTGTAACTTAAGAACGGCTGGACCGATTTTGATGATCTTTGGTTTGTTGGATTTATCTCCGCCCCGAATAGCAGAATAACTATTGAATGGATTCACGCAAAAAAAAATTATAGAGAAAATTCATTTTCTCATGCATAGATGCAGCTAATGATGGCCGATTGACAATTCTACCGGTGACGTACGGTACGAAGTTAGGCGGGTTAGCTAGTATGATATAAATTTATGTTTTTACATATATTAGGTACATATACAACTTGGAGTAAGAACAAACAAATAGCCCACCTGACATTAAGTGGTAACCATCGCCTATAATAAAGCATTGTTTTGCAGGTCACGCACCTTAGGAACGTGGACTACCTACAATACACTGCCTTGCGTTCATCAACTTGAGGCGTACAGGCATATCAATTGTTTAATTTTAAATATACCCGACTAGCAACTAGCACTGCTTTCTGTACACATTGGGACGCTAATTGTTCATGAGGTCCACATTATGGTCGTCATGTTACGGTACCGCTACCCTGAAAACCCTCCAACGATTAATGAATGTTACTACAGAAATATTTTCACAGAGCAATTCCTTGAAATTATCGTTAGCAATCTTTGAATTATGAGTTTGTTTACGCAGGTGCTTGCTTTACTTGTAGGCCAGTTAGTAGGTAAATTATATCTTACCGATTAACATTATAACTATTTAAATTATTATGACTGTATAAACATAATTTTCCCTAACCATGCTAAGTAACCAGTTTTCCCATTTTTAGTGACGCGTCGTGTTACGTACACTATTTGCATGAGATTCTTAGTTCATTATTACTTCTGATAAGATCAACACAAAACACATGATTTGAATTTAACAAAATATGAATAAAACCAATTAAAAAACACGACGACATGTGCTTAGATTCCTAAAGTATTAATCCTTCTACATGGTACTCATAGCTCGTACTTATGTACATATACATATATTTTTTTTATACCACTAAGGTGGCAAACAAGCATACGGCCCACCTGATGGTAAGCGGTTACCATAGCCTATAGACGTTTGTAACACCAAAGGTATCGGCTCGCGCGTTGCCGACCCTTCAAAACTTTCAATACGCCCTTTTTGAAGAATTTTATATATTTAGTAAATGTATATATCTAGTAGTCTACCTAATCTCTTTCTTACTCAAATTGTACATCATTCTAGCGAAACAAATTATCTTGCCTCATCTAAAGAAAAGCACATTCCATTGCACAACTCGTGATCATGGGGCAGAACAATGTCTTCACGCGCTCACTATTTTCTTTTGCATAAATTGGCATAAAGATCTAGATTATGCAAGGAATAGTATCTCACTTGTGCTCATTGTTGGTTGCAAGTTTGTAAGTCTTGCAACCCGCACGCATGTTTGCAATACCACGATCTCACGACCTACCACCATAACTTTTACCATCGTCGGGGCATCGTCGTCACGGTTCGACCTGAGCTTTTTGCAACATAGTGCATCGAGAGCGAGTATGAGAAACTTTTGACGAAATAGAGCTCATAATACTTCCTATTGGTTAAATAACTTCAGTTATACTAAAAAATTATTAAAATCAGTAGCTGTCATAATTATTATCATTATCAGCCATAAAACGTCCACTGCTGTACATGTGTGTAGCCTGCGCCCACCAATCTTTATCAGGCCGTCTTTCCATCCAGTGGAGGGCGGCCCCACGCTCCGCTTTCCAGTGCGTGGCCTCCACTTGAGAACCTTTCTGCCCCGACGGCTATCAGCTCTTCGAACTATGTACATCGCCCACTGTCACTTTAGCATGCTAATGCTCTGGGTTATATCACTGATTTTGGTTTGTCGACGAATCTCCTCATTTCTGATTCGATCTCTTACAGAAATACCAAGCATAGCCTTCTCCATGCACGCTTAGTGAGGAGCCTTCTTATGAGGCTCATAGTGATCACGTTTCTGTGCCATATGTATACCACACACTGTTCAAAGACTTTCGTCTTCAGCCACAGGTATTTTGAACTAGAAGGCGCCACTTACTCGAACGCTTACCTAAATTGTCACGAACAATGAAGCCTGCAGTATTAATCTCAAGTGAACCATTTTTAATGCGGACTCAGAAGAAACTTGGACAGACTTACTTTGGAAGAACCACTTTGCCATTATGCTCTAAAGTAGCTTTCAGATTAGTGATATAGTCTAGTCTAGACGATAAAAGAGGAACTACGTTATGGGTTCAATACCCTAAGCCACATTCATGCCTGATTAAAAATCTCTCTTCATCTTGCCATTCTCAAAAACAGGCCGTAAGCTTTTCCCACGGAATTCAGACTTTTCCAACGATCTTTGTTTATATAAAGCCAGACGTTAATGAATACTGAGAAATAACAGTGATTGAATCACATTCAATCAATGTTTTACACTCTAATATAGAACCTTGAAGTGGACGGTATGTGGCACAGATGAATTACGAACTTACTTTGTGCGGGTTCCCTATAAGCTTGTATGACAAGTTGCCTTATAAAGTTGAGGAATGCTGAAGCGTTTTCAATACAAGTTTTGATATAAATCTACAGCAATGAAGTAGGTATATTGCGTCAATGTTGTGAATTACACAGGCCTCAACATACCTCTCACTTCATTAGGGCTAACAATAACCGTAGAAGTAGCTTGTTCATTATAAAACGAAAGTCTAATCTTGTAAGAAGAAATTGGGTTATGTAATGCAATTTAAAAACGAATGCATTTCATTTTGTAGAGCATACAAATCAAGACTCGATATGGCTAGATAATTAGACGCACCTAATATGGATTTTAAAGAGTTGTAATTGATCGAGCGAAGCGAGATCTCCAAATCAACTTGGGCAAATTGGCGTTGTATGTATGTATGTATGTATGTTTATTTATTTGTCCGAGGATAACTTTCGTAGCGTTTATCCGATCATCATGAAATTTGGTATATAGGTAGGTAGTAATGGCATAATTTTGGTGTGACTCAATGAGCTAAAAATATTGGGGGGTTGTTGAGATATTGGGGTTCAAGAGGGGTAAAAAAATTAAAATGAGACTATTAGGTCAAGTGGGACGTCAAATGAAAGGTCTTCATTAGTACATTTGAACCCCGTTTTATATTTTTTACTTAATTTTTGTAGTTTTTGAGTTATTAGCTATAATAAAAAGAAAACTTTGACAAAATTCACAGGGTACACCAGTGACCCCACACTGCTGAAATTTGGTATTCGTGTAGCTTTAGTGACATAAATATAGGCAAAAGCCTGAAATCCAGAATAACTGCCATTTGTACCCCAAAAAATATAACCAATTAACAAGAACCCCCGTTACATCTAATTTGAATGAAACTGTAGGTCAAGTAGGTTGGTTATGCATTTCGTGGCACCAATTTATTAGTCAAAGATTAAAGCCGGCATGCACAAAAATCCCTAAAACTATTTAGCGACTAAACATGTTTAAATTTGAAGTATTTGTATGATTTGACAACTCCTTAAATCATATTTAGCCACTAAATACGTTTAGGCATCGTTGTGCAAATCGCCCGAATAATAATATTTATTTTGGGAGATTCGCGAGATCTCAGTTCGGGGCGAACCACTAGTGACTTCGTACACACCTCAACTTCGCATAGGAGTCGCTGGATCATAGCAGTTAGTGCGTATGCTGGAACCAAACCCCTTAGAACGAAAGAAATGAGCAACTATACTCGTACTTGTCCTCTAATAAGCCTGGTTTATTCTAACAGCGATGAATATTAGTAATTTTTATTTGAACAAAATATTGTCTTTTTGCTTAAGTGAACCAAGTACTTATCAACCTAAAATTTATTTTGCAGGTATTGACATGATTTTAACTCTTTTTTTTTGGTAGTAATGAATTGGTTTGTTTGTTTTTATTCTTTATTGCACAAAAAGAAAAATGTACAGATGGAGGACTTAATACTAAAAGCATTTTCGACCTGTCAACCGTGACAGGTAAAACAACATAGGTTGGTGTGCTTAACTAGGTACCTACTAACATAAAAAAACAAATAGAATTAAAAAAAACTACTAACTACCTAATTGCCTACATAAATATAATAATACTCACAAATTACAATATAACTATAAAAATAATAAAATACACAAACATAACACATGAATAGAACATATGTATATATATATATATATATATATAATAAATAAATCTACTAACAAATAATAGATAAAGATATACGAAAAGCTGAAGTGTAATTAGAATTTAAATAGTGGCCTATGGACAGAATTTTGATGAAAATTTTCTAATACTGAGGGGATGAGAGTTCCATTTTCATTCCATTGGTTTTGTACTGTAAAGTGATTATATACTATTTTTGCAATGCTCTGAAATTTAAATTGTAAATAAATTGTAAATAAAAGTTTTTTCTGAAACAAGTATTTATCGCTTACATACTTTACCAATAGATAGGCAATAGAGGTAACCATACTTGACATAGTACCAAGGTGAGCGAAACATGAAGTCATAACCCAATAGACTTGAAAGAGGGCAAAAACTTACATCCATCGAGAACCATCTCGAGTAAATTTCTATACATTTCAGACACTTGTACAGTATTTGTTAGCATTGCAATATGCACATAGCCTTACTGATTTCCTATTGCTGTGCGTATTTGCGGCACCGGACAACCCTCTAAGAGGCAATATTGACTTGGGCATTTAACTGTGTTCGAATCGGTGATTTGTAGACACATACAGACAATCTGATAAGGTTGGTAAGTACCAATAATGTTTTGGTAGTAAGCATATTTTGATAAATATGAACCAAAAGAACAACATCAACATATAATATATATATATAACAACACATCACTATCTAGATGTACCATTGCTGAACGGAAGAGAACTTACCTCCACAACACAGGTATTTACCTAGGGTGGAGGTTAGGACACTACCAAATTTGCACCCATGTGTATAACACGTTACTTTAAGTTTTATTGTACTTTGTATTTCACAATAACTTAGTGTTTTTATACCTTGTTTTATACAAAAAAAAAAATAATAATAATATCACACAACGTATCCAATACAATACGTACCTAATAATGAGATTTACCTACAACAATTCTAAAACCACTTTAGCTGTGAGGCCTAGCTGGCTGATTTCGAAGATGCCCATTACGTCTTTATTATTTTGTGTTTGTACTTGACTTTTTGTTTGATATGCAATTTATAGGGGCAGAGTCAATTTATATCTATTGTAATAAAGCCGGGAATACACATGACTGTAGTTGGCACACTTTCATACCAGCTCCTGGCACGTGCCGTGAACTTAGCTCATCCACATACAATCATACAGTGTATCATCGACAATTGGGTATCGTGCACCACACGCTGTACGCGATCTTTTCTACCCCATACTTGCAAGATGTGGAATGAGCTACCATCTCAGGTTTTCCCGTTAGGCTACGACATGGCACGCTTCAAGAGAATTGTTAAAAGGTTCTACAGGGTAGGGAACGCATCGACAATACCCCGGGTGCTGCCGGTGTTAATAGGCGACGGTGACAGCTTACCATCAGGTGGGCCGTAAGCCTGTTTCCCCAGAAATAAAATAAAAAGATAAAAAATAAAAATTGTGCGTCTACTAAGAGCGAACCTATCACCCAGTCGAGTTGGTCCGTTTGTACAACCAATTCGCAGTTGGCTTTATAAATCAGATTCAATATTTGTATTTGCAATGAACCAACTGACATTCGCAAGCAACTGCTTAAGACTTTTCGTAATGCCTTTGTTTGCATTTACAGTAAATAGCGAGGCGTTTTGATATTATATTTATAATCAAACACATCTAAGGAAGTGTAAGGAAGCCACAACAGTCGATTATTAAAATAAAGGGGGTGGATCAACCACTGTGCATTCTTATTTTCGACACATCTAACAAACGAAATCTCGGGTTGAGCATTATGCATATGTAGCACCGACAAGAGCAAAGTGCTAGATACAACAAATGAGAAAATTAAACACAAAAATGTATGTGACTTTATTAGGCGATCTTATCGCTAACTAAAGCTATCTCTTCCAGACCATCTTTGGATGAAAAGGCGATCTGTACTTAGCATAGGTACATACATTATGTGACGATTAACTTTAAGCTTAGTGCAGTTCACAGAAGGACATCAAACCTACTTCCTCATTTGACGGAACGAACATTAAAATATAATAAGGATGTGGACAGAGATCTACTAGTCATTAGGCATTAAATAGATGATGCCAGTTGTAAGGTCAACCAAAACATTTGTCATCAAACTGCAACGTTTCATCACTTCCGCAGACATTTGCGAGACAAAAACTTCGCCTTGATTATAACTAGAACGATCTGGCATGCCTATGCACTCCCACTCGGAAATTGGTCCACAATGATTTCTTTAATCGGGTATAATCTGCCCGGCCCACGTACAAAGAAAAGTGAAACCATTACCAGACTTGATTAATGTAGTGTCATTTGGTAAAATACATTTGTGTGTGATGGTGATTTATGATGCGAGTAATCCTAAAATTTGAGCGAGGTTTTGCGAGCGAAGATTGTTATGAGGCAAGAGTCAAGAGTAAGCAAGTGACACGTGTTTCAGCAACAAGTCACTGGGTATAATTTACTGGTGTGGTGACCTCAACCTTGCCACCGACTGCCTCCACCGATTACCGAACTGACAAACGCAAATTCACAATAAAACCAAGCGAATCGAAGCACCCACATGTTCCGTTTCATGGATTTGCGAATTGGGACGCACACGATGTAAATTTTGATAGCCTTTAACGTTTATAGCCTCGGGTTTTAGTTTAAGGTCGTCCTGTTTTTTGTGTTATGTTTATTGCATAAAATACAAAGTGATTTGCGAATTAATTAATGATCAATAAATACCATAACGGTAAAGTAAGTACGATCAAATTAAGCATTTCGGTAGCGTATGCTCCCATAAGAATGGTCCGAAAGCAAGGTCTCAACTTGAATGGAATATAGCAATTTTGCAATTTTACGCTTCGGTATTTGACATGGTCAACACAAAATGTAAACACATAAGCAAGGAAATTTACAGTAATGTGCAAATTGTATAGACTGTATGCGAGCGCCTTAAAGTGATGATGATGAAGAAACTGTGAAGCCTTACCAAATAAGGCATTAACTTGCACCAATACTAAACATTCAAGCACGCATTTTGTCTCTCAATTGTGGTCAGTTTAAGAAACAAAAACTGTGAAGTCAAGACGAGAGTTTATACAATGTTCTGAACCCTCTAAGGTTCGTTTTAACTAATAGTCTCAAAGTACGTTTCAGCCAAAATTGATCAGCGATATCATTTATTAACAAGTGCATCTATCTGTCATACAATCATCATGATCATGACATTCACCACTGCAACGAGTTTAAATTAATTGCTAAGCCAGAATGTTATCGTGTCAAGGTTTCCAACAATTTTATTAAACACGACAATGAAAGTCTGACCCAATTCTAAAATAGTAGCGATAATAGGCCATTCTGAATTTTGTTTTGCTCTGCCTTGGAGATTGATGATTATTTTATAGATTTTCTATATTATAAACGTAGTTAACAGGCAACTACATGTTTCTCTTTCAAAAAGTGTTAATGATTTAACAACTTTTCAAGGAGAAACGTGTCATTATCAGTAACCGATGTTTATAGGAACCGGCCATTAGTAAAGATAAATTAAAGGATGTTGTCCTTCTTGTGTCCTGCCGTCCATTCCACATCGATCAATCGAAAGCCGTGATATTCACTCGACACATACTTATTAACCAACCATTACTAACTTAACGGACAATCTGTTCACATTTATCTTTCTACTGATTTCTATTACATACTTAGTTTCGTTTCCAACTGATAAAAGAAACGGCTTCCAAATAATCTATTTTCTCTATGAAACAGGCTGTGTGGCTCGGTCGATATAGTGTTATACTTTCGATTGCTTACATATTAATTTGAATAACTTTTATGGTACGAAGAAACATTTTTGTATGATTTTATTAAGAATTATTTAAATTGTAAAACCTACAGTAGATTTTACGCAGGAAATTACATTGCATAGTGCTTTATTTTAGATGTATGGATTGAATTATTTTTAATTAATTAATTACTTTCCCAAAATATATTTATTAAGAATTATTTATATTATATAGAATTATTATGTATTTAAGAATTTGTAAGAGTTCAGCTGAGTTATCGGAAGTAAAATAGAACTGAAATGTAAGATTGTTAATATGTTTAATTTAAATATTGTTGTTGTAAAATCCAAACTAATATAAAAATCAGGTTATAAATTTCTTAGTTTTTATAATGAAGAAATAATTTTATATTTCACGTCAATTGTAAAATAGGGACGATAACTGATTTCACGCAACTTCGATTGCCCCGAAGTTTGTTGGTCGGGAACGTCACGTGATAGGGAAGACGTTTTTAAGAACAAAGGCAATGGCGGATTCAATTTCTGTTGGACTGTTGAAAAGGAAGGTGGTGCGATACGAGTTTATAAAGTTAAGTACTTGAAATGTGATGTTGTAACCTCATTTAGTTTTAGTGATGTTTGGTGGGGCTTTAATTGTAATGTACTTTTATCTGGATTATTTATGGGTGTACCCACTAAAATATAACTATTATTTTAGTGGGTATTCTAGTTTAACTAGCTATTATTAAATTGTAGTGAAGTCGGTAGATTCAAATGTGAATAAAGTATTGCAAAGTATTTGGTGTATAAAAGAAACGGCTTCCAAATAATCTATTTTCTCTATAATATTGGAATATATATATATTTCTCTATATTTCTCTGTATTGGAATTCAAAATATCTAAGTTATCTGGGATTTTAAATCCTTAGGTTGTGAGGTAGGAACGTTGATGCAATTTCCAGTAATCAATCGAACATACATACATATTAACAGTAACATCATACATACATTATGCAGAACATACCAAAGTATTAGTCTCACGTGTATTTTGTACATACATATATGATAATATTCGTTTATTAATATATAGTTCTATCAATAGACAATGATTAGGTTCATATCAATGCAGAATAGTGAGTAGGCTGAATATTGATACAAATCGGACAGTAAATGCTGATAAATTCGACTTGCATAATAGCAATAAGTACCTACTTAGCCATCATGTCTTTCGTTTTGTATCGCGAATTCACAATAACAAGGACTCGTAAAAGCCTACGCGCTAATTATGCACGCACCTACCCTTTCTTTGATTTATCTCATGTCTTCAAAGAACAGAAAGCTTACGTAACAATGGAAAGTGGACCTGTCGAAAACGTCTACTCATACACCATTGATGTTCTGACAGAACTCCGATTTGGAAAGGATAAAAAGTGGTTCGGAATATTTACAGAAAGTTGTCACCAAAACAGGAGGTAACGTTCGCTTTCGTCGATTGAGTACGAAAGTACCGACTGACTGTATTGTAATACAGTCCGGTTGCCTGACCTTGGTAGGCTACAATCAAACTACAGCTACATCGTGACTCTATGTAGATCACAGGCATAAAAAGAAATAAAATGCAAACTTTTTTTGCCAACTACAACACTGATTGGTAGTGAAAGTACCACGTACTCTCGAACACCAAGAGTACAACGCTGTATAATAAGCTTCTTAACTAACTTTTATCTAATAGAAGTATTGGATAGTATAGCAATAGTAGAGCTCTACTTCATTATCCGCAATTCATTTCAATAGATGCATTCAATGAGGATAAATCGGCTTAAATTGCGTGAATGAGTTACAGAGGCCTCTCATTCATTGTCTGCAAAAGACTTATCACTATTTGTAGTAAGCGCAGCCGTTTTATGGAAAGAAATCTACTAGCGAGCGGACATTATTAGTTCACTACTCGGCTTGTTTGTTTTAATGTTTTTCAATTCTATTTATATTAACTTATTTTTTAAATGTAACGATTTATATGCAAACAAAACCTATCCACCAATTATAGAAAGTTTAGTTTACACTTCACAAATCCCAGAAAAGGCTCAATCTTAAGTTGTGAGCGGTTTTTCACACGATGACGCTGAGTGGTTTCACATAAAACGCCTTTTGACCATTATCGATTCAATATAATGCTTTGACCGTAAAATTAGAGAGGTCATCGACCGGTACAAAGAATATTACGTTAGTAGCCGAATAAAGAAAACCGCCTAAAGCTTTTTAACATCAGAAGGCGTAGGCATCACAATTTCTCTAAGAAGCGACTTACGTAACGCTATTTTTCAATTACTTTATATCTACCGGGCATCTTTAACAAATGTGAACGGGTGCGGTGGACAATACCAACTTTCCTGGAACCTCATCATCATATAATAAGTCTATCAATCAACGAGATTATTCTATTACGAGTACATTTGTGCTTACATTCAAACGACCGCAGCGTGACAGCCATCGTCACACAATACGGGTCCTGTACACTTTCTCTGCTCTTATCTTCTGAGCCCTCGAGCAGTTGACCGGATACTCTGGTCTGCCTTCCCCTGTCTTATGTAATCGGAGCTTTGTTTCCTTACCTACAGCCCCGAGCTGATTATTACTTAGGTTACTATTCGTTTATGAGGTAATATCTTGTAAGTTATGCTCATCTGTGCTATTTATAAAGAAGAATAGAATACATTTTATTGAATAATTGAGGCTGGTAAAAGTGTATGAGTTTGAAGTATTTTTGAGAGTTCAGTATGACTGCCAACGAGTTTGTGTTCACTAGGGTCTCTGCTCAGGCCCTTCTGCCTCCGACCACTGTAATTACGAGTCTCACTGCCAAATGTTGGTGATAATGATAAAAGTAGGTTACATGCATATCAAGAGTTACCTGATAAGACACTTACGCAGGCCAACTTATCTAATTGACAAAGGTTCACGCTTACAAAAGGCTATGCATTTTATTTATTTATTTTTTAACTATGGAGATGGAACAAGCCTATGGCCCACCTTATGATAAGTGGTAACCATCGCCTATAACAAAGTTTGCATCGTAGGTCACGCTCCTTAATGTGCCCTACGATACACTTCCCTGCATCCATCAACTTGAGGCATACAGGTGTAAAGTCATGTGCCTGTAATTACACCAGCAACCATACCCTTCAAACCGAAACACAGCAATGCTGCTTGGCGTTAGAAATAGGTATGGTGGTAGCACTTCCCCGGGCGAGCCCTTTCACAAGAAACTCTACTACTCTTGCATATGTGTGCAGTTGTGAAGTGACAAATTCTAGCGGTGATTTCCTCTGAAATTGGGGACATCAAAAACTCTGTTGTTTTTGACAAAGCAAGGTTAAGATGGTATACCTGATTACAAGAACCACGTAACGGTTGAGCCCACATAATGCTACATGCAAGAGATAACAAGGTTACCGGAGCGGGTGCGTCCATGGCATACGAAATGTACAAATGTATGAAAGTAGGTGGTATCGCAGTAAAATTTTACGATTATTACTAGGAATACGTGCGGACATTCACTGAAATGATCTCTTTCGAAACGGCTAAAGAGCTTGATGACTTTATTGTGTATTGAGTGACTCTACATGAGTTGGTCGTTAAACGTAAGGGGAATGTGAACAGCATAATGAGATAGTTCAAATATGTGTTCAACCTATGTTACGTAAGTATTTCATGGTAAAACTGTATTTTTTTATAATTTAGCGGTTAAATCCCTTTGCCCGGCTTATTTTAAGCGGTTACCAGTACTACTGCCTATACATTTGTATAGTACAGTGGTCTGCGAGTAAAGCATAGGTTCCCTAATTAGACATCTTATCAAAAACCTGTGGGGCAACCTTGATTTTGATTTCTGGAATAATCCCATTTCTCACAACCACGTGAAGCCAATGCAAGGCTCAAAACTAGACTAACGGGATACTAACGAATGATTATAAGAACGGCCTTCCATCTCGTTATTGGTATTCCTCTAAGGGAATCTCGGCCATCGGTACTGAATACATGTAAATAAATCACGATGGACCGTGAGATACAACGCAATACACGATTTAGTACCGTCATTGTTTTCTCCCAGTAAGTATGCTATTGAGGATACAGTTAGAAAATGCGACGGAGATTTGTATCGACAAAGTATCGGGACTAATAAAAATTGAATTATTGAGACTGTTGCACGCATGTCGCCTGGAGGACATAAACTTGTCGTGGGCGAAGCAACTACCGAAGCGGTAGCTAAATGCACCTAAAACTGAGCAAATGAAACTAGTTAGTTTATTAAATAAAATTATTATATATAAATATTATTATTATTATAAATATTTAATATTTATTTATTTTTTATTATTTATTATTATTTTTATCAACTAGTTCTGTTATGATCCGTGTAGAGTGTCTCGCTCAGGCTACTAACGATTTACAGATACCTAACTGATTCAGATGATGCAAGACCTAACCGCTGCGCTGGTGCTAAGTACATAAAGCCAAATATCACAAACTGAGTGTTAAATAAAAAGCAATCCAAGAACTTTGATCTAGGTTTCGAACAGCATCTCCATCTTTAATCAGCTTGAGGAATGCAAACGTACAATACTTACATGGTGATTCATGCATCATAGGTACGTAGAGAACCGCGGTTCTACTGTAAACACAGGTTCTCTAGCAACACTATGGCTAATTTTAGCTATAGTGTCGGAAATTCCATTCATCAGCCTCTATCATATTGCCATCCATCTTAACTTTTTTCTTTTAACTTTTTTTTCCACTTAATCTTTTAACTTTCGCCTGAGACACAGGTTTTCTTAGTTCAAGCAATGTATATGTTACCTTTAAGTAGATATTAATCCCTAATGTTAATGTTAGCAATAAGAAAAATAAAAAAAGATTTATTTATTTCTTTAACTTATTATTCTGAAATGAAAACTGTATCAAATAAAGTTTACCTAGCACGAAGATTCAAACTCGAAGCAGCCGTAAATGGCTACGAGAGAGCAAGTAATTACACTGTGACGGGGGCAATTATAGGCGATAACTTACAAATATTACAACACAGTTTATTATTACGCCTCTATCTTAGCTATATTTATAAAAGACTGTCTGTTTGAATATAACTGGTGTTAGCTGCACGTCATTGTTGGATATAAGTAAATATAGTAAGATAACGGATAAAGAGTTCCACTTTATATCAAACTAGCTAGTATTCAGAAGGTAGTCAAGAGAAACTGTAGCAGGTAAAGCGACGTTTCAAACTGTTGGAACTTGAATAACTGACTGAGATTTTTTTATAGCAGGTGAACCGGGATTTAATGCTAGTTGATGTCATAGTAAATACTATTTTACAGTCTGTGATTTTGTATGCCTCTACATGGATCGGACTCGTGATCACCGGGACAATTGCGCCCGCCATTTCTCCAATCGATTAGTCATGCAAGTGTGGCAATGCTATTCACTTATCGCTCATTAATATCTCGATTACATACTTGCATTAATAAAAAAAAATCGGTACATTCACTGTGTGGTATAACTTAGTACCCAATCATTTCAAACCTTGGTTTGGATTGCTGTTGCGCTAAGATGCTAATTACGACATGACTATATCTCAATTAATGCAATATAATTGCAACCGGATGAGATAAGAAGAGCTTGACAATTTGGCGCTGATAAAAGGTACCTACGTCAAGCTTTCTTGTTTTCTAACATCTTACGTCTCTTACGCAGGCGGTTACAGCACCCACCTGCCCATTCATCTTAAAAAATATAATTTAACAGTCATAATCGAGGCATTGAACTTGCGGCTATAGATCGTGTGATTAATCCAGAATACTTTCACTTCGGCCAGTTTGACTACAAATTATAATAATTAAGAGGAATTGTATGCAATGAGTCAGCAGATAAGACGAAGATAAGTGTCATCGTGAGGCTATTGTGTGCGGTGAACTTTCAGATGTAAGAGCGGACATTTTTCTTTTAGCCTAATGAGACAGATTCTAATTCGCAAAAATGTCTTTGGTTTTATGAGTGCCCCAAAAGCGTAACTTAAATGAGATTAGCTGGGTAACCGTCTACTAACGTTCTATTTATGTGGCAGGTTAACTAGTTAGTTCAGACTCTACCTCTACTTTATTCTGACACTTTAAATAGATTCTCATTTGTCTTCTGTCAACTACAGGTAAAAAAATTACAAACCAATGATTTCTTGGGCTGCCTCTGAATAAAAGAGGAAAATCTAAAAATCTTAGCAGTGTACGCAGTTATCATCATCGTCATTTCAACCACAGGGCATCCACTGCTGAACATACACCTCCCCTATAGATTTTCATATCGACCAATCTTGTGCGGTTTAGGCCCCCCACGGCCTGCAGCTCCCAGCAACCTTTAAAAGGTAGTCTTTCCATCTAGTGGGGGTCTTCCTACGCTGCGCTTTCCGGTGCGTGTTTCAATTCGAGTGTACGCAGTAATGTTTAGTATTCGTCGTGTAAAATGAAGAGACAACCACCGTACCTGCCTAATGCTTACCTATCAAGACAGATAAGTTGCATAAATACTACAGAATGCACGCACATCATGAATCACGCATTACGAGTACTACAGCGGATTGCGGTGAGAGTATGCTAAGTCATAATATTGCGCTATTGGCTGGTAAAGTAAGCCAGCTATTCTCTTTTCACTTGTGCATTATTTCTGTTTGTTTAGTTAGAGAGTTTAGACAATAACCAGTATCTCACAATTGCATACTAGTGACATTAAAGTGAAGTTCGAGAGTGGAAACTCTCATTCAAGCATCTTGTTTACTGTCATATAAAGTTAAAGATTTATAGACAACAGTGATAGCAGTGCCTGCGTAATGTAGCGTCGTATTGTGGTTGTATTTTTTAGGGTTATAAAGTCTATCCGAAAACGAACCCTCAAAATAAAAAAAATCCGAGCTTTGGCTTTCTCGATACAGGCTACGCCTAGTGAGGAAACCGATAGATAATAATAAATAAAATAAATAAATCAGCGATATTTCACACAGCGCTATCTAGCCCCAAACTAAGCAGAGCTTGTACTATGGGAACCAGATAGCTGGATAGCTGATAGAATACTTATATACTTTTTTTTTGTAAATGCATACTTATAATATATAGAAAAACATCCAGACACGGAACAAACATCTGTAGATCATGCAAATATTTGTTCCGCGGCGGGAATCGAACCCGCTACCTCCTGCGTCTCAGCCGGCTATACGCCCACTGCGCCACGGAGGCAGTAATAAATACTATATTATAGATAATACTATAATAAATAGATATAAATGTTATTTGCAAAATTCATGCATCTATTGTTTATAATACATACCTAGTTATAATTTCTCTTTGCTTAGCCATATAGCCTAGCTCATAAGCATGTAAATCGTATTTTAAATTGTTTAGATACTGTGTTTTTTGTAGTAATAATAAAATATTTTCATTTTCATTTTCAATAACATTGAAACCTTACACTATGACAATGTATATCGACGGCAGAAAGCGGAAATGGCGTATCTCAAAAATTGCCGCTGTTCGATATTGAAACATCAGTTACTGTAACTAATTAATAATCAATGAAGCAGTAACTTTAGGACATTCCAATTAACTGTATCAAATAAAACTTAGATTGATAAAAATATTTTCCAAATTTCAACGTTCTATCTTTATTAATGTACGAGTTATGATTTTTTTAAATAGTTTTTTGGCTCTGGTGTACAATTAGATATTTTGAGATACGACAAAATCGCTTTCTTCCATCGATATGTTAAACAAGAACATAGCCATTAGAACATTTGAATTAAAGGACAATGTTTTTTGTTCGTTTTCTTTCGCAACAATTTAGGAATTCTGCTCTACATGTTCTGTTAAGTCATACATCGGAGGCACTGCTATTCAATTACATATAACTTATGCAGTTTCAAATGAATCATTCATGCTTCTGTGATACAGAAGAATGATCCAATTCCAAATAAATAATTTTGTTTGTTTATTTTTTAGAGACATCAATAATCATAAATTTACGGTTATAATATGCTGGTCTCGGTTTAGAAACGTTGGTTTCACATACGTTCATGTAACATGAACTGGTAATATTTATGAGTAAAAGTTGGAACCACGCCTTGGTTTCAAAACCATAAAAATGCATTATTATGTAACCGATAATTATTTACTTCTGGTAAAACAACCCTATAATTAGTAAGAAATTTATAAACAGCCCGTAGTAACTTATTTTAAAAAATTACCCATTCAACCAAATTAGTCAAATAAAAATTCCTAAGCTCTCTCTTTGGATCGAAAGGTTGATTACAAAAGACGTAAGGTACTTAATAGATAAGCTAATTACGTTAATTGGTAGATAAGAAGACTCCTGTATATTTAAAAAAAATTAAACGGAAACCTCCAGTTCAAGATATTTTAAACACTCAATGAATAGTTATGTAGTAGGTCGATGGTCGATAATTTCACAATGGTTTTGCACATATTACTTTAAGTTATGGGATAGAGATGATTCTACAAATTTATTAAAAGCTCAAGACAAGGAACAATTTATGCATCATACTAATATTATAAATTCGAAAGTGAGTTTATTTATTTGTTTGTTATGCTTTCACATCGTAATAGCTGAACCTATTCCGATGAAAATTGGTACATTGATAGATTATGACTTGAACTGAGACAGGCTACTTTTTATTGACAAACCACGCGTGCGAAGCCGCAGGCATCAGCTAGTATAGCACTATATAATTTATTATTTACATGTATTTTCAGCCCATAGAGTCCCTAAAGGACAAACGCTACATTCCCTATTTCCACTTATGTCATTGGCTAATTGGAGCCGCTCTTTATAATAGTTATTTATTACTAGCTTTCACATGCGGCTTCGCACGTCTCAATATAAGTCATAGTCTATGTAAATACCAAATTTCATCGAAATCGGTTCAGCCGTTACGATGTGAAAGCGTAACAAACAAATAAACAAACTCACTTTCGCAATTTTAATATTCGTATGAGGTGGTAGTATGGACAACCAGTTCCTAGATGCATGAACTTTTTCTCTCTTCTAGGAGGTCTGACAAACCACAACAAAGGTGCAGCTAGATCATTGACCCAAGCGCCGGCGACGCGATTGATAACACAGGTTAAATGGGCCGTGCTGCCGCCGTGCTCCATAACAATGCCCCCTATTGATACACGCTATTCAATTCGCTAATACCCCTATAATTGGTTGAGTGATTTACTGGAAATGCGCTATCGATTTTGTGTCAAATGTGCTGAGACCGGTTGTAAAAATATTGTAGTTTTTATCATCGTACAAAATCAGTGACAGAGGCGTTTAGCCACTTGTAAATGGCTCTACCTGTGACTCTACTAAGCGATCGTCAGCGATTCAATTAAAGTTCCCAAATAGTTGTATGATCTTGTATTGCAAGGTCCAAATATATTCTAGTAGAATTCATAATCTACAGACAGGTCGACCATATCATCTAGGGTCCTTCGCCATCTATTACCGCATCGAACCCTATAAAATTTCAAAGAATTAAGTCACTTAAGTCCCAAATTCAAGCACTTACTTACAAAAACAGACTAAAACAAAAGGACCGCCACTTAATGTGTTCATATATCTGATAAGTCATCGTCTGCCGCCGAAACCCAGGACAATGTTCACATAAAAAGTTACCAGAAAAAATGCGTGGGCGCCTGTTTCCATGAACCCACGGAATTATGTGACAGAAAGGATTTTAAAAAGGCAAACTTACAACTTATTATGTTTTACGTGAAGTGAAAGGATACGGAGCTTTTGCGATGTTGCGATGGTTTAGTTATCACAAAATGACACATTGGTGCTGCACCTAAAGTTGACTCACTGGCTGACTGAAACGATTGGGTAGCTACTTTCCTATCACGGCCATAATAAGAATAAACCTTATGCTCAATGTACTATAAAACCTTTGATGATTGGCCCTAGCCTTTGATCAGGGTAGATCGAGATTGTCTTTCAGCTCCCTTTAGTCGACGCTTTCACTTCACGTTAATTCTACTTCGGTTTTATGTTAAACTATGTTAATCCTAGCCGTCGCCCATGTAATTTTACAAGAAACGCTGTTTATGGACTAGGTTCAGGTTAGGTTAGGTTCAGGCTTGTCTAGCCACTCCAAACAGTCAGATTTAGCTTTTAAAAAAGTCTATAGATCTACGGATTTATCTAGAGGCAGTCTAGGGATTTTTCAGCGTCAAACAACGGATTTTTAAAAATCTGACCTGGCAACACAACACTGCTCCCGCTCTCAAAAGATGCCATCAACATTTTATTTTGCGCGGGTAATTATTTTTTGCATTTGGCTTTTTGGCGCGGCTGGCGCCAAGAGCGACCGCTCCTCTCGCTTTACACCAGGGCCGACGCTGACTGTAAAGATCGGCAGTGTTCAGGGCCTCGAAAATAATGGGCGAAATAACGTAGACGGGTGTTCCTTGGAAATAGGGACATAGTTTCGACTCTGAATCGACGGAAGTCGCCAAGCGGCGCGATATTTTGAGCAAGGCGCGTCGGGCATGCGACTTGTAAAGGTATAAATACATCTAGTGGGTACTTGAGAACATGAATTACCTTATAGCTGGTACGAGTAACTACTTGCTTCCACTTGATTCTTGGGCAATGACAAACTATCTCTTTACTTACACCCACACTGTTTTAGTTGAAGTTGCGTTCTAAAATTCTCGGTATTTTTCTCATGAATGCGTATAGCTTGATTAGAAACAATTTTACTTACTAAGTACGTCATATATTTAACGATTTGTATGCTTAGATCTCAGCAATTAAATGGATCGAATGCAATATTAGAATTAATGGCTGCAGAGAATTGAATGCCAATTTCAAACAATAGCGTTGACAAAGAGGTGAAATATTAAACCAACACTACGCAGGTAACCATTAACATTTATCCTTGGACCGAAATAGAAAGGATATCCGTTTGAACTGAATGAACTTTACATCATGTAAACTTACTTTAAATAAGCCTATTGCCCTATTTGTCCTCTCAAAATCCTATTGGTACTTAGCTCTCCCTCCTAACAAAACCTATTTTTTATATAATATTAAGGTAGAGTTAGAACTCTACAAGAGGCGCTAAAAATATTTCAGGAGTGGTATAGAGGCAACAAGGGTGCATTACTATTAACCACTACAAAAATAAAGTGTGACTACCTACTCACTGGAATAGAAATATCCGGTTCCAATAGTTCTCAAGGACGCACCCAACCCGCACCCTACATCCGTTCCCTGAATTGGGGTAAATAAAAGTGTATTGTTACGAGCAAAAACAGACAGCTGTTCGGAACCATCTCACGACTGCTTAGCTCACAGGTGAATACATGATATCACCGCTAATTTAATACCCAATTACACCTTAGCGAGGTCAGATGCACTTCGCAGAATCTCTTCCCAGTTCAACGTTAGAAAGGAAACAAAATAACTATGATCAAGTTGTCGCAAGTGTCCCATTAACACTTCACTTTCCCTACAACCCAGAATTTAAGGCATTTACTCATCTGCCGGCGACTGCAAGTAATTACAGGCCCACGGGGGTGGTGATCCGGGCGTAATGATAAAGGAGAAACCTTTGATAGATCACCAATGAAAGAATACTTTCACGCAAATTGCCCAAAAGTATGCCGTGCGAATTGGTATTTTTCGAAAATTCTTGAGTGTGTGGTAGGTACCACAGATTTCTGCAAGCGAAGGCCAACTACCTGAGCGCGTGCTTTCATCGCGGGCCAGCTGCTTGTTTATACATTTTTCCATTTACCGCCCGGTACAACTTGTTCGTCCGCTTCAATGAAAGATGCACGAATGTACCGTAACGATGCCTATTAAAATGAAATTACTGTTGTAAATACATAGGTACCTATCTACCTAAAGGGTTCTTAATTATGTAGCGAAAATTAATCAAGAGCATTCAATTCCTGAAACCAAATATAAAAAGGTCAACAACCGGCCAATGACATGTAATGTAGGTACGTTCCATTTCTTTTTTGATTAATTAAAAAAGCTGTAAGAAAATGCTGCTCTAAACGCATAGACAATTTTATCTCAATTTGTAAAACAACATTTTGATTTCATAAATAAGCATTTAATTACTGCTAAATAGGTATCTATCGCCCAGTCGATAGAATATGTGCAGACGCAGCTCCAAATTATGAACGTAACGACTTGCAAGCGAGACGAGTCGGGAAGGATAGGGGGCGCGGTAGGAGCGCGGCGGTCGGCGGTCGGCTGCCCCCCGCACCCGCCTTCACACCCGCACTCGAGCGAGAGGCGATGGCTAGCCAGCTGCGCGTCTTGTGTTTTTCGGATTTTGCGGTGTGACCGACGTTTCTTTCTTTATTTTGCTTGATATTTTATTGAAGAATCAAGTTTGTTTACATTTAAATCCGCGTGTGAACGTTTACCTTTTCAAAACATAAAACAAATAAAAATACCTGAGTGAACAGTGCCAGTGAACTAGCTGATCAGTGCATCGCACGGATTCCAGTGCCTTTTGTTCAAAACAGTGGATTTACCAAGAGTTGGTGGTGTTTGTCGAGTACGTTACGGCCAGGTTGAATGCTTTGGAGCCAGCTGTGACTGCCTGTGACCAGTGATTGTTGTCGTGGCCGGTTTCCACTGAGGAAACTTTCGAAACGTGCATAAAACAGTGGGTAATGCTTTCCTAGCGAATGCGGGCCCTGCCTGCACGCATTCCGCAGGAGAGCAAGTGCCGGCAATAAGAATTTTACGGTGAGTAAAGCGCATTCAAGTTCATCGTACTTTGACCTAAAATTGTGACAACGCATGACAACGGCTCTGCCTGAGCAGTGTCAAATGTCGAAACGTCCTATCGCGATGCAGTGCAAGTGGAAAGATGAGAATTTATTGCGATAGGATCGAATAATGCCGTGTGAAGCATCCATGCCTTGATTGGTTGGACTGGATAGAAAGGCTGAATCATAGCGACCGTGTGTGGTATTGTTTCGCTACCTAGATAATTGGTGTCCTAGAAAACTGTGCCACATATCAATTACAATGTGCAGTAATAACCAATGTGCATACTGATGAGCACCTGCTTCAAATTTTAATGCGTTCAGAGCAATAGCGGATCAGATTTTTCTTTGACATGGGTGAGGCTCAGCTTCCTTATCTATTTCAGTTTTATGTGCATCACCAAATTCTTATTTCTGCTCAAAAATCAAAACTAGATTATTTCAAAATTACCGTTATCCCACATTATGTGAAGTCGGCACAACATTTTTTCTTCTTCGATAAGAATCTATCAACCATCATCTCAGTACCCGCTGCCTTCTTACCCATATCATCATTTCAAACATGCACAAGGAATTGTTTTTAGCAATTTTATTGGTACTCTCTAAAACCAAACAGTCCTGATCTAAGAACCTTTTTATCTTTGATCTGTTATCAATAGACATCAAAAACACAGGAAATTGAACACTGTTATGTATTTCTTATCTTCAAAGGGTGTTTCTTATCAGTAGCTTTCTCACAATGTCAATTTCCTTGGTATAATCTTTGCAGGATGTCATTAGCACCTGGTAGGTAATTAGTACCATTATTTCTAATTATCACAGCTTTTTTGATAATTTCTGGGAAGTAGGCAAGAGCTACCTTCTAAATTCTAATTATTGTTGGTACCTGTTACACTGTATTTGGTCTTTTTTATTGAAAGGTATATTCGAATCTGATTGAAAGGAACAAAAATGGAGTAGATATTCTGAGAAAAATACAAATTTATTATTAGATCTTCTAGTATCTTGAAGCCAAATCATAATCAGTTAAAGGGCCACTTGTGTTATATTGCATTCTTAATTCTTTAATGACATAAGAAAATATATTACAAAATACAGAAATAGAGGACATATGCAAAGGCAAGCTCAACCATACGAAGAGTTTGCTTCCAGCAAACCTATGCGGCTAGAGAGAGATTATTTTAAAGAAAATATATATGCATATTTGGACCTAAAACTTACAAAACTAGGTAAACTGTACTGCATTTCAAGAGAATCTCTTTTTTTCCTTGGCCAAACAAGTTCATTAAAATTACCAGGTGACAACTGATAACAGAGCATTTTATGGTTAGCTGCATCACCATCCACAGCCTTATTTATCCACTACTGGGTATCTCTTCTTGCTTGTGCCACTCTCTATGGTAAAGTGCCAGTTTCATCTCGACCTGCAAGGCTTGCTACATTGTCTGCCCATCTCTCTACTGGATGGCCAACGGTTCTAACTTCATAAGGTTCTGAATAGTTAGATAGCTACCTAATTAGCTTTTTCGTTAAATAAAACACCATTTTAATAATGCTGAACGCAGTCGCATAAATTAAGTAGACCAGAGGGCTTAGCCAAGTTACATTTGCTTTGAATCGATTCGTTTTCTACATAGGTTTGTTGTCAATATATCATGTGATATTTCCATAGCCATGTGTCAATCCCATACATTTTCGGACTTATCGACTAGCGTCATAGCTAATCGAATGTAACATGAATAAGCCCTCAGGTTAAGGCCCTAATTCATTTCAAATATAACATTAATTACTTGTTTGAACCCAATGAATTGGCTAATCATAACAATTGGTATCAGTTGTTCACACATTGCTAATGGTGTAGATAGGTACTTGTTTATCTATCCATCATTAATCGGGCCATCTGCCAGCTTCAATTAATTTGTTTATCACTTTCAATCAGTGTCTTGATGATGGAGTTGGTAGGCAGTGAAAGTGGTACCTAAATAAAATTAGAGTATGTAATTAATACATAACCTAAAAGGACATTTGTTAATCACAGGTAGTTGATAAACAAATTATCATTCATAAACCCTAATAAAGTGTATAGCAGTTTTATAGTCTTCTGGCGATTTAACCTTTATTTATTTATCTAAAGAGTTTATTATACTAGTGGTTCGCCCCGAACTGAGATCTCGCAAATCTCCCAAAATAAATATTATTCTTAGGGCGACTTGCACAACGGTGCCTAAACGTATTTAGTGGCTAAATATGATTTGAGGAATTGTCAAATCATACAAATACTTCAAATTTAAACATGTTTAGTCGCTAAATACGGTTAGTGATCTCTGTGCATGCCGGCTTTAATCTTTGACTAATAAATTGGTGCCACCAACCTACTACTTGACCTACAGTTTCATTCAAATTACATGTAACGGGGGTTCTTGTTAATTGGTTATATTTTTTTGGGGTACAAATGGCAGTTATTCTGGATTTTAGACTTTTGCCTATATTTGTGTCACTAAAGCTACACGAATACCAAATTTCAGCATTGTAGCGTCACTGGTGTATCCTGTGAATTTTGTCAAAATTTTGTTATTATGGCTAACAACTGAAAAACTACAAAAATTAAACTAAAAATAAAAACGGGGTTCAAATGTACTAATAAAGACCTTTCATTTGACGTCCCACTTGACCTAATAGTCTCATATTCATTTATTTTACCCCTCTTGAACCCCAATATCTCTACAACCCTCCAATATTTTCAGCTCATTAAGTCACACTAAAATTGTGCCTTCGCTACCTACCTATATACCAAATTTCATGATGATCGGATAAACGCTACGAAAGTTATCCTCGGACAAACATACATACATACAACGCCGATTTGGCCAAGTTGATTTGGAGATCTCGCTTCGCTCGATCAATTATTTCATAAGAACAATTACAGTTCACTTAAAATTAGATGAAATTTAGTGCTCAAAGCATGCATTAATTATTAAACTAAAAATATTAAATGGCTGAAACTGATTAGGTACCTACAAAATCAAAGGTTTTCCAAAAGACTAAACAACACACTCAAACTAAAGACTTTAGCTAGGTAGGTAGTTGAAGTTTAAAGGAGGTTTGTTTACAATTTGAATATAACAATCTCAAAATGGTCTCGTTATTTTAGGCTAAAGGTGTAATGTGTAAATTAAACGAAAAGTAATACATGTAAATGACTTAAGTAATACATTTTTTTGTCGTGATTTTATGAATTCTATCTCAGCCCACATCCACTGCTGGATATAGTCCTCGTTATCTCGCCATTTTCTCCGTCCTGTGTCAAGCACCACTGCCTTCCTACAACTCGCGCGATATTGTCCAACCATCTGGCTGGTAGTCTGCGCCCTTGAAGCGGCCACACAACTACCTATACTAATATAATATCTAGAAAAAGTACCTGTATCCAGGATGCAGACTTTCTGTCACCTTAAGCCAGCGGCTCCCTGGTGCGCCGTAGAGAGTAAACAGGGGCGCCGTGAGACGCTCCTGTTTACCATTCTCCGGAAACTAAACTTAGGCATTCGCGGTTATAAACTGAACAATCAAAGATCAATATGGAGCAAGAAATGGCAGTAGCGGTGTCAAGCTTTATACCAAGCTGTGTGGCGATCATCAAGCTCACACTTCACATTGACTAAGTTGCCATTGTATTTTATTTCCTATTTTTCTTAAATAATAAATGTTTTATATATATTTAACTAGGGTGCCGAGACAAAATAGTAAACCTGTAAGTGCGCCGCAAACTGAAAAACAAGTTTAGGAACCGCTGCCTTAAGCTTTGTTTTCTCTGCTATAATTATGCTTTTCATATGTTTATATTTAATGGTGTGCAATAAACAAATTATCTAATGTAATCTTTGTTTTCATTTTAATTACTGTTTGTGTGTACATAAGATAAGATAACTCTTTATTGTACACCAAAGTAAAATACAGAACATAATTTTTACTAACAAATTTAGTACAATGGGCGGTCTTATCGCTAAAAGCGATCTCTTCCAGACAACCTTAGTATGGACAGGATTATAACATATCACATGACGGCGGTGCATCTACAAAAACATACCTACATACTATAAACCTAAAATACTAATAATAACTCAAATTTAATTATAATAAAACAAGCAACTACAAAAATGGTTATGATGAATTAACAAGCAGCGACAACTTCAACGCAGGGACAGATAATGGGTGTGTACTTTTGTTTTAAAATTACTAATAGACTTGGATGTTCTTATAGAGAAGGGCAAATCGTTCCACAATCGTACGACTGTTACAGTGAAGGATCGACCATAAAACTCTGTCGTATGGACAGGAGTTTTAAGTTGAAGGGGATCTGTACATCTTAACATTGAATTAAGGATCTAACCTACATTCAACAGGTGCTGGCACTAAACCTTCATACCATGCCCGTCTGACCATGTTCAGGTCATTGGCAGGGAAAATCTAGGTCTTTTGGTAACAATAATAATATGTTTCACTTTCCTCCTCCAAGCAACCATTCCAGCAACCATTCTTTGATAACATTTATAGGTCAGTCAGTGTGTTCAATAAATAATCTATGTACAAGTAAGCGGTTGTACTTTCACACGGCATTGAAATTAATTTTACTTGTTACAAAGACCACCCACACAACAGATGTAACCCCTATAAATTTTCTTAGTATCTCATCCTGTCATTTGAAACACTCCTAACAAAACTAGATAAACCACAAAAAGGACTTTTTATTATCAGTCCATATGTTTCCAACACTTAAAACTTGACTTGAAACCATGTCTTCATCTATTTTGGGCTAGGATTGGGGAGTGTGGAGTTACAGGCTTATCTTACATCCATGTGTCATGATAATTGATATTTTGTGTTTTTTGCTTGCGTCTGAACGCTAGGCAATGATTTGAGTCAGTTTCATCAGACATTTTTAAACACTGGGTTTATTTTCGAGATGTATACAAACTTCATACTAAAATCCACGCGTATTCCACAATGTCTAAAAACACGTCTCTATAACCAATGTGTCCTGCCAACTTATGGAACTTATGGTTCCGAGACATGGAGGCTCACGAAGGAGGCTGTGCACAAAATAAGTGTAGCACAGAGAGCTATGGAGCGCGCCATGCTCGACATCACACTCCTTGATCGAGTTCCCAATACCGAAATGCTAATATTGGGGCTCAAGTGGAGTTGGGCAGGACACTTGGCCAGACGTAGTGAAGACAGGTGGACTAAGGCACTAACAGAGTGGAGGCCGAGAACTGGGCATCTAAATAGGGGACGTCCACCAGCGAGATGGGTCGACGACATCCATAAGACCGTGGGTCGTACGTGGTTCACTTGGCACAGGATCGGGAAGAATGGCATAAATAAAGAGAGGCCTATGCCCAGCAGTGGGTCGATACGGGCTGAGAATGATGATGATGCAAACTTCCATTAACTAGTATTGTGTGTCTATGTACAATAATGTGTTTCCTTGAAAAAATGCGCTACAAGGTAGGTTACGTTAACCTGGATTCCATATAGAGATTACATTTCACCCAACGCATCCCTAAAATATAAGGTTAGAAGTTATCTTATTGCACCAGTAGGTATAGGCCTTTACTGTTATGTATTCTGTGGTAAGGTATTTATAACCCTACAAAGTCCATTAGGACTGCTTGGACGACGCCGACGCGACGGCAACTGTTTCACAAGTAGCTCTTCTACATTTACTAATTTCTTACTCATGCAGTTCCTCCCAAACATTGTACCAAAACTCATTACGCCTTCAACCTAAGTCCCTGACATTGATCCACGGCCACTTGTCTATAATTATGTGAACTTCAGTCTTAGTCACGTCAGTCACCACCTGTTAACTATTACGAGTGACTCACTGTTTGCCTATAATTATTGCTAATTACATCACTTTTCCTTACAATTGATTAGGGATTGATTATTCTTCAAATGAGCTCTAATCAGCAATCAATCACCAACACACGGCAAGAAACATTAATGGGAATAACGATTTAATGACCATAGTTAATTACAGGCTATGATGCCATAGCTATTATTAAATCTACTGTGAAAAGAAGGGGTCCCAACAAAGAACCCTAAAGATCGTACTTATATGTAATTAGAATACAACCTTGTAAGTTTCAAATAGGTACTTGTTACAAATTGGTTTTAAAGCGTTATCCGACACTTTCGGGAAAATTTTAATTTATTTATTTATTTAGGAATCATCAACATAGCATACACTGACAATATTTAGCGGTTACATTTCAAATGGTAGAACTTAGTGCTACTATAATTAGAGATGACCGACTGCATGCATTAGTATTTTAAGCCGAGCGAGTGAATTAATTGGATTTTAATAAAAAACAGGATGGCGTGCACGTACTTCTAGCAACAATACATTTCATTATTTCTAATTCTAGGGTGGGGGGAATAAGATCTGCACTGACGTCCCGCATTGGGGTGTATTACGTCCCGCATTGGGGTGTATTGTTTTTAAAATCTCGATTTGACACTAAGTTCACCACATCTTTGAAAACTCGTGATTTATAATGACATAGGTTGGTAGTCTTGGTAGGATTCTGCTTGCAATCACGACATTCCCATGTAAAATCGAAAGTTTCATTAAACTTTTAATTTCGTTCACAAACCGGAAAATAGCAATGCAAACAATTCTGCTTCGCGACAAAAATAAACGAGCCAGTGGCACCAGTAGCGCCCCTTAAGTCGTATATTGTCAACATCTGGGAGCTTTTATTCAGAACTGGCGGAGTGTTTCAGAATGTTCTGGCTGCTCTTTTTCAGTAAGCTTCGTGGCATGTTTTTTAATTAGATAAACTTGAAGACAGAAAGAGTATTTTCTTTGTTGTTATGTTCATATGAGCTAGCGATTGACGCTGTCTACCGGAGCTCCTAGCTTATCCAATGCCCCTTGACGTGCCACTAAAACTATCGACCGACATTTCAACCAACGTGCCCACAGAAGTCTCAATAGACCACCATGGTTATTTCTTTCCTAAGCAACAAAATCTTATATAGTGTGCCACTGATATTTGACTTTACATCTGTCTTTGTTCGCTTTCAGCGCAGGTGCAGCTTTTAGTAGTATCTTGTCCTACTTTCTTCTATCTTATAATATTGTTACGCCGAGGCTGTTAAACAATGAGTAATAATCGTAACTTCTCGAACGCTTTTGTCTTGCTGCGTTATTGTTGTTATTGTCTGCGGTTGCGCACAATGGAGTTGCCATTGTGTCGAGGGACCGACCCTTTTCCTGGAACGATCGAGATCCTTCTCGAACAATCGAAATGTGTGGATATAAATAGGCCGGAGAGATGGCCGGACAGTTAGTTGTGAGTCAGTCTGAGTCTGTTAGTGAGTGAGTCTCAGCGAGGCCCTGGAGGACTGACGTGAACAAGGGTCTCGCGTGAATAGTAGTTGCTCGCGAGTCAGTCTGGATTTAGCTATACGTGCGAACATTTCGGCGACTATAAGTGGTGCAACAGTGGTGTGAATTAGTGTGTTGTGATTACGTGTGACCAAGTTCGTGTATTCATCGTTTAGTGTTGAATAAAAGTGTTATTTTGGTTGGACTGATTCCCATTATTTTATCCCGAACCCTCAGCTCGTAACAATTTGGTGTCAGAAGTGGGATAAAATAATGCCGGTTCTCCCAAAGGATAACGTGGACGGTGTCAGGACGAGAGGTCAATGACAACAGGAAATGGATGAAAGGCGGTTTGGGGAGTCTCCGGTTCAAGAAGCTCGGCAGAGTCGTCAGGCGATGGATCCGTGGGGCAAGCTCCTGTGACAGGCGATATTGCTGCTATTATGGCAATGCTTTGTCGTCAAGAAGAACAGCGTCGTCGGGATAAAGAAGAGCAGCGTCGTCAGCAAGAAGAGCAGGCTCGGTTGCAGGAGGAGGAACGCCGTCAGCATAAAGAAGAGAAGCGTCGTCAACAGGAAGAGCCGGCTCGGTTGCAGGAGGAACAACGCCGTCAGCATTAAGAAGAGAAGCGTCGTCAACAGGAAGAGCAGGCTCGGTTGCAGAAGGAACAGCGACATGAACAGGTAGAGCAGACTCGGTTGCAAGAGGAACAGCGACATCAGGATAAAGAAGAGCAGCGTCGTCAACAGGAAGATCAGCGACGTTGGCCATAAGAGCGTGCTCGACTGATGAGGGAATCGTTCGGTTCATCTGGAAAGGAATTCCAGGAAGTGAAAGAACAGATAGAAATCAAGAGAGCCGTGTTTTGGAGGCTGGAATTGGGCTCGACTGATGAGGGAATCGTTCGGTTTATCTGGAAAGTCATTCCAGGAAGTGAAAGAACAGATAGAAATCATGAGAGCCGTGTTTTGGAGGCTGGAATTGGGATCGCTGATGAGAAAGGGACTCTGGGTGTCCTGAAGTACTGGAGACGGCAATGTGGCTCCTCTAGTTGCTACATCTTCAGCGCGAGGTGCGCCTGAAATTGTTCGTGTTGATCGGCTGCCGCGATATGAGGCTAAGAATGCTCGGGACGAGCATGTTTTAGGAGGGGGCAGTGTTACGCCGAGGCTGTTAAACAATGAGTAATAATCGTAACTTCTCGAACGCTTTTGTCTTGCTGCGTTATTGTTGTTATTGTCTGCGGTTGCGCACAATGGAGTTGCCATTGTGTCGAGGGACCGACCCTTTTCCTGGAACGATCGAGATCCTTCTCGAACAATCGAAATGTGTGGATATAAATAGGCCGGAGAGATGGCCGGACAGTTAGTTGTGAGTCAGTCTGAGTCAGTTAGTGAGTGAGTCTCAGCGAGGCCCTGGAGGACTGACGTGAACAAGGGTCTCGCGTGAATAGTAGTTGCTCGCGAGTCAGTCTGGATTTAGCTATACGTGCGAACATTTCGGCGACTATAAGTGGTGCAACAGTGGTGTGAATTAGTGTGTTGTGATTACGTGTGACCAAGTTCGTGTATTCATCGTTTAGTGTTGAATAAAAGTGTTATTTTGGTTGGACTGATTCCCATTATTTTATCCCGAACCCTCAGCTCGTAACAATATGGTATGTCTGTACCTTACCTTTACCATGCCTGTTTTAATAGTAATAATGTGTAATTATACTCCATTTGCTGACATGTCTTTCTCACAGGGAGGCGAACGGAGCGGGTGGCGGCGCGGTCAGCGGAGGGCTGCTGGCCATGAACGCCACCCAGGTGCAATGCGAGCCCCACGACTCGGTGGTACTCATTAAATGTAAGTACCTACACCTACCACTTGTAGGCCGTAAGCTTGAAATGATAAATCAATGACATGCTAATAGCCAGTACGAAATCCTTATCGCTACTACATGCAATAATTTTCTCTGACCAGTCCGGCTGACGGTCCGACATGTCTGCTAATTAGTTCGTAAAATTGTAATACGGAGATGATGGTGTTAGCGTTTGACAAACTTCATCTGTACATTAAAGGATCACGCCAACTTACAATTTTTGTATGAGTGTGGTGCCTGACCGAAATAATCTCTTCAACTGTGTAAAGGTCAAGGTTACTAAGCAAGTATTTAAGTACCATCGCTCATGTAAGGCCGTAAAAACGGTGCTGGTAAGTGAGGTTCCTTTAGTCTTTCATCTTCATCAGTTGCAATTTTGGATTAATATTATATACGGCATATACGACGCCCACAACCAAAGGTTCTGATCTGATATTTATAACGAACAATTGTATAAAAGGACTACAAATAATGAAGGAGTATATTTTTGTGACCATATATATATATAATAAATTAATTGTCTTTTTTGCAATAAAACAATTTAGATTAGAATACAGCGCAATCTAATTTTCCAATGAAATTCCAGTGTAATTTCTAATTTAGGTCAACTAGGTATGAAACATTAACAATAGTTGACTACAATAATTTTATTAGCACAATTTCACGTAATGAGTTTGGCTACTCTCCATTATTTACAATGAACTTTGTTGTTCTGCCCAACAGTTTGATATGAGTACGAGTCAAAACTTTATAAACACGCTCCAGCGCTGTTACTACTACTAAAATTTACGTCAATAACTTCCTGTCTACCAATATTATCAGAATCACACCAACGCAGTTAAACTTTCCTTCATAAACAGAACCTCAATTCCTAATCTAACTACATATATATATTTTACCAGGAGCTTAAAAAAAAAAGTTTGTACCAATCTGATTGTTTTTTTTCGTATTCTTAGGCAAGCATACTTGGAGCTCTAGTCAGCACTTTGTCTCGTGAGTATGATATAATTCTTAAAGATCCATCTACTTATCAGTCATATCCTCTACATTCCACTGATCGTTACTGGTAGACTTAGGTACGTACATATCTTCAGGGTACGAGGCATGCCTTTTAAGTTTTGTCGTTTGAAGAAAAAAACACATCTAGAACCTTATAGTACTTTTTATTGTTTTTCAAAGTATTCACAACGTAGCTTAAAACACTTTTCCATTCGCTCAAACCAGTTATTATAACATTTATTCCACTCTAAAGTGGGGTGTTCAAAATGGCTGTCTTGAAAGCGTCGACTGCTTCTTCACCGGACTGGAACCGTTGACCACGAAGACTTTTCTTAATTTTAGGAAATGTAAAGAAATCGTTAGGGCTTAGGTCAGGACTGTATGGAGGATGGTCAAGAATTTCTACTTTTTCCTGCTTCAAATACTCAATCGTTTGACGAGCGCTGTGTGAGCTTGCGTTGTCGTGGTGCAGGATGATGCGTCGCTTTGAGTTAGATTTTCGAAGTTCGGCGATGACTTGTGGTAAACAAACTGTAGTATACCACTCTGCGTTAACCGTTCTACGATCTTCAAGTGCAATAGTCGCAACATGGCCGGTTTTTCCAACGAACGTGGCCACCATCTTCTTTGAAGTGCTTCGAGAACGAACAACTTTAGTCGGCTTTGGCTCGTCTTGAAAGACCCAGATTGTAGATTGTTGTTTGGTATCAGGATCGTAGGCATAGATCCAAGATTCGTCACCACTTATGATGTCGTAGACGTGATTTGACTCCCCTCGGTTGAACCTTTGCAGAGTTTTCTTACACCATCTGACGCGGGCCGCCTTGTGATCGTCGGAAAGCAGATGCGGTATCCAACGGCAAACTAGCTTTCTCACACCAAGCGCTTCATGCAAGATCTTCTGAATGGTTGTCCCTGAGATGCCTAATAGAGCCTCTATCTCTCGATACGTCACATGACGATCTTCGAGAATTAGTTGTCTCACAGCAATGATGTTATCTTCAGTGAAGGCGGATTTTGGGCGTCCTTCGCGAAATCTGTCACTAACACTAGTATGTCCACGCTGGAATTCTAAATACCAGCGTTCGACAGTCCGCAGACATGGGGCTACATCACTGAACACAGATGTTAGCTCTTCTAAACACTGAAGCCGTGTCAGGCCTCTTCTAAAGTTGTAGAAAATTATTGCACGAACATTTTCCTTAGAAAGATTCATTTTCGTACGTGACCTGACAGATTCAAATCGAAACTGTGACTAAACAATAGCATTAATCCTAATACTTTCAACTGTTTTGAGATTCAAAATGTAAACACATTCGAATATAGAACAGTTCCAAATTCAAAATTGCCGGAAAATATGGAAACGACAGAACTTAAAAGGCATGCCTCGTATTACAAAATAATCATTCCGTGTTTGCTTACTATCAAATACAATTCATGTTATACTAGCTGTTGCTCGCGACTAAGTACGCGTTACACTACAAATTGTGTAGGTAACCTAGAAATAAAGGTAAACTCGCTGTTGCAACTTGAATTGACACCATATTTTTATCCGATGGGACCTGATTTATGAGATAAAAAGCAGACTATGTGTTAATCTAGGTTATAATATACGTGCATACTAAATTTCATCAAAATCGGTTCAGCCGTTACGAGGTGATTGAGTAACATATAAATAAATAAACAAACATCCAAACTTTCGTATATTGGTGTGATTCAAAAACAAAATACTATTGAGTTCGTTTGAAATAGTATAATTAGATACATTATCTGGAAAAGATATTTATTCTCATTTATCTACTCAACATTTGTCGACGCGAAGATGTGCTTGCTTGTGCATTCAATTTATTTTTGGACCGTTCCTCAACGCCACATCAATTTGTAGTCTCGATGTTCTCACTGTGCCTTGGTTTGTCTCAAAGATTTGTCTAATGGCTGATTTTATGTTGTTAGGCATCTTCTAGAAAGATTCCTGTGAAGTAAAATGACAAATACATTTTGACCTGTTCGTGAACCTTTTTGTCCAAACATTACATGGAATGTAAATACGCGCATTACTGTTAAAATACGAAGCCATTTTCACGTAAATAACAACGGGATTTAAGAGCTTTGACGATGAATGCGGCATCAAAACTGCGCACAGTCATTTCGAGCTCGTCTCATCTTGATAAACAAACCGCTGGGCTATATTTGTCCAATCCAAGACGAAATCTAAAAGACCATCGCGAAATGTTTGCTTCTAGTCTCGATCTCGCCATCGCCATTTCTAGAAATAGCCCCAATTGTGGTTATATCCGTCACAGAAAGTTCCCCCGTCGTGCGTCGCTCCCAATTGATGCGGGAGCCACGCGCATATTTACAATTAGCTTTGTTTGTGAGCCTTAGTAATAATTGCTGGCTGGACATGAGCCAATGCTGGTATTAATTTTTCAATGCGTTGCTCCATAGGCTCGGCAATTGAAGTGACATGTGCAGCCAGAATTATGTTAATCCGGCTTAGTTTTAAACCGACATTGCGGTAAGCAACACGCGAACTACTGAACGATGAATTTGTTAAATTGTGACGGTCATGTGAGAAAGTTAATTTGTTTTTGCATTTGTGTTAGTGTTGTGTTACGATGCAGTTTACGTTGGTAATCGTCGTAAACAAAGTGAAGTTATGTCCGGTGACCGAGGAGCCGATAAAGAAAATAGGTAATGATCAGGGGGATCAATTCGGTAATAGTATTTTGCTGTACGCTTTCTCCATTTGTCTTAGTTTACTCGGAAGTTGTATGTTGCCTTCCTGTACTTTATATCTAGAGTTATCTTGACCTAGCCATATGAACTTTAACGATAAAAACATCTACGACTTGAGATATCCAATAAAGTTAACCTTGAAAAAGTTTTAAACAAAATCACACTAATATTATAAATGCGAAAGTTTGGATGTTTGTTTGTTACTCAATCACGCCGTAACGGCTGAACCGATTTCGTTGAAATTCGGTATATACGTAGATTATAACCTGGAGTTCCATATAAGCTACCTTTTATCCCATAAATCAGTTCACATGGGATAAAAATGGGGTGTCAACTCAAGTTGCAACAGCGAGTTTACCTTTATTTCTAGGTTACCTACACATTTAGTAGTGTAACGCGTACGAAGTCGCGGGCAATAGCTAGTACGTTATAAGTAATGATAGTAATTACTAATTCTTTGCAAAGAAACTTTAAATCAGACTACATTTATTGAATTTCTTTGAAGTTAGTTTTAGTGCATTAAAGCACTCAAACTAAAGCTGATACTTAAATGTAAATACGAGTGTGTTCTAATCTACACTAATATTATAATGAGGAAAGATTTTTATTTTTGTATGTTTGTAACGAGGAAACTCAAAAACTACTGGTCCTATTTCAAAAATTATTTCACCATTAGAATGCTACATTATCCCTGAATAACATAGGCTATATTTATTAATAGAAAAAAATTGGGATCCCTACTAAAACTTCAATAATGTAACCCAAGGTATAAAAAAATAGCCATAAAATGTCTTTCATCGCATGCGCTGCGGAAACTACCACACTAATATTATAATTGCGCAAGTTTGGATGTTTGTTTGTTACTCAATCACGTCGTAACGGCTGATCCGATTTCGATGAAATTTGGTATATAGGTTATGACCGGTATTAAGACATAGGCTACTTTCTACCCAACTGCGCAGAAGGAGGGTAATGTTTTTATTGAAAAACTATGCGTGTGAAGCAGCGGATTGGTCAGCTAGCGATCAATAATCCTGAAGTTGACTAGTAATCAAGTAGATATCTTTTTACGACTTTAAATTTATAAATTGCTAACCAAGTAAAAAATAGAACCTTGTAACACATAAAAAGTAACAGTACATTCTTAGGTACAGAATACAGATAAACTTTGGAATAAACTAGGTACCTACCATTGCTAAATGAACTAGACAGTTTCCCAGGCTATTCTCAGATCATTGAACAATTTAGAAGAAAGCCATTCAATAAACCAACAATTTTATGAATGGTATCCAACGGCAGAACGTGCATTCTCCCAGCAAACTGTGTGGCAAGACCAATCGTCGCAATATTGTAAGTGACGGTCTTAACCATCTGAATAAACGTAATTGAACAATTCCTATCGACCCATTGCCCTTATCTACATGGGAGAGTGCCACAATTGCCCTCAGCTGCTAATCATTGTTTAGAGAAGTTAAATTCAATAAAGATAAGTAGGCCATTTCCTTTGATGGCCCTCGCGATGTTGGGAAATATTGTGTCTAACTAAACTAGGTACTTTTTGTTAGTTCGACTGAACGAAACTCATTGTTATCCGTTAGAAATTCTAGCGATTGGATAACAAATCCTTGTGGAAGATATTCATATCCCCTGTGTGGGCAATCGTTTGGGGTAAGTATTATCCCTTAGGAATATCTTCACACAGACAAGTTTCGGCTGCCATAGGTAATTGAGTAACACTTAATTGTTTCTTTCTTTGATTAGAATAAATGGAATTCAAATAGGCTTCTGGATAATTTTGACTCACAGCTAGTTATGTTTTCTTCCTCAACGTTTACTCACTGCGGTGAACATCTTCCAGTTTCCCGTAATATCTTTGCGAAGTGGTCAATGACTGGTCCATTGACGTCATATTTCGGTGCAAAATATTATTATTTGTGCATTTGTGATACAATGAACCCATATTAGGTTCCCGCACAGAGCGCAGGAATTGTGTCAAGCTCATTACGCCCCGATCGAGCCCGATTGTTCGCTTGCAACGGCCTATTTGCTGCATTCTTATCTGGAAATTGTAATATTATGAATCACAAGCTCTAGGCGGGCGAAACAATGAGCCTGTGAGTGACGGGGCGCGGCGCGGCGTCTCAGATCTCGACCCACTCCGATACTGAGATCACCAGATAGTTACTGACCGTACATAAATCGATTCTTATTACGGACCTGATATTTCGATATTTACATTTACCTACAACAGGTTGCCAGCCCATCTAACGGGGTTATCTGCACAGCAAATAACTTACAAGCTCCCTCGATAAGTATCATTGTAATTTATTTTATTGCTGTGCGCGATTTCAAAAGCAATTCAATATATGACCGACGACTGAGGCATGTGAATTCGTGTTGTGAAATTCGCCAGCAGCATTGCCCTGGCAGTAAGTACAATAATTTTATTGGCAAGCTTGTTCGATAGTACAATCCCCATTCCCGCTTCGCAGCTCGCATTAATACGAATGCATCGTACTCAAGTAGGTACTCTAGCTCTAGGAACTGGTGCTATCTCTCTGGGGCGATATGATTTATGTTCAATAGCCAGCGCTATCACGAAAGGGAGGTCAACACTGTTCAGGATGTTATACGTCTTAATTTCATCCGCAATCTCAGTAGGGTTTTCACTACAACCGATAAATGAGAAGTTGTTAGCAGTTATCTACAATTACTTCATCACAAAACCTGTTTTATATCTCATGTTTAAACAATATGTTCCAAATATCCCATAATATATCTTAACGCTCAATTATGTTTAGCAAATATGAGATAACTTATTTCACAACACACAATCGATTAACATCTGTGCAAATAACTTTAAATAAGTGGATGTAGTTCGTCAACCCTGGACAGTTCTCCTTTAATTACGTACGGTGTCAATCATCGACATGAGCGTAACAATTGTATTACCGAGAACCATCAAACAGTTCATTGAGAACTTTTCTGCTTAGTTCTCGATCAAACATTGCGCAGGCGACACGTGGCCGCTCTTAATCACCGTCATAACACAAAAGTCCTTAAAATTTGTAATTTAAAGTTGTTTTAAGTGAATTACAAGTGCCTTGCATAGTTGATGTAAAGTTTTACAATTTAAATACCGGCAAACCTTGATCTTCAGGAGTTTGAGGGCGATTACACAACAGTGTTAATGTGAACGTGCAGTGATGGATAGACGCGGTGACATGGTGAAACGCTCTAGAAAGAACGACAAAATATCCAAAATTAAACACAAGTTGATAAAGAAGTACAAACTAAGTAGGTAATTATTAGTTTTGATCATGCGGGTTGAACAATTAGGTTTGCGGTTATAAGTCAATTCTTGGGAGTTCAAAACGAAATTGGAAACTCGGAAATTTAACCGCAATGTTTGTTGCAACTTTACTGTTATTTTCTTCTTTCCCCCTAACTAAATAAGGTGTTTCGTGGTCAAGAAGCAACGTGGTGATTCAAAAACGTGGTAGCCTCAAACACCACCTACACTTAGGTACTTGACTTCAAGGCCCCATGCCTTGCCCAGTTAATTGACATTTAGTTTTTGCCACAATATTATCACAGCCTTCCACCGTGTGCAAATACAACTAAAAACACATTGTGAGGTGTGTTTAAGGAGTTCTGTTTGACTCACTTGTTTGTTTGCCCCTAAATTGTCCATACGATACGTTCTTGGCATTTATTTTTTACATCAATATTGCAAAGTTTTTTGTTTTGTTTTAATCACAACCAGCATTTTGATTCACGTTTTCTCATAACATTTTTTAATAACATGTATTATTATACGAATCCTTTCCTGTGGCGATGTAATAACTACCACTTTCGGGTATCATTTGATCCAAGCATTTGGCCATCTCGAGTATCTATGCCCTTCTCATAACCTACAAAACCAATTTGAGTGCATAGTTTAACATCTATTTGGATGCTTTAATTGCTTAGTTTCTATAAGTATCTTTAAAATTGTGAAACCACATTTAGATTAGTAGTTTTGTACAAAATTATCCAGAGTTCTTTGTGGTCACATTCTAATAGTTTTAATTACTTAGAATAGTGCGCTTCCCAACCCGTTCGTGATTTGACTACCAAATCTGCATTTAACGACAATTCGGTCATTGACTTGACCTTGGAGAGATATCTTGGAGGAAATGAGACTGAAGAACTCTTTCTTTTGGCAATGCCATTTTTATTACAATTGTTTGTGTGAAACGACTTATCTCATTGTGCACATATCCTTGAAAAAAATATTATCTACAGGCTCGATACATGAGTATTTTTTACGAGCGTCGCCATTGTAACTTAATTTTTCAAAAATTGCGCTTTGTATAAAATACTGTTATATAAGGGCTGAAAGCGAACAATAACTCCAGAGATATTTTGGATTACGAGCGAGCGAATACGTGCGAGCACGCTTAGAATTCGAGGGTGCTATCGTTTTTCTTTTTTTTTTAATTTGTCTATTTGTACATCAGATGAGCACCGGTCGGCGGGCGGGAGTTGGGAGGAGCCGGTGAGCACGGTGCGCAACGCGCCCCTTCGGCGCTCCCAGCGGCTCAATTCCACTCTGGACTCCAGGTTTGTACACTTTGATGCTATTATTATTATTATTCATTTAATTCAGATTTAAAAATCCATATATAAATTCTTAACCGCTAACATACAACGTACTATTTCTATATAAGATTATTTTAACCTTCATGTTAAACAATTTCTGTGTTTCATTAGCATTAGGCATTGCATTAGGCTCCGTTTTCATCGCAAGGTTAGCAAGCGAGGAAAAAATTCACCAATAAAATTGCTTCATTTGCCTACAGCGTAGCTATACTATTAATGCATTTTTTCCTCGCGCACTGCTCAGCTTCTTCTCACATTTCTCGTGGAAACGCACCCTTATGGCTCGATTATACCAAATCGTCAAAATAGTTACGTGTTTTGTCTCACGATAAGATTTGTTCCCGTCATTGCAAATGACAAAACACGCTGTAACTATTCCAAGCATCATTCGAAATTAGTAACGCGGTTAGTCAGTCAAGAGGCGCTTTTACCTTTGTTTAGAACGTATTTTTTAAGTTATGTCATATTCCTAGAAATACTTCTTCCACAACTGATCATGATGAACAAAAGACTCATTTACCACAGATTAATTAGGTAGGTTATATTATGTATGTTGGATACATCCGAAGCACCCTGTATAAATAATGCACAAAGTATGTCAGTGTGTTTTTGGCACCATCCATTAAGAATGAACTTTACAATAATAGTGTTTAAAATGACGAAATTGAAATTTTGATGCAAAAGATCGTTTATTATCGTTTCAAAGCTATTTAAACAGTTTAGTAATAAAGCTTTACAATCCAAACATTCCCAATACAAACTTAATTCGTGGCGCAATCATTACCCAACAATTTATTATGATTGAAAACCATTATGAGTTCGAGTGTTTATTTGTGCTTAACATTTACTAAAATAACATGAAAAACGGGCAAGAATAGCGGCGACGGAGAGTCGGAGCTAATAATGATTGATAGCACCAACAGAATTAGAACTAATTCTCGCCTTTTAGAGGGACGCTTTTAAAGCTGCAGCTATACGATCGTTCAACCTTCGTATGGCTCGTCCAACCCTCCAACAGCTCGACCCACGATTGATGTGGTGATGAGTGGCTCATGTGACTAGGAGATTTACGTTACATGATTTCTTAAATCCTAATGCCATGGATGAAATATGATTCATATACGCCTGGAAGTTTTATGCGACATGATTTTCAGTCTTATTAAGGCAGCATTTAAATCGTTCTATCTGTTTGGAATTCTACTATAAATTCGAGTAGATACCATTGAATTGATTGAATCATTGAACTGGATTTGAGTAATTCTTTGTTTTTATTGTGTTTGTAACCTTCGTTGGTGATCCATTGACCAGAATAAATTCACAGGCAAGCAAATACATCAAGCTTAGAATCTTTTTTCTATCGGCAAACGTTTGCGGGTAAGAGAGCGGATTGGACAATCGTGTAGTATATACGGTGTGGATGCAGCATAAAATACAACTCGTGCACGATCTATTTGTCTCGTGTTTCACTGTAATTTACAGCAGTGGCATTAGCAGTAACTACAAAGATAAACTTCGTTTCATTGCAAGCTAGAAGATGAATATAATATATAATTATATATGAATATAATGTGTAATTTAAGTAAAACACACCTTGTGTTTTACTTAAATTCTGCTACCACTGACTGTAATTGCTGGTACAAGCAATCTTTTCAGAGTCATAATCAAAATATTTTATTCATTAAAATCACAAGGATCACTTTGAAACGTCAATTTTACTGCCTGTTCCTGACTAAGCCAGGAACGAAAGGCAAGAAACAAGGCTGGTTGTTTTTTTGTAATGATCCTTTTAGAATTCATCCTAAATTGTAACATTTTGAACGAGTTGGAGCAATTTCAATCCCAAGCTTCTGTATCATCTAAATAATTTAAGATTTTATTGTAGGCTTTTTTATAAAGATTTTGTTTAATTACGTTTTTAAATTTGTTAATTGTCAATTTTTGTGCATCCCTTGGGAGTTTGTTATAAAAGCACCTTGCCCTTTAAACGATTTACTAACTTTATGGGAGTCTGCAAGTGGCAACAGCGAGTTTATCATTATATCTAGTATTAAAATTATGATTATCGCTATTTTTCTTAAACAAATTAATATTTTTGCGAGCATACATCAGATTTTTATAGATGTATTGAATTGACAAGGGAATGTCGTAATATTTTTTTTAAACTTATTACTAAAAAAAGAGGGGTGTTCGTTTAACGTCTGCCTGTGGCATCGTACTCGTAGTTTCCAAATCCTCGGATGGACCTATTCGGGCGCGGTTTTCTTTAATAGGAAGCTAGTTTCATTGCAGTCGTTCTTAGCTATGTATGTGTGATGAAGATCAGGTAACCGATTCGAAAATTATAAGCAATTTTGTAATTTTTAAAATATATTATTTATTTATTGATCGAGCGAAGCGAGATCTCCAAATCAACTTGGGCAAATCGGCGTTGTATGTTTGTTTGTCCGAGGATAACTTTCGAAGCGTTTATCCGATCATCGTGAAATTTGGTATATTGGTAGGTAATGATGGCACAATTTTGGTGTGAATAAATGCGCTAAAAATTTTGGGGGGTTGTTGAGATATTGGGGTTCAAGAGGGGTAAAAAAATTAAAATGAGACTATGAGGTCAAATTTATTTATTTATATTTATTTATTTAAGTGAGACGTCAAATGAAAGGTCTTCATTAGTACATTTCGACCCCGTTTTTATTTTTAGTAAAGTTTTTGTAGTTTTTGAGTTATTAGCCATAATAAAAACTAAACTTTGACAAAATTCACAGGGTACACCAGTGACCCCACAATGCTGTAATTTGGTTTGCGTGTAGCTTAATTATCACAAATATAGGCAAAAGCCTGAAATCTAGAATAACTGTAATTTGTACCCCATAATAGGGTAACCAATTAACATGAGCTCCCGTTACCTGTAATTTAAATGAAACTGTAGGTCTAGTTAGTTGGTTATTTTTTTTTGTAGTACTATTTTGATCGAAGATTACGAATAATATTTTTTATTGTAGACTCGCGAGATCTCAGTTCGGGGCGAACCACTAGTTATTTATTTTATTTAATGATACACGTATATCATAATTTACAGCTAGTACCAGTCCTATGACGATAGGTTACAGTTTATTTAGTTCATAGTATTAATTACTGGAATGTAATGTATTTACCTTGTTTGGTTATCTCGGGTCAGAGTATCTTCTGATCTCTTGTGCTATCAGCTCGTATAACTGGGTACAAAGTTTGATGCCTCAATTAGGTATCTTAATAGATTGTTAGTGTTACCTATCTTAACTTCATTTTGGTCGTTCTAATTAATCCTCAGTTAGGTTTGTTTACCAATTTCAAACCTCACAATCGTTTTGGTAATCATTAATCCTAATGGAATTTGAGTAAATTTCATAATTAATTGAGTAATTTTTTGTTTTTTAACCGTCGCCCTCGGCTTAGTATTTTTACTCTTTTATACAGGGTTACAGGAAAAATCGTGCTAGATCCGTTAAGGGCGTGGAGTACCAATCATTTCTGACTTATTTCACTATGAAACACCCTACCCTAAACTTAACCCTTTTCGAGATATTCGACTTTTAATTTTTTTACTGAAAATTGCCGATTTTTAGGCTACTAAATTTATTTTTGTTTATTTTGTGTATCTTATTATTATTATTATTGCATTTTTACATGTGTAATAAGATGCTTTAGGACGTCAATCATTAAAATTGTGCATAAGTTAATTGAATAGACCGTAGTAGACAAGTGAAAGTTAAGAAATAAAAAAAAATATTAGAAAGTTTATTTTTCTCTAAGGGATATCTAAAAAAAATATTATGGCAATGGTTCGGCAGATGTTTTTTAAAATATCTACGTTTCATCAGCTATCTAACGAGGTATAACAATCTAGGGTTTGTATTACATTTTCTAAGAATTCTAAGATTTTCTAAGAAATATCTTGTGGACGGATGAGTCCAAATTTGATAAAGATGGCATAACTAACTATCACAACGCCCATTACTGGGCCCCAAAAGAGCTAAGGAATCCCAATAAGAAAAGAGTGAAGGGGTCCCAACGAAGATTCAGCGTGAATGTGTGGATGGGCATTATCTCCAATCATTTGATTGGACCTTACTTTCTCCCGGATAATCTAAATGGGGAAAGCTACGAAAATTTCCTGAGAGCAGATTTAAGTGATTTGCTGGATGATCTGCCACTCAACCTGATCAGGGACATGTGGTTCCAACACGATGGCTGCCCTGCTCATTTCAGGAGAAGTGTCAGAGACTGGCTGGACACAAATTATCCAAAAAAATGGATAGGACGAGGTGGACCGTTGCCATGGCCAGCAAGAAGTCCGGACCTAACCCCCATGGATTTTCACGTGTGGGGGTGCATGAAAAGTCTTGTGTACAGCGAGCTGAATCCAGTTTCGTCTGTGGAAGACTTACGAGAAAGGATTGTGGATACAGCCAATAAAATGAGGACCACGTTAACCACTGGAGTAGTAAAGACTGGTCTCCGTAGAAGGATGCGACAATGTATCAGAAATAGAGGCGGCCATGTTGAACATGAACTGTAGAATAAGAAAAAGTTGTGTGAAAATCTTTAATAAATGACATTTCATGCTTACCTATTATTTTATTTTACTTTTTAGGGCTAAGTATAAATTTTCTTCTCCACTGTCGCCTATAAAACTAAATTTTTTTCAATGCATTTGAATAAAACCCTAGATTATTATACCTCGTTAGATAGCTGATGAAACGTAGATATTTTAAAAAACATCTGCCGAACAATTGCCATAATATTTTTTTTAGATATCCCTTAGAGAAAAATAAACTTTCTAATATTTTTTTTTATTTCTTAACTTTCACTTGTCTACTACGGTCTATTCAATTAACTTATGCACTATTTTAATGATAGACGTCCTAAAGCATCTTATTACACATGTAAAAATGCAATAATAATAATAATAAGATACACAAAATAAACAAAAATAAATTTAGTAGCCTAAAAATCGGCAATTTTCAATAAAAAAATTAAAAGTCGAATATCTCGAAAAGGGTTAAGTTTAGGGTAGGGTGTTTCATAGTGAAATAAGTCAGAAATGATGGGTACTCCATGCCCTTAACGGATCTAGCACGATTTTTCCTGTAACCCTGTATATATTGTATCATTTACATCAGCACCATCTCTTGTTCTAATAATATACTTCCACAAACTGAATGTCACCCACGATCATTGTTACTGTTATTTGATTAGCGCCATGGCCTATTTGGCATTCAAGGCGTACATAAAAGCTTGAGTGGGACCACCTAAGATTCCACAGCTTTTACATCAAGTAGGATGTACTTAGATAACGTCCCACATCATAATTTATTAGCGGTCAACGGTAATAGTAGCTTAAGGCACATTCTCATGTAAAGCAGGTTGCCACTTGCCACCGACAGACAGAGTTTACCTTACTTTGACTTATTTTGCACTCATACCTACCTAGTTTTCAGACGTGCTGCCTCGTTCATACAAAATGTATAGAAGGTATTCGTCCCGTCTTGTCTGTATGTTTTGGTTCGCGACGTTGATATACATTTTGTATGACAATACGTTTGATGAGCGGCACGTATTCGCTTTGCCACACATCAGGAATAAACTGGTGCTAGATAATTGGTAATCAGGCAGTCTGCCTTCTACGTGAGTCCGGCTTTAGATTAGGTAACAACATAATACGTTCGCAGTTCCGTTCTCAAGTATGAGTTGACAGTTGGTGTATGCAACTTCCCGTCTCGGTGTGGTCCGAACCCGCCTAACAATTAGCAGAGTCGCGCGGGCAATTAACACAAATTTTCTGTACTCGAACAGTGGATAATCAGAGTGCTGGTAGATGCAGATGGTGGATTATTTTCTGACTGCAGAAACTTCTTATTCTTACAAACGCATTAAAGCTCCTAAAAATAGTTTGTCTTTTGTTCATACTTCCTGTTTTCTTTGTGCTCGAAGATTGTAAGCCTACCTGCACCTTTTCTGGATTGACTTACGTTATGAACACGATTACTCTTTGTTTGTCAGTGTTACGTTTTTGACTAAGCGTCAGCCGGTTTCATCCCACTAATATTATAAACGTGAAAGTTTGTATGTTTGTTACTCTTTAACGTCGGATCGGCTGAACAGATTTCGGTGAAATTTGGTATGTACGTAGATCATCACCTGGATTAACACATAGGCTACTTTTTATTGGCAAATCACGCGTGCGAAGCCGCAGGCGGAAGCTTGTTATGACATATTTTTTTACTTCCTAAATTGAGTACATTCTTTGTATATCTCGTTATAACATCCAATCTCGTATGTTCATTTCAATCAACGGTTCATATGACCCCCTGTATATATGCCTTGCTTATTACCACCGTCAGAGTAGACATGAACAATACAGGGAACTGCCTTTGTGACATATGATCGCTAACACACTCGCACGTGTTTTGAGACATGGAAATTGTATGAATGTGTAGGGCCAAAGATTTCTATTGAAGTGAAACGAAGACATTAGAGAGCTCAAAACATAGGTAAGATTTTACACCTATGCTTTACCGTTCGTATGTTATTACCTTTAGCAATATTGATGGCAGTACATAAAAGGTATTCACAAATTTAGCGAGTTGTGTATCCTTTAAAGAGAAAATTGCTGAATGAAATAAAAAATAAATAAATAAATATTGCTGGACATGTCACACAGCGCTATCTAGCCCCAAACTAAGCAGAGCTTGTACTATGGGAACCAGATAACTGATAGAATACTTATAATGTACCTTTTTTTTGTAAATACATACTTATCATATATAGAAAAACATCCAGACCCGGAACAAATATCTGTAGATCATGCAAACATTTGTTCCGCGGCGGGAATCGAACCCGCTACCTCCTGCGTCTCAGCCGGCTATTCGCCCACTGCGCCACGGAGGTAGTCATTTATATGTCATATTAGCATGGTATGGTAATGGTGTACCTAACATACTACATGTATATAACATGTAGTATGTTAGGTATATCATTACACCCCAGGTAATGTCCACACAGTCCATGAAACAGAATAAACATAAAGTTGGAAAAGGCCAATCTTTAATGTTCATCGCCGACATATTCCGTTGCCATATTATCCAAAACATAATTTATTTGTCCTTCTCGTGTTCAATTGTAGTATTTTACTTAGCTTCTTCATCACCTTCATCGATCGTCCAGTACTTAAGAACTTAACAGTCAATAAATCAAAATTGACTCTGAAAGATGATTTATTTTAACCGCGCACACGTGTAAATCGACTTGTGACATACCACAGGATAAGTAGATACCTTCAATCTAAATGGCAGATATGAAAAATAATGTCAGGGTCAGATGAAACCTTAGTCGATTTGCATTCGCGTTGGCGTCAATTTGTGTTTGTTGTGGAGTAATTATTTACACCCCCATTGTCAATATTACCAATACAATTTTACGATCGTTTGGTTCAAATGTTTTGACTGAAGTATACCAAGAACAAAGGACGGAAAGAAACTCATAACAATAACCGTAAAAGGCCAAGTAGATTGTTGAATTTGTGTTATAGACATTTTATAAACTAGTTATGGTTTGGTTAGCTACCCTACAAAGTAAGTTTAGTTTTATGACCAATCTGAGAGTTAATTCATTAGAACAAATTGTTTTGCCATTGAGTTTTTATTTTCTCTAATTGAGGCCAAATGGCTGTTAGCTTTACAACCCATGATGAATGTAAAGGAAATTACTTTTTACAACGCGTGAACTATTATAGACGCCATAACACGAAAATATACCAGAAAACAGAACACGATACGAATTAAAACTGTATTGCGGTCGAGACGTGCCCAATTTATTTTTAAGTCCTAGTTCCGATTTCCAAAGTTTGTTCGCAGATTTGCAATAAACGTTTGATTGATATCGTTATTATACTGCATACACGGCGCTGTTTAAATTGCATCTAGGTCTCACAACAAATGCATGCATAGGTAACATATAGTGTTTATTATGACACATATTATAAGTTACGAATAACACACTTAAAGCAGACAGTTCGTCGTCAATCTATCTTTATTGCCATGCTCTGAGATTTATCTTGGTAGGTACTAGATACTAGGTACTGAGTTTAAATTATTCTGTTTATGAAATTTTATCTAAATAAACCTTTTGCTTCACGACAATCCAAAGATCGCGACTAAAGATTTGTAATTAGCTGCACCTTATGTGGAGAGTATTTGTTGTGTAAACATTGCCAGGCATTGCTTCAGAGGTCGAGCCATGTCAGAAACATAAAGAAAATCAACCAGCACATTGTGGGATGAATCCTCTAGTTAATTTTATACAATGAGAGGTAATTCCTAATTGGCTTAATCACAAAATAGGATCGTTAACCCGACTCGCGGTTGGAAAAGTCAAACGAGCTTAGTTTGACCCTAGTGCCAGAGGACTGCTTGTTACATGCTATATCATCATGCCATCAATTTGAAGAAAATAATGATATTCGCATGTTTACAGATTTTTGCAAATTACCTTTGAACAGGCAGAGGTTAGAGAGGACAGGTTTCCAATCATTGGCGTAGCTAATTCTGAATGTTTTACTGCGGTATCATTGAACCAAAACCGTTTAGGCCGAATTGAACCGTAGAATTCGAATCGAAATCAAAATTTAGCAAATGCGATTTCTAGTTTTGTCGTTGATTATATTCAAATTTACTGTAGGAAACACCTTTGCGCAAACAATTTCCACAAACGCCGTAACCGATACCCTGTAATAAAATTCCATTACTGAGATGAGATTGCTTCGCTGAGTGAAGTAACCGCAAAGACAATGTGTATTTTATCTTTCATCACATTATGTACCAGATTAGATATAATGTATTCGTACTATATTATATTTCTTACATGCACATACTCATTTATTCAAAACCATGGAGGGGCGGGGTGGGGTTGGGGGGGGGGGGACAAAAAGTGTAAAAAGAAAAAACTTTTCAAGTAGAAACGTGTCTTTATCGGTCTTTATCGGATACCGATGTTTAGAGGAACCGGCCATACGTCTGTTATACATACGGGGTATGTCTTGTCAACCTTAAATACTATTATTGTTATGCGTATTTTGCGTTCAAGTCCTAGACGACCTCCGTAGCGGGTTCGATTCCTGCTGCGGAACAAATGTTTGCATGGTCTACAGATATTTGTTCTGGTTCTGGATGTTTTATAAATATATTATAAGTATGTATTTACAAAAAAAAGTATATAAGTATTCTATCAGTTATCTGGTTCCCATAGTACAAGCTCTGCTTAGTATGGGGGTAGATAGCGCTGCGTGAAATGTCCAGTAATATTTATTTATATAGTTTCATCATCTAAATTGCTCTATTGTTAAATATTAATTGTTACATGTATATTGACAGTTTATGTGATGTACGAACCGCGCTCTGTCGATGCCAGAGTAATAGAATCTCATAATAATAGATTTGAAATGTTTGTCTTCTAATAAGGTTTCTTTTGTGCGCCAAATTATTAAAAACGAGGACAAAATTACAAACAATCTTGACTGACCTGGCCGTCTTCGTATCCACCAATGCAACTTAAAACAACGCGAAATACTGATTAAGATACCGAAAGTTTTTTTTAGATTTTTAACAGACTTCTATAAAAGGAGGTGGTTCTCAATTCGACGTGTACCTATATAATTTTATAATATCTTATGTTCTCTCTCTCATACTCATAGCTTTTTACTGGGTGTACGAATTTTGATGATCCTTTTTTAATTGATAGGTTAGAATTACTCGAGGGTGGTTCTATTTAAGTTCCAGTGAGGTAATATAATTTTGAAGGTACTTTTCATAGAGGTAGAGAGGGGATAAAAAAATGTTTGCTTGTATCCCAGTTTGTGCGTTATTGTTGGAAAGCTCTTTAGACACTTTCCTTATTACAACAAAAAAGTACAACACTGTTTAACGCGTGTTAAAAAATTACTTCCATTTTATATTTAAGATTTATTTAAACATTGGTTAGCGCGTGTTATCTTTTTTGTGGGAAGACCCTGAGTGCCGTTACCGATATTTTATTCTGTTTTCAAAAGACGGGTATATTTTTGTTAAAAAGTTAATTTGTTGAATAATCCTTGTAACAAATCTTATTAATAACTAGTTGTTGCCCGCGACTTTGTACGCGTTACATTCTAAATGTGTAGGTAACCTAGAAATAAAGCTAAACTCGCTGTTGTAACTTGACTTGACACCCCATTTTTATCCCATGGGAACTGATATAAGGGATAAAAAGTAGCCTATGTGGTAATCAAGATTTTAATCTACGTATATACCAAATTTCATCGAAATCGGTTCCGCTGTTACGACGTGATAACAAACAAACATCCAAACTTTCACATTTATAATATAAGTGTAATGTAAAAAAATTGCAAAAAACAATACACACTAAATTAAACTTCTAAGTTATACTAAAAGAAAACTATTTTTTTCTGACTAAAATGTTTTAGTCTTTACCATTTCAAATTTCGAACTCTACGTCCCTATGACGCCGTGTCCTAAAAGCGCATGACCTCTTTAAACTTAGAAACCTTCAAATGAGATACTAATATAGTACGGTGACTTTCGAGACACTCCAATTTAAGAGTATTTGCGTATGTTTTTATGTGAGTTCAACCTGTTTTGAATAAAGTCGGATTAAGGTTTCAAATATGTTTCAAAATAGAATGTAATATAAATCAAAAGCACTAAGGAGTATTGATATAACTTTCTACCCCTGTTTAACCCCATTAGGGGATGAATTTCAATAAAATACGAAACATGTCTTCCATCAATTCTGTTAAAAAAGGTTTATGCAAAATTTGGAGTAGATTGGGACTAATCACGTTGTCCCATACAAACTTTGCCCCCCTTTTTCATCCTCTTAGGGGTAGAATTTCGGAAAATCATTTCTTATCGGATGCCTACGTCATAAAAAGAACACACCCTCCAAGTTTCAGGTCTCTACGATCAGCGGTTTAGGCTGTGCGTTGATCCGTCAGTCAGTCATTCAGGACAAAACATTTTATATGTATATAGATGATCAATTTTTATAACACCGAAGTGGGAATACATAACTTTTATAACACCACAGTTAAAGTAGAGTAAAGTTAAAAGAAATACGCAATTCTGATACAAAGCAGTTCCATTAGCTGTGTATGAACATGAACTCCGCTTATTGAACATCTTCCGTATCTGCCTAATTGCCCATATCCTGCCAATTTTATGACCAATCAAGTAATCCAGAGCTGGTAAATCAATAAATGCCTCGCTTATATAACATGGAATCTTATTTATACATGGGAACCGATGTATAATTGCATTCTCAAGGCGACTTCTGATGCGCAGGCATGACCTTTGTGTCTTATATCATCGGTGCAAACAATTAAATACGTGGATGCTGATGTAAGATCTTACTACTAGTGAGGTACATTAAACCAGTAAACTCTATGTAGAAGCGAAAAAGCAGGAGCACTTGGTACTACTGTGCCAAGAAACTATCCGCTATTAATTTTTGTTTTCTTAAGCTAAAACTGATACCTTCAGATCTTGGTCACTCGACCTACTTAAGCTACTTAGTCTAAAGTAATTTCACCTTCTCTACGAATTTGTATGCATGGTTTAGCTTCATCAAGTACGCAGTACTCATCGGCAAAGCTATATGTAGTATTTATTAAACTGGCCACTAATAAAATTAGAATATGTAGTTCAGTCCGATACAGTTACATCCCACATCTGTTTCTCTACATTGAGTAATCTATTAGTTTTTGGAATGTCGCTTTACGAGTCTATTCCAATGAATTTCCAAGTCGCAGTGCTGAAATTGCGAGTCGCCTGAATAAATTACAGTGGCACTTACGCAATTGGACTTATGCTATTATTTCATAGGTAGGTTATTGTCGCTATTGCGAACGCGTTCATAAGTATTGCCCTTGGATTGTGTCTAATGTAGCATATCATGAATATTTTTATGATAATGAGGATATGAAAGTGGCACAGACAGTAAGCTGTGTCCCCTGTGTCTATCCTTATATGGTTCCTTATGCAATTATATGAAATCGCCCGGGATCCAACAATAGTTTTGCTTCTGTCGTCACTATTAAACGCGGAAAACAAAGTATCATTCAAATACGTGAAAACACATTTCATTATTATGTAAATCCTGTACACTGTGCTTTGTTTGGCCAAGATCCCTTCTGCGTCATAAAATCAGTTGACGGAAAATGCGGTGTGCCATTCATTAATTTAATTAAATAGTTTTGACCACGTTCAGAGGTAAATCCTATGCACTTCATTTCGATCGTTCACCAGTGTAGTGTCTTAGGCTTCGTATTTGATCTTTCTAAGACAAATATCTGTCGTTCTAAATCTAAGGAAGGAGCTGCTAGCATTGTATGCTCAAATGCGTTCATTGCTTTTAAATTGGTACTGTATTTACTGAATGTGTTCGTCTTAAACTACTCGATTTCGTTAATTCTGCAACTTCCCACACAGTAGACAACCGAGGACAAATATACATTGTCCAAGATAACATTTCTTAAAATTCAAATTTCATTTTGATTGAATACTGCTTCCTTGTCATCATAACATCCTTTTCGTCAATTGTGTTCATGTAACTCATCGCGTACTTTTCATAACACCACTGATGTATTGATTTCTGTCTTCCCCAGGACAAGTGGTCAGCTGCGCAACACGCTCAGCAGAGCCAGGGAGCTTTGCGAGCGATGGCGCAGCGGCGGCGCTACCACTCCCCCCGCACCCCCGCCGGATGACGAGGGAGGGGGGAGGCTCTCGCGCTGGTTCAGCGTGAGGAGAGGATCTACAAATCAATATGATATGCACACCCACGAAAATGACAAGATGCCGAAACTACCTGAAGTAAGATATTTCGCTTAATTATTGTTGGTATCATTTGATTCTTTTGATGTTTAGTCCAGAATCATCGAAGTAAAAGAGGAGAAAAAATCTGGGTGTATTACAGTGTTTATGTGGTCACAATGTGCCTAATCTCTTTCGCTTGGGAATAATTATCCTTTCTTTTCTTTTTTTGGCATATTGGCTCTTATATGGCAAACCATAAATACCTGTGGTTTCTTTTGTCATGGTTGTACTCTAAAGTTGCTTGCCCTCTGTTTCCCTCTATAAGGAAAGCTCCACTCATTAGAACGCGATATGCATGCCCGCTGCGCACGAGTCCTCATCTAAAAAGCAAATCTTTACGGCATTCACATTCGAAGGTCATATAAATTCAAGTTCACAGACAGCTACTAATAGTAGCATGCAAACACGTGAATAGCGTTAGACGTGTATTTGATTGAAAGTTTTTGTGAATATATAATGTGGATATTTTCGCCTTCAAGATCATGAAAGCTGATGATCATATGATTCAAACATCGTTGTTCTTTGTTCCAAACATGCATGCCTATTGCCAACTTTCTTCAATACCGTTATCTAAGTAATACATATTAATGAATGTTCTCATCATCTTCCATTCTGTACAAACCGTTTTCAATTAATAGTGTAAGTACTTATGATACCAAGCATTTCATTGAAGTTGAACTAATGAAACGGACGTTGTGCGTACAAATTGGTCATTGACTCATGAGTCCCGCCGGCCGGCGATGACATTTCTGGAATTATAATGCTCTTTTCATGTTATCCTTCCATTTGTTTTGTTCGGTGTGAATGTTATTACGTATGTATGTTACCCAACATGATTCACAATTTAATTTTTAGATGAATCATTACCCGTCGATTGAGTAGACATTGAATACAAACCGCAGTAACGTGTCGATCGTACTGACGCCGACGCGACTCGTGTCGTCTCGCGGAGGTCTCAAGTCGCTGAACAAACAAATCTATTTTAACATGTGATATAATGATGTCAGATTGGTACCCAGTGAGCTACCATAGTGGATTCATGTATACGATTGTAATTTTCTTCATTCAGTTTATTTTTAGTGTGCCGGCATGTATAACGTGTGATGCGCAAATGTCAAAAGTTCTAGCAGATTAGTTGTTTCTCACGTTTTTGTCGGCCATGTTTTGTCCGTCATGTATGAGGCTTCTCCACGAAAAGGGCGAGTACACTTTGAATTTCACAGTAAGTCACGTGATTCAATCAGACTGATACTTTTGACGTTTGCGTGTTTGGTATACTGTGTTCCGATGACGCGATTCGTGACGCTCTTTCGTCTCAGCAAGGCCGTGGGCTACGTGAAATGAAGCTGTGGATACCGTGCTTCGAGATATTTTGCAAGCGCTATTTCTGTCTCGGAATCGACTCATCGGAACCTCTTGAAGCTTTTCGCGTATGTTTGTGGTGTAGTGTTATAGAATGTGTGTGTTTTCCAGTTGGAAGAAGATCTGTTCTCATGCGGGGGTGCTCATGAGGTGCGAGGAGGGCGGGTTCCTCCGCCTTCGCTCGGCGCGCCCCCGGACTCCCTGACATCGGTGCAACAACGTCGAAGACATGTCATCGCGGCTGTCATACACAGCGAGAACTCGTACGTCGCGACACTACAAAGACTAGTCAATGTAAGTGGCAATTTACTGGTAGTTATCTCTAATTGACGTCAAGTTCATGGCACAATGATTGCTGCTCTTGTAAGGAGGGTTATTCATTGGCTGGTAACAGTGCGCTCCAAAGAGGTGCACCAATAGGACAAAGGCGTGCCAGCTAACGATTAATCCTGTTGACCTTACTGGCCGATGCATCACCCTCTATATGGCTCAGTAGATTCGTATTCCCAGGCTCAGTATTGTTCATTATACAGGGTCAGGTCACAACAAAGCGTCCCCATTAGAAAGCGACGGCTCCATCAATTCGCAACAAGAAGGTCGTTTATCTGCAAATAGCTAGTAATTATCCGTACAAGACGCTGTTTAAATGTTTGTATTGCGCAATTATCGTTTACCGAAATAGGCACACTGTCAACATTGAGCGACCAAACCACGACCACTTGACAGTCGCCGCGACCGGTTTCCATCCTCTAAGAGTCTAGCGCTAACATACACTGACATTTCTCATGCCGGTGAAATTCGTGATCGGGAAGGAAACACGTTTAGATTGATAATTATAATTCAATCATAATAACGACAGTTCCTTTTACATAACACTGATAGGCTTAGTGACTGGTGGCACCGACTATCTATTCTAAGCCGTGGCTTTGAAACTGTGCTTGCTCTCAAACGGTAAAGAGAAATATGTCTTAAATACAAATACAAAAATATTTTATTTACCGAAAAATTACATAATACATTAAAATTTACTGGTGGTCCCCGCACTAAGACTTGCCTGTATCGCGGGAGGCCGGTTTACAATCAAAGTTTAACCTTAAACGGAATCAGGTAAGCATGCAAAGAATATTCATTATTTATATACAATAACAAATAAGAAAATTATTGCTTAGAGTGCTCTATTATCAGGTTGTGAGTAGTTTGTGTGTGTGTGTGTGTATATAGGGGTGGAGGGGGTGGATGTATGTATGTGTATCTGTGGGTGTGATTGGATGTGTGAGGGGAATTCATGAAAAACATTGCCTAAAAGAAAAGAGCGAATAGTGCATAACGAAGTTCCCTTTCAATCTCACTGTCACAAGGCCATCAAATGGTTCTAACCTAACGTAGAATGACAAGCAAAGAACCAGCGATATCACGAAGAAGATTACATAAGTGGGTTGCCACTGGTTGCCACTCTGCACTCTAGTCACTTGTGTTTTCTATCAGGAGGTACGACAGCCGGGACACTTAATTTAAAATGTAATTGCAAGTCTCGCAACACCGGGTTAAGCTCTAGGTGTTAATTTTAATGAGATTACTTGTTCGGAAAGTAGTTACTACTGAATGCCGCCATTACATAATGCGGGCATGTCTTTGAAAACCTGTACCGTGTTATGAGTTTTTATTGCTGTCGTGAATATTATCTAGCTAGAACCTGTTGGAGCGTTCCACTTAGTGTGTCATCGCAGGCCCCGCCTCTTTTGCATGACAGATGTCAGTTCTGCGAACTTGTATTCATATTTTCTTAAGCGAAATATTAATTTCTCTTTTATTTAGGTCATTTCCACGTCATCCTTTCTCTAAATTCAGCGCTTTCTTTTGCGTCTCATGAATTTTTATATTGTCTTTAACATGAGGACCGTAACTAGAATAGATAATGATGCAAATGTTGTGTTAAAAATCTCAACAAATGTATGTAAATATTAACCTGTACGGTATTGCTATTGTCTCGCCTGCAGTTCACATGCGATGTATTTGCATTTGGGAAGTGGGCCGGATTCAATAGGCCTTTGCAAATGTACGAGGTCAACCGTGCTTTACTTGTTTGAAATTATCCTTGCATAGATAATGAATTGTCAAAACGTTTATAACTCTTCAAAATCATTGAAATGACAACCTCCGTGGTACAGTGGGCAAATAGCCGGCTGAGACGCAGGAGGTAGCGGGTTCGATTCCCACCGCGGAATCAATGTTTGTATGATCTACGGATATTTGTTCCTGGTCTGGATGTTTTTCTATATATTATAAGTATGTATTTACATAAAAAAAGTATATAAGTATTCTATCAGTTATCTGGTTGCCATAGTACAAGCTCTGCTTAGTTTGGGGCTAGATAGCGCTGTGTGAAATGTCCAGCCATATTTATTTATTTAGACTACTCAATACTCAAAGTATAATTGGGAAATGGGTAGTTTTGTACAACATGTTTTACAAGCTTATATTTTATTTAGTTAATACGTCATATGTTTTTGTCTTGTGTTTGCTTGTATCATTCAAAGGGGTTCGAACATTTTTCTATGGAAAATAATCAACATGGCGGCGGGTGCATATGCCAGCGTCCACCGGCCACTTAGATTATTTTTCAAAATTTCCACTCACTGTGATAGTGGTATGTGTGTGTGCATTGTATACACAAAGGTCCTCTTTAGTATGACTTTCATTATCATTACCTGAAAAGCAATAATTTTACATTCAATCCGATTCAAAAGACCAAATAACGGTGGAACATGCCACACCACAAAGCGTATTTTTAGATAATCGATGAATATTTACAGGGTTACGTTACGTACAATTATGTATTTCTTGTATAATTTTGTGTTTGGCAGTCATTGTTTCCGATAAGTCTTACATAAATGTGGTAATTTTGTAAACAAAACCCATCCTCTTCATTTGCCTTTTACTAGTTTGACTGACGTTTGGCAAATGTATATATGTAACTATACAAAAATATTGACGTTCATTTATTATTCTTAATATTGGGTATTTTATGAAATATCTTTTTGGATTTTACGTATGAATATTACGATTTCCTTGTAATACGAATTCAATAACTCGGTTATTTAGGTATAGGTAAAATTTCAAATAATTAATTCCTTTATTTAGTTCAAAACTTCAAAGTGACTTTGTTATATGGCGTGGTTTGTTTGGATCCAGAGATTCGATCTAGCCTCATTCCCTCCTAGATTATTCCTTATATTTTGTTAGTGAGAAAACTTTCGTGATTTACTTAAACTAGTGATTCGCTCCGAACTGAGATCTCGCGAGTCTCCTATAAAAACAAAAAAATATTATTCGTAATCTTTGATTATCAAAATAGTGCGGCGAAATATATAACCAACTTACTTGACCTACAGTTTCATTCAAATTACAGGTAACGGCAGTTCATGTTATTTGGTTATTTTTTTGGGTAGAAATTGCAGTTATTCTGGATTTCAGACTTTTGCCTATATTAGTGTCACTAAAGCTACACAGATACTAAATTTCAAAACTGTGGGGTGACTGCTGTACCTTGTGAATTTTGTCAAAGTTCAGTTTATATTATGGCTCATAAATTAAAAACTACAAAGTTTAAACTAAAAATCAAAACAGGGTCAAAATGTACTCACAAAGATCTTTTATTAGACATGCCATTTGACCGGATAGTCCAATTTTGGTTTTTTTTACCCCTCTTGAACCCCAATATCTCAACAACCTCCCAACATTTTTAGCTCATTGAGTCACACCAAAATTGTGCCATCACTACCTACCTATATATTAAATTTCACGATGATCGGATAAACGCTTCGAAAGTTATCCTCGGGCAAACAAACATACATACGTACATACAACGCCGATTTGCCCAAGTTGATTTGGAAATCTCGCTTCGCTCGATCAATCATTATTTTAAATACGGGATAGATCACGTACCGTTTTATCGGTGTTTCGATCGACAATGTTTCGGTTCAATTCGTGACCCTTCATCAGGGTGAGTGCAATACACTCCACGTCTCGCCTCTCAATTACATTTTTAGTCCTTTTATGTCTTATTTTTGCAAATCTTGGACTAGATCCGTAAAAACAAGCGTTGCTGTTTGAATTTGTATTCTATAATTATTTATCCATAAAACAGGTTATGTGCACTTTCTCAATTAGAAATATTACACATAAAAATGTTATTGCAATTCATGAAATCAGGTATGCAGTAAGTACATGTTATGCTCATGCTTTCACTACTATTTGCTTGAGCGATTTGAATATATTCCATGTACTATCGAGGAAAAACGCACTATGCTGAGCTGATATATTACAAACTTAAGAAAAACCACTCAGAGCTGATATTGCAATTTGAATACTTAAACTCTTTAAATGTACAAACAAACAAAACACACAGAAAATAACTTTAAAAAAAATTATCGGTTGTGTGTATTTTTAAAAGGCCAACTTAATATTCAAAAGGTGAAGAGAATTGTATCTTTTCGTGATGCAGAATCTACAAAATTACACTCACTCGATTGTTAAATCGAATGCCCCTTCAATTTATAAGAAAGTCGATTTTCAAATTAATTAAATTGATTCAATAAATACAGTTTATAATTCAGAATTACGTGAAGAGCCGTTCGTTTAAATTAGTAGACTGTTACAAAAAATTGCACACGGTTAAAGACAAGATTAAACGGCATTATTTCCCCGATCGTACCATAAATGTTTCATTTACTTCATTTCATGCTTCTATGGTGATCATCACGCTTGAATGTCATGCAGACAAGAATGTAAGTCTTTATATTACTTTATTTATGTATGTAGTTTATTTATTTACGTAAAGATATCAGATAATCGATGGGTAATGGTGCATGAATACATCGAGATATTTTTATTATGTATTGGATATATTCCTCGTAGCTTCTTTGATATTTCCTTTAAAGTAAAAAAAAATATATATAACTGGATGAATATGGAATTAAAATGTTGGCAACTCTGTCCGTTTATGTTATATGGGGAATCTCTCGATTGTATTGTACGTCATTTTTATTTTGTTCTCCCAACGCAACATAATTGTGAATTTTAGATAAAAATAGTCACTTGAGTGTTACGTAACTTTCTTGAAGGGGGGGGGGGTGTTGTACAGAAAAACGTTACGGCGCGTTATATGGGGGGGGGGTCAAAAATTACGTTACGTAATACTTGAACGCGCCCTAAGTAATTCGATATGAATATGTTTAGACATATCTGCTGTTCAGTTATCAAGTAAATCGCCACTAAAAGTTTATATAGGAATTGAACCTCCATAAGTAATTCCAAAGGATCCTGAGACGATCAGCAATCCCATTAGTTCTTATTGACAGTTATTTTATTTTCCTAGTAGTACTTCAAACTGTAAAACATCTACTGGGTACGTCCCAGTAGAACTTTTAAAAACTGCAAATGAAGTACTGGGTATAAAATCATCCGTAATTTATTTATGTTCGTAATGCCCAAAACAGATTCTTAGATTTAAGCAAACAAAGCACATGTGAAAAACTCACTATAATTTCGACAGTATTGAGTAGAATTTTATGCATTGTCATATCAGTTTAATATACCTTTTTTTTTATTGAAGTTATACTTCTTTTGGCGCGATGGAGAAAAATTATGAGAGTGAATTTTTACGATGCGCGCGCACACCGACACCTAAATTTAACAGCATGAAGTTAGTTCTAGGTGGTATGAAAATTGATAACTATGTTCAAGTTGTATATTCTAGTATTTTTATATGTAGAACACGTGTTTCGTAAGGGTACAATTAAACAGTGTGAATAAATAAATATTATTTTGGTGTTTTTATTAAATCAATTTCATATACGACGGTGATACTAATAATTTATTATTTATTTTTCCATACGCCAAAGAAGTATAACTTCTAACGCGTGTACATAAGTACACACACTCTTTTTTTCAAAAATTCTTTATTATAATACAAGAATACAAGAACTGTGGGTTACATGGGTTGGGATCTCATCTGTTAAGTTGCAATAACCTGTATTAGAGGAGTCCCCTCTTTCTTAGGGTGATCTTTAGGTATGAACATTAAACTTAGGTATTTTAGTAATATTTATCAAATATTAATAAATAAATTAAATTATTGGTCAGATTTAAAGATATACATAGATATAAATAGATAAATAATAGAATACAAATATAAATTATCACAAATACATAAACAAACTTGCAATTATATTAAGTATGTATGTGTAATATATAATATATGTAGATTAGTTGTTAAGGCTTAGAAGTGATCTTCTGTTTCTTGGTACGTTAAGTGTTTAGTGCCGTGAAATGACGATAAAAACGAGTTTTATTTTAAACCAATGTGTTTCAACTGTTCTGTGTATTGAGACAGTCCATGTTTGTATTGCTAATTGCTATTCAAAAGACGGCAACTTTTTATACAAAGCCTAAGTCAGTCAGTGTTCTTGTTACTTTAGTAAATTGAAGTATCTATTGCTTTAATACATCAATCATTCCGTTTAGAGATGATGCAATTCAAAGACGTAGGCGAACAACAAAGAAGAAAAATATAATTACATATTTATAAAAATCTATATCCTTATTCCTTATAGATCCAATAAATTATTATAAAATCATGAGACCGCTTTAAAGTCAGTCTATGCATTCTACAGGTCCTTATAGGGACCACCGTGGACCATTCATAGTTTCTTTGTATTGACTATGTTACCTATGACAACAGTGCAAAAGCACTTTGTCTATGTAACATGATGCAACCTAGGAAGCGAACTTACACATTATATATTCATAATATTGGTTTAGCTAATGGCGAAATCACAGTAATTTGAGAATATGAAATCACGGTCGGCGGTTTATGACGTGTGACTTGTTTATTTTAGCAATGAAATGTGTAGTTTAGAATTTTATAGTGGTCAATGACCCGGACCACATCTATAAAATTCATTTAGGTGTTTATTTCATGCATAGTAGTCCAATTATTTTACGTAATGGGATTTTGCCACATCCATTGACATTGACTCATAATTGAAAGAGATAAAGTTTATAACGTTAACCTATCGTACAGGACAGTGAAAATAATTGTACTTATCAAAAATTCTTTTTGTACGAAAATACAGAACTTGCGTTTTATAAAATAGATGTGAAAAATATTTCATCGTACATCAACATCAAATCTTAGCTGTCATGTTAAGTATTCTCAGCAAACTTCTGAATAACCTTCAGAGTTAGACGGTCATCAAAATATCAAGTTGTCATGTTCAAGTGTGATTTGGCATTATTGACTTGTCTTAAGGAGAGGCTCCTAAAATTGTACAATTTTTGTCGGAACTTGCTCAGTCAAGCTTATCAATGTAAACCTTCAGTATGTTATTTTTCTTAGTTATTTATTACGAAGGCAGTTTTCCGAATAAAACACTTTCGCACTATAATTTTTCGTTTTCAAAATGATGCTTTTATGAGAGTCTTTTGTCGAAAACAAACACTCCCAGCAAGAAAATATAGTTTATTGTCAACTAATTAGAAAACATATTGATACATTGAATAATAGTCATACACATAATAGATAAAATTACTTTTCACACCACCTGCTCGACAATGTCAAATTATATGTCATGTAAACCTCAACGAAAGTAGGTGATTAAATCCCTACGGCTGAGCCGGGAGTAAAGTTGTACTGAATTATGCCCTCGCGGGCATAATGAAATTTGAATTTGGATCATCTATATTAAAATTTGAACCAAAGAGACCCACACAATAAGAACTTATTCGTGAATCGACCTAACCTCTGCACAGAATGCATCAACCTTTTTATTGTCTCGCAGAAAGTGTGGAAAGTAGGGTATTCTCCTTGTGGATAAAGCTTAGCACTTAGGATTCCAGTAACTCCTTCGTTCCGCTCGTGAGTTAACTCTAGAATTCTTCGTTATGTTCGGGATTCAATATAGCGCCCGTGACGCAAGACACTGCTTTATTCCCTCGTTTAACAATCTACTATTTTACATTGATGAGACACGGTGCTTGACTTAGGAAGGTCCGATACAAATCATACAATTGTAAGAGCCTCCCCTTAACAAACAGTAGTGTTTACTTTATATTCAACACACGCTTTACTATTTTAAGCTATGACAGCTGCAATATGACGGTTTATGGAGTTATTCTCACCTCGTTGCCATAGAGAAGTTATAACTACTAAGAACAATAGAAAATTAACATTTTGGTTTGCCTCGCTCTTCTGTAACGTGAAGTTTTTGTTGGACAACTGTCTATCATACAAGATTTTACGTCGTATATTTCTATTTATTTCGGTAATGTATGCGGAATTGTGTGCTTAAATTGACTCTAAAGTCGTCACTAAGTTTTTGTTAAGTTTCATTGTATTTAAATACTAATGCCGGCATTTTAGATTTATAAAGTTTTATGATAATTACTGTTAAGGTTAACTTCAATCAAATGTTATAGGAAACATTCGATTATCGTATTAACTTATTAAAATAAAAACTTTCAAAATACGTTATGTTATTATTTTGTGATGGTGTGTTTTTACAAAACCTTCAAAGTTTTCTCACAATTGAAAATGTATTGTGTTTTATTTCCGGGGTTCGACTAGTAAAAATACATAAAACTTTAAATCGAATATACTGTCCCCTTATGACCATAATAATTATTTGAATTTGACAAAAGCCTTCAATATAATTATCTTTTCCTCAGGACTACAAGAAACCTCTAGAAGAAAGCAGTCCAGCGATCCTGAACGGCAGTAAGATCCAGACGCTGTTCCATCGACTGCCTGACATCCTGCAATGCCACCTGCACTTCCGCACAGCATTAGCCGACTGCGCGCGCACGTGGGACCGCGATGAAAAAATTGGTAAGTCACACAAAAAAAAACAGTCCCGCTGTTGTTTTCTTCATCATCACACAGCATTGCATTTTCTCGTTCAGGATTTATATGTACCTATACTACGTCTTTCATCCAATCAGTTCAGCGGGCCAATTGTATAATTTTAAAAAGAAAAATGGAAGGAGAATTCTAATTTTGAGTATTGCAGACAAAAGTCTTATAAAATTACTCCATACTAATATTATAAATTCAAAAGTAACTCCGTCTCTCTTTTTGTTACGTTTTCACGACTAAACGGCGGGAGCGATTTCGATGAAACTTTGTATATAGATAGTATGACACAGATTGAGACATGCAACTTTTTATTAACAAACCACACGTGCGAAGCCGCGGGTGGAAGCTAGTAAGAACGACTAAATAAAATAAGCTTGAGTAATATAGTGTTTAAATGCAGCTGATTTGCTATTACTTTTCTGGAAAACTCAAAAAATGCGTAGATGATCAAAGAATAGAAAATATTATATTAAAACGGTTATAAACTAAAACGGTAAGCAAACGTTTAAAAAAAGTTTATTCTAGTCTTTGTACATCTGAATAAATCTACCAAAAAACTGGGATACCTAGATAAAGTTTTTGTACGTAATATTTCTTACATGTCATAAATTTCAATACTAGTTAACCTACTTATGTTTACATATTTCACAAATGCGGGTCGTGAGCCGAATATGTTTATAGTCAGTAGAGCGGAACATCTATCACTGGAATGACATTCATTGTATCTACATTAAATGCCCGTATGGCCCGTTACTGCGTCAAAACAAAGTCGGGTTGGAAAAACCTGAAATAAATGTGTCGTTTAATGGAATGTCGCGACACACCAAAGCAGAAACATCAAAACAGACAATTTATTAATAACTTTGTCTATCATTTGTGTAATAAAATGTTGAAAAATATGTACGAAAACAGGATGAGTCGCCTTTGTGGAATGTCAAGGCGCAAAAAAACGGCCCCGTATACAATTTATGGATAGCTTTTCCGCAATTAGTTTCAGATTAGATGGAGTTCTGGTGATTTATTTGTGTGTGATAGCTTTATAGCAGATATTTTTCTAAACATGTCCGGGTAGGTCGTTGATTTAGGCAGCAAAAATATTTTAGAATATGAAGAAATAATAATAATTATCCTCATGGAAGGTGAAATATAATAGAGGTGTTTCATTTCAAATTAACATCACAATGAAATCTAAGATGTACCAAGTAATAGATCAACAAAATTGTTTCGTAATAATACTGGCTGCCACACCATAGCGCAACTTGCAACTTCTCTTACAAACCACAAAAATCTCAAGGACAACGGAAACATGGTCGGTTATGAGAAGATATAAAAATAATAAATGTTTAATTTTGAACGCCTCATAATGCGCAATGTCGTTTATTATGTAAATCGGAACTGATTGTTATGTTGCGGTACATTAAACATTATGGTTGAACGCAAGGCGAATCATCTTACGTTTTTAATATAGTCTTATAAAAACAAGTAAGTATTCCATTTCGCATTCCGTGTTTTGGATCAAAGGAATATGCTAATGATAGCTCCACCAGAACCACAAAGACAAATTCAATATACGAGGGGTGATCCAAAAGTAATGATAATCAATAATAAACACAATGAATAAAATAAAACTACAAATTTATTTCTCAACATAGTCTACTAGCAAGTCTATACATTTAGTCCATCTCTTTGCTAAACCTAAAATTCCCTTAGAAAAAAAATCTTTATCTTGACTCTCAAAAAAGTCCTCAACCGCGGCCATCACGTCGCTATCATCGTCAAATTTCTTGCCTCGGAGGTGTTCCTTGAGTCGTGGAAAGAGATAGAAGTCACTGGGGGCTAGATCTGGTGAATAGGGAGGGTGTTCCACCAGCTCGAAGCCCGCTTCCTGAATGGCAGCCATGGCAATTGCAGCTTTGTGAACCGGTGCGTTGTCTTGATGGAACAGCACTCCAGCCCGCAGTTTGCCTCGCCTTTTCTCCTTAATAGCCTCCCGCAATCTTCTTATTTGTTCTGCATAGTAGGAGCCTGTAATAGTGGCCCCCTTTTCCAAGTAGTCCACCATGATTATTCCTTTAGCGTCCCAAAAAATAGACGCCATAACCTTCCCTGCTGAGCTTGACACTTTGAATTTCTTCGGCGTCGGTTCATCGGATCGTTTCCATGTCATCGATTGTTGTTTTGTTTCAGGATCAAAATGGTGGATCCAGGTCTCGTCTATGGTCACAAAACGTGACAAAAAATTATCTTTGTCTGCCTGAATCTTTTCGAGATTTGCTCTTGACATGTCGACTCGTTTCTTCTTTTGCTCGTCGTTTAACATTTTCGGTACCCAACGCGCGGAGACCTTTCTCATATGCAATTCGTTCGCAAGGATTCTTTGAATGCTGCCATATGAGATCCCTGTGACCTCAGCTACATGCCTGATAGTCACTCTTCAATCTTCCAATACAACTTCTTCAACTTTTTTCACATTTTCTTCAGTGAGGGACGTTGATGGGCGTCCTTCGCGGTGTTCGTCTTCTGTCGATGTTCTTCCCAGCTTAAACTCCTTAGCCCAGCGTGCAACTGTGGAATATGGAGGAGAAGAGTCCCTTAATGTTTCCATCAAGTCGCTGTGTATGTCTTTGGTACACATTTTTTTCAAGCAGAGGCATTTAATGACAGCTCTGATTTCGTATTTTTCCATTTTTATGTTCACTCCTTGACAGTCCGTATTCAAATGAATGTAGCTCCCGGGAATCGTGGCCTATTTATATGATTTTTTTTTCCTGAACTAGTGGGTAACTGAGCAAGTGACTGATATTTTTTTGTATTTATGTGTGCACTAGAAATAACTGATTATCACTACTTTTGGATCACCCCTAGTATTTTGTATGTTACTATGTAGTTATGTCCGATTCGGGACGAATGCGCCATTATGCCTAAATGCCCGGTATATTAGCTAAAATAAATAAATATCGCTGGACATTTCACACAGCGCTATCTAGCCCTAAATAAGCAGAGCTTGTACTATGGGAACCAGATAACTGATAGAATACTTATATACTTTTTTTTTGTAAATACATACTTATAATACATATATAGAAAAACAGCCAGACACGAAACAAATATCTGTAAATCATGCAAACATTTGTTCCGCGGCGGGAATCGAACCCGCTACCTCCTGCGTCTCAGCCGGCTATACGCCCACTGTGCCATGGAGGCAGACATATAATATATAATATAATTAAATAATAATATAGGAGAAATAATATACTTTATGTAGTATTTCATCCAATACTTGGATATTTTTGTCATGAATCTGGTCGGCCTATATTAGATACCTACCTACCAGACTATTTCAATCACCAAAAAGGGAACCTTTAGCCTTTAGGATAACCTTCCAAATATTAGCATTTCTGGCATTGTCTTCGCCACAACATTGAAATGTTATGTTCACTTTTGCGCACATAACATGGCTTCCTTTACACGTGTTGCCTAAAATATATTCGCTGAGCGGGAGTTGTTGGAATATTCAATGTGAGAGAATGACGAATGACTAATTTCCGGTGCGTCTGGTGCTTTATCGAATGAGTAAAGGTTGCCCCTGAACTCAACTGAAATATAGATATAGATTAACAGTGCGAGTTAGTAGGCAGACACGTAATAGTTTAAGGGAATGGACACCGGTGAAATTACAGGCATATGAGGCTTTACATCTGTTTATACCTCAAGTTGATGTACGCGTGGCAGGCACGATGCATCATAGGCACGTTCCTAAGGTGCGTGACCTACGAGGCAATGCTTTGTTATGGGCGATGATGATTATCACTCTTAACACCAGGTGGGCCATTGGCATGTTCCATCTCCAACTTACTAGTAGAACTCGATCGAAACCATGTCTTCTTGGTTCGCTAACTAAGTAAGAACTAATTTAAGCTCTCCACGACAAAGAATTGAGTAGACGTAATTAAATAAACGCCGTTCAGGTCAGCGCCTTTTCTCGGAACGAGAGCGTTTCTGTCGAAGTATTTCCCCTTCCTCCAAAGTTCTATCCAAAGTTACCTTTCAAAAACTTGCCAAAAGTTTTCTGTAGGTCGTTTTTCGCGATAAAACAAAGTGTACGTGATGGTTTTATTTTTCTTGGGTACACAATTTGGAGATAATTTCGGAATAAAGAGGCTTGTTCCCAGCAGTGGGTGCTCATAATGATGATGTACAAAAAAAAGTATATCTACTTCTGTCTTTCTTTCCTCAAATTTCTAACGAAAATATGATTTTTCCAGGCGAGGTCTTTCTCAGCGCGTTCTCAAAAGCAGTCGTGCTCGATGTCTACTCTGATTTCATCAACAACTTCTCCGTAGCCATGGAGTTGGCGAAGATGGAGTCGAAACGAAAGTCAGCGCTAGCGGACTTCTTCAAAGTGAAACAGATCAGTGCACACGACAGGCTGTCCTTCTTCGGGCTCATGGTCAAACCTGTGCAAAGATTCCCACAGTTTATTATGTTCCTACAGGTCAGTATAGCCGTAACACACAAGCCTTTTTTTGACTTCGACCGTGAATCCAAATACCCTCAACCGACTTCAAAACAAGCGATACGTTTAAAAACTGAAACCCGAATACGGAATACCTATGGTGATGGTAGCCTATGTCACCCGAGTCATAATAACAAATCGATTGACACCTGAGTAGTTTAGGCGCTACGGAGAAAGATGGGTAAATACAACATACAAAAACAATACATACATAGACTGCTAAAAACACCCCTTCCGTTTGGCTTTGCCTTAGATAATTGCATTAATAATTAACACCCCAAAGGAAAACAGCATTTTCCAATTCATATTGACAAGATTTACTAAAACTCAAGCCTCGCAAGCCAGATGTTACATACAACCTGTTTTGTTATGTACGACATTAATTTAAAACACACATCCGGAATCGTATTAACTGAATTTAGAGGTGGGTTTAATACCGGTAGCTTGAATATTTATCCAGTAATCGATACATTTCCAATAATGAACATGATTTGTTTACCTATTTTATAAATACTGTTTTATTGATATTTTAGGACTTCATATAAAGGTTGATTGATTTTTGTTAGGGTCATTAATTTGAATTAAAAACACTTTTACAACAACTAGCTTACCTGTGTTTTCACTTAATGTCGATGTATGAATTACATTTGGTGCAATTAATAAACAGTATGATTATATAATTTGTTACAGGATTTACTAAAACACACGCCTCCAGGGCACGCGGACCGCGTCGCTTTACAACGCGCTCTGACGAGACTGGAGGCTCTCGCTGAGGCTTTAAATGAAAGGAAACGGGACGCTGAAAGAACACAGGTAATAACAAATACAATTTCAAAAGTTTTTCTTTTTTGAGGGGGGTGTCGTATTTTTGAAGCATGTAAGTTTTGTAGTTTTTGGAAGACCTATTCAACGATACCGCTTACGATGGGGTGCGTGAGTAAGAAAAAATTATCTAATAATATCGGAAGGTGCCAAACGATCTCAACAAGGTGACAACAGGGACCTAAACAAAAATTTAAATTAATATCGGCTCCGTAAATTGCGATTTACGGCCGTAAGTTAACATGAAAATAGAATGATGCTCATAATATGCTAAAATGAAATACAACCTCCATGACAAACCCTTATTTCTATAAAATAAACGAGGACATAGTTTAGTAGTGAAAAGTTATGTGTGTATAGTATAATCCTCATCAATTTCAATGAAGGCGACCCTAACTATATTTTAATTGAAAGAAGATGCTGTTAAATATATTAACTAGCGGACCCGCCGAACTTCGTACGGCCTTAACATTCATACTACGCAGGCTGCCAATGTACGTCGCCGGTAGAATTGTCAATAGGCCATCATTAGCTCTATCTATGTATGAGAAAATGAATTTTCTTCATAATTTTTTTTGAGTGATTTTGTCAGATAGTTTAATAGTTATTCTGTTGTTCGGGGCGAAGAAAAATCCAACAAATCAAAGATCATCAAAATTGGTCCACCAGTGTCTCGAGTTAGAAGTCTTCGAACAAACCCGACTTTGTTTTATAAAGGATGTTTGGTAATATACTGACGATATTCAAGTGACGGTTTCTCAAAACATAAAAAAATACTTCTCGAAAAAAACTACTAGTTATATCATCAAATGATAAAGAATATCTACTAAGTTTAGGTGATTAATTCGATATAAAACTTACTGCCTACTCTTGCAATCGACATCCAAAATTAAAAGCCGTTTTGATATCTCTTTCGGAAATGGCTGAGAGATATCTCGAGACGTCACCAATACAGTATCTGTGGTTAGATTATTTATGCAATAGCACAATAAAGTTTAATAGTGTTTATTTTTACGTGCCAAAATAAATTTCACATATCTATGGTAAAAATTTCACAAATTTATTTATTGTGCTCATCTATATAACCCCTTTAGTTTTTGTACGCATATTATAAAACACTAAAATATTAAGATTATGCTAAAATAAATTATTAACCTTCGTTTATATTTACATTATAGCGTGAGCCCTAATATGGCTTGCTAGACTAAACTTAGTTTTAAAAATCTTATCAAAGTTTCATAAGTTGGCCTGCTGCATTTTAAGTGTAAGTATAGGAGGGCTTAGTCTTTCTTTACGTGTGTTTGTGGTCAACTAGCCCTTGTATCCCTTGTATTCCCACGGACGTCCTCCGTGGCGCAGTGGGCGGATAGTCGGCTACGAAGCCGGAGGTTGTGGGTTCGATTCCCGCCTCGGAACAATTGTTGCATGATCTACAGATATTTGTTCCGGGTTTGGATATTTTTCTATAATTTATAAGTATGTATTAATAAAAAAAAGTATGTAAGTATTGTATCAGTTATCTGGTTCCCATAATATAAGCTTTGCTTAGTTTGGGACTAGATAGCGCAGTGTGAAATGTCCAGCATTATTTATTTTATTTATTGATTTATTACAATATACATCATAAATAGTATGTTTGTATAACAGGCGTTCCGGGCAGCTCTAAGGCGGCTAACGCGAAGCGGAGTGGCGGGGGCGGGCGGCGCCAGTACGGCGGCTAGATTCGGCGCTGCGAGACTGTTGGCCTCGCGAGCTGACAAGCGACACTTGTTGCGGCAAGACGATCTTTTACAACTGGTAACTCAATCAACCTTTATCATCATAGCAGCCACAGGCCCTCCGCTGCTGTACATAGGCCTGCACCCAACGGCTCCCAGCAACCTTCATCAAGTATTTATCAAGTGGAAAGAGTAGTAGTATTTCTACCACCAAACAGCATTGCTGTGTTTCGGTTTGAAGGCTATGGTTGCCGGTAAAATTACAGGCACATACCTGTATGCCTCAAGTTGATGAATACAAGGCAGTGCATCATAGGGCACGTTTCTAAGGTACGTGACCTACGCGGCAATACTTTGTTATAGGCGATGGTTACCACTTAACATCAGGTGGGCCATAAACTTGTTTCATCTGCAGGTGGTATAAAAAATAGAAAAAAGTACATAGGTTCCACTGCTGTAAATAGGCCTCCCTCATAGATTTCCAGAGCGACCGATTATGAGGCCCATAGTGAAAGACCACGTTTCTGTATCACACGTCATCGCTAGTAACACACACTGATCAAAAACTTCTGAGGTATTTTGGACGAGAATATGTCACGTACTTCTGATCAAACTTTGCCTCTGTCTGTCTGCTTGTGACGTTTTCATGACTACTAAAAGAGACACACAATATTTTACCCGATTGGGTAGAAAGAGGGTTGTGTTGTTATTGACAAACCACGCGTGCGAAGCCGCGGACGGGACAGCTAGTCTAATTATAAAACAATTTAAACACCCCATAGACCGCTGCACTCAGGGATACTAATTATCACCTAACTTCGGCGCGCGCGAACTTTTATTATTTATTACTAGCAGAATTTTCAGAATAGGATCAGTAATTCCGGAGATTACCCCCTCCTACATTCATACCACTTCTTTGTAATATTAGTAGCTTGTGGTTAGATAGCTCTGCGTGAAATGTTCAGCATAATTTATTTAGTTCATATTTGAGTTGGTTGCTGCTTTAGTTCATAATTCATTTATCTTATGAAATAACTTTGATGCACAAACTCTCTCGAATCTCACAATAAAAAAAAACATGATCGTAAAACAAGTCTCACAATAATATGTCAAGAAATTAAATTACGAACAAATTCCAGTACGATACTAATAATTATTTGTTACACAGGAGTTCCACGCATCCGGCGGCCTTTCGAAATGCAAGCCTCGTCGGCTTCTGCTACTGAACGATCTCGTAGTGTGCGTGTCGGTCGGCGCGGGCGGCGACGACTGCGAGCGACTCGGCTTGAAGTGGGCGTATCCCGTGCAAGACGTCGAGGTGCTGGATACGGGCACTTCGCCCACGCTTAGCCGGGTACTCGCGCAAGGTAAATACAACCAAAGTCACAACCACATAATGTGCAAACTCAATAACAACTTAGTAAGGGAAATTGCATACATCGACGTATTAACTTGAGTTACGTACAAAATGTGGAAGTTATGGAACAGGGTTTAGGGTTTCGGAATTATCATAATGATGCAACCCCTAATATACTAATTATTACTTTCTTTGATGAGGAGGTTGGAATGAGTAGATGCATCTTCCAATTACTAATTTATATATCCACAAGTGTACATGTATTTACTGAATGAGCGGGGAGAGACGATTGGCGGGCCGGCGGGCTACCCACGCCACGTTGGCCCAAAATGCAGACTTGCACAAAACTCAGTCACAGCATATTGTTAGGGATGAATATAGGGCACTGGTAATGTAGATTTATTAATTCGAAGGACCTTTAAAGTTAAATTATAGTATACAATAATATAGGAGTGGGTATGATCTCAGAGAAGAATTTTTGCTCAGTCATACAAAGTAGACGAAAAAGGCATGCCACCTACCTTAATTGCTTCAAACCGCACGTTTCTAGACGCGGACTTGTTCAGCATGGGTGTCCTGATGATGGAAATGTCTTCACACAAGAGGAGGCTCATTTGAGAATGCACAGCACTTCACGAGAACGTCTCGAGCACAGCAGTTGCAGATAGAATTAAAATTGTCTATTCACGGAATAGTTTCTTCAGAAGATAAGATCGCGATCAGCAATGTGCGGTCGTGCCAGTCAAACTGAACGGCGCCCGCGCTGCCAGGGAGCGGCGCGGAGGGCGCGCGGGGCGAGGCATGGCAGGTACCTGATCCGGCTATCCAACGTTTTCAAAACAATGGTAGACGCAGAAAAGGCGGATGGCAAACAGAATTCATCTACCTTATATTTTTAATGAGCAAAAATCCAACATACCCCCCACCGAAATTATTATAATAATTTCATGAAAAAAAAAAAATGATATATTAAGAGGTAGAAGTATTGCCTATAGGGCAGACAAATATATAATATAAATATAAGTAAGTTAAGTCATCATTATTTGAGTATTAAGTTTTAGAAGTGCTAATTTAAAAAAGGAGTAGGGTTATTTAATTGTTATAGGGAAGAGGGCTCAGTTTATTTACTGGCCTCTTTAGAATTCCTCTTTGCGTCCTTAAAGTAACAACTCGAACGATTTGGTCTGGACCTTCATGGAGACGTTCCACTTTAGCTAGGACCCAGTTAAGCGGGCGAGTTATCTCAGATTTGATGAGAACTAGGTCACCAATTTTGAGATTTGGAGGCGATGTGAACCACTTTGCTCTTTGCTGCAAAGTATGCAGGTAGTCATCAGACCACTTCTTCCAAAACGTTTGGGAGATTTTTTGCACGCACTGCCAACGTGACAGTCGGTTCATAGTTAAATCTTCTAAATTATATTCAGGCACGGCAAGTAAGCTTTGGCCTATCAAAAAATGGCCGGGAGTCAACGTCTCAAATTCATCAGGATTATTAGGTAACGGGCATAACGGACGCGAGTTTAAGACAGCTTCGATTTTACAGAAGACTGTGGTAAGCTCCTCAAATGTGAGTGCCCTTTCACCCACCGCCCGAATAAGATGGCGCTTGGCAGATTTGATACCAGCTTCCCACAGTCCGCCCATCGAAGGCGCTGAAGCTGGGGTATTTTTCCAATCGATAGAGCGTGATGCACAGCCGTCAGCGATCGAAACGCTATTTTCATAAAAAAACCTGCAGACTTCCTTTAAATGTTTCGCAGCGGCGACAAAGTTCGTTCCATTGTCGGAGTGTAGGCACGAGCATAGGCCGCGTCGCGCTACAAACCGGTCAAGTGTAGCTAAGAAACAATCGGCTGATAAGTCACTAAGAACTTCAATGTGCACAGCCTTTGTAGAAAAGCACACAAAGAGGCACATGTAGCATTTTTCTATTCTTGCGTTACGATTCAGACTTGCCTTTATGAAAAATGGACCACCTAAATCGCAACCGACATGATCGAAAACCTTATTAGGTTTTAATCTTTCAGAAGGCAACGCACCCATGTATGGTTGAATCGATGTAGGGTTACACTTAAAACAGACGATGCATTTTGATAAGACACTTCGAATCATGCTGCGAGCGGATACGATCCAATATCGTTTACACAATATTCCTTGTAAAGCGCGAGGTCCCACGTGTAGGTACACTCTATGAAAGTGTTCAATTAATAAGGTTGTTATATGACATTTTTTGGGTAATAACAACGGATGCTTGCTATTGTAGGGTAAATTTGCCTGCGAGATTCTACCCCCCACCCTGAGGAAACCATGGGCATCCACGAAGGGTGACAACTTCCGTAAGGACGGAACAAATTTATTTTTTCTAATCGAATCAATTTCGCTACAAAAGTAGTAATCTTGTGTAGCTTTGACTATAACGTCACGGGACGCATTCAACTCGTGAGTTGATATCGGACCGACCGAACGTTTGTGTTTCGGAAGCCGACAGTTTTTTGCAAATCGCAAACACCATGCAACAATACGTTGCAATTTCCTAAACGTCGAATATTTTTCGAAAAACGTTTTCGAACAATTATCCTTTTCTGTGTAAGACGGTAAGGAAAATGTATCTACGTTTGTTTTTAATTCTAAAATTTCTGTTTTTTCACTAACGTAAAACGTACTTATTGGCCACTGATGAACGTCATCAGATAACCAGGCGGGACCGTGAAGCCAGGATTCATACTCGGCGACGAGCTGAGTAGGCATGGCGCCACGTGAACATACGTCAGCGCCATTATTTTCGCTTCTCACGTGGTACCAGCTGTTTGATGGAATTACCTCCACTACTTGGGCTACGCGACTCGATACAAAGGTTTTAAGTTTGTAGGGAGGGGTTTGCAACCAAGCGAGTGCAACACTGGAATCCGTCAGGGCAGTAACTTGAAAATTTAGGTTTTTAATATTTTGTTTTATGAATAACATCAGTTTAGATAACAACACGGCGCCCATTAGTTCAAGTCTCGGTATCGAAAGAGGCTTGATGGGAGCTACCTTGCTTTTACTGACAAGAAGTCTAGTCTTCACGTGATTATTATGATCGACGCTGCGAGCATAAATGCATGCCGCATACCCACGAGTCGAGGCGTCGCAAAATGCAATTAAATGAACTCCGCAGAATTTAGGTATGAGTAAATGCCGGTCAATCTTAAGTGAAGATAAACCTGACAATGACGTGATAAACATCGACCACTTGTCACGTAAATCATCAGGAAGAGGTTCGTCCCATCCGAGACTAAGCTTCCACAGATCCTGCATTATACATTTTGCAAGAAATGTGCACGGAGATAAGAACCCAACCGGATCAAAAATGCTAGCAAGCAATTTTAGCACTGACCGTTTTGTGTAGGTATTGTCGGTCATGTTGTAATCAAATGAGAAACAATCATCAGTGGGCAACCACTTTAACCCTAATACCTTTAGTGATGAACACACGGTGTCGTCACTAAATTTTATAGCGGCAACTTGGTCAGCGCCGATCCTGGAGAGTAACTGAGGATAGTTACTAGCCCACTTACGAAGATCAAACCCGCCAAGTTTTAATAAAGCGATGAGCTCGTCCTGTAACGTACAGGCTTCTGCAAGGTCTTGTGTGGACCATAACAGGTCATCAACATAGAATTGATTAAGTATGTCAGCAGCACGAGGGAACTGCTTTCCTTCGTCACTAGCTAACTGTAACAACGTGCGAATTGCTACAAATCCTGACGAACGCAACCCGTAGGTGTTTGTGAGAAGTTCGTAGGTTTTTATTTCGTCCGAAGGCGATTCCCTCCAAAGGATGTGCTGATAACAGCGATCCTCAGGAATTATGAGTACCATCCTGTAAAATTTGGCAATGTCAGCTGTAAAACAGATGTCATACAGGCGAAAGTTGAAGATTATTTTTAGAATGTCATGGTGGAGCTTCCTACCTGTAAGTAATGTGTCATTAAGTGACACACCGTTTGAAGTAACAGCTGAGCCATCAAATACTACTCGCATGGGCGTAGTGGCACTGGAGGCTTTTACCACACAGTGATGTGGGATAACATACCTACTCGGTACTGTGCCGACATAAGGTCGCATATGCCCTAGCTGTTCGTACTCGCGCATAAAATCAACGTAGGGCGCATGTAACTCGGGCGAACGAGCGAAACGTCGCTCCAGGTGATGTAACCTACGCACGGCGTGGTTATAAGACTCGCCGAGGGTAGCGCGATCAGGGTCCAATAGGATGGGTGATACATACCTACCGGTATCGTCCCTATAGTAACGCTCGGAATATATTTCTTCGGCAAGCTTATCAACTGGGCTGATAGGGTTGTCGCACGGCGACTCCTCTATTTCCCAGAACGATTTGAGTTGAGCATTGATGGTTTCACTGTCATTAGTGTACGACACTAAATTGCAAGAAGTTGCAACATTAGTGAAATCATCGGAAGTACACGGTACTTCAATCTTCCCACACAATACGAACCCAAATACACTACTAAGTGCAGCGGGTAGTGTAGGGCTCACAATAATTTTATTCCCGTCGTAGATGTCAGGGAATATGTCACCTGCAAGGATAATATCTACGGGGGATTTTTTGTAGAAACAAGGATCCGCTAACAAAAGGTTTTTATACTGATTGGAGACCTCTTCCGGTATTTCCATCGTTGGCAAATCGGAAGTAATTTTTTGCAATATAATAGTATCTATTTTAAATGTTGGATTATCACGATGCCTGGGACTAATCGTGCATGATGTCATGCCAAAGGTTTTTACGCTATTTCCGGCTAAACCAAAAATATTAAATGGGCATTTTTGACGTGACAACCCTAGACGCTCCAAGCAATTTAAAGTTATGAAGTTCGATTGAGCGCCTGAGTCGATAAGAACACGGCAAGCTTGCGGATTACCAAACGAGTCAATAACATTAACTATAGCCGTACCTATAAGAACGATATAGTTTTTCATGTTGTTCACGCTAGACGAGTGCGATATTTTCGCGTGTGCAGTGTGACTATCTATAGTCGTGGTGTCTGCGCTGCTATTGTGCGCGGGCATGGCTCGCCTAGCAGGTTTAATTCCCGAGTCTAGGTGCAATAAGGCATGGTGACGCTGATTACACGTAAAACATTTAAATTCACTTAAGCAATCTGTAGATGAATGATTTTGTTTAAGACAGTTGTGGCACAATTTCAAATGGTCAGCACGGCTGACTCGTTGAGCGGGAGCCAATTCACGGAATTGCACGCAACGAAATATCATATGATTTTGACCACAATGTGCACAAGTAATATTACTGAAGTTATTATTATTACTCTTCGTTTGTGTCTGTGAAGAAAATGCTTTTCTATTGTAATTATCGCTCGATTTTTTGGTCGTCTTGTTAGGTGTAGGATTCCTAATTTGCGTTACAACAGAACTGGAATTAACTTGGGAATGTTCTAAAATCTTTATTTGATTATGTACATGAGACATTAACTGATCATAGGTAGGTATGGTCTTTTGATCAATACTTTGTTCGAACGTCTTCCTTGTGTTATGGTCTAATCCTCTCAATGCTATATGACACAGCACATAGCTAGATAAGTGCTCGATATTTAAAGCATTTATTGCACGATACGAATGATCGAAAGTCTCAATAAAGTTATTTAAATTAGCGGGAGACTCAGATTTTAGCGCGGGAAAGTTAAGCATCTTATCTAGATAATTACCTACAAGCATTCTATTGTCTTGATATTTATCAAGCAATGACTGCCACACTACTTCGTAATTAGTTGAAGTTATAGGCACACTTTTAACAATACTAAGTGCGGAACCTTTTGTGCATGATAACAAATAATGAAATTTGTCTATATTTGAGATACCCGTTTGACTGTGTACCAAAGAGCAAAATGTTTCGTAAAACGTAGTGAAATTTTCAATGTTCCCATCAAATGTAATCAACTCGAGTTTAGGCAAACGCGGTCGACTTTCGACGTTAGGATTCTTATCTTTCGCACACGGTGGAACGTCCGCCGTAGAGGAAGCATGCTTTGAAGCACACAGCTTCACGTGAAAGAATAAATCGTCGAAGCTGTTCAAATCGCTATCTGAGAATTGCGTACTGGGTTCTAATTGTAATTGCAATTCATATATTTCCATGCAAATACTTTCAAATGATTCACGTAGTGAGGTTATTTCTGAGGCACGTAAAAGAAACATATCTAGCATTGAGGGATGCGTATCTATTTTCTTTGATAAATCAAATACTTGCTGCAACCGCGAATAAATGCGTTGCTTTTTTGCAAGGTTTTTGTTAATATTTCTGACGGTTTCCAACTCCTTTTTGGAGGGAACTTTGTCTTCAGAAGTGGTAGACATCTTATATTTTTAATATAGATATGATATAATGCCTATGTATGATGAAGAATATGATTAAACTTACGAAATTCTATAGAAAACAAGCACGGCTTGTAAGCACAAAATGAATAAACGAGTTGCACGGCAACGTATTTTATTCAAAATGGCGTTCTATCCTAACCGCTAACCAACGTGGAAAGATTGGTTTAGGATAGTAAATGATTTTAAGGGAGTAAAATGAGAAACTTATATCCGGCTCGGAGGCCAAAATGTTAGGGATGAATATAGGGCACTGGTAATGTAGATTTATTAATTCGAAGGACCTTTAAAGTTAAATTATAGTATACAATAATATAGGAGTGGGTATGATCTCAGAGAAGAATTTTTGCTCAGTCATACAAAGTAGACGAAAAAGGCATGCCACCTACCTTAATTGCTTCAAACCGCACGTTTCTAGACGCGGACTTGTTCAGCATGGGTGTCCTGATGATGGAAATGTCTTCACACAAGAGGAGGCTCATTTGAGAATGCACAGCACTTCACGAGAACGTCTCGAGCACAGCAGTTGCAGATAGAATTAAAATTGTCTATTCACGGAATAGTTTCTTCAGAAGATAAGATCGCGATCAGCAATGTGCGGTCGTGCCAGTCAAACTGAACGGCGCCCGCGCTGCCAGGGAGCGGCGCGGAGGGCGCGCGGGGCGAGGCATGGCAGGTACCTGATCCGGCTATCCAACGTTTTCAAAACAATGGTAGACGCAGAAAAGGCGGATGGCAAACAGAATTCATCTACCTTATATTTTTAATGAGCAAAAATCCAACACATATACTGCAGTAGCCCTTGCCCCCACACCTAAATTCACTTTCGACTTAACGTTTTGGAGACTTATGAGATCAATGAGAAATTATACAATTTTTACACCTAAATCGATCATGGTCTCTGATGGTCAAAAGTTCTGTGACTGGGCAACATTGGGAATACATAAAAGCAGAAAAAAATGTATGATCTTTATGCTGAAAAACAAAATTATATTGTTTTTCAGCATAAAGATCATATTTTTTTTTCTGCTTTTATGCATTCCCACTGTTGTCCAGTCACAGTTATAGAAAAAGTCAAAAAAATATACTAAGATTTTTAAAAATGTTTGTCGTGAAGCAAAAGCGCGTCATTTGAGTTCTAAAATCAAAAATAGTCAAAACAAAGTAAAAGCCGCTAGGAAAATAATCAACAGCGAGACTAGAAGAGTCACAACTAAGGACAATAAGTTTAATTTGATAATTGGCAATACCACCATCAATCAGGATGGGCATGTAGCTACTGCGTTCGAAAACTTTTTTACCGTATAATCATAATCAGTCCACTATAGAATTAGACCCAAAATATAATATTTAACTCTATTCCAGGGATGAACAGAAGCGGTAGTCTCCGCTCGTACTCAAGCCACGACAACATGAGCACATCAACTGGCGACTCGCTCTGTAGCGAGATGTCAGCACTGATGCACGATTACGAGACCGTGTCGCGGATCGCAGACTTAGCTGCATCCTTGAAGACGCCTTATGGGGAACTGGCGCCGGAAATGTTCAAAACATTGTTACAGACTATACAGCAGAGTATACAGGTAATAAACGAGTTATTTACACGAGTAGATCTAAGAGTGACTCGCTCTGTAGCGAGATGTCAGCACTGATGCACGATTACGAGACCGTGTCGTGGATCGCAGACTTAGCTGCATCCTTGAAGACGCCTTATGGGGAACTGGCGCCGGAAATGTTCAAAACATTGTTACAGACTATACAGCAGAGTATACAGGTAATAAACGAGTTATTTACACGAGTAGATCTAAGAGTGACCCGCTCTGTAGCGAGATGTCAGGACTGATGCACGATTACGAGACCGTGTCGTGGATCGCAGACTTAGCTGCATCCTTGAAGACGCCTTATGGGGAACTGGCGCCGGAAATGTTCAAAACATTGTTACAGACTATAGAGGTAATAAACGAGTTATTTACACGAGTAGATCTAAGAGTGACTCGCTCTGTAGCGAGATGTCAGCACTGATGCATGATTACGAGACCGTGTCCCGGATCACAGATATATTTGAAGACACCATAGGCCGCCATATGGAAGATCTGGCGAAAGTGTTCAATACACTATTGCAGAATATACATTAGAGGGATAGGTAACAAGATTACGGTGATTTAAGAGGGTCCATCAAGAATAATTCTAGTTATCGCGACGCAATTGATCATGCCAATGATATCAACTACGCCACTGGCCGTATCACACTAAGCTGAAATATTACGGGTTTATCGGCTCAAATGGTTGATACATTTTTACAAAGTACAAAACTTTCTTGATCTGTTGGAGACTCGTGAAAATATTTATTTGGAAAACTAACAGCTAATTATACTTATTATAAAATACATTAAATAAAAGAAAGTCAATGATAGGTTTTCACGACCTAACTACATAATAAAACAAAATGAGACGTGAGCAATAAATAGTCCAAACAAAGTGGTTATAAATAAATATGGAAGTATATAAAAAAGCTACTATTTCAAAAGTATACTTGTATCGTCAAAAAATTCGAGCCGTATTGACACTCGTGCAGAATAGATTCTAGATTTGAAATTCCGAAATCGCACTAAAAGATCATCTACTATTTCATACCAACTAATAACAACTAACAAACCATTTATTTCCAGAAAAAAGATGACGAAATGGCATGGGTGGACTCTTGCTGTCTTCAACTTAAAATCCGAGGCCGCGACGAGCCAATAACCTTCCGAGCTAGCGAGCCCGGGGCCCGGCTAGCCTGGGCCACGGAGCTCCGTCTGGCTCAGCTGGCGCAGGCGTCCGCCAACTCGCCCGCGTGGCGCATGCCGTCGAACCAGCACGCGCCGGCGCACAAGATGCCGCTGTTTGTGGCCGCACAACCCGCCTACTCCTCCAAGTATCTCACCGATGTGAGTATTCAGATAACAACATTCTTGCTCTCTATTTACTTTGTATATACTACGTGTTTTGTTATGAACGGCATTAAATGAAAACAAGGGTAGGGCTAATGGATAGTGTTGTTGTAAAAAGTTTTTTTTTTTTAAATAAATTAACATAGAAAATTAAAAAGCCTGTATAAAATAGGTAAACAAATCTTCGTTCAGCAGTAAGACCTGTTAAACTGACTAAGCGGCATCGACGCAAAGGCGCCGCCGGTTTACGTCCAAAATTGTTTATTAGAAATGTATCGATTACTGGATAGATATTCAAACTACCGGTATTAAAGCTCTAAAATCAGTTAATACTATTTCGGATGTGTGTTTTAAATTAATGTCGTTTATTACAAAACGCTTTGTATTTAATTATTCAAACAAAAACTTACTTGACATTTCAACTTCTTTTAATTCTAATTAAAAGAAGCTGGGGGATTTAAAATCTGCATTGAGATTCTGCATATGGGTGTATATTATTAATTATGATCAAATGATTAAGTCTGAGTTAGATTGACAAGAAATCATAATGTTACTGATGGAGCTGATAGAGGAATAACAGTGTCTATAGCGGACACTTTACTATTGTTATTTGAACGCCAACATAGTATAAATTAACACAATATAGTAAATCAATTAATATTTCTATGAGCTAAATATTACTATCACAGGTGAAGACTGCATTGTCTTTGAATAATAAACTTTCCAAACTAAAATCCTTGTTAAAATCCATGCGAGACATTACGCATATGTTTTTGTCTTGCAAACACTGCCTACTTGCGAAATATGTGCTCTTACTACATAGTTCAGTGTTTATATTGCAAACACCTTTTTTCAACCAAATAGATACGTATAGAAGAAAGAAGTAAAAGAAAACAGGCGCCCGCATAGACGCGTGCCTATGTGGATCTTGACTTGATCCGAGTATTTAAACTTATGTATCCATTACTTCTTTTTATATTATTAATTTTAACTGAATTAATTTTAAGAGAGAGGGAGATTTTAACGCAAGAGGGTGACGCACGCCATCGCAGCGCAGCGTCTCAGTGTGGAATTCAGTCTTCATTCGACAATGGATCGGAACAAACATGTTCTATTGTTGCTTTTCTTACGCCATCGCCGAAACAAACGTAGACACAATAAAACATTCTGGATATCTTCCTTGATTGCATTAAGAAATAGTGACTATCCGTTGTCGCAGAGCTTAGACAGCGCAACGTATCACCCTCCTCCCGCTTCGATTCTTGTCCGTCGATCCGTTGAAACGTCGCATGCGACGACGCAGATGAAGCCTCTAACGAGATTTATTTTGTACAGGTCCGTTGCGGCTGTTTCTACACGTCGAGCGGCAGCCGCGGCGCGTCCATGAGACGCGCGCGCTCGCTGGTGTGGGTCTGCGCAGGCGCGGCCGACAGTCACGTTGCGGTTTTGACGCATCGCGCCACTAAACTGAAGACGCTTGTCACCCTTGACCTTCCTGACACTAAGGTAAAAACACATTTCTCTTAAACACAATCTACACGAACTACGCCAGGCAACCTAAATACTTGAAGTAGGACTGGCTACCTCAAGAGCTCACTCAATGCATGTGAGTAACGGATATTCAATTTTTTGTGTAAATAGAAGCTATATGAAGGCCCGGCATACCTACAGTTGGTAACTGTTATACAGCCTGATGACTTTAAAGAACCAATAACGACAGCTAATAATAATAATGCTAGACATTTCACACAGCGCCATCTAGCCCCAAACTAAGCAAAGTTTGTATCATGGGAACATGGTAACCAGATAACTGATAAAGTACTTAAATACGTTTTATTTTGTAAATACATACTTATAATATACTAGCTGACCAATCCGCAGCTTCGCACGCGTAGTTTTTCAATAAAATATTACCCTCCTTCTGCGCAGTTAGGTAAAAAGTAGTCTATGTTACTTCGAGATAATGTAGCATTCTAATGGTGAAAGAATTTTTGAAATCGGACCATAAGTTTTTGAGTTTATTCGTTACAAACATACGAAAATACCTTTTCCCTTTCCTCTTTATAGTATTAGTATAGTTTGAGAAACAATCAGATTAGTAAACTCTGCAACATTTTTTGATTTTACTTAGAAAACTTTCATGATTGATTTCAATCACTCCTCCAATTGACTGCCTCCGTGGCGCAGTGGGCGTACAGCCGGCTGAGACGCAGCAGGTAGCGGGTTCGATTCCCGCCGTGGAACAAATGTTTGCATGATCTGCAGATATTTGTTTCGTGTCTGGGTGTTTTTCTATAATTTATAAGTATGTATTAACAAAAAAAAGTATATAAGTATTGTATCAGTTATCTGGTTCCCATAGTACAAGCTCTGCTTAGTTTGGGGCTAGATAGCGCTGTGTGAAATGTCCAGCCATATTTATTCATTTATTTAATCATTATTATAAATTCGGGATTTATCACGTACCATCTCATTGGTGTTTCGACCGACAATATTTCGGTTCAAAGGTTCACGACCTTCATCAGTCCAACATCATCAATTTTTGATTTGTTTCCAGGTGACATCAATGGAGTACGCCAAAGGAATACGACAAGTGACCACACTGTGCGGCGACACAGTGTGGCTCGGCACTGAAGACAAGAAGATCATCATATTCTCCGGCGTCGAACCCGAGAAACAAGAGATACTCTCCGAACTCACTACGCTCGCAGCTGTCACGCAAATCAAATATCACTGCGATGCAATGTTCGTAGGACTCTCCAACGGACGCGTGTCAGTCTACAGGCGGAGCTACGACGACTCCTGGGCGCTGAACGAACCCCTCGCTGTGGAACTCGGAGACAAACCGGTCAACTGCGTGCTACCAGTCGACGGTATTGTCTACGCGACGTGCGGACGCAGAGTGTTCGCCATCAACGCGCTCACAGCCGAAATCATGCGCATACTAGAACTGAAAGCCGAACTTAAAGGCGAAAGTGATAAATGTGTTAAGTATTTGGCACATTCGGGAGTGGGGCTTTGGACTGCTTTCTCCGACTCGACTTACGTGAGTTTGTATCACGCTGAGACGTTTGAGCTACTGCAGAATATTGACATCGCCGCTGATGTGGCGAAAACTATTGGAGCCAGAGAAGGCAGTAAACCAGCTCATGTATCGGCACTGTTAGCCGGTCAAGGGCTGCTCTGGGTCGGTACCACAGCTGGCGTCAGTGTAACGGTGCCGCTGCCTAAACTAGAAGGGCTTCCACTAATCGGAGGACATTTAGGCGTCTCGTACCACGCCCACGCCGGCCCCGTCACCTTCCTCCTGTCCCTTGTGTCCGAAAACAGAGAACTTGATGTGAACGTCGTACGACGTAACTTATCGAACGCACGCGCGATGGCCGACACGGCGACATTGCAAGAGTTCAAGGAGGAAGAAAACGAGAAAGATAAACCCAAGTTGGAAAGACGGATCTCGGAAGAATCCAGTCCGTACAGACCGCTGCGGGTCCCGTCAGCTGTTGTGAGACGGAAGAAGCCGGGCGATGTGCGACTCAGCAAAACATTACCAAAGTGCGCGAATCTGAACGCGTGCGATGTCTACGGCCTCTTCGGAGACCTAATGTTCGTAAAAGACTGCGTTGGAGAAGGAGATGTCAGCGGATCGGGCGGCGAATCTCTACGAAGAAGCGACCCAGAGCTAGCCGCTATACCGTTCCGCGTGAGCACGCTAGATCGTCGGTTGAGAATGCGAGCGGGACGTCCTAGAAGTCTAGACTTGTCTAGCTGGTCCGTCGATTCCCGCGCCTCCAGTTTGTGCACGTCGTCCGGCAGCGAGGAATCGATGGCGCTTCGAGGCGTCTCGCGAACGAGCTCCGGCGCTTCCGGCGCCGCCAATCTCGCTCCCGTCGCCATCTCCACGCCGGACTCGTCGTCCTCGGATCGGTCGGTGTCCCGCAGCGACTCGTCGACTACGCCCGAGGCCAGGGGTGGCAGTAAGAGTGCAGCTAGAAGCCTGCGCGGGTCGGACTACGTGGTGGGGGAGAGCGCGGCGCGGCGGTCCGTGTTCGTGGCAATGGGTGGGCGCGGGTACGTGGACTGGCGGCAGACGGCGGAGGCGGCGGAGCGCCCGGCGCCGGCCGCCGACCCTAACCCCAGAGACGCGCATTTGATCCTCTGGGAAATGCGATTGTGACAAACTAACAACTCTGACTTCCGAGTTTCTGCGCGCGTAACGCGACGTGAGCTATCTCGAGATCCGCGGATCTGCGTTTTTGTGTCATATTAGGTCGAAATGTAAATATATCTATCGTTGACTATATCACTTCAATGGGCTATTAACATTGTGTTACGTTAGGTTTATGTTTGTGCTATTTACTAATGTAGTGTTATTGATGTACGGGACGTAGATTACGTTTGGGATAAGCTTTAAATTATTGTTCTATGTTTAGGCTTAGCTTTTGATAGCCCAGATACGTTGATTTGTTGTATTTGTAAAGACTTGGTGCACTTTTATGACATAATGTGATCTTTTGCTAATCTTTTTTTTTTAAATTGATAAAGTCAAGATTTATATTGTTGAGGATGGAATCTAAACAAATGGTCAGGTATTATGTATTTTAAATATCTTTCGCTTTGCTAGACAAAAAACCTATTGAAATATATTATACCTAAAACCGCCTTATTACCATAAAATATTTTGTAAAGTTGTAAATTGATATAATTAAGTGTTTAGTTATGATGTACAGAAATTCTTTAAATATAATCTTGATTGAAATTATTCCTTTATATTTAATTGGCTAAAATAACTTTTTTTTAGTTGTAAATTATTAATTCTGTAAACCTTAAATTAACAGTAAAGTAAGTGGCCTTATTTCTTGAAAATTTCCAGTGTTTTTTAACATTTTTGTTAAGCTTTATTGTTAGACATTACGTTTAATGTCGCTTTAAGAATTAGACTGATTTAGCTTTAGCATTGAAATGTATTTTTAGGTCAATTTTAGTAATTAAGATTCAACCGAATTTTCTCAGAATTGTAACTCGAAAGTCAAGCACAAAAGATGAAACTACTGCCTTTGTATTGTTACTGTTCACCTGTTACTGTTCTAAGGCTGGCTGGTCACTGGAGCGGAGAGGAGAAAAGAGGAGCGGAGCTTTGCCAAAATTAACCAATCGAATTGCATAAAATCTCCGCTCCAGTGGACAGGCAGCCTTACTGTTTAACTTCGCAGCTCATTATTCGTTTTACAGTTATTTTTCTATAGGTCTATATCTGTTAGTTGTTAGAATATTGTTTTTGGTCAGTAAATATCCCTTCAAAATAATGTTTGCTCAGTCCAAAGATGAATTTGATTATTCATTTAGGCATTCAATGATTTTATGTACCACAGGAAGTTTTCAATCGTGCCAAACTGTTAAATAACATGTTATGATTATTTTTTGTAATTATGTAGAAATTATTTTCGGGGTTTCAAGTAATTTACACTTTATTCTTCATTGTAAAATTATTTAAATAGCAATTCCGTTTTGGTTTTATAAGATGCATAGTTTTCCTTTGTGAATGTCTATCTTTTCGATTTATGAAATTGTAACGAACGACAAATATCGAATGATTTGAAAAATATCTCGAATGGTTTGAAAAATATCTCGAATGGTTTGAAAAGTCTCGAACTTCTGTTTATTGATCACAGAATTATACAACATTGAATTTGATCTTTATTTATGCTGCAAACCGTCACAACATGTATGTAGTTGTAAATAAATTTTAAGTTTATATGTATACACCTGTATAAAAAATCGTTTTATTCCCTAAGGGCGACTTGCGCAACGATGTCTAAACGTATTTAGTGGCTAAATTGATTTAGAGAGTTGTCGAATCATACAAATACATAAAATTTAATTTAATGTTTAGTCGCTAAATACCTTTCTTTAGGGATCGTTTTGCAAGCCGGGATAAATCCTTTAACAACACCGTATGTTAAATAAAATAAATCAATTTCATTTATTGGTAGAGGTTAATTTTTTCTATAAAAAAATCACGAGTCAGATTCATTGTTGTGTTTAGAGTTTACGGTAGCCCTGGAACAAAAAGAAACTTAATTTAATACTGCTGCAAAAGCAAGCTGAATAAAAGCTACCAATAAGTGTAGGTACACTGCAACTAGCTGACCCGCCTGCGGTGTAGCACGCGTAGTTTGTCAATAACAACATTACCCTCCTCGTGCACAGTCGGGTAAAAAGTAGTCTACGTCGTAATCTATCTGTATACCAAATTTCATCGAAATCAGTCCAGCTGTTTAGTCGTGAAAACGTACATAACAGGGGGACAGAGTTACTTTCAAATATATAATATTAGTATGTAATATCTTAGAATCGCATAGGTAGGTAAGGTACTGTTTCGTTTCTTGCACTCGCGCAGCGCCTCGTTGAATGCCTCGCACTCCTGCAGATTGTCGTGGCTCCCAGCACACTGCAGGAACTGCGCTATCTCCCACGCACACGGCCCACTCGGCTCTGAACCGAGCTGGTAATTCTGTGGCAGGGATCGTTCGACTTCCTCGCGGCGCCGCCCAGTGAATAAGCTGGTTATAGCCTCTCCCGCTAGGTGACCCTGGAATGATTTGCTTATCAGTAAGATCCAGCATGTTGCGGACCGCATATGGGACAGGATCGTGATAATGGCACAAACTAATAGTAGGACGCACGCGGAGGACTACAGATTACAGAAACTGTAGGACCGGGTACCGGAGGTTTTCCCGGTGGGCTTCAACATGAACACCTTCAAGATAGGTGTAAATAAGGCAACGCGACTGCAGTACCCCCGAGTGTTGAAGGAGTTTATAGGCGGCGCTGACCACTTAACATCAGGAGGCCCGTCCGAGATGGTGTCTAAAAGTTAAATATAAAAAAAAAATACTGAGTCACTATTCTTCCAACTTGATGGGCATTCCAATCGGCAATCGACCAAGATTAATCTTATAGACCGATGTTCGAAGTCGAACCGAAATGCTCACAAAACGTCGAGGACACCGATACTTGCTTATCGAGCGTGAATGTTCGTGTAGATGTTGAGGTATCTTAAGAAAGGCCTATTCCTAGCAGTGGGTGCAGGCAGGTCTGCGTGATGGATAATTCAGCATGCTTCTTAGTTTTGTTTAGCGATGTTGTACCTACCTACTTACATACCTACAAAAAATATTTTTAGAGCTAAACAGTTTTAGGTGACTTTTCGAAGACCAACTGCTGTAGCTATTCTACCCAGCAACGAGAGTTATCTAAGCCGACCAGGGCCCGTAGCCAAATTACATTCGCTCCGAATCGATTCGATTTCTACGTACATTTGTTGTCGATATATCACGTGATATTTCTATAAATAAATAAAATAAGCCTTTAATACTGTTCTTAACCTAGGTTATTTATTATGCTATCGGCAAACGCTTTAGTATGTTTCATCATTTGTAACAACTTGTCCTTCGACAAAAGCCTCCTCACTGTATCCTGTCTCTGGCTGTTCTCGTCCATTCTGGACCGGATATTTCTATAGCATGTGTCAAATCCCATACATTTTCGGACTTATCGACTAGCGTCATCGCTAATCGAATGTAACTTGGCTAAGCCCTCAGGGCAAAAAGGTCTGACTTTTGGATTACCTAGTTCCTGACAATTTTTATCCATGTACATTTTTCTTTAGCTTTAGGTAACATACAATTTAGCAACTCGACCATGCGGAAATTAACAAAGCCATACAATATCTAATAAATTAAGTTCTAAAATAGTAGTAAGACATTCTGGTGGAGCCATACTAAATACTAAGTTAAAACTAACCACGGTAGTGCCGACGGTGACACCCCCAGCAATAGCAGCAGCATCTCTGAAGACGGAGCGCCGCGGCATGGGGGTAACGACAATGTTAGGTGAGCGTGCAGGCGCCCGTTGTTCTGATCGAGAATAGCGGGAGCGGCTGCCACTGTATGGTGATATCAAGGATTTATTTATGTAAGTGTTGTTTTCTTAACTACCGTTCAAGAAGGTTGTGTCCTTTCAGTTCTACAACTTATACCTATAAATTTATTGAGAGAACAACTAAACTTAGGGGCCAAGCCTAAGACCCACTGTGCAATGAGTCTATGACTAGGTTAAGACTAAATTAATTATAGCAAATATGAGCAAGTTAGTGAGATATTTTAGAGTTATGTAGTTATTGCTGATTTGTGTATAAACTAATATAATCTGCATTTAAATCTATCGAAATCTCCTAGTTTGACTAGGTCCAAGCAAATTAGTTTAATTTAGTTCAACTTAAAATTACATGCATCGCTCAGCCCTCACAGCCATATTTCAGTGCCTTATGTTCCTTCCTTGACAGGTTAAAAATGGTACAGTTAGCTTCATAACGTTTTATCCACCATAGCCCCCTTTTTACACAATAGCATTTAAGCATAATTTGTATTCATAAATATATTTTGAAATCTGAAATTGTTTTTGTGATGTTATAATACTGACTGTACTACAAGAGACCTACAAATAAAACAAAATCATTTTGTTATAATCTATTTATAATTTCAAAATTATTATACAAAATACGTAGATACATACGTAAATCTATTAAAATTGAACAATAAATTTAAAATCACAATTTTGTAAAATAATAAAAGTAAAGTCTACTAAAATTTACTAGAAATAAAATAAATCTAGTCCAACTAGAAATTATAATAACTACTAGGATGGTGCCTTGATTGTAAATCAAAACTGAATGTTTTTAAGCTGAGGTAGCCTTTGATGGAAATCATAGTCCGAGCACAGGTCTTGTAGAACCGGGTAATAGCACAAAATAGTGTTTTTGAAAGGTAAATCATTTTGGCACCAGTATCTAACTATAAGAATCTATGCAAGGTGGTTGTTGACTTTGCATTGACGCAGTGCCTCATTAAATCCCTCGCAGAGCGAAAGGTCATGCTGTTGTTGAGCACACTCCATAAATTGCTTGATCTCCCACGAGCAAGCTCCAGAAAGCTGCTGTTGGCCCTGGGGAGGCTGGTTGTATTGCACCGGGGCTGAAGCCTCCTGTGGTGCAGCCTCATGGCTGCTGCCACCACTGAACATACCAGTCAGAGCACTACCCGCAACATGACCCTGAAATTAAAAAAACGAATTTTATAATTTACTGAAATTTTCCACAACTAATAGAAATTCAAGTATTCTATCTAGATTGTTCTATGTAAACAAGAACATTCAAGAAAAACATTTATTATGCAAATCATCACAAAAACAAAGCACTGAATCATTGGTATGATCACGTCAGATAACATGTGACCATCTTCAGGGCATTTGGCTGCCTGCCAAGGTCACCACTGCAAATGAATTGATTTCGCAATTACAGGATTTCTTGTAAAATTCTAGAGTATAAAAAATTATATCATAGGGACAATGGAAAAGACTGAGGTCAATGTCAACGTTACGTAATACATTTTACGTACCACAGCAGATCCAACTGCTACTCCTCCAGCAGTGGCAGCCATTTGGCTGAACATTGACGGCTGCTGAGGTTGGGCCATAATTGGGGCAGGGGCCGATGGCGGTGCGTGGGCTGGAACATTGCGGCTTGGTGGAGGAGCAGCCCTAAAAACCACATTCATAGGTTATCTTACATGACGACATAAATCCAACTAATTAAGTAAAAGGCATTGTCCAGATTCTAACCTGCGCTGGGGCGCTGGAGGAGGGCTAGCAGAACGACCACGACGCGGCATGTTTTATCACTTCACTATTTCTTCACAAAAAATAATTTCCGCAGCAGAGCACAATCTGAAAACGTTGCTTGAATGCTTGCTTTTCTTCGAGCTCGTCTGTCAGACTGTCAAGTGTCAGCGAATTCCGAATATCATTGAATTATAAAAATGAATGAAATTAATTGCGACTGTCTAAGGAGTGTCATTTTGACAGTTGTTTTCTAGAAAATTTAAATATAGAACTAAACTGAATTAACTATAGAGCAAACCCACACACAGAGCATAAGAGTGAAAGAGCACAAAATAATTCAATACAGGCAGTATTTCTGACGTACGCTTTCGTTCATTTAATAAAATCTTAGTGAACGAACAAGAGAAAAAATCTAGACTAGATTTGTACCAAACACTTTTAGATACATACTTGCTACTTCTACTGCGACTCGTTGGCATTTTGATCTTTTTGATTACGTTCAACGGCTAATATTGCATTTTATTTGTGAAATTTGGATGTGATTTGGCTCGATAGATATATTTGTTGACGTTGACAAAGTTGTGTACTCTGTGTACTTGTTCGATTTGTCATTTTTTAAATTTTTTTAAATTTTGTTATAATTGGCCAGTGTTTTTCTAATTTTCACACAATGTTTTTCCGAAAGAAGTTTTAAAACGAATTCTCGTTTGGCAATCTGAGCGAGACTCCATGAGTAGGTACCTATTTTTAGCACGCGTGGATTCGTCACTGGCGAGTCCATGCGTGCTCTGTCTGAGGGCGAGTCAACTTATAAATTTTGATTGTAAGAACTTGGAAATAATGAATCAAGAAAAAACCTTGCAGTTGTTTTTTTCCTTAGTTCATTAGCCGCAGAAAGCAAAAAAAAAACAAACGAATGTGCTTTAGACCACACGACTGAAGTAAAACTCCTCTCAACTTCCGTTTGCCTCGCCCGATCACACTTTCGTAACGCTCTCGTCACGCGTTCACCAGCTTACTCCCCAAGTCAAGCGTGCGTAAGAAGTTTTACTTCAAAAATTTAAAGAACCCCATAACATAAACACTCATAAAACTCCAAAAAACCACACAAAATAAATGACATGGCTAAAACCACCATATTCGCGATACTATCAAAACCATCAGTATTTCTGCGCTACTGGATCACGATACCGAGTATTGCGTGTTAATACTGGTTTCCTTAGTACAAGCTTAGTTCTCTAATTTTCGTAATCATCCCAATCATAGATCATTTCTTGCGTGATTCAATGACTATACATAGGTAGGTAGGTTTCGTTTCAATATTCTATTTTTACACAACGTCTTCGTCTTTTTTATTAGGATTTAGCGCAATCGCAAATATAACCTATTAAGCGACGACAGCTGCTTTTTTTCTTTTATCCATATCCCTAGATAACTGACACAACTATCCTCTACGAACTCAACGCAATACTGATATCAAATAATACTGTCGATAATTGATAGTATGGAACCCTGCCATCAATATTGCCGCGACATTAATATTACGATAATATTAACGCCCCCAGTAATGTAATAACACTTGGAAATTTGTCTACACCTATTTCTTCATATCCAAAAGCTACACAGCGACCCTTATTTTACGTAATCTTAGAAAATAATTTAATAACTTACAATTTCTATTTAAATTGACAGTTCTTTTGGAACAAAAATTTGGCGGAACTCTAGTCGGTAATTTTTCTATTTGATAGTTTTCTTCCCCATTGAATAGCGGTGACGCCATGCATGCGCCACCCCGTGCCGGCCGGCGCGACGGGACGGTCGTTCATCAGCTGGTTATTTGTGTTCTGTGACGGTTCTGTGGCGTATACGACTACGACTATAACAACAACATAACGGACATTAAAAATGCACATTAAAATATTTTTTAAAACATGTTTACCAACGTGGCTGATTGCAAGCAACGCCTTGGTCTAAAAAGAAAATTATCGACACGACCAAAGACACGACCCATCACTAACACGAACTGTCATAGGGATCAAGGTTCACCGCGCCGAGTTTAGTATAGTATCCTCTTTATAGTCTGTGTTCATCAGACAGAGACAGAACTTACTTCATTCATTCATCGAACGGATTCGTTCAGTCTGGTTTAATCTGTGGTTGATTAATAAAAAATTGTAGTTTGTGAAACCGCGTGATTATTGTAGTGTCTGTCTGTCGCAGTGGTGTAAATTTTTGGGCTTTCGTAAATAATATTGAGTGAAAATGGGCGAAAATCTAGCCGGTATCAACGCTAATGTGTTCCTGCTAGCGGGGATCACAGTTACTGTATGTGTATTTGTACACATGATTTACAAGATCGTCTTCAGTTCTAAGAAAAAGGAAGCGCTACAATGTGAAGCTGAGAGCGATTCTGGTAAATAAAACTTAATTATTATTTTTTTAATCTCAGTTAAAACGTGGGAAATCGAATTAGCCTTTGGTTGTATTTATTATATGATTGGGTTGAATTTTCAACACGTGTGCGGGTTTTGCCGCTAACAAGAAACCATGCATTGAGTTACGAGCGAAACTATGCAGGTACAAATCTCTTGCGGTTTTTATGCTTTGTGAACGGATGCTCTAACTGTATCTGAAGAACGTAGCTGACATACTTCGCATTATGGTCTCATGATCATACTAAAAAAACAGTTAGGCATGTGAGTATCAAGTCATTGAACCTTAGATTGTGAGACTGTGCAACTACCTGCATTTGGTTGTTTAAGGAAGATACTAAAATACCGACCTGTGGAAAGGTCCGGATAAATTGTAATACATATAAACAAATATTATATTCTGAAAATTATTTCACTCTAGAGAAAGCTACACTATCCCTGAGTGCTAAAGGCTATAGGTACCTATTTAATTTTGAGAAAATCTGTGCAAAGTCAGTGCAGGTAGTAACTACATATTGGCATAAAATAAGACAAACTTATGTTGGTAAGTATATTTTTACAAAAAAAAAAAAACAATTATGTGGATAATGTTAACTATTCATTGCCTTTACATTGTAGGTATAGGGGTCTTATTAGTGGTTATTCTAATTTCAAAATAAAGAAAATTCATAAGGAAAATTTAAATATCTAAATTACAAATAAGTTTGCTACAGCATGTAATTTTACCTGATAAATAAATATTATTGAAACTTTGATTACCTTCATATACTTATTGTTTAAATTTAATAGGATGTATATGTATGCGTAGGTAATTAAAAATAATGGTAGATAAGTAAATTGTGTGAAAAATCTGTAGGTACATACAATAAAAATTATTTGTATAAGTATGTGGCATTCATACTTATTGTACCTGTATATATATATATATATATATATATATATGTTACTGTGATTGAAAGGCGATAAAACATGAAAATATCAACTATTGTTAACATTTCCTAAGTTATTTTTGATACATTGTGGTCTCACTAACTTTGTCTTTGACACACTTGTATAAAAAAAAGATAAATATACGTAAAGTGGTTTTGAATAAATTAAGGTGCAAAACATTAATTTTCACACTATTAATACTTAGATAATGAATTAAATCATATAATAATGAATTAATCATTATCATATGAATCCTACAAATAAGGGCCGGGAACATAAGCATATTATAGGGGTACGTACTAACAGTAAACTTGTTCTAGATAGAAAATAACAGAATTTCAAAGTAATTATCAAGTTCCAGCTTTATATTTCCAATTAAGTGTTTTAATTTTATTTCTTCCCATTTTCACTTGATTAAGTTTTGCAACAACTTCTTACCATTCACGCCGTGCTTTAGATTAGATATTAACATTAGATTAACATTAGATACTAAGATGAAGTTGATGAAAGCTCTCAAAGCTCAAAAGTATTTTTACTAATACCAAATTTCATCGAAATCGGTTCAGCCGTTAAGTCGTGTAAACGTAACAAACAGACATACGAGACAGTTACTTTAGAATTTAAAATACTAGTGGTTCGCCCCGAACTGAGATCTCGCGAGTCTACCATACAAACAAAAAAAATATTATTCGTAATCTTTGACTATAAAAATAGTGCCACGAAATAATTAACCAACTAACTTGACCTACAGTTTCAATTAATTAGAGGTAACGGGAGTTCATGTTATTTGGTTATTGTTTTTGGGATACAAATTGCAGTTTTTCTAGATTTCAGACTTTTGCCTATACATATATGTGATACTTAAGCTACACGCATACCAAATTACAGCACTGTGGTGTCACTGGTGTACCCTGTGAATATTGTCAAAGTTTAGTTTTTATTATGGCTAATAACTCAAAAACTACAAATCTTTTCTAAAAATAAAAACGGGGTCCGCGACTTTTGCTATGTCGTCCACTCACCTCGCTGCCGGACGTCAAATATACCATAGATTTTATTTACGATTTTATCTAAGAAAATTGTTAAGTATTTCTTATTAGTTTCTACAACACAAATCATTATTAGCTATACAACAACAGGCGCCTAAATTCTCGAACTTGTGACACATGCCTGGCGACCACGCGGTGTCCGGTCACCGCGCGCCCGGTCTTGTGTTGCTCATGTTTTACGAGTGTATCATCTGGCATGCAGGCAAAACGAAAAGAACACAGAAAATATAAAACTCATTTCCTGACTACTTTTTGCGATCCAAATCGGCGTGTTCATGTGAGAATTTTTGCTTATAATTTACGCTGCTTGTACCTAAATATATCCATATTAATATAATAAATCCGAAAGTTGTTACTTTCGGAATCAGTTGTACCGATTTCGATGAAATTTGGTAAAATGGTGTACAGATTTCATTATGACCGGGGTTGGGACATAGGCTATTTTTTACCTGACTGCGCGCAGTGGGTAATGTTTTTATTGACACACCACGCGGGCGGTAGCTAGTTTTTAGGGGTCCGTACCCAAAGGATAAAACGGCACCCTATTACTAAGGCTCCGCTGTCTGTCCGTCTGTCTGTCCGTCTGTCACCAGGCTGTATCTCATGAACCGTGATAGTTACAGTTGAAATTTTGCTCGTTTTAGCTCGATATTGATAACGGCAACAGGTAGACGCTTGAAATATTCACAGAATATTTAGTTATATACATATTTACTTTAAAAATAAATAATTAAATTAAAATAAAACAAATATTTAAGGCGTATTTCGTCGTCGTTTTACCGATAATTTTTTGCCGATAATGGTACGGAACCCTTCGTGCGCGGGTCCGACTCGCAATTGGCCGGTTTTTTATAAAAACCCTACACCAGTGGCTAAGTCAAAACAGATTTTCTTGAAACATTGCTAAGTTATAAACCAATTTCGAAGGCTCCAAACTCATCATTCCGCTTGAGGTTAACAACTTGAAATTTGGGCCACTTGTTTATCACAGTTATCAATTATACCAAGATCAAATAGAAGGCGACAGTTCTTTGACCTATGCATAAATAATCAAAATAACAAGCGATGCATTAGTTACGCAATTTTGTTTGAACAATCATTTCATTTGACTTTATCCTTATTCTTCTATGCATACCATCTGTCTTCTGCATCATTGCAAGCACATGACTAATACTTATGAGTCATTCACTTTATATGCATTTAAACATATGCCGTCTGCAAGGTACATGCTTGTGTAAGTAACTCAATAATGTTATTCTTTTAAATACATCTGTTACTATACCAGGCCTATATCGCTAACAGCAAGTTTAAAAACGTGCTGGTACCCCATCATCGTATCGAGATATCATAAATTCCAGTCTCTATTTTAATTTTATTTCATTAGCCGTAACTCTAAACATATTAATTTTCTATGAGCAATTAAAAATGTATAACACGCGGCTTATTTAGGGGGCATATATTGATCATATTAGCTTTTCTGCGAATTAAGCTAAGAAGATGGCGTAGGTACCTACCTACTTCAGGAATGCTTATGCAGATGAAATCTTGTCTCAGACATTACACTGTATAAATAATCTCCAATACTTGGAAAGACTTCAGTACTTATTCAAATAGTGTAAGGTAGGTAATTAGAGAGTTTACGGTAATGTCAAACCTTGATTAACCTTTCTTGTATTTGATCTCCACAATACAGGAAATCCTAGTGTTGAGGTCAAAGTTAATGCATAACATTGTTAAGTAATTATTACTTATTGATACTTTAAGTTGATTAATATAATTTCCAAATGATTAACCATATATAAAAATTATAATTAGTATCTATATGTAAACTCGCACCTATGTTTAAAATTGTTTATGACATCTTTTCTGGTTCCAATAAAAAGTTTATTTTTTTATTTATTATTATTTATACTCTTAGCACATACCAATTATGACGAGCACTCTAAAGAACAAAAGCGTTTAAAACAAAAACATCAAGAAATCGTACGACAATCGAGTGGTCTCGATAAAGTTATCGATTAAAAACGTGCTGGATGAGGTCGATAAAGCACGTTCATCATAAGAAGTCAGGTAGTTTATTCATAAGACTACGATTAATGAATTTCTTATCAATTATTTAGTCACAAAAGAGTTGAAGGTAGTCAATTCAAAGTCAGACGTCTGGCATCGTTCATCAGCTAATGACGTAAGCTCTGAATCATTATTACACATTATTATTGTTGTATAGTAGCAAGAAAATAATAATCAAGTTATTCGTATCGATCGAAGAATCATCGTATCTGTGAGCTCAACGTATGAACGCATGATATATATATATATATATATATATTATAATATGTGAATGCAGTTACCAAAGTAGCCAATTAACATTTTCCTGTTTCTAAAAATAGAACAATATAGGTAGGGATAAGTGTTAACAAGAGTTAATTTAACCTAGCCTAGGTACTTAGTATCAAAATAAATCAGAAAAAGACATGTACCACTTAAAAATACGAGGTGCAAAAAGCATGTGTATTGTTATTTGTGGCTGAGAAGATGGTGCCTTTGCATATATTTTATTGAAGTAATTTACAAATCTAAATATTGTTATAATTTATTAATAGATCTTAGGGTTTTTAATTACAAGCCGACGGGAATTGAACACGCAACCTTCCTCTTGATACGAGGATACGCTGTCCGTAAGTGTCAGGTAACTTTAATATAAAAATATGAATCATAGATATCTTCATAATTTACAGGAGCTCCTTCTGAAGAAGCGTCATCCGAAAACACCGTGGCGGAATCCCGAACATCGGGGAAGACCAAGAAGCGTGTGACATGGAAAGGCAAGACCGAGTTCAGCCACCCCTGGCTGCTGAAGAATCTCAAGGGACACCCTGGAACCGTCCTACTGGTGGATTTCTCTGCGAATGGAAAATTCATGGCCGCTACTTGTGATGGTAAGTGCCTAAGCTTTAGCTAAATTTGTGTTGTGTGAGTCTGTTTTGGCTTTGGATCTCCTATTAAGATAGAATTACTTGGCACCTAGCACCATTTAGTACAATAAACTTCGCTGGCTTCGTTATTTAAAGAATTTCTATACCTTAATGGGATTTACCTAAAGGGTTAATGAGATTAGACATAATAATAGCCATCCGTTTTCCGTGGTCTGTGGGGATTTTTTAACATCCTTCCTTAATCGATTAAGACGTTTACGTCATCCATGTAGATTTACCCACACAATATTAATTGGTAAAATTATAAAACGATATAGTATTCGTTAGCTGTTTGGTTTTTCTATGATTTTTTATCTTAGGACTTATATATTTTTTTCATAAAAAAATTATTTATGAAAATGAGAGTATGATGTTCTCAAAATGTCTGGATGTCTCACTGTCCGGAGAGTACCAAAGCCAATGCAGGGCCACAAAAAAATGTGCACGCAATATTCATTGTACTCTTCTGACTCTACTGTTATTTTACATCAGTACAAATTATAGTTAAAGTTAGAAAAATATAAGGGGGTTTCAGAATAGTGCAAAGTTTTTAACTAATTCATGATAACGACACTATTTATATCAATTTTATCGATATAGTCTTCATATTAATTGTTTTTCTGAAATCAAAGCACACACTAATCAGCGGGTGTTTCAATCTTATTCATCGTAATAAAATTCAAGGAAATAATTTTATTCGAATGTGATAACTTTTTGATAGTGATGTTGCCGTTATCATGATAAATGTTTCATAAAGGAAATCTGTGGGGCTTTGTTTTAAATTTATGGACTATTAAAATGCTGCCCACGTAGTTTCCTACTGCATCATCTTTGAATTGACGGATAGGAAGATGACAACATGAATAATGTAATATGTTTTAACGTGTTTGTCATCTTTCTAAAACTTGATTCTTTGTAAATGTTACTTAGTATTACTATCCATAACCTCAATCGAAACTTTTCTAACATTGTGATGAAACGAATTCATAAAATTTTGGAAGTTATGGCTATTAATTAAATTTATGTCACTTGGTATGAACGAACACACTGTTTATACAAACCACCAAAACATCTGTACAATCATTTCAAAACTTTGACCAAGCAATGTGTTCATTACCTAACAGCTTATCGTGCAACCATCTGATAGAATCTATCATTATCACAGATAAATCAAGTTCAATCATGATGTTCTATCGGGGCCTTTGAGTTAAAAATATTAAGTATTAAGATGCTCAACTTTGACAATCAGTAAAAAAAAATTATTTCGTTCATTATCACGATGGTTGCACGAGGAAACAGCGCGGTCTTCCGCGCAAAACCTTGTGCTTTTTGTCCCTCTCCGCTACGCCACTGTTATGTGTAATTTGGAGGTCCGCCGGTCAAAATGCCATCAAGGCTAAAGCTTCACCTACCTACAATTATCCAGAAAATATAATTCAATCAAAATATACATACAAATCGCCTGTGTCTCGACTTATAATGGTCGTCATTATGATAGGAAGATAGAGTTTGCATATACAGGCTGTTTGGTAATATACTGACGATATTCAAGTGACGGTTTCTCAAAACATAAAAAAAACTTCTCGAAAAAAAACTACTAGTTATATTATCAAATTTTAAAGAAAATCGACTAAGTTTAGGTGACTAATTCGATATAAAACTTACTGCCTACTCTTGCAATCGACATCCAAAAAGAAAGGCTGATTTGATATCTCTTTCGGAAATGGCTGCGGGTTTTGGGTTAGAAAGGGACAACAAGAGATAACTCGAGACGTCACCAATACAGTATCTGTGGTTAGATGGCAAGCATTATGCAATTGCACAACATAAGTTTAATAAAGTGTTTGTTTTTACATGCCAAAATAAATTTCACATTTCTATGGTAAACATTTTACAAATCTATTTATTATGCTCATCAAAATAACCCCTTTCATTTTTGTGCGTATATTATCAAACATCCTATATACGAGAGTTATACTTTATTCTCATAGTCCAAGTTGATCTTAGTTTGCTGTATAAACTTCACCTGAAATTACTTACAAAAGTGGTCGCATATTGAATAGACGTGCCGCGTATGCATAATGTTTGAGCGTTTAGAGTTTAGAAGGTATTTAAACTTCTCATGCCGGTCAAAACAGTACGATTTATCTTTCCTGTTATTCAATTAACGCCCAGTTCATATGTAATTGATTAGAAGCCCAACGTAATAACCAGTAATGAAAGTGTAACCTGAGCAAGCGTGACCCGAGTTAAATCCGTCTCTTCCCATCACTATTTGCCAATACGATTATTTACGATATATTACCACTTACGACGGTTATTACCTACTATTATTTCTTCTGTTCTTACGAACGCTTAGTGTTATAATTCAGTGAGAGGTGTTAAAATTCAATGTTTGTAAAATTCAGCTTTAGAATTGCGCATTTTTAACTTGAGAGTTTCAGTAACATCTGGTGATCAGGTAAACCGAGTTTAACAAAAGATTTTCTTGATTTAATTCTTATACTTATCTATCTATACGATAGCGAGTGTTTAGCTGTTGAGATTATCTGCAGTTGGCTAGGCCATTAACTCAAATGAACTTACCTACCTATCTATACTGTTAAAAATCATGTTATTATACCTAACAAGTGGCTGTAGTTCAGGCGCCATGTAAAAATCCTATGTAAAATTCATATCCTATCTTTAAGTATGACTTCATATTTATACGGATTCACGTAATTTTATCATAAACCAAACCAGAAGTAAGTTCTGTAACATTACGTGGGCGATAGGTAACGTACGGTTATACTAAATTAGTTCTTTGCTGGCACGAACACTGGCATATCACAACTTTCATCGAAGAAAACACAAGATTAAAATACAGTTTATGCAAAACACTTCCGTACCGTTTCGTATGCTTTGTCGTTTTACTACATTAAACGATGTACATTTCTACAACTTTTATAGAAACAATAGCTTCTGCCAGCGGCTTCGCATGCGTTTTTTATCAATAAAAAGTAGCCTATGGTTGAATCCAGGTCATTATCTGTTAACAAACCAAATTTCATAAAAATCGGTTCAGCCGTTACGATGTGAGTGACAAACAAACAAACATCCAAACTTTCACATTTATAATATTAGTGTGATGCTGTTATTTATTCTTTGTTTTACCTTACTGATTTTCTCTTTCGTCTCAAGTTCTTTAGCAGTTTTGTTAAGACCTATCTGACCATCATACACCAGGTCAAAAGCATATTAAGGTCATAACACCATTTTCATCCCCTCAGTGATCTGTACATAATTACAGCTTAAAAAAAACATGTGAGTCTTTTCTTTCCATTCGTTTCTTTCTATCGCTCTCTCGTGACATAGTTTACAATCTGAATGAGAGTGCTGGGTTGCAACTACCTGGCATTGACCATCAAATTTCAATCGCCGGAAGCTCTCTCGATTTTTGTTTACTTTCCGTCTGAAATCTGTGTGAAAAATGGATTTTGCGGTTCAATTGCTGCTGCGTCGTGACGTGGTACGATAAGCTCTAACCGGAATGGATCGCGATACAGGGGTCGGTCACCTCGGTAAGTCTGCGACCCTGTTCGGACAGGCTTTTGTTTATAACTAGTAACTGGGTCGAGTGCACTCAACGTGTGGTCACGCCGTGCCATCACGATTTATATAGCAGACGTGTTTTGGCTACTCTATTCGTTGTATAATTTTTTTTTCTTCGAACAAAATCCACAGCTCTTAGTATACAAAAGGGGTACCTTATGATAAAACTTACATCCAATTAAGTTTTTAAATTTTATAATTCAAATATTTATAGATTAACGACGCAAATCACTTATCGCACTAAATAGGACAATGATTTGCATAAGGTATTAGATCGGCGATTTTACATCGATACATTAACCGTAAACTAGGTATTTAATAGAATTTACAAAAATATTACCCCGTTATTCATAAATTAGTGTCTACTAGCTGACCCGCCCGCTTCGCACGCCTGGTTTGTCAATAAAAACATTACCCTCCTTCTGCGCAGTCGGTTAAACAGTAGCCTATATCTCAAACCTGGTCATAATTCATCTATGTACCTAATTTTATCGAAATCGGTCCAGCAGTTTAGTGGTAAAAATGTAAGAAACAGACAGAGATAGACAGTCAAATTTATAATATTAGCAGTATTTTGAATGTTGTATTTCGCTAATAAAATAATTTGTCATACATAATATTAATCTCCTATTGTATGAGTTCATTAAGCGTGAGAATTCACAAAAGGCAACTTAAGGTAATTTACAAATATACATCCCAACAAAAATATTCTGTAAAAACGTGCCCAGTCTCGATTAAAATTATTTGCCCATAAAAAGCAGTGAATCAAATAAAGAGCCAATTCTAATTGATTAAAATAAAACGAGTGACGTGGCTGAAATAATTATTATTGTCAATTATTTATTAGTACTTCGCTCCCCCTTCATATACTATTCCCGTTGGCACGATTTTTTAAATCTGGCCCGGTGCCGGGACCGGGCCTCCGGGCCAGATGAAACTAATCCAACATTTTGTAAGAGTAGTAGGGTAACCTAACCTAACCTAACGCACCAATGGTTAATTTTGTAAAATTTTAAAAGTCTCAACTTTTAACGTCTCAATTTGAGATCAAATTTGAGGTCAAATTTAAATTCTAGCTTCACTAATACCCTAGATCCTGTTCATCGTAAGCTGGCCATCATCTGACCCTGAATTATGAAGTCCTTTCGGATGTCATCGTACCTGCACATCATTGCGCTTTTAAATGAAGATTCTAGGTGCAAAAATGCCTGTATACTAGTGTTGCCCAAATGCAAGAACAAGACGAGACTTAGCCAGTCTTGGTCTTGGTCTTGCGCCAATACACCTGGTCTTGGTCTTGGTCTTGGTCTTGCGCTCCCAGTCTTGGTCTTGGTCTTGGTCTTGCAGCAAGAGTCTTGCAAGTCTTGCAATTACCTATTAGTCTATTACTATTTATTAAAGTTTACTTTAAATCTTAGAAAAACGTATTAGAATTGGAACATTGTGAGCTTAAATTAACATAGCCATAGTAAAGATCAAGCAGATTAATAAATAACTGAAGATTTGATAAGAAATTCGAAAAATCAACTGACCTATATGTCGTTTTCCATGGAAGTAACTGTTTCTTAATAAACATTTATGATTTATAAGCTTACATTTGCTAAAACATGTAAAAAAACAAATTAATTACAATAACTTGACTGTATTTTAAAGAACAACACTTATCTGTCTAGAAAGAGATTGAACCCTCAACTTATAAGAAATTTAATAAAAGAGTTTTACGATTTATCATTTATTTGAATAAAAAATAAAATACAACACAAATCAACAGCTTTATCATTAGGTTATGATACTTTATATAATTTTTTTTGACCAAGAATTAATACAAAGTAACCATCTGGCTGACTCATCACTTAACCTATTTCTATGTTTTCTAATTACTAATGATGCTTTAGAAAATAACCTCTCAGCAGGTACTGAAGTTGCAGGTATTGAGAGAAAATCACGGGCCATTTTCGATAAAATCGGATACTCTGTCTCATGCGTCCTCCACCAATCTAAAATGTCTTCCGAGCTGGCAGTTCTTGGTTTTCTTAGGTACTCCTCCAACTCGTCTATCACCAAGCCTTGAAGACAAGATCCAGATGACGTCGAGGGACATTCATAGAGTTTATCAAAGTCTATTACGTCTTCATCTTCATCACATACTTTATTTTCTTTTTCTGGTAATTCCAGAGATTTGTTCAGTGAGTGTAGACTTTTATATTCTTCATAAAGTTCATTGAACTTGCGCAGACTTTCTGTTTTAAGTTGCTTCCCCCACATTGTCAGGTCAAAAGTCTGAGCCTTATGCCTTGGGTCTAAAATTAAAGAAGTACAATAAATCCAGTTGCTCTTCTTGTAATGTTTAAGCATTTTGTCTCGAGCTGCTTGGAAAGCTAGAATGAGCCTTTCATCCACTTCAGATCGATTAGGTTTCTCATCTAACTGTTTTACCATGGATTCAATTTTATCTAGCAAGAGATTGAATGATACAATGACTAGCGGTAATGTAACATATTTGTCTCCACCAAGTTTTGTACTTAAAAGTTTAAAGTTTATTAGAAATTTATGTAATTTTTCGAGTACCTGCCATTCATTAGCTGTGATTTGAAAATCATTTAATTCGGTGACAGAACTGCACAATATGTCAATGCCCGCTCTCACTTTTAAACCAAATCCAATCATATCATGTGTGGAATTCCATCTCGTTGGACAGTCAAGAATGGCATTTAGATTTGATGGCACGCCAGCTGCTTCACAAGCAGACTGAAACTTCTTCTTCACTATCTCACTTCTTTTTATTTTACTGGAAATACTGCGTAACTTTGTTACAGATGTACGCGAGTCAGCAATATTTGGTGCAGATTCTTCATCTTCCTCATCCTCAGTTTCGTCTGCATAGTCTTCGTACTGCTGATCTTGCGCGTTAGTGTCAGACTCACAGTGTAATGCTAAGGTCTTTAATAAATCTTGTACACCAAGGTTTAAAATGTGAGCAAAGCACCGGAAATGTTGATTGTCTGAATCAAAGTGTGGCGGCAGCTGTTTGCCCAGTTCATACATAAATTTGGTATTTGCAGTTGCGTTGTCGACCGTGATACCTTGTATTTTATCAATTATGCCATATTCCAATAAACATTCATGGAAAATCGTTGCAATATCTTCCCCAGTATGTCGACCGCGTGATGGTATAAAATCAAGAACTACAGATTGATACTTCCATTCGTTGTCTATATAATGAATAGTAACCCCGTAGTAACTCCTACCAGCAATTGACGTCCACCCATCAATGGTAAAAGACATTTTAGATGATAATTGTTGAAGTCGTTCCTTGAGATTCAATTGGAGCTCTTCAAATCGCTCTTTGACTTTCCTTCTAAGTGTAGACCTTTTAGGAAACACCATATTAGGGCAAATACGTCGAAAATATACTTGTGTAGCTTCGTCATCGAAAAATGAGAAGGGAAGATATTTTTTCACCACCCAATCAACTGTAGCTGTCGTGATGTTGTCACTGCTGTTTTCCGACTGAAACAAAACAATAAATCTTGTGTTATTATTTAAAACATACTAGGTTTGAGCGTATAAGAGGAGGAGGTTTGTTGTTGTTAAATCGAGAAAATCGTTAAATTGATATTTGTTATATTAAGGTTGCACTGTACTGTAATTTACCAAAATAAAGTACTTAGTTGTTACTGGCCGATTAAATGAAAATGATAATGAGTCGTGCTCGAGCCGTCGTACAGTGCGGACGTCTCTGGGGCGTCGTTACGCTGCCCGTTGAATATACGAAGATTCGATCGTCGTTAGTGGTCGAGGCAACATCGCCTATAAAAGGCTCCTCAGATCGCGCGGCACGCATTCGATCGTCGTTAGTGGTCGCCGCTATAGCATGCAGCGGCCACACCTTAGGAACCTAGGCTGGTAGAGGGGGGCTCGAGTGCCGAAACACTTTGTTGTAGCAACGGCGTGTTTCGGCCCTCGAGTCGGCACGGTCACTCCCCGTGCTAGTGCTCGTTGCTTCGGCGTCAACGCAATCCACCTCAAGTGGCGAGGCAACCAGGCAACTGTAGAAGGCCTGAAAGTAGCGATAGGAGTTTTTATCGTTGCCAGATACTGCGTCCTGTTCCCTTCCAGTCGTAGCGGTTCTCCGTTCCACTGGGTCAAGGGGAGTACGGAGGAGAGGGTGCATCTGTGTACGGCGCGCACACTTATGCAACTTAATATATCCTGCGCATCTGACTTGGCTTTGTCATTCCGAGTTTAAAAAAGTCCTGGGCTTGGTCTAATACCTGGACACGGGTGGCCTAAGGAGAGGAGAGTGGTCGCTCTAGCACTGCATCGGGGTGACAGTGTGGTTCGGCAGCACTCTTTGAGACAAAGCAGCTTTATTTAGAGAGGCACTGCTTTCCTCGCTCAGCCGGGGAGGGGGCTATTCCTCGCAATAAGAATAAATCTAAAAACATGCAGATGAATATGACTTTTGGTGCGTGGAATGTACGTACTCTTTTAGACCGACCCAACAACCTCTGCCCAGAACGTAAAACCGCCATTGTGGCTCGCGAGCTCAAACGCTATGACGTCGACATAGCCGCTCTCAGCGAAACACATCTAGCTGACGAAGGTGAGCTTGTTGAACGTGGTGGTGGGTACACTTTCTTCTGGAAAGGCACACCAGCTTCTGAGCCTAGACGGTCAGGAGTAGGCTTTGCTATTAAAACTACTTTAGCCTCTAAGTTGGAAGAACATCCAGTTGCTATCTCTGATCGTGTCATGTCCTTACGTTTCCATCTTCGAAACAATAAATACTTAAATGTTATCAGCGTATATTCGCCAACACTCGACAAAAGTGATGACGTCAAGGACAAATTTTATGAGGAAGTGTCAGAAGTGCTGACTAAAATCCGGCGCTGTGAGAAAGTTTTGCTTCTTGGCGACTTTAATGCTCGCGTCGGACGTGATTTTGAAGCTTGGCCTCGGGTGATAGGGCGACATGGCATTGGTAACATGAACAGTAATGGGCAACTGTTACTAAGCCTCTGTTCCCAATTTCATCTGGGTATTACCAATACCATGTTTAGACTCCCAAATAAATACAAAACTACCTGGATGCACCCAAGGTCCAAGCATTGGCATCTTATTGATTATGCTATAGTCCGTCAACGGGATATAGCGGATGTCAAAGTAACGAGAGTAATGAGGGGCGCAAACTGTTGGTCGGATCACCGACTTGTTGTTACAAAACTATTTTTGCGTCTTAGCCCTTGCCGTAGACCTCGCAGGGCTAAGCCTAACTGTCTCCATCTGAAAAAGCTAGAGTCTGCTGAAATATTGGCAAATTACAGGGAAGCTGTCAATACCTTTACAGCAGGCATACACCCCGAAGATGAACAGTTAGACGAGGGCTGGAAACTGTTAACTACAAATACCATCAATGCGGCTACTGAGATCTTAGGCCAAAAACCTCGTGTCTGTGAAGACTGGTTTGACGAAAATGATAATACATTGACAGTCGCCCTAGAAAAACACCGCCAGCTCCTTCGAAAGGAAAATCAGACAACTGCTTCTGAAAAAATAAAGGAGAGTACGAGCCAAATAAGGAGACTAACTCGAAACGCAAAAGATGAGTGGTGGCTGAACAAGGTTCGCTATATTCAGTGGCTTGCTGATTCGAATAGACTCGGCGATTTCTTTAACGAGATTAAAAAGTTAGTAGGAAGTCCACATCGAGTAAACGTACCACTGAAATCACTTTCAGGTACCCTCCTGGTAAGCAAAGGAGAAGTTCTTACTCGCTGGGCAGAACACTATAACAGCTTACTCAATGTGGATCGTTCTGCTGACATAAACTATTTAGCATCACTTCCTGCCTTACCACAAGCCGTAGATCTGGATCAGCCTCCTTCTCTTGAGGAAGTTATCATCGCCATCAAAGCGCAGAAAAACAATAAGGCTGTCGGCATCGATAACATACCAGGAGAACTATTAAAATATGGCGGAGATGAGTTGCACTACAAGATTTGGCAATTTTTCCAGCGCATGTGGGAAATGGAGTTCGTTCCTCCTAGTTTTGGCGTATCACTAATTTGCTCTTTGTATAAAAATAAAGGTGATCGATCTGTTTGCAACTCTTATAGGGGTATATCACTTCTGTCTACTCCAGGAAAAACTTTTGCCAGAGTACTCTTAAATCGTCTTATGGAGCTCTCTGAAAGTATATTGCCTGAAACGCAATTTGGGTTTAGACCCAATCGCGGCACATGCGAGGCCATATTCTCTCTTAGACAACTGCAAGAGAAAAGCAGGGAACAGTGTCAACCTCTGTTTCTCTGTTTTGTTGATCTGGAGAAAGCTTTTGACAGTGTACCTCGCGAAGCTTTGTGGATTGTGCTTTCGAAACTTGGTTGCACCGACAAATTTATACGCTTGATAAGACTTCTTCACGACAACGTGACTTGTTGCGTAACCGTCAATGGTGAGCAGACAGAGCAATTCCCTGTCACTTGTGGTGTAAAACAAGGCTGTGTATTAGCACCCACTCTTTTTGCTCTGTACTTTTCCGTTGTCGTGAGGGAGACTTTACAAGCCAACACCGAAGGGATCCGCATACGTTTTCGCACAGATGGCAGTATCTTTAACCTGGCTAGGTTAAAAGCGCACACAAAGGTATCGTATGACCTCATTACCGAATTGATGTATGCTGATGACCTATGTTTCGTTGCGGAATCTTCTGAGGGACTCCAGGACTTGATGACTCGGCTTGACGCTGCGTGCTGTAGATTTGGCCTCAAAATTAATATTACAAAGACAGAGGTGATGGCCATGGACACTGTTAACCAAGCTCCACTGAATCTGCAAATCGATGGAAAGCCCATAAAACAGGTCGATACATTCAGATATCTGGGAAGCAGCATAACAACAAAATGCGACCTTGACTCGGAGATCAACAGCAGACTTGGCTCCGCTATGGCTGCTTTTGGTAAACTACGAGTCCAGGTATTTCGCTCCCATAACATCAAATTGAGTACCAAGATTAAGGTGTATATGGCTATTGTACTTCCTAACATCTTGTACTCGTCAGAGACATGGTGCCTGTATCGCAGACACATACGCACGTTAGACAGATTCCATCTGAAATGCCTCCGCGACATTCTTAACATCAAGTGGTCGGATCGGGTCCGTAATACCGATGTTCTACGACGGGCTAATGTCTGTGGCATAGAGGCATATTTGATGCGGCGTCAGCTGCGTTGGTGCGGGCACCTGTCTCGGATGTCTGATGAGCGAAGGGCGAAACGCATTTTCTTCTGTGAACTAGAACATGGTAAGCGGAAACGCGGAGGTCAGTTCCTACGTTTCAAAGACGTACAGAAGAGGCACATGAAGAGGTGTTGTATCGATCCGTCGCGCTGGGAGGCTCTCGCTGAAAAACGACCTGAATGGAGGCGTCATGTTCAGGACAAAGTGTACGAGTTTGAAGAAGAAAGGAGGCAAGAACTAGACTTAAAACGAGATCAGCTTAAAAGTCGACCGCCGGCTAATATCAATTACAACTACATTAATGGCGCCTTAACTTGTGTTCATTGTAACCGGACTTTTAGCGCAAAAATAGGGTACATCAGCCACATACAGGCTAAACACCTAGGCCAATAATCACAAAGTCAAGTCTCTGTAGCCGAAATCGGCTAGGAGGATTATTATTATTATTATTATTATTAAATGAAAATATGGGTGTTTATAAAAAATATTTAAGACGATAATTACATACTTAATATGTCGCACCCCTAGATGAAAACTGTGAAAACACCACTAACTCAAAAATACTTACGTAAGTTAATGGCGTTTTTGAAAGTATCGCATGAATAGCTACGCGGAGTTAAAATTCTTTTAACTGTTAAAAAAATATTCTTACCTGTCCACTTCTTCCAGCGGTTACTAAAAAGCTTGTGATATCTCCACTTAATTTTGGTTTAACAGGAAGAAATATTTCTGATTCCTTTTTGTGGAAAGATATTAGATGTTTCCTTAAGCCTGAAGTGTTTCTGTTTTTCATTTTTATTTCAATCTTTTTATGTTGGCACAATTTACAGAAGGCAGTTTGGGATGCATGAATTATTTCGAAAAACTCCTCAAATTTGCTTTTGGGTCTTTTAGATCTGTGACTCAAACTCTCGTTACTCGGACTAGAATAATTTGAATCTTCGTCACTCATATTAAATTGTACACGTGATACGTTTTTAGAAAACAACGAGAATTAGTAAAAACAATTATTAAGTTAGACTCGAAGCACAGCTCAATTGGAAATGACTGGAATTAAAATAATTCCTTTATTTATAGTACGTTTCCTTGCTTTCTACCGCGCCGCCTCGCTACGTGCCGGCTCTATGAAAAGGATGCCGCCGCAAATCAAACAATGCCGCGTGCGGCGTACAAACACACACTAAATATAACCTACTTGTACAGACGCGACGCGTGAATAAAATAGAATTAGTGCCAATCACTATTCTTTACATATAAGTGAATGTTTTGGCGTACATCTATACTAATATTATAAAGCTGAAGAGTTCGTTTGTATGTTTGATGACAGAAGTTTTAAAATAAATAAATAAGTCCTGAACGTCACTATACCTCCAAAGTTACTATTCCTCGTGGACGAAGTCGCGGGCACAGCTAGTAAATACTTACTCTCATCATCTCTCTCAGAGATATTCGGGCTGGTAAGTAATACAAAACTCTTATCGCAGGCTTTTTATTTTATTAGTAGGTAAGTACCTACGCTTTTTATATTATTTTATTAGTTTCGTAGAATTTTTTTACACGTTTCAAGGATATTTAAAAGTGGCTACAATATTTATTAAACGGGTGATATTTGAACACTTTTTTGCTATTTTTTCTTGTAAAAACTTAAGAAATATAATGACTAAATGTACAACAATAGTACCTAAGTAATTAGTTTAAAACCATATAAGTAATCAATATTATAATATATACTTACTATAATGAATTAATATGACATCTACTACCTATCCTTACAATTTTATCCTAATCATAATACTACTTGCGTGATCAGTATAATGTATTCATTTTCATTCTAAGCACTCTGAAACTTATTTATTCTTTGGAACACCTGTAAGTACTCTACTAGGAAATTATTTTGCATGAGTATACCTACGCCCTATGGCGGCAATCAAATAGTGTCAAATGTTATGATTTCGGCGTGGCGGCAACGATTGTTTTAGATTTCAAAAGAAGCCGCCGGCGCGTGTATCATAACCATGTACTTCCGAAAAGCGGCAAATTTCTTTGAGAAGTAAGTACAAAACCTTTGACGCCGCATTATCAAAGTGCCGATGGTTAAAACATAACTATGCATGCACTCAGTTTGATTTTAATAGATATTTTTTTATTCGCTATGTTTATGGTATTAGTCGTAATGCGCATAGGTCCAGTTTTTCATATTCTTTGATACAGTTTTTTGCGTCTCATAGAATTCCTAAGCGTACCTACCTATACACCGAACTGTTACACCTAACTACTCAGTGAAATAGCGCTAAGTCCTAGCTGCAAGACGCAAGAGTCTTGCAGGCTATGTCTTGTTCTTGCTCAAGTCTTGCACGGTCAGTCTTGGTCTTGGTCTTGCTAAAAATACGCGGTCTTGTTCTTGGTCTTGGTCTTGCAAAAACGCAAGAACAAGACCAAGACTGCAAGACCAAGACTGAATTTGGGCAACACTACTGTATACTGCACTTACAAAATGTTTAACGGCTTGTACCATCGTAGACTGCATCGTCGCTTACCATCAGGCGAGATCGTGGTCAAACGCAAGCCTATAAAGTATAAAAAAAAGACACTCGTTTTATTTATTCACTTTGACTTGGATCTTTATTTGACCTCACTATTTTTTATGGCCAAGTAATTTTAATCGAGACTGGGCACGTTTTTACAGAATATTTTTGTTTGGATTTGTGAACAGTTAATATAATGTTCATACAAAATTACCATAATCAACTGCAAAATTAACTTTGTATTTTATGACTAAGTTACAGCCGGAACCCTTCACTGTGCGTTGTTCGACACGCGCTTGGCCAATTTACTTTGTAAACTTTGTTATAACCTGGTTTTATTTAATAGCTTAATTCTAATCACTTAATTTCAACAAGTGGTTTTACGTTGATGAGCTAAGATAGCATCTAATACTTATACATCAGTCACTAAGGATTTTTCAGCGAGCGTTCAATTTCAAAGTAACATCACTATTTAATATTCGGTTCAAAATTATTGCTTTTAATATTATCAGAACTAGTTTTGGTATGTTTGAATTTTGTGACAAAATACAGGTGAAATTGATTTCGAAATAAATACATTCTGTTCAATAATTACTAAAATTTAATATCCATCTTCAAAGAACACCTTCGACAGCTTCAAGTATTGCATCTGTTCTACACGGTTTCTATCGCCAATGAATTATATTTGATTATATTGTCAATTTATCCGGCTTGATACCCCCAAACCGTTTACCGGAACAATACAAATGTTTAACGGCTGTGTAGTGTCGTTATGGTCGGTCTGTGCGGCGCGGCGAGGACGTCTCCCTAGGTCGCGCCATGGTCAGTCGTTCCGCGTCATCGCATCGTTCGTACAACCTATATATCCCGCCCGACCGATAATGTTTTATGATCACGACATACTTCCGTAGGAGGGCCTACATCAACGTTCTGGCCTTAGCATATAACATATAGTTGTAACATGGCTTACAACAGAACAATTCTTTGTATGTAGAGAGATACCAATCAGGATTGAGTTTTGAGGGAACACATATTTTGCTACACTATCGTCCGTTTTTCCTAATGACTACAATCCGGGTCTCTTTAAGGTGAGAATGAATAGGTGTCTTCTAGATCTTCATCTTAGATCACATCATCGCTGACCATCAGGTGAGATTGTGGCCAAACGAAGACCTATTACGACCTATATTGACCTATATCTTAATTATATCTGATAAGTATATTGACGACCTCGGTGGCGCAGTGGGCCAATAACCGGCTGATACACAGGAGGTAGCGGGTTCGATTCCCGCTGCGGAACAAATGTTTGCATGATCTACAGATGTTTGTTCCGGATCTGGTTGTTTCTCTATATATTAAAAGTATGTACATATTTACAAAAAAAAATGTATATGTATAAGTATTCTATCAGTTATCTGGTTCCCATAGTACAAACTCTGCTTAGTTTGGGGCGAGATAGCGCTGTGTGAAATGTCCAACAATATTTATTTATTTTATTATTGTTAAACAAAAACTGTCCAGCCAGACATTTGGTTATCTTTGTATGATTTTTTATGGTGAGGTTACTAGCTCTCATGTTGCATAATTGAAGTGTTTTAAAATAAAATATTCTTGTGTTAAAACGAAATAAGTTCCTATTTAATTCGAATACTAACCTTGAAGATTTTGCACATTGACAGTTTTCAGACACTTTTTGCCCAATTATTAAAAATGTTTCATATTAATATGTATGAGTAGTTTTTGCATGAAGAGAACAACCTGTTATTAAACTTAAAAATTCGTTCAGTATCTTCCACTCGTTGTTTGTCCGAGTATTATAGAAGAAGTGTAGTCAGAAATAATAAATTCTGCACAGAAAATATACTGTTTGAATTGAAAGCAGCCTACACCTCTGCCCATTACTTCTGCTAAATCACCTTGACAATGGACTATAAGCACAATTACCTATTCAGCCAACCTTACTAGCTGAGAAATGAGTTTAGGGGGTACCTTTTAACAATTTATATGTTAATAAATTTTATCAATATTAGTAATTTAGTTTAAAACTTGTAATAGAAAGAATGGTCATCTTTCCAGTTGATTAACCGCCCATTGTACTTACCTTAATTTTTGTGTATTTTTATTGTATTTTTAATTTTCTTGGTGTGCAATAAAGAGTATTCTATTCTATTCTATTAAATATTAACCGTATCGACTTTTGACGTCCTGAAAAAAGTTGAATCAGAGTGAATCAATCTGAAAATCTGATTTTCGACGCGAATTTACACGACGCTTAACATGATAAGAATTATCATTTGTCGTGGTTAACCTTGGTTTGTTTAACTTCCTAGTTGAGTTTCGTCTGTTTAACGTCGAGTTTAAAGTGCTACGTGTGTTATTAACGATGACATTATGCTAACTTGTGTTGACTTTATTTTCCGTAGAATAAACTAAATTTGAGGTTGGACTAATGATGAATTGGCCAAAGACACAACTAATGACTAACCATCAAATAAAAAATTATGGTAGACAGGCAAGAATTATACTACGTCGATGAGTACATTTACTTGGGGCAGATTGTCTCCTTCGAAAACAGGCAAGATAAAGAGGTCGTCCGCCGCGTCGAAAATGCCTGGAGGAGCTTCTGGTCCATGAAGACGATAATGAAGGGAGACCTTCCATTGTCACTTAAGCGTAAACTCATCGACATGTGTATTCTGCCCGTCCTTACGGTGCCCAAACTTGGTCATTGACGGAATCTCAAAAGTCCAAACTCAAGGTTTGCCAAATGTTTGCTAACGCAGAGTGTTAGGGGTGAAGAGAATCGACAGGATCCGCAATACCACACTGCGCGCGAAGACCGGCATCGCAGATGTTGGCGACAAGACTGCCAGGCTGAAGTGGGACTGGCGGGTCACGTCAGTCGTATGGTCACAGACAAATGGGCAACAGTCGTCACACAATGGGTGCCTGCAGATGAGTGTCGAAGCCGGGGCAGGCCGAGGAAGCGTTGGCGTGACGACCTCGATGCATACCAAGATGGCTGGTGGGACGTGGCGAGTGATCGTGAGATGTGGCGGAACATGGGGAGATCTTTGCCCAGCAGTGGAAAAGTAGAAGTTAAACAAACAAACTAAAGTTCGGGCTAGGTTGATTATTTCTAACCTTATTTACAAACTAAGACAATAAAACACACAGAAGATTTTTCTAAACTATCCATTATGATAATTTAGTTAAACGTCAAAATCAAGGTGACATTGTCGTTTTGTGAGGTAGAGGAAACCATAGCGGCCATTTGCCAAGATTGGTCGCCCGTCTCTTACAAGCACATCCGTAAAAACACGAAGCTCTATAAAATAAAGTATCTGTTTCCAACAGCATTATCAAAGTACAATCGAATAAGTTTTATGTAAACAGCTCTGGTGCACGAGTAAGCTTCATAAAATTACTTGGTTCATTTGGTGTAAGCGGTTACGCGTTCGTTATTCAAGTTTCATAACAAATATGATATGATTATGCCTTGTTTCAAGTGGTAATTGGTAGCCAGTAACCGCTGCTTCGGATTCTGCGTTTTCTCTAGTAATTTCTAAACACATTACACAACATTACTTATCCTTTGTTATCCCCAATTTTCCTATACATGTTGTAAGTTTGATCTTTTCTAAAATAATTTATTTGAATTTGAAAGCAGCGTTTGTCTTGCTGATGTTATAATAATTGTTACCGTTGATAAAGTAATGCAGCAATTCAATATTGAATCTCGTTTATAATTGAGTAGAATACAATAGGCCATAAAATTATATAGATTTGAACCATCATGGCCTCCTTAAGTAGACACGCTTGGTGTCTCACTGACCTCTGAAAATGCATAAAGATATTATTACCTACCAACCTAGTTTTGTAGTACTGATTGTATCTGTTTATTAGCTAAACAAATATTCATAAAACTAACTTGAATATTAAGGCCGGCTTGCACAACGATCCTTAAACGTATTTAGCGACGAAAAGTTTAAATTTGACGTATTTGTATGATTTGACAACTCCTTAAATCATATTTAGCCACTAAGTACGTATAGGCATCGTTGCGCAAGTCACCCCTATTAATATTATAGATCAATGTATGGTCTCTTTTTTCTTTTTCTGAGTTTACAGTACATACTAATGTTTTTTCTCCGTGTTTGAAATGACCACATACTGGAATCATCATTTTTTATTAATCAATTATTCATTGTTAACAAGATTTATTTAGATTACTAGCTGTTGCCCGCGACTTCTTACGCGTTACACTACTAAATGTGTAGGTAACCTAGAAATGACGCTAAACTTTCTGTTGCAACTTGACTTTTGACACCCCATTTTTATCCCATGAGATAAAAGGTAGCCTATGTGGTAATCCGCGTTATAATCTACGTATATAACAAATGACTTCGAAATCTGTTCAGCCGTTACGACGTGATTGAGTAACAAACAAACAAACTTTCACATATATAATATTATATATATATATATATTAGTGTGATTAGTGTGATGATTGTATTGTCTCTGACTTAAACATTCGTATGTTAATATTGGCTGAATTAGTGAAACGACAAATATTTGAGTAACAACTACTGTAGACCCATTTTTGTGAATAAATAATTCCTACATTCATTCATTCGCTGGTAAACCACGTACCTACTAGAAATGTGGCGTTTTATTTGACCAAATCTTAAATGACAAATACATAATGGATTAATATTATTAACTCTTTTATATTTAGCCATCAATATATAAGTCGTTATGTTTAAAATTTTAAGTAGATAAGGTACTATAATAGGTAGATAACAAATGCTTTTGGCGTGAAAGAATAAGTACTTACCTGCCATTATGACTTTCTCATGCCAGGTTATAATAATCGTGATTATAAAACATCGTGAGCCTTTGCAATGTCCTTTGTAGTACAAGTAATAAAAATAAATCCCTAAATGATTCATTTTCTTTTAAGCGCGTCACATTCGATGAAGATTAAATAAATAAATATTACTGGACATTTCACACAGCGCTATCTAGCCCCAAACTAAGCAGAACTTGTACTATGGGAACCAGATAACTGATAGAATACTTATATACTTTTTTTTTGTAAATGCATACTTATAATATGTAGTAAAACATCCAGACCCGAAACAAAAATATATGTAAATCATGCAAACATTTCTTCCGCAGCGGGAATCGAACCCGCTATCTCCTGCGTCTCAGCTGGCTGTTCGCCCATTGCGCCACGGAGGTCGTCATAGAGGAGATGATATGATATTTTATGTTAATATAAATATCGCTCGCACCACAATTCAATCCAATGGACCATCATACACGGCAAAGATAATTGATCGAGCGAAGCGAGATCTCTAAATCAACTTGGGCAAATCGGACTTGACCGAGGATAACTTTCGAAGCGTTGCGTTGATCCGATCATCGTGAAATTTGATACTTAGGTAGTGATGACACAATTTTGGTGTGACTAAATGAGCTAAAAATTTTGGGGGGTTGTAGAGATATTGGGGCGTTGTATGTATGTATGTTTATTTGACCGAGGATAACTTTCGAAGCGTTGCGTTGATCCGATCATCGTGAAATTTGATACATAGGTAGTGATGGCACAATTTTGGTGTGACTTAATGAGCTAAAAATTTTGAGGGGTTGTCGAGATATTGGGGTCCAAGCGGGATAAAAAAAAAGAAAATTAGACTATTAAGTCAAATGGGACGTCAAATGAAAGGTATCTATTAGTACATTTCGACCCCGTATTTATTTTTATCAAAGTTCTTATAGTTTTTGAGTTATTAGTCGTAATAAAAACTAAACTTTGACAAAATTCAAAGGGTATACCAGTGACCCCACAATGCTATAATTTGATATGCGTATAGCTTAAGTATCACAAATATAGGCAAAAGTCTGAAATCCTATAACTATAACTGCAATTTGTACCCCAAAAAAGATTATCCAATTAACATGAACTCCTGTTACCTGTAATTTGAATGAAACTGTAGGTCAAGTAATTTGGTGGCACTATTTTGGTAATCAAAGATTACGAATAGTATTATTTTGTTGTTATGGTAGACTCGCGAGATGTCTGGGTGTTCGGGGCGAACCACTAGTTATAAAGTTCCACCTTACATCGGATTGTATGGCATGCTATTTTTATATTAACATAAAAAATAATATAGCATCTTCAACGTTTGTGATGCGCTTTATAGGTTTCAAAATATCGTGATGGGATGGGACATTTAATATTAGTAGCTAGAAAACTAAAAGTCAAAATTAATCGAGGCCGTAATAATTCACGTAGTAACTAACCGTGTTTGCAATATCCATTTTGTAGCTTGTATTAGTTCGCATCGGCTAGCTGAATACAGACGACGAAGTTCCAACTTGTAGTTGGTGTACGTAATTACTCAACTGAATAGTGGGAATTTGTAATTAAACGCTAAGAGACTCATCAGAACTGGATGATCTTGGCACGCTTAAGGAGTGTCATCTAAAGACTAGTTTGATTTAAATGGTTGTTTAACTACATTACAATGTGGGACACACTTAATCGAAGAATTCTAATATACTTCGTCTAATATATTTGCCCAAATAAAATTTTAACGTTCGATCAAGCCCGAACTTAGTTTTTCTGTATTCAGTCTTTTGGGTAAGTAGTAAGTACCAACGCGAACGTATGTACGTACATGTTCGTCGTTTTTGCGTCCAATCGAGCAAGATCGAACGTATTTGGGACGATAGAAGGTTGCTAAAAAGTATGTATTCAATTTGAACCTACTTTAACTAACCTACGGCCTTTTGTACAGTCCACAAAGAGGAGTTGGCGTAGAAACATTATCCAGAATTACTTCTAAATTATGACCTGTATGTTACCGCGATTAAATTGTAGATTGACCCAAGAAAAAACAATAAAAATATTATTTTATTAAATATCCGTCTAAGGCGCAGAAGGTTCGGGTTTGATTCCCGGTGTGGAATAGAAGTTTACATAGTCACAGTAATATTATAAATGTGAAAGTGATCAATGTTTGTTTATTTGTTTGTTACTCAATCACGTCGTAACGGCTAAACCGATTTCGATTAAATTTAGTATTTACGTAGATTATAACCTGGATTAACACATAAGCTACTTTTTATCCCATAAATCTGGTCCCATGGGATAAAAATGGGATGTCAAGTCAAGTTGCTACAGCGGGTTAAGCTTTATTCTAGGTTACCTACACATTTAGTAGTGTAACGCGTACGAAGTCGCGGGCAGCAGCTAGTCTACAATAATTCTAAGTAGGAATAAAAAAAAATGTATATATGTATTCTATCAAATAACTGGTTACTCAGATCTGTAGGTCTAGTTATAAGTACATGATTTACTCAGTTTGGCGCTAGATAGAGCTGTGGGAAATATATAACATTATTTATTATTTGATATAAACTATAGACTGACTTGGGACTCAAAGTCGAACCGAAAGGCTCTCAAAACATCAAGCACACCGATATTCGATTATACTTGCTCATCAAGCATGAACGTAAGCGTAGAGCCACCATTTAAGATTTTTTTGTGTGAGTGAACTCATTTTCGATGATTACGTCGGGTGTGTTCTGATAATTACACGTGTTATTGATTAAACAAAATGATATGATAGGGCTTAGTGATTTCCTCACCACATGGATCAACCTCAGGTCAATAACTTTCAAATTGATCTATCTTGATAAAATTATCAGCATTGAATGATGCATCCTCTATATAGTTATCTATCTTATAACTTAGATTTTATGTAGATTATACAGTGCTTGGTGGAACGATATAGTATCGACGTATTCTGAAATAAATAATACAGCAAAACAAACTTGATAACGATTTAAAAACTATGCCATAAGTATGTGATAAGAACTGGCTGCCGCCCGCGGTTGCCTCATTTCTATCCCATTGTAACTAATTTATGGGATGAAAAGTAACCTGATGTCCTATTCCAGGTCACCATCAACCTATGTTTCAAACTTCAGCCATGTCGGTTCAGTAGTTTTGGCGTTATAGAGGAACAAAAATCCATCGGGCCACCCAAACATCCAAACTTTCACATTTATAATATGAGGTGGATAGGAGTATATTATAATAATATATATATATGTATATATATATAATAAATAATAAATATTTCTAGACATTTCACACAGCGCTATCTAGCCCCAAACTAAGCAGAGCTTGTACTATGGGAACCAGATAACTGATAGAATACTTATATACATTTTTTATTTGTAAATACATACTTATAATATATATAGAAACAACCAGACCCAGAACAAATATCTGTAGATCATGCAAACATTTGTTCCGTGGCGGGAATCGAACCCGCTACCTCCTACGTCTCAGCCGGCTATTCGCCCGCTGCACCACGGAGGTAGTAATTATATATATATATATTATAATTATATGGATATAGTATAATTATATGGTTTAAAATTATCATATGCATGCCCCTGATCAGCTCCGAAAAATCTATATCGTTCTACCAAACACCCTGTATACCAGATCTAAGACAAACTAAAAGAAAACTATTTTCTTCTGACCAAAATAAATATAAATAAGTAAATAAATAAATATAAAAATAGCGCTGTTTGAAATGTCCAGCATTTCAAACAGCGCTATTTACACCCAAACTAAGCAGAGCTTGTACTATGGGAACCAGGTAACTGATAGAATACTTATATACTTTCTTTTTTTAATACATTCTTATAATATATAGAAAAAACATCTAGACTCGGAACAAATATCTGTGGATCATGCAAACATTTGTTCCGCAGTAGGAATCGAACCCGCTAACCCCTGCGTCTCATCGTTTTATGTCAATGTTCTACTCGTAGTCCTTACAATTTCAAATTTCGAACTCTACGTCCCTAAGAGGCCGTGTTCTAAAAGTGCATAACCTCTTTAAGCTTAGAAACCTTCAAATGAGGTACTCATATAGTACGGTGACTTTCGAGACATTCCAATTTTAAAGAGTATTTGCGTAAGTTGTTAGTGAGTTCAACCTTTTTTGAATAAAATAGGATTGAGTTTTCAAACATGTGCCAAAATAAAATGTAATTTAAATCAAAAGCACTAAGGAGTATTGATATCAACCTCGAAGCAAATCACCGCCAAAATAACTTTCTACCCCTTTTTAACCCCGTTAGGGGATGAATTTCAATAAAATACGAAACAAGTCTTCCATCAATTCTGTTAAAAAAGGTTTATGCAAAATTTGAAGTAGATTGGACCAAGGAATCACGTTGTCCCATACAAACTTTGCCCCCCTTTTTCACCCTCTTAGGGATAGAATTTCGGAAAATACTTTCTTATCCTATGCCTACGTCATACAAAGAACACACCCTCCAAGTTTCAGAAGTTTCAGGTCTCTACAATCAGCGGTTTAGGCTGTGCGTTGATCTGTCAGTCAGTCATTCAGGACAAAGCATTTTATATGTATAGATTACAATATTATTGTATTGTCAGTTACGTGAATACCGTTTAGGAAATTTACCATAACGAGACTAGATCGATACTCGAATTTTACTATTTTATGTTACGTGAAATGGTCCCTGGACTTAGGAAGTGGCTGGGTCAAGAGAGCTTTTATGATGTTATTGATTTTTGGAAAAGGATTCTTGTTGTTTGTTTTCAACTATCAGAAGGTATTGCAAATGGATTTATATCGATTATGTATGTATTATTATTATTTTATTTAACATTTGTTCTTAACTGGAATGAAATATATTAATTATAAGTTAATCAGCATTGTACCTATAGTCAGCAAATAAATTGATTTGATTTGAAAATATGTATATTATGTACCTACATTGTTGCCTTGCGGAGTTGCGGACCTTGCGGTAGGATTGATATCAGAAGTCACAACGTAACAAGATATCTCTGATACACGTAAGGTTCCACTAATTCGATAATGTAGTAACAAGTTTTTATAGATTATCAAACACAATCGCGATAACTTTAGCCATATGTACGAGTAAGTAGGTATTTCGTCATCTCACGGCGTGACTCGTTTTCGATCTTTACCGATTTCGATAATCATTATTTTCACTAAAACAGGATATTTACCATTGTAATTTGCATCCAGTTGATTTGTAAATATCCCATTTTTAGTGAAAATAGCACTAATAAACATGATAGTTTCCAAAGATACACTCACTTACTAAATCGTCGAAGCTGACGCATGTCATGGGTCCAGCCGTCTACAATAAGCCCGACACTAGGGTGTGCCAAGACATAAGGGAGATTTTTTTTTCGCGAAATCAAATACGCATACCCTCTATTTTTATTGTTTGATTTTTATTTTGACAACTTGAAATTTCTGATTTTGGTTTTTTGATCTCTCTCTCTGTGGGAAGATTTTGTTCAAATTTCTAGGCTTGCGCAAGGCTTACGCAAAGTAATCGTTGAAGTGTGTGGGCTCCATTAGATTCCTAATAACTTAAAGTATTTAAAATTCAAGGTTACTTCCGTTAATACGTAGAACATCTTTAGAATCGTATTAACATGAATATAATTTTTTAGTTACGCATGAGTACGTATAGGTACATACATAATGGTCAATTAATTTTTCACTATTTATTTTAAACCTCAGTTAAATTATTGTTATTAAGCATGACATATATTTATATATCCGGTAATCTGTCCTGATGACCTCTTAACCTAACATAGTAATTTGAATCTTTTAAATTGTTTAATGGTTAATATAGACACAGATAATACTGATTGGCGCTCGTGTACTGTCCTACATAGTTGACCGAATTGATTAAGTTATTAATAAAACTTGATGTGTGTTACCTAAATACAGGAACACTATCTTCTGTAAGCCTAGTTTTGAGGCTTAAGTAATCAATAATCATACATTCAAAATGCATAAACGTCAAGCCATGTTTAACCTTTCTATACCCGCGCCAAAAAAAATTACAAATATACCCGCGCACGGTGCCTGGGACCGAAAGTACAAGTCATTTTTTTCTATAATTTTGATGAGAAAGCCTTACTCAAAATATATTTTATTATTACTAAGGGATGTATTTACAAGAAATAAACCAATGTTATAGAAAATATTTACTTTATTATTAACTTACAGTCTTTTAAAACAGTCTCTGAAAATGCTTCTTTTTCTTAGGAGCTACAAAAATTTGACCATTAACATAGTTTTTCTCAAAACAAACAAAAAAAACTCTAAAATATTAAAGATAACAATATGAGGAACATTAAAAAAATCTTAATTGTCCGCAGACGTGTCACTATGGCACTCAGAGCATACCATAACTGCATGCTCCAAACAAAAATATTTTTTACAAGTGTGTGACCTGCGACACGCACTATACGCACCAACGCTCGCGTCGCACTGAATTGAAGATGGCGACGAATCATGCAGCTACTAGGAAGCTCCCTGCGCTAGAGTTGTCCTAACGTGAAAAAAACACAGGAAAGTAATTTGTCGGTCTAACAGACCAACGCGCGGGTATAGGAAGGTTAAAGAAACAATATCACCTTTGATACGCCTGCATATAGAGTGCATTGTTATAAATGCTAAAATGTGAAGCATAGGCAAAGAGGCCTATATTGTACCTTACATATAGTCATCGCTGATCTCAACTGTGTGAGGTCATTATCTAGATGACGTAGTTTTGCTCTGTGATTTCAAATTTAAATATTTTTAGGATAATGATAATGATGTGTAAATTTTTACAAAATTAAAGATACGTAACATTGTTTTCCTACCTTAACGCCTAGGCAGGCCCTAAGTGGTGTTGATTTCACAATTGTGCTGGCTGTGGCTACTTCATCGTTATTTTGTTCCACTTACAGGATTTTGCCCAATCCTGCAAAAGAAACTGCAGTTTTGCCGTTATTGAGATTTTTATTATTTTGTGGGGTTTCACTTATATATTATAGACATCCGGTAGCGGTTATGCAATTGTCTCAGACTGGGTTTTTGGTCTTGTGTGTGATCCATTAAAGTTAATGATAGCATCTAGGTTCTTAATCCTGTTAATGCAATTGCATGGCAGTCTTTAATAGCTGTGTATATTGTTTCTTTCATGACGTGCGATACTTTGTTAGGCATTTAGCTTGAGTAAAATACTCGTATTTTGTAGTATTGTAACCTTGACATTCAGTGTAGTTGTTATCGATACGATGTATAAACAAACTTACGTATTGAGTGAACTTTTTAATTTCATAACACATTATGCAGCACTTAATTTAAAAAAGAAAACGTTGAACTTGCATAGAATAAACATTTAATTTTGCGTATCGCGCTGAAATTGGTTCACGAGTCTTATCTGATTTGATAGAGGAGACGAACAAAAGGATGATAAATCCTTACATGTATCACTGTCGTCTCTATCGCGAGCAGAAAACTCTTGTAGGTATTGCCAGATACTGACCTTCTATTGTTCGTTTCTGTAAATAGATGGTGTTTAGTACGCGGACATGCTAATTCAGCGTGCATGGTTTCAGTGGATGTTGCGCCAACTGTAATTTGAAAGGGAAAGGAGATATTTTCGAACAAAAGATTAAATTGCCGAAACGGATGCGACCAACTAACAGTTCCGCTTGGCGACAATTATTATCAGAGCCGAAAGCGTACCACTACGCTTCGCAATCTTCGATTTAAAAATAAAGTGTCCCGATTATTTTCAACGAAATCGAAACTGTTTGTATACATACATACCTGCGTATGGTTTATTTGTAAACATAAATCTCTGGTGTGATATAATCCTTGTATCGGATAAAGTGATATAATGTATGCGCGCTGCGCCTCGAACGACTTTCTCTTGAATTCGGTCGCGAAAGTTGTCTCAGTGCGCACTTTCTATAGTTTAGCGCAAAACAATCGCATTGCCTCGTTTCTGCTGTGAATATTATTTCATATTTGTCTGTTTCTCTTTACAATAGATTAAGAAATATCAGGACAACGAAAGCCCCTAATACTAGTAATATACAATATGTCTTATATTATGTATATAAGCTGCGATAAGAAATTATCGTTCTACGTTTGTAGTTCATGTTATTATTTACAAATTTTCAATACAACTCCGTATCCCGTATTTGAAAAATTGTGCGTATATTCCAATTAAATACGTAATTGATTTGGATATTATGTCGTATATGATATTATTATTGAGTACAATAAAACAAGTGTTGATAATTAACCGTTATCTAATAAATATACTTAGATAATTACATAATTGTATTAAAACTGTACTTTTTTTTCGCAAATACCCATATGTTTAATTATTATAAATATGAAGGTTTAATAAATTTAGTAATTAATTATCTACTTTCTGGTAGTAGTAATATTTTAAAGTTAGAATTTGGAAAGCAGTACGAAATGACTAGCTCGAGTCCAAGACACTGAATACGTTAATCCACTTCCACCCATAGTGCATCTAGTCGAGCCAAGTAACTTACAGATCTATTACAATATCATACATATTGTAAAAGCAAAATTTAACCCACAGAGTTAAATTGTCATCTGCAGCACTAAACTAATATTAATTTTGATACAACGCGAGCTAAACTTGAAGCTAATGCTTGCATTATATCGGTTAATGACGTTCACGTTACTGTTTAAGAGTCTGACAGATCTCATAAAGATAAATAAATAATAAATAAATATCGCTGGACATTTCACACAGCGCTATCTAGCCCCAAACTAAGCAGAGCTTGTACTATGGGTACCAGATAACTGATAGAATACTTATATACTTTTTTTTAGTAAATACATACTTATAATATATAGAAAAACCCCCAGACACGGAACAAATATCTGTAGATCATGCAAACATTTGTTCCGCGGCGGGAATCGAACCCGCTACCTCCTGCGTCTCAGCCGGCTATACGCCCACTGCACCACGGAGGCAGTCAAGATACATGGTATCATCACAATTATATCGTATATGCGTTTTAATTTTTAGTGATCCTCTTAGTATAATAGTTTCAGTTACATATTCTAACTGCCCAACATAATATAAAACAAAATATACAACTTTTAACACGCTAGAAAAATAGATATTTCGATGCTCATTAAACATCTATCATTCTGTCGGATATCCTTGTTAAGTCGCTACAGCATCCCAATATAAAATTATACAAATAGATTTATCTTTGTATAACTGTTAGAAGATGAATCAAAGGTGCTCTGACCACGCCATGTCAACGAACTTAGTAGCATAAATTAGTCACTAGTTCATGATTCATGTATCGATCAAATGATCAAGTATGGTTCTGATCATACTTCAGTTAGATATATGTGATAAGATTCTTAGAAGCATATTAACTATTAGCTAAGTAATGATTTTTCAGAGGCTTACATTATTATTCCTTGGATGATAGCTGTACAGAGCTGTATGGAGCGCGCCATGCTCGGCATCACACTCTTAGATCGAGTTCCCAATACCGAAATTCGCAAGCAGACTAAAGTACAAGACGTCAGCAAGCGAATATTGGGGCTCAAGTGGAGTTGGGCAGGACACTTGGCCAGACGTAGTGACGATAGGTGGACTAAGGCACTAACAGAGTGGAGGCCGAGAACTGGCCATCGAAATAGGGGACGTCCACCAGCGAGATGGGTCGACGACATCCATAAGACCGTGGGTTGTACGTGGTTCAGACTGGCACAGGATCGGGAAGAGTGGCAGAAACAAGGAGAGGCCTATGCCCAGCAGTGGGTCGACACGGGCTGAGAATGATGATGATGATGATGATAGCTGTACAATCATCAATACTCACTCTGATATAAATAAATAAATATTGCTGGACATTTCACACAGTGCTATCTAGCCCCAAGCGTAGCTTAGTACTATGGGAACCAAATAACTGATAGAATACTTATATACTTTTTTTTTGTAAATACATACTTATAATATATAGAAAAACATCCAGACACGGAACAAATATCTGTAGATCATGCAAACATTTATTCCGTGGCGGGAATCGAACCCGCTACCTCCTCCATCTCAGCCGGCTCCACGGAGGCAGTCAAATTATTAAATAAAAATTTAATTAAAATAGTTTAAGAAACAAAACAGGCGTAGGCAGAGTTAGTTGAAGTTTTCTATTTTGATGCAATGACCTCAGTTATGAGAATAATTATGTTTTTGTCTGTACTCGCTTGGTTTTCGTTTCCAACAAAACCGACCATATTAAAACAATCACTAATGAACCGGAAAAAAGTAATATCGTAAATTATGTCAGTGAGTCGATTTGCTTGACCAATATCGGTAACATAAGTAGTATACACGCACGTGTCGATTCCAATACTGAAGACACAGATATAATACTAGTAGTTAACGAACGGTATGTATTCTATGTATGTAATGTACCTACTGGGGCGAGCTAATATGAAACCACGTGTTCGTAGTACTACACTTGTTATAAATTAATCATTTGTTAATTGATTTATTCTACATGTGCTGATGTTTGTACACAAAACGTTATCTCGCTGACGTAGCTTTGATTTGTTTGATTGTCAAATCTTTTTAGAACTTTACTATTTTATTTATGAAATATTATTTGTATAATTTAATACAGAACCAGATTTTTTTTTGATTTTACGATTTTAATATAATAGTGATGCAAAAGAGCTACCGTAACGCCATCTATTTGATGTATTATTAACTGAAGACGCGAGGCTCATTGCCTGCCTGAGTAATCGCAATCCACGCGTTTTAGCGAGTTGCTTTGAGATGGCGCTGTTGCAGTATTCTTTGCAATGGATCAAAACAAATATAAGAAGATCACATTACAAACATTAGGTAAGGGCGACTTGCGCAACTATATATTTAGTGCCTAAATATGTATAAGAGAGTTGCCAAATCATACAAATATGTCAAATTTAAACATGTTTAGTCGCTAAATACGTTTAGGTATCAATGTGCAAGCCGGGTTAAGATTAGGGTTTATTTATTATTTGTAGAATTAAACAACATATCGGAATAAACACAAAAACAAACTTGAAACTGATAGGGAAATTAGTAAGTGATAAGAAACAGTTGTATTTTTTCCTGCCTAGCAAAAAATCTACGACTTAGGTAAATCTTATTCAAGGGCGTTACAGTTGATACGGACTAGGAAACAAACTTGTCTTTGTTTCCAAACTTCGTCACCCCGCGCGGAAGGTCCTCGTCCCACCAACCTTGACTTGCGCTTACAAAGTTTACACAATTTATTTCAGTATCGTACCTATCTGAGGTTCCCAGTCCTTCAACAACTGAAAACTTAAAAATACAATATGTTGTTTTATATACATTATAGTAAGCAAGTTGAATGATGTCAAAATTATTATATTATGCAAATCTATAAGTTGATTATAGCGAATAATCAACAACACTAAATCTTGTTTCTCTGATGATAGACTAAACAAAATACATAGGTACCTACCTAGTATAAATGTTGTGGTTTATTGAATATAGTGTGAAAGCAATCATGCATTTATTCTGGCTTTATTTATTAATTAGTACATGCATGCCATATTTCTTTCATTTCTATATCGATATTAGTTTTACGCATGCATTTAACCCTTAAATGTTTTCCTAGGATGTTAATTTATAACTTCGAAAGACCTGAATAACTTAATTTGTTACATATCAATTTAATGCAATTTAGTTTAAAATCGGTAAAATTTTGCATGCAACTCTTTCAAAAGAGAAGTTCTCCTATAGTTAATGAACAAAATATGAGACTGAATAGTGCATCTTGCGACAAAATTTAGACTTTATTCACTATATGACCTATCCTTTATAACAAACAGCAAAAGAATCTGATAGCTTCTACGCTTCCTTTTATAACACTTTTTTATATTCTTTATATTTTTTTAATAACTCAGCGACCGCATGGACCAACGAAAGTGCACATGACAGCAGACTTTGTTAATTAACAGTGACATCATTCGCTTAACTAATAATGGTGATGGCTAATATTAGATTAGAATTAGAATAATTTATTTATAAGTTACGAAAAGGCTTGTTTATTCATAGAGTCGAGAAAATGTTTTGATATAACTTTGTGGCTGTGCTATTTCAATAGGCTGTTTAGGTTCCGTTTATTAGGCATTTGATATTATTGCCGTTAAATTTAAAAAAGTAATTCAACCTTCGCACGTTCACCTTTTCAGAGATTTTTTGTAAGCATTGTGTAAATGCTAGTAAAAGCGCAATTGGGATAAAAAAAAATTTGGGTAGGTTTAAAGTTTTTAGAGGCAATTCAATTACTTCTGTTAACAAGTTTGTTGTGATCAGTACAGATTAGATATAACGTACATATAACGTGTCAATTTATGAACACTAGTGTAATTTATTTAGGTCTTTCACCCGTTAGAAACAAAGGAAGTGTGGGTAGTCTGGCCTAGATTTTTATTACCATTCGCATTAGGACGATGAAACACCAAATCGCCAAGTCCTTGGACATTCAACTTTGTACCGTTATGAATCGCCGTTTATTTTGTCGACCGGTCTGGTTGTGAATGCACACTTTGAAGCCATATTTTAGCTTATTTATAAACTAAAATGCTAAAATCCTTCCTGTACCGCGTGCATATACATTCTTGAAATGCGAATAATATAAAATGTGTCTTAGGAAATAACCACGCTGTGTTTCAGAACAAAGCAAATATTTATGAGGAAGTAGGAGCAAGGTTCAATGATGATACGTATAGCGCAGCGTGCAATACACTCGTATTGTTCTAAAAAAACGCGTGTTTCAGAAAACACTTAATTTTTTTGTGTATAACTAATTGGAATTATAACGTACCACATGAATGAACCCAATATTCAAATTGTTCTTGGGAAATAAATAACTAGTACAATTTTATAAAAGCACAATCATTGCAATCAGATTATCATTGACAAATTGATATATGAATATGAGAATTACAAATAAATATCATTAAACTACGTCCACATTGACCTTAAATATATTATTGTAAATTTGTAACTGATCCGCTAACAAAGTGTTTTGTTTCGTTGACGATTTTAGCTTAGTAGGTAGTTTTATTTTAGATTTTTAAATTACTTTAGATCATAAAGTAAATTCATTAATTTAACATAAATAATATAATTTAATGCCAGTAAAGAGATTTCTATAAATATAGTTTATAGACTACATATTTTCGATTTCTCCGTCTATAAAGATTTCAATCCATAATTGTAAATGCGAATTTCTTGAGTTGGTCAAAACCGCGAAAAGTTTTGTCATAGCGTCCAAGTTTGCATAAGGCCATGGCCGCCAGCCGCCGAAACCGCGCTTGGTCGGTTTCAAATATTACCCAGTAAAAGGCTGCGTAGCAAGCAACCTTCTTTCCGTGACTGTTTCCACACAAATTGCGTGCGTTTGAATTGAACAGAACTTACAACGGGTTACTGTTATTCAACCTGTGCTCAAGTTTTTTGTGCCGACGTTCATACAAAGAAACTTGGCGTTATGTAATCTAATTACGCCGAGCTGTACCTAATGAAGATTGTTTATAAAACGAACAAAGTATAACTTTATCAAATGGAACACTTACAATATTATCTCTCCTAGACATTAGCGTTAAGGCTAAGGTAAGAGCTAATAGGGCAAATTATGTAATGAGTTGACACTGTTCACTCAAAGAGAATGAAATGAACGCCTATTGAAATGTTAATAATCTTGAATTGAATTGATAGTTTCGATGTACGATTTTCGATACTGCAATGTAAGTAAAACTATATTTAACATGATGTATGTTATATTCATGACACGTGACTTGTAAAGCGCGAATTCGGCACTAATCATCATTCATGAGTTCATGACACACAAATTAGCAGCTGTAGAACAAAAGAGATCCGTTACTTCCGTCTACGTCATGTTGGATGCTGAATAAAACAGTGGATATCTAACTATGCTATGACCCGAATACTAATTTGCTTATTCAATAGTCTGTTATTTAAATTTTACAGTTGAATTTTGTGAAAAGATTATTTGTTTTGTTTGCATAGTTTTTAATTGTGACATATATTTACTTTTGGTTTCTCTTGAGTAATATATAGTTGATCTTTAAACAGGTGCGATTTCTCTAGTGAGTAGTGACATGAAAATCCAATATTCTGGTATACTTTTTATACCGCTAGTTGTCAGCCACGTATTTTCCCACGCTCGAATAGCTCTAGATCTTCCTTTGTATATCGGTTTTCTAGTGCATTATAAACAGTATATTTTGCATTCTAAAATAAGATCAGCTGACGTCTTTGCTAATCTAAAGCCAATCGGTGTTTATATGTAGAGTTATCAATGTTACATATATGTTTATCATACCCATATATTTTTAATGAGCGTGAAATAACCATAAATTACATAGTATATTACTATATTATTATAATTACCTACAAGATTTGTTACAGAAAGGAATAATGATGCCCTTATGCCTATGGTCACTGCTAATAACTGCGTTTTTCCAATGACTGAGAATAAATTACTTGTCTTTAGTTCTGTTGAATGAAACTGTTTTATAAATTAAATAAACCTAATACTGTTCTACAGTAGTCTATTCTCTGAGCAATAAAAATGAGATCTTTACTAAGCATAATATTCGGGTGTATAAATCCCCTGCCTATGACTTAGAAATCAAATCTTTACTGAAAAGTTCACGCCCTCTAAGAACCCTTCAGACACAAAATTGATTCGTTGGTTGTCTCTAGCGCAGAGTGGATAGTACTGACTGACATTGGATGTTAAATATGTAAGTGTTTTCAATTGAAACATATCCTTGATACACATTGTTACACATAGGGGCTATTATGTAATCAATCAGTGCTATTAGGATACTACCACTCAAGTGTTAATGCCGCGCCCACAGTACCTGTATCTACTTTAAAGACCTTCGATTACATGGATGACGACTGACGAGTTGCCTAACATATCGCACTCTTTCATACAAACAATACTTAGGTTTCCGTTTAGAAACCAGCCGTTTAAATTGTTAAGCAATATTTGACGTTTGCTTGTACGCGTCATATTGACAGCTCTGTTCAAGGGCAGGTTGCAGAGGCTAATAAACATCAATATTGCTAATAAGATGACCATTGTCATTGGACAATATGTTTTAGAAGTTGTAATAATCAGAGTTGAGCAACTCGCTAACAAATTAACGATGTGAGTTTGATAAGCCCTCACTTTGATTTACTGTTGATCTAATCAGTTATTATGTAGATCCAAAAAAAAATTAAAAATTCATGAATTTTCATTTAGAACGTTACCTTCAGGTAGAGCTCCGAAAGGCCAAGCTAGGTTCGACAATTTTACAAATTAACCGAAAAACATACACTTCACCTTTGATAAGTCCCTAATCAGCAAGCAACACCTATTCTTCAATATATCTTTAACAGATCCTAAGTAATCATCCGACTCACAATTTCAAATAATAGTGGGTCTGGGTAGGCAGGAAACCAAGTCACGTGTCCAGATTAGTTATTGACTTTGACTTGGGCCTGAGTATAATAGCATTCCTGTCATAATTAAGAGGTGACGTACTTGGACTTGACTAAGTGTGCGTCCACACTGCGAGCCTAGCGCGGTTGCGACGACGGGCGCGAAGTATTAAACATATGAAAAGCGCCTTTGCGTCCATACTGTAGTGACTAAGGCGGAAGCCTAGTGCGACGGGACCGAGCGAGACAGAGCGCGTAGTTTTCAAACGTTCCTGTCCGCGCGTTCTGTTCTTTCGCCCCCGCTCGCCGCACTAGCATTAGGCCCTAGTCGCCGCGCATTCAGTGTGGACGCAGCCTAAGGGTTCTCCAGGTAACAATTGTACATAAGTTATCTAATAATTATGATCTTTGTGCAAAACAGTGACTTGAAACTCTTGAAAGACACTTGGGCCGTATAGCATTAAAGTGGCATGAGTACGATGTTTTACTATGACGTCTAATGTCCTTGTAACGTTTTAAAGGGCAGACTAGAGTAAAAAAATATGTTGGCAGACAAAAGAGCAGACGGGGATCAACGCCTCTATAGAAAGTCCTTTACCCCGACCCGCCAGAATAGAATGACCTTTCGTGCTCAAAACGAAAATAATGTTATATGTGTCTTATTACTAGGAAACAGTATCAAAAAAATATATATGAATTCGTTAATTATGATCATATTGACCGCTCCGTTCAAGGACAGGTGGCAGAAGCCAATATACATCAATATTGCTGGCTATTGTTTTAAAAAAATATTATTTAAGTTGTAATGAACAGAAGAGGATATGTTAGTGATCGAAGAAATTATTATTGAATATAAACATATGTATGTTAACATTTCTAAAGACCACTGCTGAAGTAATAGATGAAATTGTACGCAAGTACTCTTTAATGAATTAGTGCAAAGTAATTTGCATATAGCGACAGCACATCATTTTATACCTATACATAATCATAAACAATCAAGGCTAATGACCGCGATGCTATACGATTACTTGGAACATCTAGCATAAAATCACAGGCCAAACATATATTATTTACTTAAACAACCAGATAATGTAGACTGAACTATTTAAGGGGCAAGGCGTGACAAGATTTGAAAGCATATATTACTGTCTTTCAAAATGTCTAACTAACAGTTCTAAACTTCTAAAGTTACAAAATTTCCAGATTGGGATGAGTAAAACTTTACGATCATGACCTTGGTGATTCAGATCAAAGAGTACGTAAGCAATTTCATTGACGATTGCTTAGCGACACGGTGAATTGTAAATATGTTTCGTTGCTTACTCTCTCTAGTCTCTGTTTCGACATTTTACAGTTTACTAGCTTTCGCGATCACTGTACATAATTATTGATTAAAACGGGTATTTGTCGCTTATGTACCTTTTTTATTTGTTATCCCGACGTTTCGGCTGTGTCGCAACAGTCGTGAACGCCATTATTATTTGTAATTTTCAAATTTTAATCGGGTAGATGGCTATAGACTCTCAGCCTCCTGGACCCCGGTGATTACTAGGTGTGCTCGTCGTGATCGGTCGTCTCATTGCGTAGATACGGTTAGTGTAGTGGTCGTAATATGAACGAGTACATTTATAATTCTGAACACCAATTAAGGGTAGTTGCTGCAGCTGCCATCAGTTCACCCGTGACCACGACTTACTAGCTATTGAGCTCTGCTTAGCTCGGGTATTGTAAGCCACTTGTTTAATAAACGAATTAAGTCTATTCACATTTTAATCAAATTGGTACAAATGAAATGATACGGGGTAGTTTAAGCAACAAAAAATTTAACGGTACATAGGATTTCGTAGTTCAAAACATATAAGTTCAATATTATGAAGTCGATTAGGTAGTGTTCTCACATGGTGCTAGGTTATGTTCCTAATTGCTGTTTCAATTAACTGTTTCACGTCAACTGGTTGATATCCATACAAATTCTATTAAACCAATAAACCTCAATATACACGAGAGGATTTCCAATTCGCGTTTGGTTTTCAAGTTTCCCTACGTCGTCAGAAGTTGGCATGCTATCAAATATTAACATCATTTCAACATCAAGGAAAGTGCAACAAGTTCCCGTACTGCGCAATACCTTACAGATAAGCGGTCAATGGAGGAAATACCTCTTTTAATCATACAATGGCAGACAGTTCACTCTCTATATCATACAAATGACAATTATTAATGTTGCTACTGATTACGCCTATTAATAAAACGTAAGTAGGTGAATTAATAATTGTCAGTCGTAAATTGTTGCTCAATTATTTTATTGTTTTACAAGGCACCTGTTTATTGCAGATTTTACATTATTAACTTTGATTTGTCTGAATTATGATTTAATTTGATACGTTTATGCCAAAAAAACTATAGTAATTAATAAACTCTACGAGTATCTTTCGACCCTGAATACTTAGCATCAATTATCTTTGACTTTGATTGGTGCAAGCCATTGTACGATTATTGCAAACATCAACACCTTAAAAGATAAATGTTTCTAAGGGCAATGTGGGAGTACCTACCTATACAGACTTGATGAGTTGTAGCTTTGTGTTACCAACCTATAGGTATATTATATATATGTATATATACAGTGTGTCCCTGGATAAAGTGCAACCCCGAAAGGGGGTGAAACTAGATCAAAAATTATCGCCAAAAAGATCAGTAATCAGTGGTCAACTTTAAATGCTCCTAGCCAGCACATTTTTTATGTTAGAACGTAGGTTTTTATTTTATTTAAAAGCTATTATGATAGACAATAATAAAAAGTCATAAAAATTTCTAGTATTATAGGCTTAATTTTAAGATTTTTGGAGTTTATTGGAAAAAAACAGCATAAAAAATGTAATTTTAATACAAAAATTAAACTTTAAGTCACGATAGCCACTTGTTTGTGAGTTATTTGTTATTTTATCGTCATCGTCACATATCTGACATGATTATGGTTTTTATTTTAACAAAATAGACCTACTACTTTGGAAGAAATCATTTTTTTATTAAATAGAGTCATTAGTGAGCAATAAAAATTTTAATTCATCAATAAAGTATATACTAAATTTTTTAATTTTTTTTTTTTCTATTTTTTTTTTCGATAATTTTTGATCTAGTTTCACCCCCTTTCGGGGTTGCACTTTATCCAGGGACACACTGTATATACCACGCAATAATCTTTTCAGATTAGGCTGATTAATATAGAAAACTGCTATATAATTAAAATTGGGTAGGTTATTTGAAATTAAATGGTAAATTTCAGGATTAATATGAGTATTCGGGTCTCGTATGAGTTAGTGTCCGAGAGTGTACGCCGCGTGTCGCGGACGTGCCCCGAAAACGTTATTTTTCCGGTTTGGCAGAACCGTACAGACTTGTTTTGTCTATTTCCATATGACCGTTAACTTAATAGTCCTGTGTCAACGTCGAGAATATTTGCTCACTTTGTATAGCCATTTTGAATATTTCGATTTGAGAAAACGTTCAACAAAATCCCAGTTTTAATAATAGTAATTATATCCTGTCCAGTTCGTAAGTAAATATCGAAACATGCAAAATGCATCTCTGTTGCTTTTTTGACAAACATATTTCATAACAATTATTGAGTCCCCGAAACATACTTTCGTTTTTAACTATTCATTTGGTTATGAAAATCTGACTGCAATTCAAGCAATGGCTTAGTCACAACGCGGCCTCCTTGACCCACATTCGTCTAGCATCGTGATGGTGATCAGTACTTAGCTTGCTGATTCGGTCTCTGATGGACAACTTTCACCAAAATAATATCGCGCCATTCTCAAAGAGTACCTTCGATGTTGCCCTCTGAAAGCCAACCTTTTTGAACTAGATCAAGCCTTTACTTTATGAGGTTATTTGACGGATTACATTGCAAATGATTTCTCAGGGTTACCAAAAATTACGATAAACCCTGACCACGACCGTGATAGACGTACGATTTCGCAATTTTTGTAATTTGCATATATTCCTATTAATGATTTGATATTTGGCATGATGCTATTTATATTTTCTTGAAATTTTGCTAATCGGAAATTGCCATAATATTTACTTTAAAAATGGTGGGTTTATTGCCAAGGTCTCTCAAACATCTGAAAACATACGTTCCGGTAACGTTGATCGCTCGCCGTGGCCCACTGACCGCTTTTGCGAGTGGCACATAACAGACGTCGTAGGCGTCAACGTTTATAGTCAAAACGGGCTTGTGTTTAAGTTTTTAAACTTGATTGCCTGTGGCTTTGTTTTGAATTATGTATTTGCTGGTCACGCACCTAAAATAGCAAATTTCGATAGAACAATCATTTTCATCTACCTTGTACCTAATAATGGTACTTGGAACCTATCCAAGTATTTTCCACTTATCAAGTCTGGGCAAGTGTCGCGTTTTTCACAGAAACTACGGTGCATGAGTCGTGCCCGCTATTCTGATCCGGTTAAAAACCTCGTCCTTATTATCAGTTATGTTGTCTCGTTCCCACAGATGACACTGTGCTACACACAGTAAACATATTTGATGCAACTCTACTATTTTATACTCGACGCTATCGTGTTTGTTCTATCTATCTAGCCTTGTTATTTCCTCAATTTGCCATGCCAACACTTTAATCGGCGTTAGTTTAACAGCGGAGATAAAATCTCTAGGAACCATTTCGCTACACTGTAACTCAATATTCTGTTCCCGCTTCCTACTTTACGACACAAATTGTCATCCTATTACGCGGCATCTGGAGAAAATGAACTTCTGCTGCATACGGGAAGTCGCAAACCTAATCATAATGGTTAGCTTAATGGCCTCACGCGTTGCGTGTGGGGTGTGTGTCTCGTACGAGCATTTCAATCAAGTGATGTTGTTTCATACATGTGCTAGTTTCTGTGATGATCAATATTTAGAAAGCTTTTCATCGAACTTATAATATTGGGACTATTTATTTGTGTCTCTGGCTTATTCGTCTATGTATTTTGAAGTTTATTAGGGTGTTTCTGCATTATTGCATCTGTAGAGCTTTCATCGTTGTGGAACTCCTCGTCTTCCTACTAGATAAAAATTATTCACAAATTTCGTAGAAGCTGCACTTTATTTTCTGTTTAATTCTGTATTGTATTTAAATGGGTATGTTCATTGGTTTATTTGTTTTGTTTATTGTTGTGGTAAAGAATCATATTTTTTTACAAAATTTTCATTTGTCCATAATGACATTTCCCAAATACTCTCTTTTGTTTTTCCACATTGTAGTAACTAAAATAGGATCATCCAATTTTCTTTTGCGATGTTGATATAACTATTATGTCTGCTTCCGTGGCGCAGTGGGTGTATAGCCGGCTGAGACGCAGGAGGTAGCGGGTTCGATTCTCGCGGCGGAACAAATGTTTGCATGATCGACAGATATTTGTTCCATGTCTGGGTGCTTTTCTATGTATTATATGTATGTATTTATAAAAAAGTATACAAGTATTATATTAGTTATCTGGTTCCCATAGTACAAGCTCTGCTTAGTTTGGGGCTAGATAGCGCTGTGTGAAATGTCCAGCAATATTTATTAATGGTTTCCTTACATTTACTCGTATATTTGGCACTGTAGAGCATTTTTTTTGCCTTTATGAGGCATCGCAGCTATTTGTCGCAGTGTTCGGCAGTTTCGGTCGCGTCGATTGAGTTTGACGTCGAAGGTTATCACCGGTGTCAGCGACCAGCCGCGCCCACACGCGCTTCTGTATACAAACAACGCGCACGCTCACATGGACGAGTTGTGTTATGGTTAGTGTGGAGCATTTGGGCTTTTTTGCGAGTGTCTGGACAACATTTCACTTTTATTGTTGTTTGCTATATATGTCATTGCTCAATACTTTTTAACCAACTTCAAAAAAGGAGCAGGTTCTAAAATCTTCGTTTAATATTTTTCTGCATAACTTCTTTGTTTATGAACCGATTTGAATGATTATTCTTGCTTCAGTATAGTATTGGATTAAGAATAGCTCCCCATTTAAGGTTCATTGAGCTAAAATTATTTTGACGGTACCTACTATCCATCGAGGTAAAGAGGGAATGAAAGAAGTGTTTTCCTTGTATCCCAGTGTATGTGGTATTGTTGGAAAGCTCTTTCAAAATGAGGACGTTTTATTAACCACTTAATTATAGAGTTCTGTTTCTGATTTTTTTTTTCTGTGTTCTGAAGTCGGTTATATTTTTTTAAAAAAGATACCATCTGATCATCTCGTACACTCAACTCGATTTTGGTGTTTCTTTGACGTATTTTCTCTACTTTTCATTTAATTATCGGTATTTTTTTAATATCTCATTTGAATAGCTAATCAGGATATTAACTAAAATCAAGTAACAGGTACCAGCTGTAACATCCTAGCTATTATATTTGCCGTGCAAAGTGAGAGTGGATAGGGTTTGTTTGATTTTTAAGAAAGTTTGTACAGCTATTTTCAGTAAATTACAGAAACGACTTTTATTCACAGTTCCTGCCGAATACCGATATGAATTACATTTCGCTTTTTAATCGGAAATGAATAGGTACATTCAAAACCTTCAGTTAACAACCCTTATCGATTTGATATCGGTCATATTTAGTCAGTAGTTTTTGGAACGGTGACGGCACGCTGTCTGCGACTTTTGCATGACATTTTTATCGTCTTGCCAACGCTTCCCACGTTGTAGAATGTACTTTGCCTTGTTTTTCAACCTATCTACGACATAATCTCGGTACAGACGTGCTAAGCGCGTGTATGCCTAGATATAGGTACTTATGCTTCAGACGTACTCCGTTAAATTCATGCGCACATGCGTTTGATAGGAAAGTTCATTTCAGATTGTTGATCCTAATAAATCAACATAAATAGAAAGCTACACTAGTAATAATGTTTATCTATCTCGATAAACGTTATCAATGTGGATCAAATCAGGGTTTCATTAATATCGATTTCAATATCTAGCTGATTGAAAAATAAACTGTTTTATATATGACTAGCTGACCAATCCGCGGCTTCGCATGCGTAGTTTTTCAATAAAAACATTACCCTCCTTCTGCGCAGTTGAGTAAAAAGTAGCCTATGCCACCCGGGGATAGTGTAGCTTCCTAACGGTAAAAGAATTTTGAAATCTGTCCAGTAGTTTTTTTTTGTATATACATTAAAGGCTTGCGTTTGACCACGATCACGCCTGATGGTAAGCGATGATACAGTCTACGATGGTACACACTTGCCTAGAAGAAACCTATTCACTCGCGACTTAAAGATACCCAGGTTGTAGCTATCAGGAAACACAGACTCTGGCAAGGCGTTCCACTCTTTGGCGGTGCGCATAATAAAGGTCGAAGAAACCGCTTTGTGCGAATGGGAGGTGTTTCTACCATATAGCGGTGGCGCACCGCAGAGCGTCTGGTTGTCGGATGATAGAATGGAGATGGTGGGATCAGGTTGAAAAGTGCCGCCGCACACTCCGAAATGTACTCGATAAAAAACCGAGAGGCAACCTTTCGTCGATGCTCCAGGCTGAGAAGCTTTGCATCAACTTGCTCATCATTGCCTATGAACGTCTTGCCTTTTCTCTCAATTGATTCCATAGCTTTAAGTTGGTACTTCGCTGATCCGTCCCAGAGGTGAGAACAGTACTCCAAACACGATCGGACTTGTGCTTGGTACAAGTTGAGCAACTGTCCCGGTGTGAAGTAGTCCCTCACCTTTGCGAGTATACCAAACTTTTTAGCTGCCAACTGGGCTTTTGAGTCAATGTAGGAGCCGAAATTGAGAGTCGGAGTTAAAGAGATACCAAGAAGCTCGAGGTGGTCAGATATCGGCACGGATACATTTCGGAAAGTAGGAGTCGGATTAAATTAACTTCGTTTTGCGGAGAACAGAAACGCCTGTGTTTGTGCCACGACAGTTTCGGAGCCTATTCAATGCAAACAAACAAACAAATCTTTGCTCTTTATAATATTAGTATAGATAGATAATAAAGTACCTAAACACTTTTCAGTTGATGAAAACAACTTATCCATTTAATTAAAAAAATAACAATGATTATATTGCAAAATAAAGCATTCTGGTTTAATGCAAGACCTTAGCAGTCAAATTTTGCAAACAATAAATAAGACACGCAAGGAAAGAGAAACAGCAAAATACTTTAATAGCACACAATTTACTCCAAAATAAGCACGCAGGTATAATAAATTCTGCATTTATGGGCACAGTGCCATGCGAAAAAAACGATGAATGGGACTTATGGTATGTTAAAAAAAAACTCAAGTGCGAGCTAAACTCGCACACACATAGTTCCGTACCTTTTGTAATATTTATTTGTTTATTAAATGTGACTGTTAATCATAATTAACATTTTGAGATAAAGTTGTAATAAATCATAAAAAAATGCCTGAACAATTAAATTAAAACAATTTAATCGTGATATCCCCCTTTATATATTGTTTTCGGCACCCTCTGTTTCGAGCGTTGAACTCTAAAAATTAACAAGAAAGTACATTATTTTACTTTTATCACGTCGCCCAGAGTAAGTAAAATGATGAAATTTAACAGGAAAGTAAACCATATGATTGTGATGTTTAGTTTGCCCATTAATTACTCATCCTCAGGATATGCATAATATTACCTATCTGTTGTAAGTCACGTCAGCATGGTGACGATAATCCAACACGACTCCTCTTTACTGGAATACGTCTGCGTTATTCATGAATTAGTTTTAGCAACCTCGCGACTTTAATATTTAGTTTTCCTCGTTGGATTATCATTCACACGGGGAATATATTAGCGTCATAATGTCACCCATTACCCGTCAAGGATCACGCCAAACATTTTGTATGGTTGTGGCGCATGACCGATTAAAAAAATACCTCAGCTCATTTCAACTCGCAACAAAGGTTTCCTTAAAATACAGCCAAACAGGTTCTCGTTAAATATTTCTCGATTTATACCTTTGTGGAACGAGTTGCTTCGCGCAATCAATGAAAGTTTATTTTTAAATGATGGCCAGACGTTGTCAGAGCAACGCCCGTCCTTCCTTCCTATGCACTCTGCCTCTCGCGGCTCATTGGATCCAGTATAAATTTCTACCTACATATTTAAATTTTACTTATATAAAACACAATTTCACATAAAAGACAATGATTTCGTAAATCTATCAGTTGTTAGTATAAGTACTGATGGATGACTCTTAAATCATTAACTAATTTGACATAATTAAAAATCAGATAACGTAAATACTCCATTATATGCTCATTTACGATAGCTAAGTAATAATAAAAGATAATTTGTTAATGATACCTGGATAAATTTAGTTGGCGTGGTATTTTTAAAGACGACGAATAGAACTGAAAGTAAATACCACGCGGCCTGCGAGCACATCAGCTGATCTATGTAAACAAACAAACGAAACGGGGCGCGAGGGGGACTTTCTCTAAAATATTAGGACCGCCTTGCCGTGCACGCAACTAGTTCCAAGTTATCTACTACTAGTCACATCGTTATATATTTTAAGTAGAGAGAAGAAATGTTTTGTTATTGTTTGTAAAAATGAGAATAGGCCGGTCGATCGGCGTGTGTCCCGTTAACGAAGGCGCTCTACCTACGTAACGTATAAAGCGTGGGCTGCCCCACCAGCGCGCCATTAGTACAGCGCCCGCGCGCGCGATAGCACGTATCTTTGACGCTCCGCGTTCACTATCTCGACTCTATGTGTACACAAGCCAGCCAAGAAACATGCATTTTTGTATTCAATTGCACGATTGGTTTTATCAAGAGACCCTCGCGACGGTGGACTCTGCCAGCGCCGCAGCACGGCGGCGCAAGCCGCGTGATCGACGCCGCCCCCCGCCCTCGCCGCCGACGCCGTCGACGCCGCAGAGATTCTCAACTGAAGAACTAGTGGAAGCTCTCCGCCCGCATCTGCTCTCGCCGAAGCGCATGTGGGCGCTAGGGTATCCTCTGGAGATCGAGCCGAATTCCTGCAAAGCGGTGGTCTACATAAATCCACCGCCTCGACCTAGACCACTGCCGGCGACAACATGGGACGTGAACGCTCCGGAATTCGTGCCCGGCTCTCAGGGCGACAGTGGCCGTGGATCTTTGGGTTCGACTCCGCGCTCGGACAGTGACGAAGAAGCGGATGCAGTGGAAAATTTGTGCGTTAGATGTGATAAAATGTTTCGTATGACTCGTGAAGGTGAATACCTTAAAGATGAACCGTGTATCTATCATTGGGGTAGAGTGAGCGGCGACTACCACGCGTGTTGCAAGATGCCGCTTGGCTCTAGAGGATGCAGCTCGGCCCGTTTCCACGTTTGGAACGGTACTAAACCTGGAATGAATGGACCTTTGGAGGGATATGTGCGTGCACGCTCACCTCGCGGTGGGGTGTTTGCCATCGACGCAGAGATGTGCTATACAACAGCAGGATTGGAACTAGCTAGTATCGCGGTCATTGCAGCCGATGGCCGACTAGTTTACAGATCACTAGTGAAACCGAGTTCACCTGTCGTCGATCACAATACCCGTTTCTCGGGCATCAGGCCGCGCGACTTGGCGCGCGCGACCAAGACGCTAAGAGATGTACAGAATGACATACTTGGTTTCGTGGGAACCGATACGATTTTGATTGGACACGCATTGGATAACGACCTGCGGGCTTTGAAATTGTTACACTTTGCAGTGGTGGACACTTGCGCCCTCTATCCACATGCGAGAGGCTTTCCACTCCGACGATCGCTACGGGCTCTTTCGGAAGAGCTTTTGGGACGAATCGTGCAGCGTGGCTGTACCGGTCACTCACCACTGGAAGACGCTCGTGCAGCTATGGACCTGGTTCTCCTCAAAGTAAACGAGGAACGATCTGTCCGGACCAGAATTTGCAACCAATTACCGATTCTACAACCTTACGATCCATTAATCAGTGCCGCCTAAAAACTTTGAGTGATAAAAAATATAAAAAATGACAAGACAGTGTTAAGGACATGAAAGATGTTAACGAATAATATGATGATATCAGTTCGAATTTTGAGTGACAAGTAGTCACGTTGACGGAGCGCGCGTACTGTATCCAGTATGTGCCTTCGAATTGCGATTGAGGCAATAAACGTGATATTTTTTTCTGAAAACTTTGTTTATTTTCCCCTACACCATACACTGTAAGTACACCAAACAAACAATCTATACTATCTCAAACACAAATATATATATAAACCACAGCAACAGTTACATTATCAAGCCAGAACTTGTGTCTATTTTTGTGTCACAGTAGAGCCATAAAAACTTTCACTATACCAGGTTTCTCCACTACGTAACAAGTGGTTGTTAGCTGTGGCACGTAACCTACCTAAACGCTAGCTTAGCTTGGATATCGTTCCACTAATCTTTGCTCACGGCATAGGTATTTAGTGCTTGGATTTCATTCAGAACTTAGTTGGATTCATTCAGCTGGCATTCGTCTGATGAAATCAATCCCGAATGATGATTCTTCACATGATTCATTAACTGTGAAAGTAATATTAAACAGGAAATTCGCAGCTGCTTTTGTCGTTAAACATCCAATGAAATCATTGAATACGTTAACAGCTGATAATCTATTTACGCAATGCATTGTTTTGTTATCGATAACAAATGATGTACATATTTTGTAATACACAAAATAATATGACTAAGACATGTTGTAAAGTTTGTTTTATTCCTAAGAACGAACTGAGTCAACCGTTTCTTGTAAGTACTGATGGAAAGATTCATATGATTCATTGAATTTTAGGTAGTCAAGTCAGCCATAAAAATAGGAAAGAGAACAGAGATGAGCAATATGGATAATTATGAGCTAGCGAAACTAATCAGGCGAACAATAATAGACGACCGTGCACTCTAAGTTACACAACGCTTACATAAACTTCTGATGAAACTGCGAATAGGATGAGCCAACATAATGACTTCCATGTCGGGTTGTCTGCGAAATCGCTAAAGTATTCCAATGACGTGGCTAAAATATTGAAATAGAGATGAGAATTAAAAACAATATTATTCAACGTATGCTTGTTTGACCGTTGAAAACACGCATTCGTGTCTCCTTATTATTGTTGATGCGATAGATACGTATATCAGAGGAGGATCAACGCCCTCGCGCCCGGTCGTTTTGTACACGCGGTTTGTTTACGTTTCAATTCATCTCGCTCGACTAACAAATTCTACTCAAATTCATAGGTACCTACATTGATATATTACTTTGCAATCTAATAAGAACACCTTATCACTATAATTGAGGACAAATTGTAGTTTGAGTTCCTCAATTGATATGAGGTGCCCTCTTTAATGGCTAAGCCAGCATTACAGCGCGGCGTACGCTGGACTTGCAATCGAATATTCGACAGATTTTTGTGTTCGAATTTTTGTAATAGCGTTATTCGAATATTCGAATGATTTTAACTATGAGAGTCAGCCGCGTAGCCGTAGACCACTAATGGTGAAATGAGACTATTTGCTTGATAAACCTTACAATCAGATTATTTGTAATTATTAGGCACACTGCTTCGTTTGATTGTATTAGCTAAAATACTTTAGTAAACAGTAATAAACAGTTTTTTATTCGTAAACCATTTTTACACAATTTGTGGTTCCGATAGCAAGGGAATGGTTCTCCATAAAGCCTTTTGAAGTATTCCTAAACGGTTTTGTGTTGATTTTCGAATACCCCGCAAATTGATCGAATACTACAGTTTCGAATATTACCTTTAAAAGGTTACATTACAAGTTAAACAACATTCAACTCATCCACGTAATATTTTTAAACAAAGTCCATAAATATCAAATAAAAACAAACAAATAATAAGTATTTTGGATTGCACCGGTTATGTTTACGAATGATAGCAACGTTTAAAGATACTTTGACGTTTTATATCCGGTAATATGAAATAGAGCGGTGTGACGTCAGGATTCTACGAACGAGAGCAGACGACAGCCGCCTTCTGCCGGCCGGGTGGATCGAATCCCTAAAATAGATCTTTACATACTACTATGTAGGTATACGTAAGTACCCATTACTCAGCAAAAGAATGAAGTTATAAAACTGATAAAAGATAATGTATCACCTCTGTAGTGTTTGTGTTAGATTATACTAATACAACACGGTCTCGTGCGAGCGAGAAGTAAGGCGGCGCGGGAGTGCTACCGGAGCCGTGGGCGAGAGTAGTCGTGTCCGTCGGTACTTACCGCTTGTTGTCGAGCCCGTGTCTATCTACCTAGTAGCTAGGTACCTACCATCGGTCCATGAGTACTACATGTGGCGACGGGATAAAAGGTCAGTAAAATAACTTTAAAAAAATAATAATAAGAGAGGTGATAATAACATCTACCTTGCTATAGGAGAATGAAAACATTGTATTAGTCAGATGCATCTAAGCAAGTATGTATGATCAATGTTATTGTTTAGACGCTCGTCTGACTGTTTACCGGCGCGGCAGCGCAGGCGCCACGCTGGCGCGACACTGTAAGCCGGTTAGCTACCGTATTTTGTTCCTATGTAGCCATTTGTTATAAAAACATTGAAACGGTTGCATATTTTTATTTAAAACCAGAACGATGTAGGTACTAAAGTATGTAGGTGTAAATAACTAAATGGTTAGTGACTTTATCATCCTCGTTGATATTTTATACCTGGGTACTTATTTACATTGACTAGGAATCTAATAGAACCTACCTATTAGAATAAACAAAATGAAGGTCAACTAGCAGGGTAATTAGATTGATAGTACATTTTGGTAGTAGTAAATGGTAAAAAAAAAAAAAAAAAAAATGTTGGTTATAAATGGGTAAAGTAATATAAGGGGGACAAAAGTTTAAGAAGGAACCCACTAAACTGGGAAGATTGGTATTAAATACCTCCATTAAATTGGAAACGCAGCTACCCACTAAACTGGGAAGATTGGTAAAATTAATACCTTCATTGAATTGAGAAATTTAGAGCTACCCACTAAACTGGGAAGATTGGTATTAAATACCTCCATTAAATTGGAAACGCAGCTACCCACTAAACTGGGAAGATTGGTAAAATTAATACCTTCATTGAATTGAGAAATTTAGAGCTACCCACTAAACTGGGAAGATTGGTATTAAATACCTCCATTAAATTGGAAACACAGCTACCCACTAAACTGGAAAGATTGGTAAAATTAATACCATCATTGAATTGAGAAATTTAGAGCTACCCACTAAACTGGGAAGATTGGTACAAATGATACCTTCATTTAATTGAAAGTTTTAGTATTGCGGTACCCACTTAACTGGGAACATTGGTACTAACAAGCACCTCTATTTAATTGGGAATTGTTGAAGTGCTCCACAAAACGGGAGTTTGGTGAAACCACCCCCATTTAATTGGAAACGGTTCACGGTGAAATAGAATACTGTTTTCTATTTCAGGTCACCTCAAAGATATTCATAAACCATGGCAAATACAACATTGCCAGTATTGCCGGCCATAGAAAAACTGGACCTTGAAGGCGATGGGGCCTCGGTAGGCCACAGATGGGAAAAATGGAAGCGTTCCTTAAACCTTTACTTGGATACTACTGATATAAAGTGCTCAATTAAAAAAAGAGCTACTTTACTATTGTTAGGAGGACAAGATCTACAGGAAGTCTTTTACAACCTACCTGGAGCAAATGTAGATCCTGCAGAGGGCATAGATGTTTTTAAGATAGCTGTAGAAAAACTCGACGACTATTTCACCCCTAAACAAAGTAAAGTTTATGAGAGACATCTTTTCCGCCTTGTTAAACACGAGGAGGGTGAAAAGTTTGAGAAATTTCTGGTAAGGCTAAGGAAACAAGCTAGTAAATGCCAATTTGATAAACCAGATGAACACTTGATTGACCAGGTAGCGGAAAAGTGTTATTCATCGGATTTACGGAAAAAGATTTTGACTATAGGTGATGACATAACTCTTGATAAAATTATCACACAAGCGAACACTTTAGAAGTTGTAAGTCATCAACTAGAAGAGTACGAGGGCAAAAGTAAAATACCAGACGTTAATGCTATTACATACAAAGGAGGAAAAACCAAACAAACCAAACCTGAAACTATGGAACCACAAGAAACAAAGAAAAAGGGGTGCAATAGGTGTGGAAATGCAAGACATGGTTCATACGACCCTAATTGTCCTGCAAGAGGAAAGAAATGTCATCTTTGTGGGAAGTTAGGTCATTTTCGACAGTACTGTAAGAGTGCAAAGAAGCGGAAATCAGGAGAACCAATGAAACCAGACGAAGGAAAAAATTATAAGAAGACTAAAAGAGATGAAACAGACCACATAGAAAGTGAAGGCATTGATTATGTTTTCAACGTAATCAATGATGCGACAATCGAATGTGACGTAGGAGGTGTCAAAATAAATATGTTGATTGACTCGGGGTGTAAACTAAATCTGATAACAGACAAAACATGGAACATTTTAAAAAACCAGAAGGTTGTAAGTTTTCATCAGGTTAATAAGCCAGATAAGACACTACTGGCGTATGGAAGTACGACACCATTAGATGTGAAAGGCTCATTTGAAGCTGACATCAAAATAAATAACCGATCTGAACGTTCAACAGTCTATGTAATAACAAGAGGGTCAAGAGATTTGTTGGGTAAGGATACGGCGTTACGCTTAGGTGTTTTAAAACTGGGAATTGGGATTGATCAAATTGAAAATCAGCCTTTTCCGAAGTTTAAGGACGTGTTGATCGAAATCCCAATTGATGACTCACAAAAACCCGTGTCACAACCTTACCGTCGTATACCAATTCCTATCGTAGAAAAAATAGAACAGAAAATACAGGAATTATTGGACAGCGACATCATAGAGGAAGTGCGAGAACCTTCAAGGTGGGTTTCACCGGTCGTGCCGATACAGAAAGATAACGGTGAATTGCGGTTATGTGTTGACATGAGGCGGGCAAACGCCGCGATAATGAGGGAAAATCACCCGCTGCCAACGATGGAACACTTGTTGCCAAAGATACGGAAAGCCAAGTATTTTACAAAATTGGACATAAAAAATGCGTTCCATCAAGCAGAGTTACATCCAAATTCTCGACATGTGACAACTTTCATCACTTCCAAAGGATTGTATCGTTACAAACGGTTAATGTTTGGCATCTCTTCCGCACCAGAGTTATTCCAGAAAATAATGGAAAGAATGCTCATCCAATGTGAAGGCTCCATTAACTTCATTGACGACATCCTGGTATTTGGAAGCAGTGAGAAAGAGCATGACTCCCGGTTGAAGATAGTTCTTGAAGTACTGAAGAAAAATAACGTCTTACTAAATGAAGAAAAATGTATTTACAAAGTTCAAAAGGTAAACTTTCTAGGGCACGAGCTGAAACCAGATGGAGTGAGACCATTGAATAAATACATCAAGAGTATAGCTGATTTTAGAGAACCGAAAACAATCGAAGAACTTCAGAGTCTTCTGGGACTGGCTAACTACATAAACAAATGGATACCAAATCTAGCCACAATCACTGAACCTTTAAAACTTCTTTTGAGGAAAAAGATAGGGAAAAATGCTAGCATTGTAGAATACTGGTCCACGGATCAAAAAGATGCATTCAAACACCTTAAGGAAGCACTTACAAAAATACACACTTTGGGTTACTATGATGTAAAAGACAGAACTCAAGTAATCGCGGATGCAAGTCCTGTGGGATTGGGAGCTGTACTAGTGCAGATTGATGACAAAGGACCTCGGATAATTGCTTACGGGAATAGGACGCTAACAGAGTGCGAGCGCAGATATAGCCAGACCGAGAAGGAAGCTTTGGCTTTGGTCTGGGCCATAGAGCACTTCAATGTTTTTCTATTTGGAAAAGAATTCGACCTGATTACCGACCATAAGCCATTAGAGGTGTTATTCGGTCCAAAATCCAAACCATGTGCACGTATTGAGAGATGGGTATTACGGTTACAGGCCCATCGATATCACATAAAGTACAAACCTGGAAAGACCAATATTGCAGACCCACTATCACGACTTTCCCAAAGTTCAAGCGTCCCACAGGATACTAGAAAAGATAACCATGTTCACCAAATCGTTGAAAACGCAAGACCATGCGCGATTCCTATGAGAGACATCATTGGGCATTCAGAAACTGATTCCGAAATTTCCAGCGTGAAAAAAGGAATATACGATAAAGATTGGGACGATTTAGCCAAGGGATATAAGATTTTTGAGAATGAGTTATGCTTTTACGGTAATGTGTTGTTACGTGGAAGCAGACTTGTAATACCTCGCGCACTGAGAAAGAAGGTGTTGGATGCAGCACACGAAGGTCACCCAGGGATTGTAGCACTTAAAGGTAGATTAAGATCAAAAGTTTGGTGGCCAAGAATAGATAAGGATGCAGAAGGATTAGTAAGAAGTTGCAAAGGTTGCACATTGGTTGGCCTACCAAACTTACCGGTACCTATGAAGCGCAGAGATCTTCCTGCTGCACCATGGGTAGACATTGCTATGGATTTGTTAGGACCTTTACCCAACCATGACTACCTGCTTGTAATGATTGACTACTATAGTCGATACAAAGAAGTCAAAATTACAAAGGTAATAACAAGTGCGCAAATAGTTAAAATTCTTAAAGAAATGTTTAGCCGGCTAGGTTATCCAAATTCAATCACGGCAGATAATGGGCGGCAGTTTGTAAGCGAAGAATTTAAGACTTTTTGTCAGGAGTGCAACATTACACTCTTTAACTCTGTGCCATACTGGCCACAGCAGAATGGCGAAGTAGAAAGGCAGAATCGGGATATCGTAAAAAGGCTTAAAATAAGCCAATTAGAAAGACGAGATTTGAAAGAGAGTCTGTGGGAGTATTTAATGATGTACAACTCAACACCGCACTCCGTGACAGGGAAAACACCGGCAGAGCTTTTCTTTAAAAGACAAAACCGAGACAAAATACCAACAATACAAGATTTAGACGGAAACAACCAAGAAAATGACTCGGAAGTAAGAGACAAGGATAAACAGGAAAAGGAAAAAGGAAAAGAATATGGAGATAGGAAGAGGAGAGCCCAAGAAAGTACTTTAATAGAAGGAGACAAAGTTTATGTCAAAGAAATGGAAAAGGGAAACAAGCTTACTGCTAATTTCAACCCTACTCCACATGTTGTGGAAAAATCTCACGGTGGTGACGTTACGATAAGGAATGAAGAAACAGGACAGAGAGTAAGAAGAAACATTTTACACCTGAAGAAGGTCGAAGGAGAGTGGAGAACTATAGAAAGAAATGGAAACCAGGATCAGCAGAAGGAACAAGTTGATTTGAGTATATAAAGACCTTCCCATGTAAATGTAACTTGTCTTATTTAATAAATTTAATAAGATAGAGATGTAGTGTTTGTGTTAGATTATACTAATACAACACGGTCTCGTGCGAGCGAGAAGTAAGGCGGCGCGGGAGTGCTACCGGAGCCGTGGGCGAGAGTAGTCGTGTCCGTCGGTACTTACCGCTTGTTGTCGAGCCCGTGTCTATCTACCTAGTAGCTAGGTACCTACCATCGGTCCATGAGTACTACAACCTCGATCTTCATTCAGTCTACATTGTTAGCACCGAATGCATGTCGAACGACGTGAGTCGTGATTTCAAAGAAAACCCCGATGGCTGCTCATTAGGAATTGTAATCATTTAGGTAGCTGAGTGATAAATCAGCTACCTTTATTAACAGCTCGGTGCAATATCCGAAAAGGATTGAAGTTTATAACAAAATTAATTAATTGAAACTTGGCTCTACTATAGAGGCATGATTTAAACAGAAATATTTTGTTTGACCTGAGATTTGTAAATCTTTTTGCTGAATTGTTCATATTTTTATTTGTTTAAAGCTTCCACGGTTGCCTCTGCCGAAATTCTTACAATAACATAAGTATATAATATAATGTATTTAAGTGGTTTCTAGGACCGAATCGTAAAATATTGCCAATGATTATCTAAGGGCTGCTAACTCGTTTTATAGCATTCCTCAGTCACTTGTTTTGGGACAAAGTAAAATTATGGATGTTATTTATCTTCCTGTCAAGTGAGAACATAAACGGACACGTTATATTAGAGTTGTTGGTCCCTTTTCGTATTCTGTCGGTGTTTCAGAGTTTAATTTAAAGCATTAAATTAGAATACAGTCACTTATAAATGTAAACAGAACGCTTTACTGAATCGTCTCGACCTCCATGGCGCCGGCCAGCTCGCCTCCGCGTCAATACCTCTTTCACAATAAGGCTCTTGCACAAAATGAGGTGGTGTTTCGTCATCACACACTTCGACACGCCTACTCGGCGGACCCCCACCATGTAATCCGTTATTCGCAGTGGTAATGTTGTCTTGTGACCGTCAAAACGTTGTCATCTTTGCGTGAAGATCGGAAAGTCTAAAATTGAGCACCTGGCTTACTATGTATGCAAATTTAGGTTTGTTTATGAGGTAGCAATTTTGGTATGGTAAAATTTCTATGTGCCGTTGAGTAGCATATTTCACAATTGTACAAGATTTCCTTATTCAAATATTGAACGCATGTTTACTTGTTTACACACAATCATAAACTTGTCTGTTATTTTTCTCTGAAATTTTGGAAATATCTATTAAATCACGCAATCAATGTACAGTAGCGTGATAAATTACGTTACTCGCCCATTAGCAGGAATAAATTTTACAATTTACACCAACACTAACTGGAATGTCACTGAACTTGTTTCATTTCAATGAACTGAACCAGATGTTTCTGATTTGTTGCTATTGAAGCGGCGCATTATGATGCTAATGTAAGTAATTTTACTGTTTACTTCAATAATGTAGTCATATAGTCTGTTGTATCGAATTTATATTAATAGATTTGGGACTTGAGATGGCAATTGTGTTAAAACTTAAAAAAAATATGTACCGTGAAATGTTAATTGATCTCTCCACGAGTGAATATGCCGGGTCGTCGAGTTTATACATTTCAGTATATTGAGATCGGGCACTATCCGTCCCTGTAACATGGAAATCAGGGCAGCCTCAGCTCACCCACACACGTGCAAACTAGTATCGATTGCTCGCCCGGGACCCCGAGCACGTGTGTGCGAACAGACGGATCAATGCAGCTGCACCTATTAGCCAGATTGATGTATTATGGTAACGTTTTCCTATCTACTTTGATAACTAAGTGATATTGGCGAATCTACCACTGGCTGGTCAGTCACTTTTGTGTGCGTAATATTCCTGGATACAATTTAATGGAAACAGATTGATAACATACACATCTGATAAATCTTCATATCTGAGAAGATTTAGTAACCAAATTGGATAACTCAACAAAAGATTATTAGACGACCATTTGTATAAAATGATTGAGTGATGGATGGTGCGTTTGAAAGAATTGCTGACAAAGGTTAGCGAGGTAAGGTTCGCTGCCGTGCTGCCTACTGTCTACCCACTGGCACCGTGACTAAATCAGCGATCTTGCGGCCTCTGCACCAACAATACTGTTGGACCTTGAGTTTGGTATAAGTATCAACCTCAGACGAGTTTTTGTCTTGCTAGAGACTCGGATAAGAATCACAGACTTCATTAAGTATTTATGAACCGACAGTCGTGATTATTTTAAATAAACATACGATTTATGTACACATGTTGCTATGATGATGTCTTTTGTAGTTTTTTGTTGCTGTGTTATATTAAAGCAAAATGCTTCCTAGTTCCCTTGAACGGTCGTCTTAAAAAACGTAAGGCCTGTACAATTAAATTTCAAATTACGTGGTAAAATATCACTCCTAAATTATTTATATTTTGTTCTTATTTATCTTCAACGAGAAATAATATGGTAAGTTAATATTAATTTATTTAAATGTGCTTACTTAACCTAATTTTCTAAATATATTTTTTTAAATATATAATAAACTAGCTGAACGCCCACTATTTCGTCCGCGTGTCCACTTTCCAAACTGGTTGGTTAAAATTATACCAAAAAGTATCCTGTATTCGTTATGTTCATAATCTTTCTACTGTTGCATCAAATCTTCTTTGTCACGTAGAAGAAGCATACTAGGAGATATTGAACATGACCGACGCTTAATTATTATCTTGTCCATTGTAGAACTCAATTTAACCGATCGAAAAGACCGATAAAATATTCGAGTTTTTATGTTAACCGGCACTCGATGACCCCCACTAAAACTGGCACCACTTGTGGTGGTTAAAATAATATAAGTATTGTATATTATTATTGTAAGCCTGTTGTGTCCCACATCCCACTGCAGGGCAAAGGCCTCCCTCCCCTCTTTCCAAATTAAGTAATTGTTTTTTACCCAACCTCCCCCAGTAGTGATACCTAGCTATCTATAATAAACTACAAAAAAATATTCCCAAAGACCTCCACTAAAACTGGCCCCTCTGGTGGTCGTTAAGACAAAATCACATGTTTAGTCCTATATACCACCACTGGACTTGATGTAAGATAAACAACTGATAATGGGCATTCTGTACGTGTCCTCAAAAAAATCTAACGACCTACACCATCCAGTGTAGTAGTGGAGGATGGAACGTAAACAAGTAATCACCAGTTCAGCTTCCAGGAGGTGATTAAAGATCAAGAGGAAGATTGCGGGTTCAAGTCCTGTTTAGGCTTCAAAATTTTGATATGGTTTTTTGTTATACAAGGGCTCTAAGCGATTTATTGGATACCCGAGATATTTTGGGGTTCGTATCGAACGAGCGAACGCGAGCGAGACGCTAATCGAGGAAATTATTGATAGCTTACACCCAAGTATAACATTTAACTTTTCATCACCAATGCGAGTAATTAAAAAAAATATACGAGTATTGTAACAATTTGTTGCTAAAAAGAAAATATGCGTTCCCGGTATCCATTGTGTTTTTTTCACTACTATGGCCTCTTATGTAATAGAAATAAAGATTTGTCGTCAAGATTGTATTTAATTTTAGCTCATTAAGAATGCTCTGAGCCTCATTCTACTTCCAAATTTACTTAGGACTATAAATCGCATTTAAGAAGTCGATATCGAGTTTACAATGACCAACTTTCAGAGTGATGAAAAATCATTAACATTATTTTAATTTTTTGTATAGTTTCCCTGTTGAGATCGTTTGTAACCTTCCGATATTATTAGAGGCTTCATTGGGACAAAGTACTTTCGCCAACAAAGTTAAATCGAAACTGCACAACAAAGTGGAACATCATTAGTTGAAACACGACTTCCGCCCACTTATCTTGTCACACTATTGTCCTCAAAACGTCTCGGGACTTGATTATTTTGCGACACTTGTACAAAATGCAACAGACTGTTCAATTGTACAGTTGGGTATCCAAGCGGAAAGTTTTTGCTTGGAGCTTCCAGCAGAGCTAGCGATCACATCGATTTCCTTGTCTACTCTTCGAAGAGACGATAAGGCTCTCACCGCAATTTGTATTTCTGCATGTTCTGCATTTGTTTTTTTATATTGTTTTATTTAATTTGAGTGTGATGTACAATAAACCGTTATTCTATTTCATTCTCTATCGATTCTTCCGAAATTGTCTTTGCCCCGAGGAAACTCAATAGATTTTCTTCCTAGACAAGAGACGGATACTCTGTCTATAGCAACATACGTTGTATATATAATTAATTAAATATTTAACCAAAAATTACTGGCAAGCGCGCGATTGAGAAGAGTGCGAAAGAGACAGCTTGAGAAGACAGTGTTGTCTAGGCATCGCAAGACCTAGACAATTTTAGAAGAAAGTTGTCTATCCTTAAATGTCAAAGATAGAGAAAATGATGGCTATCGTGCTCGGCGTAGTGGACTACTGTCGAGGAAGTGTCGACAACGTTTCTTCCTACGCAGAAATATCACTTTAATTTGTTAGCATTTACAACAGTTTAGTAAAATATTTGAATAATTAGATGCGACTCCATGTCTAAGTATTTGAACATAGAAATCACGAGAAAAAATTAAACACTGATTAGTGCGTGTTTAATAAAATACTATACGAAAATTGATAAAGAACTTTTTCAACACAAGTTAAACAGTAGTTTAACTTTTTTGTGGTAACGAGACACAGTTTAAATAAATAAATGGCTGGACATTTCACACATCGCCATCTAGACCTAAACTAAGCAGAGCTTGTACTATGGGAACCAGATAACTGATAGAATACTTTTTATACTTATAATATTATGCATATAAACATATATATATATATGTATATATATATATATATATATATATACTATAATAATATACTTTTTTTTTGTAAATACATACTTATTCTATATAGAAAAACAACCAGACCTGGAACAAATACATATATGTAGATCATGTAAACATTTGTTCCGCGGCGGGAATCGAACCCCCTACTTCCTGCGTCTCAGCCGGCTGTTCGCCCACTGCGCCACGCCAGTTTTAGTCATAAACCTCGTCCATTTTATTTCATTTCAACCTTTTTGGCAGATGATAACTATGCAAATGGTGCTTTTACTTCCAAGGAATGCTAGCGTTGGATCGTGCTCTTTGCAAGTTTCAATCCATGACATTTGAAGGAAGTTTTCTTTCAACAAAGTTAAATTGGTTAAAGAATAAAGTAGAGCTCTAGAGTCTCTGAAACTTGTTTTAATGCCATGAGTAATTTGTACAAAGTAAAGACATGACCTTCTAAATTCATTAGTGACGGCTAATTTGAGGTAAAATAGGTTAAGCGCGTGACGGACCACTCACAGTGAAATGTTCCGTAGTCAGTATGCCAGTGGTGGCGATTCTGTTGTTTACACTGACTAACTAAAATTGTGTGAAATATGAACAGTCTTATTTTGTTTACGCTAAAGATCAAATTAGAATAACATTTAAAGTGACATTTCTAAAATTAAGTAATTTTTACTATGATAACGTGTTTGCGGGCTAGTTTTAATCAGCACCAATTTGACTGCTTGCTATCATCGTGCCAAATTTAAGCTTTACAGCGCTGATAGTCTACGTACGGCTGTAACTGATCAGACAAGCAGACAAACAGACATGGCGAAACTATAAAGGTTCCTAATTTATTGCGGAACCCTAACAAATGTTCAAACTGAAGTGTGAAGTTTGCTTTAAAATAAACAATAGAGATTGTAACCGTGAAATTGAACGGTTACTGCAAAACAGCGCGTTTTGCCAGTATCTACCTGAAATCAAGAGGCCTTGGTATAGTGACTCAGTTTCTGATATCAAAAGTGGTCCGTTGACCTTTTACCGTGCATTGTTGCATGCATAATTTACTTTACCCACTTTAATACGACATTAGTTACGCTACATTAGCCATAATGTAATATCGCATATATATGCTAAAACTATTAAAAATAAAACTAAATAAATATCTTAAACAAATAACTGACCAGACTGGCGACCCCTATTCATTTTGAAAAATAATATTTTACTAGTCAATATGTCGAAATTGTTTTAGGAAATCGAAACGTTTCACTCGCCTTCTATGCTGCATATTTCCGATTGTTTGCAATACACGAGCCAAAATTAGTCTTTACAAATATACACGTAGCGGGAGTTTAGAGGAGTTTATTTTTGCGAATGAACAAGGTTTCAAGAGATTGGCTCGAAGTTTATTCTGAAGGCAAATATTCATAACAATCAACCATTTCCGACAGTTATCCCACGGAAACAATATGTTATTCAACTGACAATGAGAAAAACACACTTATATGAGTTTTGTTGTCTGGGCTGTGCATGTACACCAGACAAGACGGATTATAATTTGTAATTAAAGGAATAGTTGGCAATCAAGATTCTGTTAAACAAAACCCTATTGTTAAGTAGTGTGTGTCTAGGTAATTAATGCTATAATTTTCTCAAACAAAACAACCATCGCATATGCGGGATCCGTTCTATCACCACCAAACATTGATTTAAATAAAATGCACAAATATTGTTAGACAACCCATCGTAAAGTTTTAGCTGTTATACAACGATCAATAAAATACTAGATATACGATCGGCCCGTCAAGGATGTCCACGCTGGAGAGTGCTTAAACGCCGCTTAAGCACTCTCGGCTCTTAGTCGCGTGCTTGCCGTCGAAGTGACAACATGCCCAAGTGCTCCGTCAAAAGTTGCAAAAACAACACTTTAACTACATTAAAAAAAGATGGAATTTCGTATTTCCGGTGAGTATTACCTTAAAGTTTGATAATTTGATGAATTTGATTTTGAATTAGTCTATAATATGCTTTAAAACAATATTTTACGGAAATATTTGTAACTACAGACACACGACTACGCTACACTACTGTCCCTTTCCCTCGCGTTGCATCGTTCATTTATCTGTACGTGACCGAAGACCAACGAACCGGACTACATTAAATTTCGAATGAATGGAGTCGCATACTAAAAACATTTTAACAAGTTTAAAAAACAATTTTATTAGTAAGCATTATATACTAATCAGATGCGGCCAATTCTAAAACTACCTTCATGAAACAAACAACTCTCGTGTTTTATTTTTATCAAATTCATTAAAAAAACACGCGGTAGCCTACCCTACCGTTAAATTGTGGGCAACGAGATAACTTCTCGGTACTAAAAATACAGGCATTTTTACCACCAGCGCCACCAAGCCCCTTTATCTGAAGTACAACAGCCTAATGTCAACTGCTCGTTATCTGTTACAAAATACACAATTAACAGCAAAAGAGAAATTGAAACTCTTAGCTAGGCTTACAGCACTCTATATCTTTGTCCTACTTCTTGCAGTATTTACTTTTTGCTGATTTCTGCCTATACTGTTAAAGTTCTAGTACTAAACATGGTTCTGCAATATTGTATACAATACAAAATTCGATTTTATCCAAAACTAGAGGTTGCTCGGGAACTTCGTACGCGAGGATGAAAATGTTATGACCCTCCTTTTTGCATCATTGACCTCGGTCTCATACATTGAAGGGAGATTTACGATTTTATTATTGTAGAGAAGAGAATTCATCTAGGACCCGAGTAGTCGGCAAGACAAATTAATCGAGCCCAAAAACTCGATGAGGTGGCATCGTTTAATCACAGTTCCCATAGCCATCTTCTGGCTCCATCATCAGACCCTGGATATCATCTAGGTAAAGAATACTCTTTAACACTAATCGAACGAGCCCACACTCGATGTAACTGTCATTTTATTACAGAGTTCCCATAGCCTGGCTCCGTCATTAAACCCTGACCTGGATATCATTTAGGATCCGAATACTAGTTAAGACAGATCAAATGAACCTAAAGTCGATGTTGTTGTGTAGTTTAGTTTAAGCATCTGATGATGCACCATCTTACTGCATCATGAGATCAGCTTCATGTCGCATATGCATGCAAAATTTCAACTCAAATCAGAAACCGGGCAGGTCTAATATCGCAATATTTTATTACCTATAAACGATAGACAAGACAACGAGGCACATTAAACTGAATAGGAGCCTGTAAAAATGAAAGATTTTATCAAACTATCCGATTATTAAAAAATCCGACTTTTGAATTTGGTTAACAAATGATTTATCCCTACGTAATAGATTCGAAATTTCATTTCTCAACAAAAAAATATTGTGTACGTTTCTACTCCTCCACACTTCTGTTCCGAACGGAGTAATTTTACGATCTTCGAACAGCACATTTTGAATCCGACCTTATTGCCATACCGTTAAAGTCAACAGTTTTTTAAAGGACAAAAGAAGGCAATAAATTTTTACGACTTAACAGCTGCTTCATTTCATAACGTCATATCTCCAAAATGCGAATGCTTGAAATGAAACTTTTAATCTGCGGAATAAAGTCGAGTTTAGACTATTTCACTTTTGGTATTAATAATGTTAGGCATTTTCGGCACTCACACAAATGCAAGGTATCGCTCGCCGCTTTTCGGCGGTGAGTTTGTTAGGGACAGTGATTCCTGAGATTATAATTTCTTTGCTGTTATATAACAGGCAAAAGCCAAACTCTTCACGTATCAAAGGTGAACGTAAAGAACTATTTCCATTATGAAGTAAATCACCTTTATATGATACACTCTAGTTAAAAGCTTCCATTAGGGCCTTCCCTATACGCAACAAGCGGGTTGAGAAATGTCGCTGAACTGAGACAATACATATTGTTCGGATGTTTTCGTCTACGAACTGCATTGTACGTGATTCCTTTATTGTATTTTTTTTTGTATCGTCAAGAACTTATCGAACTTTTGTTCCTCTAATTGTTCTGTTTCATTGCGTAATTGTTGGAAATCAAAATGTTTACTTTGACGTAGCTTACGTACTTCAGTGTGGCGTAATCTGCGTATTGCAATGTCACCTACGCCATGGCATTTATTTCCCATGTGTTTTGGGCGATGAGGATAGTCTGTCAACCCATCGAACGAATGAACAAACACACCTGTACTTTTTACTGCTATTTTGGAACCGATTTGAATTCCTATTATATGATAATGACATTTCATAATAATTATTTTGGTTGAGTGTAGATATTTTAATTAAAACTGTTTTAGGTTAATTGTAATTCAAAATAAATGAATATGCTATTATTGATCGAGTGAAGCGAGAGAGATTTCGAAGCGTTTATCTGATCATCCTGAAATTTGGTATATAGGTAGGTAATGATGGCACAATTTTGGTGTGACTCAATGACCTAAAAATTTTGGGGGGTTGTTGAGATATTGGGGTTCAAGAGGGGTAAAAAAAAAATTAAAATGAGACTATTAGGTTAAGTGAGATGTCAAATGAAAGGTCTTCATTAGTACATTTCGACCCCGTTTTTACTTTTAGTAAAGTTTTTGTAGTTTTTGAGTTATTAGCCATAATAAAAACTAAACTTTGACAAAATTCACAGGGTACACCAGTGACCCAGTGCTGTAATTTGGTATGCGTGTAGCTTATGTATCACAAATATAGGCAAAAGTCTGAATTCTAGAATAACTGCAATTTGTACCCCAAAAAAAATAACCAATTACATGAACTCCCGTTACCTGGAATTTGAATGAAACTGTAGGTCAAGTTAGTTGGTTTATATTTCGTGGCACTATTTTGATAGTCAAAGATTACGAATAATATTTTTTTTGTTTTAATGGTAGACTCGCGAGATCTCAGTTCGGGGCGAACCACTAGTATTTCCTAATTGAAGATGCTCAGTCCCTAAAAAATGTTTAATCAATGACTAATTACAAATATAACAGTGGTTGCGGCTCGCGGGCACATGTACAGCATTAGTAAAAAATATACCAGTATCACAGAATATTTGTAACCAACAGATGGCTCCGTAATCCTCTGGGACATAAAGGATCTGAACGCGAAAGAGCACAAAAATCTACGTGTGAACATCGAGTTTGACCACGCATCGCACGTCGCCTGGAGTCCTGACTCCAAAGCGTTCATTGTACACAAAGTGAGGGACAACAACATTGTTGTGTACAAGATTGAAAAGAAAAAGGATGGGGCTATCGGTTCTGCAACGCCGGTCATCACCTTTGATAAGGTATGGTATGCCCATTTCGATTTAGCTTATAATGACGGTATCGTTAATTTCAAATTCACCAATAAGTAACTTAACTCATTTATAGCGATTAACTTAATAGTTGATTAATAAATCTTTTAACCTCAAAACGTTTCTGGTCGTGTTGTAGGTTCTTATATAAACAGTGATGGATGGATATCAATACAATGAGTTAACGAAGGCGAATTAGAGCTGGATATCTTTAACTCTAAGCTATATAAAGTCACATAACTCAAAGACATCCTCCAGTTTAACGGGGTTACAGACGCTCATAGTAGCGTCGTGGGCTACCACGTCTGTTGATGGTATATATAGGTACTTTGTATATATTAAGTGTTTGTTTTAGTTACTGTTTATTTTTTTTTCTGCTTCTCAGTTATGTGTCTATTCATTTTAATTAATTAGTAGTAGTTATGTCCTCGAACATGCTTTTCTTGTAGTTTCCTCGACGAGTATATTTCTGTTTTTCTGTGCGCACATAAATTACGTTTCAAGCCAGATCAAATTTATATTTTAGTTAAGTTTTATTTTTATTGCTTGCAATGAATAAATAAATAAAAAAATATTGCTGGACATTTCACACAACGCTATCTAGCCCCAAACTAAGCAGAGCTTGTACTATGGGAACCAGATAACTGATAGAAAACTTATATAATTTTTTTTTGTAAATACATACTTATAATATATGTATAGAGAAACAACCAGACCCGGAACAAATATCTGTAGATCATGCAAATATTTGTTCCGCGGCGGGAATCGTACCCACTTCCTCCTACGTCTCAGCCGGCTATTCACCCACTGCACCACGGAGGTCGTCATGTGTGCCTTATTAAATAAATAAATAAATAGATATGAATACATTTAGTAAAAACTATATGAACAATATGCACCTTGCATATTTGTCTACGTCTTCGTTTTTACTAAGTCTTGATGATTAAATATACTTGTTATATAGATAGTATAGTTCGTCTGTAATTATACAATTGTGACCTTTAACGGAAAACCCTAATAAAACAATAAAAGAATAAACAGAACGATAAAAAATAATAACAGTGCAGCGGTCAACTATAAGACAACATCGTGCCACAATACATTTGAATGAATAAATTCTCTGCTGCTTACATTTTCACCAGGAATTCGATGCATAAAGTCAAATTAAGGATTCTTCTCTTTTATATTTAGTCCAATTCATGAGGAGATGTAAATAAAACTAGGTATACGTTCTACCCGTGTCAACTACCATTCGAATTCGCCATCTGAATTCCATCACAAAGCAATATGACTGTGTGTATGTGTTTGTAGTTTACGTAAAAGTTTACAGTTTGCAATAATACTGAAGATGTTTCATTTCGTACCACTTTGTGGATAAATCTACGACAGGGCAGCGTGTATGCGAAAGTACACCAACTGTATCAAATCAGAAATAATATAATCCACAATCTTCATTTACTTCCTCGTCGGTAACGAGTTCACTATCTTCATGTAGCCAACTATGACCGCATTCACTAAAAAAGCAAGCAAACCCGCGCCTATCTATATATACCGACATGCATACTGTTATGGGATAGGATTTAGGATAGCCCCCTATTTCCTTAACATTGTGTAGGCACATTACTCAATGTGTTAATTGAAATCTGGACTTACGAGTTGCTTCAGAATTGTCTACAAGTGAGTCACTGGTTACTTCTGGAACAGCGGCACACCCAGCATAAAGACCCGACAAGCCTTTTTAACCGACTTCAAAAAAGGAGGAGGTTCCCAATTCGTCGGAATCTTTTTTTATTAGGTATGTATGCTCCTCGATTACTCGAAGACGCCCTGGACAGATTCGACTATTGTTTTTTTGTTTAAAAGGGTATACTTCCCAGGTGGTCCCATTGGTACCGAGTCAGGATCTGACGATGGGATCCCAAAAAAATCGAGGGCAACCCTCATACTTTATAGGGACGCATAATGTGTTTTATATATTTTCTTAAAAAAAACTATAATAAAGTCGGTTATATTTTTGTTAAAAAGTTACTTGTAAGTTATATACTGACTTTATTGGAAAAAAATCAAGGTTTCATGGTTAGTAAGTCTAGGAAGGCTAGACGATGGTGGTGTTTATTTACCTCCTGATTTCTATGAAACATTGGCCTACCTGCCATCCGCATCTCGCAAAAGTTAAACTAAATAACTCAATTTGTTTTACACGAGCACATTTTCTTGGCATACTTTTACTTGCGGTTCAGTTTCACTTAATATTGCCTATTATTGCCCCGGTGTATAGCGCAGCACGCAACTCGTATGCTATTATTTAACGTACAAACTTGTTATCTCCGGTTATCATGTACCTAGCTGGTACATGGAGTATATGCCTAGGATCAATAAATGCGTTCTACCTACGTTTGCAGTATCAGGTCGCACGTTCACCTATATTGAAAGCGGGAAACTAGGTCAACAGTATTTTATACAAAACGCATTGCAAACTTGGTAATCCTTTGGAGTGTCTTTGTATTCTATACTACTACGTAAGTACGTTCATTGTGTATCGTTTTCCTGTTACTCTGCGTCTGTGAATTAAAATTATTGCTTAATCTATTTTCAGGCGTATGTTGGCATTAGGGTTGCCAACCGTACTATAATAATATAGTATTGTACTATATTTCAAGTCTGCGTACTAGATACTGTTGTAGAAATATATAGTATGCAAAAATACTATATTTTCAACACCGAAACCAAACAAAAGAATCCCTCATTTAAAAAAATTGTTTGACGCTCCTTTACATTAACTTATAAATTTATAACTGATGCGAACTCATCGTGTCTTAAGATGCCAAAAATATGAAACCAAAAAGTGTTGCAATATTTAGAAGTAAAATCCCCCATAGAAAGTTATGAAATTCAAAATATTTTTTTGGTATTTATTGATAAATGTTTAGACCATCCTATTTAATGGTTTGATTTTGGTGAAAGCAAATTGTTATGCAAAATTTAAAAATTCATTTTGAAACAGGAGATTTCATTTAATGACTGAGACAATATTTTTTATTTTAGACAACAAAAAAATAAAAGTGCTAGAAGTGCTGAAAAATATTATTTTTATAAAAAAAATACTATATTGTTTTAAGTTTACTATGATTTTTTGACTTATTTTGAAAAACTATATTTCCACGGAAAAATGTTGGCAACCCTAGTTGGCATGCGTGCAACACGTCGTTGCAATATATTCACATAGCTTCCCTAGTACTCGGATATTGTTAAAAACGAAATCTAAAGAAAATGAATACTGTTTCGAAATGAGACCTCAAAATATTATCTCACTGGTCGGACTCTATGGACATTAATTATTGCGGTTACTGCCTTTGCCCTGCTCCGCTGCTGTAAAGATTGAGCAATTGTGACATAATACGAACGAATATTTTTGCTCTCAATAAAACTCGTAACTTTCCTTGTTTATTTTGGTAGTTTCTCAACACTTTTCGAGATTTCTCCAAAATGCTAATGATAGATGTGATGCATTCGCCCGCCCTCAAGACCTCTAGACCGACAAGAACATGCATGTTTACACTTCCACAATGTCACGCCGCGCGCGAGGGTTTTGACCGTACTCCCATACACTACTTAGACTTTGGAATGATTTTGACGCAATAGCACGTGAAACGAACAGAAAAATTATATATAGCGCGGCTGAAAATAGGTGGGCGTCTGTACAGCGTAAACGCGTAGAGCAATGCCCGACTCTGAAAATCCAATTGTAGAGTACGCCGCCGCCGGCAGGAATAACTCGTTTATGCATGAAAATTGTATCGCGTGTGAGTATTTTTCACTCTAAATTACACGGGTTTTTCCTCTATAAACATTTTCTCTACGATGATACTTCCACATGAAAGGCCAATAATTTTTATGATTTATCGAAAATTCCAACGACGCAATATAAATATCGCTTTGATAAACATTCATCCCACACATGGACCATTTACATATTAAATTCTGTTCCTAAATAATAGGTTGGGGAAAAGTCTTTTCGCATTATAGTATGTATGAACTTGTAACAAAATCTCTTTGGCTATACTATTTGTATCTGGCTGGTTTTGATATCATTCAAAGTTTAAATTTTAAAGAAGATAATTCCTAATTCAAATTAGGAAAATGTGTGATTTTTTTTTGTTTTTCGTACTGTAAAGATGAGTGAATCTAATGAAGAAATTCGATACATTTTAAAATTTTACTACAAAAAAGGTAAAAATGCAACGTAAGCCGCGAAAAAAAACTGTGATGTTTATGGACCACGTACGACAAGAACTTGCGAAAAAGGTCGTGGTCAAAGGCCGGTCAGGCTTCACAGACTGTGGCGAAACCCGGGTTAACTGGCAACAAGGTGATGCTGTGTGTGTGGTGGGATTGGAAGGGCATTATTCATTATGAGCTGTTACCACCAGGCAGGAGCATCGATTCTGAACTCTACTGCGAACAAATGATGAGATTAAAGCAAGAAGTTGAGAGAAAGCGGCCGGAATTAATCAACAGAAGGGGTGTGGTTTTTCATCATGATAACGCTAGACCTCACTTTAGCCACTCAGCAAAAATTAAGAGAGTTTGGCTGGGAGGTGTTAATGCATCCGCCGTATAGTCCTGACCTTGCACCTTCAGATTTCCACCTGTTTCGGTCTCTTCAGAATTCTTTAGGCAGTGTCAGGTTAACATCACGAGAGGACTGCCAAAACCACTTGTCGCGGTATTTTGATCAGAAGCCCTAAAATTTTTATAGCAATGGGATCATGTCCCTACCTACAAGATGGCAAAAAGTTATCGAACAAAATAGTACCTACATACTTTAGTTAAATGTAAATAAACTATATTAAAAAATGTTTTGAATTTTCTTAAAAAATGCGAAGAAACTTTTTCCCCAACCATAATATTCAAAATCGCTACAAACAGAAAGTAAGTCAGCTGCTATATAAAATACAATTGCCACACACTAGTACAAGAAACAAACGAAATGAACTCTGTACGCGCCACCAATCTTTTGCAACTGTTAATTACAATATATCATGAACAACGCTTGCATCTGCAGATCTCATAAATAGTCCTGACCCAAAAGAGACACAGATGCCAGATGCAAGAGGTTGCAAAACTTAGATTTGAAACAAATACCTGCTGAAATATTTGACCCAATTGTCTTGCTGCCGCTCCGATTGTGTTCAAAAACATAAACTTGAGAGCAAAAAAATCGCACATTCATGATTTTTTGACATAACTAAAAAAAAACAATAAATATTATGTTTCTGTAATGCAGATTCATAGTCTATTTTAATACCTATCCAGTGGTATCTGATTTGTCTTTCAATCATTACATAAAAATGCTTTTGTGGATCAATAACAAAAATGCATGTTTAGTAAAAAATTCTTTATTCAAGTATTGGTGTCAAAGTTATGAAATTAAAAGATAAAATTAATTTAAAGTTTGTTATTAATACCGAGTGTTCCCTCCCCTAGCCTGAATCACTGACTCCATCCGTGTTTTCATTGATGTTACTAGACTTTTGATAAAGTCTTGAGGAATAGCCTCCCATTCCTCTGCGATCGCCTGTTGCAGCTCCTGTAGAGTCGATGGAGGAGCATCTCGGCCTCGAACTCTTCTTTTCAGCTCGTCCCATAGATGTTCGATGGGATTGAGGTCTGGGCTTCGAGCTGGCCACTCCATAACGGTCACATCCACCTCTTGAAGGTACTCGATCACTATGCCAGCAGTATGCGGTCTTGCATTATCTTGCATAAACAGAAAGTTTTCGCCGATAAACCCAGCAAAAGGTACAACGTGGCTCTCGAGTACTTCCTCAATGTATCGTATGGAAGTCAATCCTCTTGATTGGCGACCAGTATTCGGTCCGGTGATGAAGACAAGCTCGGTTTTTGCTTCCAGAGACATGCCTCCCCAAAACATGATTGATCCACCACCATAGGCGACACGTTCTGTTATGCAGCATTGGGCAAATCGCTCTCCCGATCTTCTATACACCTTCCCCCGTCCGTCGTTGCCATGCAAGCACATCCTGCACTCATCAGAGAACAGGACTGCACTCCACTGCTCTTCGGTCCAATTCAAATGGTCTCGAGCGAACTGAAGGCGGGCTTCTCGGTGGACTGGGGTCAATTTCGGCCCGTTTGCTGGCCTGTGTGCAGTCAGGCCACCTTCTCTCAATCGTCTTCTGACTGTCCACTGGCTAACTTCTACTTCACGAACTTCTTGAAGTCGTTGGCCCAGTTGAACTGCGTTCAAACGACGATTTCTTAAAGATGTCGTTATAAGAAAGCGGTTATCACGCTCTGTTGTAGCACGGGGACGGCCCGATCCTTGTCGCCGTTGGTAGCCACCAGTCTCTTGATACCTCTGGTATACACGCCGAACGGTAAATCGGCTCAAACTCAATTGTCGAGCCACTTGACTTTGCTTAAGCCCCGATTCAACAAGGGCAACCACTTGAGCGGCTACTTCTGGTGTAGTATCCATTTTCGTGTTCCGTTTGAAGCCAATATCAATAGAGAACCTTTCACACTGTACGTTGGTATGCAAATGATGACCATTCCCTCAATATGCACTCTTTTATACCTGCGATAAATCCCGCCGCCGGCCTTACCTGGATCGAGCGACATAAGGGGGTCTATTGTTTTGTTGCTAATGAGTTGTTTTTAAAGGTAAATGTCAACCCTTTATCAGTTCTGCGAATGCCTAGATTATGCACTTTAATTTAATTTGATTTTAATTTGCTGTAAGCTCCAAATAAAAAAAAATTTAACTTTTAAGTAAAAATGTGCGGATGTGCGATTTTATTGCTCTCAAGTGTAGAATGAATATGCTGCATCATTGTTCAAAAATACTTTGTTTATTTCGGCACAAAAATTGCCTCTGCAATGAGATAGATATTTCCTGCAGGTTACTCGTAGAGTTGTCGAATGAAGGCTGTGTTTTTAGTTCCCAATATTTTATTCATTTTTATAAAGCAATTCTCGATCGAATAGATAAAATAAACATGTAAATGACTACTAAATAACAGATTAAATGAATATTGCAACTTCAAAGTTTCTACGATGCCTTGGTTGTTGTGTGTGATATTTAAAAATATTGTGTGGAGAAGATTTGCGACTAATACCAACAGGAAACGCACAAGCGGGCATCATCACGTAATTGCTCGCAGAATAATCTTGCGACTCTCTTTGTCAATCGATTTAATGATCGACTGTTTCCAACTCAGATAACCTTGGGCTCTTGCCTTTGTTGTAGGCTCGTAAACTTGATAGCTTGCTTATCGACGGATTACGAAAGCGATCATCGGCAATCAATGCAATCCTACCGGACAATGACTACACGCGAACCAATATTATTGCGATAATCGCAGTTTTTATCGAAAAGATAAATAACATATTATTCCATGTTATCGATATTATTTTAATTGGATGCGGTGGCGTTCGCTCTCTGGGCGGTCGTACTCTCAGTCGAATTGTAGATAATTATAATTATAGTGGTTTCTTTATACTGAAAAATTAAAATATCCAACCAGCAATTCAATACAAACTAAAGTTAATCGTTTCTCAACTTTTATTTTTAAAAATATTTGAGGTGCTGTAGGCTTAATTTTCGACACATAAAAAAATCATTAAAAAGATGATACAAACAGTATTTGAGTATACAGTAAGTATCAGGTTTTATGTATATTTACTTGGCTACCTTATGTACACTACAAATGGGAATGACGACGGCAAAACAAAAACTACTGACAAGGTTACTTGTGGTTGATCTACATATCCTATGTCTGAATAATATGACCTATCAGCTTTTAGCGCTATACCTATTGATTTGTACAAAGAACAGATAATTTGTCCACGACTCTCTTATACTGTTTGAAATGTCCAGCATTATTGGGGCTGGTTTGGACAGGAGATTTAAAGAACGTGGAGTATTAGTGTGTGAGAAGAATGGGGTAATCCATACTAATATTATAAATTCGAAAGTAACTCTGTCCCTCTGTCTGTTTGTTACGTTTTCATGACTAAACGGCTGAACCGATTTCGATGAAATTTGATATGACAGATTAGGACTGGAATTGGGACATAGGCTACTTTTTACACGACTACGCAATGAGGGTAATGATTTTATTGTCAAAAGACGCGTGCGAAGCCGTGGGCGGGTTAGCTAGTATCTTATAAATCTCGCATTCCACATCTGCCGTGGCAATCTTCAAACGGGAACAGTAATGCTTGGTTTGAAGCTCGGCGCGGCGGTAAAATAGGACAGGATGGTAGTTACAATACATACACTCTTGGTTAAAATCAACATAATGAACCACTTGAAAACAGCGAAAGAAAAAAGCCTTTTTGCGTTTTTAGTGGCAGTTTATCTTAAATTTTTATCGTAATTATTGTGCGAAAAGAGTTGGTAAGATAAAAGCCCTAATTTAGTACTTCCGCCTTCATTGAGCAGAGATTGTCTGTCAAAATAAATTTGGATACGACCTACATAATATTCGATTTTAATTACTTTTTAGGAAGTATATTCTTAAATGTTTTAATAATTAATTTGAAAATTGATATTTATGATGGGGAAAATATCTAGTAAGATTTAAAACAATCATGATTTAACAGGTTAATTAAAAGAAAAATATAATTGCGTCTCAAAAATGCAGTTTAAATTATAGATCGTTTGGAATTATATTTGTTATGATTATACTGCTCTATCAATCAGTATTTTATACGAAAATAAAATTGAATGTTTTGACTTGGCGTATCCATACGGTAAATTGTAATTTGATTGATTTATTACAAAGTTAAATGATATAGGTAAGCCGTTGATGTGCTGATGAATAACGTGAAGTGAATTATTAAGGTTAACAAGACAAATTCCATGAAAATAATAAAAGCAGGCGCCCTTATTAATTCTATGTATCATGTTTATCGTTAGTCATAGTGTTTTGATTAGGTAATTACTGTATGTGGGCTTACAAATCGTGCTGGACGCCATGAAACTGTAACTTGCATTAGTCATTTGAATACAGCTGCGTTTACCTACTTTGTGTTTGGAGTAATATTAAGGTATAGAGACTGGTTTTATGTAAGCAGATAATATCGTAGATAGCCAGGTGTTCAACTCCAACTCATTTGTTTCAAGATGCTATACTTGATGCACGGTAGCTTTGCAATAGAAGTCATTCACCTTCCTTCACCACGATATCCCAAAATGGTAAAGATGTATCGCTATTTCTGTCGCTCACCATACGAACGTGTCGCAAAACTGCTATCGCAAGAAGCTCGTAGTACAAGGCCTACAATAAGTCAACTGGGCAAACTGTACAACTTGAAAATATACACAATCGGGGACAAATATACAAATCACTGCATGCAATTTTGTGTTTTCAATGTTCTATTCACGTATTTTATTGTTATAAAACAGGAAATATATTTTAAGCCAGTCATTTTATATTGCATTTATGAATAATACTACGGTTCCGAGTGCCAAACTACTTGCACATGTCCGATAAAATTATATGATTTGTGAATTATTATTAGAATTTAAGTAAGTATAGAAACTATTTTTAAATACAATATAATATAGATCTAAAATTAAATGCGTATTAAGCTTAAAAATGCAAAATTTTTAGCTCGTCTCTGGTCGGTGAGGTGAATGACCTATATTGCCATCTTATTCCGCACGGACCATAGCGTAGCCTTTTTTCACACAACCGTGGTTTTTAGTCGTGGTGCCACACAATTCGCGATGTAATAAAGTTTAGGGCATGTTGTGAGGGGCTTGATCAAATATTAATCTGAAATCTGACTCAAGCTTCAGCTGTACCTTGCTTCTATTACCATTGTCTTACAGAATATGCACACTTGCATTGGACCTGCCAATCGTATTTTATTATTCCGAGGATATGAGTAACAATGTTTTGCCGCAAAACAAAGAACCTTTGACGTCAATTTTTAACCTCAATATCACCATAATGTAATGACCTATAACTAACGTCCGTAATAATTAAACGTGCCATGGTCCAAACCAGCCATTAAATTACCTGTTTGTCAAGATTATTTTACTTAGAATTCAAGTAAGAGAATGCGCCGAATTTAAAATATTTACAAATTAAGTTGACCCAAAAATAAGGTAACGGTGGCATGCCACATACCATACGATTCTATTTTGATATTAATATTTTATTATTTTTGGTCATTGTAACTCGCAACAGTGCAGCAATGTCCCAACCGTTAGACAATACATTTTTACAGCTGCAAATTATTTACATAAAGATGTAACGAAACAGAGCCACTTACGGAACCAATTAATGTTGTTTTGTTACACAATCTCTGCAATATTATTATACTGGTTTATGTAATACTGTTATCGGAATTGCCCCGTTTTCGTAATCTTTCGTATCATTTCTTCCGTTTATTTGGAAGGAAGTAGCATATTATTATGACAAAAGTTAAATAAATAAATAAATAAATAAATATCGCTGGACATTTCACACAGCGCTATCTAGCCCCAAACTAAGCAGAGCTTGTACTATGGGAACCAGATAACTGATAGAATACTTATATACTTTTTTTTTTGTAAATACCTACTTATAATATATAGAAAAACACCCAGACACGGAACAAATATCTGTAGATCATGCAAACATTTGTTCCGCGGCGGGAATCGAACCCGCTACCTCCTGCGTCTCAGTCGGCTATACGCCCACTGCGCCACGGAGGCAGTCAAAGTTATTGCTACTCTAGTGGTAACCTGATTCAGTTGGGCTTTAATATTGAAAGTTAAACTATCTACGCTACGCATAAAAGTAGCTTCAGTGAAAATCAGAATATCTGAGTTAAGTGCATCTTCAAAGTGGAATTAACCACATAAAACAACGTCACCAAATACAATATGTAACAAAAACCCCGTCGGATCCATGAAGAGCGTATTCTGTCATAAAAATTAAAGTCGGGCAGATGTATAAAAAACATATGTATCAAATAACTTGAAAGTTACTTCATTTTTAATTTCAAGAATTATCTGAATTTTACCCCCCAAATAGGCAAATTTTACCGAGTTGTCAACTCTCGATATTCAGCTGTGGACCGAGCGAGATTGAAGTAAACAGTTATAGTAACTGTAGTAAACAGTTAGAGAATGAACAAAAGTAAGTAGTTGATAACTAGCTTTATGACACGTACAATGTGCATTGTCTTTGCGTTCGGTATGCATTGAGGATTATTGTACCGTTTCTTTCTTTTTGAACTAAACTACGAAATTAAAACTACCTATTATAAAAATTTATAACTCTTGTAATTATGATTGCCGCCGCCGACTTACTATGTTTGCAAGAGAAGAGTGTTTCGTTCACATAGTTATCGTCAGTAAACGTGTGTCTTATGTTTTGGTATTAAGGTTGTTTTCCTGTAACATGGGCAAAAGCTTTTTTGTCCTATGCGTGCGGTAGATTTACAACAGTCACCCTCATAAAATTGAGCAGACCCACAACGGTCTGATGAAGATATTCGGCTGCCTCACCTCGAACGAGTGACAACGCAACATCAATACCGAAACAACTCATCCAAAATCGATCAAAAGCATTCCAAATTCGTGTATCGTGTGTGGATTTATCCAGACTATCTTTGTGCAAATCTATTAACAAACAATCAAGTTCCACCGGCCGGTGTGCATGTGATAAGTGCCGCCAGCATCGCCCAGCAACAGACAGCAAGCAAGCGCGTTGGGGAAGGTGATCTTCTGTTGGTCTTCTAGGTATGTACGCATTCTATTGTTACCTGGAGGATACTTTTTATCATACATAAGACTACACGGCGATTGCTATTTACATATCAAAAGTGATCGACCCAGTGTGATCCAGGCCAAGCGCCTGTACGTCACAAAGAGAAACGGTGTTTTTAACTCGCACAATGAACACGTTTGGGCAATGGAAAATCCGTTTGCTATTAAACCAAGCCATTTCCAACATCGTTGGCGTATTAACGTGTGGGCCGGTATACTCGGAGATCGAATCATTGGTCCGTATTTTTTAAATCGTTTTATGAGCGGTACGAACTACTTGGCGTTTTTGCGCGAAGAGCTTAGTGAAGAGTTAAACGACGATTTAAACGTGGCTTTCCATCGTTCAATGTGGTTCCAGCACGATGGCGCCCCGCCCAATTTTTGGCGTGCAGTTCGCGATTACTTAAATGAACAGTTTCCACAGCAATGGATAGGCAGGGGGGACCTATTCCATGGCCTCCACGATCTCCCGACCTCACGCCATTAGACTTTTATTTGTGGGGGCACGTCAAACAAGTTGTGTTTAATAAGCTGTGTGACTCGGAAGCGGAAATGCGAACTCGAATCGTCGCGGCTTTTGAGTCAATAAAATCTGATACAAGTGTGCTGCGAAAAGTGCGTGCCAACGTTATAAAACGGTGTCAAAGGTGCATTGAAGTTGGAGGTCGACACGTGGAACACGACCGCCGAAGTCTTGATCAAGTTGACGTGCTTCTACATAACTAGCAATACCTACCTAAGCTCTTGTTAGAGCTAACTCCAAGTTCTTTTCAGAGCTAAACCCAAGTTCTTTTCAGAGCTGCAATAAACTTATTGTTTCTTGACTACAATCGTCAACAAAAAAAACAAAAGACACGTGCACAGGCACGTGTCTTCGTCGTCTAAAGGGCGGTCACCGTCTCCGGCGCGCCGCGTAGGCCGCCGGTGTTGCCAGATGTAAGTTTTAATTTTTGAGCGCCAAATAATGAAATTTAGTCGGGTATTTTTTTTTTATTTTTTCTGTAATAGAATTACATGATTGTGACCAAATATCGATACTATATCACACCCTTAAAAATCCGACAGGGTTTTTGTTACATATTGTATAGATTTTGACCTAAATCGTAATTCAAGTAATATCTGGGAAAGTTGGTACAAACAATGACCTGCCACCACAACCTCATTTTGACCAATTATTGTACAATAGTAAATTCATCACACTAATATTATAAATGTAAAAGTTTGGATGTTTGTTTATTTATTTGTTTGTTTGTTACTCAATCACGTCGTAACAGCTGAACTGATTTCGATGAAATTTGGTAGATACGTAGATTAAAACCTGGATTACCACATAGGCTACCTTTTATCACATAAATCAGTTCCCATGAGATAAAACGGGGTGTCAAATCAGTTGCAACAGTGAGTTTAGTTTTATTTCTAGGTTACCAACACATTTATTAGTGTAACAGCTAGTTGTACGTTTCAATATGAGTTATGTTAAGTGTCTTCGTAAATGGTCAAAATGTTTTGTCTAGGATTTTTATTACGTAAAAGTTTTTTAGAGATTTTGAAAGTAGAGCGGAGTTGTAAATTAAATTCGAATAAACTTGCAGGTCTTCTGCAAAAGTTAGATTCTTTAGAAGTTTTCTTTACGAAACTTTCCCAGAAAAAATATAAGTTACGTACATTTTATGAAATCAAATCGTTGCCGTTATCATTGATCGTTCAATGATAACTTAATCACATTTAACCGCACAAACCACAACAAAGCTAATGTCTTTGTGTTTTCATTGTGTATTTTTTTACTATTGACCAAGTATAAAACGTTGAAAGGTCAAACTTTAGTGGCCGTTGTACCTGAAATATCTTTAATTAGCAAAACTGTATAATTGAAAGTGACTGTAGTATATTTACTTACTCTAAATGAGTCATGCAGTTTCAGCGATAAGAAGGTATTGTCTTAGCCGCTTAAATCATTTGTATATCACCTATAGTACAGTCCTTTACGAAATTGAGGTCACTACGCAAATCTGTAAATGAGGTAAAGAAATGTCCGTTACACTTAGATGTAACTTTACACATTTTGACTTTTATACATTTTTCATATTTTTAAATATTTGTCACCAAATTACTTTATTAATATATCGTCTATCGATGATTTGGATTTCACTTGTATCTCTCTGTTTTGCAAGACTGATTATTTTGAATACATATATTATCTTACCTACTAATTATGAATTCAGATTGATTGTATTGTAAGGTTCAAAGCCACGAGATATCTATCAGGTATTCAATCTTTTGTATTTATTGCAATTCATAATTTCCATCAGCAATTTTATACCAATTCGATCAAGCAAAAAAAATCCACCTTGTACACGGTGCCCACACAATGGAATAAGGAACTGCGATATGCAAATATGCCTACTCGTATATCGCAAAGTTTAACGTCCTCTCGACTTTGACTCATCAAGGCTGAAACGAAGCAAGACGTTAGTTTGATACCTTACCTGCTTACCTAAAGTGACGATACGGATGTATTTTCTAACAATAAAATGTAAACGGCAATGTTGTGCTATAAATGTTATCGACACCTGTTAATTATAATTAATTTCATTGTGTTAGTCCAACAAGGCAATGAACCTGATACTGTTGAAAATATAGGTGACTAAACAGCAGATGGTTCACCCGGTTAACGACAAACCTTGTTCATAAACTCAGTTCAAACAACACTGGTTTAACTTATACACGTAGAACAAATCTTTAGACTAGATTCTTTGGCAATATTTTTGTAATTGAATAAGAATAAGAAGGATTGTGCATTATTATAAATTAGCTTTGCTTCACTACTATAATTTATTTTATTTATGTGGTAATCGTATAATTATGCTTTTGTATTATTAAACTTAATTAATATACAAATATTTTTCTATTATTAGGTAAAAAAATAAATTTACAAAATTCAGAACACAAAAAAAGCCGTAATTCAAAATAATGTTTTAAAAAAATATTTAAGCAAGGGCAAACTCGAACGCAATACTTTGAAATATAATATAGGTTGGGGAAAAAGTCTTTTCGCATTATAGTATGTATGAACTTGTAATAAAATCTCTTTGGCTATACTATTTGTATCTGGCTGGTTTTGGTATCATTCAAAGTTTAAATTTTAAAGAAGATAATTCCAAATTCAAAATAGGATAATATGTGATTTTTATTTGTTTTTCGTACTGTAAAGATGGGTGAATATAATGAAGAAATTCGATACATTTTAAAATTTTACTACAAAAAAGGTAAAATGCAACGCAAGCCGCGAAAAAAATTGCGATGTTCATGGACCTAGAGCAGTGTCTGTGAGAGTAGCACAAATTTGGTTTAAGCGTTTTCAATCCGGAAATTTTGATGTCAAAGATGCACGTCGCTCTGGTCGCCCTATTACGGACAAAATTGACGCCATTTTTTAAAAAGTGGAGCAAGATTGGCATATCAGTAGTTACGACGTAGCTGAAGAACTAGGAATTGACCACAAAACAGTTTTGGCGCATTTGAAAAAAATTGGGTACACAAAAAAGCTCGATATTTGGGTACCCCACGAGCTCACTGAAAGAAACCTAATGAACCGTGTACTGATTTGTGATTCTTTATTATGACTAATGAAACCGAACCATTTTTGAAGAAGCTGAAAACTGGTGATGAAAAGTGGATCACGTACGACAAGAACGTGCGAAAAAGGTCGTGGTTTAAGGCCGGTCAGGCTTCACAGACTGTGGCGAAACCCGGGTTAACTCGCAACAAGGTGATGATGTGTGTGTGGTGGGATTAGAAGGGCATTATTCATTATGAGCTGTTACCACCAGGTAGGACCATCGATTCTGAACTGTACTGCGAACAACTGATGAGATTAAAGCAAGAAGTTGAGAGAAAGCGGCCGGAATTAATCAACAGAAGGGGTGTGAAACTGTACACATGACTGTATATCTGTTGTTCCTCAATAAATGCTTTTTTTTTTGTTTCGGTCTTTTCAGAAATCTTTAGGCAGTGTCAGGTTAACATCACGAGAGGACTTCCAAAACCACTTGTCGCGGTATTTTGATCAGAAGCCCTAAAATTTCTATAGCAATGGGATCATGTCCCTACCTACAAGATGGCAAAAAATTATCGAACAAAATGGTACCTACATACTTTAGTTAAATGTAAATAAACTATATTAAAAATGTTTTGAATTTTCTTAAAAAATGCGATGAAACTTTTTCCCCAACCTAATATGATGGCATATTGTAAAATTACGTAAAATTGCATACGCCTGGATCGTTACAATCCAAGGATCGAAACGAGATAGAACACTAATTCGGAGAACAATGCTTTTATTGACAATTAATTAATCACGTACTTATCGCAAAGGTTCATTACAAAGATCATGTTGCTACTTCTTTGTTTATTCTGATGATGCATGGTCGGATTGTGATGTCAGTTGTAACTGAATACGTAATTAAGCGATAGTATTCGGTAGTTGTAAACAATTGAACATAATGAAACGTCTTCAAATTTGATTGAAGTTGCATTCCCACGGTTGTTTCTCTGATTTGATCAGGTTTCAAGTTATGTAGACAGCGAAACCGTGTAATCTTTACACAATTCAATGGCTTTCTTAAGACAAAAAATAACCTCAAACTTTAAGGTGCCTTTATACGAGGCATGCCTTTTAAGTTTTGTCGTTTGAAGAAAAAAACACATCTAGAACCTTATAGTACTTTTTATTGTTTTTCAAAGTATTCACAACGTAGCTTAAAACACTTTTCCATTCGCTCAAACCAGTTATTATAACATTTATTCCACTCTAAAGTGGGGTGTTCAAAATGGCTGTCTTGAAAGCGTCGACTGCTTCTTCACCGGACTGGAACCTTTGACCACGAAGACTTTTCTTAATTTTAGGAAATGTAAAGAAATCGTTAGGGCTTAGGTCAGGACTGTATGGAGGATGGTCAAGAATTTCTACTTTTTCCTGCTTCAAATACTCAATCGTTTGACGAGCGCTGTGTGAGCTTGCGTTGTCGTGGTGCAGGATGATGCGTCGCTTTGAGTTAGATTTTCGAAGTTCGGCGATGACTTGTGGTAAACAAACTGTAGTATACCACTCTGCGTTAACCGTTCTACGATCTTAAAGTGCAATAGTCGCAACATGGCCGGTTTTTCCAACGAACGTGGCCACCATCTTCTTTGAAGTGCTTCGAGAACGAACAACTTTAGTCGGCTTTGGCTCGTCTTGAGAGACCCAGATTGTAGATTGTTGTTTGGTATCAGGATCGTAGGCATAGATCCAAGATTCGTCACCACTTATGATGTCGTAGACGTGATTTGACTCCCCTCGGTTGAACCTTTGCAGAGTTTTCTCACACCATCTGACGCGGGCTGCCTTGTGATCGTCGGAAAGCAGATGCGGTATCCAACGGCAAACTAGCTTTCTCACACCAAGCGCTTCATGCAAGATCTTCTGAATGGTTGTCCCTGAGATGCCTAATAGAGCCTCTATCTCTCGATACGTCACATGACGATCTTCGAGAATTAGTTGTCTCACAGCAATGATGTTATCTTCAGTGAAGGCGGATTTTGGGCGTCCTTCGCGAAATCTGTCACTAACACTAGTATGTCCACGCTGGAATTCTAAATACCAGCGTTCGACAGTCCGCAGACATGGGGCTACATCACTGAACACAGATGTTAGCTCTTCTAAACACTGAAGCCGTGTCAGGCCTCTTCTAAAGTTGTAGAAAATTATTGCACGAACATTTTCCTTAGAAAGATTCATTTTCGTACGTGACCTGACACATTCAAATCGAAACTGTGACTAAACAATAGCATTAATCCTAATACTTTCAACTGTTTTGAGATTCAAAATGTAAACACATTCGAATATAGAACAGTTCCAAATTCAAAATTGCCGGAAAATATGAAAACGACAGAACTTAAAAGGCATGCCTCGTAAGTAGTAAGAAGTGAGGAGTTAAGTCGCGTTTGCAAATTTCAATTATTTCCTTTTCATTTTGTCTGAGGGTGTAAAGACCCCAGACATCCCACCAAACTTTGACCCTAGCAAACAACGGAGCAGGACATTGGGTCATTGGCAAGTGTTACAGCCTTTCCGACGGCAACATCGCGTTTTTTGCAGGTACAGTTATTTGCAGGTTTAGTAGCGTGCTTCAGTACTAGTATTCACACGAGTATCCTGTTTCCTGTTTTTTGCTGGATACTGCAAACATGATACTCGCGTGAATACTAGTATTGAAGCACGTACACTACTAAACGAGATCCTGCAAAAAACGGGATGTTGCCGTGGGAAAGGGCTGTAACTTCAAGTTACATTTTGTCATGCCTACAAAAACATATCTGACAATACGACTTGTCTGACGGCTATCAAGATGGACCAATATAAGTTGGGCAAATGAATCCTTTCCGGTTAATTAAGATACTGAAAGATTTAGTCACCGATCGTTTAAGGTATCCGCGACCAATGCCATTCACGCCCGTCTGCCGGTCGTTTCGTCATATTGCCCGAAGTGAACAACCTTGGAAACTCGGCAATGAACCTCCGATTACAATTGTTTTGATTAAAAATCTTCCAGACCCTTCTAAAACCGTACCTACTGGTATAACACAATAGAGGTAACCTTTTTGTTTTATTGCCAGGTAGTTTTGGGTTCTGACGATGGACTCTCGTTAAAATATGCTCGCATTTTGAATGAAATTCCGTCATTCATTTTACTGAGGGGATGGACGCTTTCGACTTTAAATTCGGCATGTAGAAGTAAACTAAATGCTTTTACCACATTAACTTTTCCACCAACGCACCGCATCTACAATTAAAAACAAATTTAATAGATTTCTTCATAAAAAAATCCATAAATTTCGTGTACTTGTGTAGGACATCTTTACAAAATATAAAATGAAGTCGCTTCCGCTGTCTGTTCGCTTAGATTTTTTAAACTAATCAACGGATTTTAATGCAGTTTTCAGCAATAGATAGAGTGATTCAAGAGGAAGGTTTATATGTAAGTATAATACATAAATAACTCTGTTTGTTTGTTACCTTTACACGACTAAACGGCTGAACGGATCGTAATGAAATTTTGCAAGGAGATAGATTATATCCCGGGAAAGGACATATGCTACTTTTTAGCCAACTGCGCAAAATGAGGGTAATGTTTTATTGAAAAACCACCCGTGCGAAGCCGTGAGCGGGTCAGCTAATATAGAATAAAATAGAATAAAAATTTATTTGCAACAATACGGTACACAAAAAAAGATAAAGGAACAAAAGATAATAATTTTAAACTAAACAATCTACTGTCATAAATTGAAAAAGGACAAACTCAGCATAATGCTGGTTGTAACCCTCGTAGGGTTGTATTTATTTAAAAACAGCAATTCTCAAGAACGACATTACATTTACACAGGCATTGCATGTATTTAAATAATGAACCCAACCTTTGCTCTCGTGAAAGTTGTGATCATAATTTCTCGTGCTTTATTCTTGTTTTACGATTCTATTTAAAGGTTTATATAAAGTAACTTTCCATTACAATTTGTCAAAGATTACCAATAACGTTGGAGTTTGCTTTGCCAAAGTTATTGTACTAAATGTAGGGTAATCGATAGTTCTACGGATCAAATTCTTCTATTCTTTGGTTATCCTATTAACTGCCATTAATATTAAGCGACATGAATGCAATCAAAGTGATTCTTTCACATATAGCAAGCTCTTTCACAAAATCAGTTCCCATGGCATCAGCCAATTAAGAAACGGCTCGATATCTTGTTTTTGCTAGTACCAATAAAGGCATTTTTTGTGCATCTGTCACGTGAGCTAATTATAACGCAAACTAGATTATTAGGATAGGTTAAATTGAATATAACCGAATAAATAACATCGCACCAAAATCATGAAGGTTGATTTTCTGTTTTTTGAAGAAAAAAGGTTCTGGTTAACATTTTATTTTTTATACCACTAAGTAGCAAACAAGCGTACGGCCCTCCCACCTGGTAAGCTGTTACCATAGTCTATGGACGTATGGCATCACTTGCGCGCGTGTTGTCTAGGCCACATTCGTAAGGATTTTTTTGATCAAGGTTAGAAAAAACTTCTGGCACTAAGAATCGAGAGAACCAGGATTCCCGGTACCGACCATGCTCCAGTACCGGGAATTAGATAACCTGAAACCGGGCCGGTACTGCAAGCCCTAGGTTCAAGTCTCGGCTTGATCCAAGAAATCATTACCAATGTCGCCGCATTCACCGGCACCCTTCAAACCGGAATACAGCAATTCTAGCATTCTGCTTGGTGGCAGCAATAGGAACTCTTACGTTGAACTCATAAGAATACTACTACTAAAAAAGATGTTTGGTTACCAGCTGAATTTAAGTTAATTACCGCGATACAATATATTTTCATCCCATCTATTTGAAAAGAGGCGAAGGGTTCCTCAATAAGTGCGCGCAAAATGGGTCATTCCGGCGCACTTAATAACAGTGACGAAATTACTTTTGAATTTGAAACATTATTTAATTAAACGGCATTGTTTAATCTTCTTATTCGTTTTTTGTTACTTTTATCAAAATATTAACATAATTTTAATTTGATATTCACACAAATTTAATAAAAGATGAGTTCTGGGAGTAAATGTGAAATATTAACACCAGAAAGTGTAAAACTAATCGCAGAAACTGTCATAAACAATTTACTACTAAACAAACCGAGAGAAAAATATCTAAAAGTCTATGCAAATTTAATTACATGAAAAATGAAAATGAAGCAGACATTTTCAGAAACTATATTCAAAACATTCAAAGGATTCAAACAATCGCTCTCGCCCTCAATACATTATTTTGGTCCCTTATGACTACCTACTACTATTAAATTCCAGGGAACATTGAGTCACCTGAAATATAAGAAGGCCTTGCGTCATCCAGCTTGTCATGTTATTCAAGTTTACTGGAAGTGGTATCGTAAATTTAGTACAAAGGAGGTCATTTGATTAAAACCAACCCTCAATCAGGTCACCGACTTGGTGCATGATGAAAACAAACAAGACCGGTCAAGCGCGAGTGAGACTCGGCCACTGAGGATTTCGTACTTACTTAGATGATGACTTAACTATGACTATGATAATGAACTATGGCTCTGTGTTATTTAACCGTTAAACTTAAATCGTTTTTACCATTCTGGTCCAGAACCCTAAAAACAGCGAGAGGAATAAACGAACTGTAGTAATTGCTGTAAGACCAGAACTGGCAGGTGCTCTATAACAAGGATACATAAAAGTAGCTAATCCATTCTTTTCCTATACCATAATCAACTGTAATTAAGGATTGTTTAATATAACTCATTATTATATCCTCGGCTCGGTACAATTATTTTAATCATCATATTGTATAGCTTTGTCCTATGCCGTCCTTAAGTCTAGTGCAAAGTACTCGTATGCACGTGTTCGTATTATATTAGTTTCTTCAGTTATGTAAGACGTTACAAGTAGATTTCCACGTTACTATGTAAAACAATAATTGAAAACATTAGTGTCATATAATTTAAGGCCATCATATTGCGCTGTCAATTGTATTGCTCAAGTAGTATGGCCACATTTATCTAAAAAGCGTACTACCAGCGCCAACGCCTGCCGACATATATCTGCAATAATGATTTGCAATACCGGTTCAAGCTAGTTTACTAAAGTAGCGCATTGTAAAGTTGTTCTATGATATTGTAAAACTCTATCTAGTTCTACCTTTAATTTTTACTTAAAAACATTCGTGATTGATTTCAATCATTATTATAAATAAGGGATTTATCACGTACCGTCTTATCGGTGTTTCGATCGACAATGTTTCGGTTCAATTCGTGAACCTTCATCAGGGTGACTAGGGTGAGTGCGATCCACTCCGAATAACGTCTCGCCTCGCACTGCGCGCCTTAGCCCTCCCTCTGCGCGCGAGTCGACGGGCGTCATCATCATTATCACCACTACTGCCTTCTTCGGTAGTTCTCGGTACAGGCAAACACACAACACTAACTATGTCTCTACCAGGTTCACTCACTCTTCTGTCGTTTGCATCACGAAGACATGGCCTCCAGGCTGGCGGCCATCATATTTCTAGTGACATAATTATTTAACGTCGTGTTTTAAGTTAAGGTTTCTGTGACTAATTACTACGTTTTACCTTAACTTGATAACTGCCGGATAACCATGATCAGCTATACAAAGGTTTAGCAGATGGTAGAGACGACAAATTACATTTGGGTGTAAATTACGAAGCTTTTCCTTGATTTTTATTTTCCTGTATTCTGAAAGATAAGACATAGAAGCGCTATTGTATTGTAATGTATTGTATTCATTTATTTCAGATGATAATAATCAATATAATTATAATCAAACTTAATTAAAATTAAATTAAAAATATCATATAAGTAAATTAAAATAAACATAACACGCTATGTTATGCTAAGCAGTTTGCGCGAGAAAACAAAGCACTAATAATCCGCTTTTTACCTAAATGCATTTTAGTTTACCGTCGCTAACGACGGATCGTTGCACGCGCAGCCTCGAAAATATTATTTTTAGCCGCAGGAAGGTTCGTTGGTCGTTTTCCTTTGCATGTCATGTGCATGTCTACATAAAACATGATGCGTTTGTTTGTCTGGAACTCACTGAATATTCAACAAATAAGTTGTTCCGCATTAGGACTGTATGAGGGTACTTATTAGTTAAACACCTTTGTAGTCTGACCTTCATTGTAAGTGGGTGCATCAAAATTTATTCTTCAGTCAACTTCCTGCAATTCACAAGACTGATAGCGATTCAATGTCACCAGCTAACTCGTGGCTAACACTGGGCAAGACTTCTGCCCCTCTTGCCTTTGCAGAATAAAAAAAGAGCACGATGCGAACCAGAAGTTGGGTTCATCCTTTTAGTTGTTCTTAAAACATTCAGCTGCCGACATTTACACATAAAACAATAACTTAATACGAATGCGGGCTCAATTACTCGCTCATCTGAACTCTATTAAGGCCGTTTTTGTATGAAGTGGGTAGCACAGGTCATGGTCTTAACAACCCTGATAATATTATGAGTAATATCTTACGTAAAAGAAGAGGGCCACGTTAAGTCTTATTTAAATAAATTTGAATTATGTATAGACCTTAAATCTGAATCCTTGTTTGATATCATCGACGATAGCTTTAAACAAACTACTTTTGTATTGTTTCAGGTTCACGAGAGTGACGTCATCGGATTCGGCATATCCAGCAACGGCAAATATATGATGTCCTGTTCAAATAAGACGGACATGGTCATTTGGGACCTGAAAGGTCAAGAGTTAGAACGACTAGACACCTATCTCATGAGCACTAACTCTGCTAAAATATCGCCTTGCGGGAGATTCGTGGTCGCCTCTGGGTTCTCTCCAGATATCAAGGTTATGGAAGTGTGTTTTACGAAGAATGGGGACTTCAAGCAAGTGAGCAAAGCTTACGAGCTGACGGGCCATTCCTCAGGAATTTACGAAGTAGCCTTCGACGTGGATACGTCACACATCGCCACCATATCTAAGGATGGCACGTGGAAGCTTTATCATACAAAGAGTGAGTGCTAATTGTATTGTATTTACATTTACATGCGCATTATCGTATGCGTTCATGCTCTTCCTTAATCTTAGACTTGAGGGTCGAAGCGATGGTTTTACTACGACATTTGTGTGCGTAAACGAAGACGTGTTTTCTTATCGTATTAATTGTTTACCTCTGAGAAATAATATTGATTTAAATAATGGTTATTTCCTAAGATAATTCTTGTATAGCATCAGAGAGGCCAGAGCGCGATCGTGTCACGTAATTTAATACGTCATCGGTTTTGAGACACTAACTAACTGAAAATGTGTGAAATGTGATACAAAACTGGGAAAGGTAAAATAAGACCATAAACTGTCGTACGTTTAAAACTCACAAGTTGATATAAAACTTGACTCGCTGTCCGCAAATAGATTTTTGCAAGTAGGAAGACACTAAAGGCGCAATATTCTTATGTCGGTCAACAACGTATTTCCTTTTGCATACGTACTGATACTGATAGGCACAGCCTCGCCAGATGTTCCATTGGGTGTCCTATTACGATACAAATTGCGCACAGTTGATACTCTGTCATGACAACCGACGTGATCGCGCATATAGTTTGTAGGTACGCTATACTGCCCTATATCAGTACTGCAGATTATAATACGCTAATCCAAGTAGATTACAGTTCCTATGAATTGTATGTTAAACTATAAGTGTATGTTTATGTTAGCTAGTGAGGCGTCACCTCACACGAGCTATACGCGCCACAACCACAAAACGCCGCTACCGTGCTGCGGACTGCATTTTTCGTACATTTTATACGAATTCGCTGCACATGGTTGACGCCAGTGGTCGCTACACGCCACGTGACGCCGCCTCTCGCTTCGTGTGGTCGTGTGACGGCCACCGACTAAAGTAAACGAAAAAAGTAGCGGTCGCGCGTTTCCGCTACTAAGTGGCCGCTTCCAGCTTCATGCGGCGGCGTTTTGTGGTTTTGGCTCGTGTTGTAAGTGGGGAGGCTAAGTGTAGGGAGTTCTTAGGTCTTTAAATACTCTGACATGGCTTTACGGCTTTTATAACCGAGACCGAGATGTTAAAGTGCCCTTCTAAGCACTTAATTGTACATCCAAGTTGTGACCGCGCGTAAAACTGAACTGAAGAACGTATAGTAAGCTACTCTGCTATTAAGTGCTATTACTACTTGCATTATTTTTCTCCATATTAATCCTCACGATGGATATCCTCGGGATCCTCGGCCCTGTGGATCCTCGGAAAGTCCAAACTTTACGTTTGATGCTTTTTGGATAGAAGTTAGCATTCACGTGACAGGTTGCAAGCCCATCGCCACTTAGAATACTAACCAGTGACACATGCCTTTGATTGTTTTGGTTCTAGGACATGCTGGTTTCCTCACGATGTTTTCCTTCACTGTTTTGAACATGTGTAAAAGCGCACATAATTTTTCGTCCGGGGTTCGAACCCACAGCCTCCGAATAGGAAGAGATACATCCCACCACGGCTCTTTTGTTTGGTTCCTGTAAGTTCCAACAGCTACTTGCATACTTGGAAGGCTAGACTTTAACTGTCCCTTTATGGAATACTGGATGAGAGCGCACACTGTGCACACTTAGTGTCTCCATAGTCCAATGTGTACCGGGTTGTTTATTTTGTGTTATTTTTGTATCTATTTACTTGTTTTTTGTATATTGTTATATTGTACTAAATATGGACTATGTACCTTCCTTGTATTTAATGTTATGTAAGTGCAAGTCTAAAATAAAAGCATTGAATTGAATTATGACGCCAAACGTTTGCGTCCAGTGTGCCCTAGTCTAGTTATATTGACCGGTACTGTAGATACTAATTCGCTAAATTGTTTTGATTGGCAGCAAAGTAATGACGCATGCCATCATTATAAACTGGTTTGTATCTCATTTGGGAATCAAGAGTTGTTATTACAATTTACAGATAAAGATTTACTGAACTCTCTGATTTTATATATTATAAGTATGTATTTACAAAAAAAAAGAAGTATATAAGTATTATATCAGTTATCTGGTTCCCATAGTACAAGCTTTGCTTAGTTTGGGGCTAGATAGCGCTGTGTGAAATGTCCAGCGATATATATATGTATATATATATATATATTTATTTATTTATTTATTTTAGAATGTTTTAATACCTGCTTTTGAAGTGTTGACGTAAATAAAAGATAAGTCTGGAGTGTACCATTTCGAAGACTCGTGACAATGTCGAGATTTTCCATCACAGAAAAGTCTTAAAAGTTCAAAGCGTTTGTCCATACAGGCGTCTGTTTGTGTGATGGACCAATTTTATCAGACTAACAGAAGTTGGTGCTGGCAGTCGAAAAATTTGAGGCTTTTAAAAATTATCTTTAACTCTGTTTGAGTCCAGTCTTTTTATGGTCAAAAATAAGTAAATGGTTTTGTTTATCGATCTCAAATTGGGAGCAATATCCTCATCTTATCCTGCTTATCGCGTTTGACTTCTGCCACAGAATAAATTATAGCATATAATATACTACTTTATGCAGTAAAAATGCGGACCCCTTAGCCTTCGTATTTTATTTTGTTGCTTATGATCCAAGTCGGAAAATCCTCGAATACATTGTGAGGTAAATTTTGTGTTTGTCTGCGAATAACTGGTAAAATACCTCGGGAGTTTCTTGGAAAATACAGATGACTATTCTTAACTACGTCATTACGAGTCTGGCGATGTTGTTAGAAGAAACTTAATTATTGATAGAGCTAAGCGAGATCTCCAAATCAACTTGGTCGAATCGGCGTTGTATGTATGTATGTATGTTTGTTTGTATAAAATAAATAAATATAAATAATGCTGGACATTTCACACAGCGCTATCTAGCCCCAAATTAAGCAAAGCTTGTACTATGGGAACCAGATAACTGATAGAATACTTAAATACTTTTTTTTTGTAAATACATACTTGTAATAGGTATATAGAGAAACAACCAGACACGAAACAAATATCTGTAGATCGTGCAAACATTTGTTCCGCGGCGGGAATCGAACCCGCTACCTCCTGCGTCTCAGCCGACTATTCGCCCACTACGCCACGGAGGTCGTCTTTGTATGTCCGAGGATAACTTATAACTTTCGAAGCGTTGATCCGATCATCGTAAAATTTGATACATAGGTAGGTAGTAATCGCACAATTTTGGTGTGACTAAATGAGATAAAAATGTTGGGGGGGGGGGGGGGTTGTTGAGATATTGGAGTTCAAGAGGGGTAAAAAAAATGAAAATGAGACTATTAGGTCAAGTGGGACGTCAAATGAAATGTCCTTATTAGTACATTTGAACCCCATTTTATTTTTAGTTAATCCTTGTAGTTTTTGAGTTATTACTTATTATAAAAACATGGCAAAAGTCCAGAATTGGAATCCAGAATAACTGCAATTTGTACCCCAAAAAACAAGAACCCCCGTTACCTCTGATTTTAATGAAACTGTAGGTCAAGTAGGTTGGTTATGCATTTTTTGGCATTAATTTATTTAAGGCCGGCACGCACAAAGATAACTAAACGTATTTAGCGACTAAACATGTTAAATTTGACGTATTTGTGTGATTTGACAACTTCTTAAATCATATTAAGCCACTAAATACGCTTAGGCATTGTTGTGCAAGTCGCCCTAAGAATAATATTTATTTTATCAGATTCCCGAGATCTCAGTTCGGGGCGAACCACTAGTATATTTTTGGTTTAAGTAATAATAAGTAAGTACTCTCTGACTGAAGCTTTGAGCTCTAGATGAAACATATTCACCTTCGTATTATAGAAAAAAAGATTCATGTGGTTATGGTCCCTGTATCCTACTAACAGTGATATCTAAATTCCTTCTATGGAATTATAATAGGATGTTGTGATGATAATATTTTGTTATTGCCTTATCCGCATCGTGCCATACAATATTTATATGTAAACGCATAAATAATTATCGACTAATACGAGTAAATCCAATGATGTAAATCATAGTATTTCCCAGTTTACCGTATTGTTTCTTTGTGATTAATCGACTAAGATAATAATTTTTGCCATTAATTGCCGTGTCGATATATCCATTGGTCTTATTTATGATAAAAAATTCATCGTTTTATTTTATATTAAATACTAGCTGACCCGGCAAACGTTGTTTTGCCTTATAAATCGGGTAATTACTAAAATGGCTATTAAAAAATAAGGGTTGATCGTAGAAGGGTGAAAATTGATGATTGTATGTATTTTTGTATGTTGTATCATAAAAAATAGAAATTAAAAATTTTGTCTAAAAAATAAAAAAAAATTTAGGGGTGGACCCTAACATTTAGGGGGATGAAAAATAGATGTTGGCCGATTCTCATAGATACCGGATAAGCACAAAAAATTTCATCAAAATCGGTCAAGCCGTTTCGGAGTAGTATGGCAACGAAAACTGTGACACGAGAATTTTATATATTAGAAGATGTAGATACCTACTATATCAATTTGTCATTCAAGTAAAGCTATAAAATTGCAACGAATACATAAACATGGAAAGTGAACGGTACATAATCTTATGTGCTGAAAACTTAATTACAAAATATAATCGACTTCAGAAAATATGTGCAAACATGCATTTGCAGAGAGATGATTGGAGATTTGATGATTCTTATCATCAGATTTTCATAAAATTTATATGGGACCAACCCTGAGGTGTAACCCTCTCGTCAAAAATTATCGCTATGTTCATATAATAGGTTGGGGAAAAAGTCTTTTCGCATTATAGTATGTATGAACCTGTAATAAAATCTCTTTGGCTATACTATTTGTATCTGGCTGGTTTTGGTATCATTCAAAGTTTAAATTTTAAAGAAGATAATTCAAAACTCAAATTAGGAAAATGTGGGATTTTTATTTGTTTTTCGTACTGTAAAGATGAGTGAATCTAATGAAGAAATGCGATACATTTTAAATTTTACTACAAAAAAGGTAAAAATGCAACGCAAGCCGCGAAAAAAATTTGCGATGTTTATGGACCTAGTGCAGTGTCTGTGAGAGTAGCACAAATTTGATTTAAGCGTTTTCAATCCGGAAATTTTGATGTCAAAGAAGCACGTCGCTCTGGTCGCCGTATTACGGATAAAATTGAAGCCATTTTTGAAAAAGTGGAGTAAGATCGGCATATCAGTGTTTACGACGTAGCTAAAGAACTGGGAATTGACCACAAAACAGTTTTGGCGCATTTGAAAAAAACTGGGTACACAAAAAGCTCGATATTTGGTACCCCACGAGCTCACTGAAAGAAACCTAATGAACCGTGTACTCATTTGTGATTCTTTATTACAACGTAATGTCACCGAACCATTTTTGAAGAAGCTGATAACTGGTGATGAAAAGTTGATCACGTACGACAAGAACGTGCGAAAAAGGTCGTGGTCAAAGGCCGGTCAGGCTTCACAGACTGTGGCGAAACCCGGGTTAACTCGTAACAAGGTGATGCTGTGTGTGTGGTGGGATTGGAAGGGCATTATTCATTATGAGCTGTTACCACCAGGCAGGACCATCGATTCTGAATTCTACTGCGAACAACTGATGAGATTAAAGCAAGAAGTTGAGAGAAAGCGACCGGAATTAATCAACAGAAGGAGTGTGGTTTTTCATCATGATAACGCTAGACCTCACACATCTTTAGCCACTCAGCAAAAATTAAGAGAGTTTGGCTGGGAGGTTTTAATGCATCCGCCGTATAGTCCTGACCTTGCACCTTCAGATTTCCACCTGTTTCGGTCTCGTCAGAATTCTTTAGGCAGTGTCAGGTTAACATCACGAGAGGACTGCCAAAACCACTTGTCGCGGTATTTTGATCAGAAGCCCCAAAATTTCTATTGCAATGGGATCATGTCCCTACCTACAAGATGGCAAAAAGTTATCGAACAAAATGGTACCTACATACTTTAGTTAAATGTAAATAAACTATATTAAAAAATGTTTTGAATTTTCTTAAAAAATACGAAGAAACTTTTTCCCCAACCTAATATAAAAAATAAAAATATTCCGACGAACTGAAAACCTCCTCCTTTTTTGAAGTCTGTTTAAATTAGACATGCAGGCAAATGCGCGGTACATACGAACAAAGTACTACCGTTTTAGGAAACGATATTAAAATAGAATAAACATTATTATCAGATTTCCGAATCGCTGAGCAGCCAAAATAATGCTAATCCAATCCCACCCTGATTAATTATAATTTATAGGCGGGTCTATGACAGGCGATCATGAACTCATTTAAAATATAAATAGACATGAGTTTTAACCATGTCTTGTTTTATTTTTGCTATCTATTTATGAATATTGTTTGTAGACAAATCAACTTTATAACGATACAATAAAGTTTCCGTTCATTTGTTGTAGAGACTCTCCACCCTACTGCCATGTTCTTCGTAGTTTCATGTTCATGGCAGCTTTCCGTGTCGAGTTTCATCAGTTTCCACAAACTGTCAAGAAACCTCTTTCGCCGCTCCCACTTTGTACAGCCTTTATAGACACTTACTGAACTTGTCTTGGATATGAGCTTCGCTAATTTATAGTTGCTGAACTTTCTGCGTATTTTGAATACACTGAAAGTGTCTAACTTGATTCCTGAGCACACATTTCTAGGGAAAAGCAAAGGCGGTTTTCCAAATTATCAGTTTTGTAGTACATCACTATTTATAACTGAACATTCTTTACGAATCTTTGAAATCAACGAACTATAATAAATTTGGTTAAAAAAATACCCAACTTTTCCTGCTACTTGTTGTGCACTACCAAAAAATATATTTTCCACGTTACGCAAAAGGTTACTGGAAGAGAATGATTGCGAGCATTAAGTTCGCCTGTGTACAGATAGAGAAAGAGAGCAAGAGGACGTCCGCTGGGACGCAGAAAGGGGCATCAACTAAACCATCAATAAGAATTACACTTACATCTTAAAAAAATTATTAGTTAAGGAAATAATAATGCCATGATAATGTACAAATATGTTAATTTGGTGCATTAAAGAATTTTTAATCAATCAATCAAACAAATGTATTTTCGTTTATTTTCAGTAAACTACGCCCAAGGTGAGTCCCCGCACGTGCTAGAGACGGCGAAGTACACACAGACAGCGAACGCACCACACATCGCTCTATCGCCAAATGCAGAGGTCTTGGCGGTGTCCGTCGACAGCTCGGTGGAATTCTACGATACGTATACTGGGGAACTGTATGACACCGTCGAAAACGTATACTCAGGTGATTTTTTTTTCTGTATTTAATTTGATGTCATTCAATCTTACATAACGTGCGTACGACCCCATCTCGGTCACTCTAGAAATCTATGGAAGATGCCTATGTTCAAAGTGGATGCCTTACGGCTGGTATGATGATGATGACGGTAAAACTTACATGGACTAACGCTAAAGCTTTGTGTTTTTGACAACTTCAACATCAGCCTTAGACAAGAAGTGGTGTGAAATCTTCATGGAGTATAAACGGCATACCACCCGGGCGGTATCTCAATGTTTAACCCCCTAAGTAATTCGTATGAATGATTATATCTTTCTAAGAGCTATTTATCTTCTTTTTTTTATACATTATGGGCTTGCGTTTGACCACGATCTCGCCTGATGGTAAGCGATGATGCAGTCTACGATGGTACACGCTTGCCTAGAAGAAACCTATTCACTCGCGACTTAAAGATACCCAGGTTGTAGCTATCAGGAAACACAGACTCTGGCAAGGCGTTCCACTCTTTGGCGGTGCGCATAATAAAGGTCGAAGAGAATCGCTTTGTGCGAATGGGAGGTATTTCAACATTATAGCGAATAGAATGGAGATGGTGGGATCAGGTTGAAAAGTTCCGGCGCACACTCCCGAAATGTACTCGATAAAATACCGAGAGGCTTCCAACCTTTTGTCGATGCTGCAGGCTGTGGTGTGGAGCCTTACATCAACTAGCTCATCGTTGCCTATGAGCTTCTCGGCTCTTCTCTCAATTGATTTCAGAGCTTCAAGCTCCAAACACGACTTGTGCTTGGTACAAGTTGAGCAACTGTCCCGGTGTGAAGTAGTGCCTCACCTTTGCGAGTATACCCAGTTTATTTATTAGCAGTCAACTGGGCTTTCGACTCAATGAAGGAGCCAAAATTGAGAGTCGGAGTTAATGAGATACCAAGAAGCTCGAGGTGGTCAGATATCGGCACGGATACATTTCAGCTATTCACAAAAAATCGTGTTTCGTCACAACTCGACCACATTAAAACTTTATTGCGATTGTTTCCGAGTAGAGCCAGCACTCACGGGCCGCATCCTCACATGAAATCACCTTCAAGCTTTTATAAAGGAAATTGCCAACAGGCTCTTAGCGTGGGCGCTGCGGCATCGAACGATGTTATTCTTGTTAGTAGAGGAAACTTAATATTGAAGAGCAAACGCAGCGAATTGAATGTATCAACCGATAGTTCAATTTATTGAAAATTATAAATATATAACAATAACGCGATGAAATGACGACCTTCCCTTGAGTTTCGATTTATCAAGGCTTCACTCTAAATAAACATCCTATGAAATAAAATATGGGAAAATACTAGTTTAGAACGAATATATTAGGCAAATATAGTTGACCCACGGGAATCCGGCCCTTGTCTAATCCGACATGCCTTTATCAGTGCATACAAAGCACATTCATTACCATTTTTATAAGTAGGTACCTATAGATGTAATACGTCAGATTACAACGCACTCCTTTTCATAAAGGACAAGGGATGGCTGTAGGTACTCTATAAATAAATCTAGATTTCAGGCAACAATAGAAAAGTACAAGATGTTAAAACTCGACGTCCTCCGTGGCGCAGTGGGCGAATAGCCGCGGAACAAATGTTTGCATGATCTACAGATATTTGTTTCGGCTCTGGAGGTTTTTCTATCTATTATAAGTATGCATTTACAAAAAAAAAACAGTGCACAAGTATTCTATCAGTTATCTGGTTCCCATAGTACAAGCACTGCTTAGTTTGGGGCTAGATAGCGCTGTGTGAAATGTCCAGCAATATTTATTTATTTATTTAATTCTACGGCCCATATAAATATATAACTTAGTGACTAACATGCATATTATAGTACTTTATTAAAGTATTTGCTGATACGTAAAGTACGACAAAGTTGATAATCCGACACCGCCTTGCAAAATTTTTATCGGGTTACCGCGGGTAATGCTGTACAATGATTTGTCGGAATATAATCACAGATTAAGATAAGATAATTAAGATTTAGACATAACATAGTCATACATATGTCTATGGGTGTAAAGGAGTCATAGAAAATGCCATTTTCTTTCAATGTTATGTATATCTTTACATAGTATAAAATGAAGTCGCATCCGTTGTCTGTTCGCTTAGATCTTTTAAACTACTCAACGAATTTTAATGCAGTTTTCAGCAATAGATAGAATGATTCAAGAGGAAGGTTTATATGTATAATCATACATTAACTCTGTTTGTTTGGTAACTTTACACGACTAAGGGTTGATTCGACCAAACGAGAATAAGTTTTATTCTTAGAATAAATTATCAGTTAATCGAGAGTAACTCAATATTACGTTTTACCATTCACAAATCTAAGAATACCGGGCTTATTCGGAAATAGTTACTATACCACCATTTCGCGTGGAATAACCGAGCTATTCCAAGAATGGCGCCCGCATGTCATATGTTTCTTTGCTGTTTTGTGATTTGAACTCAAAGCACTTGGTTATGAATTATTGTAACAAAAATAACAGAACGTTTAAGAAATTTGATTGAAGATACTGATAGTGACGAGGAAGTTACACCTAGACGTCCAGGGTGGATAGGAAAGAACCTACCTATTTGAATACTGCGATGATCATGATTTCGCGATCAGGTTTCGTTTGAGTAAAGAAACAACTTTATCTCTGCTGACGAAAAATAAATATAACTTGGAATTAATTTTCGATCGGTAAGCGCATGTGCTGTGTTTAGTACCTACATACTTATGCCTAAGTATTATATACCTGTAATTCGAAGTAAGTACCTGCCTCTGTAGATTATTACCTGCCTTATTACCGTTCTATAATATAACAAATGCGAGTAGACATGACTTGTGCTTGTATGACTTCCCGTTGTAGGACAACATTTATTTGCAGGATAATACATCTGTTATCGTTCCTTTTGCTATTCGGGTGTAGTAATTCCAAGAGTAGCTTTACTTTAGATAGCATGGTAAAACTACTTTCGACTTACTCAAGAATAAGAAAGTGAAATAGATATATCCTTGGTATAGTTACTCGAGTGTAAATGCAAGTTTGGTAGAATCCACCCTAAACGGCTAAAATTGCAAGGATATAGATTATATCATCTGAAAGGACATAAGCTACTTTTTAGCCAACTGCGCAAAATGAGGGTAATGTTTTATTGAATAACCACCCGTGCGAAGCCGCGGGTGGGTCATATGGTCCAGTATAAACTGATCTCGCATTCTGTAGGCTTTCCATACAATGAGAGGTCAGCTAATACTGGAATTGTAGCTTGATGTGTAACCGTGTGTACACATACTATACTAGTGGTTCGGCCCGAACTAAGATCTCGCGAGTCTCCCATAAAAACAAAAATATATTATTCGTAATCATTGACTATCAAAATAGTGCCACGAAATAAACACCACCTTACTTGACCTACAGCTTCATTCAAATTACAGGTAACGGGAGTTCATATAAAGTGGTTAATTTTTTATGGGGTACAAAATTTAGTAATTCTGGATTTCAGACTTTTGCCTATATTTGTGTCACTAAAGCTACACGTATACCAAATTTCAGCATTGTGGGATCACTGGTGTACCCTGTGAATTTTGTCAAAGTTTTGTTTTTATTTTGGCTATAACTCAAAAACTACAAGGATTAAACTAAAAACAAAAACGGGGTTGAAATGTACTAATGAAGCCCTTTCATTTGACGTCCCACTTGACCTAATAGTCTCATTTTCATTTTTTTCACCCCTCTTGTACCAACAATATCTCAACAACCCCCCAACATTTTTATCTCATTTAGTCACACCAAAATTGGGCCATTACTACCTACCTATGTATCAAATTTTACGATGATCGGATTAACGCTTCGTAAGTTATCCTCGGACAAACAAACATACATACATACAACGCCGATTTGCCCAAATTGATTTGGAGATCTCGCTTCGCTCGATCAATTATTAATTCGAAAGTAACTCTGCCTGTCTGTTACGTTCTTACGGAACTATGGCTGGACCGGTTATGATACCATTTGGTATACAGTAGGGTGTCCCTTATTTTTCAAAGTTTATATTTTTTAACGCATAGGTCTTAGTTTTGTTCATTAATACCTAAAACACTCGGGAATTAATTTTTACCTTATTTGGAGAACGGAAACCCGTGCCGACTTGCATCGAATCATGTTCATACAAGTTACGCGGAAATAGCGGCGCGTACTCGCCGTATTTGTCATTTGTTATTAGTTAATCTCGTGATGAACACATATTGTTTTACGTTAAAAAATGGCAGTGGAATTAAGAAGCAATAAAAAAAGTATTTTCTTAGTAGGTGACTTGAACTATCAAATAACTGGGGCAAAGTTACCGTCTAACCGTCAAGTTCTTGCAGTCCTCTTTTTTAACATTCGTGAAGTTAAATTGAGTGTTAGTGAAAGCGCAAATCTCGTCGTGCGTAAAGAAACTTGTGGATCTTCACCATGCTTGGAGAGAGTTGCAAAAAAATTCCAAAAAAACACAGATATTTACAAGCACCGTGAGAAGGACTTTCAAAACAATTTAGATAATTTATTCGACATAGCACACGCTAATGCTTTGGAATGGATGAAAATAGAAGAAGATAAAATCTTTTTACAAAAGCAAAGAGAACCAGGGCGTCCAGGATGTTTAGCCGGTGTAGATAAACAGTTAGCTGAGAAAGAAGAAAGATCCAGACAGAGAACATTAAAAGAAGAGAAAAAAAGACATGATCAAATCTGTTCCGAGAGTTTATCTTTATCTTTAACTACACAAGATCTTATTGAGACACCAGGATATTCCGATCAACTTACCAGCTCTGATGAAAGCATCGACGAACCCTTACCGTCGACATCTCAAACGGTAAGTTCTGGAAGTATTACAAAAAGGGGAAGGAAAGATTTCATCACTCCTAAATTAGTTGCAGCTTTGGATAGATGTCAATTAAGCATAAGAGATTCCGTATATATACTTCAGGCTGTAGTGGAAGCCCTAGATCTTAGTAGTGATGATTTCCCGATAAACAAGTCGTCTATTCAACGCATTCGTACAAAGACTAGAAAAGATAGAGCGGAATCTATAAAATCAGATTTTCAGAATAATTTACCTGAAAGTATGACCGTTCATTGGGATGGAAAATTATTACCTGGACTGGACGTAAGAAGTTCTAAAGAAGAACGCCTGCCAATCCTTATATCATTTGAAGAAAAGGAACAACTTTTGGCTGTGCCTAAGCTGGAGAGCTCTTCTGGTCAAGATCAAGCTAAAGCTGTGTTAAACGCACTTTATGACTGGAACCTCGAGGACAAAGTACAAATAATGTGCTGTGATACAACTGCATCTAATACAGGGCGATTGAAAGGAGCTTGTGTACTTTTGGAACAAAAGCTAGACAGGGAATTATTACTCTTTGCTTGCCGCCATCACGTTTACGAGTTGGTTTTAAAGTGTGTATTTGAAACAAAAATCCACCAAATAACAAATAGCCCTGATATCCCGATGTTTAAAAAGTTTAGAGACAGCTGGAATACTATTAATTCTGCTGCTATTGAAACACACAGCCACATCGTCACACAACATTTTTGTAATACAAAAATTAAAGAACTGTTGACATTTTATAATGAAGAACTGCAAAAATCTATTGTACGTGACGATTATCGAGAACTGATTGAACTGTCTATTATTTTCTTAGGAGGCGATAGTGAGAAAAAAATTAAAATAAGACCTCCTGGAGCAATGCATCAAGCAAGGTGGATGGCAAGAGCTATTTACTGTTTGAAAATATGTTTGCTGCAATCTCAATTCAAAATTAGCGCCAAAGATAAACGAGCACTCCAAGACATTTGTTTATTCATTGCAGTTGTATATGTGAAATCATGGCTGGGATGTAGTCTGGCGGTGAAGGCACCAACTCAAGATTTGTCCTTTTTAAAAAGGCTTAAGGAATACGAAACTATTAACAAAGAGATCTCCCAAGCAGCTTTGAAAAAGTTTAGTCAACATCTTTGGTACTTGTCAGAAGAAATTACTGTTTTGTCACTCTTTGATGATGAAGTTGATGAAGCAACCAAGAGAAGTATCGTAGAGAACTTACAAAGAGAGAGTTTGTATGATTCTGGGAAGAGATACATTCCATCGAAGGAAGATATGTCTGATTATTTGCATGGTAAGTGGGAATACTTAATTTTATGTTAAAGTTAGCTATTAATCATTAATTAAAAAAAAAACATGTAAAAGGATCTAACGCTAAGCTTACTTTACTATGTCTTAAATTGTTTTAATAAACTGACAATAATACTGTCTTGTCTATTGTTACAGGAAAATCATTGAGTGATTTTGTGTCTATCAAGAGCAGAAAATTATTTTCTCGTTTAAAAATTGATGATAACTTCTTGGAGAAACCTGTTTCTACGTGGGAAGAAGATGTTGCCTATTTACAGGCAAAAAGAAAGGTTTTTTTCTTTAAGGGCAGTGAATGATACAGCTGAAAGAGCTGTAAAACTTATGCAAGATTTTCATGGTTTAATTACTGCGAAGGAAGAACAGAAACAATTTTTACTACGCTGTGTACAAGAGCACAGAAATCTTTATCCAGACTGTAACAAAGAGACCCTTAAAAGAAAATATCCTTGCTAATCTGTAATTTTATATTCTTTTAATAAATAAATACCTATTTTCTTACTAAATTTTTATTATGGTTTTTATAAAATATAAATATTTCATTTTGTTTAGTTGAATATCGAAAAGGGTCAAAGGCAGCTATTTTCAAAATCTTTACGGCCTTGTCGGCACGGGTTAATGTTGACATAGGAAGATAAAATTTTGTATTTAAGTAGATCTGGGTAGTTTAAAAAGAATTACGGGGTATGCATTTCGATATCCGAAAAAAAAAAATTTTCACGTATATAAGGGACACCCTAGTATACAGATAGATTATGATAAAAATAAAAATGATAAATCTCCTTTACCCGGAGACAAAATCCAATAAAATTCGTGTATACTTTAAACGGAAAACCTATAGAGAGAGTTAATATGATCAGAGACCTCGGTGTTAACTTTGATAATAAGCTAACTATGGCAGAACACATTAATATTATTACAAATAAAGCATTTAAGAATCTTGGATTTGTTATCCGAACTTGCAAACCTTTTACTGATCTGGCTTGTTTAAAATTAGTTTACTATGCATATGTCCGAAGCGTATTGGAGTACGCAAGTTGTGTTTGGTTTCCAAACTATATTATATACAATGATAAAGTAGAAAATATTCAACGTAAATTCTTAAGACACCTTAATTACCGAAGTAAAATCTATCGAGACTATGAATCTGGCTGCATTTATCATAAAATGTTGTCATTGGAAGATAGGCGCACATTATTGGACATGATGCTTCTATATAATATTATAAATGGTGGTATTGATTCCCCGGCCCTTTTAGCTGCTATTAACATAAACGCACCCTATAAGCGCACACGTCATACTCGTGGTTTACTCTTTTCTCCCTCTCTTCAAAGCACAAACTACGCTAAAAATGCCCCTATTAATCGAATTTGTTCGACTTACAATAAACGTTTTTCGAGCGTGGATATTATGAGTATTGGCAAATCTTTATTTCGCACCAAAATAATTGGTCAACTGCTTAATGTTGACCAATAATTCTTATGGCAATTAAACGTTACTTACACAGGTTTTTTTTAGTTTATCTTGATGCACTGAATGCATGCATGCTTGTATTGTAATATGTATTTACTTAGATATACTAAACGATAGGTATTTGGTGTATCAATGGTAAAATGTATGAGTTGCTTTATTCCGTTTGCTAATCTTATAATAGATATGTTTATTATAATTTATAATTTTTATACACATAGACACATTCCATACTAATAAATACTAATATTATATATACTAAATACATAATATTTATTTAATTTACACAAATATATAACATAATATAATATGTATATATAGTACTTAGTTATTTTTGTTTAATTAAAATATATCTTTATGTACTCATTGACTTTACTTAATTCACAATCACTATATTTTAAATTATCACTGTCATACGTTAATTGTAGGAACTATCACTGTATTATTTAGAGAGACCTTTAATTGGCTGTATTATCGTAAATATATAATTTTAAAACTGTTATATTTTTGTAGCTGTTGGTCTTTTGAATAAAATAAAATAAAAAGAAAAATAAAAAAAATAAAGCATTTAAGTAAAATAAAATGCATACATTAAAAAAACATTAAAAATAAACTCTTAGATCTATAATGTAGTTACTAGGTTGCGGCTTCGCGCGCGTGGTTTGTAAATAAAAACATTGTAGGGCCTGTGCTTGTGTGCCTGTGTATGAGCCCAAGTTGATTGAAATAAATGAGTTAACAAAAATAACAAATTACCCTTCTTCTGCACAGTTGGGTAAAAAGTAGCCTATGTCCCAGTCCCGGTCATTATCTAATTTTATCAAAATCGGTCCAGCCGTTTAATCGCGAAAACGTAACAAACAGACAGAGATACAGTCACTTTCGAATTTATAATATTCGTATGGATTATTCGCAGTTGACATAACCAGGCAACTCAGCTTAGCATAGGCTTACATGTTCAACGCTTACATTAGCAGACTTTACCTAAGCTGCTTATCCAGCGAACGACACCGCGCCCCATCACATTAACGGTGAAAGTCCACGACAGCCGTAAATATTGGCAGTCGACTGACTAATGGAGAAAAAAGAAAATGTTGTCACTTTATTTATTGCTCTATTTATCATCATTAGCTTGACGTTTCAATCCAACTGTAATGGCCAGCTATGGCTCAACTAGCCGACTTTCAAGCGGGTGTTCCCTCAGCTCGATTACTGCTGTCATTCTGTTTCATTCTCATTAATAAACAAGGTGGACCGCCCTGCTGGACTTTTGTTCCATGATCTATCTCGTAAACCTGGAAAAATAATACGAGGAACCTGAAAAAGTATCATTATTATAAATACGGGATTTATCACGTACCGTTTTATCAGTGTTTCGACCGACAATGTCTCGGTTCAATTCGTGAACTTTCTTCAGGGTGAAAATCAGGTAAATCCCGTATATATAATAATGATTAAAATCATGAAAGTTTTCTAAGTAAAACTGCGGCAAAGGCAAAAGGAACGGTTTATGTTTTTAGCAGTCTTGGTATGTATGTATGTTTGTATTTACCTACTACTCATCCGATTTTGATGGATGAGGTGTCAATCGATTCGATATTATGGTCGGGTGGCATAGACTACATTTTTACCCGTCTACGGAAAAGTGAAAAGGAAGGATTCTGTGTTTAGCAGTCTATGGAAGTATGTTCCACCGTAGCGCCTAAACTACTCATCTAATTTTGATGAATGAGGTGTCTATCGATTCGTTATTATGGTCCGGATGACATAGGCTACATTTTTGACGTGACAACGTCTAATAAATCGATGAACGCAGGATGCATGCACGAAAAAGGATGACTCATTGTCCCGTTACGCTCATTGTATGCTTGCGCCGCATCTATCTCTCTTCTACTCAATTGGCCTATGCATCCGAGGAGAAGAAAGACAGCGGCAGCACACAACTTATATCTACACGTGAACTGTTTCGTCGACTGTTTATAAATTGAAGTGAAAAGTTAATGTGGTTTTCATTGCTTATAACAACAACAATTTCGGCAACAAAGGTTAATTATTCTTGCATTTTAAAAATCTGATTACTAGTAAAACTTCAAGTATTTATTAATTTATTATTAAAAAAAGTAGCATCTGTCGGCGCATGGTGATTCATATAATTGATGATAGATATTTGATTACAGTTTATTTCTATGAAAACTTGTTCATAATTAGGTATACATACATATTTAAACTTTATAGCTAAACGCCAATTTTTAAAATTAATTACAAGTTATTGAATTTATATTAACAATGTCTTAAGATGTACATTATCGTTATTAAAACATTAATTTAAAAAATTTAGAAAATTCAATTATTTTATTTCAATTAAATTGTAGATTTTATTTCACTCCTTTGTATCCATACAAAAGAGTGATAATAGTGATTAAATGTTTTGTTATGACGTTGGCACGTTAAACTATCGTCCGTAAATCAACTTTACAGACAATCAATTTTTTACTCGACTACGGAAAAGCCAAAAGGAAGGATTATGTTTTTAGCAGTCCATGGAGGTATGTTCCACCGTAGCGCCTAAACTACTCATCCGATTTTGAAGGATGAGGTGTTAATCGATTCGTTATTATGGCCCTGATGACGTAGACATAGACAGGTACTTAATTTATTACGTAGTCGGGTTTATTACGTTTATAAACGTATATAGCTTGTTATGCTTGCTTGCTTTATTATGCTAGTATTCATATGACATGTAAAATAAAGTACTTGTGACTTATAGACAGATGCGAGAGGATAAAACAAAGATTCTTGGCTTTTTGAACTTGCATGATGGGTATTCTTAGGTCTCTTACTCAGTATCCTGCATATTAAGCACTGATTATCATCTATAGTATAGGTACATTATAAAGAGATAAAGTTTGTATGTTTGTATGGGTAATCTCCGAAACTACTGAAGCGATTCTGATTTTTTTTTATTGATAATATGCTGCACTATCCCTGAGCGCTATGGGCTATATTTTATGTTGATAAAAATACGAGCGGATTTTTCAGCTAGAAGGTTCAGTAAATAAGTTGGACCCACCTATATAGGTAATACTTCACTCCTTCAACCTATAGGTAGGTACATTTAACAAACCAAATTTTTTTGCGTCTGATAATTATTCCGTCTAACAAGCTTTTCTTGTGACAACAGCGAGTGATGTTTTATTTCGAGCCCACATCGCGAACCTTGACCTAATGAGCCTTAACATAAAACATACATCATATTCAACCTTATATCTTAGTGCATAAGTGTCAATACAATTGCAAAAATCAGCAGTTAAAGATTATATAATTTTATGAGTGTACGGTAATTCTACACTCGACGGATGTGTGATTTCAACAAATTAGTCATTCATTATGCGGAGAATCATTGTGCCCCAGTTCATTTTACCTGCGCTACTTTAAAAATTTATTGTCCTACTTTTAAGTCTGTACTTAGAGTATTTAGAGGATTTAGCATTCGCTGTCATTATAGCACTATTATTTTAACAAAATTTTCCACGTTTTTTTATGAATCAGAATTTGTTTACACACAGGAATATATTTTCCTTGTTTAGCACAAGCTTTGAGTAAAACTTGTGTTTTTATATCATTATCAATGAATGTTAAAACTGGATGATCCATAGGACGACTTCACCCACTGGGATAAATAAGCGCAAAGTTTGTGCTTTCCTATCCACCACGATCCAGCGCTGACTTTTACTATGTCGTCCACCCATCTCGTTTGCCTACCACTTTTCTGTAACCACTTAAGTGGTGTTTTTTCCATTAATCAAATAAATTAGTTTTACGACGAAATTTCTAATGTTCATAATACATAATCGATTATTTATCGACTTTTACTGACGTCAATTTGATCAGCAATCTACACGAGACATCAGTCACAGAATAAATCATAGTAGGATACTTTAGTATCACAGTGCCAGGTCGACCCTAATAAATATTTTGCTATTTTATTAACGCCATAAACTGATTCTACGCCATGTCATTTGAAGATCGCCATAACCTTGGCGGAGACAGATGGTTGATCTTTTCAATAAAGTTTTCCCTGTACCGGTACATACGTAGAGCTATTCTGTGCTACACAGATTGTAACAATATGGTTTATTCCTCTTGAGTCACACGTTTAAGTACGTAGTACGTCGGACATTTGAGTCTGATTGGGATAGGTCAGTGGCTCTGCCCACAATTCATGTCTCTTATATGAACGAACAGCGACGTGTTTTCCAACTATTACGTCAAAAACACGAATTAGTAAAGCAGTTACAGGGTTGATGGATGTGGTAACCGAAACGGTAATAGTAATTAGGTTAATTGTTATTTTGCATTTGAAGACGCCGAAAATAAATTGGGAAAGAAACCACAGATAGCGATTTAAAATATCTGATGATTAAAGGTACCTACATTAAGTGACGGTTTGGCTCGCGCCACTGTAATGCATTCCTCAGGATACTTCGGAATAATGTATACCCCGAAAGGGGGGCATTTTATATTACTACTATTAACTTTCTATATTAAGATAGTGTAGCTTTCAATCAGTGAATCAGAATCGATTCAGTAGTTTCTGTAATCGCACCCCTCGACACCGCAGCACTCGAGCAACTGATCGAAACCTTTTGAGACAAGTAGTTAACAAGCCAAAGGAGTCACGATCCTTAACAATAAGGGAATGATGGAGAACCCTTAAATGCGTTTCACTAAATCTTAACCTGTCACATATGGCCCCTTGGGGACAACGAGGTCGAATTTAGTTCGGCTAATTCTTCAAATTTGTGTATGGTTATAAAAAGAATGATGAAACACACAGCGCTTCGTTATTTGCTGTACAGTGCCATTGAATCGTAATTTTCTGTATTTACCATGGGCTAAGGTCGTATTGAATTATTGAACAGTTTTCAAGGCGTTTCAGTGGGTATCGATCGGCCGCATCTGGAATGACACGTAGGTAATACGCCCTTTTTTAAAATAGGCCTTTTGTTATTTTAATTAAAGTACAAGGCCATACGGCACATATCTTAAAGAACTGACGGCCGTTGGGGCAGAGCTTATGAAGTGGAGACCACGCAGAAAACCAAACAACCAATATAAGTGAATGTTTTGTTTTCCCATTCCATTTCTAACTGGAATCTTTCATTCTTTACAGGAATCATAACATTCATGAAGTTCGACGCAGACGGCAAGTATCTATTCGTTTGCGGAGACCGCATCGTCAGGATCCTCCACAATGTCTGCGGCTACCACACCACCATCGCCAGCTGCCAACGACTGCTCGCCCAGAAGCAAACTTCCGCCACTGTAGAACGCCTCAAGAAAAACATTCAAGAGTGTAAGGAAACGCTCACTAAATTCGGAAAATAAAATGTATCTTAGCCTCTACGTAATAAGGGTTGATTTTCCATCGATTGTCTTTGTGTACTGCCATTTTAATTAGTCCTTATTCACTTGGGTTTTTTACAAATCGGTGGAATCAATCTTACGTGTAGAGGAGCGCAGGCGATCGGTAATCATCTAAGTATATTCGCATTTGATTTAAAACGTAGGTCGTTTGCGTCCGTCGGAACTCTCTTCGTCATCTGAATTTATTTTGTATGACTATACTATCGTATTTTTATATTTGTTTTTACATTTCGGTATCAAAATCGACTAGATAATGATCTCGGTCCAAAATCTATGTTTTAAGTGAAAAATAATGTTAAGGACAGAATGAAATAAGAATATAGTTATAAATTAAAGAACTGAAATGCACGTGGATGATCTAAAGATTTGTTAAACGAAAATTATTTTGTTTTATATTTTTTTTCTAATGAGGTATTCAATACTGTTATATTAATAAGCCATGTAATGTTATGTTTATTTTCAAAAATTGCATTTATATTGCGGCTGTGTTAACTGATAATCCTGAACAATGGTTCCTAATTTAGTTGACTTTTTTATGAAATAGATTTTCGCAAAATAAGTATCTTCACAATATTCAAAAACATCCAGTTATTAGAAAATGTAGTTATCGGTAGACCACTTACAGTAAAACGGGGTGGATAGAATTCAAGGGGTGAATGGAAATGAGACCAAAAAAGTTTTATTCTGGCAATTATTAACAAACATTTTCAAATAAAAACACCAAATTCTACATACATACTAATATGTAGAATTTGGTGTTTTTATTTGAAAATGTTTGTTAATAATTGCCAGAATAAAACTTTTTTGGTCTCATTTCCATTCACCCCTTGAATTCTATCCACCCCGTTTTACGGTACCTATCTCCTCTTGGGTAAATTGGATAGTCTGGTTGGTCTAAATGGAATAATTTTCCTTGTGGTCAAACTACCTAACGACCTATTGTCATCTGTTACTGGCAGTAGGTCGTTTTTTTTTATAACAAAGCAATGTGCTTTACTTTCTAATACTACCCAGTATTTGACAGCAAGGAAAATTATTCCTGTTGGACAAATAAAAAAAAAATGTTCAAGTTTGACCACGAGGAAGACCCCCTTATTTAACTTAGTGACTAGCATTTAATTTTAACGTTTTCAACATATTTCGTTATTTCATTTTACTATTTTAAAATACCTATGATCTATTTCCAAGACTAATGAATTTAACTTATACACTTGTCTGTGAATAAATATTCTAATAAATAATGAGTTTATAACTGGTTTTATTTACGTACTACTAGTTGACCCGCCGAACTTTGAACCGCCTTGACATGCACATGACGCGGGCTGCCAATGTACGTCGCCGGTAGAATTGTCAATCGGCCATCATTAGCTGTATCTATGTACGAGAAAATGAATTTTCTTCATAATTTCTTTTTGTGTGTCTTTTTCCGTTATTTTGCTACTCGGGGCGGCGACAAATCCAACAAATCAAAGATCATCAAAATCGGTCCAGCCGTTCTTGAGTTATAAATGCTGTAACTAACCAGACTTTGTTTTAAATGTAATTGTAATTTGTAGTTCACTACAAATTACAATGATAGTTTAAAAAGTTATTAGGATTTTCTAATTTTAAAGACGAAGGTCAAATTTCCAAATCAATTATTGGATTTTGTCTGATCTTTTGGATTAAGTACATATAATTTTTTTACAAAAAGAACATTCCTAAACAAACACAAAGTCAAATTAACACACAGTAAGTACCCCAGATTGTCAGCCGATAATCTATTTTAGACATCAACAAAATTCGAAAATATGAGGGCAGGTTGTAAATGTACGCCGGCTCCACACGTTGACCCCAACGGCGCCGGTACCAACATTGGCTAGTTATTTATTGGCATCCACGTTGGGGCCAATGCTATTTTCTAGATGGCCAACGTGTGGAGCCGACGTAATAAAACAAAAAAACTTTTAATATTTTTAACTTTATTGTGTTTCGCACAAAAGTGACTTATCGACAATAATGTTGAGATAATCTGTGATTATATAATTTTAAGTACAGTTTCACAGCTTTTGATAAATAAATAAACTTTAGCTTCATTAACGCGATTTCTCCTTTCAATTCCGTACATTTATCAAAATTACACGCCAAAATAGAGTTGTCATTTAACAAACGAATTATCTTTTTCTAATCACTGTTTCACTGAGTATGACTTGCATAACGAACAATGAAAACATATTTTAAAGAAACAGATGGCTCAGCCAAGTTATATTCGCTTGGAATCGATTCTATTTCTACATAGGTTTGTTGTCGATATATCACGTGATATTTCCATAGCATGTGTCAAATCCCATGGATTTTCGGGCTTATCGACTAGCGTCATCGCTAATCGAATGTAACTTGGCTAAGCCCTCCGAAATAGAATAAACAGGATATCGAATTAGTAGATTCAGTAGATAGTAGATCATTCATAAAAATAGTTTAATAATGACCTAATAATCAGGTAATCTAACATTAATAACCATAATGCAAGTCATATTTAGTTTTCTAATCGAACATCTTATAATGCAAATAACACTTTGAACATTTATTACTATATTTGTACCAATATGCTGTATCTAACTGATTTATAAAAATATGTCTGATTAATTTGAGTAATTTCGAAAAGGGTTTACACTTTGCTAAGTTATTTATTTCCATACAGGGTGACAAATAAAATTGATAGAAACCTTCCAGTCTTAAATTGCGCGCCCCACTTTTTCATTAACGCCAATCTTATTAACTCTAATAAGGATCATTTTGAAACGTCTTACTGCTGAGTAAAGTTTTACTGGACACGTTATAGGGACGCGTGATTTGAGATTGGAATATATCTACCTACATTTGAGTTATTATAATTATCCGTTTCTCTAAATAGACCCATCTCAATCAAACACCCTGTATAATAATAACAACGGATGTGTGGATAACTGCTTGGCGAGAAGCGAATTTAAAAGTGCGTATGGATACCGTTTACAAAATATCCATATTTAAATGCAAGAAGAAACATGAGAGGCAGTGACGTGGTCTTTGTGACTGTAGATTCTTAAGTTCATTCACATCTAAAATCAACTTACAATAAAATCACACTACAAAATCAACTATCATAGACAAATACGAGGATCGAGGGGCATGACTCGAAAACTCATATCTACATCGTCTCTGTCTCCTTTGTTAGACAAACCGTCAACAAAACAATCGTATCATTCCTATGTACAGTCAGGCTTCATAATTGCAGTCATACCTCACGGGTGAAAACAGCCTGCAACCGTTCGATTATTGCCTAGGGTATCTAAACATAGGCTGCATTACGAATCACGCTAAAATCCATATCATCGCGCTAACGAGCGTTCCGAGTCACCGTGACCGCGACAACGATGTCCCGGGAATCGTCATAGATGACGTCATTACATCCGCCATTTTGTGCTAACAACGTCCATGCTCCAAACCTAAATCACCGTGAGCCCCAAGTGGCGTGACAGATGGCTGGTTGGTTTTATTGTTTTTATGAAATTATAGGAACACTGACTTGCAGCGCGTTAATGAGCGTTCCGAATCCTTGACAGCACTCAACTGTCATCAGCGCGATAACTGAATCGGTACACAAAATAGTTACGTGAACGCTAGCAGCGATTATGTCGTGATTCGGAATGCAGCTATAGTCATGACATATAATTCGATTCATATTTTTGCCGTTTAGCGGGTTGCCACTTTTAGAGGAAAAATAAATAGTGACGTAAACATTTGTTAAAACGTTTTCAAATCGAACTACGTCGGAGTACACATAAACCTTTGAAGACCATTTTGGCTGATATGGTTATGCACGTCTCACCAATCGAGCATAACAAATACACGTGTAAGTGAAATCTGGTAACCGTAACAATTATATTATATATTTCCAATTTTCTTGTAACATATAACTTTTAAGAGTTAAACTTTAACTTTTGCAGGTGGGTTTAAACTATCATCAAATGTAACAGTAATGTAATTTATTTAAAAAAATGTCAGTAGCATTTTCTATTAAAATTATGTTATAACAGGAACTTAAAATACTTTCAAATCATTCGAGAATAACAGTCGTGTTGATAAGTTTAGCAATCTTGCGATATGCTTTCAATTGTTGCAATTTACATTTACGAAAACAATGTTAGTCACAACACTAAAGCCCGTGTTACACAAGCTTTTACAAAAGGTTAAGTTTTTTTCAACATATATACTATATAGACACACACATAAACAGGATTTATACGTAGTTCCTTTTGACAACACATATTTTTGTATTTTATAGATTTTAAGGCGTTTTTGCGTTATGTGATATTTTTCCAACACTTTTAACCTATACCAGACTAGTCGGTTCTCTCAAAACATCACTATCCTTTATCAGTCGCTAACATTTTATACTTAGCTTATAACTATGAAAATTTACAGCAGCTTATGACTTTAAACAAAAAAAGAATCAAGCAGTTTTGTGAGCAAAAACAATAAAAATTTTATATACCTACTATCTTCAGACAAAATTATATGAAGGACAGAATTATTCGGTATAGCAAAATAGCGTCTTCAAAATGATAAAAAAGGATTTTGTTAAGACGCAACAACTTTTTATTATTGTTCAACACTTGTTATTTCTATAGCACGCGCGACTTAACTGTGCACCTCTCTGGAATGCGAACCCCCCGCGCGCCGCCCCGCGTTTGCCTCACGCGCTCAGTACCTATTGCATCACTGTTATGGTGACGTCACAGTGCGAGGTGCACAGTTAAGTCGCGCGGGTTGTACTTCCCCGTAGGTTTAAGTAGACTTTATTTACTCAGGCAGTTTCTAAATGGTATTTACTAATAAGACCCGAACTACTTTTTAGGGGACCGTATAATAATGTTAATGAATAGTTTATTTGTGATCAAACCCAACTTCTATCGATGGTATGGTTCACAGTGGATTATCATAATAATGGATGGAATTTAAAAATTACATAATATTCTATATCCATATTTAACATTTTTGAATATTTTTTACATTTTAATTAATTATTTAAAAATAGTATATTATGATACAAGTGAGCTAAGTTGCTCATTATACACGAGGCTGTGGGTTGCGTAAATCAGCCGAGTGTCTAGTGAGCAAGTTGCTCACAAGTTTCATACGCACTTTTTCAACACACTTGCGAGGAAAAAACAAACATGTATTGCATAAATCTTTAATTATTCAAATAAAATTAACATAAATTATTAAAACAATTGGTAAATGTACAATTTTCATAACGATATTGTTGCACGCGCCAAATGTAAGGTTACATATAGCCATACAGCCTACTTCAAAATTATAATTTTAGTGATAAAATGCAAATATTTTAAAACAAATTATTGTGAATTATGAATAATTTGATAATAATAAATGTTTTTTCGTCCTAATTAGGGATACATTTATTTATTCCAAAAATGTAAATGGATTTTCAGCGGCATAAAACCGGTTTGTTGTTACAAAACTGTATTACCCGGTTGAATTAAAAATGCTCTGTTTACTCGAATATAATTTGTAGTTAGGTACTAACTTAACTTTGTAGGGATAATTCTAGTATGCACTAGTGCGTAATATTATTATGTACGTGTGTGTTATAGTTCGGTTTATGACCCTGAGAACGATGTAATAAGGCTCACTTTACGAGCAAGTGTGTTGAAAAGGATATTACGGTTTATGTACCTTTACAATATGTACAGTAGGTAGTTATTTAGCTAAGCAGTTATAGGTTTATGTTATCTTGAATGCAAAAGGAATTTCCTTTTATTGTCCAAATCCCCGGTTCAATTTACGTCAGGTATACGTTACTTACAGGTCAGCTTTTTGCTTTGAGATTCATATTTGCTAATGTATTTAGATAAGATAAATACGGACATAACAATGAAAGAGTTCTAGGCGGCGTTTGGAGATGGATACTTAATTTTTTCAATGAAAAGTAAAATTTGGTGTGAAAGTTGATGATAACCCAGTCTTACTTTAAGGACAAGTACTTTAAGGAGTTGGAATTGTTGGGGTCAGGTTAGAAGAGGGGTAATGCACAATACACCCCTATGCGGGACCTCGTCAGTGCAGTTCTTATCCCCCCCTCCTACAAATAGAAGTTGTTGATAAATATTTGTAAATATATTGGTGTGCCAGTGCGTTTCTATCATCTAGTTCAGAATTAATGGAATCTATTTTCATTTTTGATTTTTGATTTTCATTCTAGAAAGTGCGCTATTAAATGTCATTATTTAAGTAAGTATTATAACTTCTTAGAACAAATAACTTGCACACATTTAAGCTTGCATGTAGCTTGCTTGCTTAACTGTACTAGATTCTTTCTAAATGATCATAAAACAGAATTATAAATACGGGATTTATCACGTACCTACCGATCGACGACGTTTCGGTTCAGTGAGTGACGCGGTGTTCACCCTGATCCGGGTGTAACCCAGCCCCTATCTACGATTTTTCCGGACTGGGGCAGAAACTTGGTGTGGCGCCCCCCTCGCTTTGAGAGCCTAGGGGGGTTTGATGGTTCAAATGAAATGACTAGTCGTTGAAGTAGAACGTGCGCTGGATGCTAGTGCTAAGCGCTTTGTGAAACAATTTTTGTTTTTGAAACGTGAATTTGTCGCCTTCCGAAATTACCGCCCGGGGTAAGTGCCCCGGTTTGCCCCTCCTCCCCGCCCCCAGATCCGGGACTGGTGTAACCAAAACATTGTCGGTTGTAACACCGATAAAACGGTACGTGATAAATCCCGTATTTATGATAATAATTGAAATAAATCACTAGTTTTCTGCGGAGCGGATCACACTCATCCTTATGCAGGTAGATAAATTGAACTAAAGCATTGTCGGTCATAACACCGATAAGTGATAAATCCCGTATTCATAATAATGATTGAAATAAATCAGGATAGTTTTTTTTAAGTAATCATAAAACACTACGTTTACATCACGAAGTAAGTTGAGAGAAACACACTAATATTATAAATGTGAAAGGTTGGATGTTTGTTTGTTAGTCAATCACGTCGTAACGGCTGAGCAGATTTCGATAAAATTTGGTGTGTTGATAGATTATGACCTGGATTCAAACATATGCTACTTTTTGTTGACAAACAACGCGTACGAAGCCACTGGCGGAAGCTAGTGGTTTATAATTTTGTTTGATATATAAAATAATGATACATCTCGAAATAAATTAAGCTAAGTATGCGATCGCAGCTTACAAATGAATAGACATTTATGAATATCATAAATTAAAATCCAATTTAAATAATAAAGGAGAACGGGCATAAGTGTATGGAAGCTGGTCTACCTTGCAATAAAAATGAGTCATATGTCAATATAAAGGTAATTCTATGTATTTTCATATGTAGAAAGTCGCATTTCTCTAAGTATTGTCCGATCTGAGTTCTACTAAAAATTGAATCTGATAATATTTAGTGCCAAACATTGAATATCGTGGTAATTAAAAAAACATTTTGTGTAATGTAATGATTTTATTTAAGTTAGGTAAGTAGTAATACAAATAAAAACAACATCTTAAAAAATCAAAACAATATGTTATTAAACATTATCATCATCATCATCATCGATGAGAATACTGTTAAGGAACAATGCAGGTTCATTGAACCCTTCATGACGGGCATAACCTACGTACCATATAATTGACAGTACATGGGCACAAGTACCTATAGTACGTCGCCCTGTCAAGCAGGTACAATAATATTGTGTAATATTGTTATTAATATTATTGATTAATATATAACAAAAATATTTCCTGGCTCGGACATGTCGAGACTGTATACGTCCACGTAATAGCCAAGCCTCTTCGTTGATATCATATTGTGCCAAGTCTTCTAGAGCGTTATATCTATACGTCTCGATTATATAAAGACCATTTTGTAAGTGCTCGCTACAATATGATCGAGCGAGCTTTAACTGGTAAGTTCCCAAGGCAAAATGTATGACTTGTTCTTCACTAAGCCTTGGGAAGTTTTCTATTTCATTTGCTTCGATTCGCATGAAGTCTGCTCTCCTATAATTCAATCTCTTTGCTTCCACATAGTTGTGCAATGTGTTTGGTATGTGTATTTTAGCTCTTATTGAATTCAAAAAGGCTGCTGCGTGTGAACTATCTTCGATGGGGGCGTGGAAGTGGTTTAGAATGGCTGCAGCTATTCTGAAGTCAACAAACATTTTTGGCAACGTTTTATTAAAATAGTTTTGACGCAAAAGTTTAAAATCTCGCTTAAATCTCCCATTTACTACTTCCACCACCCATCGGCACATGGTGACCAAACGAGACTGATTAGCTTGTTCTGTAGTGAGTTGATTTTCTCTTCTGTCTTTAGTTGGTGGCACATGATGTTCGTAGCCACAAGCTTCTATATCCTGCAAACTATCTCTAAATCCTCTGTCTAGGATAAACGCATCATTACGTTCGAGTAACCAATGCAGCGGCTCATCTTCGTTATTCATTATTTCACTCATGATCTGGGCATCGGTTCTGGTAGCGGCAAATGGCCCTTTGACATCTAATATATAGCCGTCCGTGAATACCATTAAAAACGGCTTCAACAAGTTTTGATATTTGTGTAAGCTGTATGACAGCCGTTGAAACAAAAAGTTGGAGCTTTTGTTAATATATATATATGTACCGTCACATATAATTATGGCTTTGATGTTTTCATCGTTTCCAAATAAAGCCCTTGGAATTGTTAAGTTTCTTTGAAGGATATCATTTCTGGTAATGTGGTCCACACCTAGATGCAGCACAACGTAATCGTTGCTCAGACATTCTCGAACTATAGGCAAAAAACGTTCTAGTTTTCGACGAGACATATGAAATAACGTTGCCAGTCTCTCATCAGAGTCTCCAGTTCTAAGTTTTGTTAAATAGATGCCTAATGCAGTTCTAGGCTGGTTACAACGTTCACTTAGTGACGGAGTTTGTTCTAATATAGCTTCGAACTGATCGTAAGTGCGCCCAGTCCATAAGTGCATCTCTTCATTAGACAAGGTGCCTCTGTTTTCGAAGTCGATTCTGGGCTGGTTGTTAGCAGCCATTCTCATCAAGTCACAGAGCGATGTAAACTGAGCGTCATTAAAATCATGTGTCACATTACACATTTGCGGCAGGTTGCTCCATTCATTATTTTGTAAGTGTTCTGTACACACCCTAGCGCTATCAGGAATAAAAAGCTTGCTCTCACAAAATACATTAATTCTTATCGCGTTTGGTATATGATTACGGGTAATATTAGCACAGTTGTTGTAAATACAATGCACCGAAGTGTTCGGTGCCCTCGTGTATTCTTGAGAGTGCAATGTACCAGGCGCTCGCGCCGCTTGCTGTGCAGGTCTATGATCACGCTCAGTCCTCTGCCAACATCGGTGACACAAGCTTCGAGTACTGTCGAACACCACCTGAAAATAATAACAATTAATACTTAAAATAAATAAATCCTATGCCTAACTACTCAATATAATAAAAATAAAAGGTAACTAACCTCCAACACAGCATGTTGTTGTATAAACGCGGCGAATTCTGGTCGTTCCCTTTGCAGGTTATCAGCCAAGATATGCTGCTGGTACCGTCCGCGGTAAAGTCCTCGACGACACATCACACAGTTTCGAAAAACTTCCATTATCGGTAGGCAGTTCAAAAGTCAATAAGTCGAGCCAAAGTTAACACATTAGGGAAAGAAACAGGGTCCAAAAGCAAGCCACAGGGTCAGTAAAAACAGAGAAAGAAGTTCAAACACAGCACTATCGTAACAAGACGTGACGTAGCCAATCACTTGATGCGATGCGACTGATTATTGTAGCCGTCCGGCGCGGCGCGTACACAACCGTTCCCCTCCCCCGCGTACGCATCCCTCTCCCCACGGCCCTTACATCGCTCTTCTCCCTTCTCGCTCTTGCTACTGCATTGTATAGGAGCCTTTATGTATGGATATAGTAATCGTGAAACCGTTATTTTATGTTCTTTAAAACAAAAAATGCTGGTGTTTGCATGGCTGTAACTCAAAACGGACAGACTTTTGGGGAAAGTTCCAATAGTATATTTTGATGTACTATTGTATGCCAATTCGAAAATGTGCTGCTCATTTTTATTGGACTGTAGACCAGGATGCCCGTTCTCCTTTAGTTGAAAAATTTAAACAGTCGCGTAATATAAAAATTACTTCGATTTTCATGTGATGACATTGTAATTTAAAATAATATCGTTACTAAAGTCTCACTTAAGTTTTTAAACAAAGTTACAATGTCATCGTGTTACTCGTAAATAAATGCGATCCTCATAAGACTAGTACAAGCGAATCAAGACGCGTTAAATAATTAAAAGCCAATTTATAAGCAACTTTTGGCCACGAATTGAATCATTTTAAATTTTGACTAAAATTTCTTAATGATTTGACGTAATATTTTGACTAAAAAAAATGTTATAGCGATTATTATTGAGGTGAACGTTGTTGGCTTAGTTACGATGAACACCTAAATAAAACAAGGATATAAGCATTTTTGACCTTTTTGTAAAACAAGATCATCGTATTGCAACCCTGATAGGTGTTGCCATAAAAAAAACGTTATTACACATGAAAAAATCAGTCGTGATTGTCAGTTAATCGAAATAAAAATCAACGCGCAAATAAAAAAAAAAATAACAAAGCTTAATTTATAACTTAATACGAAATAAATACTGTAAGCACTAAGAAATATCTTATATCTAATAATAGTGGGCCGATCCGAGGCCGACTATAAACTTTGGTGCAAATACCTCCTTCGTTCGTGGATATGGCCAACGTTTCGTTCATTCGTTACGGAAATGGACTAGCATGAAATTCGTTAACGCTGCGGCGCGGCGCACTTACGCTGCGGCGCGGCGCACTTCCTCTTTGTTCCCTCAGTTCTTATCAATCTGAAACGAAAGACAACCTTCAGTTTGATTGGATCTTTTAGCCCCGCAGACTACAGTACGCATGTTCGTTGAACTCACCGCAACTAATCTTAATATATAAAACAAAGTCGGGTTTGTTCGAAAACTTATAACTCGAGAGCGGCTGGATCGATTATCATGGTTTTTGATTTGTTGGATTTGTCTCCACCCCGAATAGCAAAATAACTATAATATTGGAAAAATTCCCGCGCAGAAATAAATTATGAAGAAAATTCATTTTCTCATGCACGCAATGGTCGATTGACAATTCTACCGGACATTGACAACCCGCGTCACATGCATGTCAAGGTAGTACGAAGTTCGGCCGGTCAGCTAGTTGCAAATAAAACTAACTACTTTACTTTTACTAAACTTTTGTTTTAGGCAACAATGTGCACATACAAAAAAACCGGCAAAGTGCACACGAAGGGTTCCGTACCATTATCTATAATAAATTGTATGAGCACCCATACAACTTAGAGGAATTTCTTAATTGGCGTCATCTATGTATGTGTGGGGACACCCTTTAATTTTCCACTTTTTTATTTTTTTGAATTTTTCCTTTATTTGTGCTGCTTTTTGCCGAATTTCGTGATTTTAGGTTAACGGGAACTACCATATAGGTTTTGGATCCAAAACCTATACTTATTTTCTGTAACTCCATTTATGTTTTAAATGAAAATTCACCATAACTTTTATGTTGCTGCATCACAGCTCTTATTTTTACTCATTTTTAAAAATACAATAAAAATAGTAACCGTACTAAGTAAGAAACGGCAGCAAAAATGTACAATGTGATTGGCATTTGTAGAGACTGTATTTTATTTTAAAAATTTCAAATTTCGGAGCAAGTCATACAATGTTTATAATTAGTTGTCCACTCTGCCAGACCTGACGATAGTGATACTTTTTCTTTCACTGATATTTCTTTTTAATTTCGTTTTGGTTGTTTAAATATTATTGCTTGTATTTAAGCTTGAGATATTAAAGTACATTGCTACCAAAACCAACTACAGGTTTTGAAAATTTTTTTGGTTGTGTTGACCGACGCACCAAAGATATCAAACAGATTGAGATATTTGAGTACGAGTTTTGACCGTAGTTAGTGCGACAAGTGTGGAGAAAGAATGTTTTCAGATTCTGAATTCGACTAGAAGGGCATGGATCTTACCGTTTCACCAATAAGTGTGCAATCGCAGACAGTCCCCGGCCAGGTCCGCCAGCAGCACGCGTTTGTTGGGCAGCAAGGCGATGCCCGCCACGCGACGCGGCTTCCGGTCGGCGAGCTCGCACGCCGCCAGCACGCGGCCCGCGCCCTCCGCCTCCAGCACGACGACGTGCGGGCGCCCGCGCACGGTGCGCGCGCACACGATGCGGTTGCCGCTGTCGTTGTACTCGATGGCAATGCCGCCGTACCCGCCGCGACCTCAAACATACATTACTATTTATTACTAAAACTTTAAAACCTTTTTTTTAATATAGACTTAGCTAATCTATCTATATATATATAAAACAAAGACGGATTAGTTACACCATTTATAACTCAAGAACGGCTGGACCGATTGTGATGATCTTTGATTTGTTGGATTTGTCTCCGCACTGAATAACTATTAAAATATCGGAAAAATTCACGCAAAAAGAAATTATGAAGAAAATTCATTTTCTTATACATAGATGCAGCTAATGATGGTTGATTGACCATTCTACCGACGACGTACATTGGCAGCCCGCGTCATATGCATGTCAAGGCGGTACGAAGTTTGGTGGGTCAGCTAGTATACATAAGACCTTTTTGCAAGCAAACTGTTTGTACACCTAGTTATAAGTTTTGTGTTGTTATATTTGTATTGTGTTGATACCAAACCGAATCTTAGCGCTAAACAGAAACAACCTTCGCATTATAGTGAGAGCCCTAACTGGACACTGTCGACCTAATAAGCATATGTTCAAGTTAGGGCTATGCGATACACTACCCTACAGAGGCAATGAGGCGGTAGAATCGCCTGTACACATGTTAGGCGAGTGTGCTCCACTAATGCGCAAACGTAGCATTCATCAGAACAAACACATTTTTAGCCCGGAGGAGCTATCAGTTATCCCCCCTTAGAATATTCTACAGTTTTTAACAGTAGGCTTAGTGGTGAACTTTGAACGTCCCCATAAACTACATATTGATTTCATTTAGATAGATAGATAGATAACTCTTTATTGAATTACCACACAGTTTTAAGTTTTAATCCTAATACTTAAAATACTTAATTACTAATTTAAATGCTGCGTTTGACCACAATCTCACCGATGGTGTAGTTTAAGATGTAGCAAGAAGATCTAGGAGTTACCTCTTAAGATTGTAGTTTTAGGGTAGACAGATCACGGTACCGTTCCGCACTTTATCTGCTTGCAACGCCAACTCGGTCAGTCAGTACGCAGCTAATCATAATAAGCACATCATCATCATATCAGTCATAGGACGTCCACTGCTGAACGTAAGCTTCCCCCATACATTTCCAGAGCAACCGATCTCATGCGGCCTGCACTTAACGACTCCCAGCAAACTTAATCAGGTTAACATTCCATATAATGGGGGGCCATTCCACGCTGCGTTCCAGTGCATGGTCTCCACATTAGAATCTTTCTGCCCCGTCTCCAGCTTAGATTGTCAATATTTTTATTGAAAACTATTAAAACCTATACTTAAAATTTTGACTTGGTTCGCGCTCGATAAAGGTTTCAGAATATAAGCTATTAAACGCGTATTTATCCTTTTTATTAACAATCTCGCCGTTTCGACTGTGTTGCAACAGGCGTTCATGTACAGTAATCGCGAAAGTTTGAAAAATACGAAATAAGTAATATTGTATTACCTTTAGGCACTGGTGCGATAGTCCCCTGCAGGCGTCCTTCCGAGTTATAAATGTGTACAGCCACATCTGCAATGACGATTAGGTCTTCGGAGATCGCGATGCCGCCGACTAGATTCAGGACACCGGTCCCAATCTGTCAAAAAAATGCTATCAATTTGAGTCCTTACTTTTTTTTTATGTGTAACATCTTTGCTCTCGGTTTGTGGGGGTGAGTTTGGCAAAAGGGACGGAAATGTGTGACAGAAAACCAGGAAAAAAAATTAACAAAAATATGACTGGACATTTTACACAGCGCTATCTACCCCCAAACTAAGCAGAGCTTGTACTATGGGAACCAGATAACTGATAGATAACTACATACTTTTTTTTTGTAAATACATACTTATAATATGTAGAAAAACATCCAGACCCGGAACAAATATCTGTAGCAAACATTTGTTCCGCAGCAGGAAACGAACCCGCTATCTCCTGCGTCGCAGCCGGCTATTTACCCACTGCGCCACGGAGATCGTCAAAAGCGCGCGCTATTTAATTTGAGCAATGAGCGCGCGCGGTGGTCAGATGTTACACATCATATGTGATTACTGTAAGGCTCCTAGTTTTTTTATAATATATGAAGATGGGACAAGCTTATGCTAAAGCTAAACTCGTTATGGCAACTTGATAACCCATTTTTATCCCATGGGACCTGATGTATGGAATAAAAAGTAGCCTATGTTTTAATCCAGGTTATAGTCTACGTACATCCTAAATTTGATCGAAATCGGGTCAGACGTTATGACGTGATTGAACAAACAAACATCCAAACTATCGCATTTATAATATTAGGGTGATTAGTATGGATTAGTGGTACCTCTCGCTCGATGTTCCCGTGTCGGTCGAATATGAAGACGGTCCGCGCGCCGTTGTCCGCGACGCACAGTCTGCGCGTCGCCACGTCCGCCGCCACGCACACCGGCTCCACCAGCCGATCCGACCGAATCGTACGGATCGTAGTGCCGTCCGTACTCATCTGACAACAACATACTTATTTATATACTTTCATTATTATTTTAAAGTGTCTCTGTATAAAGAGGCAGGTTCAAATCCTGTCTACTTCGTAATTTATGGAATAATTTTGTAAATACATAATATGTTATGCAAACATCGTATTTTAAACGCTCAGACGACGCGCGTTTTCGTGTTAGCGGCCCAAAAAGCAGATTGCAGCATTTGTGTTGATTCAAACGCTCGTCTTAGTACGAGCGAGTATAGAAGTACGAAGACGACGAATACGAGAGTAGTATAGAAAAAACCTTACAACATATACAGTAAGTATGTCCTAAACACACTATTTGTTTAGGTCTTCAATGTCAAGCAGAAAAGAGTTTACAGACGTACTTCAGTGAGAGTTCGGGTCCGCCAATTGACTAGTATAACGCCTTCTGCCGTTACTGCTATGCCTGTACAACTCCGACCCGCCAATCCTGAAACATTTATGAATGAAAACGCTTTATTGAACTCCACGAAACGAGCATAAAAATAAAAATACACAAAGCAACAAGTACAATGGGCGGTCTTATAAACAACAATTTAGAATATTAATTTAGCGATTAGATCTTGATCCATTCTGTACGAGTGTCAGTTCAGCTAGACTGCGGCTGAACCGATAATTTTTTGGCGATACATTACACTTTTGAGTAAACTTCCATATTTATTTATAAACACTTTATTAAGGCTTTTTATTGTTCACATTTTGTTTTATTATGTTGATTAGTCGTGCAAACCTATTATTGGCTTTCTTTCATTTACTGTTTTTTATGATATGTATAGTTAGTAAAGTAAATAAAGTAAAAGACATTTATTTAAGACAACAGTATAGCATAGACAAAACAGAAGATAATAAGTAACTTTTTAACAAAAATATAACCGACTTATCCAAACTACTGAACTAATTTTGATGAAATTTCTACGAGACCAATATGAAAGTACATATATCCTTTCAAATAAAAAAAAGAAAGTTTTATTGAAAACCCACCCGTGCGAAGCTGCGAGCGGGTCAGCTAGTATAAATATAAATTACAAAGGAGGATGGTAGCCATCATCATATCAGCCACAGGACATCCTCTGCTAAACATAGGCCTCCCCCATAGATTTCCAGAGCGATCGATCTTGTGCGACCTGCACCCAACTGATGATAGCCATAGAGATGATAAATTATGCCTATTTCTTTGGCTTCTGTATTATAAGCGTGTATTATAAATTCTTCTTACATTATTATAAATACGGGATTTATCACGTCTTATCGGTGTTTCGACCGAGAATGTTTCGGTTCAATTCGTGAACCTTCATCAGGGTGAGTGCGATCCGCTCCGAATAACGTCTCGCCTCGAACTGCGCGCCGCAGCCCTCTGCGCACGAGTAGACGGGCGCGGTGGTGGCGATTGAGTCAACGATGGCCCAGCGCGTTGACAGGATACATCATCATCACTATCATCACTGTTGCTCTCTTCGGTAGATAAATCCCGTATTTATAATAATGATTGAAATAAATCACGAAAGTTTTCTAAGTAAAATTCTTTTTACCTTCATTAACAATATGGTTTTTAAATGCAAATGTTTCGTCATCCAGCACCTTGACTCGTGAATTGCCTGCATCAAGCACATATATCTCCCTCCGTTTAGGACATCTGTAATAGAAAAATCAAAATTAAAATCTCAGTCAAAAGATACGTTGCAATATGCTTATAGTTTTATGATAGAAACAAAGGTTTATTAATGAGTCGAAAACCACTTAAAGTCAAGAAAAAGTTAATATTCATTATTCTTCTTTCGTGTCAATGACGACCTCCGTGGTGCAGTGGGCGAATAGTCGGCTGAGACGCAGGAGGTAGCAGGTTCGATTCCCGGCACGGAACAAATGTTTGCACGATCTACAGATATTTGTTTCGGATCTGGTTGTTTCTCTATCACACTAATATTATAAATGCGAAAGTGTGGATGTTTGTTTGTTTGTTACTCAACCACGTCAAAACCGTTGAACTGATTTTGATGAAATTTGGTATGAACGTAGATTATAACCTGGATTACCACATAATTTTAGGCATAATCCATTAATATATGTATAAATGTAACAATAATATATTTAAAAAACAAAATATGTCTACTGAAATTGGCATATTAGCTCGATATTAACTGTCGAGAGGCTGATCGACATTGGGCCAAGGGGGTTTATCATCATCTAAATAAGATTTTTTACTTTTTACTTAAATCTACGGAATGGAAGCTTACAAGCGGTTTCCAGGTGTTTATTATAAAATCACACAGAATTTTCTATAACTTATTTACTTTTTCGAACGAAACCTTTGGTACCCCCATGTCTACAATTGATCAGCAGGACCTCTCACCGCCAATATTAACTATTTGAAACCTATCGGATAAATAAGGCTGTACGAGATCAATAGCCCAATTTTGAATACCGTAGTATCATAACTTTGAGATTAGGTATCGTGACTCACACAATCAAAAGCTTTACAGTAGATTGTTTAGTTTAAAAAATTTTTTTTTGTGTTTTACTGTGTTCTTGCAAACGAAATGTATTCTATTCTTTAGACCAGCGTTTCCTAACCTTTTTAAGCCACGGCCCACTAGAAAATCCAGCACAATTATCAAGGACCACCTTAATAAAAAAAAAAACGAATTAAAGTAATTAATGTCGGACCTTTGTACCTAAGAAATATACAAAAACAAATATCTTTAATACGTATTTTGACTGGACTTTTGGTGGCATTATTATTGTTAACTAGTCCAGATACGAGACTGCGGACCCCTACACATATACTTCAGGGGTTCGCGGATCTCAGGATAAGAAACACAGCATTAGACAGATCGCATTCTGCGAGTTCTCCCAGGCTTTGAATATGTGCTTTAGGAGCATGGTACCAGCATCAGCGGTGGATCGACCTTTTGTAACCTTTTTTACTACTCTAGTTACCGAAACTACCATTATTCCGAGTTCCCAATACCGAAATTCACAAGCAGACTAAAGTACAAGACGTCAGCAAGCGAATATTGGGGCTCAAGTGGAGTTCGGCAGGACACTTGGCCAGACGTAGTGACGACAGGTGGACTAAGTCACTAACAGAGTGGAGGCCAAGAACTGGCCATCGAAATAGGGGACGTCCACCAGCGAGATGGGTCGACGACATTCATAAGACCGTGGGTCGTACGTGGTTCAGACTGGCACAGGATCGGGAAGAGTGGCAGAAACAAGGAGAGGCCTATGCCCAGCAGTGGGTCGACACGGGCTGAGAATGATGATGATGATATTTTAGTATTCACGAGTCAGTGACTGGTTTACTATTCATAACGTTCAACAAGTAAGTGAAGTTGAAAATGATTACTTTGTCCGGTTAGCAAAGTGAGCTGATGCAGCAACGTGCTACCAGGTGCGTACAAATAATGTTCAATATCGAATCCGTGGATTTGAATCCCATATAGTTTGATCCGTTGCGTTGGTAAGTAATGTACCTGGCTACGGCGACGGGCTGCGTGAGTTGTTCCTTGCCCGCGCCGCGCGCGCCCCACACGCACAGCGGCGCGCCGCTCGCCGCCGCCGCCACGCGCAGCGGGGAGTCCCGCACGGCGCGCGAGAACACTAGCACGCGGAGGCTGATGGTACCCGCTACCCACGGACGCATGCTGATCCTGAAATCAATTACAATATACTTACAATATTCACGTTCAACTCACAGACCGAATCCCACAACTTCAAACTCGGGGTTTGCCAAAGAGCGAAGGAACGCAGCATTTTGGGTGTAAAGCAGATCGACCGGATTCCAAACACCTGGCTGCGCTCGAAGACCGGCATCGCTTACGTGGGCACCAAGACTGCAAAGCTGAAGTGGGTCTGGGCAACGTGAATGGATTCCTAAAGACGGAAAGCGACGTTGCCTAAGAAGCGCTGGCGCGACGTCTTCCAGAGGGAGTGACTGGATCTGGCTCTGTAGTAGGAAGTGGAAGAAAGAGGAGTAGGCCTTTGCCTAGCAATGGGGCAATACATTCTAGTAAAAAAAAATCGTATAAGAATATAGACAGCCCGACCACAAATGACAGCATAATCAGGACGTGTGCTTCGGTGAACAACATGGCGTCATGTTGTTCACCGAAGCAAACGTCGTGATTAGTGTGTCATTTGATAAATGGCATGACAGCATCAAAAAAACATTATCTGATGCTGTTTTCACGCCACGCAATAGCGTTAAACGGCGCGAGTGTGATTGTTGAGGAGTTTGTTCTGCCTTTACTTAAGCTGGGGCAACTATAGGTGTTTATGTAGTCTGGGGTTCTCCATTCATTTGGACACAAGTTCCTACTAATCGAGAAAATTCTGTCGATATTTTTGAGATAACACGAAGAATTCTAGGCTTAGCTTCTTTTAAGAAAACTTTAGTGATACGAACACAAGCGCCAATAATTCTGTAATAAACTGACACACGACATGGCCATGAATTGGCATATTTATTTTGATTTTAGTGCTCATAAAACGTAGGAAGATATAGGGGTTTCGCATTTCCATCCTCAAAATTATAACAGTCAGACCCCTGCCACTCCACACAAGCGAACTTATTATTATGATTTAATTACACTATTACAGCTACAAACGCAACAGCCTACCCGCACGCGGTTAGTATGTGTGGGAATTTACTATAGGGCTGAACTAAGTCACAGCGCTATACGCAAGCAACTTAGGTGATGTGTCTCTGTAATTTTTTTAGCAATACTTGGTGCTTGTTCACGAATGTCGTTTCTTTACGTAGTAACATGAATTATCTCGCCATTTTTATCTCCTTTTTTAACACTAGCTACCCGCGGCAATATAAATATTACTATCCTGCTCAGTCGGGTAAAAAGTAGCCTGTCTCACTCCAACTCATAATAATATAATAATCTATGTATATACCAAATTTTATCATAATCGGCCCATCCGATTAGTCGTGAAAACCTAACAATTGAACAGAGAGACAGAGTTACTTTGGAATTTATAATACGGTTGAAGATATTTATTTCCCTTATGAATTAGTAATTCACTTACAGAGAAAACTTAAAAATAACGTAAAACTAGTGTACATTACAGCGTTAATTTATATAATTGTATTGCGTATGTATAAAGGTACAGTAAAATAACAGAATAACAAACGCAACAAACAAAAAAAATAGTTATAGTGGGTAGGTAACTAACTTGTGCATGTATCTGAACGGCAGCAGTAATAATATTAGCGTGGATTGTGTTTCATACCTATACATTCCAGTGTCCAAATCGGTAACGGTACAAGGTAAAGGATGGTCGTCCATAGTGGCCGCAGCGGTGACGGGATCACCGCCAGTGCTTCGCGCTTCGCCGTGATAGTCTACCGTTCGAAGCATTACAACCGTTTCAAGTCCACAAACACAAGCCGATTCTGAAATAACGAGCTATATTAGTTTTAAAACTGAGAGCCCTGGATCTAGAATTTTTCCTAACTTGATGTGGCGCCCCCTGTTCTCCAGCGTTTGAGAGGGGAATCAAATGAACAATGTACAACAGACAGGAAGTGGAATAATCGATAATACGACGTGCCCTGGATGTCAAGCACTTTTTGAAACAAGTTTTTTTGTCAAACATACTTTAATCGGATAAGTAGCTTAGGCGCTACATTAGAACATACATCCACAGACTGCTAAAAACAATAACCTTCGTTTTATCTTTGCCGTAGTCGGGTAATAATGTAGCCTATGTCACCCGGACCATTATAACGAATCGATTGACACCTCATTCATCAAAATCGGACGAGTAGAATAGGCGCTACGGTGGAACATATTTAAATAGAGGCGTTTTACCTGAAAATAAAACGCTTATTAGTTTACTTACCTTATTCGAAGCTTATTTAATTGAGATATGCGTACTACGTTTCCCGCCTTCCGGTTCCGGTATCGTTCTGTTGTACATACGTCACATCCTCTTGGCAGTGGTGGTAACTTTGCTTGTTGAGTGCCGCCATTTTAAATATTCATTGAGTCTTAATTACCAGGCAGAGGTTATTCATAAGCTTCGAATAAGGTAAGTAAACTAATAAGCGTTTTATTTTCAGGTAAAACGCCTCTATTATTTTACTTAACCGTTATTCGAAGCTTATTTAATTGAGACGTGTTTGATATCGCCTGGTGGATGTGACGTGGACGCCAATGTGCCAGTGTAACCTATAGGATGTTGTATTAGAACACATAAGGTTTCACTAAATTATAATATTCATAAAGTTCAAAGAATTACTGTAAAGATTCTTAGAACAAGTGTATTTATATATATATAGTAAAAGACAGATCAAAAATAAAAATATATATTTCAAACAAATCAACTTGATTTTTTACTTTCATAAGTGGTACAAAGTAATTAATCAACTGGATTCAAAAGTGTAGTTATTGACGAAGAATCACAAATAGGCCTGACTTCGCGTTTGTAAAATTTACAAAAGGTGTTTTGGGAGCGCCAGTTACCCCTAGCCAGTATCTCTTCGACTGAATAATTATCAAGCCAATTTTTTGAGGCTACTGCTGACCTTATACTACCGGGAGTTGCCTTTATGCCAGCGCAATTCAATATGGACTTGATCCATCCTGCTATTAGAGTTCGAGAAGCGGGTCTCGGTTCAACTCTAATATTAATAAACAAACTGTTCGTGTTTGTCGTATTTCTACGATTTTCTAGAAGCCTGATTGTATGTTTTACCCAGAAAACTGGATCTAGTTTTTCGTTTTCTGGATTACCATACAATCTCCAACCCGATTGCCTATAATTCGCAGAATCGGTTTTTGAGCCGAATGCGGGCCACAAAATTAAAGAGTTATCTTGATGAACAGAAAAATTATCCGAATCTACCGTTAGTAACGTCAAATCGTGAATTCTTCTCCCAGAGCAAAGTAGTAATAAGGCAGCTGTATGCCTTTGCACATAAAAAACATTTTTATCAATACTATATTTATCTAGATAAGAAGCTAACTCATCTATATTCCAAACTGGAGATTTGGCATGGGAAACTGGTTTTCGTAAAGATATTGATTTTAAAACATGTTTAACAAGGGCATGTGAACTTAATTGGCCCGATATATCTGGATTACATAGCGTCGATACAACTGACTTGTGCAGTAAGATAGAATTATACGATAAATTATGAATTAAGTATAAATCGGACAAAAACTGAGCAAGGTGACTAGCTTGTGGTGTTGAGGGGCCAATATTGTGTTTCTCACACCAGACTATCCATCTTTTCCACGCAACGCTATAAACCTTTCAAGTTGAAGGTCGCCATGATTCCGCCAAGAGTTTTAACTGATTAGTATCCCATGTCGTTATCATCCCAGACCACCCCCACATTTCCAAACCTCCAGAGTCATTTCGAGGACATTCTGAGGTGGTAGTTTTGTTGAGGTATCGTTTAGAACTTTGTCCAGGTGGTATAGCGTGAATGGCGGTGCTAGAGCTCGCGATTTGATGTCCGGTCGCCAAAATACACGTTCCCAGCGTGGAGCTATTACCAGGTACGTCCCCTGTGCCTGATTCAGGTGGCTTAGAACCCTGGGAATCAGAAACGGGGGAGGAAATACCCATGCTAGACTGTACGTCCACATTTGGGAAAACGCGTCGTGGTACAGGGCTTGTTTGTCGTTCAAATCCAATGATACGTAATTGCTCACCACATGTGCCCGGCTGGACGCAAACAGGTCGATCACTGGCATTCCCCACTTGGAGAAAATTTTGTGAGTGCATTTTGGAGCGAGATGCCATTCCGGTATTGCGCGTAGTCTCGAAAGGTGGTCGGCATGGCTGTTGTAAATTCCTGGGATGTGAAATACATTCACATGAATCTGGTAATTGTCTAGGATTTTGAAGAGTTGGAAGGTCAAGTCCATTAGGGGAGCTGATTTGGTTCCTCCTTCGTGTTTGAGATATGCGATTACAGACTTGTTCTGGACTAAAACTGTGCTGTGACTCAGAAACCGACAATGATCTTGAAAGACTTTCAGGATTGCTAACATTTCCTTTTGATTGCAGTGAAGCCCTTTCTCGGCATCTGACCACAGACCCGTCAATGAGAGGTTGTCTAATCGAGCTCCCCACGCAATATCCGACGCATCTGTCGTGAGAAAATGAGATGGAGGCGGCATATGAATAGCTGTTGAGTGATTGTGGTTTTGAAGCCACCATATCAAGTTGTTTTTGGCTGTGGGAGGTATCACGTGCAAGGTTCTTGGATCTGAATCCAAAATCTGATTTAGGAGCTTCAGAAGTGCTCGATAATTGAGCCTGCCTTTTGGAACTGTGAAACTGGCAAAATTGAGAAGACCTACGAGGCTCTGAAGATCCCTTAGCGAAGTACGCTCCATCCGCAGCATTTGTCTTATTTTGCTTATCAGCACAGGGCATTTTTCTTTGGGTAGACACTTGCGGTTTGTCCAAGGATCCCAGAAAATTCCTAGAAATACTAGGCTTTTTGACGGAGTCAGAACAGATTTCTCGTAATTGATTAGCCAACCTAGTTTCTTCAAGGTGTTGATTACAGTTTCTACATGGTGGTGCAATGTATTTTTGTCGCGATGCGCAATTAAAAAATCGTCGAGATACACTAATATTCTGATGTCTTTCTGCCTGAGTATTTGAGCTATCCAGTTTGTGAGAGTAGCAAATGCTTTTGGGCTTGTGCTCAGACCAAACGGTAAACATGTCATTTCTAACATTTCCTTGCGATATACTAGGCGCAGGAATCTTCTGTGGCTGCGAGCCACTGGGAGATGGAAATACGCTTGCGATAGATCTATTTTGCTCAACCAATCGTTTTGTTTGTAAGAAGTCTGGTATGCGTTTTACATTTATCAATTTGAAATGGTCTGTTATTATGTAACGGTTCAGTGCCTTTAGGTTGAAAATTGGACGAAGTGAGCCGTCGCTTTTGGGAACAAGAAACATCGGCGAAATGAAGCTCGGTGAAAATCTAGAACTCTTTGAGCCTTCATTTTGTTTATGACTGATGTCATTTGGGCCGACTCTGCCACATGTAAATTGCTTCCGATTGCATCGGGAAGAACAAGCGGTGGTTTTAGTCGAAAAGGTATGCGGTACCCTGTTATTATCTTTAGAATGACTGCAAGTGCTTTCATCTGTTCCCATTGGGTCCGAAACTGTAACAGACGACCGGCACTGAACGGTTCTGAGTCAATACTTACAGCGCTTATTGTCCTTGGTTTGACGAGTCGGGGACAAAGTGCGCTTTTGTCCATAGCTCTTCTGATTTTGTTGTCTTGCATTTGATCGAGACGAGTTTCCTCGAAAGGTATGTCGATACCTAGTATTATTCGGTGCGACCGAATTATATTGGTAGTTATGACTAAAGCCACCTTGCGGAGGTGGATAATTGTGATTTTGAGCGCATTGACCTTGCGCGTTGTAGCGATTGCTCGCATTAGATATACCCTGCGAGGGTTTTGAGGATAACGCTGACCCCTGCGAGGGGCCTCGTAATTTTTTGTGTCCGCCTGCGAGGCAGAATTATAACTGCTAGCTTTTTGTAATGGCCAAAAACATTTTCGTACACCTCCTGCTTTCTCAACTGTTGCAGTAAACTTTTCTGGCTCTAAAAGGTTGGTTGAAGTCGGTGGAATCTTTCGCAGATTAGCTTTGATCAACGGATCCTTAGCCTGCTTTGTGACATAATCTCTTCGCATTTGGATTATTTCAGAACGATGGCCACAAATAATCTGCAATAAGTCTGAGGAAGTCTTTTGAACATCACCTGTCGAGAACAGCTCGTTAACCTTCTGATGCAGGTCTTCATAATTGATGGGTCCACCTTCCTTCGCCCACGACAAAAGATCCCGTAGAGCATTTTGTAACGACTCTTTCTGCTTAAGGGCGCACATAGTCAAGGCTGCAAACGCTTTATCAGCATGCAGGAGCTGACGAGATGAGTCATACGCCTTAACTTCCTCATTCATCTCAATATCTGTAAAACCTGGAGTATAGTTATACAACTTTTGCGTTTCTGCGTATCTAACTTCATTCCAGTCAGTTTTATTTAGGTGTTGAAGATCGCAAAGTAGCTTCAAATAAGATTCCGAAGTCTTTGGAGTTGCAGGCTCTTTCAGCTTGGTTTCAAATGAAAGCGTAAATTCATTGCCACAGGGTGCTGAATGTGTGGATGTATTTTCCTTGACATCAGGTAATTCCTCAAAAACTTCACCGGACATGAGAGATATAGCATCATTGTCAAAATGGTCACTTACTTGGGGGGCACTGTGTTGGCAAGCAAGTTGGTAACGAAGACTGCGTAATTCTTCGGTTAGTTTCTGCTGCTCACGTGCGCGGCGGCACCTTCGTTTGCCCCTCTTTTTATTTTTACGATGTCTTCGTCGTGAGGAGTCTGAACTGGACGAGGAGCTACTTTCCGAACCACCGCTACTGGAACTCTAACTACTCGACCGTGCATGTCGTCGTCTTTGCGACGAGGAATTTTCCGGTAATACTTCATCAACTGTAGTAACCTTGTTGGACTCATCCATACTAAAATACAACATATGGTTATAATAATATCAAAGTACACGACCAAACGTGCCCAGAAACTTTATGAACAATCTTTTTCTAAAATGAAGGTAGATTTGACCATCAAAAAAGTCTTATTATAAAATCAACATGTACAAGCAGGTAGAAGAAATAAACGAATCATATTGAAGTAAAAAATATTTAACGAACGTATTAAAACGTTATTTAGAAAGTATTTTCCAATACCAACAAAAATAATTATTAAATGTTTCCATTAAATAAGGTAAGCAAAGTTTGCTTACTTGAACAAGTCACAATTACTAACCTGGTAACTTTCCTTTGTTCATTTTATTTGTCCAAGAAATATAAATTATATTTTAAGAAGTCTTGTAGCAGGTGTTGGACGCGTCCGAACACGGCGGGGAACAAGACGCCAATGAATATTTAAAATGGCGGCACTCAACAAGCAAAGTTACCACCACTGCCAAGAGGATGTGACGTATGTACAACAGAACGATACCGGAACCGGAAGGCGGGAAACGTAGTACGCATATCTCAATTAAATAAGCTTCGAATAACGGTCAAGTAAAATAATACAAACATACATACATAGACCGCTAAAAATATAACCCTTCCTTTTGGCTTCGCCGTAGTTGGGTAAAAAGGCATCTTTGAAAAGGTATTGTTTAAACTTATTTTGGTGTAAAACTGTTTTTTTATGCTACTTGAAGATGAAACAAGATGTTAAGTGATGATAAGTGGTAATCATCGCCTAAAATAGAGAATTGCCTCGTAGGTCACGCGCCTTAGAAATGTGCCCCACGATGCACTGCCCTGCTTCCATCAACTTGAGGCATACAGGTGTAAAGCCTCATGTGACTAATTTTTCCGGCATCCATACCTTCCGAACCGAAACACTGCAATGCTACTTGGCGGCAGAAATAGGTATTGTGGTAGTACTTCACCGAGCGAGCCCTTTCACATTAAAATTATAAACCTCATAATCCTAATAGGTGGAAGTCAGAGGGAACGCTACGTTTGATACATGGCCATTTTTTGCATATTTAGTTTAATTTTAATGTATTTACTAAGGCACACAAAACAGAATACAATCAAACAGATACTAAATACAATTATCAACTTTTAGATCTAGATTGCATCCCAAAGCATGTGTACACATTATGACAATTCTAGAGCAGTTCTGTGTAGACTAGCTGAAGGGAAATATGTACTTATTTAAACAAAATAAAGTAACACTAAAAATAAAATAGCCTTAAAATTATTTAATGCTATTTTTTTTTTAAGATACAAAATACTCTCTATAATAAGAGTGAGTTTATTACTGAGGTACGCTAAAACAATTTCTTAATAGGCGTCACTAAAACGTATATCCCAAATGTATGCTTTACAACACTCATAGTCTACAAATAAAACGGCTGTAACTGGTCGCACAGACTGACAGACAGACGGACATTGCGAAACTATAAGGGTTCCTTGTCCGACTACGGAACCCTAAAAGTGCCGACAATAGGTAATAAAACGCGAGTTAATTATCATCATATGAGAAGTCATTATAGTTAATTAAAATAAGTGAATAACAGTTATTTACCGTAATGAAATTATAATTATATCAGGAGCAAAGTTCAACTATAAATTTATCTGTTATTAGACTAATCACAAGCGAAATAAATGTAAACAAGCTTTATTTTGTCCTCAAAACAGACGAGTACTACGCACTATAGAAAGTACTAACCAATATCTAAGTCTTTCTATCCTAAAATGAATGTTACTTACCTACTGATAGAGTACAAAGTCCCGGGAAGGTGGTACTGGTCCGTACTCTTCCCAACTCGGCCAAAGCTTCCGTAAATCTCTGTTGAGCATCGTTGTGAGCAAAATCCACCGCTAAGAATGCGTTCTCTCTTGGCTCTGCTAGGGCTGCCGCGTCACCCAATCTCGCGCCCAGGGCTGCCGCTCGACTGCTTACTTCTCGGACCTCTACTTGCTGCTGTAGGCCTGAACATTCTGCTTCCACCTGGAACATTTTACAACCCTATCAAAATAGGCAACCAAGAGGCAGACGCTTAGCCGAATGATATTGTGAATGTAGTTGCGAATTGACAAGACTCGCAAGAGACCGAAGGGAATGGCGTATTAAATAAGAATTGTCATTTATATTGTTTTGGTGTCGATCATTTTTTATTTATTTTTTGTCACGCTTTTTAATAATAATTTTAGTGTTAGTTTGTTAATGTCCGGAAATTAGAATCGGTCCTACCCGCACCATGCTGAGTTAGGGGCCATTATGTTAGGAGGCTTATATCCTGCATCCTGCATAGAAGGTTATCCCTTTTTTCTAGTGGAGTTGTAAAGAAAATGAAACTTTCCAATGACCCCTCTTTATCTTTGTTGTATAGTCGGGTAACTAAGAACTCGGAGTAACGACCAACAACAAACCGGCCGCGAAAGCGAAAGTTATTGTCTCAATCTACTGTTAGGTACTTTTATAAGCCGCGCGCGACAAACAATTACGGAAATATCATAAGCACTCACTTTTGATTTTTCAGCGTCAATCAATTTAAGTTGTTCTTCAAGCAACTTTCTTTTATGTGTCGCGGCGGCTGCAGCAGCAGATTTTAATTCATTATGTCGTTTGGTAATCGCTAATTTCAATTCTGTAAAATGCATGTCTATCGCTTCGTCAGCCGCCAAAGTTGCGTCTTCGAGTCTCCTCAGTTCACTGGCCACGGCATCTCTCGCCGAACCCAACTTACTAAGGCACTCGTTTGCTCGATAAAGAAGTATTTCCGACATCCTTTTGAGAGCGATTGAGAATGGTACAACTGTATGATCGCAGGGAGTATCACTATGCGGACCATCGGCGCAATGTCGACAGAAAACGCAGTCACAGGTTTCGCAGAAGAGTAACTCTCTGCCTGGATGCGAACTGCACTGTGGTATGACTTCCCTTCTTTGACTAGCCATCAGATCTAACAACTGGTTGACGAGGAAGGACGGTGGAAGGGCTGCTACTCCTCCCCTAGGTATATTTATAAGTTCACGACAGATGGGACATCGAAAACTGCTGGCGTTACGAGTTTGTGATGCGGCTATACGCGTGAGGCAGTGTAAGCAGACTGTGTGTGAGCAGGGAAGTAGTTTCGGCGTGTGCTCGCCTCCATCGTAAGTACCTGAAAATAAAGAAAAGTTCGGCGATTACTCCGCTATTTGTTGGATTATGTGTTTCATGTATTTGTAAGGGAATATTTAGGGCACGAGTAATGAGAATATTATCACAAATTCTTTAGATTTAAAGGGATTTGAACTGGCTCAATTAGACTGTTTTTTTATAGAACTCAGCCGTGCAGTGTCAGGGCAACAATACATTTACCTAGCTTTCAAATCAATCAGTTTGCAATTCGCTCTTTCGATTTTTTCCATCATTTGAACCATGCAGTAGCTGCTTTCTTTCTTGTAGCCTTAAGCATTTTCAACAGTGCAAGATGTGAATATTCAGAGTGTAGGTACTAACATAAACAGGTGCCGCAGGTGAGGAAGCTCTCGTTAAAGTCTTCGTAGTTTATGGAGACGGTCTCGACGAGCGTGGAACTCATGCTCGCCATCCCGACGCCCAGCCGTGAACTGCCACAAAGTGAGTGAAAATTATAGACAGGACTGTAGTGAATAGCACAAGCTTAAGGAGGCTTGTTCAGCAGTGGGTGAAGACGGACTGCGGATGTAAAATCTATATCAATGTAAGGACGAATAGAAAAAGATGAACAGAGCGCCACTAACTTAAAGTTAAACACAAAGTGTGCCGATCTGCTCGTATAACAGTACTCTACTTCACGCACACATTTGCAACAACTCTGCCAATCCCACACTCCATCGCTGCATGGTCGAAACCATTGCGGAGCGTGACAGTTGTTATTGTCATTGGTCCTACACATCGTTCGATGGGTGATTCAGCTAGCAATGAGGCAACGCGACATAGATCTTTTTCCGTTGATTTCCGTGAGTCAATAATGATAAATATAAACAGAGGTACATAAATGCCATTAATAACTTCGTCAAATGACGTCAATTATCATTTTATAATACTAAGAATTTATTTACAAACACCGATGCAAATACCGAAACATAGTTCTAACAAACCGAAGTATACTATCCAAGTACTAGATTTACATGTCTCTTTTGACCTCTGATGCTAAGGGTGTTAAAATGCACAATGAAGTAGAATTGTACTATGATAAAAAGCAAAAAAAAATATTGAATTGTACTGTCGAAAGAAATTAATGACAAAAAATACCTAAAGATGCAATATGCAAAGGTGATTTTTTTAAGTTAATTGCTACATAGTCCCCTAAGCTAAGTTGTTTGGGCAATAGGTACCTATATATATATGACGACCTCCGTGGCGCAGTGGGCGAATAGCCGGCTGAGACGCAGGAGGTAGTGGGTTCGATTCCCGCCGCGGAACAAATGTTTGCATGATCTACAGATATTTGTTCCGGGTCTGGTTGTTTTTCTATATATTATAAGTATGTATTTACAAAAAAAAAGTATATATGTATTCTATCAGTTATTTGGTTCCCATACTCTGCTTAGTTTGGGGCTAGATAGCGCTGTGTGAAATGTCCAGCAATATTTATTTATTTATTTTATTTATATATATATTCTAATCATACTAGCTAAGCTGAGATCAACTGTATTTAGTATTTTGGTTTTTCTTTTTGAGTCTTAGGTAATTCAGATTTTATTATTTTCTTGTAGTAGTTTAGATTCATGTTTTGTTATTTGTTCAACTCATATATTAGATTTCAGACGATAAGTGTTTTCTTTGTACACTGGTTTCCCGCGATAAAGGCTAGACCTAGTGGGGGATCATTAGCAACTTAAGGCTACACTTTTGGTAAATAATATTTGTATTTCTATGTACGTATATCAATCAATTCTTCATACTTCATCATTATGATAAAGAGGTAAAATTTTAATATTTTTTTTTTGAATCGGGTATTCTGTGGAACTAGTGAACCGATTTTGAAAATTCTTTCACTGATAGAAAATTACACTCCCTGAGTGCTATAGGCTATATTTTATTTTAAGTAGGAAAAAAATCCGTGAAAATCGATGATGGGTCAGCTAGTATACAATAATATTAAACTGCAATACATTTTTCAAGTAATGTCAATTATAATGAATATTGAACAAGGTAAGCAAGACAATCAATAATTGATTATAACAATGATATTAGTGAGCAATAATAATATATAATTATGCACTTAAAATGGTTTTATCCTTTTTAAACAAAATACAAGGTTGCTTTGTGATAGTACAACAGAGTTATTTTCCTTAAACCAAAAGGTTTACGGAAACTTTTGATAAAATAAACAATTGATACTAGCTTGCTGTATACTAGAAAAAAAAAATACACAGTAATAAGTTACATAGTAAAACTTTAATGACATCATCATACCTACTTGATCATTCAAGGAAAACCATTTCAAATAAAATGACACAGAATCATGTATATGGCACATGTTACTATATCACTTATTAATAAAGCAAATAAAAACGCATGTTAGTTGGTTGTATTAACTACACACAGTGTACAGACCATAAACAATTAAATCGGAGATAGTTAATTGCATTATTAGACTAGAGATATCTAATAAAACAATTATTTAGTTAGGAATATAAAGTTAATGATGGCTTCATTCGTTTTATCAAGGTTTAATCAGTATATGAAAGTTTGAAAGTTTATTGAAACATTAACAAACAATACAATACAATGTTACATACAGTTAGCAAATATCTTAATGAAAGAATAATCCATTATACAAGCTCACTAGCTCCCACCCTAGGTAGAACCTGTGTTGTGGGAGATAGTCTCTTTCATCCTGTTTGAGAGTGTGAGTGTTTGTCTGTGTATTTGTGTGTGTGTATACTAGTGCTACATAATTCTATTGATATAGGGTTCTGAATCGTGTATAGGGAGGGGGGAGAGGGTGGGGTGGGGGGGGGAAGTTATATATATATATGCATGTTATATATGCCCCTAACTTTCTCCATCCATCCTTCATTGAGGAGGTATTTGTATATGTTGCAGATTATAATAAAAACAAGAACATTCATTAAGAATGTGATGAGAATGAATTAAGCAAAAGTGGTTTGCTAGGATTGTAGCAACCATGGTCTCACCTACCCTTCTAGTAAACGAATAGTATGTATATACTATTTAGCTGACCTGCGCTGGCTTCGTACAGACTTTTACCAAAATAAAATATAGCTTATAGTTTAATAATTATTTTGTTTGCTTCAATGTGGTTTAGGTACATAGATCTTATATAATAACTAAAGTGGCTTAAATTCTCCACCCGGATGCAAATATAAAACAAAATAAAACAAATCTCACATATTATGGCAAAAAAAACACATGTCAAGAAATAAAATTACAATTATCTATGCCACCTAAGAATAGTGTAAAACTAGGGGCGACATAAAAACAAGTGGTGATTACAATAGGCCTCATGGCCGCAGTGAAGCTAAAGCCGCAAACACTAATAAAAAAAAATAGGAATAGTGTGGCTTTCTATCAGTAAAAGAATTTTTAGAATCAGTTCAGTAGTTTCTAATCACCCCCCACAAACATTACCTCTTTTTAATATTATTATAGATAACAGGTATAAATATGTGTGTTTTAAAAGCCCTCCTATATTTTAGAATACAATTGACATAATGATATGTTGCAAATTTACAAGTTCAGTAACTGGGTTGGTCCAAGGCTAAATAAGATAATTATGAAACCAAATGTGATTCAACCAATCATTGCAGATTGCTCACGATTCCATCTATTGTCTCCAATTGAATGAGCACCACTTATATTAAATCTGTTCTAGTAATGAGTCTTGTTTATTATTTTATTTTGGAAATGCTGTTTATCTTTATTGCTTGTACTTGTTTTTAAAAATGTTTATAAACTGGGAAGATGCAGAATAAAATATGTTTATGGTATCAGTAAAGGCAAGGATTTTAATAAAGTGAATGCCAGATAAGTAAAACCATTTAAAATTTTAATCATCAGTTTATTAAAAGACTGGACAGTTATGTCTCAGGCAGGTCAAGCAAAACCACATACAGAGGTTATTGACCTGTGGGATGTGTGATTATTTTGGGTCTACTTTGAATAACAGCTGAACTACACTGGAAGTTAGACCACATTACCACTGTTGAGATAAGTGGGTATTTTACATTTTATTATATGTTTTTGTAGAAATGTAGGTAAGTATCTATGTATTTATGAAGATGTTATGTCCTGATTGCCAAACAAATATATACACACATAGCATTGAATTGTGAGTTATTTGGTGAACTCATTGTTGTTATGAAAAATATTATAGAGACTTATAATTTAAATACGTAGAAAATAAATGTGTAACGCCAAAATACTTACAGAAACGAGCAACAATACATGGACGTAATGTAAGGAACAGTAGGTAGGTAGAGGAAGAGGCCTCTCTTATCTCATTTTTTACGGAGTCGTGGACACCGATTATCCGGAACGGTTTGCAGTTAAAATTTAAAATCGATCACATAAAATTGCAAACGCAAACACATTATTAACACCACGCTTTAAACTGAAACTCGCACATCGATCAGTTGAATTTACAGAGCAAATTTACATCAAAGCGACCATGTATACAACAAAAATAACACCGTGGAACTGTTTTACAACAAACTAACGCTCTTTCGTAATCGATCGATAGCTATACGAAACTATTGATGACAAAGAAATTTCACCGAAACGAACCATGGGGTAATAAAACTCTGCGGGGGATACAGACACGGGAAAAATACACTACTATCACTTTACTACTTCAGTTCACATATTTGTAGAAGTTATTTGCACAAATATTATTCTAAAATTGTACTTTGTGTCGACCAATAACCTCACCAAAACATAAATTCTATCTGTCTGACAGCCAGTTCAGTCAAAATAAAACGAACCGTCTATTTAAACGTAAACCTACTTATCGAACGTGTATGGCTGTTGCTACTTTTACACATCCTTGCGAATTGTACAGACAAAAACACAAGTATAGTAAATCTACAAGCACTACACGAGTTTTCATTTCACGGACGAAAAAATCGGCCGTTACTTGATCGAATTATGGATACCTACTCATAACAGCGTATCCGGTTTTTCTTGGGCGATTTAACCAGTCTGTTTTTAATAGGACCGCACTCAACTTTTCGAGCTGTCTCAGAGTTTCACAAAAAAGTCATTTAAAATGGCGGAGGATCACGTAAACAACAAAGCTAACTTAAAAAAAACTAATAACATCTGTGCAATTCACACGTGGTAGAAGTAAAACCTTCAAAAATTTTGATTCCAAGATAATGAGACGAATGTAAAATTTCGGGAAGATGATAATTGTAGGTTTTAATAATGATCATAGTGATGCAAAGTTAGATGATAATTTTATATTTCATTCGTACCTACATAGATTCGTATTACATAGATTTATTCAGACTCAGCTTACAATTTCGATAAATGATACAAGAGGCTTATGGTAAATATGGTAACTAAACGGTCGCTTTTTCGATTCATCGACTTTAAAATCACAACGATGCTAAAGAAGTTATGGTAACTATGGTATCTAAACTGTCGCTTTTTCGTTTCATCGACTTTCGAATCACAACGATGCTAAAGAAGTACCTATTCACTTCAAAAATGGATAAAGGGTGCTGATTTTTACTCTTCTATTAACATTTTTGCGACAACTTCAATTGCCAGCGACAAACGATCTATATATATATATGATAGATGCTTATTTATTATTTTTTATCTGGCTTCATACAATTATGGGTTTTCACGGCCTTGTATTTATAACTGCTAACAGATGGCGTTGCTTTGTCATAAGCTGATTATCAAAGCAAAGTGAATTGTCAATGTCAATTGCAGCGTTAATATTATTTTCTGTTAAACTTGAAATAAAACACATCGTGATAACGTGTCAAATTAAGTCGACTGTACAGTGGCAACTACTAGCCACAGAAGCCATAAAACCAATAGATGCACACACCCTCTCATACATACACACTAACTCACACACACACAAACTCATATAATCAGACATGCTTATCTTGTATAATTTAAAAAATAATAGTAATAATGATAATTGGAAATAATAAACTCTGGAGGGGGGCGTTAGTGTTCGCGACACAGTTTATAACTTCTGCAAATACTATCGTGTTCCAGTATTGTTGTACCATGTTTTTGTTCCAAAATAAAGTTATTTGATTTGATTTGATTATTTGATATAGTCAAATAAAATAAATATTATTTGAGTTTGTTTATCTGACGAAGTGAAATTGTTATGACAAATTTTTATTTTGAGTAATTGAGATTTTGGCATATAAACCATATATTACATTATAACCATATAATATTACGTAACGTGTTTTTTTTTTAATCAAAAATTAAAAGCTGTCATTAGATAATAGACGAAAAGTTATTATCCTTTACGAGAAAAATCTTATAGTGTTAGTTAGCCAACAACATTAAACTCGGATTGAAACCAGTCGTACAGAAAATCTCGGTCCGGAAAAACTCATAAAGTGTCATTCACCCAGCTTAACCTTTTTAAAATCACCAGACCTTTTTTTTACCTCGGTTGGGTTAAAAACTAAAATAGCTAAGAATCAAGATAAACTTGCTTTCTACTAAAAAAGCCATGTCTGAATCGATCCTACTATTTGGGAAATACGATGTCACACTCACTATAGACACACATAAATACTCGTAAGCGTCAAACTTATAAAACCCCTCTTTTTGCGTTGGGGTTTAAAAATAAGACCTTTTTTGAATACCATTTTATTGTAATACGTAACTACGTTCTGTACAGACTATGACCGAAGTATATACGCTATACGCATATGTAAGTACGCGTACCTAGTATACCTACCTTGAAAAATGCAGTTACAAGGTGTAACATCAAATTTAAAACATACTAACTGACAACTTTTAACAAAAGTACTGGCTGGCAGATGAGTAAAATCAATTGGCTAATCAATGAGGGCTTTTTATTTTAGATTTAAAAAGAAAAAAACAAGTTCCAACTAGCGTGTCGCGAGTGGAACTAGCGATGGCACTGTCTGGAGATGCGCCACCAAAAAAAGGTTTATAAGCCAAAATCACAGACACAATATCAGAATATGTCTTAAACAACCTCACTTCGTCAGATAAACAAACACAAATGTTTGTTTTTCAGTTCCTCGGAAAATAATGTTGACATGGCAATTGAAATTGATAATTCACTTTCCTTTGCTAATCAGAGCATGATAGAGCAACGCCATCTGTTCGCAGTTATAGAAACAGAGAGGAAACCGGGCCATACGCCAGCAACTCAAATGTTCGGTAAAGAGTTGTAAAAGTCAGTTGCAGACGTTGCAGTGCAAAGTCAGTTACCGCGGCAAGGGCCAGAGGGCGGGGCGGGCAAGCAGCAGTCTTTTTTTTAAGTTCATTTGCGTTCTCAACATGACGGTACAACCCGTACGTATGAATAGCAAAAGATGCGTTCCATTTCACATTCATAGATTTCATAGTAATTGGTTGCAAACATAAAATGTACCAAACCTAATAGGATGGCAGGCAAGGCACTGGCGGGAAAATTAAATAATAAAAAGGATTGTGTGGTTTTATGAAACCACGGTAAAAGTGAAACTTTGTTTCACATTATAGACATTTAACTAAAAATTTTCGTTGGCACAAATGAGTAATAGTTTATACACTACACGGTCAGCTGATGCGAAATATAGACGCCGCCATATTGGCCTCGGTTGCTCTGACGAGCGCCTTTCACTTTATCCCTACTCCGCGGCCGACCGTCACGCGACATGCAACACACAGACGAAAAAGTTTGAGACAATGTAATAAAAGTTTCACTTTAAAAATCTCTGCATTTAAGTAATAACATTGTAACAACATTTTTCTAGAGGAAATAGGTTGGTAGTGTGTACTAAATAGGTACTTAAAGTCATAACTTTAACTAAACATAATCTTCGATTTTGGTTAAATGTTTACTTCTTTGGTACCTACTAAAAAATAAAAAGAACGTGGATTGAACCGTGTACCAATTATTTATTATCTTCAGTTTATTGTTTAGCGCACGCGAGTGGAGTCCAACCAGTCTTCTGTGAACCTACTTACCATACCAACCCACCTTTTGTATTAGGTAGATAGGCATTAACAGACGAAAAAACATTTTTTTTTCTGCTTTAGAGAAAGTGGGTTAGATTACCTACCTACAAAACATATTAAAATGAGACCTACGTACATGAGTTCTAAAGAGTTACAAATCAAGTTTCGACACCACTTACGGTACGTACTAGTTAACTTACTTATATTATTTACACAGCTGTTTGTCATCTATTACGGAAGTTATTAAATTCAGCATATCTACTGTTTGCTGCACCAATCTCTGGTAATTTTATGCATCTTTTCTCTTAAGACAGGAGTCGAGCCTGCTGCACCTCTTTGCGACTCAATGACTCAACCAGCAACTCGCAAACGCCACAGTGGTTAATTATAACACTTTAAATATATTGACTTTTTACATATTTATACCAAAAAATGTTTTGAAAAGTAGCGCGTTTCTTCGGGAAACCGCGAATTTAATGGCATCGATGTTTTTTTTCTGAACTTTTTTGGTGAAATATGATTTAATTTTTAATAAAAGTTGATAATTTTTATTATTATATAGGGTGTTTGGTAATATAGTGATGATATTCAAATGACGGTTCCTCAAAACATAAAAAGACTTCTCGATAAAAAAACCACTAGTTATATTATCAAATTTTAAAGAACATCGACTATGTTTAGGTGATCAATTCGATATAAAACTTACTGCCTACTCTTGCAATCGACATCCAAAAATAAAGGCCGTAATCCAAAAAAGTGTAGATTTGCTACTTATGTCCTCTCTCTACGCGCTCTCTGCTTAGAACTTCGCTGTGAATGCGCTGTAGAAAATAAGACAACGCCGCTTGACCGTTTCCACTAAAGCTGAGCGGAGAGATGTCGAAATATCGATATGCTATTAGTTACTTGCGCATGGTATTCTCATCTCTGCAAATCTACGCTTTTGTGGATTACCTACGGCTTTTATTTTTGGATGTCGATTGCAAGAGTAGGCAGTAAGTTTTATATCGAATTAATCACTTAAACTTAGTCGGTTTTCTTTAAAATTTGATAATATAACTAGTGGTTTTTTATCGAGAAGTCTTTTTTGTGTTGAGGAACCGTCACTTGAATATCGTCAGTATAGTACCAAACACCCTATATATACATATTCATATTTTTATATACCTACATATTTAGAAGGACTTCTCGTCCTCGGTCGTCGTCGTCAGAAGGCCTAGTAAAGTGATCAATTTATTTTTATGCCTAACTAATGAACTATACCTATAGGTACTCTTGCATAACACATTCTATCTTGCTATTTCCAGAAATAGTCTTAGCCGTGCGACATCCACTCAAGCTAGCTTGGAAGTAAAACCCTTCAGTGGCATGCCAGGGCTCACATCTCTGCCACTAGTAGGCCCGTTGCATCACTTTCTTCCAATAGTAGGTAAATATATTGAAATAATCTTACTTTTGTTGAACCACAGGTACCAGTAGGTACTGATTACGCCGAAGTTAGTAATATAAGTTACCTACCTTCCCCAATTTACATCACTTTTCTACTTACTTACGTTTCGGTTTTTAACTGCCTCTTGTTAAACACCCTGTGTATCTACCACACTCATTACACGAGAATCGTGAGAATTTTCATACAAAAAAATTGGTTAAGCGCGTGTCAGACCACGCACAGTGAAGGGTTTCGTTGTCAGTGAAGCTACATCATATTTATTTTATAATACAAAGTTGACTTTGAAGCTTTATATTTCATATAGGTATGTACGGACTCATGTATCGAAAAAGTATTGATGATGGTATATACTATTGGGCCTACCTACCTCACAGTGTTTTTAGAAGACCTATTCAAGCAGAAGATGGGTAAAAAACTAGTTGTTTTAGTTTTTATTTCATAATTTATTATGTGTCACCAAAATGTATTACTAACTAATATTACTAATAGTCTATAAGTTATACGGCTCTTACTCGGTCCAGAGACGGACGGACGGACAAACGGACAAAGCGAAACTATAAGGCATCCTAGTCGGACTACGAAACCCTAAAACAAACTTACCAGCAGTCGTGAGAAACTTCATAGCAATCAACTTTATGCAAAGTGTTGTTTTATATATTTTTCATGATAAATAATGTAGGTAGGTTAGGTACCTAACAAACCTGTTTCACACACTTTGTTTCAGGTGAAATAGGGCCAGAGGCACAAGTGTTCGACAAGATCGGAAACTTTAGAGAGAAGTATGGCCCTATTATGAAAATGAAAGGTGTGTTCTCCAAAGCGAACTACGTCTTTTTGTTCGAGCCGGATCATTTTGAACAGGTAAAACTTAAAAACCTTAGAAACGAAGTAAGTACACGCGCGAAAAAGAGGCCATTTAATTGGAGCCACATATGGCTCCAAATGACGTCCGTGCTGAGTTTTACGAGCTAAGGTGGTGCGAGTTTGGGAAAAACAAAAAATATTACGGTTTGTGCGGTGAAAATGTCGATCCCCCACCAGCGTACGAATAATGTATCAAACGATGCATTATTCGTACGCTGGTGTGGGCGAATGTAAAAGATGTTTTACATGTGTAAAACACAAACACAGCGGCACTCACGCGCGTACTCATTTGTTATTTTGTGGCCTAAGTTTCGAAAGAGAATTTGTTCGAAACTTCTGTTCTATGTGTATTATTCTAAGGTAACAATAGTTTCTGGTTCTCACGTCACAGATTACTGTGTTTGTGTGTGTTACTGTTATAATCGGAGATTCAAGTTAAAGATAGATAATTAGATAATACATACGTACCTTCATCATTTACCAAATTAATTATTTTAATATGGGAAACTTGTTCTCAATACAGGGTGTCACTACACTTTTTGGCACCGACCGACCACCGTGTCGCGCCAAGCTTACATTGCGCCACGACAAAATTTTGTCCACGGTTTTGTCTCACTCTTTCTCGTGCGAAATTAACTGCGAATTCTGCGAATACGAGACAAATGATAAAAAGCGTCGATAATTCTTTTTCCGCGGCGTGCCTGTTAGTCCGGCTGAGAGTATAGTAGAGAATATTTTATTTTATCAGGATTATGCAATTTATTAACGTCGTACGTATTTTCTTCAAGGTTTTTAGAGACGAAGACGCGAAAGATACATATCCGATTCGACCAGGATTCGAAGTATTCCGTTACTACAGGGAAGTGTTGAAGAAATCAACCTTGAATGGAGTATACGGATTGACAGCATCGTAAGAAAATAAAATGATAAACCATTTTGGATACCCTTTCATCATCATCATCATCGTCAGCCCTTCTCATCCCACTGCTGGGCATAGGCCTCTCTTCGTTGTCGCCATTCGCCTCTGTCCTGCGCCGTTCTAACCCACATACGACCTGCGATTTTTATAATGTCGTCGACCCATCTTGCCGGTGGACGACCTGCGTTCCTGGTTCCATCTCGGGGCCACCACTCAGTCAGCACCCTGCTTCACCTGTCATCACCGCGCCTGGCCACATGTCCTGCCCAACTCCATTTGAGTCCCAATATACGCTTGCTAACGTATTGAACGTCGTCTTGTCGAGCGTCTCAAGGGATTCGATTCCAAACATTTCTATTGGAAACGAGTACCTGCAGATGGTCGAATCTTATGTGTACCTTGGGCATGTTTTATCTTTCGGAAAAGAATTACAGGCCAAGGAGATATCTAGGAGAATTCAGTTGGCATGGGCGGCGTTCAGCAAGCTGGACGATATTTTTAAATCTACCACCGTTCCACAATGTCTGAAGACCCGCCTCTACAACCAACGTGTCCTGCCAACATTAGCCTACGGTGCTGAGACATGGACGCTTACGAAGGAGACTGCACAGGATTAGAGTCGCACAGAGAGCCATGGAGCGCGCCATCACACTGCTAGACCGAGTCCCCAATACCGAAATTCGCAAGCGGACTAAAGTTCAAGACGTTACCCTTTATACGAATAATATTAATCCCCAATTTGTTCTATTTTTTAGACAAGGATTACATTGGAAGCAGTTTCGTACTAAAGTGAACCCCGTTTTGTTAAAGCGAAACAATATAAAACTCTATGCAGGTGGTCTTGAAAACATTGCAGATGAAAGTGTTTCAAGGTACCTACTTTCCTATACATACAAGCTATTATTCTATAGTAACTCCGTCTCTCTGTTTGTTACGGACAGACAGAGACAGAGTTACTTTCGAATTTATAATATTAGCACAGTCATATTAGTATGGAAGTATGAATCGGACAAACATACATAAATACATTCTATTTACCTATAGTGCAGATTATTCCAAATAAGAGACCCTAGAACAAGGTTTGTTGGTCTTTTTTTTTTATTTGAACGATTTATTTTTTCCAGGTTCGCCAAATTGAAAGACCAAAAGGATTTCCCGTGGAAGTTCGAGCAAGAAATAAAGAAGTGGGCACTAGAGTCAGTTGCCCTCATCGGTCTAGGAACCAAGTTGGGTTGCCTGAAAAATGACTTATCAGACGACGACCCGGCTAGCCAACTGATGCAGTGCGTCAACGATATTATAGAGCTGACTTATAAGTTGGAGATAATGCCGAGTCCGTGGCGCTATATTTCCACGCCGAATTATAGAAGGATCATTGAAGTTTTTGAACGTCAATGGGAGTAAGTTTGAATTTCTTAGTTGGTTTTTGCCTAGAGATCAAGGTAAGAATATCTGTAACTAAAATTAAAATATGCTATTTTAATGTTTCAGAATAAGTAAAATGTTTTTAAAGGTAACGCAAAACAACATAAAGGATAGAGGGCACGATATCCCTGAAGCAGAGAAGAGTATAATTGAGAAACTACTGGCTATTGATGAGAAAGTGGCTTTTGTGACGGCCACAGAGCTGTTGCTGGCTGGAATTGACACTGTAAGCTTCCTTGTGTACATCTTTGTCGTAGACAGGTAGGGTTCAAGAAATAAAACAAAATATGAAAAAAAGTAAACTGAGAACTAAATAATAGAAGGTTGATTTTCGGTCATAAACCTAATCGGCAAAAATGAAATGTGTTATAATTTATACTCCTAGCCTCTCCCTCAATGTAATGTATCGAATATTTCCTCTTCATCACTGACCACGGTCCACAAGGACTATTTCGTCACAGAAAAAAATGTAATACACGTGGCTCTCTGTAGCAAAACCGCTGTGACCAGAATCCGGCTCGAAGGACGAAGCATATTAATAGTTTTTGTTTAATTTCTTATGGCAGTTTATAGCCCGCGAATAACCTGCTCATGTTTTAGAAAGAACTTTCAACTTTTCAGGTAACATTTGCGACAACTAACTTGCTATATCATTTAGCAACAAACATAAAAGCACAAGATACATTGAGACAAGAGATTCGAGCGAATGAAAACAATCGGTATCTGAGGGCGTGCTTTAAAGAAGCACTGAGGATATACCACGTTGTTCCTATCAGCATGAGGAGGACCACTAAAGAACACCTTGTGGGTGGATACCACATTCCTAAAGAGGTAAGTGATGAAGAGGCGCCGAATGCCCAGTTTATAAGACGTACTCGTAGTATTCATTCTTTTGAGTTGGTAGCCAACTATGGTAGATAGACAGAAAACGCTTAATGTACCTACACCACACTTAAATTAACAAACAGTAATAAATCAAATAACAAGGCACACGGAAAAACGAGTGGTGGTCTTATCGCTAAAAGTGATCTCTGCCAGACAAGTACGATGCCGGGACCTTTGGAATCCTTCCTTTACTAGGGAAATTTTAGCCGCGATTTCTTGTCACTCTAGGAAATTTTGTGTCAGAACTAGTTAGAAGTCTTGTTTTCCCATAGAAATAGGAGTTTTTTCCGAACTCTGGATTTTTCTCTGGACTCTCCATTATAATCATGGAGTCTTCAGTACAGAGTGAATAAAAAAAATATATATATTGCTGAACATTTCACACAGCGCTATCTAGCCCCAAACTATGCAGAGCTTGTACTATGGGAACCAGATAAGTGATAGAATACTTATATCCTTTTTTTTTGTAAGTACATACCTACTTATAGAGAAACAACCAGACCCGGAACAAATATCTGTAGATCATGCAAACATTTGTTCCACGGCGGGAATCGAACCCCTAGAATAGGTTATTTCTAGGCAAGCATGCTCTATCTTAGATTAGAGTACACCATCACTTGGCGTTAGAAGGTAGTGGTCGAACTCTTGACAGTAAAAAAAAACAGTTAATTTAATACATCGTTTTTTTTCAGATTGACATTATAGCTCCAAACCAATATTTATCAAGCCTGGAAAAATACTACCCCCGTGCAAAAGAGTATTTGCCTGAAAGGTGGCTTGCAGGCAAAGAGGATCCTCTATACTACGGAAACACACATCCTATGGTGTCCCTTCCTTTCGGATTCGGCACAAGAAGCTGCGTAGGGAGAAGAATAGCAGAACTGGAAATCGAGATATTTGTTAAGAGATTGTTGGAAGAGTTTAAAGTTACATGGGAAGGACCACCGGCCAAACTTGTAACCAAGTTGTCAAATCATTTCGTAAATCCACTGTGTTTCAAATTTCATCCTGTCAAATGACAGATGGTTAAGTGAAACCAACACTTTGTTAATAAGGTTTGGTAAAGTCAGGTGGATGGGGGTGGAGGTGGTATTTGACATTGAATGTGCATAAAATATAAACAATGATTTATTAACTTTTTGGTTATGGATATTAAAAATCTTACAATGTGCTTCGCAATCGATTTCATGAATAAAACAACAATGCATCGTCAATCTATGTATTTTTATATGACACTAGCTGACCCGCCGAACTTCGTACCGCCTTGACATGCGACATATGACGCGGGTTGCCAATGTAGTCGCCCGCGGGTAGAATTGTCAATCGGCCTATGTAACCTATGTATGAGAAAATAAATTTTCTTAATAATTTCATTTTGCGTGAATTTTTCCGAAATTTTAATAGTTATTCTGCCATTCGGGGCGGAGAAAAATCCAACAAATCAAAGATCATCAAGATCGGTTCCGCCGTTCTTGAATTAATAATGGTGTAACTAACCCGGCTTTGTTTTATATATTAATATAGATAGATAGATGTAGGAAATACAAATTTAATTAAAACTGGACAAAAGTAAAAGTCAGAAGTTGAAAAATCTGTTTGAGGTTGTATTCTAGTACGAGGCATGCCTTTTAAGTTCTGTCGTTTCCATATTTTCCGGCAATTTTGAATTTGGAACTGTTCTATATTCGAATGTGTTTACATTTTGAATCTCAAAACAGTTGAAAGTATTAGGATTAATGCTATTGTTTAGTCACAGTTTCGATTTGAATCTGTCAGGTCACGTACGAAAATGAATCTTTCTAAGGAAAATGTTCGTGCAATAATTTTCTACAACTTTAGAAGAGGCCTGACACGGCTTCAGTGTTTAGAAGAGCTAACATCTGTGTTCAGTGATGTAGCCCCATCTCTGCGGACTGTCGAACGCTGGTATTTAGAATTCCAGCGTGGACATACTAGTGTTAGTGACAGATTTCGCGAAGGACGCCCAAAATCCGCCTTCACTGAAGATAACATCATTGCTGTGAGACAACTAATTCTCGAAGATCGTCATGTGACGTATCGAGAGATAGAGGCTCTATTAGGCATCTCAGGGACAACCATTCAGAAGATCTTGCATGAAGCGCTTGGTGTGAGAAAGCTAGTTTGCCGTTGGATACCGCATCTGCTTTCCGACGATCACAAGGCGGCCCGCGTCAGATGGTGTAAGAAAACTCTGCAAAGGTTCAACCGAGGGGAGTCAAATCACGTCTACGACATCATAAGTGGTGACGAATCTTGGATCTATGCCTACGATCCTGATATCAAACAACAATCTACAATCTGGGTCTTTCAAGACGAGCCAAAGCCGACTAAAGTTGTTCGTTCTCGAAGCACTTCAAAGAAGATGGTGGCCACGTTCGTTGGAAAAACCGGCCATGTTGCGACTATTGCACTTGAAGATCGTAGAACGGTTAACGCAGAGTGGTATACTACAGTTTGTTTACCACAAGTCATCGCCGAACTTCGAAAATCTAACTCAAAGCGACGCATCATCCTGCACCACGACAACGCAAGCTCACACAGCGCTCGTCAAACGATTGAGTATTTGAAGCAGGAAAAAGTAGAAATTCTTGACCATCCTCCATACAGTCCTGACCTAAGCCCTAACGATTTCTTTACATTTCCTAAAATTAAGAAAAGTCTTCGTGGTCAAAGGTTCCAGTCCGGTGAAGAAGCAGTCGACGCTTTCAAGACAGCCATTTTGAACACCCCACTTTAGAGTGGAATAAATGTTATAATAACTGGTTTGAGCGAATGGAAAAGTGTTTTAAGCTACGTTGTGAATACTTTGAAAAACAATAAAAAGTACTATAAGGTTCTAGATGTGTTTTTTTCTTCAAACGACAAAACTTAAAAGGCATGCCTCGTAGTACTCAAATTCCGTTAATTGTTGTTATCCGTAATCAGTGATTGGCTTCGTAATCCCCTTTACGCAATGCAGAATTAGTGAACACTTGTTGTGTTCTGGTTAGGGGTTGTGTTGTGGACACTTGTGGATTGTGTGTGGGTGTTATAGGGTGATGGCGAGCCGACAAATAAAATAGGTCTGCAAGTTAAGCTTAGAAAACTTGGAGTAGAGTTGGTCTCAGCTATTAGCTGCGGTTGTTTCTTGACGACTGCTTGAAGTAGACGGATTGTGGATGGTGTTAACGAAAAAGATCTAATTGAAATTTTAGAATATTTGTCTCATTGTTATTTTCTGCATCAGACATCAGACAGGCAGGCGGCGGCATGAAAGTGGCTGTTGTAAATCGATTTTCAAGAAAATGGCAATATAATGGGTAGAATTGACGAAATGGTGTGACACGCTGCGTACCGACTATAACGCTACTATTTCATGTGGTCATGATACGGAATATGTTACGGAACATGTCCACACATAAAATGTAGGTACCCTTGAATGATTTATCATAAAAAATATTATTTTATTTCCTTTCCGTATCTACATTTTCATTTCGGCGCTCACTTTCTGCCACGCATTATTTTTGACGTGTTTGTTTTTATAATATTTTAACTTTACGTTGTATATGCACTCATACTTATGAACCATATAGATATATTAGGTCTTTCTTTACCTATGAAATTGGAGATGTGTATTAATTTTTTTGTTTCTTTTTTTTTATTTTAGTTCTTCAAAGCAATCCCAGGCCCAAATTATCTATACAATTTTGCTTTTTTGGTGGCAGTTTGTTTATCCCTTTACTGTTGAAGTCTGCAGGACGGGAGGCGATGAAGTCAGCGAAAGCGTTTTGTACTGCCTGCCGGGTGTTGAATTTATTCCCACTTAAAAAAATGTCTAAATTATGAAAAAAGTATAAATCTGTTGGGGCAAGATCCGCTGAGTACGATGGGTGACAGAGAGCTTCCAGCTGTCACACTTGTAGCTTTGCGATGGTCTGTCGTGAAGTGTGAGCTCGCGCGTTGTTATGGAAAAGCAATGGGGAAGAGCGATTGACCAGTCATGGTTGTTGAATTGCGAGCTTCTCCATCATTGTTTGCAATTATTGGCAATAGACATCTGCCATCACTGCTAAGCCATTCGGTAAGAAGCTGTTATGTCCGGTACTGGTCCACCATCATCTTCCTTTAAGTAATCTTTTTTTTAGCGCACTGATTAGGTTCTGTACCTAGGTCCAACCACTGAGAAGAACACTGACGGTTGTCGTACAGGATCCACTTTTCATCGCAGGTAATATTTATTTATTCTATATTTATTTAATTTAGTATTCCCTCGTTTCTATGCCGATGCAGTAGTGGTATGCATGCTTCGACGCGTACCTAAGCCTCGCTGTTGGTTGCTTAGTTGGTATGGCACCCACTTATCTAGCTTTTTTATCTTTCCGATTTGATGCAAGTGCTTCAATGTTGTTTTAACACTAACTCCAAGACCCGCAACAAGCTTAGCCGTAAATTGAGTTGGATCCGCTTCCACTAACGCCTTCAATTGGTCGTTGTCGGCAATGGTTACCGGCCGACCGCGAGGCTCGTTATTCAACTCAAAATTTACAGATTTAAAACGATTGAACTAGTAATGGACCGTGTTTATACAAGCAGTGTTAGCCCCGTACACTTCGTTAATGTTTCGTGTTGTTTACGCAGCGGTATTTCCACGTAGGAACTCATATTAGAAAATTGTACGAATTTTCAGTTGATCAGAATTTGAATTTAAAATGACACGGCTTTCGAATAAAATTTATTTGAATTTCGAATTGCGCGCCAATACACGGATAATTAAATCTGAAAATGCTAGTTAATGAATCTGCAATTACATTAATATTTATTGAAAATAAAGTTTTAAATACTGCGTAAATTTTGACACTGAATTTGCTCGCCACTTCGTTGCCATTTCGGTGTATAGTTCTACCAGGCAGAAGCAGCTAGATGACACAGTGCGTGCATGCGATATTCTACGCTACGACAATCGCTACCAAGGTCAAACATATCAAACAAGTTTATTTTAGTCGACATACGAATATCCAACAACAATCTAGATTATTATTAGTTTACTAGATCGCGCTTTGTTTGGGTGATATACATAGGTAGTAAAACTTTTTATTTATATCAACAAACAACGGTAACGTCTCCGACCAGAGACTTGTGAATTTCGATTCTCGTAGGTTAGTTATACCAACTTATTGGGGTTTTGTGAAGATGCTTGTGAAACTTCTCTACGATTCTAGCAAATTGTTTAGTCTGCCATTACGTAATTGGTATCGGTAAGTAGTGTTGGATGATGTTTTTTGAAATATGTTGCTTTTTTATATTATTTAGGTCATTTTATGTTATTATGTGTAATATTTTTACAGGAATGTGAACCTAAGATCGCTGTCCGTTCAGGCTAATTCTGAGGAAGTCAAACCGTTTAGTGTTATGCCAGGATTGTCGTCCTTGCCACTTATCGGACCATTACACCATTTCCTCCCTGTCATTGGTAAGTTAAGTAGATAAATAGCTTGATCACTCATAGATTTCGAATCACAGATTGGAAGTAAATATCTTTTAATTAATCATTTTATTGCATAAGCAACCCTATAAAAGAAATTTCTATTTTTCCATATAGCTAATTTGGTAATGTAATCTAATGATTTTACAGGTGAGATTGGGCCAGATGCCCAACTGTTCACCAAATTAGGGAACTTTCATAAGAAATATGGACCTGTGATGCAATTGAGAGGGGTATTTGCAAGAGGACATTTCGTATTTTTGTTTGAACCCGATCATTTTGAGCAGGTAAGGCAATTACTCATACCTTCTATCTCATGTCTATGTTGAAAGGCCGAAAAACTTAAAACTTTAAGTACGTACCTATCTGTTAACGTGGCGTACGTACGACACGTATTAGAGGTCAGCTAATACCAAGCATTTTTGAAATAGTGAGACGTTCCAAAAAGTTGATACATTAAGCAGGGTACAAAAATACAGATCCAAGAAAAAACTTCAGGATGTATGTACTAGACGATAACTACTTCAAACAAAATATTCTATTGCCAATAGCAGCAGTATATCTTGCTGAAACCTGTCGGTGAACAAAATATTCTAACGAATGATCATACGTCTAGTGACCCCGACAACGATCAAAATGTAGTCCTTCGGGATGAGGACGAAGAGAATAAAAATAATTAGTAATAATAATAATTATAATATTTTTCTTGAGCCGGGTCAAAATATACGAGTAGGTTAGGAAGGTGACAGCCCTGATGTAAATAAATAAATTGCCGATAACTTATGAATAACGCCGAATTAGATTGTGGTTTTAATATTATGGATAAAGGTATGCTTAAGCAATAGTTAAGTCTAAAAATCTTCGTCTAATACGGCGTTAAAATGGAGAACAAGAATTTAAAATTAAATCACAAAAATATGAATATTTCGTTTTCTATTCACAGTAAACGGGCAAAAACTTATCTAATGGTATGTTAGTATATGTATGATAATTTGATATAAATAAAAGTCTTTTAAGTAATCTTTTTTTTTTGTGATTTTCATGGTCCGGATATTGGGCAACATTGAATTTTTTTTTATATAAACTACTCATTCTATAGATGCGAGTGTTTTCCTCTAGCGCTTAAAATAACAAGAAGTAATGATTTTTGTAAAAAAATACCATGGAACAAAATTAGGCTTAATAACACACTGTGCGTACCTATAAATATTATTATAAACAATTTCTATTATCAGGTTTATAGAGCAGAAGAGTATAATCCCCTACGCCCTGGGTTTGAAACTCTTACATATTACAGAGAAGAATTGAAAAAGTCTACCTTTGACGGTGTTTACGGATTAACAACAGCGTAAGAGACGTCAATTCTCGGTAAATATTACTCGTACCGATAGGGTAGATGATGAATAATACATTTTCAGACAAGGACCGAAATGGCGGGACTTCCGCACTAAAGTAAACCCACCCATGCTAAAACCAAAAATCATAAAACTCTACGCGCCTGGCCTAGAAGAAATTGCAGATGACATGGTTGCAAGGTACAAATGCGCAGTCATAACATAACTCTTAAAATTACCAAAAACACCGAAAGGTTCTTTAGCCTCACGAATAATTTCAGGATAACAAAGCTGAAAGACCAAGGAGACCTCCTAGAAAACAATTTTGAGCATGAAATCACCAAATGGTCGCTTGAGTCGGTAGCACTCGTTGGATTGGGAACGAGATTAGGATGCCTCAGCGATAAATTAACTGATGATCACCCGGCAAGCCAGTTGATGAAGTGTGCTAGGGATATGCTAGACTTGGCATTCAAATTGGAGTTTATGCCAAGTCCTTGGCGATACATTTCCACACCTGCATACAAGAAAATCATAAAAGTTTTTGATACACAGTGGGAGTAAGAATACGCACAATTTTCTTATAGATCCGTAACAATCAATTGTTTGAATATAATTATATACAGATAAAAATTACGAATGTTATTTTTCTTTTAGAATAAGCGAGAGATATATCAACCAGGCAAAGAAAAATATCAATGAAAGAGGACACGACATCCCAGATGAAGACAAGAGTATTATTGAGAAACTATTAGCTATCGATGAGAAAGTGGCAATTATGATGGGCAATGAGATGCTGTTGGCTGGAATCGATACAGTAAGTGATATTTATATTCCACATCTACACAAATATTATAAATTCGAAAAATTGTATCCCTCTGTCTTTCTGTTCGTTACGTTTCGACGAATAAACGGATGGACCGATCTTGATGAAATTTGGTTCCGGTAGATTATGACCTGGATTGAAATAGGCTACTTTTTAATCACAAACCAGGCGTGTGAAGCCACGGATCTGAAGCTTAAATTCTGTATATTACATAAACATAGAACTAAAATTTATAGCCATAAATCTAGCTCGCCTTCCGAACATGGGGGAAATAAGAGCCCATGAATTAACGAGATAGTAGATATATGAGAATATGACATGTGTGCGGTATGATAGGTAGGTATTGAGTTTAGGCAGCTCAAGCAATACCGCTTGTCATAGAACAGCAACATACATAAACTTACATATTTTAAACTCTGCAGGTAGCTTTCGCCGCTATTAGCATGTTATACCGTTTGGCAATCAATCCAAAAGCGCAAGACAAACTCCGAGAAGAAATAAGGGCCAAGGAGAGCCAACGGTATCTTAAAGCATGTTTGAAGGAATCGTTGAGGATATGGCACGTGGTCCCAGCTAATCTGAGGAGAACGAGCAAGGAACATGTAGTAGGAGGATATCAGATTCCCAAAGGGGTAAGTTAATTAACAGGACAGGCCATCTATAAATTACGTTTTAACTCCACAAGTACCGATTACAAATTTACGACCGGCTGGACATATACTCACATAATTTTCACCCTCGCCCTTATGGAAGTTTGAACGTGATGAATAGGAGGAACTTTATCATAACCATGCTTTGCCTTGTTTAATATTATATGACCATCCGAACAATTACATTAACGTTCTAAGATAATTTTAGTAAAACGTTTTTTTATACGGATCAATGTGACATAAGTAGATAAGGTACTTTAATTGTTTTCAGGTTGATGTTATAGCCGTGAACCAATACTTAGCCAACCTGGACAAACACTATCCCCGTGCCAATGAGTTCCTACCCGAAAGATGGCTAGTGGACAAAGAAGACCCCCTCTACCACGGCAACGCACATCCCATGGTCTCACTACCTTTCGGATTTGGCGTAAGAAGCTGTATTGGCCGAAGAATCGCTGAACTGGAAATAGAGATATTCATGAAGAGATTACTGGATGTTTACGAAGTGTCTTGGGAAGGGCCGCCGCTTAAACTTGTGTCTAAGCTTGTGAATACTCTACAGAAGCCGTTCTGTTTTAGATTTAAAACTGCTAAATAGCTTATTTAATAGTTTTGCATTTATTCATAATCATAATGTAATATTTAGGTGTTAAATTAATTTACCTTAAATAATTAAGCGTACATACCGACCGATATAATTAATATAACTATACATGATTATACGCTTTATACGTACTTGTTTTTTTTAAAGAACATCAAACAAAGACGTACTTTGGTACATTTCCATGTAATGGTTACGTACGGAAAACAAGCTTCCATTACAGTTTATAACGTAGTTACTCAAGAAATCGATTAGGTAGAACAAGATGCGCGCGCAGCAGAGCCTATCTGAAAATATAACGTTGGGCTGGACTTTTTCTAAATCGTCAGCTGAGTCGTTCCTAGATTGTAAATTGAATATCAAGACTGTTCTGAATATCGCGAAGTGATTGTTCACTATTCTATGAACGAGTGCGTATAGAATTAGTTGGATGGTTTGATTATGAACGGGTAGCTGACATAAGGTAAGCACAGTACGTAAGTGTTTAGACATTTAGGCCATAAGTAGATTTAGGTCATTCCCGAAGGTGTGCCTAGACTTCCCTAAGTCACGAACGTTTTGCCATACTTAACAGTGCGCTCAATAAAGCGATTCGTGATTCAATGATAGAAAAGCCTATTCTGACGTTTTTTTACCCCATACCTACTTAATTCAAATGGTGCGATTTAGGTCACAGGTTTTTGTATATGAATAAAGGTCAGGTTCAAATTGCAAAGCTGGAAAAATCGATCATCCTAGGTAGGTAATATCTTTACGTCATAAGTAGATACAGGTTCCAGCATCTATCAGCGTTGGTTGCAGGTCGCACAAGATCAGTCGCTCTGGAAATCTATGAAGGAGACCTATGTACATTAGTTGACGTAGTTGCTGATGATGAAAAAAATGAGCATCATCCAAGCCTCACATCAACCACAGATGGATCTCTCTTTGTCTATGCTATTCCTAAAAGTCCTGTATTAACTTTATCCATAAAATCCACTTACAAAAAATATTTAGAAGTGGAAGACAAGTCCACACTAAAAATAGGGAGGCTCTCGTTGAAAATATTTACAGGACCAGGTTATTTCTCGGGAAGTCCCATTAACATACGAAAATTGGTAAAAGTGTCCGATTTAGTTGCCTCATAAAATTGTTTTAAGTACATATTAACGAATTTATTATGGTTTAGCTTTGTTCCCCGAAACCAAATACTTCCTCTTCTTTCTAACAATATTTTTGTTTATGTATCAGAAAGCAAAATGCCGGGCGTCCGACATAAGATTCTGGGGCACGTGCTTTCTGGCTTTAGCCAGAAAATGAACCGCTGCAGACCGATACATAGCGATAATATGGAAACGTCACTAAACCGATGCCTCAACACCTTCGATATCACTTTACTTGGTAAGTTTCCTGTGGTTGACTTTTCATGATAGTAAGTTCATAGTCACCACATAATAGGTATATCGGGGTTCGTCCACCAAGATACCCTAGCCTAATCCCCTAAGAGATTCCCGTGAACTCATCAGTTCATCATGGCCATTGATTGTGTCGGTCGGATACAAAGAACCAGTAATGTGGTAAACCTTAACTCCCACTTGACACATGTTTATCACTATAACATGCTGAATGATTGAACATTTGAAATACCTACTGTTACGGATGCAGTTCCAGATATAACTTACTTCTTTCAGGTGTTGGCCACATGCTGGGGGCAGGAATCTATGTCATAACCGGAGCTGTTGCACATACAATGGCCGGTCCAGCGACTACTTTGAGTTTTCTATTTGCGGGCATAACGTCACTCCTAGCCGCGCTCAGCTATGCCGAGTTCGGTACTAGAATACCGAGGGCTGGAAGCGCTTACGCCTACACGTATGTGAGCATCAATGAATTCTGGGCTTTCGTTATCGGCTGGAACATCATACTGGAGTACATTATCGGTAAAATATTTACACATAAATTCAGGATTAATAACAGTAAGATAGAATCTGATAACATTTTGTTTGATTTCAGGGGCTGCATCAGTTGCAAGAGCATGGTCAGGATACTTGGATTCGATGTTCAATGGAGCAATAAGTAACGCTACGGCTTCCATACTAGGCGATTTCGGCGACCCTCACGTAGTTGGAGCTGGGCCACCTGATCTTCTTGCATTCGTCATTTGCCTTATGGCATCCCTTATTCTAGCCGTTGGAGTTAAAACTTCTACTTATATCAATAATGGATTGACCATTTTGAATCTTTTGGTTATTTGTCTTGTTATATTTTTAGGCTTCTACCACGCTGATTTGGATAACTGGTCGGGCAAATATGGTGGTTTTGCACCATTCGGTGGCTATGGAGTCATTAGCGGTGCCGCCACATGTTTTTATGCTTTTGTGGGATTCGACAGTATTTCTGCAGCAAGCGAAGAAGCCAAAGATCCAGCGCGCTCCATTCCTAGGGCAACTTTGCTGTCTTTGGCGATAGTTGTCGTTTTATACATTCTGGTAGCGATGGCTCTAACACTGATGGTCCCGTATAGTTCTATCGACTCTGTGGCTGCGTTGCCCTCGGCACTTGGCAGTGTCGGCGCAGAGTGGGCAAAATATGTAGTCGGAATTGGAGCAGTCTGCGGCATGACATCTACTTTACTGGGTTCCTTATTCTCTCTGCCGCGATGCCTGTATGCGATGTCTGCGGACGGACTTCTATTTGGTTTTCTCAGCAGTGGAAAATCTCAAATTCCAACGGCAAATCTTTTTATTTCCGGATTTTCCGCTGCAATAATCGCCTTATTTTTCAACATTGAAACTCTTGTAGAGTGTATGTCTATCGGCACATTGATGGCATACACTATTGTGAGTGCCGGCGTTATTTTATTGAGATACCAGCCTGGCGCAGCCATTGGAGAAAGAGGTTTAACGCCGCAGTTGGAATCCCCTGGAGACCAAGAGGATAGTTCCACGACGGGCACACCGGGTACCGAAGCAGGATCACCTTCATCAGAGGTGAGTTTCTTTTAGTTTTCTCAAAATAGGATTGTGATTTGAGCATTGTTCTGAAATATATTTCTGATTTCAGATGTTCGATCCGACTCCAGTGGGTCGGCTTAAACCAGGTTTCGCTTGGTTAGAACCTGTGTTAGGAAGAAAAATTCCAGGCGCAGGAGTGAAATTATGCGTTGGCTTTTTCATTGGAAATCTCATCATCTTTAATATAGGTTTTCAATATGTGGCGAAATACCACCATTATATGGTGCCAGACTGGCAATTTATTTTTCCTAATTTGTTCTGCATCTTATTTTCGATTCTAAGTAAGTACCTAACTAGTGTAATTTGGTTGTAATATACCTACGTATTTTTTTCTTACAAACAATAATTTTGACTTATTTACTTTTTATTTGAATTAGAACTAACAGAAAATAGTTTACGCTTAACAAAGTGAAATACTTGTGAATATGTGAAAATGAATAGAGTAGAGAGTTATACCTAGGTACTGTTTTCAGGTCTCTTCACGATACAGTGTTTCTATAAGAACAACGCGCCACTGCCATTCAAGGTCCCTTACGTTCCGTTCATACCCGGCCTGTGCATTGCCTTGAATCTCTCTCTGATGACCTACCTGGATTTGTATACGTGGGCTCGCTTTGGGATTTGGATGACTATCGGTAAGTTTCAACCTTGTTTTTATAAAATAAATCACAAAAGGGCAAAAACCAAATCCGCGAATAAAATAAATAAACAATAATATCTCATAACTATCTTACTCAGTACGCAGACCTGTGAAAATATTCCACAAGAGCTCGAACTCACATCCTTTGAATAGGAAGTCTGGGTACAGCCACTAATAATCAATTAAAATTAAAAAAATAAAGGGACTTACCAATTGTATGAATTCCATCTTCCTTGTCCGTATCTTCAATCTTCTTATTTTTTTTACTAACCTATATTGTCCCACTGCTGGGCAAAGGTCTCCCCATCTTCCCTCCATCCATCACGGTCCACAGCCAAATCTGACCAATCTGGTTTGAATGCATCCAGGTCGTCTCTCCATCTTTTCTCTCAATCTTCTTATAAATAAATTATTTTGTTTTTCAGGGTTGCTTCTCTATTTCTTATACGGCATCCACCACAGCAAGCTAGGCGAGGACACCACAGGATTGCTAGCTGGGAATGGAAACAATGGTTGGGGTGCAGTCGAGAAGACAAGTGCTATCGCCCGCCGTGTTGGAAGATTCGCCCGCGGAAGCAAGAGCGAGGATCGTAAGCCAATTATAAGCGACGATGATCTTTCAAGGCCTTAGGAAACCGACAACTCAGCTTCTCAACGTTAAAATGCGAGTTTTTATCGAGAATGTGTAGCTTCACCGTATCTTTTGAAGTTTCAGCGCGTACAATTGCTTGATGTGTTAATTTAAGGCCGGCTCCACACGTTGGCCCCAACATGCCAGTGGATCTAGAAAATAGCATTGGCCCCAACGTTGGCGCGAGCGTTGGCAGTTGGCTGGCGCGCGTCGGTTTTATCAAAGGAATCTGCGCCAATGCTCAACAAATAATAATGACATGTACTCAGTGTAAAAACACTAGGAAAAGCAATTTCGATATAGGACATCCTCACATTGGCTCTGACGGGACTAAACTAGTATAACTCCCAACTTGTGGATGCCAAGCAATAGGACCGACGTTTGGAGCCGGCGTAATTCCTTTACATAATATATTTTTAAGTATGATTCATATCATTTAGATTAGATTATGTGCCATCTTTACTTGATAGGCTTGATATCATTTATGTTATTTTTTTTTCGATGTATGATTCTAGTTTTGGTTCCAGGTCTACCATTATTTAAATTGGAATAATAAACTCAGAAATAGCACTAATCTGAAACCACTTTTCAATCTTTTTTTATTAATGGCACAAACCTTAATATGTTTATGTGAAAATATGATTAATGTCTGTAACTAAATTATTAAGAAAAATATATATTTCGTAATGTAGTTCACACCTTATTTATCAAACCCATTCAGAACAGGGTCAATTATCTAAATCTCTGTGTACCTTACAGGGTGTCCTTACACGAATACGCGTCAATTGAAAGCATTGAAGATATTGAATACTTCTGTTTCCAATACTGAAACTGATTCCAGAGACACCCAGTATTTATATAAACATGTAATCAATCACTGTTCATTCAATTTTAAAGCCAAATTCAAGAAATAGTAATAATAGATAAATATAGTCGCTTTATTTATCAAAATAGTTAGACGATGCTCAATGATTTAAAATAAATGTATCTACTATATGCTATACCTACATAAGTTATATAAGGTAGCCGCCTTACTAGTAAGGTAGAATATTGTGAAAACTTTGGCGCAACTAATTAAAACGCCAACCAATTATGTACAAATACACCGAAAACGTCAATTTAGTTGACCAATCAAAAACGAATATTGGGCCCTAGTGACACTGGCGCCCTCTATAAATTCGCTGATTTCTCTGTAGCACAAGAAAGTTCTCCAAATATAGTTTGCTATTTTGAGCCTATTAGATTAACTGTTAATATTTCATAGGATGTTTATTTTTTTACTAGTGCATTAGATGCAATTTTAAGTTATTTTGTAGCACAATGTTTACCTGTTAATTCTGTGATTAAGAAAAACTGTTACAATTTTATTAACTTTTATTGTATCTGGATTTAGAAAATTAACATTTCATGTAATATCAAATAATGGGTGTATAACTTGTAAATAAATTAAAGGAAATGAGTATTTAATACAATTGTTTTATTCCCTGTATTTTAAATTGAAGAGAAAATAATAGATTATTACATCAGTGATTTTTAAAACTCATACTCCGAATGATTGCATTTAGGCATTCATTTATATATCTATTTTCCGTCAAGAAACATAGTGTTAACTTGAAAATAGCTGTATTTATGTTTTTATAAATATGAAAAACACTAAAAATACGAGTACCCCTATAATAATTGTGCAAGTAAGAATATAAAACTTCACTTTATGTTATAATGTGCATATCTAGGGGTAACCGAATTAAGGATCGATTAAAAGAATCATAAAGAAATAGTCAAAATCACTCATATACATCTGTACTTAAAGTACATAATACTTCTATCACAACACTTAATTCTACACACAATATTAAGAATAACGTCTAAATCGATTTATACAAACTACAGTTAAAGTGCATTCACAGCTCAACCAATACCATCAGTCGATTTACGGCTGCTCGGAATGCATCCTTACTACAGTACTATAACTCCGTCAACTTAACTCGGTACCTGGCTCGAATAACAGTTCTGTTAAGTACAGTCAGCAATAAAAAAATAGTACTTTCATTTTAAAAATACAATTTTATAATAATGAAAAAAAAATCTTAAAATATTCACACTGATATGATACTAAGAGTAGTAGAGTTTCTTGTAAAAGGACTCGCCCGGTGAAGTGCTACCACCATACCTATTTCTACCGCCAAACAACATTGCTGTGTTTCGGTTTTAAGGGTAAGGTTGCCGGTGAAATTATAGGCACATGAGGCTTTACACCTGTATACATTAAGTTGATGGACGCAGGGAAGTGCATCGTAGGGCATATTTCTAAAGAGCGTGACTTACTAGGCAAACTTTGTTATAGGCGATGGTTACCACTTAACATCAGGTAGGCTTGTTCCATCTCCATAGTATAAAAAAAACTGATTTTTTATTTTAAAATTAAATATGAATAATCACTATTTTGGTTCATAGGTTCTACCTCAGACATGGTATAACTGCCATCGTCGTCCTCAAACTCGCTCCTCGACTCGTTATAAATAATAACAAAGTCCAAACGTAACAAAAACAAAAAACTTTAACAATTAAGAACTTAACAAAAACAGAAAAAGAAAAAACTCAGAAGTGAACTGAAATGACGCGCACGCGTGTATCGCTAACAAGTATGTCAACGCTACTAGCGGAGTGAAGCATGGGGAACGGGAGAGGGGTCGCGTTTCGAGCCTGGTATAGAGTTAAGTTGACGGAGTTATACGATTTAAGTTAGACGCCTCGGTAACGTTCGTGTTTTCGAATTAGTACTATTACGAGCACGTGCGGATCCAATATTTGGAAGTAAATAGATTCCGTATATCCGATGAAAGACGAAATTTTCTGAGGCGTCTAACTTAAATCGTAGCACTGTACGTCTGTCGGACGGTTTAATTTAGAATGAAAACTTCAATCGGTATAGATTTTGCTGTGAATGGCGCGACGGTATAATTATGGAATGGTTTGGTCATAGTTTTGAGCTAATTATTTTTATTAAAGAGGATAAAAGAGGGTTTGAAGTGTGCTTGTTCAAATTAATTTTAGACTATTAAATATTCAGGCGTCTTGATATTATTTAGTTTAAAATTCATAGTCACATCTGCAGCGAGCACATAGATGCAAATAAATTAAAAAAATCATATATTTTTGACTAAAAAGTCGTGGGGCCTTTGGTTGTTATTTTAAAACACGCGTATGCATATCGCTGTCTCGCTCCTGGCTAAGTTTTCTACTTATGCAACACACGCAACGTTACGTGGCGAGTACTGTGCAGTACGCGGCAACAATAACACGTCAGAAAAACGAAGCACCGCAAATAACAGATATAATATGTATTTACAGGAGAAACGGGCGTTAACCTATCACTAAACAACAATAAATAGCACTTTAAAATAAACATAAGTAATAACAATAAACAATGGCAGCAATACAAAGCTACATATCGTCGGCCTAATTATCAGAAACTACTTTAGGTATACAAATACCCTCATTTTATACCTAAAGAAAGAATAACTCAATATAAATATACTCTCAAACTTTGTGAAAAAATCAGTTTTTGGTTGCTCTTGTAAATTTGCCCATTTGTACTTACGAATTCTGATAATTAGGCCGACGATATACCATTATGCAAAACGAAAATTACAATACATTTTGTATTCTTAAATATACAATATACAAGACAAAAAAGTTAATAATTGTATTTCCTACTGACGTGTCACATCACCCGCCGCGTACTGTATTAAACTAAGAAATTATCTATTAGAAAAGAGATTCAGTCTTATCTTTTGTATCTTGCAATCTGCCAAGCTGAGGGGGGTAATCGCTGCAGCCGGTTGATGGTAGGCCGTCCCCACTGGAGCCAGAGGAAGCCTACGATCACGCAAACCAGAGTCTCTATGTAGAAACCGTCGATACGGGTCTGGCAAGTGCCGCCTTGGGATTTGCAGAGCTGAGGACAACAAATCTTATTACTTGGTGCTATCGTGTTCACACTTGTCTGCTTAACGTATAGTAGAAATTATAGGTTTTTTTTAATTTACAAAAAACTATATTTTAAATGTTTTAATTCCTAGTTTACCCTCTAAAATACTCTAATAATATAATTACAAGCCATATAATATAGGCTAATGAGTAATTTGATTTCGAGCTAGTCTTTTAGTATATAAATTATATTCTAAGAATGTGTCCAATAGCACTTCTCTTCTTACTCTTCTTACTTGAGGCACTTTGTTCATGTGTTCTTTAAAGGTGCATCTAAGAGTTTACCGATTGTTAAATTAATCTGTCCGTTATTCGTAATAGCCTATGTAGTGTAGTAGGAACGAGTTACAATAATAATAATAATGTATCTTTTATAAACGAGTTTTAAAATAAATATGTGTAATAATAAATAAATATTGCTGGACATTTCACACAGCGCTATCTAGCCCCAAACTAAGCAGAGCTTGTACACACGGCTACACATCAAGCTATAATTTCCAGTCTATGCTGACCTCTCATTGTACGAAAAACCTACACAATGCGAGGTCAGCTTATACTGGAAATGTATAGCTTGAGGTGTAGCCGTGTGTACTATGGAAACCAGATAACTGATAGAATACTTATATAATTTTATTTTGTTAATACATACTTATAATATATAGAGAAACAACCAGACCCGGAACAAATATCTATAGATCATGCAAACATTTGTTCCGCGGTGGGCTACCTCCTGCGTCTCAGCCGGCTATTCGCCCACTACACCACGGAGTTATGAAGACCTTATATACCTTATAGATACTAGTACTCAGTAATAACACGTAGTTTTTCAATACAAATATTACCCTCCTTCTGCGCAGTTGGGTAAAAAGTAGCCCATGTCACCCGGGGATAGTGTAGCTTCCCAACCGTGAAATAATTTTTTAAATCGGTCCTGTAGTTTCGGAGCCTATTCAATGCAAACAAACAATCAAATCTTTCCTCTTTATAATATTAGTATAGACTTGTCGCCAATCGGCCTACACCCAGACCAAATATATCAATGTCAAATAGTACAGGTTGTCACTAAACTAATAAATAACATAATATATACCATTTTTTTTATTCAACCTGTGTCATCCCACTGCTGGGTAAAAGTCTCCCCCACTGTTTTCCAGGACTTTCGCTCGCGTGCCAAATCCCACCAATCTGTCTCGAAGGCATCGAAATCATCACGCCAGCGTCTACTAGGCCTTCCTCGGCGTCGTCGCCCGTCTTCAGGGTCTTCAGGCACCCACTGGGTGACGATCATTGCCCATCTGTCCGGGTGCATTCGTCTTACATGGCCCGCCCAATCCCATTTTAGCCTGGCAGCCTTATCTCCTGCGTCAGCAATGCCGGTCTTTAAACGCAGCGTGGTGTTACGTATTCTATCAATCCTCTTTACTCTAAGCACGCTGCGCTCCATTACTCTTTGGCAAACCTTAAGCTTGGATTTTTGAGCCTCGGTTAAAGATCACGTTTGGGAACCATAGGTAAGGACGGGCAGTATACACATGTAGATGAGTTAATGCAATATTTGAAATCCACAAAAGATTGCAGATGACCTGCTATTTATGTTGCTTCTTTTGAAAATGTAATAAAAAGTACGATTACATCTAGTTTGCTCACTCACCTCTGCTTCCAAACTCGAAGCGCAGGTATTATCTCCCAACTCCGGTAAAGAGCAGCTCTTGTACGTGAGATGGTCGATAGCCCACAGCGCCAACGTGTTGGGCCAATTCGTGCCCAAGTTGGACACAGTATTAAGCAGTGTCATGTACGTGCCTCCGACCAGTGGGTCTGACACCTTCGCGAAGAATGCCATTACTGCTACGAACATGCAGTACAGGCAAGTCTGAAATTCAAATGTTTAGGGTGTTTCATATAACTCGATTTCATTTTATTACGAAGGATCAGAGGGTCGAAAATCGCCCAGTTTTTTGTTACATTTCAGTTCCGATCTCTATTTTTTAACCACGCAAAAAGGGGTAAGTTTGTCACCTATATCTGTCTGTCTGTGGCATCGTAGTTTCCAAACGGATGGACCGATTCGGACACGTTTTTGAGTTCCGTACTTCAAAAGGTAAAAAAGGAACCCTTATAAGATCACTCTCTTGTCCGTCTGTCCGTGTGTCACCGCCTATTTTCTCAGGACCGGGTGGACCTAGCAAGTTGAAATTTATACAAGATACTGAGGTCTATAGTCCCTATTAGGTGTATAAAAATCAAGGTCCTGAGTTAACACGATAAAAAAATATGGGATAATTTAGATATTCGCGAAAACTTGTAAGTACCAAAATTTATCTTAATTATCAACTTTTTTTTTATTTTTCGCAATTTTCCCTTTACTTGTACTGTAAGACCTTGCTTTTAACCAAAATTGACAATTCTAGGCCAACCGGAAGTACCCTATAGGTTTTGGGTTGAAAACCTATAGGTAGTTCCCGTTGACCTAGAATCACGAAATTTGGCAAAAAGCACAAATCTCTTCTTCTCGTCTTACAGCACAAATAAAGGAAAAATACCAAAAAATAAAAAAGTTCAAAATTAAAGGGTGTCCCCATACATACATAGTTGACGCCCATTAAATAGTCCTCTGAGTTGTATGGGCGCTCATTCAATTTAGAGGATTAGCTTAATCGGCACCAACCTCAAATAAGGTAAAGAAATAAAATTGTGCTATTATAATGAGTAGGTACGGAAAAGTTTGACTCGCACTTGACCGTTTTTTTTTATAAAAAGAAAGCTAGTTTAACTTGTTCATAGCTGTCAGTTTTTAATCTCCCAACAAAACGAACGATTTTTATTTATTCTTGTTTCCTAGCAGTAACGTTCTTATTCTTAATGATAAATGTTTTGAAATGTAGAATGTATGTCCACTTTACGAGTGATACGAGGCATGCCTTTTAAGTTTTGTCGTTTGAAGAAAAAAACACAACTAGAACCTTATAGTACTTTTTATTGTTTTTCAAAGTATTCACCGCGTAGCTTAATACACTTTTCCATTCGCTCAAACCAGTTATTATAACATTTATTCCACTCTAAATTGGGGGTGTTCAAAATGGCTGACTTGAAAGCGTCAACTGCTTCTTCACCGGACTGGAACCTTTGACCACGAAGACTTTTCTTAATTTTAGGAAATGTAAAGAAATCGTTAGGGCTTAGGTCAGGACTGTATGGAGGATGGTCAAGAATTTCTACTTTTTCCTGCTTCAAATACTCAATCGTTTGACGAGCGCTGTGTGAGCTTGCGTTGTCGTGGTGCAGGATGATGCGTCGCTTTGAGTTAGATTTTCGAAGTTCGGCGATGACTTGTGGTAAACAAACTGTAGTATACCACTCTGCGTTAACCGTTCTACGATCTTCAAGTGCAATAGTCGCAACATGGCCGGTTTTTCCAACGAACGTGGCCACCATCTTCTTTGAAGTGCTTCGAGAACGAACAACTTTAGTCGGCTTTGGCTCGTCTTGAAAGACCCAGATTGTAGATTGTTGTTTGGAATCAGGATCGTAGGCATAGATCCAAGATTCGTCACCACTTATGATGTCGTAGACGTGATTTGACTCCCCTCGGTTGAACCTTTGCAGAGTTTTCTTACACCATCTGACGCGGGCCGCCTTGTGATCGTCGGAAAGCAGATGCGGTATCCAACGGCAAACTAGCTTTCTCACACCAAGCGCTTCATGCAAGATCTTCTGAATGGTTGTCCCTGAGATGCCTAATAGAGCCTCTATCTCTCGATACGTCACATGACGATCTTCGAGAATTAGTTGTCTCACAGCAATGATGTTATCTTCAGTGAAGGCGGATTTTGGGCGTCCTTCGCGAAATCTGTCACTAACACTAGTATGTCCACGCTGGAATTCTAAATACCAGCGTTCGACAGTCCGCAGACATGGGGCTACATCACTGAACACAGATGTTAGCTCTTCTAAACACTGAAGCCGTGTCAGGCCTCTTCTAAAGTTGTAGAAAATTATTGCACGAACATTTTCCTTAGAAAGATTCATTTTCGTACGTGACCTGACAGATTCAAATCGAAACTGTGACTAAACAATAGCATTAATCCTAATACTTTCAACTGTTTTGAGATTCAAAATGTAAACACATTCGAATATAGAACAGTTCCAAATTCAAAATTGCCGGAAAATATGGAAACGACAGAACTTAAAAGGCATGCCTCGTACTTAGATGAATGTACATCATTTTTAAATTTCTTACTTCTTGAAAGTGAAGAGAATGCGGAATATTAACCCATTTCGTGAACGCGTGGCTGTAACGCAATTCACTGGGTACTCTATAAATTATTATCGTTTGCTTTTTAATTATTTTACCGACATCACGGTTAATCGTGACCGTGATGTCTGTGACAACAGAAATTACTGATCGATAAATACTATAAACTGATATAGATCATACGGAATAAGGTTTATACTTGTAGTATATGACCGAAAATGTGTTAAATAGAAAAAAAACGTTTGAACAACGTAAATCAAGTTAAGGTGGTTCGATTCCTATACAACAAACAAAGCGACGAATAAAAGTGTGGTCACTTATTGATTTTGCGACAATATTAAGACGTAACTAATTCGATACGCCTTTGATTAGACATTTCTGCTGGTCAGTGAATCGCCACTGTACAATTGTATAGGAATCTAACAACCTTAAGTATATTCAGATTTAAAATTGTGCGCTACGTCGTAAAATGATTTGTATGACTGCAATAAATACCTAAAGATTGTTTGGCTTTGACGTAATGAAGTAGTTTTAGGAGTTTTATCGCCGTTTTTACATTTATTGTGGTTCTATCCATGATCGCATTGTATTACTATTTCATCGCCGCAAAAAGCCGAAGTAAGCTGTCTCTCAAGGTTTTATACTAGGGTTCCAGTGTTTGGAAGTTTATAGATTCAGATATATTCTATATTTCCGATGAAGAAGAAATTTGCCGAGGCGTCTAATTTAAATCATAGTACTGTAGGTACATTAAACTCACCTGATGAAAAACATAGAGCGTCATAAGCAGGAACAAGTAATAGTACGACGGACCGGAATCTCCGATTAGGCTCGGAGTGATAGCAACTAGAGCCGCGGCGAGGGGGCCGACTAGTAAACGCAGGGGGAACGCACGAAGCCAGAGAGAAAGGGGCTGTGGCCCGGTCGTGTGTTTCGCTAGTATCTGAAATAGAAAATAATCTTAAAATTCTCAATGAGAGCAATGAGATTTAAAGAAAACACTAGTTCCATCCAACTAGCGTAATAGATGGCGCTTCCTGTAGATGCACAATCAAAAAATATGGTTCATATGCCAAAATCTCAAAGACACAATATCAAAAAACAATCTCCCTTCGTCAGATAAACAAACACAAATGTTTGTTTTTTTTTTATTTCTAGTTCCTCGAAAAATAAGGTTGACACGGCCATTGACTTTCCTTTGTTAATCAGAGCATGACAGAGCAACACCATCTGTTAGCAGTTATAAAAACATGGCCTTGAAAACCCTTAATTTTTTTATGCATACATCATGTAGCGACATCTATCGTACATGTAAGAACTAGTTTTTCATCATGCTAACCTGCAGAGAGAGTCAACAGAACATTCTAAATTTGAAATAATGATATCTGAGAGTTTTAGCATAAGTAATGCTTCTCAAGAAGATTTGTTGGTTCTAAGACCTCGGCCGGAGATCTCCCGCGGACCCTTCGCGGACATCATCCTACCTAGCCATATAGGCACATAATAGTACAGAAGGTAAGTTTATTACAACGAGCGATAACCGACGTGCACATACGAGGATCTCGGATAAGTCAGTCAAACGACAGCCGCGAGTGCCGCGTTATGGGAAGATGTAAATCATTTTTTGGGTGCCAAAATTTGTTATTGATTTTGATATGGCTTGTGGCTTTGATTAGAGCTGTCATTGATGATAGTCAATTTCAGATGATGTTTTGTATAACGATTTGACCTCTTTGGCGCAGTGGGCGAATAGCCGGCTGAGACACAGGAAGTCGCGGGTTTGATTCCCGCTGCGGGACAAATGTTTGCATGGTCTACAGATATTTATTCCGGGTTTGGGTATTTTTCTATACATAATGTATATTATAGGTGTTTAAAAAAAACAAATGTTTATAAAGTATTATTTCAGTTATCTGGTTCCCAAAGTACAAGCTTTGCTTAGATTGGGGCTAGATAGCATTCTGCGACATGTAAAAAAAAAGAAATGTCACATATTTACCACCGGCATTATAATTTGCACTGGTACCAAAGGAACTGCGAGAAGCGCCAAGTCCTCGCGTGGAACTCCTGCCTCGACTAGTTTTAATCCTGATACTGCATCACTGGCACAAAAACCAAGCTGAAAACAAAATAAGCTATTGTTACAAATCAAGATGGGAGATATCTGTAGTCTTGTTTTTTTCATTTAAACTTTGTTACATGTATTGAAATGGACACACATCCAGTATAAAAATGTTTACTTGAAATTTTATGGACTTGTGAACAAGGCACTCACTAATAAACAAAAATATTGTGGGCTAGTGGCAATAGGTTCCTAAAGGGACTTTTAAGAAATAAAATCATTACCTTAGCAGTAAACAGCACAAGTGTCAATGTTCTCACAGAGGGTAGTTTCACAATCGTATACAGCTGCTTGTATGCATTAACTATATCTTTCATTCCTCTCACATTACTCTCCCCTTTAGAATTCACAGTGTCATTAGCCTCATGTTTTAATACAGCTATTAAAGTAGTTGTGACTATAAACACCCATCCCCAGAGCAGTAAGAAACTGCCAAGAGTGACAAGACCGGTTTCTTCAGGTATAACGCGTATGTATTTGTTGCAGAAGTATGGAGATTCTAGGGCTAGGAATAGTACATAGCCAAGGAAGAATCCAGCTGTTTGACCAACTGTGTTGCAAGTTGAAGCATGCCCGACATTGCATCTGAAATGTCATAATAATAAACATTTAAACAATAATCAACAAAACTTGCGATTTTTTGGGCAGAAAAGTGTGCTTAAGGAAAATTCTCAAGTAGAAATTGAATGATTACTCAGCTAGTTTAATTATGCAAACAGTAGCATAAGCAAGCAGCATCAAAACTATCAAAACCTACTTATTGTGGGTAATGATGACTATAAGTTTATAGCAGTATTATGAAAATGCAAATCATCAATTATATTTTACATGTTATATTTTACCTTTTGAGCATAGTGAGAGCCCATCCATCAACTGCAATATCTTGTGTGGCGGCCAAGAAGTTCAAAAACAAGAAGGTGACTGTAAGAATCATCATCGAGGGTGCTTTATCATCAGACCCCAGCCAGTCCGTGACACTATATGACATGATGATCATCACTATTCCGATCAGATACTGGACCGGTACCAGCCAGGTTTTTCTCCGTCCAAACTCTGGCCAAAAGAATGCATCTACGATTGGCGCCCATAGTAACTTTACACTAAATGGCCAATTTACGAGACTGAATTCTGCCTGTAATTAAAAATAGTAGTCATAGTAGGTAAATAATACACTACTAAGCAAAAGAAATTTATTTTAGTAAATTTACGATAAGGTTTTGTTTGAAGCACGATTTATGACGGTTAATGAGGTATAAAACTATTAAATAAGTTGTGAATGGAATTTTACATAGATTTCTTACCTGCTGAGTGTATGTAATGCCCCGGTTTTGCAAAAGCATAGGCACAGCCCCTGCAAGGCCAAGGGGTATGCCTTGTAATGTGTACAGAAATAACAGAATTGCTATGTTTAGTTCATCTCCTTTGATGTTACTACGCCCACCTTCAGTCATTGGATCTCCATTTTCAATCAAATCCTCCTTCTCAGAAGACTGTTTACGTTTAGTAAGCGCCATGACTATTGCATGAAGGGACTGTGAAATATAATAAAAACATTAAATCTAACTATTCTAACCCAACCCAATTTACACGTCCAGCCAGGTACACGTCAGTAAATAGGAGTTTGTTTTTCATCTGTCTCACCTTAATTTTTGCTGCAGCTTCAAATTTATGTATGAAATTTTTTGTGCGTGATAATAATAAATAAATTAGGGGTTTAAAAATAATTAAAAACCGTATTTAAAATCACGTTTTCTTCCGAATACCGAGAACGAGAAAAGCGACGTCTTTCTTCATTTATTTCACATCCGCAACTTTTTTTCTGAAATTTGAAGTAGGTATTGTCTTTTATATTACTGTAAGTCACTGCCAATGTCAATTCAAAAACGTGCTTAGGTGCACAACACTTTCCAGCCTTAATGCTCTAAGTTTCCAGCAGACGCGCGCTGCCAGGGCAATGCTACGTCCAAGTCCTCCAGTCGAAGCTGCCATTGCAGACGAAGATTGGAGTCTACAAGACATACCTACGTACGCCACCGCAGTTTGGTATGCCCTCTGCTCAGCTACTAACAAAAAGCATAGCAAACAAAAATGCAAGCCCAGCAAAATATCGCTTTTCGGATGTGCACAGGAGCCGGACGCTACGTCCGAAACGATGTAATCGCCCACGACGTGCAAATCCAGAGCATACAAGAGTTCGTTGGCGCGTCGGATGTATGACCGCGCTGACAATAGTCGGCACGAATATCTTCAGGGATCTGCCCCGCTGCACGTGCGGCCACCAGACCACCAAGGACTGTGGCGTCCAATGCACATTGATTAGATTTGTATGAAGATCGATACAATCGTATACGATCTAGCGATTCTAAGTATCGATTCACTTCAATACAATTTTTAAGCGAATCGATTCATATTATGAATGAATGTCTGGAATCTGGAAGATTCGATTTGGAATACATATTATGTATTCCAAATCGAATCTTCCAGATTATTATATCTAAGGACTGTCAGTAAAGAGTAAAGTAGTTTGATTTGAGTTAGTTTGGCAACAACTAAGTACAATAAGTTTTCGTTAATTGGCGATTGCCGCTACTTCAGTGCTATCTGAACATCACACTAGCCATGGTTAGAATATCACTAAACTAAATTAAAGTTAAAATAATAAGTAACCGACTGAGGGTGGAAAGGCTAACAAAATTATTATTTTTGTAAAGTGTGGATGTCAAAGCAAAAGCAGGTAATTTCCCTGGCAGCACTATCATCAAGAAAATTGCGTGCTGCTACCATTGATTGGTTTCAATGGTAGATAATCTCTGACAAGGGGAGGATACGACCTTGGGGAAACGGATTTGGATAATCTTTGACGTAGTGGTAGTACACCATGTGGGTATACTACATCTAAAATACTAAAGTGCAATACTCAAAAATGGCTGAGAAAAACGCACTCAAAGTTTACCCAGCACTATATATGTATATAAGTTATAGTAAAAATCGATCAAACGTACTGTGGCGTATGTGGTAACGCTCTCGACTCGTGCTCTTGAATGCATTAGTCAAGCCTACCCACTTGATCTCTTTTTCTTCTATTTATTCATTATTTAATTAATTATTAATATTAATAAGTAAATAATTGATACATTAAATTATTCTTTAATAAATATTTTTTTATTTGCAACTTCATTTCTATAAATTATCTACGGTGTATTTCATGAGATATTTGTAATTCATGAATAATTCTTATAACTCTCATATTCATTATAAGTTTAACTGAAAAATATATACCTGCGCCAGACAATAAGAAGGGTCAAATATGGTATGAGGGTACAATAATTCTTGCCCTCGAGTTATTGTAAACTGTACATCTATTCGAGCTCTGTTGGCCCACCGAAAGAATAGTCATGCTGTTGTCCTTGAACTTTTTTTTTTTTTCGAGGAGGACATCTGCATCCAGATATGCTAGTCCCACCACTTTTTCAGTAGCTTGACTATAGCAGTTAGTTTCTGAATTTCGACACGAACAGACGTATTTGTGCAGTGAAATTTACTTTGAAAATTGTTTTATAATTTGTAAAATGTCATCAAGCGAAGCAAGTTCTTCTCATGGAGATGAAAACACTCCTGATACATTATATGATGATATAAGCCAGAATTATATGATGAAATATTTCAGGATGATAAAAAAATGCCTACATGCACATTTAAAGTTATACCTCCAAAATGTATGTACTCCGTTAGTTCAACCATGTGATGTCTATTTCTATAGACAAGTGAAAAATTTTATCAAACGATTGCAAAGTACCGCTGAACTTCTAGACAAGAATTATGAAATTAATTCCCGAGAGGATTGCATAAAAATTCATTCGATTATTCATCACCAATTGTCAGCGCCAATATTTCGAGTCATGATGGAATATGCCTGGTTCGCCAGCGGGCTTTGTGACACAAGAAATTTTTTTACTAATGTCAATGACGGGTGTTTCTCATTAGACCGTTTAAAAATACCGTGTCATTGTAAAAAAGCAACATTTATTTGTTGTTCTTGGTGTAGAAAAACTTTTTGTTTTGAATGTTTTTATCATAAGTATCACTCAGGATCATGTAATAATATCTCATAATACGTAATTATAAAATATTGCTTTAATTAATTAAAAAAAATTATAATTTTCCATTTAATTTTCGACTTATTATTTGTTTGTACTACCGCAGATAATTTATAGAAATGAAGTTTATAATAAAAAAAAATTATTAAAGAATAATTAAATGTATCAATTATTTACCTATTAATATATCATAGTGCTGGGTAAACTTTGAGTGCGTTTTTCTCAGCCATTTTTGAGTATTGCACTTAAGTATTTCAGAGGTAGTATACCCACATGGTGTACTGCCACTACGCCAAAGATTATCCAAATCCGTTTCCCCAAGGTCGTATCCTCCCCTTGTGAGTAGAATGCCGCCAGCCAGATAATTTTTTTTTTAGTCAATGTCAGTGTCTAATATCATTAATTGTCATTGTTGAAGTGACGTGGCTGACAAACGTGCTATTAATTAAAATAAACTGTTTGTTTACATTTGAAATGAAAATAATTTGTATATGTAATTTTCGGGTTTATTTAATTTATGAGTGAATTTGAATTTTCTGATGTAGTAAACCTAGCAAATATTGCGTATGTTTTTGATAATAGCGGAAACCGCTCATAGTCAATAAGATCTTGCGTTATTTTACGAAACAGTGTATCTAAGAATTTCAGATGCCCCGCCAATGTTTCTTGAAATGTTTACTCGACACGCATGCCCCGATAAAACTTCTTCACAATGCGGAAATAATCATTGGACGCAGTAAACTAACCAAAATCAAAGATCAATCTTGTTCTCGTAAACAAAGTGAGTACTTGACCTTCAAGCAAATCTAATTTGAATTTCTAGACAAGTACCTACCTACCTATTTGAGACTAGGTTAGAATCTATAAATCTGTAACTGTGGCTAGCGAATAGTACCTAATCCACGAAACAAAAGCTGTAAGTATAATAAATAGAGACAGGTAGTAGTTAAGTAAAATCCTATTTAAATACCTAATCATTTTGTAAAGACCTTTGCCCAGCGATGGGACGAAATTGGTTAAGAATAAAAAAAAATACATTTTGGCAATTAAAACTAATCAAAAGACTTTGTGTAATGTTTTGTATAAAAGTCTAAAATGTTTTTTGGTCTTCCTAATAACTATGCAATTGTACTTTATATATATTATTTTTTTAGTAAGTTTGAAGGCAGACTGTGAGGAATGTCAAGTAGAACTAAAGCAATTAGGAGTTAACCTGTCTGGTCTTGATGGCTTTGCCTTAAAAAAGGACGAAGTCTATAAAGTGGGACACGGCTCAAGGATCGAAATCTTATTGAACAGTCATATTAATGTCATTGAGTTTGAACCCCCACCGGATGGTTCCGACACCCCCAGGCTCAGTGTCAAGAGGAAATTAGAAGAAGAGGAATCTCCAATAAGACAAAAAATTATAAAAACAGATACAGAAGAAACGAAGATGTCAGCTTCAAAGACAGTTGAAAACATCTGGGAAGATATAGACTGCGGCGAGCTGTATGTTTTCACAGCCAAAGGGGTCAAGTCCAGTAAAAATATAGCTGCATTTGACATGGATGGCACACTTATTAAGACCAAATCTGGTAAAGTTCACCCTGTGGACACAAAAGATTGGCAGATAGCTTTTCCACCAGTATCCCAAAAGCTAAAAGAGTATATTGAAAAGGGATTTAAAATTGTGATAATGAGTAACCAAGCACCCATTGGCAATGGGAGAGTTAAGATAGAGGATTTTAAAAAGAAGATTGAAGCCATTGTTGCAAAATTAGATGTGCCAATTCAAGCGTACATAGCTACGGGGAAAGGATTTTATAGGAAGCCTTCAACAGGGATGTGGAAAACATTGACAGAGAAGGTAAGAAAATATAGAATGAGATAGTATCATAGCTAGTCATACAGTCCCAATTTATGTGAGTGATTAAGTGATAGGTATTTTGAGCATGGTCAGGAATACTTTAGTAAAGGCTTACTGCAGACTGGTAGTGATTTTGATTGCTTACATAATATCTTTACATGGTCTTTAATTTGTTACTGGGCAAAGGTCATCCCCAAAGCCTACTATATTAATAAAGAAAAATTTTCATTGATTAAGTCCTCTACATGTTTATTATTATTTATTTCGTTTTATTTGACTTTGTGTAATGCTAGTTTTTTGATATCATAAATGTTTGCACAATCTACAGATATTTGTTTCTTGTCTGGATGTTTCTCTATACATACATATATATATTATAAATTCAACATTTTCACGAGTACATGGTATAGAGTAAACGTTTTACTCTATAAACCGATTTGGATTAAATTTGTTATATAGATTGATTATGACCTGCTACAGCAATAGGGTAATGTTTTATTGACAAACCACGAGTGGGTTCTTCCCACGCGTGGTTCGGTCAGCTAGTATATAATAAGTATGTTTTTATAAAAAATTGTATTTAAGTACCTATTCTATCAGTTACAGTATAGTTATCTGATTCCCACAGTACAAGTTATGCTAAGTAACAGTGTATGAAATTTCCAGTATTATTTATTTATGAAGTAACTGAAGTACCAAGAACTGAGCGCGGCAAGTCTTGAGGTTGGACTGCAAATGAATCGGTCGAAAACGCAAATAATGACCAATGCCACGAAACGTAGGGTCGAGGTAGATGGGCAGGAAATACTATATGTCGATGAATACATCTACTTGGGCCAGTTAGCAAGCTTCGAAAACAGGCATGATAAGGAAATCGATCGCCGCATCGAAAATGCCTGGAAGAGCTACTGGTCCATGAAGGCGCACATGAAGGGTGACCTTCCTATGAATCTGAAGCGCAAACTCATCGACATGTGTATCCTGCCTATCCTCACCTACGGAGCGCAAACATGGTCATTGACCGAGCTGCAGAAGTCCAAGCTCAAGATTTGCCAAAGGGCAATGGAACGCAGCGTTCTAGGATTCCGGAGAGCCGATCGGGTGAGGAATACCACGCTTCGTTCATTGACTGGCATTGCCGATGTGGGAGCCAAAACCGCGAAGCTCAAGTGGGATTGGGCCGGGCACGTGAGTCGAATGCTTCCGGAGAAATGGGCCCACATTGTAACAGATTGGGTACCGGAAGATGGACAGCGACGTCGGGGTCGGCCGCGAAAGCGTTGGCGTGACGACATCAATGGATTCGAGAAGGAATGGTGGGAATCTGCCAAGGATCGTGATAGGTGGAAGGAGTTGAGGGAGGCCTTTGCCCAGCAGTGGGAAAATGTAGGCTAGTTAAAAAAAAAATTATTTAATCTTAGTATTAACTATTTAAAAAAATCTCCATATGACTCACAATTTTCAGAAAAACAACTCTATACCAATAGACATGGAAGAAAGCTTCTATTGTGGTGACGCAGTCGGCAGGGTAGCAAACTGGGCACCTGGCAAGAAGAAGGACCATTCCATGGCTGACAAACTCATGGCAGACAACTTAGGCCTTACCTTCTTTACACCGGAACAGTTCTTCCTAGGACATTCCATTGCGAATGTACCCATAAATAAACCAGAGTTTATTTCAAAAGAATTAAAAGCAGAACTGTTTAATGACAAGTTGATTGGTAAAGATAAAGAGGTAAGTCTTTGCGGTATTTTGCAGTTTACTACTTTTGTAGTACCTAGGCTAATTGGCTAAGAATTCTGCGCTACATTTCCTAATTGCAACACCATGGCTTGGTTAGAATGGTTTATAAATTGTATGTACATAATTATTTTTGTGTACTTATAGTGTGGCAGTAAAGTAAAACACTGAAATGTTGATTTTGATCACACTAATATTATAAATGAGAAAATTTGGATGTTTGTTTATTTATTTGTTTGTTTGTTACTCAATCACGTCGTAACGGCTAAACCGATTTTGATAAAATTTAGTATTTACGCAGATTGTAACCTGGATTAATAATATAAATCAGGTCCCATGGGGTATCAAGTCAAGTTGTAACAGCGAGTTTAGCTTTATTTCTTGGTTACCTACAAATTTAGTAGTGCAACGCGTATGAAGTCGCGGGCAGCAGCTAGTACTGCTATAAATGTAATTGGAAGTTAAAAAGATGAGATGAAATTGAGTCTAGTGGCCATCTTTATTTTTTGTTAATACCTTCTTTTGTTACAAAATACACAGACAAGTCCTATAAAGTTCCATTCTTTATGGACTTTTTTGGTATTTTACCTGAAAACTACCTTTATTCCAGATACTAGTTTTAGTTGGCTTCCCTGGCAGTGGAAAATCCTTTCTGGCCAAGCAGATAGAAAAGAAATCTGGTCACCGGTACGTAGCGGTCTGCCGCGATGTACTGGGTTCTTGGCAGAAGTGTGCTGCTGAAGCGAAAAAACTGCTACAGGTGAGCAATTCTTAAATTACATACGAAAGTTCAAAGTCTTAGATGTCAAATGACTTAGCCACTAGAGACTACTACTCATTTGACATTTCTGGGTAGTAACTTTGGGAAGTTGTTAGGTATGCGAGAATTAAAAAGTGTCGAATGTTCGTGTCTGAAATCGTCAAAAAGTTAGTGCGTATAGTTCATTGGTATCTTCAAAAGTTACTCTTATAAGTATCTTTATCGGATTCGAACCTACGACCATTTACGAATAGAATAGATTAATCTTTATTTTAACAACGGGTGGTAGGTTTTTTAAAAATACATAAGAACCAGTTCGCCTTTTTCGGACATACAATAGGTACATAACGAATATGCCATACATAACGAAGATGTCGAGTTCGTCCAATAACGCTTCCTTGGTTGACTCCGAAGCCGTTTTTCGTCTGCCGTTCTTGAAGTCAAACCTGCAATGCTGGTTAGAGATCTAATGAATGCGGCATGGTGGGCTCTATGCACACGGCCAACGCGTTTTAAGCAGAGAAAATCCATAACACTTTGTGCTCCATTGCTAATTATTGCAACAGTATTTTAAAAATTATTTGGTCAGTTTTTATTTCTGCAGTAGATGCGCTCATGCTCCAATATTACCTCATTTTATAATTTATCTTTTTGTGTACCTATTAACAATAATTTTTAAGTAAGATTTTGCTGTTTACTAACAAAAATTATAGATCCCTGTCTGGTCACAAATAAGCGTTTTCATTTATTTATTTAGTGTTGTCTAAATTTAAATTTTCAGCAAGGAAAAAGCGTGATCGTCGACAGTACAAATCCGGACACAGAGTCTCGTGGTCGCTGGACATCGCTCGCTAAAGAAATGAACGTCGGCTGTCGCTGCGCCAAAATGGCTACCACCAAAGCGCACGCGCAGCATAACAACAAGTTTAGAGAGCTGATGAAGATCAACCATGCGCCAGTGACCGATATCGTGTTTCATACTTACAAGTGAGTATCTTATCCCTTCCTCCCCCTTCCACCACCGGACAAGCAGACGTCCCGAGAAGTACCTACCACCCATACCTGGTCGGCATACCACCTTGCCGTATCAGACGATTTCCTTCTACTTTTCTTGTTAGCATGAGTAAGGAGTGGAAGTAACTCACTTCCGGCGCATATTTTTCCGGACCAGTATGATCTAGGAGTCTTCAAGTCCAGAGTGAATAGGTTCTTTTTAGGCAAGCGTGCTCCATCTTCGATCACACCATCACTTACCATCAGGTGAAGTAGTGGTCAAGCGCTTGGCTATCATCAATAAAAAAATACGTTGTTTTTTTAATTTAACTGGTTCTGTTTTGGTCTCGTTTCATAAAAGAGTGTTAGTAACATGTATGACTGAATATCCTGATTTAAGGTTGAAATGCGGTGCTAAGGCTCTAAGTTTTTAATGTCATTATTAATCACGGAAAAAAGTATGTCAAAGCCGCGCTGTGAGTCCACCCTTAGCTCATTTTTGAAGTGTAAACTTCTTTAGCATAGTGATTTGAAAGTCAATGAAACGAAAAAGCGACAGTTTAGTTACCATAAGCAAAACTTCTTAAGCATCGTTGTGATTTGAAAGTCGATGAAACGAAAAAGCAACAGTTTAGTTACCATAGTTACCATAAGCCTCTTGAATAATTTATCGAAAATGTAAGCTCCGAGTCTGAATAAATCTATGCAATATATACGAATAAAATATAAAATAATTATCTAACTTTGCATCACTATGATCATTACTAAAACCTACAATTATCATCTTCCCGAAATTTTACATTCGTCTCATTATATTGAAACCAAAATTTTTGAAGCTTTCACATCTACCACGTGTGAATTGCACACATGCTTTTTTTTATTCAGAAGCTTTCCGATCGCGGGAAGTTTCTGAATAAAAAAAATGCGCTAAGGGTGGAGATTACAAAGAGAGGTCTTCACCCAGCAGTGAGGAGGTATTATCATCATCATCATATCAAACATAGGACGTTCACTGCGGAACTCAGGCCTCCCCCATACATTTCCGAGCGACCAATCTTCTGCAGCCTGCACCCAACGGCTCTCAGCAAACTGCATTTTCAATTGCGTGATCTCCACTCAAGAACCTTTCGACCCCAACAGCCGTCGGTTCTTCAAGCTATGTGCCCGACTGCCCCCTAAAGGCGACTTCCGCAACGATTCTTAATCGTATTTAGTGCTTAAATATGTTTAAGAGTGTTGTCAAATTATACAAATACGTCAAATTTAAAGATTAGAATCAGAATCGGTCCGGTAAATTGATTCCTTTAGTAAACTCTAAATCTTCTGCTTTTATTTGTATTAACTACCTATTTATCTGTTTTATTGATTTGTTTCAGAAATAAATTCACCGAGCCTACTGCAAGTGAGGGTTTCAAAGAAGTTATAGAAGTGAAATTCAATCCAAGTTTCGACGACAAAGAAGCTGAGAGTATCTATAGAATGCATTTGTTAGAAAAGTAAATAAGGTATGTTGTGGTATTTAGTATAATAAAACTAAATTATTCAATCCAGCAATTTTTTTATTGCAAACTGTACCTTGAATTAGAAGACATAGCGTTTAGTTTTGAACATTTTTGTAGGCCTGGAGTTGCTTTGAGGGTAGATGATTATTAGTTTATTGAAATTAAAAATATGGATACTTTGATTTGTTATACATAGTTATGTCAAAATAGAGATGACATGGCTGTAATGTTTTTATAATCTACTCATTTATTTTATAAATAAGCGTAATTTATCAGCGTAAGGCAAAGCGTGGGTCTACGACGATGGACGGATGCACCATTTAATTCAGTTTAAATCTCCTAAAAACGTTTCTTTGACATACTATTACACTTTGCTAAATACTGTTTAAGATTTAAGAAATAGTAAACTCATTTGAATGACAGTCATAATATTACGTTACATAAGAATACAAATACATTATTTTCTCTTGTGTTATTTCAGTTTTATAAAGATCCCTAAATAAGACTCAAACGTAATTTCACAAATGACGATTCAAAATGATCTTTATGATTTCACTAAATAAAAATAATTCTACCCTGAAATTGTCTTTTCTCGTTGCATTTAAACAATATTTAGTAAACCGTCCTCAAGCCGCGATAAAGCAACAAGCTAGCAGATGGGAAAACGTATCTACATACCCTTAAAAATACGATTAGCATTTTAATTGGCATACAGTTCAAAGTAGGATTGATTTAAGGAAAATGTTACTTTAAGTTTCCAAGTACATTTTGAATTTGAGCAAATACATCTATCTTAAAATAGCTGCTCTATATATTGGAGAATATATAATGGAATTATTTTTATCCATCATAGGGAACGCTTTGTTCCAAAATAAATAGATAAAATTTTTCCAGCAGCTATTTCGATATTGACTTTACATAGGAAAGTGTTTTGGTACCATTTTCTATTTCTACATAGAATTTTACTGTACGCATTGTTTTAGATCACAGTTGTACTAGTCTTTTCCAAAGGCAGATTTGAATCGTAATATAATTCTTAATTTCAGTTTTAACTAATTTCACACAATAACACCTTAATCACTGATTTTTCCATCCATTTTTCTTGTGTCACTTAATTTTATCACTCAATAATCCACTCCTAGAAAGTCTCTAAAAGCCAATAAGTATAATCTCACTTTTCAAAGTCTTTAAACCTCAGAGTAATTAGCTTAACCATAGAGCGCATATGAAATAATCTACTATAGTATTCATAAGTGATGTCTCTAGCGTTGCAGATCGCACATATTTTCCTACTCAAAAACTCTCCTATAAGACAGATTTTTCTTGAATTCCTCAGATGGTAAATGATTGCAGTATTATCAAGGTAATTTTCAGTGCTCAACACAAATAGTAAGGCTATACCGCGCTCTATATTCGCATGAATACTCCGAGTATGTCAGGGTATGATGATCATGGGCAAGGATGACGATGGCCTCCGCTTGTCATTCGTCGTCTGGATCCTGTTCCTCATCCAATAGATTGTCAAGACTCGAGTCCGAGTCGTCCTCTTGTCATCTGTAAACCATTTTATTACTTGCCACAACTTCAAAATCGTAACCTTCTTAGAGTATAGTAGACTCAACAGAGGCCCTAAAAGACTTAGAAGACTCATTATGTTCCAAGGATATTGGATGCTGATAATTACTCGTTATACTCGTGTCATGTGTTAAATACCTAACAATAAAAAAAAGTGGCCTTTCACCAGAGCTGCTGCGCTGTGCAAGGCTGGGAAAATTAAGATTACTTATTTTTCCTAGCCTTTCACAGCGCAGCTCCTACTAGTAGATTATTGCCTTGCTCACCGCTTATTTCCCTCGTTTTCGAGGGTGAAAAAATACCTGTATGGCAAAACACAAGCACAAGAATATCACAAACTGATGATAGATTTCGAGACGTTGATGTGATACGAAATAGTCCAAGTGTGCAGACCGATTTTGTGAGAAAAAGTGTAAACATACTTAAATTCTAATAATGATAAATGCTGTTTTATTATTTGATAGAACATTGATAGAATTCTGCCAAGATAGCTTTTGGATTATGAAAGTTACCTGGTGATATAAACAGCGTCTATGTGGGCGAGACGTGCGCCTGTCAAAGGCACTGCAGCAGATACCTTGCGCTTCTCCAAAGCACTGCGGGCTTGCTGCACAGCCAGATCGCCGCACCATTTTTCGCAACGTGCATAGATCACCACTCCTGAAATCATTGTTTTATGTAGTTTTAATGCATTATGAAGATTTTTATTCGAATTATAACACCTTAAAAGTTATTTTACTTACTTTTAAGGTGTTATAATTGGAGACTGATAGACTGTTTTTGAATAGTATGGACAGCTACAAGTGTCTGACTGACTTTAACATTTTGTAGGTTAAAGACTTACTACGGACAGTATAAAACAAATCAGAGGATTGGAGAGCGCTGAGTCAAGGTTGAAGTTTAGAATAATATCAATTCCAAACTCAACAACCCGACTTGTATCGTACCTGCTCCAGCAAACAGGGTAATAGCAGGCCAAGAGTCCAGCAACAGGGGAGTGAGAAACAATAGAGCGGTCAGCATAGTAAGAGGACCTTCTATGCACTGTGTCTTCCTCATGGCAAGGCTATGTGACGGCTGCCACGCACTGATAAATACTCCACAAAGCCACACTGAAACAAATGAGGAAATTGATAATCACATGAAGACTGAAAAGCTGTTGAAGATAATAATGGCTATCATGATCGTTTCAAAGGGCATCCACTGCTCACAAAAGATTGTGTTACGCTTTACGTACCGTTCGTCATTACCTTTACTAAATTAAAGCTCGTAAAGAACACATCTTCTTTCACCCGTTCGCCGTTCGTACGCTCGTTACGTTCGTAAGTTGCCACTGGAGAATTAACTTCTCACGACCCGAGTCACTGGATCATGATTCCAGATCTAGCACATGTGTAATGCTTACGTGGAATCCCCGAAGCGAACATAGGAACTCGAATAGTCTCATTGCAGAATGCAGTGGCTATGAACCCATCAGCTACCACTTGAGTGACGGCACCCACTGCCGCCAAACGTGCTCCCCGCACACATGGTGGAGAAGGCGCACTTGCTTCGGGAATCGAAGTCACTACCTGTCAAATAATAAATTACACCTAATAGTCGCCCACTTAGTTACTCACATTTACAGTACTCGTAGTACTTGGATGACAAGCATTATCAGAACAATTATCGCATCCAGGAAACCAAAACTTGAAAAATAATATAAGACACAGACAGACCCAGAAAATACGTAGTAGTTATAGAATATGTATTTGAAGAAATAAGTTATTGGATGATCAGGCTACACGGAATCCGTGCATTTTCTTAGGAGAATATATGAAAGACTGTCGGCAAGTTGCAATGCTTACCTGTATTCTGTCTTTATACTCTTTCACAACTGCATCAATATCCGTGGAGTCATCACCAGAAGACAACTCCCCATCGCTGACTTCTACATCAGAGACTACCTCTCCAACCTCTGCCGTCGTCATTTCGTTGAGGCCATTGCTACAACTCGGATTTATGTCCTCAGTCGTGCAGCCTGCATATTCGTCTAGGAGCAGGCATTCTCGTTCTTCTGTTTCTGTATGATCAAAAAACAACGCGTAGCAAGTAATGTACAAAATACGAATATTATTGCATATTAGAAATTCGTTGGTGAAAACTCTTTTTCAAACTAGTATGCTCTAGGATCAGTAGTTAAAAACTGCTTACCTTTGGATATGGTGACCTTTGACTTTATACTCTCCAGGGTTTTAGTGTGGCGGATAGCTGAAGGTATGAACCATAGCCCTCGTTTCGCTCTGCTACTCGAAGATTTAGAAGCCCGTGCGTTAGCATCCTTCCCCAATCGCTTGTATTCCACATCTGAAAATCCGTGACAATATTCCCAAAGTTAGGGTATAAATCCTTTATTAAAATTCTTGGCAAAGACCCAGTGTCCCGAATAAGACTAAATTGTTTTCAAACAAAACAAATTAATCGGATTTGGCTAATAACTTACCGCCAGCCTCTATCTGTTCCGTTGTTGGCACACACCGCATGATAATGAAATGGAATGACTGTATCGAGATTCCAAGCAAGTGGCTTGCGTTCATCAAGGTGATCATGTGGGAGAGAGGACAAGCGAAAGCTAAGATGGCCGCTAAACTTCCTGAAATGGAACAAAAACCATTAGGGAACATTGGCGAACATAAAAAAATCATAGAAAATACAAAAACAAAGTCTGTTTCCAAAGAGAAAAGTAGCCAAAGAAATAGTCAAGCTTACCAGCTGTGAACACCGCCAAAACAGGACTTCCAGTAGTCGTACTCTCATACGTCATCGATCTGGTTAACACCTTCCACTCTGGTGATGCTAATGCTACTAGCACCGTGAAAAGTAACGGACACAGTTCTGTCAGAGCGAGACAGACTCCAGCGACAGTTACAGCTGCGAGCAGAGGGCATATCCAGCCCGCTGCTCTTGCTTCTAAGAGTGTTGTCACTGGTAGAGCTGCGTTGATACTGTTTCTGTAATGCATAGAGTGAACAAGAAAGTATCAATCACTGTAGTCTACCTTTCTACTTGCATATTAATTAAACCCATCATTTGTTAGTAATTCTCAAGACCTCTTTCTAATGTTGTTTACATTAGAAAGAGGTGCTACGATATCGACGATACAGAAGCTACTGTGGACTCACCCTTTTAGCATATTTGTGTAAAGAAAACACAGTCCACAGAGGATGATAGTTGGTAATCCAACCATCAACAGTAAATTCTTTCTCATCGATCCACTCTCTTTCGGGGGAACCACAACACTGAACGCATAAGAAATTGGCGCACCGGCTGCAAAAAGCTGCAAACAATGACAAATACTTATTATTTATTCGCCCTTTGCGAAAGCAAGAATTAAAATAGCAAAAAGCTGTTTTAAAAACATCAAATTTAAAGTTACCTCGTAAATGGTGATTGGTATTGGCATCTTAATATTAGCGATGTCCAGATTAATAAGACCAAATATAGCGAAGAATTGGCTGAATATGTATAAGAGGACTAGTAGCAAAAATGTAAACATCATGCTCTCCTGAAAATTATAAAAAACTTGTTAATAAGCACAACCAATCAAATAGTCAAATAAGTCATACTAGGTAGTCAAGAAAAGACGAAAGTTAATAAGATTTGTTTAATCTGAGCTTCAGTTTGCTTATCATTTTAATTGGATGCATTCTCAGACTATTAATCAGTTCGTTCTCTGTTGTTTCGCCATCTGCATTACTATATAACAAAGTACCCCATAGTGTCTCACGTCTGTCTGTGTGGACTCATGCTAGTAACTACAGATTTCCGGATCTCACCAGTACCTACAGGTACCTACAGTTTTCGAGCAAGGCTTAGATGCGTAATTTGCAGATTTGCGTAATTTGTAGATGGTACTGGAAGCCGGTATGAACCGCCACTATAAAATAAGTTTGAACTTTGATAACTTTGAACGAATCTCACCTCTAATCCACACATGAACATGGCACAGACTACCATCACAACAGTAACTCCCAGCACATCAGGCCAGGGCTCTCCTAAAGCGCGAGTCTCGTAACCAAACAACCATCTCCTAGTCTTTCCACCAGTCACGTGGTCGGCTGTAGCACTCAGTATCCTGGCACAAATAGCCACGGCTACCAGATGGGAGAGAAATGTCATCCACATTGCCATAAGGTCGGCGAAGGAGCGAAGGTTACGTTGGCGTCTTCCTCTTGATGTTTTTGGTGGTGGTAGTATTTGAGAGAGCTTCTTGAGGTCTTTGCATGTGAATGCTGGAAAAACAGTTTCACGAAAAAACATTTAAGACATAGCTTAAGAGTACAGAAAGCAGTACTAATTGGTAACCCTACTGTATGCTAGAAAAAATATGTAGAGAAGTAATTACCAAAAAGTTATATTCGCATAACAGTTCTATTCACTAAAATATAGATTTCATCTAAACACACGCACTAAAATTGTAATCTTCGAACGTAAGAGGGTTACCAATTAGAGATGCTTTCTGAGTGCTGGTCCTATGTTAGACGTATTATCTACCGAGACGCAAAAATTAAAATTAATTGTTTGGTATCAATTGTTATGCTTATCGGAAATTATACACATGAATAATAAGATTTAGGAAAAAAATTAGAAGAATTTGTAAAGAGTGGTTTGAAAAAGAAGGCGAATGGTGTCTAGCATTCATCCCAACCCATAGTTGTACAGAAGGACTCTTTTAAAACTTAGATAAACATATAAAGTAGGTATCTAACATGCTCATCTACTTACTCGCTATCGTGATGAAAAGTGCTAGCAGTATTACAGCCGGGACTGCACAATAACTTGAGTTGGCTGCAGTGAGAGGGGCTAGCAGCAAAGCGCCCAGCGTCCACCTCGCACCGCATGCCTCTCCACCTCCAAAAGCCCTCAACGTGCTACTCATCTTGCCTTGTTCACTTGCCATTTTTCCTCTATTTCTAAAAACAAACGCTTGATAGAATTCCATTACAAATTACGGTTCTAACGCCAAGAGTGACACTTTTGGAAATGGAAATGGGAAATAAACCAAAGTTACATAAGCACCTATGTGCTCCGGAAAACGCAATACCTTTCTGAAATGTATTATTTCTAAAAATAACCGCAAATTAGGTATTGTAGGTAGAGTCGATAAGCCCTCCTAATCCATACGTCGGACGTGGTTATAAAGTATTCACATTTTCTCTAGTATCTCGTAATAATTAATAATATCCATTAGGCTAAGCTCACTGCCATTTCAAACGAAATAGTATGTAATCTCATAGCAAAGAAAATTACAGTAATCTGTTTTCCTTTGATGTACAAAATTGAACTTTTACCTATTACCATGTTTGGTTGGAACACAATATACCTACGGTTGGCATTTCGGGTTGAATCTTAGATTTATATGAATTGTATTTATTATGGCTAAGTCATGTGTATGCAAGATAAATCCCTCTTCCTAGATAGGTGCCTAACTTTGTTAAATTTTGCAAAAAAACATCAAATTGCTGATTAGATAACATACCATGCTTCTAGTTTCTTCAGGAATTGAGGTCTTTCCAAATTTCGCGTTCACTGATCACATTTTTGCCAAAAGCACACTACAGTCTCTCTACGTCTAAGCGTTTTTGCACAAAAATCAGTAAGATACCGAAGATTATCGGTGTATTGGTTGTGACGACCGGTAAATAAGGTCGTGTTTTCATGTTTATGCGACAAACATGAGGAGTGAAGCGGTATCGCTATGTCTCTCTTGTTCAGCTCCCGATCGATAACGAACTAACTGGGGTGACCACTTTCGAAGGGGCGGAAAATTTAGTTTCGTATTTATAATTTTCATGGGAACTTATTTATGAATGGCATTTTTATCGAAATAAGGAAAATAATAATTTTTATTTACTTAGGACGACTTGCGCAACGATGCCTAAACGTAATTAGTGGCTAAATATGATTTAAGGAGTTTCAAATCATATAAACACGTCAAATTTAAACATGTTTAGTCGCTAAATGCGTTTATGGATCGAATGCAAGACCCGGAACAAATATCATTCAAACATTTGTTCCACGGCGGGAATCGTACCCGCAACCTCCTGCGTCTCAGCCGACTTTTCGGCCACTGCGCCACGGAGGTCGTGAATTTATAATTAAATTTACATTATTCTTCGTATTTTTTAAAAATAATTTTGGAGATACTTACCCTTTCTGTGACATCTTTATTACCCATGTGGTACTGGAAGTGACGCTTAGGGTGATGATGACGATGTATCTTTACATTTTCTTTTAATAATGTTGATCTTGTAAAGATTCAGGTGTTGTGTGGTCACAACAACGTCTACACTAACTTACTAAGGTTTCCTAAACGTTTTGCTCTGTGCGTATCACCTTGCATTTACAGCTCCACGCTTCCTGAGTCTCATCCACTTAGATAATCTAATAGGACTAATTATTACATGTTGAGAAATCATTTACCAAAGTGCTAGTTTTATTAATAGATATCTAATACCTATAAATAATGCTGGACATTTCACACAGCGCTATCTAGCCCCAAACTAAGCAAAGCTTATACTATGGGAACCAGATAACTGATAGAATACTTATATACATTTTTTCTGTAAATACATACTTAGAATATATAGAGAAACAACCAGACCTGGAACAAATATCTGTAGATCGTGCAAACATGTTTCGCGGTGGGAATCGAACTCGCAACCTCCTGAGTTTCAGCCGGCTATTCCCCCACTGTGCCACTAAGGTCGTCACCTATTCCTCCGCTTTTCCGCTGTCCCCGGATTTGTCCTTAGCAAATATAAAATGTATATTTTATTTCGACATAAAATATAATTAACCCATAGTTTTTGAGAGAGTCTTCTTGTAGCTACCCCAAAGCTTGTAGGTTACTTATATCAGACTAGGCCGGGTGATTTTAGCAAACGATTGTGGCAGACAAATCAAATGCATCATTATATTACCGCACGGTTATTTCACCCAATGCTGAGTACATATAAGCCTCTTTTTGCCTAACGCCACAAAGGTGTACATACGAGCACCACAGCATTTTATTTTCTAAGTTTTCTATGTATTGTTATATATCTATCTTAGATTGTATTTCCAATTTTGTCCCTCCCGCTTTTCGCTGATTTCTGATTTGATGAATCAATCCTACAATAGGAGGCAGCATAGGTCAGTCATCACATTAATAATTTCGTGTATATTCATTTAGAAAATTGCGCCAGCTAAGCTCATATGATACACACAAATATAAGATAGTCATTGACAACCATACATGTCATTCAATCCAATTGATAAGTCCATCCAGAAGATTCCTAGAAAACAAGGTATTATTCTAGAGAACAGCGTCTAAGGACACTTCATAGGCCTCATGACGTGTTTAGGAAATTACGACATTTAACCAATTATAATCTGACTCAATGCTCTTCATTGCAGTTCGCGGAAGAATTACACAAAGATTGTGTAGGAACTTGGAGTATTGAGTTTCAGACAAATTGTTTTGCTTTGAAATACCTCTCATGGGGAAGTTTTGTAACGAATTGCATCTGCATGCATCGTTCATGTGGTCCAATACAATAAATAAATAAATATTGCTGGACATTTCACACAGTGGCATCTAGCCCCAAACTAAGCAGAGCTTGTACTATGGGAACCAGATAACTGATATAATACTTATACATTTTTTTAATACATACTTACTAGTGGTTCGCCCCGAACTGAGATCTCGCGAGTCTCAAATAAAAACAAAAAAAAATTGTAATCTTTGACTATCAAAATAATGCCACGAAATAAATAACCAAATAACTTGACCTACAGTTTCATTTAAATTACAGGTAACGGGAGTTCATATAAAGTGGTTATTCTTTTTTGGGGTACAAAATGCAGTTATTCTGGATTTCAGACTTTTGTCTATATTTGTGTCACTAAAACTACACGAATACCAAATTTCAGCATTGTGGGGTCACTGGTGTACCCTGTAAATTTTGTCAAAGTTTAGTTTTTATTATGGCTAATAACTCAAAAACTACAAGGATTAAACTAAAAATAAAACCAGGGTTGAAATGTACTAATGAAGACCTTTCATTTGACGTCCCACTTGACCTTATAGTCTCATTTAATTTTTTTTTACTCCTCTTGAACCCCAATATCTTAACAACCCCCCCCCCCCCCCACATTTTTAGCTCATTGAGTCATACCAAAATTGTGCCATCACTACATAACTATGTACCAAATTTCACGATGATCGGATAAACGCTTCGAAAGTTATCCTCGGACAAACAAACATACATACATATAACGCCGATTTGCCCAAGTTGATTTGGAGATCTCGCTTCGCTCGATCAATAATACATAGAGAAACAATTAGACCCGGAACAAATATCTGTAAATCGTGCAAATATTTGTTCCACGGCAGAAATCGAACCCGCTACCTCCTGCGTCTCAGTCGGCTATTCGCCCACTGCGCCACGGAGGTCGTCAACAATACTTCAATAGTATCAAATTAACCAGCTGTTACGACATCAATGATCCTATAATTCACGGAAGAACACGGGACAGCAGGTTTATGTTTCAGGCAAGCCATTATATTGCGGGTTGAATGAAGAAGTTTGAAGTTTTGTAGCGTAACTAGCTTTCGCCCGCGGCATCGCACGCATGGTTTGTCAATAATATGTTGAAATCCAGGTCATAACCTATCTTTATACCAAATTTTACCAAAGGTGACGTGATTGAGTAACATAGAAGCAGAAACATCCGAACTTTAGCATTTATAACATTAGTGTGTTTCCTATGGTCTAGTTAGTTGAAGTGTAACTGATATTCTTATAATGGAAATGATTAAAAGCCTGCCTGATGATCTTACTCCATGATCTAAATTGAAGCAAAATAAAAATACATCATCATATCAGCCATAGAACGCCCACTGTACATAGTTTTCTAGAGCTGCCTGCATCCTGCATCCAACGGCTTCGATCAACCTTTCGGTCTTTCGGTTTAGGTCGGGGCCGTTCCACACTCCTTTCCAGTTCGTGGTCTCCACTCGAGGACCGGCTGCAACGGGGCTAACGTCATTTCTTCGAGCTATGTGCTTCGCCCACTACCACTTCATCCTGCTAATCCGTCTAGCTAGGACTTTCAACAACCTGTTTGCATATGGGATGCGTGTATAGTTTTATCATACACTAGCTGACCAATCCGTAGCTTTGCACGCGTAGTTTTAAATAAAAACATTACCCTCCTTCTGCGCAGTTGGGTAAAAAATAGCCTATGTCACCCGGGGATAGTGTAGCTTCCCAACGGTGAAACAATTTTTTAAATCGGTCCAGTAGTTTCGGACCTATTCAATGCAAACAAACAAACAATCAAATCTTTCCTCTTTATAATATTGGTATAGATATTTTTATTCAGTTGTAAATTCGGGATGATCACGTATCGATAAAACTGTAGCTACAGTTACACATAAAATTATTAAAATAACTTACGAAGCTTATTTACGGAAGTTAGCATTAGTAGAATTAAAATTTATTGTTATTTCCTAGCTACTTTGTCTCATATGTAATTTTCTTTGTAAGATAGCTTACATAGTTAAAGTAATATTGTGAAAGGTAAATTAAAAATACTAACAATCTTTAAAATATAAATGATAATTTAGAAACACCATTAAATTACCATAACCATTAAATTTAATGTTTTAGAGTATAATTGCTTTAAGTATCTTTTACTGCGATTAAGTTGCATAATTCAGTAGATTTTACGAGAAAATACTTACATTTTCGCATTATTTATTTTAACTTGTGGTTCGCCCCGAACTGAGATCTCACGAGTCTCCCTTAAAAACAAAAAAATATTATTTGTAATCGTTGACTATCAAAATAGTGACACGAAATGCTTAACCAAATTACTTGACCTACAGTTCCATTCAAATTACAGGTAACGGGAGTTCATGTTAATTGGATACACTTTTTTGGGGTAGAAATTGCAGTTATTCTGAATTTCAGACTTTTTCCTATATTTGTATCATTAAAGCTACACGAATACCAAATTTCAGCACTATGGGGTCACTGGTGTACCCTGTGAATTTTGTCTAAGTTCAGTTTGAATTATGGCTAATAACTAAAAAACTACAAGGTTAAAACTAAAAATAAAAATTGGGTCGAAATCTACTCACAAAGACCTTTTATTAGATTTGCCACTTGAACAGATGATCCCATTTTATTTTTTTTACCCCTCTTGAACCCGAATATCTCAACAACCCCCACATATGTTTAGCTCATTGTGCCATCACTATCTACCTATATACCAAATTCCATGATGATCGGATAAACGCTTTGAAAGCTATCCTCGGACAAACAAACATACATACATACAACGCCGATTTGCCCAAGTTGATTTAGAGATCTCGCTTCGCTCGATCAATAATAGTCCTATCAACTACCCGAGAGGCTACGTCAAAGACAGCAATATCTATGTAAAACTGATTACGAAAGATGTCCACAGTTATCTTTATGACAAATTTTATTACTATATAAAAAAATAGGAAAGGTTATTTATTTTATACTAGCTGACCCGCCCGCGGCTTCGCACGCGTGGTTGGTCTATAAAAACATTACCCTCCTGCGCAATCGCTTACAAATTTTCAACCCCTATTTCACCCCTTCAAGATTATTTTTTGAGAAAAGATAGACTATGTCCGTCCCCAGGATATAACCTATCTCCTTGCCAAATTTAATTACGAGCTGTTTAGCCGTTTGTTCGTGAAAAGGTAACAAACAGAGTTACTTTCGCATTTATAATATTAGTATGTATAATACAGTACCTACTTGATTTAAATGTAGAGATGGACAACTTATGTAAAACTTCAAAATCTTCAAAAGATTGTTAAAGAGTTTAGCTTGGCTCGTAAAATACGACTTTCTACGGTTATAAAACGTATATCAAACATACAAAGATTTTTTAAATATTCTCTATTCTATATTTTGAAATTCTCAAAAACTCATAACTCGAAAATCACAAAAACCCGGGGACATACATGATTGTCAAAGTTACTACTTGAACCACCATAAACGGCAACTAAAATTCGATCCGTTCGAGAGAATGCAATTCATAATTGAAACTAAAGCTAATATTTTCTTTTTAGATTGAAAAATCCATTTCATTCTTTTCTGTTTGTTTTTCATAGCCATTCGTCTTTGTCATGTCAGAAACGCTCTATAAGCGGTATTATTTTTGCCCATTGGATTTAGCTTGGTTAATGTAATAAAACAGAACTCTCGGGGATTTCATAAGATATTAATTATTATGCCAAAAGAGATTTCTGTTTCAAATCGTACACTACGAAATTGATCGTTATTTTCTAGTTGTCTTTATTTTTTTATATTAATGACTTTATCTTGTTCATGTATCCTGTTATATTAATGAAGTTCTTTTAATTTATCATAAATCTCTATTAACTTTGTATACGTTTGGACAAATACTGCGTACATACTTCTAGGCTAAAGAAAATCGTAATAACGTACATTTGGGGTGATTTGGGTACACCTAAGTATGTTGTATCTATAGGGTTTTCATGTTGTATGTAATTTATATAATTTGTGTATGATATCAAAGATATCCTCTAATACGTATGAGGTACCTAGTACCCGCTTGGTACGGCTAGTGTTTTGCTTCTATGTGGTATTTCGCGTCTGGATGCACGGCGGGAAGAAAGTGTGTGGGCGTTTGTATTCATATAAAAACGACTGGGTCGGTTCTTTATCCCGACACAACTGAATACACGGCGCTCGCTTCACGTCATTTTCATTCGCGTTCCCGCGGTTTTCAGTCTTGCGTGGTTTGAAAAGTTTGTTTTTTTAGTTTTCGGAACAATGAAGTTCGGACACATGTGTTTTTTGTTTGGACTTTTGTTGTGTTTGGTGGTTGTTTGCGATGCTATGCCTATTCGTGGTGGTAACATTGACTATGTGAGTATTAAATCCTTTATTATTTTACTCGTAAATAGTCCTGCTTCGATTTAAAACTTATAGGTAGGTATAATTTTCAGTTTTTTTACACATAATGATGTAACTTGCCTTAAATTAAACATTATTGTAGTAGTATCCGAATCCAATTGTTGCAATGCCTTATCAGGTTTTATATGAAAATGAGCTCTGGCTGGATTTGATGTAACTTGAAAGTTAAAAACATTTATTTGTATAGCGCTACATTTATTTATATCTAGGTACTCGGGCGATCCAAGGACTTAACTATTAGCGATGCAATTAACTGAATACAATTTATTGCTACAATCAAACAATTTGAAAGAATAGACAAACAATTCTATTAATCGAAGGCTCCATTAGGTACCACCACAATTGCCACAAATGCGTATAAGGAAATGAAAATAATGGTTAAATGCCTTGGTTTTTTTATTATAAATCCTTAAGAAATCTATAAGTAAAGCTTTTTTCAAACCTTGTTAGATCCATAAGAAACATCAATGAAAAGAAAATTATAAATTTTGATACGAATTCTATTACTCATCTAGAAATTCTCTAATTTACAAACGTGATTACTTTTCACCCACTTTCATAGACTCTTGTTTTGTCATAACAGTAGTAACTATCTATAATTATCCTCTTACCATGAATTTCCATTGTCACCAGTTGGAAGCACTCCGTCGTATGCAACAGATCCCACAATGGCACTGCATGAGGTACCGCCGTCTCCAGAACCACGGGCATTGCAACCGCTGGCTGATGATGAGGAGGACCTGATATACGGGGAATCCTTGGAGGCCACATGTGCGCTTTTGAAGAGTTGGCTCTACCCTCCTGAAGGACAATGCTATGCAAATCAATCGCTTTGTAGTTCTTTGTGGTATTTTAAAAAACTTGTATTAAACTTTTATCGTGTTATACTTAAAACATATCAATAATCGTATTAGATATCGTATAAATTTAAATAAAAGTCATATTTCATGAATCTAATAACACCTTTTCGATTCGTGACATATAAATCATGTTCTAATTCTAAGATTTTAATTTATATTATAAGATTTGGCCATAAGTCATAATAGTAAGTATAAAAGTTAGTTCATTTGCCCTAAAATTAGGGAATTTAGTTACTCGCCAGTACCTAAATAATTATTTACTTTTAATTTTTTTGCATCAAATAGCAAGTATGCCTCAGAAAAGATAATTATATTTATATTATGAGTAGTATCTATCAAACAATTATTATACTTTATTAACCTACTGTATAGCATACTAGCTGACCAATCCGCAGCTTCGCACGCGTAGTTTTTCAATAAAAACATTACCGTCCTTCTGCGCAGTTGGGTAAAAAGTAGCCTATATCACCCGGGGTAGTGTAGTTTCCTAACGGTGAACAATTTTTTTTTAATCGGTCCAATAGTTTCGGAGCCCATTCAACGCAAACAAACAAACAATAAAATCTTTCCTCTTTATAATCTTAATATATAAAAATCTCATGTCACGGTGTTTGTGGTCGCACTCCTCCGAAATCGGTTGACCGATTTTAATGAGTTTTTTTTTGTATATTTGTTAGGTATGAGAATAGGTCGTAAAGTACTTTTCATCCTCCTACCCCAACCCCCCATTTTTTAATCGTGATTTTAGTATTTTTGAATGAACAATATCCATATAATTTAACCGTCGGTCGTTCATTGACGTGAAGTCATTTACATGAAGTGTCGCGTCACTTTGACAAGAGGGTTTTATATAGTTTTTATCCCGAAGTTCCAACGGGAATGAGAAATTTCAAGCGTGCGAAGCCGCGGGCGGGTCAGTTAGTATTAGTATAAATGATCAAATGTTAAAGATTTAAAAATAATATTGCAAACGAATGTGTAAATTTATTTAAATATAGTGTTATGCATACATGATGATTTTCCAAACATAATAGTACGGTTTGTCACTTTCTGTCTGGGTCAAAATCTGCAAAGTAATGAAAACCGAACATTTTATAACTACATACATAAAATAATTTTATTAAATTATGCACAAGGGAGTTCGAACGAATGATAATTTTATTATGACAACCTCCGTGGTGCAGTGTGCGAATAGCCGGCTGAGACGCAGGAGGTAGTGGGTTCGATCCCCGCCGCGGAACAAATGTTTGCATGATCTACAGATATTTGTTCTGGGTCTGGTTGTTTCTCTATATATTATAAGTATGTATTTACAAAAAAAATGTATATAAGTATTCTATCAGTTATCTGGTTTCCATAGTACAAGCTCTGCTTAGTTTGGGGCTAGATAGCGCTGTGTGAAATGTCTAGCAATATTTAAAAAAAAAAATATGATTGTAAAACATGTTTTACTTAATTCCGAAATGTTATTAATTTGATAATATGTCGTTATTATTACTTACTGCCATTGTTTTACATAAAACCATGTAACTTTGTTATAAGATTTTATTTTTGTACTTATATAAAAAAGTGTAAGCATTTCCAGTGTTAGGCAAATATTTAATCTTCGTGTACGACTTTACTGTACCTAGATGTTGTAACAAATAAATTAAATTATCCCACTTGACTTTTTTTATGTTCCTTGAAACCCAATATGTCAACAACATTTCTTATTTAGTCACAATTTACCATAACTACCTACCTATATACCAAATTTTACGAAGATCGTATTACATAACTCTACGAAAGTTATCCTCGGACAAACAATTATACATAAACATACAGATTTCGCTTCGCTTGTTTAATAAGGTAGGTATATTAATGTGTTACCTTTTTGAAAAACACCAAGAATCCTTGTCCCTTTTAACTGATAGATCAAAATTAAGACATTTTAGGTAAAAATACATAATTGTTTTAGCATAAACAAGCTAATGACATTGTATTGTAAAACCTAGGTTTACTTTAGACATAGTTTACGTAAAATAAAGTCACGTAATAGAAGGCTAGCTTGAAGTACATATCAGTCACAACACACGCACCTTTTCCTTTTCATGTAATAGGTAGGTATAAGGTTTATATCCTAGGCCTATTATATAAAAAGGAAAAACAGTTTTTACCAAAGTTGCTAGTGTTAAGCAAGAATAATTTTATAAGAGCATAGAGTTATAAGGCAAAGAATAAATAAATAAAATAAAATAATTTATTAATTTAACACAAATAACACAATAACAGAATATTACAGTACACGTAAACGAGAAGCTTTCATCAAAGTCGCTAGTGTGAATCAAGATTAATATATTAAGGACCTAGGGTCTTACAACACAAAGGGACTCTAGACGTTACACAGCCATAATCATTGCCTTCCTGTTCTTGTAACTGGGCCACATCCAGACTGGACAACTTGCCATTTCGTAATACAAAACTAACAGTGATTCATTTGGTCACGGTATTTGTTATTGCATCAATGTTTGTAAGAGACCCGTAAAAATGTAATGATGGGTGGGTATTTAAGCATTTTCAAGCGTGAGAAAATAAGAAATGCTTTGTGTATTTTTTCTTGGCTTATAAAGGAATTTGTCCTGAGACTTCATCGTTATTTTGATACCTTGCGGAATTGTAGGCTTGTGTAGTAATTTCATGTACCTAAACAATTTTGTGCAATAATTTGGTAATAAATGTATGTATATTTCTTTAAATTGTATGTAATTTCAAAAACAGCATTTCAGAGTTAAGAATTATTTCTATTACTATACTATATTTATTCTATTATTAGAGTTATTTTGAGAGGTCGAGGGGAAAAGAAGCAGAAGTGGAGAATAGGATAGGTAGATATTTAATTTCTGAAAGATGGAACTTTCTTATAATTTTGAATGCCTTCAGCATTTTCCAGCTCAATCAGCAAAGCTTCATTTCTGATGCTTCTGTTGTGAATAACATTATTTCGTTTTCGTTTTTCCATCAACATGTTGCTTCCATAACGAATTGTGAAGAAAAAAATTAGTTCTACAAAGCTGAGGACACTAGCTCCCAAGAAAAGACCAGTTGTTCCACCTACAGACACTGAAATAGAAATTGAAGGACCTGTAATGTAGATTTTTAACCAGTTAGGTATTGTAACGTAACATGGACTTACCGACTAAATCCAATCTACTTCTGATAACGCTCCTCTTGAACCTCTCAGAAGCTAAATAAGCGAGAACCACCTCCACGGGAGCTTTCTTTTTGTTGGGTTTGCCTTTTACTCTGTAACAAGGTATCGAATTCGTATAGGAATCACTTTTACTTGACACAGTTCTCAAAAGGCCCTGTGTTGTGTAGCCAGCCAAGCGTGTTGGATCTATGGCATAATCCACGCTATAGTCAAGCGTGGGTTTTATTTTTTTTGTTTAAAAAAACAAATTGATAGCATCTTATCATACAGATGCTTCTAACGTTTTTAAAAACTTACGGAGTGATGATGTCCTTGATGACTGTAATCTCGGTCTCGTCACATGATGGAAGACAATTGCAGGATAGTCCAGGACGATCGGCCCAGTGAGGCTTCAGAATAGTTAGATAGTTTGTATACTTATGCAGGCATGCGATGCCTGATATGTTGCATTTTACTGTATCGTCTGAAAGCGTCAAAAGTATCTATATAGGATTTTTTTAAAAGAGAGCATCTGGTAAATGTAATCATCGGTGGGTTTAGGCTCTTTGTCTAAGCTGGAGACATTGGTACGCATACCAAATAAGTTTAATATTATAAGGTCTCATGTCCCCTCTGCCCAACCACCTGCACACAAGAGGACTTGTACCAGGCGTGAGAGAGGGGCGTGGAAGTTAGTCTCTATTGGGCTAATACAATTTAGAATTCAATCAGCCATTGGCACAAAAGAAGAAGTATAGGGTGCTTTGATAATGTAGGTAACCTGAAAGAAGATTCTAACCATATTTTTTTTCTCCCTTGTATACCTATATAAAACTATTGATTCGCCCCGAACAGAGATCTCGCAAATCTGCCATAAAAACAAAATATATATATATTTGTAATCTTATACTATTAAAATAGTGCCACAAAATAATTAACCACCTACCTTCACCTACAGTTTCATTCAAATTATAGGTAACGGGAGTTAATGTTAATTGGTTACACTTTTTTGGGGTAGAAATTGTAGTTAATCTGGATTTCAGACTTTTCCCTATATTTGTGTCACTAATACACGCATACCAAATTTCAGCACTGTGGGGTAACTGGTGTACCCTGTGAATTTCGTCAAAGTCGTGATTTTATCATGGTTAATAACTTAAAAACTACAAGGTTTAAACTAAGAATAAAAACAAATGAAGACCTTTCATTAGACGTGGCTTGATCGGATAGTCCCATTTTTTTTTACCCCTCAACCCCAATATCTCAACAACCCCCTAACATTTTTAGCTCATTTAGTCACACCAAGATTGTGCAACCACTACCTACCTATATACCAAATTTCACGATGATCGGGCTAACGCTTTGATAGTTATAATCGGGCAAACAAACATACATACAACACCGATTTGCCCAATTTGAATTGGAGATCAATAAAGTCAAATTTCAACAAACAATAAATCTGGCAAATTCGTCTTTGATTCGCATTTTCTCGGACTTTGTTAACGTTTACATCTGTCAAGTACCTAACCAGCTGATTTCCATTGAAAACATCGAAATATGAAGACGACGCCGTAGAACAAACATTATTTTCGTTAAGTGTGGAGAAAAATACTTTAGGGTTCACATACTTACATATTCCGTAGTCTGTAGATAGGTCTAACCGCCTAGTCAGTCATAGTTATCAGTTGTTGCAATAAGATACTTACTCGTCCCCAACATAAAATGGTCATTACACCCGCACATTTCCATTTGTCTTATCTTGCGACACCGCACAGTGCAAGCACTGTAAGAATAGATAGGGTATAGTCCGTTCTCATTCTCATGGTGGAAACGACAGGCTCGCTGTTCCGTACTCGTATCCACTATACGAGGATCGTTCTCTATGTTTCGGATTGTTACTTGCCGCCTGAGAATAAAATGCAAGAATATTACCATACCCTATTTTGGATTAATCCGAACCTAGCCCAAAATCTTTCATTCCAGACAGGCTGGGTAGGTTGTGAAAAGCAAAACTTTTTTTTCGATTTCAAACTCAAAACATAGGATTTTGGACAAATCTAAAAATATATAGAGCTGTTGTTGTTTACATCATCAGACTTAAATACATTATTCATAACAATTAGATCTTCCATAAAATGGTTATTAAGTAACACAGATTATATTTCCTAATATAAACATACATATTTATATAATATTAGGAATGTGTCCACTCCTGTTTTATATACAAAGTTGGTAAATGTCATCGAACTCTGCCTATAGATGTCACTCATCATGGTTGAATGTTGAATGCCATCTTCGAATGAAATACCGTGACCAGCATAAAGGTGACGTTTGCTATTATAGGCTGTTTGGCTATTATAGACCGGATCTGGATAGTTTTACCAGTTGCCTAGACGTAATCGTGGTTATCTTAGTAAGATAGGCCTACACAAAGTTCTAAAAGTGCATAATCCTATTAATTGATCCGTCGTTTAACCTACTTCGTCAATTCAGAAATCCCGTGTTATCACCATATTCTCAACACCTCTTTATAATGTTATCGTAGATCAACAGATTCCATTTAAGATTTAGGTCTAGGTAAAAGGTGCTGCAATTGAAGTAGAGCCATATATTACTGAATAATTTCTACAACAGTCCGATGTTTACGTACCGGTAACTATTTCCAAGCTGAACTTTCAAAGTGGAGGATTTGAGTGTCGTAATAGTTGGGACCTCGTCCTCTTCTAAAGTGTATAGCTGGAAGGTTAAACAAATAACGAGGTTTATTTATCAAATTACAAAATGAATAGAGTTTATTCAACTTACCGTACAACCCGTCTTCACTTCAAAACGTAAAAGTGCCCGGTTATTTTCCCTATTGTTTATCATTGGGTATGGGTTGGGGTTCCTGAAAAATTTACAGGAATTCCATAAGTCCATCTAGCTCTACAATGAACCATGGTAGACAAAAATTGCTAAAGCCAAGCATGCATTTCAAACTGAACCTTACTCAGTTTGTAAAGAGTTTAGAATAAAACATCTTCCGATATCAGTCTCAATGTCTTGAAAATATTCACAGCAATCGAAGTCGTTGCTGTTGTAAGAGCAGTTCTTTATCATCTTTTGGCAGCCGGTTCTTACTAAATCGGCGTAGTAGCGCAAATTCGTAGTTGGACACAGAGGGTCAGGGTCCTTAGTCAAAAAGCAGACCTCCACGAGGGTAAAGCTTATTCCTCGAAAGTAGGCGATGTCTCGTAACGCATCTTCAAGATCTGGAAGGTGGTTTGGAGGCCAGATCCTAAGGACAAGACGAGAAGTAATACATCTATTTTGTGGTAATACTATATCTATGTCGTGGAACTTATTATATTAAAAAGAAAAAAAAAAGTATTTTGTCTAAGAAAAGTCTTCTTTGGTAGTTAAAGTACTTTAATTACATATACGACCTCGGTATCTACCTGTGTGTGTACTTTTATATTTGAAAGAAGATAATTTTGTTTCAAACATATAGTCATAAGGCTTTTATTTTATAGTTAGAAGTTCCTTCTGAATTTTGCTAACTTTAGTTTTAAGTAAATTAATACTTACTGTTTGCTCAATATTTTAATTTTAAATGAAAACCTTCGTATTCTTTCATGTACTCATAGCACTTTAACATTATCATTAATAATTAACACTTCATCTTGCCTAATCATGCCATGTAAATATAACGTTTCTGGGTACTGAACTAGATTATGACTAGAATTAACATACCTACCCAGATGTAACATAACATGTACTTATTTGGTTCTTTGCCTACTTTGTTAAAAAAAAATAAAAAAACTAATTTGGATGCATATTGAGTGTAACATACTCACGTATCAGAAACATTATAAATCATAGCATTGTTGATATTCTCGCAAACTGCCACGGCTGGCATCTTCGTCTCCCAGTTGAGATAAGTGGTCTCCACTCCAAAGCTGATGGGATTGGTGACAAAGGAGTCCCATGCTGCGATGATGAGTAGAGCTGAACCGTACCAACAGAGGATTACTAGGACTAGCCAGATAAGTCTGAAATTGTAGAAATTGTCAAGTCAAATGCACAACTTTTCGCTTTGGTATAGGGGAAGTAACGAATTGCGCTGGTAGCTGTTAAGTTCTAAACGACTGTTTTGATTTGGCCGCTTGAAGCTTATTGGATTCTTCGCGAGCTTCAGAGGCACGGTGGCTCTTAAAGTTTTGGTGAGGGTTTTCTTAGATTGAATATAAATTTTTAGTTACTAGGTAGGTATCTAGTATTTGGAAACACCAATAAGTAAATATAGTTTAAGTACATCAATCATGTGGCTAAAAGAGTGTTAGATATGAATGTGAATGGATATATGTAGAAGTAGAGGAAGGCCGAAGAAGAGATGGATGGACTTTGTGAAGAATGATATGGGTAAGAAAGAAGTGACAACGGAGATGACGGCTGATAGAGATGTATGGAAGAAAAATATATGTTGTGCCGACCCCACGTAATGTGAGAAAAGGGCATGAAGAAGAAGAGTGGTATTCCACTACAACGAATGAGCATTATTCAAATCATACATTATCATTTGCTTACCTTTCAAGCCAATGCTTAGTCTCATCAGCGATGAAATGGATGCCACCAAAAGTGCAGTTTGCACAATAATCTTTTAATAGTGCTTTACAGCTTTCCGCTGTTACCGCCATTTTAAGAGGCTCTACTGCGTAGTAAGGTTTACGAGAACATATATACGTCCTTACTTTACAAAATGAAAAATATTATGGTGATACTGTTAGTTGTCATATAATTTTATTATAAGAGTTACTTATTATGTTGATTAGTTTTCCCAGATTTCTCGTATTTATAAACTGTTAATTAAGATAAATAATTTCTTTTAAAATTTGAAACAATGAAAGCAAAATGAAAGTTCACAGAAACCATAACTTTAATAAAAGTGACTGCGAGACATTTAAATCACGAGACTGAAGACTGAAGTGCCCATTTTGTCCAGCTGAATTTACAAGTGAAAGTATAGTAAAATTCGGTTCAGTTTATATTAACACACACAAACATTAAAACAAAAACAAAACAACCATTGCATATACCATCACGTTACTCACGATAGGTATTATTATAGAGAAAGAATATACAACACTAAATTAGAATACTCATGGCAAAGGAACTGAACAACTGAAATTAAACAGTGTCATGTCAAAACTTTATTCAAACAAAAATGCAGTCGAGAAAATTGTGTAAGTTATGAATAATGAATTCGTTAATTGTACACAATTGTGCAATGACGTGATTAGGGAAGGTTAGCGAATGAATTCAAGGTTAACTGTGGAAATTAAATTACTGTGTTTTGTATTATGACTTGTTTAATTTTTGGATATTTACAAGTTTAAAAGAACACCTTTTTTACAACTAAAGTGAATTACATCATTGATTGCATAAAAACGAAGATTTTTCTCGTATCTTTATTGATAAACTGGAAACGATTTTCGGAAAGGATTTTTGACGAAAATAAAGTTTAACTTTAGAATCGATTAGTTTGAAGTTTACTTAATTTTTTACTATTTTCTACGGTATAGGGTATAAGAAAATTTACAGTATTGAGAAAAAAATCGTTTTAAACAAATGAAAATATTTTACGAAATTACGTATATGAATAATGTATATTACGTACTTGAACGACTATTATCATAAAAACTTCACAAATACATTCTTAACTACAGTGACAATACATTTTTGTATGGTTGTGGTTTCGGATCGATTTAACTAAGTTACCTACCTTATTGTTTGTTTTGTTTAACTTTAATTTTGTTTGCTTTGTACCTTTGATTTAACTAATTTGTACATACGATAGGACCGAAATGTATTCTTTATAAAGGTCCTTATAATAAATTGGAATAAAAAAAACTACATCGAATTATCAGCTAAGTGCTGGCTAGTGCAAGTAGAGTACTCGCATGAAAGTTCAAGAATAAGATAGTATTTTTTTTTTATTGACCATACAGTATAAGGCATTAATAATAGCACCAATGCAATTTTTACTAGGTATTTTCACTCACCAAATTTGGTATATATAAACGCTATATATACCCCATATTGCCGTTCTTACTAGAGATATGATTTTTTACCAAGGGTCTTTACGGCTACAGAAAGTGTAATCTCCTGGGTCTAAGTGCTTTTAAAAACATTTTACAGTCCTACGACAAAATGTCTAGAATATGTGCTAAATGCTAATCGATTAATTAGTTACTAATTTCTTATCACCAGCTCATAAATACTGCAGCAAATCTTGTGATTGTAAGTAAGGTAGGATATCAGGGTCATGGCCTCTGATGACGGCTGGCTGGTGACGTAGCAGCTGCGAGCTACGAGGGTCTGTCCTTGCGATCAGGCCTGCGTGCGTCAGGATATTGTAGATTTCTTTTCGAGATACGTCATGAGCTTCGCGGTTGAACACCTGAGGAAGAAAGAAAGTTAAAGAAGATACGACAGCCGTAACGAATATCCTTTCTGATCTAAGGGCAAGGATAATCAGGAAGTAAAGAAACACGGCACAATTCAATTATTAGGATATCAGCAAAGGAAATACGAAAACGTAAACTTTAATTCTTGATCTTGAATCTAGTGCTCTTTCGGTACAGGAGATGAGATTTTGCAAATGAACAAAAAAATTTAAACAATGAATACGAAGACATAACATGTCCTGAGGGCTTAGCCAAGTTACATTCGCTTCGAATCGATTCGTTCGATTCCGTGATATTTCCATAACATATGTCAATCCCATACATTTTCGGACTTATCGACTAGCCTCATCGCTAATCGAATGTAACTTGGCTAAGCCCTCTGTCATTGTAACTACGAACGATTGCTTCAAAATTAAAATGTAGATAACTCTTTAATGTTAAACCAGCAAACTTTAAGGACTGAATCAACTTTACAGACTCACCAACTTCTCCCCAGGATGTAACAAACTTGACAGTGGTAAAACTTCTTGTAGATTGTGATTGTGAAGCGCTGGTTTCCTCAGATGGTGAGGCAGGCGTTCTTCCTCCAGCCTCACTTGCACCACGTCAGGGTGTGGAGGAGGGATGGAGGTCACCACTGTGGTGCAGACCAGTAGCAAGAGCGATGACTTCATGGTGAAGTAAAGGTATGCTTGAAACGGAGCAAGACAATATTTATAATTAGAATAGAACATTCATAAATATTTTTTTTTATTCACAGACATTTCAGATTTAAACATCTATGCACTTTGCTAGATGGCTTAAAACTATAAAGAAGAACCCGTGCTTACAAAACCTACATATCTGTCCAAAATGGATAAAAAGTGGCATGATTCTAAAAGGGATTGCTGTTAAAAAAAAGCCTCGGTTCACAACTTTTGCCAACCAAAACTAATTTTTTGGTTGTTATAATTACGTATAGTTCTTTATTATGTATGGGTACAAATAAAATGTAATACCTATGTACGTATTGATGATAAGTATGTATGGGTACCTACCTACCTACTCAAAAACATTTACTTATATATCTTATATATTTACAGTTATTTTATACCTATGTCTCTACTGAGAATATCGGAAAATCTACTTTTTGTATAACCTTAAGTCCTTCAGTGTTAAAGTTTTCTTTATTTATATACAACTAACGGACCTTGCTTGACATGCATATGACGCGGGCTGCCAATGTAGCTGCATCTATGTATGGGAAAATGAATTTTCTTCATAATATTTTTTTTACGTGAATTCTGATATTTTAATAGTTATTTTGCTATTCGGGGCGGAGACAAATACAATAAATCAAAGATCATCAAAATCCGACCTCCGTGGCGCAGTGGGCGTATAGCCGTCTCAGCCCACTCGACGCCGGGTTTGATTCCCGCCACGGAACAAATGTTTGCATGGTCTACAGGTATTTGTTTCGTATATTGTATGTATTTTCTATATATTATAACTATGTATTTACAAAAAAAGTATATAAGTATTCTATCAGTTATCTGGCTCCCATAGTACAAGCTTTGCTTAGTTTGGGGCTAGATAGCCCTGTGTGAAATGTCCAGCAATATAATATACATATATAAATAATTGGGCTCGTCGTTCTTGAGTTACAAATGGTTCACCACTAACCCACATTTGTTTTATATAAATGTATATATATATATATATATATATATAGAAGATGTATCACAGTCTCTATATAAATCTTAGTGACTGATATAAAAATACAGAAATGTCTTTTATAATTACGACGATATTTTATGTTCCTCAAGCTACAAATCTACACTTGACTTACTTATGGACTTACATACATAACATAGCTTATTGCTAAGTTGTTCTCGATGTCTTCATTGAAAAATCTATTCTGAGTGCCCAATTATGGCCATAATCATCACATTAAATTCCACTACCAAATGGCTCTAAAGCGTGCAATGACTCTTCAAGGTCGCATCTTGTGTGTAAACAAAATTCACTTTCGGTCTCAATGAACGAGCCGCGTGTGAGGCTACTACAGGTTTCGTATTCGTAAACACATAATAAATTATCCTTAATATCTACATTCTATTTTGTCCCTATTGCAAGAGCTAACTTAAGCAGATAAGTAGTCACAGACAAAGAATATCTAGGCCAGCAGATTTCCTCACGAAACCATAAATGAGTAGAATTATCTTAAGACTGTGCTAATAATGTCTAAATGGGTCGTTATGGTCCAAAGTGGCAATAATTTCATCGGTACCTGAAGCTGTAATTAGTTTGCGAAAATCTTAATGTCGACCTTTTTATTTTATTGCGACAATTATAAACCACATTACTTTTAATGAAAACGTTTTTATTTTGGGGAAAATCTCCTTTAAACCAAATCTTCTCTAAATAAGTATTTTCAGTTCTTATAATTCAATTCCTTGAGTTTTCATTTACCTGCCTACTTTTTAAAAATAGTTCAAACAAACAGACAGACGTGATGCAGTATTTTGCTTAGTGACATCTATGTGTAAGTACATGGTGACAGAGCAGCGCTTTTAGTTTGCTAGCCAGTAGCCACTACAGTTAACAATTTTGTATTTAAATGTTCTTCCTGGCTTTATCACAGTCTTAACACAAACATATTAGAAAGAAGTTAGTTTCTTAGTATCACGCATACCTGCTAATGTCAATCCAAGCTTTAATCCACAAGCGTTGATTGGCGATGCTCAATTCAAATTATCCGTCGCGTCACACAAAAACACCGTTCAGTTTCTCATCAAACCACGATCACTTCACTGTAGCATAGAACATCTAGGAATATTGATACGATGTCTATAATAGCAGGTATTTAGGTAAAGCTTGACTATGAAGCAGGTACATGGTCCAGTGGTTGGTCACTGTTTGATGAAGCGAGGGCTGAGAGAGCGGCGCCTGACCCACCTCCACCGTGCTTTCGCAATCCAAGATGTTGAAGGCATTATAATTATTAAATTACCTTCTGTTATTGAGGAGTGACGGAAAATTTAAATCCGTTCTCGGCATCACTAAGGCACCTGCATGGTGGCTGTGGGATTAAATAATATCTATAAAATTTTTGCGGAAGCGTTTCTGAAAAATTATTAGCTCCTGTCTACAACTTGGCTCGTCTACACTGAAAGAAATAATTAGTTGTTTTAACCTTTTTTACCAACCTATATTTTAGGTAGATTTTTGCTCCTACCGACATGATTTGTTGAAATAACAAAATAAAAATAGTTGAACTATAAAGGTAAATTTGATCTGATATTTAACTTAGTTATTTTGTTGACTCAACTTCGTTAACATGTTGACTTTTACTAAATTATCAGTTAGACTTAGATTCGAATATACCAAAAATGTTGTTTTGTAATAACCTCTTTTAATGGTAGGTTTAACCTATTAATTTTTAACAATATAATTTTTGTAGAAATAAATGTACTATAATAGTTGATTAAACATAATATTAAGTTAACGCAACTTAAATGGAATCAACATTATGGAATTCCACCTATTCGTTTTTTCAGTGTAGTAGGTATCTGGTACTTAACTTAAAAGTAGTCTACTATGCAAACTGGCCAGCCTTCCTTGAACGTTATGGGCTTAGAACGTGGCAGTTGGAGATATGACATTTAAATCTTCACTTTTTTGTAGCATACAGATAACATTTCCCACACTCTGGACCAATCTTGTTAATGGGTCCAAAGTTCAATATCAGCATGACTTACGATTTCCTAACCATGATGGTTATTGCGATGCAGTGGGGACTGGAGGCTTTCATGTGTTAGTAGGTAAGCGATTGCGAGCGATGATTATTATTATTAATGATTATTAAGCGATTGTTATTAGTATATTTTCATGTAAGTATTTGTTATTAGTGTTGTTGTTATCGCTTATTCATTTTATTATTATTTTTAAATTTGTGACGTCACCCTACATAAGGCCCTGCCTGAAAACCAGAGCTGCTTTGCACAAAGGAGCTTAAAGCTGAGGCAGGACCTGCTTGGCCATGCGTGGCACGGAGCGGGACTAGTTAGTACACCTACCTACTGGCTGGGTAGGTACCTGTGTTCTACCTATTTATAATATTTCATTCTACTGTATTTTTCCTGTCTGTCTACTATTTTGTTTGTGATCCGTTCTATGTTTCTTTGTGTGTGTCAAATAAATACCTAGTCAGGTCATAAATTCTGTCACATGTTTAATATAAAATAATTGAAACAAGTTTATTCATTATGTAACCATTTATATACCAAAATGAACTTAACAAAACATAGATTCTTATGACACTAAAGTTTATTCAAAATCACCTCCGTGATTTTGAATACAGGCCTTCAATCTGCACGGCCAGTCGTCTATCGCAGCACGAACGAGGTCCATGTCAATATCGGCGGCTGCCTTAATCAAGGATGTCTTGAGTGACTCCAAATTGGGATGAGGCTTTGAGCACGCCTTTTCCTCCAAGTGTTGCCATATCTTGTAATCTAACGGATTCAAATCTGGACTGGAGGAGGGCCAGTCTTCGTGCCGGATGAAGTCGATTCCACGCGCCGCCAGCCAGTCTTGTGTGCTCTTCGCTCTATGAGCTGGCGCCGAATATTGTTGGAATACCCAGTGCCTGTTATTGAACATGGTATGAGAAACAGGTTCCACAAGGTTCGTCAGGACTGTATTTTGATACACAACTGCATTCGTTTTTACACCTTTCTCACAAAAATGTACCTCTGTTGAGCCCCAATAAGAAACTCCCAACCATACCATGAGCGAGGATGGAAAATGACCTCGTTGGACACGCGGAATACGGTTGCTCGCTTCTTCACTACTGTGTGCGTACACCTTATCATTTTGTCTGTTGTAGCTCTCTTCTACGGTAAAAATTTTTTCATCCGAAAAAAGAATTTCCCGATATTTTTTTCCCGCGTACCGCTTCAACAAAGCGCGACATCTCTTCAGTCTCAGGTCCATTAGACGAGCATTCAAACGATGTCCTGTTTTTCTTCGATATGCCCGAAGCCCTAAGTCTTCATTTAACACCCTTTTCACCGTGGTTCTGCTTAACCCCATCTGAAGGGCCAACAGTTTCTGCTTACGTTTGGGATTTCTTTGAATTCGCGCCTTCACAGCTTTTATCACTGCTGGAGTCCTAACAGACCGAGGGCGACCACTTATTGACCTGTCATCTACACTAGAGTCTTCATTGTATCGTTTGATGGTGCGTTAAACGAATCTTTAGGTTATATTCAAATTTTTCAGTATGTCAAAAATTTGAATTGGCGCGTAACCGCAACGATGCAACGCAATAACTGCAACACGGTCTTCTTTAAGCGTCCACTCTATATTTAAAAATGAGTAAAATTCTAAATAGTATACATTTTTATTTTCATGAATAATTCTAAATTCTAATTCTATAAACTTTTTTGTGGCCAGCATTCTAAAAGAAAAGTTTTTACTGTGTGACAATACTTATGACCTGACTAGGTATATTCTATTCTATTCTATGATTATGTTTGTAACATAAGGTTCGACATACATACATGTTCAAATTTTAATATTGATTTTTCATTGCAATGTTAAAAGGGTATAATAATAGTCTTTAATCTTGCATACGAAGTAGGTATGCATGCAATGCAAAATCACTCCACTCTCCCATACATTACCAAATTACTTACATATTAATTTTTGTTTACAACGTCTGGTTGGGAAACCGAAGCGCCGAACAAATGCTAAATGCTTTCATCATAAAAGTTTTATTGTCTTTCTATGCAGATTATGTTTGCGCAAACGCACGTGATCGGCGCCTCTTCGATACGATGGAGATCATGGAGAAAGGATTCTGGCCGCATGATCAGATTTTGTGAAATAGGTATCACAGCATAATTTTATTACTTGCAAGTTGCAATCGCCCTAAGCATAATTGCATTAGTGCAGTCAAATTATGCAACGTTCAGCGTCGTAGGAGCTCTCACAACCGCTCTTAATATATTCGTAAGATTATTCAGACCATCTTACCACGAAATGTTTTTTTAAATATGAGAACACACTTTTACCTAGATATACTTATCAGCAAACATAATTTAATTTATTCTATGTAATGGACAAATATACTTACTACTTACATAATAATAAATAAGTAGGTAATCAAACCTTACCTGTGCATAGTGTGCATGTAAGTCGCAAGAATTAATCAATCGTTATCATATATTAACTCATCACTAATCAAATACTTATGTAAACAAAAGCACTATAAAATCGTGCAAACTAGAGACTAAATTGTTTAGCAATAAGTTTTGCAACTTTGTAGGCCAATCATGTGATGATGAGAAGTTGCGTTATGCAAAACAGGTCCACAAATTTGGAATTTTGGAGTGGCTCTAACACCCCTCCCAAAATTTAAAATGCAGACATACTTTTGCAATAATTTGTGGCCTATAATCTAATAGCCAGTTTATTATAATAGTGGGTAGGTAGTGCCTTTGGTACTCGTAGCACAATGAGATTGTCCTCATTGAACATTACGATCATTGAGTTTTGTATCATAAATTTACATAAAACGCATTGCTAAATATCCTTTGGACTCCTATCGGCTAGATAGAACGGCGATCTACACGCTGCAGCTGCCATAAGCTGGATGAGAAGAGCCGATTATTGGGCTCAATGGCGCACCATGGGAGATACCTACGCCCTGCAATGAACTGATATGGGTTGTTTATGAGATTACATAGATGATAATTAATAATTAAATCACATCACACTTATGTTATAAATGCGAAAATTGTGATGTTTGTATATTTATTTATTCGTTAGTTTGTTTGCTATTCAATCACGTCGTAACGGCTGAACCGATTTCGATGAAATTTAGTACGTACGTAGATTATAACCTGGATGAACACATAGACTACTTTTTATCCCATAAATCAGTTCCTATGGGATGAAAATGGGGTGTCAAATCAAGTTGCAACAGCGAGTTTAGCTTTATTTCTAGGTTTCCTACACATTTAATAGTGTAACGCGTACGAAGTCGCCGGCAACAACTAGTAATTAATATATTGTTTATAAGATTATTGATACTATTGCCTGAGTTCCAAATAGCTACAATATTAGGACAAATCGGTAACTAGGTATACCTATAAAAACATATACTCCTAAATAGTTGGACCTTTCACGTGCTGGCGTGAGACCTATAATTTATGAACTATCTTTCTGATCAACAAACAAAAACCAACAACACGAGAAGAGACGATCAATCAAAGCAATTAACCTCGCATCAATACGATGTTATCGACTAATGGAATATTTAATATCTGATATTTACATAAAAGGGGGTTGGGGTTTCAAGTAGAATTTATTGCACTGGACTAGCCTACACTCAACAGTCAAGCACTGGTACCTAGGCAAGTGAACAATGGAATAAAACATCCGTGGTTTTAACCGGAATTTGAACCGTTTTTCAGAGAAAAAATAATCTATTTTTGCCTTTTTATTTAAATGAAATGGATGGAGTCTACACTCCAGATACTTTTTCGTATTACCGGTATAGAGAAAGCCATGTGCCGACGAAAATGGGTATCGTACGAGAAAGCTTCAAAACAGTCAGCAAAGAGTACTGTGCCGAGTCTTCGATTTGCGGACTGAAGCATCTGGTTGACAAAGACACACCGTTGATTGAAAGGTAAAAGTAACGTTTATGCTTTACTAGCTGGCCTCGCGAACTTCGTACCGCCTTAGAATTAATAAATTTTGTGTACTATTTAATGTATTAGCTGAGTTTTTTTTTAAGTTTTTTACTCCTTCTATTTTAATTTCTGTGCACGTACCCACTATAATCTTTATCTATCTTCAAGGGTTTGCTGGAAGAAAACTCTTATTAGGGTTAAGCTCGCCTTTGTACATGTCCATTTTGTAAACTGTTTTTGTCTCTAATCTATTAAAAAAAATATGACCTAATGACTAATAATTTTAAAACAGATAATTTTTAAGTAAACTTATTGTTGAGAGGGCTTATTAATTAAATGATTTAGTTGGTGGTCTTCACACTAGGTCAAGCCTGTACCGTGAAGACCTTGATTGACCTTGATTTGTGTACAATAAAGGATAAAGTCATTGCATATGACGCGGGCTGCCAAATCTGCCAATGTAATGTACGTCATCGGTAGAATTGTCAACCAGCCATCATTAGCTGCATTTATGTATGAGAAAATGAATTTTCGTCATTTTTTTTTTGCGTGAATGTTTCCGGTATTTTAATAATTATTCTGCTATTCGGAGCGGAGACAAATACAACAAATCCAAACCAACCAAAACCATGAAAATTGGTCCAGCCGTTATCGAGTTATAAGTGTTCGAACAAACCCGACTTTGTTGATTAATTCTAATTTCGGCTTCTAGGGGTCATGTGTGTCAGATGAAAGTTGAAAATGCTACAGGCAGGCATGGTCAATGCTTTGACATTCCTATGTCTCACTTAGATACGACTGATGAAAAGGTGCTTTACTACTAAGCATATCAAAATACATATTCAATAAATACTAGAAAATACCTAAAAAGGATATATCGATAAGTAATACCTATATCATCTTTTGAAACTTTACACCTCCTATAGGTACCTACCAAGATTTGTAAAATTAGATTACCTAATAGATACCTACAATTTGTGGGTTATCATATTTCGAAGCAAGCTGTATACGGACCCTCAGGTCATAAACACATAAAATCACTTACTTCATCCATAAACAGGTCTATTGATCAAGTACCTATTGCAAACATGTTTTGAACTTGTTTAGTTCGTTGATGCCTTACCTTTGTCGCAACTCGAAGTAGCTAAACTTACATCACGCACTACTTAGCGTTATGTCACGATAAAAATACATTTGTTAATATCTGCAAGTTTTAGTATCTAGCTAGATATAGGAACAATTTGACACTTTTTTAACAATTCTATTAATTGAACAGCACCTGGTGGCAAGTTAGACTTATTCCCACCAATGCTTAAGAAATTTATTGTTCTTAGAATTTAAAACTTTGACATTGATTCTGAAGGAATGCGACTACATTTTAAATCTACGAATTAGTTAAGTGATAATAAAAGGTCTCCCTTCAAAAAATGGACACTAGTAGTCATTACGGCAATGAGTCAGCATTAATTTGCAGGACAGACATGGTCAATACGTCTGGATTGACTGTAATAAACCGCGGGTTTCCTCACGATTTTCATATTATTTTTGATAAGAAATCCATTGGTGCACGACCGGGATTCGAACCCACAATCTCCGGATCGGAAGTCGGGAACATGCCACTCACTAGGTCAATACGGGTCAATAAAACTGCCTGAACACACAATCTCGGGATCGGAAGTCGGATACATGCCACTGGCCATCACAGCTCAATTTATTTGCCTCAATAATCATAAAAAAATTCATCCTAACACAAAGTAGATATTGCTATTCGTTTTATCTAGCAGAAAAGGTAGAACCATTTGTTTTTTGTGCAGGTTACTATGGGTGATGATCTTAATAGTCGGGGTATGCTGCTCAGTGACCTTGGTATGGATGACGTTTATCAAGTACTACAAGGCACCCTTGGTGACCACACAATTGCCTGAAGGAGTATCCGTTAGCAAAATCATATTTCCAGCCGTAGGCATTTGTACTAACAACAGGATCAGTAAGCGAGCGGTCACTGCTTTGGCGAAGAGATTGTAAGTTGATGGAGAACATATGTAGTTTGAGTAACAGTCTATGATTCCGCGCTCTACGGTTCGTCTGTGCCACGGGCTATGCACCGTTCGGTTATCAACCATCTAAATTACGCAACGATATACTCGTATAAGTCCCACTTACGTTACATATTATCTTTACCGGGTTTACCTTAGACAGGTTCAAAAACTTGCTTTTATCGATATGAAAGCTTTGCACAGAAAAGTAGGAAATTATTATCTTAGTACATAACATACAAGTTGCAATTGATTACTCTGATTATTCTGCAAGGCGAAATCGCTTTGGGTGTTGCAGTTATCAATGACCGTCTACTTTTAATATCATTATATCTAGATCGGAAGAAGAACGCAACAAGAATTACAGCGAAGAAGAAATGATGTCTCTACTCTTCGGTCTAGGCCAGTTATATGACGTTCAGCCGATGCATTCAAACATTGTCGAACCGTTAAAACTTCATCAAGTTCTTGGGGATTACAGCGTCCATGATCTGATGCAGAATGTAAGCTCTATTCCTAATGTTTATTATTTAGGTCTAAGAAAGCTCGTTATAAATTCAGAGTCACGTAGCTGACATAACCTACTACAGGTATTACCATCATTATGTAAAATATGTACCTACGTATTACCTACTTACTTCACAATTTAAGACGCGTGTTATTTGTGGCCTGTTAACAAAATGATATAACCATCGCTAGCCTACGGTGCTCTGACTTGGTCATTGACGGACTCACAAAAGTTCAGATTCGGGGGTGTGCCAAAGAGCGTAGCAATTTAGCTGTTGTGCAAACCGATAGAATCCGCAACACTACTCTGCGCTCTATGACCAGAATCATCGATGTGGGGTATAAGGCTGCAAGACTCAAATGGGACTGGACGGGTCATGTCACTCGAATGCACCCTGAAAGGTGGACAAAGATCTCCACCGACTGGCAACCCACAGGACGATGGCAACGAGGCAGACCACGAAAACGTTGGCGCGACGATCTGGATGGGTTACACTCTGACTGGCAGGAGATTTCTGGAGAACTCAAGGAATGGAAGAAAATGGGGGAGACCTTTGCCCACCAGTGGGGCAGTAAAGGTTATTAAAAAAAACCATCGCTTATATTTCGTACACATCATTGAAATAGCTTTTTTGCTTTTCATTGGCAAATGCAATTTCATCATTATTTTGTTAGGTCAAGGTCACGGTTATTCGTGAACTACTAAGGTCAGTCAAAAATGGTACATTAAATATAATAGTACCGTTGTAAGATTATTTATTACAAATGTAAAAACAAATAGCAAGAGGACAAACCAAAGTAGTTGAACAATTTATGTTAGGTTTGGAATATTTTAAATTTGCACTTGATATACGAGATAATCTCTGCAGGTACCTAACACTTACTTATTTCTAAATGTCATCGGTACTCAATTACTCATAAAACCAAATTGTTTCCAGCTTACCCCTACATGCGAAGATTTGCTCATTAGGTGTGTCTGGAACACTGAAACTAAAAACTGTCTCGAGATTTTCGACTTTCGGCTCACTGTGAATGGATACTGTTGCACCTTCAACTATCTGCGGCTATCTGATAAGAGTTTCAAGAAGTACGTATCTTAATAGAACATGCAATGAAGTCGGTTCATCCATTAGGGACCTTAGACTTGCTAAGATCCGACTTCATGTGGCACACACATTGACAAAACTTATTTAGGTAATAAAAACCCATCTTTTGCGTTGAGAGTCAAGGTTACCAGAAACGTCGATCATAAGTCTGTATTAACAATTTTAATGCGTTGACTAATTTATGAATAACTGAATTTAATAACTTTGACATTGGCAATTTGAACTATAAATATGATATTTTTTATAGTTAATGTATAAGATCATTTATTTAAGATTTTTAAAACCATCTCAAAACATTAAGCCTAGACGAGACTTGAACCCGCAACCTTCCTCTTGATACGAGGATGCACCGCCAATTGTGCTACAGGCTCTTGTCACGTGTAGGCTTGAAAGTTTTTGAGATGGTTTTAAAAATGTTAGAATTTCTCCGTAAGAGTTCGGATAACACTATAAAAATAAAATACTATCACTTATTAAATTTTTTGTTTGCATGCCGAGTTACACGGTGGAACTAATCAATTATAAATCCTTATACAACCATGCTTTCGGCAAAATAAATAATTTCATATCATTTCATCGAGGTGAATTTCACCTTTATTATTAAGCATTGTGTACATTGAGCATACCTACATAATACGGAGATACAATAGTACGGAGTTAAACCAGGTGCATATGCATAGTATAGTAGGTACCTTTGACATAACATAACTTGAGCGCCTTCAAAACCTTTGTATTCGGTTCATATTCGGCTTGCGCAAGTATGACCGTCTCAGAATTCCGCGCAAAACTCAAGTGGCTCCCTATATAATATAATTTTATTGTGACTCCTTCATAGTACAAGCTGTGCGACTGTGGAACGCCTTACCTTTGTCCATAAAGTCGTCGAAATCTCTTCCTTTTTTCAAAGTCAAGGTATACAACCATTTTATTTCGTTGTCTCGTAACTGCTAGTTAGTGTTTGTGTTATTTATCCTCCATATGTAGTGTAGTTTATTTACATATTATTTGTATGTATTTAAGTTTATGTTTATTATTATACATAATCAATAGGTAGGTATATATTATTTTATGGGTTCTGTTTATGTATGTTTAAAGGTACGCTTATACCGCCGTCTTTTGATTTTTGTTTATCCTGTCCATCCAAAGGTTGTCTGGAAGAGATCGCTTTTAGCGATAAGACCGCCCATTGTACCGTCATTTATTGTTTATTTCCTTTGTTACTGTATTTTTGTTTGGTGTGCAATAAAGAATATTTCATTCATTCATACCTATGCTGGATCTATCAGACATCTTACTCGTACAATGTTATTGTTTCAGCGAGGAGGCAGATCTGCGTAGCATGGATATGTACAGCTACGGAAATAAATCAACCTTTGATTTTGACCAAGGACTGAAAGTTATGCTTCGCATGAACGAAAGCGATGATTTTTTCTACAACATCCCTTTACAGGGAGCTCAGGTATAAATCTTGCTACAATAGTTAGGAGAGAATCTCATAAATACCTACAAGTTTCAGGACTGTGCGAGATGTCAATTGCTACAAAAAAATGTGGCCGTCACCGGAAGCTCTCCAGATATGAAAAATCTCAGCGAATTACTTCTAAACAAAATATAGATCCACTGATTGAATTCAATTTTTTCAGCTACAATTTTCAGATGCTTACGATTTTCCTGACGCACCCAGCGGGAGCTTTGCCATGCAGATAATAAACCCTGAAGTGCAAGTAAGTATACACCACATTTTTAAAAGCACCTGTCCATCGAAACGCCAAACGACTTTCCGGTATAATGAAGCTTTTCACGATCGAATAAACTTGAAACATGACGTGTATTTTAGGCAGTGGTAGACGAGAGGCATTCACTGCCTTCTGATGTTGGTCGTTGGTTTATATCGTGCGGTAATTCTTGGCAAATGAGTTTTAGAATTTCATTAATTTAATTAACCAATCCGTTCTGAATGCTCCTCTGTAAACCTTGATTCAATATGATGCCTTTTATGAAATTACTGTACTATCCCTCCATCAGAGGACAATCAGGCGCACGGCTCAGTACCATCCGTACCTAGTCGATATACCACCCATTCGCACACACCGTTTTGGTTCTACGTTCTTGATGCGTACAGCTAAGATATGGAACACTTTGCCGTCGTCTGTTTTTCCTGAAGAATACAATCCGGGCCTCTTTAAGGTAGGTAAACAGGTTTCTTCTTAGACCACATCTTCACTTACCATCAGGTGATATTGTGGACAAACGAAATTCTATCCAATTTTTAAAAAAATCCCATTAGACATGTTTAATTAAGTTTTACTAACAAATATGGATCTGAGAAATAAATATTCCCATCTAAAAATTCCGAGAGTAGGTTCTTACCTACCTTTAAGTATGATTATGTTGTCTTTTGTGTAGATGACGGTAATGGTATCAGCAAGTTTTACCGAAGCCTCCCGAGACATACAACACGTTCCTCTGAATCAAAGGAAATGTAGATTTTACGATGAGTCATCCTACCTTCCTTTCTACACCTACAGCGATTGCATACTAAAGTGCAGAATGTTCTTTCTGTTGGAAAACTGTAATTGTACTCCGTTTAATATGCCGAAGATGGACAATGCAAGAACATGTGACATGCGAGATGTCGCTTGTCTGAGAATATTTTACGGTAAGTAGGTATAGTTCCTTGCACCTTTCATGACACTAGTGCATTCACAATCGGTCACTCATATATGTAATCTTTATAGACCATACCATCGAACAAGCGAACCGCATTTATTCCCGTATCTATTGATTGCTGCCAGTGCCGGCGCTAGACCAAATGTGGATGTAGGCGACATCAGTTTTGCGAGTCCCCGCCCATTTCCCACTCATAAAGAAAAAATAATTTTTGTGGATTGTTAAATTGAATGAGCTGAACTATGTACTTATATGAGTTTTATTGCTAATCAACTATGATGACGCCTAACGAGGCCGTCGATGGATGCCGATCTTGTCAACGCCTAACGCCGCCACTGCACTCTGAAATCAAATCTCGCAACGCCAGCAGATGTTGCTAGACTAAATAAAAATAAATTTGATATGTCAATATTTACTGTTTTATGACGAGTACAATTTTTTCGTCACGTTCACGGCTTGTTTCAAACCTCCGAGCCGCGAGGCCGTAGGCGGTGGCCCACGTCGCCCACGCCTTACGCCGCCTCTGTGCATGGCGCATGGCTATCATGGCTTGGTTAGATAATTCAGTTTCTGGAACTTCCAGACTGGAAGCGTAAAGCATAAAACCATGAGAAAACACCAACACGGCGGCGTGAAAAACCATGCTGTCACATTTTGTTTATTTTCAGCTCAATCAATAGCAGTGCGTCCAAACGTGGACCCGATACCTCCAGAGCTAGAGTTGGAGCTAGTGGGTGGTGGAATCGACTGTCCTATGTGCTGTCCGACTTGCTCTAAAACAGACTATAGTTACGATTTCAATAACGTCAACATCTATCCGGAGTTTCTAAACGGAGTGCCTGATGACCACAGAGATGAGTGGGTGTACGTATGAATTCAAAGCAAAGTTCATGGGTTAAACACTGAACATAATTAATTTGCAAAGAAGAAAGCATGTAATTTATTTTAGATAATTTTAATACAAACAAATCAAATCTCGATTATCGTCGAATCTCAAAGGTTCTAAATGCACAACTATTGATAGGTCCTTCGTTTCTGAAAGCATTCTTCTCGATTTTCGACTTCGGGCTCCCAACTTTCTGTAGCCATAGCTTCATATCTTCAATTGCTCTTAGCGGACCTTGAAGCTGACCGATGACAGTACCTTGGGCAGTGTTCATGACCCAGCCTTTAAGGCCCAGCTCAACAGCTTTTTTCTGGGTATGCTTCCTGAAGTAAACCCCTTGCACTTTACCAAATACTTCGAAGTCTGTTGTAGTTAGACCGGCTTTTTTGTTCAAGGCCATTGCGGTGTTATAATAGGTTTTGTGGATTGTTTAAAGAAAACCGAACAAAATCGTTCACGTTGACGTCAGACGTTGGTTTGTTTAATTGTGATATTGTGGTTGCTCAGGAAACGAAGGGGTCGTCGACTGCCGGTTGCATTGCTGCACTAGTAGGGAGGTTGTTATGGGAATAACAAAGAGATCAAACTCCTTCTGTATGTGTTTAAGTTTGGCCTTAGGCTTTGGCGGCTATACCGTGTGTTTTTTTAACTGGAACAGTATGGCGAATACCGAAGTAAATTAATAATGCTCATTAGTAATCTATATCACTTTATTGATACTCGTGGAGAACTCATGTTTGGACAAAAATTTAACCGTACCAAATTTTTGTATAAAAAAATACTTAATGGTTTCGGAATTCGGCAGCCACAGTTTGCTTACAGAGCTGGTTTGGAGCCCGTTGCACGCCTCAATCTACCTAACTCTACATATGAACATAATAACTTTTCAGATACAAAATTATGGCTCGAGTAACTACAAAACATAAAAATCAATACTGGAATCGCCCACACGATACCTGTAACTCTATATAGGGCGCGTATTGTTTCTAACTGGAAACATTGTTCTCAACAACAATGCTTGTTGCAGGATAGGAGCGAATTTCACCGGAACGTCGATTGTTCACGTGAAGTATGCGAGGGAAGTCGCCGACTGCTACGGGCGAAACGTTATTATGAAGTGGTTCGATTTGATCAGTAAGTTATTTTATTTGGCACCAGCTGACCCGCACGCAACTTCGTTAGCGCAGCGCTTTTTTTTCAACATGACTTACAAATATTGACATATCGTACCCCATGAATATTTTTTTTATCATATTAAACTAAAGCTTACAGTGAAACTTTCTATCTGTGAAACGAGTTTTCAGAATCGGTGCCGTACTCACTTGAAACAAACACAAACTCATAAACTTTATTTTATTTATTCATTCTTTATTCTTTTCTTTATAATATTAGGTGTAGTATGAACATAATATTAGAAATTATCTAATACTAACAAAAGCAACCAGGAGGTTTGTCAGCAATGTTACTCGTATATAGTTATGTTAATACTCACTTGTGTGTATAGTTTACTCACTTTCTCACAACCTACTATGGAACAGGATAGGGCGCACGCTGGAATACATTGCAATTTGCTTATCATTTAGGTACATGACGCTGAATAAAATTTTACAAATTTATGTAATGTTACGAATCGGTGTATCTAAGTCTGCCTGGAGCCTTTTTTCTTACTAGCAAGTCCTTCTTACAAGTACATAGGCAAAAGTAGTATTTTTAATGTTTCTCGTATTTCATCAGTTTTGCCTCTTGTAAAACTTTTATCACATCTCGACTCTCCTTTCGTCAGAGCACGTGAGTTTTGCGTAAGCCGCACCGTGAAGGTGAACAGGTAGTCCATATTTCCTCCGCCTAATACAAGAATATCATTCAGTTATGTAACTTACCTTTTAAACCTTTTTAACCTTGGAAAATAGGTAGGTAGGTTACGTATTTAAAATGTATCTGCTAATGTTAATCATTGTTCTGTTTGAGATAATTGTAAATACCTACTTTACTGGCGCAAGATGCTTGGCTTATCTTGACCTATCTTTTAGTGGAAGATAAAATTCCCTTTTTTTTACAATATAGGCTTGCGTTTGACCACGATCTCGCCTGATGGTAAGCGATCATGCAGTCTACGATAGTACACGCTTGCCTAGAAGACACCAATTCACTCGAGACTTAAAGATACCCAGGTTGTAGCTATCAGGAAACACAGACTCTGGCAAGGCGTTCCACTCTTTGGCGGTGCGCATAATAAACCTACCTATCGGTAGATTATGTAAACCGATGTTAACGAAATGTACGTATCACATGACGCCACGCAGTGGGCGAATAGCCGGCTGAGACATAGGTAGCGGGTTCGATTCCCGCCGCAGAACAAATGTTTGCATAATTTGTTCCGGGTCTGGATGTTTTTCTATGTATCATAAGTATATATTTATAAAAAAAAAAAGAATATAAGTATTCTATCAGTTATCTGGTACTCATAGAACAAGTTCTGCTTAGTTTGGACCTAGATAGCGCTGTGTAAAATGTCCAGCAATATTTATTTATTTATTCGGTTATACCTCCTGTGGAATGCACGTTATGCCTCGTCTTAGGGCATATTTGTATCTCCAAAATATCCCGGCATAAGCAAAAATCTCAACCTCCACAATTCCATCAAGTTTAGGTAGACCTACTTCTAAGATTTTATGTGAAATCTTAATAGTAACAAGATTGTATAGTTGCTGCTACAATACAGAATTTGACAACGTCAACTTTTTCAGGTAACATCGGCTCCACTTGCGGATTCGTCACAGGCTTCAGTTTTGTATCGGTCCTAGAGTTCATCTACTTCTTTACTGTCAAGTTCATCAGAGAAATTTACTCCAGAAGAAATGGAAACAACAATAAAAAAACAAAACCTCACAATTCTTTTGAACCTATTTCGAGGTATCGCCCAATTTATTGGAATGAGCTAACTCAATCAACTCAACACGCAAATTTTCATATATGAATGATGGTTGATCCAATTTTGCGCACAATTTTAGTGTCATATATGTATATGTATGACGACCTCCGTGGTGCAGTGGGCGAATAGCCGGCTGAGACGCAGGAGGTAGCGGGTTCGATTCCCGCCGCGGAACAAAAATATGTTTGCATGATTTACAGATATTTGTTCCGGGTCTGGTTGTTTCCCTATATATTATAAGTATGTATTTACAAAAAAAAAACAAATTATATAAGTATTCTATCAGTTATTTGGTTCCCATACTACAAGCTCTGCTTAGTTTGGGGCTAGATAGCGCTGTGTAAAATGTCCAGCAATATTTATTATTTATTTATTTCGTTCGTTTATTATTATAGGTGTTTTGTTGTATATAAGACAGTTATGTGATCATATTTTAGATAGTAAAAGCGATATTTTTGATAAGCTCCATTGATTCGAAAAAAATAAAGATAATTATAGCAATCACCACTAACAATCACACAACTGTGAAGTTCACACGAGATTACGATCTTAGATTTAGATTAGACTTAGAGGGTAGTTTGATACATTATTAATTTATTTTCGAGAACTACTTACGCACGATAGAAGTAGTTTGAATAAAAACTCATGTTCCTATAAAATGCGGTGTTTTATTGTGTAATTCTCATAACGGTTGGCAGGTTGATTTAATTTACGACTCTGTCTAAGGAGAGACATAATATAAAAATGCAAACGCAGACCAAAGAATCTAGAAGTAGATACTTTGAGATCTGGTGGAACGGGATCAAACGTCTGCCGGAAGCGACTTCCATTCACGGATTTAGATTCATTGCTGATTCCAGCAGACATTGGACTGAGAGGTAAACTTTAACTAAAGATAACCTTCCATGGGTTCGGCCTATACTTACTACGATGTGATAGACAAATAAATATTCAACACAAATATGTACCTTACCTACTCGAATAAAACATTTGTGAGTAATATAGCACTACTGGATATATCTGATTCTATTGGATGTAAGGCCAGGAAAAGTACCACAAGGAGGGCTGATGATTTGTAAATAATAGATGTAGACCGGACAAGATTAAATTTCCTCCCACCCGGTAGGTGAGGAAATTTTCCTGCTGGAATTGAAACTGATTTGAATAAGTATTCATAACAAATTGGTTTCTATTCTATTACCCATATTTCCCTCGATCGTAGGTGTAAAATGACTAAGTATTTATGGTTTTATTCCAGAATATTCTGGCTAATATTTGTCGCACTATCCTGGTACGGATCGTCTTTGCTAATCGTAGCACAGTATGACGCGTTTCAGAACAACCCTATTTCTTTCGTCTTGGAAACCACTTACAAGGATTGGGACACCATGTTTCCATCAATTGTGGTTTGCGAAAATGATAACACTAATCGCATTGAAGAAGTTTCAGATGGGTAAGCCAACAACACAATAGTAGTTAGGTATGCAAAAATATAAGGTACTTAATTTTATGAAATATAATGAATATTTTTACATTTATTTGACGGCCTTCGTGGCGCAGTGGGCGAACAGCCAGCTGAGACGCAGGAGGTAGTGGGTTCGATTCCCGCTGCGGAACAAATGTTTGCATGATCTACAGATATTTGTTCCTGGTCTGGTTGTTTTTCTATATATTATAAGTATGTACATATTAAAAAAAGTATATAAGTATTCTATCAGTTATCTGGTTCCCATAGTACAAGCTCTGCTTAGTTTGGGGCTAGATAGCGCTGTGTGAAATGTCCAGCAATATAATATAATATAATAACATAATATTTTTTAGCCTGTGGGGAGAAGAACACGATTTTAATATGGAAGAAGTTTTGAAAGAAATTGCCTATTTCAAGGGCACAACTTACTACACATCAGAATTTTGCAACTTGGAAGATCCACTACCTGATTGCATAAAATCCAATCTTACTTATTATGCCAACTTGGTAAGTTAGCATAGTTTTAATTTAATTTCAACGTTCTAAGTGATAAATACATACTTAGGTAACTTGTTACGTTGACTGAAAAACGTTGTTTTATACTATAGCTACAACCTAATGTTGACAGGTACGCAGCACTTGTATAGAGACCCTCGAAGAATGCACATGGAACGGTGAACCATTTGAATGTTGCGATTTCTTCAGACCCATTGACACTGAACTTGGTACCTGCTTTGCCATCAACAGTATTCAGGGGAGGTAAATATCCAACAAATTTATTAAAAATATGCAATACAGTTTTCATTATCTTTAACTAGAATTTTTTAGGGAAAAGTATCCACCTAAGTACCCGATGATAAGCAATAGAACAACTGGTCCAGGGACAATAAAATTCAACGTTATGGTTACTGGTAATGTCTATGTTCTGAACGAAGAAGATGTACCAGCTTTAACGACGATTGGATCTGCCGTTTTGAATGTTGGGCCCGAGATATATATTAAGTGAGTCGTGAAACTTTTTAAACTCTTACTTGCGAAAGAATGTCATAAAAAAAGATACCTATGCGTTTCATTCCAGGCGCTACATCTCGATAAGAAATATTGAGAATGATGCAGGGGCCCGTTTGATTGCACCACAAAAGCGCAAATGTCGCTACACAGACGAGAATTTTCTGCAAGTGTTCCGCCATTATTCCTACACAGCTTGTACCGTACAATGCAGACAGGATGCTCAGCTGCGGTTTTGTAACTGTACTAATTATTTTATGCCGAATGTTCCCGAACATCTCAAGTGTAATGTCAGTGGCATTATCTGTTTGAATAACAACGTACATGTTCTATCTGTAAGTATATGAGCATAATTAGGAGGTAGCGGGTTCGATTCCCGCCGCGGAATAAATGTTTGCATGACCTACAGATATTTGTTCCGGGTTTGGATGTTTTTCTATATATGATAAGTATGTATTTACAAAAAAAAAGTATATAAGTATTCTATCAGTTATCTGGTTCCCATAGTACAAGCTCTGCTTAGTTTGGGGCTAGATAGCATTGTGTGACATGTCCAGCAATATTTATATTTATTTTATATTTAATTTACCTTTGAAATAATATATTTTTCTATTAAAGGAGATTCGGAGGAAGGGAGGCCTTTGCCCTGCAGTGGGACACTACAGGCTCTTAATAATAATAATTATATCTCGTGAAGGCCGAGAAGGACAAGCTTAGCAAGTATCTTGACTTGGCTCATGAGATTACCGCCATGTGGGATGTGGAATCAACGATTATCGTTCCGATAGTTGTGTCGGATAACGGACTGATAGCGAAGAGCCTCGACCAATACCTTAAGACGCTCTCGCTAGAAAGTTGGATCAAGGGTTAGATACAGAAGGCGGTACTCCTGGACTCGGCACGCGTAGTCAGGAGGTTCCTCTCTCTGCAGCCCTAGCCACCGATCGCTTGGTCCTTGCTTCGCGGTCGGTGGTTTACCGTTTTTATAAATATGTTTTTTACTATGTTTGTTTTTGTAAGATACTTTGTAGTGTAAAATGTATTTTTTATAAACGAGTTTTAAAATAAATATGTGTGTATAATAATATTGAAGAAGATGCTTCATTTTGTAAATTTAAATTTGACCATGTTGCCATTTCTAAAAAAAGGATATTCCTTTATAAATAGGATTAAAATCCATTGCATATAGTCTGCCATATTAGAATTTAGTTAGTAGTTAATTGAATTTATTTTAATACACTGGTGGATTACACTTTTCCATCATTTCATCTCACAACATCTAGGTACATTTCAAATGGTTTCCTGGTGTGTTTTACAAGGTTCTAAGAGCTCCCTGGTCATCACGTGCCGGCTTATACTGCAACTGTTTACCGTCCTGTACTGAAGCAGAAATATCTATAGTAAAGGACTTCAAAGTTGTAACATCGGAAAGTTTCGCCACAGTGGAAATTGAACTGGCCATGTTGCCTAGTGAGCGTTATAGAAGAAACGTTGTGCGAGGAATCCTTGATTTAGTTGGTAAGTTTACGCATTGTACTGGTAGGTACTATACCTGCTGTTGAAATGATTTTTAATAAGACTTACATATCTTATTTGTAGTTGATTTCTAACTAACGGCAAGCATAATATATGAACAATTCAATTGAATATAAGTAAGTATGTATTAACTAAATTTATTTTACATAATAGTGTCTACTGGTGGTACCGGTGGACTTTTCCTGGGAGCGAGTATCCTCAGCTTCGTAGAGTTACTCTACATTTTGCTGATACGACCATTTTGTGACATATACAGTCAACGTGATGATGATCCGTGGTACAGAAAATTCGGAACAAGACGTGTTGAAGACTTTAAAGGTACTAGAAATTGGGAATGGAATACATAGGTACGTCACTAAAGCTGTGAAGAAAGTTTGAACGAAAAACATTCGTAAAAGTTCAGAAGAGAAAAAGCACAAATACAATAAAGAAGTTCTTTACTTACGTTACATACATTTTTTTACACACACTTTATCAACACAAGCAAAAATTATTGATTTACTTACAGACAATATTTGTCCACAATTTCGTGAAATATTTCCATAACCTTTTCTTTGTAGTCTGGATTAGCTTTCATCATTTTCTTTAAAAAATAACCTTTATCTTTATTCAGATAATGGTCAAATTGGTCTGTGTCCGTGAAAATTTTAGTGGTTTGATCGTCATCGATCCAAAACAGTTGTATCAAACATCCACATGCAATCAGACCCCACTGTCTTTGTAGTTTTGCTGATTCAAAAAATTTACCTTTGCTTATAACATTGTTCATATCTATTCCGTTCTCGGCTAATAGTTTATGAAGTTCTTCGATATAGAAATTTAGAAACGTTTCCATATTTTTCTCTCTGTACTTTGGATCTAAATTGCAGTATAGAAGTAACATGACATCCCCAGCTGGTGGATGGTACCTAACTGCTTGGAAATCTACCAACACGCAGTCGTCTGGTTTGTTTTCTGCATTGTAATGAAACATTAGGTTATTGTTCCACAAATCGCGATGACAAATTACGTTCTTGTGTTCAGAAGATGCGTCACTTTGAGCTAAGCCTGCGGACCAGACGTCGAACCAACGACTTTCAATCATACTGATTTCTGTTTTGCTGTAGTTTGAGAATGTTTTAATCGCTTCCAGGCTCCCGGTCCTGCACTGACTAAACCAAATATTCGTGTTTACGTATCCACCTTCATTTAGATGCTCCTCAAAATCTTCATTTAACGTGTAATCGCGCTTGAGTTCTTTGCTTCTCATATCTTCATAAATTATTGAAGAGGCGTGAAACCTTGACAAGGTTTTTAGAGCTTCAAAAGTGTGTGCATCGTCAAATCGCTTGAATTTATCTCTGAGCTTGTATTGGAGGAAGTTCATATCCTCAAACACCATGGCATTTTTTATGCTAGTAATAAAAGGGGCACTCCACGGTTTTAAATCTAAAAATAATAATAATCCATAAATATCTAGGTACCAATATTGTAATATAAAATAAATTGGAATGTTTTTTTTAACAACACTCATTTTCTTAGTTTAAATTGTTAACTTACCAGATACATTTAACTTTTCTTTAATTTCAGTGTAAAAATATAATTCTTTTTCAAATAATTTTAGCTCCTCTACCATTTTTGCCTTCGCTTCATTAGAAATGGATATGACCTTCAAGAAATAATGTAGCACTTGTTTGTTTGGTGTCAATTGTACTCCAAGTTTCCAATAATCGCACAAGAACCCTAACATTTTTTCACTTGCATTGGTAATGTAGTAATTTTCAACAGAATTTTCTTTGGACACTCCATGTTTGAAAATTATAAATTCAATATTTTCAGGTGTTAAGTATTTAGTCTTATAAAATGCATTTTCTTTTTCAGTAATTTCCATTTCATTAATTATCCACTAATATGATTCAACAGTACAGATACAACTAACATCTAAAATATATTAGCTCTGTTTTCAAACATGGTAATGTTTCTTCATCGTAAATAGACATGCTTTGCAAATAAAATTTGTTATCTGGTTTAAATAAACCAACATTGACAGTGTACCTACAGTAGCAAACGTCCGTATTATATTACAAAGTTATAGGATGGGCGCTTTTACCCTTCTCTTTTTCAAAATACCTACCAAAGGTCCTTTAGAGTATTGAATAAATGAGGCTTACATAACGACCCCTAAACGTATTTAGCGACTAAACATGTTTAAATTTGACGTACCTATTTGTATGATTTGACAACTCCTTAAATCATATTAAGCGACTAAATACGTTTATTCATCATTGTGCAAGTCGCCCTAAGTATAATATGATATATGATCTAAACAGGGTGTTTGGTAATATACTGACGACATTCAAGAGATGGTTTCTCAAAATTTAAAAAGTCTTCTCAAAAGAAAAAACTACTAATTATATTATCAAATTTTAAAGAAAATCGACTAAGTTTAGGTGATTAATTCGATATAAAACTTACTGCCTACTCTTGCAATCGACATTCAAATATAAAGGCCGATTTGATATCTCTTTCGGAAATGGCTGCGGGTTTTGGGTTAGAAAGGGACAACAAGAGATATCTCGAGAAGTCACCAATACAGTATCTGTGGTTAGATGGCAAGCTTTATGCAATAGCACAACATAAGTTTAATAAAGTGTTTGTTTTTACATGCCAAAATAAATTTCGCATTTCTATGGTAAACATTTCACAAATTTATTTATTATGCTCATCAAAATAACCCCTTTTATTTTTGTGCGTGTATTACCAAACATCTATATATATATATATATATATATCCCATATAGATACCTTATAGGTATAGGTCTGTCTGAACTTATTATGGAGTCTGTTGCCTGAATCAGACTATTTATTTTTAATATTATTAAGATGTATCTTACAATTTATTATAATAGTCAGTAGAGATAATTTGATTTATTTACCTTTTCCTATATTAATTATTATCATGTTGATAAACGTTCTCGTTAGAGCTTCAATAAATACGGTAGGTAAATGTGTGAGTGCAAATAAGTAATCCATATATTTATAGATAAAATATATTATACGTTGTAAGTGTAGTTTCTAGCTAAACAAAGATAAAGAATATGTTGTACGTATCATGAGCCAGTAATTACATATCTATCAACGATTTCATCAAACAACTCACTAACTCGATTGCAATAAGCTTCATCTTCCTTAGCTATTTCGATGAGCTCATAGCTTCGTGAGACAACGTTCACTTTTACACATTTATCAGGATCACAAAATATTTCTTCTCTCTTGTCGCTACACATAGCTACAATAGGCACGATGAGAGCAGCTTGCGTTATGCCAAAAACGATACATTCATTGTATGATTTTATCATCAATTCTTTAGGAAATATATCTTCCACGTTGATGTCAGAGTATTGGAGAACAGACGACAAACTGTCGTAATAAATATTGATAAAGTCTCTGCTAAATTTATCTCTATCTGCCCTAGTCGTGTTAAAATAAATGAGCGATGTGAGATCTACCATGGGGGAACTATACAGAACCGTTTGAAAATCCACAATTATAGCATGCGGTTCCAATTGAGAACTTTTCATTTGAATGAAAATGTTGTTGGTCCATAGATCGCGGTGGACTATCACATTGCGATATTCTTCACTAGGTTTCATCAGATATATTGCTTGGTCAAACAACATCGGTATTATCGACTCAGCTTTCATCAGTATGTCCGGTTGAGTTTTATACTTGGAGAATACTCTTAAAAAGTCTATGATTGCGTTTCTTCCTGTATCGCGCCAGTCTTTTCCTTGAATCGGTTCTTGTAGAAACTCTTTATAGTCTTCCCATATTCTATAAGGTCTCCCAATTACTCTGCTTTTCTTTTCTTCTAAAACGTATGAAGCTGCATGGAACCTGGCCAATGTTTTTATAGTCGCTTTGAGATCATTAAAGGCCATAGCGTCGCGATGAAATGGCATGGAGTAACCGAGTTGACTGACGTCCTCGAAGATAAATAGATCTTCCCTTATGTATAGTAATTTCGGTCGCCATTTTTGAATACCTGTAATATGTATCGTTCTATATTTTCAAAAATCAAAAACCATAAAGCAACTGGTTGCAATAGTGTTTTAAGAAAAGTATTATAAGAACTGTCATCCTATGTGACGTGGTGGGTTAGTAGCCAACTGAGAAGCACGAGACTAAGTTTAAGGTCCGTACCTACAGGTACCTACTGTGTATTGTAGATGAATATACGCTGATTTTTTTTTATTTATTCAAAAAATTGGATAAACAAAATTAAACTTACCTGTATAATCATCTTGGAATTGTTTGAACAACGAACTCAACATAACATATTCCTTCTTGAAAAACTTCAACTCTTTCAAATACTCCGATTTCCATTCATCGTTTCTTGGCATACACTTCACGAAAAACATCAGTTTTTCTTTCACTCCCAGGGTTTCCACCTCAATTATTAACTTCAGGTGATCACCTAAATATCCTATCACCTTTTCTTCAAACTCCTCGACGTACCATTTCAGAAGTTTGGTAAATCCGAAATGTTTAATAACTAATTTTATTTCATTTTCATTTAGAAGTTCCATGGCGTCTAATGTCTGGTCTAAGGGACTATTATAATGTCACTAACATATGTTATGCATCAATATAAATATGCTTAGCAATGCCTATATTTACATTGGTATCATAAATATTGTTTGTCTCGCGCTTTTATACGGTTAGTAGTTACGCCAGGGTTGACATAACTATGCAGTTACTTTGCGACGAAGATTTTGCATGAGGTGAAACAGTGATTTGACCGTTGTTTCTTATTCTGCTTCTCGCATGACTTTAATAGAGCCTGTGACACAACACGCGTTACGCACCCACCATGGCATATGTGTGCGTTAGTAGATACTTGGTATAAGTTTGTAGGTACATGTAGGTATAGCACGCACTACATCCTGCTTGCGACTGCCACGCGTTTCGTTTGCAATCTCTAAAACAATAACTAGTTCATTTGAAGATGATAAAGGGTATTCGCTTTTAAGTGCAAGGTTCACAATAATCTGTATGTTGGTCAGAAAAGGGGTAATTGTCCTCACTTACGAAAACATTTATGTGGTCAACTTTTTAAAAATAGATGTTTTTATTAGAGTATTTGGTAAAATCAGCTGTCTTCGATGAAAATTCAAGTTAGTCAGTTGTATTAGATGCATCGCCAAATCATCTTTTTAGTCCTATAAGGCACAAAGTACATGGATTAACCAACTTAAATTTTTAATATGGTAAACATGGTATGCTATGTAGTTTACACATTTGACCTATAAAATGAAATAAAAAATGAAAATTATTATAATTTTCATTAGTAAAATCACTCCTATTCGAGTTTACATACATATGCAGAAGCACGTTGTAAATCTGTTTAAGATAGAAAGATAAAAAAAAAACTCCAAAAAAGGTACCCTTGACCGAACTTTTTTTACTTTATTTTATTAAATTTACCAAAATGTACTTGTTAAAAGGAGCCAAGGCAAGTAATTGTTTTATGAGATCATAATTGCAGTCGTAAAAATCTTTTGGTTCATGATTCATGCCGATCGCAGACAATCAACAAAAATCGGCCAATATAAAACACGACACTTTAAGCACATGTGATCAGTCAGTAGGCTGAGTGCGAACATTGCGCTCGATATACTATAAAGTATAGTTTTCATATAGGTACCTAGTTTTCTATGGAGATTAACAGCGCATCTAGCAGGAAGTATAGATAACTTAGTCTTATTAACTTCCTGCTAGGGGCGCTGTTCACATCTCCATAGAAAATAAGGTATCCGAAAACTTTATACTTCATAGTATATCGAGCGCAATGTTCGCACTCAGCCTACTGACATCGCAACCATACAAAAATGTACAAATGCACATATCCTTCAAAATGGGGCTAAGAATCGTGTCGTTTAGATTCTTGCGCCGGTTCACGTTCATTTTAAACAGTGGCATGTGATAGAATATATGATTTATCACGCACTGGAAGCATGTGTTCGGGTGTTGGACGTGCGCGTTGGTCGCCGGAATAAGTTTACCGACTACAATCGGTGAACGATTTTAATCGGTCGTCTGCGTTTTGCCTTACAAAGCAGATGACAAATATTGCAGTCAAATAAAATGATAACAAAGTATAACAGTATGTCACTTTATTTTAATATTTATCTTAGATGTACAAATAGTAACAACTACTCGTCAGTTCTAGGTTATACAGGCTGAATCGATAAACTATATACAGGGTGGGTAATTAAAATAAGTAAGTAGCTGAAACTCTCTCTCTCTTTTTCTGGTCTCCATGTCTAGTCTAAAATATACCAGTGAAATGTTCTTAAGTGTGATGGTTAGTAGTGATAGTTTTATTGGATTAAAATAGTAGGTATTTAATTGTGTGTGTTATGTATGTATTTTATATGGTTTGGTTTAAATATCACAATAGTTGTGTTTTTCTTATGAAGACTACCCTTGATCAAGATGTAGGTGAGGTAATCCAAACTGGACTCAGCGGAAGACCAGCGCTGCGGCATATTAACATGCCGTAGCATCATGCTGAGCTGAGCACCAATTCATCTTCACACAGAGCTTTTAAGTTTGTTAGTGCTTAGGTTAGATTTTATTGTTGTTGTTTATTTTTATTTATTACTGTGTGGTTTTTTGAATAAAATGTTTTCTTTCTTTCTTTCTTTAATTGAGACATATCCATTCCTTCTTTAGTTCTGTTTGGATAATTTATCCTGGTACGACAGATTATCGATAGGTATATAATAAAGATGACCGAATTTTGCATAAAAATAAGTAGATGGGCGGCTTCTGCGTTTTAAAAAACTCTAGGCTACTAAAATAGATATGACTCCTCAGAACGTTTTTCTTTATTATGGTTTACGTTATCCCAACTGATTCCACTCAATTACACACCCTGTATAGATAGCATGTCGTTACATAGCGCATTTGTTTCTATTGTATTTTTTATGTAAGTACTTGTATTTCGTTTTTAAAAGAAAATTAATATAAAAAGAAATTAATCATTCGATCGACACTTTCACCCTGTATACTATACTTATATGTATATTTGTATATTATATTCCAAACAAAGTGCTGGTAGCCTGTAGGTCTATAAAAGGCTCCCTATTGATTTTATTGAGCTTTTTCTGTTTAACAGCGTCATAATTAGGGGTCCACAGTTCATGTATTCTAGGGGTTACGCGGGGTCCGCTTCTTTCGGGCATTTCTTCGTCTTCACTGGACTCTTCTACTTCTGGAGTGATTCGGGGTTGTTCCTGAGGTCTCTCAACTCGTTTTTGGCCAGATATTTGTTGTAAGAATGATGTGCATAGCAGACTTACCGGGGGCAGCATGTAGGAAGCGGCCTGAGACAACTGAAAAAAGAAAAAAAGATTCATACATTTTCTCTACTTGCAAGTCATATATTCGTATTCACTGAACTCACCGCCGACACTTGCTGCGCCGCGAGCATGGCTGAGAACGCGGTGTATAGTGGTGCATACCTGTGCTATAGCAGCCGGAGTCCCCCCGGGTGGTGCGTGCGAATCGCGCGGCGCGTCCACCCTCACCGCCGACACTTGCTGCACCGCGTGCATGGCTGAGAACGCGGTGTATAGTGGTGCATACCTGTGCTATAGCAGCCGGAGTCCCCCCGGGTGGTGCGTGCGAATCGCGCGGCGCGTCCACCCTCACCGCCGACACTTGCTGCGCCGCGAGCATGGCTGAGAACGCGGTGCGTGGTGCGCTGTCCCACGAGATCGCTTCTAGGCGACCACCTGATGTCTCTGCAGGCTCTATGCTGTAGATTTCCTGATAAGGTGAATTCAAAATTAGTTATTTAGCTTTTCTATTCAATTTACTTTTAGGTGGAGGGTAGATAAAGGCGCCTCAGAATTGTTTGTTGTAGCGTTCTACTGGGGAGGCTTGTGAATGGAGCTGTGAATGGTTATCGGGCGAGATGGAGATTAGGAAAACTAGCTTTATTCCTTTTTGAGCAGAGCTTGTCCCGGCTTTTCTAGGATTCCGTTTAACTAAACAATGTTTAGGTATTGGTATTATAATTATTTTGTATTCTTTATTATTACTTTATTATCGTAAATACTTAATACCATTTTTGGCGGAGTATGATCCATACTGTTATACGAGGCATGCCTTTTAAGTTCTGTCGTTTCCATATTTTCCGGCAATTTTGAATTTGGAACTGTTCTATATTCGAATGTGTTTACATTTTGAATCTCAAAACAGTTGAAAGTATTAGGATTAATGCTATTGTTTAGTCACAGTTTCGATTTGAATCTGTCAGGTCACGTACGAAAATGAATCTTTCTAAGGAAAATGTTCTTGCAATAATTTTCTACAACTTTAGAAGAGGCCTGACACGGCTTCAGTGTTTAGAAGAGCTAACATCTGTGTTCAGTGATGTAGCCCCATGTCTGCGGACTGTCGAACGCTGGTATTTAGAATTCCAGCGTGGACATACTAGTGTTAGTGACAGATTTCGCGAAGGACGCCCAAAATCCGCCTTCACTGAAGATAACATCATTGCTGTGAGACAACTAATTCTCGAAGATCGTCATGTGACGTATCGAGAGATAGAGGCTCTATTAGGCATCTCAGGGACAACCATTCAGAAGATCTTGCATGAAGCGCTTGGTGTGAGAAAGCTAGTTTGCCGTTGGATACCGCATCTGCTTTCCGACGATCACAAGGCGGCCCGCGTCAGATGGTGTAAGAAAACTCTGCAAAGGTTCAACCGAGGGGAGTCAAATCACGTCTACGACATCATAAGTGGTGACGAATCTTGGATCTATGCCTACGATCCTGATACCAAACAACAATCTACAATCTGGGTCTTTCAAGACGAGCCAAAGCCGACTAAAGTTGTTCGTTCTCGAAGCACTTCAAAGAAGATGGTGGCCACGTTCGTTGGAAAAACCGGCCATGTTGCGACTATTGCACTTGAAGATCGTAGAACGGTTAACGCAGAGTGGTATACTACAGTTTGTTTACCACAAGTCATCGCCGAACTTCGAAAATCTAACTCAAAGCGACGCATCATCCTGCACTACGACAACGCAAGCTCACACAGCGCTCGTCAAACGATTGAGTATTTGAAGCAGGAAAAAGTAGAAATTCTTGACCATCCTCCATACAGTCCTGACCTAAGCCCTAACGATTTCTTTACATTTCCTAAAATTAAGAAAAGTCTTCGTGGTCAAAGGTTCCAGTCCGGTGAAGAAGCAGTCGACGCTTTCAAGACAGCCATTTTGAACACCCCACTTTAGAGTGGAATAAATGTTATAATAACTGGTTTGAGCGAATGGAAAAGTGTTTTAAGCTACGTTGTGAATACTTTGAAAAACAATAAAAAGTACTATAAGGTTCTAGATGTGTTTTTTTCTTCAAACGACAAAACTTAAAAGGCATGCCTCGTATACAGCTTTAATAAAGGGGAATCTTTAATTGCACCTCTAAATAAAATTATGCAAACTAACGTCTGTCACTAATAAACTATACGCGTAACTTTTAAATGATTGCACTTCTAAAAAACCACTTGTCACTCAAAACAAGCATAACTAAATATATAATAAGTAATACTTAAGTAAGACAAAAGTAGAGAATCTTTTTAACTGAGTGTGCACGAAAAAATTGTCTGATAACACTGAAATACTGCCTTTAAAACAAAAATTCTCATGATTTACCTAAAATACTGACTTGCACACTAAATAATCCAATTGCATATCAAAATTTCCAATATTTCTATCATAAGTTGCAACTCAATAACATGATGTTTATGCAATGGTATGTAATACTCTAACAATAAACGACTCATCGACGGCGGAGCCGTCGTCGGGGGGCCACCAAGGCGCTTTACGAATAACGTTTAAGCACCTACATAACCTAATAGAATCACAAATAAATATCAAGATTTAATAGGTTAGGTTAGAATATTAAAAAATACGGCAGATCAAAACAACCGCACAGACCCGAACACCGTCAATCTAGGTTAATAAAAACAGATGTTCTTACAAGTTTATTAGGTGCTTGGTTCTAAGAAATTAGGGTTTCGATTTTTGTGGTAAGTAAAATATAATTAGGTATGCTTTCGAAATATTAGATCATCACGTAGAATAACAGTTTGCATTAGGGTATAAACAATTTGCAAAATCAGTATTTTTTGGTATGCAAATTTAGTGTGCAATCAGTACTTTTGATGCTATTTTGGATTGTTTTTGTTTTAAATAATGGTATTTATTAGTTATGAGTTTAAATGCCACCCTTTATTAAATGGATAATAACAATTTTAGAAGACCAAAATACTTACAGAATCATTCCTCATTAGGTACAGTATCATGTCGCCGTTCTGACTAGAGTTGAACACCAACTGCTTGAACACTCCAGTTTCAGGCTCCAAAAGGCGGTTGAGGCATAGCACCGGTTTACTGCTGTGTGGTGTGAAGATTATTACTGAAACGACAAAAATTACAATTGAATTATACCTTTATAAAAATTAAACATTTACCTTGTTACCAAAAAAAAGTAAAACAACTGTTTAACACATGTACTCATAAAAAATTCCTTACTGGTTTTTGTATGGGATTTTTTTATACACGAGCAAAACAGTGTTTATTTTTTATTAGTTGTCTTAAATCTAAGTTAGTAATTGTCAGAATCTTTAATAGGATTCAATTTTCGGATGTATAGGGTCTTACCACAAAAAAGTTAAACACCTACTAAACACTGTTTAACAAAACTCCTATACTAAAATTAGTAAGGATTTTTTTAATCACGTTAGTCAGTGTTTAACTATTTTTGTGGCCACCCCTTGATTTTTTTATGATACGGCATTTAAAAGTACATACAACCCTAAAATTTCACCCTTCTACCACCAACCCCTATCTCAGCTTACTAACATAAAATTTATTGATTCTAAGGCGGTACGAAGTTCGCGGGGTCAGCTAGTAACAGTATATAATTTTATTTTTGTTAAGTATTTTTGGTAAAATTATAACAGCTTTCATCATCATTATCTTATAATAATGACTGACGAAAGACCTCGCCATGTATTTCCAGAGCGATCAATCTTGTGTGACCTGCACCCAACGGCTCACAGAAACCCTTATCAGGTCGTACTTACATCTAGTGGGGGCCGTCACATATCAGGGATAGTAAATGAAATTACCAGACTACACTCCTTTTCAGATCTTTTGATACCAATTCGTATTGACGCGTCTTTTTAAAATTGCTTCCACAGTAGGAGGCAATTCATAAAATGAATGATACCAAATCGGGGATTACAGATTGGTAGTCAAAGAATACGTTACGCTAATTGAGGACTGTGACGCATCGCGCGCGTGGAGGGGGAAGCACCGCCATTTTGAGGTAATTTTGCTGCGTTTCGAGATTTCTATTTAATGACCCGAAGGACTTCTTAGTGTTCAAACATGATTATAACATACATAAAATAGCGTATTTTATATTGCGTATAGAAAATATTACCTGTTACGTACACGTATTCACGTACAACACACACAAAAAAAATTGCTCAAAAGTCAAGTTCGCAAAATAAGGAACAATATTATTCAATTTCAAAATAATAATAGTATTTTAATGTCATAATTCAAAGAAATAAGGTATAATTTCCAATACTTACCATCATTAGTATCAGTGACGACTGCCATTCTGTTTGACTTTTTGTCGGCCGCCAGGGCCACAGGTCGCATTCTCACGTACCATTTGATGGTACAGGATAATAGACTCCAAACTACCAACGCATTTTCTGACGTACATACCAACTGAAATAAATAACGTGCTTCATGCGAGTGACTTTTAGAAAAATACACATTCTGTTCCGCTTATAAGTTTTTATGGTAAAAAAATTTATTTGTATTGTGAGTGGTGTCAAAGCTAAGAATCATCTCGCAAGCACCGGATTCAATTACAAAACAGCATTGAATTCGGTCCATTCGCTTCGGAGCTACAATGCCACGCGGACAAACGCTTACGACTTGTTATATTATCACTTTTTAGGAGTTAAATAGCCCTCACAAACCACCCCAGCTAAACTAGCTTTCTATTAAAAAAACACTGCGTACAAATCGGTCCATCTGTTTGGGAACTAACTACAATGCCACATACAGACAGACAGTCAGACATTAGGCGGCAAACTTATAACACCCCTCTTTTAGCGTTTTGGGTTATGTTTGACGAAAATAAAGCAGGAGATAAATAATCTCAGAGATTTGAAGTCAAGAGTGAAGAACTTTCTAGGCAAGCATGCTTCATCTTCGACCGAGTGATGATGTATCACTTACCACCAGATGATGTGGTGATCAAACGTTTAACTACGCAATTAAAAACAATTCATAATTATGAGACTTACGTAATGAGCAGCATCTTTGTTCCCGAACAAAACTTGAAGACCCTTAGGCCTCAAAAGCGGATTTGAAAGCACAGTCCGGATAGTACAAAGGTGAGTATCCCACAGGGTCAGCTTACATCCAAACCACGCCGCTATAAGCGAACCGTCCATAGATATAGCCGTCCCCCCCATTGCTGTATCCAAATCCGTTCTCATCCCCAACTTGATAATAGACTCGTCTACCAACGCATGCTCTTTGTGTATGTTCATCAATTTCTGTAATACATCATTTTTTTGAGGCTTATACAGGTATGGATACCTTTCCGCTTTGTCCGGGCGGTTGTTATCATGTGACTTTACTCGGTTCAAAATATCATGGGATAGGTAAAGGCCGCTGCCAGACGAATAGTAACAAGCGGTTACACAGGTCCAGACGACTCTTCTCTGAGCTGTGAGGGAAATATCCTCCAGTTTCCATATTCTGAACTTTTGGTCACTGCCGGCTGTTATGCAGAAGTCGCCTCTACCGTTCAGCGATATAGAGACGATATTGCAACCGCCGTGGGATTGATTCACACACGTGTTGAGTAAGAACGGCGATGGGTGTTTTGGTTTGAAATTTCTCATCCAGAATTTGAGGCGTTCCTCAGGATAGTTTATTCCGTCGTTTCTGTATTCTGATGTGACGAGCCAGTTGCTTTGTGTGTCCATGGCAGCACAGGTTACCTCTGTGTCTAGTGGGATCAGGTCGTATCGTTCCGCTGGTAGGTCATTCATCTGGGTGATGTCCATCTGAAAGTTATTTTAGATATGCAATTAGCCAAGCAGCGTTGCTATTTCGGTTTGAAGGGTATGTTTGCCGGTGAAATTACAGCCACATGAGGCTTTACACATGTATGCCTCAAGTTGATGGACGCAGCGTAGTGCATAGTAGGGCACGTTGCTAAGGTGCGTCGCCTACGAGTTAATACTTTTTTATTGGCGATGGTTACCACTAGGTGAGCCATATGCATGTTTCATCTCCAGGCTAAATAAAAAATATATAAAAAAGTCGAGTGGATTTTAATGAGCCGAAATACTGACAGTCAATTATCCAAGAAATTGTCTTAACTGGAACTACTCCACAGATTAGGTTAACGAGAACTGCGTTAAAATCGTCTCGAAAGTTTTGTTACAGAAAAACGCCATATGACGCTATATGACGCGAACCATGCTGATTTTTACCACAGTATGTAATCAGGAATGGCTAGACCAACTGTTTATTTAGGGATAAACCCGTATTACCTTCTTCGAAATTCCATGTGTTTTAGGTTATGGACCCATACATAACCTAAAAGTCAATTGATATTGATTTATAGACTAAATTTCGTATTTGTTATCGATCACAAAAACAATATCATATTTTTTGATATCATCATCATCATCACATCAGCCATAAGACTTCCACTGCTGCACGTAGGCGTCCCCTTTATATTTCCAAATATTAAGAATACCAACGCGTTCGCGACGTGCATACCGCTTTGTTACAATACGTGAACTATGTATATGTTGCAATAGTTTCTACTATATGACTGGCTAAAGTGTGGCGGAGCGTGTGCATGCCGACATTAGCTAACGCGGCGAGCACGTTCACAAATCGCCTTGCTGGAAATACGCTCCAAACTCGCCAGTGTGACAAGATTCTTAGACATTCATTATCATCATCATCATATCACTCACAGGACGTCCAATGCTGAACATAGACCTCCCCCATAGACTTCCAGAGGACCTGATCTTGTGCGGCCTGCACCCAACAGCTCCCAGCAACCTTTAACAGGTCATCTTTACATCTAGTGGGATCTTCTTGGCTCATATGTATGTGACCTTGGTTTTTCTACGAATCTCCTCATTTCTAATTCATTTTACACCTTCCTTACATTGAACAATATCTTGTCCGTCTTCGTAGAATAGAACTGCAGGAATCCGATCCGGCCCGGCATCACCAAGCAGCCCAATCGGTTGCAGTAAAGGAGGGAGCCACCCACAGCGCGCATCACCGGCGAAAGCCCTCCGCATTCCAGTATGGTGCACTTCGCGAACATTTGCGTGTCTGCTATGACAATGGCTGAAATATCACACTAATATTATAAATGCGAAAGTTCGGATGTTTGTTTATTTATTTGTTTGTTACTCAATCACGTCGTAATGGCTGAACCGATTTCGATGAAATTTAGTATGTACGTAGATTTTAACCTAGGGTAACACATAGGCTACTGTTTATCCCATAAATCAGGTCCCATGGGATAAAAAAGGGTGTCAAGTTGCAACAGCGAATTTAGCTTTATTTCTAGGTAACTACACATTTAGTAGTGTAACGCGTACGAAGTTGCGGTCAACAACTAATTTATGATATTTGATCGAGCGAGCGAGATCTCCAATTTAACTTGGACAATTCGGCGTTGTATGTTTGTTTGTCCGAGGATAACTTTCGAAGCGTTGATCCGATCATAGGTCTTCATTCATCATCAGTCATTTCGGCCCCGTTTTTATTTTTAGTTTTATCCTTGTCGTTTTTGAATTATGTATTAGGTTAAAACTGAACTTTAGACGAAATTCACAGGGTACACCAGTGACCCCACAGTGCTGAAAGTTGGTATACGTGTAGCTTTAGTGACACAAATATAGGAAAAAGTCTGAAATCCAGAATAACTGCAATTTATACCCATAAAAAGAGTAACCAATTCACATGAACTCCCAGTACTTGTAACTTGAATGAAACTGTAGGTCAAGTAATTGGGTTATGCATTTCGTGGCGAACCACTAGTTATTCATCATTATATTATACAATATTTTTATGACATTAAGATTATACTAATGATAATTTGTAATTAATTATTGTCACGCGAATGTTTATCTTCTATGTAAAAAGTGGGCATGTTTCAAACGTAATGTTTGGACTTGCCTCTGACTACTCTCTTGTGGGATATCTTCACGGGTCTGCATACTGAGTAAGAGATCCGAATATGTCTATCATAGGGATTAATATACAGGCAGTCGCGAGCTATCCATACTAATATTATAAAGTAACTCTTCTTTCTGTCTGTATGTTTGTTACGTTTTTACGACTAAACGGCTGGACCGATTTCGATGAAATTGATTACTCAGATAGATTGTGACTTGGATTGAGACATACTCTTTATTATTATAATACCATGCGTGCAAAACCGCGCGGGGAGGCTAGATTTATATTAAAAAAAATGTGTTACTTACCGTTATTACTAAGCGAGATGGCCACATGGGTATTACTAACAGCGATAAATCTGATACTGCCAGGAAGACGCGGCATAAATCCCTTCTCATTCGCCTTGAACGCAATATTTCCCAGCGTCCATTTCACTAATACTTTTTCCAAGCCACCACTGTAGAGGTAATTACCTGGAAATAAAATGAACTAGTGAATAATCAGTGTAAATTTATAGCGGTTCGTATGGAACGGTAGATTATCTACTTCAATATTTAATTTTCAATGGAAACATTGAATGGTGAATTTAACATTTGATAAATTTTGGGAATTAGAAATGCGGAGATTCTTAGATAAATCAAAGTCACTGCCCAGAGGGTAAGCAAGCTGAGTGGCCCCGCCCAGTGGCAGTGGGCGGGGCACAGCTCGAAGAAAACAGGTTAATGATCAGGATTACGCATTAGTGAACATTTGTCGACTGTTTCCACCTATAGTCCTCCCACTGATTGCAGATTACAAAGAGAACATAAAAAAGGGGTGTGGCTGTGTCATGGACACGGTTGTGTGTTGTATGCACGTGAATACGTGTACGTAACAGGTAATATTTTCTATACAAAATACGCTATTTTATGTATTTTATAATGATGTTTGAACACTAAGAAGTCCCTTATTTATTTGAAACATACCCTCCAAAGAGTAAGTGATAGCTAGCGGCGGCAGAAAGTGCCAATGGAGCAACTCTCTCGCTATCTTGTGTTGCTTGTTAAAGAAGTTTCCTCTCATCACGGTAACGCGTCCGAGTGCGTCCGTGAACGCTATAGCGCCAGTGCTGTGTGCCGCCACTGCTACAATGCGCATATTGTTACTATTTATATGTCTGAAACAAAAAGGAATCTTTCTATTTCTGAATTTAACAAGTCTGGCGACTCGTATGCCGACATTCCGTCACGTCGTGATGGCATGCCGTCACGCTGTATTTATATTGCGTATGATAAGAAAGTCAAGTCCAAAGGCCGTTGGGCCGTTGGGCTGTACCGACACGCGTACTTATATTGCGTAAGATAAGATGAATATAAACAGTTTTCTTTAATTATAAATTCATTCAATAACCATAAATATTTATTTTCTATTAAATGAGTAGGAAGTAAGGAGTTCGTCACGATACCCATAACTGATTTTACCATGGGAACTTTTATCACCGACTGAAAACTTTTGTTTTTTTTTTTATCTAGTTTTTTAAGGAACTTGCGTCGTTCTCTACGACGATGTCCGTTCCATAATTGGCTACAGTAATTAATGACTATACAGCATCCTTCAGCAGGTCGTATATGGACCGGTAGAGCATGTTAGCTGAGTCAGATGTTTGCTCAGCTAATATACTCTGAAACAGGCCCACATCGACCTGGTTGAATTTCAGCGCTCTGTACAACTCCTCTCTCATAGATTGACTCCGGACACACTCTGTTAAAAAGTGGTATACATCCTCCACCACTCCACAAGCATTACAATTAGGAGTATCTATCTTTCTCATTAAAAATTTAAAGCCGTTTAGAGGCATATGCCCGGAGCGCAATCTATGAGCGATTACAATCCACTTCCTACTTATACTAGTGTTGGTAAACCATAGAATGTGAGGGGGCTCACTTTGCATAGTTCGATACCAGATGCCCTTCTCCCGGGAAGCAATATCAGAGTATTCCTTCCATTTATATTGTATACCTTCTCTATATTTATGTAGCAATTCTGAATAGTCAGGTTTCACAAAAACTTCAGTACCATTTGATATTGCCTCCCGAGCCAGGGCATCTGCCACTTCATTACCATGAATGTTGACATGTGAAGGAATCCATTGAAATCCCAAAGTCGCTCCCCCAGCTACCAGCTCCAAAACCTTATTAAGAATAGTGTAGGCTAGCGATACACCTCTGCGGCCAGAGGCGCAACGAGCCACATGTTGCAGTGCACTTCTGCTGTCAGACAGAATAACCACTTTTTTGAGTCCTGAGCTAATAACGTAGGACAGCGCCTCCGAGATCGCAAACAATTCCAGTGTCATAATGTATGTATTATTATTATCACATTTAAAACTTTCTTTTACATGTAACCTGGGGTCATAGAATGCTGCACCACTTCCATCCTTAGTTAGTGACTGAAAACTTAGTGAAAACTTAGGAGAGTCTGAATCATGGTGTGGAAAATACCAATAGTGGTCACCCATACAAGTAGTGACCGCGCGGAACGTCACATAACAATTAATCAAGTCACACTATGAGCAGAGCAAATAATTTAGATATTATAATAAAAATTGTTATGACTTACTGTTCTCGAATATATTCTCTAGTTAGGTCCTGTACAAACAACATTTTTGTTCCATTTACGACAGCTGCAAATTGAAGTCCATTGTATGAGCCGACAGCTACTTTTATCATATCATAGTATTTGGGTCGTGTTCCTCGAAAGTCTGATACAACCTCTCCATTTCTCAAAGAGAATGTAGCCAAGCGAATGTGTTGGTGTGATGGATAGCCTACCGTTATCAGGCATTCTGCAGCATTTAAGACATTGAAAGATAAAACCTTTGTTCCTTCTTCATTACCAATGTTCTGTAAGGGTGAGTAAAAGTAGTGTTTAATAGAGTACAATTACTAAGTTGAAACCGACATCCTCAATGTCAGTGATATCTATATCTAAATATGTGAAGAGAAATTTTTGTAGCCCTTTTAAGCTACCCCACAGAGGAGTGTTCATTATATCACTAAGTTTACTATTAGTCAAAGATATGCATTCACTTATAATGCTACAACAAATAGTGTTTACCTTTTTTGTTTAGTTTAAATACAAGTAGCTAAACACAATATGTACATCATCCCGGTCTTAGTACAAAATATCTGATGTGAGAAGAACAAACGAGTATGACTAACCAGCTTAATTTCTCTGAGCACTCCTCCGTTCTGCCAAGTCCAAACAGTGACACAACCATCGATAGCGCAGCCGTACAGATTGTAGCCTTCACTCGTGGGGAATTCGATGGCAACAAGGTCTCCAGAGAAGCTCTCAGTTTCCAACGTCCGCACGCAGTCTCCTGTTTGTTTATTGTAAAATCTTACTGTATTTTCTACTATAACAGCCAATAACCTGAAAAAGTTAATGAAATGTTTATTTATATTATTTAGAAGGAATTTTAATTTTGTTTAGGTCATTACATCATTTAAGGATAGTAAAGGGTGTAAAGACCATGAAAAAATATGGTTTTACTGTATACTTACTCTCCATCAGGTGTAAATGCTGGACATCGTTCAATTATGCTTTTGCCACCTTTTTTACGAAAACTATACTTTATTTGGTTAATATCCATATTATTCTCAGCGTTTATGACCATTGTTTCTTGATTATGTAAGCCTTTCTTAATTATTTAGCATTTTCTATCATTCGAACATAATCAAAACAAATACACACACCATACGACATAACCTTAAAATTATAGAGTGAAGTTAGTATCAGTTAGTTTTACTCAGTCAGCCATTAAACTGCTTTCATGTTCCTGGGAGGCAAGCAGTTTTTTGACCAAAGAGTTTAGAGTGCCAAATACTGCCAAAGCCAATAAACCAAAATACCTAGTTCAACTTTAACTCACTGCTGCTGTCAGCACGGTTTGCTCAATTTTTTTGTTTCGCTTGCTTTTATTGTATGTATGTCAAATGACTGAGAATGCCAAAGTCAAACAATGTCAATTGAACTTGTTAATGTCATTGTCATTCATTACCAATAAAACTCGTGCTCATCATTTGCGAAAGAAACCCGCATTGTTTTGAAACGCGGTGTTTCAATTTATTAAACAAATTTTGTTTGCTAGAAGCAGCCTATTAAATATCCAATTCTGCTTAGAAAACAGGCAAAAATGTCCAATGAACCTGCAGAGGCGCAAGTGCAAGTGCGATTCGTCACTAAACAGGAACAGTGAGTGTTGTGGTTCAGCGGCGTGGTATCGTGCAACTGTATTTCAATATAAATGCTATTAACAATGTTATTTCATCTAGATATGCTGTTCCTGATAGCCCGTACGCTATACAAAGCAACGTTCAGGCTGCAGAGTTGAACAACTTGGTGAATGCGCTACTGAAAGAGACAATATCAGCATTTGAAAAAGCGGTAGAGTTTGACTTCTTAGTATGTGGGGAACTGCTGTGTACACCGCTCGCAGAGCACCTGCAAGTGAAGGGTGTATCTACGGAAGAAACATTGGAGATAGAGTACTTGGAAAGATTCCCTGCGCCTACACCACAGGACTGTTTGATGCATGATGACTGGGTGTCCACAGTACAGGCACATGGAAACTGGTAAGGGTATTTCAACTTACCAATTGTGACATTACGCAATAAGTTTAAAGAAATAAATATTATGACATTCCCTTGTCAATACATCTATGAAAATCTAATGTATGTTCACAAAAATATTAATTTGTTTAAGAAAAATAGCGATAATCATAATTTTAATACTAGAAATAAAGATAAACTTGCTGTTGCCACTTGTAGACTCCATAAAGTTAGTAAATCGTTTAAAGGGCAAGGTGTACACTTTTATAACAAACTCCCAAGGGATGTACAAAAATTGACAATTAACAAATTTAAAAACGTAATTAAACAAAATCTTTATAAAAGAGCCTACTATGTATAAAATATTGGATTATTTAGATGATAGAGAAGCTTGGGATTGAAATTGCTCCAACTCGTTCAAAATGTTACAATTTTCACGTAATTTATTTTCTGTATTATGTATTGTAAAAGGATCATTAAAAAAACAACCAGCCTTGTTTCTTGCCTTTCTTTCCTGGCTTGGTCGCGAAGGAACAGGCAGTAAAATTGACGTTTCAAAGTGATCCTTGTGATTTTAATGAATAAAAATATTTGACTTTGATGATAATTTTAATCATGAATGTTTTGTTTGTCTTATTTCTATGAACTTTTTTATATATTTCTCAACTCAACAGAATGGTAAATTGGTTTGTATTACAAATGTCATAACAACTATGTTATGGTTGACTATACAATACACTAGGTTACCTAAGCTGCTTAACATTATTATTTTATTGGTTTGTCAGTAAGTTAATTTAGTTATCCTAACTATTATTTTGCATTCAAAAGTAACTCTGTTCTCTATCTGTTTGTTCATTCCATTTTCACAACAGCTGGACTTATCTTGATGAAACTTATCAAGGAAATACTGTATCATGAGAAAGGGCATAGGATGGTTTTTAGGGAAAATTAAGATTTTTTAACTATATTATAATAACCTGCTGAACGAGTCTAATATATTTTAAATTGATTGTAACTTTTATTATTACTAGGATCCTCTCAGGCAGCTATGACAACAGTATTCACATCTGGAGCACTAAAGGCCAGCACAAGCTCGCTATTCCCGGACATACATCACCTGTGAAGGCTGTTTCTTGGGTTTCTTTCAATGGAGATCAGGCTGTATTTGCAAGGTTAGATCACACTCATATTTTAATGTCTGTCTGTCTGTCTGCCTGTCTGCTCGCCAGCCTGCTGCCTGTCTATCTGTCTGTCTATCATTTTTTTTACCTTGATTTTTCATCATAAACAAAATTTATAGGTAGGTACTTCTAAAATCAATAAGAGGTTGGAGGTATTCCAGAGTCCTACAATAAAATAAATCTGTTGGCGCACAGCCAGGATTTGAACCCACAACTTCCTAATCAGAAGTCAGGGTATATACAATTATAATGTTATTTCTTATATCTTATTCTTCTTTCAGTGGTTCACATGATCAATCAGCAATGTTATGGGTATGGAATCTGGCCAACAACTCGGTGGACTGTGTTGTGACTTGCCGAGGTCACGAGAAGGGGGTGGAGTGCCTGGCAGTGTCTGCTGATAGTAACCGCTTTGCGACAGGCGGCTGGGACAATAATATCTGCTTATGGAGTGCTAGTAAGTATCCTTGTGTTTATTTATCTTTAGCTAAAAAGAGCTTCCTGTGTAACATGCTTTGTTATTGTAAACAGATTATTTAATGACTTCCGAGCATCAAAAAGTTAACACGCCAGTCCAAGCTATACTTTTAAGCAGACAGTCATCAAACAGCTTAAAACACCAGGGTTGACTTTTTTTTGAAATTAATTACTTTTTAATAGTATTTATTACGAAAAATACTAATATTTTAAAACAATCTCTTTCGAGCTGAATAATATTTGAACCCGCAACCATCCTTTTGATATGAGGATGCGCTGCTAAAATGAATTGTTGACTGATTAACTAGTGGTTCGACCTGAACACAGATCTAGCGAGTCTCCCAAAAACTCAATACAATTATTATTCATAGTCTTTGGCTAATAAAATAGTGCCACGAAATGAAAACCAACTAACTTGATATACAGTTTCATTCAAATTACTATTAATGGAAGTTCATGTTAATTGGTTACTCTTTTTATAGGTGGAAATTGCAGTTATTCTAGATTTCAGACTTCCCTATATTTGTTTTTTTATTTGTTACTACACGAATACCACATTTCCGCACTCTGGGGTCACTGGTGTACCCTGTGAATCTCGGCAAAGTTCAGTTTTTATTATGGCTAATAACTAAAAAAATACAAAGATTAAACTAATAATAAAAACGGGATCGCAATGTACTAATCCTTTCATTAGACATCCCACATGACTTAATAGTCTCATTTTCCTTTTTTTTTACCCCTCTTGAACCCCAGTATCTCATCAACCCCCCAATAGTTTTAGCTCATTTAGTCATACCAGTATAATTGTGCCATCAGCATAATTGATGAATGGATCGACGCTTTGAAAGTTATCCTCGGAAAACAAACATACATACATACAACGCCGATTTGCCCAAATTGATTTGAAGATCTCGCTTCGCTCGATCAATTCATCAGAAATTCAATTCAGAGTATGTACCTTCTTTACCATCAGATAGATAGGTTTATTAGTAAAATAAATATAGTAAGAAATTAAATAAGAATTAATCTAATTTAATTTCTTACTATATTTATTTTCAGGCCTTTCCAATGAAGACAGTGCACCAGCAAAGAAGAGAAGTAAACCTGATCATGGAAACGCAAGGGTAAGTCAAAGAACTTATAAATATAAAGTTAAAAACCTATATTTAGGTCATTTTATGAGGTAAATAATATTAAGTAATCGTTTCTAGTAAAATACCTGTATACCTCCCGTAAAAATGACGCAACGTTTTCTAAAAAACTAGATGACCAAAATATATTAAATGTATTCATTTGTTTTATTTCTAAGTTAACCGACATAATTATAGGATCGTACTTATTACATCAAAATCTTTATCTAAGACTAGTAATGGTGGACATCCTTGAAACTTATAATCAGTATGCAGACTCGTAAAGAACTCCCACAAGGGGTAGTCAGAGGCAAGTCCAATCGTTTGATACAACCCGCTTTTTGCTTAGTAGCTTTTTGTTTTTGGTTCTAAGACTAGATGGATTCTCATCGCGATGTTTTTCTTCAACATTTTGAGCACTGTTTGTCTGAGTATCAAGTATTATGTTAAGTATCTAATTAAGTTGACAACCCCCGTGGCGCAGTGGGCTAATAGCCGGCTGAGACGCAGGAAGTAGCGGGTTTGATTCCCGCCGCAGAACAAATGTTTTCCTATATATTATAAGTATTACCCGTGCGCGATAAGTTGGGACCTGAGCGCGGTGACGTCATATTAGCGTGTTTTACCGCCCGCAAAAAAGTGAACATAACAAGCAGCCGCCCGCGGCTTCGTCTTTGTTTTTTTTAACCTAATTTATTATGTTACTCAGGGAGGACGCTGCTTTTTATCTAATCTTTTTTACACTATTTGAATAAAATAAAAATACAATGTTTAAGTTTATACATTTATTTTATCTATTATTTACATTATCTCATCTTCGTCACTATTTAGTGGATTTATGCCTTCTAGAGGACTATAACAACAAAAACTACAACAACAAAACAATAACACAAACGAAAACTAAAAGAATTCCAGAGCGCGTCGTTACGTGACGTAGGCCAGTACGAGACTAAAAACCCTAGTAAAAAATAGTGATGCGAACGGTACAATACGGGCGCCATCGGGGAAGTGCAGGGGAAGCGGTCGGGGAGTCGCATTCCTAGCAGGTCCCAAGTTATCGCGCACGAGTTATATGTATTTACAAAAAAAAAGTTTATAAGTATTCTATCAGTTATCTGGTTCTCATAGTAAATAATCTGCTTAGTTTGGGGCTAGATAGCACTGTGTCAAATGTCCAGTAATATTCATTTATTTAAAAGTCTACGAGTTCGAATCAGAAATGAGGAGATTCGTAGACAAACTGAAGTCACTGACATAGCGCAAAGGATTAGCAAGCTGAAGTGGCAGTGGGCAGGGCACATAGCTCGAAAAACTGACGGCCGTTGGGGCAGAAAGGTTCTCGAGTGGAGACCACGCAATGGAAAGCGTAGCGTAGGACAGCCCCGCACTAGGCAGAAAGACGACCTGTTAAAGGTTGTTGGGAGCCGTTGGGTGCAGGCCGCACAAAATCGGTCGCTCTGGAAATCTATGGGGAGGCCTATGTTCAGCAGAGGACGTCCTGTGGCTGATATGATGATGTAAATAAGTATTGGTTAAAGGTCGCGCAGTTCTTGGCCGAAAGTTCACTCTTTTACTAGAAAGTTACCATAATAATTGTTTGTTGTAGGAGCCTTTGTCAACCCTCAAAGGGCACAGGGAAGCAGTTTCAGGAATCCAATGGATGGACTTCAACACAGTTATTTCAAGTGGCTGGGACCACTTGCTGAAGATTTGGGACTGTGACCTTGGTGGGATCAAACAGGAAATTGCAGGTAAAGTCGATCTTATGCGATAAAAATAGAATTGAAACCTTTCTATTAGTAATTTTAAAACAAAAGTACACACCCATTATCTGTCCCTATGTTGAAGTTGTAACTGCTTGTTCATTCGTCATAACCATTTTTATGTTTGCTAATATTAAATTTGTGTTATTATTATTGTCATGTGATCAATTATTATCCTGTCCATACAAAGGCTGTCTGGAAGAGATTGCTTTTAGCGATAAGACCACCCATTGTACTATATCTGTTAGTAAAAATTATCATCTTGTATTTTATTTTGGTGTACAATAAAGAGTTATCTTATTTTTATAATGATTCTTAGTAAAGAAACAAGTATGCCCAATATTATTCTACACGTTTTGTAGTTTTCTTCCCTCCAAGCATCCCTATCCGTCGCTATCTCCCACCATCCTCTTTGGAAAGTGTCGAAATCGTCCCTCCAACGCTTTCTCGGCCGAGCCCGACGTCGCCCTCCGTCTTCAGGCGTCCATGGTGTTACAATATCGGCCCATTTCTCGGAGTGCATTCGGGCAACGTGGCCCGCCCAGTCCCACTTAAGTCCAGCCGATTTCCTCCCTACATCCTCCCATTTGTAGTTTACTTCTTCTAAATATGTATTATTCTCTATGTAGATATAAATTCAAGTGATTAATTTTAATTTAATCCATAAAAGACTACATTACAGATACTTATATATAGAGGTGTCGGTAACGGTAATAGTGTCGCGAGTTCAATGGTTTTTTCCCATATCAAAAAATGCCCAACGTGCCAAGAAGTGTTCACTTCAAAAAACGCGCCCCATCGGTCCGTCCGTTTGGGAGCTACAATGCCAAACACCATCAGACACAGAGAGACATGGCTTCAATATTATAACATCTCTCTTTTTTACGTCGGGGGGCGGGTAATAATTTGACCTACAGTTTCATTCAAATTACAGGTAACGGGAGTTCATGTTAATTGGTTACTCATTTTTGGGGTACAAATTACAGTTATTCTGGATTTCGGACTTTTGACTATATTTGTGTCACTAAAGCTACACGCTACCAAATTACAGCACTGTGAGGTCACTGGTGTACCCTGTGAATTTCGTCAAAGTTTAGTTTTTATTATGGCTAAAACTCAAAAACTGCAAGGGCTTAACTAAAAATAAAAACGGGGTCGAAATGTACTAATGAAGACCTTTCATTTGTAGCCCTACTTTTTTTTACTCCTCTTGGACCCCAATATCTCAACAACCCCTCAACAATTTTAGCTCATTTAGTTACACCAGAATTGTGCCATCACTACCTACCTATGTAACAAATTTCACGATGACCGGATCAATGCTTCGAAAGTTATCCTCGGACACAAAAAAAAACGTACATACAGCGCCAATTTGCCCAAGTTGATTTGGAGATCTCGCTTCGCTCGACCAATTATGCTGAGACAGGACCATTTGGTTCATGCACGCGGTGAATCTACTACTTCTTGCCTACATGTACCTTTCTGTATATCCAGTTAACTTTCTTTTTATATTTTGTTATTATTATGTTATTTAGTAAAATTTTGACGTTAATAGGTTTTTAAAATGGCTTCTATAGTGGGAGGCAATGAATTCATGAATGAAAATATTTTATTGTACAGCTTAAAAAATAAAAATTACAGACAAAATAGAAGACACAAAGCAAATAGTACAATGGGCGGTCTTATCGCTTTAAAGCGATTTCTTCCAAACAACCTTAGGATGAAGAGGATTTAGTAATATCAAAGACATGGCCGGGGTGCACTTTTAAGATATGGATGAAGGGAGTGCAACTAATACCTAAATACTTAGATAGAGTTTCGTGTTGCAGCTACATATCTATCATCTCCATCCAAAATTTAATTACACTACTGGATAGCTAAAGAATCAAAGAATACGTTACGCTAGGTGAGCACTATGACGCATCGCGCTCGGTGGAGGGGGAAGCGGCGCCATTTTGAAGTCATGCTGCGTTTCGATATTTCCATTTAGTATGACCCGAAGAACTTCTTAGTCTTCAAACATGATTATAACATACATTATATAGCGTATTTTATATTTTCTATAGAAAATATTACCTGTTACGTACACGTATTCACGTGCAACACACGGACACAGCCACACCCCATTTTTTATTTCTTTCTTTCTGATCAAAGGCTTTCGTCTTCAGACACTGAGGTATTTTGAACGAGACGTCACGTAGTTTCATTTTGTCTGACACATAAAAATGTTTTTTACAGGAAACAAGGCATTCTTTGACGCGAACTGGTCACCACTGAACAACAGCATACTCACGGCATCAGCAGACAGGCACATTCGACTGTACGACCCCAGATCTACAGGTGAATAAAGCTTTTAATAATACTTATATGATATTGAATCTTATTATTATGGTGGGAAGGTCTTTTTTGCCAGCATTGTGGCCCTGCATTAATTTGTGATTTTTATTTGTTTTTCGTACTGTAAAGATGAGTAAATCTAATGAAGAAATTCGATACATTTTAAAATTTTACTACAAAAAAGGTAAAAATGCAACGCAAGCCGCGAAAAAAATTTGCGATGTTTATGGACCTAGTGCAGTGTCTGTGAGGGTAGCACAAATTTGGTTTAAGCGTTTTCAATCCGGAAATTTTGATGTCAAAGATGCACGTCGCCCTATTACGGATAAATTTGATGCCATTTTTGAAAAAGTGGAGCAAGATCGGCATATCAGTAGTTACGACGTAGCTGAAGAACTGGAAATTGACCACAAAACAGTTATGGCGCATTTGAATAAAACTGGGTACACAAAAAAGCTCGATATTTGGGTACCCCACGATTTCACTGAAAGAAACCTAATGAACCGTGTACTCATTTGTGATTCTTTATTACGACGTAATGAAACCGAACCATTTTTGAAGAAGCTGATAACTGGTGATGAAAAGTGGATCACGTACGACAAGAACGTGCGAAAAAGGTCGTGGTCAAAGGCCGGTCAGGCTTCACAGACTGTGGTGAAACCCGGGTTAACTCGCAACAAGGTGATGCTGTGTGTGTGTGGTGGGATTGGAAGAGCATTATCCATTATGAGCTGTTACCACCCGGCAGGACCATCGATTCTGAACTCTACTGCGAACAACCGATGAGATTAAAGCAAGAAGTTGAGAGAAAGCGGCCGGAATTAATCAACAGAAGGGGTGTGGTTTTTCATCATGATAACGCTAAATCTCACACATTTTTAGCCACTCAGCAAAAATTAAGAGAGTTTGGCTGGGAGGTGTTAATGCATCCGCCGTATAGTACTGACCTTGCACCTTCAGATTTCCACCTGTTTCGGTCTCTTCAGAATTCTTTAGGCAGTGTCAGGTTAACATCACGAGAGGACTGCCAACACCACTTGTCGCGGTATTTAGATCAGAAGCCCCAAAATTTCTATAGCAATGGGATCATGTCCCTACCTACAAGATGGCAAAAAGTTATTGAACAAAATGGTACCTACATACTTTAGTTAAATGTAAATAAACTATATTAAAAAATGTTTTGAATTTTCTTAAAAAATGCGAAGAAACTTTTTCCACAACCTAATATTAAGTATGGATTAGTATGGACGGAGAAACAACCAGACCCGGAACAAATCTGTGTATCTGCCCGACGAGATACAGTCTCAAACTGGTTCGGAGGGCAGGGTTTTATCGAGCTTGTCACTTCATTCACGTACCTATTCTAATTATTACAGACGTGACATAATAATACTTACCTGAATGTATAAGCTTCATTCATTGTGGAATTTTCTCATTTATTTTCTCCAAAAACCAACCCCCTTGTCCGCCGAAAAAAAAGCAACGCCCTCCATCTTCTGATTTTGTCAGCCAGTACTACTTGACATTTTATTCTTTCATTTATTTGGCTTGGGTATAGGCCGATTGGCGACATTCATATTTTACTATAATTCATGCATACTCAATGTAAACATTTTGAAAGTGTTGTTTAGTGCTTTGTCTATGTATCATATGGAGTTTGACTCCTGAATGAGAAAACATTCGAAATCTACGATATTCTGTAGTTATAATGATGAATGATGCTTCCTGCGACCACTATGTCTGTTCATAATCTAATACCTATTTATCCTCTTATATATATATAAGCTTTCGCTCGCGGCTTCGCACGCGATGTTTTCCAATAAAAAGTAGCCTAGGTGTTAATCCAGGTTATGACTACGTACATACCAAATTTAATCGAAATCGGTTCAGCCGTGCCGACCTGAAAGAGTAATAAACATCCATACAAACATTCGCGTTTATAATATTAGTGGGATAGGTCCTGTTGGTTTCAAATGTGTGTATTGTGTATTTGTGAAAATAAAAAAGTTTTTACTTTACTTTATCGAACCCGCAACCTCGTCATAAATAAGTATGGAGATGTATTTTCAGAAAGCATCGTAAAGACTACATTCACGTCACACACGGGCTGGGTGCAGTCGGTGCGTTGGTCCACGACACGAGACACGCTGTTCCTGTCCGCCGGCTACGATGGACAAGTCAAGCTGTGGGAGACTAGAAGGTAATCAACATAAAGAATATAAGATAACTGGACTGGAATGGAGTTGGGCAGAACATGTGGCCAGGCGCGGTGATGATAGGTGGACCAGGGTGCTGACTGAGTGGAACGCAGCTCGTCCGCCGGCAAGATGGCTCGACGACATTATAGAAATCGCAGGTCGTATGTGGGTTAGGATAGAGGCGAATGGCAACAACGAAGAGAGGCATATGCCCAGCAGTGGGATGAGAAGGGCTAACGATGATGATGATAACTACAACCTGAGTGTCTTCAAGTCACGAGTGGGCAGGTTTCTTCTATGCAAGCGTGATCCATGTTAGACTACATCATCGCACGCCATCAGGTAGGTCGTGGTCAAATGCAAGCCTGTAATATATAAAAAATAATATTCGATGTTATTCGTTTAACGACCTTTGTGGCGTAGTGGGCGAATAGCTAGCTGAGACGCAAGAGGTAGCGGGTTCGATTCCCGCCGTGGTACAAATCTTTGCATGATCTTCAGATATTTGTTCCGGGTGTGGATGTTTGTCTATATCAGGGATGTTGCGGATGCAGATTTTTTGATATCCGCGGAGGCGGATGCGGATTTTTTAAGTTTCGTCTTAACATACAATATACTGTATACTCAGAATAACACTCAAAAACTGCAGTTTTCATATGATAAGCGCAAATAAACACATTATGATTGATTTACGAGACAAAAATGATAAACAATAAAAAACGCGTCGGATCTTGTCACTGATGAAATGTAATGAAATGGTGAATAAATGAATACTGAAATCTTCGCTCCTATTAGTCAATCAGCATGTGCCCACGGTACGCGCAACTCGCAAGCCCCACACAATTTCTTGTCGCGACCTGCGCTGCATCTGCATCCACACTAACATCCGCATTTGCGGATGCGAATATTCGTATCATTCCTGGTAATATGTATGTATTTACAAAAAAATAAATAAATATCTGGTTCCCATAGTACAAGCTCTACTTAGTTTGGCGCTAGATAGCGCTCTGTGAAATGTTCAGCAATATTTTTCTATCATCGGACAACCAGGGAATACGCGGTGCGCCACCGCTATATGGTTGAAATACCCTCCCATACGCATAAAGCGGTACTCTTCCACCAAAGAGTGAAACGCCTTGCCTGAGTCTGTGATCCGTCGTAGACTTCATCATCGCTTATCAGGCGAGATGGAGGTCCAACGCAAGCCTGTGATGCATAAAGACGAACTCCGATGTTATAATTTTAATTTCAGTCCGCGAACACCCCTGTACGACCTAAGCGGGCACGAGGACAAAGTACTGTGTTGCGACTGGACGAACCCCTCTCTCCTCGTGAGCGGTGCCTGCGACAACACCCTCAGGATATTCAAGGCGAAGCATGCGGTTGGAAACGCGTGAAGGTTTATACTTTCCATTTATAGCGGGTTCATATATCCGTCGGTAACTAGTTACGACAGGTTTTCAAGGAGATACTAGTCGTAGATGGTCACCGACGGATATAGGAACCCGCCGTTAGTTATTAATTACAAATAATCTGTTCAGCGTAAGAAAACAGTGACGTCTGATTGGTTAGGGAAATGGAATTTGTACATCGTAAGAAAATGACGTTTAATTAGCCAATTTTTTATTTTTTTTATTACTTTTTTTTGATGGAACAATCGTATGGCCGACCTGATGTTAAGTATTAATCGCCTGTAGCAAAGTATTGCCTCGTAAATCACGCAACTTAGAAACGTGGTCTAAGATGCACTGCCCTGCCATGTGCCTCTAATTACACCGGAAACCACACCCTTCATACCGAAACAACAATGCTGCTTGGCGGCAGAAATAAGTATGATGGTAGTACTTCCCCGGGCGAGCCCTTTCACAATTAAATCAATTTAATTTGTTCCTCATAAGATAATAATGACGTCTGATTGGCCAGTGAAATGTAATTTTCATAACTCATGCTCTAAATGTAGGTAGTTATTTAACTCTATATATTTGAATAAGTATAATTTCATGCATAATATGCTAAAATAAAATACAATCTCCATAACAAATCTCTATTTCTATTTAAAAATAGGCAATAGTCCGGTTGTGAAACAATAAATAAAACAATGGACATCGGAAACGCAAATTTAATTCAAAATTCAATACTTTTTAGCAACAAGGTGTTTGAAAAAGATTTTCTTTAATTTTCTAGCATTACTGATGAAAAGTTATGTGTTATTCTCGGGTGTAAGCAGGCCCTTCTTTAACAATATACTATTGATCAACGTAAAAATTTGTGACGTCTTGCCAATAAATTATCGCCATTTTATTCAGATTTATGTACCATTCCCTAACATTCATCTATATTTGACAGAGGTAAGTAAAAATGCCATCTTGTAAGACAGTTTTCATAGGCTGAACAGTTTTACAGATACTTACGGTTTTTAGCTGACTCTTCTAAGCAATAGATATCGTTACTCGTTATAACACTTTAACATTTCAAACTTCGTATTAAAATTATAAAATTATGTAAAATACACACAGAATTATGTAAAATACTTCATAATTAAGTAAAATTTGTAATTTATTCGCATCGTGTTATAGACCTTGAAGCCTTAGCAAAAAGTTCAAACTAACTGCGATTAGGATATTATTTTAACCTGTTTATACACCGAATCCCAACATATCGGGTAATATTGTAAACCAATGGCCTCGAGTTTTATCTATAAGTGTGATAAAATAGCATTTAGCAATAAAATGTTTTTATTATTACAACATAATCGTTTTCCTAAAACTTCACTACCGAAGAGAGTAGATCCACTTATGAATCCACACAGGTCCAATAAATCACTTAAGTTTGATCCATGATACTGCCAATATTTTCAGAAATAGTCTAGCGTCCACAGTTCCGCATCGTATGAATCGCATGGAACGGATCAAACGAATTAGTTTGTGATAGTGCGTCCACTGTATACGCAGTAATCAGGTTGCTGACGCAACTGCCAGCAATCGGATTGCCGACGCAATTGTCATTCGAATTTTCGTAGAGACCGGACGAGCGGAAACCGTGTGTGAGATGGAATAGAATGGTGCGCGGACTGCGTCCACTGATCGGCAATCCGTATGACGTCATCCGACGGCCCATGCGTGCGGTTCGTAGGATGCGGATCAGTGGACGCGCGTGTATCATTTCCTATACAAAGAATACTAAAATCAGTTTGATACTATTCGTACGATCCGTACGATGCGGAACTGTGGACGGTGACCTTTAGGCTATATTAATATTAACCAATAGGATTGCATGAATAGAATTTCATGCAATCCTATTGGTTAATATTTCCTCGTTTCTCCGCTCCGCCGCCTATCTCCGCGTCAATGGACAGGCAGCCTTAGAGACTATTTTCCAGTGTCATAAGATGGCAATACCTACAGCTTTTGAACCACAATGGTAGAACCATATAAGAATACTACTATATATAAGAGCACTAATAAGAATGGGTAATAAGAAAACTCATAAAATTTTCTAGTGGCCTAAAAACTGAACACTTAGAATGTCTGGTACTTTTTGTGTTCTTAGAACTCTTATATGACTGAAAGGTATTCCTTAAGTTAGATAAAACAGGAATATTTTTGATCCCAAACTTTTATTACTTAACGGTTTTATGCCGTTACGCGAAAGGCACTACCGGGGCCGAAGCCAACAAGAGGCCTGTTAGAATTTTATAAAATTCAATATAAATATTCCAAGATGGAGGTGAGACAGATGGTAGTAATATTGCAACAAATGGATTAGAGTTAAGGCTATTGTTAGAGTAATGATTATGAAATGGCTTATGAGTTATGGAAGAAATGAGGTACCTGCCAATTCTGTAACTTTAAGAATGATTGAGCCAGATGGTGACTGGTTCACTAAACGAGCCCCCATTTAAGGCAGCGTAAGGGGCAACGTTGGTGTGGGCGGTTAAAGGGGTTTGAGAGGTGTGGTGCAGTTTCACTAAACGCTACTCCTGGCTTTATGCCTTAACCTCTCGTATGCCGGAACGTGGAACCGCGCAATACCTTTTAACTGCCGGAACGTACATCCGCGCTGAACCGACTCCTCACGATTTTTTGCAATTTTCAACTAAATTACAGTACAGATAAGGTAAAAAATTGAAGAAAGGCATTGCTATTGAGTGAAGTTATGTTCTCAACTCAATCAAACCATTCAGTCTCGTTCCAAATTCGCGGAAAGAGTGTTTGAATCATTCGTCGTTACTCGTGTTCCAAGGTGTACGTGACCGATACGAAATATTAAGTTTTTGGCTGATTTTTCCAGAAAAGTTAAGTTAAACTTTGTGTTTATTTATGTGTTTCGATATCATAAAAGTATTGAATAAAAATATTATGACTGGGTGCTTTAAAACACCTGATAAATCGACGTAATCTTAGGGACTGGCCGTTAGCCGCAACAAGTGTAAATTTGAATTACTTGTATCTTAGTATAATTATTTTAGTACATACGAGCCTTATATGTTCTTTTGAAGTTCATTTTATACAGAAATCAATGAAATATAAATATCAACATCGAAATGTACTATTTCGTCCAAATTCTAGTTGAGACTTGTTCATACCGATTTGAGCGCGGATCCGCGTTCCGGCTTTTTGAACGTTCTGATACAGGATGTGGTAAAATAGATTGACGCCTAGTATTAGAACAAAGTGCATTGATTTGGAACACGTCTTTTTTGTTTCATACGTAAGTGCCCATGTAAAACTAATTTAGGTACTTATTTATTATGGTTTTCAATTTGTTTCAAATTGTAGTTTCATTAAAATCCATTCAGTAATTTTTACGTAAAAGAGTAACAAACATCCATACATCCATCCATACATCTTCACAAACTTTCGCGTTTATAATATTTATTATGAGAAGATGAGATGGAAACCTACAAATATATAATCTATAACCTTTTTATTATAAAATTTGTAATTATATACATTTTGTTTTTTGAACCCTCCTGTATACAAATGAACCGGTATATGCCGGAACGCGGATCCGCGCTTAGAAATCCTAAAAAAATGTACTCTAAAGAAACTTATATTTTTTTTAAATATTTCACTAGGAGTAGCTATTTTACAGTGTAATTACTTACACAATATAACAAAGAATATAATAAAACACGAAAAAGTGAAAATACACATTTTTTTAATTTCTATTATCTGTGTTTTACTAGAGTATGTTTTTATTTCCTCCTCTTAGGAAATAATGAGTTATAATAAATTTATTATCCATGCTATTCTAGTAAATTATGCATCTATCAAAACTAGCATTCATGGGCTTTTTCAAACAAAAATCAGATTAACGACACGTTTTCTTTTCATAAAGATATTTGATGTCAAAGTAAATGTTGCGCGAACGCGTGAACACTCAATATTTCACGGCATACTACGGTACCGTCACTGTTCAAGTCGCGGCATACGAGAGGTTAACACTTCAATCCAAGAGCATAGGTTCCGCTCTTATTATTATTAAGTGCAAGGCAAAGGCCTCTTTTCGTTTTTTCCTTTCTTCATTCTACTTTTTTCTGTTAAGCGCGTGTGTGCGGGTCTTAATTCGTCTTTCCAGCGTCACCGTGGTCTTCCGCGAGGTCGTTTTCTGTTTCGTAGGATCCACTCGGTGGTAGTTTTATCTCAAATCTAATCCGTAATTTAGCTATTCTTAAAATAAGGGGTTCGTTAGGATAATGGGATCTTGAGGAAATGAAATAATGAACTAGATTTGGTTTCGCTTGTTTTATTTCAATCATCGCTCTTACAAAATATGTTCAATGCAAAGGAACATGACTCGTCACAATAAAACATGCTTCTTAGTACCATTTTGATTTATTAATATATTATTTTAGATTCATTTAGCATAACTATGAATAATGCGGATCACATAAAATGCTCATAGCACATTATAGAAACTTGCAAACACTTCGTAACAAAATAGATTAGATAAGTATTATGTTTGTGTCTCGTAGCGAGATAATGCACAATTATTATAGTTATGCCAAACGCACACCGACCAACACAACGAAGCAACATGTCCCTTAAAAATAGTCTTTCTTACCAACAATTTCATTTCTTTTTTTTTACATTTTATGAAGTTTTATTTTTTGCATTTTCGTATTTCTAGGCTACCTAACTAAATTTTTAACTATTCTATTCTACTGTCTAGACTAGTCTCCTGGGTAGAACACCACACTAATCGAATACGCGACGTGGACAAGTACGATCGTATCCTTCCGACAGATTTTCTGAATTCTCTTTATACTTAACCAACTACATAACAAAAGAGGTGAAAGCAAATTTGTTCAACTGAAACTTATTTGTTAAGAATGTGTTCACTAATTTCGCTTACGTTAAGATTTCGGTCGGCGAGGCGGGCGCGCCGCGGGCGCTTCAGTCCATTCAAATTAAATTATTAAACTAACAAAGGAGACTACGCTAGAGTCGCCGCGCGCGCCCTCTCCCGTCGACCATTGGAAATATATTAATCTAGGGCGCTATTCTATCTATCTTAGCTTCGAACATTTTTTTTTCACTATTCTACCCTATCTATTACTTTAAGCCTAAACTAAAACCTATCCCACGTTTTATTCTTCGACCCCCAAAGCTAACCTTTCTCTTTTAAAAACTTGTCAAACATTCCCTTAACATTAACGACTTATACTTAAAACATTTACTTAACTTCACCTTATTCATCGACATGCTACAGTTGAATGATTGTTTTGGTTTTCGAGTTCTCAGCGAGTCTCGGTGTAACGCGAATCGTCTGTAGTCTCAGGTTCGATCACACATGTCAACAATGTTCAGGTGAGAGTACACATAGGAACATCTACTTTACTCCGAATTCCAATTTATACTACATCATGTGTGAAATGCAACGATCAGACAGCCACAACAGTTCGACATCAGTAGTTACAAAATAGTTTAAACATAGTTTTTACATTACTGCTACGTTTATGAATTACGGTAAGTTCTATATTACCTGTAAAAATATTGTTTTTAAGCGCATGCTATATTGTATTCATTTCTTTGTTCATTATTTTAGGAAGCTGAAGGCACTACCATCAAATTAATTTTATTGCTTATTCGGAATGAAGGCTTTAGAAAAATAATTTGGTGCTAAAATTAATTTGCTCTTGACGGGTATTTTATACGGACCTTGCCAAACTACACAAAGTCTTTCAACGAATTGGTATTAGGGTCCATACTATATTTCAAAAATATATCTTATACATTCACGGGAACAACATTCTACGTTGCGGAATGAAATGAGAAGGGATAGTTAGGATATGGGACTATATTTGGACGTTCAGTCCGGGAACATAAATACGGTGCACTCTTATACAAAATTTATATATCTCGACAACAATTTTAAATGCAAATTTTAGCGGAAATATCTATCGGAAGACTGAATTTACAGGAAGCCACAGTGTACGTGGAACACTCACGATCACTTAACTAAGTACCACGCCCACTCAGTACTACATTGCACTTCATGGTATTTTTTTCAAGAAGTAAAAGGCGGTTCTTTAGTCAGTTCAAAAAATTTGGCTTGATCAGTTGCAGTAACATAATACTGATCTGCGGAGTATTACGGATCGTTTTAGTCGAATTTTATACTAAAATCTCACACTTTGTCCTCATTTTGACGCGAATTTTACTTTTGTTTACTTTGCGTTCGTGTTGTAGGTAAAATCGGGCAGTCAGCTATGGTTTTATACACTGTTCCTTGAGACGAGATAAAACTTATATACGCAAAGTATTTGAAAGGAAAGTGAATTTGATAAGTTGTCAAGAAATGATCTCGTCTTTCGGGATGCACTAAGGGTCTACGCGCTCGCATATTGCCAATTAAGTATGTACTCAATATTGTGCATCTAAATGTTTAAAGAAAATTGAAAGTTCTAATTTATGTACAATCCAGTTTCAGCCTTTTCCTGAGAAACAAACGAACAAACAAACCGAGTACAGATCTACGTTTCGTCGAAAATCTAGAATTGATTCAAAGCCTGCCGTTCTCTAGTTTCAGTTCCTGTATTCTTTAAGTCGGTTCACAGGCTTTGAACGAAGGCTCACCGCTCAATCATCCGTTAAAATACAGTTAATATATCAAACATTTAACTAGTCTTCAGTCCCTGGTTGTATAAATATTTTCCTACTTATTCGACTTTAATGATTTGTATACTTTGGTTCTGATGAAATTCTTGACGTGCCAAAATATAATTAAACAGTTGCGATATAGTCGTACCCATCAACAATGTACATACATGTATACATATCCATGTATAATTTATATATATTCAATATAAAAATATCAAATTTCATATAAAGTCATAAAGTGTACCCAAAACCTACGTGATGGTACAAAGTGTTAGTTCGCGCCAATACGGGCGTTCACATTCTGGATTTCGAATCCTTACAATTTTATATTGTGGAAATAAATGTTGGAATTAGTTAGGAGTTTACTAGGGGAATGTGCCGACCGCCTACGAGATAGCAACTACAGTTGATTCAGTACACGATTCTCAAAAAAGGATCACTTCAATAATCACGTGTCAAAACATGAGTCCATAACGTACAAAAATTGTATAGACATGTAAAATGTATAAATAGAATTTGCATACGAATTTGATCGTACGACTGCTTACTGCTAAGTTGCCGTGTTATCAGCTGTTGGTACATAAGCGCAGACGTTACATTCGGAAGTCACAGCCCTCAGGGCGCACTGTTATTGCCTTCTCACCGAGACCTACCTACTATCAAAACGGAAAAATGGAAGATAACAGTTGGTATACAATTCAGTCTGTTTTCGGGTTTGGCATCGACTTTATTGTTATTTATACAGTTAACGAAACTATTTGTGATCATACAAATTATGCATACGATTATATTTATTGCAATGGATTCGGTTTACGATACGAACGATAAATATACCAAGCCAAAAACTAATTTTTTGGAAGAATAATCGCGTTTCTTGGAAGACAGTTCCAGTACGAAATATGAATTGATATAATACTGTGTTTGGGTTTAGACCTTTTGAAACGAAATAGTAAGCACCATGCTCTTTTATACACGCCTTAGTGCAGTTCACTCACGACCGTGTTTCACTGTAGTCTGAGATATCTCCTCGTTAAATGGTTGTAAACTTCATTGATTTTGCTTCTAAGCTGCCTAATATTTTAAAACGTTTTAATGACATAACTTAACTTTTTCAAAATGTATTTTTAAAATACTAACCCCATTGAAGATTCTCAATCTTCGGCATAACCTTTAACTCGAACCTACGCGGTGCAGCATTACTCCGCACCTTTACCATAACACACATAAAGCCATCTCTTCACTCCTTCCTACTATCCGTGTAAATACTTTGTTTCTTGATTCCACATGATATGACCATTTTATCTTATCCTCCTATCCGACTTCTTTCAGATATTGCTCACACACTTATGCCGTTCTTGTAAAATATACGTTTCAAAATATATAAATAAATAATTGGTATTAATTTGAAAATAATCTTTTCGCGTATATAAAAATCTGTATTTCATTGCACGATTTCCATTAAAATTTCTGACTACTGTCGAATTGCGAGCGAATCCAGATTTCTTAGTTTATATGACACCGAAATAAAAAAAAAGAATGCCACTTGGCAATTAAAAGAATGCCACTTGGCAATTAAAAGAATGCCACTTGGCAATTAAAAGAATGCCGCTTGGCAATTAAAATGTTTCATCTCGACTGAAATTAAACTACGCTAAAATAAATACCTAACTATCTTAAATAAATCATGTCAACATTCAAAACCAGCGCCTAAAAATCTTAAATTTACTTTCGTAAAACAAATAATAAAATTATAATGTAAAAACACATTTAAAAATTGCAGCTATTTGTCTACAATCAAATCCTCTGTACCGATCAGACCTCATGAAAACATCGCGACGAGACGAGCGCGCTGCGCGGCCGAACCGAGGCGCGTCTGTAAACTAATCGAGCGATTCAATAAATTAAAAGAGCGCTCGCGAGTGGAGCTTTCGATGAAGTCTACAACGGCAGCAAATTAAAACTAAAACAAATTAACATCGTAAAAGTCACAGTTGCTTTGAATTTTTGGCTCGTGTACAGCACGTATTGTTGCAGTGGGTCGCGTTTATTTGGGCGGGTAGGGCTGGTAGGCCTCGTCGGGCGAAGCGGCGGTGGAGGCGTGCTCGCTCTCCATCGGCATCTGGATGATCGGCGGGGTCGGGCCCGTGAAGTATTGGTACGGGTGCGACGCGAAGTACTGAAAAACAACGACACTCTTCACAACTGAACATGTAACACTCCGAAACAAACATTGACGTGTCATCGCACATTACACGTCTGCAACCACCAACAGTGACTCCAAGAATCCCAAGCGTACAATGAACATATGAGCTGTATATTTTGGGTACTAATTTATCACATTCAGTGAGTCCAATTTCACAGTCGTATATGGGGATTCCCATACTAGGTTTATATCTACCACAGTTAATGCAGTTTGATACATTGTAATGTGCGATGACTACAAACAACAGAGCGTTACATAAAGCATAATTATATCCACTATGAATGATATATTCAATCACACTTAGTAGATGGAATTTGGAACTCCGTGCATCCCATGGATTCTATTTGTGAGGCGAGGTTTGTCACTTATTGTTTATTAGCATCCAGATTACGTGATTTTAAGGCGGGGTACATAAAGTGGCGATTAGCATTAGGTGGCAGTATAACAAGCGATAGTAGCGCTTTAGCTAAGCGTAGGATTGGGTGCATCACGGATTTAAACAAATTGCTGCCAACTGTCTACCGGCCCCTGCAGATATTCGGCGGCAATCTTTTTACTTCAATTCTCAATATATGATCTATCTTTGATCCAAGATCAGTTACCAAATTAACGTTGCATGTATGTAAAATATCAATGTTTCTTTGGTGGTTCATCTATGAAAATAGATGGATCATATATATTGAGAATGGTTCAGTGAATTCGGCCTAAGGGTAGAGCGCACAGCTTGAACTAAAGCACTCACGTATAACTCATTATCCGGCCTTAAGCTGTCCCAGTTTACCTGGAAAACAGAAATACCGTCAGTCGTTTATTTTTTTTATTTGACTGGACGCTCTTTGTTCTATCGCTGCGTTGTTTCAGGCCGTTTTAATTGAGATTATTTTTGTTAACCACCGCTCTATTGTTCGCGTAGTCATGGCTCCGTTGATGTCTCATTTCAGTCTGTGCTCTTAGGGGGATCGAACTACGTACATGACTACCACTTTTTATCTCTATTAAATCTATTCTCTAGTAATGTATGACGTATGCATGACGAATTTACTCTACTACGCGGTGTAAATTCCTATTTGTAACTTCCTCGATTAAATTAATAACATCTCTCTATACAGTGTACATCCACAATAAAATTCACCCGATCATACAAAAATGTATTACAAATCTCAAAGTGGATGCATAGGTTTTTATTTTTATTTGTAGGCCTGAGACTAGATGATAAAGTTTAGGGTACTTACGTATTGGCTAGGCACAGAATCGATGGGTATGTGGCTAGGATGCGCTTGGTGCCCCGCGTGGTGGGAAGCATGTCCCGGCGGGATCAGAGCGGCGTACGGCGCCAGCCAAGCCGCCGCCGGGTGGGCAGCGTGGTGATGATGCAACTGTGGATGATGGTGGTGGAACGCCGCCATGCCGTAGACCCCAGCTCCGCCGCGGTACACCCCTGCGCAATCCCCGCCAGCACCCGCGTTCACGCCACCGGCGTAAACGCTGCTAACTGCCATCGCCTGCAGAGTCAGAGAATATGACTGATTTTTAATGAGTATGCATTGCCACGGTCTATGTAGGGGTGCTTGCAAACAAAAAAGAAACCTACCAGTTACAGTTGATAAATCTTCAAGCAGTCTTTACCCTACGATGCTGGTAGACCATACAAACAGAGACAGTTGTAGAATTTATCAACGAAGAGGCCTGCTAATCTTTATAGAGTGAACCTTAGCTTCGTAAATTGTATTTTCCCTTTGAATAGACAATGGAGTTGGTGTTAATGTTAGTCAACTCGTCTAAGAATAGCCCAATGTTAGTGCACTCTGAAAGACAAACTAAAATAAAACCCATGCAAAATTCACAGCCAGATAAAACTCACACAACATACCGGAAGACATTTTATGTATATTTTACTGCAAATAGAAGTTGACTTTGATTTGCGCTATGTTTATCACATTGCCACAGATGCCTGTGTGTTAGGTACAAACTTTATTCAATAGAGTTTTTTTTTATTCATATTGCCTAATGGTAATTATACTCAAGGGTTTTACTACAGCCGTTTTACTCTTAAACGGTACTCTACTCGTATCTAGTAGAGAACATTTGACATGATGCTACGTTTTAGTGGCGCCTAGAAAGTTATGAAATAAAACTAAATAAACGTGTTTTTTAGGATACCTACCTCCCTTATATTCATTCTTCTTCATTATTTAGGTAAGATGACAATGCCCTTTTACAGCAGCTACGATTTTACATTATCAAATGCATATCTTGACATTCCATAAAATATAATCAATGACTAATGCAATTCAATATTTATAATTATTGTTATTTACTGATATACATAGCAATTTAGAATTCAAATTAGGTATTATAATAAATTCTTAGACAACGCCCCTTTACAGCAGCTATTATTTGAAATATCTACATACTTATTAATCAGTATTTAGATGCATAAACGTGAATGAAATGTAAACGAAATGCTTGTCTGTTTCTGGCACCTCCAAAATTATGGTGCGATGAACTAGGTAGGTACCTACTTAGATAAATGCATGTAATTAATTAAGTACTATTATTGACGTAACCAAGTGTTCTATTGTGTCCCTGCGGTTTGAATAAATGAGTATGAGTATAAGGAAGATGGGAGTGTTTCTTTACTCTCGCACCCCGCCAGTCTTTTAATCACACTTAGGTTATTTCAACATACAAGAAGTTCGTAAACGGATTACGAAATATAAAGCTTAAAAGTGGGCGTTTTCGTAATAGTAGCCGACTTCAGATACCAGCAAAAACCAAAACACTTAACCGATTTGATGAAATTTTTATTAGACCAATCTGAAAGTATATCCTTTCAAATAAAAAAAGAATCATCGAAATCGGTTAGCGTGATAGTTATTCGTCCATTTGTCGCGCACATACTTAATGCAAATTTAAGACTTGTATGGTTTTCTCATGAATGCCACTGTCAGAACTGGACCAAATTGAAATGGGACCACACGGGAAGCACCAGCTTTCAAATAAAAAAAAATCATCAAAATCGGTTCACCCAGTCGAAAGTTCTGAGGTAACAAACATAAAAAAATACAGTCGAATTGAGAATCTCCTCCTTTTTTGAAGTCGGATAAAAATAACTTTTAAGAAGAATTATCAAAGCGGAATAGATATTACTAGTTAAGGAGCAGTAGTCAATAGAAATGAAGTTAAACTCGCTGTTGCCACTTGTAGACTCCATAAAGTTAATAAATCGTTTAAAGGCCAAGGTGTACGCTTTTATAACAAACTCCTAAGTGATGTACAAAAATTCACAATTAATAAATTTAAAAACGTAATTAAACCAAATCTTTATAAAAAAGCCTACTATAAAATATCGGGTTACTTAGATAGTAGAGAAGCTTGGGATTGAAATTGCTCCAACTCGTTCAAAATGTTACAATTTAGACGTAATTTATTTTCTGTACTGTTATGTATTCTAAAAGGATCATTAAAAAAAACAACCAGCATTATTTTGCTTGGCTTGGTCGCGAATGAACAGGCAGTAAAATTGACGTTTCAAAGTGATCCTTGTGATTGTACTTAATAAAATATTTGAATTTGACTTCGATCAACTTATCCTGTAGGGTTTGTAAACAGTTCAAATTATGTTCATACAAAATGACCAAAATCACCCGCAAAATTAACTTTGTATTTTGTAATGACTAAGATGCAACAGTACTGACTACGGAACCCTTTACTGTGCGTGGTTCGACACGAGCTTGACCAATTATTTTACAGCTCCCAATGGTTTGGTTTCTGGTATCAGGGCCTAAAATTGCGCGCCCCGCTTTATAATTACGTCAAATCTTTATTCATTGCCATCTTGAGGATAATTTTTAAATATTTTGACGAAAGAGACTCGGTAACGTGGAAAGGCGCGCAATTTCGGCTTGGATTCTCTCTAACTTAATAATCTCTAAGACTTTAGAAAAAACTTTTACAACAATCTGTGCTAAGTCAAAACTTGAAAAAAACGTCTTCATTTCTATTTAAAAACCGAGTCGCAAAAAGGACGCTAAAGTGCTTTCTAATTTGGATATGAAACTGTACCGGGGAAACTTGGAGAAAAGGCCAGACATGTTATATTTAGGAGCTTTCCTACAAGTCTCGTAAAGAAATAAACCTTTGTAGCGATAGTCTACGTTATTCAGACTTCTTAGTCACGCTAAATCTCTCCCTATCTTTAAAAACTTGGTCAGACAACACTATCTGTCATCCATCGCTCACTAGGCCACTTATTAATTATTACATTTTTATAATTTATACATGTAAGTATGACAATATATATTTTATGTATTATAATGTTAATATTTATGTAATTTTATGATTATATTATACATTATAATTATGCATTTTATTTTATATTATCTATATTTTTAATAAATATACGTGTACTATGTATATCGGATTTACGCCGCCGTCTTTATTTTGTTCACATAGATCCTGTCCATCCAAATGTTGCCTGGAAGAGATCGCTTTTAGCGATAAGGCCGCCCATTGTACCTATTATTTAAGTGTATTTTCTTATAAATGTTTGTATTTAAATGGTGTGCAATAAAGAAATTATCTATCTATCTATCTATCTTAGTTAGCGACGTAAGTTGATTAACAATTTGGGATTTTAAAATTGAATTATCGAATATTTTTTTTAATTATAAAGGTAAACCGAGGTCTCTTAAAATCGGATGAACTTTTTCTCCGTTATACTGCTTGTTTATAGATTTATCGGACGACCTCCGTGGCGCAGTGGGCGAATAGCCGGCTGAGTCGCAAGAGGTTGCGGGTTTGATTTCCGCCGCGGAACAAATTTTTGCACGAGCTACAGATCTGTTCTGGGTCTGGATATTTCTCTATATATGTATATGTATTTTAAGTATGTATACAAGCAAAAGTTCAAAATATCCTATCAGTTATCTGGTTCACGTAGAAGCTTTGCTTTGATTGGGGTTAGATAGCGTTGTGTGAAATGTCCAGTAGTATTTATGTACTGTGTGAAAGTATGCAATTTTGTTGATTTTGCGACCATAATTCAGTTATCTAGTGAATGTGCACTGAACGTTTGGTATGGGAATCGAACCACCTTTACCATCATCTTAGCCCGGAGTCGCCCACTGCTAGGTAATACGCCTCCTTTATTTTTTGCAATCTCCTTCAGCTTGTGCGAGTCCCTATCTTTCTTATATATATAGAAAAATCAATTGCTGTTCATTAGTCTCGCTAACTCAAAAACGGCTTGAATGATCTTGATAATTTTTTTTTGTGTGTATTTTAATGGGTGTCTGGATGGTTTAGAATGAATGGTAGGTGGCGATGTTGTCGAGATCCAGAAAGTTGCGGACGAAGTCTCGGGCATACAACTAGTTGTTTATAAATGTTAAGTCACTTCCAATCCAACCCATCCAAATATTTATCTGTCAATTAAGCTAGTACCTATGCAAAGTTAGTTCCAATCACCCAAAAGCTAAAACACCGCACGGATTTAATACTTACTTGTGTGAGCGAATCATTGTTGTCTCGCCACACTCTCCCCCCATTGTTGTCATTCTTGTAAAGCGATTTCTTCTTGTTCCCTCCATCAGCGAACTTCACGAGCAACGGCTCCTTGGCTCCCGGGATCGGGTTGCCGTTGAACATCTGGTTGGAGAAAAACTACATTTTACTTCGAGATATACTTTGGTTGAATCATTGGAGGTGGAAACTTGTGAGGGTGAGTGACGCCGTATTTTAATTAGGTAATGGATGAGTAAAGAATTTGTGTTGGTGGCAGAAAGTTGTATAACATTTACAAAAAATCGTTAGTGAAGTCAGAAAAGTCTGCTGAAGTATTATGGTGATTGCATTTTTGAAAAACCAACGCAATGCAAAATCGCGGAGCAAAATGATGCAAAGCGTCTTATAACTAAATTAGTATGTAGCAGTATCCACCTGAATAATCTGCTCGCATTTCTCTCTAGACTCCATCCGAGCGAATCCAACGCCTTTGCTTTGGCCATAAGTGTCGCGCAGGATCCTCGTAGACACAACTTGGCCAAACTTGGCCAGCAATTGGTCGACATCATTCTCCTTGAAGTGCGGTGGCAGATTGGCCATGTACAAGTTCGTAGGATCTTGTTCTTGTTGCTGAAAACCCCATTAAAAGCATGTGTAGCAATCGCCCTGTCATCCATACAAATTATATAAAACGTATTTTTTTCAACTAACTGGGATATAGATTCAAGTGGCATACACTTTTATATTTGAAAGTTAACATTTTAAATTAACTGAGGGGACCACATTGTTTGAAATTGATACCAAAAGTTCTTAAGTTAGCTTCTTTCAGACAAAACAATACCTTTGATTTTCCTTGAGACAGTTAACTGAACTTTCTGGCACGAGAGCCAATGTATATCTTTGTTAAATTTACAATTTAATTATAATTCGTATGTTGTATACCTTACTCTTGAACTAAATTTATATTAACTTACTAAACTTTCGCATTAAATTGTTATCAAGCGTTAGTCGTTGAAATGTATCAAAGTGTTTCTGAGAATGTTAAAATTAGCTGAAGCCCGCATAGATTATTTAGACACTGAAGCCAGCTCTGACGTAATCAGCAGATCGATCTAATATACTAAATAATATTACGTATGTACTGTAGGTGTTATCAACGACATGGGCAGTATACATCAGCATAAAGGTTATGAAGCTAGTTAAGTCGCATACACACTAATTTAATATCGAAAGCATAGAATACCCGAGCCCAGTAGCGAATACATTGTTTTAACGCTGAAGCAAACGACAGATTAACCAACAGGATGAAATGTCTGAAGTATAGAATAGAAAGCGTTATTTGTTTGCGTCGGATCAGCACCATTGAAGAAGTGAATACTTACAACACAATAGTGTTAGATCGGTCTGTTTATATCAACGAACACGTACCAAATATCACTGGCGGTGTTTCCCAAATGACCTGACAATGAGTGATCGGAAATTCCGGTGACGATGAAATTTCACCGTGACATTGTTAAATTATGATTCGCCCATTTATGTCGATGATCTACTCAGGACCTACTTCAACTAGACAGTTTCAAACATCTATTGAATCAAACAGAAATAGGCATTATCTTGCTGGTAATATAGACTATTCACCTCGATAAGACAGGAAGTCGCTACAAGTATGCATAAACTCTCAAATCTAGCAACTTTTACAAGATAGAGAATACGGCTTCCAAGTTTTAATGTTCAATAAACTTTTACAGCATTTTTCAAGAGATAGGTATATAATAGGATATAGTATACTAAAGCTATAAGTAAGGGAAGAGGGAGTTCAGGATGGGACTAATGGCAGAGGGCAAATGTTGGGGCAATCTAAATAAATTAGAAAAGGTACTAAAACATCGTTGTGCTTCCAGGTACCTACCTTGAAACAGTTATAAAACACGACATGTCTAATGTGAATTTCCGTTGTATTCGTTTAAAGTGGTAATCTTGCCTAACGTTGCGCTTAAATTTCACACTTGCCTTCTCCCTTTCATTAAATGGTTTTATTTAATCCATTACATGTAGGATGGAATTCAGGAAGTGTGTATGGTCTCAGTTCGTAGATGGAGGTTAGAGGAGAGAGATAGAGCGGATTAGGAGCAGGCGGTTAGTCATAATAGTATTACTTGCATGCACAACGTACACGGTTCAGTCTACGCAGGAACCAGATACCCACTTTAGCCATCTGGGCCTGAACACCTTTGGCTTGTAATCCTTTTACCGCGGCTTCTGCAGAGGCGATTGTTTCAAAATCTACAAAACCGTAACCTGCGAAAACAAAGTGAACGATTCATGAAATATTCGTCTACCTCACGTGTCGGTAGGAAACTTTCTGTTAGTCTGATGATTCATGCTTAGATATATATAACTTCTAATTCTCAAAAACAACTATAAAATATTGAGAAAACATGTGGCTAATGAGCACGAATATTGCCTACTCGAAAGTAGCGTGATGGATCGAACGTGACTTCGAAAAAATTGAACATTGTGACAGACATCATAAATAGGTACACTTGTGCATAACTTTTGAGGATATAAAATTTATTATCATCTGTGCTTTGGTGCAATAATGAAGATGATAATCTACTTAAATACTGATCAGAAATATAAAATAAATATCATAAGAAGAATGATGATATCATAAACATGAATCAATTTGAATGTATCTAGTGTTCGTGCATATATTGGAAAAAGTCTCACCATAGATGGATTATTAATGAAGGAGGTATATGGTATTCTAGAAAATATTAATATTTTTTTAAGTCAGTTAAATTGTAACAGATGCAGAATCTATTTGAAAGTTAGTTAGAATAATAAAATACATTACTTTATACATACGTGAAACTATGCACAGATATATTACTAGAAGTATGTTATGTTATACTATGATAGTGTTAGAGGACGTACTTTTATGAATCATCTTTACCTTTACATTTATTTGTATTTTTATCCAATATTGCTTTAGTTGAAATAATGTTGCCATACCTGGAAAAACACACCACATTAATATATATATATCTATCACTACACGCTTATCCCTCTTGTAATTTGATAATACATACATCTGGCACATTTGGACAAGGTCCTTATCAGTTGTGTTCTGGTTGAGGCCTCGGATGTACAGATTCGTACGGCTGAGCTGTTCACCGCCAATTCCAGTGGAAGCGGACGAGGCCGGCGGTGGCGGGGCAGTGCTTAGACTAGTCGAGCGAGTGCCTCCAGCCGACCCCGTATTGGATGACGACGAAGACGCCGTGTTGGCTGGTGAAGCAGCGGTAGGTACTCGGGTCCCAGTAGTCGCACAACCGCCTCCCATCGTCGCACCAGAGTACTGCAACAAAAGGTACATTTAAGACGTTTTATTTTGAAATTCATAAACAAGCTTTTTGAAATACATCCATCTGCAGCGTCGTATATGACGCAAGAAGTACTCGCAGGTATTCTGCGGGTTGGAATAACTGAATATCATGTCTTAAGTGGGTGATAGACGTACGAACTTAAAGTACGCGGTTTTTAAGATCGCGAACTTACTCGGCTCGACGGTAGTGACACACGTGAAGCTTACTCACTCTGTATTGCGATGTCGTCGACTGAAGAAGCTTTGTGTTATTTAGGAATAATATCGTATATTGTATTACATTTTAAGACAAGGGTTATTTCGGAAAGCTTCTATGAATTCGGTTAGCAGTTCATGCGAATAAGTTCGGAAATCACTCATTTTGAATTTTTTTTTAATTAAAATTAACAAAAATTGAAAAAATTAACACGACAAGCGTGCGCGTCCACGAACTGGCGAAACAAAATGGCGGCTCGTGGCTCGCAATGCTGCCAACACGTTCGAGCCATGACGAGCTACGAGCAAGATTTCAGACCGGTTGGATCGCCGACGATTTTGCGCGGCGGTTTTAAAGTACGCGTACTTACGGTGACACACAAGCGAAAAAGGTCGGCGAGCCATAAGTACGCGTACTTGCTCGTACGTCTATCACCCACTTTATTAACAGCGCAACTTAGTCCTTACAAATTTATTTTCAGTCTAAGTTAACAATACCTTTTAATTTAGTTAGAGCCTCTAGTGAAATTGCAAAAATAAGTAGGTAGGTTCGCAACTTAGTTCTTGCTAAAAGCGATACTAAATCAAGTTAGAATTTGATACTGAACAGCGCCAATAAATCTTGAGCAGCGGCGATATTTCAATTCTAATTGGAACGATAGGAATGGTTAGAAGTTCTAGCTGTTCCATTTTGTTTCAAACTTCTGCTTTAGATTGCTCTTTTCGTTACTTCTAGTTCTAAATTTTGTTCCAAATGCCCAACTTGTAAAACGAACGGGCCTTCGTAGCACGAGTTAACTTCTGCTTCGTTATATTTATTTACCAGAAATAGTTTTTCAAAACGCCTATGCGGCGTTCTTGCATCATGTATTTTCATTTAGCAAAATCTCTTTACCGTCTGTTTTTGCGGAATCCTTATAAGCTGTAGTGCTATCATGTGTCACCCTTTCAAATCTCCCAGAGTCCGGTACATATTCCTTATCCCCTACGGCCATAAGTGTTAATAAGTCCTCGTCTCGACGTGAAATGGCGTACGGAGTGGCGTGCTCGTAACCATGAAGGTACTTCCATTGAAAATAACTGTGCTGGTGTTAGAATGCTATTAGTTATTTAGTCGAGTAATGACGAGGGGAGTATTGAACGCATGCCGATTCAGAGCACGCACCAGCTAGCCTCTGGTCTCCTATTTAAGTCGTTTTGCGCGTCCGGCATAAATTCAAATAAAGTAGAGCTTTCTGAGTCGAATAAACGAGAACTTAGCTGATCAATACAAACTGCGTTTAGGGTATTTTAGATTTCTGTGTTTAAAACTTGTTGTTTTTTCGAAACACAAGAAGTTTTGAGGAGAACTTGTTTTCGGGTGCATGAACTTTTCGTAGCAAGGTCTACGGGTCTACGGTTTATTGTTCTCCACATACGTATGGAGTGTTCGTCAAATTAAGCTTAAAAAAAGTGTTGTGAAGATGAAGTAGATTTTATGTAATGCCAACGTAAACGTGAAAATTGCTGGAAAAATAATAACGTCACGCTTAGCTTTATCAGGCGTTGCGAAAAGAATGCATCGTAACGTAAAGCGGTATTAGAAATAGCTGCTTTTATATGAGCCTTGTGTATGACCGGCGGCAATTCCGTGACCGTCTAGGGGCCATGGTTGTGGGAATCGCAATCAATCAAACCATGAGTTTTCTCTCCAAAGAGCAATATTCACAATCACGTGCGAGCGCGATTGCGTGGTTTTTGTAATCCGTCTCGCTCTACCTCCCCATACATATTACAACTTTACGAGTAGTACAATCGGGAAACTGATGTGGACTACGCAATAATCAACTTTATTATTTGGCGATAGTTTTTATTATCGATCGGCACGTGTGTTCAGGCATCGGTACACATTGTATATTCGTGAACAGTTAGTTTAAATTAACGAAGGCTCGTGGCCGACAAGAAATAGCTATTTGGTTCGATATAGTACAGCTACTTGTATTTAACGAGAAACTAATGACTGTAAGATATATTGGCTGTCGTATAAATGTTTGAATGAGGTTTAATTAAACCAATGTTATCTAGAAAGTGATTAAGCAGTTAGAGACATAACTTTTCAAACTCAATTTAATAATGCGAATTACGGAAAATAATATTCTCTCACTGACGTTAAAAAGAACGTTCTCAATTCAAGGTCTATTTTTTTATATAACAGCAAAGATATACGGTATATGCGTTCGAATAAAGTGAACATGTCCACATAGATCCTGTCCATCCAAAGGTTGCCTGGAAAAGATGGCTTTTAGTGGTAAAGCCGCCCATTGTATCTATGATTAAAACTATATTTTCTGTTGTTTGTTGATTTATAATGGTGTGCAATAAAAATATTATCTATCAATCTATTATATTTTTGTCGCTGACTGTACTTAGCAGCGATCCGTTTAACGAGTATCTAATTAGTTTGTGATTAAATAATGGATTGAGAAAACAAAAAGTTTAATAACACAAATTCACAATGACACTAAAACACAACAGACGCCAATAATTTGTCGAATATTCTTTTTAACCCTACTAAAATCATGTCATCAACATTAAGATTACGACTGAAGATTTTAAACCCTTAACTGATAGAGCGAAGCGAGATCTCCAAATTAACTTGTGCAAATACATTTAAGTTGTATTGTAATTCTCAATGACAATAAAAATGTATTACGGCAAAGGAATTTATACCTACAACCCAGCGACATTGTATTTACATGTGGCTCGCTATTTGCATTTAGTTAACATATTAATCTGCTATGCTGAGCGTGTCGTTGACACAACAACTCATCATAGCGTGGTTTATGTTGCACTATAATACAGGCTTTACTGACTAGATGAGATTAATATAGGAGATCCATAACAAGGGGATTACGGCCCAGATGGGGGCACCCTTCAAACAAACAGTCTCGAGATCATTTTAAAACTATGATGAGATCGAAAGATCCTACAAATCGTTGTATGGTAAAAAGGAACCTATGGAAATAAATATTTTTTCCTAATGTGTTTAGAACCGTATAGTCTTTCTTAGTTGTACTTATTGATCGAGCGAAGCGAGATCGCTAAATCAGCTTGGGCAAATCGGCGTTGTGTGTATGTATGTATGTTTGTTTGTCCGAGGATAACTTTCGAAGCGTTTATCCAATCATCATGAAATTTGGTATATAGGTAGGTAATGATGGCACAATTTTGGTGAACCTCAATGAGCTAAAAATGTTGGGGGGGGGGGGGGGGGTTGTTGAGATATTGGGGTTCAAGAGGGGTAAAAAAAAAATGAAAATGAGACTATTAGGTCAAGTAAGACGTCAAATGAAAGGTCTTCATTAGTACATTTCGACCCCGTTTTTACTTTTAGTAAAATTTCTGTAGTTTTTGGGTTATTAGCCATAATAAAAACTAAACTTTGACAAAATTTACAGGGTACACCAGTGACCCCACAGAGCTGTAATTTGGTATGCGTGTAGCTTATATATCACAAATATAGGCTAAAGTCTGAAATCTAGAATAACTGCAATCTGTACCCCAAAAAAGGGTAACCAATTAACATGAACTCCCGTTAACTGTAATTTGAGTTGGTGTTTATTTCGTGGCACTATTTGGATAGTCAAAGATTACGAATAATATTTTTTTTGTTTTTATGGTAGACTCGCGAGATCTCAGTTCGGGGCGAATCACTAGTTGTTTTAAAAACGCACCTATAAAACTTGATTTACTGAATTTTCACTGGAAACTGCTACAAAATGAGCAGAGTAAAAATTCAGTAAAGACAAACATTGCTCTCGTGAGTAAGGATAATAAATTCCTTTCCAGGTTAACAGAAACATAATATTTTAAACCACACAAAGAAAACTACAACTGCGCTGTTTGCCACATTAGTTACCTACATTGTAATATAATATACAGTATAGATACCTCTTCCTATTTTGCGATCATCGACTTCGAATTTCCTTCGACTCAGTTTCCGCATTATAAAAAGAAACGTCTCTTGCCCAATTTTATTTCCACGGCGGCATCAGCGTCTTGAAAAACGCGAACGAACTTGTAATCCAATTGGTATCTCGTATGGCAGAGGCGGTAATTGAGGCAATTTGTGCTAACTGCCGACGCGTAGCGACCACCGTGGCGACATGTCAATGCAGAGAAACATAGATAGGTTCGTTCTTCGGTTTTTAATCTGTTTATTGCTTGTGTTGTATTTGCCACCAGACGCTGTATAAATTATCTTCAATTGAAAAATGTAAAAGGGTTTTTGTGAACACACATGTAAGTAATATACTCTTTAATGGAAATCAGCGCTACAGTTAACTGCATCACGCCTGGAATACCTGTATGCTATAGCACGAAGTTATTTCCTGTAGAAATCTATTATTATGATTATTTTTCTTTCTATAATTAACGAGACTCGCTAGGGACCGGAGAGAAAGGCGTAATAAAAAGGAAGCCTATACCTTTGTCTAATTATGACCGTTCTATGTTCCTGTGTGTCATTAGGCTTCCTGCCATTTTCCCACATATATCTTTTTAATTTTTTTTTTCTATTCCTCTTTATCAACCGTAATTTCTGCTCTCAGTTCTTTCTTAGCCATAATCATCTATGACACAGTCCATTCATCTCTTCTTTGGCCTTCCTCTACTTCTATATCTTCTCTCTTTTAAATCCATTCACATTCATATCTAACACTCTTCTAGTTACATGATTTTCTTCTTTCCATATAGCACGCCCATACCACGCCAGCCTATTACTTCTTAACTTTTCTGTCACTGGCGCTACTTTCACGTTACTCCACACGTTGTTCGTTGTTCCTGAGACTTGCCGCCATTTCATCCATCCCGTATTCGTTCTGGATTAATGACCCAAGGTACGGAGTCGGAGCAGTCTGGTGTATCCCTACACCATTTAACTAAGGCAATATGGACAAAACTGAAGGGACCACTGGTCAAATAAATATATTATCCATTGAATTCATCAGTGGATGCAGACTTGATAGACAGACACAGTGGATGCAGGCATAAATGATGATGATATTTTAAACTTTCTGAGTTTTCAAGTTAAAATTGTTGTTTATTTTGATTCAAAGTATCCTTAGTCAAAATGTACCCCTAACTAACTTATGTACAAACTAACTAGTAACTTCTGATCTTATAAAACTGGTTCAGAACACTATGAAGAGATTTTTTATCAGAACTCTTTGGATGTAGGTATGAGTAGACACAATGCCGGCCACTTATACGGTTTAGGTAAGTTCTCAATTTTACTTTAATATCTTGGCATTTTGGAGGCGTAATTAAGTGAGTCAGAGAAGTCCTGTGGGATTGCCAGTTAGGATGAATTCACGCTTAAAGCAGGTTGCTGACTGATTACCGGCACATTTATATCAACCTTTCTTGATATCGACCCTGAGTTATAGTGAACAGGCAGGATACAACGTAAAAAAGGATTCATTCAACTCCTTTTTTACGTTTGAGTTAAATCTGTAGTTTATTAAGGTGTGTCCTCACCGAAGTTACTTTTTGTGGAGTAACATTTTGCAACACGATAACACTTAATTTATTTTTTTATTTTTATTTATAATCATCTCAAAAACTTTCTAGCCTAGACGGGACTTCAAGACGGGGTTCAAGTCCCGTCTAGGCTAGAAAGTTTTAGAGATGGGTTTAAAAATCTTAAAAATCTACGATACCACCAAGTAAAATTTTATAACTTTTGCGGCCACTTGTTACTATTTGTTGAATGCTGCTTCGTATCCATAACATAGAATAACAAAACGAAACATTTGAGTAACATTCAGCAACAAGTAGAGATCGCGTTTTGCTTGACATAGGTACGAGTATTATGTTCACGTCAGCAAAATGTTATTTAATTTTTTGTAGTAATGTTGAGGAATATTCAATAGCAGTGTTATTAAAAGTTATCACATATCGACTGTTTTTAAAAGTTTCGCAACACGGCAACATAAGATAACTTTTTGTTATCCATTACTGCTCGCTAACATTTGCAAACATTGCTTCACAACATGCAACTTCGGTGTGGATGCACCATTACATTTATTCAAAATCAGAATTATTTACTTATTAACTAAAATTACATAAAGACAGGGAAAACTGGATCAAACTGGAGGAGGCCTATACCCAAACAGGGGTTCCTATCCAAGAGAACTTAGCATGTGAATGAAAATAGACAACGAAAACAAATTTTATAAATATAAAGTACATGCATGTAATACTTATATGATGGGAAATAAAAGGCTTTATTATTATTATTATAACTAAAATCACTAATTAACTAAATTATTCGACCTTATCATAAAAGAGTCCTGTTTTTCAGAGTACCGGTAAGCATCAGTACAAAGCGCAGACAATCCGTTTTCCTTATAAATTCGGTCTTTAGCCACAAGTTTCGGTGCCGTGTTGTGGTGGAGTTTCGCAGAGATTTAGGACTACTTCCAGCGCCCGTAGAGACCGGTCTAAATGAACGTAATGCTTCAGTGAAATTAAATGCCTTGTGTATTGTGCATTCCTTAAACAATTTAGTTTCTATCGTTTTGATTATCTGGGTCCATAACCTGTTATACTGTTAATTTAATGACGTAATAGGTTTACCGACGGTAAATATGCCAAAGTAATTACTTATAGGTTCAAAGAACAGCTCATCTGCAGACTCTTCATAGTAAATTAGTCTGCCCACGCGGGATTCAGGAGGAAAACGTTTTATTGTCTACAACACAGACAAAAGCTGATATTTAAAAAAATCCTTTATTTTAGCCAAGTACATGCTGACTAGCGAATCGTCTAGACAGGGGTCGCCAAATGTCGGACCGCGGTCCGCATCCGGACCGCCGACCAATTTTGTGCGGTCCGCGAGAACACAGCAACTTGCACTACAGAATACGTAATTTAATAAAAATGTATCCCCCGCATTATCTTTGTTGACGTCAATTCGAAAACGGCCGGGCGAAGTAACGTGTCAATAGCTTGCACCAATTTTACTCCAAACTTCAGACAGATAGTCCGCAACAAAAAATGTCATTTTTCTCATTGATATGTAAAAGACTGCCTTTGTTATTTCCGTAATTATATTTGTTTAATAAATATTTTTCCTATAAAATGTTGTGCGGAACGCGATGGTCATTTAATTTCTTAAAACATACCCCGAGCGAAACTAATTGGTAACCCCCTGGTCTAGAATATTTTAAGACTTTTAGATATCTACACAATTAAACTTCTGTGTTCTCTTTAGATATTGTATTAGATATAATACTTCTCATTATAAATTGAATATGACCACATATGTAGTAAGATGAACCATTACCGTACCTTTACTTAGTCCAATTTAAATAAGAGCTAGTTAACGATATATTTTGTACAATAATCGATTGACTGTTCCCTATCGTCTGACACACTCCAACTCAGGACTCTTGTACACTCCTACTTTGATAAGTCTTTTACAGTGCAGGCTGTCCGATTAAGGAACGCGCTGCCGGTAGCTATCAGATGTGCCAAGTCACTTGCCATTTTTAAACGTATGGTCAGAGTCTATTTGAGTATTTGTCGTTAAATATTTATGTATTTATTATTAATTGATCGAGCGAAGCAAGATCACCAAATCAACTTGGGCAAATCGGCGTTGTACGTATGTATGTATGTATGTCAAGTTAATTGGTTTTATTTCGTGGCACTATTTTGATATTCAAAGATAACGAATAATATTTTTTTTTGTTTTTATGGTAGACTCGCGAGATCTCAGTTCGAGGCGAACCACTAGTTAATATGTTTCTTATATAAGTAGTTATTATTTAGGTTAATATATGTTATTTTTTATCTCATGATTATAAGTATGTATATGTAGTATGTTAGGTACACCATTACACCCCTGGTAGAGATCGCTATTCAGCGATAAAATCGCCAATTGTATCACATAGTTTTATGGTGTTCTTTGTAGTTGTATTGTTAGTAGATGTGCAATAAAGAATAATCTAATCTATAGTAGATTTAAAAAGAACCCTGTTTTAATCTTGGTGTACGTAACCTTTAAGTCGATGAATCAGCACACTATAATCAAAAGGTTATGTGAGCCAGTAAAGTGGTGACAGATACCGGATAAGTATTTAAATAAATAATTATTCGATAATTCATTTCATTTGCTAGATATTCCTAAACAATAACGGAAGAATTATTATATTTTTAAGTAGGTATGCTAAACTCGAGTGACAAAATCAGCCTGGCTTGCTTCGACAGGTGTCACGTCAAGAGGCGGAGAACTCTCCCCTTAAAGGATGGGTGACAACCGCCGAAAGTAATCACAGCGGCAAACTTGCCTAAACTCCGACGTCGACTTAACAACTTTGTGAATAAAGCGGTTTTTTTTTATAAAATCGTGAAACGCGATTTGATATCGAGATCAGTTTCTTGTCAAAAGTTTTGGAAAGAATAAGCCCGTGTCCTTTTCGGATTGAAAACTTTTGAGTTTGGAACAGGAGCAGTCCTACTCTTCTAAACAAATAACTAGGTTAAGGCATTAGGTACCAATATCGACGATGCTCAGCGCTACGAACGTAAATTTTGATAAGCCTTATTAGAAACTTAGTGAAAACTAAAGTTGGCAATTCATTTACTACATTCAACATAGGTATTTTGAAGGTTGGAGGCACAAAATAGAAAAGTATCACGTATATGTATTGGAAAATAAACATGATATTTTATAAGGATCTATTCATACGATAGATAGGGTGTGTACCGCAGCGATTGGGAAGAGGATTAATTATTCGGGAATCGAAGATAAGTGACCGGTAAAGAAAGAGTAATGGGAGAAATACGGACTGACAGAGATTGATTCCGGTTATGGCCACAATATATTGCTCACGATTTGAGCGCGGAAACTCTTTGAAACATTTTATATTAGAACTAGCTGTTGCCCGCGACTTCGTACGCGTTACACTACTAAATGTGTAGGTAACCCAGAAAAAAAAAGCTAAACTAGTTGTGGCAACTTGACTTGACACCCCATTTTTATTCCAAGGGACCTGATTTAAGGGATAAAAAGTAAATAATTACTAAATTTCATCGAAATCGGTTTCGCCGTTACGCCGTGATTGAGTAATAAACAAACAAATAAATAAATAAACAAACATCCAAACTTTCGCATTTATAATAAGAAGTGTGATAATTTTATATTAGGAAATTTAGGAATACTTACAAAATTATATAATTTCCATTTCCAACGGATTAAGGGCTCTAAAAATTATATGGATAGATTTATCGTTATTTTTATGAACCGGTGTTGTATACCCAGACTGTTTTATATTATTATTTATTTATACTTAAATAAATAATCGCAAAACCAATAACTCCCCACAGTGACAATGCACGATACTAATTCTACATGACCATGCATTTTGCTGAAGAGTCTTGTATTTCGATCTAATTCATATGAACTAATGATGTCCGTGTATGTATATATTTTGACTGCAACATGAAACACAGTTTTGGATTAACCATATAAATTATAGAATGGCTACCAATTAGGGCAAGGAGAAATTTAAGAATACTGTGTCTCCTGTTCTCCATTTTGAAAGACCCAAACTCTCCATATTACCTAAAATCAAGGTTTACTTTTTTAGCCGACACTCTCTCTGCCTAGCCACTAAGCACTCCTCTGCCTCCGTGCCAACTCTTTTGAAGTTAAGGCAGTGGGCTTATGGAACTCTCTTCCCCTCAGTATTAGAAAAATGTCATCGAAACCAGCTTTTAAACGTTCTGGCCATAGTCACGATTTAAATTCTAATTCCACTTGAGCTTTCCATATAACTTTATTTATTTTATATTAATTTGTGTTATATAATTATATTGTATCTGTGAGTATTATTATATTTATGTAAACAATTAAGTAGGTAGTTAGTAGTTTTTTAATTCTATTTGTATTTTTTTGTTAGTACCTAGTTAAACACGCCAACCTAAGTTTTTTTACCTGCCACGGTTGAGTGGTAGAAAATGCTTTAAGCATTAAGTCCTCCATTTGTACATTTTTCTTTTTGTGCAATAAAGAATTAAAACAAACAAATAGACAAACAGTTTTGGATTGAGTGCAAATACCCAATATACTATGGATCTAGGTTGCATTTAAATAACCTTCAGCAATCAATTGCAAGTAAAAACAAGGGCCAAAGGATTTGTAGATTGAGTGAATTTTACTTCTGTCAATGCCCTTCACAGTGTTTAAATCTTGTTCGATAAAAAAGCCAATTGCAATACAATCTACTCATACATATAAAATAAATAAATATTACTGGACATTTCACACAGCGCTATCTATCCCCAAACGAAGCAGAGCTTATACTATGGGAACCAAATAACTGATAGAATACTTATATACTTTTTTTTTTGTAAATACATACTTGTAATATATAGAAAAACACCCAGACACGAAACAAATACCTGTAGATCATGCAAACATTTGTTCCGTAGCGGGAATCGAACCCACTACCTCCTGCGTCTCAGCCGGCTATACGCCCACTGCGCCACGGATGTCGTCGTATATACGTCGTCCTTTTTGCTTAAAGATTTTTATTTTATGTTATTATTAATTTGAACATTACATTATTGCGCTTAGATACAGCGTTAATGCGGAAGAATTAAAGGGCAATGTAACTTGCAAACGAGATTGATGAATGTGGATTAGATAAAAGTAGCGTGCCAATGCCGAAGCAGTAAGAAATGGAAATACTATCTATACTGAAGCTTGAAAGCCTTGAGATAGCTTAGGAAATGATGGATCGGTCGGAATTTCAAAAAATTTTAAATCAACGACGATGCTAAGATTTAGTTCGTAAAATAAAAATCACTATTTTTCTATGTTTACCAATTGTTTGGTATGTTATATGAAGGGTTATATGTTTGTATTCTACGGATTGTTTCTAAAATTTAGCACAAAATTATGAGCGTAAGAATGGTTTTTCTTACAAAACACGTTTTACGGATTTTTTGATTAAACGGATGGGCTAAAATATATAGCTACCAAGTAAGCAGGAATGAATCCTATTTTCAGCCAATTTAAAGTCATGATAAATTGTTTCAAAAGTGATACCGCGCAATTTTCCGAGTTTTGTTACAGAGTCGAATTTAATGACATGATAACATGCACGCACGCGTGTAGGAAGTGACTGTGATGACGTCACCCGTGGGAGGGGGAGGGTATCTTGAAGTATGGCGTGGGTGGGAATAGGGATGCCAATATACCCTAGCTGACAAATGTATTGCTTATATATGTATCTAAGACGATAAACCTAGAGAGTTACATCTCAAAGGCAAACGCAAAATTGCGTCGTAGCGTTGAGAAAAATATTTTATTTACACTTTTATTTAGTAAATTATATCAAAAAACTTGCACGAGAACACCAATAACAGTTATTTCAGTGGAATTCACAAAATTGAAAGCGAATAGCCGTGGCTCTACATTTTCCACAAACCGTACGCAACACGAGAATTTATATCCACATATTCAAAGCGGAACAAGTAAACGAGGCTTTTGGGGATTCCTAAAAAACATCGAAAAAATTCAACCCTAATCACTCAACAGTTGGTCTCGCGCGTGCGTGTTACGTCACACACAGCGTACGGTTGCATTCCACGTCGATAGGAATGAGCAATGCGAGTTCCAATTTGACGTTAATTAGTATCGTGTGAACTGGCCGGTCAGAAAATGTATGAAATTGGTATGATTGTTTTTGTGGATAATATGATTCGTACTGTTTAGCAGCGACAGCGCAGGCTGAATAATAGTTTTTCCCTAGGTGACTTATTTTTCTCTAGATTTTGATGTATCATAAACATCATATCAGCCACTGGACAGGTCGTCTTTCTGGAGTATTTCTATGTAATACTAACTGTGTACCAAGATATTAAATTAAGGCAATCAATATTTTCCATCGCTGTACATTATTTCAACCATTTAAATAAAGCTCAGTATTTCTCATTAGCTGTCTCTTACAGCTATGATAGAAGGAACAATGTACAAATTACGAAAACTCGACGCGGAATCCAACTGATTCGCGTCGGAGCTCACGAAATGAAACATAAATCCATTCAATCTATTTAAATTGAGCACTCCATTTGTTTTATCGTCGATTCAATCAGGGAATCGATAAATTCATTCCCCACACTATGCCGGGACACTTGTTAGATAAGTACGAGATACCTACCTACGTCTGCCTTTGGAGTTTAAAGTGGTAATAGTTATTTCTACAATAAAGCCTACAACTTATAAGTTTACACAAGATACTTCGCCTGACCGGGCAAGTTTTAAGCGTTGACGATTGACTCCTATAAAGTGCGAAAAACCTGAGTGCGTGTCGAACCAAACTTAGATTAGGGTTTGATAACGATTATAAACTGATATTTTTCTTTATTTTCTTTCATAGTGCCGGGCAAGATTTTTTAATGGTAATTATAAGTACAACGATGGGCAAAAAAAAAATATAAATATCAACTCCGAAAATAGTAGTTGGAGATAGCAATATATCTAGATAACACAATTAACACTAGATAATTGAAGAGAGTTTCGTCTGATGGACGAGAAAACTCAATTTACGTTGTATTTAGCCTCCTTCGAGCTCTGATTGCTAATTGTTGCTACGACCCCTTAAGAAAACGTAGCCGTATTATTTCTTCGCTATCTACAAAGAAAAAACTAAAAAGAGCTACCTTATTCCGAACAGTGGCTCAAGATGACTCACAGCCACATTAGTCACAGAGTCAGTTTAACTCGAGAAATTAAACGAAGAAAAATGAAGCAGCGAGGTGAAATATTACCCGCCCTTGTTTTCCGTCTTTTGTAATAAATAGCTAGGGTCAAGCGCAAGCGGGGAAAAAATCGTTCACCCGAACTCGGACGAATTTAAATATCGGTAGCAGTAGCCGACCCTGCTGCCCGCGTCACTGAGATTAACATAATTCAACAACAAAAAAAACACCCCAAGGAAAAATCCTTCTTTTTTAACCGAACCTTCTTGACTCGGCCGTCCCCAGGCCCTGTAGTTCACAATATTGGACAAGTTTCACTCATCAAATAGTTTTTATGTTCTAGATTCTCTAAAAACCTTATTGTCCTTTACCCTCGTCAAAAACGAGATAAAATGATGATGTAGGTAGATAGAAAATACACCCAATCACCGTTGTTACTGAAGACATTTTTTATTGAATAAAAAATACGCTGATACAAGGCTGATACTTTCTGCCATTCATCTTGGCAAAGTACTCTTTAAAATGTGTCTCAAGTGGCTTACCAAATGGCGTGAAAAAAATATGTAGCTTGTTTGAAATGTGTTTTTACGGCGGTTAGGGTCCTTCACCTTCCGATGGAGCCGAAATAAATCTAATTCCTCGGATGACAGATATCAGCAAGCCTTGTTTATTTATACTTTCGCCCCAAGTTTTAGAGGGTCGTAGGCACACGTGGGCCCTTTCTTATTGTACCGAAATAAACTATTATGCTTACAGTGTCAACGCATATGGGGTCACCGGTTTTAGAATTAAAGATAAGCAATCACTTCTGACTATCCGAGGTTATGCCAACGTGAGTCAGTAATTTGGAAGAGTAGTGGAAAAGCGGTTTGTTTTTCCAGTGTGAATCCACAAACTGTGAAACATGTTTAGCAGTCCACTCCGGGGCCGCAAGAATAATATCGCTATCTATCACGACTCACGACCTCAGCCACTATCTTAAATAAAACAGGTGCTTATAATTCAAAGCTTTCGACATGAAAAGGCACTAGGTACTAAATAAAATCTATTCGGGAAAGCGAAACCTCGTGAAATAAATGTGGTAATTTCATTTGCAAAAATTTTTCCTCGAACCGCATTCATTTTAATACATCAACATAATCTTTGAGTGCGTGAGAAACCTCTAGAGAATCGAGTGGGTTAGGCCAGACACGTCTAATGGCAAAGGAGAAATGAATAACCGTTCATTTAGTAGAGCTTTTGACACTTGACATTAGAAATCAATATTTGAGAGTGTCCTCACGGTGGTAAAACGTCATTATTCTTCTTGTTTTCTTAGCAATTGAAAATTACAAACTTAACCTATCGGCGAGAAGTCAGGTAAAAATAAACGAAACAAATGGGAAGGGCCATTTTTTTGTCCAAGTTAAAAGTATATTAGCTTATTTTAATCTTTGCTTTTATCTCTGGATTAAATAGTAAAGTATGGGCACATGGAATTGGACACATGGAACGGGCACATGGATTTATTATGGAATTACGAGAAAATTAACGTCAGGCGCGATAAAAAATTTGGGGTCCTCCACCAAAAAAGTATCCTCTATTTAAAGCCACACTCGAGTTGGGCCGCTGAATCTAACAAGCTGTGAGTTGTGCCAGCACTGACAGCTGACATATACCGCTCGTTAATCAAACGGTCACGGATATATAATATGTTCGTATATGACTATGTGAGCTGGGGACGGAGAACCAATCAAAACCATACCCGTGAAATCGTGGAACAATAATGTTATCGAATTCGGGTTCTATTACTTATGTATATAAACAAATGTATAACAGTGATAAACTTCGATATTTGACTGAACACTGTGAAATTTGGCACATCTAAGTACTTTTTCACAGAGAAAGTTTTTATGTGTTTTTATTGACGCATGCAAAGCCGCGGGTGGAACCTAGTTGTCTTATAAATAATTAATAGATAACAAAGTAGACTAGTCGATAAAACTTTATTGATCAAGAAGTAAATCCGTGAAGACGAAAGTGATGTAACTAACATGTATATTGAAGCAGTATGATGTTCTATACAAGTTTCTAGAGTTACTGGCTCAATTGAAAAATAATAATATTAGGTGTAGCTTCCGATTAATTGAAGGGTCTAGGAAGGATCAAAGACACTTAAAATATGACCGCGCATAAACATTCAATATTTTAATAAACAATAATTTATTGATCGAGCCAAGCGAGATCTCCAAATCAACTTGGACAAATCGGCGTTGTATGTATGTATGTTTGTTTGTTTGACCGAGGATAACTTTCGAATCGTTGGTCCGATCATCGTCCAATTTGATACATAGGTAGGTAGTGATGGCACAATTTTGGTGTGACTAAATAAGTTAAAAATGTTGGAGGGGTTGTTAAGATATTGGAGTTCAAGAGAGGTAAAAAAAATTAAAATGAGACTATTAGGTCAACTAGGACGTCAAATAAAAGGTCTTCATTGGGACATTTGAACCCCGTTTTTATTTTTAGTTTAATCTTTGTAGTTTTTGAGTTATTAGCCATAATAAAAACTAAACTTTGACAAAATTTACAGGGTACACCAGTAACCCCACAATGCAGAAATTTGGTATTCGTGTAGCTTTAGTGACACAAATATAAGCAAAGTCTGAAATCCAGAATAACTGCAATTTTTACCCCAAAAACAATAACCAAATAACAAGAACCCCGGTTACCTGTAATTTGAATGAAACTGTAGTTCAAGTACGCTGGTTAGTATTTTGTGGCACTAATTTATTAGTTAAAGATTAAGGCCGGCATGCACATAGATCACTAAACGTATTTAGGATCTAAAATTGCTTAAATTTGACGTATTTGTATGATTTGACAACTCCATAAATCATATTTAGCCACTAAATACGTTTAGGCATCCTTGTGCAAATCGCCCTAAGAATAATACTTATTTTGTGAGATTCGCGAGATCTCGGTTTGGGGCGAACCACTAGTTTTCAAAACTAAACCTAACGGTAAACCTTACGGTAAACAAAGAAATCAACTCGTTTAATTGATTCTGGATAAGAATTAAACAATTAATGTAAACTCATACCTAACTGTTTCTTTATGAGTCATACGCAGCATTTTTACCGGAAGCCAATTTGAATTAATGAGTAACTAAGCTTTTTATTGCTAACTAACTATAGTTGGTAATAGCAGACAGTATGGCAGACGATATCTTGCGACTAAATTGTGATTTATATTTATTTTATTTATTCAGGTCAACCAACGATTGTTACAACGATTCATTCACATACTTATACAAGAGCATCAATACTTTGCAGTGCATATGAAAGCTAATTGCATAACCAATTAAAGGTTAACACTGCATGCAATTAAATCGAAATATATTAATATGTATAACTAGTGGTTCGCCCCGAACTGAGATCTCGCGAATCTCCCAAAATAAATATTACTCTTAGGGTGACTTGCATAACGATGCCTAAACATATTTAGTGGTAAATATGATTTAAGGAGTTGTCAAATCATACAAATATTTCAAACTTAAACATGTTTAGTCGCTAAATACGTTTAGTGATCTCTGTGCATGCCGGCTTTAATCTTTGACTAATAAATTGGTGCCACGAAATTAATAACCAACCTACTTGAGCTACAGTTTCATTCAAATTAGATGTAACGGGGGTTCTTGTTATTTGGTTATATTTTTTTGGGGTACAAATGGCAGTTATTCTGGATTTCAGACTTTTGCCTATATTTGTGTCACTAAAGCTACATGAATACCAAATTTCAGCATTGTGGGGTCACTGGTGTACTCTGTGAATTTCGTCAAAGTTTAGTTTTTATTATGGCTAATAACTCAAAAACTACAAAAATTAAACTAAAAATAAAAACGGGGTTCAAATGTACTAACGAAGACCTTTTATTTGACGTCCCACCTGACCTAATAGTCCCCATTTCATTTATTTTTACCCCTCTTGAACCCCAATATCTCAACAACCCATCAATATTTTTAGCTCATTGAGTCACACCAAAATTGTGCCATCACTACCTACCTATGTACTAAATTTCATGATGATCGGATAAACGCTACGAAAGTTATCCTCGGACAAACAAACATACATACATACAACGCCGATTTGCCCAAGTTGATTTGGAGATCTCGCTTCACTCGATCAATTATATCAAACTAGCTATTAAAATAATTGGTTGTGTGAATACCTTACGCAGTACTTTTTCTGTTTAAAAGTTTGTAGTTTTTGGTAGTTTATAGTATAAAAATTAGTATACTTTGGTACTAATTTAAAAAAAAAATCTAATTTGTTTTATGAAGCGCTCTATCAACATTTATTTAGAGGAAATAAGAAGACGTGAAACGAAATCTCTAAGGCTCTAAAATATGCAATCGTATGTTCATGAACCGAACCCAACAAACACATCAGCACCGCATAAAACGGGAGAATACAAAGTAACAAAGCAAAATCGCTCACCGGAATCCTTTTTCAAATCCTATAAAAAAACGAGTTCAGTCGTCGAGGCGACCATGAGATAAATCCTGAAGGAGTCTTCTAATAAAACACGTACGACGCGGGACGCTACATTTTATTTCAGAAAGCGATAAGGGCGCGAGAAATTCCTTTTACGAGATTCTTGTGGGGGGACGAGTGGGTGCAGCGTGAACACGCCTTTGTGCAACATCTGGTTTGTGTCGAACAAGTCCTTAGACGTAGGTAACATGATTTGGGCAACGATAGCAGAAAAGATGAATAGGATGCTTTGGTGTTAGTGACCTTTTGAGGAGTGTTTATTTTCCATCAATTTGACAGCTTTCAGAATGAATGCTATGTTTATAAACCCTCTCGACTTTTATGCCTCTTAAAATAACGAAATAATACCCAGTGTTTTAGTTATTCAAGTTTGTGATATTAAGTTAAAAAGAAAGAAAATAATTCTAACTACTTTGGAACTTCGCAATTAGCAGAAAGTATTCCATACGCAACCGCGAGCCGGTTATTAACTTGCAAATTTCTCGTAACATAACTTCTACATTAACTAGTTTTATGCAAATCATTGTGTGAGTTGCATCGCTCTAAGGTTCTACAAGACATTAATCACTTAATATTGTTTGTATAATACGTAATAGGGTAGGAAAATTGATGGAGAGATGTCAACGGTCCGACTGCGGTTAATTACGAAGCTCATGGCTGCTCTAGGCAATGTCGGAGCCAGGAGTTATTGGCTCGCCATTTTCTAAACAAATATTTATTTTTGTTCCGGGGTCAGACGGTCTGGATTTCACAGAAATACCACTGAAGTTAGAAATAATATAATGAGACTGTCTGAAGCTACCTGGGGTTAATCACCGGTTAGAGCCAAACCACCGGAGATCAAAACCATAGAGTGAATCATTTTGCGTTGTAAACAAGTATTCCGTAAAGCTGTGGTGCAAAATATTTAAGAAGACTTCCTGTTGCATGATTACTTTTCCAACAATTTGGATCGAATGAAGAATGATGGTTGAAAACCTTCAACAATTGATCAGCTGATGTTGAATCAAGTAAAATCGTAGCCCGAGAAACAGCGGAAGACGTTAGGTCGTAAATCCGCTCGTAAACTTAAATACACCTCATTAGAACATGCAGAAGATGGCGCCAGTTAAAGATCTTGGTTTATTTACGCAGTAAAGTAATACAGCATACAAAGGAATAGCTTAGTCACTGTGGTGTTGTACGATACAGGTTAATCACACTAATATTATAAATGCGAAAGCTTGATGTTTGTTTATTTATTTGTTTATTACCCAATCACGTCTTAACGGCTGAACCGATTTCGACGAAATTTAGTATGTACCCTGGATTAACACATAGGCTACTTTTTGTTGACAAATAACGCGTGTGAAGCCGCTAGCGGAAACTAGTAAGGAATAAACGAATATAGGGAGTACTACGAATAGTGTTGACATGTCAGATAGACTCGTAAATTTCCTCTCTACTGAAACGACACCCGTGCGACTGTAAAACAGGGCTTTAAACTGGTATTCAAACCATAAAAAAATGAGGTTTTGCATACTATATTATAACTCTCACCGGTAACAGTTAGAAATCCAATTATTTTTTTCAGTTAGAGGTATATACCCTCATGTTTTACTGATGCTACATTATACACGCGTTGACATAGAGCCATTTATAAACCCAAATAGAAACACAGCTAGTTTGGATTGATCTAGCCATTTATTTTTCTAAGCTGGGTTAGAGAATTAGGGACCGAGGGTGGCGTTAGGCGTAATGTAGGGTGAAAAATAACGCGTGATCATTTTGATAAGGCATTTGTGTTGGCCTATTTGGCCACGTTCACATTATCCTTACAAAATGGATCAGACGTTTTTGGTTTTCCAACCGAATTCAAGTTCATGATGACTCAGTTTTTCCAGACGGATTTGCGAAATGTAAATAGATTTAATTTGCAAACCACACTGTCTGGCTGGTGTTAGTTTAAACGAGTTCCGATGTTGATAAATTGATCCGTCAAGTGCAGATTAATTTACTTAGGTACTTATTTTGTTGGTTGGTGGATTGCTCACTAACAATTGGGAGATACCTATTCGTATCACATTGGTCAATTGTAATAATAGCATAGAGAATACTTGGTCAAAAAAAATAACAGTAGGTAGACTTATCTTATTGATCGAGTGAAGCGAGATCTCCTAATCAACTTGGTCAAATCGGCGTTGTATGTATTTATGTATGTATGTATGCATGTACCTATGTATGTTTGTTTGTCCAAGGATAATTTTCGAAGCGTTGATCTTATCATCGTGAAATTTGATACACAGGTAGGTAGTAATGGCACAACTTTGGTGTGACTAAATGAGCTAAAAATGTGGGGGGGGGGTTGTTAAGATATTGGGGTTCAAGAGGGGTAAAAAAAAAATGAAAATGAGACTACGGTCAAGTAGGACGTCAAATGAAAGGTCTTCATTAGTACATTTCAACGCTGTTTTTATTTTAAGTTTAATCTTTGTAGTTTTTGAGTTATTAGCTATAATAAAAACAAAACTTAGACAGAATTCACAGGGTACACCAGTAACCCCACAATGCTGAAATTTGGTATACGTGTAGCTTTAGTGACACAAATATAGGCAAAAGCCTGAAATACAGATTAACTGCATTTTGTACCCCAAGAAAGAGTAACCACTTAATATGAACTTCCGTTACCTGTAATTTGAATGTAGGTCAAATAAATTGGTTGATTATTTCGTGGCACTATTTTAATAGTCAAAGATTACGTATAATATATTTTGGTTTTTATGGGAGACTCGCGAAAACAGTTCGGGGCGAACCACCAGTTTATTGAAATTTAAAAAAGCGCAAAATGACTGCTGCTTCATAGTTCTAGAAGTTGCTCCTTAGAGGCGCACATCAGTCGCTACTTCCAGAACCTTTGTCTAAATAGGTGATGGCGTACCTGGTGTGGCGTATATGGGCTAGAAGCAGCCGCGTAGGGCTGCTGCTGCGGCGGCGGGTAGCGGCAGGGCTGCGGCGCATACGCCGTGGCCCACTGCGCGCCGCCGCGGAACTGCGCGCCTGCGCTAGCCATGCGCGCCGCGCACGCGCCCGCGCCCGCGCCTGCGCTCGCGCTCGCGACCGTCACCGCGCCCGAGCCTACGCCGCTTGCAGAACGACAACCGCCGCTGCTCTGTAAACAAAACACAGATCTATTTAGGAAAACCGTGAAGTGTCAAAACAGTTGCACAAAACCGAGATTCTTTGGGAACTTTTTTGGGATCAGATGCAACCACTAACGACTGGAACCAACACCCAAATAAATAGATGAATACTGTTTTGATGTGAAACATCTATAGCCGCACGTAAAACAGATTTCTGGCGTGGCGACGCGTCGCCATATGATATATGATATATGATATATGATGGTATATATATAAAGTCTATATGCAGTAGTGTGTACGGTGTGGCGACGATTTATTATATTATTATTATTTATTTATTTATTTAGTTATTATTAATATTTAATTATTATTTGTTTTTTTTATTTTTTTTAATTTAATTTTATTTCTTATAAAACAATTTCGATGTTTCACATCTGCCAGGCGTCCCGTGACGGCTCACACATTTTTATAGGAAAACTAGCTGAGCCCGCAAACGTTGTTCGACCATATAAATTATCAAAGAAATCAAATGTAGAATGAAATGTCAAAGTGACGCGACACTTCATGTAAATGACTTCACGTCAATGAACGACGGTTAAATTATATTGGTCATACAAAAATACTAAAACCGCGATAAAGGGGGGGGGGGGGGTAGGAGGGTGAAAAATACTTTACGACCTATTCTCAGACCTACCGAATATATACAAAAAAATCATAAGAATCGGAGTTTCATAAGTTTCATAATCGGAAAATCATAAGTTTCGGAGGAATTTTGTTACAAACACGGAGACACGAGAATTTTATATATTAGAGAAGAAGATATAACGCTTTGGCTTACAAAACGATATCACGGTTTTTCGCCCCTAAATTTTATAAGTTCTTGACAATATTTTTATTATCTTGATAAAATACAAACCTCATAAGGTTTAAATACTTCAAATTTTTAAATTAAAGGGCCAAATCACTTTGGTACTTCAAGCCGGATTAATATATAAATTTTAATTTTAATCTTTACATTTAATTGGTCCTCGGAGTCGGATTATTCAGAGTATATCATATCCTCACTTTTAAAATGAAACAGCAGACTCAATGTTTGCAAGGGGAAAAGATCTCACACGAAAGTATTTCTATTTCGAACGAATATCGTCCCGTTTCAATCCCAACCTTAATTAAACTTGAAGTTTAAAAACTCCCGACAGTTTAAAAAGCCTCGATCAATTCCCTGCGGACATTAGAATTAGGGATCCCGATCGACCCGCGCTGCGGCCTCTACGGAGTATTTAGAAAATCATTAAAATTATTAGGTAAGCATTCCTGTACCGACAAGAAAAGACCCTCTCGTTCGACCGACGACGTTTGACAAATTAAAGCTTCGTGCCGTGATCGCAGCACGTTCGTGTTCACTTTCACTATAAAGTGCTCATTTATTTGATAAATTAGAATATCTAAATACGGGTCTCACAACAGGGAATATACATCGATTTCATTTGGTCTTGGACGTTTTTCTGATTATCCATTCTTATATTTCAGTAACCATCGTATCCGCTGTAAAAATGTACCGTTAAATCTTAAACTGGAATAAGGTTTTTCTTTATGCAACAGAAATAGTGTTTTATTTGAATATCTGTAGTTTTTAATTTTTTATACTACCTGGAAGTGGAACAAGCATATGGCCCAGCTGATGATAAGATAATCATCGCCTATATCAAAGTACTGTCTTGTAGGTCACGCACCTTAAAAACGTGCCCTTCGATGCGTTTATCAACTTGAGGCATATAGGTGTAAAGCCTCATGTGTAATTTTCTGTAATTGTGGTAAAAGTAGACAGGGAAATAACTTCTATGATGAGAAAATAAAGTATTCAAGTTAAGAATAGTCTACCACTTAAATGCCAAGTGGTTACCCTAGTGACAACGCTAGAGATCGATTGAGAACATTCATGAAGTAGTGGTTCATCGTAACCTCAGTTGAGGAGAGAGATGTTCCAGACATTTGTCAAACCAGCATCATCTAATGTTCAAGAGTAATGAACGAGGAAACTACAAGACTACCTTAAGACTGATATTTCTATCACGGCACTTTAAATTTAAGTTTGCATGCGGATTAGTTTATGTCATGTTATACGAGTATATTTTATCTAAAAGCTCTCTCTGAATCAGAAAATGATCCCATAATAAAATTGTTCATTGTTTAAATTTTATAGCGAAAATGCACATTAATGAGAATGAAAAATCAGATTTTCAATTTGAGATAAGTATATCTCTCTAGTATCTTTAGCTAGCGCTTTGTTGTTTCTGTATCTTCGTTCGATTGCGATATCCGTAAACAACTGTTCAAACTTGTATTCCTGGTTCATACCATGATGTGCGATTTGCTTATTACAAATCTTAGTTTGTGCAGCCTCAGGGATTGCATCACTGACATAGACACATGACTATAACAGATTGGCATCTGCAGCGAGCGCGGAGAGCCGTGACGAACCGGCAGACTTTCGCAAGTGTCTAGCATACCTTATGTGTGGCGGATGTATACTTGATATTGGGTGTTTGTGCAATTCAATAACTTGCCTGTAAATATATTATTCAGACAAACTTCGATGTTACGAAGGTTTTTCAATGATATAATACTTTCAACTGTTCTTCAGTAAAATGTTCTTAACGACGGATGTTAGGACAGACACGGTTCCGTATCTAATTACATTTATGTTAATTTAGCAGTACATCTAGTTATGAGACTCATAGAAACCAAGTAATTACAGATTTCTAAAAAACTGTTATACATTGAGACTTCGTTTTATTTTTCCTGTAATATTTGCAAACATTTTTACCATCATATTAATTTAAGATTTCTCGCTTTGCAACCTTCCTAGTTAATGGTATTTTTTCGTCATTTTTCATCATAACTCCAAAACTATAAGACAAAATTGTATATTTGCAAATTTGAATATTGTGTAAATTAAGTTATTTTATTTGATACCCCCACTTTATCTAGTAACCAAATTTTGCAATTATGACCCTATTTTTTTAGCCCTTTTGGCAATCAAAATGAAAATAATTGTAATCTATTTTTAAATTGAGTAGGAAATAAAGGTGGGTCTGTTTTATTTATAACTAAACTAGGTTTCAACTCAATGATGACCTGCGTGGCGCAGTATAGCCGGCTGTGACGCAGGAGGTAGCGGGTTCAATTCCCGCCGCGGGACAAAGGTTTGCATGATCTACAAATATTTGTTCCGGGTCTGGATCTTTTCTATCTTTATATAATTCTACTGTACGTGTGTATGTCATGAATTTTTGTGAATGCATTCAAGTGGGGGGCCTGGATGATTTAAATTCACAAATCAGCCCGGCAGATGGCGCTGCAGTCGGTATCGAGGTTATTTATCTATAGGTACTGCAACTAAACGGCTGGATCAACTTGAATGAATTTTTGTGTATATATTCATTCATTTTGTATGTATTCATTCTTTTTATGTATGTATTCATTCAATGCATTTAGTTTTTTTGTACGCTGTATTTTGATATTATATGTATCGCATTTACGTAAATATTGAGCGTATTATATTCAGATATAAGTTACGTGCATAGGATTTCGTTTATTTTTCGTTCATTTCATACTTTGTTTAATATCCTAATCGCTTGAAATATCATGCAGGACAACGTCTGTCGGGTCCGCTAGTATATTATAAGTATGTATTACAAAAATAAAAGTATTCTATCAGTTATCTGGTTCCCATAGTACAAGCTCTGCTTAGTTTGGGGCTAGATAGCACTGTGTGAAATGTCCACCAATATTTATTTATTTATATTTAATGGCATGTAGTTGCCGAGATAAACAACCTAAGGGTTTTTACCACTTTTGTCTGGAACCCTAAAAACTGATCATTTCAGTATTTAAGTTTTTCTTTTGCAGTTTTGGAACATTATATTTTTTTCGAAAACTTTCCCCATATTACTCATATTTGCCTAAAGTTTTTCCCCTTACATTTACATTTAGGATTTACCGTCATGTACTTATGATTTAAAAATACATTTTCGTTTGTTTGTTGATAATGGTGTGCATTAAACATATTATCTATCTATCTACTAAACCTAGTGCATACTACATTTGTGCATAAAATAAGGTTCATTCAATGAGAGCAGCGACAAGCAATAAAAAGAAATGAATAATTTAACGCCGGATGCTACCACACACGATCTGCCGCAAGAATACCAAAGCTTTCTATGATTTTAATAAATACATACGCTGTTTCCCTAGTTCTCGTCCAGTATTCTTAGTATTTGGTATTCGGAGCGAGTGCGTCCACCGAAAATGAGATTTATAGTGGCAATAACAATGTATAATTTTACCCGGCGACCCCCTATTATTCGACTTAATTATTTGAGTCACGGAATTCGAAAAAACCCACTAGGAAAGCTTGAGGGATCAAGGCTTTGGTGTAGTTTTTTCTTGAGATATACTTATAACTATTTTTTGCCACTGTAAAAAAGTAGGTGAGTATGCCCCCGTAAGGCGATAAGCTGACAATCCGCTTAGAGACGTGGGAGTAGGGGCTGGCGGCCGAGGAATTAGGGTAAATAAGTATAGACGAAGGAGGCTTCAAGGTTGATATTAGTGTCGGGCTCATTAATTTGTATTAAGCATTGATCGTGATTATTTCTACGGCTTTTTGTTGTGGACACTTTTGTATGACAAGTTACTTATTGGGATATCGTTTTAAGACTAGAAGTATCTTCGACTTACTTGTATAAAATAGAACTTGAGTTTTTGCTTTATGTTATAGCACTTAGAAATAAGTTTGAAGCGCAGCGCGGCGGAGTAGAATACACTTCTACTAACCACACTTTCGAGTCACTAACAGGGCTGTCAGAAAGCACAGAATTGATACTCGAGACCGTCTTCACGTCTTCTGTTGAGTGCTATCGCGTTTTCTCGTCTCAGTCTTGGGAGATTTAGTTTTATGTTGAGTGGGATTGTTGGCGTCGCCGGGACGCGCCGCTTCCGCCCCGACCCAAGCTTGTTGCTGCCCCCCACCCGCCACCCACTTTATAGACTAAGCTCAGGGCCGTAGACAAGTGGGTGAAAAAATGGGGGTCAAAATCAGAAATTCCTCTCACAAGAAATCTTAAACCACGTACAAATAAAAGCTGATTTCTCTACAGAAACTAACAAAAAATATCTAAAATAATTTACATAACCCAAAAACTAATCCTGGCTACAGGCCCTGACTGAACCTAGATAAAACCCCTCCAGAAGAGCCTTACCCGTGCCAAAGTCTCAGCCATTCTGAATTAATTTATCGTTAGGATCAAGAAAAACAGAGACAAACTTACGACGTAAAGAAAATGCCCTCTATGAAGCCAATAAAATGTTCGGCCATAATAATTTTGTAGGAAAAGTTGATACTTAATTGCAACATACCTAATTAATAAGCTTCTCAGAAGTCTGACCTTCACTTAAGTCAAAATCAAAGTCAAATATTTTTATTCATTAAAATCACAAGGATCACTTTGAAACGTCAATTTTACTGCATGTTCCTTCGCGACCACGCCAGGAAAGAAAGGCAAGAAACAAGGCTGGTTGTTTTTTTAATGATCCTTTTACAATACATAATACAGAAAATAAATTACGTCTAAAATGTAACATTTTGAACGAGTTGGAGCAATTTCAATCCCAAGCTTCTCTATCATTTAAATAATCCGATATTTTACAGTAGGCTCTTTTATAAAGATTTTGTTTAATTACGTTTTCAAATTTGTTAATTGTCAATTTTTGTACATCCCTTGAGAGTTTGTTATAAAAGCGTACACCTTGCCCTTTAAACGATTTACTAACTTTATGGAGTCTACAAGTGGCAACAGCGAGTTTATCTTTATTTCTAGTATTATAATTATGATTATCGCTATTTTTCTTAAACAAATTAACTTTTATGTGAACATACATTAGATTTTCATAGATGTATTGACAAGGGAATGTCATAATATTTATTTCTTTAAACTTATTGCGTACCTAATGATTCTCTGGGGCCCATATTATAAATTGCACGAACTGCCCTCTTCTGTAGCACAAAAACGGTGTTTATATCTGCAGCACTCCCCCACAGCAGTATACCGTATGACATAATGCTGTGGAAGTAGCTGAAGTAAACTAGTCTAGCTGTGTCTACGTCTGTAAAAAGACGGATCTTTTTGACTGCGTATGCCGCAGAACTAAATCTCTTCGACAACCCATCAATGTGAGGGCCCCATTGAAGCTTATTATCTAGGGTTATACCTAAAAATACGGTGGTGTCCACAAGAGCCAACTCCTCGTCTTTGATTTTTATATCTGCTTTAACTTGTGTAACATTAGGTAGTATAAATCTAATACACTTTGTTTTCTTTTCATTTCAAGTTATCTTCAATTCGAAGTATTTATATAGAAAAAAAAAATAATAGTTAACTGGAATATGATTCAAGTATTATAGGAACCTGCAGAAACTTAATATAAGGAGTTTATTAAGTAGAAACTTTTGGGTAGAGCCACGGAGCAAATAAGAGTTAGTGCTATAATTCTCTGCAAAGACCACTCGCGCAAAGTTATTGTCCATTCAAACTTCATGAACATAAATTCGATACGAGCACGAATCAAAATCAAATTCGGTTCAGAGCAGAGTAGTGTCTTATTTAGTTTCTTGTGTTTCTATTTATTTATAGCGAAAGTCATAGAGATTTCTCGCACTCGTAAGGTAGTTTTATTTTCATTGTCGTATAAGTAGAACGGTTTAATGTTGTCACTTTAAAGGCTAGCCAATAAGAGGCAATAAAATTGGTCTCGAGAGCCTCGACTTATAGAAAGAGCCAGTAAATAAAGTGGAGATTTACTGAGAGCAGCGGAAGACCACGTATTTTACACTCGTGTGCTTTTGGCTTTTAGTTTCATCGTTTTAGCTTTATTTCCATCCTAGTGCAGTGCGGTGTTACTGTGAACCGACAGTTAGCTTTTTGTTTATGGCAGCGTAAATCTTTGGTTGTTTTTCCAAAAAGCCAAAACTTCTTAAAGTTTTTTTCAGCCAAGACCACTCAAAGTGTAACCTCCCTTATGTAACATTTGAGTTCATTAATCATTATTATAAAATACAAGCTTGTAAACATACATCGTAATTAACCCATCAGTTACAGAAATCCTATCAAGACCAGTATTTATAAATAACAAGTGACCCCTCTAATCTAAAAGAAGTATAAACGCTAAGTTACTAAGTGAAAATCCTTGTGAAAGCAATAGTGTTCCGAGGTCAATCATTCCCTTCGGCGTCTCCGCAAATTAGAAGCCGACAGACATTTCAACCAGTCAGAGTCGAACTCGAAGTAATCAGGGGGCAAAAGGGGGAAGTGGGGGCTGATTACCAACTAGCAGTACCCACAAACAAAGCCTCTGTGACTAGCGCAGTTGTCTCCAAATCCCGGATACCGACCTCGCCTAGCGATGTAAATAATTTGCAGCTGTAATCTGTGACATACCAATTAGTGCTTTAGTTATGTTAGCAAGTATTCAGACTTCAAAGGCAGGTGCTATTGAATTTCTGAATTCTAAAGTTTACGGCGAAAATGCTACTTCGAGAATTTGAAGGTCTTTACCATGTCTGCAATCTCAATAATTTGGAGCAAACTGCTGAGCGATTCCACGAATATTTATAGAATAAGGTAAATATGAAAGAGCGTTTACCTTGTGCAGGTCAGTAACTTCATGTGCGCGATGTTATCGTCTACGCCGGCGAAAACGGTATGTATGATACACTTTGCAAATGCCAAATGCGACGATAGGCATAAATAAACAAACAGACATGACATGTGTAGCGAGCTCTACAGCAATAAAACGATCGCGAAATCAGCTGCGTCGCAAATTGCATTGCTTCGTATAAATATATACTGACATATTTCTTGCTCGTTTTGGAGGAGTGTGCACTTAAAACACTCAGTCCATCTATAGGCACATGCTTTGTCTAGGTGCCATGTTTTTTATGCATTTTCAATTAACATTTCGTATTGGGCATGTGGTGTCACAAGTCGTAGTCAAGTGACGCAGTTGGCACATGATAGCATTACGTTAAAATGGTCTACTATCCGTATCAGCCATGAAAACCGTGCGACATCCTATTTCTCTTCATTAGATCTGTTTGACAGCTAGCTATAATAAAGTTCTCGGAGAGTAGGTAATGTGCAAGATGATGTTGTAAAATGCATAGAGCGTGCCGTGACTGCATCATTACGTGTAGTACGAGTATAAAGCTCGCACGAGTGCAGTGAGGGGATATTATTCAGCAGTTTTTGCTCTGGCTGCAAGCGCATTTGTATGCGATTCGCTCCGGCGCGGCGAGGCTGCCCTGCCCGCGAGATTAGCGCCTGCCAACGTACACGCCGCTCGATTAAACAGTTTCCGCTTCGGAGATATTCTGTTTGATACGACGTAACAACGCCAACGGTTAACGTATCGATCCGATTATGTTTTACACGATAAATGTCGATTAAACGCTAGCGCTAGCAGTCCTGCGGCCGGTATGCGGCTAGCTGCCACGAAGCTATTCTTTGAATGCAACATGTTGCATCGTAATAAGAAATTCCAGCGTTCTAGCGGTACCGAGACCCAACAGCATCGGCGCGGCGTGCAAAAGTGCCATACGTACTTGGAAGCTAATGTGTTGTTGCGCACACAGAGGGAGTAGTACCTACGTGTGGGTATGTGTGTCATCTCGGGTGTAGTGGTGCGGTGAGGAATGCGGCCGCGTCCTTCGCCGTACGCCGCGCCAGATCATTTGCACACAGGCAGGCGTGCCTCCGAGTATTCGTACCTACCCAGTACCCAGCCAGACATTTTTATTGCTTCCCAATTATCATTTAGTTATCGGGTTTTGCTTTCGCGGAACCGGTCGGTCGATTGTTGGCGGAAATGTCGCCTGCCATACGTACCCTTGCGGGCATAACAATAATGATATGTGTTTATGTTGTTCTTGAATGCAATTGTATTGCATGGAATGCGTAAGCTGTGGAGCGACTCATTATGTATTCATTGGTTTGCTCTTTAGTTCTTATTGTTTAATTATTTACGATAGCCGTTTTTTATCGAATCCAGTATTATTGGTCTGCGAAGTCTGCGTCGCGACTTACTTCGTCATATCTGCTGGTTCATAGATACATACCTGTTTAAAAGGGAGGTATGCAAGTAACTTATTTACCTACAAAGAAATAAAAGTTACTTTTCAAAACACCGCAGCCATTGGAAATTCTATTATTACCTAACTTTTCCCATTTTCCTATTCATGCTGCATACTTAATGCAGGTAAAAAACTACTCGGTGATTCACTCACGAGAAAAGTAAGTTTTAACTTAGTCCGTGAAGTTTATCTGAAAAGTAATTGCACGAGTAGGAAGCGGTGTTCACTATGCATAGTGTGGTAGCTCCGATGCATAGTATGCTAGTGCTTCAGTCTGATTTATAGGCAAACTGTGGCCAGAATGCCTTAATGTTCCAAATGCACAGTCTTCTGACGACCGCCCAAATATGAACGCCTTTATGGCCATAAAAATTCTTAGTCTGGGGTTTATACGTTATGTTACATAATTGAATTCGCTTGGGATTATTGTAATGGATCAGAAAAGTTGCCAACAATTTCGTAGAGAAAAGTAACACATGGCAACTTTTTATCTGGTGACTGAGGTCACCATTTTTCCAGTCTTGATGGGTTGGATGACAAACTGCTAGAACTCTCCAACTTATTTATTTTATTTTTATTATTATTTATTTTACCTACCTCAGGATGGAACAAGCGTTTGGCCCACTTGATGTAAAACTACATACAAAAGCATATTTTCAAACTTTTCACCTCATTCTGATATTTTATATGCGTCGTTAAATTAAAACAGCTTTACATTGTAAAGGGCGCCGATGTTATACGCCGATATTCGAACACAATGCCGTACTGGATTCTTATTAAATATAGGAAGTCAAATACATTGATGGAATACATTGGAACAATATGTGGAATCAAATCCATCAATACATTTGTTCACTGGATTAGTGTAAAACAGGGCATTCTACATGATGTTCAAAATTATGTGTTCCAAGTACTTAAAAAAAACTTGGCTCGTTTCGAATTCTACACGCATATTCACCTCCTTAAAAACTGACACTACGTTACCACTCTATATTGTAAGCGCCTATTGTCAAACATTTTGTAAAATGTTGCACGAGGAAAAACAAACATACAAAAAAGTTTAATACCTATTGTAGTAAATAATTTCTTACATTTACTAAAGAATATTACACCATAAAGAAGCGACACTCCCACCCGGCAATTTATCGTTCCCTGTAACGCAGCAGTACGCCTAGTAGTATTGCCGTTCTGACGCCACGCAGTTGTCATTGTCACCACTGCTCATTGCGTGATGCGTCATACACATATAACTTTATTCTTTACTATCTGACCCGTCCGCGGCTTCGCGCGGGTGGTCTTTCAATAAAACATTACCCTCATTTTGCGCAATTACCTAAAAAGTAGCATATGCCCTTTTCTAGGATATAATCTATGTCCTTGCAAAAATTCATTATGATCCGTTCAGTCGTTTTCAGGTAACAAACAAACTAACAAACAAACAGAGTTATGTATGAATTACACATATAACCCTTCCTTTTGAATCACTATCTATTGCTGAAGACTGCATTAAAATCCGTTAAGTACTTTAAAAGATCTAAGCGAACAGACAGCGGAAGCGACTTCATTTTACACTAATAGATTACCGTCAAAAACGGCTTACAAAATGGGCATGTACAAAGGCGAGCTTATCCCTAATAAGACTTTTCTTCCAGCAAACCTATGAAGATAGATATAGTTGATTATATTGGTGGGTACGTGCATATAAAAAGGGCATTGGAGAAAAAAACTAATAAATAACTACAGTTATACATATATATACTTTCATATATGTATATACTTTCATAGCTTTCAATCAATCTAGTTGGACATGAATGAAAAAAAAAGGCACTACGGGAGTTACGACAGAAGTGAAAACTTTAACAACTACGAGATACTTATATACAGAGGGTGTCGGTAACGGTAACAATGTCGCGAGTTCAATGGTTTTCTCAAAAAATGCATAACGCGCCTAAATAATTTTAACATCAAAAAACGTAAAATAACTACCTAAACAAAATTAAAGTGAAAAAAAACAAAAATTGAACTGATTAAAAGTTATGAAAACTCATCTAAAATTGTACTTTCATACCTACCAGTAACGGTCGTAAATATGCACCAAATATTGCTGAACGAATTACAAAGTCACACACAGTTGCTTACGAGTACGTATAGTGTTGTCCCTGTCCCGCTCGATTGGCTTAGGCGGCTTTACACGTTGCAATATTTAGTGTACTGAATTCAGACAGACTAAATTCTGATGTAATGTTAACTCTGATTGAAAAGAAGATTGTCTAACTGGCAAGTATCTTTACACTTGTCTGAATTTAGAGTATTGTTAATTTAGTCTGTCTGAATGTTGTAAAGTGTAAAGCCCGCTTTAGCTGAACACATACATAGCTCCCTACACATATATAAACACATATATAATATCTGATTTACGCCTCAGTTCTTATTTGTTCACATAGATCCTTCCCATGCAAAGGTTGCCTAGAAGAGATCACTTTTAGCAATGAGGCCGCCCATAGTACACACGGCTACACATCAAGCTATACATTTCCAGTCTATGCTGACCTCTCATTGTACGGAAAACCTACACAGTGCGACGCCAGCTTATACTGGAAATCTATAGCCTTGAGGTGTAGCCGTGTGTACCTATGATTTAAAAGTGTATTTTCTTTTATTTGTTTATTTTTAATGGTGTGTATAAAGATATTATCCAATCTAATCTAATAAACCGCTGCGTCTGTAGAATTAATAGGTAATTAAATCAGTTCGTTTGTATGGAGTCTCAGGGGACCTTTAAATTTATGATGCCATAGAGAATAAAGTATCAGAATAAATCATCATAGATCTTAGAGTCTACGGGGTTCAATCTTGGGACGAAGGTTCAATGTATATAATAGGATTTCCAGACGTTTGAATTTGGTACGGCGGTCAGTCTAGCGGACGGTGATGCCAACTTCGCTACTTCATAGCTAGATCTAGCAACTTTTTAAATTAGGGTGTTTTACGTTTGGTCTCCGTTTTCTTGCAATTATTGGGGTTGCTCTGATCGGTAAAGAAAGCGATCTCTTCCTTTTTTATTAATTATTTTATTAATTCTAACTAGGTATTACTTATTAGTTTAGTAAACATTGTGATTTGATCAAACCAAATACATAAAAAGCGGAGATTGAAACCAGGCTAGTGAAATGTTATTATGTTATTTATTTGACTATTACCGAGTATTGTGTAGATACCCTCTTATGTGTAAAGTGATACTGTCGACATTAGGTATAAAGATAATTGACCTTACCACATCTCTAGTTTGTCCGGTCCGGTGTACGGTCCGCCTCCATACGCACCGATCTGGTAAGTACGGAGCGAACCAAATCCGCTCTGTATCTCGCCGGTCACGAATTAATAATAATTATATCCGCGGACTGCTCTATATACGAACGGATCTGGTTTGACAGCAGACCAGATCCGCTGTTCGAGCATACCAGGTTCGACCGTCTGGCAATACTATAACTTATTCTGAATTTGATATTGCAAAAATGTTGCTCTACTGCCTGCATAGATATAGTTTGTCTATTGGATCTCACGTCGCTCTAACTAATGTGTTTGCTTTGTTGAAAGCACTTATCGGCTAAAATGCGGTAGGTATAATAAAATAGCCAGACGGATCGATAAGCGTCATAGGTTATCCAATTTTGTTCAAATATTATGCACAAAATAAATACTAACTCTACACTGATGACGAGTGGTTTTTCATGAGTAGGTACTTTCATAAAATCCGAGTTTTGTTTATCACTAGATACTCACATACTTACCACATATTTTTCTGACATACATTTTTATTTAAATTTTGTTTTGTCACACTTGTACTAACCATTTATATGTTTAATTAAGTTTTTACTAACAAATATGGATTATTGACATCTGAAAATAAATGAATTGAATTATCTCTCATATCACTGGCTTTAATGACCAACTTTGGTATCTAATATCTCGGTCTAGCGATGTAAAGAGCCTTGTAAAGGTAATTGATTGTGAAATATTTTATCTTACTATACTTCATTCATATTCAAGCGAAAATTATAATAGAAACCGTTACTCAATGTATGGATGAACTGCTTTGAATCGGTATGTAATATCGTTTCGTTTAATTTTCCTGTTTCTGTCATTAACCTTTCAATGGTGGCGATTCTGTTGTTTACGCTAACTAAAATTGTGGAAAATATGAACGGTCTTATTTTGTTTACGCTAAAGATCAACTAGGATGACATTTAAAGTAACATTTCTAAAATTAGGTAGTTTTTACTAAGATGGCGTGTTTGTGGCTAGTTTTAATCAGCACCAATTTGACTGCTGACTAAAACTAGCCCAAAAACACGCCATCTTAGTGAAAAATAATTAATTTTAGAAATTGCTGACTAAAACTAGCCCAAAAACACGCCATCTTAGTGAAAAATAATTAATTTTAGAAATATGACTTTAAATGTCGTAAACTGTTCGTATTTTACACAATTTTAGTTAGTGTAAACAACAGAATCGCCACCAATGTCAGTTAAAAATAGCAATAGATAACAATTACTAAGGAATGTTATTATTATGTATAAATTTATACTTATTTTATTCTACGATTTATCAAATAACGTATTTTTTTTACGAAACAGATGAACTAAAAGGCCCTATACTCGTGAAAATCTAGGTACAAATATCGAAAGCGGTATATGGTATATTTGTGCGAAAATTGGGTATTCGGTATACTGAATAAGAAGTTATTTACATCATTGAAGATAACTGAGGTCGTGAGCAAGGGCTGGGTCCAGGACCTAGGTGGACCACTAATTAAAATTGTTAAACATAACACATGACATTGACCACGACTATGCGACCCCCCCCCCCTGGCACCAAAGCTGGATCCGCTCTTGGTCGTGAGTCACTAGAAAATGGTATGCGACAGACAGCGGACGTCGAGAACCGCTTAGGCCTCCAAATGCAAATAGATTGAATGCAGTTAGCACAACTCCCAACTGTCAACCGTCCATCAAGAAGTCACCCGCAGACCGGAACTGTCCTAATACGTGGGCAATGCCGTATAACCGACTTTTTGCCGATGTTTATTTCAGTGAAATATTGTTTACGAAACATGCTTAATTTATTAGGGTGAATGTAAATCAGGGTCACGTTATTCTAAAATAGGAGATGATCTGCCAAGTACTATTCAAAACTGCGTTATATTATTTTAATAGCTTATACTGTCCTACTGCTGGGCAAAGGTCTCCCCCATTTCCTTCACGTTATACGAGATAAATAAATATTTTTTTATATAATGTAAATAGCTTTCTAAAAATAGCTCAAAGTCAAAGTCAAATATTTTTATTCATTAAAATCACAAGGATCACTTTGAAACGTCAATTTTACTGCCTGTTCCTTCGCGACCAAGCCAGGAAAGAAAGGCAAGAAACAAGGCTGGTTGTTTTTTTTAATGATCCTTTTACAATACATAATACAGAAAATAAATTACGTCTAAATTGTAACATTTTGAACGAGTTGGAGCAATTTCAATCCCAAGCTTCTCTATCATCTAAATAATCCGATATTTTATAGTAGGCTCTTTTATAAAGATTTTGTTTAATTCCTTTTTTAAATTTGTTAATTGTCAATTTTTGTACCTTGGGAGTTTGTTATAAAAGCGTACACCTTGCCCTTTAAAAGATTTACTAACTTTATGCTGTTATCGATACTTCTAACTTTAGTACAGCAAATTTTTTTTAAATTGTTTTAAAGTACATTATGTGACTAACTGGTACTTAATATTGGTAAAAAGCATTTTCGACCAATGGCCATTTAATGAGTAGTGGTAAAATGCTTGGCTATATGCAATAAGTAACAAAAAACTCCAAAACAACATAACACAAAGAGCATCACAATTAATAAGTGTTGCATCAGCTGACGTCCATTCGCTAATTAGTCATTCACATGAGCTATGACGTGTTATCAGTTCTCGTAGGTATTAAACCATATAAATGCATCCTACGTCGAGTTTCACATGTGCATGTTGCATCTATGATTCATAGAGAATATTCACTCAAGTTTACTATTTTTAAAGCGTCTGCTATATTTATTTTAAATTGATAATGCAAATAGACAAAAATTATTAGGAATACACATAACACCCGACTTCCTAAGGTACCACGTGATAACGTCAGTACATATTTCTGTTAATTAAAAATTTTCATCCATAAGTTAAGTAAGGAGTCGCTGTTTATATAGTAGTACTTTAGGTGGTAAATTGCATAGCTGTTTAATTTCTTCAAGTTATTTCATTATGACGGAGTTAGTCCAGTCTTGTAATATTTAGTTAAATTGTCTATTAATGTGAAAAATGTACGTATGTCTACCGACGAATGTGAGTACCGAGATAAACCTTTCACGGTCTTAGATCATTTTTCTTTTAATTTCTATAATCTTTATGTAAGTAGGTATGTTTGTTCTGTATTTGTTCTGTTTTGAATGGTCTGTCCTGTATGTGTGTCAAATAAATGTATTTTCTTTCTTTCTTTAAGGTTATAAGTAAATGTACTTAATTTGTAATAAAGAAACAAAACAATTGTTATAATCATCACTTTCATCCACAGCCCGGCTTCACCCACTGCTCGGACCACTCCATCCTATCTATGTGCCACGATTCTGCGCTAGTTTCTTGGATTGTATTGAAATCTTTGGATGAAAGGTCCAGCTACCACGGATTATGATTCACACAGTTCCAGTCACCCCATTAGTCAGATGTGTTTACTATTTTTATGACCAACAGAATGGTTTTGTAAACAACAGCCAGCAGCGTTTACTTAAACTTTATGGCTTCTGAGATTACGAGGACTGAAGTGGCTATTTAGATATTTGTTTGTTGAACTGTAAATTACTAAAGGGAGCTTTATTAACTGAAATAAACAGGGTAAAAAATGTTTACAACAAAATATAAGACAGGAATATAATATGCTTGTTGAAGATTCAGACGCAGTTTTAAATCCTGGGAAAGTACTAGACTTTTAAGTTTTTAGTTTTATTGCCAGATCGTCTCCTTCGGGTCATTGCTCTGCCTAGTTGGAGCATCAGAAAATTATTTCTAAACTGCTTCTAGTCTGACCTTTCTTATTTTGGGATCATTCATGTGTATTCATTTTAGTAAGTACCTCTGTCTCAAGGTACCGCTCTAGGCGCCTTACCTTTGAAACCTCTCTTGTAATATTATAGGGTGTTTGATAATATACGCACACAAATGAAAGGGGTTATTTTGATGAGCATAATAAATAAATTTGTGAAATGTTTACCATAGAAATATGAAATTTATTTTGGCATGTAAAAGCAAACACTTTATTAAACTTATGTTGTGCTATTGCATAATGCTTGCCATCTAACCACAGATACTGTTTTGATGACGTCTCGAGATATCTCTTGTTGTCCCTTTCTAACACAAAACCCGTAGCCATTTCCGAAAGAGATATCAAATTGGCCTTTATTTATGTATGTCGATTGCAAGAGTAGGCAGTAGTTTTTTATCAAATTAATCATCTAAACTTAGTCGATTTTCTTTAAAATTTGATAATATAACTACTAATTTTTTTTTGCGAAGTCTTTTTTATGTTTTGAGAAGCCGTCACTTGAATATCGTCCGTATATTACCAAACATCCTGTATATTATATGATAAAATAATTTTTATGTTCAGTTAAAAGTTTACGAAACATAAAATATTCAACTTGTTTCAATAAGACAATGTAATGGGATTAGGTGCAGATGACTTTCGCACCTAATCCCATGACTTGTAGAAAAGTTCATATAGGTTGTTGATAGTCCAACATGACATGAAATCATAATCTAGTTTAGAAGTAGTAAATTTCAACGGCTATATTTCATTCTAAAAATACCTGCCTAAAAAAAAGTGACAATTTCTTCTCAATTTAGTTTGACTTATAATCTTTTTAAAATGGAAACAAAACAATGTGGAATACATTCGACAAAGAGATAATTTCGTCGGACAGATGTTTATAAAACTGCCCATTGTGTGGGAGATACAAAAAAAAAGCTGTTGCTTCGTTTAGGGAGAATGGAATCGAAATCCTTGCTGATTAAGATTAGTGGTGTAGCAAAATCGTTATGCAGTGTGACCCATTGGAACGTGCTTTTTTCTATCGGATTATATTAGCAATAGCAACGGGGGTATTTGTCAGAGGATGTTCAAAAGAGGAAATATAACTACTATAAGAATTAATATCGATTTTTTTTAACTAGTAATTTCTGTTTCATTAGTAACAAAGCAGCAATAAGATGACGGAAATTTTAATAAAGCACGTACTTATGGAATACCCTGTAATAAACGGCAGGGTCTTATCACAATGCGTAGATATAGGATAATATTATTAAGAATAGGTAAGCGTGCGAAGGCGAACAATACGAAATGTGACGCATACGTTATCGATTTTTAATCGTCGTAAATCGTACGCCCACGCTTCGGTGCCAGCCCGTAGTGTATCCCTTAGTAATTAAAAATAAAATAACACTGTTATATTTTTGGCGCTGTACTGTTAGTAGAGGAGACCGTGGAGATCGACCTTCACCGATCTGATAACCAGATGAGACGTATTTTTTATCAAATATAATTTATAAACAAATATGCCTATAATTACTTGCCTATCTAAAAGTGCTTATGGCTATTTTTAATTAAATTAACTTTAATCGATTTTTTTTCATCACTTTCATTGTTTTGATAACCAAATGAATTTTATTTCACTGTTAGTTTTTAACACACAGAATATTCCTCAGTAGGCTTGCCTACTCATTTCTGTGTATAGCTACCTGGCAAGCCGATGTGAACAGATAAGTCAATATAGGTGACTCCATCGTTCTGCTAACTTATCGAAAGTTATATCAAATTTTAGATTATTTTATTACAAAATCAGTCATATTTCAAAATCATTGCCTGCAAAAAATCATACTTATAGTACTGTTGCCTAGCTAAAAACTTTTAGAGAGCACTTTTAGATAGGCAAGTAATTATAGGCATATTTGTTTATAAATTATATTTGATAAAACATATGTCTCATCTGGTTATCAGATCGGTGAAGGTCGATCTTCACCGGCTCTTAGACCATGTAAGTACAGTTCTGCCGTAGTTATCTGATGTAGTGATCTCTAAATGGATCACCTTGGGCAAATCGGCGTTGTATGTATGTTTGTTTGTCCGAGGATAACTTTCGAAGCGTTGATCCGATCATCGTGAAATTTGATACATAGATAGGTAGTGATAGCACAATTTTGGTGTGACTAAATGAACTAAAAATGTGTGTGTGTGTGGGGGGGGGGGGGTTAAGATAATGGTGTTCAAGGGGGGGTAAAAAAAATAAAAATGAGACTATTAGGTCCAATGGGACGTCAAATGAAAGGTCTTCATTAGTGCATTTAAACTCCGTTTTTATTTTTAGTAAAGTTCTTATAGTTTTTGAGTTATTAGCCATAATAAAAACTGAACTTTTACAAAATTCACAGCGTACACAATTGACCCCACGGTGCTGTAACTTGGTATGCGTTTAGCTTAAGTGCCAGAAATATAGGCAAAAGTCTGAAATCCAGAATAACTGTAATTTGTACCCCAAAAAAGAATAACCATATTACATGAACCCCCGTTACCTGTAATTTGAATGAATCTGTAGGTAAAGTAAGTCGGTTATTTATTTCGTGGCACTATTTTGATAATCAAAGATCGGAGACTCGCGAGATCTCAGTTCGGGGCGAACCACTAGTTGTTATAAGTTAAAATGTCCACTTCGTGTCACAAAATAATTGGGTAAAGTTACCTTTCTACTTTTTTATAAGATGAGATGTCGGAAAAAGCGGTACCACTGCTGTTACCAATTTAACTATGAGATCATCTCACAGGTTCCGCCTAATAAAGACTCTGCATCAAGATCTGCATGGTATTGCAGTACCTCCGTCACCCTAATACATACAGGTTAATTATAATTTATAACATACCTACTAGCTGACCAATCCGCAGCTTCGCACTCGTTGTTTTGTAACAAAAACCAATTCTTCTGCCCAATTGGGTAAAAAGTAGCCTATGTCTCAATCCCGGTCATAACCTATCTATATACCAAATTTCATCGAAATCTGTCGAGCCGTTTAGTAGTGAAAATATAACAAACATACAAATCTTTCCTCATTATAATATTAGTATAGACATAATAACCACTCTATAAATATTTTTTTACTGAGTTATTTGTTAAACGCTTTAGATTTTTATATCAGACGAGTCAGTAAAAAGTATAAATTGTTACATCTACACTCTGTACATAGTAGAAAGCACTGATCAATATCATTTGATGAAAAAAATGTGCTACAAAACATCGTAAATCGTCTCGTCGGACATAAATGTTGGAATCATTTATCGAAGGCCATTTTCGTTCCATCTCGCCCTCAGTACTTAGGTCATGTGTCGATTAGTGACCATTTGTATTGGTTCGACAAGAGTATTCACAAATAATGAATAATGTAACATGCTTATCATAGAAAACATATAAAATAAACGGTGTTTTTTTTAGAGAACAGGATCCATATAGTTGTTCGTAACTTCATTTAAATCTTATGCTAATAGTAGGAACATCATTATCGACTGTCATCATTGAGTCATCATTGTTCATTTGGGTCCTGTTTATTAGTTTTTTATTTTTTATTAGTTAAGCAATTATTGCTAATACCAATCGTTCTCATAATTTTCAGGACAAGGTTTGTAAGAAAGACAATTTGTAAACTTTGAAAATTCTGAATAAACTGAAAGTGCTTTTTTCTGTGGGATTTTTTTATGAATTTAAGACTATTAGACTATATTTTATTTTAAAATCCGTGCACGGCCGGGGCGGGTTAACTAGTTAAAAATAAAAATTATTTACCCACTACTGTAATTAGAAATGTTGCAAAGTTAATACGTTTTCAGTCATTTACACAATTACTTAGACGTTAAAGCTAATGAAGCAGCAAATCAAAATTACTAGTTCCTAGCTAGTCATGTGACTAAGTAATAATTACATAACTATGGGTCCGTGCGGAATAAGATGGCAATAGATGTCATTCCCCTCACCGACCAGTGACGAGAAAAAACTACCACAACTTAAAATGTTGCATTTTTTGGGATCTTCACAATTCTGAAGCTTATTACGCATTTAATTATAGATCTATATTGTTTTGTATTTAAAAATATTATCTATACTTACTTAAATTCTAATAATAATTCACAAATCATATAATTTTATCGGACATGTGCAAGTAGTTTGGTACTCGGAACCGTAATATTAAACATAAATGCAATATAAAATGACTGGCTTAAAAAGTATTTCGTATTTTAAAACTATAAAATACGTGAATAGAACATTGAAACATAAAGTTTCATGCAATGATTTTCCCCGATTTTGTATATTTTCAAGTTGTACAGTTTGCCCAGTTGACTTCTTGTAGGCCTTGTACTACGAGAGTCTTGCGATAGCAGTTTTACGATACGTTTGTATGGTGAGCGACAGATATAGCGATACATCTTTACCATTTTGGGATATCGTGGTGAAGGAAGGTGAATGATCTCTATTTCATGTATATGTATATATCATAGGTACATCTTGAAGAAATCATATGAAAATCAAGGTTGGGATTAAAAGTTGGAGTTAAATGGAATCCACGACATTAAACCGTAAATGTCGTAGAAACACCTGAACAAGGAAAGGACAGAGTTGCCTAACTAGAAGGATAACTATATCAGCAGTAGGTAAGTGATATCTGGCTAAGATGATGATGACGATGAGGTACGTAGGTGCGCTAGTACATTTCTCTAGCCAGAGGGTAGTAAAAGTTAAATCCACACATTCTTCCAAGCATTTTGCCTTGTTGCCAGCCCGTCGCCGCCTAGTGCAATAGTAATCGAAAGCCTTGGAATTTGCAAATTTTGACCTTAACCTTCTTTGTACTTACATTGACGTCATTAGCAATAAGTCTGTAATACATGGTAGTGATTTAAGTGACTGATGCTAAAGGAATTATGTAAATCCGTGACACATGAAGCAGGTAAATATCAGCTAACGTCAGAAGCTATACAATACTCGTATTGTTAGAAAAATATTAGAGGTGATAAATCATCATTTACGACGATTATTGCCTTCACAGTAAAGTGGTTCGAAATGGATTTGAATACCGTCCGAATTTTTCTCTCATTTTGTTTATTACTTCTGATCGCATAAAGGTTTGTGATCATTCCCTCACTAGTTTACAATATTACCTAATTAAGGTTGCTGGTGCCGTTAGGCTGCATAAGCTCCGTTGCTCTGGGTAACACAGAACACAATATCCTAACATGGGTAAGGAGTAAATTATATTTAGCAGTAGACGTCCTATAACTGATAAATGATGACGTGTAAAAATACCAGACATAGCAAACGTACCTACGGGTGCATATTATGTAACAATAATGCCTTGCCTGATTTCCATAGATTATCAAGTAGATTTGTCGCAATATTTCACGCACACACACCACTTGCATTTCATTATCATACAGTCCAGTGTCCAAATAGGGGGCTAAATCGGCCAGGGCTCGCGTGACCTGTCTGTAGTCCCCTATTACCACTTTAAATCTAATTATGTATTCAACATTATTATTAAATCAGATTGTGCAATCTCCGCAATTGTTTACCAGCTACAGTAATATACGCTGGCTAAAATTTTGTATTTGTTCGTATTGCTCTATAGAATTTCAAGATTTATCATATGAAGACTAGTAGCTTTCTCTGTTTAGAATAAATATGGTTCTTATTCTGAGGGCCAATCTTGCAGAAAAAAACAAAGTTGATACAAAAAACAATGTGATATACTCGTATTAGCATGTCATTTTATTTTATTATTATTTTATTTTATTATTTTAGGAACGACAAACAGGTACACATTGTGTAGTAAGTTACATGATGTGGTGTGAACAACAAATAGTGAATGTAGAACAACCCACGGCGTCATCCACAGTTTACAAAAATGTATCCCAGAAAAAATGTGCTCGCATCTTGGCCAACATAATGTTTTTTTTTTTTTTTTTATAAATTACTTATAGGCTAGCGTTTGACCACTATCTCGCCTGATGGTAAGCGATGATGCAGTCTACGATGTTACACGCTTGCCTAGAAGAAACCTATTCACTCGTGACTTGAAATATATAAAATAAATGGTAATATAAAGCTGTAAGCTATACTTTTTTAGACATAAAATACTGACTTTAACCTCAATATATGTACTAGAAATCTGTAAATTCGTAAGAAAGTACCCGCATTTTTTGTTGTAAAAGTACAACCTAGAATTACCTACATCAACATTAAAAATGCACAGCTTGGGTCCGAATGTAATGGCAGTAAAAATATATAACCAAATACCAGAACAAATTAAAGCACAAGAAAACAACAACATTTTTGAACATAGATTAATACATATACTAATGGAAAAGAGTTACAACACAGTAGACGACTTTTTTAACAAGACATGCAATTAATTTTCTACAATAATGATTTCACTAACCAACAAAATTCAAAACATAAAATCGCTCAATTTCGATTCCACTAGATCTGCCTAGTTAGCTTTAATATTGCTACACCCTTATTTGCAGGGTACATATGAAGTGCTGGACTCTTGACTAAGCAATAAGATCTGAAATGTAACATTTTAATCCACTTTTTATGAACGCAATAAAATACTGAAAATATAAAATTAAACATCCACAGACATTGTTAATGTTGCTGATTATCCTGGAATAAATACTAAGCCGTGGTTTAAAACCTCATTAAGCAATACCTAGTTCTTTCGCTAGTGCATCCGACATGGCAGTCATTCATTTACCTCCATAGGGTTGGGGTTAACCGTCGGGGCTTTCATTGATAACGTCGGTAGGGCTCCTGGTACCGCCATTGTCCGAGCCCAGCGTCGTGGATCAAAACTACAGACCCCTAGCACGAGTTATATTGCTATGGGATTGCTATGCTTGCTATTAACCCACGAATACAATTCAATATCAACCTTCTGTCAGCTGATAAGACATGCAAAGTCGATTTTACGTTGCATCACTGAACACCAAATAAGCCAGTTTAGGTCAAATCACACTTATATTATAAATGCTAAAGTTTGGATGTTTGTTTGTTTGTTGCTTAATCACGTCGTAACGGTTGAACCGATTTCGATGAAATTTGGTATACAGATTGACTATAGCCTGGATTAAAGCTTAGGCTACTTAATGTTGACAAAACACGCGTGCGAAGCCGCTGGGAGCTAGGGAGCATGGAGTTAATGGCACAAAAATTTACATTTACGACTGACTTGGAGTTGATTCGGTTGCGGTAGTATCTTGTGCTTAGCGCAGATGGATGGTTACAAATGAGGTCCGTTATTGCCGGCGATTATCCCCCACATGGCCAGATTGCTTAGATTTTACCCCGATTGAGGTTTTTCATTTGATTGAGTATGCTTCTGCGTTCAATATCTGCTGGGGTTGTTGATTCTACAATTGCCTTTGAGGCTGTGTAGGCAGACATAGGCATTAAAAGGTATACGAGTAGACGTTACCGCTAAGTAGGCAGATATTTATAGCTTTGTAATCGCGTACTTTCTTAGCGTTTGCACTGAAAGAATTAATAAGTTGTTTTAACCTTTTTTCAACCTATATTCTAGGTTGATTTTTGCACCTACCGACATGATTTGTTGAATTAACAAAATAAAAATAGTTGAACTATAAAAGTAAATTTGACCTGATTATATATATTTAACTTATTTATTTTGTTGACTCAACTTCGTTAACATATTGACTTTTACTAAATTTTCAGTTAGACTTACTTACATTCGAATATACCAAAAATGTTGTGTTGTAATAACCTCTTTTAGTGGTTGGTTTAACCTATTAATTTTTAGTAATTTAATTTTTGTAAAAATAAATGTACTATACTAGATGATTAAACATAATATTAAGTTAACGCAACTTAAATGGAATCAACATTATGGAATTCAACCTATTCGTTTTTTCAGTGTATAAACAATAGATAACCTAAGATTTTACGAGACTTTTTATAGAAATCGTTTCTTTGACAAAGTACTCATATCTACACGCCGACATTTTATTCCAATAATCATAAAAATAACGATGTTTGCGTCAAATAAGAGGTATTGTGAACACAACAAGTCTCCAAACAAATAAATGAACTGTAAGAAATTTCTCGAGAGGGTAGTCGTACAAATATGAGTCGAAACTGCAGGCTTCTCGAGTCGTCGATCGCAAGCCGGCACGGGGCACCAAATAGGTTGGAAAATAACTCTATTCCCTCGGGCGCTGGATTCAATCAACTCTGCTTCAGAATTTTGGAGTTCGTTTACCGAACCGACATGCGACAGGGTGAATTGTGATAACGCGAATTGGTTTACGGTTTGGCTAATGTACTCGCGGTTTCCCAAACCGAGCCAATTAAATATCAATGGAAACCCTGCTCAATTTAATTCAGCAGATTTTTGTGTAGTTCTTTAAAGTAAGCGCACTTTGTAACTACATTCGTTTTGTAGATTCGCTTATTTCGTTATTAGGTTGTAGTTATTTTATTTATTTTGTAACTTGTCGTTTTGTTCACAAGTTCTTACTAAAAATTCTTAGTAAGCAACTTCGCTAAAAACATTTATGATAGGAACTTTAGATGAACTCATCTCAATGCAACGTTTTCTCAAGATAAACCGAACAAAAGACGGTACATACATGAGTTCCAAGAATTTTATTTGCGTCGACCCTTGAGATATGCCGAGGTCTCATATCTCTTGATAGTCTTTTATTCAAATAATAGCGAGACTTACATAGCATTCGAAGACATGAATTGCAAATGGAGCAACGGAAAGCGGTTCCAATCATACGGATGTTTAGGTCGCAATCCCGTTCGTCTCCGGGCCTGACGCTCCAATTAAACCTCAATATTGTATTTATAATTTAGTTGGATGTTATTGGATTAGACTTATGTATAGAGGATGAAAAGGGCAATATCTGGTATTGTTTATTAGAGAAGTATCATCTGTGGGAGCCGCAGATGGCCCCCTTGTAAAGGCAAACCACAAGCCGCTAAGGATAAACCGTTTCGTCAATATTTATTGCAAAATTTAATCTTCATTTATTTTGGAATGCTTAGTTTCAAGCTTCTGTGAAATTATAATATATTTTCGTCCTGCATTTTATAAAACAAATGCTTTTTTTAATTCCCAATTGTTTAAAGTTTATGCTGTGTACTTTTTATGCACACAAACATCATCTTATGTGTCTAACAGTGATATTTTAGTGAGATGTAAGTTAGATCTATTCACCTGCACCTAGATAAAGGTGAGCTTAATGATCACAGTTCCAGTATGCTGCGGGGGCAGACTTGACCCCGCAGCTCTCATCTGCAATTTCAGCGTAATATCGAAACAAAAGCACAATCAATTATTTCTTCTGTGGCATGACTCGTAAATCCTTGGTGGGAGTTTTGGCTCGTTTTCGCTGCGGTCGCTGCCCGCGATCGACACACGCCCCTATAAATACATCGGCCAGCAGATGCACAATAACAATTTTAATTTTAACGACTTTCGCAGATTTCATTTTACGCATCTCCTATGTGTATTGATCAGGCAGCTGCGAATTTGCCAATGGAAAAACGTGAATTTGAGATGATGATTACTTATATCCAATCAATTACCTATTCATACGGCTATTTTATTCTTTTATACTGTTGATTGATTGAATGTGAAATGAATCTCCTAAGTTGGCGCTGAAAATTTACTGTTTAACTGCTTATGTTCTGAGCGTAAAACCTTTTTCTATCGAATTATCGCCTAGGGTCGTAAATAAATACTAATAAAAAAGTGGCAATCCGGGAGTGCCGACAGAAGTGAAAACTTGAATAAAAGCAGACTTCACCACAATTAGGTACTTATATACAGAGGTGTCAGTAACAGTCAGTGTCAGTAGTCAGTGACAGGTGTCGGTAACAGTGTCGCGAGTTCAATGGTTTTTTCCCATCTCAAAAAATGCTCTACGTGCCTAAAAAAGTTTTTACTTCACAAAAATAAATAAAAGGCATTTATTTATGTATTATGATGATGACTATTTATGACTTATGAGAGAATTAGATAGGTAGGTACATTAAGCACTAAATAAAGGTAGGTAAGTATGGCAGTAATATGGCGGTCAATCATTATTCACCGCTTTGTCGTAGTAGACAAAGATTGTAAAAATACTGCCACAATCTTACTTATAAGTAACGATAACGGTCCAAAGGAATGGATTTAATACTTAAATTCCCATTGCATTTTAATCCACTAGAAACTGCCAGAATAATTATAAATTTAAAATGACTCCGAAAATAGCATTTTTAACTAACTTAAGCAGATTGTTTTAGACTGATCTCCTTGTGGTACGAGTAGGTACATAAACGTGTTTAAATTACGTGTGGGGTTCCCTTTGTCGCGTTTTCCTTTTAAAATTTAATATTCCCCTTTTTGTCTTGTTGAAACCGAGAATGCAATTTCACTGTGTGTTCAACCACATTTACAAAGGTTTAAGTATATTTTTATGTTTTATTTTAATCCTATAGGTTTAAAACTGAGATAGGTATCAAAAAATAGAGTCTGATAACTACCACAATCCCATTTTGTTGGATATATTCATTAAAACTAAAAAAGTTTTTCCAAAGGGTATTCTGGAAGAGATAGCTTTTACCGATAAGACCGCACACAGGTAGCAATGAATTAGTTTTAAAGTTTTTTTTTTATTTTGTGTTACATTAAAGAGATATCTGTCTATCTATGACGTGATATCTTCTACATTAGACTTCATAACGGTCGACGCAGCTTATAAAGCCGTGGCTTCAGCAAAAAATAAATCCAGCATCTCCAATATTAATCCACCTACCGCAAATCTCAAGTAAAAGGAAAACAATTAATTATCTCATTTCCCGCAATTAGCCGGAGCGGACACGATATTACTTAAGCATCACTGGCCAATCGAGTATGGTGCTTGAAATATGGACCAGACGGAAAAAGCCGGACAAACATCCCTGGGGCTTAGAATCCGGGCCAGCTCCAACGGTATACTGAATGCGTTTTCAAACAGGTTCGACTGTGAGTATCTAAACTATTGTTGTATGGTACCAAAAACAAAATCTTATTATTTATTAAAATCACAAGGATCACTTTAAAACGTCAATTTAACTGCCTGTTACTTCGTGGCCAAGCCAGGAAAGAAAGGTAAGAAACAAGGCTGGTTGTTCTTTTTAATGAGCCTTTTAGAATACATACAATAAAGAAAATAAATTACGTGTAAATTGTAACATTTTTTAACGAGTTTGAGCAATGTCAATCCCAAACTTCTCCATTATCTAACTAAATAATCCGATATGTAGGGTTTTTATAAAAATTTAGTTTAATTACGTGCATGCGCAGTATATCGTCGAATGTTAATTTGTATTACATTTTGATCTCTTTAATTGAAGTCACACTTGTACCGACCATTTGACATGTTTAATTATGTTTTTACAATAAATATGGATTTTTGACATCTGAAAATACATAAATTGAAAACTTGTCGTTGCGTCGTAAATGCTGTAGGATCGGACACCGGGACAAATGTCGTCAATAAAAGCTATTCCATAAGTGTTTTGTAGTCCGAATGCCTCCGTTGTGGTTTCAAGACTTTCAAAGCCAAACGTGCCGATAAAGCAACGAAGTGCTCAGTTGAAAAATAACCTGGCGCAGTCACTTGATGTGTAACAAAAGGTAGTGACCGCATAGCCGCTAGCCAGCCCGATAAGAACGAATAAGCTAACTACACTACGAAGTAGCTAGCTTAAGACCAATAATTAATTAAAATCTACGTATAAATAAGGCCGGTCTGGCAGCCCTAGCCAGTCCACGGAAGCCGGCTTTCCCGCGCCAATCGCGCGATACCCGCTTCCGCCGCTCTTTGTCAATTCAACAATACTGAATGCCTCTTTTAAACAAACACTTTTCCTCACTTTTGGCAGCCCATTGTTTTATACTTTATAATAGGCTTGAAATGTTTTCGCTACCGAACGCTTATTTAATTAAAAAAACAAGAGAAAGTTTTAAAAGTAACCAGTTTTTATTCAAAACCAAACAACATTGAATCAAAGTGGTATCCAATTAAGTTGTGAATAAGACTCTATTGAACTAAAGGGTAAGGTGGTAACAACTGAAAGGGCAAAGGAACACTGAAAGGAGTGGTTCAGAGAACAGTCGGAACGAGGGTTCTGTGAAAATGATTGTTTGCCGTGTTTACAAACAGCGCTTTAATTTACGAAGGAATCCCAAACACAGCGTTGAAGGAAAACAAGCCGCGAAGCCTTTAACAGTCTGCGAGCCGCAAATACGTAGGTCGTAGGCGGAATATTTTCATTGAAGAGCTGAACGGGAATCTAAAGTTAATGTACACAGTTTATACAATAAATATTTCTTTATATTTATCTTTATTCATAGATTGAGACTAAATATTTAAAACGAGTACTTTTTTTTCTAGTTTATTTACTTTAAAAGTTTGGCAAAGGCTTGCTGTTTTATTTACAAACGTACCCAGCCAGGTTAAGTTATAAATAAATAAATATTGCTGGACATTTCACACAGCGTTATCTAGCCCCAAACTAAGCAGAGCTTGTACTATGGGAACCAGATAACTGAGATAATACTTTTATACTTTTTTTTGTACATACATACTTACAATAAATAGAAAAACATCCAGACCCGGAACAAATATCTGTAAACCATGCAAACATTTGTTCCGCAGCGGGAGTCGAACCTGCTACCTTCTGCGTCTCAGCCGGCTATTCGTCCACTGTGCCACGGAGGTCGTCAAATCCAGTTTTCGATCTAATTGGGTCGTTAAAGCTATTTTTCGTTTAATTAATCGGTGGTTGGTGATACCGCCTCTACAGTGTGGCCCTGGATAAAGTGCAACCCCGAAAGGGGGTGAAACTAGATCAAAAATTATCGACAAAAAAATAGAAAAAAAAATTAAAAAAAAATTAAAAATTAAAAAGTTGACCACTGACCCAGTGGTCAACTTTAAATGCTCCTAGCCAGCACATTTTTTATGTTAGAACGTAGGTTTTTATTTTATTTAAAAGCTATTATGATAGACAATAATAAAAAGTCATAAAAATTTCTAGTATTATAGGCTTAATTTTAAGATTTTTGGAGTTTATTGGAAATTAATAAGCATTTAAAGTTGACCACTGACCGTCAGTGGTCAACTTTAAATGCTCCTAGCCAGCACATTTTTTATGTTAGAACGTAGGTTTTTATTTTATTTAAAAGCTATTATGATAGACAATAATAAAAAGTCATAAAAATTTCTAGTATTATAGGCTTAATTTTAAGATTTTTGGAGTTTATTGGAAAAAAACAGCCTAAAAAATTTAATTTTAATACAAAAATTAAACTTTAAGTCACGATAGCCACTTGTTTGTCAGTTATTTGTTATTTTATCGTCATCGTCACATATCTGACATGATTATGGTTTTTATTTTAACAAAATAGACCTACTACTTTGGAAGAAATAATTTTTTTATTAAATAGAGTCATTAGTGAGCAATAAAAATTTTAATACATCAATAAAGTATATACGATTTTTTTTAAAAAAATTTTTTCTATTTTTTTGTCGATAATTTTTGATCTAGTTTCACCCCCTTTCGGGGTTGCACTTTATCCAGGGCCACACTGTATAGATCGTAACGTAATGCAATCGAAAGGTGTCTGAAGTTAAAATTAGGTACGAAAATAAGGTACAGTTTGTGTGACTGTAAATTTACAATGTATGTTTGCCTTATTCAAGCCTAAATAATCCTTAATTTTTATTCGTATAGTATTTATAAGTACTTACGATAAAGTGCAAAAATAATAAATACATTGACATTTTTAGAAACCACGAGAGGTAAACGCACGTATAAACACAAAGAGAGGAGGATAACGTATTTAAGCTCGCGTATGTAAAACATAAGACGATACGCAGAATTGTAAAAGAAGTAAAAGGACAGACATGACATCTGTTTGTATAGCTCTTTATGCATGGAACCACAGCTTGTGAAGGCACAGCTAGTTCAGTGTCTTGACACATTTACCTGCCCTCTATCCCTGGGGCACGGAATAATTATCAATACTACATACCTGGGGTGGGAAACTACAACGTACTACGATGCCAATAAGCGCACTTACATGAGATCATATTTCTAAATGGCTATAACGGGTAAATACTCTGTGGCGCAGTGGGCGAATAGCCGGCTGTGACGCAGGAGGTTGCGGGTTCGATTCCCGCCGCGGAACAAATGTTTGCATGATCTACAGATATTTGTTTCTGGTCTGGATGTTTTTTCTATACATTATAAGTATGTATTTACAAAAAAAAGTATATATGTAAGTATTCTATCAGTTACATATCTGGTTCTCAAAGTACAAGCTGTGCTTAATTTGAGGCTACATAGCGCTGTGTGAAATGTACAGGAATATTTATTTATTTATTAAAGTAGTTGTAAGTCTAATAATATAATTAATTAATGATACATGTGACATGATGTAACACAATTTTTTATTAATAATGACATAATTTGAGTTTCTTAAACCAAGAACAACATATAACCGTTCATCATCATCATCATTATTGTCAGCTTAAATGAAAGCCCACTGCTGAGTATAAGCTTCCTCCCTCAAACGCCACTGCAATGCAATCTATCCTGTGCTATTCGCATCCACGTTTTACCCTCAGCGGCCTCTATATCCACCCACCGGGCTGGTGGTCTGCCACATCTGTCATTAACCTCTGTTAATTCTACTTTGACAACTTTCGTGATTTATTTCAATCATTGTTATAAATAAAAACGGATAATAATAATACGGGACTTATCACGTACCCCCACCACCGCACCCGTCTACTCGCGCGCAGAGGACTGCGGCGCGTAGTGCGAGGAGAGACGTAGTTCGGAGCGGATTACACTCACCCTGATGTAGGTTCACGAATTGAACCGAAACATTATCGGTCGAAACACCGATAAAACGCTACGTAATAAATCCTGTATTTCTAATAATATCTGTTAATTCGTTTAGAGATGCTTTTCACTACTTTGTTCAAACAAAACATTTTGATTAAAAATTCATAAACTGATGGTTTTAGATATCTATTTACCGTATTTATTGATAAACAGTGAGCTATCTCTTTAAATGCCACAAGCACCTACATGCATTATTCACTAAAGAGAATAATCCCTATACAAAATGTTTTGTGTAACTTAGCAGGGGTGGTAGCGATCTTTCATTTTAAATGAAACTCCTTGTTTGCAAATTATTTAAGCAATAAACTTAAGCAAGTTATGAATCTTTAGCAAAGCTCTAACACTTATTTCATTTAGTACTCGTATTGCACTTAGCAATGGAGACGCGAAGCACGGAACACATATAATGGAAAGCGCTTATGTCCAATACTGAACGGGAAAATGCTAAATGATGATAATCATTACAATTAGAGTAAGTTAGAGTAGAGAATATTTTGGCTCGAAATGCGACTGTTCTGTTTCCTAGTGGCTCAGCCTATTGTTGGAGTTTTAAGGTTGCCTTACGGCTGTCGTAGCAATGGTCACCGATACAAATGTTACCCTCCTAAACGCTATTTAAAACAGTTGATCAGTTAAGAACAACTAGAAATACAACGCTACGAGCGCTTTACAAACTTAGCTAACTGTAACATTATTGTGAAGACCTGGTTAAACTTTGCACGAACTTTCACCCTTATATGCGCAAATACAAACATACCATCAACCGCAAAAATTTAACAAATAATGTAAATGCCTATAGAATTACCATCGAATACAAACAATGACAAACAAATACAAAAGTACTTGACGCTGGGAATATCAGCATAATCGGATGCGGTATTAACTCGGCTCCGTTGAATATTCAGAATCAGACACCGGTTATCTCGCTGCAAGAAATAATCCGCCGGTCGACAGTTGTAAATCTTTTACTATCTATTTCTGTGCCTGAGCTTTTGTCGTACCTACATGTGGAGAAAAAAGTCGTTTAAAATGTCAAAATAACATTTTTTTTATCTGAAAAGCTACGAACTGTGCATAAAGAAATATACTTACGCTATAGCGTTTTTAACGGCATGCCTACAATAACATTTCGTTGCAGTAAAACAACCAACATAATTAGTTGCTGAGTTAGTGTTTTGCGAAAAATTTTCAGCAGTATCTCACTACAGTAACTTTGTTGCAAAAAAAATTTCAACTTTTAACGTTAATTTTTACTCAAAACATTTATATTAAAGATGACGTAAATATTAAAATAATCCAGACAATAAGCCGAAAATGAGCTTACATCATGAAAACGGAATCGTTCGTTAAATAAGTAATGTAAAGGCCTTAAATGAATGTTAGCCTTAATCCCGACCGTTTATTCAAACCACCGATTAAACAGGTAATATCGCATCAAGTATTTACAAGACACAAGTCAGTACAACGGTGCTCACCTCACCTCACTAAAACAAAACTTAAATCGCGTAAGCCGCAAGAAAAGTCCGCTCCGGAAGCCGCAGACCGTTTTGAGTAAAATATTAAACGCGCCGTAGGATTTGTTCTGTACCGGGCACCGGCTTAATATTTGATGAAGCGCTCTGCCGACGGCTCGTCTGGCCCTTAATTGCAGAGTGATGCGTCCTCGGGACCCGGACCACAAGTACCTAGAGTTCCTAGTAGGTAGCCGACAAGGGAAATATTAAAACGTCCCGTGGCGCAACTGGGCACTAACTGTTTATTGCAAGCTTGCGAGTTTTGCGAGCCTAGACGTTAACGCCTATAAATTTTATGTTCACAATGCCGCAGTAAAATGTTGCAATACCGGTAAATCCCGTTGTTTTTCACTCGGATTTGGAAGAAATATGTATTTAGCCTTTTGAAATTGCTTTTCCTTTGGCTGGGAGGCGAGTGTCGCGATACGAATACTTTGATTCTAATTTCCGCTCGGATGCGGGGCGGTGCTGCCAACCTTGTCACCAATCTGTTACTGCAATGTTTACTCGTGTAAAGTCGCCTGTTTCCCGTTTGCTATAAGATAGGTATTTGATATATGAGTTCGTGTAAAGTCACCTGTTTTCCCTTTCCTATAGGCATTGCTATAAATACAAAGTATGTATAACTGTAGATGTATTTCACATCCTGTGTTTTATGTTATTTTATTATTCTTGAAATTGGCACTATTGGCAATACAATTCAGGAAATCAGTGAATCATTTGTTTTATTAGTTAGGCGGGAAAGAGCAATAGTAATGACGTGGTTTACGGTATAACACGGCATTGTGTTATGTTGTCAAAGCCCAAATCATGTTACTCAGAAACAATCCTATAATAATCAACTGTAATTAATGAATATTAAGATTAATATTTCTAGTTCTATAAAAATATAGCATTAGTTATATTTTTAGTTACAGTATAAATCAAAGGAAACATGAATCATGAGTGGTCACGAGAGATGAAATGAGGGAAATATAAGCTCCATTTACCGACTGCTGAAAGGGAATAAGCGGATGTTTCTAATTACTCCAGTTTGTTAGGATAATGTGTAAATGTAATTTTATGAATACTTTTACGGCTATAAATGAATTATCATATTAAAAAGTATATACTAGAGTTGTTCCTTTTAACTCAGGTTCTCCGCAAAAAGATTACAGTTATTTTGTAATACTACTATGTATGTTTCTAGTACAAGAGTAGATGATAGTTTTTTACGTCATTTGCTGAAACACGCACTGATTTAAACGGATGTGAAACAAAAAATAGCTATGTATATAGTCAGTTGATTCTTAGATAGATTGACGCCTCCGTTCACATCAGCTGGAACTTAAACACATACATTTTAACTCATGGCTGTCGAAAATTAAAGTAAGAATAATGTCTCAGTAAAAGTCTCTACGCACCGAATTCACTTACAACGCACTTAGTGAAACTCCCTCATAAAATTACAAACAAGCTTTTTATCTACATCTAACGTTAATAGGGAAATTATTACGTGTTGAGGCAATGTGGCGTGGTTTTACAGTTCTAAGTATACAGCTAGATTGCTAAAGAACAAACAGGACACGCACTGTTGACCGCTGCTACGCCTCTAGCATGCTTCGAATAAAATTAAATAAACAAGCTATTATCTAGCTTGCCTTTTATGTTAGGGCAGCAATTTGTGAGAGCTACAGACAATACTGTATACAAGTTAACCGTTTAAATCTTAAAAAAACCCTAAAGCAGGAGCATATTTAAAAAACAGATTGAAGTTCCCTCGTCGAGATCTTGATTTTAATACCTAAATCGCTATATGTATATAAAAAACAAAAGTTTTAAAGGTGACATTGTATTATTTTGAAAGAAAGAAAGAAAAAACATTTATCCAGACCACCACAAGAAACAAATGAAAAAAAAACACTATTATTAAATTTACTAAAGTTATAAACTAAGTGGTAAGTGTGGTGGCGAAAGGGTCCTCAGCTCAGCATTTGCTACAGCATGTTGCCATACTATAGCGCTGGTCTTCTGCTGAGGCCAGTGTTGACCTCATATTTGAATCTTATTATACCGTATGTCACTCTCAAAGACTCGACGTTTTTGGCTCATTTATCCAAACCAACCCAGCTGATTGGCTGAGAATAAATATACATACATAGAAGATTACATACATATAAGTGGCTAGCGGCCCGTCCCGGTTTCGCACGGGTGGACATTTATTTTTTAAACATTTTTATGACTTATTTTTTTACACCTTGGGATCCCATTTTTTTTCTAGTAATAAATATAGCCTATGTTACTCAGGGATAATGTAGCATTCTAACGATGAAATAATTTTTGAAATCGGACCAGTAGTTTTTGTGTTAATTTGCTACAAACATACAAAAATACAAATCTTTCCTATATTTTCTATACATATACTTACCTATACGAATATTATATCTTTATATATAATATATATATAGCTGGGTTGAACATAGCCCTTAATCGGACAAAAAGACAATGCATATTAATTTTAAAAACTCTTTGATATATGCGAAAGCCACAGTAATCAAACCATTATGTCGAGTATTTACAGAAAAACGACCGCTTTTGATCAAGATTCTCGGAATTATTTCCCTAGGATAAACATATAACGAATGGTAAGAATAGCGCGCAATTGGTGTATTGCCCCATAGATTCAGCGCCAAAGCCCATAGATTTGCTCCGAGATAACCAATGAATGCCGCTTTTTGTTCCCCGCCTAATCTAGCTGAAACCCTTTTCAATTAGTGCTTTCTGTCTGTTCGACTCTCGCATGCGGGGCACTATGAATACAGAACACGTACTATTCATAGATATAATATAATATGTAGATAAAATATAGTTTTATGTTAGCAGATGTGTCAGATTTGTCTGCATACCTACTTAGGTTAGGTCAGAGATAAAAGAGAGTGTCTTTCTCTCCTAATTTTGTGGTAAGGCCTAGTCTGTGTATAAATAATACAAAATGTTCGTTCACATTTACAAACTCCTATTGAAAGTAATGTTCATGAAGTTACATTAAAAACAGGACCGGTGAATTGCGAGTGAGACTCACGCGTCGAGGGTTCCGTATCAACATAAATGCGCCTTCTAGTTAAGCAAGCGGTAAAATCAATAACTTTTAAGGTTGATATCTGCAAAGCTATTATAGATAGAGCCTTCGTTTTATCAGTAATATTTTATGTAAATAGTGTAGTGTATGTAAGGACGGATAAGGTTCCGTTTTTACCAATTTGGTCCGGTCAATACACTCTTTTAATTCATCGATTGTATTTTTATATGACTGCCAAAACACACTTTATGAATTAACGTACTCCTTTTCACATAGGTTATTTATTTCATCGGCTAAAAATATAATTTTACATGAAAGCAATGAATGTTTTCTTATCACCTCCACTTGGTAGTAAAGCGGAAATACGAGCAGTACCTACTGCGTTTTCATTAAACATATTCTAAAGCGAGAAATTACATTATATCCATTTAAACGTCTACTTCATACTCACAGATAGGTCGTGACTTACGTCGGCAATGCCTCCAGAATATTAAACAACTTACCTGAAAAATAAAAAAGCAAAGTGTTAATAATAATAATCTAATCATTTGTTAATTCGACTGCACTATTTTATGGCGTAAGTAAAAATATATCTACATAATTCACTTCTCGCGTCAATTATGGAAATGTAATACAAAACAACTTAAAAAATAGGCATGTTTTTGATAAATATCTGCTATTTTGTACATTGATTATCCGGTTAAAATATATTAAATGTTATTGGATTTTGCGTAGTGCTTCATCAAGCAGAAACAATCAGAGAAATTAACTAATCCGTAATGTTGAGGTAACTCATCAGTACAATTCCATCGATATTGGATTAATCATTCATGAAATCAACGCTATTCAAATTATTGGCAAATACATCATTCGTTCGAATATTTCAAATGTAGGTACCTATGTATTGACAACACATGTCATTTCAACTGAGAATTAAACTTTCAGTCATCATCATCATCATCATCAACCTATAGCAGTCCACTGCTGGACGTAGGTCTCTCCCAGGGTGCGCCATTGAGCCCGATCCTCAGCTCAACTTTCAGTAAGATCTAATAATTAGGCTGTCTACACTGTAGGCTTCAATCAGTTAAATGTGACTGATTGAAGTCAACTTCAAGCAGGTGGCAACATCTTTAGCCTTCCCTTTAGATTTCAAGCAGCTGACCAGTCTTACATCCGTTACGTGTATATCAATTGTGGTCTGTCGGTTCTCAGTTAGTTGCGTTCCTATACTAAAGGCATCGGCAAACCGAACTCCTCCGACAATCGATACAGCTCCGGCACATCCACTTAGCTTCAACTGAGCTCCGGTTTAGTTATGTGTTCTATACTTATCGACTATTCGGTAACCCTCTAACTGAGAATCAGATCTAAATATATCGTAAGAATAAACCCCTCTTGCTTCTGGTCTACCCAGAAGAGGCGTGACAGTGTGTAATCGAAAAATGAAAATACCAACTTCACTTTAACAATTTATTATTTTACGATTAATTGAAATGATACAAATGTGTTACGAATTTCATTATCGATAACTGACGAGTCTGGCTGGGCTGAATTAATTATTTTCAGTGAGTCCTTGGTAAGGCATGAAAGTTATTTTTACTGTGAAGTAATGCATCAATTGCCATTTTTAGATTTGGCCTTTGTTGGAGGGTTACAATTTACACAGTAATGTTTTGTTTCGTGACTCAGTCATTACATTACTGGCAACGCTTATAAAACGGTGCAACCCAATTATGTTTCACACACAGTTACTAATTATAATTTCCTCGGCTCTGCCATTTGGAAAACTATGTTCAGTGTGTTTTATTTATTAATTAGAAGCTTAAATACGGTGCGATGAACATAGTTATACCGTATAAATGGTTTGAACAACGTTTTTTATAAAGACTGGGCTTCGCGTTAAAGAATGTGTTTGGTGTAAATTACTCGGCATTCTTTTACAGAGATTATGTTGGATAGCCAAGCCACTTTCAACACAGGATTGACTTAAGTAGGTATTCTTGCAAAATTTATACACCTTAAATACATAAATGCATATTCTTTAATATTCTTGTAGTCATTCTTGCAAAAGTTTGGATAGACAAGACTATGCGCTTATACTTTTTGTCTTTTGTTAAAATAAATGGTGTATCTAACTTATATCATATCTAACTTATACCGATTTATTTTTATCGCGACGTGCAAATCTCAAACATACGGATTTGTTTACAATGATAATGCATGCTATAATAATGCTGCAATTTCTGCATATTACTGAGTAACTCAAAAGGTCTATCGCGATCACGAGCCGGTGTTAAAAATTCACGATTCGTTGGTCATAATGGTCATTAGTCCTGAGCTTATAGTGTGCGTCTAGACTAGCACACGATTCATAATCCTATTGAATTTCATCGCTCTTATTGAATTAGAAGAAAATGGAACGTCATTTAAGAGGCCAATATTGTCACATGGTTGGTATGTCACCTCTATGCTTGCTACGCTCGATTCATCGACTTCCGGCGAGCCGACTTTACAGATTTCATTTTACTAGCATATTCTTAAATAAATTTCCATCCTAAAAACCACACGAATCGACGATAAAATCTGCTATAGCCCTGCAATATCGAGAAACATGTTAACAATACATAACAGGACCTTCGCTAAAACAAGGTCTAATTCGGTAGGTGACATCCACATATTGCTCGTAAGGACAACGCACACCGCCGCCGTGCCGCCTTGGACTCACCATTCAAGAACTTACAAAGCGAATATGCTAATACCACATTTGCAATTAAAATGGAGACGCCCACAGAGAGACGCCATTGTTTCATACATGCGAAACATTCTTAAGTACTTATTGATGCGATGATAATATTATTTCATTTAACACTCCATCGGTTCCATCAACAATTTGATAAGATCGACGGAATACTGTCATTATGAAAATATCTCGCTCAAACTTCGGCACCTGATACTAATGGAAGGAATTTTCCAAGTAAAAGTTGTACAACAAGCAATCTCCTGACATGGAAAGTTGGTGAATTTCAGAAGCGACCGGTGAGCATCACCGAAAGAATGTAATAAGGCGCAGGTGCTTACTTCTTTATTGGATTTCGCACGTTCCACCTCGACGTGTTTGATGGCCGGAGGATTCTTGCAAAACTCCGGCACCTATTAATACTTGTTTGAAATGAACGAAATGATCTTTTAGATTTGTTCGCGGCGGTCTAAGTGGGTCAAGAAAAGGAGAGGGTTTTTGTGGCGCGACGTCGATTCTGTCCATTTACTTGCTCGTAACAATGTAACTATAAATGCCTGAAGCTCGTAGTTGGAAGTGGATAAAGGGTTTTAATTTTTGCCAAATTGATTTTAATTTAGGAAGTTGGTAATTATTTTTTTTCTGGAATGATCTTAAACGCTGCAATAATTTTCATTTACGATGATAAAATAAAAGTATTCTTGGAAATCCTGCCATCTATTTAATACGTTACACTGAGAAATGCACGCTTGATTAACATAATTTATATTCAGTTCCTGTTTATCCTTAGTCAAAGAGCTTTTTTCTGTACTGGGATGTTCCAGGAAACATTTTCAGTGTCATCATGAATTCCTAATGAGAAAAGCGATGCGTGTAAACGCGTAGGCACCCAGACGGCGGCGGCGACGCTGTGTCACGAGGTCGTCCGAAACCGTTTCTCGGAGAACGACATACACTGAAAGGAAAAGTATAGGCCGCAGCGCCCCGCCGCTGCACACCGAGTCATTGACACATGCAAATTTGAACATCGGTGCCGGGTCATCGAACTTTCCATTCAATGACTGTCGAAAGTTACCTAAGGCACAGACGAAAGCTCCAACCACGCGATTGTAGCGTTAAAGTATATATGAATAGATAACTTGCCGTGACCACTCTGCAAGGCCGTCTGAGAGTAACGGCTCTAGCTCTTGATTGACGCGAGTAAGCCGAATAGGTTCTTATCGCGAGAGAGTAGAGCAGAAAGTCTGATGACCGGCACTGCGTTGGACATGCGGTCGCACAAGGTGCGTCTGGTCCATTGTATTATTAGCATTGTGAATTTCGACAAGCGGGCGCTAGACGCACTCGCAAACACAAACAGGTAATATGCAAATCGTTCTTGTCTGCAAGACGACATACTGTTGGCCTCCAAACATACTACCGCTGTGTACTGTTAGTCTACAAAATCCAATATCCCACTTGGAAACTAATAAATGCTTCGTTGGTTATTCCTAAGCCCCTATATGGAAAACACTTCATGTTATTATGTTTGCATAGCGGGCATCATAATGGAGTCGCGAGAAGAGATACGAGTAAGTAAGTGGCGTCCTTGTCCGTGATGATAGATGTAAAAGCGAGAAGACGACCTCAATATTGTACGGAGATGTTGGCATAGATGATGTTGATTGTTGATATAATGTATCACGTGTCACTACTGCAACGACCCGAGGCCAGACGGCGGGTAATGTGAACTCTTTAAATATACACTGAATCACGGCGTTGTCTGTATGTGAAAGTTTTAGCATACAATCTGAATACAATAAAGCTGAAATTCAACAAAATCGTACTAAAATCATGTGCAAAACTGAGATACAATTCGACGGCGGAATGTGAATTATTTTTCAGAGCGCGCTGATCCAAATCCAGTCAAGTTCAGTTGAGTTCGCGCTTAATGATTTCCTTCTTCCCACTTCACTTTCAACAGTTTTCACTCTACCCTATTTCTATTTTAGTTGCCATACGACTGAGTGAGGATTCCCAAATGAGAACCTTTACCAAATTGGAACGAAAAAAATTTCTAACATTTAACATAGGCTTATAGCATAAATACCATACATTTTGTTATCTCTCTACCAACATTTACTCATTCCTATTAAATCAAAATGTATCAAATTTTCTATGATTACACTTCGCCTTGTTCGACAGGGACCAATATGAAGATATGTATCCATTTATATAGTAAAATGGATCATCAAAAAAACTGATTCTTGTTCCCGAAGTTTATCAAATATGTTCTATCTGTTAATAATCTTTGCTATTTCATAAATAGTGACAACAAGCAACGTGGCAGAGTGTATATTAGTTGTCTTTCAAATATGTATTATAGAAAATTGAACAATAATGTGAAAGGGGAATAAATACTTCTCTGTCAGATGTCTATAAACAATGACACGATTTATCGCTCAGATAAACGAGCACGTAGGACATCGCGTCCGGTCTCCACAAAGAGTGTTTGTTTCAAGTTAGATAAGATTGTGGGCTGATCGCTTGTCAACTTATTTTCCAATTTTAAGATTTGTCAGTAATTAGTTGATTTCATTGGCCCTAAACCTGGTAATTGACTAATTATTGATGAGTTTTGTTATTGATTAAAAACTGTTTGCATAATTTAACGAAGCGTGATGATTGATAAGTCAACGTGTTCTCAGGCGGTAAGTAATAGTAACTATATATACTAGGACTTTGCTCTCTTTATTGCTATCTTATGTAATGCATTTTGTTAAATAAGATGACGTCACTGTTCCGCCTCACAGTAGATGAAGACTGTATCGATTAAGCATGTGTGTAGGCGACCGTCTGCAGACGATGCTGCAGTAAACCCTAGCTCAGTACATCATCTTTTAACATTCTTACTTTGTAACACACAAGAACTACTAAGTGAATCAGCAAACTTATATCCAGCATTGCTCATGAATTGTTTCGCGAGAGTTTGGCTGTGGTTACTCAACTACTTTGTTTTGTGGAGTGCTTAATTGTTTGTGAAGAAATTATTAACCCGTAGTCACTAGTTTTATTATTGCATATCTGCCTGTCATCGTCTTTATGTCGCAGTATGTATGCGCGTGAGTCAGTCGAAGCTGAGGTACTGGTTTCTTGTGTACTGTGCACGGGGCGATAGCTGGTCACTGGCCGCATTCCTTTTAGTTGAAAGTTACGCAGATCCGGCTGCGAAAATGACTGCGGAACTCTGTCTGCACTTGTTATGACGTTTGTCATCGAACGATCATCGTGAAATTTGGTATATAGGTAGGTAATGATAGCACAATTTTGGTGTGACTCAATGAGCTAAAAATTTTGGTTGTTGAGATATTGGGGATCAAGAGGGTTAAAAAAATTAAAATGAGACTATTAGGTCAAGTGAGACGTCAAATGAAAGGTCTTTATTAGTACATTTCGACGCTTTTTTTACTTTTAGTAAAGTTTTTGTAGTTTTTGAGTTATTAGCCACAATAAAAACTAAACTTTGACAAAATTCACAGGGTGCAACAGTGACCCCACAGTGCTGTAATTTGGTATGCGTGTAGCTTATGTATCACAAATATAGGCAAAAGTCTGAAATCTAGAATAACTGCAATTTGTACCCCAAAAAAGGGGACCAATTAACATGAACTCCTGTTACCTGTAATTTGAATTAAACTGCAGGTCAAGTAAGTATCCTTTATTCTTTATTGCACACAAGAAAATACATTTGTAAATACAGAAAAAGAGGTCATGTACAAAGGCGAGCTTAACCCTAAGAAGAGTTTTCTTCCAGCAAACCTTTGAGGCTAGAGAGAGAAATGATTTTAAGGTAGGTGAGTGTACAAAAACATAAATAAATATGTATATATATATATATATATACCCAAAACGAATATGAACTATACTCAAAGTATATGTTATAATATTATAATTATAATAAATAAATTATATGGAGTAATAATATATACCTACGTAATATAAATATATACCTATATATAATAATATAAAATTACAGAGAAAGGTAGTGCTCTTTAACTTTCCTTTTAAAAATGTTGAGTGATGTTGAGTTTGTTTTTATTTTGTGGCACTATTTTGATTGTCAAAGATTACGAATAATATTTTTTTGTTTTTATGGTACCTCGCGAACCACTAGTTTAGTATACGTTTTTCATACCAACATTTTGTTAATACATATATTTATGTCAAGGGCAAGTTTACTCATCGCTCTCGTTTACTTGAGTGAACATTGTCTTACTAAGTTTCCGCATTGTTATTACTCGCAAATTAATTTCTGCAATGATGTTTGCGCTAGCTGACAAATACGACTCACCGATTATGAAGTCCTTCAATCGGGTTCTGATCGAATAGTCTTTGTGAGAGATAATTGGCTCAGGACTTGAGTGAGAGGCTTTAACTTAAACTTTTATTATTATTATTTGAATTTATTTGTTTAATTATGCCTATACTTTGTACTACCCCATATCACATGTTTGGATTAAGTTTTTTACCAACAAATAATTATGGATCTTAGACGTCTGAAAATTGAATAAGTGAATTGAATTTCTGTAAATATCTCACTGCTCGCTGTAATCAAAACAATGAAAATCTACACCCGTCACACAAAGGTCACACACACTGAATTAATAAACTTGCGAATAGAATGCCCACAAAGAGGAATAAAAGTTTGATATAAATGACAAGTGCCAATGAATTAAAGACGTGATTTCTTAAGTTGTCGCAACTGAAAGTTCAGCCCGAATCGAACGGTTCTTTGCACGTTTGATGATTCCGATGTCGAACCGAATAACACTTTGTAAAGTTAATTTGCATGTGTTTATGTAAATTCAATTCTGTTTTGATAACACCAGATGTTGAAAGAATGACTACAAATTTTGCCGTATCCTACGTATGTTTTGGCAATAGGCAGGAGATCACTTTTTGTCGTAGGATCGTATCTATAAATAAATGTTAAAAGCTACATTTAGATTATTTTACTTCCGATCCATTTGGATTTTGATCTAAACCCACTACAGTTTTTTAAATATTATATACATTCAGCATTTTCTTGTTGATTTTGATAAGCTAATAGATTTCTATTAGCCTTTTACTAACATCCGGGTCCCTGTTTTTGTACAAACACTCATAAGTACCTAATTTAAATATCCTTCGCCTATTGAATATCCGTTATACCTTACGATTACGAAAATAGTAAGGCCAACGAACTATAGCGTTACTTCCCTATACAAACATGTAGACCGGTAATTTACCATACCTACTATGGGTTAAAAATCACGTAGACTATATTGTACCGCATATATTATTATGTTTCCAAAGGCAAGAAACGTAAGAATTTAATAAACACAAGGCGTTAAATTACAACTTGCAGTCTTGCCAGACGGAAGGTTTAGCAATAAATCGTAGAAATCACTAATCAAATAAATAATACAAATATAAAAAAGTAGAACGAATTTCGGATCGTTCTTCCATTTTTACCCCTACTACTTTATAAAACTCCATAGAGAAATTCTTTTGGACTCTTTGGAGTTGACCAATCAGATCAATCGTTCATAACCACAACAACACATGCTGGGTATCTCCTATCTCCAATACCTAAGTGCAATGTCTGCAAGGTAGAAATTTCAAAGGTGAAAACATTTTTAGATTCTACGAACGGTGTTTGTAGAGATTAGGAATCCTCTTTCAAGCAGGTACATCGAAAGTACAGTTTGATGCTCAATCTGAAAGGAATCGGATTTCAAACACAGGTGCGATTCATGTGTTACGGATTTACAATGCACGTCTGAAGTCTTATCAAAGAGACGACAAAGGAAGAATTTATTTACGTATGTAAAGGTAGGGGAGTTTCATTGTTAAACACTATATTTAAATTGTTCAATACTTCATCCTTTCGCGAATGAGAAAACCTTTAGGTGAACCCTCATTGATTACAAGAAAGCAATGAAAACATGCAGTGATGTAAGTACACGATTCATTGAATTTCATGCTTCAGGCATTGTCGCTTTTGAATAGCGAAGAAGATGAACTAGAAAGATCCAAAAAATGAATTCCCACAAAACTGTACCAAGTGCTATTCTGTTTTTCATTAACGTAGCAAAACGGTACAATACATTACAATGGCAAGTCGCGTGCGACGCAGTGAGACCAAATTACTACTGGAATGAAAGTGTGCAATTCTTTTCCTGTACGATTCGGGAGAGGCCGGGTCAGACTAACTAACCGCACATGGACCTTACAGCTTTAGATATAAAGATACGTTTAGAACGGCGCAATGCTGCGGGCTGTATTCAAGTCGGGCGATTGCTTTGCGCGAATTTTTTGCTCGTCTGGCGCGCAGGTGGTTCGTAGGTAGTCGATGTCGGGAACCGACACTTAATTTTTTTCCGTGTAGCCTTCGACCCGATTCACTGTTTGTTTTGATCGTTTTTTCGCTTCATCGCGCCCTGACTTACGACCATTACGTGTACGCTCTTGGGGAATGTTTTTACTTGATTCGTCTTTATTTAATTAGTTCAGTTGCTTTTATTAAGCTTTTATTGCGTTGTTCTCTACATTCTTGCTTGTTGTCGGTATGTAGAATTCATAAATAATTTCACGTGCTACACGTAGGTAATAAAGCGTTCTTTGTAGTTGTAAGTGTTTTGATTCTGTAGATAAGGTACGAAATCGATATCCTCATTTCCTGAGACTTTTACACCGCCTATTGTCAGAAACCAGCTGATATATCAGCACAGGTGCGCGTCTGCCAAACCGGTTCTACCGTCTGCTACCTATTCGGATACATACATACTCGTGATTAAGCTGTGTCTTGCTCCCAATTTCGTGTATAGACAGTAATCTCGGGGTAATGAGCCGGCATTTGTTTAACGGGTTTGCGGAATGAAACGTTCCCAAGGTGTGCCGAAGGGCGGTGCTGGCCCGTTACCCGCGGTCATCAGTCTCGAACGGGTCCGGCCGGAGGTTCGACGGAACTGCCGATACGGCCTGAGACGTGTCGCGTCGCGTACTACCTGACGTGCATTGAGTAGAGACTTGACCACGTGTTTGCCTCGAAAGCTTCCATTTCGTATGAACTAAGCTTGCTCTTTGTTGGGACAAGTTCAGTGGATATTTTACAGTCATTATCTTTTTGTCTTGTTCACGTGGTTTATCGTAAAATAATGTCATTTTTATCATATTTTATCACTATACTTATTAATGGATTTGCACATAATTAATGAACTAAAGAATTTAAGTTAACTATTATTTTGAATTAAATAGGATAATTTTTCATTCAGTTTTTCATAAATATAAATTATTATTACACAAATATTTTGCAAAATTTGAAACATCGATATCTTAGTATGTTTGACTTAGTACATTTTTTATAGAAAAGATTTAAACGCGCTCTTTACAAAACATTATTTATAAACCATCATCATAAAATCACATAGTGGTTGTAGAAATCAATGCCAGCGATCTAAAGCTTAACGTAAAAATCGAAGCACATACATGTCTTATTACTGATAGGCCTCATTGATGAACCCATAAAAAGTTAATAGTTGACAATGGAGTCGATTGATGATTCAATCTGTGTAATTAATTGTTGAGTTCCAGCTATACGGGTACATGCGTGTGCACAAGAAGAATATAAAGGCAACTGTCCTCTGAAGCCTCGCAGACGCGTGCGTCATTTTGACTGTACATTTGCAGTATGCTTATATTGCCGCTTTTATTTGATCTAAAGCCATGTTGCGCATACGAGGAAGTTACTGGAAATCTATAGAACTATAATGGGTATTTTTAAATGTAGTAGTGATTTAAGAATTAAATCACGTCAAGGCAAAAGCGCAACGGATCAATACTATGTATTTCTTCGATTTTCATTTGTTTATGTGTTATATTAATTTTACGCCACATTTTTACATTTGACCAATCATTATTATAAATACGGGATATCACGTACCGTTTTATCGATGTTTTGACCGGCAATGTTTCGGTTCAATTCGTGAATCTTCATCAGGGTGAGTGCGATCCTGTCCGAACTGCGTGCCGACCTAGCGTAAACGATGTTCAAACATTTTTATCACGATTATTTATGTGGAACGGACTGCGAATGATTGAACAGTGGACCTGCTTGGTTCCTGTTATAGTGGCATCCATATGAGCGAGCGCGGTGAGAAAGGGACAAAGCTAAAAATAATTAATAACAAAGATAACTGTGAAACTCGTACGCATAGCCCGTACATTTTTTTACGACCAAGCTTTATGGTGTGAAGTAATGAAAACTAAAAACTTATTAATATGCATTTATCTACTTGATTTATTTTTCAACGGAAACAGCAAAAAGTCTCATTCTAGGAAATATACCCATTTAGCCTTAGCATTTTGGTTAATTGGAGAAAACATACTTTAATAGTATCTTCGTTGCGTCCAATTGATTGATCATATTTATGTAATACAGTCAAAACCGTTTATAACGACATCGAGGGGACCGTATAGTTGCCGACGTTATATCCGATAGTCGTTTTAAGCAATACAGTCATTTAGATATACAATGGAAGGGACCATACAATCTGGCTGTAATAACCGATAGGTCGTTGTAAACGATGTCGTTATAAACGGTTTTAACTGTACATAGATAGATAATACTTTATTACGCACCATAAGCAACAAAAAAATAAAAATTAACATAATCAAAATCAAAACGTAGACGGCCTTATCGCTAAGTCAATATATCCATGTACATTATTAATCTCATTAATGGTTTTTATTAACTCTCATATGTGCAGAAGTATGTAATGTACCTAGATAAGTATTATTTGAATTATACTATGTTTTGTGAAATAAAATAAATAATAAATAAATATGGCTGGAGATTTCACACAGCGCTATCTAGCCCCAAACAAAGCAGAGCTTGCACTATGCAAACCAGATAACTGATAGAATATGTACTTATATACTTTTTTTTTATAAATACATACTTATTACATATAGAAAAACATCCAGACCCAGAATAAACATCTGTAGATCATGCAAACATTTGTTCCGCGGCGGGAATCGAACCCGCCACCTGCGCCTCAGCCGGCTATTCGCCCACTACGCCACGGAAGTCGTCAAACTAAAATAAAGTTACTGTTGCATTTGATCGTATTTAAAATCATCATTATAGGTAAAACGCCACCAAAATCGTATTTCAAAACATCAATGAATATAAGGAGTCCATACAGGATATTAGGGTCTAAACACTTGCAGATTTACCCAAACAGTCGTTTTAATTAAGTGAATAAGGGTCTTTTTATTGAGGACCTTCATAAACGCAGGGACCCGCAACCCCGCCGGCAATGAGCGTAAGGTCAACGATAGGCAATGAACGCCTTGATGTCGAGTTCCAATTAAAATTTTGCTTTCACAATATATGATTTACGAGAACGCTTTACGTAAACTCCATTATTTTTCCGATAAAATTAAGTATTAACGCAAGTAAGTCTGATAAGTGTGAGAATTTTGATTAAGGAAAAGGAATCGTGTGTAATATTTGCTAATAAGAACCTTTGTTAAAAGTACCAGCATCATCTTCATCCAACACTACATCAGTTTGGCTAGTAGAATATGTGTAGGAATTAAGCCCACCTATTTATTGTATTCAGTATCATTCATTCACCACTTCATTACATTGCATACTATTGGTATATCAAAACACCATAATATTGGTATTGTTACATTTTAATAATCGTATTTGCTTGCTTTAGATTTGGTTGAGGACGGTACCCAAATTGTATATTTTATTGATCGATCTCTAAATCAACTTCAGCAAATCGACGTTGTATGTATTAATGTATGTGTGTATGTATGTATGTATATTTGTTTGTCCGAGGACAACTTTCGAAGCGTTTATCCGATCATCGTGAAATTTGGTATATAGGTAGGTAGTGATGGCACAATTTTAGGGTGACTAAATAAGTTAAAAAGTGGGGGGTTGTTGAGGTATTGAGGTTCAAGAGGGGTAAAAAAAAATGGGACTGCCGGTCAAATGGCACGTCTAATAAAAGGTCTTTGTGAGTACATTTCGACCCTATTTTTATTTTTAGTTTAAACTTTGTAGTTTTCAATTATTAGACATAATAATAACTGAACATTGACAAAATTCACAGGGTACACCAGTGACCCCACAGTACTGAAATTTGATATGCGTGTAGCTTAGTGACACAAATATAGAGAAAAGTCTAAAATCCAGAATAACTGCAGTTTCTACCCCAAAAAAGTGAATCCAATTAACATGAACATCCGTTACCTGTAATTTGAATAAAACTGTAGGTCAAGTAAGTTGGTTATGCATTTCGTGGCACTATTTTGATAGTAAAAGATTACAAATAATATTTTTTTGTTTTTATGGGAGACTAGCGAGATCTCAGTTCGGGGCAAACCACTAGTTTAATTTTAAACATAAAGTGCCTATTTCACGACCTCTGAGTTACTTATTGACAAATAAAAATCATTCTCTCTTTATCTGTTTTCATGTGAAAACAATGTAAATTATTTTTAACCGTACTTATAGCCACAAAATCGTTTTTATTAGAAACCACGATAGCTTAAATTAAACAAACGAAGTTCAACTGTTGCTAGAACTTGTTGCTGGAAATCGTTTTTCAGAGATTTCCACGGACTTTTCCAACTTAGTCGAAGCAGAAATTATCGTTTAGACTCGTTCAAACATCCACTGTATGTAACCTTATAAATTCAATGAAACTCCTGACTGATGCGATGACTCACCTAGTCATTGTTTCAAGTAGAAAATAATATTTTCAATTCAAAACGCAGACTCACTGTGAGTCGCTTCCATTAATTTTACTTTCTTCCCCTTTCATTCTATTCAGAGCAGCGTTGGTCCCGTTGGGCCATAAATTGATTTTATTTTACGTGTATTTGTTCGTACTAAATTCCCTTTCAACACAAAAAATATTTGATTTGAACGAGGTCAATAAAATTCTATTATTTTTGTTTGTTTATAGCCTACTGGCAGTTTTTTATTCCCCAGCGGCTGTACATATTACTTTTTGATTACTTACCTGCCTATCCCTATGATGTAACGTATGAATAAATTTATTGAATTTCAACATCAAACAAGACCTTTTGTTTATCAAGGCTATTATCCCGTTCAAAATGTTTTAAAACTGTTTAAACCAATGGGGCCCTGAACTCAAATCATCGTCTTGAGTCCGTTAAATCATGACTAATTCGGGCACTGCTGACTAGAATGCTATCTATGGGTTTTTCGTCAAAACTTCTTGTTCAAGATTCGAATCTTTATTTAAACGTCCTTAAAGACACGGTTGCTTTCAAATCTTCTTCCTAAATTCAGTTATTTTAAAGCGAATTAATATGGTTGGTAGAGCCGAGAATTTCTGTGTGAAATTAAAAGAATTAAACTGTAAAAGATTAGCTTCTACTTCACAAGCATACTTATCCACTTTTATTAGAATCCAGAATTGCGTGCATAATCTAGCTTGAATCAGAGAATCTCATAATCTTGCATAAGACTACAGATTAACAAGCATATCTTTGATCCTCGTGGATTGGAATCGGATACTCAGACCGCGGACGCCATCTCAGGTATCATTCGAAGTTGTTCCTTAATAGGGCTACTTCGAGGTGGTCCGATCACAAGTCTCGATCTATGCAATCACAAAATATTTTTGCATATTTTTATTGATCGAGCGAAGCGAGATCTCCAAATCAACTTGGGCAAAAAGTGTTTGTTTGTCCGAGGATAACTTTCGTAGCATTTATCCAATAATCATGAAATTTGGTATATAGGTAGGTAGTGATGGCACAATTTTGGTGTGACTCAATGAGCTAAAAATATTGGGGGGTTGTTCAGATATTGGGGTTCAAGAAAGGTAAAAAAAATGAAAATGAGACTATTAGATCAAGTGGGACGTCAAATGAAAGGTCTTTATTAGTACATTTGAATCCCGTTTTTATTTTTAGTTTAATTTTTGTAGTTTTTGAGTTATTAGCAATAATAAAAACAAAACTTTGACAAAATTCACAGGGTACACCAGTGACCCCACAATGGTGAAATTTGGTATTCGTCTAGCTTTAGTGACACAAATGTAGGTAAAAGTCTGAAATCCAGAATAACTGCCATTTCTACCCCAAAAACATATAACCAATTAACAAGAACCCCCATTACATCTAATTTGAATGAAACTGTAGGTCAAGTAGGTTAGTTATGCATTTCGTGGCACCAATTTATTAGTCCAAGATTAAAGCCGGCATGCACAAAGATCACTAAACGTATTTAGCGACTAGACATGTTTAAATTTGAAGTATTTGTATGATTTGACAACTCCTTAAATCATGTTTAACACTAAATACGTTTAGGCATCGTTGTGCAAGTCGCCCTAAGAATAATATTTATTTTGGGAGATTCGCGAGATCTCAGTTCGGGGCAAACCACTAGTTATTAAGTATATTGCTGATCATCAGAATTATTATCGTAAAATTGTTGATTCCAAGTAATACTGGAATTGCTCAGAATTCTCTTGTGAAGTATCTTTACTTATTGTGTAATCGATTTTGTATAAAAAAGTTGTTATTTGCTTACTAGCTTGCGTTATTATAAAAATGCTAATCATCCTCACTCGTTTAGTTGATATCTTGATCTAAACTAAATATAAAAATTGATCATCAGCTTTGCATTTGAATTATTATTTGCTTTCGATTATTTGTCAAGTACGAATTAAGATTTCTCTTATATTTGCTTATAATCTCAACAAACTTTCAATATTATGTAGACATTTTCTCTATTATTCAAGATTGGCATTCACGGAATTGAGTATGCGCGGCTTGAGTCAGGATTTTATCGAAGTTGCCTCAAAGGAATTCGCGATGTAAATTGTGATTATTTACTACATTAGACGGGCTATGGAATTGCTAACATTTTCAATCATTTAATTTATTTTCTGCATACTGTAATTATACATTTGTTTAATATAAGTTTTTATCCGAGTAAGTACGAGTACGGAGTGACGACCTCCGTGGTGCAGTGGGCGAATAGCCGGCTGAGACGCAGGAGGTAGCGGGTTCGATTCCCGCCGCGGAACAAATGTTTGCATGATCTACAGATATTTATTCCGGGGCTGGATGTTTTTCTATATATAATAAGTATGTATTTATAAAAAAGTATATAAGTATTCTATCAGTTATCTGGTTTCCATAGTACAAGCTCTGCTTAGTTTGGGGCTAGATAGCGCTGTGTGAAATCTCCAGCCATATTTATTTATTTATCAGATTAATTATGATAGCCTTCAATAATATATCGCGTGTTATTGTACTACTAGGTATTAGTAATTTAACGATATTAAGTATGTAGATGTTCTAATTTTAATGTAGAGCATTAACTAATTGCAGGTTAGTCCTTGAGACTCATTGAAACATCTGAATCATTCGATCGTATTCGAGTATTGGATCTTATAAATAATGTATGAGGTACTAAAGTATTACAATGTACTTATTCGATGTGGTTTGAACGTAGAATCAGAACTAGTAAATTTATTCTAAAATTATTAGTAAAACGCTTATATTTATGTACCTTTTTTCAACCTTTCATTATTTACCTAGAAGCTGAGTAAAAAATACAGAACTTCTGTTTTGTTCCGACAAAAGAAAATCCGCAAACACCTCTACCAAAATAGTGGCATTACAAATAGGAACCGTGAAAGGCTAGGGGCGGACATCATAAATATTCCTGCTAGGTACTAGTCTACCTCGCCACTAACTTTTACCTAAAACAAGGGACTAGGGTTGTCCACGGTGACGTTCCCTACGGGCGTGATTCATGCATTTTAATTCAGTGTCGTTCGCCTGTCCCTAATGGCCGTGATTGCGTTTAGCTGTAGTACATGAAACCGAAATTCGGTAAAAAAAATCGTCTATTTTCCCTGCTACATCCAAACGTGTAACGTAAGGCTGATTACAGCTTTATTGTAACCATATTTTCTAAAAATATATTATATTTGTATAAAAAACCTACAACAAAAACGATGTAATGGTAAAATGGCTAAAGCTATTTCACTTTTCAATCCATTGATAACAAAGCTGTTGATTTTCCTAGAAATAAATAATAATGCATAAATGGGTAAATGGGTGTAAGCATTTGCTTGACGTTTTATTGAAAGTCACCCCTCAAAATAACCGCACATATAATTTTTCAAGTGAAAACTTCTTTAGGCACGTTGGGCATTTTTTGAGATGGGAAAAAACCATTGAACTCGTGACACTGTTATCGTTACCGACACCTCTGTATATAAGTAGTGAAAACTTCTTTAGGCGCGTTGGGGATTTTTTGAGATAGGAAAAAACCATTGTACTCGCGACACTGTTACCGTTACCGACACCTCTGTATATAAGTAGTGAAAACTTCTTTAGACGCGTTGGGCATTTTTTGAGACGGGAAAAAAACCGTTGAACTCGCGACACTGTTACTGTTACCGTTACCGACCCCTCTGTATATAAGTATCTCGTAATTTTTCAAGTTTTAACTTCTGTTGGCACTCCCGGACTGGCAACTTTTTTTTCATTAACTTAATTTAATCCATAAATGTGTATGAGATCTTTCAATTATTAGACACCTATGTTAGGAGACCTTTGTATTAAGATAAAATTAATTTTCGGCTTGAAACCGATCTATTCCCTTCCCTATTTACCGGTGAGTTAGCCAAGTTTCAGCATACGTGGACAAACAGAGAGCAATTTCCCTAATTAAGTACCTAGAGTGTGTCTGTGTTTGTGATGCGACGCACAACGTGCCACGCTTTCCAAAGATGAGCAGTAAATGTGACATGATGTGTTTTCGATAATTGACCAATCAGTTTATTGGAAGGGAATAAAAGAGGGGAAACAAACAATCTGTGCGATGCTGAACGAAGTTCAATAAAGCTAGGTGTCCATCACGATTTCAAGTACCTATCACGTTTTACAAGAGATGGCAATGGATAGAGGAAAGCGGAGAGTTATCATTTCGAAGGCCGAGACTCACTTTGGGTCCCTGCGTCAGTGGAGTAAGTAAGTATCACGTTCTGTATGGATACACACTCTACTTAGTAAAGGTTGCAAATAGATACGCAAGTGAGGATTTCAGTGTATGTTTTAAACTGTACCTAAATCTTGCAGAGCTTAGAAAGCGGTTTCTAGTCATTCAACACTGACAGTGAAAGTATTAAACTTAAAGATAACAAAAGGTTTTGGGAAAATAAAGACGTAGAGATACACAGCTTACATAATCCTATCACTTGTAAGTACATGTAAAGAGTTTATAAAACACTAAAGATACAAGTTTTCAATTCGAACAAGGTCAGTTCTAATGAAGTGTGGAATATTCTTGATATTGCAATAAAATGCAGATAATGCAGCGTTGCGGCGGGCGGCCGGCGGCGCCGGCGCAGGCGGGCGGCGCGTGCGGCCCTGGCGCAAGGTCAATGGCACGCGCCTCTCCCGCTCGCACACCGGAATTCCATATTTAAATCTCGTCCGCAGAAAAATGGCGGTCGACTCCATTCCGCGACCGCATCGTGCCGTGTGTACGGAGAATTAATAAAACATGCCTCCATCTTTTTCATTACGTTTTTTCCGAGTATCGCTAACGACTAAGTAACTGCAGTTGCAGTTATATCATCTGCAACGACTCTAGACTCCTCGAAATTTATCTTAAGCTTTATTCGTTTTTCGCTGCTTTCGTACAATTTGTAACGGTTCTTAAAAAACTCAATAAAGTTAAATCGCTGTTATTTGTCCAACATGGCTGCCTTCTTAACTGGTAGCCTTGTAGGTATGTCATAAAATAAGCTATTATTATACTATATGTACGTCGGTGCGTAGCGGTGAGAGCATTTAGTGTTGGTTTTGGTACATTTCGTTTCGTAGCTCCCGCTACGCGGCATATTAATGCGGGTAGCAAGACTTTCTACGCTATTTTATAGACACGTAATCAGAATTTACTTAGTTTTTTTATGAATTCGTTAGATTCGGAGATTTCATATCGTCGTTTTGTTCCACATTTCGTAGCAATATGACCGAGTAATCATTACGCCACTTTTTTGTTGTGCCATGCACTGGATAGGTTTAAATCCGTTCTTTCAATCTATCCCTTTTGGCACCTGCAGCAGTTAGTTTTTACGTATGTTATTTATTTTCAAATCAAAATATCGCAATTTGTATGACTTTGCCCAAGTTCAGAGTGAAAACGGCTCAGTCGACAAAGCTCTTTGACAAGGAAAGTTAGTTTGAAAGTCCATTACATGGCTGTAGCTATAGGTTCGTATTCATAGTAAACGCGTATACGATGAGACACAATTAACTCTGAGTGTGAAACTGCAAGTCATGAGCAATCGGAGACGCTCGGATTTCAGCGCAAAGCCAAAAAAGGGGATGGGAACACGAGTATTAGGGGCCCGACAACCACAGCTCAAAATGATCGCTTAATTTGACGATCTAACCGCCGCGGCTTCGCATGGATTTTTAACAAAATAAAATATAGTTCTCATAAATATATAATAAAATATAGCACTTATGAGATAGTGTAGCTTTTTATCAGTGAAATAATTTTCGGAATCGGTTCAGTAGCTAGGATTACCTACCCCTTACAAACAACAAACTTTACCTCTTTTAATTGTTCGTATAGATTTATTCGGTGACTGAATATTGATGTTGCAATAATTTCAACAATTTTTGGCAATTTTTTTTTTAATATAAATTATAGGCTAGCGTTTGACCACTATCTCGCCTGATGGTAAGCGATGATGCAGTCTACGATAATACACGCTTGCCTAGAAGAAACCTATTCACTCGTGACTTGAAAAAATACATATTAGTTGTTGAAACGAAGAGGAGCGCATTTCATTCTAAAAATCCAAGATTAAAACACAATAGATTTTCAATAGTTAGATATGACAATATCATCTGTCGAGTCTGCTGGTAGTTTAATCCTGTCCAGTACATAATTCAGTCCTACTAGATTAGCTACCTACGTATGTGTAGGTGACACGTGTTATTGATGCGATATTATACCATTTTTAAGTTTAAAATGCATTGATCAGAGAAACAGCAAGCAAAGAGCGATGCGCTAATGGACTGTCACGAGAAGCTAAAGTATTTTGAAGAATTCAGGTCGTAAGTCTTAAACTATTACTCAGAAAACTAGGCAATATTCAATGTCGTTAGAAAGTTTGACGTACAGAGTACACTAGCTGCCCTTTGCGCACTCGGTTTCATACGAGTAGCTTCGCTACTAATGTGATCAACAATGGCCAGTACAAAAACGTCGGCCCGACCCGCCAGAAGTTCATTAGCCGTATATTTATGTTTACACTTAGCATGTCTATGCTGAGATATTTAGAGTTATTTACGATCTTGTAGGTCATTCGGTGCGAGGTGAATAGACTAGCGTAATCTATCAGTATATGTGAATATGGAGAGCTTATTCGTTGCTCTAAAAATATAAATCGAATGTTTGTATGGTTCACCTCGTAAATGTCACCGTTTAGCGAGATTTTGACGAGAGTTTGCGGTGTGTTAATTGATAAGACCGCCTATTGTGCATTTTGTATTTTTTATATTTTGTTCTATAATTGGTGCTGTTACGTACAATTTAGAGTTATTCTATCTTATGTCTATTCCCAGCAGTGGGTTGATACGGGATGAAAATGTTGATGTTATTATAAATATCACATTACATTTACGAATTACATTTCTGCAACAGTTGCAGATGTAACAAAAAATGCAGCAGCCGCAAATATAAACTAACAGTAGGTCCGGCCTCCTCACTAAATCTCCAAAGTGCCCATTGTTTATTTCTACACAAGAAACGTTTCATCCTCAGGCTCCGCTAAATACTTAGCTTCAATCCTGATTACTACGTTTAGAAGCTCGCGTTATTTCTTACCAGCTAAGGAAGCACTTACACAGAAAGCCTATGTTATCGGTGCCTGTCTGTTTACCGGCACGAGTTCGAAACCGCGTAGTTCCTTTCCATATAATACACGTTTAATTACTATTTGGGCAAAGAAGCTTATACGCGTAGGATCGCTTCAGATGCGCGCGCAGCCAGTCAACGGTACTAACTTTTTACGCACATCCAAACTTTATTTCTTACGGCGAGACAGTTCATTTGAGCTGTTAGCAGATAAGGCTCCTCTGTCTCTCAGTAGAATTTATTGCGCTGTAAATTCCCAGTGAGCCGATGACTTGCAGTTTGCTCTTCGCCCCTCGAGTATCTGCTTCTAAAACATTTCATCTGGCACAGAATAAATAGTAGAAGGGACAGTAATTAATTTGGTCGCGCTTTGCAGTTTACTTCCGGTATGACTGTACACTTTACCGTTTTTAGTGCTTTTCCTTTCATACCACTTAAGGGCACACGTTTTGATTTTGATGCAGTAAAAATAACATAGTGAATGGTAGATATTTTTTAAATCTAATACAAAATTAAGTCATTTGGAACAATAAATTATGAATTTAATCGATTAAGTTCAATTGTCCCTGTTATTACTCTATACTCACGATATATTATATAGGTACCTACTAAGTAACACGGTATGTATATATATGTAACATAGTGTCTCGACAAACCACTCGATAAGAGCATACAAACAAGTCAACTTTCACTGTGATATCATAGTTAAATGTTGATAGCATAGATAGACGAATAAAGATACTATTTAAATAAATGACTGCCTCCGTGGCGCAGTGGGCGTATAGCCGGCTGAGACGCAGGAGGTAGCGGGTTCGATTCCCGCCGCGGAACACATGTTTGCATGATCTACAGATATTTGTTCCGTGTCTGAGTGTTTTTCTATATATTATAAGTATGTATTTACAAAAAAATTGTATATAAGTATTCTATCAGTTATCTGGTTCCCATAGTATAAGCTCTGCTTAGTTTGGGGCTAGATAGCGCTGTGTGAAATGTCCAGCGATATTGATTCATTTATTTACATTTTTATTTTATTGTTTCACCTACCATGACGGCGATTTATTTCGCAGTTCCATCTCATTGGTTTAATGATCACACGTAATAAACTATCTGTGAGAATTCATCATTATCGTCACATCACGTAAAAATATTTACGACAAGTTATTTTTTAGAGTAAAAAATTATAGGTTACTTTTTTATAACGTACATGTATGTACACAATACCGAACCTATAGGTATATGCTTTGAAACATGTATGCTTATCACAAGTGCATAGCTTTTCCTTGATTAGAAATCCAATGTAAATGTTAAAATTTAGTCACGATAAACAGAAAAGTTCTGTTTATCGGTCCCCAACTAAATGGAAATACGTTCTGATAAAGGTTGCTGGGGGCCGTTGGGTGCAGGCCAGGCAGGTCGCTCTGTAAATCGATGGGGGAGACCTGTGTTCAGCAGTGGACGCCATTATAGCTGATATGATGATGATGAAATAGAAAAAGTAAACAATATCTTTTCCAGTGACTCTACAGTCATAATGCTGGCTATAAACGTGTTGAAACATGGGGGGCTGAGTGGAACGATACCGGAGATGAGACGCGTCTATACGATCTCACATTTCACACTGAATTTGAAAACGAATGAGGTTCCAAATGTGGAATAGGTATGCCTAAATAGACGGGTATAAAGTAGGAAAGCTTGATTAAAAGTGGTTGCAAAATTTTAAGTTATATCACACTAATATTATAAATGCGAAAGTTTGGATGTTTGTTTATTTATTTCTTTTTTGTTTGTTTGTTACTCAATCACATCGTAACGACTTAAACGATTTCGATGAAATTTAGTATGTACATATTATAACCTGGATTAACACATTATCTTTACCTACTTTTTATCCCAAAAATCAGGTCCCATGGGATAAAAATGGGATGTCAAGTTAGAACATCGAGTTTAACTTTATTTCTAGGTTATCTACACTTTTAGTGGTATAACGCGTACGAAGTCGCGGGCAACAGCTAGTCTGCCATATAGCTTTTATTTTGAATGGTCATTATAACAATATTTAATATATAATTTAAATTATGTACACATAATTTTAATTTTTATTTATTTTATTACATATATGAGAGAGGTAGATAGAAGAAAAACTCTATAATGTAAAGAATACCCATTAATTAAAATACATAGCGGGACAAAGAAATACTTTAATACTAATAATAGAAATACTAATAATACTTATAATAATGGGCAAGGTTAGTAAAGACAGGTTATTGAACTTTAACGGAACAGAATTGTATTTATATATGACTTTTGCGTCTATCTAAATCGTACTTCTAAGCGTTATAGGTACTTACATCTGCACACGGGATGGCTTGAATGAGGCAACAGAGATAAATGTACTAATCCTCCCTCTATTGTTTCAATAAAATATAGAGAAAAAGCGTAATAAACCAGAACGTAACTGTATATTTTAAGCTTTGTGTGAAACATCTATAATCGTTTAAGGCTAAGTTCGTATGAACGCGCGGTACCACTAACCGCGCGGTACAAGATCAAACTAAATAGTGTTTATCGTCTACATACCGCTAATTTAGACGATAAAAACTATGGCTAAGTTCATATGACCACGCGGTACCGCGTATCATATGAACTTAGCCTTAATCTAATAGGTCAAATTTAGCAGGTGTCAAATTACTAATAACGTACAGCAAAACGAAATAATTCAAAATTGGAATATCGTCATATCGAAATATTGATCCAGAATTAACTAGTGTAATTTTTTAATATAAGTAAAACTTGACGTATATTAATTATACTCATTTTTATAGAGTATACATAACATAATAATAATTTGGCATTATGTGGTAGATTTTTAGATTTCTTGTGTAAACGTTCGTACATTAGTTATCACGGCGGCATGCAAAATGACAGACGTCAAATCGGACCCATTAGATCCTATCGTGAAATAGAATCATGAACTTTCCAGCCTCTAAAATTCCCTAAGTATTCCCGAATGGGTATAGGAGTGTTGGGCACCGAGTGAAATGATACCGGAGATGAGACGCAGGCTACTGACTCGCATTTCACACTGAATGAAGGCCGATTCAATGAGGATTTACCTACCTACGCTGTCTGCGAATAGAACGGGTTGATTGAAAACCACAAATGTTCTGTTTCTGGTTATCTCTGTTTAGGAAGGTACTTATGAACTACGTATATGATATTTGTACTAAAAACGGGATATTTACCATGGTTTGTGAGTTCTTGAGTGTCCCGATATTTCGACGCAGTTGCATGCGCCATGATCACGGGTAAACTGGCGCATGCAACTGCGTCGAAATATTGGGACACTCAAGAACTCACAAATCATGGTAAATATCCCGTTTTAAGTACAAATAGTGTTAATAACCATGATAGTTTCAAAACTTATACGTATATGAAAGGCCTATAACATAGTTTGTTAATAAAAATATTACTCTCCTGCGCAGTCGAGTAAGAAGTAGCCTCGACAGTTAGTCTATTTATAAACCAAATTTCATCGAAATCGGTCCAGTTGTTTAGTCGTGAAAACGTAATAAACATTCAGACTGAGGAACAGAGTTACTTTCGAATTTATGATATTACTATGGATTGAAAATAAAATAGATTTTTGTCTTTTTCGTTTTTAACTAAAGTTATCAATTGTGCGTCTATTCTACGTATAAAAACCAACAGTTTCTATGGAAAGCTAAATAAAATAAAAAATAAAAATATTGCTGGACATTTCACACAGCGCTATCTAGCCCCAAACTAAGCAGAGCTTGTACTATGGGAACGAGATAACTGATAGAATACTTATATACTTTTTTTTTTGTAAATACATACTTATAATAAATAGAAAAACACCCAGACACGGAACAAATATCTGTAGATCATGCAAACATTTGTTCCGCGGCGGGAATCGAACCCGCTACCTCCTGCGTCTCAGCCGGCTATACGCCCACTGCGCCACGGAGGTCGTCTATAAAAAAAATCTATATAAAAATATTTCTTTAATTTATTTAGTTTAATATCTAAGGCAAGTTTTTATGCCACCTTTAATTCAGTTATAGCGGTCGAGTCCGTGCCTTCTAAATTTAGAAGCGGTGAATACCGCTAGCGGACTCCTATCGAAATTAACCTTACGGAAAGTTGCCTATCCTGGTTATTTTGCTAAGAGCGTACCTTGCCTGGTTGGTAAGCTTTATAAGCTCTCCTTTATCTTGTGCTCAACTATTGTTTAGTGCTGTAGTTTATCTTTAGAAAAACCTTTGTTACCGTGTTTGCACTTTGTATAAAACCTTTATACCGCTGCTGCTCTTGAGAGCTTAGACGTCATAGTTTATTTATAAGACTATAAACAGAGAAAACAATCAAAAATTAATTAATGCGATACAAAACCTTTTGGTTCCCATTCATTTACAAATAACTAAACTCTACCCAAATCCAAACGATAGTACAAGCAAATCCCTACAACAATTACGGATTGATGATCAAAAAACCCCGGATAATATAGAGAAAAACTGTACGAAGTCCAACTTTGTACTTACAGAAAGTATTTACTCTAAAGATGTAACATGAAAAGACTGGCATAAAATAAAAACATTCCAAAAAGAAAAACATTCAAGAGCTAAAATTATTGCGTACTTATAGCTGGGTTTGGCATTCAGATTTATGAATTCACTCTACGGTTTATAGCAAAAATGTTTCGGTTCGCGGGTATTTATTGTATTCTAAAATTAAAAGGAAGGAGATTCCCCTGGGTGGGGGAGGCAGGCGGTGCAATCAGAGCTTACCGGTGGATGGTAACTTTAAATACCAGACTTAATTGAACTCCTTCCGGGTTTCTCACAGCGACTACATAAATATAATACCCGGAAGCATTCCCCGCAAAGGTATTCCTTTAACGCCGGTACTACAAAGAGAGACAACTACATTAAGCTTCCGACATAAAAATCTGAGGAACATTTTGAAGCGCTCTTTTGATACGTTCTGAGTGCATACACGCGGTGATTCACTGATTGAGCAAGTAAAACAGTAGTAACAAATCAAGAAAATGTTCAAAAAAATTCTAAGAAATTGTTTTTTTACAAAAATAGCTACATGAACTTAAACAATCAAAATCATAGAACAAACGTGAGACCCTGAGGTTGCCTAGTGCCGTGTTTTAGTTGATACATCGGTGAATCACCCTGTATTTTAGACGTGACTAGCGTTTTCAAGTAGCGGACACAAAGAATGAAGATGCAACTAAATCGCAATTTCGTGTTTTGGCTCGCTGTGAGCCGACACACGCAGACGGAAGTAAAACAAAGCTATATTTCTTTTTTATGTGGCTTGGTTCCGAGTAAATAGTGCTCAAATGAATCATTCGAAACAAATGTACAGTAGCCAGTAAAATGTATACATATTACTTCTTAACTAGACTTTGTGTAAGTCATATCTAACTCTGTATTGTATATCCAAAATACAAAAAATAATTAACTCCGAATTGGGAACTTCCTCTCCGTTAACTCCGAGTTGATTTATGTGTACAGCAACACCTTTGCAAAAATTTAATGTTACTTGGTATGAGTATGTTTAGTATTCGGCGCCTCTAGGAAGCATGACGCGACAAAGGCAGTGCTGAAAGATGTTCGCAAGCTTAAAATAATATTCAGACATCTTTCGTCTCGTCGCAGGAAATGAGTCCCTCTGCCCCCCGGGAAATTGTCCCTCCCAATCATAACGCTCACTAGAATATCCCGTTTAGACTTTAAAACGATGGAACTGATTTGTCTCCGTATAGGGAACTGCGGCTTTTATGTAATTCAAGTTTTTCTTTTGAAATATTGAGTTTGTTAAGCTGAACAATTACTGTAATTTGAATTGCAAAGTTTTACATAAGTAGCTCAGGAAAGTTAGGCATTGGCTGCATGTCAATCTAAATTAATTGTGTATATAAGCAATATAAATTCGTTTGAGTTTGAGTAAAAGTCATCATCATCTAAAGATTTCCAGAGTGACCGATCTTGTGTACCCAAAGACTCCCAGCAGCCTTTTTTAGATAATCTTTCCATCTAGTGAAGAGGGCGTCCCACGCAAAAACAGAAAAATGTAATACAGTTAAATACCAAAGAGGTACATTAAATTAGTACATTATGAGATCATACATTTGACGACCTCCGTGGCGCAGTGGGCGAACAGCCGGCTGAGACGCTGGAGGTAGTGGGTTCGATTCTCGCCGCGGAACCAATGTTTGCATGATCTACAGATATTTGTTCTGGGTCTATATATAGTTGTCTATATATCAGTTCTATATATATGATAAGTATGTACTCAAAAAAAGTATACAAGTATTCTATCAGTTATCTGGTTCCCATAGTACAAGCTCTGCTTAGTTTGGGGCTAGATAGCGCTGTGTGAAATGTCCAGCAGTATTTATTTACTTATTTATACAGTACTATGAGTATCGATTTTTACCCGACTACGGCAAATCCTAAAGGAAGGGTTATGTTTTTAACAGTCTATGTATATGTATATATGTTTGTATTTATTTACTTATCTTCCACTGTAGCGTCTAAAGTACCTACTCATCCGATTTTGATGAATAAGGTGTCTGTCAATCGATTCGTTATTAAGGTCCAGAGGGCTTAGCCAAGTTACAGTCGATTAGCGATGACGCTAGTCGATACGTCCGCAAATGTATGGGATTTGACACATGCTATAGAAATATTACGTCATTCAGCAACAACAAATGTATGTAGAAGTCGAATAGATTCGTGGCGAATGACATTTGGCTACGGGCCCAGGTGACATAGGCTACATTTTTACCCAACTACGACAAAGCCAAAAGAATGGGTTATGTTTTTTTGCAGTCTATGATGTATTTTCCACTGTAGCGCGTACCGTAACGTCAATCGATTCGTTATTATGGTCCAGAGGGCTTAGCCAAGTTACAGGCGATTAGCGATGACGCTAGTCGAAAGTCTGAAAATGTATGGGATTTGACACATGCTATAGAAATACCACGTGATACAGCGACAACAAATGTATGTAGAAATCGAATAGATTCACAGCGAAAGTAATTTGGCTACGGACCCAGGTGACATAGGCTAATAGCGAAATTGGTATTGCGTAGTCAGGTTTCAGTTTTTAAACTTATATAGCTTATTATATATTTTATATAGATTCCGCCCGCGGTTTCACACGCAGGGGTTTTCAATTTAAAAAAAAAATCCTTCATGTAAAACACTAAGATGTGCCTTTCATGGTGATCGGTCAAACGATGTCGGAGTTTATCGATCTCAGATATAATATGTACCAACCCCCATCATACTAATATTATAAATGCGAAAGTTCGTTATTCTTTTACGTCGAAATGGTTGGATCAATTTTGAAGAAATATATTATAAATATAGATAAATTATGACCTGGATTAACGCAAAGGATACTTTTTGTTCACAAGACACGCAGGCGTAACCGCGCCCGGAAGCTAGTATAATATATAAATGTATATTAAATGCAAATGTTTGGATAGACGTTGTTACTTTTCATGTCCTAACTGTTTGCGAATCAGAATAAAATTTGGGATATTATAAATGAGATATGCCAAATTTAATCCCGGTTAACAAACATACATACATAATTATAACCCTGGTGCGCAGCTTGCAGGTCAGCTACAACACCGTCCTGGCCTGGCTATGATAGCCGCCAGGGTACACGCCGACACCTGCCCACCAACCCCATTAATTTTTAAGATATCGTATATGAGTCATGGTAACTTGAAATAAATATTTTATTTTGATTTTAATTTAAAAGCTAATTTTATAAACGCTGGCGAATTCGTGAGCAGAAACTAGTATAAAATAATTTGTTCCGATAGTCTTCAATTATTTTATACTGCTTATTTGGAGACTAGGGCAGATGTGTGTACTGAAAAGGGCACGCACTGCCGGCCGGTGTCGCATCCGTTCGCCAGACGCATCCGATTGAATTAATCACGGAGAATGATCCGTGAGCGATACTCCACCTTAGTACCATAGGTGTTTTCATATGCCATTGAATCTGTGTGATAGTGCTTAAGAGCCATTTCACAAAATTTTAACGCTCGAGTTTAAGTAAAAGAAGGGATAATCGATATTCTAATACTATATGTGACAATAAACTTGTATGTCTGAAGTGTAATGTATTTTTTTCAGTCAAATTTATAAATGTTAATGATAGATATAGGAGAAAGAAATTGACTCTGCGAAGATTTTTCATTTAATGGGAGATTAATCACCACAAAGTAATCAACACATAAGTTTTTGTAAATGTGTTATCCGAAGTGTCGATACAAAAGATTGGCGTACTTTTTACAGGATTACCTAAGGTTAATTAGGCGACTAAAATCTTTGATATTCGTATGTAAATACATATTTGTAAGGAGAGGTCGTTGCATTGGCGAGTCTCTTACAAAGTCGGTCCGCAAGGTTGGCAGAACCCTGGGTGGAGGTGGCAAGCAGGCTTGCTTTTAGATGGTGTACGTTAATTATATATTTGTCTGGATTGGTCATTCTTACTAAGGTACTTGCTATACTCACAGGCCCATACCACTAAAATGTAGATAGATACATAGAAAATACTTTATTGCACACAATAAACAATAACACAATTATTTGCACACTTTACGTATTATGTACGTATTGCAATTGGCGGTCTTATCGTTAAATAATAATCTTATCGCTATTACTTACATGGATTGCTTCTCGCAAACACATGTTTTACCCAAACACTAAATTAATTTAAACAGACTATTTCACCGTATCTGAAACTTCTCTGTGCAAATTCAAGTGACTCAACACCCATTTCCCTCAAGTCGACCAATTTGGAAGCACCCTTAAAACACGTGTTCATAATCATAAAGCCGTTTCCACAGATTTATAATCAGTTTGTACGTGAATATACCTAGGTGTACGTTTGGTGCATCGTCGTATAATCCTTGCAGACCGTATTTTACGGATTAAAACTACGATCCGATTTTGAGTTTCATATGAAGATTAATTTAAGCTTGAATGTGTATATCTTATGAGCATGAGCGGTATGTTCTGAAACAAACTTTTGTATACTTAGTAGGTTTTTTAAGCCTTAACTAGTATGTGTCTTGGTGGGTTAGGCAGACTACAGATTTTCACTCAATACGATCCTGCCGTACCACTCTCAATTCATTCCTATTGCATGTCTATCTGTTTAGTTATTTTTTTGTTTAGTTAGTTTAGTTTGACTGCCTCCGTGGCGCAGTGGGCGTATAGCCGGCTGAGACGCAAGAGGTAGCGGGTTTGATTCCCGCCGCGGAACAAATGTTTGCATGATCTACAGATATTTCTTCCGTGTCTGGGTATTTTTCTATATATTATAAGTATGTATTTACAAAAAAAAAGTATATAAGTATTCTATCAGTTATCTGGTTCCCATAGTACAAGCTCTGCTTAGTTTGAGGCTAGATAGCGCTGTGTGAAATGTCCAGCAATATTTATATTTATTTATATACACTTAGTACTTAACCTGACCTTCCACAACTCCTAATTTGATTAAAGTATGTTTTCCGATGTATTTGTACTGTTTTATACGAATGTGTGTTAAAGGAATAAAGAACTATAAACATAGGGAAATATTAAAAACACAAATGAACAGTCATATCAAGTGATGAGTCAATTTAAATACCAAGAATGGCGTTCTAATCTGCGGTTAGTATAATATCAGTGATTACAAAACAATAATGAACATAAAATTCCCAACTAATAGACTGTGACTCATCTATCGAATTTATATTTTTTGATAACGTTTTTAGTCAAAATATTTCCGTTAACGCAATATACAAAGAACAATCAACTTGAAAACTTACGTAATAGTTTTTTTATCCTTGGGTTCTATTGCAAAACATAATTAACGACTAAGATGTTATTTAAAGAAAATATTTAATTAGGCCAAAAATAATGTACTGAAAAAATGAATTTTGATTTAAACTTCTTCAAACAGTCGATTTTTTTAAGTCGAGTATAATTAGATAATACTTCAATCAATCAACAATTGACTCTTCCTACATGAATTATCATTATAAATTAGGCACGCATGTTTTCAATCTCGGATATCATTTTAAACTAATTTTAGAAACATGTTTAATCTATGCGGGAATAACAAGAGTTTTATTAATTTATTTAGTGTGAATCGATCAATTGAAGCTATTTATAGTGTTTTACAAAGTAGGGATGTACTACAAAGGATCAATTGTCGGACAATCGGGAGTTGGAGACGATGGATGAGTGGCCTGACGGATTGAACTGGCAGCTGTATGATACCTACGCATTCCATAGTTTGAATTGTTACTGAATGCCACGAGGACATATTAATGTATAATACAATGTACCTATATTTCCTGCCAAAACAATAAGGATAAATATTAATAGAGGTCAATACCTAATTATTCTTATTTGGATGTCATTGTGTCAAGATAATTTGAGATACATCCTTAAGTTTGGTTTTATAATTTTGAACGCACAAAAATAAAAAGTACTTTCGTATTTCGATGAGTGACACTATTCATTATCCAGGTTGAGCTCTCTTTCAGTTTTATGACAATACTTACCTAATAATAGCACAAATAGGGCAGGATAGGGTGAGGGCGTGCACTTGTACCTACAGCCAGATGCCCAGCGTTGAATGAAGTGTTAACGACCACATCGCATACTGAGACAATGCAACTGAATTTAAAGTGATGACCACACCCCGAATGCATGTTTGAAAGCGGAAAAATACAAGACAAAATTTTATAAATGGTATTTATGACAGGAAATATAACGGACGGAGATTTTTTTCTAGTTGCCCGAATAGTTTTTAATGGTTGATTTGACGATTTCGTAATGTAGGGTACTTTAATGAATCACCTATATTAAAATGTGTTTTCTCACCGTCTGTATGAACGAGCTCTGTCCAAACAGGCAGTGCTTCAATCAGATAAGTGCAGTGATATTAACCAGAGAGGAAACAGACACCGGAATTAATAAATTGAAATCATTTTCTACGGAATACAAAAGCGTATTCCAAAGTTTTATCTGTTATTACATTAATGTCGCATCAAGCCTGGATGTCCGAAGCCCCATCAGATAATAACTAAGCGTAGGACGGATAGCGATTTCGAGCAACCGGGATGCGCCCAATTCTCGCCAATAAACGCCCTCGAGATATATCGACCTCAACGTGTACCATGCCTCATGCAATCACCACCTCTATTATGTCGCTCTAAAGGTGACAATCGCTTATTACGCATGACAGTTATCGCTTTCTATAATAGATAGCTTTTGAATTGACCAGCGTGTTCTCTAGCGGCACATACCAGGCATTCCACGCGCTTACACATAAACGATTGACTAATGACGAAGTCATAAATGGATATGGCATAGAACGAGATGTGGGCCTCCTATATTGATTTATTCATTACTTATTCATTGTCAATTTAAAAATGATTTTAGTACGCAAAAGCACTCAGAGCATCAACGTATTTGCTAATAATACAGCACTCCCATAGCATGCAAACATCAACCAGCTGTTTGCAAAAGGCAATTTCGGAAAAAAAGTTGTACCACAACAGAATGTAATTTGCAAACTATAACATGTGGCCGGCAAGTTGTGCATCACATCGCGTTGGAAACTTTTAACGTTTTCGAAACTACCAAAAGCTCATAACTTTTCGTAAAATGCATTAGTTTGATACTTGGAGAATGAAGAAATATTATTATACCTATATGAAGAATATACAAAATACCGTTAGGAGTTTGATAGATGATACTCTCAAGACAACAGAAACAATAAACTTACATACCTAGTGCATTATGTGTGCGGAGTTTTCATTAGTTAAAAACACAGGAAGTGGCTATGCCGTGTTTAACACTTATCCCGTAGAAAAAACTACAACATAAAAACTCATATTGCACAGAAGCATGAAATAAAACGTAAAACAGTATGTAGCACAACTACGTAGCGATTCGATAGACTTCTCCACGTAATGTCGTATGACGGAACCTAAACATGATCAGGAGCACAGCCCACTATGAATAGACATAAAGCATGTAACCTTAGCATCTTATGAATAAAGTTCTATTTACAATGCAGATGCTTTCTCTACAATACCTAGGCATGATTCATCGCCGAGCGCCTCAGATTCCTTCTGCGGCCGCATAGGTAAGGAGCCTAATAGGAAATGCCATATCGCAATAAATTCTCAGAGTATGCTAATAATTTTACTGCATTCTGTGGTGCATTGCACTTTGATCTTTAACAAATCGGCATTGTTTAACCGGTTTTGCAAATATACTCAAGGATATTTTACAAAGCTTATACGTTATTCTATAAAAGCTTTTAAAAATTTTGGTATGAGTTTATATTTAAATTGATTGTAAACCGAAGCGTTAGCAAAATCGTTAAAATTTTACATATATGACTTGCACGTAAATTAGTCAATAACTTGGTGTAATGAATCACTAGAATGCTATACATAACTGCAGTCTATTAATCTGTGCAAGTTTCAACTGAAATATTCCGTGGTAGGCGAGCAACTTTCGCAAACCGACTGCAATAGGAATGATCATGAACCGTTTCTCGTTTCCCGCTGATTCATACAACCATGAACACGAGATGATGAATAAGTCGGATTGCGCTAGAAAGCGGGCTTTCGGCGCCTGTTTCTAGTAACTGAGTTCTTAGGAACTATCGACCACTCCTGTCAGAGTTTTGAGTCTGCTTAAAAGCCTCCAACATGTCTTTACGATTTTTCATAGGCAGGCTTTGCAAGCTCTCTGAAACATGAAGGCGCTCATTTCAAAATGCCACGATTGATCACTCAAGTAAAGTGTAAGTCCAATGGCTGTTAATAAGCACGCTAACTGTTGCAGGAAATACCAAGATGAGAAAACTCTCTTCAAGCAGAATGTTTAAGTATAATACGTAGAATTAATAACGAGAATGATGACTATTATTTCAACGCACCGTAAACTGGTAACCTGGTTTATAATTGAATGTGGTCTTATGAAGAAGGCAATTAAAACGTCTCATTATAAACGGAATAAACAAAACTGATCGCGTATTCATCACTTCGAAATAGAAATGAATGTGCATTGAGCATTTGGTGGCAAATAGGCTTTCGATAAACCTCGGAAAATGAAACATAAAAGGAAATAGTGGATTTGAATAGAAAGTAAAAAAAATATTTAATACTTATACAAAATCATGCTAACGCTAACGATGATGCGGTCCAAAATTATAAAAACATTAATAATTACAAAATCTTTTAAAAATTACAATAATCCACCAAGACCGCGCTTGCACAATCGCTTTTACATCCCGTTTTAGATTATGCCGATGCTTGTTATCTGGACCTCACTGAAGAACAGCTTAACAAGCTCGAGCGCCTACAAAATTTTTGTATCAGATTCATATTTGGCCTCCGTAAATATGATCATGTGTCTCCCTTCCGTTCAAAGCTTAAGTGGCTTCCAATTCGTCTTCGTCGGAATACGCATATCCTCTCTCTTCTCTATTCTATTCTTTTCAATCCTTTCACTCCTCACTATCTGAAAGATAGATTTCAATTTCTTCATTCTTCAAACAACTACACTCTTAGGTCATCAGAAAACTTGATACTCAGAACTCCTTCGCACAGCACTTCCTTTTACAGCGCTTCTTTTACTGTCCAGGCTGTTCGGCTGTGGAATGCTCTGCCCGAAGAAATAAGACGGTCATCCTCCTTACACACATTCAAGCTGAAGGTGAAGCAACATTACCTAACGATGTCATCTTCCTAGCGTTATTTATTTACTATATAAACATTTTATCTGTTAGTTTAGTTAGCTATTTGCATATATGTATCTATATATTAGTCTATTTTATAACTATTTTAAGTATTAGGATTGGAACTTTATCATATTTTTTTAGTATAGAATATTTGTGTAAATATATCCTACAAAGTACACCGCACTCCATATTGTAAATTTCGCTCCATCCAAAGGTTGCCTGGAAGAGATCGCTTTCAGCGATAAGGCCGCCCATTGTATTGCCTTATTTATTCTCGCCTTATATTTATTTTTGTATTATTTCTGTTTGTGTGGTAATTCAATAAAGAGTTATCTATCTATCTATCTATCTAATAATTTAAAAGTTAATCAGTACTTTTTATCTGAAATAATAATGCTTCCTTAAGAATGGTACCGCATTGAGTCACAAGCAGCAAAAAGTAGTTTAAAAATAAAAGTAAAAAAACTAACCTGCACCTAATCCACCTTCCACCATCCATCGCCACCTAATCCATTCTTTAATTACATTATAACCACAAAAGATACCAGTTTTCCTGTGGTAATAAGAATTTGTATACAAAATTAAATTTACACGCTAAAGGTGAAGTTTTTAATTAGTGGTTGGACGGAGGGGTGGGGGAGGGGGGGGGGTAGTTCTCCACAGACGCTGTTTTTGTCGCTTCCTTAGGAAAAGTAAGGTTTTTAGCTTTTTAGCAAGCTTATTTTAAGTATTGTTTATGCATATGGTTTGGGATGCAATGAAGTTACCAAAAACAATAATGAAACGCTGAAGTTACATTGAATTTATGATGATACCTTTCGAACTAAAGGACACTCCAGTATTTCAATATCCAGAATAGGTACTGCATAGAAAAAATAAATGCTGGCTAGTAGGATCTACACGTACAATGTTTTGCGAAGGCTATCATATCCCAGTCAATAGGGTCGGCGATCGCTTACTCGACAAATATTTATGCTATAAGATCGAATGGAGCAGCTACACGAGTGAACCTTATTGTTTCGTTATAAGAGTTAGTTTTGTAGAGCTAAAAACGTGGTCTGCGACTTGCGGTCAACAAATACGATTCCCAGTAATGTCAGTCCGTCGAGACAGTCAACTCGGAACCAATACCACCTAGTACATTTACTTAGAATGATTATACGAACCAGTATTATTTATACCTATAAAACGCAGAGGGAATATTTGAAATTGTGTCCAAAAAATTTAGACTTGAGAGAACCGTCTCAACATGTACTGAGATGATCATACAACGCTGCATCGATCACGATTCAGGATGTATAGCTGCTACCAGCTTTTGTAATTTTGTAGGAATAAATTTACAAGAAATTAAAACCTTCAAACCACATTCTGTGCAAAAATCCAGGTCGCATCAAAGGCACCCAGGTATTTCAGAAAACGCTTCAGCAAAAAAAGCCAAATTGTTAAACAACAACAGCGATTTAGAAATGTCGACCTTTAGGCCATAACAATAACGACAAGCAATTTAAAAAGCAATTTAACAGAGGCTGGTACACCACTAACTTAAATAAGAGCCCTGTCCACGATGCTATTAAGTCATCGTGTATGCTTAAATTTGACGTTGTATGGTGCAAAGCCTGATCGTGATTGGTCCTCGTAGCTCTCGCGTCAGGATAATGCGGGCGAGGTTGTGAACCCTCTGATTTAATTGAAGATCCTCCAGCCCCCGACGATACCGTCGTCCGTCCGTCCATTGTCCGCGCCTCGCCTCGGTGGGAATGTGAATATAATAATCAAATACGATTTGTTATTATGTCTGTTAAATCCATTCACACGGGGGCCGGAATTGTAACACAATTATGCAGGCGTGCCGCGCATATGGTGTTAGTTTGAATTGGGCGCCGCTGATAGAATAGACTGATTATAGAATAAACAAAGTACAACTTAAACTAATGAATCTCAGTTTTATTTTATATTTAGGCCGTACGGTATACACTGCGGTCTGCAGTGCATACGCACCCTGCAATTATTTTACTACCTTCTGTCCTTTAGACGCGGCCTATTTCACTGATATTGAACATACCTGAAACAATACAAATAGATTTAATTAGCACAATGTAAAAACACCTATAAATACAATTTTGTGAAATATTTCTGAGTAAAGTAATAGAGGAAGGAAATCTTAAGGAATGGAAATTGAGAATGGAACATAATAAAATATGATAAATAATTATTCTATCGCGTATCTAGTTTTAAGTGTTTTAAATATGATTTGTTAATTTAAGTGTGTTGTTGTTGTTTTGTTTTTAAAGTGAAACTTTTATTACATCGTCTCAAACTTTTTCGTCTGTGTGTTGCATGTCGCGTGACGGTCGGCCGCGGAGTAGGGATAAAGTGAAAGGTGCTCGTCAGAGCAGCCGAGGCCAATATGGCGGCGCCTATAGTTCGCATCAGCTGACCGTGTACTGTATAGACTATTACTCATTTGTGCCAACGAAAATTTTTAGTTAAATGTCTATAATGTGAAACAAAGTTTCACTTTTACCGTGGTTTCATAAAACCACACAATCCTTTTTTTTTATTTGCTTTTTATTTTTTTATTTTTTAAGTTTGGTATACAATAAAGCGTTTTCTACTCTATTCTATTCCCGCACCTACAAAGTTGCGAGTGAACATAATAATAATTGGGTACTAGGTATTCATCATCCATATAAACCTGTATTCACTCACGGCTGGCTATAAGCCTCCTTCATTTTGTGCCATATAATAAACTTCATCATTCATCAAGAAAATCATTTATTTACAATACAATTTTACTACCTAATTCATGTCCCAGTTATTGCATAAATCAAATAGAGCACAATTGTATTTAATTTATATACTAATAATTTAAATTTTATCTGCATAATTTCTCAATACACAATAATAATTAGTCTTATTTACATAAAATTATTGGATTGTTATTTTCATTCTACTTGGTATTAAGCAGGGGGAACACAGCTGCCTATCATATAGGCTTTTCAGTCTAGTTTAGGCAACTGAGGCTTATTACATAATTTGGTCACATCATCTTAATTTTTGTTATACTACTAGGGTGTCCCAAAAAAAAATCTATGTTTTTTTCCAAGCTTACCCTCTTAATTTATTTGTATGATGTCAAAACAATCTAATATATAAAATTCTCGTGTCGCGGTGTTTGTTGCCAAACTCCTCCGAAATGGCTCGACAGATTTTCATGAAATTTTGTATACATACCGGATAGGTCTGAGAATTGGTCAACATCTATTTTTGATACCCCTAAATGTTAAGGGTGGTCCACCACTTAACTTTTTTTTTGGGTTTTTTTTTGTTATTATTTTTTTATGATACAGCATTCAAAAATACACACAACCATAAATTTTCACCCTTCTACCGCCAACCCATATTATTTAATAGCGATATTAGTACTTTAATAATTTTCTACATTGAATATAGAGATAGTTAATTATAGTGGGTACGTGCACAGAAAAGGACATTGAAAAAAAATAATTTAACTCGGCTTAGCAACACAAAATTCATTGATTCTAAGGCGGTACGAAGTTCGCGGGGTCAGCTAGCTATGTATAAAATTTTGGATACTTAGGACCACGGCAACCCGTGCCGACTTGCATCGAAATATTTCAGTACTTGCTGAATAAGGCGTACGCGAGCTAACGTATTGTTACGCTGTTACACAATAAGAAATAGCCGAAATTTCTCGAACGCTTTTGTCTTACCTGCTGTGTTATTGTCTACGGTTGCGCAGGATGGGGATTGGTCATTCTGTCGAAACACCGACCCTTTTCCTGGAACGTTCGAGAGGTCGGACGTGGAACGTGAGAGATGGCCGGACGGTCAGTCTGAATTTTGCTATACGTGCGAACATTTCGGTGACTTTAAGTGGTGCAACAGTGGTGTGAATTAGTGTGTTGTGATTACGTGTGACCAAGTTCGTGTATTCATCGTTTTAGTGTTGAATAAAAGTGTTATTTTGGTTAGATCGATTCCCATTATTTTATCCTGAACCCTCAGCTCGTAACAGTATCTATGTGCTTGTTGTTCCTTGCTAAAAGCTCCAAGCGACTAAAAGCCCTAACATTTCGCTCTTCAAAAAGTTCCAAGATAGCTAGAAAGATGTAAAATCCGTCATGATAAAATATAGTGCCATAGATAAAAACACGCATTACTCCTGACTATATCCGAAATAAAAGAATTGCTTGAGTTTTATCAAATTGATCTGACCAAAGAAATAATCAGAGATGACTACTGAGAGCTGATAGAGCCTTCTGTGATATTTTTAGGTGGAGAAACATAGGAAAAATTTTGCATTCGACCTCTGATGCACCAAGTTCGATGGATCGCGAGTACAATTTATTCCCTGATATTATCATAACTCAGTGATCAATTCAAAATTACGAGCAAAGATAAGGCGGCGCTGAAGATAAGAACGTTTGCCTGTTCATCGTGATATCCTACGTCAAACCATCGCTATAATGCATTTTACCTGTAAAAGCACCTTACCAGAAGTTGTCGACCTCCGTGGCGCAGTGGGCGAATAACCGGCTGAGACGCAGGAGGTAGCGGGTTCGATTCCCGCCGCGGATCTACATAATCTACAGATATTTGTTCCGGGTCTGGTTGTTTCTCTATATATTATAAGTATGTATTTAAAAAAAAATGTATATAAGTATTTTATCAGTTATCTGGTTCCCATAGTACAAGCTCTGCTTAGTTTGGGGCTAGATAGCGCTGTGTGAAATGTCCAGAAGTATTTATTTATTTATTTATTTGTGCTTTTTGAAATCAATGAAGGCTTACAAAAACCATCACAGAAGCATCTTTTTTTTTTTTTTTTTTATAAATTATAGGCTAGTGTTTGACCACTATCTCGCCTGATGGTAAGCGATGATGCAGTCTACGATGGTACACGCTTGCCTAGAAGAAACCTATTCACTCGTGACTTGAAGATCCCTAGGTTGTAGTTATCAGGAAACACAGACTCAGGCAAGGCGTTCCACTCCTTGGCGGTGCGCATAATAAAGGTGGAAGAGTACCGCTTTGTGCGTATGGGAGGTATGTCTACCACATGAGGGTTTTATTAGCATTAAACTTAACCAGGTTGGCATCGCCCCAGTCGGAGACCGCCTTTAAGGACAAGTTTAAGCGCTCAACCATGGCCTCTCTGTGAGACTGAATCTGCGCCCCACTGGCTCGTGCAGTAGATGTGTAACTCTCCACAACTGTGCTGTCGTCCGCATACCCAAAGGTTCCAGGCTTTAGCAGATCGTTGATATGCAGCAAGAAGAGAGTTGCAGAGAGTTTACAGTAGTTAAATCAGCGTTTTATAGTATTTGACTAATGAAGACCGTGGACCATTGTTTGTTGTGGATTTGTTAAGTAAATATAGAAGTTGTTTTTTTAGTTGTTTGCCTATATCACAATTTTATTTACTGTCTGTTTCTATTTTAATTAAAAGAAAAACTATATGTTACTATATGTATAATATATGTATAATATGTTATATACTCTATGGCTTCATTTCAGTCAATATCAAGTCTTTGTTCCATCATCTTAAAATTGATGTCAGATTTCTCCTCGAGTGTTCTACTGAGTGGTCAAATGATGCTTTGTTTCAAGAAGCCAGGAAGAAAGTTACAACACCGAGGGGTAGTGAACGATACAGCTCGTCAAGTTGATACAAGACTTTCATGATTGGATCACGGACCACGGTTAAGAAGGAACAAAAGCGTTGCGTTGCGTATCACGTTGCGTTCAAGAACACGGAAAATATAATAATTGTAAAAAGTAAATTTATCAAAAAATATTAACAATAACAAATAATCTTTTAAATGTAAAATAGTCATTTATACTATTTGGGCATATTGGTATTTTATTTACCAAATAAATATTATAATCTAGACTCCTTCCATACTAACTCAGTATGTACTGTCTTATGTTGGACATCAAGTCGGCACAGGTTGTCTTTATCCAATCGCAATAATATTTATTATTTGAGTACATAATTAAGCTCAAAGAGAATAAAAATGGATGGTATGCTTATTTGATTTCGTGAAAAGAAAGTCTCCCTTATGTCTTATGTCTAGTACCTACTACCTAATAATTATGTATTGAATTTTCGTATATTTTGTCAAATACATATTCTTATTACAGTTTAAAATAGAAAAAAAGACAGAAAAAAAGATACAACAAAATAGTAGGGATGAAAGACATAAATAAAAGCGAACTAGGTAGATACTGTGTGCTACAGCAATAAATGGACTTCGACTCAGCATTATGCCCACCGTAATGGTAAGCGCTGGTATTCTGTTGATAGTGACACAAAATCTATAATTTGAGGCCCCCAGTTATACTCATAACAAGCGTAATAATATGATGATGTCAGAATGTATTTCCAATAACAGCGTCCACAATGACTTATGAGTTCCAAAATTCCGCACCCAATATTTAAAACAAATTATAATCTCAAAGGTCTGCAGCAAAAACAGAATTCTCGGAACGAATAAGCGATTGCAATCGTCATTAACCCTGCAAAGGCCAAACATTATTACATGCATACTGCATACCTACGTTAGGCGAGTCTCACTCCAAACGGGCCTCAGAATGGGCTGTTATCGTATTATGCTGTTAGAATATAACTGATTTCTTTCAGATGTATCTGTTTGTATATAGCATAAATGATATAATTTATCTATATACCTATTAGGTATGTTTATTACACACCGTCTGCCCCTCGCCTTCCGAATGAGTCACATACGTCAAATCGCATTACAGTTTTATTGTACCATATAAATCAAACCAATAGGTGTTAGCGAAGTAATTTTAAAAGTTGAACAACTTCTTGTTTGAAAGTTTGCCGATTTGTCCTGGGGTTCGTAGACATATCGATCGAGAATTATCAAATATGTATGTATCTATATTTATTTAATTCAACTGTATATGTACCTACAGGTCTTTTTCTTTTTATGTGTCTGAAGTTCATACGATTCTTATTAACGCGTTATAGGGTTTCTAGGAAAGATTGTATGCATACAAATACTACATAAATACAGTCGGAACCGCAGGGTGGATGATAAAGCGTGCAGTAAATGAAACTATAATAGGATGATCTCGGCCTAGATTTTAATGATCCAGTGGCATTCCGTGGCTTGAAAGCTCTTGGGCTCTTTTCATCAGGAAGCCGGTGGCTGGGTAATGGCCTCTCCGAGCCGATAATTGGGGCCATTAGCCAGCGCTTGCAGGTGCCCGCCGTCAAATTATTTAGAAGCCTTCACAGAACAAGTTATAGTACTAATTATACAGGAGTTTCACTCAGACTCATACTAACAAGCATCTACGTCACTCACTGTTTGCTTATAGCGGGTTCCTATATCCGTCAGTAACCGACTACGACTCGTATCCCCTTGAAAAAATGTCAAACTAATGTCAAACTTTTGACACGTTTTCAAGGAGAAACGAGGCGTAGCTGGTTACCGACGGATATAGGAACCCGGCATTAGTCAATTCATTAATTTGGTAAGTTGGGGGTGAACTTTTTTTACGTCATACTCAATTTTTACAGTAAGTTGACTTTCATCATCATCATATACATATATATGATCATATGCATATGACGTGCATATATATAATATATATATATATATATATATATATATATATATATATATATATATATGATCATATGCATATGACGTGCATTGCTAAACAAAAGCGACCGATATTCTGACTTTGCAAGAAAGGAAAACGATTCTACTAAACATGCTAGTATATTTATATTTAAAAAAAAATGATGATTCTTTATCTAACAAACTTCCTAGGAAATTTTGTTATGATGGACATTTTGATTAAATTGCTCGCATAGTGAATCTTATAACAGATAAGACTAATTTTTAATTTGAAAGCTAATTTGAAGTGGCACAGGTCAACTAGCTATAGTTTAATGGTACTGTTGCGACATCAGGGGCCGAGTGCATTAATTAGGATTCAAAGTTTGTACTCTGTAACAGGATACTTTATCTCTACAAGTACAAATTGTTCATTCTTCTTTAATTCTTTTTTCCCGGATTCAACTTCTAATTTCGAATTCCTTTAATGTTACATTTATTTATGTTCTGTGATTATTCTCATCTTGGCATATTTTATTTTTTAGAAATCAATGTTTTTTTTATACTTATGTAAAAATATCAAGGTTTAAACTTACACATAGCAGTGTACCTATCCGTCAAAAGCAAGATAAAATTATCATAATGTGTTTGCACCGTCATCATCCACATCAACCATTGTTAATCTAGGTGTTATTAAATAAAAGCGTTACAATATATTTTTATTTCACTGACCTCCTATCCTATCCTGACCTATTTACTAAAATAAACGACATCTACCAAATCCCTTATTACGTATCGGATAAGACATTTATTTGATTAAACAAGTGTGCAATAAGGTCTTAAAACTAGGTATTGGCACTTTATACTTGCCCTTTACGAGCATCGCAAATTACTGATAACAGCTTTTACAATTAAAAAACCGGCCAAGTGTGAGTCGGACTCGCGCACGAAGGGTTCCGTACCATTATCTATGATAAATTGTATAACTCAGAGGACTATCTTAATTGACGTAAACTATGTTTGTATGAGGACACCCTTTAATTGTCAACTTTTTTAATTTTTTGGAATTTTTCCTTTATTTGTACCTTGCTTTTTGCCAAATTTCGTGATTCTAGGTCAACGGGAACTACCATATAGGTTTTCGACCCAAGACCTATAGAGTACTTCCGGTTGACCTAGAATTGTCAATTTTGGTTCAAAGTAAGATCTTACAGCACAAGTAACGGAAAAATTCCGTAAAATAAAAAAAAATAAAAATTAAGGTAAATTTTGGTACTTACAAGTTTTCGTGAAAATCTAAATTTGCCCATATCTTTTTATCATGTTGATTCAAGATCTTGACTTTTATGCACCTAAAATAGGGACTATAGACCTCAGTATCTGGTATAAATTACAACTTTCTAGGTCCACCCGTTCCTGAGAAAATCGTTGGTGACACACGGACAGATGGACAGACGGACAAGAGAGTGATCTTATAAGGGTTCCTTTTTTACCTTTTGAGGTACCGAACCTTAAAAAATTACACACAATAAAATTGGCCATATATGTATATGTCGGCGCAAGACGATTAGAATTATGAATTATGAAAGCTTATTAATTAAATTATTGAATATCAAATCAAATTACGAATTATGTTTCGGTTCTCAATGTAAGTTTCAGCTTTCTCCGTTAAAAGGAACGTAATTGTTTGTCGTTGTTTTCAACGATCAATTAAGTACTCATCATTGTTTTGAGATGATTTCTAGACCTGAAAATGAGTGCTAAATAAAAATCCTGATTTATAAAAGGCAAGGGATGGATCTCACTAGTGTTTGCATTAAGATAAACTTAAAGCAAACACTCGCTTGAAGCCTTGAACATCGCATTTATTTAAAAAGATTTATTAACAACGGATGTTGATTGCTTAAAACTAAAACTAAATTAATATGAAAGTTCTAAATACGTTTAAAAATTGATTCATTAATGTATGGACTCAATTAGTAACTGTAACAACTTATTTGAGGTTTTGTGAGTAATAGTTTCTTAAATTGACTTAGTACCGCACGACGCCATTTTTGGTAATGGACTCTTATAAAAGCAACCGGGCGACGGACGGACGACACTATTAGAGTCAATAGCCAAGTTCATGAAGCTCGCTTCCAAGCGGTATTATGAACTTGCCTCCCATCATCCGGATCCTTTGGTACACACCATTCCTATCTACCGTTGGACCCGCCCGCCAACAAAATCCTCCGTCGTCCGAGACACGTTCTCGGAGACCCGGATGACGAAATCACCTCCGCTAACGCGGAAGCGATATCTGAGTCATCTACATCAGACAGAGCAAACACTTCACAGAAACACCGACCTCGCCGGCGAGGTCGACGAGTCCCTTCAGTCGCCACCTATACGAGGTACAGACATGTATCCGGGCGTTTCTCTCCTATCCCCACTCCGGCAACTGCCCAAGCCGAGGCTCGTACCTAAGTGGTGCCCTTGCGCTAGTTGCCTAAACAACAAACGGCCGACACTTTTGGAGGGTGAGCCGTCGAGGCAAGTGTGCGTGAGTACCTACCACCTAATACTTTACTTAAGAATTAACTGTTAAGTTAATTATTGTGAATATTTATAAAAGCTGTTTCATAATTTGCAATGAGTGTTTCTAATGGTAAAAATAGTGATGTCAGCTTAGCTGACGTCACTGTTCCAAAAAAAACCCTGTTGGTCAAGATACTCCGTTATATATGTATGTCAAAAAGTAAATTATTACGCGTCATGTTAAAAAAAGCATGTCAAATATAAAAATTTATTTACAAAAGTTTAAGAAATCTTTTATGCAATAGATACATTTTTCAGTTAGGAACGTTTTTTAACTTTCGTATAAACAAAGATTACAAAGCTGTTATTTTAATACAAAGTTGTTCTATGTACTTTAGACAGTACACAGCTGTTTTTAAGTTGCTAGTTCAAGAGGACGTACATAAGAGATGTGATCTAACTGCTGATACGTTATCAGCTGAGTTAGGTAACATATTGTCACAAATGTCGGCGGTATCGCACATCCGTGGCCCGCGTGATGAGGGAAACGTGTTTTCTAGTTTTCTGACGGATGACGGCGTGCACCGAGATAAGCGCTTGTGGTTGGCAAGTTTAGCTAATAAACAAAATCACAGATATAAAAAGTAAATGCAAAATCACATGATTAATTCACTGATATGTTAGTGATATATATATAATATAGCCCTCAACATCCATTTCGATGACGGCGATCAAATAAAAAATATTATTAATATGTGGATTGGGGAGTAGTAATGTTAGTGCTGACGACCTGATAAAGTTTGCTGGGAGCCGTTGAGTATAGGCCGCACAAGATAGGTCGCTCTGGAAATCTATGGGGGAGGCCTTTAATCAGTGGGCGACTTAAGGTCAATACGATGATGATGATGTGTCAGCGAGCTATGGTATAACTTCCCAGCTTATATTTTATATTACGGGTGATAATTTTCCTAATAATATTTTTTATAACAACAAGATTTGAAAAATTAAAACATCAAAAAGACATTAAAAAAAACAACCAGCCTTGTTTTCTTGCCTTTCTTTCCTGGGTTGGTCGCGAAGGAAAAGGCAGTAAAATTGACGTTTCAAAGTGATCATTGTAATTTTAATGAATATAAATATTTGACTTTGACTGAAAGAGAAGGGAGAGAATGGGAAAATAAAGAAGAGGCCTAATGTAACCTAGCCGTGCGTAAAATCGGACTTAAAAAATAAAATAAAAATTCAGCAACACCTTTAAATTTAATTACTTTCTTTGTTTGGCATTTTTCCGGCCATTAAATGCCTTGTAAAGTCAATAAATCTAACTTCAGCTTGCACAGGCAAAAAAAACAATCTTTTAATCCGGAACTAACAATGCTCCTTATTTCTGCAAACCTTCTTGAAATTAAATGCTTGCCCGCTTAACGATGCTTTTGTACCAAAGCAATTCCAAATAATGTGTGTTCCGAATTCTAGTATAAACGTAGTATGTATGGGTCTCTCAGGATTTAATGCAAGAGTAACTTACAGAGGATTGTGTGCACATTTAATTACTGAGCGGTCGTAAATTGAGGCGTATTTATCAAATAACATTGAAGGGCTTTTATTTATACAGGGTGTCCCAGAACTAGTATGTTATCCCGAGGGAAGGCGATTCTGGACACTTAGGAGAACAACAATAGTTCTACGACTTTTGTAAATTCGATGATTTTCATTGAAGTACAGTGCAGCAAAGTTCGCTTGAAAACGGAACGTACGACAAGTGGTGACAACCCTAAAATCAGCTGATTTTAGAGTTTATTGTACTCTGAGCTTGACCTGAAGATGAAGCATCGTTTCACTGTTTCACGAGTTCACTGGACTGGTAGGCTCAGCCCACAAAATCTTTATGAAATAAGTTACATACATATTTCATATTTAAAGGGTTCCGTACAAAATATTTTTATCTTTTTTTATGGTGGTGTTCAGTCATTTATTCACAATGTCATTGGTTCTTTCTTGGTCACTCTAGGTTGAATTCTTTCGTCCTACCACTGGTTATTTCTTGGTAACTCTGCGTTGGGTCAGCGATCAAGTCGGGGTATAAGGGTCGTAAATCGTGTCTGATGGTGAAAAAACCAGTGTGGTGTCCAAGGTCATGGTGGTTTCTTATGATGTTTGACGAATGAGTGACCAGGAAATCCCAGTGCTGCAGTGACATGACAACCAAAATAAACTACCTAATTAGGTAACTAAGAACCAAACTAGTAAGAACCTACCTACAAACAAGAGTGTCATCAAGTAGTCCGGTCCAATTAGCCCTAAAAATTGAAGTGAAGCTATAAAAGTTCGCATAGAGAATGCTGAAAAGTCCCCATCGATCCCATACCTGGTTTTTTTTTATTCAAGGTCTCGAAAATTGATTTTTCGCGTTTTTCAGCAAAACGGTAAGTTTTATCATAAAATTAAACCGATCAAAATTATTGTAGATCATGTTATTATTTATTAAAAATATCTTTTTTTTTTCCTAAGAGCCACGGTTTCGGAGATAAAACGAATTAAGAGACCTTTGACCTTGGATAAAAAAAAAATTCAGGTACGGGATCGATGGGGACTTTTTAGCATTCTTTTTAGCATGGTGTTCCGAACATTCATACCAATTTTTAGCTCTATGCTAATTTTTGTACCCTTGCATGTCTAAATTGACCGGACTAATGATGGTTTTTAATTTTCACATCAAAAATGAACCCTAAAATATGACGGCAATTTCAATTATGGGTTTCTATTCGAACAATGGGTTTTACCCATTTTTTGCGCTGTTCGCCGGCCCTTCGCCTACAATGTTCCGTGTGTCCTTGCGTATACGGTTGATTATTGTGGCTCTGGCGCTTGGTGCCCCAAAGACCTAACGGGTTTATTGGACGCCAGGTAAAGGTAAGATTGCTAAAAAGACCTCCGCACGAAAACGGTTTATTTGTTTTTTGATTTTCACTTCAGTCACTTGTTCGCGTTGGCTTTGATAACTTCAATAATTCAGAGTTCCGGTTCCTTCTGACAATGAGTTCCGATCCAAGCGCGAATGTCGAGTTACACAACATAATTTTGTGTGTTGGTGCCGCACGAATCAGCACGCGTTCCGCCAGTCCAGATTCCAGCACCGTTGGTCCATAAACGTTTGGGCCGCTGTCATCGGAGACAGGATTATTGGTCCTCTGTTCCTGCCCGACCGGCTGAACGGAGAAAACTACTTAAGAGTTCCTGAGGGGGGAGGTAGAGGATCGACTGGAGGAATTCCCGTTGCTCGTGTACCGGGACATGGTGTTCCAGCAGGACGGAGCCCCAGTACACTACGCACGCGCCGTGCGCGACTACCTAAATAGGCGCTTCACTTCGTGGATAGGCCGCGGCGGCCCAGTAGCCTGGCCGCCTCGCTCTCCAGACCTGACTCCACTCGACTTCTTCTTGTGGGGCAGCTGTTTTTCCGTGATTTTTAACTTAAGTGATTGTTACCTACGTACCTACGTGATACCTATGTGATTTTTCTGTTCTAACTTCAAAAACAGACTAAAAAGTGTTTAAGTAGGTGCCTACCTACCTGCTTACCGTGTTATGTGATTTTTGTTAAGTGCCGTGATAAACATAAAAACTCTACGGAGCACGTGCCGATTAATTAAATGGTATGTACATACCTACCTACCTAAGATTTTTAAAACCATCTCAAAAATCGTCAAGCCGGACGGGATCACCTACACTACACCTAACTAGGTATTTAGCATTGCACAAAATTTGAATTAATGAATGAATGAAAATACTTTATTGTACACCACACAAGAAACAAACAAAAAAATAAAAATACACAAAGCAGCAAGTACAATGGTGGTTGGTAACATTGGGTGAAGTCGCGCGGATTTATGTAGGTAGGTAACGTACTTACCTACTTAGTTAGAACATTGTTGACAAATTAGGGTTGTCAAGTTTATTTTTTAAAATAAAATAAAAAGTTTTGTATGGAAATGTGAAAATAAGAATTTTCAGGCATTGCACCTTCACAACTGTTCATTTTCATGGTCCAAATCACCCCGTTCAGGCTTAACATACTAGTTCCGGGACACCCTGTATATATATATATATATATATATATAGGGCCGCTACCAGTATATATATCGATTATTGCATTTATAAATGCAATAATGTGTATATATACTGTTAGCGGACATAACCTAAACATAATAAGATTAGTTTATGTATTAAGGATTAGGTTACTACTCGTAATCATACCAAATTATAGGCGAACACAACATCGTCAATTTCAAATGCTAAATTAAAATATACTGAGGAAACTATGAAATCATTAAATGAAAATCCATTACTGATTAAAACGGATATTTATCGCGTATGTGCTCCAAGTACTCCAGTCCGCCCGCGACCACGGCTGTTGCAACACAACCGAAATGTCAGGATAACCAAGAAAAAAGGTACATACGCGATAAATACCAGTTTTAATCAGTAATTATGTACAGTGATCACGAAAGTTTGAAAAATATAAAAATAGTAGTATACGAAGCTTAGATTGATTGATTGAAAATACTTTATTGCACTTATAAAACTAGTACAAAGGCGAACTTAATGCTAAAGAGCATTCCCTTCCAGATAACCTTTGTGTATTGTAGATAAAGATGTGTAGGTAGTGCACAGAAAATAGAAAAAATTAAAAATTTGCACAGGACTAATAAACATAGCATAATATAGGTACATACTACATAAATAAACCTACTGAAATACTTAATGATAGACTAAACTATACCAATATCAAATAAAAATACATACTTAACAATAGAAGTGTTATGGAAAGATGAAGTTGCTCATTTTTGGTCGGTTTGACCGAGAAGGTGCCTATAGATTCTCAATATGAATGCTTCCACTGAAGTAGCCTCGAAATAGTTTGGTGGCATGTTATTCCAGAGACGAGTAGCGGTTATGGTGTAAGAGTCAGAGTAAGTAGCGTGTTATGCTGTGGAGTAATCAGTTGGAAACGACGAGACGATCGCACAGGTCTGTCCTCAGTTGATACTCGTACGGATGGAAATCGCTCTCTGAGGTAGCTGGGAGATAGAGGGTTGCGAAGAATACTATAAATTTAGAGTAGAACGGTAATGTTTATTATTTTTGTAAATCACGTAAGAGATAAAAATGTCTTGGATATGAATCCATCCATAAATCTTCATCATCATCGGTGGCTGACATCGCTGAAGCCTCTCGATAAATTTTGAGAACGACTTAAATCCTATTATTGCATAATTCTAATATTGTAAATGTTTTAGTAAGAAAATTTTCATGATTTATTTCAATCATTATTATAAATACGGTATTTGTCACGAACCGTTTTATCGGAAGGTTTTAACATTTTATGCAACAATATTCGAGGCGAGACGCGATGCGGAGTGGATCACACTCACACTGATGTTTTGTCATTTTTATTTGTAACACCGACAAAACGGTACGTGATAAATCCTGTATTTGTAATTTAAAATGGGAAAGAAATTAAAACATCTTAAAAATATGCCACATCTAATCAAATACACTGAAAAAGTACATCCTATAAACGCAGAGTCCACAAGCTGGAAACCGCTGCGAGAAAAAGATCGGAATTTTCGTTGCTAGACTCAACTTTTTAACAAACTTCGTATGTCAATTAATACAAAATTATTTACTAAAAGCATAGAAAATCGTGGTTAGCAACTCACATATCTTTGAAAACATGGTTCATATTTTGCAATAAAATACGATAACATAGTATAATAGAAGGCAAAGTAGGTAGATATGACGTCAGCAGTTCCTATGATAACGAAATATGGAGACATGGAACATGTAGATATCATTTTAGCACGAGTTAAGGTGCTTTTCCACCGGCGAGGCGAGACCAGACGAGGCGAGTATTGAATCTAACCGGCCCATTTCCACCAAAATTTGCCATTAATTGCTATCGCGAGCTCGCGATTAATATCAATAGCCAAAGCGAGCTCGCGCGTTAACGCACTATAATTGTGGGCTAGAAACAAAAAAAATCAACTCACAGCATTTTGATCTTTAATTAATTATCTGAAATCAGTCTGATATTGTAAGTATCTCACAATGTTGTATGAAGAAAGCATAGCACGCACTTGTCCATACAAAAAGCGAAAACGTTTATCCACCGCTAAATAATATGTGATTTTGATGATTTTTTAGGAAGTAATTGACACAATACTACATTTTCTTTACACTTTTTGACAATGTTAAGTGTTTTCAGAAACAAAGGAATATAAGTACTTTAAATCTTTACTAGCTGACTCGCCGAACTTCGTACCGCCTTGACATGCATATGACGCGGGCTGCCAATGCACTACCGGCTATCATTAGCTGCATCTATGTATGAGAAAATGAATTATCTTCATTATTTTTTTTTTGCGTGAATTTTTCCTATATTTTAATAGTTATTCTGCTATTCGGGGCGGAGACAAATCCAACAAATCAAAGATCAAAATCGGTCCAGACTTTGTTTTATAAAGATTGCACAACATTAAATAAATAAATATTGCTGGACATTTCACACAGCTCTATCTAGCCTCAAACTAAGTACTGCATGCAGTGGAGCCGGCCATCAAGATCTACCTCTCCCGAATAGATGAGAGTACCTCAGGAGATGATGTACTCCGATTCGTGAGGGAGATGACTCAGGACCGGATTACACGCACGTTCCGAATGACTCTCCAGCGTCTGGAGTCCAGTAGGACAACTGACTTCAAGTCCTACACTCTCCAGATTCTGGCAAAGCATAAGGATGTTTTACTTGCTCCGGATTTCTAGCCAGTCGGCATCGTTTACAGGCGCTACAGGGAAGCGGCTACGAAGCAAAACCCCCCAAATAAATAAAAGTGTTAGTTTTAAGTTTATTGTTTTATGTATGTTAGTCTTTAAGGTATTTATAGTCAGTCTCAATCCTCCATTCTATATGATCCTTGATATCCAAAGGTTGTTAAGAAGACATTGGTTTTCAGCGATATGACAGTCTATTCTGAATGTATAGTTTATTTTATTGTATAGTATGTCTCATTGCTTGTGTACAATAAATTCATTTAATAATTCGGTGAAGGTTTAATAAAATTCTGTCTTCGCTTAAAATAACTTGGAATTGTTCACTTTAGCCCAATTTATCACCAGCCGATAACTAGATAATAAGAGTTGAAATAGGTATTGTCTTGTAGTAAAAGAATTTCCTTTTTGACGAATCATACCTAAGCCTAATTTATTTTAATTTATTTAAGAGATCCGCAAAATCTTCCAGCCCGATGTGGATTGTTGGATTAGATTAAGTACTTTCAGGTTTTAAATAAAATAAAAAAAAATCTCGAGGACCAAGAATAAAAGGTTGAGCTGCTAAATTGCGTAAAGTGTTTACAATTGCCCCTCTTGTCAAATAAAATAGTTTATGTAGGTTCTAAACTAGATAAATACAACTAGTAAACCAATCGTTTGCAAACACTTAAAATCTTTTAAACAATGAGCAGAATTTAGTAACGAATAATTGATTCGTGCGTGATCTTGCTTAAACCTTTTTTAAATATTCAATTTATGATAAAATATAGCCAGTTAAACATTGTTTCTCACGTACGTTATTTTAAGCAAGAATAAAAACGCTAAGCTATTTTGAAATATTTAACTTATTATGTCGATACTGTTCCTTACAAAGGCAAAGGTTTATCCTCTCCTCTTCCTCTATTAGCGATTTAGCGCTGAGATAGGCCATTATGTACCATATGAATATCATCTCATCCAATATTTAATACAACTTCTGTACACCCAGCCATACGATGAAAATGAAAAATGATTTAATGGTGTAAACACGATAAAGTAAGAATGTGTCTAAAGGCTGTCCAAGACGCTTACCGAGCTAATTACCGCCGAAGCCTTACTAGCAATGAAAAGCGTCACAATGACGTCACCGAGAATATAATAAGTGTTCAGTGTGCGATCAATCTGCGGATATAGCGGCTGACCTAGCCGGCGCCGCTCAGACGACGCACCCCAGACTTACTACGTAGGAGTCAGCGGTTATGAGCAGCGGCGGACTGGGTATCGGGGCGAATGTCTTCAAAATACCCTATTATATTCATGGCTTTTGTTCGAATTCGTCTTATTGGAGCTTTTGAGTTTTGTATATCTGTATTCAGACGATTATACTTTTTGGTATTCAGGTTAAAGTGGTCTGTGTTGTTGTCAAGTCAAAAACTTTTAACTAAAATAGGTGTCGGGTTGAATCGACTTTGTTAACCTTCTAGTTTAGAATATAGTTTGTTTATACATATTAAATTTGCGGTTTTAACGAATTCACAATATGTGTGCAGGTTTTTCATTTTAAATTTAATATGAAGCCCTCATTTTCAGCGGTTCCAGGGCGGCTTGCCAACTTCCCCTCGCCTCCTACAGCCTTCATCCGATATGGTATTCTATGAGCATGACATGACACATATTATTATGGAAATAATCTCGGCTGCAAAAAGGACATGTCGGCTGACCTATTTGTATCTTAATAATCTGAAAGAATTTTCATTTGGTTGTGTTGTCTCGTAAATCTACTGTTTCGATGAACAAAGAACAATAAATCACGAAGCGTAATCGTAAATAAATGTCGACGACTTTTCATCTTCAGCGCAATGTAAATGTTATATATAGGTATCTTACGATAAAATTATGATAACGGTCTAGTTAGGAGCAAAGTTTATTATCCTAACATAGGCAGGTACTTGTAATACCCGTCCCAAGAGGTCTATAACGTTTGCAAGAAACCGTCTGCAATCAAGTCTACTGCAGCAATGAATAAACAAAGCCTTTTCACGTGCATACCGTAAACGTCTAACTAAACGAAGCGATATTTTGTTTTACTATACTACTACTTAAATGACGGTCACCGCAAGAACCTTTACCTTTAACATTAATAGACGGCAATCATGTGAATGTGAAATGACACACACTTTTGGGATAAATCCTTTTTAGGCACGCGCTTGATCTCGCCGCAAGATCCAGCAAATTATTGCTCAACAAGAGACCGGTCGTAATTGGTGTCAAGTAAATTTTCTGTTTACGGATCTCAGCGATTAGTGGCGGGAACCGCACTTGCGGTACTGGTCGGACCGCGAGGGTCTCGCATGCATCCCTCGGCTGTGTGTGCGCCGAAACTGTGACAGCGAGTCGCCGATGTTGCGGTAGGTCAGGCCCGGACGGCATTCCGAGTGCAGTCGCCAGTCGCCGCACCCGCACCGCCCGCGCCACGCCCGCGCACCGCTCTCACTAAATATAGCCTATGCGAAGTGAACGAACGCGCCGCGCCAGCGGCGTGGCCTCTCGCTTCGGCGCAAATAAGTGCGAATGATTGCTAAAATGCGAACCCACTTAGGTATGAATGTATACTAAAGCTATTTTAGCCAATAAATGCCTCTTTTGAGCACGTTCGGCATTTATTATGACCCGGAAATGCTACAAGATTTTGGAGCTGCTTCGTAGCACTTTCGTAGCACTGGCGTAGATAGAAGATCTACAGAAATGGTTTTACTAAAAAGCTGATTTTTCATCTTTATTTCTTATAAATTTCCATATTTATAATGATTTTATGCAATTGAATTTACATTTAGTACAATATTAATTTAGTACTAATGGCCGCAGTGCATTTACTCAGACTGTACTCCGTGGGTCTCAATTAGTTTCAATCACAACTTGAGGACTTTTTCAGGGTTAATAGGTATACCTTACGGTGGTCACTGATTTTAAGCAGGGTGACAAAATAGCACCCGAAGAATTTTACATTTCGAAAATCTAATCAAAATCCAAAGAAACGCATTATTACCTACATTTTTTGCCAAGTAGACATTGAAAAACAACTTAACGATGTACATTATATCATTTCAATTAATATAAGAAAAACACACTGCATTCCATATTCTCGCCATCAGGCGTCCTACAAAGCATTCCAGCGCTATAAAAACTGGACGTGAATGAAAATTAAAAACTGAAACGGGTCTGACGACATCAGTGGCATTTATTTGCTTATCGGACATAATGCGCTAACCGTATATGATAACGGGACAATGAGTGTAAACCAGCCACGCAGATACCTAGTACATTAGTGTACAGATATGCTTATCTTGTGTCAATACTCTTTTGTACCCAAGATACGGGAGTCTATTTGCCCTTAATGCTTCGGGCGCATTCTTCTGTGTTGAATAACCGGATAATAGCTTGAAAATGCTGACGCTCTGACCATTAGTCGCTGTAAGTTTTATCTATGAATAGATAAAGACAAGTGCGAATAGAACACTTGCTCTCATGGTTCCGTCTGTTGTTTTGTTTATCTTTGTCCTACAATGACGAATTGTAGCAGTTTGTTAAAGATTTGTCATTCATACCCTTGATAGATGTAAAAATTAATTTCCTCCTTTATCGATTGTTGCGCCATGTTTCAGCAATATGTAGTTTAAGAATACCCTAGCCTGAAAAATCACAAAATATACACGAGGCTGCAGAACTTCATAAGTCGTATAAATCTTGAAGGGTCCTGAATAAAAAGGCAGGACAGCATTGTGATTGAAAAAGGATTATTTTTTTCTTCAGATTCGAAGTGACCCTAAATGTTGTTGTATTTATCCCGCGTCCCCTATTTATCTATCTTTGGCATTATGACTTTACATAAAACAGTACTATGTTTAGAACACAAAATTTGGTTTTGCTGATTCGTATGCCATTAAACTACTAACCGATTATGTATATAGGGTGTCGGATAATATACGCACAAAAATTAAAGGGGTTATTTTAATGAGCATAATAAATACATTTGTGAAATAATTACCATAGTAATGTGAAATTTATTTTGGCATGTAAAAACAAACACTTCATTAAACTTAATGTTGTGCTATTGCATAATGCTTGCCATCTAACCTCAGATACTGTAATGGTGACGTCCTGAGATATCTCTTGTTTCTTTCAGCCATTTCCGAATGAGATATCAAAAATACAGTCCTGCCTAGACCTACGGTAGTAGGTAGGTACTAGTAGAAAATCTACGCTTTTGTGGATTACGGCCTTTATTTTTGGATGTCGATTGCAAGAGTAGGCAGTAATATTTATATCGAATTAATCAACTAAACTTAGTCGATTTTCCTTAAAATTTGATAATATAACTAGTAGTTTTTTTTTCGAGAAGTCTTTTTTTTATGTTTTGAGAAACCATCGGTTGAATATAGTCAGTATATTACCAAACACTCTGTATATATATGCTATTTAACGGTATTACGAGTTTAAATTTGATTATTGATACTTTATTATATGCGTTGAGGTGAATGGCTTCGAAGGCAGGATCGTTCTATCACAGTAGGTAGGTATAGTTCAAATAGGAGCAAACATTTAAAAAACTGATTGGTTCTAGAAGCAAGTAAAAGGTTATATTTTTTGGATATGGAACCCTAAAACCATTTGGTACTTTCAGAATCTTACAAAAAACTTCTACAAACACCTCTTTTGGGATACAATAAAATTATTGAGTACTCATTACAACAACTCAAATTAAATTCCAATTAGTGTTCGGGAATTTGAAATCTATAAATTACCATGTTATCGTTGCGGACGGCTGTAAGATAAAACGAACGACGCTAATGAAAATCAAATAACGAACAACAATATAAGTGACCTTTGATTTCTAGTTATATATCTAATAGATAGATATTCATACATATCTGTATTTCGGGTCCATTTGTTGCATTGGTTCAGTCAATAGAAGATATGTATATTACTGGTACGCGACAAATTTTAATGAAACATTTTTATCTTCCGAAATATTCAGTTTGTTGATATTTTGGCTAGCCTTAATAACTAAGTAGATTGTCTTTATATTTGAGCCTTTTTATGACAATACTTTTAGGCCCTGTTTCCCTTTTTTTGTGAGCGTATAATGTTTAAAACGGTCAGGCAACACAACCATAAAAAAATGTTTACTGGCGTGATCCTTGACGGGTGAAATGATAAATCAAATACATTTATTTCAAGTTACCACGATACATAAAATATTTCAGGTGTATATTTTTATTTATGACTTTAATACAATTGGATTGTGGATAAGCCTGCTAGTTGGTTACCCAACAATTCGTTCCGATATCAAGTTTGAAGTAATATTGTTAATTTATACAGCATGTCAGAAGTTGCTCGGTTATCCACTTTGTAAAACAGGTTACCTAGGTATGTTGTAGTTTGTGTATAAGTTGTGTTAATATTTATTTAGAACGGGAGTTTGATTCATAACAATTATTCCGAAGCATGTTCCAACCTTCCATCTTGTCATGTTAGAGCGATTTACATTGACTAACAGTAAATGCCAAACCTGTTAATTCTTTAACTAGTCAGAAATGTTAAAATTTTCAGGTAAAATCACTTAAAAAATTGTGTTTTTAATTGGTTCAAGTATGAAACTCTTGTATATCTCATAGAAGACTCATGATTTTCCATGACTTCAATTTTCATTTAAACTCTTATCAATTTAATGATACCTACTATTTTATGTGTTGCAATAGTTAGAGCATATTTGCAATGAAAATATATTCAAGGAAATGGCTAGCTGAAGGTATTTTATCAGTACGACCTTCACACGCGCTGATTGATAAGATAAGATATAACAGGTTTCGTTACTTTGTATTGGAAACTGTAAAAGTAAAAAAAAAATCATGATTTTGAAGCAGTGTATGCTTCAAAATCATGCATGCGGCTTTTACGTGCATCGTTCCACGTGATGTTGGGTTTATTATTAGTAAGTTCGTACTATTAAGAGCAAACGCTACTCGCAAATAAAATGTTATAGAAACATTACTCAGTGCAATGACCAAACATTTTGAACGTAAGTTTCTTGATTAGAAATGAAGGGAAGACCGACCATGTTTTAACTAAAGGCGACTCTAGAGGTCGTGATTTGTGACATGCGGTAAACGACCGTTAAATCATAGAATAATAATGCCGTCTAGACTAGACAGGAGAGCGAGCGCGGTGCGGCGCGACCGCGAGACATGCATTTTGCGCAACAGTGCAAGCCGCCGCCGCCGCCCGCCACCGACGGGAAGTCAGCTGGCGCTGGACGGCCAGCCGAGAGGGGACTGGCGACAACCTCGTACCACTTATTTACCCACACATACTTCCAACTTGTTTCACATTACAGGCAGCTCACGATCATAATCGAAACCAAACTTCCTCATTCAATCCATGTTTTCCACGAACGCTCATAACGCATTTTCGCAGAAAGCCGCCACTGTTTATCAACACGGCCGCTCGCACTCGGTAACATCGGCGAAAATCCTCAAAAGCATCACCCGCGCGACCGGGTCGTAGCCGGGTGATAAACGTGTATGCCCGTCCATCCATCCATCGGGAACCGTTTCGCGAGCGACTCGAAATAGATACGTCAAACGAAGTCAAGCGCGTGCATGCAGCGATCGGACGCACTCACCGTGCGTTCGCAGGCAATAGTCGTGCCGGCGGCGATCAGCTGAGCCGTCAGCTGGAGAGCGCGAGACGCCGGTGTCACGCTGGGCGGATGCAAGGACTCCGGAAGCGCTGAACCGCAGGCTCCGAGTTGCACTGGATGCGGGGCACTGCACGTGGCTAAACGGGATCCGATCTCGAGCACGGGAGGGCACACACACACGGACCGCGAACGAATGCGTCAAGCGTAGGCGACGTGCATCGCGGCTCTCGCGTGTCGGCGGCGAGAGTGTCGGCTCGCGACTGAGAACCGCGCGGGGGGCTCCGCTGGCACCCGCGCCGCCCCTCGCCGCCCACTTCCTCCGATGAATGACAATAATGGAAGACGTTCAACTCGCCCGCAAACCGAATAATATGAATCATTGCATTAGGGTGCAGCCCCGCCCGAGTCCGGCCCACGAAACTCCGGTCCGCGCATCGCCGTTTTAAATATTCATGAAGGGCTAGGAAAAGCTCTGTAATGTCCGCGCTAAGTGCGCTAACCGTCTTGAGCTTGCGAGACGTAGTAGTAATGCGCGGATGCCCTTCGATATGTTTTGGTCATCCACGACGCCATGCCAGCTGTGACGACGGGTGACGGCGACGGTAGGACATCGAATCGAGGCGGCTGCCGGCGCCGCATCGTATCGCCGCGCGGTGTAGTGGCTGCAGCCTGCAATTAGCAGGTTCACATGGCAGACGATGGGCACCGCGAGCGCTCGCGACGCCACTAATCTTATCTGCGCTAATCTAATCCAGCGCGACGCCCTCTCTTGTGTTTTCTTCCAATTGTGTCCACTCGAGGTAAATTAGAGGTTTTCTCTCGAGAGTTCACAACAAACTCTGACGGGGTTCATTGTTCTTTTCATTTAAATTGCTTTTGTTCAATCTTTCTCTGATAATGCAACTGATTAACTGGCATTACCAGATGTTCTTTTAGAAATGTAGATAGCATTTTGTGTACGTCTGATCCAAGCTTTTCTAGACGTTATTTGAATAAGATGACAAAAGGAGGGGAGATGCTAAGTTTAGAGGAAGAATAAGTAAACGCATTGTAAGTACTTTGGCCGAAGAATGCAAGGGACGGCAGACAAACCAATGGTCTAGACATAAAATAAGTACTTATGTGCATACTGGCAAATGGAAAACCTTTGTGATATCGAATGAAGAACGAAGAATTGAATACAATTCCAGGAGTATTTGTTAAAATTTCAATCATAATCGAGCGAATATGTTTAGTGGTATTACATCATATACTACATATAATATACATCATATTACATCAAAGTACCTGCTACTCGGATAACTAAGTAAAAACTTTCAAATTTTCAGAGAAACCCAGAGCACAACCGTCTGCCGCTCGCGCTTTGTCTTTGATGTCGCCAAAAAGGGAAGTTCCAAATTTTTTTAAATTCCTCTTAAATTGTACTAAATCAGCTCTCTGCTAATATCAGACATTAAGGAGATCGCCCCGGCTCGGTGTCGCGCTATACCATGCTAAGTTTTTTTTGTTTTATCGGATACTTAAAGTTCATCTCGTCTAGACCGGTTTGGACGCCCACACCGCACAGATTTCTGCATCTTGCAACCGACCCGGCATACAAGTTACTTTATTTACCTTTTTATCCTTTTGTAATACACTGAGATATTGGCCTCTCCATCGAGTTCATAGTGAAACGATACATGGCGTAAACTCGCATCTCCTGTCTGCGTTTGTAACTGTTGTTGTAATTCAGCGGTTTACACATTCATTAAAAATTGTTGCTATTAAAGAGCTAGTTATCCTGCAAGTCAGTTTCAATGTTTGTCGATTCTTGCTCTGCACACGACGAAAGAGTTAATAATTCCGAATCGTATTAACATTAAAGAAAAATTCATGAAGAATTGTGCCACAACGCCATCTACAACGCACTAAATATGGTTAGATTAAAAGAAAAGCTGTATATTTGAACGAGTGCGTATTATAAACCAGAAACACAAAATCATAACAACTGAAATCGATGATCGATTTCTAATGTCTAACTAAACTTGTTGGGCTTAATAGAAATTGAAAATATTTATTTATGAAATATATATTTGATGCCTAACCGTTAAGAGAGTTGTCGAATCATACAAATATGTCAAATTTAAACAGGTTAAACCGCTAATTACGTTTAGGGATCGTTATGCAAGCCGAGCTAAGTATACTCGTACGTCATAACGTTTGACTTCATCGTTTCCTCCGTGTGACATGCAGATACGAGTATGTTGTCATAATATAGACGTTGATTTCCAAAAGTTTGTAACCTCACACGAGCCTGCAACATTTATAACATGTATTTCAGTGTTGCTACCATGTTGAGGAAGATTGGCGACATTGTTATTCGAGTTTTATATGGCACGTTCTTTTGGTACATACTTAAGCTATTGTTTCACCGCATACGGAAAATAAAACCTGGTTTTATTGTATTTTACTGTACCTATTTTAGATAGGTTCCGTAGTAGAGTTCCGTAAGGTAAAAAAGGAACCCTTATAAAATCACTCTCTTGTCCGTCTGTCCGTGTGTTACTAGGGGTGATCCAAAAGTAGTGATAATCAGTTATTTCTAGTGCACACAAAAATACAAAAAAATATCAGTCACTTGCTCAGTTACCCAGTCAGTTACTAGTTCAGGAAAAAAAATCATATAAATAGGCCACGATTCCAGGGAGCTACATTCATTTGAATACGGACTGTCAAGGAGTGAACATAAAAATGGAAAAAACACGAAATCAGAGCTGTCATTAAATACCTCTGCTTGAAAAAAATGTGTACCAAAGACATACACAGCGACTTGGTGGAAACATTAAGGGACTCTTCTCCTCCATATTCCACAGTTGCACGCTGGGCTAAGGAGTTTAAGCTGGGAAGAACATCGACAGAAGACGAACACCGCGAAGGACGCCCATCGACGTCCCTCACTGAATAAAATGTAAAAAAAGTTGAAGAAGTTGTATTGGAAGATCGAAGAGTGACTATCAGGCATGTAGCTGAGGTCACAGGGATCTCATATGGCAGCATTCAAAGAATCCTTGCGAACGAATTGCATATGAGAAAGGTCTCCGCGCGTTGGGTACCGAAAATGTTAAACGACGAGCAAAAGAAGAAACGAGTCGACATGTCAAGAGCAAATCTCGAAAAGTTTCAGGCAGACAAAGATAATTTTTTGTCACGTTTTGTGACCATGGACGAGACCTGGATCCTGGACCATTTTGATCCTGAAACAAAACAACAATCGATGACATGGAAACGATCCGATGAACCGACGCCGAAGAAATTCAAAGTGTCAAGCTCAGCAGGGAAGGTTATGGCGTCTGTTTTTTGGGACGCTAAAGGAATAATCATGGTGGACTACTTGGAAAACGGGGCCACTATTACAGGCTTCTACTATGCAGAACAAATAAGAAGATTGCGGGAGGCTATTAAGGAGAAAAGGCGAGGCAAACTGCGGGCTGGAGTGCTGTTCCATCAAGACAACGCACCGGTTCACAAAGCTGCAATTGCCATGGCTGCCATTCAGGAAGCGGGCTTCGAGCTGGTGGAACACCCCCCCTATTCACCAGATCTAGCCCCCAGTGACTTCTATCTCTTTCCACGACTCAAGGAACACCTCCGAGGCAAGAAATTTGACGATGATAGCGACGTTATGGCCGCGGTTGAGGACTTTTTTGAGAGTCAAGATAAAGATTTTTTTTCTAAGGGAATTTTAGGTTTAGAAAAGAGATGGACTAAATGTACAGACTTGCTAGGAGACTATGTTGAGAAATATTTTTTATTTTATTCATTGTGTTTATTATTGAATATCATTACTTTTGGATCACCCCTCGTACCACCGATTTTCTCAGGAACGGGTGGACTTAGTAAGTTGAAATTTATACCAGATACTGAGGTCTATAGTACCTATTAGGTGTATCAAAATCAAGACCCTGAGTCAACACGATAAAAATATATGGGCAAATTTAGATTTTCACGAAAACTTGTAAGTACCAAATATTACCTTAATTTTTAACCTTTTTTATTTTTCGGAATGTTCCGTTTATTTGTGCTGTAACACTTTGCTTTTAACCAAAATTGGTAATTCTATGTCAACCGGAAGTACCCTAGGTTTTGGGTCGAAAACCTACATACATACATACATAGTACACATACCTACATTGTATACATACATACATAGTATACACACATACATAGTTGACGCCAATTAAGATAGTCCTCTGAGTTGTATGGGGGTTCATACAATTTATTATAGATAATGGTACGGAACCCTTCGTGCGCGAATCCGACTCGCACTTGGCCGGTTTAATACTGATTAATTCACTTATTAATAACGCTTGTTAGTGATATTATGGTAGATAGGTACCTAATAACTATGTATAACCTTGCAAATATTGCCCTCTTGAAAAATACCACGTAATAATACAATTTTATGGTAGGTGCCTAACTAAATTTATTACTAACTACTACTACCTACTAACTAACTAAATTAGGCAAATTTATAAATTCAACGTCCATTTGGGTTAATTTTTGTCGACCTCCGTGGTGCAGTGGGCGAATAGCCGGCTGACACGCAGGAGGTTGCGGGTTCGTTTCCCGCTGCGGAACAAATATTTGCATGATCTGCAGATATTTGTTCCGGGTCTGGATGTTTTTCTATATATTACAAGTATGTATATACAAAAAAAAAAGTATGAGTATTCTATCAGTTATCTGGTTTCCATAGTATATACTTCCATACTATACTCTGCTTAGTTTGGGGCTAGATAGCTCTGTGTGAAACGTCCAGCAATATTTATTATTATTATTAGTAACGTTAAGCCATAAGGAGGAAATAGAATTACAACAGAAAATAAATCATAATCTGCCTTCAAATCAGTTGTTTTTTGGACTTTTCTATAGGTGCAAACAATCATTTGCCATATTCATTAGATAACTGAACAGCAGAAATGTCTAAACATATGCGTAACGATGTGGGTTCGTCTTATTATTCCCGCAAAATCAATAAAATATCATACTTTTATTCATAAATATTAAATATTAATAATTTTCATCTATTTGAAATGTCATTACAAAAGTGATTTATTCGAATTATTATGTCTATTAATTTATGAACGAAAGAAAAACTTTCATCCATACTAATATTATAAAAGCGAAAGTAACTCTGTTTGTTTGTGAGTTTGTTTGTTTGTAAGTTTGTTACCTTTTCACGACTAAATGGCTGAACGGATCGTAATGAAATTTGGCAAGAAGATAGATTATATCCTGGGGGAGGGCATAGGCTATCTTTTGTTTCAATAAATAACCTCTGAGAGGGTGAAATTGGGGTTGATAGTTCCATATAATTTAACCGTCGTTCATTGACGTGAAGTGTCGCGTCACTTTGATATTTCATTCTGCATTTGATTTCTTTGATAATTTATATGGCAGAACAAAGTTTGCCGGGTCAGCTAGTATGTTATACGATAAGCATTTTACTTGTCAAAGTTAGACGTTTTAGTACGAATTTTCAATTTACGCAAACGTCAATAGTTTTCGTGAGCGTTTTCTCTTTTTTCATACATTTACTTGCAGCGCTCCTAAGCGAGTTCATAAAAACTATTGACGTTTGCGTGATTTGACAACTCGTAGAATAAAGGTCCAGAATAGGAGGGCTGGTGTATGACTTAGGGCTATGAACAACAAGGTCTTCTTGTTAGCACAAGTAAGGAGTTGGAACTCACTTCCGGCGTATGTTTTTCCGGACCAGTATAATCTCAGAGTTTTCAAGGCCCGAGTGAATGGATTCGTTCTAGGCAAGCGTGCTCCATCTTCGATCTCACCATCACTTACCATCAGATGAGTTAGTGGTCAAGGGCTTGACTATATTAAAAAAAACAAACGGATTTTCACCGAATACACCCAGTTTTTACCAAATATTCATTGACTTTCAAAACGTCGTAGAACAAACATTTGTATCGAAAGGAGGGTAGATAAATTAATGTAATTATTAAACACTATGTCATTGACAGTATTGCCCTTTAAGTAAGAACATTATTTAGCCCCAGTGGTTTAATTTTTACACATTTAACCGTAATCTCACAGTACCGCTCGCAGTTAAAGTGGCTCAAAATCCGGATTCGTCGGGATACTCAACATACTCTGTCTTCTTTATAACATCCTTCAAAAGTCCTCTGTCTCCATGCTATCTTAAAGAATGTTTTTCTCTTCTTTTTCCACCTGATCGGCCTCGTTCTTCTCAACATCTTTTACTCAAGACGCCTGAGCATAAAACTTCTTTCTTCACTAACTATTTCACTGTGACGGCTATCCGCTTGTGGAACTCTCTTCCAGTGGAAATCCGTAGGGCAGCCTCTATGGGAGTTTTCAAATCCAAACTCTCTAAACACTTCATCTCTCTTCAAGATACCCAACAAAATTGAGCACTTTATGTAGGTATTTTATGTATTTCGTTTATGTAAGTGTATTATTATTAATTATTGTAAGTTTATTTTTTTTAAACCTAAAAGCTAAAGTTGTTTTACCTCTCTATTTTCTGGCACTACCACTTTCTCCAAAAACACAAAGGTTAGCTGGAAGAAAATGCTAATTAGCATTAAGTTCGCCTATGTATAATTTTTTAGTGCAATAAAGAATTTTCTAATCTAATCTAATCTAATATTTTTCTGTTAGAGAACTATCAAAAGTAAAATAATTATCTATACCTACTAACACTAGAAAGAGGAAATATTTGTATTTTTGTATGTTTGTAACGAATAAACTCAAAAACTACTGGTCCGATTTCAAAAATGCATTCACCATTAGAATGCTACATTATCCCTGAGTAACATAGGCTACTTTTTACCCTACTGCACAGAAGGAGGGTAATGTTTTTATTGACAAACCATGTGTGCGAAGCCGGAGGCAGGTCAGCTAGTGTAAAATACAAAAACGTGATACCGTGGGTGGAGCCGTAAGTAAAACTAGTTTTAGAGACGCAAGTTACAAAATTCACAGCAGGCTAAGAGCTAAGGATGCAGGGTGCAGGTAAGCAACAAAGTAACTCATTTTAATCTACACAAGAATGGCGCTTGCCTTGTGAGCTCGGGCCCACTACAAGTCGAAATCAGGTAGAATACCGGTGCCGACCCCTATAGTTATTGACGTGACGATCAATTTTCCTGTTTTTCTGGGTTCTGTCAGTTTGGATGTTTTGGTACAGTAACGATCAAAAAGATAATAATAGTAATATGTCATAGAGTGCTTGCTTACAGACGATATGTAATGATGATAAAACACAACTTAATACTACATAGTAGGGACTAAATTATTTACATCTAATTGCTCGTGTCTGTACAATCGTACTTGTACAGGAAAGCTTGCTAGCTTGGGATCAGGGACTATCTATGCGACGCGTGGGTTGTTTTTATAATTCTTTGGAAAAGTCTTATTTGTATCTCTTTTAATCTTAGCTAATCTTATCTTACCAAATTCCTAACTTTTGTCATTGACGATCAGTCAGTCTACGAAACCGCGCACAACATCATAGTCTAGTCAGAATGCATGCCAGCATGAATGCCAAAAAACAGACACGGGAAGAACTTTAACCTGTTTTCTATGTGAATGCAACCTAACGCATGGGACCGGGTTAAATAATGCCTCTTATGTGAGCGTGCCTTTGTAAGCGATAATGCCGGCAAAGCATGTCACTAAAATTTTAAAACGTGCTACAAAATTAAATGTGATTTTTGAAGACTTTTTTTACTTTAAGCTCACTGCTGGAAATTCATTAATTTATAGAGGTTATTTTTTTGGTCATTGTTTTTTCGGTATTATCAAATATCAAGTTTCTAATAGCTATTTTTATTTTAAAGTGTTTCTGGAAAATCTAAGGTTAAATCATCCCAAAAAACTAACCAGACGCGACTCGCTTCATAAGGGGTATCGGGGAATAGGTATCTATTGCCATTCCACTATACCACAGTTTGCATGCTAGCTTGCGTGTGCAAATGTAAAAATAATAATAATAATAACCCCGCAGGGCACGCTTGTGGCGAGCGTTCGGTGCGTGGCGACACCGCGGAGCCCCATTACTCCCTGGGGTTGACAGAAACCCCTGAACGTTGGTTTACCTTAGTTGGCCTGTCAAGGGTGGAGGCGCAAGAGCGGAACCTATGCTCCAAGGGTTGAAGTGTTAAAGGCATAACGCCGGGAGTAGCGCTTAGTGAAACTGCAGCACAACTCTCAAAACCCTTTAACCGCCCACACCAACGTTGCCCCTTACGCTGCTTTCTATTGGCGGCACTTATGGGGGCCCGTTTAGTGGACGGCTAGTCGCCGCCTGCCTCAATCATTCTTAATATTACAGGATTGGCAGGTGCCGTATCTCATTTCTCTGATAACCTATACTCTATTTCATAAGCATTACTCTAACAATAGCCCGAACTCTAATCCATGTGTTGCAATAGTACTACCATCTGTCTCACCTCCATCTTGTCATAGTGAATTTTATAAAAAAACAGGGCTCTTACTCGTTGGCTTCGGCCCCGGTAATGCCTTTGTAAAGGTCCAGGCCTAAAGCTTTTGTAAAGTAATAAATGTATGGAATAATAATAATAAGCGATTTTTTATAAACGAGTTTTAAAATAAATATGTGGGAATAATAATAAATAATAAATTTTGCTGGACATTTCACACAGTGCTATCTAGCCCCAAACTAAGCAGAGCTTGCACTATGGGAACCAGATAACTGATAAAATACTTATATACTTTTTTTTTGTAAATACATACTTATAATATATAGAGAAACAACCAGACCCGGAACAAATATCTGTAGATTATGCAAACATTTGTTCCGCGGCGGGAATCAAACCCACTACCTCCTGCGTTTCAGCTGGCTATTCGCCCACTGCTCCACAGAGGTCGTCAAATTATTATAATTATGCTTTTACCTATTTTTAAAAATGAGGTCTACAAACTCTACAGAGCTGCTTCTCTTAAGTAAAACATCATTTCTTTTATTATTTCTTACTTGTGGTTTCATATACATACATAAACTCATAATAGGTTAGGTGTATATTGTAGGTACGTTTATTTTTATCGTATATGCTTAGGTAACACCGCCTCCTCCCACTTTCTTTTCAATCCAGTTCGTCGGAAGATTGCCTGGAAGAGATTGCTTTAAGAAATAAGGCTGCTCTTTGTACCACCGCGTACGTAGTAATTGTAATTTGGTGTAACAACAATAAGTTAACTATCTATTTATTTTGCAAGCATACCTTAAATTTTAATGAACACCTTAACAATAGCCTCATATTAATTTGAGCATTCTATTTAAATTTTGTCATAGCATAACATTCGTTCATTTATCTTTCCTTAAATCCAGGGTAGCATGCTATTGTTGACATTATGTTCATTTGTCAAATCGTATTACCGACTTTGTACAACTTTATCCAATAATAAATCTACTTAGGGAACACTTTGTTTATTTTTCTTTCGGTGAAGTAAGGTAATGGCTGGAAGGTAGGGTAGGTATAAGCGCACCTTTTTTCTAAATTAAAAGGTGTAGGTACAAATTAGTCGTATTAAAATTGGTAATTTAATTTACTTTATAACCTGAGTGTTGATTAAATTATGGCATTTTTATTAATACCGTGATCTAAGAAAGGTGTAATACCTAAAAAACTAGTGAAGACAAACTAAAAAGTTCATGATGTTTTTTTTTCTGAAAAAAAATGATGGAATTCAATTTTCTAACATGAAAAGTTATATTCATGAGCATAAACACCCCTTCCGGGTTTTTACTTTCAGAGCTACCTGTATTATATATCAACTGTAAAACCATGAACCTTTTTTAACATTTTACGATACTATCTTAAAACTAGGAAGTAATTTTAGAACTTTCCGCGGAAACTTTCTAAAAATGATTGGATGAAAATCTAGTAAATTTCCTGCGAGTACGATAACAAAACCACGAAATTGGATTTCGCGATATAATCTGAAGCTGGTAGTGACAGGGCACACGAGTCGCCGCCGACCCCGGCTGTCCCACCACGATCTAAAGGCCTGCCTACAGTGCCGGGACGGACACGGAGCGGAGCAGAGATGTCAGTTGAAGCTCAAAATACAAGAGCGAATATATCATCATATTATACACATACAGATTTACTCGACGGATTTGCCTTAACGGGTGCATGGCTGGTAAATCTGTTTGTATATAGTGAGAGAAGAAATAGTGCCTGTGACTCGTCTGTTGGGCTACCCGTTGCCCGTGCTCAACGGTTCGGGCAAGGGGCGATCAAATTTAGAAGCTTGGACTGTGCGTTTTTACACAGTGACAGATCACTGGTGACAGACACACAGATGTGTGTGCGAGATTTTTTCAAAACCAATACAGAAATACAAGTTAATTCTGTATTCACCTCACCCCTATACACATTTAACTTTGTCATTGTTTGATAATAATCAATAACATAATACGACCAGGCGAGTTGACGATTGACTCAAACGTTCAAACTACATAGCGCTGCTAAAAATGTCCGGATGCTATATCGCGCTATCAAAGGCTTTCTTGTCTATGGCCAACGATGATTATGTAATACAGGTAACCTAGAACTGAGGTTATTTTATTTAAATGAGTAAACCCCTCCCAATATAATACCAATAGGTTTAGCTCGTAACAGTCATCAAACTATACCTCGTTATCTTTACCATATACATGTATAATCCCTTTCAACGACGAAATCTCTTGGATTATTAAATTAAGTTTCAAATTTATAATGAGAATCGATCTTTGGTCATTGGTTTTAACCACAAGCTTTTCAGGGCCAGTATACCTCATTAGGCAAGTGAATAAATAGGGTTAGTAATAAAGAGGAGTTATTACCCAACAGCGGATATAGATAAACAATATAATCTAAATGATATGATATAGTTTTTTATCATAATATTTTACTTAGTCTTCGACTGAGGTTATAAATAAATTTTAATTTGTTAATCGTACTCAGGTCCTCGCGACAGGCTTTGCCTAGTGCATAAACCCGTTTTTGTAATGCTTAAAGAATAAGTAACCTATTAAGTTGTTTATGTAGCAATAAATACATTTTTCATTTTCATTTTCAATCTTACACATAGTGACGGAAAGAATAAAAAATAATGATATACTCCGCTCGTTCCGTCCCGTATAAAAATTATACGAGTGTGTTTGTTTTATGCCATTATTATTTTACATAACTAAAATTAGCGCAAATGCATTTTTAGGAATATAATATAAGTTGACGACCTCCGTGGTGCAGTGGGCGAATAGCCGGCTGAGACGCAGGAGGTAGCGGGTTCGATTCCCGCCGCGGAACAAATGTTTGCATGTTCTACAGATATTTGTTTCGGGTATGGTTGTTTCTCTATATATTATAAGTATTTACAAAAAAAAGTTTATAAGTATCAGTTATCTGGTTCCCATAGTACAAGCTCTGCTTAGGTTGGGGCTGGATAGCGCTGTGTGAAATATCCCGCAATATTTATTTTTTATTTATTTATTAGTAAACATAAATCAAAGTAACGATGCGTTAGACTTATTTGTCTTCGAAAAAGCGAAGAATTGTGCGAATTGGATTGAAGATTCCATACTGGGCTGGTTTTATGAGAGGTATGTATATTTCACATTGAGCCAAGTGCACAGAAAGATTATAAATATATTATTATTAGATACAGTTGATTACATAAATTAATAACAAATTGTTTTTTTAATCGCACAATTAACCCTAGGATTAAAAACTATACTTGATAAAATATGCGAGCTGCACACGATCCGATGCTCTGGAAGTCTATGGGGGAGGCCTGTCCAGCAAAAACTAAATGAGGCTATTAGATCAAATGGGGTGTCTAATGAAAGGTCTCCATTGGTACATTTGGACCCCGTTTTATTTTTAGTTTAATCCTTGTAGTTTTTGAGTTATTAGCAATAATAAAAACAGAACTTTGACGAAATTCACAGGGTAACCAGTGACCCCACAGTACTGAAATTTGATATGCATTTAGCTTTAGTGACACAAATATAGACAAAAGTCTGAAATCCAGAATAACTGCAATTTCTACTCCAAAAAAAGAGTATCCAAATAACATGAACTCCCGTTACCTGTAATTTGAATGAAACTGTAGATCAAGTATCGTGGTTATGCATTTCGTGGCACTATTTTGATAGTAAAAAATTACGAATATTTTTTATTTTTTTATTGGAGATTCACGAGATCTCAGTTCGGGGCGAACCACTAATTTAGTAGTATTGTTATTTTTAGTCCAAACCAGTTATAAACCATCTGAAACTAGGAATAGTTTCCCCCTACAAAGACTGTAGTTTAATCAACCAATCGGCCACAAGCGAGCCCCAAGCAAAATATCTTCGGTCCATAATAAGATGGTACAATGAGATAAAAAATAATCACTTCATTTTATCAATAACGTAAAGTTCGTCGACTTCTCGATTCTGCAATCTTGAATACTTATTTATCGTGTAAACGTCTATCAGATAGATTATCGTGTATATTTTGTGTTTTCAGGTAAAAGTTGGTTGAAATTCGTGAGTTTCTACTTAGGTATTTATTACCATAACAACCACAGAACGTCCACTGCTCCCTCTTGGTGGTCGATCTTATGTGGCCTGCACCTAACTGCTCCCAGCAACCTTTATCAGGTTGTATTTTCATATATTAGGGGGCTATTCTACGTGACGTTGAGTAAGTATTTACCTACTTAGCCTACTAGTTTTAGACTACTAGTTGTAGCATTTTAGAGTCGAAACCTTCATAGAAACGACATTACATTTATTCAAATAATCTATTGGAATGATTGTTGCTATCGAGTACAATAGGAAATTTTCCAGATACCTGTGATAAAAAATTTAGGTACAGAATTATTGTAAAATAAATTTCTTATACAAGATACTTTGATACCGATGATGATGATGATGAGGTCAATCTACTAAGCATACAATTTATCATTTTTTCTTGAACTATTCGTATAATAGGTTTTTCAAAACGAACAATTTAGTGAAAAAATACGTATAATATTACAAATTCATTCATTTCGGAGAGTGTGCTGCGGAGCTTTTCAACCTGATCCCACCATCCCCATTCTATGATCTGACAACCAGACGCTCCGCGATGCGCCACCGCTACATGGTAGACATACCTCCCATACGCACAAAGCGGTACTCTTCCACCTTTATTATGCGCACCGCCAAGGAGTGGAACGCCTTGCCTGAGTCTGTTTCCTGATAACTACAACCTAGGGATCTTCAAGGCACGAGTGAATAGGTTTCTCTAGGCAAGCGTGTACCATTGTAGACTGCATCATCGCTTACCATCAGGCGAGATTGTGGTCAAACGCTAGCCTATAATTTATATAAAAAAAATTTATACAATAAAAATATACAAACAAAAAAATATAAAATATTATTGAAATATTATTTCCAAGCCTCGGCTTTCAGATGGCAAGCCAGGTTAATGTAATATTGGACTGATATTATTACGACTTATCTTCTCAGATAACAGACGGATTCTAATCTGGTTACGTCATAGAGGTTTCCTATTACTGAAACCAAATCAATACCACCTAATTTACTTACCTCTAACCCTGTCACGCTATATATAGGGTGTTTGATAAAATACGCACAAAAATGAAAGCGGTTATTTTGATGAGCTTAATAAATAAATTTGTGAAATGTTTACCATAGAAATGTGAAATTTATTTTGGCATCTAAAAACAAACACGTTATTAAACTTATGTTGTGCTCATTGTGCATAATGCTTGCCATCTAAACAAAGATACTGTATTGGTGACGTCTCGAGATATCTCTTGTTGTCCCTTTCTAACCCAAAACCCGCAGCCATTTCCGAAAGAGATATCAAATCGGCCTTTGTTTTGAATGTGGTTTGCAAGAGTATTCAATAAGTTTTATATCGAATTAATCACCTAAACTTAGTCGAGTTTCTTTAAAATTTAGTAATATAACTAGTAGTTTTTTTTTACCGTCAGTATATTACCAAACACCCTGCATAGAGTAGTAAATCTATTTTCTATGTGAGTAAATAATTAATACTAACAAAAAAATCTAAGGCGAACAAACTAAACAAAAATAAAAAGATGTTTTCTAAGATCATAGTGAAAAATACGGCCCTGCTTTATTATGGTTCTACCTAATTATATAAGACCATCTTGTAAGAACAATTCCCATTATTATTTTATTGACTTTTACACAAATACAATCAAACTATCGAAATGGGCCAAAAAGCCGTTTCCCATTTATTTCCTCGCAATGAATATAGGCCATTTAACGTTCCCTGTAACACTTCCGAAATAAAATCAAAGTAAAGTACGTAATGAAAACATAATGACGCGAAGTTGGAAGAGTCCCTGAACGGCCGTGAACTTAGGAGTAAAGGTTTATTCATAATACTAAGGAACGGCCACGATACGGAGCAAATATGCTAAGTAAACTTATTTAAAGGCTCATAAAACCTGGACTATACAGTAACAGACAACAATTTGGAGGAACTCTACTCATAGTTTGGGACAATCGTGATAATCCTGAGATAACGAATATTCCCTCAGTGAGTAAAAGATGCAAAGACTTCAAAAAATATATGACGAATCTTATCTCATCTTATGGGAGATCTTGTTAGTTTATTTTGGTAGCGTAAGGTGCTTCCTAAGCCAAACTGAAGAACTGAAGAAAGAACAAGTGAGGTGAGTTAATACTTGCATGTCGCTATCCAGCTGTTTATAATCAAAGCTTTTTCATCACCAACAGAGGTGCGCTTTTGTTTTGGTTTTTGCGGTTTGTGTACCAATTATTCGCGTCGGAAGGTGCCAGTATACAGTGTGCTTGACGTAAAAGGTTGCTGGTTAGTGTTTGGTCTGTTATTAATTTTCAAAATAGTCCACGGTGATTTAAATAAAGTTCTTTAGTTTTATTTGTACGCGTCTGTTACGTTGACGTATAAAAGTACCTCAACGAGACACACAAACTCGCATTGTTCACGAAATAAAAGAACTAGAGATTTGCTTCGCCAACGCGTTATATTTTACAAAGTTGTGGTACGCTATAAAACCATCAAGGTCTTTTAACTCTACTTTTTTTAGTAGAATGCACATTTTCCTTGCAAGAAACTGACTAGGTTTAAAACTAAATATTGTTAGGTATTTTATGCACTCTTTAAACGAATCGGGTCTTGAGTGTTTCATATTGACCTCTGTGGCGCAGTGGGCGTATAGTCGGCTGAGACGGAGGAGGTAGCGGGTTCGATTTCCGCCACGGAACAAATGTTTGCATGATCTACAGATATTTGTTCCGTGTCTGGGTGTTTTTCTATAAGTATATTATAAGTATGTATTTACAAAAAAAAGTATATAAGTATTCTATCAGTTATCTGGTTTCCATAGTACAAGCTCTGCTAAGTATGGGGCTAGATAGCGCAGTGTGAAATGTCCAGCAATATATTTATTATTTATTTATTTATTTGTATTTCAGTCCAATCTCTACTTATATTTGTCTAAGTTCTTTACCGTATTATTGAAAGTCTTCAATAATTTGCTCCTTAAACATAATTGATCGAGCGAAGTGAGTTCTCTTTATCAACTTGGGCAAATCGGCGTTGTATGTATGTATGTATGGTTGTTGAGATATTAGGGTTCAAGAGGGGTAAAAAAAAACAAAATGGGACTATCTAGTCAAGTGGCACGTCTATTAAAAGGCCTTTGTAAGTACACTTCGACCCCGGTTTTATTTGTAATTTAAACTTTGTACTTTTTGAGTTATTAGCCATAATAAAAACTGAACTTTGACAAAATTCACAGGGTATACCAGTGACCCTACAGTGCTGAAATTTGGTATGCGTGTAGCTTTAGTGACATAAATATAGGCAAAAGTCTGAAATCCAGAATAACTGCAATTTCTACTCCAAAAATAAGTAACCAATTAACTTACATAAACTCCCGTTACCTGTAATTTGAATTAAACTGTAGGTCAAGTAAAGGGGTTATCATTTCGTGGTACTATTTTGATAGTCAAATATTACGTATTTTTACGATAATTTTTATTTATATTGGAGACTCGCGAGATCTCAGTTCGGGGTGAACCACTAGTTTTGATGATTCACCTTAAATCCACTTTAGACCCTCAGCTTATTTAAATCCAGTAGCTCTTGAGCTCGGCAGGAGAATCATTATGATTCTAATCTTGGTCATGGTCTAGAACAGAAAGGTACTGTAACGGGCCGGACCTGAATGGTTCCTCCAGAGTAACAAATTCAGAAATAAACATTCGTTTTCGTAATATTATAAAATATTAATATTTATGAATAGCACATACTTGTTCATTCAGTCATTACGTATTTAAATCAATCTGGGATTTAGAAAAAGCTTCAATATATTATAACGCCTAGTGCCATCTCTTGGATTACTCATCTTTTGTATGCGGTGTTTGATCTAGATAAATTGTAAATTGACATACTATCATGACGCTAGATGACAGTAGCTGATAGATGAAGTGACGTGGAGATTGTACAAAATGGTCTGTCGTCTATGGGAAGAGTTGCGCTACTCGCCGGTAGGGGGTCGACTGACTAGCAATTTGTCAATGGGAAGAGATCCACTGCTCACCGGTAGGGGATCGACAGACTATCAAGTTCTCTATGGAATAGGTTTCAATACACGGCATTATAGGTATGCAAGTAGAAGGCGAAGCTGGATAGAACGGAATATTGTCTATGCTATCATAAATTCGGGGATGAATTAATATGAAACTTCATGATATTACAAAATAATAATATTATTAATAGAAAATAATTGATTGTGCAATTTTTCTTTGAATTACGTGTAGCCATTTGTTTACTGTTGAATAAGTTTAGTATTTGTATAAAATAATTTATCATCTGTGAAGAGAGTTTTCGCTACTCGCCGCTAGAGGTCGGAGACGGCGGTTCGAGGGCTGAAGTACGGGGGGAAGGGACTGAACGCCTTAAATACGACGGAGCGGCGACGCTCGATCTCTTGTTTCGGTTAAGCTGTCACGGCCTCAGAGGCCAACAGCGAGATTAGTCCATTCGAAAAAAAAAGCTCGATCTCTTTTCTCGTGCTCTTTCCCTGGCTCTTGTTCCTCGTGAACTTCTCGGGACGTTTTACCTCGGGCGCTCTTTTTTTCCTGGTGATCTTCTCGGGGCTCTGGTTCTCTCGTGACCTTCTCGGGGCGCTTTCTCGGGCTCTTCTCGGGAGTGGTGATATCTCGGTATCTTTTCGTTGGGGACATTGCTCGTGGGCTCTTGGGTCGCGCTCTTTGCCTCGTGGTCTTTCCCTCGTGGTTCTTCACCCGCTAGCAGCCTGCGGAGACACCCAGAGAATACCGAGGTACGTGCTTGTTAATTTTTACTTACTGCCATTTTAATTATTGTTCTTGTGTTAATGTTTGGTAACCGGATTCGTGCAGGAATGTATTGAATTGGATCCAAACAGAGTAATTTATTTGTGTGAATTTAAATGTAATTGTTGTATATCCGAGTTATTTACATTGAGGGTTAAATGGGGTAAATTTTGGATGGAAAATGTTAGAAGCCTAGATTTATTTTATTTTGAGGGTAGGAATTTTTACTTACTGCCATTGGCAATTATTGTTATTGTGTTAATGTTTGGTAATCAGATTCGTGCAGGAATGTATTGAAGTGGATCCAAACAGAGTAAATTATTTGTGTGAATTTAAATGTAATTATTGTATATCCGTGTTATTTACATTGAGGGTTAAATGGGGTGAATTTTGGATGGAAAATCTTAGGAGCCGAGATTTATTTTATTTTGAGGGTAGGAAAAATTAGTGACGGTTAAAGTGATTGTTCCTGAAATACAGAATGTGGAATTTGGATTCCATATATTGGTTCGGGAATAATTGTTTTGAATTGCGGGGTGCTTATTTAATAAGATAGTTAACGTTGGGGATTGACATCTTACCGTAGCATTTTCTTTTAGTTTAACAATGTTGTCGGTAGGAATCTTGTTAACCGGTAGGGTAGGAAACGTCCCTCATGACGGTGGATTCTATAATAGTCTAATAATCAAATTAATTTGGATCATATGATGGGATGGGAGGCGTTAGGAAATACTTTCCATTACGTTCTATTTATTCTAAAGATGTACGGACAGATTGGCATCAGTATTGCATTTTAAGAAATGATTGGCTCAGGATTATATTACACTAAATACAAAATAACCTTTCACGTTTGGTGTTTGTATATTGGCAGCGATTTGTTTAACTACTTCTATATTCTATTTTTATTTCTATGGTCATAAAAGAACGGTGGATTCATTGGAAAACATAGCTTATGTTATAACAAAGACACAGGAATGTGTAACCTATTGACGGTATAATATTTCTTAGATTGAGTTATCTAGTAAAGGAAAAAATGTGGGTAGGAAGATTGGATTCCTAAGTTTGATACGAGTATCTGTTGTTATTCTACCGTATACCGCAATACTAGATACATCACGAGGCCAAAATAATTAATCACAATACACTCTTATAGCAGATGTAATAGGGTTGAATAAGTTACGAAATAGGTAGGTCACGACTAAATTGTAGACAGGTAAGTTAGATTATTGTTTGGGTTAAACGTGTGTAAATTCATTGGGGGTTTAGGTGGGGGGGTCCTGTTTATTTATTGGGGGGTTTAGGGGGGGGTTACAGTACTAGTCCTTTATCATTATATTATAGAAATCTGGCGTCTGTTATGTTTCAAATGAGTACATAATAACTTTTCATAGATCTGATAACAATAAGCTACAATAAATTCTAGGAACGAAATCCCTTACATGCATTACATTAATTATCTGTCATAACTTAAAGAGGTTCTGGAACTACTCCAGCCTATTATTTAAGCGTCTCTGAGGCAACATTCCTTCCCAAGGAAATAGTTTGCGATCTTCAAAGTTTCCAACTTCAGATTAACTGGAGATAAGAGATTAAACCACATGTCTACCTGGAAAGTTTATACGTAATGCTCTAAAGCGAAAGTTAGAGGGTACTAAAAAAAATAACTGAGTCTTCTCTAAGATTAGAGAGATAGAAATTTTAGATATAGGGCACTCCAAGGTCGTATGGACTTATCAATTGATAATTAATCTGCTTTACGATTCAACAGTGTTCATTATGTTGGGAAAGGATACTGATATTCGATAGTCAGTGTAATTAGGTAAATAGTAGATCATTCTTATATTACCTACCTTACCTCTGCCGAGAGTGACTCCATTTTGCCCTATAATGTGGCAGGGCAACTAGGCTATGATTGCAGGCATCGACAATAATAACCACAATTCAGCAGAGTAGCTCATGCGAACTGCAAGCGGAAGATGTAGTGGACGAGTATTTTCTAAGAATCGCCTCCCGGAATCCCTTCTACGGACAGGGCTGTCACCTGGCTTTAGCCGGAAATTAAGGCCAACATGTCATGTGGAAAGCACTAAAACACAATTTGCGTCTTCTTTTTCCCAGTCTCCAGAGTTTATTCTGGGATTATAACTTTGTCTTTATCTTGGTTGCATAAGATTGGTCGCTCTCAAAATTTAAGGCGATGTTCAGCAGTGGACAATGTGTGCCTGATGTGATGATGATGATGAAAGAAACGCTGGGTGAAAAAATAAAAATTATGTTGATCGTTGCCGTTATGCAATCACAACGTCTTGATTACGATCTCAATCAAAAACTATCATATTGAATCCATATATAAACTAGTGGTTCGCCCCGAACTGAGGTCTCGCGAGTCTAAACAAAAAAAATATTCGACTCGCGCAACGATGCCTAAAAGTATTTAGTGGCTAAATATGATTTCAGAAGATTTGGAGATCTCGCTTCGCTCGATCTATAATATAATACCTACCATTGTGTTCTTAGAAAAATAGGTCACTGAGCTCGACTCTGCTATTTCCTAAAGAAAAGCCTCGAATTTTTATATGTTCAAACACATTTCCCAGCTTTTCCTATTTGTAATCTGACAACCCTGGTACATGCGGTTTGTAGCGGTATCGCAAATGGAACGTGCCACTCGCCTGCGACTTATCGGATGTCGAACACAAATTCTTGGAGACTCATTGAGTTAGTGGAAGTCTAAACTAATTGACTAAATAACGTTTTTCTTTCCTTACCATTGAAACCTATTTACAATCAATAAAAATATCTTTATGTAAACTTACGCAGCTTAAAATCTTTTTAGTTTCGAGCTGGTGCAGTATTTGTAAGTAGGTCATACTCGTATGTAGAGCTGCTGTGATTGAGTTCGTCTGCTCATACATGTTTGCTGCTTGTGTGACATCCAAACTTCCATCGACAATCTCAAGACAATATCAGCAACTGAAAGTGGTTTGCATGAAACTGTATTTGGGTACGCAAAACAGTAAAGAGGTCACAACCATAGCGAGAGGTTAGTGAGGCCGGTCAATATTTAACACAAAAATAAACTCTCCCTAAGGTTGTAGATGAAAAACATCTAAAGAGAAAAGTATCAAGAATCGTGTTGTATCCTCGTAACAATGGCAATACCTACATACGACAAGAAAGACATGAGTAAATAAATCTGGCAGCGGATCGAAAGTCGAGCTCCAAACAAATTTAATGTTACATTACAATGCGGATTTGAGAAAGGATTACGCAAACAGCCAACGTTTTATGGAGAAGTCGCGTTAAATCTTTTTAATGTGACACTTACAAGGCTGTATGTAGTTTAGCAGAAGAATTATCTTAGAGGTAGATGTTACCGTCTATTCTTAGGATTGCAGTTTCTGATATGTTACTACAACACATTACAATATTCACTCAATTTTTTCTTGCTGGAAATAAAACACTCTGAACTTTGGCAATGTTTTATCAACTTAAAACCCCAGAAATGTATATTTTTGCCACCTATCAAACAATACAATTTTTGCTTTTTGCTACCAATACAATTGAGACCTAATAAAAACATTATAAGTATATTAAAATTTTGAGCACAATATTATTCGTTATTCAAGAACAAATATATATACCTTTTGTTGTTATAGTAGTAATCAATATATTACCAATATCTGGTGTAGAGCACCTACCTACAAAATATCAATCAAACTCAAACAAGTCCTGAAGAAAATAAAAAAAAAAACTATTGAGTGTAACTGAGTAGTGAAGTTTGCGCTAGTTCTGCTGCAGCTACTCATACTTGATTTATATCAAGAAGATAGTACTGTTTTAATAGCATCTGAAACTCAGTCTCGGAGTAACCGAGTTAGTATCTTGTAATCTTGTATTGCATAGAGGTTGTGCTAGCTAATCCATTGAGACATTTTGGTAATGCAATAATGGCTGGGTACTGAAATATTAATGTTTAGGTACTCTACAAGACCTAACTTGGAAATGAGCTATTCTAGAATTAGGGCAATTAAACTTTAACCGTATGAGGGAGTAACCCAATGTGGAATTTCAAAAAGTTTTACATTATTACAATTTTGTTTAATTGAAAATCGCAGTCGCAGGTCGCAGTTGAAGCACGCTTGCCTAGACAAATTACCTGTTCATGTTCAACCTAGACTTCTAGAGATTACAAGGCTCGGACTATATGGCTTCCGGGTCTCCCCGATCCTGCGAATCTGGAGCTTGTCCCGGTTGCTTCCAGGTAAAAATCGGAGTCGGATGGCCTCGGATCGTGTATAGTCGATGCAGGAAAAATTCAAATGTTTGGTTGTTTGACGGATTAGTCTGGGGCCGTTAAAAACAGTCTCTGACAAGCCTAGATGCCATATAGTCCGAGCCTAATAGTCTGAAAAGCGCCTGCTACTTTTACTGTAAAGTAAAATGGAAAATTGTTTTATTTTACAAATACTGTTACATTACAGTTGCGACTAAAAGTTTGGTCATAATTTGTCGCATGTAACAAACTTTGGATTTATTACAAGAGCCCGCATGAGATTTACATTTAAATGTCCATTAAAAGTAATAGAGCAATTCTGGCCAGATCTACATTGACTGTAGGTACTACGTAATGTGTTTTCGAAGTAGAAGCAGCAACATTAGCATAGTAAATGATATGTATGTGTACATGATTCTTAGAACTTTAACTGGCCTCGATCTTGGGGCGCATTACGGTGACGATTAGACTACTCTGTACACTGTGCATTATGCATTATGCCGCCTACTTTCGCACTCGAAAGGGCTGCGTCTAAGCTCGGACTAATGATGGTAAAGCCACAGAAGAAATAAGTTCAGAAGTTTCGTTCGTCGAAAATTAACACTGCATGAATCTGTCTCATGCACGAGATGCGAGTAAAATCAATATTGAACCTTAAATTTAACTTGCGAGAATTCTATTTAACAAAATACAGAAATCCCATTAGTTTATATATGTTCTTAGACTATTTTCGAGATACGAAATGTCGTAGCGCATCTATCTCCATATTTGATCGCGCGAAGCGAGATCTCCAAATCAACTTGGGCAAATCGGCGTTATATGTATGTATGTATGTTTGTTTGTCCGAGGATAACTTTTGAAGCGTTGATCAGATCATCGTAAAATTTGATACGTAGGTAGGTAGTAATGGCACAATTTTGATGTGACTAAATGAGCTAAAAATGGGGGGGGGGGGGTGTTGTTGAGATATTGAGATTCAAGAGGGGTAAAAAAAAATGAGACTCTAAGGTCAAGTGGGACGTCAAATGAAAGGTCTTCATTGGTACATTTCAATCCTGTTTTATTTTTAGTTTAATCTTTGTAGTTTTTGAGTTATTAGCCATAATAAAAACAAGACTCTGACAAATTTACAGGGTATACCAGTGACCCTACAATGGTGATCTGAAATCCAGAATAACTAAATTTTGCACTCCAAAAAAGAGTAACCAGTGTCTATGAACTTCCGTTAGCTGTAATTCGAATGAAACTGTAGGTCAAGTAAGTTGGTTGTTTATTTCGTGGCACTATTTTGATAGTCAAAGATTATGAATAATATATTTTTGTTTTAGTTGGAGACTCGCGAGATCCCAGTTCGGGGCGAACCACTAGTTAATTTAAAAAGATAGCTTACTTCAAGCTCTTTTTACAAGACTAAAGAAACACATGCCTGGTACAGCTCTTTGCGTGAATACATAACTAAAAAGTAACTGTGTCATAAAACTCTTCACTATAATGTAGTCAAAAGCATTAAATGTACAATATACGCTGTCGTATGTTGCGAGCCGCATGGCGGAAGGGAGTAAATGAGAAAATGATTCTAGGACGAGGCCACTTCCCGTACAGCATACCATCACACTCTCTATCCAATTTGAATATATTTTAAAGCATTCACAGACAGTGTTGCAGTAATTTACATTATTGATTTGCACTACTGATAGTTAAGTCAGGTAATATTAAGAATATTGTACGGTTCACCTAGCTTTTAAGAATGGAGCTAATTGAAATTCGTAATTCCTGTGTCATATTAAGAATTTTGATGGTACTTCTTAACCAAAAAAATCGAATCTTTTTTATCCTGTACACATATTTTGTAAAATCGTGTCACAGAAAGCAAACCAATGAAGACTAACCACGAATCTATTCAGATATCAAATATCGTAAAGCAACTGCCATATTACTCGTTGTGATGAAAAGGCAATTAAGGTATTAAAATACATAAAAGCATTAATTTACAATAATAATAAAATAATAATAAATAAATATAGCTGGACATTTCACACAGCGCTATCTAGCCCCAAACTAAGCAGAGCGTGTACTATGGGAACCAGATAACTGATAGAATACTTATATACCTACATTTTTTTTGAAAATACATACTTATAATACATATATAGAGAAACAACCAGACCCGGAACAAATATCTGTAGATCATGCAAACATTTGTTCCGCGGCGGGAATCGAACCCGCTACCTCCTGCGTCTCAGCCGGCTATTCACCCACTGTACCACGGAGGTCGTCAAGGTTCGTTTAAATGGACCAACAGCACATTCATGCTAAAAAGAATTCAATTATGGTACAAACAAACTCTTCTAAAAATTCCGACGCATGTCAAGGACAGATTATATAATCGCAATATCGCTATCAAACCGCATCGTCTCTATTTCTATTCGTGCAGCGGTCAAGCAATCTAATATCAACCCAGCGAATTCAGAATCACTTACAGTATTGTTCTAGCCACTGGTTTGCGAACTTCTCAATTCGCGCGGGATGCATATATCGTCCGATGCGGTCACTCAACCGCCTCTGTACCCGTTACGTCAAGCATGCCACAATTAGATCACATACGAGACTTGCAATGGCTAGACCAGACACCAATCGATGTTTTAGTATGTACCGTTAAAACTTGCTTTTTGCATTGCCAACGAGGCGCGGCGGAATTCCATTGATTTTCCTACGAGACGCTTCTTGTAAACATTGAATAGTTTGTCCATTCGGAGCGATTGAAGTCATATAAACAGGTATCACTTTAACAAGATACATTATTTGTTATCCTTATTTATTAGGATCGAAAGCAAACAAAAAAAAAAAAGTTAAGCCTGTAAAAAAATAATAGATACGACATAAATTCAGAATTATGTACTTTGATGCACATTCACCAATAATGCATTATCGGTTCATATTGTTTTTGTTACATGTACTTAATGTTAATGTTACATGTTCGTATGTATAAAAGATCCTGTAAGAAAAAGAAGATTTTAAAAACGATATCGTAAAATAGCATGAAAATATGCTTATGGTACAATCCTCACAATGGCCTTTTATTTCAATTTAATTCCGAGCTTCTCCACAAGACATTTTGTAAACATCTTGTTGAAAGCTCGGTTGCTTTAAAGCGTTGTTTGAATGGTTGTAATGTTAACGAGCAAAATTTAAAATGCAATTTAAAGTTCAACCACAAACAAGTCGCTTCACATTCCCTTTGGTGGGTTTTCGTACTAACTGTTTGTGTGGCTGTGGTTCCGGCTATTCTAACTTAGTCCTTCTTTGTATTTGTAAACTTCTGTTAATTGGTTAGTAGAATTGGGTATTTTTTAATTACTCTTTTTTACATTATTTTCACTAAAAACGGGATATTTACCATGATTTGTGAGTTTTTCAGTGTTCCGATGTTACTGCGCGGCGCAGTTGCATGCGCCATGATCAGAGAGTAAACTAGTCTCCATTCTATTTTGATACGACTACAGTACGTTTCTCTTACAAGCATTTTCAGAACCCTAATATCACCCCTTGTGTTTTGTAGTAATAAAGTTTTGTATGTGAGAAAGAGATAATCCTCTACATTTCTAAACCTTTTTATTTGCAAGTAAAACTATAGAAACGCACCGTGGTACTTAACCACTCCGCAGACAAATTGTAAGCCCACAAACCGAGCTGCCAATAGCTAACAAACCCAAAAATAGTTGCAAATTTATACAGCTACCAAAAACAGCTGCGAATCTAATTATTGTCATGGCTCTGACAACGCAGATTAATAGTTAGTGCCGAACCGACGGACGGAGTACCGACACCTTGTAACACACTTATGATTCTATTGCTTTACCGGGACGGCCACGGGGCGGACACGGGACGTAGAACACAGGGTCATAGATACTCCACAAAAAATATCTTACTTAATTTAATAGCAATATACGGCCAATTTGTTAATAAATGGTATTTTAATTTTATTGATAATAAAATCATAGTTTTTTTATTGCTGAATATATATAGGGTGTTTGATAATATACGCACAAAAATGAAAGGGGTTATTTTGATGAGCATAATAAATAAATTTGTGAAATGTTTACCATAGAAATGTGAAATTTATTTTGGCATGTATAATCAAACACTATTAAACTTATTTTACATTTTATAGATTTTTACAGTGGTCTCAAACTTTTGGCCGACAGTGTATGTTGTGCTATTGCATAATGCTTGCCATCAAAACCACAGATACTGTATTGGTGATGTCTTGAGATATCTCTTGTTGTCAAGTCTTGTCTCTATTGCAAGAGTAGGAAGTAAGTTTTATATCGATGTCTTATGTCGATTTTCTTTAAAATTTGATAATATAACTAAGTGTAGTTTTTTTTCGAGATTTTTTTTTATGTTTTAAGAAACCGTCACTTGAACATCGTCAGTATATTACCAAACAGCCTGTATACAGTGTGTCCCTGGATAAAGTGCAACCCCGAAAGGGGGTGAAACTAGATCAAAAATTATCGACAAAAAAATAGAAAAAAAAAATTAAAACATTTAGTATATACTTTATTGATGAATTAAAATTTTTATTGCTCACTAATGACTCTATTTAATAAAAAAATGATTTCTTCCAAAGTAGTAGGTCTATTTTGTTAAAATAAAAACCATAATCATGTCAGATATGTGACGATGACGATAAAATAACAAATAACTCACAAACAAGTGGCTATCGTGACTTAAAGTTTAATTTTTGTATTAAAATTACATTTTTTATGCTGTTTTTTTCCAATAATCTCCAAAAATCTTAAAATTAAGCCTATAATACTACATATTTTTATGACTTTTTATTATTGTCTATCATAATAGCTTTTAAATAAAATAAAAACCTACGTTCTAACATAAAAAATGTGCTGGCTAGGAGCATTTAAAGTTGACCAAGTGACCAGTGGTCAACTTTAAATGCTCCTAGCCAGCACATTTTTTATGTTAGAACGTAGGTTTTTATTTATTTAAAAGCTATTATGATAGACAATAATAAAAAGTCATAAAAATATGTAGTATTGACCAAGTGACCAGTGGTCAACTTTAAATGCTCCTAGCCAGCACATTTTTTATGTTAGAACGTAGGTTTTTATTTTATTTAAAAGCTATTATGATAGACATTAATAAAAAGTCATAAAAATATGTAGTATTATAGGCTTAATTTTAAGATTTTTGGAGATTATTGGAAAAAAACAGCATAAAAAATGTAATTTTAATACAAAAATTAAACTTTAAGTCACGATAGCCACTTGTTTGTGAGTTATTTGTTATTTTATCGTCATCGTCACATATCTGACATGATTATGGTTTTTATTTTAACAAAATAGACCTACTACTTTGGAAGAAATCATTTTTTTATTAAATAGAGTCATTAGTGAGCAATAAAAATTTTAATTCATCAATAAAGTATATACTAAATTTTTTAAATTTTTTTTTTCTATTTTTTTGTCGATAATTTTTGATCTAGTTTCACCCCCTTTCGGGGTTGCACTTTATCCAGGGACACACTGTATATCAATGAAATTCGTTTACAAAAGTATACAACGAATCTCAGCACCCCTTATCGATTACCTATGTCTATTTTAAAGAGCTTCAAAACCAAACCAACTCACAGAGACAGTCAAACAGGAAGCTTAATCAAATACAATCGAACGGTCTTGTGAATAGAGTATTCAAATAAATAGTAATTGATTACGCCAAGATAGGGCGTCTGGGTTCGATGACGTCACGTCCTGTCCGTCCATAATAGGTTAGTTAGGACATGGTTAGGATGTAATTGGCGACGGCAAATTCGAAGGCAATAAAGTTACCTTTATAGCTGGGAAAGGCACGCATTCTCTTACTAAAATAGTATGGAGTTATGTCTCGGGTCCTTGATCTTCGTATCTTGTAGAAAGATGATATTGGTTACTGGAATGTTCCATACATATTTTCACAAAAAAAGGTAACTTGTACTAACAATCTCATGAAAGATTGAAGCACTTTGACAAGATTGCTTAGAGATTGACCATTCGTTCTCTTACAAAAGCGAATGATAAACTTTAGCCTAAGATAAATTCAGAGATCCTCAAAATCTTGGCAATTCCTTGCAAAAACGAACTCTCTATAAAATAAAATTGTATTGACATATCGCAAGCCACATCTATACTTATATTATAAAGAGGAAAGATTTTATTGTTTGTTTGTTTGCATTGAATAGACTCCGAAACTACTGGACTGATTTAAAAAATTCTTTCACCGTTGGGAAGCTACACTATCCCCGGGTGATATAGGCTACTTTTTACCAAACTGCGCAGAAGGAGGGTAATGTTTTTATTGAAAAACTACGCGTGCAAAGCTGCAGATTGGTTAGCTAGTTATTTATCTTTCGCATGTTATGTGCTGTATGGGTAAAATTTTTAGTAGCCACAAAACGCAATAAAAGTTATGACTTTTCCAATTATTATATGTTAGTATTTCAAACTCGTAAAACCCGAAACTTTGATTAATTGACTGCTACGGGAATTTTACGTCATGCAAATTGCAGTCGTCTAGACTTCCAGCTATTTCGGGAACCATGAATTTACATCAGCAGTTGCAGACCTGCAGACAATCGATGCTCTATTTATACAAACCTATTGGTACCAACTCGGTTCAATGCCAAAGCCTTTACATCTCGTCGATTCCAAGATATTTGACCAAGCTGACCGGAATCAGGAGTTGTGCTACCCATATCTGCCCAAAGGCTAGTTTATTAATAAACTGTATGGTAGGTAGAACGAAGTACCAATTAACCTACGTTTTATATATTTTAGGTAATAAGAAAGATATAATAAGTATGCATTTACAAAAAAAAAAGTATGTAGGTAAGTATTCTATCAGTTATCTGGTTCCCATAGTACAAGCTCTGCTTAGTTTGGGGCTAGATAGCGCTGCATGAAATGTCCAGCAAGATTATTATTATTAATTAAAACTTATCGATATATTGGCAGAGATAATGCCCGTGTGTGTTATCTTCGTAAGAATTTAAATGTGATCTTATCGACAAAATTATAATTTACTATCTGTTGTCCGCGACTTCGTACGCGTTGCACTACTAAATGTGTAGGTAACCTAGAAATAAAGCTAAACTCGCTGTTGCAATTTGACACCCCGTTTTTATCCCATGAGACCTGTTTTAGGGGATAAAAAGTAGCCATTATGTTAATCCAGGTTATAATCTACGTACATACTAAATTTTATCAAAATCGGTTCAGCTATCGATCGATCGACGTGATCGAGTAACAAACCAACAAATAAATATATTAACAAACATCCAAATTTTCGCATTTATAATATAATTGTGATTGTGTTAAAACAATTATGTTAATATGTTATTGTGTTATTACGAGTATGTCTAGTACTTTAACATTTTACGGTCCCCAGTGTTCCTGGTTATAAGAAAATCTGAAAAACCAACTTAAATTAAATGATCTTTAGCTAAATAACTATGTCAGGGAAAACAAAACTTATATAATAGTCACATATATTTGTATCTAAAACAACAGATAATAGAAGTTATATAGGAAGGAAAGTGAAGCGGCGCTTCATGTGAAGAGCCAACACTCGATGGGTCCTCGACTCCTCCACACGGCGCAGCTATTGTCTTCCCCTCAGCGTTATCTCACGGCACGCTGATTCGTAACATCAATCTGTCTCTAATTTCTCATCTTTCTAAGACAGAGCTTATATCTGAACTTGCCTACTTGCTCGGAGCACTGTTGTTTGTTGTGTGTCTCAATAGATAACCAATTCGTTTAGTAACCTAACCACAACACTGAAGGCAAATAACATTTTATGAATAAGAAATGAGGCAGGGCGACTCCAACTTTTGCAATACTGAGCCAATCTAGGAAGAAATCAATACAGCCGATTACACTGTAACCACAACAGCTATTTTTAGCACTGCCTAAAGACCGGTTCATAAAATGAACCGATTAAATGAGAAAATGTAATTTAACTTACTAGGATGGATGCGAGAATTCTTTGCATACCGATAAATTCCATTAAAAATTTTTCCGTAATAATTACTTCATAAACAAAACCGTTTAATCAAGTGAAACCCCTCAAGTGTATAATTGAGACGCACACACAAAAATGCGAAGTGCGCTGTGCTCCGAGCACGTAGGTAATTCCCTTGGTGACTCGCAAGTAGCTGCAAACATCCCTGATGCAATGAGTTGGCCGGCACAATTCAACACATGCGCAGGCTATTGTGCGGCGAACAATGAGCCGCATGACACTATGAGGACCGAGAACTTCGAGAGAACTTAAAAAACTTGAATGGAAGTTTTCCGTCCGCATTTTCTTGGTGAGTTTGCAATATAAAAGTTTCTATAGCTAAGCCTGCAATTACTGGCTGTCCCGTGCGGTTTCGATGGCCGTCAGCCTAGAATCTCTCCGTCGTAATAGAAAATACTGTTTAACTGCATTTCAGACGAACTAAAATTGTCCCTAGATAAACTCGTATGTCGCGAACCTTGAATAGTCGTGTTAACAACCAAGAAAAACTTGGTTGCATCACCGTTAGTGACATTTAAATACCCATGATAATAATTATGATACAAAATTTAGTCAGCATACGAGATGGAACGGGCTATGAAAGATTAAAAGCAAAATACAAATTTAAGGCATGCGTTTGACTAAAATAAAGTGTTCCTATTTGTAACGCTTGCTTAGTTGTTCACAGACTGCTATCAGAATAAGACTGCTATCTACGCCGTCACTACTTAGATGGGTGGTCTAATAGGTTGCTTGTGGCATTTCGCTTCTATGTCAAATTATGTCGGAAGCCGTCCAGTAGCCTAAAAACTCTGACAAAAGAATTGGCCAGAAGTTAACGAACTTATTTTTACGTCAGTCAGCGTCTTCTAGTCCAAGCCATTGAATTTAACTAGTGGTTCGCCCCGAACTGAGATCTCGCGAGTCTCCGACTAAAACAAAAAAATATTGTTTGTAATCTTTGACTATCAAAATATTGCCACGAAATAAATAACCTAAGGAGTTGACCTACAGTTTTATTCAAATTACAGGTAACGGGAGTTCATGTTATGTGGTTACACTTTTTTGGGGTACAAATTGCAGTTATTCTCGATTTCAGACTATTGCATATATTTGGGTCACGTCACACGCATACTAAATTACAGCACTGTGGGGTCACTGCCGTACCTTGTGAATGTTGTCAAAGTTCAGTTTTTATTATGCCTCAAACTCAAAAACTATAAAAACTTTACTAAAAATAAAAACGGAATCTAAATTTACTGATGAAATGTACCTTTCATTTGACATCCCACTTGACCTAATAGTCTCATTTTCTTTTTATTTTACCCTCCTTGAACTCCAATATTTCAACAACCCCCCAATATTTTTAGATCATTGAGTCACATCAAAATTGTGCCATCATTACCTACCTTTATACCAAATTTCACGATGATCGGATAAACGCTTCGAAAGTTATCCTCGGACAAACAAACATACATACATACACACATACATACAACGCCGATTTGCCCATGTTGATTTAGAGATCTCGCTTCGCTCGACCAAATACTTGACTGGAAGTATCGACAACGAGGTCTGCGTTCGACCTCCGTGGTTTGTCTTGATGTAGTGGTTATAGATGTGACTGGCAAAGGATCAAGTCTTTTATCGGTTGATACAAATTAACCGTTCGAAGGTACAAAACGATTGGCATACTGCCAGCCTGGTCATAGTTAATCTTCGTAAAAAATATTTATCTACTCCATACTGTATATCTATTTAGTCTAGTAGATATCTTACTATGTATGCATTTTTAGCCACGAAAGAAAGTGCGTATCTTATCCAACCGGACGCTCGCTTCAATCTTTTGTAAATGTGAAGTGAAGGCCCATGATAAGATACGTTAGAATCTTTTCTGCATTTCTGTATGTGTTAATTGGGGATTGTTAATTGGGGAAAAGTAAGAATCTCATTAGATATTAAGTGGAGTACCTACATAACTAGGTTTTCGTAGCAAAAATTCAATGAAGCCCGAAGTAGAGGCAACAATGTACATGTGGAAAATATCTTCACTAGTGAAGAATTTCATCTCACTTTTTATGCTTTGACTACTTAAAACTTTTATCTCCAAGAAGAGTCGTGATTATTCATCTGATCTATAATATTATTATTATATGTACTATATATTAATATATGTATGTATGTAAGTACATATTTATTTATTTTATAAATGATATTTACTTATTTAAAATTATTTATGTACCTATTATTTATGTATTTAAGGTTAAGTAATTTTTCTTTTTCTATTATTAAGTTTATTCTTTTTACACCTCAGCAATGATCCTCTCCATCCAAAGGTTGTCTGGAAGAGATCGCTTTGTTAAGCGATAAGACCGCCCATTATGCGTACATGTATTTGATTTATTTTTTATTTTTATATCTATTGTGTTTAGCTTGTAAGGTATAATAAATAATTTTCATTCATTCATACTTATTTCAACAATAGTAATTTATATTATTAAGACAAAATGATATGCAGATGTTATCGTCACACAATAATTTTATCATAAAACATGTCGGTACTTCGGTAGTATTTTTGATCTCTACAGATTGATAATGGGTAGATAATTATAGCCAAATATCTTTTCACCGTTCACGGGTGAACAAACGTATTGTCTTATAGGCTATTCATCTCATTGAATAGGTACGAACGTATCATAATAAACGGCATTGGCCGTACGAAGATATAATGAACCCATCTGCTGGAATGACTCATGTAATGACATTGCTCTCAATTTTAGGGTCAAAACGGTTGTCCGTCTGTTTCACTAATTTACAGTCTGCCAATGAATTACCGCCACAACTTCCAATTTAATACAGTTTTCCAAAATAACGTGCGGTTGGAATACCTGTTTAGCTCGTTCGACAAAACACTATCTATTTATTCAAATCAAATAACATTTATTTGTAACACTAATAGTAAGTACAAACAGAACAAACATACACAGGAGACATAAAAAAGTAACAATAGCTTAAAGAATAAACATTATAAATAAATAAAAAATATCGCAGTGTGTGTCTCATTGTACTCACTGCATGTGTCGCAAAAAGGCTCCAACTCAACATTATGCTGGGTTGCAACGTCGACCCAGCGCTGGTCTTCCGTTAGAGCCTCTTTGAGTGAACCACACAAATCTGCCTACTAATTAAAAAAAACACACACACAACTGATAAATAAACAAAATGACGTGAGGAAATAAATATAATATTAATATATGATCTTGGGTGATAATAAATTAAATATACCTAAGATTGTGAGGAATAATAAATTAAATATACCTAGGATATAAATAAATAATATAATATAATACCGCCTACCTATGGGCCGGGGAGCGAGTCAACAAGTACTAAAATATAAAACAGATGATACGCTAGTCCCACATACTTACATAATACAGATTGTGACAAAGGGATTTACTTTGTAAACATAATTTTACTTTTACACCATTTGTACACCATGTATTGATCGCGACCAGCTTCTCAATGAAAATCAAAACAATAAAGTATCCAAGTAATTTGTTGCTATGTAAAAGCGAGCACACGATCTTTTTATCAGATAGTGGAGTCGGTTTCCACAAGACTACAACAATGTATTTAATGTATTCAAAGAAGGCACAGATTTAATGAACCATAATATGAGTCAGAGGAGAAAAACCGTGGGTATTTGAGTTCCGAGGTGCCGACACAAGTAAAAAATTATGGGAATCGTAGAGTCGACACTTATTAATTTGACCCTTATTTGTAATTCAATTTTAAATCTCTGTTAGAATCAATTGTCTACCCGAAATGAATATCTTAAACCATCCATAAAATCATTTCAAGCTGACATCGTAGGTAAATAAAAAGTCTATTACAATTAAGTATGAATGAATGAATGAATGAATGAAAATACTTTATTGTACACCACACAAGAAACAAACAAAAAATATAAAAATTCACAAAGCAACAAGTACAATGGGCGGTCTTATCGCTTAGAAGCGATTTCTTCCAGACAACCTTTGGATGGAGAGGATTTTTGTAACATTACAATAATGGAGGGGGGTATATACTAACAGAACGCTGATCATTTACAATAAAATAAAACAATATACTTAAATAAATATTGACAATATATACCTACGATAAATAAAATTAAATAAAAATATACATAAACACACATACATATATATATATATATATATATAGCGACACTACGACGTTTCTGAGAGATAAAATATTTTCACTCTTGTTTTAAATGTGGCTAATGATGGAGCTTGCCGTATTGAGACCGGTAATGTGTTCCAAAGACGTGTTGCTTGAACTGTAAAGGAATCATCATAGAATCTAGTTCTATGCACTGGGGTTTTCAGCATCAAATTTTCAGATGATCGGAGCGAGTGAGGATTAGAACAGTGAAGGAACTCAAATCGTTCCTTCAAGTAGGAAGGGGTTAAGGGATTTTGGAGGATGTTGTACAAAAGAGAAAGGATATGAGCATTCCGGCGAAGACGAATAGGTAACCACTTGAGTTTGAGACGAAATTCGGAGATGTGATCAAATTTACGGAGTCCAAAAATAAATCGATTGCAGAAATTTTGCAGACGCTCAAGCTTGTTTAGTTGGTCCTCCGTAAGGTCAAGATAGCTGGCGTCAGCATAATCAAGAACGGGGAGAAGAAGTGACTGTGCAAGCGCAATTTTTGTAGCGGTAGGTAGAAAGTTACGCAGCCTCCTAAGCGAGCCAGCAGATGCAAACATCTTTTTACTCACAGACTCAAGCTGCGGAACCCACGACATGGAACTGTCTATTAGTAAACCTAAGTTTTTAACGTGTTTGCTGAAAGGAACTGTCACACCATTAAATTCTACGCTAGGAATAGCTGTCCAGTCTATTTTTGATAACGTGCGAGAGCTTCCTACTACAACGACTTGAGTTTTTTGAGGGTTCACTGTAAGACCGTATGCCTTGCTCCAGTCCCGAATACGGTTAAGTTCGTTGTTGGTACGGTTGATTGCAGCAGGCAGATCATGAAGTGACGCTGAAGTATAAATTTGGAGATCGTCTGCATAGAGATGGTAGGAAGAAGTAATTTGGTGCGATATTGAATTAATAAAAAGTGCAAATAGAAGAGGAGATAACACGCCACCTTGAGGTACACCGGCTGAATTTAGGTAAGCATATAGTTCATCCAAAATTGACGCTCCTACTACTGTATTACGTTAAGGAATGTCAAATATTCTTCTGTTTAATTTAAAATCTTTTCGGTTTATAGGTAGATAAAGAGCTTATTACAAGTATGTAGGTATTTAGGTAGCATAGAGTTCATCCAAAATTGACGCCCCTACAACTGTATTACACGTATTATACGTCAAGGAATGTCAAATATGGCTCACAGTCATGATGTTTTTGTAGAGTTCATTTAACTCTATAAAATATCGTTGAAAACACGGTGAAAATATTCAAAGCTAGTTCTTGAAAGGAGGTAAAGATAGTCTAAAGAGCAAGAAATATCTGAGTTATCAAAGAACTTTAAAAAGGGATACAAAACGGTAATGTTTTCAAAAGGTCGCTCTACAAAAGACCCATAACGCGACACAATAGTTAGAAGCTGTAGAGATAAGATACTAAACATGCCATGCAGAATATCCTAACACAATAGCAGAAAAAAACAAGCATGTAAACAAGCAAAATGGACGTGTAGAGCTCCTAAAAATTGAAAACACGCGTAGTATACAAAACAGCGGCACAGAATAAGGCACAGTAACACGTGGGAAGTTATTTTAGGCGTAGTGTTGGCCGTTAGAAATAACAGCACTGTCGTTTCCCTTTGAACAAGTGCGAATCCAAAACATAGAAGCGCTAAGCAAACATTGGCCAGTGTCGGCACTTGCTGATAGCATTAAGCCATCCATCCCTATATCTAAGTACTTTCTTTGCGTTTCATTTCGTTTCCAACTTGTCTAAATGCCAGGATCGATTGTCTAATGAGTCACAGTCGACATGAGACTGCACTTGGCGGGGCCACCTCCATTTGATGGATGACAAATCGCTTTTAGATCCCGCGCGTGTTCACGTCACCGAAATTGCCTACGGTTTAGTGCTGAGAAAATATAAATCTTTTATTGGCTGATAAGAGAGAAGATAATTGTTATATTTAGAAGGTGTAACGACAGTTTTAAGGTCTATTCACAATTATATATGTGCCGTGACTGCCACACAAAAAGTGGCTCTAAAGGCCGTGAAAATTTTAATTTGTTGTGTTAGTTTAGGCAACCTCAGGACGTGTAATATATTTATGTAATAAATAAATAATGAATAAATATTGCTGGACATTTCACACAACGCTATCTAGCCCCAAACTAAGCAGAGCTTGTACTATGGGAGCCAGATAACTGATAGAATACTTATAAACATTTTTTTTTGTAAATACATGCTTATAATATATAGAGAAACAACCAGACCCGGAACAAATATCTGTAGATCATGCAAACATTTGTTCCGCGGCGGGAATCGAACCCACTACCTCCTGCGTCTCAGCCGGCTATTCGCCCACTGCACCACGGAAGACGTATAAATCTATGCTTGCGCTACCACCCTTATTTATTGGTGGAAACGGACAAATCGGAAGCAATAAATGACGGATGAACGTTTTGGAGTCGAAATGCATGACAGATTTATGAACAAAAATAGAAAAACAATAAAGTTACTCGTCAAGTTAAATTTTGTGAAATATGGTCCTCGCAAAAGCTAATCGCATGAAAAGCTCCTAACTTCGCCTATACCTGACAGTGGTATTATTGATATGTGAACACATTACTGTTGTATAACTGAAATACTGATACGTAATGGTGCCAGTACGACTACGTGTGAATTTGTAGAAATTTGACCTTTCCCCTTTTAAAGTGACAGCGGTGACGAGATATTAAAAGCACGTGCAGAGTCGTATTTTTTACCATTAACATTATTTACGATGACAACGTTGATGTAACTATAAAACATGTTTTTGTGATTTCACTCTGTGCCATTTGTCTCAACAGTGAGTAAATTAGAAAAGTGAGGGCTAGAACTATTAAACCGAATACTAAGTACATAAATTAAGGTCAGCAATAGCGAATACCGTACGTCAACTGGTTTTTTATTTGTCTTTTGTTATTTACTTACATGAAAGATTTGTGCCAACAATTATAGTTTTCTTTCCCCCAATGCCGCAAAAGTCGTATCGTGAAAAGAAATGTCCTTACCCCCTCCTTACATTCAACGACTTTCCAGCTATTTCTCGTTACTACAGAGCACGCCATTCGCAGGGCTACCTCGGGAACAATGCAGTTGCAATGCCACGGTGAAGACTCCTTTACGTGTGACACAGTTACTGCACAAAGGACACGTCACTTACAAACGGTAAACATTGGACATTTTCTACATTTCTTCAAAATTATTTATATACATTTTACAAAACCTTTCAAGACATCGTATTTTATACAAAGAATAACATAACATATACAAGTATATACATACATTGCAGTAAAAAGTCACTTTTCAATAAATTTTAAATAATTTCCTGATTTTGACTACCTGATTTTGGGTGTTTGATAATATACGCACAAAAATGAAAGGGGTTATTTTGGATGAGCATAATAAATAAATTTGAGAAATGTTTACCATAGAAATGAGAAATTTATTTTGGCATGTAAAAACAAACACTTTATTAAACTTTTGTTGTGCTATTGCATAATGCTTGCCATCTAACCACAGATACTGTATTGGTGACGTCTCGAGATATCTCTTGTTGTCCTTTTCTAACCCAAAACCCGCAGCCATTTCCGAAAGAGATATCAAATCGGCCTTTATTTTTGGATGTCGATTGCAAGAGTAGGCAGTAGTTTTTATCGAATTAATCACCTAAACTTAGTCGATTTTCTTTAAAATTTGATAACATAACTAGTAGTTTTTTTTCAAGAAGTCTTTTTTATGTTTTGAGAAACCGTCACTTGAATATCGTGAGTATATTACCAAACACTCTGTATAATGTATTTCCAGTGCAATTCGCATTGAAACAGTCAACTAAGTAATACAAAGATTCAGATTCATTACTTAAGAAAGTTGAAGAAAAAATGAGGTAAAAAGCTCGTTCGTAAGTTTCGCTAACAGAAAATTGTTACATTTATAAGAATTATACATAACAAACAGATAAACAATCATATCGTAACATACCTGGTTAAAAGCAGAGAAACGATGCGGTGAACGCTGCACATACCGGAAACAGACAAACCAACATTTAATCACAGCTCTAAAGTTGGTTGCTCTTTTAGGATCAAAATCGCCATCAACAAGCACTTTTACAATGTCGTGCCCAATGTCAACGTACTTGCCACAACTTTCCCAACAGAACTTTCAACATATTCCACAGCAACCGGCTAAAATAGAACACTCTCTAACTTAAAATTTCAGCGCAATATTTTTGAGTCAAATTGCGAGTGTTTGATATAGGTACTGGCTAGTGTACACACGGAGGATGGCCGAATGAATATTAAAGCAGTAGAATGCCTGTCCGCAAACCTACGCAGCCCAAAATGGACGTGACAGCCCGTTTCTCTAATCACATTAGGTAAAGAGGAATTTGGAGAATGTTGTTGAGGCAGGCACCGCGAACTTCCTTAGATACCGAGTGCGGAATTCAATAAAGGGCCGAAAACGAGAAGCGGGTTTTCTTAAAGTGAGAATTATACGTTGAAAAACTACAATGCCTTGTTAAAGTAGGGATCCGCTGCTGTAACTTTTCTTGGAGGATAAGGGAATTACGTACGACCGACAAGGGGAATAACAAAGTCGAAAAACAACTTATTTTGTTTTGTTTGATACCCTTTTATTTTTTATTGAAAGTACCTACGAGTACATCGATATGTAAAATACTTCTTTAGGTGTTTAGGTATGTATTTTGTGCGGTATCTATATGTAATCATGTTTGCCGACAGAGAGTGTGGTAGGTAAGCAAAATGCCACAACGTTTTAAACCCCGGGTACAAGTAATTATAAATGAGGGTCAATATACTATCATATCTTACATATAAAAAAATATACCAACAATTACAAAAAAATAGCTGGTCCCAGAGTTTCAATAACCCACAAACATTTATGAAACTAAGCACCAAAATGCTTATACTTATACTTAATGAACGAAACAAGAATCACGTCTAGCTCACAAGATTTATCGCAATAACATTAAACAGAGCAATTTTATTGTCGTCGCTGAAACATTACAAAACCCTTGGCATCGGTAAAAACTTGAAAGGGGAGGATCTGGCAAAAACAGTGTGCAAACTCAAATTAAATAGTCGTATCTCTGTAGTGACAGTGCGAATCCATCAGCGGTCTCGATTGCAGCGATAACTACCCCCTAACCCCCTACCCCCTACCACGCGAAAAATAAATCGTAATTTGATAGCGCTCTCTCGTGAAGCTTAGTCGACGACCAGTGAACAAAATGTTAATGGAATGGAGATCATTTAGCGGCCGAAAAATCGTCTGGTCGATTAAGACTTTTTCTTTTAGCCCATTTTACGAATATAAGAATGAAAAGAACTTCTGAATAGGTTGGACTTTAAAAACCTTTCAGCGAATACATTTTATAGTAAAATGTGTAATCTATTTTACACATGACAAGCGTGGGTGCAGCTTGTTAACGCGCGGACGAAGAGCGGCTAATGACCTCTCAATCAAGAATCGATACATTAGTTAATATAATCATCATCATTGTCAGCTTGTAGGTACTTATGCACCCACTAGAGCTAGGATTTGTTCTACTATTGTAGGTGCAAATAGTTTATGTATCCTAGATCGACCTCATCCATTTTGTACCATATGTTTCTGTCTGTATGTCGATTCTCTAGATTATCTTATTAGTCCTATCCTATATTTACAATTAAAATTGAATAAATGTCTACAAATAAATGTTAATACAATAATATGTACATCAAACAATTAATCAATTTCTGTACACAGATGTTATCAAAAATGTGCAAAGCATAACGGCAGCGTCTACCCAAGTAATACGTCACACATTGCTGTGTCATCACTGTTTCATTACTCACGCAGAGCATTCATTACTCACTAGGAATTCTAGATTACAATGAAGCCTATAGAGTCCTATATCGAGGTTCTATATAAACTAGAGGTAAATAAAGGGCGTAGGAGGCATAGACGGCAATGCTGGCTTCCCAACTTACAATGATTGAAAATGGCTTATTGTGAATTTCTGGTTTACGTTTCAATCGTTTTTTGTTCCTCTTTGCGCAAAACTGTCGAGTATTTTGGATTGCCATCGTTCGCCATACTTGGCTACTAAAGCCATACTTGCCTACCAACCACGCTGTACTCAATTAAATGCGATCCAAAGTCAAAGCGAACAGATAACTTTGTAGCTATAAAACACTACAACTACCTATCTACAAATTAGTTTAGACGCTTCTAACTCTGTTGAGTCTGTCGCGATAGGCGACTTAGCTAATTAAATTTTAACTACTTATCTACCACTAGTTGACTCGCCTCGGCTTTGCACGGATTTCAAAATAAAATAAGGCCTCATAATAATCTTGAATTCATACAAAAATATAGAGAAAAACACTTTTTCCAGGATTTTCAAACACCACGGGCCACTATTCAAATTTTTTTTTCATATATACCTTTCCTGACAGTTACGATCACAATAAAAAAATCTACCAAATAGGTCGAGCCGTTTTCAAATGATGGTCTTTCTTACTTGCAACAATTGATTTTTGATCGAGCGAAGCGAAACATCATATGTAGGTAGGTAATGATAGCAAAATTCTGGTGTGATTAAATGAGCTAAAAATATGGAGGGGTTGTTGTGATATTGGGGTTCAAGAGGAGTAATAAAAATCAAAATAAGACAAATAGGTCAAGGGGGACGTCTAATGACAGATCTGTACATTTCAACCTCGTTTTTATTTTTGTTTAAATATTGTACTTTTTATGTTATTAGCCATAATAAAAACAAAACTTTGACAAATTCACAGGGTATACCAGTGACCCTACAATGGTGATCTGAAATCCAGAATAACTGCATTTTGCACCCCAAAAAAGAGTAACCAGTGTATATGAACTCCCGTTACTTGTAATTTGAATGAAACTGTAGGTCAAGTTATTTGGTCTGTACTGGCAACCCTGTAACTGCACAACCCGATTCTAAAGGCGAAGTTGAATAAGTACTTGATTTTGTTTAAGTATTGTACCAGATACTGAAATAAATTAAGACCGCCCATTATGCTTACATTTATTTGTTTTTTATTTTTATATCTGTTGTAATAAAGAATTTTCATTCAATAATTCATTCATAAAATATTTAAGTCTATCATTTAATACTTTATTATCACTAAGTCCTGGGATTAAGTCCATAAATAAGTCCATAATTTTTAATGTTGTACTAATAAGATAATAATAGGACTCTCGGTCCTGTAATATTTATCGTTTCGATTGTTTCATTGCATAAAACTGCATAATTTACTCTTTATTATAGTATTTTTTATATTTTTTAGCTAACATATGTTATTTCAGGACACATTTTTAACATTTAAACATCTATAACTCAAAAGAACTTATTGGACTATGATTTCTTGAATAGATAATAAATCTATAGAGATTTCGTAACTTAAAAAAGACTCAATGGCGAGAAAAAAACAGGATCATGGGAAACGCAGACTACTACAATAACTCGTATTAAAGATAAGATAAAGTTTCTAAACATTTTGGCAAGGATTCATTGTTCATATGAGGTTCGTAGCGAGAAAAAACTAAACAACAACCATTTATATTTAGAGCTCACAAATAAATATTTTTGCGAATAGCTACGCTATTTTACTATTCCGGATTATTAAGGTAAGAAGTTATTTGGAAGCAAGGATCTTAGAAAAATCAAGAAGACGAAGAGATATTTTTCTCGAGTACATAGCGTAGAGTTACGTCAGCATTTCATTCTTTTTAACCGACCTCAATAAGGGAGGAGGTTTTCAATTCGACTGTATGTTTTTTTTTGTATGTTTATTCCCCGATTACTCGAAGACGCCTGGACCGATTCAAAAAATGTTTTCTTTGTTTCAAAGGATATACTTCCCAGGTGGCCATTGGCACCAAGTCAGGATCTTATGATGGGATCCCAAAAAAATCGAGGGCAACCCTCAAATTTTATATTACCTCAGAACTCCGTCGTTAATGAACCGATTTGGAAAATTCTTATTTTATTATACTTTCATATTGGTCTCATAGAAAATTCATCAATATCAGTTCAGTAGTTTGTTTAATGGCGGGTTCCTATATCCGCCGGTAACCGACTACGACTCCTCTCCTTGAAAAAGTGTCAAACTAGTGTCAAACTTTTGACACGTTTTCAAGGAAAACCGAGTCGTAGCTGGATACCGACGGATATAGGAACCCGCCATAAGTCGATTATAGTTGTTAAAAACTACTTGTTATTAAATTAAAATTAAATTAATATTTTTATATTCTGTTGACGATGTGTAACAAATACTAACTTGTATATATTTTAACATAGAGTATGTTCTACAGTTCATATTGTTGTATACACAAGAAACATTTCGGAGATTTAAATAGACAAAAAAGCCTATGAATTACATAACCTCAAAAAATGAGAGAAAAAGGCATTACGCAAAACAAAGTTCTGATACGAGTCCCATTCCTTTAACCACGCTAATAATTATATGAAATGAAATGATATATTTTGCCGGAATCCTGGTTGTATAAAGGTATTAGATATAATTACAATTGTAATATTTACTATTTGTACTATTTAGTATCTATACTGTTTTCTAGAATATTAACGCTTATCGCAATGATATTTTACCGTACAGCAAGCTAATAATCGCGATAAGTCATGAATAAGTTTCCAATGATATCTGCTTATGTGCCCCGGTTGGATGGCTCAATCGTATATCAAACGCGATGCGTAGGTGGCTAGAGCGAAATGTTCCTATCGTTTACAAATAGCATACAGTATGTTAAAGGTTACAAATTAAACGTGCTATTTTTTGTTAACTATTCAATGCTATGTGTTATTGGTATAACCCTCTTATTTCTAGTATTGGGTCGACATGGCCAAAGTCGCTAGTAGTAGAAGATATGACAAAATCACAGCGGCCTTTTATGACAATCCACATTAACAGGAAAACTTTGGGATAAAGGGCCTATCGCATTACATGCTATGAACAGTCTTAAGCCCCCTTTATACATTAATAGTTACACTACTTAATTTGTAGGTAACCCAGAAATAAAGCTAAACTCGATGTTGCAACTTGACCCCATTTTTATCCCATGGGACCTGATTTATGAGATAAAAAGTAGCCTATATGTTATTCTAAGTCTAGAACTAAACTTCAGCAAAGAGCCCAATCCGATAAGTAGTTTTGGTGTGAAGGGTAACAAAGACCAAAATCATTTTCGTCTAGAAATTTTGATACCCCAGTTTTATCCCATGGGAACTGATTTATGGGATAAATGATAATTTATGTGGCGATCCAGGTTATATTCTACGTATATACCAAATTTCATCGTAATCGGTTCAGCCGTTACGGCGTGATTGAGTAACAAACAAACATCCAAACTTTCGCATTTATAATTGATCAAGCGAAGCGAGATCTCTAAGTTCACTTGGACAAATCGGCATTGTATGTATGTATGTTTGTTTGTACGAGGATAACTTTCGAAGCATTTATCCGATCACCGTGAAATTTTTTTGGTATATAGGTAGGTAGTATTGGCACAATTTTGGTGTGACTCAATGAGCTAAAAATGTTAGGGGGTTTTTGAGATATTGGGGTTCAAGAGGGTAAAAAAATGAAAATGAGACTAGTATTAGGTTAAGTGGGACGTCAAATGAAAGGTCTTCATTAGTACATTTCGACCCCGTTTTTACTTTTAGTAAAGTTTTTGTAGTTTTTGAGTTATAAGCCATAATAAAAATAAAACTTTGACAAAATTCACAGGGTACACCAGTGACCCCACAATGCTGAAATTTGGTATTCGTGTAGCTTTAGTGCCACAAATGTAGGCAGAAGTCTGAAATCCAGAATAACTGCCAATTGTACCCCAAAAGAAATTAACCAATTAACAAGAACCCCCGTTACATCTAATTTGAATGAAACTGTAGGTCAAGTAGTTTGGTTATGCATTTCGTGGCACCAATTTATTAGTCAAAGATTAAAGCCGGCATGCACAAAGATCACTAAACATATTTAGCGACTAAACATATTTAAATTTGAAGTATTTATATGATTTAGCCACTAAATACGTTTAGGCATCGTTGTGCAAGTCGCCCTAAGAATAATATTTATTTTTGAAGATTCGTGAGATCTCAGTTCGTTCGAACCACTAGTATTAAGTGTGATCAGAAATTGTAATATTATATAAATAGACTTCGAAGGTGTATTTAAAACAGATTAAATATATAATAACAAACTAACATTACCCTATTATTACAGCCAATCCGCCTATAATTGTATTCAAGTTTACAGATTAAGTTACACGAGGCATCAGAGCCTTGACCCTGGCAGAGACAGACGACCAGACATCGGCCGGCGCCCCCTGAACAAATAAATATCAGACGCACAGCCTATTTACATACCTACAAGTGCTATAGATGTAGATGTGCGAGTTGTAATACGGTTGAAATTGTTGAACTAAGAAGGACCATAAATTTTCATTACTTGTGAACCTTGAAATGTGAAATTTTAACTAAAATGCCAAATAGTTTTTTGTGATCCTTGGAAGTGTTCTGAAATAACGATAGAAATCCGCAGAGTTTAGCAAAGCAAATCTATTTTCTGTTTCTATAATTATTGATCGAGCGAAGCGAGATCTCAAAATCAACTTGGGCAAATCGGCGTTGTATGTATGTATGTATGTTTGTTTGTCCGAGGATAACTTTCGAAGCGTTTATCTGATCATCGTGAAATTTAGTATATAGGTAGGTAATGATGGCACAATTTTGGCGTGACTCAATGAGCTAAAAATTTTGGGGGGTTGTTGCGATATTGGGGTTCAAGAGGGGTAAAAATAATATTAAAATGAGACTATTAGGTCAAGTGAGACATCAAATGAAAGGTATTTATTAGTACATTTCGACCATGTTTTTACTGTTAGTAAAGTTTTTGTAGTTTTTGAGTTATTAGCCATAATAAAAACTAAACTTTGACAAAATTCACAGGGTACACCAGTGACCCCACAATGCTGTAATTTGGTATGCGTGTAGCTTATGTATCACAAATATAGGCAAAAGTCTAACTAGGGTAACTAATTAACATAAATTCCCGTTACCTGTAATTTGAATGAAACTGTAGGTCAAGTTAGTTTGTTTTTATTTCGTGGCACTATTTTGATAGTCAAAGATTACGAATAATATTTTTTTTGTTCTTATGGTAGACTGTCGCGATCTCAGTTCGGGGCGAACCACTACTAAGAATTTAATAAGCCGAAAGGAGAATTTCGGTAGCACACATACTCAGACGTCTACCCTTCTTGCAGGCGACAAATACACCCCGTACAGTATCTGTAAGTACGTGAATGCGAACCAATAATATACTTACTTGTAAAACGCATTCCACGTCTTGCCGTTTGCAATAATAAAAAGTTCTACAACGGAAAGCAATTTCTTCTTCATTGATATTTGTCCAAGCCAACGTTACGGCTCTCTTTAATTTGATTGAACTTCGTGAGGATCTCTTGAGTGTTCCTGTTATGATCTCCTCCCAAGGTTTGTCTGAGTAGAGACAAATATTACCTTACTATTCTACTTATAATCGATAAACTTTGAGACGTTTCAAGTTAGAGATACTAAGATCGTAACAAAGGGTTCGAAAATAATCCTGTTATATTTATATGGTTCGGATATACGTTTTGTCAGCTCGGAGGTTCGTGTATTATGTGTGAAATGTCCAGCAATATTTATTTATTTATTTATTTATTACTATTTTTGCGAAACCAAAGATAAATTACGACACTATTTTTTATTATTTTATTTTTGACGACCTGCGTGGCGCAGTGGGCGAATAGCCGGCTGAGACTCAGGAGGTAGTGGGTTCGATTCCCGCCGCGGAACAAATGTTTGTATAATCTACAGATATTTGTTCCGGGTCTGGTTGTTTTTCTATATATTATAAGTATATATTTACAAAAAAAAAGTATATAAGTATTCTATCAGTTATCTGGTTCCCATAGAACAAGCTCTGCTTAGTTTGGGGCTATATAGCGCCGTGTGAAATGTCCAGCAATATTTATATATTATTTATTTATTTATTATTATTAGGTCGGACTTTAGAAAAACTTGAAGGCCAATTTACTTTGGGTTAACAGCTAACAACTTTCAATAGATGAAATAACAAAACTTTATAATCGAAGGCAGGGTGCGCCATTTATATAAATAAAAAAAAAAAAATATTGCTATACATTTCACACAACGCTATCTAGCCCCAAACTAAGCAGAGCTTGTACTATGGGAACCAGATAACTGATAGAATACTTATATATTTTTTTTTGTAAATACATACTTATAATATATAGAGAAACATCCAGACCCGGAACAAATATCTGTAGATTATGCAAACATTTGTTCCGCGGCGGGGATCGAACCCGCTACCTCCTACTTATTATATATAGTTCCATTATACTTCGCTATAGCGAATTATTCTTTCATAGTTGGCATTTTACCAAGAGACTTTATTCCACTACAAGCCTGTGGTAGGGGGCAATCAATACTTCCTACAGATAAACAATTGTTTAGGTGCTGGTAGAAAAAGCTATCGGCTTTATTTCAGTTTAAGATTTATTGATCTTAGGATAAATTTATTTCAACTCCTTCACGCAAATACTTCACAATTATTAAAAATAATACTTTTTGAGAAAATTGAATAAGTGCAATTAAGGTATTTTCAAATAACCAAAACCGCCACACCACATGTTATGAAATAGAACATTGATATACAAGGGCTGTAAGAAATCTATTGTACACCTGGAATATTTACACCTGGTATAATCGAGGGTGTTATTGATCAATCACGAATGCGAAAAAAATAAGTCTTTTAGTAACAGTTTGTTGCTAAAAGTTGAAAATTTGACGTTTATGTTTTATTACACTATTATTATTACTATGGCCTCTTTTAATACTCGTAAATAGGAATAATGATTTCTCATGGAGGTTTTATTTCATCGTAGCCTCTTTCTTTTATTAACGATTCGTCATGGAGAGTTTTAATTAATTTTATCATTTATAAATGTTACCTCTTTTACTTTTAAATATAAATAAGGATGGACATGGAGATTGTATTCATTTTAGCTTTTTATGAATGCAATGAGCGTCATTCTTGCAAATTTTATTACCTAGGGCTGTATCTCGCATTTACAGAGCTGGTATCCAGTCTACAATACACTTTCAGAGCATGAGTGATGGAAATTATATTATTCAAATCGTATTACCAAGTATTATAAGAAATAACACACCTAAAGTTTTCTACCATCATCTCGTTTTCAATAATATTTTCCGAATCTCTTTATTCTGGGTGATACAGAAATCGAGGCGGTAAACACATTTATCAAAATATAACTGTTAGAAATGGAACCATAGTTTTCTTTATTGTTGTGACTTATAGAACCTGCATTGTGACTTCAAAAGAAGTAAATATTTTGTTTGTTGAGTTCCTAATTTTTTATAATAAAAATGTAATCCAGAGATAAATATAATATCATATATAAGTACGATGGACCTATATAATTTTGTATTTTTATTTTAAAGTGTTATCCGACACTTAAGAAGTCTTAAGATTTTTAAAACCATCTCTAAAATACTATTAGAGTTAAGTGATGCGACATCTCTCGTCAATGTACTGAACTGTAAAGTTGGTCATTGAACAGATGAACAATTTTAAGTTTCTCTATAGATGGCGCTTACGGCGCTTTAAGCCGTAACATGAATTATCTAGAAAGAAAGAAAGAAAATACATTTATTTGACACACACATAGGACAGACCATTCAGAACAGAACAAACATACTTACCTACTTACGTAAAGACTAAATTATTAAAAAGAATAGAAAAAAAATTATATAAACACATGAAAAAACACATGACAAAATTTTTGTAGCTAGGTATACATACATAGGTAGGTACATACAATATGATCTTCCGTGCTGTGTGGGCCAAACGGGCCCCATCTCAGCGTATTGCTGCCAACCATCTGAGGAAGGTAAGCAGCGCTGGTTTTCAGATGGGACTCATGGGTAGCCTCACGAACGCAGAGAAATAAATAGATAAATAGGTACATACACATACTTACACGAAAATAGTAAAACAATCTTGAAAGAATAAAATACAGATTAGAGGTTAAGAGTATGTGAGGTGGAGCAAACTTAAGTTGTCTGTGGCGGGTGACAAATAGTAGATGACAATTGACATTGACATACTTTCTGAATAAATTACTCACAAAAAGGCACATGAAAGGCTAGCAGGAGTTATCTTCAACAGAAATATACAAGAGGCAACAACCGGGACCAGAAAACGAGTGAGCAGAGAGTGTGGAGTAGTGTTACGGGCAGCGTAACAAGAAGGCGAAAAAGACTACATGGTTTCTCATTGCTCACATAAAGTTTGGTGAGCTATGAGCGCTTTTGTAGTGATAGAAGTTCCCTCTTCAGTGCAAATTTAAAAGAAGTTATTGTTTTCATGGCACGTAAAGGTGGCTATCTCGCTAATTTCACGCCTGACGTGGAGTGGGCCTGTAGCAAAATTGGTATCGCATCCTCGAATCAAGCGAAGCCCCGTCCGGCTCGAAATTCTTGAGGTCTTAAAAATCTTTAAAAATATGTATATAGAAATTCGGTGACGGCAGAAAACCATCAGTAAAAATATTACAATCTTAATATATATAAATCTCGTCTTTAATATATATAAATCTCGTGTCACAATGTTTGTCCTCAATGGACTCCTAAACCACTTAACCGATTATAATAAAATTCGCACACCATGTGCAGTTCGAATCTCAAATTATAGTCGCAATTTTAATTTATTGCTGATTATTTGTCTGTTATTATTTGACAGTCACAATTATCTGTTAACTCCAAATGATTCTAACAGATGTCGATACCTTTCGACTGGGTTGAGTAAGTAATCAATAGATGGCGCTGCTATGGTAAATCTACGAACGTGTCATATAAGCTACATTTTAACAGCATAATTACCACGTGTTGTTGACGCTATAAAATTAGTTAAATTTATTTTGTAGTGAACGAAATACCGTATAATTCAATTATTTCCACTTTTTAAATTTTTGGTGTTAGCATAGCCGGCCACGTGTTACTTAGACTGAAGTGTAAATTGAATTCATATTATAATGAAGATAATACAGTGAAATTAATCCTGTTTTTTACTTATTTGTGCTTCATTGATCAAAACTTTATAATTTAATTTGAATATATGTGTGTAAGTATTATCACATAATTATAAAATTTAATTAAAATATCAATGCAAAAATGATACACAATTTCCTACACTTTTTCAATAGTTGTACAAATATTTTTTTTTATTGTTTTTATTTAACCTCTATTAAAAAATATTTAGCACTTATTATTTCAATGTGCTATGATAACAAGTTTTTCAGATTTTTTTTCTTATATTTAAACGATTAAATTAGTATTTCAATTCTTATTGAAATTATTATTTAAACTCTATAATTTAAATATGTACATGTCAGTATTATCACATAATTATAAAAGTTAATTAGAATGATTTTCAATTTTTTTTTCTCATATTTAAACGATTAATTTATTATTTTCAGTCAAATGCCACGGAAAAAATCTAACCTCAACAACGCGAGCACCAGAGAGGCACGACGCAAACGTATTAAAAGAGCCTATCAGTTGGCAGAACAAATTGAATCAAGAAATCCAGCTCAAAGAATCAGGACAGCAGAAGGTCATGCACAAGAATCTCAAGAACAGTGTAACGAACGTCTTCAAGAGAATATCATAAGAACAAGAGCAGCAGGAGAACGAGACATAGCCACAGTAGGAGCACAGGAACAATAATTTCAATTTATACATGTAAGTAATATCACATAGTTTTATAAAAGTTAATTAATATATCAATGAGAAAATGGCACAAAGCTCCCCACACTTTTTCAATAATTGTACAAAAATTTTTTATATTATTTTTATTTAACCTCCATTGAAAATTATTTTGCACTTATTATTTCAATGTGCTATGATAACATGTTTTTCAGTTCCTCTTTCTAATATTTAAACGATTAAATTATTATTTTCAGTCAAATGCCACCGAAAAAATCTAACCTCAACAACGCGAGCAGCAAAGGGTCACGACGCAAACGTGTTGAAAGAGCTCAGCAATTACCAGAACAAATCGAAACAAGAAATGCAGCTCAAAGAATCAGGACTGCAGAAAGTCGTGCACAAGAATCTCAAGAACAGCGTGACGAACGTCTGCAACAGAATATTACGAGAAAAAGAGCGGCACGAGAACGAAACATAGCTACAGTGTAAATTTTCCGATTGAATTTTTAAATTCATCAGATATCCCTGGAATGCCACCACATAATCTTCGATTAAAGATTGGTTCCCCTATTATTCTCCTCCGTAATTTGAATCCACCTCAATTATGTAACGGTACGCGTTTGGTCATCAAAAAGATCACCGGAAAAATTCTTGAAGCAACCATTTTGGCTGGGAAGTTTAAAGGAAAGGTGGTCCTGCTGCCACGTATTCCGATGATACCATCAGATTCTACCATACCCTTCAAAAGGCTACAGTTTCCAATTCGTTTAGCTTTCGCCATGTCTATAAATAAATCTCAAGGTCAGACAATGTCCATTTGTGGTTTAGATTTGGAAAATCCATGTTTTTCTCATGGGCAACTATATGTTGCGTGTTCACGTGTTGGGAAACCGTCGAATCTATTTGTGTTAGCTAAAGACAGGTTAACCAAAAACATTGTGCACCGATTGGTGTTAAATTAAATTGAAATTGAAAGTATTTATAATTCAAAAAAATAGATATTAATGTTTAAAAGTTTAAGACTGTCTGCCTTGCCTACCTCATTCATGAGTTTAAGCGTCACATGTTATTTACTGTATTATACTGTAATATACTTATATTTGTTATAAAATTAAATGGAAATAATAAATCTGACAATTTTTTATTTTGTACCTATTGATTTCTGCTTAATATCAAGTGTAAGAACATTTTAATTAATTGTGTTCAACGTACTTCCCCTTCAAATCTCAATCCGGTGAATTTGTATACCAACATCAACATTTTCGTCTTTGTTCGTAAATAATTTCATTGTACTAAAGGGTTATAGTAGTAGAAAGTCAAATAAGGAGATCACCATATTTTTTTACAAATACTATGATATATATATGATGTTCTCTTATTATTCCTCTTAGATTGTTTACTATAATGTAATATAATAAAAACTTTAGCCACAGCAACGCGTGGCCGGGTCAGCTAGTGCTATATAAAATCTAATTTTCATCCTTCGTGCTCTGAAAGTTGATCATTGTAAACGCGTTAACGTCTCCGTAAATACGATTAGTAGATGAGTAAATTTGAAAATAGAAAGAGGCATAATGCATTCGTAATATACTAAAATGAAATACATAACAATAACAGGTACCTACTTACATGATGAATTAATATGATTTGTTTACCTATTTTATACAGGCTGTTTCATTGATATTTTATGCCTTGATATTAATATCGTTAGAATATTTTAAATTTTCTATGGTAATAATTTGAAAAAGAAACCTATTTTAATATAGCCATTAGCCCTACGTGGCGAAGGGTAGTTAAGCGCGCCACAACCCTGACATGACGACCACGACCACTCTGCCAAGAGTGCTACGACTAAGAAGATTAGCCCTACCCGTGTTTTCATTTAATGTCGTACAGTACATAGCAAAACACATCGTATAGGACAGGCATTCCAATGTGTGCTAGAGCTATGCTAAGCACATAAGCCTATCCACGAAATATGAAAAGCTGCGGCTAGCCACGGCTTTTGAATTACACTATAATAATGTTTGATTTATCCCACATTAATTAATTAGTGACGTTGTAGCGACATCTACCGTCATGCTATAACGTCATTACGTCAGCCCTAATATACTGTCTTGCTAATGAGTGGGTAATGACTAATTAACGACTGCTTAAGATAACTAATGAAAACATAACAATAAATCCAAACAACCTACTTGATTTAAAAGGGGCTCGTAAGCAAATCACTGAAAATTTCTGGGTGAAAATATTCTTTAGTATGAATAACTTTTCAGAACGTTGATTTCAGTATTTTTAAAGTACATTTTCATGGTACATTTTCGTAAATAACTTCATCCGAAATAGAATGAAAATGCCCGAAAATACTAAGTGATTCCTTAAATATCCGATTTATTCCTACAAAGGCGTATCAATCTTTGGCATTACTCATACTCGTTCGTAATGTAACTAGTTTCTCTCTATAACTTTTTATAATAATGGATGTCAGCAAGGGGTATTTCTTCATAAAGTAAGGGTACTCTAGCTTTAATGTTTTGACCCTGACATAATAATAAGTGGAATACCAACGTAAAATAGAGCTCTTTCTTTTCTTTTTAGAGTTCCGTACCTCAAATAGAAAAAAGAAACTCTTATAGGACAACTTTGTTGTCCGTGTCTGTCTGTCTGTCTGTCAAGAATCTTTTTCTGGAACGCGTGGAGATACGAGTTGTAACTAATATTAAATATGTAGGTCCTAAAGTCCCTTAAAACTGTAAAAAATCAATCTTCTAAGTCAACACAATTAAAAAATACGGCCAATAATACCGTATATTTTGTTTGCAAATAAATTAAAACCTATAGGGTACGTCCCGTTGACCTAGAATCATGAAATTTGGCAAGAAACAAGGTCTCACAACACAAGTAAAGGGAAAAATCCGAAAAAGGTTAAATATTAGTTTTATCATATATAAAAAAAAATCATTTTCACAGAACCCTCGGTGCACGAGTCACACTCGCACTTGTCTAGTTTATTTTATAAGCAAGATGTTTCCCACTGCAGGCAGCAAATTTTTCCCTTTTCTATTTCTATAGGTTCCTAATTTGTGCTATTTTAGGCCAGTCCTTATTCTAAGAGTCCAGCTCATCTCGCCATCGCCGCCTAGGCCACGTGGCCTATAAAATAGAGCTCTTGACATAATTTATTGTTCTATCTCCGAACTACTTAAAAAGATGAAAGGAGCCTCTCTGCCTGATCTGATCCTTTCACCACATTAGTTTCGTAACCAACAGGGTCAGCCACCATACCTCAACTTAATTGCGGAACACCCGACAAATATTCATTAACACCCATTAACAACCGAAACGTTCAAAACGGAGATTGGCAAACATCTAAGAACGTGGGACCCAGACACATTCACTAAGAAATTACACAATATTTTAAAACATGTTTTGAGTTTAAACTCGGATTCTCAAAAAAATGAAAAAAAAAATGAAATGAAATGAAATATTTTATTTTTTATCAACAAAAAGCACACCTTATGAGTAATAATTTTAAAACAGATATGTAATTATAGGTAAAGTAAACTTATTGTTGAGAGGGTTTATTAATTACATGATATAGTCGGTGGTCTTCACACTAGGCCAAGCCTGTATCGCGAAGACCAAAGAAACCAAGAAATCTCAAAGATATTTACCACAAAGAATTTTTATAGTACGTGTTCGATAATTGAGACGTCCATGGATGTGTTATTTTAATTTCTGACTTTTGAAAAAACAATACGTTATTTAAAAATCAATTACATTACCATTTTTTTTAGAATTTTATTTTAGATTATCATTACCGGTTTTTGTATTGCTCGGTTCCAGTCTGACCCGTCTTCATTGAGTATTTGCTGAACTTTGATTTCACAATGCCGTAGACTTCCAACATGCCTTAAAAGATCACAGTAATGCTATTATAATTCCAGACGAGTATTTCATATGACGTCAGCAAACCGCTTCTCCGAGAGATTCACAAACACAATGCAACGTGAGGGAGAATGCATCAATAGTTTGCCCTTAACCTTTCAAATGCGTGGGCGGACGGGAGCTAGGTAGAGTTGCTCTCTGCCAGTTTTGACCGGGGTTTTCAGTAACTAGTTAGTTTATAAACTGATTAGTTAAAAATAAGTCTTGAATAGGTGTCTTATAGATATTCGTGCTTTATCTTAGACCACATCGCTTACCATCACGTGAGATTGTGGTCAAATGACGATTTATATTTATGTTAAAATAAAGTTAACAGGGTGACTGCAGTTTCAGATCATTTTATAACCTGCTATACCTTTTTGGACGGGTTGTTTTGTGCCGGTTTTGACCGGGGTTTTCAGTGACTAGTTAGTTTATAAACTGATTAGTTAAAAATAAGTCTTGAATAGGTTTCTTATAGACGTGAGATTGTGGTCAAGCGACGATTTATATTTATGTAATGTAAAAATAAAGTTGATAGGGTGACTGCAGTTTCGGATTATTTTATAACCTGTTCAACCTTTTTAAATAGTCTTATTAAGATCTTTATTTTGATACCCTATATTTGGTAGCAAAAACCGAAGCAAAATTGTACCTGGTGGCTGCTTTTCTACCATACGTCACTTTCGAGGACTAAACTAGTCTTTGGCACCCCAATTGTCTAAATCCATCCAGTTGCTTTTGTAAAACAGCGAAAACCCTCCCTTAGGCGGGCAATTAAATAAAATCGTTGATGACAGGCAGTGTCATCTGCTATTACTGGAGATATACTCAATACTAGGGTTGTCCACTCCGGGTATGCTCATACGGACTGCCAGGACATTACTTATTGATTTTTTCAGGGTTATGCTTTTGAAGTGGGTTTTCATTCTACGCGATAAATTAATATAAATGTACCGTAGCTCAAACTAGATCGAATATGTAATTTCAAACTATATTTCAAATAAAAAAAGAAAAAAAACGATTTTCAAAGTTTTCAAATAAATAAAAAACTCATCATCATCATCATCATCCACAGCCTGACTTCACTCATTGTTGGGTGTCCCCAAGTTTGTGCCATCCACCACGATAAAAACTCATCTGAGTAAATATCAATTAATTTGTCGTTGGAAAGTTGTAGTGGTCGTATTTTAGATATTTATCTCTCCGGCTATCAGTTTTTCTATCTACCAACCCTAATGGTGGGTAGGGGGGTAGCCTACGGCGGTGTTTAACGAGATCGCTCTTAATGTAACTCCATGCCATATTCAGTTTTATTGTTCAATTCGATGCATGCAGCGTCTGTTATTGAAAACGGTTTATTTTCCATGAGTTTTTTAAAGATAAAAGGTCAGTTAGTATTGATGTGAAGTGTTAAATACTTCTGACATACTGTCTGTCTACTAACTGACATTTTTATCTCTAAAAAACTCATTGAAAATAAACCGATTAAATTTTTTTCAAGTATCTATAAAAAGTTAATAAGCGCCTATTTCTCATAAATATTAATCATTCAAAAATATTTATTTATATAGAGTTTGCTGAGGAACTGCCTGCTCTCTCAGGACACAAGTGGGTCACTGCAGGCTAAATATGAGCAAATGGAGAGATGGCGACTAAATAGTTACCCATGCGTTACATATTTTATAATTCATTTATTTGCTTCACTCGTGTGTTCAAACATCTTAATTATAGTACATTATTGCGGTACACATTCCGACCTGAGAGGCAAATATATACATTTAAAAAAAACATGACTCTAACAATCTTCACACAGACAGGGTACAGACTTTCAGACTACGACACACTTATTAAGCTAGGGAATTGTGTCCTAATTCTTGCACTCTGAGGAATACTTGTACCGCCACGGATAACTCTGTTGCAGTGGCCAAGTATTGGCAAAACAACATTTGATATAAAATCCACGAATAATATAGACACGACGAAGAAGAATTGTAGTTTTCATGAAAGACGGACGACAATAGAGTGGCTATATGATGCATTATGAACGCAGATACACTAATGAACGAACAGTCCGCGCAACTGACACGGCCATCCGACACACGCGGACACCGACACCGCAATTATTATTACGGCAAACATGACGCGAGAAATTAAACACACTTTGTTATCGAATTCACTCCTCATTCGAAGGGGAGGCTGGGCTTATTAAAATAATGACCGAGAAGCTAGGATTCGTTTGAAAGCAATGTTTTGCTTTAGTGGTTCTTGTACTGTTTGCTTTATGTTTTTATTTTAATAGTATACAATAATAAAGTGTTTTCATTCATCTCGTTTCGGGCGCCATTTTTTGTTAGTTAATTTTTTCAGCCAGTAATCAAAGTATCATAGATATTATTTTTAGAAAAGGTTGCTCGGGGCCATTGGGTGAAGGCCGCACAAGACCAATCACTCTGGAAATCTATGGAGAAGGTTTATGTTCAACTGTGGACGTTTTATTTTCAATAACTTGTCAATCTTCAGGTTATCATATCGTTTCTTAATTAATTGGTCAAAACCCAGGATAAAAAACAAAATATTTTTAATTGTTATGGCTCAATATCAAGTCTAGGGGAGCCCTAAGATTATGACTTTAGTTAATAAACATTATTTCACCCTAAAGGTCATAGCAGACATATCAACTCGGAAAGGGATCGGCACCGTATCGCCTTTCGGCTCGTCGTCAACCAGGCGTCAACCTAACGTAAGCACGTAATCAAAGCGGATCAGCAGCTCCTTGGTTACGGCTAGGCGACGCCGCGCTTTCAGCTCGCCGCCCGCTGGTGACGGCTAGGCGGCACCAGTTTCACTGCTCGGGTACGGAGAGACGTAAGCGCGGGTACGGAGAGATGTAAGCGCGGGGAAGACGAGCCTTAAGCGCACCGCACCGCGGTTGTGAGCTTGTCCCGAGGCGAGGCGATTACGTTACGATTCCGATTAGTGTGCGTTGCAGTAGGGAGTTTCATACAAATAATACTGAACGGCTCGAGCTGATACGGTGACGATCCCTTCCCGAGTTGATATGTGTGCCATGACCTTAAATCTGGCAAGTAAACAATGTGGCTTCCGATTCATTGACTATTTGACATTGATAAGAAAGTGCATTGCACTTTGATACTGACATACCAACGTAGGTATTTGATAAGTAGGAGCCTATGTATGTAGACATTCAGCTATCTAACGATTTGAAATTTAAATTATTTATCACGTACCGTTTTATCGGTGCTTCGACCGACAATGTTTCGGTTCAATTCGTAAACCTTCACCAGGATCAGGGTCTCCTAATTTAAATATGTATTTCTGAAGTCCATTTTAGATCCGAATAAAATAAAATGGAGGTATTGTAAAAAAAGACGTGCTCTCGTATAGACAAATAAATCGGTGCAAGCGTACTACACAATTACGTAAACGTACAATAAAATAATAATACACAGACATTTATGACAACGCGGCAACTTCTACTTAGATGCCACTGTGCTGGGGGAGTTTAGGTATATTTGAACACCAGAGCCAAGAAAAACATCATGGTCGAACCCCCCAAAAAATATTGTCAAAATAAAAACTTAACCAAAAACTTTATTTTGTTTTTGAGAGGGACCGAAGTGGGTTTTTCCTTCCGTCATCAAGAAGGAGTATCAAACATCGAAAACACAAAATGATATAAATTAGACTTACATAATTGCTCCTGAACTGCACCCTCTCTTGATACGGAAAAAAATCTTTCCGAAGGTCAGTAGGCCGGCCCTAAAAGCAAAACAAAAAAATGTCAAGTGCGAGTAGGATCTCGCAAAATGAGTGTTCCGACTCGCAATTAACCTAAATTATGTGTGGTTTTTAAAACTGCATCACAGGCTAAATGATAAGATAACTTTTTACTGCAATTACCATACAGAAACAATAGAACACTAGACTAAAACTAAAAAGGCAATACAACGGGCAGCCTTATCGCTGAGAGCGATCTCTTCCAGGCAACCTTTGGGTATGTATATAACATAGTGCAAATATGTATTGGTTGATATAATATGGAACCACAAATTACAGTTTGAAGTTGAACTTAAAAAAACATGCTTTTTGAAAGAGCTGTTTGTTTTAGAGTTGACAAGTTTGCTTGTACAAGGATGTAAAACTTTCAAACTCTAATTTGAATAGTTCTAAACTATCTATAACGAATAAGAAAACTTCTTTTCACAATAGCAACCTAGGCTTGAAAATAATTTGTGATCGAATAAATATTTCATACGTATATAAATCACATCATTATCGGAATACAAATAAGTCGATCGCTATTTACTCTCTACCTACTTGAAAGTAATAGAAGCGTTTGAGACATACTTGATTAATCATTTTATCGACTCGTGTTTTCAATTAACAATTTATAATGAGCAAATACTAACCACGATCACAAGAAAAGAAAATGTACTGTTAGGCTAGCTAGGTACTTATCCAACGCAGACGAAGACGCAAAAAACTCTGCAACGGCGGCAACCACAGCATAAAATATAGAATTTCCAATTATTAAAGAAACTTTATCTTACAAACAGCGAATAACATTATGCCGAAGTGAAGCAGCGCAATTAGGTTTCCCTCAACATCATATTTTTATGCATAAAAAGAGCCTTTTGCTGTCCAGAGGCAAGCTCTGATAAGTTTCTTGCTCTGAAAAAATCAAAGGCTCTCGTTTTTGCTTGCATTTTCCTAGGTAACTTTCATTTGGCTGAAATTTAATATTCTTTTTATTAAAATACGTACTAAAGCCAATTCAATTGATCGCCTTGATTGGTTTGAATGAAAAGAATATTTCATCGCTTTAATTTTTTTATTAATTTCATGTAAAACTCATAGTAGGCCTAATTGGTCGGTGAAATACCTGTTCAATTTATAAAAAGTCAAAAAATAGGCATCTGAAATTTTTTTATGCAAAGAGCTCATGCCCACGTTTTCTGTCAATTAAAAAATGCATGCATCGACAACTTTTCACGTAGAAATAGTAAGTTAATAAGTTACTTACTATACAGGATGTCCCAAAAAGTAGTGTCAAGCGAAAGTCCAGAGATAGAACACCCCTTGGGGTACCCGAATCACCCCCATGTATGTTCCGCGTTTTTTTTATAGTTTTCGAGTTATTAATTTTTTTCCGAATTTTTGAAAATTTTCGACTTGAACAACTTAAAAAAATTCTTTAAAAAAAAGTAGAAAACTTTCTTGAGATTTTTTTTGCTACTCATTTTTTATGAGTTGTTCTTTTATGCATAAAATAATCAGCTACGTGACTTTGATGAAAACTATCAAAATGTTGGTGTAAAGTCAAAAAACTACATTCGGTGAATTATGACTTAAATTTTCAACTTTAAATTAAAAATATTAACAAATGATTTCATGGTTATTAAATAAGTTTTAAGAATTCTGCAGACTCTCAGCTTTCATAATCATTAAAAAAAGTAGTACTTAATTGGCTACTTTGGCGAAAATCGGCCTTCAAAGACGGCGAGGTGGAAAATTCTTAAAATTAGCTAGAAAGTTTTCTACTTTTTTTAAAGAATTTTTTAAGTTGTATACGTCGAAAATTTTCAAAAATTCGGAAAAAAATCATAACTCGAGAACTATAAAAAATCGCGGAACATTCATGGGGGTGATTCGGGTACCCCAAGGGGTGTTCTATCTCTGGACTTTCGCTTGACACTATTTTTGTGACACCCTGTATTATAGGTACGTTTAACCTTTGCCCGATTAGCAAGAAACTGAACAACGTCAGTCAATTACGTGAGGCATTTACCGCCCCATGCGGTCCATACACAAAGCAAATATAAATAATTTTATTTTGTAAGTATTAGTGGTTCGCCCCGAACTGAGATCTCGCGAGTCCACCATAAAAACAAAAAAAATATTATTCGTAATCTTTGACTATCAAAATAGTGCCACGAAATAAATAACCAACTAACTTCACCTACAGTTTCATTCAAATTACAGGTAACGCGAGTTCATGTAAAATGGGCTACCCTTTTTTGGGGTACAAATTGCAGTTATTCTAGATTTCAGACTTTTGCCTATATTTGTGATACTTAAGCTACACGGATACCAAATTACAGCACTGTGGGTTCACTGCTGTACCCTGTGAATTTTGTCAAAATTTAGTTTTTATTATGGCTAATAACTCAAAAACTACAAAAACTATACTAAAAGTAAAAACGGAGTCAAAATTTACTAATGAAGACCTTTCATTTGACGTCTCACTTGACCTAATAGTCTCATTTTTACTTTGTTTAGCCCTTTTGAACCCCAATATCTCAAAAACCCCCCCAAAATTCTTAGCTCATTGAGTCACATCAAAATTGTGCCATCATTACCTACCTTTATACCAAATTTCACGATGATCGGACAAACGCTTCGAAAGTTATCCTCGAACAAACAAACATACATACATATATACATACAACAAACTATTTCGAGGCTACTTCAGTGAAAGCATTCAGATTGAGAATCTATAGGCACCTTCTCGGTCAAACCGACCAAAAATGAGCAACTTAATATTTACATAACACTTCTTCTATTGTTATGTATGTATTTTTATTCGATATTGGTATAGTTTAGTCTATCATATAAAGTATTTAAGTAGGTTTATTTATAGTAAACCTATATAGTATATATATATATATATAGTAATGTACCTATATTATGCTATATTTATTAGTCCTGTGCAAATTTTCTTTTTTTTTATCTTTTCCGTGCACTACCTACACATCTTTGTCTACAATACACAAAGGTTATCTGGAAGAGAATGCTCTTTAGCATTAAGTTCGCCTTTGTACTAGTTTTATAAGTGCAATAAAGTATTTTCAATCAATCAATCAAACGCCGATTTGCCCAAGTTGATTTGGAGATCTCGCTTCGCTCGATCAATTAGTACTGTAGGATTAAGCTTTTTTAATAGCGGAGATCTCAGTGGGAATGTTTTTAAGTGTGTATCTTTATCCGAACATAAATATCGAACCGTCGATTCGATCTGCTTGAAATTTTGTAGATTGTAGCTTGTGCTGTTTCTGCTAAGTGTACGAGCTAAATCGATCGATATGTTAAGATATTGGTTTCCAAAAAACACTTAATTAGTGATACAAATACCTATAGACTAATTTGTTCCTCTTACAAGTCTATACGAATAATATTTATTAATACAATCCGTTGTCCAGGATGGCTCGTCAATACAATGAATTAACGAAAAATAATATAGAACTTGGTATCTTTAGTTCCAAACTGAACCAATTTGTTAAAACTATCAAAGACATCCTCCATCTTAATAAATATTGTCACTCAGATGCTAATAACAGCGTCTTGAGTATCCGATCCCAATGAAAAAATTAAGTTTAATTAGAGTCGTGTAGTTTTTGTTATGTGTTTAAATTCTCTGATTACATACAAAATGTGTTTCGTAAAAAATTCACAAATTATGTATTTTATTTACAACTAGCGGCCCGTCCCGGCATCGCACGGGTGGAAATTTATTTTTTAAATATTTTTAATGGCAATTTTTTTTCACCTTGGGTTACATTATTGAAGTTTTAGCAGAGATCCCTACTTTTTTCTAGTAATAAATATAGCTTATGTTACTCAAGGTTAAGGGGCGTCCATTAATTACATAAGTGTTCAAGGGGGGAGGGGGTCGAACCGAATCTCGCCCAATCTCACGTGGGGGTGAGGGCGTCACGGAAAATATCACGTAATTTTTTTTCAGTCAATAACAGCATTTTTGTAATTTTTATTTCTAAGTGCGTCTAAATAAATTAATAAATAAATATTAAGGGGCATGTCATATTTAAAGGGTTCATGTATACATTCCTAAACGGTTTTTATTTTTATTCTAGGATGTTTTTCATCGCAAATTCTCAGTTCGGAGTGAAAAAACAGTTATTTTTTTTAACTACATTTTTGATTTGAACTGAGATCCCGCGATCTTGTGTTTGTTGTAGGTACGAATATTTTAGTATTCCTATATACAGTGTTGTATCCGATTCATCCAACTTAACTTGGAGATATCGCTCGCTTTGATCGCCTGATCATTGGGCATTATCTAATTGCATTGTAGCACTGGCCAATAGACAAACATTTGAAACATTGTACCGGTGCAGCTTTCCCCCGGACGGGATCGGACTAAAGCCGCCGACCCCAACCCTTTTAAAGGTAATTCAATATTGTCCCAGCGACGCACTATCACGCACCCTTTAGGCACAATATCATACGCGATTAATAACAATGAGTGCCTCTGCTATACCTAGTAAAGGACCAGTTTCAGACGTTGGCTATGGGTTCCTATATGAATGGGAAACAATCTTGCAATTTTTAACCTTATTACGAACGATATAAAACTCCACAACCATGCTGTCTAGGTGGAAATTTCCTGATAAAGTTATTCGAATGATTCCGAATATGGTAAAAAGTCAACCAAAACGTTCCTATTGTTCGTGCAATAGTTTTCGGCATAAGGTCAAAAAAAAATGAAGTGTATAAATAAGGCTACTTCATATTTCTTTCTCTTTCATTTTAGTGTGTTTTCAGCGGCTTTACTTTAGGTAAACCGGTTACGACTGATATTTATGGCCCCCATATAATAGAGGGTGCTCATCGGCAAACACATGAAGCATGTTTGCTCTTTAAATGGAAAACGAAAATCATGTTTGCTTTATAGCTTTGCAATTACAAAGTCACTCCAGCATGTCGGCCCTTGACGAGAGCGCTCATGAAGGAATATATTAAAATGTATTAAAATACGCGCTGTTTGTCTTCGTCCTTCTCAAATCTACTGTTACGATTAATTTCAGAGTTTATTTATGTGTAGTAAAAACGCCAATATTTCCACCATAAGTTGATTTATTACTTCTTGATTACACGATACAGCAATACTCAGTAAATTAAGTCTAGGCGGGAATTAGTCTAGGAATCTTAGATCAGGATAAGGCGGAGCCTACGGTTCCATGGCCAACCTTTCGCAGCTGAGGATCGAAGTCAAATGCCAAGAGTTTTAAAGTCGTTCGTCCATCTTTCTTTCCACGGAAACGTACGAACCGCCATTCCATTTTTGACAACTACCAAACCACCGTAAAATAACAAGTCAGTACGACAACACAAAAATAGATTCAAATTATAATTACAAAAATAGGAATACGAAATATATTCATTTTACATTTAATAAATTATATTTATTAATTTTCAATGAATTTAAATGCAATAATTACGATAATTTAAATAAAGCTAACACGGAAACGCACGATGCGCCATCACATTTTGACAGATATCAACTACTGGAAATAACAAGTCAGTACGACCACCCAAAAATAGATCCAAATTCTAATTACAAAAATAGGAGTACAAAATATATTCATTTTACATTTATTTAATTATTTATATGATTTAAAAGAATTTATATGCAAAATTTATTATAATATAAATAAAGCTAACATAAGTGACATCTTACTTTTAAATACTGGAAGTATCGTAGGTATACTAATAACTATGAACTGAACAAGGGGGTAGGAATATCTCATGTTGATGGCGACAAAATTAGGTGACTAAGTAGGTAAAAATTTAACATTTTTTATTAATTTTAAATAACCTTAAATTATACTCTTAACATAGTTTGCTATGTAGATAGGAATGAATTTAAAAGACGAAAGAGTATTTACAAATTGCGCAAAGACAATATGGCCTCTTTTAGTGCAATATCTACATTTGTCTGTGGACTCGGTGATCTCAGTAAATGAAAGAGGCGCTCTATTGAAAGCCTTACAAACATTTTGGGCGCGGAAGCCGATTAGTTCGTTTGTGCCGCCAACAGTACTTAGCTACTTGTTTGTTGTTCTTAATGAGCACTGCCAGCCAAGTTCGGCCTGTTCTCGCCTCAATTAAGACTAAAAACATGACCGAGTGTCGTCGCAGTCGCTAGAGCGCCTCCCCGGTGCTTAAACAAAGCGCGTTACACGTGTTTAGGGCGTTTACTGCTAAGTGAATCTTCAATTATCATTTAGATTACTGAAACGATATAGAAAGTAAAGAATTTTATCGGTGTTATGACCAACCATGTTTTGTTTCAATTCGTCAACCTTCATCAGGGTGAGTGCGATCCGCTCCGAAACGGGTCTTGCCTCGCACTACGTGACGCACCCTCTGCGTGAATTAATTTTAAATTTGAATTTATGATACACCTTCCAATAGCAAAAATGGTTAGGCTAATCACCATCATTAATAACCATAGATAATATCTTTATTGCACACCAATCAAAGTAAACAGACAAAAGAGAATCACAATTAAATCACAGGCACAATGGGCGGCCTTATAGTTAAAAGTGATCTCTTTCAGGCAACCTTTGGATCATCAGCAAGATGGGCAGACATGTCATCTCGCTGAGCTGACATTTTGGCCTATCTCTCCATTCCATGAGTTTGGTACCAAACCGTGACAGAGGCGGCATGTAGACGAAGACAGACCATAACCCAGCATTGGGTGAAGACGGGATTTAGATGATAATTTAAAAAAGGCTAATCACCTATAGGATACATATTTCCAGCCTCCCTTAAATATCAGGAAAACTGTAAAGAGATTTTTCAATAAAACACGATAATAACTTTCTCAAACTAATTTTTTAACAGAACTTTGATTAGATTCAAAACCAGTCTAGCCGTAAGCTTTTGAGTTCACAGCCTCTTATACGTTAAGGTCTTTGCACCTTTACACGTGCAAATAGATGTGGCCATTAACAGTAAGCGACGATTAGCTAAATATAAAGGGTGTTTGGTAACATACTGACGATATTCAAGTGACGGTTTCTCAAAACATAAAAAAAGACTTCACGAAAAAAAAAACTACTAATAATATTATAAAATTTTAAATAAAATCCACTATGTTTAGGTGATTAATTTGAATTTGAATTTGAATTCGTAGATTTGCAGAGATGAGAATACCATGCGAATATACATAACTAATAGCATATCGATGTTCCGACATCTCTCCGCTCAGCTTTAGTGGAAACGGTCAAGCGAACAGAGGACATGAGTAGCAAATCTACGCTCTTGTGGATTTCGGTCTTTATTTTTGGATGTCGATAGCAAGAGTAGGCAGTAAGTTTTATATCGAATTAATCGCCTAAACTTAGTAGATTTTCTTTAATATTTGATAATATAACTAGTCGTTTTTTTAGAGAAGTCGTTTTTATGTTTTGAAAAACCGTCACTTGAATATCGTCAGTATATTAAATAGATAGATATACACATTTATATTACCAAACACCCTGTATGTTTCATTTTTTTAATGAGGTTTTCTAAGTAAGTGCAAAAATAAGTAAACTTACTACAACACAAACAGAGCTAATAAAATTTTGTTAAATAAAATATAATAAAGCTACGTAAAGTCTAGCAATAAATACGTATCAATGACAAATTGCAGCATCGACTTTTAAACGTTTTATTAGGTGAGTTTTCTCAGATCCTAAAAAACTCACCATGTATTTACATATTATTTTTAATAACTAGTAGAACAGTTAAGAGTATACCGCTCGTCGTTTAACGGCCACCGCTGTTTAGAAAATCAAAGCTTAAGCGAAATAAAGTCTAGACGAAGGGGATACTTGTCCTTTATTTGATGTTTATTTTATGTAAACCAAACAGTAATGTGCATTTTTACAAGATTTAAGGATTGTAGAATAGCGTGATTTTTAAATTGTACATAATTTAATAGAAAAGATGACATCATAGTAAAACTACACCATTTAAACAAACTCCTTCGATAAGCAAGTGTGACTAACATTTCGCTGGATTATTGAGAGACGCCGTCAATTTTTTTCGTTTGACAAAAAATATTGCCAAAAATCTCGGCTGAAAATAAATCGAGCCACAAAAACCTGCCCACAATAAAGGCGTGTCCAACCACAACTTGCAACATTAAAATAACTTCCCCCATTAGGGATCAAAACAAAAAACACTCAATGGTATTCAAAGTTGGAAAAGTTGCGTGGATGCCGAACAATTGTTATGAAAAGAAATTCTTTTCATCCCGATATTTCCTAAGGAAAAGGTACATGTGATTTATGTGAAGCCTTTTGTAATGGCAGTACGATTGAAAAGGTATTTCAAGGTACATTAGCAGAATATAAAGTTTGCAGCGGTATACATCTACTTCTACTTTTCTTAGTAGATGCGCTTTTTTTGTTTAATAAAAACAGGGTTTCCCTAATAGTATCTACAGTAATTCTGCAACTTTCAACATGGCTAATTTAACGTAAATAGGCAACCTATTAGTGATTGTTTGTGACAAAATAAATATTATGAAAAACATATTGTTTTAAGTTTTCAGCTTGGTACCAATTTTATGCTACATAAAACAACATACGACCTCATAATAATATAAACTTTAGACGACCTCCGTGGCGCAGTGGGTGAATGCAGTGGGGAGACGCAGGAGGTAGCGGGTTCGATTCCCACCGCGGAACAAATGTTTGTATGATTTACAGATAATTGTTCCGGGTCTGGATGATTTTCTAAATATATTATAAGTATGTATTTAATAAAAAAAAGTATATAAGTATTCTATCAGTTATCAGGTTCCCATAGTACAAGCTCTGCTTAGTTTGGGGTTAGATAGCGCTGTGTAAAATGTCCAGCCATATTTATTTATTTATTTATATTATAGACAAAAAAAGAACGAGTAGTTGTAGCAACCCCAACGCACTTTACACAACACAGTTTTTTATTTGGGCAGTCATGTATTAACAGCTCTATCTCTTCCAAAATAAACATTTCCGGATCAGAAGATTAAATACACACATATTTTTACTAGAGTAGACAAAATTAAATGTGCTCGCAATCTCCCAGACTCATTTCTAATACGGTAAGCAGAAATCTATATAAGGAATAAGATGGCCCTTCCAACTGAATACACATGAACACGCGGGCCCTTTAACATGTATGATGGATTTAGGCTCAGCGGCGATGGGCTTGCAACATATGGAATTCACAGTCAAGGATGTTGGCTAAGGAAAACTGAGCAAACCGCTGAATAAACTAAGATAAATTATATAGTTAGTTGAAACGTTAGATAAATTAACATCATTATTGTCATTTATGTGGGAGGCCTAAGTTCAGAAATTGGCGTCATATATTATGATATGATATGATGATAATGATGAAGGGTTACCCTTGGATTATACAGGGAGCTTCGAAAATGTATGTTAACCCGAAAAAGGTTTCATAAAAATAATGTCGAAAACCATATTATTTTCATGAAAAAAAAAACAGTTAATTTGTTGTTTTTCTTATAGCCTGCGATCGGACTTCACTTAAACGAATAAAGAGTTATGGTCTGCACCTAATGTAGCCTCTATACCATGGGCCATGATGGACGATCACAGAATGCACTATGATTGCCACCATGATTGCGCAGCTGTCTACACTATAGGTCATGATGGACCATCACAGAATGCGCCATGATTGCCACTATCAATGGCGCACCTACAGTTGTTAAAATTATGAACGTCAAAACAGTAGCAGCCGCCGCTATTTATTTATTTAGTGTATATAACCATTATATAACACATTTTAAATAACCCACAATTATGACCGCAAACTTTCTTTGATGTTTGTCCGAAAAACCGACATAGCGGCGATTACGCTCGATCGTCACCGATCATGGGCGATTACAGACAATTATGCCCTCTACACGATGGTGATCGTCTATGATCGCCCATCATGGCCAATCGTGTACAGGCGCTATAAAACAGTTGAGTTTTTCAATAAAACCATTGAAGATTCAAAAGTTTAGGAAAAACATTTTTCATGTGAGGACAATGACTCCGAAGCACCCTTACATGTCATGAAAAATTCTGGCGACTAATAACACTTTGCAACATTTGTAACTTAGAGCATTAAACCAACCGGAGACGCCATTGACAGGCGTTCCCCTCTGCCAAAGGTACAAGACCGTCGGTCATACCGGTTATATAAAACTAGTTGCCGCGCGCCCCGCGCCATTCAGTGGATCACAGTGAGTGCGGAACGACGTGAGCTGATAATGCCGAATTGTAACGTGTTTTCGTGTAACAAAAGATCAGAAACATCTAGTGTACAAAAGTATAACATTACTTTTCATCTATAAGTATTATTACGTTTAAATATTATAAAATAGTACATTAAATTTGCAAAAAACTAAAAAATATTGTCAATCTAAAAGTGTTGCCACTTAATGGTAGTAGGTCTACTTTAGGCCAATTTTTAAAGTTGTCTGTATAAATATTTAATTAAAAGTTCTTTTTCACATTCGTTAATAATAACATAATTTATGCAATAAAGAAATGGTACTAACCATAAATAACGTGAAATATAATTGTAGATGCTGATTGAATTAACGATGAATTAGAATAGAATAGAAAAACGTTTATTTTGCTTCACGAGTGTACATTACAGCTTAGATAAATCAGTTTATATTAAAGAGCAAATTCGTGAGCAAAAACGGTCCCCACTCAGCATTGTGCTATAGTAGCATATTTATACTACTATAGCGCTGGTCTTACGTGGTGCCATTTTTGTGTGTGTTAGCAAATTAATTTGTTCTTTTATTTTCAACATATATTTTTATTTAATGCTATAAATATATTATGTTTAAGTTTGTACTTTATTAATTATTAGCATTTTATGATCTTCACTTGTTCCGTAAACAGGCCACTTTTAATTTGCTACTCTGGCAACACTGTACTAGGAAAGCTAGTGATGGGACAGCACAAAAACCATTTTGTCGATGTAAACATTATAAAGTATGTTATTTTTATCATTTATTTTTCAGACATAAAGAAACAGCAACGTCCCTCGTTCTCGATACCTCGGAAAAAAGTGATATAATTTCAGAAATAGAGATCGAAACATACTTATCCCCTTTTGGAAAAAAGGTTGTGGAATACATAGCGGGATACGTAGTATTTTCCACTATTAAAAGAATTAAATGCTGTACATGCGTAAAGGGCTTATGTGGAGAGCCTAATAAAAAAAGTATAACGTACCAAAAAAGTAGAGGTAGTCTAATGTACGCATCGAAGGAAGTTATTGATTTATGTCGTCTTAGCGAAGTGGAAATCCGGAAGCACTTGTCTCACGACAAAAAAGTTAGCCGCTCTTATACGCCCCAATGGGTTACAAATAAAGTGTTACAACATTATGTTGGTAGACAACTATTCAGAAACATTGAAAGTCACTACTTTGATAATGATTTTCTTATGCATAATATTGAACTTGCGAAAACGGCCATACAAAAGTATACACAAAAATCATATATAATACAATATCATACAAAAGTAACATTAAAATAAGTTACTTGTCTAAAAAAACTGACCCTAAGAAATGTATTAGGTACATATACACAAAACTTATTCATTTTAAGAATCAATAGTGTTTCTAAAAATAATTAATAAACATTTTGCTAATGCGCGCGATAAAACTGCAATAACTGTAACGCTTACATAATTTTTACAAATAAACTATTTTATAAAAGTTGTTTTTTTATTCTGTTTCACCACAAAATATCGATAAGTTTATTATTTATTATCGATGTGTTCCTCGCACTATCAATGTTTACTTCAAGCTGACGTCATCTCTTTCACGGACAGGTTGTCTGGGTGTGTGTTTATACTTGTGTGAGTATAGTTTATGCTGGTGTTTGATAATTTTGTAGTGTGTGTGTGTGTAGTGACGTATCGAAAAAATGCATTTGTGTTAACAGTATTTGTGTGCGTTGCCTCGTCCCCCGCGCCGAAAACGGCAGACTTTTTTGTATAGAAATTAGCGCGCGTGGCGCCTCCGGTTGGTTTAGTGCTCTAAGATTTGTAAGGATTGACCCTTTCAGATTCATTTATTTGCCTTAGGGGCAGAGGGATCACTTTGCTTTGTAGTTAACATATTATTATTCAGTGGCTGTTTATAGCTTGCAAGGATTTATAAAATTTGGAACAATATGGTTATATTAGTTATATTAGACTGCCTCCGTGGCGCAGTGGGCGTATAGCCGGCTGAGACTCAGGAGGTAGCGGGTTCGATTCCCACCGCGGAACAAATGTTTGCATAATCTACAGATATTTGTTCCGTGTCTGGGTGTTTTTCTATATATTATAATTATGTATTTACAAAAAAAAAGTATATAAGTATTCTATCAGTCATCTGGTTACCATAGTACAAGCTCTGCTTAGTTCGGGGCTAGATCCTCCATCACGTATACTTAACTCACTTACAATACGGCGTTTCAAAATTATCCTTATGATGGCAAAGAAGATTATAAGGCTGTAACGACGTAATGAAGAAGGATGGTAATGTGTATCCTTCGATACGAAAAGAGGAGTGTTGATTGAGCTTCTTCAATAAATAAACCCGAATATATAATTACTAGTCCTTTATTACTGGAAACTAAGTAAGTACATAGCCTGTAGATATAAAATAGTAGATTATTAATCGAGGCGGTAAAGCAGTGTCTTGCGTCACTGGCGCTATATTGAATCCCGAACGTAACAAGGGATTCTAGAGTTTACTCACGAGCGGAGCGAGGGAGTTACTAGAATCCTGAGTGCAGAGAGGGATATAAGCACGCCAAGATGCAAACAGCTTTATCCACGAGGAGAATACTATACTTTTCACACTTTCAGCGAGACAATCAAAACCAAATCTAGATTGGTGCATTCTGTGCAGAGGTTAGTTCGATTTACGAATAAGTTCTTATCGTGCGGGTCTCTTTGGTTCAAATATAAATACAGATGAGGTTCCAAATTCAAATCACATTATGCCCTTTTACTCCCGGCACAGCCGTAGAGATTCAATCACCTGCTTTTAGTGAGGTTTACATGACATATAATTTGACATTGTCGAGCACGTGGTGTGAACAATAATATAAATCACGTCTGTTATTGGTCACTAACGACGGTCACCGAAGGACCGGATTTATGTCGTAATTGTGCGTAAACAAGGGGTGTTATAGTTTGACGCCTATGTCTGTATGTGTGTCTGTCTGTCTGTGGCATCGTAGTTCTCAAACGGATGGACTGATTCAATTCAAGGATTTTTTTTAAACAAAAATAACTGGAATAGCATAGCTATGTTAGTTTTAATGAAGGGGTCGGGGATTTTTAATTTATTAACTTTTTATTGTAGACTCTACATCTGCAAAGTGAGACAGTGTTTTTACATAGAACACGCATTTACCCTCAGAAAATCAATGAATAAGGCACAATGCCTTTACAAGATAAGTAATAAAATGTAATGTGTAGATACTGAGCTGGCTTAGAACAGTAACATCCCATTAAATAAGATGAATGTTAAATTTAAACGTAGCAGGAATGTGAGCGTGCGTAGCGATCAAAAGTGTCTTTGTAACGTTTATAGGTTAGCTTGAATCACATGAAAAGATATAATTTTAGGGTTGTTGTAGTTCTAGAGGGCACTTTTATGATTGTATTGAAATGATTGAAGCAAAATATAAACTGATATTGCTTTGATCGTTCAATATTTTCGACGTCTTACCCAAAGGTTTTTTGTCTTGCCGTCTCAGCTTACCGTACACAATTTGTTTTGTTGACAATTCCGACATACATATATGTTCCTTTTTTTATTCGACTGAGCAGAAGGAGATTCATTAAGTGTGTATCAAAAATATATGTTTCTTTGCGACAAATTCTGCCGACGTACTCAAGCGGCGCGAATATGGAAGTCTCGACAGAGCTACGTATTTGGGGTCGACCCTGGATCCATGGGGTACCGGAGGCCATCGCGTTTCCAAAATTATTTCAGGGCGTCTGGTCGAAGTGACGTGTGATCCGAGAGCTGGCGCTTATCTGGGTCAACGTATAAGGATTGCAATTCAGCAGGGCAATGCAGCCACTGTCTTGAAGACACTTCCGCCTGGTGCAACCTGGAGCAGTTGAGCTATCTATAGATCGTTTGCAACGGTCTCTAGATGATTCAACTGTTTCTTCTGTATTTTATAGTCTTGTAAATAATTTTATATTCTTTCTGTTAATACTAAACGGCTTGACGGATTTTGACAAATGAGGTATCATTAAAGTCATTGAATCACGAGAGTGACATTGGCTTTATGAAATTTTAAGAAATCAAGACCTATCGTGTGAGAGGTATCAAAAAAGGTATTTTAAAGACCGTTCCAAAAATATATCTACAACACTTTTAAGTAAAAATAAGTTGGTGGTTAAAGAAAGTTTAATTTTAGATAACCTCGTCATAATTGTTTACCGATATTGCACTAAATGATTTGAAACCAAATAATTCGGAAAAAATATAGTCCGACCACGTTAAGTCTGAATAACGGTAGAAATGTTAGATATACAAATTATTTCCATAGTAACCGATAACAGTGCCGTTGCGCGAGTTTTTTGTGATACCTCAATAGATAGAAACACCTGAAGTAGTTTCCAAATATGATTAAAATCAATAGACTTTTAGGCGGGATTCATTTTGAAATCACAGGTCTTTGAACTTTTCTCCCCTTTCGTCAAAAAGCATACACTTTCCATAGCGTTTTCGAACTTTTTTCTGTCTCGTCGAAATATCCATATAACAGACAGATGAAATTACTAATTGGCTGCATCTACCGGGTGCAGGGACCAGATTCACGTTACATTACATACCTATACGCGTCAAAGGGGTGCGAAAAATAGTACCTTCAATGCAATCCTCAGAATAATAACAGACTATTTGCTTACAACTATCGCTGATTTTATGCCAGTCTTTTCTTTTTCTTTTTTCAGAAAAGGCATTGTGCGTTTTGTGTTTAATTTTTTTTTAGGGATCCACAGTTCAACTACTCCTTAGGAACCCCTTAGTTTTGCCTATTTGTAAGCATTAGTTACTATTGCATGTTATAAAAAGAGCCAAATTGGTAATTTTAAAATAGTGTTACTAGGTCAAGTGGGGTATTGATTCAAAGAGATTGATTTACACATCCCAAAACCATTTTTATTACCATTATTTTTAATTTTTTGGAGTTATGATAAAAAATGACGGAAAAAATACGTTTTACCTCATTCAGCACGCAGCTATTAAGTTCATACTTGTATTTGATTCATAGATGCTCTCCACAGCTTGTCTTTTATTATTCTGTCTGGACCTTCCACCCTCTGATGGACGTTGTTAGTGGACGCATTCACAGAATAATGTGATTGATCCGATAAATTCATTTTTGGTATACGACACTACCAGCCACACTACCGGTAGTGTCGTTGTTTTTTAGTACAATTTCAAACAATCTCTGATAACTTTAATATTAGAAATTCGAAAATAACTCTGTCTCTCAGTCTGTCTGTTTGTTACATTTTCACGACTAAACGGCTTGACCGATTTTAATAAAAACTTTTACAAAGATTATGATTATGACTGGGATTCAGACAGGCTAATTTTTACTCGACTGCGCAGAAGGAGAGTTATGTTTTTATCGACAAACCACAGTTAGTCAGCTAGAAGTTATTAGAACAAAATCTTTTGTTTGTTTCGTCATTTCACATACTTACAATTTTATTCCAGTTTTAGAAAATAGGTTTTTTACTTGTCTCAATGCTTAGAAAATATGGTTCAAAAATTAGTAAGGAATTAGTATTCAACTTATCAAAAACACCCATCCATTTTTTTAAACCTATCCTAAAATGTATATATAGGTATTCAAGAATGACGGGACATTGAACCCACGATCACTTAAACACGGCTGTGCTCATCTGACTTAGCCACCAGTCATGAGAAGAGGACTCAATCGTCACCCAGTCGTAATGTTAGGAGCATATCTACATTCAAATAACAAACCTACTTGTTTGCTGCTGTAATACCTGTTGTAATACATAACTTGCAACGTGCCTGTATGTGCCTAACAGATACATTTCTATTTCCGTTTTCATTTCAGCTTCACAAACATCGTTGGTTTGTGGTAATGGTTACAGTTCGTACAATTGGGGCCTGTATCACAAAACCGACAGGCGATAATTTACAAATTAGTAAAGTAATATATAAAACATCCATTATATCTTTAAGTCATTGACTCATTGACAAAGTCACTGACATACCAGTGCAAATAATTACTAGGCTAAAGTGGTAGTGGGCAGCGCATATCTCGAAGAACTGACGGCCGCTGGGGCAGAAATATTCTCGACTGGAGACTACGCAACGGAAAGCGCAGTGTAGGACGGCATCCACTAGTTGAAAAAACGATCTGATAAAGGTTGCTGGGAGTCGTTGGGTGTAGGCTGCAAAAGATCGGTCGCTCTGGAAATCTATGTGGGAGGCCTACGTTTAGCAGAAGACATCCTATGGCTGATATGATGATGATGATATCTCAAGGATGTTTTAAAAGACATCAGGCAAAGAATCGCTGTCGCGATGGCGAATATAGGAGTAGCTGTGTGTAAGAAATCGCTTCTAAGCGATAAGACCGCCTGTACTTGTTGCTTTGTGATTTTTTATTTTTATGTTTGTTTCTTGTGTGGTGTACAATAAAGTATTTACTTTCATTTATTCATTCAAGGGAGGACCTTGTTATTTTTGGTTTGATGATATTTTTTCTTCAAATATCATCTTCTTTATTTCTTAAAATGGGATGTCAATCAAAGCTTAGACAGCAGACGTTATAATACAAGAAAGCTTTGTAAAGCCACCTTCTGCATTTTTATACATGCATACTGAAAATATACTGTGTTTGAATTAAACAAACACTATTTCACCTTTATTTATAAGAACGATAAAATGAAAATTTGAACACCGTCCGTAGGTTTGACAATTTGTCAAATTGTCGATTTTGACTGCCTCCGTGGTGCAGTTGGCGTACAGCCGGCTGAGACGCAGGAGGTAGCGGGTTCGATTCCCGCCGCGGAACAAATGTTTGCATGATCTACAGATATTTGTTTCGTGTTTGGGTGTTTTTCTATATTTTATAAGTATGCATTTACAAAAAAAAAGTATATGAGTATTATATCAGTTATCTGGTTCCCATAGTACAAGCTCTGCTTAGTTTGGGGCTAGATAGCGCTGTGTGAAATGTCCAGCAATATTTATTTATTTATTATTTAAATGTGATACATGACCCTGACCTTTAAAAACTCGTAGGCGTCTAGTTACCGCTCACGCTGTCAGCTGTGGGATACAGGTTCAACTTATCTTTAAACCCACACCTTTATGTTATTTGAACATTAACGTGACCTTACACATTTTATTATTATTTTTATTATGTTTACTTATAATGTATTTGATTTAAATGTACATTTGTGTAACATATTTGAATGTATTTGATTATTGTTATTAGTAGCATATAAATGGAACCTATGACGACCGGCTATGATATGATATGCCTATGATGGGCGATTAACCGGCTGAGGCGCAGGAGGTAGCGGGTTCGATTCCCGCAGCGGAATAAATTTTTGCATGATATAATATTTATTATTATTATTATACATAATGCTGTATTGCAAGAAAGAAAATATGTTTATGTGTATCCACAGAAAGTTTACAATATATGGATAATAACCAATTTAAAAAAATATACCTAGGCTATAGACCTAGGAAGGTGCAAATATACAGAGTTCACAAACTGCGGCAAAATCTACGTTCTAAATAAGAGCATTAAAATAGTTTTAAATACTTGTAATGTAATTGACATGTTACAGATATTCAGTTCATAAATGTAGGATGCAATAAAGGTGCCCGAAGTCGGCGTAATGGCGGCCCCGACCACCGACCGTCCGACAGGCATGTTTACTTTTTACGGTTTGTTTACATTTAGATAAATATTGAGGACGCTAGAGTTGTGTTTTCATAACACAAGTACACCCGATACGCCGAAATAAAGCTTACGATGGCATCGCGGCGCGTCTACAAGTGTTTATTTACATTACCGTTTCCACTAGAAACGAGTTTATACAGCCGGTATCGTAATACACGTAATGCTCGTACAATCAAGAAAGTCGTATAATCAGCGTAGCATTGAGAGGTTTCGGCGCCGTAGCCGCGGCAGGGTTACGGTGCTACGCTCGTAGCCACCATATGTTAGCCACGAGGCGACGATCGATCGGCGGCATGCACTCACCGTGGTCATCTTGAAGTTCAGCTTCCGCTGCAACGCGGTCTCTAGATGCAGCGCCATACCTACGCGACAAACCGTATATCGATTATTCAAGAGTTCGTTTAGGCACTTTATTATATAGTTGAATAAACCGGCTTCGCGTAACAGGTTCGCGTGTGACGTACTAGCGGTTCAGCGTGGCGGATCGCGTATTCACGCGGCCATATTAGCCGCCTGTCAAATGTTTCGGTTTATCACCGCTCGCGGCGCCACGTGCGACTGCGCGGAAATAGCCCGCGCGAGGGAGGAAGGTTGCAGCGGGAACTACTTTCTACCGCCATTGATTTATAGTAAAACTTGTAATTGAGTTAAAAGTTACACTTTCGTGACATATTGCTGGGTTTATTTTAATACTGCTGCGGCTGGGAAACTACGTTATTTACGAGGTAAAAGACATCTGTCTACTCTGCAGGTGACTTCACTTACTTTGCCAGTTATTTTATTTCTATTAGTCATACTCTAAACTTTATGAATTATTGACTTTATTTTACGAATGAACTAGCTGACCCGCCCACGATTTCGCACGGATGGTTTTTCAATAAAACATTACCCTCATTTTGCGCAGTTGGCTAAAAAGTAGACTATGTCCTTTCCCAGGATATAACTTATCTCCTTGCAAAAATTCATTACGATCTGTTGAATCATTTAGTCGTGTAAAGGTAAGAAACAAACAGAATTATGTATGTATTATACATATAAACTTTTCTCTTGAATCATTCTATCTATTGCTGAAAACTGCACCAGAATCCGTTGAGTCGTTTAAAAGATCTAAGCGAATATACAGCGGAAGCGACTTCATTTTATACTATGTAAAGATAAAAATGTCCACTTATTGCTTTATGCTTGAGTTTATTCGTTAACGATCTCTGGTGGACGAGAAGTTGGCTGAGACGCAAGCGTTGTGGGTTTGATTCTTATTGCAGGAGAAATCTTTCTAATCTAATCTTTTAATCGAAAGTCTTTGATCGTGAAGATAAAGAAACGTGGTCTTTCACTATGGACCTCATAAGAAGGCTCAAGGTCGCTCAGCGCGCTAATGGAGAGGGCTATGTTTGGTGTTTCTCTTCGAGATCGAATCAGAAATGAGGAGATTCGTAGACGAGCCAAAGTCACTGACATGGCACAAAGGATTAGCAAGCTGAAAGGCAGTGGGCACATAGCTCGGAGTCGGCCTTCGGGGCAGATAGGTTCTCGAGTATACACCGCGCACTGGAAATCGCAGCGAAGTACAGCCTCCCAGTAGATGAAAAGACGACCTGATAAAGCCGCACAAGATCGTTCGCTCTGGAAATCTATGGGGGGCCTATTTTACAACCTTTTTATTAACTTGCAATGTATGTTTGTCCGGGTGGAATCTTGCAACTGAATTTTAACTCGTTCCCCTAAACCGATTGAGCTGAAATTTGGAATACATATGTAACTTTGGTGACAATGCAATAATATTGTACCATGCAGGTGGTCTCATGATGGAGACGGATGCTAAACAACGGAACTTCTGAATGGATTATAGTAGGCTACTAGTGTTTGGGCTCATTTGAATCTGCTTGCGATTGCAATTATAAATTTTATAGAAGCTTGTTTTGTAAAAGTAATTTTTCAACAAAAAACTTATTAATTAGATAACGTTCGTGATTATTATAAATACGGGGTTTATCACGTACCGTTTTATAGGTGTTACTACCGACAACTGTTTCGGTTCAACTCGTGAACCTTCATCAGGGTGTGTGCGATACGCGTCGCACTGCGTCTCGCTTCGCACTACGCGCCGCAGCCCTCGCGCGAGTTGACGGGCGAGGTGGTGGGGGTTGCGTCCACCGCACTCATCATGTTGAGAAATTGTGTCATCATCATTATCATCACCGCTGTTCTTTGAGTCAATCGTAACACCGATGTAACGGTACGTGATAAATCCCGTATTCATAATAATTATGAGTCCTATGTTCAGTGAAAACTATGATGTGAAAACAATAGACGTATATATTTGGTATTCGTTCAATAGCGTTACTCAGAGGTGGTGAAATAGGCACTTAGTATCCTGATAAATACATTTTGTAACATGACAGTTTAATAGGGAAATCCTTCAATAAGCAGTCAATCAGCATTCATATGTCACAAACACTCCAGCCCCGTGTCAACGCAGCCGCCAGCACATAATAAGGATAATTACATTATTTGATTGGCGTTCTATAATCTATATAATATATTATGTTATTTTATGTATAAGAATAAAAGCGGTGGGAAGCGTTCGTAGATAGATAGATAGATAGATAATTATTTATTGTTACACCAAATTACAATAAATTTAACTAGAAAACTTAAAGACTAATACGTGGCAGATTCCAGGCAACCTTTTTGGTTGGTTGTAAATAAATTATGCTGGATATTTCACACAGCGCTATCTAGCCCCAACGTACGAGCTCTGCTTAGCAGAGCTCGTACTCTCGGAACAAGATTGATAAAATTCATAAATACATTTTTTTTTGTAAATGTGTACTTACTACATAGAAAAACACCCAGACATGGAACAAATATATGTTGTTGTTTCGCGATGGTAATTGACCCAGCAATCCCCTGCGTCTCAGCCACTGCGCCACGGAGGTCGTCTGAAGGTCAAGCGATGTTTTCAGTGGTCATTACTTAAATGAACGATTGTTAGTGACATTTTAAACTAAGCGCTTCTGCGCTTCTTAAGATACGAGTACGTGTACATGTTGGCCTGGGTTATAAAAGACTTAAAGGCATTTTGAATGTTTTAGACCAAACTAAAAACTGACACCAGAGTTGACCACTTAGCTTATACGAGCTTTCTTTAATGTTAGTAAAAACAGCTGTGATATTTTTGATGACATCACCTAGACTAAAAATATATCTTCTAATATATAAAATTTCCATGTCACAATGTTAGTTACCGTACTCCTCCGAAACGGCTTTACCGATTTTTACCAAATTTTATATGTGTATTCAGTAGGTCTGAGAATTGGCTACTATTTATTTTCCATACCCCTAAATGATAAGGCTTGTTCACCCTTAAATTTTTTTTTTTAATTTTTTGACGAAATTTTTTGTTTTATTTTTTTATGATACAGCATTCAAAAATACATGCAACCCTAAATTTTTACCCTTCTACCACCAACCCCTATCTCAACTTAGCAACAGAACATCTAAGGCGGTACGAAGTTCGCGGGGTCAGCTAGTATTAATTAAAAATGTTATCTGGGAATTGTAAAAAAACACCCTATATGTAGGTACTAGCTTCTGCCAGCGGCTTCACAAGCGTGGTTTGTCAACAAAAAGTAGCCTATGTATTAATCCAGGTTATAATCTATGTATATGTACATACCAAATTTCATCGAAATCGGTTAAGCCGTACGACGAAAGAGTAACAAACATCCACACAAACATACAAAAATCACGCTAATAATATTAGTAGGATTAATGAGTTCCATCTCTCTGTGTGTATAGACTTGAAACCATGACGTATCACAATTTTGGAATAACACCAAATACATAAGTCTATTAAATACTGTGAAGTAGGTTCCAAAGCTATTTAATTGTCAACGTATATGGCAATTTAGGGTATGAATATTGGCATGAAATCCATCCCCCTTTCATTTCTAGTTGGCAGACGCATCACAAATAGACATTGCCTCGATCGATCCCAAGTGGTATGCCATCTCTTGAAGCGTATTTGTAATTACAAAAAGGTAAAAACGACGCCTTTTTACCTATATTTTACCACATAGGTGCCATTTTTACAAATCATCGTCATCATCATACCATAAAAGACTGAGCAAGATCCGCTCCTTAGTCGTGGTCCACCTGCTCAGTCCGCCTCGGGGCCATGATAGACCTTGAGCACTTTTGATCCTGTCTGTCAGTCCCTATCAATAATTCGTTCATACATAACAAATCACAGAAGCCAGTAAGGCGCAGACAGTCAGACTAAGTTAGAGTCACCATGCGCGAATAAATCCTCGCGATTGCTGAAACTTTATAACCACGTGGAGCATTAATGAACGAACGCGTTAGTTATAGTCGGGCGTCGGCAAACAATTCAATCAGAGCATCGAGTGTGTCATTTGCTGGTGCAAGTTGGGTGTGAGTCTGTTTGGAAGCGGAAATTAAGATCTACGGAGCGGATTTACTATGCAATGGTATCAAAAAGCGGTGGACGTATTTTTAATGACGTCGTGATTTTAAATCTTAATAAAATGCGTGGGCTCAGGCTGAGCAGCTTGGGGCTTATTGGATAATACGAATTGCAGTTTGAGGAAACAACCAGGTGTAATAAAGAGGCAGACAAGAAGTGAAAATGTTGTCACAGCACAGAAATACTTTGCTACAAACAAATCATAATTAACATAGGTAAATTTACCATACAGCGATACATTTTATATGTTACGATTATGTTCTGAACACAAAATATTATTATAATTTTTAAGTGAATAAATAAAAATAAATAAATAAACAATGCTGGACATTTTACAAAGCGCTAACTAAACCCAAACCAAGCTAATCTTGTGCTAAGGTAACCAGATACCAAACTGATAGAAAATGTATTTTTTTATGTTAATACTTACACATTAATATGTTAATTAATTAAAGAATGCTGATAAAAATCAAGTGATTACCTATCATAATTATGACTTCACCTACTACTTGAAAGGTATAAGCCCTTAGTAAGTGTTTTAAGAAGGCTCTACCACGATCCAGAGTCACATTCAGGAGGGTACGGTACGGTGGTGTATATTAGGACCTAACTGGAAGGAGAACAGTTTAGCCAAATTTACATATAGAAATGCATCTCTCTCATTCTCTCTCAGACACTCTCCATTAACTGGACAAAGTTTTAACAAGACAGTTTCGTAAATTAACATAAATTCCTTGAAAGCAAATGCGTAAAGTAAAACTTTACTGGAATATTTCTAGTTTGGTAGGAGAGATAAGAAAAAATTCATTAGGAGTATCCTAACCCAGAAACATCTACGCCTGAGCATAGGCCTCCCCCGTACAAACTAATGGTCCATCCACAGATCTCCTGCGATATCGCTAATCGCTAATAAACCAGCAGCACCAAACTCATCGAATCCGTTCGTGTCGTGTGGCGACATAGTTTACGCCATGTTTGTGTGAATGCAAACGGAAACTCTTCGGTTCCACTCCAGCCTGACTTGTGGAAGCGATAAATACGAAGGAAGTACAGCCAAATTCTATAGGCACAAACTTACCAAGTACCTACTGATAGCTGCAAGAGGAATATTAGGGAACTAGCGGAGTATAACATTCTGTTTTTTTCCAGGAATACCTAAATATTACGAAATACTAACGCTTCCTCAAGAGGATTATATTGTTTGCTGTTTCACGGTAAAACCATTATTTCAATGAGAGACCTGAATGAGTAAGGGGAGAAAAAATATCAGTATTTTTTCTTTGTTGTGCTAGTTTTTCAGCTTCGACTTTTATATTATCTAAATCTACATATACATTATTATTGATAGAGCGAAGCGAGATCTCTAAATCAACTTGGGCAAATCGGCGTTGTATGTATGTATATATTGTTACGAGCTGAGGGTTCGGGATAAAATAATGGGAATCAATCTAACCAAAATAACACTTTTATTCAACACTAGAACGATGAATACACGAACTTGGTCTCACGTATCACAACACAATAATTCACACCACTGTTGCACCACTTAAAGTCACCGAAATGTCCACACGTATAGCTAAATCCAGACTGACTCGCGAGACCCTTCCACACGTCAGTCCTCCAGGGCCTCGCTGAGACTCACTCAGACTCGAGACTGACTGTCCGGCCATCTCTCCGGCCTATTTATATCGTACACATTTCGATTGTTCGAGAAGGATCTCGATCGTTCCAGGAAAAGGGTCGGTCCCTCGACACAATGGCCCCTCCATTGTGCGCAACCGCAGACAATAACAACAATAACGCAGCAAGACAAAAGCGTTCGAGAAGTTACGATTATTACTCATTGTTTAACAGCCTCGGCGTAACAATATGTTTGTTCGAGGATAACTTTCGAAGTGTTGATCTGATCATCGTGAAATTTGATTCATAGGTCATTTGATGGCACAATTTTGGTGTGCCTAAATGAGCTAAACATGTTGGGGGGTTGTTGAAATCTTGGGGTTCAAGAGAGGTAAAAAAATTTAAAATGGCACTATTAGGTTAAATGGGACGTCAAATGAAAGGTATTCATTAGTAAATTTAGACTCCGTTTTTATTTTGAGTAAAGTCTGTATAGTTTTTAAGTTATTAGCCATAATAAAAACTGAACTTTTACAAAATTCACAAGGTAGACTAGTGACCCCACAGTGCTGCAATTTGGTATGTGTGTAGCTTAAGTGACACAAATATAGGCAAAAGTCTGAAATACAGAATAACTGCAATTTATACTCCAAAAAAGAATAACTAATTCACATGAACTCTCGTTACCTATAATTTGAATAAAACTGTAGGTCAAGTTATATGTGTTTTAATTTCGTGGCACTATTTTGATAGTCAAAGATTACAAATAATTTTTTTTTGTTTTATGGGAGGCTTGCAAGATCTCAGTTCGGGGCGAACCACTAGTTATAAAGTGGTAAAGTTTGTATGTTTGTTTTTCGAAGGTAATCTCAAAAACTACTCAACCGATCCTGAATATATATATATATATATAAATATATAAATGTACCTAGTCAGGTCATAAATTCTGTCACATGTTTAATATAAAATAATTGAAACAAGTTTATTCATTATGTAACCATTTATATACCAAAATGAACTTAACAAAACATAGATTCTTATGACACTAAAGTTTATTCAAAATGACCTCCGTCATTTTGAATACAGGCCTTCAATCTGCGCGGCCAGTCGTCTATCGCAGCACGAACGAGGTCCATGTCAATATCGGCGGCTGCCTTAATCAAGGATGTCTTGAGTGACTCCAAATTGGGATGAGGCTTTGAGCACGCCTTTTCCTCCAAGTGTTGCCATATCTTGTAATCTAACGGATTCAAATCTGGACTGGAGAAGAGCCAGTCTTCGTGCCGGATGAAGTCGATTTCACGCGCCGCCAGCCAGTCTTGTGTGCTCTTCGCTCTATGAGCTGGCGCCGAATCTTGTTGCAATACCCAGTGCCTGTTATTGAACATGGTATGAGAAACAGGTTCCACAAGGTTCGTCAGGACTGTATTTTGATACACAACTGCATTCGTTTTTACACCTTTCTCACAAAAATGTACGTCTGTTAAGCCCCAATAAGAAACTCCCAACCATTCCATGAGCGAGGATGGAAAATGACCTCGTTGGACACGCGGAATACGGTTGCTCGCTTCTTCACTACTGTGTGCGTACACCTTATCATTTTGTTTGTTGTAGCTCTCTTCTACGGTAAAATTTTTTTCATCCGAAAAAAGAATTTCGCGATATTTTTTTCCCGCGTACCGCTTCAACAAAGCGCGGCATCTCTTCAGCCTCAGGTCCATTAGACGAGCATTCAAACGATGTCCTGTTTTTCTTCGATATGCCCGAAGCCCTAAGTCTTCATTTAACACCCTTTTCACCGTGGTTCTGCTTAACCCCATCTGAAGGGCCAACAGTTTCTGCTTACGTTTGGGATTTCTTTGAATTCGCGCCTTCACAGCTTTTATCACTGCTGGAGTCCTAACAGACCGAGGGCGACCACTTCTTGACCTGTCATCTACACTAGAGTCTTCATTGTATCGTTTGATGGTGCGATAAATGAATCTTTTGGTTATATTCAAATTTTTCAGTGTGTCAAAAATTTGAATTGGCGCGTAACCGCAACGATGCAACGCAATAACTGCAACACGGTCTTCTTTAAGCGTCCACTCCATATTAAAAAATGAGTAAAATTCTAAAAAGTATACATTTTTATTTTCATGAACAATTCGAAATTCGAATTCTATAAACTTTTTTGTGGCCAGCATTCTAAAAGAAAAGTTTTTACTGTGTGACAATACTTATGACCTGACTAGGTATATATAGGTACATGTAAGCAGAATAAATGAATATGAATATTAATAAAATTCTTTTATATACAAAGTTACGCTATCCCTGAGTGCTTTTAACTATTTTTACTCACTAACTACTCTTGCGAAGTCCGGGTAGGTCAGATGGCATCATATTTATAAAGTAAAATAAACAAAGTAACTGCAATAATTGTTGTAAATCTGTCCGCTTCTCGTGACCACACTCCCTAACCAGTTTGATTCGGTAAATTCTGGTTTGATTCGGTATTACGGCACCTGCTCGGCGGTTGGCACAATTAAACCGGCACGATGCAATCCAATCCCTTGTTATCTACTAGGGGTGTTTAGACTTGCCGACTTCTAGAAGCGATATCTCGACAACCAACTACAATAAACACCTCGTGTATCGTTGTTGTTTCAGGGTTCTAATAGTCATGTGTTTTCTCCTTACACTGTTACATGCAGATTCGTCAGACTTCGTTCTTTGCAAATGCCTTAAAATTTTCGTGGAATTTACTATTGTGAGACAATGCCTGCCTTTAAATACAAGATTCTTATCTTTAATTTAATAAAGTCAGAGCAGGTAATTCTAGTTACCTTTATTACTCGTTATGTATAAATTAGCCCTGGGTACGATATCGATACTGACCTCATATAATATTTATTCTATGTATCATTATTATTATATCAAGTAGGTATATGTATTTATTGTTACTGTGATCGGAGTTTATAGTTATTTATGTTTCTTTTGTTTTTAAGTATCATTATGTTTATATTGTTTTAAGTTAGCACGCTAACCTTTTTTGTTACCTCTGAGGTTGGCAGGTAGAAAATGCACATTTTGGCAGGCATTAAGCCCACCTTTTGTACATGTAATTTGTATTTTTTGTGCAATAAAGTGTTAAAATAAATAAATAAATATTCATCTGATTTAACTCACAAACATTTATTTTCCTTATCTCGTTCCATACCAATTGATTTTTTTCAAATTGTATTATAATAAATAAATAAAAGGCATTTATTTACACACACCTATTATGCTAACAGAAGTTGGTAGGTACAATAAGCACTAAATATAGCTAGGTAAGTTTAACAGTAGGCCTAATTCTAAGAAACATTATTACTGTTACGCTGAGGCTGTCACAGAATAAGTAATAGTCTGTAATTCTCGATGGCTCTCGGCTTACCTACTGTGTCACAGAATAGGTAATACTTGGTATGGAATATACCTACATGCTACGTTTTTACCTGCAGTTGCACAGAATAAGGAATAGTTATTCTGTCGAGATACCTACCCTTTCCTGGAACGATCGAGAACGTTCGAGTGTTATGAACTGTGCGCGGTATAAATAGGCCAGAGAGACGGCCGGAAGAGTGAGTCTGGATTTGGCTATACGTGCGAACATTTCGGTGACTTTTAGTGGTTTATTGTGCAACAGTGGTGTTAATTAGTGTGTTGTGATTACTTGTGACTAAGTTCGTGTATTTATCGTTTAAGTGTTGAATAAAAGTGAAATTTAGGTTAGACTGATTTTCATTATTTTATCCCGAACCCTCAGCTCGTAACAGTATATTATCGTAGGCAGCAGTAAGGTAGAGGGTGGTGGTAAATTGGTCGAGGGCTCAGCTACGTTGGTTTTCAGCCTCGCCTTGGCAGAAACTTCTGCTGCTGCCGCCGCCACAGATAGGGTTCTCGGAAACTGTCAGCTTTACGCACTAAATTAACAAGTAGTAATTGAAGAAAGAACTACACAATTACCGAAAACCCATCGCATAAATACTTAAATCAGAGAAATTCCACACACACAATACATAGACAAACTTAACGCTAATTAGCATTTTATTCCAGCTAACCTTAGTGCAGTGTAGATTATGCGGTTCAGATACTTAAGTATTTATTCTAATAAATAATAGCTAGTAACTAAAAGACGAGTAGGATTAAAAACTTAAACCATTAGATTATGATAAAATTATCGATATGGAGATTAACACTGTTTTAGATAGGTAAGTAACAAATAAATAGAAGTAGGTAGATATACGTAAACATTAAAATCTGAACAAGCAACTAAGTAGATATAGGTATCACTCGTATCTCTCGAGCGAATCGCGTAGATGCAATGAGCAGTGATGCAATCGAGCGACAGTTGCGATGCGCAAATTACCTGAAACGCGCTGTTAAATGTCGTCGTGTGTAAACATCCCTAGTTAAGTAGTTACACAAGCCAATAGTTTACAATGTGAAGCGTCCACCGCGTGTATTTCTGGTATATTATTAACATTTACATCGATTTTCTATGTTGCGAATCTACTGAATAGAATACAGACAAAAACAAACATGTAAACGATAAAAGAATTAATAAATGCATGATTTTTTTTGAAATTGACCGGATATATATTATAATAATAAATAAATAAAAATAAAATAAATGAACAAGCCGTTTAATCAGATTTTACAATTTGATACTTAGGTATGTACATTGGTAGTTTTTAATTGTTATCATCTGTGTGCCCTTTGGCATAGGCCTCCTCCAATTCCTTCCATTTTTCTCTACAGTTTGTTGTCCTAGTCCATAGTTTTCCTCCCGTATTTTCAATATCGTCTTTCCAGCGTTTGTATTGCCTTCCTCTACTTCTTTTCCCATTTCTTGGGTACCAAACTGTAACTCTCTTACTCCACTTGTCAACACCTCTTAGTGTGTGTCCTGCCCATCTCCATTTTAGTGTTTTTGTTTTAGTTATCACGTCAGTCACCTTGGTCTCGCTCCGTATGTCTGCGTTTCGCTTTCGGTAACAAAACTTTTTAGTTACTAACTTTGCTAACACTTGCGCCATGTATAAATATCGATAAGCATGCAAAGTTTCACGAATTTATTTATAGTATTTATCAAAAACTTTTTGGACGTGACATTGGATGTATTTTAAAATATCGTGTTTTCGTTTCACATATATAATATCCTCAACTTTTACATAATATTTATTTCAAAGTAAATGATGTATTACTGATAAAAATATAGTATCATGTGATGTAGTATGAACCCTTAAACTATTTTCTTGTAAAGGGCAAGCAAGCGAATTGTTGCTAAAAGTTCGATACTGACTGTACTCGATTACAGCTCCTACAAAACGCCATAATCCATTGGCGTGCGATTAACCTGTCTATAGGTTTACTCCGCGCTTTGGTTTCATGTTTCTTATCAAAAAGTAAAATATTAAATAATTTATTTCAATCAACTCGGGATCGTACACAGGCACACAATATTACAGTATTATGTCAGCAGATTATAGTTAAAGTACTTATTCTAGGTTTTGTTAATATAACATATATAACATTACTATTACACAATATGCCCACATTATATTTTTTAATTTGGTATCTATCTATTTTTTTTTAAATATAATCATAAATGTCAATATTAGGAAAACTAGTTATGTCAGATATAATGGAAACATTTAATATTTTTGAAGCTTTCTGTCGATTACGTAGTTAGTTACCCGGGTTAGTTTACTTAGATACATTATTCGTAAACTTTTATCCCAAAAGGCTAATAGATGTAATTTAAAGTTCAAAATTTACCAAAAAATATGATTTTTTCATTATTGAAAAAAAAAAATATGGCTGGACATTTCACACAGCGCTATCTAGCCCCAAACTAAGCAGAGCTTGTATTATGGGAACCAGATAACTGATAGAATACTTATATACTTTTTTTTTGTAAATACATACTTATTGATCGAGCGAAGCGAGATCTCTAAATCAACTTGGGCAAATCGGCGTTGTATGTATGTATGTTTGTTTGTCCGAGAATAACTTTCGAAGCGTTTATCCGATCATCGTGAAATTTGGTATATAGGTAGGTAATGATGGCACAATTTTGGTGTGACTCAATGAGCTAAAAATTTGGGGGGGAGGGGGTTTGTTGAGATATCGGGGTTCAAGAGGGGTAAAAAAATTAAAATGAGACTATTAGGTCAAGTGAGACGTCAAATGAAAGGTCTTTATTAGTACATTCTGGCCCCGTTTTTACTTTTAGTAAAGTTTTTGTAGTTTTTGAGTTATTAGCCATAATAAAAACCAAACTTTGACAAAATTCACAGGGTACACCAGTGTCCCCACAGTGCTGTAATTTGGTATGCGTGTAGCTTATGTATCACAAATACAGACAAAAGTCTGAAATCTAGAATAACTGCAATTTGTACCCCAAAAAAGTGTAACCAATTAACATGAACTCCCGTTACCTGTAATTTGAATGAAACTGTAGGTCAAGTAACGTGGTTTTTATTTCGTGGCACTATTTTGATAGTCAAAGATTACGAATAATTTTTTTTTCTTATCGTAGACTCGCGAGATTTCAGTTCGGGGTGAACCACTAGTAATAATATATAGAAAAACATCCAGACCCGGAACAAACATATGTAAATCATACACAAACATTTGTTCCGCGTTGGGAATTGAACCCGCTACCGCCTGCGTCTCAACCGGCTATTCGCCCACTTCGCCACGGAGGTCGTAATTAATTAGGTACATTTAGTTTCTGATATCTTGTTGGTTCTAATAACAAAATTGTGTGTTTGTTAAAAAATTGTGTCTCAAACATTGATTACAAACCAGTAAATATTACATTTGATCTTAAAACTGTATTAAGATGACTCTAAAATAACAATAACAAATAAACCTACCTACCTTAAGTGTTATTTCAGATCACAAACCATATTTAAATGTAAAACGGTCTCCATTCGATGGAGTAACAAACATCCTCTGAAACTTTCGCATTCATAATATTAAACTTTGGCTCAGATTAGATTATATTCACAGCTCAAGCCACTTAAACTACTTTGCGACTGACTGAAGTAAACCGAGCGTGAAATACGCTTAAAAGACTCGCTTCAGTGGACGGCACGCCTAATACGAATGCAGACAGTCGATGTACTGTATTACTGTACATATGATATTCACCCCATAATGTCTTAAAATAGAAAACACTTTCATGTACCCTACATATAATAACAATAAAAATAATACTTAATTAAAACGCGAATTATAATCGCCAGTTATATTCCTTATGTTTGGAAGAGATCGATAATTATAGTGTTTGATAATATAAGCACAAAACTGACTGACTGCCTCCGTGGCGCAGTGGGCGTATAGCCAGCTGAGACGCAGGAGGTAGCGGGTTCGATTCCCGCCGCGGAACAAATGTTTGCATGATCTACAGATATTTGTTCCGTGTCTGGCTGTTTTTCTATATATTATATGTATTTACAAAAAAAGTATATAAGTATTCTATAAGTTATCTGGTTCCCATAGTACAAGCTCTGCTTAGTTTGGGGCTAGATAGCGCTGTGTGAAATGTCCAGAAATATTTATTTATTTATTAAATATGAAAGGGGTTGGTTAATGAGCATAATAAATAAATTTGTGAAATGTTTACCATAGAAATGTGAAATTTATTTCGGCATGTAAAAACAAACACTTTATTAAACTTATGTTGTGCTATTGCATAATGCTTGCCATCTAACCATAGATACTGTATTGGTGACGTCTCGAGATATCTCTTGTGGTCCCTTTCTAACCCAAAACCCGCTGCTATTACCAAAAGAGATATCAAATCGGTCGATTGCAAGAGTAGGTATTAAGTGTTATATCAAATTAATAACCTAAACTTAGGCGATTTTCTTTAAAATTTTATAATAAAACTGGTAGTTTTTTTTTCGAGAAGTCTTTTTTATGTTTTGAGAAACCGTCACTTGAATATCGTCGGTTTATTAACAAACACCCTGTACAGCGATCTCTTCCAGACAATATTGGGATGATATACAAATGTAAGCGTGTAAGTGTAGCGTGCATACTTACTAGTTTGTAGAACAATTAGGTTAAGCAACGTAATGCGCAGTCACGATTTGAATAGGCGACCGCTAGTGGCATCAAGTCTTTGATTTTAATACTTTAAAGTTACATAATTATTATGAAAAAAAAATATTATGAAATAGGGAATTATTATTAAATAATATATATAAATATGAATATTATAATCTTCTACTTATATATATATATACATATATATAAAACGAAGTCGGGTTAGTTCCACCATTTATAACTCAAGGGCGGCTGGATCGATTTCGATGATCTTTGATTTGTTGGATATGTCTCCACCCCGAATAGCAGGATAATTATTAAAATATTCAAAAAACTTACGCAAAAAGAAATTATGAAGAAAATTCATTTTCTCATACATAGATGTAGCTAATGATGCCCGATTGACAGTTCTAGCGGGGCGACGTACATTGGCAGCCCGCGTCATATGCATGTCAAGGCGGTACGAAGTTCGGCGGGTCAGCTAGTAAGGTAATAAATAAAAAAGATTTATTTACATACATATAATAGATAGGTACGCGATAAAACCACAGCACGAATACCTAATTAATGTTAAAACTGTGTTCGGATTTTAATTTCTAGCCTTAGTGTTGACTCTGCTGTTGCATTACTATTTTTTAAACACAATGTCATAGGCACTATTAAGTCGGCAAGGGGAATTAAAAGAATTATCAATCAAGTCGGAATTTAAAGATTTATAGACTACGGAATTGCTTTTACTTACGTTAAAATGATTTACTTTCCGACGACTAATATTAGTACCAACGATCAGTGAAAAACTAGTAAACTTAGCGCCTGTTGTAATGGCACGTCAATTCTGTTAGCAGAAACGTAAAATTTAGGCTTAATTTAGGTTTCGCACTACTAATTATTGACATCCCTTTTAAACCGACTTATCAAAAGAAGGAGATTCTCAATTGCAACGCATTTATTTTTTATGTATGTTCACGTATAATTTTGTTACTGTAAAACTTTAATGAATCTTTTTTAAGTGATATGTGGTATTAAAGTTTCATTGGGTAAATAATTTTGAAAGTAATCTCCATTGAAAAAATGGTGCTAGCACCCCAGTGTGTGTGATATTATTGAAGAGGTCTTTAAAAATAAAGTGCAAATTTAATTAAACACTTTTAATTGTAGAATTTAATTTCAGATTTTTTTTTTTGGTTTATTTTCTTTGATGTTGGTTATATTTTTCTTAAAAAGTTACTTGTGCTTCATACGGGCAGAAATTGACAGTTGACATTTTAGTGCAGTCAAACCTAAATTCAGTTTATTAAATGCTAACAAAATTGCTCCCATCGTCATACGAGTAGTTTATTTATACACAAAACATGTGTCAAAATGCATAATTTTATTGCTGTCTATCTATTGTATGTTATCTTGTAATTTGTATGTTATTTCAATTGCTAATAATTGTTAATATTGCTAATATTTTTTTGTAAATTGCTGGACATTTCACACAGGTGCTATCTAGCCCCAAACTAAGCCAAGCTTGTACATTATGGGTTTGCTAATTTCTCTCCATACAACGGTTGCCTGGAAGAGATAGGTCTCGCTTAATAATACCACCCATTGGATAACCTTTTTTATTCTAACGTAACAGACAGAGTTACTTTCGAATTTAAAATATTGGTACCTACTGATTGTAAATGCGGCGGTACCTGTATCCCTCAGGAGAATGCAAAAATTAAGGGCACAATTGTGGATATAGAATTTGTTCTCAAAGTAAAATATACATTTCACTTCATGAGAAACAATTTTTTTTTTTTTTTTTCGAATGGACTAATCTCGCTGTTGGCCTCTGAGGCCGTGACAGCTTAACCGAACTTTTGGCGAGCGCAGATGGCGCTCAGCCCAGTAAGTTTTTTTAGGCAACTAGCGCAAGGGCACCACTTAGGTACGAACCTCGGCTTGGGCTGTTGCCGGGGTGGGGATAGGAGAGAAACGCCCGGGTACATGTCTGTACCTCGTATAGGCGGCGACTGAAGGGACTCGTCGACCTCGCCGGCGAGGTCGGTGTTTCTGTGAAGTGTTTGCTCTGTCTGATATAGATGACTCACCTTCCGCATTAGCAGAGGTGATTTCGTCATCCGGGTCTCCGAGAACGTGTCTCGGGCGACGGAGGATTTGATTCATGAGAAACAATAAATTTAAACTTAGGTTAAATATTCAGTGAGCATTCAGAACATTGTAGGTAGTTCAAATATAGGTAATACTTAAATATTTTGTTTATATTCTCATTTTAATGTCAAACTATAATTGTACTAGACGATCCTTGTGATTTTAATTTACATAATGACTATCAAGTTTGTATCTAATACGAAAAGGAGCTTGGTAAAACATTAAAACAACAATAATTGTTAAAATAAATTGTAAATTGTGGGTACTAAACAAAACCATCGCGCGACGAGTGACCTGACTGACACTGCGACTGAATTCGTAAGCGCTAATTAGCAAAGAAGTAATGTGTTATTTTTTATCCATGAGTACTCAACAAATGCAAAAGACGGGAACAAAATCCACAATGCTGCTTTAAAACAATATGGAGCTTTACGATTTTTTGCTCAATACTTACCCCGGCTTGCACGTCGATCCCCAAACTTATTTACCGATTAAACCTGTTTGAATTGGACGTATTTGTATGATTGTACACCTTAAATCATATTTAGCCACTGAATAAGTTTAAGCATCGTTGCGCAAGTCACCCTAACCTTTATCCATCACACTATTGGATAACTATATGTCAGAAACCACATTTAAAAAGCATATTGTACAAAAATCATACGGATAAGTAAACTCAGCCGTGATCTTGATTAAAGCAGAGCTTACGAAACCGCGGAAAGAACAATATACACTCGTGGCCCTTCATTCAACAACAAATCTTCCCTACTAGCGGGAACGCCAAACTTTATAACCCATAGAAACCTTCAGTATTCAGTATTTTATTGCGTTCATACAATGTGGATTCAAATATTACAAATGTTAGATACCTGTAGTTAAGGTTGTAGCATTATTATAGCTAGGTAGATCTAGGGGAATCGAAGTTGGCCATTTTGAATTTTATTGGTTAGTAAAATCATTGTTTGTAGTTAATTATTCCCATTTCTTATAATTAAATTAATTATTTACGTTTGTTGACGCGAGCAGCGAGTGGACGTGTCATCACGTGGAGGACGAGATATGGGTAAGTGCATATTTATATCGTATCCTTCTTGCTGCTACAATAAACATTCTAAAAAAATAAGCCTTCACATTCAAAACAACCTTCTAAAGCTCTCATCAATCTCTTATAAATAAAATCTCGTAACAAAGAATACAAACTTAGAAGCTTCAGAACAAAAAGCTTTGCTGGATGCAAAGGAAAATGCATAACGAAAAAATATGTTTGTTTTTTTAATTTTCCGTCAGTCATATAATATAAATCAGCCAATCTTCCATTATGCAATGATCCTCTCCATCCAAAGGTTGTCTGGAAGAGATCGCTTTGTTAAGCGATAAGACCGCCCATTATACTTACATTTATTTGTTTTATTTTTATTTTTATATCTGTTGTGTTTAGCTTGTAAGGTATAATAAAGATTTTCATTCATTCATTCATTCATATTTTTATATACCATTCTTCACTCTGATCGCAGAAAATCTCATATTGTAATAAAGACTTTAATTTAAAATGTGTGAGAAGAGTACTCCAGGAATCTTTGGAGGAGGGTGAAGGAATATATGAACAACTATTACTATAGAACCAATAATGTGACAACAAATCTACAATTCCAGACAAATTTTCCATTTTTGATGGGTTCAGTTGTTTTTTTTTTCAAGGATTAACTCGCGTTTGGCCTCTGAGGTCGATGTAGCTTAACCGAACTTTTGGCAAACGCAGAGGGCGCTCAGCTCAGTTAGCAGGGTTCAGCTGCTTTGCTCAAAAGTTCACATACCCTGTCATCACAGAATCGTCACAGAATAAACGCACCTATTGTGAAAAAAATAATCTATAGCTTCCGAAATACGTGTAAATATGTTGCGTATATTGGCAATGTTATACACGGAATCAACTTTTAATTGTTTTGATAATTTGGAAACTTATCACATCTTTATTCATATTATAGCTTAATCTACACATGTTCTCGCGTGAGATTGAAGATCGATACGCATTAAAACAGGCTCCTTCTATACCCAACAGCTTCACGGCTGTATAGTTTTGCTCATTCGGAAGAAATGAAAGTCCCCTGTCTGGCCTACTCTTTTGTGAAGAACGCGTTTGTTCGTCGGCCACTCCACTAATTGCGACCACCTAGCATTGTCTCCGCAAATTAGATTGAATCTCTAGATTCATCTCGTTAAATCTGAATAAACATCGGCTTTTGGTCGGGATTCGCATAAGGAAAACTTAGTAATTAGATATTTATATTCAAAAGACTGTAACTGAGAACTGAAAATAGGGAGCAATTATTTTATCTTTTTTTATTACCCTCTAACGAGCCTTGGCAGGGGCAGTTAGGGATTTTTCTTAATAGTTATTAAGAAGAATTAAGAAAAGGCAATTTATGAAATCTGGGCTAAGTGGCTAAGTGAATGAGATTTTGTGACACATCATAAGAGAGGGTTTGGTTGATATGGTTAATATGCCTACTAATCTATACATATAAAATGCTTTGTCCTGAATGACTGACTGACGGATCAACGCACAGCCTAAACCGCTGATCGTAGAGACCTGAAACTTGGAGGATGTATCCTTTGTATGATGTAGGCATCCGATAAGAAAGGATTTTCCGAAGTTCTACCGGAAGTTCTACTGGAGAAAAAGGGGGACAAAGTTTGTATGGGACAACGTGATTCCTTGGTCCAATCTACATCAAATTTTGCATAAACCTTTTTTAACAGAATTGATGGAAGACGTGTTTCGTATTTTATTTAAATTCACCCCCTAACGGGGTTAAAAAGGGGTAGGAAGTTATTTTGGCGGTAATTTGCTTCGAAGTTGATATCAATTACTCCTTAGTGCTTTTGATTTAAATTACATTTTATTTTGACAAGCGTTTGTAAACTCAATCCGATTTTATTCAAAAAAGGTTAAACTCATTTAAAAACTTAAGCAAATACTCTTTAAAATAGGAATGTCTCGAAAGTCACCGTACTATATTAGTACCTCATTTGAAGGTTTCTAAGCTTAAAGAGGTTATGCACTTTTAGGACACGGCCTCATAGGGACGTAGAGTTCGAAATTTGAAATGGTAAGGATGTTTGTTTATTTATTTGTTTGTTTGTTACTCAATTACGTCGTTACGGCTGAACCGATTTAGATGAAAATTAGTATGTTCATAGATTGTAACCTGGATTAACACATATACTACTTTTTATCACATAAATCATGATAAAAATGGGGTATCAAGTCAAGTTGCAACAGCGAGTTTACGCGTACGAAGTCGCGAGCGTTCAGCTAGTAAAATATAATATACAACAATAAATGTCACGACTCTGCAATCAAAACTCATATTTCCAAATACAAACGGAATACTTGAATCCCTCGATCTGTTCAAATACAGCTATTATAAATAAGGCTACAAAATGTTCCGACGACCTTTGCACATATTTATAAACGAAGGTAATACATATATTTCGTCTCGTCTCGAATGTTTACAGAGTTGTGTTACCAATGTATGGGGTAACGTGGGGTAACACGGCGTTTCGCTTTTCTCAGAACTGTCTGTGGCTCAGACATGCGGGTCGTTACAAATATATACTTTACTGAGTGTGAGTCGAGTACCCTTTATTTTGCACAACGAGCTTTTGAGTCGGTCAAGCGACCTTCTGTTTTGTTAGGAGTTAACAAGCATAAAAATAATGAAATACAACGCAGTCGGGAAATGTCTAGTCTCTCTTATATGCCTCGTCGTATTCTGAAAATAAAAAAAATTATCATGATGGTTTGGTACCTCAGCTCCACTTTCTTCTTTCATCATTATCATCATTATTCTCAGCCCGGCTCACACTGTTACTCCATCATAGCAACTAGTTGTAGACAAAGAGTATAAAATCTTCGATTCTTTCAAAGAGACATCGTTCAAAGAGGTTGTGAAATTCAGTTGCCATGGCAGCCGAAACGGTTGCCTGCCTATGCCAATCACCACGGTCAACCTCATCCAGGTAAGACCCGCGATGCTTGCTATATCATCTGCCCATCTCGCTGCAGTCAACGTTTCGAAATCTTATTCATGAACGCCATTCACAAAAATAAATATCCTTATTAACTACACTGCTTGCAGTTAAAGGAAAATAATTACAATTTGTAGGTAGGTCTTAAGACTACGAACAAAATATGGTCACAGTAATTCAGCCTCCCCTTGCCGATACAAGCGAACAGCGTGCCAAAATAATCCAAATGCAACTTCGTATGTTGCATGTCGATAGGTAAAGGGTTGCCTGTTTTATCGACTATCCACGATTTTCCGATGATGATTTGAAACTATAAAGCAGCCAGCTTCCATACATAAACTATGTTATGCATATAAAATACTTTGTAATGAAGAGATAAATAGAACTATGAGATTTTCGAACTATTTAGTTTAGGACATATACAGGTCACTCGATTTTTAAATGTATGAAGCATCTGATATTATGTTAAAAACAAAACCTGAAAATTCAATTTCAAAATGTACTACCGTTATTTAAACAGTCGTAGAGATAATCTATAAATCTATTGATTAGTAAACGAACATTAACAGGCATCTACTATTATATTATACACATATTTTAGTATTTCAATAGGATCTAAATCAAAGAGTTCTAAACCCGACAAATTGCAAACCCTCATCATTTCTATGAGCTATCAGTCGAAGTATTGTCAGCCACAAAGAATACCTCTCAGGTACTTAGTTAGGCGGAATGGAATCGTTTGTAAAAGCTCATTCAAGTACAAAGTGTTCATTCAAGCGGAATTCATCGGTAAATTGATCCTTAGAGGCAATTATTAATTTGAATCCGTAAAATTTACATAGAATGGACTTAGGTCAAAACACTTCAAGCTAACTAATTAGTAATATTGAAAAGTGTACTTGTGTAAGTTTTAGTAATATTGAAATATCTTTTTTTCCTGTTTCACGCCTTACCTTCTTTTAACATGACCAGGATGACTGGTAGATAATGCAATTAGCATTAAGTCCTCCTAGCACTATTCTGTTTTGTGTGAAATATGTAAATTATTATTATTTATTATTATCTAACCTATCTCGTCCCACTGCTGGGCAAAGGTCTCCCCCAAGTCCCTCCAAGTATCCCTATCCGTAGCTATCTCCCACCATCCTCTTTGGAAGGTGACCAAATCGTCCCGCCAACGCTTTCTCGGCCGACCCCGACGTCGCTTTCCGTCTTTGGGCGTCCATGGTGTCACAATATGGGCCCATTTATCGGAGTGCATTCGGGCAACGTGGCCCGCCCAGTCCCACTTAAGTCCAGCCGATCTCCTCCCCACATCTGCAATGCCGGTAAGTGAGCGCAGCATGGTGTTACGCACTCGGTCGACACGTTTAAAGTCGAGATTGCTGCGCTCCATTGCCCTTTGACAAATCTTGAGCTTTGACTTCTGGGCTTCAGTCAGAGACCATGTCTGCGCACCGTAAGTTAGGATGGGCAGGATACACATGTCGATGAATTGGTGCTTAAGTATCAGAGGAAGGTCACCCTTCATGTGCTCCTTCATGGACCAGTAGCTCTTCCAGCCATTCTCGATACGGCGATCGATTTCATTATCTTGCCTGTTTCCGAAGCTGCTAACTGGCCCAAGTAAATATACTCATCAACATACTGTATTACCTGTCCACCTACCTCGACCTTACGTCTCGTGCTGTTTGACATGATCTTCGTCTTCGACTGGTTCATTCGAGGCCCAACCTCAAGACTTGCCGCGCTCAGATCTTGGAGCATTTGTTGCAGTGCTGGAGTAGTAGGTGCAAAAAGTACTGTCGTCCGCAAACCGCAAATTTGTCAAGCGTTTGCCTACGATGACAATTCCCTTTGTGGTCCATGAGTCTGCTAGGGTTTTGAAGATCTCTTCCAAGGTGCTAGAAAAAATATGTAAATAAATAATCTTATTATTTTTTAGTTTATAAACCATTTTATTCGATGATTTTATTTTATTTCGAGTAAAGCTTTATTTTTCGGACAATGGGTGGCATACGGTGACTTTAATCAGTGCCCTAAAGTGCTACAAAAAGTTACCATTTGAAAACACTTATCTTCCGACGTTTATGTACATTTTATATTCTTACTCCTATATTCTCATCATATGATACAGACTTATATTGAACAACAACTATCAACAAAAACAAGTTCTCGCATGAAAATATACTGCAAGTAGAAAGAACTTTTTAAAAACCTCATTTGTACATGTTATTCACAAGGAGAGTTGAGTATATCCCGAATAGGTCGAGACTCGTAACGCACGAATGAATATTTTTACGAGTTGAGAACACCCGGGTGTTGGATGCGAAGTTCGGTGTCTCGAGGCTATTCACACACTTCACACCAATATTTGTGAAAATACTCCACCGCCCTAACTTTTAAGGAGAAGGAGACTCTTGAAAATTCCTTTTTCGTAAATCTATTTAACTTGGTGAGCGAACCTGTTTGCTAATACTTTGCGTATTACCACACGTCTTCAATATGGAAGTTGTTTAACGAAGTGATGTAATAACATTATTTTGTACTGTGTTCCTGGTGGATCTGAGTTTTATTTTGTTATTTTACAAATCATACCAGAATAAAAGCTATTACGATCGATTCTGTAACAAAACATACATCAAATATGTAAAAAAAAAGTACTGACATGTGTTGAAAACATTGTTGCGTAGAGACTGCTCTGTAGACTTTATTATTTTTTTTAGCAAAATACAAATACGTCCTGCACTATCGGAACCGACGTGCCGACACCGAAAGAGAATTTATCAATATTTAAAAGCAATAGGAACAGTTTTGAACAAAACTAAGTGCACGAAGATGTAGAGCGGATTTACCGGAAGCGCCGACAGCCGCCGTCGTTTCAGGATCGCAACACGCTTTCATTCATCCCGGAGTTACGCCATTTCGCCACTCGGCCGGCTTTACGCGGAAACTCTACACGAGGCATCAGCCTCCTACCAAAACAGCCTTCTCTCTCACACAAACGCACCACCACAGCGCGAAAGAAAAGAGAGAACAAAATCAATACTGTCTGGAACACGCCCACCGGCTCAACTCAGTAACTGCGCTTCCTCGCTGGAAATTCAATAAAATAAAACTGGGTAAAAATCATTAAAATTGCGTATCGATGCTACGAGAAATATAATCGAGAAAGAACCCTAGCATCTTACAAATGCAAGGCTGCGAGCCGTCAACGCTTCGACAGGTCGAGTCACATGTTTCGCACGTGGCGGTTCACGTTACAATGTTTACCTGCGACCGCCTGTCGGTCAGGTGAGATCCGACGCTCCTTACTATCTATAGGCCACCCACCCAGCTGACTGAACGGGTATTACGAGAGAATACACTACTTACTATCCCTGGATATTTTCTTTTAGACGGTTCCGCTAAGTTAAGCAAATTTTTTGCAGTCTCGCAAAGTAAACAGCCTTAAAAATGTAATCTTGTCTCCGTCATGATACCCATATTCAGAGTGCGTCAAAAGAGAGCCCGCGGCTACGGTTTGCATTTTTATCAGGATCGACGACAGGCAGCAACATTTTATTTTTCGTGCCATAAATATGGAACTGAATACTTACGCTGGAGTATACAACATATTCATGCAAACTTATCTTGAACTATAAGTAAACGGCAAGAAAAAGATACATTTCCGGAAAAATAAAAGTTAGTCCATGATTCTTTATTTCCTGCGTAACGTTTTTGTGCTCTTTGCGATTCTTCGAACTCGTGTAAAATCTGTTTTATTTCGTGTATTCTGATTTTCTGTTGCTCGAAGAATACACAAATCTAATTATTTTTTGTTTGTATGTTGGTGTATTTCAGAAATAAGATAACTGTAATCGATTTTTTCGGGACCTCGTTTTTTAAAAAGGAAAGCATTTTCTGAAGAATTATCGTAGGTTTCTATATCTATACGTAGGTATCTTTTCTACGTCGTAACAAACATTTAAGTATAAAAGTATTATAAAACCTATCCGGGTAACTAATGGCCGTTCAGGACACATGATTTATCTTAGAATCCAGGATTTGTCAAACACAGGTGGACTTGAAGCAGCGAATAGACGTAGATAATCCGCATGTACTTTTAAAGGATGCTTTCAAAGTTTTATCAGGGTAGTTTGCTTACTTGAGATTTATTGATAGTTTTTATCTGGGTACGGATTTTTTTATAAATATACAATCGTTATCACACAAATATTATAAATGTGAAAGTTAGTGTGTTTGTTTGTTACTCAATCACGTCATAACGGCTGCACCGATTTTGATGAAATTTGGTATATATGTAGATTATAACATGGATTACCACATATATTACCTTTTATCCCATAAATCAGTTGCCATGGGATAAAAATGGGGTGTCAAGTCAAGTTGCAACAGCGAGTTTAGCTTTATTTCTAGGTTACCTACACATTTAGTAGTGTAACGCGTACGAAGTCGCGGGCAACAGCTAATGTTACATAAAAGTACAAGTTTTTTTTTTGCATCCGTTGTTAAAAAGGGACACAGCTAAGACCCAGTTTAACTAGCGTTCTATATTAAAAAACCGCGTCTGAATCTGTCCATCCGTTAAGGAATTGCGATGCCACAGACAGGCGTTTAACTTATAACTTCCCTCTTTTTGCGTCGGGGTTTAAAAATATCACTTGTTACTGTGCCTAAAATAAAAGACAAAACAACATTCAAACAGCCTAAAAGACTATGGACCAATTTTTATAATAAAAGATAATGAACTTGAGGTCCACGGTAATAATCCAATAAAACCTTTATAAACACGTTATTACACTGTTCCTGGAAAGTTAAATGAAAATTCATTCTTCTTACTTAATTTATATGATCAAATATGATCAAAAGCTGCCTATAAACGTATACCTACCAGTCACATTTCACGGAGTGTTTGTATGCAAAATGAATACGAGATGAGAGTCCTCTTCCGATAATATGTGAACACACAACGTGAACAATAAGAACACTCCTATTTATTATGCGACATATTTGAGAAAACGCCGAAGTAGATGATAAATTTTTACAATGAATTTTTATTGTTCGACTAATGGATAAATTGATAAAAATTCTCGCACAATCATCATCGTATTATCCATAGGTCATCCACTGCTGAACATAGGCCTCCTCCATAAAATTTCAGAGTGACCGATTGTGCGGCCTACACCCAACGGCTCCCAGCAACCTTTATAAGGTCGTCTTTCCATCTAGTGGGGGGCTGTCCTACGCTTCGCTTTCCAGTGCGTGGTCTCCACTTGAGAAACTTTTTGCCCCAAGGGCCATCAGTTCTACGAGCTATGTGCCCTGCCCACTGCCACTTCCGCTTGCTAATCCTTTGTCAGTGATTTTTTTGTCTTAGAATCTTCTCATTCCAGATTCGATCTCGTAGAGTAACACCAAGCATAACCCTCTCCATAGCACGCTGAGTGACCTTGGGCCTTCTTATATCGCTCTTGCTTAGATAGAAAGGGTGCTAGAGAAACAGGAAAAGGGTCAGTATTAGAAAAATATCTTCAAAACCAGCTTTTAAACGTTCTGTCATAGACACTATTTAAATTTTAATTCCTTTTTCTTGAGCTTTCCGTATTATTTATTATTTGTTATTAAGTTTATTTATATAAAATATATATATATTAATTTATGTTACCTATTTATGTGTTGTATTTGTGTATTTTATTATTTTTTATCATTATATTGTATTTGTGAGTATTATTATATTTATATAGGCAATTAGGTAGTTAGTAGTTTTTTATTTCTATTTGTGTTTTTTTTTGTTAGTACCTAGTTAAGCACGCCAACCTAAGTTTTTTTACCTGTCACGGTTGACTGGTAGAAAATGCTTTTAGCATTAAGTCCTCCATTTGTACATTTTTCTTTTTGTGTAATAAAGAATTAAACAAACAAACACTTTGCATAGAATATTCACAATACGTAACTTTGGTATAATGTAGAGTTGTAAGACCAATGCACGGGCAGTATTGTTACGCCGAGGCTGTTGAACAATGAGTAATAATCGAACCTTCTCGAACGCTTTTGTCTTGCTGTGTTATTGTTGCTATTGTTTGTGGTTTCGCAGAATGGGGAGTGGCCATTGTGTCGAGGGACCGACCCTTTCCTGGAAGGATCGACATCGTTCTCGAACAATCGAAATGTGTGCGATATAAATAGGCCGGAGAGATGGCCGGACAGTGGCCGGAAGAGTAAGCCGTACCCGCGGGAACTGGCCACAGACACTGACGACGACCAGGCGTCGTCAGATCGGGGTATCCTTCCCTCATCCCTTCCCCCTACCCATCTTCCTTTGAAGGTACCTGCGCGGCGGCTGTCCGACGATCCTCCCTGCGGAGTGAGCATCGGGCGGCCAGTAACGCGTGAGTAGCAAACCTGAGGCTCCGCGAGCCGACCCGATGACCCCCCCGTTGAAACGGGGGGCGGTAAGAACTCCGCAGGAAAGGGCCAAAAAGCCCGGCACTGCATCCCCCACACCGGCTTCGCCGGTGTGTGAGAAGAAGACACGTCTCGGACAGTCAGTCTCAGTCAGTGAGTGCGCGAGTGAGTCTCAGCGAGGCCCTGGAGGACTGACGTGGAGAAGGGTCTCGCGTGAACAGTAGTTGCTCGCGAGTCAGTCTGGATTAAGCTATACGTATGATCATTTCGGTGACTTTAAGTGGTGGTGTGAATTAGTGTGTTGTGATACGTGTGACCAAGTTCGTGTATTCATCGTTTAGTGCTGAATAAAAGTGTTATTTTGGCTAAACCGATTCCCATTATTTTATCCCGAACCCTCAGCTCGTAACAGTATCATTAATCGTGAAGTCGGTAAAGTCTTGCAAAATTAATATTTTGAACTATTTAATAACATTATCTAGTTTTCACAATGGTTTTAAAGATTTACTAAGATTTTTTGTTTTGTTTATCAGATTGATATAATAATAACAAAATACATCCATATCTATACCATTACAATAGATTGCCCATCGATAAATAATTTATTAAGCTAACATACACTGCCTTTAAGTTACATAAATATAAAAAAGTATTTCCAGATAAATACCTCTAAACTCTTTCCTTCGAATATATGAAATCATAAAATCTAAAGCGAAAACTGATACGAAGCATAAATAACTGTGAAACTATCTGCGCTGCAGGAATACCAATTAGTTGCAAATTGAACTCGTTCATAGGTTGTTGTTCATAAGTTGGTTCCATGCATAAGTTTAACTCTTGCAAAGGATTAATAAAAAGCCATATTTATTTAGTCACTATTAACTTACCTGTGGTAAACCTACCTGAGTACTCGTAATAAGTATCTGACTTTTTGAGATGCTTTGAAAGTTTCGTAAAGGAAAGTAATTAAAATGCAAAATAGAAATTCTTAACGGGAACCTTTTGTAGTTGCCTAGAGTTTGTGTGGGGGTAGAGATTAAATAGGAGTACTTAAATACAAAGTATTATTAAGCCCAATGGATGATATGATAATGATGATGAAAGACGGAGTTTTATGTAACTACCATCTCGAATGTAGGTAAAGCTAGCTATAGATATATTTATGTATCTAAGTAAAAATGTATTGTAGTGTCCTTTTAGGGAAACTCTTGAAATTCTCGAAGTGTTCTGGCTGCTTAGTACGCGGGTTTCAATGAGCCGTCCTGGTGGATTAGTAATCTTGGCCTAATGTTGAAATAGGTTTGTTAATTATACAGGACTAGCTTCCGTCAGCGGCTTCGCACGCGTTGTTTGTCAACAAAAAGTATGTCTATGCGTTAATCCAGGTTATAATCTACGTATCTACATACCAAATTTCATCGCAATCGGTTCAGCCGTTACGACGTGATTGAGTAAGAGACAAACAAACATCCAAACTTTCGCATTTATAATATTAGTGTGATGCTTTGGAACAAGAATTAACTGTCCTAACTCATTAGAGATTTTTTATGCATTGTGAGAACAATGTTTAATACATATTTTTTTAAGAAATTTTTGTTAATAATTAATTGTTTACGGTGAAATTTATGCTTGTCGTATGTTTTAAAAGTATTGGGGTTTGGAGATATGTACAAAGTCTAAAAAAAACAGAATATATATATAATTCCTGTGTATATATTATCAATTAATTTAATAATATTTGATACTAGTGGTTCGCCCAGAACTGAGATCTCATGAGTCTCACAGAGAAACAAAAAAAATTATTTGGATTTGACTATCAAAATAGTGCCACGAAATGCATAACCAACTAACTTGACCCACAATTTCATTCGAATGACAAGTAACAAGAGTTCATGTTTATTAGTAACTTTTTTGGGATAGAAATTGCACTTATTCTGGATTTCAGACTTTTCCCTATATTTGTGTCAATAAAGCTACACGAATACCAAATTTCAACATTGTGGGGTCACTGGTGTACCCTGTAAATTTCGTCAAAGTTCAGTTTTTATTATAGCTAATAACTTAAAAACTACAAAATTAAAAACTATAAATAAAAACGGGGTCTAAATGTACTGATGACGACCTTTCATTAGACGTGCCACTTGACCGGATAGTTCCATTTTGTTTTTTATACCCCTCTTGAACCCCAATATCACTCCCCCATATTTACCTCATTTGGTCACACCAAAATTGTGCCATCACTGCTTACCTATATAGCAAATTTCACGATGATCGGATCAACGCTACAAAAGTTATCATTAGACAAACATACTAGTACATACATACAACACCGATTTTCCCAAGTTGATTTGGAGATCTCGCTTCGCTCGATCAAATACAAAGTTATTATTTCTCCGGGCTTATTTTATTGTTTTAAGTTTAGGAAAAGCTGTTCATTTTTATCATTAGAATTTACCCCCTTTTTACATAATACATTCCGGAACACTATGTATGCTTTAGATTAGTCTCTTAAATTTTGTTAGGCCCAGAACTTTATTTCTAGTAAGCGAAAACCCCTACTTCTCTAATATCTTAGCCAGATTTATAACACTGCACCAACGCACAGCATTTAAAATTATTTGTTCCGTTTGCGAACGGTATAATTGCCACATTTTGTTGAGTTTATAGTCAAAAGCAGTTAAGTAGACTCAGTCCACTCTTCAGTTTTATTGAATTTCCGCAAAATGTTTTATTATCACAGGCTTAAAGTAAAAAGCGTTGCTTGGTTGTTTTAGGTTAGGAAACGTTCCACGATCACTATGTAAAGTTGACGTTTCAAAGTGATCCTTGTGATTTTAATGAATAAAAGATTTTGACTTTAACTTACGTGCGCCTGCGTGCATTAAAGAGCATGGTATAGGCTAGTGGAAACCAAATGCGTGTACATGACGTGAGCGTACACGCAGCGGTTGTAATGTATGAAAGTCTAAGGAAGATGCAGACCATCTAAGTGGTTTTTTTTTTATTGGAAAGATCTTCGTTTGACCTCAATATCACTTGATCGTAAGCGATGATGTGGTCTAAGATGAAGCACAAAGATCTAGAAGAAACCTATTCACTCTTACCTTAAAGAGGCCCGGATTGTATTCTTTAGGAGAAACTTAAGTTTTTCCTTATGCTTATCTTCCTTATGACCACACATATCAACGATTTCTTTGCGCAAGCTTTGCGCAATCTTAGAAATTTGTTAAAATTCTTCCCACAGAGGCCTTCGCATAGAAATCGTTAACGTGTGTTATTAAGCCTATTAATTTGGTGTCCACATGCCTTAAGATGTTGGCAGTTAGTTGTACAACCATGAGAGAGGAGAAAGGCATTCAGATGTCTAATAACCTCAAAATCAGGGTTAGCTACTAAGTCATAAGAGATTACTATCTGTTTTCATAAAACCAGAAGCTGACAGGAAGGTCATTTCTGATTTTTATTAAAACAGGAAGGATTTTTTAGGACAGCACAGCCAACTTAAAGTAGTGAGTATGCTATTCGAATATGTATGTTGACCCAAACGGGGTGTTTGTGTTCATTTACACTTGCAACGTTTGTTCTACGATTTTATGAAATACGATATTTTTCATTAGAAAAACGCTTCATTGATAAAAATCGGGGGTTTCGTTGAAAATATGATTATCTTTAGGTGAATATTCCATTTGAAGGCAGACAAAAAATTACCTATGTTTATATGTTTTCTTGAAATACTACTTTATTTTTAACTGGCGATGCAAAAAGAGGGGTGTTATAACTTAAACGGTTATGTTTGTCTGTATGTGGCATCATAGTTCCAAAACGGATGGACCGATTTGGACGCGGTTTGTTTAATAGAAAGCTAGTTTAACTGGGGTCATTATTAGATATTGTTATACTTTGGATTATTAACGTATTAATTTCAATAGATTTTATGGTATCAAGAAACATGTTTTTATGATTTTATTAAGAATTATTTAAATTGTAAAACCTACAGTTGATTTTACGCAGGATATTACATTGCCTAGTGTTTGTTTTATTAATATTAATGTTTTGTTAATATTGTTATTAATGTTGTAAAACCCAAAGTAATATAAAAATCATGTTATAAATTGCTTAGTTTTTTATAATGAAGAAATAATTGTATATTTTACATTCATTAGTAAAGTTGTTAATTGACTACACGAAGTTGCTTGGTGGGCAACGTCACGTGATAGGGAAGCCATCTTGAGGAACAAGGGCAATGGCGTGGGCAGTTTCGGTTGGACTGTTGAACAGGAAGGTGGTGCGGTGAGAGTTTATAAAGTTAAGTACTTGAAATGTGATGTTGTAACCTCATTTAGTTTTAGTGATGTTTGGTGGGGCTTTAATTGTAATGTACTTTTATCTGGATTATTTCGGGGCGTACCCACTAAAATATTGCTATTATTTTAGTGGGTATTCTAGTATAACTAGCTATTATTTAATTGCAGTGAAGTCTGTAGATTATAATGTGAATAAAGTATTGCAAAGTATTTTGTGTATATTCGTATTGGAATTAAACATATCTAAGGTATCTGGGATTTTATTTCCTTACATTGTGAGGTAGGAACATTGATGCAATTTCCGAACAAACATACATATTAACGGTAACATCATACATACATTATGCAGAACATACCAAAGTGTTGGTCTCACGTGTATATATGATAATAATATTCGTTTATTAATATATAGTTCTATCAATATACTCGTTCAAAATGTTACAATTTAGACGTAATTTATGTTCTGTATTATGTATTGTAAAAGGATCATTAAAAAAAACAACCAGCCTTGTTTCTTGCCTTTCTTTCCTGGCTTGGTCGCGAAGGAACAAGCAGTAAAATTGACGTTTCAAAGTGATCCTTGTGATTTTAATGAATAAAAAATATTTGAATTGGAATTTGAATATGTCTGTTTTTACCTTCCAACGCAAAAAGAGGGGGTTTCATAAATTTTTTTATACTTATTAATAGTTGTTAATTTTTATGTTAGAATCACTCTCTTTTAAGATAATAACATTTGTATAAAATAAGCCTTCATCACGCACGACTAAGAGAAGACACAAACCGCAACTTAAGATTGAGTACCTCGTGACATCATCAGCCTTATATTATCTAAACACGCACCATCCATTTTCATCCCGGAATTTATATTTACACAGGAACTCGCATAATTAAAATTCGCGTAGTCATTAATTATTTAGCATGGTATGAACATCTTTAGCGGCGGGCCAACACGATGTGCAATAAATGGGCCCGGGCCTTATATTCGGGGGACAGAAGGCGCGTGCTCTGAATAAGTAACCAACACCGTGCCCAAACAGTATCATGGAAATCAGTGGACTAACTTAATTAAATATGCCTTATTCAAACATAGTCAAGTTATATTAGATGACCTTCGTGGCGCAGTGGGCGAATAACCGGCTAAGACGCAGGAGGTAGTGGGTTCGAATCCCGCCACGGAACAAATATTTACATGATTTACAGATCCCGGTCTGGATGTGTTTCTATACATTATAAGTATGTCGCATCCGATCGTCGGGGGGGGGGGGGGGGGGGGGGGGGGGGGGGACGATTCTTGGCACTTACTAGAACAACAAATGTTCTAGACTTTTGTGAGGCGCAAAGTTCTAAAACAACTAATTTAAAGTTAACTAAAAGGTTAAAGAAATTTATCCTGAAAAACAATGTGCTTTAATTGTTATCCTTTTTTAATGGAAGTGTCAATTTTCATAGTCCAAATCACCCCTCTTAGGCTTACAATACTAGTTCCGGGACATTTTGAATAAAGTAGAATAGGGGAGCTTTCTATCAGTGAAAGATTTATTATAGTTTTTTTGTTAGAATGTAGGGGGTAATCTCCAGAACCTCTCAACTGATTTAGACTATTCTTTCTCTGATAGAAACCTACACTATTCCACTTTATACCGGCTGTCTTGGAACTTTCAAATTTTTGGAAATTTTAAGCCATCGCACTTAAAATTCTTCGGACTTAAATCGGGGTGATTCGGACAAAGAAATCCGTGCGAAGCCGGTGCGGGTCAGCTAGTTGTAGAAAAGGTTATCCCATTTCAGTTTGTTCCTGTTGGTTATGAACATTGTTCTTTACTATATTTACCATCCTTAAGTATATTTACCATGACATCAGTTTATCCCGGGAATATGGCGCATACCACTTTGCCGAAATATCAGCTTCTAAAATAATTTTCTTATAAGGACATTTACAGTTGAAATGAGATGAATTAAGTAGCTCTAGCTAGACTTTAATAAAGCCAGTATTATTAAATTTTACTTAGAAAAGTATATATTTTGCAAAACTATTTAGATAATAAGTTTCTTAAAAGAACAACATAAAAAAACTCAAATTATAATGACTATAGTATATAATATTGAATTTCGAAAATTCGTAAACGCACATTGTTTTCGTAAGTTATATCAATGACCCTTTCGGGTGTACATACATAATTCCGAATAGAAGGTAATAGGTTATTTCTTTGCGCTTTACATAATCTCAGGTTGGGTCTACGCGAGTGCTACGAAATGCTACGAGGATCGTAGCACCCGCGTAGAACCAGATGTTAAAAAGATAAAGTAAAAAATCATTTTGAAAACAATAATATACACATATTATTTTGATTTGTAATAGATAATTGATTATCTATCCGTTACATGTTACTCGGATAATTAATTAATCATTGTAATTGTATTTTATTGAATAATTGTTATTTGAATTCATTTTATGTGTTAATTTTTAATAACTAGAATTCCTATCTAATATATAAAATTCTCGTGTCACAGTTTTCGTTGCCATACTCCTCCGAAACGGCTTGACCGATTTTGATTAATTTTTTTGTGCTTATCCGGTATCTATGAGAATCGGCCAACATCTATTTTTCATCCCCCTAAATGTTAGGGGTAGTCCACCCCTAAATTTTATTTTTTATTTTTTAGATAAAATTTTTAATTTCTATTTTTTTATGATACAGCATTCAAAAATACATGCAACCCTAAATTTTTATCCTTCTACCACCAACCCCTATCTCAACTTAGCAACAGAACATCTAAGGCGGTACGAAGTTCGCGGGGTCAGCTAGTTATTATATAAAATTATAAAAAAATAACTCTTCTAATATATAAAATTCTCGTGTCACAGTTTTCGTTGCCATACTCCTCCGAAACGGCTTGACCGATTTTGATGAAATTTTTTGTGCTTATCCGGTATCTATGAGAATCGGCCAACATCTATTTTTCATCCCCCTAAATGTTGGGGGTAGTCCACCCCTAATTTTTTTTTAATTTTTAGACAAAATTTTTAATTTCTATTTTTTTATGATACAGCATTCAAAAATACATGCAACCCTAAATTTTTACCCTTCTACCACCAATCCCTATCTCAACTTAGCAACAGAACATCTAAGGCGGTACGAAGTTCGTGGGGTCAGCTAGTTATTATATAAAATTATAAAAAAGAACTCTTCTAATATATAAAATTCTCGTGTCACAGTTTTCATTGCCATACTCCTCCGAAACGGCTTGACCGATTTTGATGAAATTTTTTGTGCTTATCCGGTATCTATGAGAATCGGCCAACATCTATTTTTTATCCCCCTAAATGTTAGGGGTAGTCCACCCCTAATTTATTTTTTTATTTTTAGACAAAATTTTTAATTTCTATTTTTTTATGATACAGCATTCAAAAATACATACAATCCTCAATTTTCATCCTTCTACGATCAACCCTTATTTTTTTATATGGCAAAACAACGTTTGCCGGGTCAGCTAGTTATTATATAAAACTATAAAAAAGAACACTAACTGCCCAGATACAAGTTTTTACGGACTTCCTCATAGTATAGCAAATAGGCCGTCATAAAACGTAGAGCATGGCAGACAAATAAACTTATATTTTTTTAGTTATTATTTTGAGATGGGCTACTATTTCCTCAGTACTTTGCTACCGCCGTAGAAGCCGGCGATCCCGTCTACATAAAGATTTATTCCCATCTGTAACTGAGAAGACTACGCGACACTTTTTCCCAATTATGAGGTGTAAGCGCCCCATTTATTAACATCTTGTCAAGAAATCACGAACCTTACGTTTTTCCAGTAGATCCTTGGGTACAAGTTTCCGGAAGGGACATGGTAGTTTCAGCCTCGCTTCGAGAAGTTTTAATTACAAGAAGCCAATCTGCTTTTGAAAGTCGATCCCTAGGAGAATGAAGCTCATCAAGAATTATTGACATGATGTTTTGTGGAAAACGTTTATTTGAAGCTATACAAACATGCATTATTTGTTGTTATTTTTTCACAATTTTGCGATTAATTAACGAATTAAATCTTACTAATATTAATTTGTAAATGTAGTTCCTTAACGTAGACTATAACCTGGATTAATATATAGACTACTTTTTATCCCATAAATCAAGTCCCGTGGGATAAAAGTGGAGTGTTAAGTCAAGTTGCAACAGTGAGTTTAGCTTTATTTCTAGGTTACCTGCACATTTAGTAGTGTAACGCGTACGAAGTCGCAGTCAACAGCTAGTTACTAATAATACTGTCTAAACCACGAATACGAAAATAACTTTAGTATTATTTATTATTCATCTAAGTTGTCTAGGCTTTTAAAAACTAGGTATTCGATCATTTAAAACAAGTTTTCTTATGTTTTATTTCATAATTAAATGTCAGCTTTACAGCTCTATACGGGTAAAACTGCTGTTATTCTAGAGAGCCAAACAGACAGACAGACAAAACGGAACTATAAGGTTCCCTAGTCCCCACACAGAGCTTTTAAAAGTTTGTTAGTGCTTAAGTGAGATGTACGCACACTCGCACTGTAAAGCGCAGCTAAGGACGCCCCCCCCTTCCACACTGGATGGAAAGACGACTAAATGTTGCTGGGAGCCGTTGGGTGCAGGCCACACAAGATCGGTCGCTCCGAAAATCTATGGGGGAGGGCTATGTACAGCAGAGGACGTCCTTTTACTGATATGATGATGTTGATACATCATGAACATCATCACATCGCAACAGCAACAACATCTCACTAATGTAGTCAGATGTTGTTGCTGTTGCGTTTTTTCATTCTTTTATTTTGTGGTTTTAAATAAAATTATTTTCTTTCTATCTTTTCTTTCGTATTACAGAACCCTAAAATTCACAAATCAACACAATCTCTCCATTGCGGTGTTTTGGTTTGAAAGGCACTTGAAATTTTTCATCTGTGTCTAGTGTTATGGGTACAATGCAATTTCATCTAGGACTTGTCTTAGTTATACGTAACCTGTGAGGTAATGCAGATATATTTAATTTAATTATAGGTAGTGTTAATCCCTTAAGATCATCTTCCTCCCCATCCAAAGGTTGTCTGGAAGAAATCGCTTCTAAGCGATAAGACCGCCCATTGTACTTGTTGCTTTGTGAATTTTTATATTTTTTGTTTGTTTCTTGTGTGGTGTACAATAAAGTATTTTCATTCATTCATTCATTCATCATCTGTGATGCTTGGCCATCACCTAAAATAAACAAAAAATTGTTTTATTACAATAAAGTTCCTTTTAAAACTTGTTACAAAGCGTTTAACTACAATCCACATTTCGCATTTTTTTCTTCAGTTTAAAACTGTAACAAATTTTAATAACACACTGAAACATTGCTAAAACGTTTTTAAGTGCGGCATTGCCGTGTACTCTGTAATTGCGCCCATCTGCTGTTGTTACAAAACAGTTTACTTACTACTTTTAAACAATTTTTGCTGGTACAATATCTTCGAACTGTATGTGGAGCTTTCGAGTCAGCTAAATTTTGAAGTGCGGGTTCGATTCCTGCTGCGTGATTTTTTTTAGGTACTGAAACGATTTATTCCGGGTCACATATTCCCATTTCTACATTTGAGCAAGCTGCTTCATAGAAAGCAACTTTTTCGTTTTTCTGTGTATATTTATATATTGTTATACATAAATATGTTATATATATATATTATATATTTTTCTGTGTATAGTTATATATTTATATATTATAGCAATATGGGTTTCACCCATATAGTAAATAAATATTACTGGACATTTCACACCGCGCTATCTAGCCCCAAACTAAGCAGAACTTGTACTATGGGAACCAGCTAACTGATAGAATACTTATATTCTTTTTTTTGTAAATACTTACTTATAATATATAGAAAAACATCCAGATCCGAAACAAATATATGTAGATAGCTATATATACAATATATATATTGTTGAAGTGCTTCAAAGTACCTACCGGCAAACACTATAAATACGGACGACGCGAGGAGAACGGCCTTCCATTCCGGTCTATCCGTTGGACCCGCCCGCCAACAAAATCCTCCGTCGTCCGAGACACGTTCTCGGAGACCCGGATGACGAAATCACCTCCGCTAACGCGGAAGCAATCTCTGAGTCATCTACATCAGACAGACCAAACACTTCACAGATACACCGACCTCGCTGGCGAGGTCGACGAGTCCTTTCAGTCGCCGCCTATACGAGGTACAGACATGTACCCGGGCGTTTCTCTCTTATCCCCACCCTGACAACTGCCCAAGCCGAGGCTCGTACCTAAGTGGTGCCCTTGCGCTAGTTGCCTCTTCAAACAACTTACTGGGCTGAGCGCCATCTGCGCTCGACAAAAGTTTGGTTAAGCTGTAACGGCCTCAGAGGCCAACAGCGAGAATAGACCATTCGAAAAAAAAAAAGAACGGCCTTCTTTCGCTGCGAACCACCGTGCTGAACGGACGTACTGAGTATCACCTATAGATTTGTTTTGTATAATTCTCATTTTCTTTTTGGGCTAGAGTGTTCTTTTAATTTTAATTATTTCAGTTTTTGATTAACTTAGTTTTAGGTTAATAAAATTGTTTTTTTATATAAAACTGCTTCTGATTCCTAAAAATATATACACTATACCATCTATATATCCATATAGCTGCATATATACTTGTATTTGAAAGCAAAAAGTTTGCAAGACCACAAGGGCACATTTTTAAGATGCGTGACTTACGAGGCAGTTCTCTGTTATATATTAGACGATGGTTACCACTTAATATCATGTGGGCCATAGACTTGTTCCATCTTCATGTAGCATCAAAGAATAAAGGACAAAACTGTAGTACCTACTTGGCAGACGTCGTGCTTCTCTAAAATGATTATGGTACAAAAACGTAGCTGTCAAGAACTCAACGAACACATCCCATTGGTCTTAATAGTTCGGGTGCTATTATTAATAAAGAAGTTACTCACATACATACGCATGAAAAACAACACCTCTTCAGCAGTCGGGGAAAAAGTGCCACTTGAACCTAATTACGGTCTATTTTCGCATAGACCTGTACAAAGTGTATACCTGAATTGATAACGAACAACAGCACGATGGGAACATTTTAAAAAGTGTCATTTATGAAATGGCAGCAGACTGCAGTTACTGAACAGCCGAAACATATCGAACGGAGATAGAAAGAAATAAAATAAACTTTGTCACATCTGTGTGTTGGAGGCAGAGTGTAGGGTCACCATTTTGACTAGGACAAGAACTTAAAGTCAGTTTTTGGCTAGTCCCATTTGAATTGTAAGGGTTCTGATAGAATAATAATTTATACGCTCTCGAAATTAACTTAGCTGTATTCTTAAAACATAGGTAAAATAAATGTAAAAATTTTAAAACAATTATCAGAAGCGCCATCTAGTTGATTTGTATGAACTACAAACTTAACACATTAAAAAATTACATATTGTCTTTGATTTCGTGATACTCTTGTTTATAAATTGTTACAGAAACGTATGCTATAGCGGAAGAACATTTAAAAAATAATATTCTTCCGATTATTATGTCCTTATTGGGGTCGAATCTAATCATTAGTAATACTAACCTATTACTGAGTGGCTTGAAAAACCTAGTTTAACCACTGTACTGAAGACTACCAAAGACGACAGCTGTGATGATGATGATGTTATAACCTCACATCACGACCCTGTTTCGTTTCAATTCGTGAACCACCACGAAGGTTCACTAATTGAACCGAAACATTGTCGGTCATAACACCGATAAAACGGTACGTGATAAATTCCGTTTTTATAATAATGATAGAAATAAATCACGAAAGTTTTTTAAACAAGATTTAAGCTTACTCTTCTTTCTTGGACTACCAAACTTTGTCATAGTCAAAGACAAAAAAGGCAACAAACAAGGCTGGTTGTTTTTTTTTAATAATCCTTTTAGAATACATAACAATACAGAAAATAAACAACGTCTAAATTGTAACATTTTTGAACGAGTTGGAGCAATTTCAATCCCAAGCTTCTCTATCATCTAAATAATCCGATATTTTATAGTAGGCTTTTTTATAAAGATTTTGTTTAATTACGTTTTAAAATTTGTTAATTGTCAATTTTTGTACATCTTTTGGGAGTTTGTTATAAAAGCGTACACCTTGCCCTTTAAACGATTTACTAACTTTATGAGAGTCTACAAGTGGCAACAGTTCTAGTATTAAAATTACGATTATCGATATTTTTCTTAAACAAATTAATATTTTTGTGAACATACATTAGATTTTCATAGATGTATTGACAAGGGAATGTCATAATATTTATTTGTTTTTATTCTGTCAATAGTCAATTTAATTTATTGACTATTGAAGTTATTCTAAATAAATAGTTTCCTTGGAATGGTTGTGTTACATTTCGTGTACCAATAGAAGTCGCAGTCGAAAACTCTTAATAGCAGTAGAAAATGGTGACCCTATAAATGGTTGTGTGAGGCATGTCCGGAACTTCGCTGTACCGTCCGACCGCGCAACTTTCTTGCGAAACTCGTAGGTGCAAGAACGTCTCGAATTTTCTTTGCCATTAAAATGCTTTATTGGCGTAATATGCGCAATTTTACGGCAGGTGATAATGTGCGCCGTGAATAAGCGAACGATCGAGCCGGGAATTCCTAAGTTCCACACCACTAAGTTGCATTTAGACTTTCATAAGTTTAGCTAGTTTCTAAACTAGATTAATGTGATTTCGGTGGTAGCTCTACTTACACTAAGGCTTTCATTGTGTTGAATCATCTATTAGTTTGATTAGAACAGTTTTCTATTCAAAAGGTAATGATGATATTTCCTTGGTTGTAATACAAACCGTCTGTCACGGGAAGCATTCGCTGTACGCGTAGATAATAAAAATTAATACAATGCACCGCAGCTCGCATTCATTTCAAACTCAGGGCACAATGTAAAAACGGTACGGCGGAGTCTCTGTAGCCTTAATATCCGCTGTTTCAGACTCGTAACCGGCTAACAATATTGCATTGCGTACGCCACGCGCTAGTTCCGTACTTATCGCGAAAGTTTCAGCCGGCGGCGGCTCGTGGGGAGGCGTGGGGCCGCCACCCGCTGCAGTATCGATCGCGTCTGCTGCACGATGCAACCCGCTGTCTTCCGCAGATCACTCCTTATCGGCGGCCGGAGACTCCGCTCCGCTAAAAAGGATTAGGATCCGCTCTACTCTACATACGAACGAGACGACTTCACACGCACGCCGCGCCGCCTGCAGACGTACGTATCGAAGCGTGCGCTCACGCTTCACGGCCCTAAGCTTGTTTATTGAAAATCGTTTACTGTTATTTCTTGACTTCGCGTCTACAATTTGTTGGTAGATTTATTGGGACATAAAATAAATGCAACAGTGACTAGATGATGCTACAGTTTATGTCACGTTTTCAGCTACATAGCATTATAATAAATTAAGTTGTATAACTGAAATCTGAAATCAAATACAGCTGCAAACAAGAAAAAGTCACAAAACAGCGAGAAACTTAGTTGGAAACTGTCGACACCGCGTTTCTTGACATTAGAGGCACTAAATTCATTATAGTCGGGGGTGGTTTATAAGTGATGGTTAAGTTACGGGCAACAACGGGGCCGGGGGTAACTATGAAATTTATAACGAAGGACCGAGTCGAAAGTTGCGAGCGTTGAAAATATTGTAAGCTGCACTCGTTTGGGGCAAATTAAATGAAAAACGAAGTTTCGCCGCGTGGCCGACAAAGTTGGCCACTCAAGTTTGCAGCGGTGGAGAGGCTCGCATACAGACTACTCTGTCCGCTGTAGCACGGCTATACAACTATCTATTCTATACGCGAAAGGACGTCTAAATTGAGCGGATGTCCCTCGGGAATAATATCGAGTTAATACTTTTATAATAAGGATACGTAACACACATACTCACCCTTACGAGTACACACAGGAACTGTATGATGAGATTGCTCTACTCCTATTTAATAACAATAAATAAATATTGCTGGACATTTCATACAGCGCTATCTAGCCCCAAATTAAGCAGAGCTTGTACTATGGGAACCAGATAACTGATATAATACTTATATACATTTTTTTTTGTAAATACATACTTATAATATACAGGGTTACAGGAAAAATCGTGCTAGATCCGTTAAGGGCGTGGAGTACCCATCATTTCTGACTTATTTCACTATGAAACACCCTACCCTAAACTTAACCCTTTTCGAGATATTCGACTTTTAATTTTTTTATTGAAAATTGCCGATTTTTAGGCTACTAAATTTATTTTTGTTTATTTTGTGTATCTTATTATTATTATTATTGCATTTTTACATGTGTAATAAGATGCTTTAGGACGTCTATCATTAAAATAGTGCATAAGTTAATTGAATAGACCGTAGTAGACAAGTGAAAGTTAAGAAATAAAAAAAAATATTAGAAAGTTTATTTTTCTCTAAGGGATATCTAAAAAAAATATTATGGCAATGGTTCGGCAGATGTTTTTTAAAATATCTACGTTTCATCAGCTATCTAACGAGGTATAACAATCTAGGGTTTGTATTACATTTCGTGGAAAAAAAGTAGTTGGGACGCAAGCTCGCAACGAATACTCGTACATAACTCGCTACCCCGGTCTCGACGACCGGGGTGCCGGATGTGGCCGTTTTTGACAGAGTCTATCGAAGACTTCGAGAAACTGGCTCTGTTTTGAGACGAAATACAGACATGGGAAGACCACGAATTGATGACGAAGAACAGGACAATGAGATAGTGCAACGCTTTCGAGCGGATCCGACTACTTCCACTAATATTGTTGCCCGTGATCTGGGACTTTCGCAATGGAGAGTGTGGTTTACAGTGCATACTGCTGGCCTATACCCGTACCATTACACGCCGGTACACGTTATTGAAGAAGGAGACCCCGCGAGAAGATTGGACTTTTGCAGATTTATGCTAAATGCTGACGTAGAAGACCCAGATTTTCTAAGAAATATCTTGTGGACGGATGAGTCCAAATTTGATAAAGATGGCATAACTAACTATCACACCGCCCATTACTGGGCCCCAAAAGAGCTAAGGAATCCCAATAAGAAAAGAGTGAAGGGGTCCCAACGAAGATTCAGCGTGAATGTGTGGATGGGCATTATCTCCAATCATTTGATTGGACCTTACTTTCTCCCGGATAATCTAAATGGGGAAAGCTACGAAAATTTCCTGATAGCAGACTTAAGTGATTTGCTGGATGATCTGCCACTCAACCTGATCAGGGACATGTGGTTCCAACACGATGGCTGCCCTGCCCATTTCAGGAGAAGTGTCAGAGACTGGCTGGACACAAATTATCCAAACAAATGGATAGGACGAGGTGGACAGTTGCCATGGCCAGCAAGAAGTCCGGACCTAACCCCCATGGATTTTCACGTGTGGGGGTGCATGAAAAGTCTTGTGTACAGCGAGCCGAATCCAGTTTCGTCTGTGGAAGACTTACGAGAAAGGATTGTGGATGCAGCCAATAAAATGAGGACCACGTTAACCACTGGAGTAGTAAAGACTGGTCTCCGTAGAAGGATGCGACAATGTATCAGAAATAGAGGCGGCCATGTTGAACATGAACTGTAGAATAAGAAAAAGTTGTGTGAAAATCTTTAATAAATGACATTTCATGCTTACCTATTATTTTATTTTACTTTTTAGGGCTAAGTATAAATTTTCTTCTCCACTGTCGCCTATAAAACTAAATTTTTTTCAATGCATTTGAATAAAACCCTAGATTATTATACCTCGTTAGATAGCTGATGAAACGTAGATATTTTAAAAAACATCTGCCGAACAATTGCCATAATATTTTTTTTAGATATCCCTTAGAGAAAAATAAACTTTCTAATATTTTTTTTTATTTCTTAACTTTCACTTGTCTACTACGGTCTATTCAATTAACTTATGCACTATTTTAATGATAGACGTCCTAAAGCATCTTATTACACATGTAAAAATGCAATAATAATAATAATAAGATACACAAAATAAACAAAAATAAATTTAGTAGCCTAAAAATCGGCAATTTTCAATAAAAAATTAAAAGTCGAATATCTCGAAAAGGGTTAAGTTTAGGGTAGGGTGTTTCATAGTGAAATAAGTCAGAAATGATGGGTACTCCACGCCCTTAACGGATCTAGCACGATTTTTCCTGTAACCCTGTATAGAGAAACAACCAGACCCGGAACAAATATCTGTAGATCATGCAAACATTTGTTCCGCGGCGGGAATCGAACCCGCTACCTCCTGCGTCTCAGCCGGCTATTCGCCCACTGCACCACGGAGGTATTTAATCGTATATATTTAACTTACGCAAACTTTCACTGACTTGCAATACCTACTTGGATCTATAAATATACGTTTATGGCACCTATATTTCAGTCTTCAGCTTTTTCTGGAATTTAAATGATTTTTATAGAGATTATTACTGATGAGTATTTCAATCCTGCTTTTAACTTAACCATGTATATATCCTGTCGTAGAGCTAATATTGAACATGATGAGTGGATCTGCAAATTACTTGAGTCTATGAATAATAGTTAACAGAATTGATTAACAGGATTGATTAACCGTAGGCACGCTTAAACCTTTGTAAGGGATCTGAGCGTACACAAACACGATGCAGGCAGACGGTAACGGGTTTAGAGTAATTTTATAAGAAATTAATAAAACGTACGCTTAAATCTGTTTCTATAGAAGTTTCTCTGCAAATTTCAAACTTTATGTATTGTTTAAGTGTGGATTTTCATGATTTATTTAATAAATTGTTTATCCACGCTAAGGAGTCTTTGCTTTAACATTAATTTACGTTTTGATTAAATTATTAAATTTATGCTATCTTTTTTTTATAAAAAAAAGTTTACATTTTGTTTCGTAATCAAGCTAAGTTTCGTTATAAGTAAATGTAAATGTAATATACTTATGCAGTTTCTAGTAAATGGAGAAAGTAGAAGCTCTATTCGCTTTAGTGTACAAAACATTAATCAAACATTATCTGCAATCCTGAGGTGAACTATATAAGTTATAAGTTTGTTTTATTATATTTGAATATCGTCAAAGAATGAATTCTTCGCCTAAATGAGTAACATGTTCTTTTATATACCTCTTCTACGTTTTAAAATTGGCCCATATTAAATCTCAAAAATAACACTTATCAGTCACAAAACCTATCCGATATTTTTTACTTCAAATCAAGTAATCTTTTTGTCTTTGGTTCGTATTGAAAGCGAGCCTCTTTCATCCGAACCCATGAAATATTCAAGCAAATCCCGATAACTCGCAAAGACCAAAACAAAAACGCATAGATTATGGTTCTTGTAGTGGTAAATGGGCAAACGAGAGGTCGAGTGCCTCTGGCGTACTTCCAAAGGCTGAATTCACACATAAAGCATATTACTACTGCCTGTATTACTGGTATATACCCGCTATCAAAACCAAAAGATTTCAGTAACAAGTGTATATGATGAAAATCGACAGTAACCTGCTTTCAACGAAAATGCGGCCAAGCCCTGTGGAATTTGTCGCTTGTATCGATTTGACTCACTGAAGCTGTAATTTCGAGTAACGACGCAACGGTATGTATTCACTTTATAGCGTGAAACTGCAGTAAAATGTGAAATAAATTCCCTACGTATTTAATTAGCATAAGTAACAAACTTGTGTGAGTACAGCGAATGGAATTGCGTTGAATGGTGCAGGTACTTTGATAGTATTTGTTATGCAATTTCGAATTGAATATTATCATTTATGTTAAACTATCTGACCCGCCAGCGGCTTCGCACGGGTGATTTTACAATAAAACATTACCCTCATTTTGCGCAGTTGGCTAAAAAGTAGCCTATGCCCAGAATATATGCTATGTTGCAAAATGTAATTACGATCCGTTCAGCCGTTTAGTCGTGTAAAGGAAACAAACAAACTAACAAACAAATAGAAGTATGTATGTATTATATATAAACCTTCCTCTTGAGTAACTCTGTCTATTGCTGAAAATTGCATTAAAATCCGTTGAGTAGTTTAAAAGTTCTAAACGAACAGACAGCGGAAGCGACTTTATTTTATACTATGTAAAGAAGAGCTTTGGAGTAACTTTGGACTGTCTTACAAAAATAGTAACCTAATTGTTTAACCACTACAAGCATACCAAGCTTCTGTATTTTGTTCAATACTGTCCTTTATCAGTTTGATAAAAAGCTGATGTTACTTTATTCGTCAAAATACTTTTTAATAGGTGCACAAAACTGGAACACAAAATCAGTTTAAGCCAGACGTTTGCTTCACACAAAAAAATTCACCCTTTAAATTGAAAAAGTTGCAGGCCCATCGCCTTGGCTCAGATATTTCTTAATTAGTATAATTTTGCAACAGTACAAATGAATCGTTGACAATAAATTCACATAATTGTGATAATTATGGAAGAGTTTGTCGCAATTAGCGTCAGTAGGAGGGTGCTCCTCCAGAGCCATCTGGCGGGCCTCCAACGTGCCACTCCTTAACACTGGAAAATTCACTGGCTAAGGCTGAATACAGACGGTATTTATGAGAGAATATTATCATAAAAATATGCCTAGCAAAGTTGATCACTAACAGTCACTGTAGATTTTGAGGATAACCAAAGATTTTTCAGTTTGATTCCAGTATCAGACGTGCAGCATCGCGACTATGAAGTATCGTATCGTGTAACTAAAGTAAGTATAGGGTCGTCTATAAGTAGAAATCATTTATATTATATCATTTATATATAAAATGCTTTGTCCTGAATGACTGACTGACGGATCAACCCACAGCCTAAACCACTGATCGTAGAGACCTGAAACTTGGAGGGTATGTGCTTTGTATGACGTAGACATCCGATAAGAAAGGATTTTCCGAAATTCTACCCCTGGGGGGGGTGAAAAAGAGGGGCAAAGTTTGTATGGAACAAACTGATTCCTTGGTCCAATCTACTTCAAATTTTGCATAAACCTTTTTTAACAGAATTGTTGAAAGATGTGTTTCGTATTTTATTGAAATTCATCCCCTAACGAGGTTAAAAAGGGGTAGAAAGTTATTTTGGCAGTGATTTGCTTCGAAGTTGATATCAATACTCCTTAGTGCTTTTGATTTATCTCAATAAGCGAAGAAAAGATAGAGTAGCTACAAAAATTACTGCTCGGTCTCAGTATGCATCTTGACAGTATGCCACGCAATCTACCTACCTCTACAACACTGTAAATAAAACTTTAAACATCTACCCTATGAATCATAAATGAAAAAAAATCCTTAATGAATGGCTATTGTCACTAAGCTACGAGAAAGCGGAAAAACTCCTAGAAATTGTTTCGTAACATACGCATACACACAAACTCTACACAATCTTCAATTCAAACCTGGTTGCAAACACATGCACATACAGCCACACATCAGATACTCACACACACACACACACACACACACACACACACACATACACACACACAGCTGGATACTCCTGAAATACTCATGCTTAGCAGACTGTTGTTCAGGAGCACACACTATGCATTTTCAAATTTAACGTACATATTTACTTACTTTAATTCATCGCAAACGGGAAAAGTCTTACTTAGGCTACATTAATTTAATTTTTGCATACTTTAATTTAACTTAACCTACTTTATCTTAACTTAATTTTATTTAACTTTCATTCTTTCATTGGTCAATAGGTATTGATAATTATTTATCAAGATCGATATTTACTTTTATTATATACTCAATCGGAATAACCGAATTAACGGAAGAGCGAGACCCTCTAACACAGGTATTTTATACTTAAAAGAGGGTCCCAAACCCATGAAATGTAAATAGATTAAGTTTACTATTTGATATGTCACTTAAATAAGGCTTTTTGACTAGAATATTTGGAAATACTCACAGTGAAGTTTTCTGTGGTCCTGTCAAAAGTAAAATACCTATTATTATGTATTTATTATATAAAAGTACAAAATTATTTTTACAGTACAAAATTTTTAATCAATACAAAAAAACCCCTAATGTCCATCAGTAGAATATTTTTGTACCTTAGTAAATCTTCAATCGAGGCCCAATCTTCGCCAAATTGTTTCACTAGTAATGATGTCTGTGTAAGTTCTGAAAAGCTGAAAACATAATTATTTTAAGTGTTAAAACCATAATAAAGAAGAAGATATAGAACGTAGGTGCACCAGAATGTCACTTACGTTTTACGGTATTCCGAACGATCTTTACGCGTTTTTTTCTTGATCCAGCATTCAAAGTCTCGACCAAACCTTGCTCCTCCATTTTTATTGTAATTCTCTATAATAATAATGTTTTGAGCTTTCAAATTTCACAATGCAAACCACTCGCATCGAAAGATCAACGGTTAGGAAAAACTTGTGTCATCTGTCATTTTTGATGTGATATTTTAGAGGTGTAGAGACAATCATACTTTTTTTATTTTGGCAGCGGTTGACTATGGCAATGATACTTCAGTATACAGCCACCACTTGTCAATTCTACCGTTCCTAGTCGATTTATATCGATTTTCATTAGTTTTCATCATCATAGATTTTCATAGTACGAAATCCTCCGTCGTCCGAGACACGTTCTCGGAGACCCGGATGACGAAATCACCTCCGCTAATGCGGAAGGTGAGTCATCTACATCAGACAGAGCAAACACTTCACAGAAACACCGATCTCGCCGGCGAGGTCGACGAATCCCTTCAGTCGCCGCCTATACGAGGTACAAACATGTACCCGGGCGTTTCTCTCCTATCCCCATCCCGGCAACAGCCCAAGCCGAGGTTCGTACCCAAGTGGTGCCCTTGCGCTAGTTGCCTAAAAAACTTACTGGGCTGAGCGCCATCTGCGCTCGCCAAAAGTTCGGTTAAGCTGTCACGGCCTCAGAGGCCAACAGCGAGTTTAGTCCATTCGAAAAAAAAAAAGTCAAATAGTACGAAAAAAAATATGACTTTTTGAACAGAACAAAAAAATGGAAGATGCTTTTTGTAGTAGAAATTTGCCTGTTTTGCATAGGACATTTAGAGAGAACAACTTTATGTGACATGGTGCAGAAATACACCTGTTTTGATTGGAATTTAAATTTTTGTAATTTTATTCTATGGAAAAATGCTCGTTTTGAACCATTATTTGGGCTCAGTCGACGGACTTGTACGCCAAGAGCTCAAAAAATATAAAATCAATAAAAGTTAGCTAGTGAAATACGATCTTTTGAACAGATGCTCCTCAAATACTCTATAAATGGGAATGTCTCGAAAGTCACCATACACTAATATAGTAATATATATTAGTAACTCATTTGAAAGTTTCAAGTTTAAAGAGGTTATGCACTTTTAGGACACGGCCTCATAGGGACGTAGAGTTCGAAATTTGAAATGGTAAGGACTAGAACATTTTGGTCAGAAGAAATCGTTTTCTTTTAGTTTGTCTTAGAAGTTTAATTTATATGCTTTTTTTTATGTGTGTATTGTTTTTCGCAATTTTTTTACATTACACTAATACCTATTATAAATGTGAAAGTTTGGATGATTGTTTATTTGTTTGTTTGTTACTCAATCACATCGTAACGGCGGAACCGATTTTGATGAAATTTGATATATACGTATATTATAACCTGGATTACCACATAGGCTACTTTTTATCCCATAAATCAGTTCCCATGGGATAAAAATGGGGTGTCAAGTCAAGTGTCAACAGCGAGTTTAGCTTTATTTCTAGGTTACCTACACATTTAGAAGTGTAACGCGTACGAAGTCGCGGGCAATAGCTAGTAGTATATAATCGTTTTATGGTATCTGTTCAATTTACATCGTGATCTGTATGAGGCCTTACATATAAGGCGCAATTCACTCGTGCACTAGTTCTAACTGTTCTATTTGAGAAATGCAAAACGTGAAAATTCTCTTGTGAAATACTCTAGAGTAGAAAAAATAGGCTTACGACTTATAGAGAATTTGGAAAATTTTCCTACAATGTGTTGAAAATGTCTATTGAGATTATTGTCTGGAGTCCGAACAGTAGACTAAAATTATGTGCCCCTTCCTCGCTTACGTCCTTAAGTAGGTACATCGTAAATGTGCGCTGGCGCCGTACTGCCCTAGAGTTGAGGATGTCAAGTTCAAATTCAATAATACTTGTCAAGGATCACGTCAATACATTTTTGTATGGTTGTGAGGACTGAGCTATTATTTATTCATGAAAATCCTCCGTGAGAATCAGGCAAGCAACAGCTGTGATCAGTTTACTAACACAACAATGCAAGAAAACAAAAGTATTAAGTAATAATAAATCACAGTTAATATAAAATTTATTCAGTATAAGTTATCAGGAGTTAAAGGCTCCAAATCCACGAAGATTAGACAAGCTCTACAAGATCTGTTCATTGAAATAAAAGCAGTAATAAATAATAATATGTATTCACTAAATAATGTTCGGTGCAGAAAATAAAATAAGAATATATTTATTGAATTACTGTGTGTACAAAAGATTAATCCCGGCTTGCACAACGATCCCTAAACGTGTTTAGCGACTAAATATGTTTAAAATTTACGTATTTTTATGATTTAACAGCTCCTTAAATCATATTTACCTACTAAATACCTTTAGGCATCGTTGCACAAGTCGCCATAAGAATGAGAATTATTAGAGCAAACAGTTTAAGTATTCGTTTCATTTAGTGTTTTTAAACTTTCGCGAACATTATACAAAATGACTGATTAAAACGGGTATTTATCCCTTTTGTACCTTTTTATTTGTTATCCCGACGTTCGACTGTATTGCAACAGTCGTGGGCTTAGGTGTGAGCGTCGTGATCGGTCGTCTCAATGCGTAGATACGGTTAGTGTAGTGTGTCGTAATATGAACGAGGACATTTCTAATTCTGAAGACCAAGTGAGGGTAGTTGCTGCAGCTGCTATCACTTCTCGACAGTAGCTCCAAGTACTCCAGTCCGCTCGTGACCACGGCTGTTGCGTCGAAACGTCGGGATAACGGATAACCAATAAAAAAGGTACATACGCGATAAAGACCTGTTTTAATCAGTAATTATTCATTTTATTTGTAATAGTAATTAATATTCGATGACCTCCGTGGCGCAGTGGTCGTATAGTCAGCTGTGACGCAGGTAGCGGGTTCGATTCCCGCCGCGGGACAAATGTTTGCATGATCTACAAATATTTGTTTCGGTTCTAGATGTTTTTCTATATTTTATAAGTATGTATTTACAATAAAAAGTATACAAGTATTCTATCAGTTATCTGGTTCCCATAGTACAAGCTCTGCTTAGTTTGGGGCTAGATAGCGCTGTGTGAAATGTCCAGCAATATTTATTTATTTATATTTATATTTCAAGTGGTTTATAAAATTCAAAAGACTCAGTTTTGTGGCTGATTGCACCCAGGCAATTAAGTATAAGTAGGTATGCATGTAACTGTGTGCAAACAGTGTGTTGGCTTACATCCAACGTCAAACCTTTGGATACAGCTTGATATTCCACAGGATGGAGTTAATGTGAACCCACCACACAAGTGGGTATGCTAAGACTGCAAATCAGAGGTACTTACATAAACTCTGTACTCAATTCAACTAGGTACCTTTCAATGCATTGGTTATGCTCGATTAAAATGGGAGTGTGTTCTGTTACTATTTAGGAGATATAGCAAAGCATCGGAGACACTGAATACATACATTCCACTCTAACATTGTTTAAAATACATTAATTCTACGCACATACTGATGTTCTTCTGAAAACTCATATTTGTTTTATATAAAACAAGCTTCCGCCCGCAGTTTCGCATGCGGACCTTGTCAATAAAAACGTTACCCTCTTCATTGGGGTAAAAAGTAGCCTGTCTCAATCTCGGTCTAAATCTATCTCAATACCAAATTTTATTGAAATCGGTCCAGCCGTTTATTTGTGAAAACGTAACAAACAACAGACTGAAAGACAGAGCTAGTTTTGAATTTCAGTCGAGAGAAGAGAGCATTAGATCTACCTACGTCACACTAAAACTAATTTCAAGCTACCTTCAAGTTTCTAAATATAAAAATCTTCTAAGTATCTAGTTGCTTTGCCAGTGCCTATTGCTCCACTATAAAATCCCCATTGTTCATCGTAATATTGAGAAGCCCTCCTTACTTTCCACACAAAGCTCTCGTTTTATTTTGTCCGTGAAGGATGGTGGCTCATCCCACTTTAGTAGAACACTTGACCGCAACAGATGGCTCCGCTTGCTTTCCATCTATACACTTACAATGTAGGCATATTGTATCTAATCGATGGGCTGGTCTCATATTGCTTTAAATAGTTACTTGGAACAAAACACCCCTTTGTTTTGAGTTGGGGATCCTATTAGGTCAGTCATCAATAGGTGACACTTGGTTTGTAAGATTGTTGAAAAACATGAACTCATACATTCCTAAAGGCGCTGCATGTAACTATTCCATTCTATAGCATTTACAAAGCACCTATTCTGTAAATCGATTATAACTAGGTAGCAGCACCCGCCCGCCCTGCAACAGGCATCTAAGCAACGCAGTATTAATATTCCCCCGCCGATACTCTCGGTATTCTGATTTAGCAATCTCGAGCGCAAATCGAAAAATTGTATGAATACAAACGATATGAAAACGAGATCGTTCATATCTTCACACTTTGGTTCCGAAGCAATGAGACGTGAGCCGGCGTTCCGATGCACGCAGTCGGTCGGCGGCTGCATTTCCTAACGCATCGCCCGTTCAATATCCGAGAGGATTGTTTGTAGAGCCACCCTCCCCTCCCGCCCTGCGCCCGATACCACCGCCTCTAATGGAGCACGGTGTCTAGTTTTAGAAATAGACTCCCGACAAAATTAAATTCTCAAGAATAGAGAATCTTGAAAGTAATCTCGGTTCGAAGTTTCCGTATTGCGCGTGAGTACGGAAATTCGATTGTTTCGTAACTTTATTGCTTTATATTTTTTTATTAGACTCATGTCTATGGCTTGTATGGCTGACACCCTTGTCAGCCCGCAATATATGTATAACTATATTTCATTTCATTATTTTTGTTTTTTTTATTTTTATATCATTAGTATGTATGTACATGTAGTATGTTAGGTACACCATTACACCCCAGTTAATGTCCACACAGTCCATTCCAACCAAAGGTTGTCTGGTAGAGATCGCTATTTAGCGATAAGACCGCCAATTGTATCCATAGATTTACGTCTGGTTGTTGTTTTTATATGTATTTTTTTCGTGGTGTGCAATAAAGAATTATCTAATCTAATGTACTCTAATATATCTATATTGTACTCGTATATAAAACAAAGTCGGGTTAGTTACACCATTTATAACTCAAGAACGGCTGGACCGATTTTGATAATCTTTAATTTGTTGGATTTGTCTCCGCCCCGAATAACATAATAACTAATAAAACATTGCAAAAATACACGCAAAAAAAATAATGAAGAAAATTCATTTTCTCTTACATAGATGCAGCTAATGACGGCCGATTGACAATTCTACCGTACATTGGCAGCCTGCGTCATATGCATGACAAGGCGGTACGAAGTTTGATGGGTCAACTTTTGATGAGAAGAATTAAATGGGCCTTTTCTTTATCAGTTCATATTACGACTCTTCCTTCTAAAGTATAATTAGAATATGTAACATACTTTGAACATAAAAACAATTATTTAATGATTGCGTACTATTGTATTGAAAACTACAAGTTCCTTTTATAAAAATATTAACTAACTTACTAGTAAAACTAATTAATTTGTAAGAAATATAAGGCATTTTTATTTATTTTATTCTAATACTTAGTATCTCGACTCTTTAGAGAAAGGTTTAGAAAAAGCAGGAAAGTCATATATTCCTAGGAAAGTAGTTAGTTCTAATCTCCGTCCGCGTGGGTGTATTCAGCGTTATCGTCGCCGTAACTTGCTCGGACAGGCTTAGTTGATATTACAAAGGTGTTTGTATGGGTAAACATTAGAAAAGCGCTTTGAGCGTAAAACTAGAGATTAAAAAACTATTTTGAAATCCTTCGGCATATAAGTCGATACAATATTGCAAACTGGTTTACATATTAATTTAGGCTTCACATTTTTAGTATTTAAATAAGTTGTAGGGATACAACGTACGATATTGTTCTATCAAGTGAAAAGGAGTCTTCTAATTTTTTATGTATTTGTATGTGAAAATGAGTTTAATTAATTTATCTTTGTTCTGCTACAAATACTACATTTAATATTTAAGTCAAAGTCAAAGTCAAATATTTTTATTCATTAAAATCACAAAGATCACTTTGAAACGTCAATTTTACTGCCTGTTCCTTCGCGACCAAGCCAGGAAAGAAAGGCGAGAAATCTGTCTGAAAATCTGTCTTTTGCCTTACTACTGTATCACCTGTGTTTGTGTGTAAATACTTCCAGTTGATTTCCGAAATGAAATAAAAAAATATTTATACGAGAATGCTACCACTACAAGTTACAAGTTGACATACAAGTTGCTTCGAAATATGTATGGTAACCTGATGGAGGGTGATTCTAAAGATGAAAATAAATAACTTTTACTGAAAATAATAATTAATTTCAACAAATGGCATTCAACAGAAAAAGGCATAAACTTTTTGTCACATAACTCAACCGTACAAAATGATTGACTTCATCAATGAAAAACATCGAACCAGGGTAATGACCCTCTTTTGAATTTAAATACAAATTACTTAGCACCCTATATAGTGGTAGCATTCTTGTCAGTACAAAATAGAGAAATAACCCGTATTTTCTGCTGAGTGTATATTTTCTTTGACTGTTGCAGAGTACTAGAAGATAAAAGGCTACGGGGACGTAAACCGCAGCCCATCAAAGCTCTCCGGTGCAGATTAATCCGGCTCGAAGGACTAAGTCCTGAACAGTTAGTTCCATTTCAGTTTCACTAGCTACACCCAATACCTAGCTGTATTTATAGGCTCAGCTGGATAGAACTGGAATAGAATTTCAAATCGCACGGGGATTTTGGAATTCCGAAAAATGTTTAGCTTCGTGATGTCATCTAACTCCCCAGTACTCGTATCTCACATGCTAAGAGTTTGTACCAAGAATTTTGTTTCTCAGTAAGTCATATAATGTGTAAATCTTTTAAAACCGACGACTTTTAGACGATCTCCGTGGTGCAGTGGGCTAATAGCCGGCTGAGACGCAGGAGGAAGCGGGTTCGATTCCCGCCGCGGAACAAATGTTTGCATGATCTACAGATATTTGTTCCGGGTCTGGTTGTTTCTCTATATAATATAAGCATGTATTTACTAAAAAAATGTATATAAGTATTCTATCAGTTATCTGGTTCCCATAGTACAAGCTCTGCTTAGTTAGGGGCTAGATAGCGCTGTGTGAAATGTCCAGCAATATTTATTTATTTATTATTTATTAAAAACATAATATTTTAAACCGTAGTTTTCGATTAAATTGATAAACTTAAAGACCTCAATCAGAAGTAAAGGTGCAACTTATAATTAGTAATAACTTCTTGAACCCCAATATCTCAACAACCCCCCGGCATTTTTAGCTCATTTAGTCACACTAGGATCGTGTCAACACTACCTATATATCAAATTTCACGATGATTGGATCAACGCTTCGAAATTTATCCTCGGACAAACCAACATACTTACATACAACGCCGATTTGCCCAAGTTAATTTGGAGATTTCGCTGCGCTCGATCAATTATATTCCGACCTTACTTGAAGGTCCGAAGATCCCACACCCGTAGCTCAAAACACAGTGCCACAAATGTAATCGTTTCAGTTGTGAGAGTTACTAGTATCTACTGAACAGCTGCATTTAGTTCGAGTTCGGTACCTGCCTGCTTTTAGTTTCAATTTTGTCCGCCTGAACAGATAAGTTTGTGGCAATATACTCTTAAGTAAACGTGTACAACTGCTATGCGATTTGGATAGTATCCGTGAGTTACTTCATATCGTCCTTTTCTCATACTGTTAAACTTGCGCACTTCACTTTGATATATATTATATATTATATATATATGATATATATTATATATATTATATATTATACATACAACGCCGATTTGCCCAAGTTGATTTGGAGATCTCGTTTCGCTCGAACAATTAAGTAGATAAGTCTCTTAAAGCTATAAATAAATTTGTCAAAATTTATAATTCGTTTATCCTTCCTTTTTGTTATATCATAATAAAACTCGTCACAATAAGACATAACGACACGTGAGTTAATTAACGACAACTTCCTGAATCTCCAAGCTGTCAGGGAAGCTCACTCCAGACATTCGGTACTTGTATCTCAGCAAACGTTACTTCGCCAGTTGCACAAGTTATGCAGGCGATTTGGAACTGTCGTCTGATATGGAATAACATTTGCATGTATGTAGATACCTACTTCGATTCGTAGTTCGCAAAGTTCTACGTATCGCATATATTAATTAATTATTAACTTATCAGACATGGCACAGAAGTATGCAGTTACATACATACATAGTTACATCAATAAATAGGTAAAGTCTAGTTTGAAATAGTTATTATCGAGTTGAAGTAGCAGTGGATGGCACAAAGCTTGAAGAACGGACGATTTTTTGGGGCAGAAAATTTGTGTGGAGCATGCACATCATCATTATCATATCAGCCACAAGACGTCCACTGCTGAACATATTCCATAGATTTCCAGAGCAACTGATCTTGAACGGCTTCTAGCAACCTTTAATAGGTCGTCTTTCCATCTAGTGGGGGGTCGTCCTACGCTTCGCTTTCCATTGCGTGGTCTCCACTCGAGAACCTTTCCGCCCCAACGGCCGTCAATTCTTCGAGCTTCTCGTATGTGCCCTGCCCACTGCCACTTCAGCTTGATACTCCTTTGTGCTATGTCAGTGACTTGAGTTCGCCTACGAATCTCCTCATTTCTGATTCGATCTCGTAGATAAACTTTAGCCAGGCCATCTAAATCTGTTCCTATTCACTTACTCTATTTATTCTATCGGCATATATTTCCAACGTGCGGCTATACCGTTTGTGGGAACACTTTAATGACCCGTAGAATCGTTTTTATGATGTTTACTTTGATCAGCGAACAGCATTTAAACGTCTTTTATGGCGCAATAACGTAGAATTCGACAAAATTGGGAAGTTTCCCGTGGCCTATTACATAAAAGTCAACATCTTCGCGGAATAACAAAGTTTCTGATGAAAATAAATGTAAGATCTTTGATTTAGAAGCCCTGAAGTTAGCTTAGCATTCCTTTGAAATGACTAGGTAGGTGTTTGATCTATCTTCAACCATATCCAACGCTCTCTCCATATGTACGAATGTAGATACAACATACCAAGAATGATTTATTGATATGAAACATCTATTGGCTTGCCTTAGGGGTAAGACTGACTCGTATGCCATTAAGAAAAGATTTACGTGATCGAGCGAAGCGAGATCTCCAAATCAACTTGGGCAAATCGGCGTTGTATGTATGTATGTAAGTATGTATGTATGTTTGTTAGTCCGAGGATAACATTCGAAGCGTTGATCCGATCATCGTGAAATTTTATACATAGTGATGGCACAGTTTTGGTGTGACTAAATAAGATAAAAATGTGGGGGGGGGGGTCGTTGAGATATTGGGGTTCAAGCGGGGTAAAAAACAATGAAAATGAGATTATTAGGTCAAGTAAGACGTCAAATGACAGGTCTTCATTAGTACATTTCAACCATGTTTTTATTTTTAGTTTTGTCTTTGTAGTTTTTGAGTTATTAGCCAAAATAAAAACAAAACTTTAACAAAATTCACAGGTTACAACAGTACTACAATGCTGAAATTTGGTATTCGTGTAGCTTTAGTGACACAAATATAGAAAAAAGTCTGAAATTCAGAATAACTGCATTTTGTACATGAACTCCCGTTACCTGTAATTTGAATGCAACTGTAGGTCAAGTAAGGTCGACGTTTATTTCGTGGCACTATTATGATAGTCAAATATTACGAATAATATATTTTTGTTTTTATGGGACATTCGCGAGATCTCAGTTCGGGACGAACCACTAGTAATATTATGTTATTTATTTTTTTTAGGGTAAGATGTCGTGAATCGATAATTGACAAAAACCAAAAGGATTAATTGCTTTTTTATTCATTATTATAAATACGGGATTTATCACGTACCGTCTTATCGGTGTTTTGACCGACAATGTTTCGGTTCAATCAATTCGTGAACCTTCATCAGGGTGAGTGCGGACCGCTCCGAATAACGTCTCTCCTCGCACTGCGCGCCGCAGCCCTCTGCGCACGAGTAGACGGGCGCGGTGGTGGGGATTGAGTCAACGGCGGCCCAGCGCGTTGACTGGATACATCATCATCGTTATCATCACTGTTGCTCTCTTCGGTAGTTCTCGGTACAGGCAAACACGGATTAACAAACAGGATTAATTGCCGTCACGAGTATATAAATTGCGTATTTTTATTTTGTATTTTCATTAAGATAAGATTAATGTTTCAAATCTGTCTGGCGTCCCGTGACATGCGTTAGCATCCCAGTAGTCATGTGCCCGTGACGACCACATTTTTATTTTATTTTTAACATAGACAAATAAAGATCGTAAAAAGATTTTACTAGCTATTCTCAGAACATTATACTCAATTGTTTTGAGTAGTTTTAAGTTAAGTAGGTAGGTGCTAGTTTATTAAAGTGGTATCATTCGGCTAATTAAATAATTTAGTCTCTAAAACACCAGCTCCACAAAATGACATCTATCTAAACAGAAGTTAAGTTTAGTACAACGAGCGAAAACAGGCGCACGCACACTAGACGGGTCTTGCTGTTTTATTTTGTCTATTGCCAAAGCTATTTAATATGAAAAACATATTTACTGTTCGTTGGAACCGTCCGTAGATACACGACGCACCACACTAGTAGCGTAGACACTTCTAGGGTCTACGAACTAAACGTATAGCATATTGTAGATAACTGCTACGTCTCGTAGACGCTACGCCGCGCCGTAGCATCTTTTGTAGACTACGGGACGGTAAGTATGTTAAGTTGAGCTTGATTAAAATTGGTTAGTAGGTACCTACGTATAAAAACGGCTCCTACAACAATAATATTTTGTAAATTGATCTCTCTAGAACTTAGGACTGATTGAAATTGATTGTATGTAACAAAGTCACTTAATTCCATGACGGGTGCCGTAAATTATATCTACACTACTGGAATTATGTATACACTACTGGAATTAATGAATGAATTAATTAATTTTCATCAAATGAACCAGAGAATAGAATAGAATAGAAATGCGTTATTGTATACCACACATAAATGAACAAATCATATTTAAAACACTTAAAACTAGACACGCTATAGTACAATTCGCGGTCTTATCGCTAAAAGCGATCTCTTCCAGACAACCTTTGGATGGACTGGATTTTACAAAAACGTTAAAGTACGGTAGCTTTTTAACTTACGCTTTTTAATTAACGGTGTTGCAAGTTCGGTTACGACCGACCAAAATGCTAAAAATATATTCAATCAAATCAAAAGTGTGCTGGCTGGAACATAACTATCAATGTCAACTAATACTAAAGTCATTGTCAAAAAGTCAATCGTTTTTGACTTTTTTGAGGTTATGTTGATGAAAATACTACAAAACAAAATTTGAATAAGCAGTCATATTCTTCATTTCTATACCTATAACTTTATTATTAAAAGTGTAAATTACGAAAAAAGTAACAATTTCAATGGGCGATTCTTCAACTGAAAAGCGACCACAGTTTGGCAACAGGTTCTTGGAGAATGTTGACCAAGTTTTCCAGCATAATGCGTGGTACCTTATTTAGAACTTTTCTTAGATATTGTAAGAGTTATAGAATCTGCGATGACGTGAATATAACAGATTTAGAGAGAACTCGATACAGGAAAAAGCCTGCAGGTGGTTCGCGCTATTTGAACAATAAAAAACAATTATTTCTATTCAATGCCTGGTACCTATTTTTCTTTGAAATATTAGACTAAACTGTATATCGGAGGGTTTATAATATTTATCTTTACAGGGATAACGTCCAGTGGGATGAAGAACAAGAAAAAGTAGCTAAAGAGAAGGTAGCGCAGAATTCTCAAGTAACTTTTTCTGAGGACCATCTGCAATCTCTAGAAAATGAAGCAGACAAACACTGGGATGCATTCTACGATATTCACCAAAATAGGTATGTAAATAAAAATTATAGCAGCCGATATTCACCCAATATTTGTCAAAGTAATTCCGTGTTAGCTAGTGGCCAATCATGGTGTCAATGTTTTTGGGCCTCCAACATAAATGACTTTTTATTTTGCCGGAAACAACATCATCACGATAAATGTGCAGTCAAAACCCATCCTAGTAATAGTTACCAAGATTAACTTAACTTTTCCTAGCTGATATACATAGCGCTACTGTAAGCAAGCATTTGTTCATTTCTCCCATTTATAATTTCAGGTTCTTCAAAGATAGGCATTGGTTATTCACTGAGTTTCCTGAGCTAGCACCTGATTACACAGCTGCCCCTGAGAGAGTATACCCCGAGGCTGACAATAATATATCAAACAATGAGCCTGTACAAACCAAACCATCTGACAGTAAGCAAGTTGGATCTGAGTTGACATCACCTACAGACACCAAACGGACAATATTTGAAATAGGATGTGGAGTTGGCAATACAATCTTCCCCATTCTACAATACAGTTGTGACCCAAACCTATTTATCTATGGCTGCGATTTCTCCTCAAAAGCCATAGAGATAATAAAGCAAAGTGAACTGTATGATACAAAGAGGTGTAATGTGTTTGTTCTGGATGCAACACAGAGTGAATGGAATGTACCGTTTGAAGAGAATTCCTTGGATATAATTGTTCTGATTTTTGTGCTGTCTGCGATCGACCCTGCTAAGTATGTATAGTCATATTTACAATTCCTTAAATTACCCTGCATGATCATGCAAAGGTAAGTACCTAATTCTAATTGAAATGTGGCATTATTAATTTATTTATTTAATTGTCAGTTGCTGTACAATACAGTTACAGCCCTTTCCCATGGCAACATCCCGTTTTTTGCAGGTACTGTTTTTTGGCCTGCAAACAGGATACTCGTGTGAATACTAGTATTGAAGCATGTACACTACTAAACGAGTTCCTGCAAAAAACGGGATGTTGCCGTGGGAAAGAGCTGTTAGTTACACTCTTCACTTTTATAGATGAGCAGAGCTTGCTAACGTTTTCAAGTCTGGTTTGATTTTTGTGTGATGTCAATAGATGGCGTTATTTTTTAAAAATATTTTAAACTAGCTGACTCGCCCCGGTTCGCACGGATTTTATTATAGCTCTCAGGGATAGTGCAGCTCACTAATTCTAATTCTAGGGTGGAGGGAATAAGAGATCTGCACTGACGTCCCGCATTAGGTTGTATTGTGCATTACCCCCCATCTTACCCGTAGCTTACTATCAGAGAAAGAATTTTAACATTTGGTTTGGTAGTTCTGAGATTACCCCCTACTACATAAAAATTGCAAACAACAAACATTTACGTTACCAGAGTCAGTGATTAGTGCCCCCTAAGTGAACGCTTTCAAAAATAGACTGGACAAATATTTAAAGCGCACTGACAATAAATAAGATATTCACGCATCAGCTCTAAGAGCTGCCTGTGTATTACAAATAATAATAATAATAATAATTTATTTTATTGTCATGAATTCCACAGCCTGCTTTCGACTTTCAACATTGGATGCACCGGGCATCTTTGTAGCAAACCAGGACTATGTTATTTTAAATCTATAAACCCTTCATTGCTTTGTTCTAAACATAACTATTATGATTAATTAATTATACTAATTTCTTCTTGTTTTCATATTTCAGGATGCCCACAGTAATCAGCAAAATATACAAGTATCTAAAACCTGGAGGCTTGTTGGTATTCCGAGATTACGGCAAATATGACCTTGCTCAGCTGAGGTTCAAAAAAGGCAGGTGCATATCAGACAACTTCTATGCAAGAGGTGACAACACAAGGGTATACTTCTTTACCCAGGAGGATATAACCCAGCTGTTCAAGAATGCAGGCTTTTTGGAAGAACAGAACTTGATTGATAGAAGATTACAGGTGAATAGGGGTAAAATGTTGACTATGTACAGAGTTTGGATCCAAGCTAAATATAGGAAGCCAGTATAAAACAGATGGGTATTTTTATTTATGATTCTTTAGTCTCGTCATAAACGTAAGACATACATACCTTATTGTATATTAAACATGTAGTAGCTAAGAAATACCTACCGTAGAAGTTCCTTAGGTGATACTAGAATGTAGGTATACATCCTTATTCTAATAAGAAAGGTATACCTATATGGATACTTAGATAAGCTAACGTTTTACATGACAAAGCTCTGGTGAAGGAAGTCAGCCCAAAGCTTTTCTGAGATGGTTAAAAGAATTTTATAGCCAGAACTAACATCTTGTGGTATCCTTCAAAGCACAGCAATACACAAAAAATAGCAAGAGCCAAATACTTGCAGAGTTCGCTAAATTCAACTGGACAAAAGTAGGTAGCGAATATTGTATGCACCTACCTACCTACTTCTCAATTGAGGATCTGTCAGGGACTTCACACGGGACCCAAATCTTTTCTTGATCTTAGCTTTTTTCCAACGCTATGATCGTGACACTCCACTTGAACCATTCTATCAGAAGAATTAATCGAGGCTCCAAGCTAGTAGATAAAGACCGAAGTCCGAGAATCCGATTTGAACAAGCGAAACGAAATGTAATTAAATTTTATCAGTCTAGATTTGACCTATTTAGTTATTTCGTTGTTATTTAAAATAGGAACATCACAGTAAAAACGTGGGTGTTTTATTTAGTGTCCAAGAGTTATCCATATCGACGAGGGACCCATATCACAGGTAAATTATTATAACACGTGAGTAATAGGTAGAATAGTCTATCTATCCTAATTATCTTATGCAAATAAGTAGGTAAATTCCAGCTGCTTGCCACGCCCACACACGTGGAACAATATAAAACTTCCATATCTAAAGCATTAAAGAGCGAGGAAAAACCTGCGATAAGGCCTTCCCCTCCCACCTGTGACTGAATGGCCTTGCACGAAGTAGCCTTGCATGCCTCCATTACCTGGTATGTACCTATCTACTATTACTACGTATGTCATGTACATAGTAGGTTCTTGAAGCAGTAATAAAAACACCGTCTTCTAATGCAAATGCTATTAGTTCGTAGGTACCTATGAGTTTTTTTCACAATGGTATTTTTTAATACTCACTGTTTTATTGACAAAATGTTGTTTGTTTTTCACCAATCTTGCAGTTCTCTATTCCTCTTTTTAATCTGAGTGTTCGCATTCTACGGAATATCTAAGTAACTTCGAAATTAAGGGCATTTTTGTGGAAAAAAATATTTTATTTCAAAACTTTCATATAAGTTTTAGTATCAAGACAACAATCGCTCTGGTAATTTCAATAAGTATACAAATCATAGGTAATTAATTTAGTTATTATGTGATTATTACGTTTTCAGTTTGAAAATGACCTAATTAGTTAACAATTATGGCAGTAGGTATGTAGGTAAAGTATACATTTTATAGCCAAATGTAAGAGGAATTTTACATTATAATTTGTTTCATTGCCAAATGCAAAAGCATTTGAATTGAATCAACTAATATTGCAAATGTTATAGGTATAAATTACTAGAGTCGCAACGAAAAGCTAATATTGTAAAAATAATCTGTTAGCAGTGTCTAAATTACATTGTTCTCAGAAATAATTATTAATCAGAAGAAATTTGTGAATACAAATCAATTTATCAGATAAATACCTCATTTCGAATTTCTACCAATTGCCTAAATGTAAATAAAATTACAAACTACAATAATAAATTTGAGACTAATAATTATGTGCTTATTTCGTGACATTTAATATGATGTAAGTACCGATTTCTTCTAGTGCATTCTGTGCGCAAACATTTTCTAATTATATCGTCATATTTCTTCTTAACCGATTCGTTGCGATGTCTAATTTTGCAAACTTCTAACTGTAGCGTTGAACAAAATTACCGTGACACGGCTGCCGTGCCAAGCGCCATACGATTAAATGACATGGCTCCTGTGTCTTCAGCCATGCGGAAAAGAAAACAGTGTTTTTTACCATTTTTACGTGGTTCTAAGCGTTAAACTTTTAGTTTACATTCGAAATCTAACGTGAACGGTCAGGAACGTAGTTTCAAGTGATAAAAAGTGTAAAAATAAGTGTATTTTTGGAAATAGATGGTAAGTGGCTTTTTTAATACAGGTGTGATAAACCTTTTCTACTTACATTAGTTCTAAAATTATTGTTTTGGTTTTCCTGATAAGAAATTTCAAGTATTTTAAAGTAAATTATTGCCTATTTATTGTTTAAGAATTACGGCGTAAAAGAAAATATATTCCCGAGACAGAAATTGAAACTCAACGCGACGACGATGACCAAATATTAGAGCAAAATTCGCAAACATATTCACAACACTGGGAAAACTCAGAACACTTGAAATCTATACATGAGGATACTTCAACGTGCATAAAAAAACAGATGGTGGACAGATCAACGTGTTTAGAAAATAATATGGTGGACAGTTCAAAGTGCATAGAAAAAACTAAGGATGATGAGCGTCATGTTCCAACTGTATTGGATATACATGGATGTAAATATTTTGGCCAGTTAGTTTTGGCCAACGTATGTGTGTTTACATAATAGCTCCTCAGTTAAACCCACGCTGGTATAAAAATTATCTACATACAAGGAATGGCCTTTTTCAATATACTTTTGCATAAGCAAATGAACCACTTTTTTAATATGATTTCTACCGCCGACTTGCACATCCTGGGAGCCTGCGTACACGTGAATATTTAAAATAATTCCGTTGGCATCGGCTAAAATGTATAATTTAATTCCGTATTTATGTGTTTTTCCTTTATTGTATTGACGGAAGAAAAGTCTTCCTTTCCACAGAATAAGAGACTCATCGATTGTTAGCTCTCTTAATGGATAATATACTGAATTAACCGTGTCGTTGAATAAATCAATTAAAGATTTAATTTTAAATATACTCTCTGGTCTTTCATTATTCTGAACATTTAAGGCTCTTAAAATTAAAAAAAACCTGTCCCTCGACATAAATATATGTGGACTTAAGCGGAACAGATAATGAGTGGACCATCTACCATTCTATTGAGTTTTATTGTTCCCATCAGCAACAGTATGCCTAGAAATGTTTTAAATTCGGTGACACTTACATCGGTCCATTGTCTAAATCGAGCTCGAGAAGTAGTCGCTGCTGCTTTCAGTCTGTTGCCGTACTTATTTGTACAATCCAATATTAAATTCATGAATTGGGTATTCAAAAATAAAACGAAATAGTCCAAAGGACTTTGGACGTGTACATCATGTGGCGACAATATACCACTGGTTCCGATATTCCAATATTCTGATTAGTTTCTGACATCCTATTTCGGTAGCGGTAATTGTCTTTTGCGCTAAGATTCTCCTAAAATGTTAAAAAAATGTTCTCTCAAATCGTTCACATTTCTGATACAAAAATAAGCTTTTTTTTAATATTATTTATTTCAATTATATTATTATACAAAAATCATCATCATTAAAATTTTCAAAAAGGTTGGTGACCCCTATTTTTTAAAAAACAATACAATATCCAGAAACGAATGCTACAAGCTTGATTAACGTTAAAAATAAAAAAGTTTTGTTCTGGGGTAGATCTCCCTAAAACTTAATTTGAAGGAATTACCATCGATTTCAAAATGGCACGGCTCACGTGCCTAACGCCACACGCAAAAGAAAATGATGACACGGCTGCCGTGCCATCCGCAATGAATCGGTTAATGCGAATTATGTACGTTTTATGTCGATGACAATGTTAAACCCAACATTCGAAAACGTATAATATTCCTAACTATCGCTTAAGAAAATTATGTGAAAAATGCATTCAGTGGTACAAAAGATACCGTTGCTCAATCAGTATTTGAAATGCATATACCTAGTAGTTTTAAACATGTCTGTAGGTACAGTGTATCAGATTTAACCTTTGCGGTTTCGTAACAATAGGATTAAGTAGATGTGGGTAGATTGTATAAATGCAAATGTTGAGCTTAACATGGACACTTCTTCAATATGCAAAATTATGCTACTTTAGCCTAATAATAAATTCATAATTGCAACAAATGTTTAAATTGTAAATGTTTAAAAGTAGGATATGTAATGCATTGGAACAGATTATTGCATATTAATTGACAAAATATTAGGTAATTTGCAAATATTTGTTACAGTTAAGCATGGCACAGCTCATAGTGATGTTTAATTTTAACATTAGATGTTTGACGAATTCTTAGTCATTTATTCATCAAACGCCTAACACTTATTTATTTTAGAAGTTAATTGGTAGGTATGGCTTTTTGCTTTGATAATACATAACATACACACGCCATTTTAAGTACAGTATAATGCTTAAAATTTAATCATTAGACTCTATATCCATGTCTTAAAAATATTAAAACCATTCTTGGATATAAATTCTAGCTTTTTTCCTGTATTCATTTTAAGTTTACTCAAGTCACTAAAGCATAATAAAATAATTAATTACAATAACATTATAGAAAAATATATTTACAATTATTTCTTTGTTAAATAAATAAAATGTAAAAATAAATGCACCAAGTTCCAAGTGCTTATTAAGTAATTATGCTATATTTATAGCTGATATTGTTTAGATTCTATACCACCAACGAACTTAAATAATTCTATAATAACATATCTTTTATATAATATTTTAAATAATGCACACAATTATTACGTACTTAGTATCACATAGATAAATTTGAGAAGTAGAAATTGCAAGCCAGTTTCATACAATTTTTAAAATAAATTTCATTTAATAGGCACAATAATTGTATATTCATGGTAAGATAAGACTTTTTGGACAGGAGCTGAGTTGTATAAATGCGAAAAGTTTCAAATATTGATTAAAGCTAGAAAAAACTAATTCTTGTAGCTGAGAATAAATTCACAAAAAATTCTGATAAGACTGTTGGGATGCTACTGGGATGATGATGATATTCAACATCAAGGACTGTATTTAGTTTTCAACAATAACATACTAACTACCAGTAGTTTTATTCTAAAATTCTTAAATTTTTGTACAGACTTATGTACAGTCGACAACACAATATCTATCTAATTTTCTAACATGATCAAATACATCTCTATAATATTAACAACTTTTGTGTTAGTATACTAGATATTTTTTTTGAAACAACATAGTTGTTACAAGTCGTACTTAATTAGTACCTACACTGTATTCTAAATGTGTGCCAAATTACATGATTCATAAAGAAATACATATTACATGACATCCAATAAATTCTCAATCAAACACTGTAATTTCACATTCAGTCACATCATATGTTTCAAAAAACTCTATTAATATTATCCTTTTCTTAAAATTAGCACCTTAATAATTTTAAGTCCAACGTCACATAGACACTTTATTACAAACATATTATTATTTATCACATTTAAATTGCACATCCAGAACGCCTGGATCTGATTGTACATTAAAACACTTTAGCACTACAATTATCATTTAAAAATGTTCATATTTTGCAGAAAACCATGCGGTTTCCCGTGGACTGGACATTATCCACCGGTGCCATTAAAATATTGAGCATGTTTTGTGTAAGGGGCTGCAATATGGTAAGGTGGGGGCTGACCTCGTCCATAAACTGGCTCAGCCAAACCGTTAGGGCTTGTTCGCTGACTTATGACACTCGGAGGGTTAGATGATGCAGGAATGGCCTCATATAAGTCATACATATTTTGACTAGTAGGGGAATGCACATGCATGTGGCCATAACTTCCATCATCTGAAATGAGAGGTGTATTCGTCATGCGATATGGATTCGTCGAATCCGTATGGCCAGTCGGAGAATACAAATCTGGAGAATGGGACGCCGCCACATATGTTGGACTTGATGATGTTATACCATACATGTTAGCATTTGGTGCAGCAGGTTGGTGCATTGGACCATGGCAATCTGCACGGCCAGGATACATGTTGTTAAAGTTACTTAGATTTGGCATTGTGTTAGAGCTGACCACTTGGCTCACTGTGTGAACTCTCGGACTTGGTAAATCTCGGCTAACATGCGAGTGATATCCATATGGATCATAGTTTCTCTGACTGTACATTTTTTCTTTGGCACGTGCATATGTTTCACTGCCATACCCACTCTCATGATAGCTACTATCTGATACTGAATGGCAGATATGATCTTTTTTAGGATACATTGGTTCAAAGGTGGGAATTTTATCAATAGCAGGTCTCTGGTTGTACAAATTTTCTTTAAAATGTGGAGCCACTATGGTCTCATTATTGATATGCCTGTCTTGAGAACTCAAACTGAGTCTTTGTAAATGGTTGCGAGTATCTTCCAAGCTACCCCTGTAGCTGTTTTCAATAGGAATCTGGTATGTTTGACATTCTAGGCGGGTGGGGTAAATATTTTGGGGCATTTGTTGAATCGGCGTGTGTATCCTATCAACCTCTTGTCTAGAAGAATAATTTTTTTCATTTTGTTTCATGTTTAATGGTCTTTGTGAAGGATGACTGAAATCATCAATTTGTTCATTTTTAAAATCTTCTGTTCCACCATTTGTGTCAGGGTATAGACCATGCTCTACACTCCTGTATGTTTTGTTTGGCTCATAGGTAAGATCTAAAGGTTTATCATATGTGTTCTCTGTCGGAAGATTATCATAAACAGATACTTTCATTGGATCATCTGCTGCATTTTCCTTTGTGGAATTTTCTAATTCTATTTTGTTATCAGATGCAAATCTTTGCTGAAAAGTTGGTGTTATTTTAGCTGCTTTGATAAGTACTGCATTTTGCATTGCTGTGACATCTTGAGCTCCATCTTTATGAATATTTCTTGCATGTTTAGCCAATGCTCTAAGTTCTTTTGGATAGGGAGTTGGGGCTCGCTTTAGCTGGCTAGATTTTTCTGGTACTTTAAGAACAGTTTTCATGTCAACAAAGCTGATATGGCGGGGAGCATTTTGATTCTCCAAGTTCTCAGATTTTTCATTCTCTTTTTTCATCTCAATAGGATTCAAAGGCACTTGAGGGAAGAGGAAACAAGTGAGGACTTGTTCATAGGTGTGTGGGTCTACTTCAGAATGCATAGGCACTAAGGGTTTGCTTTGATTTTCTGACAACCAGAGGGCTACCAGGTTCTCACAATTTAACAAGGACTGGGGTAGACAGTTCAGTGAGTTTCGTACTAAATTCAAAACTTTTAAGGAGCTTAAATGGCCAACTTCTGGTGGGATTTTGATCAATTTGTTGGCTCGAAGAGATAGCACTGATAGTTTAGTACAACTCCCAATTTCAGGTGGTATGAATCTTAACATATTTTCATCCACATTCAGGTACTGCAGTTTCCTCAACAGTCCAATAGAGGAAGGTAGTTTATCCAAGTAGTTACTCATGAGCATAAACTCTTCAAGGTTTGCCAATTGGCCTATGCTCTCTGGTAGAGAGTATAGTTTGTTATTATCTAATTTGAGTGTTGTTAGATTTTTTAGCTGCCCAATTGTATCTGGGAGCTGCGTCAGGTTATTCAGAGACATACTTATATCTACAAGTTTAGAACAGTATCCAATTTCAGGTGCGATTTCTTCGATCATATTATTACTTGCTTCTAGATGTACTAAACATTCTAGGGGCTTAATGACATTGGTAATACTTGTTAGGCTGTTGGTGTCAATCCACAGTTCCTTCAGTTTTGTAAATCTTCCAATAACTTCTGGGAACTGTTGAAAGTCGTTTTGGCCTATATCCAATCTCAGTAACTCTGTCGACCTTGACAGTGATTTAGGTAAAATCATCAAATAGTTGTCTCTCAGTTCTAGTATGCGTAAATTTGCCAGTCGGCCAAAGTTTCCAGGTAAATATTCAAGGTAAGTGTCATTGAGATACAGTTCCTGTAGTGCAGTCAGGTTTGTTATGGCATCTGGTAATTTTTCTAGTGGGTTCACACTCAGATCTAAAAACATTAAATACTTCAAAGCCTTCATTGTTTCTGGTATAGATGTCAATGAGTTTCTACTGATGTTTAGATGTTGAAGATTCGAGAGGGAAGAGATAGCCGCAGGCATCGCCGCCACCTCGTTGTCGCACAGATCTAGGTACTTCAGTCCATGGCACATGAATAATTGTCTCGGAAGCTCTGCGATTCGATTGCTCTGACAATGTAGCATTTCAAGCGTCCTTTCGTAAACAAACACATCGTTCGGGACGTCTACCAGAGACTGGTGGGCGTAGTGCAGTTCCACCACATCTTCTACTCCAGCCTTCACACAGCACAAGAAATCGAACGGCATATTGATGAAATACCTCAAACTCTTTTCCAATAGTACGAGAACACTATTTTTTGTAACGAGCACATCACTCATGCACACTCCATCATAGGGACGATGAGGTTTTCGTTTCAGTACTGATATAGCTTTAAAAGATACATGTCGAGACGATAAAGTATTGAAAATACAAATTATTAAAAAATTACTCAGTAATGAATCACTCAAACAAAACAATGATACTCTTCCCCACCCAATCCCATCCAAATCTCGTCATTTTGTTTTTTTTTTCCTGTTTGACAGACAGCAGGCAGCAGTCAGGAATTCAAGCGATGGTGTAAACCAAAGAAAACTGTAATTTAACACAATACGATCGAATTTCGCCTGTTTTCTTTTAAAAATTCTTCAGATTCAGATGTCACTTTGCACAGACAAGAAAAATTATAAATCTTGGTTCAATCATAGCTATTTTATTCAGGCATTGCACCAACAGACTAAAAAAGTACAATCTCGACAGAGTTCAACCACAGATTATAATAATTTCGTTAATTAATGTTGCGTAGACCATAGACAAAACTGTAACAAAATGATACTCATCCACTAGATGCCGATGCCATGCCGGTATCCGTAAGCCCGGTACCTTCATCATAATCACTCAGCCATAGGACGTAGTATGTACATGGTAAAGCGATCTCTTCCAGACAACCTTTGGATGGAGTGGATCATTGTTTAAGGTTTAGTTATTTTTCTTTTTCTATTATTAAGTATATTAAGTTTTACATCTCGGCCGATCTCCCATTGTGTACATATAATTATAAGTAAATAAATACCATATATAAAATAAAAATATATAAAAACATACATACTGGCAAGGCGTTCCTTAATCGGACAGCTTGGAAAAGGAGTCTGCATAAAAACTAGTTCTATGCATCGGGGTTTTCAGAGGATCGGAATATTTATAATAATGATTTAATTAAATCACGAAAGTTTTCTAAGCAAAACTATACTACTAGTGTGGCTCAGAAAAATATTTTTCTTTATTTACAACTTTATTCACAATTAAGTTGCACAATTTACAAGTACATACACAAATTGTTATTTACAGTATAATTATTTAGTCTCGCAGAGTTACCCTGTACAACGTAAATTTAAACTAATCTGAAAAAACTATTTCATAAAAAATAAGCTGAAACAGGCGTTGCTCTGTATGTACTTTGAGACGTTTTCTTCTCTCTGTAATCTACTTTAGGAAGATTTACATTTTCCTTTCCTTTCTGAAGTTGGCCTTCGATAGGTCTTGATTTTCCAACTGAAACAAAGATAATTTAAATAAAGCAGGCCATGTACCCCTCCGGAAACGAGGTAGCTACTTTGATTCCTGTTTTGATACAAATATTGGGCGTCGCGTCGCGTCGTTGCAAAATAAAAATATATCTCTGTAGAGTCTATAGAGATATATTATACAAGAAATACAAAAACTAAGTAATTTAAATAAATTTAAAACATTGCTAAAAAGATATATAGTTGAACGTAGTTCTTATCCGCTGCAAGAGTTTTTCGAAGAAAAATCCTAATACGGATTTAATTTTATGTAAGTATAGGTATTTATAGTTTATGTAATTTCAATAAGTAATGTAAGTCGATTTTTACCGAGATAAACTGTTTTTATTTTCCATTTATTTTGTTTTGTTTTTTTTTTACGTTTAATTTCTTGTACATATTCTTTAATTAAAGTACCTATTATTTAGGTAGACACTTCGCCACCTAGCAAAAAATTGCAGTGATCATGTTTGAAACGGAAATATGTACTTATAAGACCTTTGTAAAACAACATGTGCGCAATAAATGTTTCACTTTGAGTCTATAGAGGATATTTTTTTAATGAAAAACTTCCCGAAGTGCTCGCTAGAGGCGCTGTTCGTTTAACATTTACGTTTTTGTCTTTAGGACTTATAAATTGACAAAATATAATCTACATGTTACTAAGTAAGTATGTACTACATTGCTAGTTGCTAATGCAAAGAGGTTGAAATTCGACCGTAATTCATTGTTTTCAGGGTTCCGTACCTCAAAAGGAAAAAACGGAACCCATAAAGGATCACTTTGCTGTCCGTCTGTCTGTCTGTCAAGACCCTTTATCTCGGTGGAGGTATCGAGTTGAAATTAAAACCATATACTACAGTCTACAGTCCCTTGAATCTGTGAAGAAATCAAACTTCTAAGTTAACGTAAAAAAAGATACGACACTCTCAGAATTACGTTGACCTAGAACTATGAAATTTGGCAAGTAATATCGTCTTATACTACAAGTACAGGGAAAAATCTGAAAACTATTATACATTTGTAATTAAATCATACATAATATAGGCTTTATTTAAAGTACGTAATCAATTATCGAAACTGTCGGTACGAATTTATAAATTTTAACCCTCGGTGGGCGAGTCCTACTCGCACTTGTTTGTTTTTTTTTAGATGCATTTTAGCATTCGCCCCTCGTCCATGTAAACTTTAACTGTGTCAAATCTCACAGCCAGTACACGAAATAAGCTTAAAAAGGCGTACAACATTTTCTCTCAACGTATTTATATACCTAGTCAGGTCATAAGTATTGTCACACAGTAAAAACTTTTCTTTTAGAATGCTGGCCACAAAAAAGTTTATAGAATTCGAATTTCAAATTGTTCATGAAAATAAAAATGTATACTTTTTAGAATTTTACTCATATTTAAATATGGAGTGGACGCTTAAAGAAGACCGTGTTGCAGTTATTGCGTTGCATCGTTGCGGTTACGCGCCAATTCAAATTTTTTACATACTGAAACATTTGAATATAACCAAAAGATTCGTTTATCGCACCATCAAACGATACAATGAAGACTCTAGTGTAGATGACAGGTCAAGAAGTGGTCGCCCTCGGTCTGTTAGGACTCCAGCAGTGATAAAAGCTGTGAAGGCGCGAATTCAAAGAAATCCCAAACGTAAGCAGCAACTGTTGGCCCTTCAGATGGGGTTAAGCAGAACCACGGTGAAAAGGGTGTTAAATGAAGACGGGCTTCGGGCATATCGAAGAAAAACAGGACATCGTTTGAATGCTCGTCTAATGGACCTGAGACTGAAGAGATGCCGCGCTTTGTTGAAGCGGTACGCGGGAAAAAAATATCGGTAAATTTCATTCACAAATTTCAAATAAAAAAAATTAAATTTCGGATGTTAAAATTTTTACCGTAGAAGAGAGCTACAACAAACAAAATGATAAGGTGTACGCACACAGTGGTGAAGAAGCGAGCAACCGTATTCCGCGTGTCCAACGAGGCCATTTTCCATCCTCGCTCATGGTATGGTTGGGAGTTTCTTATTGGGGCTTAACAGAGGTACATGTTTGTGAGAAAGGTGTAAAAACGAATGCAGTTGTGTATCAAAATACAGTCCTGACGAACCTTGTGGAACCTGTTCTCATACCATGTTCAATAACAGGCACTGGGTATTCCAACAAGATTCGGCGCCAGCTCATAGAGCGAAGAGCACACAAGACTGGCTGGCGGCGCGTGAAATCGACTTCATCCGGCACGAAGACTGGCCCTCCTCCAGTCCAGATTTGAATCCGTTAGATTACAAGATATGGCAACACTTGGAGGAAAAGGCGTGCTCAAAGCCTCATCCCAATTTGGAGTCACTCAAGACATCCTTGATTAAGGCAGCCGCCGATATTGACATGGACCTCGTTCGTGCTGCGATAGACGACTGGCCGCGCAGATTGAAGGCCTGTATTCAAAATCACGGAGGTCATTTTGAATAAACTTTAGTGTCATAAGAATCTATGTTTTGTTAAGCTCATTTTGGTATATAAACATGTGACAGAATTTATGACCTGACTAGGCATACTTTAATGCACTCCGAGAAATGGGCCCATATTGTGACACCATGGACGCCTGAAGATGGAGGGCGACGTCGGGGTCGGCCGAGAAAGCGTTGGCGGGACGATTTGGTCACCTTCCAAAGAAGATGGTGGGAGATAGCGACGGATAGGGATACTTGGAGGGACTTGGGGGAGACCTTTGCCCAGCAGTGGGACGAGATAGGTTAGAGAAAAAAAAATACTTTAATAAAACCTACCTCTTTTGTTAGTATCCTGGTTGTTACAAGAAGCAGGCTGCAAATACTTTGGATCGAGTCCAAGTTTCCGACCCTGTTCTAGTACATCTGGCCCAGGACTGTCTTCTATATTCGACCTGTAAATAAGGATAAAATAATATCTTTAGTATTTCTTTAGTAGATGGCATGTGCATGTAATCTTTCAGAAGAGTGGAATGTTTTTACAGAAATAAACAAAAATAAAAGTTTTATTTTCGCTACATTATAAAATTAAGTACCTACATAAATATGAAAACTAACATAAAATAAATAAAAACTTAATAACTCTACTCTTTTATTACGATATTTGCCCGCCTGTGGCGGTAAAAGCCTGATTGACTCCACTTTGTCCGGTCTCTTGCAACTCTTTGCCATATTTTTCCGGCCACATGTCATCGTTTTTCATACTATGTTTTTACATAAAATTTATTAAAATACCTACTAGTATTTGCGAGATGGATGTTAGCTAAATTTTGTAGAAATTAGAGCAATATTTTTCGGTTGACGGGAGTTTTAAAATTTCACTGAATATCTGTTAACGCGAAAAGGGTTGATTCTACCTAACCGAACAAATCTTTATAGAATTAAATTTAATAAATCAATATAAAATTGTTTTTTATTAATCTAGTACTTTGTAGTCAGCCTTATGTGCCTTACGACTTACGTACGACTTAACTTACGAGATATTTTACTTTGGGTTTTGCACCCAAGGTGAATAAAATTTATGATTATAATGAATAACTGAAAAATTAATTTTAATATAATGAATTTTAAGATTTTAGAACCATCTCAAAAATTTTAAGCCTAGACTGGACTTGAACCCGCAGCCTTTGTCTTGATACGACGATGCACTATCCAATTGTGCTACCGGGCTATGTCACGTCAAGGTCAAAATTAGTGAGATGATTCAGAATACAACTAAAGCGCCGTTAGCTCTATCTACAGGAAAACTTATACAGTTTTTGACCTGCTCGATGTCGAACGTTGCAGTTTAGTACATTGACAAGAGATGTCGCGTTGCTTATCCGTAAGTGTTCGGTTAACACTATAAAAATACTGTAATGAAGTTTGCAAACGAGGAAAATAATAATACCTTTACAACTTACATTTTTGAAGTCCCATAAAAATCAATAGATTCGTCAGAAGCACCGTGGGATGCTGTGGTGTTGGTTTTTGACAAGAAGTAAGGCGTAGAGCTGGTAGCTGCCTGTATACCGGTGCGTTTACTGTGCATATCGGTCGGCGGACAATTATCCTCTAATTTCTTGTGGAGCCATTGTATCACTAAAAATGAATGAAATATTATATTAGCGGACACTTCTAATTCTAGGGTGCAGGGAATAAGAGATATGCACTGACGTCCCGCATTGGGGTGTATTGTGTATTACCCCCTTCTAACCTAACCCCGGCCATCCTAACTCCTTGAAGTAACGGAGTGGGTTGGTGGCAACAGCTTCACGTGGAGGATGAGGATTCGATGACCCCTTGCAGACCCGTTCACAGTCTGGCGTCGTTTGTGGCAGTGCAGTGAAGCATCACGTGATTCAGTCTCTTCCTCCCGGAGGCATCCGCGACAAAGTCCCCTGTCCGTGGGTCCGGTCTTCAGGAGGTGATGGTTAAGTTCGCAGTGTCCCGTAATGATTCCCACCATCATCCTTACATTTTCGCGTTTCATCTTTAACAAGGTGTTTGTTGTTTTTCTGTTTTTTGCCGGAAGCATTGTCTTTGTTTGCTTGCAGTCGGCTCTACTTTCCCAGTCTTCTGGTGCTCCAGCGGAGACTTATCGTAAGATCGGATTTTGAAAAGTTTTTGAACCAAGTTTTGAAGTTTGTGGCCAACTCTAACAATAAAGTATTTAGGTCGCCCGAGAGAGAGAGAGATAACCGAGACCGACATCACATCACATTGATGAGTACTTAGGTATATATAAAATTCTCGTGTCACAGTGTTAGTAACAAAACTCCTCTGGACTACTTGACTGATTCTTAAGAAATTTTTAGTGTATATTCGGTAGGTCTAAGAATAGGACGTTAATTATTTTTCATACCCCTATGTGATAAGGGTGGTCCACCCCAAAATTTATTTTTTATTTATTGTACAATTTTTATTTTTATTTTTTGTGATTCGTCAATAAAAAATACTTGCAACCATTAATTTTCACCCTTCTACCACCAACCCCTATTTTTAATACAGATAGTTGATTATAGTGGGTACGTGCACAGAAAAAGACATTGAAAAAAATGAATAGCTCAGCTTAGCAACACATAATTTATTGATTCTAAGGCGGTACGAAGTTCGCGGAGTCAGCTAGTATGTATATATTTATTTATTTTGCTTATGTAAGTACACTTTATTCTATTATTTTTTATTAAAATTTACCGTCTTATAACGTTCTCCTGAAATCCAGTCCAACCAAAGGTTGTCTGGAAGAGATCGCTTTTAGCGATAAGATCGCCACTTGTATTTCTGCGTGTATTATTATTTGTTTTATAATTTAATGATGTAAATAATTAATGATTTATAAATTAATTTAATATATGTGATTAAAAAGATAAAGTGTTTTCTATCTACCTATCACACCCCCTAAAGCCCGAAAGTGTTCAGCTAAATAGGCTAGGTATAGCCCGGTCACATTATCTCGAGACCTCGCCGGAATGCGAACCTCCCGCCCCGTTCTCCTTTCCTACATACCTATATTACCTACATTAAATTAATTAACACAATATTTGTTTTGTTGGAAATCTTATTGTTTATAATAATATTCTACTAGAGGATGCTTGTTTTGCGCACCATTTCAGAGCGCCGACGCGAAGTGACGTCATCGACGCCAGGTCTCGAGATAATGTGACCGGGTAGTACATTAACTGCATTCACATGCCAACTAATATAGTAAAACATGTCTGGAACTTAAATTACTAATATTTATCATCTGTTGTTACATGTTTACCCATGTTTACAAATAAATAATTAATGATTTTAAAATGGCACTAGTAGTCACAGATTCTAAAAGTCCTATCTATTCATTGATTACAGTCACGTTGTAAGATTTAGTGACCAACTTATATTTAATTTTGACACTGTAATATTATGACAAAAGTACCAAAACAAAAATATTCTTACCCATATTATTATTCTTTATAGTTTCATCACGATCTTTAAGAGCTTTCTCATTGCTCTCATATTTCTCCTTTATGCTGTCCAACTCTGACATCAGCTTGTCCATTTGTATGTTTGTCGAACTCATTCGAGTTTTGAGTTCCTCCATTTCTTTGACGTTGTTTTCTATTACCTTTTCTTGTTCTAACGCTATTGCAGTTCTGCATAGAAGCTGTAAAAAAGTTTTTTTTGATAGAGCGAAGCGAAATCTCCAAATCAACTTGGGCAAATCTGCGTTGTGTGTACCTATGTATGTTTCTTTGTCTGAGGATAACTTTCGAAGCGTTTATCCGATCATCGTGAAATTTGGTATATAGGTAGGTAGTGATGGCACAATTTTGTTGTGACTCAATAAGCTAAAAATATTGGGGGGCTGTTGAGATATTGGGGTTCAAGAGGGGTAAAAAAAAAATTTTAATCATACTATAAGGTCAAGTGGGACGTCAAATGAAAGGTCTTCATTTGACCCTATTTTAACCATTTTAACCCTGTTTTTATTTTTAGTTTAATCCTTGTAGTTTTCGAGTTATTAGCCATAATAAAAACAAAACTTTGACAAAATTCACAGGGTACACCAGTGACTCCACAATGCTGAAATTTGGTAATCGTGTAGCTTTAGTGACACAAATATAGGCAAAAGTTTGAAATCCAGAATAACTGCATTTTGTACTCCAAAAAATGTAACCACTTTATATGAACTCCCGTTACCTGTAATTTGAATGAAACTGTAGGTCAAACTGGTTGGTTATTTATTTCGTGGCACTATTCTGATAGTCAAAGTGTACGAATAATATTTTTTTGTTTTTATGGGAGACTCGAGAGATCTCAGTTCGGGGCGAACCACTAGTTTATAATAATTTTATTAACTTTAGCCCACCATGACACCCTAGTCCTTACAGAATGAGAGAGATCTTTATTATTACACCAAAATAACATTAAAATCTGAAACCTAGACAACTAAGAATACGCGGTGGTACAATGGGCGGCCTTATCGTTCAAAGCGATCTCATACAGAGACACTGAAAGAGCCGTAGAATATGCTGTACTGTACAATCATGTTAGACTGGTCTGTTAGACCACTGGTCAAGCACTAATCAGCTGATGACACACTGTTAAAGATGTTTTTAGATAAGAAGTAAATCGCCTAAAGTTTTAGAAAGTTAGATTAATGGTGTTTTCAATTGATTGTCATTTTGGCGCTGCTTAGACATTTTTAAATTACGTTTGATAAGCGAAAACTCATCGACATGTGTATCTTACCCATTCTAACCTACGGTGCTCAGACTTGGTCATTGACGGACTCACAAAAGTTCAAACTCGGGGTATGCCAACGAGCGATGGAGCGTAGCATTTTAGGTGTTAAGCGGACCGATAGAATCCGCAACACTACTCTACGCTCTATGACCGGAATCATCGACGTGGGGTACAAGGCTGCAAGACTCAAATGGGACTGGGCGGGTCATGTCACTCGAATGCACCCTGAAAGGTGGACTAAGATCTCCACCGACTGGCAACCTACAGGACGACGGCAACGAGGCAGACCGCGAAAACGTTGGCGCGACGATCTGGATGGGTTCCATTCTGACTGGCAGGAGATTTCTGGAGAACGCAAGGAATGGAAGGAAATGGGGGAGACCTTTGCCCAGCAGTGGGACAGTATAGGTTATTAAAAAAAAATGATTCAGCTCCGTAGGAATATAAAATGTATTTTGCTGTACACGTGCTCAGCATCAAGCTTAAAGACCGTATTCGAATTAGATGAAGATTCAAGATATCTACAAATTTTATAATCGTATAATCATCATCATACCAGCCATAGAACGTCCACTTCACGTCAACGACACACGCCCTCGTAGGCCTCATTAGATTTCTCTGGAAATCGCCCGTCTTGTGTTAGTCTGTACCTAACAGCTCCCATAATCAATTGAAAATCCCTAATACAGAGCATTTGAACTCTAAAATAATTAGATTAGACAATACTTTATTGCAATTAAAATTAACAGTATTCAAATGAATGTATACAATTGGGGGTCTTATCGCAATCCCTACCATACAACCTTTGGATGGAATTGATTATGTAAGTTTTACCTAGGGTATCAATGATGTACCACATACATACATACATACATAACTTTAAAATGTATATACCTACGATAGGAACCACTGACCAACTTACCTTTTCTTTCATTTCAATTAAATCAGCGTTCTGCTTTGAAATTATCTGATTAGCTTTCAACAGCTGTTCTGATGTGGATTGAACTGTGTCGGTGTGTTTGTTTATTATAGATTCAGTAATAGCCAACCTTTCTTCTAAACACACCTGAAACATGTAAGGTTACCTTAAAAAAGTTAAACACCCCCTAAACACAGTTTATAAAATCCAATACCAAAATTGGCAAGGATGCTAAGGTCCTTAATTTTGTTAGGATTTGCTGCCTTCGAAATTCCGATTCGATATACCGAAACGGGATTGCGACTGTATATAGCCGGCCTTAGTTACAATAAATCCTTGGTTACCTTTTCTTTTTTAATTGTTTGCAATGATATCTTCAGATCCTTTATCGTATCTGCATTCTCTTTCACCATCTGAAACACATTGAATTATGTGGAAAAAAATCCTTAAAAATCATCTTTGTTACAACAAAAAAGTTAAAAACTGTTTAACGCGTGATTAAAAAAATCCTTACCAATTATTGATCAGATATTTTTTTTAATCTGTGTTTAGCGTGTGTTTAACTTTTTTGTGGTAAAATAAGTTTATACCACAGTTACTGTAATCCAACTTTTATATGTAGATACGAGGCATGCCTTTTAAGTTTTGTCGTTTGAAGAAAAAAACACAACTAGAACCTTATAGTACTTTTTATTGTTTTTCAAAGTATTCACCACGTAGCTTAATACACTTTTCCATTCGCTCAAACCAGTTATTATAACATTTATTCCACTCTAAAGTGGGGGTGTTCAAAATGGCTGACTTGAAAGCGTCGACTGCTTCTTCACCGGACTGGAACCTTTGATCACGAAGACTTTTCTTAATTTTAGGAAATGTAAAGAAATCGTTAGGGCTTAGGTCAGGACTGTATGGAGGATGGTCAAGAATTTCTACTTTTTCCTGCTTCAAATACTCAATCGTTTGACGAGCGCTGTGTGAGCTTGCGTTGTCGTGGTGCAGGATGATGCGTCGCTTTGAGTTAGATTTTCGAAGTTCGGCGATGACTTGTGGTAAACAAACTGTAGTATACCACTCTGCGTTAACCGTTCTACGATCTTCAAGTGCAATAGTTGCAACATGGCCGGTTTTTCCAACGAACGTGGCCACCATCTTCTTTGAAGTGCTTCGAGAACGAACAACTTTAGTCGGCTTTGGCTCGTCTTGAAAGACCCAGATTGTAGATTGTTGTTTGGAATCAGGATCGTAGGCATAGATCCAAGATTCGTCACCACTTATGATGTCGTAGACGTGATTTGACTCCCCTCGGTTGAACCTTTGCAGAGTTTTCTTACACCATCTGACGCGGGCCGCCTTGTGATCGTCGGAAAGCAGATGCGATATCCAACGGCAAACTAGCTTTCTCACACCAAGCGCTTCATGCAAGATCTTCTGAATGGTTGTCCCTGAGATGCCTAATAGAGCCTCTATCTCTCGATACGTCACATGACGATCTTCGAGAATTAGTTGTCTCACAGCAATGATGTTATCTTCAGTGAAGGTGGATTTTTGGGCGTCCTTCGCGAAATCTGTCACTAACACTAGTATGTCCACGCTGGAATTCTAAATACCAGCGTTCGACAGTCCGCAGACATGGGGCTACATCACTGAACACAGATGTTAGCTCTTCTAAACACTGAAGCCGTGTCAGGCCTCTTCTAAAGTTGTAGAAAATTATTGCACGAACATTTTCCTTAGAAAGATTCATTTTCGTACGTGACCTGACAGATTCAAATCGAAACTGTGACTAAACAATAGCATTAATCCTAATACTTTCAACTGTTTTGAGATTCAAAATGTAAACACATTCGAATATAGAACAGTTCCAAATTCAAAATTGCCGGAAAATATGGAAACGACAGAACTTAAAAGGCATGCCTCGTAGTGCATATTGCCAGTAACAGATTCTCTTTAAATAGACAGAACTTATAAAGTCACTTAGGGAAAGCTAAATTCAAATAGAAATTGAAAAGAAAAGTAAGCACTTGAAAAATTATGTTCTATCGCGGCCATTTTAACAGGATGCGTTCGGCTAAGGCTAAGGCGTTCGGTTAGTGATGTTTGTCTGTCAGTCTGTATAAATCGACATATGAAAAACGAAGATGACAAATTATTCGATTCGATTCTACAAATGCAAGCGTAATAATATATTTTTTTATTTGAACCAACTTTTGCTATCTAGATTTATTATCTACAGTGAAATAATACTAATATGAATCAGTATCTGCATCATTAACAAAAAAAATTTAGCTTTCCTCATTTTCACGGAAAACTCACGCTTGACCATAAAGTTCTTTTTCTGTAGTTTTATATTTCAGTTACTGTAATCCAACTATTATGATAGTGCCAGAAATAGATTATTTTCTCATTATACAGATAGAACTTGTAATGAAGTATTTTCGGTCTTTCTCTGTATCTGCTATGATTTAGAATTTTCCCATACTGTACCAGTTAAAAAAACACGCTCTATACATTACGCTCTATGCATTACATTGCCCTATGCACGTGCTGTCGGCAGCATCGCTCAGAATAGTACACACAGCATCGCTATATGGCAATGGCAACCCTCTGCATGTTTAAAGATTAAAATAAAAACGTAAAGTAGTATACTTTTCAAATAGTTTTTATTACACGTTGTGTGTTTCATTATAATCTAGTAGCTGACCCGCCAGCGGCTTCGCACGCGTGGTTTGTCAATAAAACATTATCCTCTTGCGCAGTTCCCAATCCCGGTCATAATCTATATATATAAAACAAAGTCGGGTTAGTTACACTATTTATAACTCACCAACGGCTGGACCGATTTTAATGATCTTTGATTTGTTCGATTTGTCTCCACACCGAATAACAGAACTATTAAAACATCGGAAAAAAAAGAGATCATGAAGAGAATTAATTTACTCATACATAGATGCAGCTAATGATGGCCGATTAACAATTCTACCGTACATTGGCAGCCCGCATCATATGCATGTCAAGGCTGTACGAAGTTCGGCGGATCAGCTAGTTATATTATGAGGAAAGATTTGTATTTTTATATGTTTGTAACGAATGAACTCAAAAACTACGGGTCCTATTTCAAATATTCTTTCACCATTAGAATGCTACATTATCCCTAAGTAACACAAGCTATATATATTACTAGAAAAAATTTACAAATCCCTAATAAAACTTCAATAATGTAACGCAAGGAGTAAAAAAATTAGGCATACAAACTGTTTGAAAAATAAATGTCTACCCGTGCGAAGCCGGGACGGGCCGCTGGTCTATATATATATACGAGGCATGCCTTTTAAGTTCTGTCGTTTCCATATTTTCCGGCAATTTTGAATTTGGAACTGTTCTATATTCGAATGTGTTTACATTTTGAATCTCAAAACAGTTGAAAGTATTAGGATTAATGCTATTGTTTAGTCACAGTTTCGATTTGAATCTGTCAGGTCACGTACGAAAATGAATCTTTCTAAGGAAAATGTTCGTGCAATAATTTTCTACAACTTTAGAAGAGGCCTGACACGGCTTCAGTGTTTAGAAGAGCTAACATCTGTGTTCAGTGATGTAGCCCCATGTCTGCGGACTGTCGAACGCTGGTATTTAGAATTCCAGCGTGGACATACTAGTGTTAGTGACAGATTTCGCGAAGGACGCCCAAAATCCGCCTTCACTGAAGATAACATCATTGCTGTGAGACAACTAATTCTCGAAGATCGTCATGTGACGTATCGAGAGATAGAGGCTCTATTAGGCATCTCAGGGACAACCATTCAGAAGATCTTGCATGAAGCGCTTGGTGTGAGAAAGCTAGTTTGCCGTTGGATACCGCATCTGCTTTCCGACGATCACAAGGCGGCCCGCGTCAGATGGTGTAAGAAAACTCTGCAAAGGTTCAACCGAGGGGAGTCAAATCACGTCTACGACATCATAAGTGGTGACGAATCTTGGATCTATGCCTACGATCCTGATACCAAACAACAATCTACAATCTGGGTCTTTCAAGACGAGCCAAAGCCGACTAAAGTTGTTCGTTCTCGAAGCACTTCAAAGAAGATGGTGGCCACGTTCGTTGGAAAAACCGGCCATGTTGCGACTATTGCACTTGAAGATCGTAGAACGGTTAACGCAGAGTGGTATACTACAGTTTGTTTACCACAAGTCATCGCCGAACTTCGAAAATCTAACTCAAAGCGACGCATCATCCTGCACCACGACAACGCAAGCTCACACAGCGCTCGTCAAACGATTGAGTATTTGAAGCAGGAAAAAGTAGAAATTCTTGACCATCCTCCATACAGTCCTGACCTAAGCCCTAACGATTTCTTTACATTTCCTAAAATTAAGAAAAGTCTTCGTGGTCAAAGGTTCCAGTCCGGTGAAGAAGCAGTCGACGCTTTCAAGTCAGCCATTTTGAACACCCCCACTTTAGAGTGGAATAAATGTTATAATAACTGGTTTGAGCGAATGGAAAAGTGTATTAAGCTACGCGGTGAATACTTTGAAAAACAATAAAAAGTACTATAAGGTTCTAGTTGTGTTTTTTTCTTCAAACGACAAAACTTAAAAGGCATGCCTCGTATACCAAATTTCATCGAAATGCCGTTTAGTCGTGAAAACGTAACAAACAGACAGAGGCACTATACAAAATAAAGGAATATTATAAATTATCTAATATTAGATAAATAAATAAATAAATATTGCTGGACATTTCACACAGCGTTATCTAACCCCAAACTAAGCAGAGCTTGTACTATGGAAACCAGATAACTGATAGAATACTTATATACTTTTTTTTTGTAAATACTTACTTATAATATATAGAAAAACACCCAGACACGGAACAAATATCTGTAGATCATGCAAACATTTGTTCCGTGGCGGGAATCGAACCCGCTACCTCCTGCGTCTCAGCCAGCTATACGCCCACTGTGCCACGGAGGTCGTCAAATTATAATATTACTATATATAGATATTTTATTAACAAACTTTTTGGAAATCATCAACTTTTTCGGTTACCGGTTAGCGACGCTGCACCCTTAAGGTCGCAGCTCACTACATCAACCCGGCACCCGACCCGCACCGCCTACGTCGCCGCTCGGCGTTCATTCGTTGACAGCGGGTGGGCCACGGGTGGATGTATCGTTATTACCAGTGAACGCCGCGTGGTCAACCAGTGGACCTCGCGCGGTCAACGGGTGGATCCGACACGTTAGAAAGAAAGGCTGGAAAACGGGTAGGCGAGGAGCGAAGCATCGCCGCCGCTTTGTGTTCGCGTGAATCACTCGCGGGCCGCGCGCGGTCACCGAGTGGTCAACTCGTCGTCCGCGCGTGAACGGCATACGCCCGAGGCAATCCGGAGGTGATGTAGTGAGCACACGTACATACAATTTCATATAAAGAATACTAACCGCTCGAGGCGAGGCGGTGCGGGTCGGGTGCCGGGTTGATGTAGTGAGCTGTGGCCTTTAGCCTCTACGAAAACATGCACAATGCCAAAAGCGTATTATACAAACTTACTTTATCTAAATAAACACATCTAGCATGTTGTTGACTGCACTGTTTGTCCTTGTCAGCGACATCTCTTTCAAGTGATACGTTTTTTGCTTTTAATGTAGCTACTTCTATATGAGTTTTTTGCACTTCAGTCTCTAATAAATTGAGGCGATGAGATTTTTCACTGTAAAATTTAAAAATATGTTATATTTTATCATAAGTGCATACATCGGCTACCTAATTACGTAAAATTAGCGATGGCAACACAACAACAATCGGTCGCGAAACGTCAATTTGCACATAGAAACTAGCGGCACAAGCAACAGATAGAACTGTTTTCCCATGATAAATTTGACTGCAGTTTGATTGCAGATTTTACGTAATTAGGTGGCGGATTTTAAGTAGTCTAAACGGCAGAAAACAATAGTCCTAATTAAAACTTAAAAAAGCATTTTTAAGTCAAATAGCTTTAAAATTTGTCTTAGCAAAAAGCGGTAGCAGTGGCTACTCGTGGAAACCTATTGGCTCTCTATTTCTATACAAAATGTATGTACATTGTAACAAGCTGTTGGTTCTCCTACAAATCAAAAATATTTAAAAAACACATCTTTATTTGTCAGCAGAGTTATTTCACTTTAGAGCTTAAATTGTGTGCTATTTCAATATATAATTATTTTGTTTATAGAATATATTATTATGTCTTCATCAGACATTGTTGAAAGTCACTTATTATTATTTTTAGCCCTCTGTGTCCCACTGCTGGGCAAAGGCCTCTCCACATTTTTCCAGTCACTTCTTTCCAGCGCCAAGATGGTCCATCTGCTCGGAAGTTAATGAGCTCGTCCTTGTATCTTTTCCTTGGTCTGTCGCGACATCTTCGGGTTGTGTCAGGGTTCCACTCGGTGGTCAGCTTGGCCCACTGATCATCCATCATACGGCAAACGCGACCAGCTCAGTCCCACTTGAGCTTGTCTTTTAATGTTCATTTTTATAGCAATATCAAAAGCCTAAGACGCAATCATAAGAATCATTTTGAAACGTCTTAATCTAAGCAAACTTTAAGTAGACGCTGTGAGCGCGCATTTTTGAATACTTGGAATATCTCTCTACCTACTTTATGATTTTCGTATAAGTTTATCATCATCATAGGATCTACCCAAAGGACGTCCACTGCTGAACATAGGCCCTTAGATTTCCAGAGTGACTGATCTCGTGCGGCCTGCACCCATCAGATCCCAGGAACTTTTATCAGGTCTTCTTTTCATGTAGTGGGGGGCCTCCCTACGCCGCGCTTTCCAGTACGTGGTCTCCACTCTCCTTCAGCCTTCAGTTCTTCTAGCTATTTGCCCCGCCCACTGTCACTTTGGCTTGCTAATACTGACTTACCTAATTTGATTTTCCAACTGTGAAATATTATCTCTTAGCTGTCTGTTATAAGAATTGATATCATCAATTTGTCTATCCTTTTTACTAATTGTTTCTTCAAAGTCACCAACTTGGTTCTTCATATTTGTGTCTGCGTTTTTTTTCCACTGCAATCTTTCCTGCAATACAATTTGAACATTTTTCTACTTAATTTATTTACAAAATAGCTACTTAACATTTTTTTACAGAATAATATCGCTTTCTGACAATCCCATTTGTTACTTAATCTCGCCAAAACAGCAAAAACTATTTTGATAATATTAGATCTTAGTTTGAGATCATACTAATTCACAAGATTCAGCTGAGCTGTTCTATAATGATGCCTAGTAACCCAGTAGTAATATATATTATAACACATTAATGTTGAAAACATGAAGATGTTTTAGCCAGTTGTGATTACCAATTCCAATCTCTCTCTTTCCTGTTTCAATAATTCATGGAACTCAATCTCTCTTCTCTTCTTATCTTCTTCCATCTTTGTAATGACATGAGATAAATCCTGTATCTTTCTCTCCATGTTCATGTATTTGTCATTTAGGAGTGTTTCATTGCTCATTGATGAACTTTTCAGAGCTGATAGTGATTTCTGCAAAAACAATTGAAATATTATATTGGAAACTAGCTTTTCCTGTAGATGGAACTAACGGCGCTACGAACACCCCAATAACTTTGGACTGGACAAGCTGTGAAGCCGTAGAGAAATTGGTCATGCCATAACAGTTCTCCTTATCTAGGGGAAGGTTAAGGGTTCAAATCCTGGCTGGTCCGTAATTTTTGTGCTTATTTAAAATATATTTGCAAAACGTTGTAAAAATGTGTCTGTTGAAGTTTCCATTTTGTAGATGTACAATAAGGCATATTTTCATTTGTTTATTTATACAAGTATATGATAGTAGAAGTTAACATTTACAAAATTTAAAAACTCCTCTACCCCTTCTTCGGTCCATCCGTTTGAGAACTACAATGCAACAGACAGACATAGGCCTCTTAACTTATAATATCCCTCTTTTTGTGTCGGGGGTTAAAAACTGGCATAGCTAAGAACCATTCCATTCGTTTGGGAACTACAATGCCACAGACCTCAAATTCCTCCTCAAACTTGTAATATCCCTTTTTTTGCGTCGAGGGTTAAAAATGCTGGAGTAGGCCTTTCCTGTTATGCACTGATCTGAAACACACACTGTGCCAACAACCAAAACCAAAAACATACAAATCAGACAGGTTAAGGAGGTGCAATGAAAGAAAAAAACTGCTCTATACAGTTTTTTTTTTATTTACTTTATGATAAATTTACAAATACTGTCCATCAGTTAAAAGCAGATGCCAGTGATATATATTACACTTGACACAGTATGTAAAATTAATATATGCGCGTATGTATCCTTTTGATCATGTAAAATTCACTTTTAAACAGAGGCATGATGTTTTCTTACAACTATGATTCAACAGTAGATGATTAGAAAAGGACCCAAAACACCCTGTACTATATGGGACATCAGTGCAAATCTTATTCCCTACCCTCAAATTAGGTTCGAGTCCTTCTATCAGTTACATACTTTATAGTCTACTGATGAGACAAGGATCATTGGCAAAGTAATGAATAAAATACTGCATGATAAAGTACTTACTCATCTGAAATTTCTATGCCATGGTACTTATGAACACTTACTTTTAAAAGGCATATTGTATCAGCCATGTGTTTTTTGATATCAGAATCATTGGCTGGACCTGTCCGTAAAGACAAATGCACTAGTCTTTTGAACTCATTGTGCTCTACTACTTCAAAATAATACTGTATTGGATTTGTTTGCTGCATTATTAGAAACCTGAAAATTAAAATAATACATTATAATTATAGATATTTTGATTTTATTTTTAAACTGTTAGTGTGTCTTCTTATAAAGTTATGCTCTCTGAGTTTATCAACTTTTAAGGAAGAGTTTATCAGTTGTTGTACTATTTCATAGTAAACCCAATTAAATAAATAAATAAATATTTCTGGACATTTCACACATCTAGCCCCAAACTAAGCAGAGCTTGTACTATGGGAAACAGATTTTTTTTTTATTTTTATTTTTTTTTTCGAATGGACTAATCTCGCTGTTGGCCTCTGAGGCCGTGACAGCTTAACCGAACTTTTGGCGAGCGCAGATGGCGCTCAGTCCAGTAAGTTTTTTAGGCAACTAGCGCAAGGGCACCACTTAGGTACGAACCTCGGCTTGGGCTGTTGCCGGGATGGGGATAGGAGAGAAACGCCCGGGTACATGTTTGTACCTCGTATAGGCGGCGACTGAAGGGATTCGTCGACCTCGCCGGCGAGATCGGTGTTTCTGTGAAGTGTTTGCTCTGTCTGATGTAGATGACTCACCTTCCGCATTAGCGGAGGTGATTTCGTCATCCGGGTCTCCGAGCACGTGTCTCGGACGACGGAGGATTTTGTTGGCAGGCGGATCCAACAGGTAGACCGGAATGGTGTGCACCAAAGGGTTCGGATGAATAGAGGCATGTTCATAAAACCGCTTGGAAGCGAGCTTCATGAACCTGGCTATTGATTCTAATTTCATATCGCGATGTAGGTCGTTATTGCGAAAGTACCAGGGCGAGCCTGAGGCTTTTCGCAAGAAGCGATTTTGAATAACCTGAATGGCACCAACTTTAGGAGAGTGGGCAAATACTACAGATGAGTATGTCATAATGGGGCGAATGCACGCTTTGTAAAGAGTCACCTTATTTTTAAGGGACATTTTACTTTTCGCGCCTAGAAGTGAGGACAATCGTCCTAGGGTGAACTTTGCTTGGTTGCACCTCTTAGTGATGTGCAACCTAAAGGAAAGACGCCTATCGAGGATGACACCCAGATATTTGGCTGATGGGGCCCAGCGAATGGGCTGGCCAAATAGAGAGATCGGTTTGGGAGTGAGGTTTCTCCGTGAGAAGTACACTGCTGTACTTTTCGACGGGTTTACCTCGATCCGCCACTTGCGGAACCAAGTGGCTAATGAGTGAAGGGCAGCCTGCAGCCTTATACCCACCCGATCAGGATTCCGATTGGATGTGTACAAGGCTGTGTCGTCTGCGTATAGGGCTATTTCCACTTGAGGAGTGCGGGGGATATCGCTGGTGTACAGCGTGAACAGGAGGGGGCCGAGAACGGAGCCTTGAGGGACTCCTGCTCTGACTGGTCTAGGACTAGAGAGAGTGCCTTCCACGGTGTAGCGAAAGCTGCGACCTTGTAGGTAGTCTCGTATGATGAGCACGAGTCTGTCTGGGACTCCGAGTTTGAAAAGCTTGTAGATCAAGCCGTTGTGCCAGACTTTGTCGAAAGCTTTCGCTACATCGAGGAAGACGGCACCAGTATCTGAAGGCCAGGTACTTTGCCAATTGGAGAGGACATGCTCCGTTATGCAGAGCACCTGTTGTGGGCATGAGTGTTGGGCACGGAAGCCAAACTGCTCGTCGGGAAGGAGTTTGAACTCATTGACATGAGCCCAGAGGCGCTTCATTAGAAGACGCTCATATATTTTGCCTAGACTATTAAGTAGACTAATGGGACGATAACTAGTTGGATCGTTTGCCTGTTTGCTGGGTTTTCGGATGCCAATGACGTTGGCTTCCTTCCAAGCATCAGGGAAGGTGCAAGTTTCCATAGCCGCATTGAAGATGCAGACTAGGATATGGATAAGGGGAACAGAGAACTGTTTGAGTACTCTGTTGGAAATGCCGTCGGGGCCGGAGGCTTTCTTTGGGTGTAGGGCCTTGATAGTGTCAAAGACTTCAGAGGGCTCAATCGGATCAAGTGGGGAAGTAGGGGGTCGGGAGGCTAAGCGGTCAACCGTATGGAGGTGAACAGGGTCGACGGGTTCGAGACTGGGCGAGCATTGAGATTCGAGGGTTTCAGCCAGGAAATCGGCTTTTTCCTCGTCTTCGAATGCTAGAGGGTGATTGGGTCGGATAAGGGGAGGCATCGGAGCGAGAGCGCCTGCTTTCATGGAGCGAGCTAACCTCCAGTAGGCCAGATGGCTAGGCTCGATCCCCGAGAGCAGGCTCTCCCACTCACGATTGCGATGTTCTTTGATGCGCTCTCTCACCTCACGGTGCAGGGAACGCATCAAGACTCGATTGTTGTTAGTGGGGCAGCGACTATGAAGTCTAACTGCGGCGTTAGCTTCAGTCATCAGCCGTCTGATATCATCTGGCAGGGGGTCCCGGTGGTCATCCACTACGGGCACCTGCTTTGATGAGTCTCTGACTGAGTTTGTGATATGTGTGGTGAGGGCGTCAACCGCTACCGTAATATCACCAGATGTCCGAATGACAGAAGGGATCCTATCTAGGTCAGTCGAGTGCGCAGACTTGAGGGCTTTCTCAAGTTTATGCCACTCTACCACAGTCTTGGTGGCAGGGGGCTGGTCAGTGGGAGGGCCGAGTAAGAGCATTACCGGTCGATGATCGGAATCGAGCTCATGAATAACTTCGATTAAGCGTAGCCGAAGGGCTACGTTTTTGAGAAGTGCAATGTCAAGGAGCTCGGGGGGAGTGGAAGTAGGGAAGCGAGTCATGCCCCTAGGGGCAATGATGTCGAAATTAAGGGGTTCAAAATTTTTTTTGTAAATATATACTTATAATATATAGAGAAACAACCAGACCCGGAACATATATCTGTAGATCATGCAAACATTTATTCCGCGGCGGGAATCGAACCCGCTACCTTCTGTGTCTCAGCCGGCTATTCGCCCACTGCACCACGGAGGTCGTCAATATACATAATTTAATGATACTGTCACAAGCAATATTAATTATTATATCATATTGGAGTTGACTTGTTCTACTACCTCTGACAGTAAGCACTTTTGTAACATGGTACTCAACTGTTTAAATCATATTGCCCAACAGAGTCGATAATGATCATGTACCTATCAATTACCACCTATTATTGCATTGTGGAATACAATAAATAATTGAGTATTTTGTAATATTATTTCTTTCTGCTCGATGTGGGCCTACGAGGGGCATTCAATAAGTACCTAGCCTCATCGCCAGAGAGCGCTATAGTTTCAAAAGAGTTTTACCACAGTGTAGCACATTCTTTTTTAATTCTTTTTTCAAATTTTCATTCCAATCCCTGCATTTGTTTTAATTTGACAACTCATGGAAGCGAACGTATCGATCGGTTTTACAAAAATGGAAAAAGAGCAATATCGTTCGGTGATTCGATTCCTATTTTTGGAAGGGAAAACGCGCATCGAAATCAAAGAGCGCTTGGATGCTGTGTACGGTGACTCTTCTCCATCGATGGCCACCGTCAAGAATTGGTTCAACGAGTTTGCACGTGGCCGTACGTCGGTTTTTGATGAACCACGTCCAGGTGCACCGAAAACAGCTGCTACGGAGGAAAACATTAAAAAAATCCATGATCTCGTATTGGCAGATCGCCGATTGAAGATTCGGGAGCTAGCTGAGACTGTAGGCATTTCAGAAGGAACAGTGCATCATATTCTTCACGAGGAACTCGGCATGAGAAAGCTGTCGGCGCGATGGGTGCCGCGTTTACTCACACCGGAAAACAAGTGCAACCGTGAGACCACATCGGAGACGTGTTTGGCGCTGTTTAAGCGGAATCCAGCGGAGTTTTTGCGTCGTTTTGTGACCGTCGATGAAACCTGGATCCACTGGTACACACCAGAGACCAAGGAGCAATCAAAACAATGGATCCAGAAAGGGGAACGTGCTCCAAAGAAAGCGAAAACTGTAAAATCGGCCGGAAAAGTTATGGCCACCGTTTTCTGGGATTCACAAGGTGTGACCTACATCGATTACCTCGAGAAGGGTAAAACAATTACAGGGCTTTACTATGCCGATTTATTGGGCCGATTCGACGCCGAATTAAAGAAAAAACAACCCCATCTGGCGAAGAAAAAAGTGCTGTTTCACCACGACAACGCACCGGTTCACACGTCTGCCGTTGCCATGGCCAAATTGGTCGAATTACGCTACGAATTGCTGCCCCATCCACCGTATTCTCCAGATTTGGCCCCTTGTGACTTCTTTCTGTTTCCTAATCTGAAAAAATCTCTCGCCGGGAATAGATATGGATCAAATGAGGAGGTCATCGCCGCCACGGAGGCCTATTTTGCAGTTTGACAAAAACTATTTTTCGGACGGGTTAAAAAAGTTCGAGCATCGCTGGGCTAAGTGTATCAAACTAAAAGGAGACTATGTTGAAAAATAAATTGCCACTTTTCCAAAATTTTCGTTTACTTTTTGTGGGCTAAGTATTTATTGAATGACCCTCGTATTTCAGAGCATGTTAGCTGAACAATCATCAGATGCAGCTAGCATGCTCTACTGGTTCTTATAAAAATGTTGGTAAATGAAAGTGCTTGAGTAATTGTAATAGTAGTCTTTAAAAGAGTACTATGGAGCTGACGTCGTCGTCAAACGACGCAAACCTCCTTAAGAACTATATATATATATATATATATATACATATATATATATACATATTATTTCTAATATAAATAGAGTTAGTTGAAGGCTAACTTACATATTGTTTGAAGCACACTGTTGCAGTAATCTCACAAGTTGTGAAGGAAAGTTATCAAAATCCACCAATAAACCTTGTTGTTTCTTCAGGTCTTCATAGTCAATGCGGGTTATAGTCAGCACACACAGAAACTGTGGATTGTCTTCATCTGATAAAGATATTTTCTGAAAAGATTAAAAAAGTTAAGATGAAATTAAACTATATGTATGGTAGGTATAGCTGTTTTATCAAGCCTATAGTGTATTGAGTCATTTGGATGTGCATGGTTAATTCCTAAGCTACATTTGGTACATCCAAACCTGTCATCAAGCCAAAAGCATTGCAATGAGTTAATCATCTATAGGGTTCCTACAGAAGGTTGCAACCACAAAGGTTGTGGTGCAGATCAATGAGCCACCCAGAGACCAGCGGGTGATCCATTGATTTGGCTAGTATATTTTCCTTTCACAATATTTGTGGCTAACTTCCACGTCCTTTTATTTTCCTGTGCCTTTTATCAAGAGTTCCGTTGTGTAGATTTTAATACAGTTTTCACTATTATGTATACATATTTAGGAAAGTTTTAGTGTCTAAAACTTTTGAATAACTAACCAAGGTATCATTTTCAAACACTTTGTCCACTGAAACTGTAATATCTCTCTTGTTATCTTCAAAGCCGCGTTTAAAAGTCACGTAATATTTTCCCCTGTGGAAAGTTTTACACGCCATTTTCTTTCAAAATAATGAAAACCGTTTTTATTTACAATAATTTAAGTTCGTTTATTCGTATAAAAGTAAACATACACATCAAAGTACAAAACAAAACAAAACAACCAACCCACACACAAAACAAAACGTCATCCGTCATGTCCATGCCACAGACTACTAGGTGGTCCATACATCTAAGTGGTCTGTCTGTGGTCATGTCACGTCAGTCTGTTATGATTCGCTGGCAGACTTAGAATAATGTTGTCATTTTTCTAAGCTGGCAGAGCTAGAAACGACCACCTACAATTTTTTTTTTTTAATAACCTATACTGTCCCACTGCTGGGCAAAGGTCTCCCCCATTTGCTTCCATTCTTTGCGTTCTCCAGAAATCTCCTGCCAGTCAGAATGGAACCCATCCAGATCGTCGCGCCAACGTTTTCGCGGTCTGCCTCGTTGCCGTCGTCCTGTAGGTTGCCAGTCGGTGGAGATCTTAGTCCACCTTTCAGGGTGCATTCGAGTGACATGACCCGCCCAGTCCCATTTGAGTCTTGCAGCCTTGTACCCCACGTCGATGATTCCGGTCATAGAGCGTAGAGTAGTGTTGCGGATTCTATCGGTCCGCTTAACACCTAAAATGCTACGCTCCATCGCTCGTTGGCATACCCCGAGTTTGAACTTTTGTGAGTCCGTCAATGACCAAGTCTGAGCACCGTAGGTTAGAATGGGTAAGATACACATGTCGATGAGTTTTCGCTTAAGTGACAGTGGAAGGTTGCCCTTCATTAGCTCTTTCATGGACCAGTAGCTCTTCCAAGCGTTATCGACACGACGGTCTACTTCTCGATCTTGTCTGTTCTTGAAAGAGACTATCTGGCCCAGCTAAATATACTCATCGACATAGTGTATCTCTTGCCCATCTACCTTGACCCTATGTTTCTTGCTATTGGTCATAACTTAGGTCTTTGACTGGTTCATCATCAGTCCAACCTCGAGGCTTGCCTTGCTCAGGTCTTGGAGCATTTGTTCTAATTGGGGGGCACTGGTGGCAAAGAGAACTATGTCGTCAGCGAACCTAAGGTTTGTAAGTTTTTGGTCGCCGATTTCAATGCCTGCATTTGTCCATGAGGCTGGCAATTGTCTAAAAACCTCTTCTAGAGTGCTCGTAAATAATTTGGGAGAGAGCGGGTCACCCTGTTTGACTCCCTTTTCTATTAAAAACTTTACTCCTGATGTATTTGATTTAATGTTAGCGTAGCTATTGCTGTAAATGCTTTTAATTAGGTCTATATAGGTTTTTTCAACATTTTGTTTCTCTAAAGCCAAGAAGATTGCTGAGTGGTTGATGCTATCGAAAGCTTTTGTGTAATCCACAAAAGCCAGATATAGTGGATTGTGGAATTCATTAAATTTTTCTATAACCTGATTTAGCGTATGGAGATGGTCTGTGGTGGAAAAATGAGGTCGGAATCCAGCTTGTTCCGGTGGTTGGTGCTGGTCCAGTATACCTTCTATGCGTTTCTGAATAACTTTGATAAAGGCTTTGTAGAGATGTGACACTAAACTGATAGGACGGTAATTATTCATGTTACTTTTGTCTCCTTTCTTGTGAAGAAGAATTATGTTTGAGTGGCACATCTCCACTGGTAGCTGACCTGTATCTAGAATGGTGTTGAAGAGATTTGTGATATGGGGTAGTAAAACAGTGGCTCCAGTTTTTAAAACCTCGGTCGTGACACCGTCCTCTCCAGGTCTCTTATCATAATGCATGGCTTTTAAGACATCATGGACTTCGCGTCCTGTTATGAATGGTACAGCATCTGATCGAGCATACTCTATAGTTGTTGTCATCTTTGAAGAATCGGAGTAAAGATTTTTGTAGAATTCTGTGCATATTTCCAATATTTTGCCTCTATTATTATATTTATTTCCGGAACTATCTTGTAAGCAATTAATCCATGTTTTACCCTTAGAGATACCCTGTTTTGCTATTCTGAGCGATCTATTATTCTCTAGTGCTATTTTTACTCTGTAGGTATTAAAGTTTCTTGCATCGTTTCTGATGCTGCGCTTAACCTCTTTGTCTATATTTCTATAGTCTTGTGACCCAATGTCGGTCTCGAGTCTTTTTTCTAATAAATTCTGGGTTTTGTTTGATAGTTTAAATTTACTTTTCTTCATCGGTTTAATTTTCTTGCTTGTTGTGTGAACAGCATTAACTATGTTTTTATATTGGGTTTCTGAATTATCTGATTCATCTATTTTGAGTTGACTAAAATAATTTGAGAGTTCTAATTTAAACTTTTCCGAATTATGAATAAGGTGCTGTTTACTATGTTTTATTAATTTATTTGTAAATAATTTAGTTCTGTGTATTTTAAATTCAAATTTTAATTTTGCTCTTATTGATCTGTGATCCGAAGCATAATTAATTTGATTAATGGCGCAAACATCTTTAACTATCTGTTTGTTGGAAGCTACAAGCCGTTTCTACTCATTTTTGCCAAACTGTAGTATAAAATCGATTTCGTTTTGCGAATTTCCGTCAGGTAACACCCATGTCCATCGTCGTTGGGGTTTTTTGTCAAAGAAGCTGTTAGAAATTACCATGTTTTGACCAAATTCAAATTGAATTAGGCGTGCACCGCGTTCGTTACGTTTTCCCAAACCGAATTTACCTAGATTATCTGTTGCACCATCTACATCTAATCGTGGCCCTACTTTCGCATTAAAATCACCTATAACTACAGTCCATGATCCTCTATTCTCGTCACATGCCTTGTTCAGGAGATCATAAAAGTCTTCAATGTCTTCGTCTGAGTGCTTCGATGTTGGAGCATATACTTGTATCAGTGACAGAGATTTTGTAGGTGTTAGTCGGAACTTGAGGACCGCAATTCTTTCTGAATAGCCAATAAATTCGATGATGTTATCCTTCCACTTTTTAGCCACCAGGAAACCTACGCCGTAGAGTCCCTTGGTTTCTCCAAAGTGAAAGAATACATTACCATCACGCTCTATAGTCTGTTCTACCTACAATTATATACTATTATTATTATATATTATATAATATACTATTATTATTATTATATATTATATAATATACTATTATTATTATTATATATTATATAATATACTATTATTATTATATACTTATATATAGTGCGACGCCAAAAAACAATCAATCACCACGACATTGCGGGTTTTTAAGGAAATTACTTTTAGATCTTTCTTCGTATGGCAATATTTAATGTTTGTTATGTTGTCAGTACTGAACTACTGACGCTACTTCGAGTGATTGTTAAAAATATCCACTTTCGAGCTTGCTTCGTTCGCGCGCAATTTATTTTGTGTTAAGTTGAACTTGTCAAGAGCCCGGCTCAAAACAATATTATTTATTTGGTGAATAATTGATTTAATCTCTCAAACGATGTGGAATGGTGAGTAACCATGCGTCACACAGATTTATTAAACAATAACAAAAGTAACCAATTCATTCAATATTACAGACCAGTCAACGGTTGGCGGTGGATTCTTCAATTCTGGAAATCAATTTGGAAACGCAAACACTCCAAATCAACCACAGAAAACCGTAAGCACATTTTATCATTAATAGATTCTAATTAATATAATCATAGTCACAGTCATAGATATTTATTGTTTCACAAAATTTTTGATCTAAAGCATGAGCCCTGTTGGGGCACTACAATACATTAATAATAATATCATGCACTTATTAGTTAATACTATCCTATACCAATATCAAGTAACAAAGTACTATTACAATATTTGTTATAGTTGTTTACTTAAATAGGTATTTCTCTTCATTATAATCTTACTAGCTTCAGCCCGCGGCTTCGCACGCTTGGGTTTGTCAATAAAAAGTAGCCTATGTCTTAATCCAGGTTATGATCTACGTACATACCAAATTTTATCGAAATCGGTTCAGCCGTTACAATGTGATTAAGTAACAAACAATTAAATAAACAAACATCCAAACTTTAGCATTTATAATATTAGTGTGATAACAAATGCCTAAGACATAACATTAAGGCATGTCTTTTCATTTGTAATACTCTTCATCTTGCAGGGAAAACGATCCTCACGTACTGCACCAATCGTAATCAAGCAAGCCATACACAGTGGAGATGAAGGCGTTAAAATATGGGGAACGGAGATTCAAATTGTGTGCATAGTGGCCCGCGTAAGGAACATTAGAATGCAGAGTACCAAAATCACTTACACAATACAAGACATAACTGGGAGAATGAGAGCTGTTCATTGGTTGGACGCAGAAGTCATGGATGAAGATGTAAGTGCTAATCAATAAGTAATTTGTAAGTTTAGTATTATTACAATGCAATGGAATGAATTAGGCTACATTTTTTATAATGGCTAATTAAACAAATAGATGATGCAATGTGGATTTGTACTATTCTATCTTTCTTGTGTATATTCTATATGTTCTCTTACTACTTAACCCATCAAGAATCACACCAATAAATTTATGTATTATTGTGGTGCCTGGCCGATTAACGTTGCATTAACCTGGCATACGCATACACCTCCACGGGGATGTAAACCTGGAAAGCTGCTGCCACCAACCCAAAGTCCTACTCCGTTACTTCAAGGAGTTAGGATTGCTGGGGTCAGGTTAGAAGGGAGGTAATGCACAATACACCCCAATGCAGGATGTCAGTGCAGATCTTTTATTCCCTCCACCTTAGAATTAGATGCAGATACATTATTACATCCAAAGGTTGCCTGGAAGAGATCTCTTTGAGCGATAAGGCCGCACATTGTACCACTATGTATTAGTCTAAGTTTTCTAGGTTAAGTTATTGTAATTTGGTGTAACAATAAAGAATTATCTCTCTCTCTCATACACCTACCATTTCATACAAAACTAACTTACATACTGGGTTCTTTCACAGTATCCAAATATTATTCATAGATTACAGGCAGATAAGGTAATAGGAATCTCTAATGAATCATTTTGTTTTCAGGATAAATCTGTGCCAAAAGTAGAAGTAAACAATTATATACAAATCTATGGAAATGTGAAAACAAATAAAGGAAAAAAAGTTCTGATGGCATTCAAAATAATGCCCATCACAGATGTAAATGCAATCACATTCCATTACTTACAGTGTATCAACAACAAAGTCAAAATGGAAGCAGAGTCCAAAAAGGTGATTACTAAAATTGTTCAATTATGCTTCTAACATTTATATGGGCAACTTTTAGTGACAAATTAACTGGTCCCAACAAAACATAAGACTATGTCTTGTCAGACTCTGGCCAAACTTTATTCCTATTTGAGACATCAACAGTCATGGACTGCAAAGAGTAAGAGGAAGGGGGGCTTTTTTAGTGGGATCCAATAAATAATAATAACTTTATTCAATACTTCAGGTTTCATACTAATATCTAATCAAAGTTTTCTTATTCAAGGAAAAAGTGGCTGACAGCAACCCAACATTCAACAGTGGATTGCCAGCCAACTCCATGGTGGGGATGAATGACACTGCTTCTGTGAATGGGCTGAATCCTCGCCAGATGCTAGTATTCAACCTTATTAGAGCTTCAACATTGGAACAGGGTATCAGTAAGCAGGACATGTATGCTACCTTAAAGGATCGGATGTCACAAGTGGAGTTTGAGTAAGTTAGATTCACATAATTTGTACATATGCTGCTCTGAATAACACAATTCTGCTAATAAAGGTCTGTTTTTAGTGATATTCAAATCACCAGTTTACACGAACAACTTTTCATAATGACATTTTATTTGTTACAGAAAAATCCTGGAATGGATGTGTGGTGAAGGCCATATCTATTCAACCATTGATGAAGAACACTTCCGAGCTACTGATGCCTTCTAAAAAATAATTGCCTTGTATTTAACATTTATCTGTTCTCTGAAAGATTTTAACAGGCTGATTCTGTTTTTCGTAACCAACCAATATTTTTGATAAATAAAACATATTTGAAGAAAATATATTATTTTACTTAAAGCTTAAAAGTGATGCAGGTATAAAAATGCACAACTTTTTGTGGATTAAAATTTGAGTTAGTTCATTCCTCAGACTACAACAAGATTAAAAGTTCATTTTATTTAATAAAATTCAGTTTTAGGTATGACTTTCTGCATTACATCGATAACCAGAGGTTTATTTAGGAGCAAGTAATATAATACTTTTCTGCATTTTGTAGATTCAGATCTTCATAATTCATCTTTAATAGCCTTATTTTTCACATCTGGGTTCTTTCCAGGATATGTTTGACTTTCCAGTTGAATTTCTTTCAACTCATCTTGTTCTAAAAGGAACTCCTTAGCATCCCATGCCTGGGATCCATCTTTGAACATGAATATGGCTCGATCATCATCAATTAGGTACCTGTAATACATATATATTTTAATTATATTAACAGAAGCAGAAGGAAAAATCTAAACTACATGTAGGAACATTGTCACCAGTATAAACAAGGTTTCAATACTTCTGAAAATTTTGAGGGCCTGATTGACTGTACTCATCATCTCATCATTATACAAATATTTTGAGTTGTAATCATCTTAGACTAGCACAGGGCCAGGATGAATGGCATAAACAAAGAGAGGTGTATGCCTCGGAGTGGATTAACACCAGCTAAAATGATGATATTAATCATAAATAACACATTAACATCCACTCCAGAGGCTATGGAACAAGTTACAAGGATAGTTACTGTTAAACGCCTACACAAAGTTGGCCAGTAAGGTTTACATACACTGGACTGGGATAAAAAACATGTGGAGCATAACCTGTTAGGACTGCTCATACCTTTCAGCCTGAATATGATTACTCCATAAACTGGTCTGCCAGATTTTCGTAAGCTCCTCTGCCCTAGCTCGTTTAGGCTTGTTTGCAACAGTAACAAACATCATGAGGGTTTGTCCTTTTTTTGTGGCCTGTAAAACAGCTTGTGGGTTAGACATATCCATTTTACTCATGTCTATGGATGGCGGCTTACGGAGATGCTCCGGTAATTCATCTTCAGGAAGTGGTTCTTCATCTTCTTCCCACTGATCTAACAGCCTGTAAAAATAAGATAGATTACTTAGGTTCTTGTCAACCTATATTGTGTGTAAGCCGTTGTGGCAGGTATATCGTGGTCATTGTACAGCTACATTATCAGAGTAGGTAATGACTTTTGGGGTCAAAGCTGGTTACTGTAAACACGTCAAATGTTTATATTTATCTATAGATCTTACTACTACAAAAAAACAACAATATCTAGTTTTATAGGGAAAGCCAACTGAGACTAATGTTTTGGACTGCTTTTTACCTTTCCATGTCCGCATCACTGTAATCCCGAATATCCTTTTTAGCCCAGGTCGGCTTATCTTCACCATCCCGTTTCTTCGCAATGATTGTGGTACAACAAAGGAGTACGATAACATACAGGAGTTTGACCATGTTTTATTGTTTTCTTTCAAAGTTTTCAGATTTTCGTACAAAAATTTCAAGGTAAATAATCGGGCGTTCTCCACATACGACACCCACTAACCAACCGGTCGCAACTGAAAGCAGTATTGCTGTGACTAATGTAACTATTGCCTTGCCTTGCCATGCCAGCCAACTGGGCTCATTGTTGGGCTGGGCTCTGACAAATGTAGCTAACTTCACCTCAAAAAGTTGCTAAATTTTGGAGTTCCTTAATTTATTTTAAATCTACATACATGCCCTAAATAGTTTTTTTGATAGTAGTTATTTGACTTATAAAAAAGTAAAGTGGTGACTAAATGTCATTTTGTACATGTAAAATAAGCGTTTTTACGTTCATAAAAGTGAATAAACATCGAGACTTAAAAATTCCAAATTTTTGAAATGAGTTCAAATTTTCAATTTTATGAATCAAATATCAATTTAAATGCCTAAGAAAGTTTAAGACTGAATCAGATGCAAGTTACCTAGCTAGCAAAGTTTACAAATAAGTTAATTAAAATAAAATTTTCAGTCAATTTGACATTTACTTCTAAACATAAAGTAACTAAAGGGTGTACCTATATTTAATTTTGTAGCTGAACTACATCGAAAAATTGCTAGATCTAGCTAGAAAGTAGCTCAGTTGGCATCAGTAGCTGCAAAATTGCTGGCAGGCAGCGCAAAAGGCAAATTTTGAAAGAACAAACAGTGACATTTCACTGTTGCCTGATACTGGCATTGAGAAAATAAATAGGTAAATTCTAGCTCGTACAGTAAACCACAGGCCACCACACTAAACACATAAAGACTAATTTTTTTTATCTACTTTTTTTACGGGCCATATGCCTATAATAACAGAAAGAACATACAATTATTTACATTAAAATACAGAAGAAACAGTTGAATTATATATAGACCGTTGCAAACGACCTATAGATAACTCAACTGCTCCAGATCACTACCAGGTGACTACTAAGTGTCCCCAAGACAAGACACTGGCTGCATTGCCCCGCTGAATTGCAATGCTTATGCGTTGACCCAGATAAGCGCCAGCTCTCGGACCACACGCCGCTTCGACCAGACACCCAGAAAGAATTTTGAAAACGCGATGGGCCTCAGTACCCCATGGACTAAGGGTTTTGACCTCAAATGGCTCAAATACGTAAGCTCTGTCGATTTGCGCCGCTTGAGATCTTTGGCTGAATTTGCCGTCGCCGCCGCACCGACCCCAACTGCTGTACTAGACAGAGAGATGGCGCAAGGGTATCGACGCGTGGCGTCCCACACTAAAAGCACTATAAACTAAACTCGTGTAATGGGCGCCTAAAGAAACGTCGTCATCTATCTGTCAATCCAGTCACCGTCGCTTCGAAATCAATCAAAATATGTCAGTGTTACTGTCAAGTCAACTAAATACCGTCCAATAGAAAAAAACATTCACGTCACAAAGTTCGAATTGAAGGCACGGATTTGAGTTCCGACGTTCGCTTCTTTCTAAAAAATAATGATTTCAGTTTTTTCTTAGTCCTTCGTGTTATTCAACTTTCAATAAACTATTATGAGTCTTCGTAATTTGTGTTAGACGATAAATATAAAGTAAAAAAAATATCCAACAAGATATAAAGTCGGCATTCGAAGTTTTGAAAGTGACTGCGCGGTATCGTGTAAAATTTTTGGTTTTTTCTGCAGTGTTAGTGGACACGCACTATGGACGAGAGTGGTATAACTCCGAACACTTCTAAACAGCAGTTAGTGATAAACAGTGACAATGATTCAGCCACGGCACTGCTGCAAGAAAAACAGTCTGAGAGACGTGAAACCCTCGCAGATGTAACTTTTCTCGAATACATGACCGTGGGAATTCTGTGCTACGTCAACCTGATCAATTATATGGACAGATTCACCTTGGCGGGTAAGTCTTATTTCTTATAAGAAAACACTAGCTTTAATAAAAAAAAAATTAAGAAGTATTCTTGAGAACCTAACACCTTGAACAATTTTGATGGTATTATGTAATGCTATATAAATTTATAGACATAATCTTCATAATTACCCTACTGTCAATTGAATTATGCCACTTAGAAGTTGTTCGGTTCCAAAGTACATTTTTTGGAATTAAATTGTCAAGCCGCTAACTGCAGAATAATAACCATACGAAATTCTCATTAAATCCCATTCCTATTTCAAAAATCGAGACAGATTTGCTAGCATTGTTAAATCAGTCAGGTTCCACTATCCACAATTCAACATATATATTTAATAACTCATATTATTATTATAAATTCTAGTCTATGTGTGAGAGGATTTTTCCCCATTCCTATTTTTCCACTTTGCTGTTGCGGCCAAGTCTTTTTACAAAATGTAAATAAAAGTTTAGGCCATCACACTAATATCATAAATGTGAAAGTTTGAATGTTTGTTTGTTACTCAGCCACGTCGTAATGGCTGAACCCATTTTGATGAAATTTGGTATATACGTAGATTATAACCTGGATTAACACATAAGCTACTTTTATTGATAAACCACGTGTGCAAAGCTGCGGGCGGAAGCTAGTAATCAATAAATTACAACTTTTTCACACATTATATTTTAATCAAAGTAATAAACTCAGGTCAGACAGATGTTATCTAAATGTGTTGTTTTTAATGATTACTTTGTGTGAAGTGACATGAACTTTTAATACCTACTTATCTAAAAATAGCTTGTTATGTCTGGACTTTACAACAGCAAAGACTCTTGTGGCATTAATAATAAAACTATCATTTTTCTATTTACAATTTTCATAACTTGAACTGGCATTCTACCTATGTACCTACTTATGCTACAACATGTTTTTATGTACCTAGGATGTTTGCAAAAAACCACTAATAAATAAAAAAGATAGTTCCAATAGATTAATTGTTTTGGATCTTATCATCAACAAAATATTTCACTGTCTAACCTAAATGGATAAAAAACGATAAATAATGATTAGATTAAAGTGTTAGTATATACGTGAATACGCAAATCACTTGCAATTCGTTTCAAATAGATAGGATTGTATTCACCAGTTCTGGCGATTAAGGATCTCGTCCACTACACAGCATCGTCCACATACAGTCAATACGAAAAGTAAGTTACAGGCGTCCTGGGACCACCACCGCTTCGGGACGCGGTGCGGTGCCGCCGGCGGCAGTTTATAACCCGTCTGAAAGCCTTGTTAAAATATTTTAAGTTCTAAATGCCACAAGCGGTCACCTATCTAAGTTGTAACAGTGCACAACCTAGCTAATTAGGCAAGTTATTATACTATATGCAAACGAACGTTTGTCGTGGCGAGTCAAATGTGCATGAATCGTGAGTAACTTACACTCTACATACCTGTTCGGTTAGAACGAGTAAAACTCACGTAGGTAGGCGAACATTTAAACTTACATACTAAATGTACGTAGGTATGTAGGTATAGCTCGATGCTGCCGTCTGCCTTTCGAACCAAACAGTGGGCAATGTTTCAAATAAATCCACGTAAAGAATTGATTTTTTATTTATTGATTATTATATTAATTGATTATTTTACAGTATTACAGTAAAGGTGGTTACTAACCACACCTGCTCGAGATAAGAACCACTTCAAATAATTCTATAAAATAAAGCGGTCGATCGTACAGTTTCCGATTGCTAAATCGGCCCGGTGTTTTCTGTAAACGTTTCGCCAAAAATATTCAACGTTCACCTGCTAATCTTTGAAACGTTTTTCCAGACTAACATATTTGTTTATATTGACACTAAACAGCTAAAAAAACAGGGTTGTTGCCTGGCGGGCGATATATATTTTTGGCAATACAACGCACCTCTCTCTCGTGCATGTAGTCACTGCCATCCGGACCGAAACACAAATTGCGTTTAGGCGATTTATCTAATAAGTAAATCGCCTAAATGCAATTTGTGTTTCGTCCTATAGTCAGTTTGTGTTTTTATTTACCTTCCTGTAGGTAGGTACTTGTACAAATAAACAACATTACACCTACAGGACGCTGCTAGCCACCCCGTGCGACAAGATCCCAAGACAACAGACTTTCCAAAAACACTATAACATACAACTCTACGAGGAACAGAGAGATCAATCAGGAATCAATGAAGTCCGCGTTTACACCGATGGTTCAAAAACCAAAGAGGGAACGGGCGCGGGAATTCATTCATTGGATCTCAACATAAGTATATCTACAACATACGAATCCTCTCCGACAGTACAGCAACACTCGAAGCTCTGGAGAGTCACAGCTGTAACTCCAAGCTTGTTTACGAATGCCACTTAGCCCTAGAAAGAATCGCCACGAAAAACAAGGTGATCTTACAATGGATCAAGTGGCATAGCGGATCACTAGGCAACGATGCTGCAGATGAACTAGCTAGAAGAGGATCGGAAACCACGGCTATAGGCCCACCTCCATTCCTCCCTCTACCTTTCACTCAGCTACGAGCATGGATACGGAATCGTACTCTAAACCTACACAACGAACGCTGGGCACAGACCATGGACTGCAGACAGTCGACGGCGGCTCTGTCGGCCGTCTCGTCACGACTGACACGTTGACTGCTCAACCTTCAAAGACTGGACCTTCGAATCATCGTGGGGACGGGGCATGGCCCCCTGAACAAACACCTCTACACCATCGGAGCAACAGACAGCCCACTCTGCAGGGCATGTCTCACCGAAGAAGAATCAGCTGCCCACGTAGTCCTGGAATGCGTGGGGGTAACATCACAACGTGCAGAAATCCTGGGCAATCTAAGGTCACTCCGTGAAGCCTGCGAAGACCCCAGGAAACTTCTGCGCTTCTGGTCGGAGTTAGGCTGGCTATCCATATAGTCAACTCTCACGCATAAAGGACCACATACAGAGTGCGAATGCAGAAAAGGGAGTCCACCAACCAACATACACCTACAGGACAAGATAAATAAGAGTTCGAAATGAGGATAGGCTGCAAGTCTACGTTACTTTCAAGTTACCTGTTTCACCATTTTGGCAAACACGCTTTTTTAACATTATGACACCTATAATAAGACGCGTGCATGATGTTGCAAGTTGCAGCGCGATTAAAACTAATGCCCTCATAGCTTAGTAATTTAGTAGGATTAAATCGGATTACCTTATAATCGCCTTTATCTACCGTGTTTAAAATTTAACCCGCTAAAAGGAATCTGGTTTTGAAATTCCCTGGCTACTTAGTGATGTTTACGCTATGAGTTAACAGCTCACAGTGTCATTGACTTTTTAAGTTAATTTTCCCAGGACCTCTACAAAGAGAGGAATGTAGCATGATTGAACAGTCCACCTTTTATGTATGGCGTGTGTATCCAAACTTAGTTCTCGACGTGATACAAAACCTTGAAATACTATTTATCAACAGGCACGCACAAAATCAATAAATTTAATAAAAGATCTTTAGAACACATTAATTTATTTATTGTAGCCATTAATTTTCGGTATACGAATTCAAAAGTACCTATTGAAATTCCAGGTTCCGTGGGTCGTCACGTAATCAGAGAACTAACCTCCAGTGTCAGATCACGTGCGTGGGTTGATCCTCATTCTCCAATGAATACAATGTACCCTTTACATATGAAAGAAGTGTAATGACGGGCGATTGTTGTTTTGTTACGAACACCTACCAATCGAGCATGGGTCTCGTATATAGGTAGGTTATATGACGTGTATTTGAATACGATTCGGAGGGTGAAACATTGGAATGGAATATTGTTTTCAAAATAATATGCAACATAAACGACTCGTAGTACAATAACAGTGTTGTTATGAATGAAAGCGTAATCATAACAGTGTCGTAGGTTGAGCATGGTGTGGAATTTCCCTTGGGTCCGATCGACAAGTTGCCACCGCAATATCAAACCCTCCGAAATGCCGTTATCTTGATTGAAATCTTAAAGCAATCACAACCACAATTTGCGGGATAGGTACTATGCCGGATTACTTCAAAATTAATATGAATAACAAAACATTTCATCAGATATTAGTCAATTATACAGCGTTTTTTCGTAAAGCTAGCAATATACAAGGATATTATAATTGACAGATAGCCTTGCATGGTTTTTTAAAATAAATGATGCTCACAAATCTTAAAACAATTTTGTTCACTACCTTATCTAATCTACCTATTTGATTTGAAACAATTGTGTGTCTCAGATGTATGATTAGTCAAAAGAAGGCAACTAAGATAAGTTATTGGTTATTTACGAGTATCTTTTGTTCTTTTTACCATACATTATCTTGTAGTTGTACTCTTAATACTCGTTAGTAGTGGTACAATAGAAACACTTATCGTATTATGTCATTTGTTTAGTACAGTCATGGTCTACGTTTTGTTTAACATAGGTCATGCTTTATGAATTATTGATTACGATTTAGAGATGAGATACCGTTTTAAATCCACCTTTTGGTATTTTTAGCTTGGTTCTGTTCTGACTAAAATTATTGAATGAATCGAGCAAGTTATTTTTGACAACTGGTCACGCAAGCCCATGCTATATTCGTTTCATCATCAACATCAGCCGACATTATTCCACTGCTGGAGATATATTCGTTTATTTTACTTAAAATAATGCTTGTCATCTTCAAGGTTCTCCGCCAAACTGTGGGAACGAATGATTAATTAAACTACCTATTGAAGAAGTTAACTAAGAAGGCAGGCACTTAACTTACCTAACATGTCGTCCATCTACCTGTGCTTGTACAATTATTAAGATGGGTAAAGGTAGAAATAAAGACAAATTCATGATGCTCACAAAGAAAAAAATATTCATTTACACAACATGTTATTCTAAACGATACACTTTCATACTAAGCGTAGGGGTAAATATTATCCCCATTTGTTCCATAAAGTGTCACAGCACGGTTGTATGCACATTTATGAATAAAATATGTGATAGCTTATGCATTGGGTAAAGCTCAGTGAGGGGTTAAAAATGCGGTTGGATGCAGTCTAGGGAAGAATAATATTGTTTTTATAACTCATGTTTTAAATTTTACAACTTTTTAAAACATGATCTTTTTATGGAAAAAACTTTAACCTTATGTCGTAAAAGTTTTTATAGATTTTATTGATCGAGCGAAGCGAGACTTTCAAAACAACTTGGGCAAAAGGGCGTTGTATGTATATTTTTTTAAATGTTTAAATAACTTTCGAAGCGTTTATCCGATCATCGTGAAATTTGGTATATAAGTAGGTAGTGATTGCACAATTTTGGTGTGACTCAATGAGCTAAAAATGTTGAGGGGTTGTTGAGATATTGGGGTTCAAGAGGGGTAAAAAAAATAAAACCAAAATGGGACTATCTGGTCAAGTGGCACGTCTAATAATAGGTCTTTGTGAGTACATTGCGACCACGTTTTTATTTTCAGGTTAAACCTTGTAGTTTTTAAGTTATTAGACATATGTAATATAAACGGAACTTTGACAAAATTTACAGGGTACACCAGTGACCCCACTGTGCTGAAATTTGGTATGCGTGTAGCTTTAGTAATACAAATATAGGCAAGTCTGAAATCCAGAATAACTGCAATTTATACCCCAAAAAAGTATAACCAATTAACATGAACTCCCGTTACCTGTAATTTGAATGAAACTGTATGTCAAGTTTTGGTTATTCATTTCGTGGCACTATTTTGATAGTCAAAGATTACAAATAATATATTTCTGTTTTTATGGGAGACTCACGAGATCTCAGTTCGGGGGTAACCTAACCACTAGTCTGATTTGTAAGAGCATTTGCTAGATTTCTTGCGCAAAACGGCACAGTTAATAGGCATTTTGTTAAATGGTTTCGTTAAATGGGCATTTACGTACACTCGTAAAAGCCCGTCTTCTATTCACAATGTAGGAGACGTAAAAGTTCAGAGTTTGTCGTAAACCTCTTGCGTGTGAACCTTTTACTTGCCATATAAAATAAATTGAATTGTAAGCTTCAAGTAAAGCGATAATTAAGTTATTCCTTACTCGACTGGCTGAACTTGTAAGAAGTAAAAGTTGATGTCTACTCTAGATAATATAAGCACTGGGTCGCGTTATCGCTGATTAGCGAAGAGCTGATGTGCATCGTCCTACGAATTTACGCGCGCCTAGTGAACGTTGACTTGTATTGTGTGTGTGTGTGTAACTTTTTTAACCCATATTAATGTCTGCGTCTCACGTAGGGTTTATTTAGCCCTTGATCCCCTATAATACTTACCCTTTTTCAATTTGTTTCATTAATCGGAAGGATTACGTGTGACGTATCATATGCTCGGTGTATAAAAAGGGTCATTTATAAATTGTGTTTTAAGCCCAGATTATTCGAAACCGGTTTACATCAGGACATTATAACGTCCATTCCAAATCAATTTCTCAGGGCACTCGACGTTATCTTTTGGAACCACCATGACTGGCTGAGTCCTCTGTTTATAGACTGTCTCTTGAGTTTAATGATGTAAGTTTGGAGATAAATAGCGCTTCTGATGCGGGTGGTCCGCGTTACAGAGTTTTAAAGGAATTCTTTCATCAGCATATTTGAATAACTATCTTGATAAGAAACATAATACGTGACATCCGTAAGGAGATAAGTCTATTGAATTTGCCCAAAGTTGTCAAATAAAAAATATTTTAGCTACGGATACGGAGCCCTTCAGGAGATCTTCTGATGAAGTGTGACGTTAGATTCTAACTAGGTAGCTAAAAATATACAAAAGTACTACAATTGTTTAGGCAGTCTTGCCCTATAACAAACCGCATTCATAACCGAAAACGCATAATTCATACCTATATTATATCAGACTTTGCCCCGCTTCTTTACCCCGATAATTGGTCAAAAAGTTCTAACGTGAGAAAGTTCATTGTACAGATAAACGAAGAAGAAAGTACCTAGAATCTAAAGGATATAACTCAACACAGTGATTCTTTGATGTGATGGGTTGCAGCTGTGTGGGCTTTCGGTGTATCTGGTCTGAGGGCTCGAGTGCCCATCGAGACTCCACTTGGGACCAATTAGTACCGCTCATAGCACCGGCAATCCCTGGCTTATAGCTTAATTCAATGGCTATTAAGTTTATTTGTATAGCTGGCTCGCTGGTAATGAGATTGAGACATAGAACTGACTATAAAAACGCGTCTTTGTGTCAACAATACCCATTATATTATATTACGTTGTAAATACAGAATTTAGACGTATTTTTGTGTATTAAAATTGTTAAACAAAATGAATGTGAATATAACATTGATCAAACTGCAGCCCTGCGTTACCGCTTGTTTATTTTTTGGATGTCTCTGATGACACATCTGTGACATTCAGCCGGCTGGCAGTACATTTATGAACTGACATAATCATCATTGGGATTGATGGGATCATAATAAGATTACAAGGCATCATTCAGGATGGATCATTGAGCGCAGTGCTTACTCATGCATGCCCATTTGGGTGTAAAATATGATTTTCATTCAAAATCTTTGTCTGCCTAATTTATCTTCGTTTGACCAAAATCTCACCTGATGATGTGAATGGTCTAAGATAGAGCACAAAGATCCAGAAGACGTCTGTTTGCTCTCTTGCCGTTATGTAAACCCTAATATTAAGAATGCAATTCATGCAATGCAGCTTACCAACTGTGTGGTTCGACAATACCGATAAGACGCTTGATAACGCTTAATGCATACCGTTGCAAAAGAGCATAAATGAGTAAACAACCATCACGTTTTCAAGTATGTAAAGTGTAAACTATCGATAAGTGGGCAAAGGTGATCTAAATAAACATTCATATCAATTTGTGAAGTAATGCCATGGACGATGACGCTTCTATTACGAGCACTTGTTAAAAGAAAGGTTGATGCACTCACCACCTATTTAAAGGTATGAATAATTTATTAGATGAGAATGGTAACATATTTTTACGCACTTGATATTTTAGGCAGGAAGAAATGTAATGAAACAACAAATTGCTTAAATACAATCTATTTAATTAAACGGGAATGTTGATAATAGAAATCGCTGTAATGTGAGCATGAAAGGATTATTCGCACTGATTCAATAAACATCAATCACGCTTATCAGTTATCACTGACCAAAGCTGGGTGACCAAGAAATGTTTTCTTGGCACGAAGAGTGAGAGAGAGATAGTTGTAAAGGTTGATCTGCGGAAGAAGCGTCTGTCATAAATAATTCTACAACATTAGCTTCCACAAACACCACGCATAGTAAAATAGTAAACTCTATAGTGAAAGCTTGTTGATTCAATGAAATATTGTAGGCATAGGCATGATAACTTCTTCTAAAGTATTATTAAGTTGTTCCGTAGTTAAGGTTATTTTCTCTGCTAAAACAAGTATGAGCAAAGCAAGCAACATGTTGAGATTGCTATCAAAATAATGTCTGTTGGCATAAGACTGCAATGCGCTTGTACTCACATGTTTATTTTGTTTGAGATAATACTGAAGATCCTTATCCCTGGATGAGACAGGCAAACATGTATCTGGTTTAAACTTCTAAAAACATTGGTTTTTAGTGACTATTATTGACACCGACTTAGGATTTGTATTCCTCGTCTTGCATATAGGCTTCGAGGGATATTGCATTATTTTAAAAGACCGGTTTCAGGACCATCACCTCAAACTTGATGACTTCTTCTTCTTTCGGGTCGATGTCTCAAGACTATAGCTATTTTGACCAGTACGTCGCCACGTTTATGGCAGCATCGGAGCAGGTCATCAGTTGCCCCATCGTGCGAGTGGTAGGGCAGGATGGGCATGCAAGGACGTGTCATTGTTTGGAGCTGGGCACCACATTGGCATTGCGTCGCCGATTTGTCTATAATACCCCATTTACTAAGATTACACCTGCAGCGGCCGACTTGGGTACGCCGTCTATTGAGGATCCTCCACACTGGCCAAGGTAGGTGTTGACCAGGGGGTAGTTCCTCTGCAGGTGTAACATAGCCAGGGGGGGGGCTTTATTTAGTTTCCACAGGGTAACACGCATCACTTGCATTATTTGTGGTGGCTTCTGTGGATCGCAAAAAGCCCCTGCGACTACGTAGCCGTTTTCTTGGTGGAGTAACGCCATACAAACTTGACGTCTAATTCCTGTAATTAATATATAGTTAAATTCTAGTTTCGATCTAATCTAGTTCAATACATTGTTTAGATAGACTTAACTAAAAAATTATCTCACTTAAGGTCGTAGTGCGACTAAACGATGACAAAATTACCTATCACCTACACTGCTGGACAGAAGAACTAATGACCTGGGGCCCAATTCTACTAAACCAATCGCTTCACTATTACAATGGTATCGTCGCAAAATGGCCACTATAGGTAGTTTTTGGTATTCTATTAACACAATTTGGCAGCTTATGACAGGAACAACAGTCATAATCGTTAAATAATCGTATGGCTTCATAATCGTTTTTTCTTACAAATTAGCAGAATTGGGCACCTGCCCTGACGCCGCCGCACGCCGTGGCTTTAAACTTTTGAGATTAAAGAGAAAGATGGTAAAATTTCGAGTTTTGGGGTAGTGGTCTCGTGGTCAGTACCTAAAGCCAAGAAACAACCAGTGGCACGATGAACGAAAGCGTTGGAGTGGCTAACTAGCGTTTTAACAACTTTCTCATCTGATTTATCTTAGTTCTTGTTTTACACAATGTGGACAGTAGCTTTACAAACACCACTTTGCAGCTTGGTGAATAAACAAAGCATTATAACGACTGTTTTTATTTGTATAGTGCGGTTGAATTTAAGGAAATGCAGAAGAATATTAGTTTTACTTGTGGGTTATGAATTTATGATAGTAATACAGTTTATGGTATGTCGTTAACAGGAGTGTGATTATAGACACTGCATGTGGTAGTAAAAACGCCACCGTTTTTCAGAAGTGTATTTCAACATATTTCGGTTCGCTTGCGTTGTTTAGAACAGTGAAAACGAACAAAAGAAAGAGCGGTAAAATACGATGGGAATATAAAATTGTTGCTGTCACGGTCGCCCTAAAGGTAGGGCTCGGCAACTTCATCACTGCGAGGCATTTTTTGCACGATTGGACCCTAATTTCTGATAACAGCTCGTCCAGACGACGCCACATCACTTTTCAACGCGCTCTGTTCCGTAACTTTGTACACACCTTCACAAAACTGCACCGGAAAGTCTGAAATAGATTAAAGATGTCACTCCTTAAATTCTCATCCATTTTACTGCTTTTTTCTTTTTATAACGTCTTGAATATTTAACATCCGGAAGCACTTTGTTAGAGGGCAATAAAATAATACTTTGGCGTTCTTTCTTTGTGATGTTTGTTCTTTAAAATAAAATCACTTTTATCAATCTACATAATCTTGGTTTTCTTATTTAGGTTTACAATGTAGTAAAATATTATTGAATAAACCCGTCTGCATAAGAAACTGAAAAGAGGTAAACAAAAAAAAGCTTGCACATTTTGACAATCGCAGACATCAATATAGCATGTCACTCTCGTGATTCCATTCTAATGGATACTCATTTGTCAAAATCCCTCAAGTCGTTTAGCCTACAGGATGCGCCAAATGAACAGCCAACATACATACGTTATATACTATAAATGCATACGCCCTAAAATTACAACCCTTCTTCTGCGCAGTCGGCTAAATACATTTGCTAAGGCAAGTTTTTGGGCCATTGATTCAAAATAAATTAATAGTGTGTTATATTTCAGACATTTCATCATGACGAATTAAGTTCGAACAATCCTCCCCCATCGTTCTATTCTAGCCCTTTATTTGATCAAGATGCTCAGCTGCCGGGAAAGCTTTTAACCTTAATTGTGGCTCAAAAACAGTAAAGCAATTACATACGAACAGCACTTAGTCATAAAATTACAGGGCTTTGACGATCACCACTCCTACGGTACAACACACACAACCATACTTTAATTTTATGATAGGTAGTTGTTCAAACGCTCGTACGATCCATTCTCGAAATTTCGATGCACGTGTTGTTCTTGTATTTATTAGTTCGTGTATTATGTAAAACTATAAAGTAATTTCCAGTAATAACTGGCTAAGGTACTCCTGGTTTCGTGAAAGTGGATCCGTCAAGTTAGATTACCTTACGTCGTGTTCCTAGTATCGGAAGTTTGTCTGAAGCATCAAGTTACACAATACAAGTGTCATTCATACACGTACGGACAGTTTGATTGGCTTTACTGAACTCTTTGTAATCAGTAAGTAGAATTTAAATAGACTGAACAATAGCATATTGTCGGTGTCACCTTCACCTGATTTTCATTTAACAATTTTCTAATAAATACGTTTACAACGCAATTATTTTATTTTCTGATGTGATATCGCAAAGATAAAAGATATACCTACACCAAAACAGAAGGCCAAAAAATGTTGCATGCCGTTATCTCAAGGTCAAAATATGTATTTAATTTCAAATAATTTTTCTTTCAGGAAGATTCACAAAGCTTACAATGCTGTTTAAGATATAGTTCACAAGTTTGGTGGTTATATTGCTAATAACAAGTCCTAGAGAAATGTATTCTCCAGGACTTTTTGATAATACGTTCAAAACGAACATAAATGCAGTCTTCAACTTGAGACACAAATTGTTTTATTTAGAACTTAGAACCATAAAACTATCAGATCAGTTGGTGATTTTAAAATTTTGGAATGCGTAAATGCATCTAATAAGAAATCACACTTTCTACTTCACTTCACAACTATACGGTTGATTCGCTGTGTGTACGCTAGAGATGGGTAACCACCCGGGTTAAAATACATGAGTGGGTTAAAACCCATTATCACCCAAGTCATTCCACCCACTGGGATTTTTGAGCGGGTGAAAATGAATTAAGTAGTAAATATTAACAATGACGACTAATAAAGTACCTAGGTACCTTTATTTATTTATTTTATTTATTAATTCACAAAACAGATCCACTTAGCACTTTAAACACGACTGTTTTAGTCCATTGAAAAGTTACATTTGGGGTTGCGTTTTTTAGAGGACGCAATTTTATTTTTTTGATGTGTAGGGGGGGTCAGTGTAAAGCTAAAACCAAGTTTGTGGGGTCGCCACCCTTGTCCCACGGCCGCCATCTTGAAAATAGGGGTTGAAATGGTTTTTACGATATATCTCTTAAACTATTAATTTGATAAAAAAAATTTGTTTACATTTTTTGTTGCAAATTAAATTATCTACAACTTTGGTCCAGTAACTTTTTGTCGTAGAACTATAAATAAAAAAGTTATAAGCGAAAATATTCAGAAATTCGAGAAAAAAATTATATTTTTCGATATAACTTTTTTTTATCATTTTACGAAAAAATTATATCAGACCATTTTTGTAGATCGTTTTTTGATGAACAGCTTTTATTCGCAACATTTTTTCATTAAGTCAATAGCTAAGGTCTTACAGCGCTCCGAAGTGAGTACTATTTTTCAGTACTCTTAACTATACCTATATTATACGTGTGTACTAATAATGTGTCATCAGTTATTGTTGTTTTTTTTTATTATGTTATTATAATTTTTTTTTTACAAATTTTGCAATATTATTAATAATTAATTATTGACTACTTTAATCATTAACATTTTCGCTTATAAATTTTTTATTTATAGTTCTACGACAAAAAGTTACTGAACCAAAGTTGTAGAGAATTTAATTTGCAACAAAAAATGTAAACAAATTTTTTTTATCAAATAAATAGTTTAAGAGATATATCGTAAAAACCATTTCAACCCCTATTTTCAAGATCGCGGCCGTAGGACAAGGGTGGCGACCCCACAAACTTGGTTTTAGCTTTACACTGACCCCCCCCTACACATAAAAAAAATAAAATTGAGTCCTCTAAAAAACGCAAGGTAAGGCCTAAAAAATGTAACATTTCAATGGACTATTTCCAGTTAGTTTCATGATCGAAGGTACCTACATAAAGTAGCTATTATTGTTTATGTAAATCAATTATCACCTAATTTCCGTATCAACGTATAACTAAGAATTTGTAGTTCCCGAAAATTATATTCCCTGAATTTGTAGTTAACAGTTCAGAAGTTATGAGCGTTTATCTAGGTCCGTATATATATAGATTTTGTAGTAGGGAACTACAAAATCTTTACTTTAAATTACAATTTGACATGGAAACCAGATCCCTAGCGGCCTTAAATAGACAAACACCCATTTTCACCCAGCAAAATGGGTGAAAATGGGTTAAAATCGGAATAAAACCCAAATCACCCGGTTATATCCCAAATGGGAAGAATGGGTTTTTACCCATTACCCATCTCTAGTGTACGCCCGCCGCCGATTTCTGTCCATACTTCCATAGTGGTCCATAGAACACAAACAAACGGCTCTCAGACGGAACTCACAGCGAATCAACCGTAATTTTTCGGGACAAAAAATGTCTTGTGTACAAGAGGCCATATCCGATAAAGACGAAAAAGAGAGTTTTCGAAAACGATTTTATAGCACTAAATAAAGCATTGTGTTACAGTAACTTCACCTCCAGCTTCGGGCGTTTCATAATGCTCCTTAAACTTTGCATAAAATTGAACCGAATTAAATCTCAAGGTCTTCTCACCCAATAATTGCAGCCTTGTTTTACTCGTTCATAATTTCTCTTTGATTATTGATGTTCTTGTCATAATGTATTGCAATATTTGCAGTACACGACTCGATTCGTCTCACTGCTCTATTTACACGCTTGGCAGACACCTTGGTACAGAAAATTTCAAAGAACTATAAATAAAACATAGAAACAATGTCGCCTGACACATTTTTAAACCAAATTGCATAACGCTATTACTATAAATAAATATTGCTGGACATTTCACACAGCGTTATCTAGCTCCAAACTAAGCAGAGCTTGTACTATGGGAACCAGATAACTGATAGAATACTTATATACTTTTTTTTGTAAATACATACTTATAATATATAGAAAAACACCCAGACACGGAACAAATATCTGTAGGTCATGCAAACATTTGTTCCGTGGCGGGAATCGAACCCGCTACCTCTTGTGTCTCAGCCGGCGTATACTATCACTATACGTGACACTAATATCAGTTTCATGCTGTATTATTTAAGTTAAAAAATTTATTAAATGCATAGATTGACGATACTTGACGATCTCCGTGGCGCAGTAGGCGTATAGCCGGCTGTGACTCAGGAGGTAGCGGGTTTGATTCTCGCCGCGGGACAAATGTTTGCATGATCTACAAATATTTGTTTCGGGTCTGGATGTTTTTCTATATATTATAAGTATGTATTTACAAAAAAAAGTATATAAGTATTCTATCAGTTATCTGGTTCCCATAGTACAAGCTCTGCTTAGTTTGGGGCTAGATAGCGCTGTGTGAAATGTTCACCAATATTTATTATATTTTATATTTATTTATTATTATTATTTTCTACGTTCGATTGCGCGGTTGAGTAAGATTGGACATGACATTTACTCAAATTTCATGTCATACTTTTACGAAAATAATCAGGTTCTTTAAAAGGTCACAGATTCATTTATACATGTCCAATATTTAAAAAATATATGTTATTATATATTATCATACTAGTTTCCGCTAGCGCCTTCGCACGTGTTGTTCGTCAATAAAAAGTAGCCTATGTTTGAATCCAGATCAAAATCTATCAACACACCAAATTTCATCGAAATCGGTTCTGCCGTTACGATGTGATTGAGTAGCAAACAAACAACCAAACTTTCACATTTATAATATTAGTGTGATTACTTTCATTGAAATATTGATATAACGTTTTACCAATCAATTTACATAATTTACTGGTTAATCATATTTAGTAGCCGCATAAAAGCACGTTCTATTCAGTGTCACTGATGACTTTGTTCTAGGCTTCGCTAAACACATTGTTTAGCTTCTCATTCCGAGCATAGATTACTAAGATCATGACTTCCACTTGGAGTAAATAAATTGCCTAAGAATTATTACTTCTCTGCTCAAATGTTTATTGTATTTTACTTTTTTAATTCCAAGTTCTATTTCATCAAAACTTGTTTGTTGATCGGAAACTTATTAGACCCCTGGGGCGAAACGTCAATTGCAGCACCCCACCACAACAATATACGCATGAGCCCCTACTTTCCGGAAATGAGACTACCGTCGCCGTCCATAGAATCGGTCCCATTTTCCTTTTGCAATTTTAGGAAAGAAAATATTTTTAGCGTGCACAGCGGTGCCTCGATTGACATATTTCATGTCCATTTTAGAATTAACGTATCATCGCGGTCAGCGTCTTAAAATTAAGAAATTAGGGCTTATTATTTCGTCATCGATTTATGTCACGATAATGACAGCTCATGACTCGTCATGAGCGACGCAACGGACGCGCCGCTAGCAGCGCCAGTTTCGCTGAGCGGTTTTCTCGACGCCGATTGGTCTGCGAACGTGGCGTGATGTTACGATTTCGATATGGAGGCGCGTGCGCGTAGGTAGTGTAGAATTTTCTGCCGAGCGATAGTGGTGCCACCTGCCTGCAGTCCGCCCCGCCCCGGGCGCCGGCCGGCTGCTGACGTCGAATGTACGGTTCTTTTCTGTCACGCCACGCGTACTATAAAGCGCAACGCCCACTTACTTTGAAGGTCACCGCAGTCACAGTAATCTCGATTATGAAGTAGAGACAAGAGTACTGATATAATGAAACATGATTAGTTTTATTGTATTTAAATAAGTTCCTCGTACCTACTCCTTGATGATGTATCGTGCCTGCACCAATTTGTAATTTGTTATTTTTTGTTAAATTTACAATTCTCAAATATATTAAAATTTAAAAATAAAACTGTTAAACGATCGACGGAACTTCACGAATAAACTGATGAGCCATAATTACATTAATTTTTGTAATTAACCAGTCAGAAATGGGCAAGAAGGAAGTCGTATACTTAATTAATTTTAAAGTCAATGCGCCCAATGAAGGGCAAAAAGTGGCATACCACGACAGTCTACTATTTTATCAAGATATAATAATAGCCCAAAAGAAATATGTAATGTTAAGAGAAATATTAAAGTACATACAAATACACCTTTTGTTTTTTTTGTAATAACTACTTTCACCGCTAAAAGCTAATGGCATTTGATTGTACAGATAAGATCAGTCAACTGAATATTCGAATCTAACAATGAGGTACGCGGTACGAGTTCACTTTCGGTTTTTCCCTTACGTTTTATTTTCTTTACTGCTTTCTTTACTAGCATAGTCGCCTCACTCAATAACTTCTATTCTTGCTTACTGTGACTTATAAAGTTAATATTATTCAGCAATTACCGAAATTCTTTCACTATATTCATATAATTGGGCGATTTCTAGTTTGACGTAACACGTAATGTGTTACGTATAATATAATAGAAATATAACCAACAAAATCGGCCCTGCATCTAGCTGGCCTTGCCGTCTTATCACACTAAATTATAAACTAGCTTCCGCACATGGCTTCGCACGCGTAGTCTGTTAAAAATAGCATATGTGTCAATCCAGTTCATTATTATCTATCTATATACCTACCAAATTTTATCGAAATCGGTTCAGCCGCTACGACGTGATTGAGTAACAAACAAACAAACATTCAAAATTTCGCATTTATAATATTAGTGTAATGCGAAAGTTTGGATGTTTGTTTATTTATTTGTTTGCTTGTTACTCAATCACGTCGTAACGGCTGAACCGATTTCTATGAAATTTAGTATGTACGTAGATTATTACCTGGATTACCACATAGGCTACTTTTTATCCCATAAATCAGGTCCCTTAGGATCAAAACGGACTGTCAAGTCAAGTTGCAACAGCGAATTTAGCTTTATTTCTAGGTTACCTACAGTCAGTTGGTAGTGTAACGCGTACGAAGGCGCGGGCAACAGCTAGTATTTTATATATGCAATAATTATAATGCCTTTAATTAAAAATCCTCACGATTTAACCATTAGCATTCAAACGTCCGTGAACTGACCGTGAATATCTTTACGTCATAATGGCCTCACATCACGCCACTAAGGATGAACCGATATTATTATAGTGCCATCTTGTTTGTTACTAAATATAATGAAAAATCCCATAGGTACCTATGCATACTATTTTCCTTCCTGATTGATAAATTGAATTATATACTTCCTTCTTTTATTGATTCTGACTTTAGATTGCGCACCACCAATCGGCTCCCATTATAATCATGCATTTTGTTAATCAGTTTAACATACCCGATCGCATCGCCCGAAACTGTGTTTCGATAAGGATTAAGAAAGTTTTTCTATAGTTGTTTGTTTTCACACTGCTGCATACATACATTTACCTAATAATCATCACCCTCAGCACATAATTAATTACCCACTGCTGGATTTAGGCCTCCATTTATAAATGTCGTAATAAATTACTACTTTAAAAAAAAATAACACTTATTCTTCAATCTTTTAATTTGCTCATCCGTAGAAATCACAAGCTTCAAAATTAGCAGTAATAATAATAGATATAATAAATATGGCTGGACATTTCACACAGTGCTCTCTAGCCCCAAACTAAGCAGAGCTTGTACTATGGGAACCAGATAACTGATAGAATACTTATATACTTTTTTTTGTAAATACATATTTATAATATATAGAAAAACATCCAGACCCGGAACAAATATCTATCAGATCATACAAACATTTGTTCCGCGGAGGGAATCGAACCTGCTACCTCCTGCGTCTCAGTCGGCTATTCGCCCACTGTACCACGGAGGTCGTCAAGGACTATCATTATTAATCTATTATATTAAGGTTATCATTAAACATCATTCTAGACTCCAGAAATTACCTACTCAATTAACTTAAGTATCCAAGCAACATGTAATTACTGAATAATGACAAGCACGTACGTCACATTGCTTATACTGCATCTATTATAGTTATCTATCTGATAAATCCTTATCAAAACCCTTATGTTACAATGTTATCAACATAGCGAAAAGTCTCCGTATGCCTAGCTGTTGCTTTTTAATATTCCCATTCAACCAACCAGACAGAGAAAAAAGCTCTTTCAAAGAATATAGAAGGGTCTATAACAAATAAACTGACGCAAACAATAGGGACGAGAAAGAAATGATTTATTGCAGTGTCCAAATGATACGACCGAGTTTTATAGGAACGGTATTGTATACCTATACCTACCTACATATGTTAATCATTTCTGTATTTATGGGTTACTGAGATACTGGTTACTGAGATAGTTTAAAAGTCTTAACATTAGTCTGATGCAGATTTGTATCGATCGCTCAGTAGTCTTTCATATAGTAATGGGGACGAAAATAGTACAACGATCCGCAGTGACCCTGATGATGTTTGCTTTGCACGATAGGCATTGCCAAGAGGTGGCGTGATGTGCAAACCACACCCTTCGCCGTTCTCAAAGTCAACAAGAACCGCCGATAAGTACACATCAGGAACATTCTAAACAAATTTTCCATGGGCTTCATACATATTAACAGCAAATACAAAATACACTCATAAAAAATAAAAATAAATATATGTACACACATTATTTTCAGACAAGGAAACTTCTAAATTGTGCAATAATTGTGTAGGAGAAGTTCTGGTTATCATGCGTCGCATTGGCTAATGTGGGGCCACTCACCTTCACAAGGCCAAAATAAAGTCACGGTTTTTTGTGCCTAGAGCTTCGAATATGCTGATGTTTTGCCCGAAAATAAAGATGAAAAAAGTTTATCACGCTCGCTGTTGTAAAATAATCAAGATTACGTACGTACGTAAGTACGGACGTGTATACGTCCGGCTTGTCAAAAATAACTGTATTTTGTTTGACACCTTAAAATACATTACCTATAGCTAGAAAATAATTCTAAGTGGATTATGTGGTATGTACTTAATATGTTCATGATGAAATTACTTAAGCCAACTTTTACTCACATTGTTGAAATGTTCGTGACTAATGAATTATCTGAATTACGTACAAACCGAACCATGTTTTTTGAAAGCTAGTAATTCTAAATTATTAGCAAATTGGTAACCCTTGACCTAACTGCAATTTAAATATTACCTACCTACTTGAGTTATTTTCTCAATTTAATAGGCCTATGGGTCCATAACACGAATGTCAAATAATGCGCCATTATGCAAAATTATTTTCACTGTTTCCTTCTACACAATGCTCGTCTAACTACGTTTCCCTATAAAACGATTTAAACTGTTCTGTGGTAAAGAGCAAGATATCTTTCGTTTATAACATTAATTCTTTATCCTTATATTTATAACAATAATATAAATTAAAATTTTCAATAACTGACACATTATAATCTCGTTATTGTAACCCATATTTTTGCGTTGGGAGTTATAAAGAAGATTTTTGATCGATACTCAATGATACCAGTGTGATGGAATATCGAAATGTAGTTAGTACCTTGAAGTATCAGACTGTAAAATACTCGTATTATCGTATGGTACCTACAACAAAGATATTTAATATCAGGTGAAGATATGGCAACCGTATTTTTCAAGATAGTTTTTATTCTTCTTTTTTTCAGGTGTTCTCAAAGATGTCCAAAATGAATTCAAAATCGGTGACGACTATGCCGGTCTCCTGCAGACTGTATTTGTGGTCGCGTACATGGTGTTTGCGCCGATATTCGGCTACTTGGGAGATAGATACTCCAGGCGAATCATCATGGCCTTCGGTGTTGCTTTGTGGAGTATAACCACATTATTTGGATCGTTTCTAACCGTGAGTATCATGCTGGCGTTCATTTACTGCTTTGACCCAAATCATTCACCTGAAGACCTAGAACTACTCGTTACTGAAACACCGTCACTGTTTTTTTCCGTTTTGAAATATAAAATATTTGTATCTTATGTTTGTTTGTATATTTCCCCTTACCCGGTAATGTTGTGACATGAATTTACTAATAAAAGTCTTCCGTGACTATTTCGTAATCGCTTGACGGAGCCGACGAATTAACTGCTACCAGAAATTAATTCACCATAAATGTTGCAATCCATAACAACCAACAACACCGCTTTAGCAATTGAGCAATAAGGTCAGGAATTTCCAAAATTAGAGTTCGTAAATTTTTATGACAGCTATTAGCAACCTGTGAGAAGATTTACTGAGCAGATTAATCTAACATTTCGATAACGGAAATCAGTAAATTGTTGGTATTCCCCATTGATGGTGCCGGTGCCTGTTGCCTAAAACCTACAGAGGAAATGACAAATTAAAAAATAGTTTTCATCTAAACTACTTACCATTACACATTGTAAAATCTCGGTAGAAAAACATGAGTATTATAAGTCCAATGCTTTATACATGCCCAGGTTTCGATGCTTAATATTCATTTTCCGTGCAAGACACGATTTTTGTGTTCTGTGAGTTTCATGCAATGCAAGCTAATAATCGCTCATAAGATAAATAAATAAATAATAAATAAATATTGCTTGACATTTCACACAGCGCTATCTAGCCCCAAACTAAGCAGAGCTTGTACTATGGGAACCAGATAACTTATATACATTTTTTTTTGTAAATACATACTTATAATATATAAAGAAACAACCAGACCCGGAACAAATATCTATAAATCATGCAAACATTTGTTCCGCGGCGGGAATCGAACCCGCTACCTCCTGCGTCTCAGCCGGGTATTCGCCCACTGCACCACGGAGGTCGTCAAATCATAAATACTCAGAGTAATCCCTCTAAATCTTATACATTAATCCCTACTCATAACTTTGTATCTCAAACAATTTCAGAACTTCTACGCGTTCGCGTTTTTCCGCGGACTGGTCGGTATCGGCGAGGCGTCCTACTCGACGATAGCTCCTACCATCATCAGTGACCTCTTCGTCGGCAACTTGCGCTCGAAGATGCTGGCCTTCTTCTACTTCGCCATTCCAGTTGGCAGGTGAGCTCAAGGACTTTTATAATGATATGAATTATAGTTGACCTGCGGTAATCCGGCACCCGCTATAATCCGACTTTATCAGTGCATATATTACATTCATTACCATTTCTATAAGTTCATATCTATGTAATTTGATACGTTACAAGGTACTCCTTTTCATAAAGGTTCCGGACAAGGGGTGGCAGTAGGTACTCTATATTCGATAATCCGACACCGCCTTGCAAAACGTTTGTCGGATTACCGCGGGTCAACTGTAGTGAGTGTCCTGATCGAGTAATGGAAATCTTAATAAGCGATACGTGAAGGTCGTCTCAACCTCTGCCAAATAGTAGTTGGCAGTAAATGGACCGAAATAAAGCTTGATCCGACTAGAATTATCTACTCCAAGAGTAGTAACCTGTTAGGTACGTTAATCAGGATATAATGACCTTAAGAGATTTTATAAGCTCAACTTGGAGCCACTAGAATCGATGGATTGTAAAGAATTTGATTCAAAGTTGTATAAAATCCATTGAGTATAATTGAGTGTTAGAAAAACTTAGTTCAACAAAACATAGATTATTACAGGTTATAATGACATTACAATAAATACAGGTAGCCTTTTGTCATCCGTTTTGAATCCGGGTTGAATCTAAGTTTTAATTTAATCTTTAAATGGTCTTCGAGCCGGATCCAAACTAGCGTCTGATAAGTGAACTTGAAAAATATAAATAGTCGGTATAATTCATGTCACAAAGAATTCATTACTTCTGATTATTCATTATTTATTTAGAATTTATAATTCATGTCTGCTACGTTCATTATGCCAATAACTCAAGAATAACTCCATGCTTCGATGCTTCAGGCGTGTAAGAAGAAAATATTTAAAAAGGTGAAAAATTTTGTGAAACGCGATGCAAAAAGTGGAAATAATTGGTTTACGATGAATTTATTCCGAACATTTAGATGCAATTAAAACGAATCACGATTTCATGGTGACACGATAGAATGCAGTTTTCTATTCATTCACGCCTTTAAAAAAGTAAAAATGTGAAGACCAATGACTGCGTAATTTTTCAATTTCGGTTTTTTTTCATAAATGTTTGTTACCTCAGAACTCCGTCATCAGATTTGTCCCATAGAAATTTCATCAAAATCGGTTCAGTAATTTGGTTTTTAAATTGAATTAACGGGTTAAGATTTTCTGTTTTTTGAAGTCTGCTATATTTTTGTTAAAAGTTGTAGATCGACTGGCACAACTGATGGATGACGCAAAATGTAAAAGTGTGGGACATTGAGCGAACTAAAACACATTAGGCTGTTTAAAGAATGTGTTTCTAATATATGATGTAATTAAGTTAATCGAGACTATAGTGTAGATGGAATTTGTTAGGTATTTAACTGTAGTTCTCCTGGATGGTTGAACGGGTTTCCCTGGTGGTAAATTGTAATTATAAACAATTTTACTTATATTTTCTATAGGACGATGATCTGAACTTATCTTTAAAAATGTGTCCCGTACCTCAAAATGAAAAAAGAACTCTGATAGGATCACTTTTTTGTCCGTCTGCTTGTCTATCTGTCCGTCTGTCAATACCCTTTTCCTCAGCAACGCCTGGAGATATAGTGTTGTATTAATACGTTGGTCTATAGTCCCTTGGAGCTGTAAAAAACTCGAACTTCTAAGTCAACGCAATCAAAAAATACGGTCATTTATGCCGTATAGTTTGCTCGCAAATAAATCAAAACCTATAGAGGGTACTTCTCGTTGACCTAGAATCATGAAATTTGTCTAGAAGTAAGGTCTCACGGCACAAGTAAAAGAAAAATCTGATAAAGGTTCATTTGATATATCACATAAAAAAATAATTTTACAGAACAAGGTGCGCAAGTCAGATTCGCACTTATCCGGTTTTTTACAAGTATTCTTTGTTTTCTTTCAGTGGTATGGGATACATTGTCGGGTCGGTAGCCGGTGCTGCTGCTGGAAACTGGCGATGGGGGCTTCGAGTGACCCCTTTCCTCGGCGCTATCGCTGTAGCCCTAATCACCTGGGTCATGCGAGACCCCGAGAGGGGTCTTGCGGAGGAAAGCCAAATGAAGCCAACTTCGTACACGGACGATCTGCGCTCTTTGATTAAAAAGTAAGTTTAGAACAAAATAAAAATAGTCTTAAGATTTGTGCGTTTGTAATTCTTTGATTACTTTGAATATTTTTTTTTTTTTTATTCCAATTTATTATAAGGACCTTTATAAGGATACATGTCGGTCCTATATATTATTTTATATTTCAATAAAACTCTCTTAATCTATTAAAAAAAGTCGGGTTTGTTTGAACACTTACAACTCGAGAACGGCTGGACCGAATTTCATGATCTTTGATTTGATGGATAGCAGAATAACTATTAAAATATTTGAAAAATTCACGCAAAAAAAAAAAATACGCTGAAAATTAATTTTGTCATAAATAGATGTAGCTAATGATGGCCGATTGACAATTCTACCGCGAATGTACATACATCGACAGCCTGCGTCATATGCATGTTAAGGCGGTACGAAGTTTGCCGGGACAGCTAGTAAATGATGTAATGTAAGGTATGATTTACTCTTAGATCTATGTACACTTATATTAATTAAACATCAACTGAGGCCTTAATCTATCAATTGAAGATGATCAGCACTCTACTGTTCTATCTCGATACGTCAGGACTGCGCTAGCTGAGAGAACTCTACGCTAGCTGGATGAACTCTATGCTAGCTGGAGGAACTTTATGCTACGTACGAAGACAATCTTAACTCTATGGTAGAGATAAGTAGGTTTTAGTTGGAGTAGGCTTGGTATTAATCCACGTGTAGTAAAATACACTTGATTACATAATATGGCGTGATATTGTGTACTCTATAATGCAACATATCATTCTACTATGATGAGGCGTGCGTATTTACCAACGTGTGTAAGTAAAGGTCGGCAATGTTTGTGGCACGAGTTACTTTTATTCAGTTTAAGTATGCTTACAAAAAATGTACACCTGAGTACATTATTCTATGACGCGGTGTTGACTCTCCTAATATAACTTATTTAATGTTATATGAAGAAGTACCCAGATACAAAGCACAATAAGTAAATAAATTATGGTTTTCAACACAAGGTCATGGTATCAAAATTTACATTTCGTACATTATATTTTTATCTTAATATAATATTACATTTAAAGGAATAGATTAGTCTATTGAGGTCAAAGTAAAATAATAAAAAATAGTAAAATGTCAAAATAAATACAACAAAATAATTAATAAAATATCTAATCAATAAAACATGTCTCTTCCATGGTCCATGGACCTTTTCAGGGGTGTGGTACTTTGGCTCTTATAGATTCATATACTCCATTCTATTCTATCACATACCAAGATATACTCTATTGTATTTATCTAGCTGACCCGCCCCGGTTTTGCACGGATTTTTATTATAATATAGCTTAGAGCACTCACAGATATGGGAAATAAATTTTAGAATAGGTTTAGTAGTTTCTTGGATTTCCCCCTACAAACATATAAACAACAAACTTTACCTAATACGAGTATAGATTACATACCGTATAAATAAAATAAATATGTACCTCCAGATTTCCTAGATTTTTGTCATTTTTTTTCTCTATAATTTGACTGTCGATACTTTGGCTATTTTTGTATCGGAAAATAAAAAATCAAATTGATATTGACCGTTTTTATATTAAGAAGCAATGCCACTTTTGTGGGCATGTGGGGTTTTGGAGCTAAGCCAAATTACTGTTGTTGAACATCTGAGTTGATATAGATTGTAACATATCGATCTCACCATCATTTACTATCCGGTGAGGTAGTGCTCAAGCTCTTAACTATCATATCATCAATAAAAAAAATCTTAGCTGTAGAATTCTAGTACATAGGCTCTAGAATTAATGTAGATATAGTATACCAACATGCATACACATAATTAGGTTTAATAATCATATTTTAGTCTCAAAAAGATAATAATTATGACTTACATGAGAACCAGTAGACAAAAAATATTGTAATTCACATAATTCTATACTCATATTGTAGGTGTTTTAATAGATTAGATAATTCTTTATTGCACACCATGAAACAAACACATATAAAAAACAACTACGTAAATCTATGGATACAATTGGCGGTCTTATCGCTAAATAGCGATCTCTACCAGACAACCTTTGGATGGAATGGACTGTGTGGACATTACCTGGCGTGTAATGATGTACCTAACATACTACATGTACATACATACTAATTCAAATGATATAAAAATAAAACAATACATAAATGAAAATTACTTGAATGTAAATTACATGAATGAACCTAAATAATAACTGCTCATAACAATTTATATATATATATATATATATATATATATATATATATATATATAGGTGTTTTAATACATGTTTGTTCATTGTGTCTGAATGAAATGATTCACCTCCACAGCCCATCATTCATGCTGTCGACAATCGCGTTTACTTGCGTGGCATTCGTCACCGGCGCCTTGGCGTGGTGGGGGCCACAGTTTATATACCTAGGGCTCAATCTACAGCCAGGTGTAAACATTGATATTGAAAGGTAAGATTTTCTTTATTATATTATGTGTAGTTATTAATCTGTGTTATCGCAATAGGGCCCGTATGCCAGAACTGTACTTAAAACGCTTGAGTCTTGATTCAAGCATGAGCACTGTTCTAGAATACGGGCCGTTTTCTTATTAGTGAAGTAATGTTGTTTATACATCTGTCATACTTGTTTTGATGAAACGGGTTCCTCTCAATGATGGATTTTATAATTTCCAAAGAACAAGAGTATTTTGTGAGGGAAAAATCCACGGTCATACCAGGATAAGAAGTCGGGCTAGTAAGCCCTACATCACCATACTTTAAAATAAATAGTCACTAATAGATACGTACGACAGTGTGTCGTACAGGTTTGGTCTAGTTGGCATGTTCGCTGGCGCGGTTGGCGTGCCCCTTGGCTCAGCATTGGCCCAACGCCTTCGACGAACTATTGAGGATTGCGATCCTCTAATCTGCGGGTTCGCCCTCCTCGCCTCGGGGCCCCTAGTGTTCTTCGCACTGGTAGCCGTCGAGACATACAGTGGACTAACATACCTTCTCATATTCCTCGGAATGACTACTTTGAACCTGACGTGGTCGATCGTGGCCGATATTATACTGGTGAGCGATTTCTGACTTTATTATAGGTAGAACTGGGCTGATGTGCGGTTTGAACATATAATTTAGATTTTTTCTGTTAGTAAAATCGATGCCGGAGTTTGTATTCGTAATTAAGTTTTGATTGATTTATCGTTCAAACCGCACATTGATCAAGGAAAATACCTGACCACTTTCGAAACTTTCACTTTTCCACTGAGCCGTAAAAAAGCCCATATCTAATCGAAAGTGACAGATGTTTACCAAGCCCTTTAACTAAGAATATTATAAAGCAGAAACCGTTCACTCAGTCCTGAACCAAATATTCAAGAGACAATGCAACTTCACTACCATTGTATCTAATTTTCATCACCATAAAGCTAATATGTATCCTGACAATGCTGCTTTATCCCATGAATCATAACAAATTACCATCATAAAATGCAAATCATTAAAAATTGCATGGGACACACACCTTATGACTACCCTACATTTTACTTTTTGCAGAAAACCTCACAGCAACCAATCCAAAATTTTAATTTCACAGCCTTACATTTCCGCTCTTAATTACTACTAAAAACCTTAGAATGAGTGAATCAGTAGCTAGAAATGCCGATGGTTTATTTCCATATGCATAAAAACTGCAAAAAGTATAATGTGCAATAAAATCCCATTGATGTAAGCGTCTTGGCTAAAGCATGTATTGATACGATAATTTGCACGAAGGGTTTCGCTAATGTTCGGCGTGATAACGATGATGTCGGGACTGCTGGGCGTGCCGGCGGGCGCGTGGCTCGGCACGGCGCTCGTGAAGCGGTTCCCGCGCGCGCATCCCGTCATCTGCGGCCTCGGGCTGCTGCTGTCCGCGCCGCTCATGGCGCTAGCGATCGTGCTCGCGCAAGGCTGCTACTTCGCGCCCTTCCTCCTCATGTTCCTCGGAGAAATAGCTTTGAATCTCAACTGGGCAATAGTGGCCGATATGTCGTTGGTAAGACGCCTCAATTCCTGGAATTTTGCTTTGTTTTGTTTTATTCAGTAGTTTAGTTTCTGTTGAGGATTGAAGTAGCGGTGGTATGGGTGCATGAAATTTTAGCATGAATAGTTCATTTATATTGTTATGCTTTGTTGTTTGCTTGTATTGATATCAGTCACTCATCAGCACGTACATAAAGTTCACTATTGCCTGGTTGGAACGTAAAATCATCCCGGAAGTTGTATTGTCTCGTTGAATACTTTTTACTTATTTTCGGACTGAGTGGACTGGTTTCAATTTTTTCTTAATTAGCGCCATCTGTTATTTTTCGTACTAACTACATTATTGTGTAGCTACTGATTCATCGTCTTAAGATTTAGTTTGCGGAATATCGCATAGATGGCGCATTTGCGAATAACAAAATTATTGTTTGTTTATAACTTTACTCATTAGTAATTTAGTCTAATTTTTAATTTCGAAAATTTACGTTTTAACAAGTTACTAATTTAATGATTTTCAAATTAGTTATTGAGCAATATCTAACTTGAGCGTTCTATGTTGTGTTTGTACTTTGGCTGTATTTCATGTGTGATTTGTGTTTTTAAAGGTATTTCCTGATGTTATACTGACGCTAACGTTATCTTTCAGTACGTGGTAATACCTCCGCGACGATCAACTGCAGAAGCATTCCAAATTCTGATATCGCACATGTTCGGGGATGCTGGCAGTCCCTATTTAGTTGGAGTGGTAAGTTCATACTACCAACAAATGAATACCTCAAAATCTTGCTATTACCTAATAAAAATTAACCATAATGACCATAAGGGCTCAATTTGAATTTATCTATTGCCCTCCAAATTATTGATTGAAGTAAAACACATTTGATTTTCTTTTTTTGACAATGTTTCACTTTATAAAGCACAATAATCGTTTTGTTAATAGTATTCAGTCTTATGTAAAATATCCAATGGTCACAAATTTTATGATACTTTGAAAAAATTAATACTAATTTACACTATTGTCAAAGTAGAATAATCTTTATTTATTGAATTAAAAAGATTAGTTTTAAACGTGTTAATATGAGTCAACTTAATTAGCATTAAGTTCGCTTGTGCATTATTTTATTAGTGCAATAAAGAGTTATCTAATTCAAACTTCATGTAGACGCGGTCACATTTACTTCTACTGGCAAGCAATTTGAGACTGAAATATCCCTAAGCACTTACATGTGTTCTTTGAAGCTCCACATATATATATATATACGAGGCATGCCTTTTAAGTTCTGTCGTTTCCATATTTTCCGGCAATTTTGAATTTGGAACTGTTCTATATTCGAATGTGTTTACATTTTGAATCTCAAAACAGTTGAAAGTATTAGGATTAATGCTATTGTTTAGTCACAGTTTCAATTTGAATCTGTCAGGTCACGTACGAAAATGAATCTTTCTAAGGAAAATGTTCGTGCAATAATTTTCTACAACTTTAGAAGAGGCCTGACACGGCTTCAGTGTTTAGAAGAGCTAACATCTGTGTTCAGTGATGTAGCCCCATGTCTGCGGACTGTCGAACGCTGGTATTTAGAATTCCAGCGTGGACATACTAGTGTTAGTGACAGATTTCGCGAAGGACGCCCAAAATCCGCCTTCACTGAAGATAACATCATTGCTGTGAGACAACTAATTCTCGAAGATCGTCATGTGACGTATCGAGAGATAGAGGCTCTATTAGGCATCTCAGGGACAACCATTCAGAAGATCTTGCATGAAGCGCTTGGTGTGAGAAAGCTAGTTTGCCGTTGGATACCGCATCTGCTTTCCGACGATCACAAGGCGGCCCGCGTCAGATGGTGTAAGAAAACTCTGCAAAGGTTCAACCGAGGGGAGTCAAATCACGTCTACGACATCATAAGTGATGACGAATCTTAGATCTATGCCTACGATCCTGATTCCAAACAACAATCTACAATCTGGGTCTTACAAGACGAGCCAAAGCCGACTAAAGTTGTTCGTTCTCGAAGCACTTCAAAGAAGATGGTGGCCACGTTCGTTGGAAAAACCGGCCATGTTGCGACTATTGCACTTGAAGATCGTAGAACGGTTAACGCAGAGTGGTATACTACAGTTTGTTTACCACAAGTCATCGCCGAACTTCGAAAATCTAACTCAAAGCGACGCATCATCCTGCACCACGACAACGCAAGCTCACACAGCGCTCGTCAAACGATTGAGTATTTGAAGCAGGGAAAAGTAGAAATTCTTGACCATCCTCCATACAGTCCTGACCTAAGCCCTAACGATTTCTTTACATTTCCTAAAATTAAGAAAAGTCTTCGTGGTCAAAGGTTCCAGTCCGGTGAAGAAGCAGTCGACGCTTTCAAGTCAGCCATTTTGAACACCCCCACTTTAGAGTGGAATAAATGTTATAATAACTGGTTTTAGCGAATGGAAAAGTGTATTAAGCTACGCGGTGAATACTTTGAAAAACAATAAAAAGTACCTACTATAAGGTTCTAGTTGTGTTTTTTTCTTCAAACGACAAAACTTAAAAGGCATGCCTCGTATATATATATATATTTGCAGTTTCATCGTGCTATCAGTAATCTGTTTGTACTACTAGTTCTAAATAAATGAATTTGAAGAAAAAAAAATGTTCAGAAACCTCAAATGGATTTCGTTCTCGTTACAGATATCAGAATCTTTGAAAAAAGTATTCCCACAATCGTTGAAAATGTCGAGTTTGAGCGAGAACTCGACGAGTGTGGTTGATAACTCGACGGATTTAGGCGAATTCAAAGCGCTGCAGTACGCGCTGTTCGTCACGTGCTTCGTGCAAGTCATCGGCGGAGTGTTCTTCCTGGTGACGGCGATCTATATCGTCCGGGATAAACAAAAAGTGGAGAGAGCCATTGCTGGTAAGAAATTAAATTGCAAAACCTTTTATTTGTCTGCTTTATGTAATAAAAAGCTTCCGCCCGCGGTTTCGCACGCGTTTTGCCAATAAAAAGTAGCATATGTCTTAATCCAGGTTATGACCTACGTACATTCCAAATTTCATCGAAATCTGTTCAGCCGTTCCGACGTGAAAGAGTAACAAACATCCATACATGCATACAAACTTTCGCATTTATAATACTAGTGCGATGCCAGTCCGATTCAGTTCTGAACTTAAGGCGCCTATATAACCGTGCCGAAATTATAAAAAAAACTTATTATTATTCGATTATTATTCGAAGAGCGAATAATTAGAACTTGCGAGATGGTTCTTAAATATGGGGTTAATATTTTTTTTATTGCTTATCAGGTAATCTGGAGCCCAATTCTGCTAATTTAAGAGAATAACGATTAAGAAGCCATACTATTAACGATTATGATTGTTGTTCCTTTTTCAAAAGTTGGAAATTTTAAATGATAGTGTCATTGCAACGTCGGTCATTGAAACAAGATTGTGTATGTAGAATACAAAAGGTATCTATAGTGGCGATTTTGCAACGATACCATTGCAATACTGAAGCGATCGGTTTAGTAGAATTGGGCCCCTGATATCTCAATTTGCACGGCTTTTTGAAGTTATAGAAACAGAGCCTTGTCCCTTTTTTTATTTGTTTCAAAATACACTCGTTTATTGAATTTCCAATCTTCACGTTGTTTCAGTTGCTTCAAAAGTTGTTTAAGTGTATCGGTGAGTGCTAAGCTTATGGTGCACTGGTCTTTAACATTCACTTCGAACACTTGGAATTTCGGGAATCATTTTTAAACTAAAATATGAGCACAATGGAATGGCCTATTCTTGTCGTTTTGTTGTCGATGTCGTAGTGTGCCTACAAGTGCGCATTGTGCGTGTTGCGTAGGTACTACAGGTACCCAATTATTGCGATACACTTAAAAAACTATTCTGTGCCACATTTTTATCAAACAGGGCATTGTCTTGCAAATTGTTATCTGTGGAAATTTGTAATGGCCCCTGAACATACATGTCTTTTTTTAATGTATTTTAATATAATTAGTTTTTCTGTATACTGTAAGTTTCTCAAAAATAACAAAAATAAAAGAATACTCGATAAAACAAGTTATAGTAGTAGTTTTTGAACTGCATCGCATTTATTGACAACCTCGTGGCGCGGTGGGCGGAGACGGCGGAAACGCATGAGGTAGCGGGTTTGATTCCCGCTGCGGAACAAATGTTTACATAATTTACAGGTATTTGTTGGTATATGTTTTTCTATGTATTATAAGTATGCATTTACAAAAAAAAAGTGTAGTAAGTATTCTTTCTATCAGTTATTTAGTACAAGCTCTGCTTAGTTCCGGGCTAGATAGCGCTGTGTGAAATGTCCAGCAATATTTATTTATTTATTCGCATGTACCCTTTTTATTTGTTATTCCGACGTTTCGATTTTGTTGCAACAGCCGTAGTCGCGGGCAAAACTTCAGGATAACTAATAAAAAAGGCAGATACGCGATAAATACCCGTTTAAATCAGTAATTATGTACAGAGATCGCGAAAATTTGAAAAATACTAAGAATACTCGATAAAAAAAGTTATACTTAGTAGTAGTTTTTGAACTGCATTGCATTATGTCGTGGTAAGTATGTAGATAGCATTTTCCACATTATATGACTTTTTTTATGTTACTTGGAGATTAAACAAGCTTATGACCCACCTGATGTTAAGTGGTAACCATCGCCTATAACAAAGAATTGCCTCGTAGGTCACGCACCTTAGAAATGTGCTCTACGATGCACTGCCCTGCATCCATCAACTTGAAGCATACAGGTGTAAACCCTCATGTGCCTGTAATTTCACCGGCAACCATACCCTTCAAACCGAAACACTACTGCTTGACCGCAGAAATACTTCCCCGAGCGAGCCCTTTCACAAGGAACTCTCTTTATGACTGACTGTTATATTCTAATTTCACAGAATCAGAAGCCCAAAACGCAGAACCTTCGCACAGTACAGCAGCTGAAGAGATAAGCAGCGGCGAATAAACTGGCACTCACAAATATCGGTTTTACCTCGGGCACTTATACGAGTGAGAGTATTGTCTCGGTCACTTAAACGAGTGAGAGTATCTACTTTCACTATTTATCAGTTAATTTTTAAGACGGTTGTAGGAGAATCATTCGCTAAATTATAGTATCGAAACGTCCGAAAGATCTCTGGTTGTTTCTATTTATTAATTCGAATGATTTGTACTGAAATGTAGGTACACTAATTGTAGAAGACTGAAGGGAGCTAGTGTGGTTCTGAAGTGTGTTAGTGTGAAATTTATGTAAGAAATAATCTAATGCATCAGTATCTACTGTTAAATGTTAAGAAATCGTGCCTATTCAAATAAATTATGTCCAATTTCAAAGTGAAATAGTACATCTGATAAATGAACAAGTACATAGCATTTAAAAAAGTTATGCCTGTTGTCGCCGATTTTAATTTCCCTTTATTTATTTTTGATTAATCGCATACATATTTATTTAGATTTGATATCACGCAATGATTATTCTCCTTTATTTTCTGATATAACATATTCATACAGTTTAACATACATACATATTGGAAACGTAGCTAACCTACTTATAGCCTTAACAGGTTTAGACAACTTGTTGATACAATAAAATGCATTTATATTATAATGCGTAAAAATCTGGATGGCAATAGTTCCTAAATAGATTTGATCTAAGATGCCATCGTAAACACAAGTTAAACTGTACTGAATATCCAACAAGACTGAATTATTTTAATTGTCGAAATTAATTTGTAATAGGTAAAGTTTGTTTGTACATAGTATCGTGTACAGCATAAAATAAAAAAATAATTTATATTTGATCACAGCAGTTTTATTTAAAAAAAAACTTTGTAGGTTTTATTACCCAATGTTTTGGTTAAATGCGGTGGGAATCAGATAATAAGTAATTAACAACACTGGGCTAGTGATAAAACGTGCAAATGGTATTACAATAATGAAATAATTATTAAAATCAAAAGTAACTACTCCCCAATCTAGATTAATCAATCACAGATTGTCAAAATTCTTCATATTAATTTAGTTCGAGTTATGACACAGGTAACAACATTAAGTCAACTAAATTGGAATGATATGGCACATATAGACGTTGTTCGCCAAACACTCAACTAATACAATCTAAAAAATCAACCTGTTACCCCAAAAAAAATAAAAAACTGTTTTACTCATGTTTAAAAAAATCCTTAGCAATTTATGTAAATGAATTTTTTAAACACCAGCTCAACAGTGTTTAATATTTTTTATGGTAAGACCCCAATCATCCATCATCAACAATTAAAAATAACATTCATTAAAATTGCAAAGGAATTAAAACACAATTAAAATAATCGAATACAGACACCACCAAAGCCGCCGACACAGCCCGGCGGCTTGTAGTCGCCGACATGCCGTCTCTCCGGGTATAGTACGCGCGGATGATAGTCGCCGACATGCTGTCTCAGGATATAGCACGCGCGGGTGCTACTCGCCAACATGATTGTCTAAATATAGCCGCCGGGCGTCGGCGGGCTTTGGTGTGTAGACTGCTTAAGTAGTACTTATGCACAAAATAGATAGATCTAGAAGTTTAGTACTAACAAGCGAAAATAGGGGCGCGCGTACGATCCCGGAACCATCTCGGTCCAACGTTCGACCATTAACTTCTTTAGCTATCTTTTTCGTGGTTTATATAACAAAATACCCGTTCATCTTATCACCTACTAATTTAACAAATATCACTATTCCAGTCATTTATGGAAACACTCATAATCCAATCAAACATACATTCGTAGTGAATAATACTATTCAAGATTTGGATAAATAATTTTATCATTATTCTTCAGAACAATAGCTGCTAGTGGAGTTGGTGTCATTATTGTCGCATGTCATTCCCAGCCGGAACCTCTTAGGAATAGGTTCACACGAGCTGAAGCTGTCACTAAGGGCGCGTTTTCCAGTGGCTACTAGCCTTATAATAGTGACGTTGCCCTTGTCGACGTTATTCTCTGTATAGGTCGAAGAGATGGTATTTTGAGTGCCCAATGCTCCCATCATATCAATTTTGTGTGTCAACAGCTGCTCCACTCGTATTATGACGTCATTGTCCTAAAATAAAGATAAATTGCACCAATTTAAATAACCAAAAAAAAACCAAGATAAAACAGGACGCTATTTGATTTCCTTGTTCATCTATAAAGTCAGGATTAACGACCAGAAATACTGTTACCATGTCTAATAAAATACAACTGCTACTGCCATTTGCCACTGGATGGCAGTAGGTCGTTAGATTTTTTTATTACAAAGCAAGGTGCTTTTTTCCGATTACTGTTTAAGAAAATGATTAGAAAATTAGATGGTCATTTCACTTAATAGTTTTGCGTATACATATCTTGTTAAAAAACACGAATATTTTGGTTGTGGTTAAATACTACCCATTCTAAATAGGTACAAACCTGCATCCAGCTATGGTTCAGTATTTGTGTGAGCGTGATCCGTCGATCCACTTGCACAGTCAACATTCTTTTCATGAGGAGTATGCCTTGCAAGCTGATGTCTTTCCAGTGCTCATTGGAGAACCTGAACCTTCCACTGAGGATCTGTTCTGTGAGCGAGAGGTCCTTGTAGTCGGCGGAGAAGGGCAGATAGCCTACCAAGCTGGAATATTATATATATATATTATAATATTAGACCGGATTTGAAGCATGTTGTGTTAACATATTGGGGCATTGCATTGAGGTAATTCTTGGCATAAACTTAGCCTGCCCGCACACGAACTATATGAAGCTGAAAGCGGCCACTTAAAAGCGGGGAAGCGCGCGGCAGCCACTTTTTTATTTTATGCCTTTACTTGGTCGGTGGCGGCCACACGACCACACGAAGCGAAAAGCGGCGTCTCGTGGCGTGTAGTAATCATTAGTGTCAACCGTGTGCGGTGAGGTCATATATAATTTACGAAAAATGCAGTCCGTAGCTCGGTGGCGGTATTTTGTGGTTGCGACTCGTGTGCGGAGACGCTAAACTTTGACATCACTAAAAGGCCAACTGTCACTTTGGCCGTATCAAATGAATAATATTTTATGCGCCGTCAAATCTATATGATTGTGCAGAATTGAACAGAATTGGCTTCACGTTAAAATTTACAGAATTAAGAGACTTCTTACTTACAATCACCAAAATGAGGGTTGCATATTAGCTCAAACAAACTTACAGCATTTGTTCTGATTCTTGACCTTGTATGAGTTCCAATATGTATTACATACAAATTAATATACGAAATGCTTTAGTTCTTCCAAGAATTATAGTATTTTAAACCCCGACGCAAAAAAAAAAGGGGGGGTTACAAATCTGTCTGAGGTATGAAGTGGCATCGTATTCGCAAACGGATAGTCCATTTCGGACGCGTGTTTTTCAATAGAAAGCTTAACTGGGGTGGTTATTAGTTATGTCAGTTTTATGAGTTTTTAAATTTAAAATTTTCTTGTCCTTGGCTACTTACCACACAAAGAATATAACTCCCAGGCTCCAAACGTCAACCTCAGGGCCGTAGGACCGGACGCCATTGGATCGGAGAACCTCGGGCGCCAGGTATAGCGGCGTTCCGCAGATAGTTTTCATGAAGCTGTCTTCACCAACATACTTGCTCAGTCCGAAATCAGTCAATTTGACTAGAGTTTCTTCTTCCTTACTCTCTAGTAGCACATTTTCAGGCTAAAATCGTAATGAAATAAATATTATCTACTTAACCTCTTTATTTTGTAACCAGAAATATAGTTTAAGGTGTAATTAATGAATTACCCTACATGTCTTCAGCGGGGGTGATTCATACTAATTGATAGAGCGAAGCAAGATCTCCAAATCAACGTATGTATGTTTGTTTGTCCGAGGATAACTATTGAAGCGTTTATCAGATCATATTCGTAAAATTTGTTATTATATATAGGTAGGTAGTGATGGCACAATTTTGGTGTGACTAAATAAGCAAAAAGAGATATTATGGTCCAAGAGGGGTAAAAAAAAACAAAATGGGACTATCTGGTTAAACCGCACGTCTAATAAAAGGAATTTGAGAGTACATTTCGACCCCAATTTTATTTTTAGTTTAACCAATTAACATGGACTCCCAGTACCTGTGATTTGAATGAAACTGTAGGTCAAGTATTTGGTTATGTAGTTCTGGTAGGTACTATTTTGATAGTCAAAGGTTACAAATAATATTTTTTTGTTTTTAAGGGAGACTCTCGAGATCTCAGTTCGGGGCGAATCACTAGTATTTTAAATTCGTAAATAACTCAATTTGTCTGTTTGTTACTATTTCATGACTATATGGCTGGACCGATTTCGATAAAATTTGGTATTTAGATCGATTATGACTGGGATTGAAACATTGGATAATTAGGCTTATTTTTACCCGACTGCACAAGAAGGAAATGTCCTATATTGAGTCGCCCACTTCAGACCCCCGACTAATAAAGTAATTAAATTCGAAAACATAGGGTAGATAGGTAGCGGTAAGAATCTTGCATAATCCAGTCCGTAAAAATAACCAGTGCCTTCAATTTGTAGTTTACCTTCAGGTCTCTGTGAGTGATGCCCTGAGAGTGCAGGTACTTGACAGCCAGTACCATTTGTCTAAAGAAGAACCTGGTATGTGGCTCAGACAGGTGGCCGTGCTTGGTGATGCGGTCAAACAGTTCACCGCCCTGCATCAACTCCAAGATTATGTACACCGCGTCTCTTGAGTCAAACACTTCTTCTGTCGAAATTATACATGGCTGAAAAAGATGTCAATATTTTTATTTTATGTTTTCATCTTTTGGAAATTATGTTATATTAGATTGAACTTAAATAAAATTTGAATGATGCCTTTGACTGCCAAGATCATAGTGAATGGCGAAATGGGTGAGGCCTTTGCTCAACAATGTGGCAATATGTGCTAATATCCTTACTAATATAAATTCGAAGGTTACTCTGTGTGTGTCTCTCTGTTGGTACGTTTTCACAACCAAACGGCTGGACCGATTTCTATAAAATTTGGTACATATATAGATCGGGATTGAGACATAGGCTACTTTTTACCCAACTGCGCGGAAGGAGGGTAATGTTTTTATTGTCAGCTAGTAAAAATAATGAACTATTTCAGGCAACAATAGAAAAGTACAACTAGTTATTTACTTATTCTACGGCCCATATAAATATGTACCTTAGTAACTAACATAAATACTATAATACTTAAAACTATTTGCTAACACGTAGTCTAACACGTGACGCACTTGCGCTTCGTGTAGTCGCCCGCGAAGTCGATGAAATAACACACTTTTAGGCCAAAACTCTTAATTTGTAAAGATCGCAAGATCTAATATAATAAGTAACCGCATTTTCGCATCTAATTCCAATGCCTTGATCAATTCGGTATAAAATTGTTGGATTAAATTAAAATTTAATTAGCAATTGACTTTAATACAATGAATTTGGGACAGGACTGCAGTGTGTGAAGTGTGATAATGAGAAGACCTTACTCAGCAGTGTTTAAAATGTTAGCATATTAGCAGGTAATTATGTTATTAAACAGGTTTAAAATAATAACTAACTTACATGTCTTAAAGCTTTCATAATATTAATTTCGTTCATAATTTTCTCTGGGTCAGTCAAGTGATTGAAATGACCATTAGTCAGTCTGCTTTTCTTAATAATTTTCATAGCATGTCTTGTGCATTTTGTCTAAAATAAATAAAATCATTAATCCCAATAATTACATACCAATTACCATGCAAATAAATTATTTGAATAATGCTCTGTGGAATAATTTATACAAATCATGCATTAATTAATTAGGGGAATGCTTTAATCAATGAGTTTTTTAAGGTCATACTTTATCATAAACTAATTTGACAATGCCGCAGGCTCCCTGCCCTAAAACCTTGGATATGTAATACTTCTGTGAAATCTCTTTGGGAACTTGATCCTGTTCATTTTTGAGTAAATCTTTGAAAATAAAAACTGAAATAAAAAACAAAAATCCATAAAGAAAATAACTCTGACCAAATCTGCTCTGTTCTGTTCAGAGTGAACATTTACAGAAGCTTCTTTACTTTTTGGAACATGCAAACTTAAAGTACAAAATATAAAAATATTTTTAGGTATAAATAGCATCTTAAAATGTTATAATTTTTTTTTCAATAAATTCCTTCCGACTTACTTTTTACAACAGGATGTGTGACTGAAATCTCATCATTGTTATCCAAAACTCTGCTATTCCTTTTACCTATTTTCTCGCCATTCACAAATGTGCCATTGTATGATATATCTGTTATGATAGCTGGACTCAATGATTCCCTAAAAACCAAGAAAAAAATCTGATAAATCAAGTTCTTGAGGTAAATAGAGGGCAATTTAAATTATATTTAGTTAACTATGCCAGATTACATACTTTGACTATGAGATTTGAAGGTTTACTTATTTTTAACAAGAACAATGAGGGCTTCCTCTCTTCATAATATTGTTGTGCCCAACAGGATCCATAATGATCATGTACCTATCATTTACCATCTACTATTACATTGTGGAATACAATAAATGATGGAGTATTCAGTTTTAACTTATGTATTATATTAGTGTTATTGCAAATAAATATTATTCTATTCTAGTATTTTTGATGTATTTTTAACCCTTCTACACAAAAAAAAAAATGTTATAAGTTTGAAACCTAGCTATGTCTGACTGTCTGGGGCATTGTAGTTTCTGAACAAGTTTTAAATAGATTTTCCAACCAATTATTAGGTAGCCATCTAAAACAACATAGAGCCTACAAAATATAATGTTAATGCACAATATCTGCTTAAGTACACGATTTGTTTTTTTGCTGCAAATTTTTTTTTTAAAGTTATGTTTACCATCTGATTCTGTCCCCTTTCTGATTTTATCTATAAATTCTGAAATCCATACTAGTAATGGATCCTTATCCTCTTTTGGGATTTCTTTCAATATTAATAGTTTCAGTATCTACTTCATTGAACTGTTTACATGGGAGTTATTAAAACTTACGATAGATCTCTTTGTATTGTGAAATGTAGCTTGCTGACGTTTCCAATAATATTCTCCTTTAGCATATTTTTTTTCATAACATAAGTGCACATCAGACTTCTCCCAAGAGTGAATTCTGGATGAATGAGATCTAGAAGAAAATAAAAGCACAACTCAGATGTTATATCTTAGTAAGTCCCTGACAGAGCATGCTGCACTTGTTTCTCTGCCCCAGTGCTCCACCACAAACACTCCACAACAGCTCAACGTGGCAACTGATATGTTGTAGAGGTCCCTACTGGTACAAATTAATTTAATGTTTAATTGACATAAGAAGAAGCAAGTAAATAACAATAGGATATTTGTCAGATGAACTGCAGCTAAAATGTAGTTAGATTGTTACATCAACTTTATCTTTACTGCTGTTTGGGAATCGAGAATTCGAGATGTATATGACAGAGCGCTTGCCTGTAATGGGTGAATTTTTTCATTGCATGGTCTTTTTGGTTCTTGGGCACCTATGATAGAAATTGAGTAGGTACTTACTCAAGTCTGGAACGATTCTAAATATAAGTGGGACGGTATATATTCTATTTCGGTTCTATATATTGAAAGTTAATTACATCTCTTTGACTTTTCATTTTTATATTGATTATTTTACTATCAGTAGCGCAGCAAGAAGTTTGTTTAAACTTTTAAAAGTTCGAAGGTAGACTCGACAAGTTGGAATCAACGAATTACGAGACTTAGTTGAAGAATACTTACCAATATATTCTGGACTGCTAAAGTTGTTCCAGCAGTGTTTACCTATCGTAGAAGATTTCGTCGAATACAATCTTCCCCAAATATTTGGGATGCAAGATGGAGTGTTGTTTTGGCTCCATTCTACCTGTGAGTTTTGGGTTTGCGTTTGAGTATTTTCAGTGTCGTCTCCCATTTTACCTATCTTTAGGTCATTACAATTTAAATTCGAATAAATCAAATATCCTATAAAAAGTTATAAATTGCCCGGCAAGCAGAAAACTGTTATCACAGCCGGGCCGGCCGTTTCTTTTCTTTGCATTTGCACTGTTGCCAACTGTACCTTATGTTTGGTAGCTAGTTTTTGCAAAAAGTTGCCAGAATTTTTTTTTTTACACCCGATTAAGTTGCTAGAAGTGGCTAGAGTAGTTATAGGAAAAACTAGGAACATAATAAAGTTTCCACCAAAACTACCTTAAAATAAAGTTTTAATTTGCATTTAATGGAGATTATGAACGAGTTGCCATGAATAATCCAAACATCGATCAGTTAATCATGTGTGATTATAAATTAATAAGTTGTTCTTGTTTCAGAACCTTTACTTGTTTGAAGTTGGTATGTAGTTTTTCAAACATTAGGATTGTGGTTGTTCAAGGTAGTGTGTGTTTCTTGTTTCGGCATTTTATAATTTAACAATAACAAGAACCAATAAACGCAATCGCAACGCAGTAACAACAATTTTCAGAAAAAAATGATGTCAAATTATTTGTTTTCGATTATTATGCGATATTTTTCTACTTTACCATTATCTCTACCTAGGCCAACAAAAACATACCAATAAACAACTAAATATTTAATATACCTACAATTTTATAAAGGTACACTTGCATACTTTACATACACTTGCATTCTAATAAAAAAATACTACTACTAATTCCATTCAATCCATTATTTTAAAATCTCAATTCGCAAGGATCGCAGGCGAGCTAGATCAGATTACTTCAGATTCTTCAGTGAGGGGTTTTCACAGCCATGTTTTGATGTTGGGGTTGCTTTATCGTACGCTGATTAACAAAGAAAAGTGTATTGTCAATGTCTATTGCCGTGGTACAGTCCGTCTAAAAGTCTAAAAAGAGTAGACAAAAAATGAGGGCGCCACTGTCGTTTAACTGGTATACCCCATACTATACAATAACTGGTTTTGATACTTGCTAATTATTTATTGTATTATTGGCATTAATATTTTATGATTCTAAGCTAACTTAGTTCTTCACATAACCACTTTACATCACAAGTTGTGGTTAAATTCTACTAATACATATTATTATAAATACGGAAGATTGGGAGGATGGATTGAACTTGGCACAGGAATAGATTATTACCTGGAATAACTAGAGGGCGCAGCTAGTAAAATAATAAAACAAGAGTTAAGTGTTATTAATAAAATATTTATTCATAAAATTAGTCGTCCAACATATCAAAATCTAAATATTCGACACGAGACATGTTGTCATCTATTGCCCCAGGAGAATCTTGCCGAGAAGTACTAGGCAGACAGGAATCTTCTGATTCTGCTTCAGACTCACTGCTGCTGCTGCTATCCTCACCAACTCTTATAATTAATTCTTCTATATTTTGATACAGCCTGGGGCCTCTTTCAATGTACTCCATTTCAATTTTTTTGACATGGTCACAACATGATTTCCAATCTACTGGAGTTATAGAAGCAAAAGCCTCTTCGGTTAATTGTTTTATATCTCTGGATCCAACATTTTGTGCTGCCACTTTTCTTTTTGCCAAAGACCATATAAGTTCAATCGGGTTCAGGTCGCAGTGATAGGGTGGCAGCCTTACGACTGTATGTCCATGCTCGCTCAGTAACTCGTCAATTTCATAAACTGGTGCTGGTTTATTTTTTTTCACCAAATCATAAAGCATAGGTTTTCGTAGGGTCGGATCAAAATTAATATTATTCTCTTCGAGCCATAATTTGATTTCGGCAATCGTGCTGGATGTTGTGGGCGCCTTATTTTTCACAATCGAGTGATATGGGGCGTTGTCCATTACAATAATGGAAGGATATTCAAGGTTTGGGATGAGCTTTTCGGTTACCCACTTATTAATGTTTGTTCTATTCATTTCAGAATGATAGTCTTCCTGTTTGTTATTTCCACTAAAAATAAGAAGAGAGTTCGGTACAAATCCTTTTTCACTTCCTGCATTGATGAGAATCCATCTTTTCCCTTTTGAGATATCTTGAATAACTCCTTCGGTTTCAATAGATTGCCAACATTTCTTTAATTTGTATGATGAGTGAATATAACTTTCATCTAGATATATAATATCTTTTTGCAACTCTTCAGGTAAGTTACGGTTGTCCATAATAACTTTTAAATATTTTTCCCTTTTAATACAAATATTAGTATTTTCCATCAAAGCTTTTCTGTTTGATTTACATTTTTTGTATTTAAAACCAATAGATTTTAAAATTTTGTGTAAATGGGCTCGACTTCCATTGAAACCAAGGTCTTCCCTTACCATGGTTAGTATTTTATTAAGTGTAGGGACTTCTTTTTTTACACTATAGAAATAATGCACTTTTTGTCGGATTGCACACTGGTCAAAATCGTCTAATTCTTTTCTTGGTCGCCCCTTTCTATGTTTGCAGGAGTACTGAATTTTCCTTTAGTTTTGGATCCTTCCAAAACTATTCGTCGCACTGTACTCTCGGATTTACCTGAAAATAATAAATTATATTGTTAAGTATCAAAACCAGTCACACGCACTATAAATATGTGTTTTATTTTCATAACCTCAACTGTACATATAAAAGCAAATATTTCATGATAAGACCACTCTTGGATAAGACATTACTATTTAAAGGAGTGTAAAGAGACTAAAAGTACTACATTAATTCATAACTTACCAGTCAGATCCGCTGTTCGTTTATAAACGTGTTCCATCTGCGTGAGCAATCTGCCGGCTTGGAATTCGGCTAAACATCGCATAAACACTTTGTATATCACTTCACGAGTGCCGCTGCGGATTGTTTTATTCATTTTTCAAATGTTTATAATAAGTTTTTGGATAAAAACTAGAATTGAAGCAAGAATTCAAATGAAAGCAAACAATGTTTACATTACAATGACAACCAAGTGACAAGATTGACTTTTAATGAAGTGTTGCCAGCCACAGAATATAGTTAGTTCCTTAAACATTAATTTCTACTCTTTTTAGACGGACTATATCATTATTTACACGATACAGGCCCCGAGCCTGGTATGGGGTCATTGCCAAATAACCGGCTAGGCTAGGCTAGGCTACTAGTCGTCCGCTCCGAACTAAGATCTTGCGAGTCTCCCATAAAAACAAAAAATATATTTGTACCTAATCATTGACTACCAAAAAAAAGTGCCACGAATTGCATAACCAACTAACTTGACCTATAGTTTCATTCAAATTACAGGTAACGGAACTTCATGTTAATTGTTTACTATTTTTTGGGGCACAAATTGCAGTTATTTCATATTTCAGACTTTTGCCTATATTTGTGTCATTAAAGCTACACGCATACCAAATTTCAGTACTGTGGGGTCACTGGTGTCCCCACAAAACTAATTTTGTCAAAGTGCCGTTTTTATTATGGCTAATAGCACAAAAACTATGGTAACTTTACTAAAAATAAAAATAGAATAGAAATGTACCAATGAAGACCTTTTATTTGACGCCACATTTGACCTAATAGTCTCATTTTCATTTGTTTTTACCCTTCTTGAACCCCAATATCTCAACAACCCCCTAAAAAGTTTAGCTCATTTAGACACATCAAAATTGTGCCATCACTACCTACCTATGTATCAAATTTCACGATGATCGGATCAACGCTTCGAAAGTTATCCTCGGACAAACAAACATACATACATACATGTATACATACATACATACAACGCCGATTTGCCCAAATTGATTTAGAGATCTCGCTTCGCTCGGTCAATTAATTTTAAAAAGCAAATATTCAAATCTAATGTCAAAGTAGTTAGTAGGTAAGTATCTAAAATTCGAATGTCAAAGTAGTTAGTAGGTAAGCATCTAAAATTTGTCATCAAAATATTCGTCCATTGTATAGACCGGGTGGTTGGTTTTAGTAGTTAGTAAGTATTTTAATTGTTTTATAAATTTTATAGTCTATGGGTCAGTTTTCAATGCATCAGGTAGGTAGTTTGTTATACAGTTGATCGACATTACTTAAGGGCTTGAAGAGTGCAGTTTGAGTTAGGAAGTAGTTACCATAAGTTGGTTTTTATACCGCAATGAGCGAGTCGTATGCTTTTCTTCCCGTGTTGTGTAAAAATGCTAACAATCAAAAAAAATAAAAAGCCCTCATTCCTTAAAAATTTGATCTGTCTGGTCATGAGTCTTGCAAGACAATCCCGCTGTCAGTGTCAGTGTCAATGAGTCTCACACGAAACTATTTCTGAACGCGCACCTATTACGCCTATATTATTTTTGGTTTATGGTATATTAAAATATTAAAAAATTGTAAGGCTGTAAAGTTGCTAGAAAAAGTAGCTAAAAAGTCTTGCTACAAAATGTTCTAAGTTGTAGCAAAAATAGCTAGACCTGGCTACAAATTAGCTAAGTTGGCAACATCGGTCTATACTGACATGAAGTTGAAGAAGATTGTGAAAGAAGATGAAAGACAACTTCAGGCGAATGAAAGAATTGACATCTACGAATGAAGGAAGAAGCATAGACCATAGAGACATAGACCATACACCATAGAGACATAGACTCGTAGACTAAGAATAAATATCGTCTACGCATAGACTCCATACCCAATCCTCCGTCGTCCGAGACACGTTCTCGGAGACCCGGATGACGAAATCACCTCTGCTAATGCGGAAGGTGAGTCATCTATATCAGACAGAGCAAACACTTCACAGAAACACCGACCTCGCCGGCGAGGTCGACGAGTCCCTTCAGTCGCCGCCTATACGAGGTACAGACACGTACCCGGGCGTTTCTCTCCTATCCCCACCCCGGCAACAGCCCAAGCCGAGGCTCGTACCTTAGTGGTGCCCTTGCGCTAGTTGCCTAAAAAACTTACTGGGCTGAGCGCCATCTGCGCTCGCCAAAAGTTCGGTTAAGCTGTCACGGCCTCAGAGGCCAACAGCGAGATTAGTCCATTCGAAAAAAAAAAAAAAAAACTCCATACCCTAAAAAACTTTAAAAGTAGGTAGTACTATATTATTTTAGTGATTCGCACGCTTGAAATTTCCCGTTCCCGTGTGAGCTTCGGGATAGAAACTATATAAAACACTCTTGTCAAAGTGACGCGACACTTCATGTACTACCCGGTCACATTATCTCGAGATCTGGCGTCGATGACGTCACGTCGCGTCGGCGCTCTGATATGGTGCGCAAAACAAGCATCCTCTAGTAGGATATTATTATAAACAATAAGATTTCCAACAAAACAAATATTGTGTTAATTAATTTAATGTAGGTGATATAGGTATGTAGGAAAGGAGAACGGGGCGGGAGGTTCGCATTCCAGCGAGGTCTCGAGATAATGTGACCGGGTAGTGAAGTGTCGCGTCACTTTGACAAGAGTGTTTTATATAGTTTCTATATATTCACGATGCACAGACTGCTAGGATGTGGCGACGGTTAAATTAAATGGATATCTATACTCGTATATACAATAAAACAAAGTCGGGTTGGTTACACCATTTATAACTCAAGAACGGCTAGACCGATTTTGATGATCTTTAATTTGGTTGATTCCGCAACGAATAGCAGAATAACTATTAAAATAGGGAGGTATCGGAAAAATACAAGCAAAAAAATATTATGAAGAAAATTAATTTTCTCATTTTTTTTTTTTTTTATAAATTATAGGCTAGCGTTTGACCACTATCTCGCCTGATGGTAAGCGATGATGCAGTCTACGATGGTACACGCTTGCCTAGAAGAAACCTATTCATTCGTGACTTGAAGATCCCTAGGTTGTAGTTATCAGGAAACACAGACTCAGGCAAGGCGTTCCACTCCTTGGCGGTGCGCATAATAAAGGTGGAAGAGTACCGCTTTCTCATACATACATGCAGCTAATGATGGCCGATTGCCAACTGTGCACTGGCAGCCCGCGTCATATGCATGTCAAGGCGATACGAAGTTCGCCAGATCAACTGATTTTTTATAAAAAATACTAAAATTGTGATTAAAAAATGGGGGATGGGGGTAGGAGGATGAAAAATACTTTACGACGTATCCTCATATTTACCAAATATCCAAAAAAAATCGGCCGGCCCGTTTCGGAGGAGTGCAACCAAAACTATGACACTAGATTTTTATATTTCTGTTCTGCTGGGTTGGCTATCAAATACAAATATATTATTTCCCAAATAAGAATTAACATATATGTACAATTTGATAATGAGCTCCGCTCTAGGTGCATCGCGGAATAAAATACTGTATCAAAATCTGTAATCTTCTTTTACGACGCGCGTTTAAAAGGCACCGTGTGCATACTATAGAATAGTTAAGTATTTTAAAAAAATAGGAGTACTTACATAGTGCACTTAAATAATTTGTGTGGCCCTTCGATAAATTATAACCCGCAACATCGCACGCGTGGCTTGTCAATAAAAAGTAGCTCAATCATAATCAAGGAAATAGTTTTAGTAGATAATATATTTTAGGTTCTTTGAAATGAATTATAATCATAACATATAAACTGCGAACGAAATTCTTAGGAAAAAATTATTAATTCAATTTAATTAAAATTACTTGCGACCAATTTTGATAGGCAACCCAGCAGAAACATATTCCTCTAGTCATAATTATCTATGAAACATATTTGGATTAGATACAATATTAATGTAGATTTCACGCAGTCGGATCTTGGGCTGTCAGTTAGTAGTAGCTAGCTTTTTTACAAAAGTTGAACAAAAAACATAAATAGGGAAAAGTAAAGTTAATAATTAGCTCGTTGCCTTAAAAAAAGGGTGACACGTGACTGTCCGAATTTATAAAAATCAGGATTTCGTTCGTTAAAAGTTTTGGAATGAAAGTCCTCGTTAGTCGATGTTACATCTGATGTTACGTCCATTTGTAGGTTCCGCACAGTGCGATGCAACTTAATGAAATATATACTTACTGTAATATAAGTGTAGGTTTTAGGTACTGGTATACCTACTGAACGTATGAAATTATGATAAGATATGTTAAGATAACGTTTACTTGCTAGCATATTAAATACATCAGTAGATCTTAGAACACAAGTAGGTACCTCCGCTACATGTAAGTTAGAGGAGAGTTTTTTTTTCTAGCTTACCGCATCGTCTAGGATATCGTTGGATAGGTCTTACAAAAACATTACTTACTATTGTACATTTACATATACATTTATACATTTTCATATTTACAAAATATGAAAATTTCAAGTGACCATTTTCATAATAGCCAAGTGTCCCCTTCCCTATCAGCCATACCACTAGTTTTGTATTGTGTATGTTCGCATAGTAGCTCTTAATGGAAGTATTAAAAATATAATATATAAATAATATAAATATTGCTGGACATTTCACACAGCGCTATCTAGCCTTAAACTAAGCAAAGCTTGTACTACGGGAACCAGATAACAGATATACTTTTTTTTGTAAATACATACTTATAATATAAAGAAAAACACCCAAACACGGAAAAAATATCTGTAGACATTTGTATACTGTTGTATGTAGACTGTTGACATATCTGCAAACATTTGTTCCGTGGCGGGAATCGAACCCGCTACCTCCTGCGTCTCAGCCGGCTATACGCCCACTGCGCCACGGAGGTCGTCAATAAGAAGAGTTATAAGAGCTCAGTAGGCTCTACGTACGAGCCTACTGTTATTAACGAGCAGGTAGTTAATGGACGCAGGGCAGTACATCGTGGGGCACATTTCTACGATGTGAGACCTACGAGGCAATAATTTATTATAGGAGATCAATGTGTAGGCGATGGTTACCATTTGACATCGGTGGGCACGCTTGTTCCATATACAGGACGTATAAAAAATGTAGATCAATTTAATACAGCTGTAGTTGGACTGGAAATACATAGTTCAATAAAATCATATTATAATACTATAGATACATATAAAAGAGCTTGACGTGACTGACTCTCTGACATACAATGTTATCATCATCATCATCAACCTATAGCAGTCCACTGCTGGACGTAGGTCTCTCCCAGGGTGCGCCATTGAGCCCGATCCTCAGCTCTTCTCATCCAATCCTTGCCAGCCACAGTGCGCAACTCGTTATACAACGTACAGCGACATACAAAGTACAGTCCATTAAATAAATAAAATAAAATAAATGATGCTGGACATTTCACCCCCAAACAAACCAATGCTTGTACTATGGGAACTAGATAACCCAACTAAAGCTGGGCTTTGCTCCGAACTGAGCTTTCGACTCGGAAATCAAATATACTTAGGTTACAAGAACGGGCTTTTCGACGTTCAAATTGGGCCACCTACCGAAGCAACTACGAGTATAACTAAGGTTATTTTTCTTTTATTTTTAAATATAACAGGCTAGTTAATTGAAAAAGTTTGTTTTCATACAATGAACGCAAGATAATAAGCCGTTAAACCATCAAAAAGCTTACAATTTCGGCTCGAATACTTATAAAACTGACAAGTCGTTAACGATAATGATTTTGTGATACCAACCGCATAATAATTTCCTTTTCTCAAGACGATTATTAACAAAGTTCTCGACTTTTATGTCTTGTTTGACAATTATGTATCTTCTTCCTATATAGGCAGAGTAGGCTCTGATCGAGTAAGTAGCAAGCGATATTGTTTTTATTCATATATTCTGAGCCATTTATATCTGCTCCCCTATTGCTCTAGCTAGACAAATGGCCATGGAGACCGTATTCATTTCGATATAAGTACCTAGTACTTTTTATTAAAATTATAAATGTCGAAAACTCATCAAAATTAACAGGGGAAAGTTATTTTTATTATTAACTAGCTGACCCGCCCGCGCCTTCGCACGGGTGGGTTTTCAATAAAAAATTACCCTCATTTTGCGCAGTTGGCTAAAAAGTAGCCTATGCCCTTTCCCAGGATATAATCTATCTCCTTGCAAAATTTCATTATGATCCGTTCAGCCGTTTAGTCTTGTAAAGGTAACAAACAAACTAACAAACAAACAGAGTTAGGTATGTATTATACATATAAACATTCCTCTTGAATCACTCTATCTATTGCTGAAAATTGCATTAAAATCTGTTGAGTAGTTTAAAAGATCTAAGCGAACAGATAGCGAAAGCGTAGATCGTCAGTTAGTTATACTTTATTTAATAAACTATCTACTAAATGCAGCAAATGTCTCCTTCATTACTTTCCAGAATTTTCGTTCACTTGCCATATACCACCAATCTTAAAATTAATTAAAATAAATCATAGACACTAAATGTTTTCGCTATTTGCTCTCTTGGTACATTCCAAGAGCACAAATTCACAAAGAGAATCGAAAGCAGTTCTACTAAAAATAAAATTCTTATTAATGCAAATCTTTAGCCTTTTCAATGAAACGATCGAGATCTCGCAAGATAACATTAGCAACACAAATATCTTGGATCTAAGCCGCGGAATTCTAATGGTGAACGATGGCTCGTTACAACCCTCGAGAGGTTATGGAATTCAGATATAAATTCTAATTTGAATCATCGATGTGGTACTTCCTAATAGGCTGAGTACCTATCTGAACATATATTCTTGAATATACCTACGAGTAGTAATTTGAAATTGTTGGTGGTCATCTTTAGACTGGCTGAGCCTAAGCTGAGAAGTTCACAAACATAACTAAGGCACTACGCAGACGTATCAACTGTAGTTAAATTAACTGTCAACTTTTTGCAAATTTGTTCCAATTGATATAATTGCAACTCTCAATTAGAGTTGCCACGTATGCTCAAAATTATATAAAATACGTCATAAACTAGTTGCGAGCTGCCAGCTGCCGCAACTAGTTGCTGTGTCGGTGCAGCGCATAAGTAAACATATAAATAATAAATAAATATTTCTGGACATTTCACACAGCGTTATCTAGCTTCAAACTAAGCAGAGCTTGTACTATGGGAACCAGATAACTGATAGAATACTTATATACTTTTTTTTTGTAAATACATACTTATAATATATAGAAAAACAACCGGACCCGGAACAAATATCTGTAGATCATGCAAACATTTGTTCCGCGGCGGGAATCGAACCCACTACCTTCTGCGTCTCAGCCGGCTGTTGGCCAACTGCGCCACGGAGGTCGTCAACATAATACTTGCAAATATTAGATTTCAAAATCGCATTCAGTACTCAACCATATCCGTGCCCATGTTAAGTAATATAAATTTATTTTAATATACATCGGGTAAAAACGATTGAATAAATTTGACAAATCGTATTGTTATAACTGCTACGAAGCTCTACGAGATGCTACGAGCGCCTACGCCGCTTAATAAAACGTAATTACATGTTAACATTCATAGCTCCGTGCTGTAATAATGTTTCTTTAGCAGTCGGGCCATACAATTAGAGTTAGGAGTATGTTGTAATTGACTTAGCAGTGAAGCTTTGGCTCACTTAAAGCGCTAACTAATTCTATCAATGCAAGGCAGCATGCAAGGACGGTACAAACGTCAGATCGCAGCTTCTGATACATAATCAAATTACCATGTTAATATCCAGTCTATTTTTTGTCTGTTGACATTTTGAAAATCATCATCATCATATCAGCAATTGGACGTCCATTGCTGAACATAGACCTCACTAGGATTTCCAGAGCGGCTACCAGCAATCTTTATTAGATTGTCTTTTTTTATCTAGCGGGGGCCGTCCTACGCTGTGCTTTCCAGTGCATTTTGAGATACAAGAGGTTTAAGGTTCCGATTACGTGAAAGTAATGTTTCAATCTGCAAATATTAATAATAATAAAAAATAATTTAATTCAGGCAACAATAAAATAGTAACATGATAGTAATGAAATTATACCTTAGCCTAAAATACATCTATATATGTATAAACAAAGTCGGGTTAGTTACACCATTCACTCAAGAACGGCGGGACCGATTTTGATGATCTTTGATTTGTTGGATTTGTCTCTGCCCCAAATAGCAGAATAACTATAAAAATATCGAAAAAAATCACACAAAAAAATAAATTATGAAGAAAATTCATTTCCTGATACATAAATGCAGCTAATGATGGTCGATTGTCAATTCTATCGGCAACGTACAGTACTTTGGCAGATTTGGCAGCCCGTATCATATGCGCAAGATGCAATGACTTTATTCCATAATGTACACAAATAGATTAAAAACAAAGCCCGCTTACAAAATGGATATGTACAAAGGCGAGCTTAACCCTAATAAGAGTTTTTTTCTAGCAAACCTTTGAAGATAGAGATAGTTCTGTCGTCTGTTTTTCCTAAAGAAAACAATCCGAGCCTCTTTAAGGTAAGAGTAAATAGGTGTCTTCTAGATCTTCGTGCTTCATCTTAGACCACATCATCACTTACCATCAGGTGAGATTGTGGTCAAACAAAGTTCTATTCAATTAAAAAAAAAAAGTTGATTATAGTGATGGGTACGTGCACAGAAAAAACGAAAAAAACGAGAAAGACATTAGAGTAAAAAACTAATAAAATTAAAAACTGAATTTAACTCAGCTAATACGTTACCACAAAATTTATTGATTCTAAGGCAGTGCGAAGTTCGTTGGGTCAGCTAGTATTATAATAAAGACTTATATTTATTTTCTACATAAACCTTTTGAGTTCTCGGTGTTCGGTATAAATACTGGTTTTCTGGTATCAGGTACTTGAACTGAAAAAATAAAACAGAAATTAGAATATAATTCTTTAATGCACAGCATAATTCAAGATAGAATAGCGTATATCTAAATTCTACGTCGTCTAACGTTAAATATACAATTTGCGGTCTTGTAGCTAAAAAACGATCTCTTTCAGACAATCGTTGAATGAAGAAAGTCAAAGTCAAATATTTTTATTCATTAAAATCACAAGGATCACTTTATAACGTCAATTTTACTGCCTGTTCCTTCGCGACCAAGCCAGGAAAGAAAGGCAAGAAACAAGGCTGGTTGTTTTTTATAATGATCCTTTTACAATACATAATACAGAAAATAAATTACGTCTAAATTGTAAAATTTTGAACGAGTTCGAGCAATTTCAATCCCAAGCTTCTCTATTATCTAAACAATTCGATATTTTATAGTAGGCTTTTTTATAAAAATTTTGTTTAACTACGTTTTTTTTATTAATTGTCAATTTTTGTACATCCCTTGGGAGTTTGTTATAAAAGCGTACACCTTGCCCTTTAAACGATTTACTAACTTTATAGTCTACAAGTGGCAACAGCGAGTTTATCTTTATTTCTAGTATTAAAATTATGATTATCGCTATTTTTCTTAAACAAATTAATATTCTTGTGAACATACATCAGATTTTCAAAGATGTATTGACAAGGGAATGTCATAACATTTATTTCTTTAAACTTATTGCGTAATGATTCTCTGGGGCCCATATTATAAATTGCACGAACACCCCTCTTCTGCAGCACAAAAACGGTGTTTATATCTGCAGCACTCCCCCACAGCAGTATACCGTATGACATAATGCTGTGGAAGTAGCTGAAGTAAACTAGTCTAGCTGTGTCTACATCTGTAAAAAAACGGATCTTTTTGACTGCGTATGCCGCAGAGCTAAGTCTCTTCGACAACTTATCAATGTGAGGGCCCCATTGAACCTTATTATCTAGGGTTATACCTAATAATGTGATGTCCACAAGAGCCAACTCCTCGTCTTTGATTTTTATATCTGCCTTAACTTGTGTAACAGTATAAATCTAATACATTTAGTTTTCTTTTCATTTAGAAGTAGATTGTTTACATTGAACCATTTTACAACCTTAGAGATTGCATTGTTTACATCGTCAAAATTTGTCGTCGCTTTTAAAAGTGACGTGAAAAGTGAAGAGGATCATGTAACAAAGGAAATCTTTATGTCTTCATTATTGTTTCAGTTTTTTAGTTCAGACACGAGCCGAATTCATAAGCTTGCTTATTTGAATGACGCTATACGATTTTATTTTTTTGCTGTCAGTCATAGTTATTGAGAAGGTCAACCGATAACCAAATAACTGATAGAATGGGAGCTGGGAGGGCATTGGTGTAAGTCCTACCTCAATGAGTCAGCATTTATAATTGTGTTTGACTGTTTGAGTCTGCGTTGGTTGGCACACCAACCCTACCATACTCTCGCTTTAAATTTTATTATAGAATAGGATATATCTTTATATTTATAATTCTACTGTACGTGTGTATGTCACTGAACTCCTCCTAAACGGCTGGACCGATTTGAATGAATTTTTTTATATGCGTTTGGGTGGCGTCCTGGATGGTTAAGATTCACAAATTAGCCCGTCAGATGGCGCTGCAGTCGGTATCTAAGTTATTTATCTATACTGCAACTAAACGGCTGGATCGACTTGAATGAATTTTTGTTTATGTATTAATTCATTCATTTTTTATCTATTCATGCAGGACAACGTCTGTCGGGTCTGCTAGTATATATATATATATTTATTTGACACACACAAAGAAACACAGAACGGATCACAAACAAAAAAGTGGACAGACAGAAAACAGTACAATAAGTGATATATATATTAGACCGTGCTAACCCGAAGTGAGGTACTCACCCAACCAACTAGCTCCGCTCCGTGCCACGCGTGGCCATCAGGTCCTGCCTCAGCTTTAAGCTCCTTTGCAAGAAATGATGCAAAGCAGCGCTGATTTTCAGGAAGGGCCTTATGTAGGAGGACGTCACAAATTTAAACATAATAAAACCAATTATACAAAAATAAGAATATATATAATGAATAAGAAATAATAACAATACTAATAGCAAATACCTACATGACATACAAAAACAATAAAATGTTATATATAGGTACATATATGATAATAATTACATATTAACTTAAAAGAGGAGAGGAGAAGGAATCTTCACTTACGAAATCACTCACACATGCTAAACGTGAAAGGATTCCGTGTGTAAAGTACGAATTTTATGGAGGGACAACATTCTGAAGCGACCAAGAAGAAATTCTTCATTAGATTAGATTAGATTAGATAATTCTTTATTGCACATCTAATAACAATATAACTACAAAGAACACCGTAAATTTATGGTGTTGGTTTATGGTGATAATTTATGATGGTTTATGGTTTCGTGGTGAGGTATTCAACTATATCCCATACGATGGAGAGCGTGAGTGAAAAAAAATATGGTTGTCACGGGACGCTGGCAGATGTGAAACATCTAATTGGTTATTATAAGAATTTATAATTAAAGAAAACCGTTTATAATCATACGTAAAACGACCCAATAGCCTAACGGACTTGTGACTTAATAAAACTAATCCGAAGCATCCGGCATCTCACCCCTATTACCCCTATACAACGTGTTTTGTTATGTACGACATTAAATGAAAACACGGAAAGAGCTGCTACTGAGCGGCTACTAGTATTATTATAAAATGGGTTTTTTCAAATTCATAACCACTTTTTTTTATTTTCAGTAATCCGTAATATCAAGTCCTAAATAAATATCAATGAAACAGCCTGTATAAAATTGGTATACAAATCATATTCATTCATAATATAAGTACCTGTTAAACTGACTAAACGCCATCGTCAAAAAGGCGCCGCCAAATTACGTTTTTTTTAATAGAAATTTATTGACCACTGAATTCAAGCTACCGGTATTAAACCCACCTCTAAAATCAATCAATACGATACCGGATGTGTGTTAAATTCATTAATTAAAAAAATTATTATGTACGACTTACGGTGATCGTTTAGGATAAATGATAGTTTAGGAATTGTAAATAAGGTTTTTAGGATATTAAAAATGTGTATGAAAAATCTCTATTTTATAACAATACTAGCCATTAGCCCTACCAGAGTTTTCATTTAATGTCGAACATAACAAAACACGTATTACTGAGATTAAGTGAGATATCTCGGCTACTTTTTACCCGACTGCACAGAAGGTGAGAAGGTTTTTATTGACAAACTACGCGAGCGAAGCCGCGGGCGGTTCAGCTAGTTTTTAATAATTTACATAAAATCTGGTTGCATTGTGTGAAGTACGGGGTGGTAGACTTAGTTCACTTGGAAGGTTTCTTCGTCGTGTCAATGATAAAAAATATTGTTAAATTATTTGCTCCCAGTATTTAGCCACGACTATGACATTCTCGGTGGGAGCATAGATTAGATTAGAAAATTCTTTATTGCACTAAAAAAATAATATATGGGCCTTGTGCAGTGTGGAGAAAGTGGTAGTGCCAGAAAATAGAGATAGAATAGAAAATAGAGAGGTAAACAACTTTAGTTTAGGTTTCATAAAAAATAAACTTACAAAAATTAATAATAATAATACACTTACATAAACGAAATACCTACATAAAGTGCTAAATTTTGTTGGGTATCTTGAAGAGAGATGAAGTGTTTAAAGAGTTTGGATTTGACTCCCATAGAGGCTGCCCTGCGGTTTTCCACTGGAAGAGAGTTTCACAAGCGGATAGCCGTCTCAGTGAAAGAGTTAGTGAAGAAAAAAGTTTTATGCTCCGGCATCTTGAGTAAAAGATGTTGAGAAAAACGAGAAGGACGATCAGATGGAAAAAGAAGAGAAAAACATTCTTTAAGATAGCATGGAGACGGAGGATTTTGAAGGATGTTATAAAGAAGACAGAATATGTGATTATCCCGACGAAACCGGATTCTGAGCCACTTTAACTGCGAGCGGTACTGTGAGATGTGGTCGTACTTGCGTAGCCCGTATACATACCTGATGCAGAGGTTTAACAACCGCTCCAGCTTATTAATAGATAGATAGCTTATTAATAGAAATAGAGGTCGCTCAAAGTGCAGCTATGCTAATCACTTATGTTAATACGAGTATAATCAATAGGTTCACCTAGCGGTTAATCACCTAGGTAAATTGAGTAAATTAAGTACTTCTTGGTAGACACGCAATCATCTGGCATAGTGTAAATAGTAGTATAATATGGTAGAGTCAGCAACAGTAGTTGATTAAATTGTACGAATTTACAAAGAAAATATCAACAAAATTGTGTTTTTGACACGATATCAGAACCAATATGTATCTAAAGATCGTGTAAACTGTTCTCCGAAGAAATGCAAGTATATATATTGCCGATATCAAAACCTGAATCAGTTATCATCGATCTATTTCAAATAGTATTTTTATTTTTATAGTGTTATCCGAAGTCTAGCGGAAAATTCCAAGAAAAAAAGAAAAGTCCCGTCTAGGCTTGACAATTTTTGAGATGGTTTTAAAAACCTTAGAATCTATCTATTTGTATGAACTTTTGTAATTTCATTAAATTATAACCAGTAGAGGTAGGTAAATGAAAAACCATTCTTATTTTATTTCATTGACAAATTTTATATTATTTCATTGTCTACAACCACAGCTAAAACTGCCTTTTAAAATTAAACTGAATGAACACTTATTCTACAGATAATTCTACAATCGGTAAGATAAGGTGGCAAGGTAGGTTAAAAATTGAATTAATCTTAGATTAAATAGATTTTATAGACAATAATAAGCTTTTGTAAAACATTTTAACCTAGTTCAACTTCTATTTAATCTGCCACATGCCCAAAAATTTGGAGATCTTTTATCCTAATTCATTTTCTAATATAAAACAATGTGTAAGTTACAAGTAACTTTCACTGACAATACCTTAAAAGTACAATGGTTTCAAGTTTCCTTGTTTAGTACTTTTTGTTCAATTCGTTGAAAAACAAGGCAATTTATCGGAAAAGTTCATTTAATACGAAAATTCAACTTCAAACTAAAGAGCATTTTTCAAATTAAGCCATGTTTTTAAAGAGTTCATCACTGTTTACAGTGTTGTAGAAGTGAAACAAAATGATGACAGCTGTGTCTCTTCTTGTTAATAAGATTGCCTTTTCCAATCACGAGATCATCCTATTGCCAAATATCGGTTGCTATTGTAAAGGTTGGACAGTAATTTATTTATTGTAAGACTAACGTTAATTTCCAAGTTACTCTGCTACTACAGCTACTCTGCTCCACGTAACTAAGTTACTTAGCTATGAAAACGGTAATAATTTTTTGCGTAAGTTTTATCAAATACGAGTATTTACAATCAGCAAAGAAACTATTTCAAATAATGTGAGATTCCTCAAATATTCTGTTTATTATGATTTTAATTACGACTGATACAAACCAAAGCGACAGCAATTCTAGGATACACTTGAGTGTTCATTTTGACACATACATATATTACATATAGGTAGTAGGTACATATGATAAGAATATAAAAATAATCAGGGCGACATCAATCAAGTTACCAACAGCATATTTGAAAAGAGCTCTCTAAAATTCAGATAAGCATCGTACAACTAAGCCCGGGTCGTTTACTTCCTGAAGCAGGAGATGGGGTTGAAGTAGCATTGGCGGAATCGAACTTGCCGCTTGTCCGCCCTCCACTGTCGGGCGAGACGGCCGTCCATGGCGCGGAGGCCCCAGCCGCGGGGCTCGGTCGGCGGCCACGAGCGGGTACCGCGGACCATCCTGACAGAGAAACACACATGAGAGACTGTTCAATTTGTATCATCATCATTCTCATATCAGCCACAGGTCGCCCACTGCTGAACATAGGCCTCCCCCATACAATATACCATTTCGGAATCTCGATGAAATAGGCTAATTTTTTTTAAATTTGGCATTCAAGTGACCATACATTTTTTTTACACCACAGAAGGGTAAAGGTCAGGAAAACAAACGAAAGCAAGTAAAATTTTAGTGAAATCTTATTTTAAAAACATAACTGTGCTTGTGTTATAAAAATAATAGTTTCCATTCGATAGCACATCTATCCAAGAATACTATCCAAAAAACAGATAGAAAAAAAATTTCATTTGCAGTCTTGGCGCCAAAAATAGTGACGAAGGGTGAAATATTTCTTAAATTTCGAAAATGTCGAATATCTCGAAAACCGAGGCACTTTTACTGAGCATAACAAATATTTTTCTGAACCGCCACAATGGCCCCTACCCGCATGTACCCTATTATCCACTCATTACGCCATACCCTGTATATTTCCAGACAATATGTATACGATTCGAAATTACACCCTTTTTATTTTATAAATGCTGATATAAAGCTACTTAGAAATATAGTTAGATATATAAACAGTTTTTTTCTCTACTACCAGCATTTACAAAGACACAAAAAACATAGTAACAATATATAGATGGTACAATCTGCGTTAATTAAGTCCGCCTTTTGTAAGTCTAGACTATGAAAACCTGGGTAATTGAATGAATGAATAAATGAAAATAATTTATTGTACACCACACAAGAAACAATCATAAAAATTAAAATTCTCAAAGCAACAAGTACAATGGGCGGTCTTATCGCTTACAAGCGATTTCTTCCAGACAAACTTTGGATGGAGAAGATTTTTGTAACATTACAATAATGGATGGGGGTGTACATCAACAAAACAATAATTAAATTTAAGGAGAGCCCTGATCATTTCAAATAAAATAAAACAATATACTTAAGTAAACATACCTACATTGACAATAATATAACTACAATAAATAAAATTAAATAAAAATGTGCATAAACATACAAACATATATATCTATAGCGATACTACGACGTTTCTGAGAGATACAATCTTTTCACTCGTGTTTTAAATGTGGCTAATGATGGAGCTTGCCGAATTGAGACCGGTAATATGTTCCAAAGACGTGTTGCTTGAACTGTAAAGGAATCATCATAGAATCTAGTTCTAAGAACTGGGGTTTTCAGCATCAAATTTTCAGACCATCGGAGCGAGTGAGGATTAGAGCAGTGAAGGAACTCAAATCGTTCCTTCAAGTAGGAAGGTGTTAAGGGGTTTCGGAGGGTATTGTACAGGAGGGAAAGGATATGAGCATTCCGGTGAAGACGAATAGGTAACCACTAGTAAATTCTCTAAAACGAAATGATAATTAACTTATTAGTTACACATGGCTAACAACGTGTACTTTATCTCAATCTAAAAATCATGCTTAAAAAGACTAAATAAATACCATTTGACCAGTGTTCAACATTCCATACGAAGTAAAATTATGAGAATTATTATATAAACAGGATACTTCCATCCTTCTTTAGTAGGTGCAAAGGGCACTCACAAAGATTGTCAATGGAAAAAGATTGGAGGTTCATTGACTAAGAAAAAAAAAGTTTTTTATGAACAAGTTTACCGAAAATTAGGTCATATGCGGCCTTATTTTTTTCCTTCGTAATCAAACATAAGCGTAGTGTAAATCATCCGAAACCAAGTTAAGGTCTAATCACCCTACTACGTATATCAGAAATTGTGACGTAGCTCGTCTCATGGCCAATATACGTTGTGGGGTAAACAGATGCTATAGACGAAACGGATGTTTACTACATAGGGGTTTCTGCGTGTTTTCCGATAGTTGGAAGACACATAAAACAAATACCTAGAATGCAGTAATTACCCCAATGTGTTAACTAGAAATAGATAGTACGATAGATTAGATTAGAAAGTTCTTTATTGCACTAATAAAATAACATATAGGTGAACTTAATGCTAATTAGCATTTTCTTCCAGCTAACCTTTGTATAGTGTAGATTAAATGGTAATGCTTCTCAGAAAATACATTAACAAACGTTTAACTTCGAAATCAAGGTAAATAAATTTAAGAAAGTAGTTAAAACTGTCCTTACAAAAAAGGATTACCATACGGTCAACGACTACCTTGATGACAGGGCCTGGGAGCTCGAAACATGATGCAAAATTATTGTAACATAGTCTTAAATTTTTATTTTTAACTTCCGCCAGCGGCTTCGCACGCGTGGTCTACCAATTTAAAGTAGCCTGTGTAAATCCAGGTCATAATCTATCGACGTATCAAATTCTGTCGAAATTGGTTAAGCCATTATAACGTGATTGAGTAACAAACAAACATCCAAACTTTTGCATTTATAATATTAGTGTGATTATTACTTTTTATGTGTACGATAATTCTGAAAATAGGTACATTTGGGTATCTGTACCTTCCACTCCGATCAGCAAAAAACGACAATAATGTGGTGAGGTAAGGACTCACGTACGACATTTTATTTGGCACGATTTCTTTTACGCATCGGAATAGAGAAACGTAGTAAAATAGATGTTTTCCATAAATCAATGTGGATTTGGAAGCATTGTGGCGGTTATTTTGTAGAAGGTTGAAGTCGGAACTAAGAAAATAAAAAGCAAAATCCTGGATTTAAAATGTGAATAAGATTTTTAACTTCCGCAGATTTCTATTTGATTATGTCAGCGATTTAATTTCCAGCATGAATTTATAAAGAGATTTTAAGAGAAGTAGAGTTTCTTGTGAAAGGGCTCGCCCGGGAAGTACTACCACCATACCTATTTCTGCCACCAAGCAACCGAAACACAGCAACGCTTGTGTTTTGGTTTGAAGTTCAAGTTGATGGACGCAGGGCAGTGCATAGGGCACGTTTCTAAAATGCGTGACTTACGAGGCAATACTTTGTTACAGGCGATGGTTACCACTTAACACCAGGAGGGCTTGATCCATCTCCAGGTGGTATAAAAAAAAATACGAGTATGTTCCGTGAGGCAATTCCATGTTCCGTTTAGTTTAGTTTCCTCAGACCTATTGAAACTGATTGCAGCAAAGTTACATCATCCCATGGCAGACGTATAACGCTTTTTATATAATGTGTGATTATGTTATTGCCATTTCTAATGGTGTATTTATTTGTGATCTCATATACATAGCAGTCATTCCCTTCGCAAACGTTCGTTAAAACAATACGAAGTTAATTTATATTTGATAAACATAACCTTTGCACAGCCAAAACAATGACCTTTAATTTTCAAAAGGGTAGAGACTGGGTCGTGTAATGAAAGCCTAAACATGCTTTCAAATATTTATAAATTAAAGGAATCTTTTGTTTACATGAGCGATGGAAGCGTAAAACCCTTTCAACAACAAGCAAATTTATTTTCAATGGATTTGATTGTTATTGACTTCAGCATTTATTGTTGGATATAGCTAACTCCAAACGAATATACGTAAGAAAAAATATATTTCAAATGAATATTTTTACAATTTTCGTTCGAAATGGAATGGCTTATTCGAGAAAATTTGTGTAAAATATTCATATGCATCATTTCCATAAGCTTTGGCCCGCGATTTGGATATTCACAATATCGAAATATCAAATTACAAATTGAAGTATTCACATAAACTTGCCTTTCTTTCATTTTGAATCGAGCACATCGATGATTGTAAATCTTAATTCTAATCAATCATGTGAAATGACGGTTATGGACACACTTAGGTTCTACATAATATGATTTACGTTTGTTAGTACAAATGGATAATTATGTTCGAAAGCTCACAGGAAAACATTCACATAATCTAGCTAGACTGTTTATTTTCTTGATCCCTCAAACATATTTATCCTATCTCTTAATATTGTTAGCACCAATACCAACACACCTCTCTACCTAAATACATAAGTGTGAACTTACAAAATACGTAATTTAATGAGTGGGATAAAGGTCAGTACAACGTTCAGAAAATGTGTTTCAAACGAAAATAAATTCAATTAGTTGATTATTTATAATGGTATTGGCTTTTTTATGAAGGTGAAATCGAAAATGGTATGTGTTGATGAGTTGGCTATCGGATAAGGGTGACATCTCATAACTCATAATATGATAAGTATTTCTTCATTGTTTTAGTCACTCTCTTTTATATATGTGCCTCGTACCCATAAACATAATATAAATCTCAGCATTGTATATATTTAATGATAATGAGATAAATCGCGATTTTTCTTCAACTAGACTAGACAAATAGAAATATACTCAAGGATAATTATTATTCCGTTAACCGTTAATTATAATTAACTACGTCTTCCAGCTTTCATTAATTAAAAAAAATTACCGATATATTTTAATTTAGGTATTACATTCATTGTTCTTCCCTACCATACACACGCTACAGATACTCCTGATGACATCGTGATTCAGCGTGGTTAAGTACCTATCTAATCACATATAAGTGAAAAAAAAATTATTTGCAGCCGAAAACTTATCAATAAAATTACTTTTAAGACAATTTTTGTAGTAAATAAGAAGAACTGTTGACACGCTAAATAAAAGAAGCGAACGAAAGCGTACGACAGTCGATGAAATAAGTTTTTTGACTTAGATTCTTACTACATTCCGGGCGTCAAAATCACAAAGTTTTCCAGAAACACAAGGTTTATGCTATGGCAAAACAAATCATATAACCTTTGAGGCCATATTTTCTATAACAAATGTTTCTAATTAAGTTTGCATAAACTGAGATGCAAATCGAATTTCGAACCGCACTTTAAACCCCAACAAGTGTTTGGTATATTATAAAATTACTTTGACTACATATTGGTAATTTTATTAATTGAAAGTAGGTAATTAATGATGAAAATACTTGTATTTCTCATACCAAATAAATATATTATATAAGGTTTTTTTTACATTCTAAAAACCTACCTACCTACCTTACGGTTGGGTGCGCGGTGCTGCGCCCCTCATCAGTGCCAGAGCGGTTCGGCAGACGAACAGCTTGGTCACCATGGATTATCGTATTCCAGGGCCACCGGTAGGATTTCTCGTCACACACGCCTTAACAATATATCATACACCGGGCTTTTTGCAGCGTCAACGTTCTAGCCGTTCTCAAACCGAACGGCCTGATACGTGACGATGGTAAGAGGCCTGATGGTATGACTCTTATACCTTGGGAGAAGGGTAGGCCTTTGGTGTGGGACGCTACGTGCGTCGATACCCTTGCGCCGTCTCATCTGTCTGGTATAGCAGTTGAGGCCGGTGTGGCGGCAAATTCAGCCGAAGATCTCAAGCGGCGCAAATATGGAAGTCTCGACAGTGCTAACGTATTTGAACCATTTGGGGTCGAGACCCTGGTTTCAAGGGGTACCGGGACCCATCGCGTTTTCAAAATTATTACTGGGCGTCTGGTCGAAGCGACGTGTGATCCGAGAGCTGGCGCTTATCTGGTTCAACGCATAAACATTGCAATTCAGCAGGGCAATGCAGCCGGTGTCTTGGGGAGACTCTTTCTGCCTGTTAGTGATCTGATGCAGTTGAGCTATCTATAGATCGTTTGCAACGGTCTTTACATGATTCAACTGTTTCTTCTGTATTTTATTGTAAATAATTGTATATTCTTTCTGTTATTAAATAAAATTTAGTATAAAACCTACATTTTATATATTATAGAATGTAGAATGCAATCTACATTCTAAAAACCAAACTACCAGCTGACGTTATTTTATATTAGGTTTCGATGAATTTACAAATTCAATTTAATTCAGGGACTAGACGAGACGAAAAAGGGTTTCAGCCTATGCAAACGACAAAAGTTGAAGATCCTTAGTCTAATCTTTTTCCTGCTCAGTAAACTTAAGGCTCTTACAACTGAAAGTCAACATCTGTTTTATACTAATAAATCTCAAAACTAAAAGTAGAAAGCTTTGTAATCCTTAAAAATCTCCAACAAAAACTACCAAAAATAGGATCATTGATTGTCTATATTTGTTTCGTTCAAATTTGCATGTAGGTATCTATAGAGATTTGGCCAATGCGAAAGTTTAATCAGCTTTAACGAACCTGGTTTAATTGTAACTGGTGGTGTTAGTTCTGTCAGTAGAGGTACTATACGACTGAATCTCCTTTCTAATTAAGGCCCTTACTGGCAAACAAAACGCAGTGTATACTTTCTGCAATTTTACCCCCTTTGACTTGTGTCTTTTTCTGTGTTTGTTTTGTTCTGTATCTGTTATTTTGCAGCTTTGTAATAGAACTCTTTGCCTCGAGGCACCTTTTAGCACTGTGATTATGCTACATACATAACTTTTTATTTTACTAATCTACTTTTACCGTATCATCTTTTTCTTCATTTTTGTACCATAAAAAAGATATATCACTAAAGAAATGAGAGTGTTTCAGTACAAATGTTCAGTGACTCTTGAACTTTTGGGTAGATAATTTTTTTGATAATTGGGGAGGGCGGAAGTTTTTTAGTGGTAGGTGATTATGGCATGTACAATTATGAAATTAGGTTGTAGAACACCTAGCCCTTATCTTAATATTACGAGTATGTATGAGCTCTAAATCCTGAACAACAATATAATTTTTTTTATACTAAATGGAGATGAAACAAGCATAATGGTCCACCTGATGTTAAGTGTTAACTATCGCCTATAACAGAGAATTGCCTCGTAGGTCACGCATCTTAGAATGTGCCATACGATGCACTGCCCTGCATTCATCAACTTGAGGCATACAGGTGTAAAACTTCATGTGCCTGTAATTTCATCGGCAACCATACCCTTCAAACCGAAACACAGCAATGCTGCTTGGCGGTAGAAATAGGTACGGTGGCAGTACTTCCCCGGACGAGCCCCTTCACAAGAAACTCTATTACTCTTAAAATCTCTTATATTACTCTTATAATTTTGTTTCTATTATTAAAATAAATTGATATCATAGTTTGGGGTTTTAAAGTTGATTTTTAAACGCTTCACCACAAACATATTGATTTTGTTTTAAACATCTTTAACATATTTGTGGTAATAAAGACACATTTTTGGTTTTTTGAGTGTAATTTTATGGACACTGGCCTATTTTACAATATATACAATATATGAGGAAAAATAACGTAAAGATCAAGTGGCTATCTATGAATTTGTGTGATATGATGATGAAGATGATGATGATAGGATATTGTTTTGGTATGTATGACAATGTCGGGTGAACATAGATATTTTGTAGTACCCTGTATATAATATTTGAGGAAGATAAGGCCACTTTAAAAAGTAAACACTCGTAACTAGAATTATATTGTGTGCCTTGTTGTTTTACCCATTAGATTGCTTAGGTGGTATAATTAGTGTCTCCGCTTACATAGTAAATTGCTGCAAGCGTGCACGTCACTTGTTATCCGAGTAAAGTCCAGAACATTTACGGAGACAAAATTAATTATTAGCGAGTTGTATGGTACTACCTGAATACCTTTTAAACAATTTTGCTGTCAATTCTGCTTGTCAGCACTCCAGTTAAACAGCTTTTCCACAATAGGTATCATGATGAGAGATTCAGTAGCATTCAGTATTTTTGTTGCGTTCCTACAACTTTTTGTATGAACGTAAGGTTAAATTATTGGGAAATTACATGTCAGATCTTATTGACTGATGAGCGTTGAGCACTTACTATGTTGTACGTGCCCTGCAGGTAACGGTGTAGCAATTATAGAAACATATGGTGCAAAAGAAGCTGACAGTATTCAATCGAGAATTGGTTAATGAAATCATTTATTGTAGGAAACTTATTCCAAGTAAAATCAATATTATAAATACGGGATTTACCACGTATCGTTTCAATTCAATGATTGAAATAAATTACAAAAGTTTTCTAAGCGAGTAAAGTTATTAAAGTGTATGATAATTTTTGTCCATTAGTTTTATACTATCAACAAAGCCTCTTTTCTTGGGCCTTGATGTGTTTAAATTATATTTTATAGGTTTGATTCCTGTGTAGAGTAACGTGTTTTTTTATTTCTGTGTCAAATGCAACGAGTTTTTTTAGTTCTTTTATGTGAAGTGAAGACAGTGCTGTTTGATACTGTAAAGTACCACTAGCGGTAACCGGTGACTTCGTACGTTTATTACTACTAAACGTGTACAGTGTTCACTTTGTAGCTTTCTACATTGTAAACATCGAAAATTGATTTTATCAGACTCTGTAATCAAATAATCCAAACACGATCATTTTACTGTTATTTAATAAAGAGTTTAGTTGATTCTCTCATGGCGGTGATTTTCAGGCGAATGACTATTCCAACAAATAATTATTATATTACGATAAATATTTATGCAAAGTTTTATGTTTATTACCCATGTTTTGCCGTACGAAATACTATACCCTTTTTCACCCACCCTGGAGGTGATTATAGTTAAACTAAAAAAAATAATTCCCTTATTTATCTTAAAGAATATTTTTGCTGAGTATCAAGTCTATAAACCTAAGGACTTTGGATTTTCATAAAATATAACACCCCTTTTCACTTTCTTTGGGAATAAATTTCGAATGACCCGTTCTTAGTACAAGTTTATACTATAAGAACATGCCCTCAAATTTCTAGTCGCTACGACCAGCGGTTTAGGCTGTGCGTTGTATACCAACATGTACAGTTAGGACTTTGATTCTTATACACGGTGAAATAGAAATCACTGTCTTTCTAGAGCAAACGTTGTTCAGACCATAGTCCATGATCCATATTGTGGTCGTCTTGCAACATTCAACAACTTTTACACCTGAAAAACGTATTTACGAAGCATAAATGACGTACCTGTCTTCAGCATCGAGTTGCAACAGCAACTTGCGAAGGGCGGCAGTGTTGATGGAGTCCCACTGTCCTGCCGTGTCTCCTTCCTCAGGATGAGCCACTAGCGAGTTCTCCACTTGCTCCTCTTCAGGATCCTGGTAAATGTTATTTGTAAATGTTAATGTTGTAAATGTTAGTTTGTGATAAATCTTATAAAATAATGTCCGTACCCGAGTTAAGAAACTGCTTTAGAAACTGGAGCCATAAGACAATTGGAATGTTCACTTAGATATCATATTAAAACATAATCTTATACATAAACGTATCTTTTTTTCTCTTTTTAGGGTGCCATACCCAAAGGGTAAAACGGCACCCTATTACTAAGGCTCTGCTGTCTGTCCGTCTGTCTGTACGTCTGTCACCAGGCTGTATCTCATGAACCGTGATAGTTAGATAATTGACATTTTCACAGATGATGTATTTCTGTTGCCGCTATAACAAAAAATACGAAAAATAGAATAAAATAAATATTTAAGGGAGGCTCCTATACAAAAAACTAGATTTTTTTTTCTCGTTTTTCTCGATATTGATAACGACAACAGGTAGATGCTTGAAATATTCACAGAATATTTAGTTACATATTCGCTTTAAAAATAAATAATTAAATTAAAATAAAACAAATATTTAAGGGGGCTCCCATACAACAAACGTGATTTTTTTGCTGTTTTTATAGATAATGGTACGGAACCCTTCGTGCGCGAGTCCGACTCGCACTTGGCCGGTTTTATTTGTTGTTTTGTTTAACTAAGATAAAATAAAGAATTTTCTTTAATTCATTCATAATTTTTCTTCCTCAAACAACCAACAAGTATGCAAGTAAATTAAACCAGTTTTTTTTTTAACATTTCTGAAGTTTTGTTAAATTGAATGATTAAGGAGGTATTTAATATAGTTATTTTATGGTTAAACTTACCATTGGGGCAGCTTGGACCGTCACAAATAGGAGGACGAAGGAACACGCCAGCATCGCTACGGCAACATTGCTTGAACTTGCCTTCATCTTGCACTGCGACACAAAACACGAACAAAAACATAAATATACATAGTAAATATATTATTATTTATATAACTGAAATAATACTAGTGGTTCGTCCCGAACTGAGATCTCGCGAGTCTCCGATTAAAACAAAAAAATTATTTGTAATCTTCACTATCAAAATAGTGCCCCGGAATAAATAACCAATTAACTTAACCTACAGTTTCATTCAAATTACAGGTAACGGGGGTTCATGTAATATAGTTGTTTGCAACCTAATTTCAAACCCTAAAATATCTTTGAAACAGCCTGTATCAAATAGGTAAACAAATCATATTTATTCATAATGTAAGGAGGTACACACGACTACACCTGAAGCTATACGTTTCCAGTATACGCTGACCTCGTATTGTGTAGGTTTTCCGTACAATGAGAAGTCAGCATAGTCTGGAAATGTATAGCTTGATGTGTAGCCGTGTTGAACTGACTAAGCGGCATCGTCGCAAAGGCACCGCCGTTTTACATTAAAAATTGTTGATTGGAAATGTATTGATTACTGGATAAATATTCAGGCTACCGGTATTAAATCGACCTCTAATATTATTTGATACGATTCCGAATGAGTGTTTTAAATTAATGTCGTACATAACAAAACACGTAGTAGAAACCTTCGTCATTGGATTATTCAGTTTCAGAAAAATAAAATTATACTTCCGGTGTGATATCGCTGTGAGCATTTTCTAATATAGTTTAGTACATCACAAGTTTACAACACGCCAAGGCCTTTCTACGTTCGCTGTTTATTTGTACTTTCGGATTAAGCGTATTCTGCCTAGAACAACAATGCACGAAAGCCAAGTATTATGGCAATCAGGGACAATAAGCTAGCATTCTTTCAATAGTCTCTTTTCTACTGTAAAAAACGCACGAAAAACTTCGTGTTTAAAAAGTTCTGCGTGTCAACGGATTGAGACAATGATTTCCGTAAAAAATGTGGGCCGTAATATTTTCTTGAATTGTTTACCTTACAATTTTATACCATTTTGACCTTTCAGTTTTTAATGACTATAAGCAGTTTTGGACAAAGTTATGGTGAAGTCCGTATTTTTTAACCATACCAAAACAAAGCGAGAAAGTTTACTAGAGTATTTAGTGTACTAGAAACATTTATAAGAGGAAATATAAGAAACCAGGGCATTTAACCACCAGTTGATAGGTCTATTTCACTCCTAATTATGTCGTAATATAAGTTGAAGATCTGAAACGTAGTACTTATGCTCAAGATTATTTCAGGAAACAAGTATATGGTTTATTTTATAAGTATGTATTTACAAAAAAAGGTAAATATATAAGTATTCTATCAGTTATCAGGGCCCGTAGCCAAATTACATTCGCTTCGAATAGATTCGATTTCTACATAGGTTTATTGTCGATATACCACGTGATATTTCCATAACATGTGTCAAATCCCATACATTTTTGGACTTATCTACTAGCGTCATCGCTAATCGAATGTATCTTGGCTAAGCCCTCTGGTTCCCATAATACAAGCTCTGCTTAGTTTGGGGCTAGATAGCGCTGCATGAAATGTCCAGCAATATTTATTTATTTATTTATTCAGTAAACGTCCAAATCTTTAGGTTCAGAAAAAATGCCATAACGTGATGAATGGTCACTGAATCCCAATCCATTTGTTATTTTTATAGCCATTGATGACGCAGGGCTTTGAAATATGGCTGAACGAATATCTGATTAGGAACGTACATATATTATACTAATGAGTTACGTGAGTATGTAGGTGAAATATACATTGATTAACGATTTGCGTTCGTTCTTTCTAGGGTCAAAAATCCTAAATTCGTCACAATTCCAAACAACGAGCACTAGTCCTGTAGGACAAAGGTTAATAATCATTTTTGTAATTTTTTTCTACGCATTGCTACTATAATTTGTTAACCAGTTATTAAAACAAATCTGGTAGGTACTTGAAAACGAACGAACCAACCAAACTTGAATCAATTACGTACGACGAAGGGTTGATTGCATTGCCCTTGCTAACCAAATTAATTTATTTACAAAATGGCTCAAACTGCTCATACTTTCCATGTCAATGACTTATATATAACATTACATATTGAATTTATCTCGGTAAATCGCACGACATATTTTTGCATAACTTCAGATACATTTGTGAGGTTCGGGACTGGGACGGACAGAACCTTCATTGTTTTATTATATTTTCATTTTCCTTCGTCGTGTCGATGTGTCAATTACACAGAATGTGTTAGATATAACTACGCACCTACTTATTATTAGGTAAGCATATTTATATCTACGTCAACTCTTAGTAGGTTTGTATATAAAGCATTTTTTGATACCAGGAAATAGCTAAAAGTTATATTTAAATTTGACTTAATCCCTAAAAAGAAAAGGAATTTACAAGCCAACGTGTAGGTTTTGTGAAGGTTAAGTAATATATTTCTGAAACAACAGGCAAGAAAACCAACATTCAATTTGTAATTACTTACATGGAGTACATGTGTTCAATGTGTCAATAAGTGCCGTGTGTATTGAGAGTTAATATTCGTATTACCAAAATATTTAAACCTAAATGGATCTCTTCCACACACTACGTCAAAATGTGGTTACCATTGAAGAGTTCAACGTAGCTACCCTCGGGCTCTCGTATCAAAATACCGCAAGAATGACATTCCCTGCGGGTTCAGAATCGCCTTGACACGTAATTGGATATATGAGATGCTATTTATCAATATTCCTTTATAGGATCCATGAGATTTATAGCATGTCATCAGGTAGAACTACTCATCTAAGCATAGATAACTACTGTAATTAGACTTTTCCGCTTAAAAAGTATCTCGCTTTGTTGATGAGGGGCATTGGAAAGTATTAAGAAAATGAAAATAGTATGTATTCCATGTACTCGTAACAAGATCATAGCAAGATCTGGAACATTTAAGTTCATTTGGTTGCCAATTGTTTGCAATAACAACAATACATTCAGTCAATACGAGACTAAATTAATATTTTTGGTGAGGCCTCACTCCGGCATGTTGTGTCTCCGGCAAACAGAAAATGTTGTATATTACGTGTTTTGTTACGTACGACATTAAATGAAAACACGGGTAGAAATAATATTGTTGCTACTATTGTTGTAAAAAGGTTTTTTTCAAATCTATTACCGCAGAAAATTAAAATTTTTCAAACAACCTTAAAATCAAGTCCTAAAATATCAATAAATCAGCCTGTATAAAATAGTTAAACAAATCGTATGAATTCATCGTGTAATTAGGTACCTAGTCGCCGCTGATTTACATTACCTAAATTTTTTTTTATTGGAAATGTACCGTTTACGGAATAAATATTCAAGCTACCGGTATTAAACTCATCTCTAAAATCTGTTAATACGATTTCGGATGTGTGTTTTAAATTAATGTCGTACATAACAGAACAGGTTGATTGAAGATGATTTATACAGCGCCTGGTGGCAAGTTACAGCTTTAGCTAGGCTTTATAGTCACACTAATATTATAAATGTGAAAGTTTGGATGTTTGTTTATTTGTTTGTTACTCAATCACGTCATAATGGCTGAACCAATTTTGATGAAATTTGGTGTGTTAATAAATTATGATCTGGATTGAAACATAGGCTACTTGTTGTTGACAAACAACGCGTGCGAAGCTGCTGGCGGAAGTTTGTACATAATAAAATAGGCTTGCCCAGCAACCTCATCTTCTTCGCTTATTGAGCCCTAATCCACAGAAAAGACGTAGATAGTACGCAATATTTACCTACACCGCGATTCCCTCACGGGAAACCTCTTAGGATCCCCGACTTCTGATCTTTCTGATACTGATGGTTTTAAGTTCGAATTCCGTCCGTGAACTGAAAGTTTCTACTTGGAAAAAATATGTGAGCATTCACATGAGCTCAAAACGATGAAGGCAAACAGCAATGGGAATAAATTATATACCGGACACTTTTAATGTAGCTGCAAAGTTAAATAGGCGATAGAAAACCAGGCAAAAATTCTCATCTCTTTGATAAATTTGAAATAAGTTACTGAAAGAATTCAAGTAATTTTGTTTTTTTGGACAGTTTTATGGAGGGATACTCTTTGAATTACTTTAACTTTGTTTCGTTTGTGGACTTGGTTTAAATGAGTAGGTAAGTAAAAAAGCGGGTTCCATAGAAGACTGCATTGATTTTGTTTAAATTGGGTATTATTCTAATAAATTACATTCAAATTCTGAGGGGAATGAGATAATGTTTTAAGAGGATTTGAAATAATTAGCATAAATTAGAATCTACGTAACGTGTAAGGAAAAGTTTTTCTTATTTATAATTAGTATTATTAAGTTATCACAATTTCTCGGAAACAATTTGGGTAATTTTAATAAGTAGTGAATTATTTACATTATCCTACTCTTCGTTTCAGTCAATCACGTAGCAGCTGAACTATAGAATTAGAAAGGTAAAACTATTATCTTATCAGGTATATTATCAGGTAAATCTATATATATAATCCAATTGTTAAGAAATATTTTAGTAACGAGAGAGATCTCACGAGAGTGAACAATAAAAAAAAGAATGAACCTAATTTTTATATTGAAATTTATTTTTGATGGGGATTTAATAATCCCTATAAAAAAATATTGAAAATACTTCGCATTATCATTGAAAAATATATTGTGCGCGTTACGAAAAGATAACACCAAATATAAATTTTTTTCGCGCTTCATGACGTTTTTGAGAAAAGTGCATGTTCACATTCACAAAATGAACGAACAACATGGCTGACCTACCGCGTCATCCAAATTAAAAATAACGTTTCCGTTTTTGGCCGTAAGTTAAGCTTAGTAATAGTTTGTATCTATATATTAAGGGCTGTGGATTTTGTCAAATAAATAAATAAACAGGAGTTCATGTTACATTGGACACAGTTTAGGGTAAAAGTGGCAGTTATTTATTTATATTTAAGGAAAACCAACAGCTTAATTAACTTAACTTTTTACTAATACAGAAAGCTAATTATAGGGTTTCACGTAAAGCAACATAACTAGGTAAGAACATATTTATGTTTACCAAAATTCGGTAAAAAAATTATCAGTCTTATTAATTTATGAATATAACATTAATTTATAAATTTATTTTATATTATACAGGAGCAAATAGGTGGGCTAAGGTCGTACCTAGATGGATCCCTGTGGATGGAAAGCGACACCGTGAAAGGCCTAAGAAGCGCTGGCGCCATGTTTTGGACGCTTTTTATAGAGACTGGCGGGATTTGGTACAGGATCGAGATAAGTGGAGAGATGAAGGGGAGGCCTTTACCCAGCAGTGGGATAGCATAGGATAGATAAAAAAACATTATACAGGAGAATAAATGATGGAGTTAAATTGTTTTATTCTAAACTGTCTGTGTGTCAGATGGACAGATTAGACGTGTTTTTTTTTAATAGAAAGCTAATTTAACCTGTAATTGGTGCATGTATCAGAAATGTGTTTATGACTATCGTCATAAATCTGGTAAAGTATATAGTGATTAACTATAAAGTGATAAAATATGTGTACTGTTGGTGTATCTTTAAATAAATAAATAATAATTTAACTGGGGTGGTTCTTAGTTATGTCGGGTTTTAACCCACGAAGCAAGAAGAGGAAGTCGGGGGTTTTTAAACTTTTAATTTATGCTTGTTTTAAGTAAATATATGTCACCTATTTCGGGTCGGAGAGAGAAAGTAAATGAAATGATGGTTATTAGAAAGACCTATAGGGCATCATTAGGGGAAACAAAGGTACTTCATAAATTTAATTTTAATTCTCTCAAGTCTATCAATGTTGTTATCATCGAGGGTTCCAGATATGAGATGCGTATAGAAGAGTGCTTCGGAGAAAGTATATTAAAGTGTTTTAAATGTTTTTGCTCGATAAAAACTGGCTGAGCTCAACATGACAAAGTTCGAGTAGCTTTATAAACAACTAGCTGACCAATCCGCACACCTAGTTTTTCAAACAAAAACATTACCCTCCTTCTGCACAGTCGGGTAAAAAGTATCCTTTGTTACTCTCGGAGTAACAAATGAAAGAGTAAATAATGAAGTATTCTAATGGTAAAAGAAGTTTTATAATCCAACCAGTAGTTTTTGAGTTTATTCATTAAAAAGTACAAAAATACAAATCTTTCCTCTTTATAAAAATAGTACCTACCTATAAATTAAATCAACATGTTTATCATATAGAAGCTTGGAGTAATGAAGTACTTCGAGTAATTAAAATAGTATTTTTATAGGTATGGTGATGCTTTGCGGGTAAATGTGACAACATAACACTAACATTTAAATCTAACTTGTTTGAGTTACAATAAACATCAAATCTCAAGAGATCATCTTGAAGATAACGAACGCCATCGGATGATCTGGGCCCGTAGCCAAATGTCATTCGCCACGAATCTATTCGATTTCTACATACATTTGTTGTCGCTGAATGACGTAATATTTCTATAGCATGTGTCAAATCCCATACATTTTCGGACATATCGACTAGCGTCATCGCTTATCGACTGTAACTTGGCTAAGCCCTCTGTTAGATCGAAAAATTTCTATGTCGTCAGCAAAACATCTCAAAAGAGATGTAATTTACAAATATCAGAAAAATACCAGATTTGTATATTTTTTTTAATGTTATTTGTGGGGAAACAGGCTTACGGCCCACCTGATGGCAAGCGGTCACCGTCGCCTATTGACACCGGCAATACCCGGGGTATTGTCGATGCATTGACTACCCTGTAAAAAGCTCTTAACTTTTCTCTTGAAGGGTGCCATGTCGTAGGTTACGGGAAACCCTAAGATTGTAGCTCATTCCACATCTTGCAAGTATGGGGTAGAAAAGATCGCATGAAGCGTGTGGTGCGTGATACCCAATTGTCGATGATATGCTGTAACCAGCACTATAGAAGAACCGGAGTACCCTGTGGATTTCGACAAGGATTTTTTTTCAGCCCTCTTGAACTCCAGTATCTCAACAACCTTCGCATAATTTTAGCTCATTTACCTCATACCCAACCCAAATTTCAATTACGCCGATTCTTCCAAATGGTTTTGGAGATCTTGCTTTGCTTGATCTACCATAGTTTGTAACCTGAACATAAGATTTAGCAGTACCATAGTTTTTGAAACGCAGGTTTTAAATTTTAAATAATCAAAACTTTACAGTACAGTTCAGTAACAAAGTAGCCAATGAAATAGGTACTCCTAAGCTACGCTTTTATTCAAAATCTCGTGGAATAAATTGCACAGTATTTATATTTAATTGCATGCAAGCAGTTTCGCATCATGCATCCTATAATTTCTCCTTCATTGCATCAGCATAATAGGATACCTACGTCACACGCTCTCATCGTCGTATGATCGCAAGTGCGTCCTTGCCTTTATTAAAAACGTAGGCCAAAGCAATTTCTTTTTAAAATCAGTGAGCAACATTTATTTATTTAAATTACTAGCTATTGCCCGCGACTTCGTACGCGTTACACTACTAAATGTGTAGGTAACCTAGAAATAAAGCTAAACTCGCTGTTGCAACTTGACTTGACACCCTATTTTTATCCCATGGGACCTGATTTGAGGGATAAAAAGTAAGTTATGTATTAATCCAGGTTATAAACTACGTACATAATACATTTCATCAAAATCGGTGCAGCCGTTACGACGTGATTGCGTAACAAATAAATAAATAAACAAACATCCAAACTTTCGCATTTATAATATTAGTGTGATTAAAGGACCTTATTGTAAAACGATTGTTTGTAATATAAATCAATATTTTTCAACGTTTTGCAAACGCGAGGTCGTTAATTTTGAGAATTGTGTAACGATAATTTATTTGCTAGGTACCAAACAAATATTTATATCCAAGGTGTTCATATCCAGAGAGTCATAAATAGGAAGACATACATATAGATAGGTAGATAACGCTTTGTTGAACATCACACTTAAATTAACAAACAATATTCAAACAAATAACGAGCCACGCAGAAATACAAGTGGCAGTCTTATCGCTAAAAGCGATCTCTTCCAGACAACCGTTGGATGACAAGTACAAAACAAAATCAAAAAGACGGCGATGTACCTATGATCATATACCTACATAAACTAACAATATTTACTAATAAACATATACATAACTAAATATATACAAATATAATAATATACAAACACAGAAAGAATATCCATTTATTTACATATAATATATAGAAGAAACAGTTGCAACATAAACTACGATAAAGGAGATAAACATTACGATAAACTAGTTATAGGACGGTAGCGTATAATAAAATAATTAAATATTGAATAAGCAGGTACTCATGATAGATTCAAACAATGCTTTCGACCGTAACGATGTCATATCAAATCCTTTGAGAAAATTAGAATAGAATAGAATGGAAAACGCTTTATTGTATACCACACTTAAATTAACAAATCATATTTAAAAGACTTAAAACTACGCGATAGTATAATTGGCTGTCTTATCGCTAAAAGAGATCTCTTCCAGACAACAGTAATAAGAGTAATAGGAGTAATAATTATTACCTTTGCAGCTAACCTATCTTACTTACAAGGCTAACTTGTATGTTAGCAGTTATGAGCGAGTTTAAAAGTATGAAATAAAAAATAGTAACATTAGTTTTAGTAAGATACTTTAGTTTTCTCGCTGTAAGTTAATCTTAGTCAGTTAGAAGTTCACAGACTCTGCTAAGTACCGGAAATTACTAAGTAACTTGGTCAGTGCATGTGACAGAGACGGCTCTGTTGGAAAATGTAATTAAAAATCACGTTACTAATAAACTTGCCGTATGTAAGTTTAGTGATATTCAGTATTTTATTGCGTTCATACAAAGTGGATTAAAATGTTACATGTCAGATCTTATTGACTAGCCAACAGTCCAGCCCTTCATTTGTACCCTGCAAGTAAGGGTGTAGCAATATTAAAGCTAACTCGGCAGGCCTAGTGGAATCGAAGTTGAGCGATTTTATGTTTTGTTATATTTCTTTTGTTTTGTTTTAACTTCATATTTAATCCTAATAATTTAAATAAATCTACACATTCTAATTGATGAAAATCTAAGTGATGAAGAGATCGCTTTTAGCGATAAGGCCGCCCATTGTACCTTGATTTAATTGTGTATTCTCTGTTGTTTGTTTTATTTTTTTAATGGTGTGCAATAATGGAATTATCCATATATATAAACTACAGTAAAGGAGATAAACATAATATCATTTATTATTATAATTTTGATAAGTATGTTTTAAAGGTTATTAAACATAAAATTTGTCTCCACAAAGTTTTTCTTTGAATTTGAATAAAATCGAGTGAATCTAATCTATAGTTCTATACAAATTGCTAGTTGCAGATTTATTAGGGTTCAAACTTCCATAACCTATCTTTAATTGGCTTAGGCTACTTACATGCAAAGGACAAAATGTCCAATAACCAAAATGTCAAAAAGTTTAAGCCTTGAGTATCCTTACCAATCCACTGGACGATATAACGATAAGATCACTCATTAAACATTAAGTATAAATGTTTATTTTTAAACATGAAATTTTTTGTTGAACCTATTTTGTAATTTGTCAACAATTTATTTTAATTCGTTAATTGTAACCATAGTTTTGCATAAAATAGTTGGGTGTGGAATTACTTAAATTACTACAAATTCTGTCAGCAAAGTTGTGCTCTTTGGGCGGGCGGTGTTAATCAACAGGTTGGGCAATAAATAACCATTTCCTAATTTTAACTTTTTCGCAACACCACAATAACAGAATGATAAATGCTTTTTGCGGAAACTTTTTCTTTTATAATTTTAAATGACGTCTTTGGTAAATGTTGAGCTAAATGAACAAGCTTTTTATGTCATTAGAACGACAAAGGAGTTTCCTTTTCGACCAAATACTACAACACACACAATTACCTAGATTTTGAGATAGGACAATGTAGGACCTGACAATGTTGGACTAGACATTTTGGTAAGTGGACCTTTTTGATTCTGGACGTTTTAGGAAACTGGACCTTGTGGGACTGGACGTAATAGGATACTGGACTCTTTAGCATACTAGACATTTTAGGAGACTGGTCATTGTCAGCCAGAATAGTTTCTAGTTTCTCCTTTAAAATACACAAACGCCAACACAAAACTATAAATCATTTTACTTCGAAATTATTATCTTCATATGCGAAAACGAGTTTACGACGGCTTTCGCACTTACTTTATGTGTTTCAAAGTGAACCTACTACAGAAACTTAGCAAGCTTCTTTAAGTTTATATTAGTAAAGTTTCGCATTGTTTCTGATATTGAAAAATAGCTTACGATGAATTCATGCATACATTAGTGGCACTCGATATTAGATTATAGCGAGGTAAAGTTTTTAAGTACTCGTAGTTACCGATTGAAGAGTGTTTTATTTATTTAAGTTAAATTCAGTAGTTTATTAAATATTTTGATATAACCACTAAATAAGTAGATGACACAACCGTATTATTTCTGATACGACGATGAATAAAACCTGCATTTTTTGTTTTGAACTGGCTTGTTCCAAAAAATATGGTTAAGAACTTTGAGTTAGTAAAGAGTAGTAAAGAGTTTTTTATACAATCGACTTAATATTGGAATAAATGTGGTAGTGATTACCACTTTACCTGAAATAGAAAACAAATTCAACGAATTCATAGAGATATTTGTTTTTTTTCAAACTTGGGATATTATGGGCCCATAAAAATGTACACTCAGAAATGTCTAGCTAATTCTATAATTACGATTATATAGAATGTCCCGGAACTATTTAGTTTTGGGAGACCCGGTATATGGTCGAGCAGTTAGTTCCTATTGGTGCAATTTTATCATAATTGTATTGCTGTAAAAAAATGCATTTATTGTCAGCCCAAATTGCATAATTTAATTTCCTAGAAAGTATAAATTTATCTCTTAATTATAAGAAATAGCAAAAAAAGAATGTTACTCAACTACGAATAAAGTTATATACGTTTTTTATTATTCAAGTTACGAGTATATTGATTAGCGCCTTGTTAAAGGATTTTCCGCCATAGGAGTTGGAAGACTTTAGAAGTGTATCAGCGTTACCAATAATTGAATATAAATAATTTACCATGAATTTGCCACGGATTATATAAAAGAACATTTAAAATAAAAAATAAAGTAGTCATTTTTAAATCCTGTTTTCCACAACATTTTTATAGTTTTTGTTAGTTTGATAAAAATATTTCAAAAAATTTTATTTATTTATTATTTTTTTTTATTACATTTAAACAAATAAAAGTTTAAATATTTCTTCGATTTTCTAATAATCGATAAGTTTTAATTTCTGAGGACTTCAAATAAAATCCAACAAATTAAGTATTGCTTAAACTTATAGGGAAGAAAAAACAACTGATTAATTAAAATGAAAAAATAGCAAGTAACAAAAGATATTGTATAAAAAAAAGAGAATTAGTTTACTTATAACAATAACTTACCAGAATTGGTTGCAGGAAGGTGTTGCAAAATTGATACTCCGCCAAGAGAACTTTTAAAAGTTGAACTTATGACCTCTAGCACCACCTCTGAGGGTTGGAACCAAATGAGCGACGAGAGATGAGGACGCCCGCTTATATAGGGATGGCTGTGTCCAAACTCACACCGAGCCGCGTGCCGCCCTACACTCGCCACGCATATTACTTTCCAATGCTTACTAATAACATATTTATGTTGGTATAGTGAATTTAATACTTTGATATATTTTGTAAAATACCTATAAATAAATAAAATATTGCTGGGCATGTCACACAGCGCTATCTAGCCCCAAACTAAGCAGAGCTTGTACTATGGGAACCAGATAACTGATAGAATACTTATATACATTTTTTTTATGTAAATACATACTTATCATACATAGAAAAACATCCAGACCCGGAACAAATATCTGTAGATCATGCAAACATTTGTTCCGCGGCGGCAATCGAACCCGCTACCTCCTGCGTCTCAGCCGGCTATTCCCCCATTGCGCTACGAAGGTAGACTATATCAAACAAGTGTAACGTAGTACGTATTGGCTTAACAACTTCCTAATTTTCTAAACACATATGACTGCTACGCGGTGCTACGAAGCTACGAGGTTGCTACGGATAGTGTAGTGCTTTTAATTTTGGTATAGGAACTTATATTAAATGTTATATTGGAGGGTCCCGGCTTAGCAGTCGGGACTCTGGTTTTGGAGACCGTCTGTATTATATCCGTGAGTTTCCTGTTAGTATTTTATTTTAATGTATAAGTTTTGTAATTTTTTTGTGTATTCCAAAAGTTTTTAATGATTATTGTCTGATCGTAAGCCATACGAATATATTAATCATGTCGTTGACAAATAAAAACCTAATACAAAATACCTATACGGTTTCTTCCTCTGCTTTGAGCCGCTATTTTACAATAAACTTAAACTGAAATAGAAAAACTTGTAAAAATATTCAAAATTATCAGAAAATGATTCCGATAAAATGCATAAGTAATTCAATTCAATGGCCCATTTCCATATTTTCTACGTAATGGCAAAACTAACAATCCATCATATTATGTTCAAATTATCGCCTCCAATGACAAGATACGTTTAATAACGCTTTAGTATATAACAGCAACGATTATGCTAAAACAAACAGATAAAACTGACAAAATGCTCGATATCACCGACGGAGGTTAATCCGTAATCGGTTTTACTGTGTCACGTATTGCCGGAATGAATTGCGCGGTGTACACTTACGAAATATTTGCGTGTAAAATCTTTGTGCTTACTAGTATCCACTGCTGGCTTCACTCACGCACCGAAATAAATAATAGTGCAACCCATGTTCTAGAATAACAGCATTCAATGAAAACACTATCAAAAACCTTCGAATTAGTCTAACACACATTGTTATCATTTCATTCTGATCAATTTTGATCAAGCTTTTTTTTATTAAACATCCATACAAATTAGTAAGATTGCGATCATTTTATTTTTGATATTGTCAATGTAACTGGGTCCCAATGACGACCTTTTTTTTGCCTTTTGACTGCTTCCGTGGCTCAGTGGGCGAATAGCCGTCTGAGACGCAGGAGGTTGCGAATTTGATTCCTGCCGCGGAACAAAATACTGGACACATACAGATCGAAATAAAACGTTAATAATTTGAAAACAGTTAAATAAATCGTACTACTTTTAAATACCACGATTTTTTAAATTTTGTATCGAAATTTTATCCCGCAGCACTTGATAATTCTGTAAAACATTTTCAAACATCGTGGCTATTCTAATGACACATTAAAGTGCTTAGATTACACTCCGTTTTGTAAAACATGATGTTTATCTAAAAATTATGTTCAGTCATTGTTAATAATGGCGGTTCAAAGGCCTTTTTTACATTTAACCTACATACCTATCATAATCCACTCGAGAACATAAAAAAACTTGCCTGGTTGTTCTTATATTAATATGGTTAGGCAACGAGTTGCATTGTTATTACTTGCATGAGGCTGCTAGTGCAGGTTACGAGAGTACAGTAAAAGAAATCTATTTGGCTATAGATATCAAAGTTGCCATGTTGGAGGTTTTCGGCAACATTTATTAAAACCAGGATTCAACAATCAAATTGTACTGTCCCACTGCAGGACAAAGGCTTGCCTTCTTTCCTTCCACTCCACTCTATCATACGCGTGTGTGGTCCAGTCTGCCATATACGAGTCGAGTTCATATTTCCATCGGCGTCGCGGTCTGCCGCGTGGTTGTTTTCTGCCTTTTGGGATCCACTCGGTGGTGGATTTCCAGTAATTACACAAGTTAAAAAAACTCATTAAGATAAATAAAAATATAAGACATGAATTTTAGGATGTTGAGGACTTTATGGTAAGATGGAAATAACTTTGAACTTTGAAGTTATTCTAAGAGATCGTTTATTCATCGCTATTTTTGTTTTCTCTATTACGATACGCTTTTGAAACTAAACTGTTATTATATTTATGAAAGATATCAAAGGTAAATGAGATTCGGAAACTGGATACTTCGGTAAAAATGGTAAAAAGTCGTGTTTTACTTAGCAAAACAAATAGTCGGTAGATGTCCTGTAGGTAGATACGGTTGGCAATAGCATTAGTATATTTTCGGATGTGCTCCAGTTTATATTTATTTTTTGTTGTTAATTCTTTAAATTACATGTATGGCACTAAAAAAACATTATACATATAGTGTGGTCACTACTTTTACCCCTAATGTTATGATTTCCAATAGTTTTTTCAACATACTTTCTCGTAAAGTGAGCCTTATTACATCGTTCTTAGGGTCATAAACCGAACTATAACACACACGTGCATAATAGAATTTTCCCTACAAAGTTAAGTTAGTATCTAACTGCAAATTATATTCTAGTAAACAGAGCATTTTCAATTTAACCTGGTAATACAGTTTTGTAACAACAAAGAGGTTTTATGCCTGAATATCCATTCACATTTTTGAAATAAATAAATGTATCCCTAATTAAGACGTACAAACATTTATTATTATCATATTATTTATAATTCACAATACTTTGTTATAAAATATTTGCATTTTATCACTAAAATTATAACTTTGAAGTAGGATGTATATGCTATATGTAATCAATCACCTTCCATTTGACGCGTGCAACAATATCATTTTGAAAATTGTTCATTCACCAATTGTTTTAATAATTTTATGCTTAACGATTTATGCAATACATGTTTGTTTTTTCCTCGCAAGTGTGTTGAAAAAGTGCGTATGAAACTCGTGAGCAACTTGCTCACTAGACACTCGGCTGATTTACGTTAATAAAAATTAACCTTTGTTCGTTTACAACGGCCTTTGGATGGCTTATGTAACTGTTTCTTTAGTGATTTATAATAATGTATTTATAAATATTTTCTATCATTTATATTATTTAACTTTTGTGTACGATCAGATAATTTTCCTCCATCTCACCCGATATATTACGTCGTAATGTTTGATGTTACTTAGTATAACTTTGATCTACTTATTTAAAATACTTAAAATGTTTCTTTATGGGTGATATGCTCATGGTGGTAATAAAAGTAAACACTAGCAGTTAACACGGCCGTGGTCATAATTTATAATGGATCCTGAGAGCTTTAAAAGGGTGAACTGCGGGAAGCGCGTCCATAATAAAAAGTATTTATTAGGTAGGTACTTTTGTTAGTTTATATTCATTCACCTAGTATTAGAATTGATTAAATCAAGTATCCATTGTACCTTTATTTATTCCGCATTCCTTTGTTACTGGACAATAAGGAGTACATCGAACTAGCTAACAAGGTGGCTATTAGCCCATCCTGTTATTTAAATAACTAACTTTATCACATAAAATATAACCGATTTCAGAAAAGAGAAAGTCAAAAAATGTGCCTCATGGACTCCATTATCAAACGTGACTCAATTTATACGGGCTCACCCCTGATGTACCCCCTTTCCAACATAAAAGAATTATTGAAATCGGTCAACGTGGTAAAGAATTATTGCTGAACATACATAAAAAACTATATATTATTTAAGAACTTTTTTTGAAGTCTGTTATAAATATCTCCGAGATAAGTTTTATACTAATACAATATTTTGAATTATGATAAAACTCACAGTATTAATATACTGTGATTTGTTTTTAGCTAAACCTAAGCAGTCTTAATTCAGTCAGTTTAATTCAACGGGTCTAGAACGCTTGCGCACGTTTTGTTTCAAGATACCACCAAGGACTCATGCCACACGTTATTTAAATCAACATTCTATCTTGAAAATGAAGTCGAGGCTGAAGTTACACCTGGCTTGTCTGCTTTTTAGTGTGCTTAAATACCAAACGCCGAAATACCTGTATGATAGACTAAGTTGGGTTTCTCAGACTAGGACGCTGCTAAAGTGCTCGAAACAGCGAGCCATCCAATGGCATCACACAGCAGCATTCAAAGGTAGTTTCCACTATGCTGGAACAATATTCCACCGCCGATTTGGGACTTGCGTAGCGTCCATGGTTTCAGAGCTAAACTGAGATTGTTCCTCATTGATTTCCTAAAGTCTCATGAACTCCTCAAAAATTAAACTTCAATATTGTAGTTTTTCCATTTTTATCCACTCCTTTATATCCTTTCTTGCTTCTGGCAGCCTGACTATTTAGCAGATTGGCCTTTGCTTAGCAGTCGGCCTGATTAATGCACATTCTCGCCAAGTTCTCCCCAATCATCAAAATTTTTGTTTTTTAGTTGTAACTTAATATAGCTATTATTTATTTATTATTTTCTTAGTGTGGTAACTTATATTTATCTATATATTCATAGTTTTTGTAATTGTAGTACTGTGCGGGCAGTCATCCGCGATATCTTCATTTTTAAATGGTTCCAACGGAGCCAAGATCAGCGTTGTGCCAAAAGCACAACAAATGCTGAGTTGGACGCCTTTTTGTGACGTCGGTCATTTCATGTAGGTAATTGTGAGACATACATTTGTTAGGTATTCCTGTTCTTGTGTGCAAGAATATGTTCTGTGTGTGTACCTTACTTGTGTGCTGTGTGTGTTTTGTACCGTCACAAATAAATGTTTTTTCTTTCTTTCTTTCTTTCTTTTCTCCTGTTTCTCTGTCTTCTCATTTAAGTGAAACGGGATAGGACACCGGAATCCCTCGAGTTTTCTAAATTATTTCTAAGCGTGTGGTCGAAGTGCCTTATAATTCATGAGCTGGTGCTTATCTGGGTCACGCATAAGCATTGCAATTCAGTGGGGAAATGCAGCCAGTATCTAGGAGACATTCCGGCTGAAAGTGATCCGGATCTGTTAAGCTATCCATAGATCGTTTGTAATGTCTTCAGATGATAACTATTACTATATAATATTGTATGATAATATTGGGGTTGTGTCCCACACATATTATCAACAAAAAACTCTTTAACAAACAACTGATAAAAAGATCAAAATAAGCGCAAAAATAGACAAAAGATATAAATAAAAGAATATAGCTAATAACAAAAGAATATACATAACAAAAATAACATAATAAAATGTGTGCGTTGCGGTGTGACAAAAAGGTCATAACTCTGCGAATAATTTTTCTTGAGGTTATAACCGTTATTCCGAGAAAACAAGTATACCGAGATGCAGTTCGACAAAGCAAGTAATGTGTGCAAGTTAAATATGTACTTTAAACAGTGCCATAACGTCGAAACTAGAAGAGGTAGACCTAACTGAATTTTAACATGATGCAGAACTAATCGCGGCGAGCACGAATGTGCAAAAAACGCTGTGAGTGATTTTAACACTTAGTGACTTCTAGCAATAAGCCACCGTTAGAATTTGTGTGTCCGCGTGTGACTTGCAACATTATTGGAAACAGTTCGTCATTATGGCCAGGAAATTAGTTATTGCTGCGAAATGTTCCGCTAAACATAGCATTTCTCTGTTAACTAAGTTAGCTTACTGAGAGATTCTCACTGAAATACTATCGGAAACGTAAAATAAGCTCTTTATAGAGCTATCTATAGATCTTTTTAGCGATATTTAGGTGACTTAACAGTTTCTTCTGTATTTTAAAATGTAAATAATGTACTTGTATATTCCTAATAAATGTATTTTATTAGAATTAATTTCGTTTCTATTTTTTATTTCACTTTAATATTGCCACTGTTATTATTTTTATTTACCTATTTCTGCCACCTTGGTGAAATTAACATGGAACTTTTCACCCCTATCTAGTTTACGGTAACCGCATACCACAGCTAAACAAAGAGTCCAGAGTACCGCTTTTGTGCGGCCTGGACCGAACGGCTCCCAACAACCTTCAACAGGTCGTGTTTCCATATAAAGGAGAGCCGTCCTACGCTGTGCTTTCCAGTGCGTGGTCTCCACTCTAGAAATATTCTGCCTCAATGGCTGTCAGTTCTTCGGGCTATGAGCCCCATATATCAATAAATTACTTTTTCACACCACCTGATCGACAATATCAAATTATATGTCATGTAAACCTCACTGAAAGCAAGTGATTAAATCCTTACGGCTGAGCCGGGAGTAAAGTTGTACTGAATTTCATTGATTCTGATTCTTTATTTTTTTTTATAAATTATAGGCTAGCGTTTGACCACTATCTCGCCTGATGGTAAGCGATGATGCAGTCTACGATGGTACACGCTTGCCTAGAAGAAATCTATTCACTCGTGACTTGAAGATCCCTAGGTTGTAGTTATCAGGAAACACAGACTCAGGCAAGGCGTTCCACTCCTTGGCGGTGCGCATAATAAAGGTGGAAGAGTACCGCTTTGTGCGTATGGGAGGTATGTCTACCATGATATGATATATATGATTCTGATTCTGTGATTTGAATTTGGAACCTCAACTGTATTAAAATTTGAACCAAAGATAACTTATAAAAGATAACACTACGAGTATAAGAACTTATTTGTAAATCGAACTAACCTCTGCACAGAATGCACCAACCTAGATTTGGTTTTTATTGTCTCGTAGAAAGTGTGTAAAGTAGAGTATTCTCCTCGTGGATAAAGCTGCCTGCATCTTGGGCGTGTTTATATCCTTCTCTGCACTTAGGATTCGAGTAACTCCCTCGCTCCGCTCGTGAGTTAACTCTAGAATCCTTCGTTGCGTTTGGGTCGACACTGCTTTTTCTCCCTCGTTTAATAATCTACTATTATTATAATCTTTTTTAGTAAAATCTTATGATTAATACACCCTGCATAAAATTATAAATAGTCTTCTATATAGTATTAGGTATTGGTATCAAAATGTTTCGTCATTACTTTGATTTTTTCCTGATATTAGAAAACAATATTCGGCGAGTTCGACATTGATCGAATCCATTATATCTCACTTACTTTTTATGACGTCTAGAAACGATTTCCTGATTGTTGCTCTTATGCTTATCTGCGGGATATCATACTTACATACTTGTAGGTATGAATATATAACCGTATCAGCAGTGCAACTACAGAACTTGTCGATCGACAATTTTACATCGACAAAATGGTTAAAATCCCTCAACTAAGTTGGGAAATTCGAGAAAATTTTAATATTTTGTCGAATTTAAACGTAATTTGTCAATCAACACCGTACTTGTACTGCAGCACCAATATTATTACAACTTAAAATAGTTGTAATTAGCAATTTGTTGGCTTTGTACTTACCAATTCATATAGACTTTAATTTTTGCTATTTTCATAGAAAAAACCATTTGCTTTCCCAGAAAAGTTAAGCCATCACACTAACACCACTACCACTAGGCACTTTGTGTTTTCACAACAAAATTCCTATCGGTTTATTCCTTTTCAACGCATAAGCATTTCAATTCAGCGTGGCAATGCAGCCAGTGTCTTGGGCTACACTTCCGCCTGGTAGTGATCTGGAGCAATTGAGCTATGTATAGATCGTTTGCGGTCTTTAGATGATTCAACTGTTTCTTCTGTATATTATAGTTTTGTAAACTAGTGGTTCGCCCCGAACTGAGATCTCGCGAGTTTCCCATAAAAACAAAAATATATTATTCGTAATATTTGACTCTCAAATTAGTGCTAGGACATAAATAACCAAACAACTTGACCTACAGTTTCATTCAAATTACAGGTAACGGGAGTTCATGTGATTTGGTTATACTTTTTGGGGTACAGATTACAGTTTTTCTGGATTTCAGACTTTTGCCTATATTTGTGACACTTAAGCTAGACGCATACCAAATTACAGCACTGTGGGGTCACTGGTGTACCCTGTGAATTCTGTCAAAGTTTTGTTTTTATTATGGCTAATAACTCAAAAACTACAAAAACTTTACTAAAATCAAAACGGAATCGAAATGTACTAATGAAGACCTTTCATTTGACGTCCCACTTGATCTCATAGTCACATTTTTTTTTACCCCCCTTGAACCCCAATACCTCAACAACCCCCCAACATTTTCAGCTCATTTAGTCACACCAAAATTGTGCCATCACTACCTACCTATGTATCAAATTTCACGATGATCGGATCAATGCTTCGAAAGTTATCCTCGGACAAACAAACATACATACATACAACGCCGATTTGCCCAAGTTGATTTATACCGGGTTCCTATATCCGTCGGTAACCAGCTACGCCTCGTTTCTCCTTGAAAACGTGTCAAAAGTTTGACATTAGTTTGACATTTTTTCAAGGGAATACGAGTCGTAGTCAGTTACTGACGGATATAGGAACCCGCTATTAGAGATCTCGCTTCGCTCGTTCAATTAATATGATAAACGGTACAAATCCTATTTTAATAATTGCTATTTTTGTTTCTACCTTGGTTATCAAACATCTGCGGGAAATAATGTCCTCGAAATGTTTTTCTATCATTTTATATTATCAATAAGCAACCTGCGCTAGCTTAACGTTGGTTGCCGCAACCAGCATAATTATTGTATAGTATTTTTCAAACTTTCACGATGACACACATAATTTAAGACATTAAACGGTAGTAGTTTTATATGTATGTATTTTACAAATAAAATAAAAAAAGAAAATCGTTCTAATATTGTTATTATAAAAGTAAATACGCTATAAATACCCGTTTAATATTAGTAATTTTTAGCAATAATGCGTTAATTATACATTCGATCCTACTAACAGACTTTGCCGTGAATGCAATCCTAAAATAAAAAACTCTAATGTTCGAAAAATATTATTTCTTGCCTTCGTTGGGGAGAGAGGAGGAAGTTAGGGAGGGAGGGGAGTTCTAGGGAGTTATTTTTAGGATTCCGTAACCAAAGGGTAAAACGAGACCCTATTACTAAGACTCCGCTGTCTGTCTGTCCATCTATCTGTCCGTCTGTCATCATTGTCTGTCACCATGTAAAATGTAAAAATGATTTTTTGCTCGTTTTAGCTCGATATTGATAACAGCAACAGGTAGACGCTTGAAATATTCACAGAACAATGAGTTATATTATCATAGACTAGAGGTTGCGTTGTGCGCGAGCTGCACGCAGCTCGCGTGTTTTTCTTTTAGTCAAAGAAGTAATTAAAGAGGATATCGAGCTGTTAAAAGCCATCAAAGAGGATATCCATGTGTAAGAAGCAGTCAAAGACGATATCGAAATGGAAGAAGCAATCAAATCAAAGAGGATTTCCAAGTGGAAGCAGCAATTAAAGAGGATATTGAAGTCAAAGAAGCAATCAAATAGGATATTGAAGTAGCAGAAACAATCAAAGAGGAAATTAAAGTCGAGTAAGCAATCAAAGAGGATACCGAGGTGGTAGAAGCGTTCTAAGAGGATGACGAAGTGAAAAAAGCAATCAAAGACGATATCGAAGTGGAAGAAGCAATCAAATAGGATATTGAAGTAGCAGAAACAATCAAAGAGGAAATTAAAGTTGAGTAAGCAATCAAAGAGGATACCGAGGTGGTAGAAGCGTTCTAAGAGGATGACGAAGTGAAAAAAGCAATTAAAGACGATATCGAAGTGGAAGAAACAGCCAAAGACGATATCGAAGTGGAAAAAGCAATCAAAGAGGATATCGAAGTGGAAGAAGCAATCAAAGAGGGTATCGAATTGGAAGAAGCCATCACAGAGGATATCGAAGTGAAAATGCTGTCAAAGCCGATATCGAAGACCAAGACGCAATCGAAGAGAATATTGCAGTGCAAGAAGCAATTAAAAGGAAATTGAAGATGACATCGAAGTGGAAGGAGTAATCAAAGAGGATATTGAAGTGGAAGAAGCAATCAAATAAGATATCGAAGTAGGAAAAACAATCAAAGAGGAAATTAAAGTTGAGTAAGCAATCAAAGAAGATACCAGGTGGTAGAAGCATTCTAAGAGGATGACGAAGTGAAAAACGCAATCAAAGACGATATCGAAGTGGAAGAAACAGGTAAAGACGATATCGAAGTGGAAGAAGCAATCAAAGAGAGGTTTGAAGTGGAAGAAGCCATCACAGAGGATATCGAAGTGAAAATGCTGTCAAAGACGATATCGAAGATCAAGACGCAATCAAAGAGAATATTGCAGTGCAAGAAGCAATCAAAAGGAAATTGAAGATGATATCGAAGTGGAAGGAGTAATAAAAGAGGATATTGAAGTGGAAGAAGCAATCAAATAGGATATCGAAGTAGGAAAAACAATCTAAGAGGAAATTGAAGTTGACTAAGGAATCAAAGAGGATACCGAGGTGGTAGAAGTATTCAAAGAGGATGACGAAGTGAAAAAGCAATCAAAGACGATATCGAAGTGAAACAAATAGTCGAAGACGATCTCGAAAAGGAAGAAGTAATCTTAGAGGATATCGAAGTGGAAGAAGCAATCAAAGAAGATATCGAAGTGTAAGAAGCCATCACAGAGGATATCGTAGTGAAAATGCTATCAAAAACGATATCGAAGATGAAGACGCAATCAAAGAGAATATTGCAGTGTAAGAAGCAATCAAAAGGAAATCGAAGATGATATTGAATTGGTAGTGGCAATAAAAGAGGATATCAAAGTGGAAGAAGCAATCAAAGAGGATATCGAGCTGTTTAAAGCTATCGAAGAGGATATCCATGTGTAAGAAGCAGTCAAAGACGATATCGAAATCGAAGAAGCAATCAAATCAAAGAGGATATCCAAGTGGAAGCAGAAATCAAAGATGATATCGAAGTCGAAGAAGCAATCAAAGAGGATATTGAAGTGAAAGAAGCAATCAAATAGGATATCCAAGTAGCAGAAACAATTAAAGAGGAAATTGAAATTGAGTAAAAGACGTCGAGGACAATGATAAAAATAAAAAACGGTTTCACCAAAAACTTATACAACTTATATTTTGTAAAAGTGTCCTCGAGCTATCTCTTCCCGTTTAGAAGATACGAGCGATTTAAGATTTGTATTAAAACCCATAATTTTGTAGAGTAAGAATTAAAGTAAATGAAGCAATTGAAGAAAATATATAAGTAGAAAAAGCAATAAAAAAGGATATCAAAGAGGGAAAAGCAAAAATAGAGGATATCGAGGTGAAAGAAGCATTCAAGGAGGAAGACCAAGTGAGAGAAGCATTCAAAAAGGATGTCAAGAGCAATGATGGTAATAAAAAAACTATTCGACCAAAAATTTGTACCAATATTTTGTAAAAGTTTGCTAGGCCTAACTGTTCCTGTTTAGAAGATACGAGCGATTTAAGATTTGTATTAAAACCCATAATTTTGTAGAGTGGGAATTGAAGTAAAAGAAGCAATTGAAGAAAATATAAAATTAGAAAAAGCAATCCAAAAATATATTGAAGTAAAAATGCCATCAAAGAGGATTTCGAAGTTATAGAAACAATCAAAGAGGATATCAACGTGGAAGAAACATTCGAAGACGAAAAGTAAGTAAGAGAAGAATTCAAAATGATGTCAAGGGCGATGATGACCGTAAAATAACGATTCCACCAAAAATTTGTGCTACCATTTTATAAAAGTTTGTTATGTCTATCTCTTACCGTTTAAAAGATACGAACGATTAAAGTTTTTTAAGAAAAATAATAATTTTGATGAGAGGATATCGAAGTGCAAAAGCAATCAAAAAAGATATCCAAGTAGAAGAAGCAATTAAAAAGTATATCGAAGTGGAAGAAGCCATCAAAGAGGATATCGAAGTGAGAGAAGCATGTAAAAAGACTGTCATGACAATTAAAAAACGATTTTACCCAAAATTTGTACTACCATTTTGTAAAAGTTTACTATGCCTATTTATTTTCGTTAAGACGATACGAGCGATTAAAGTTTTTAAGAAAAATCATAATTTTGTTGGGAAGATATCAAAGTGGAAGAAACATTCAAAGAGGATATCGAAGTGGAAGAAGCAATCAAAAAAGATATCCAAGTAGAAGAAGCAATTAAAAAGTATTTCGACGTTCCAAAATGATCATAGTGGATGAGGCGTAATTAAAATAAAATGATGATCCAAAATGATCATAGTGGATGTTACATTATAAAAAAAAAATTGTTCCAAAATGATCACAGTGGATATTGCATAATAAAAAAAAATGACGTTCCAAAAGTGATCATTGTGGATGAGGCAAAATTAAAAAAAATTGATTTTCCAAAATGATCACAAAGGATTTTGCATAATAAAAAAAAAAATGACGTTCCAAAACGATCATTATGGATGAGGCATAATTAAAAAAAAATTGATTTTCCAAAATGATCACAAAGGATTTTGCATAATAAAAAAAAATTGACGTTCCAAAATGATCATTGTAAATGAGGCATAATTTAAAAAAAATTGATTTTCCAAAATGATCACAAAGGATTTTGCATAGTAAAAAAAAAAAAAAAATTGACGTTCCAAAATGATCATTGTGGATGAGGCATAATTAAAAAAAAATGATGTTCCAAAATGATCACAGTGGATGATGCATAATAAAAAAATAAAAAATAATTGACGTTCCAAAGTGATCATTGTGGATGAGGCATAATTAAAAAAAATGATGTACCAAAATATCACAGTGGATGTTGCATAATAAAAAAAAAAAAAATTGACGTTCCAAAGTGATCATAGTGGATGAGGCATAATTGAAAAAAAAATGATGTTCCAAAATGATCACAGTGGATGATGCATAATTAAAAAAAAAAAATTGACGTTCCAAAGTGATCATTGTGGATGAGGCATAATTAAAAAAATGATGTACTAAAATGAACACAGTGGATGTTGCATAATAAAAAAAAATTGACGTTCCAAAGTGATCATTGTGGATGAGGCATAATTAAAAAAATGATGTACCAAAATATCACAGTGGATGTTGCATAATAAAAAAAAAAATTGACGTTCCAAAGTGATCATAGTGGATGAGGCATAATTGAAAAAAAATGATGTTCTAAAATGATCACAGTGGATGATGCATAATTAAAAAAAAAATTGACGTTCCAAAGTGATCATTGTGGATGAGGCATAATTAAAAAAAATGATGTACCAAAATGAACACAGTGGATGTTGCATAATAAAAAAAAAATTGACGTTCCAAAGTGATCATTGTGGATGAGGCATAATTAAAAAAATGTGGATGTTCCAAAATAAACATGATGAACGTTGCATACTAAAAAAAAAAAAAAATTGGATGTTCCAAAATGATGATGATGACCTTTGCAAAAACTATGAAAGTTATCTCATGTCCCTCCACCACCATTATATAGAATCAAGCAAATTTACAGTAATTTTATAGTACACACAAGTCGTGGGCTCCATACAAAAACAGTATGAACATTACGGTAAACGAAATATACGGTTTACGGTATTCATACAGAAATATTTTGTATGGGACAATTTTTTTTTTGTATGAAAGACAATTTTTTTTTTCATGGAACCGGATATAAAAAAATGTCCTCTGCAACATTAGTTTTTGCACCAACGCTGTAAGACCTATACTTTCCGAGATACGAGGTCGATGGGAGCGAATGGGGGACAAAAGGGGTACTTTAGGATTTATTCCCAACTCATCGGAACTCCCTCTATACGATCCCACCAAACATTTTCACCCTACGAGGTGGCATCTGGGAGAACAAACATGTCAATGAGTCAGTCAGTCAGTGAGTGGTAATCGAGCTTTATATAATATAATAACTAGAGGTTGCGTTGTGCGCGAGCTGCTCGCAGCTCGCGTGTTTTTCTTTTAGTCGAAGAAGTAATTAAAGAGGATATCGAGCTGTTAAAAGCCATCAAACAGGATATCCATGTGTAAGAAGCAGTCAAAGACGATATCGAAATGGAAGAAGCAATCAAATAGGATATCGAAGCAGCAGAAACAATCAATGAGGAAATTAAAGTTGAGTAAGCAATCAAAGAGGATACCGAGGTGGTAAGAGCATTCTAAGAGGATGACGAGGTAAAAAAAGCAATCAAAGACGATATCGAAGTGGAAGAAACAGTCAAAAACGATATCGAAGTGGAAGAAGCAATCAAAGAGGATATTGAAGTGAAAGAAGCAATCAAATAGGATATCGAAGTAGCAGAAACAATCAAAGAGGAAATTAAAGTTGAGTAAGCAATCAAAGAGGATACCGAGGTGGTAGAAGCGTTCTAAGAGGATGACGAAGTGAAAAAAGCAATCAAAGACGATATCGAAGTGGAAGAAACAGTCAAAGACGATATCGAAGTGGAAGAAGCAATCAAAGAGGATATCGAAGTGGAAGAAGCAATCAAAGAGGATATCGAAGTGGAAGAAGCAATCAAAGAGGGTATCGAAGTGGAAGAAGCCATCACAGAGGATATCGAAGTGAAAATGCTATCAAAAACGATATCGAAGATGAAGACGCAATCAAAGAGAATATTGCAGTGCAAGAAGCAATCAAAAGGAAATCGAAGATGATATCGAATTGGTAGAAGCAATAAAAGAGGATATCAAAGTGGAAGAAGCAATCAAAGAGGATATCGAGCTGTTTAAAGTTATCGAAGAGGATATCCATGTGTAAGAAGCAGTCAAAGACGATCGAAATGGAAGAAGCAATCAAATCAAAGAGGATATCCAAGTGGAAGCAGCAATCAAAGATGATATCGAAGTGGAAGAAGCAATCAAAGAGGATATTGAAGTGAAAGAAGCAATCAAAGAGGATATCGAAGTGGAAGAAGCAATCAAAGAGGATATCGAAGTGGAAGAAGCAATCAAAGAGGGTATCGAAGTGGAAGAAGCCATCACAGAGGATATCGAAGTGAAAATGCTATCAAAAACGATATCGAAGATGAAGACGCAATCAAAGAGAATATTGCAGTGCAAGAAGCAATCAAAAGGAAATCGAAGATGATATCGAATTGGTAGAAGCAATAAAAGAGGATATCAAAGTGGAAGAAGCAATCAAAGAGGATATCGAGCTGTTTAAAGTTATCGAAGAGGATATCCATGTGTAAGAAGCAGTCAAAGACGATCGAAATGGAAGAAGCAATCAAATCAAAGAGGATATCCAAGTGGAAGCAGCAATCAAAGATGATATCGAAGTGGAAGAAGCAATCAAAGAGGATATTGAAGTGAAAGAAGCAATCAAATAGGATATCGAAGTAGCAGAAACAATTAAAGAGGAAATTGAAATTGAGTAAAAGACGTCGAGGACAAGGATAAAAATAAAAAACGGTTTCACCAAAAACTTATACCAATATTTTGTAAAAGTTTCCTCGAGCTATCTCTTCCCGTTTAAAAGATACGAGCGATTTAAGTTTTGTATGAAAACCCATAATTCTGTGGAGTGGAAATTGAAGTAAAAGAAGCAATTGAAGAAGACATATAAGTAGAAAAAGACATTAAAAAGGATATCAAAGTGGAAGAAGCTAAAATAGAGGATATCGAGGTGAAAGAAGCATTCAAGGAGGAAGACCAAGTGAGAGAAGCATTCAAAAAGGATGTCAAGAGCAATGATGGTAATAAAAAAACTATTCGACCAAAAATTTGAACCAATATTTTGTAAAAGTTTGCTAGGCGTAACTGTTCTTTAAGATTTGTATTTGTACCCATAATTTTGTAGAGTGGAAATTGTAGTAAAAGAAGCAATTAAGAAAATATATAAGTAGAAAAAGCAATTAAAAAGGATATCAAAGTGGAAGAAGCAAAAATAGAGGATATCGAGGTGAATGAAGCATTCAAAAAGGATGTCAAGATCAATGATGGTAATAAAAAAAATATTCGACCAAAAATTTGTACCAATATTTTGTAAAAGTTTGCTAGGCGTAACTGTTCCCGTTTAGAACATACGAGCGATTTAAGATTTGTATTAAAACCCATAATTTTGTAGAGTGGAAATTGTAGTAAAAGAAGCAATTGAAGAAAATATATAAGTAGAAAAAGCAATTAAAAAGGATATCAAAGTGGAAGAAGCAAAAATAGAGGATATCGAGGTGAAAGAAGCATTCAAAAAGGATTTCAAGATCAATGATGGTAATAAAAAAAATATTCGACCAAAAATTTGTACCAATATTTTGTAAAAGTTTGCTAGGCGTAACTGTTCCCGTTTAGAAGATACGAGCGATTTAAGGTTTGTATTAAAACCCATAATTTTATAGAGTGGGAATTGAAGTAAAAGAAGCAATTGAAGAAAATATATAAGTAGATAAAGCAATTAAAAAGGATATCAAAATGAAAGAAGCAAAAATAGAGGATATCGAGGTGAAAGAAGCATTCAAAGTGGAAGATGAAGTAAGAGAAGCATTCAAAACGGATGTCAAGGGCAATGATGGTATTAAAAAAACTATTGCACCAAAAATTTGTACCAATAATCTGTAAAAGTTTGCTAGGCGTAACTCTTCCCGTTTAGAAGATACGAGCGATTTAAGATTTGTATTAAAACCCATAACTTTGTAGAGTCGATATTGAAGTAAGAGAAGTAATTGAAGAAAATAGAAAAATAGAAAAAACAATTCAAAAGTATATTGAAGTAAAAATGCCATCAAAGAGGATTTCGAAGTTATAGAAACAATTAAAGAGGATATCAATGTGGAAGAAACATTCGAAAACGAAAAGGAAGTGAGAGAAGAATTCAAAATGATGGCAAGGGCGATGATGACCGTAAAATAACGATTCCACCAAAAATTTGTGCTACAAAAAAAAATTGATTTTCCAAAATGATCACAGTGGATGTTGCATAATAAAAAAAAATTGACGTTCCAAAATGATCACAGTGGATGATGCACAATAAAAAAAAAATTGACGTTCCAAAGTGATCATTGTGGATGAGGCGTAATTAAAAAAATGATGTACCAAAATGATCACAGTGGATGTTGCATAATACAAAAAAAATAATAATAATTGACGTTCCAAAGTGATCATTGTGGATGAGGCATAATTAAAAAAAATGATGTACTAAAATGATCACAGTGGATGTAGATAATAAAAAAAAAATTGACGTTCCAAAGTGATCATTGTGGATGAGGCATAATTAAAAAAAATTATGTACCAAAATGATCACAGTGGATGTTGCATAATAAAAAAAAAATTGACGTTCCAAAGTGATCATTGTGGATGAGGCATAATTAAAAAAAATGATGTACCAAAATGATCACAGTGGATGTTGCATAAAAAAAAAATTGACGTTCCAAAGTGATCATTGTGGATGAGGCATAATTAAAAAAATGATGTACCAAAATGATCACAGTGGATGTTGCATAATAAAAAAAAAATTGACGTTCCAAAGTGATCATTGTGGATGAGGCATAATTAAAAAAATGTGAATGTTCCAAAATAAACATGATGAACGTAGCATACTAAAAAAAAAAAAAAAAATTGGATGTTCCAAAATGATGATGATGACCTTTGCAAAAACTATGAAAGTTGTCTCATGCCCCTCCACCAACATTATATAGAATCAAGCAAATTTACAGTAATTTTATAGTACACACAAGCCATGGGCTCCCTACAAAAACAGTATGAACATTACGGTAAACGAAATATACGGTTTACGGTATTCATACAGAAATATTTTGTATGGGACAATTTTTTTTTTGTATGAAAGACAATTTTTTTTTTCATGGAACCGGATATAAAAAAATGTCCTCTGCAACATTAGTTTTTGCACCAACGCTGTAAGACCTATACTTTCCGAGATACGAGGTCGATGGGAGCGAATGGGGGACAAAAGGGGTACTTTAGGATTTATTCCCAACTCATCGGAACTCCCTCTATACGATCCCACCAAACATTTTCACCCTACGAGGTGGCATCTGGGAGAACAAACATGTCAATGAGTCAGTCAGTCAGTGAGTGGTAATCGAGCTTTATATAATATAACTAGAGGTTGCGTTGTGCGCGAGCTGCTCGCAGCTCGCGTGTTTTTCTTTTAGTCGAAGAAGTAATTAAAGAGGATATCGAGCTGTTAAAAGCCATCAAACAGGATATCCATGTGTAAGAAGCAGTCAAAGACGATATCGAAATGGAAGAAGCAATCAAATAGGATATCGAAGCAGCAGAAACAATCAATGAGGAAATTAAAGTTGAGTAAGCAATCAAAGAGGATACCGAGGTGGTAAGAGCATTCTAAGAGGATGACGAGGTAAAAAAAGCAATCAAAGACGATATCGAAGTGGAAGAAACAGTCAAAAACGATATCGAAGTGGAAGAAGCAATCAAAGAGGATATTGAAGTGAAAGAAGCAATCAAATAGGATATCGAAGTAGCAGAAACAATCAAAGAGGAAATTAAAGTTGAGTAAGCAATCAAAGAGGATACCGAGGTGGTAGAAGCGTTCTAAGAGGATGACGAAGTGAAAAAAGCAATCAAAGACGATATCGAAGTGGAAGAAACAGTCAAAGACGATATCGAAGTGGAAGAAGCAATCAAAGAGGATATCGAAGTGGAAGAAGCAATCAAAGAGGATATCGAAGTGGAAGAAGCAATCAAAGAGGGTATCGAAGTGGAAGAAGCCATCACAGAGGATATCGAAGTGAAAATGCTATCAAAAACGATATCGAAGATGAAGACGCAATCAAAGAGAATATTGCAGTGCAAGAAGCAATCAAAAGGAAATCGAAGATGATATCGAATTGGTAGAAGCAATAAAAGAGGATATCAAAGTGGAAGAAGCAATCAAAGAGGATATCGAGCTGTTTAAAGTTATCGAAGAGGATATCCATGTGTAAGAAGCAGTCAAAGACGATCGAAATGGAAGAAGCAATCAAATCAAAGAGGATATCCAAGTGGAAGCAGCAATCAAAGATGATATCGAAGTGGAAGAAGCAATCAAAGAGGATATTGAAGTGAAAGAAGCAATCAAAGAGGATATCGAAGTGGAAGAAGCAATCAAAGAGGATATCGAAGTGGAAGAAGCAATCAAAGAGGGTATCGAAGTGGAAGAAGCCATCACAGAGGATATCGAAGTGAAAATGCTATCAAAAACGATATCGAAGATGAAGACGCAATCAAAGAGAATATTGCAGTGCAAGAAGCAATCAAAAGGAAATCGAAGATGATATCGAATTGGTAGAAGCAATAAAAGAGGATATCAAAGTGGAAGAAGCAATCAAAGAGGATATCGAGCTGTTTAAAGTTATCGAAGAGGATATCCATGTGTAAGAAGCAGTCAAAGACGATCGAAATGGAAGAAGCAATCAAATCAAAGAGGATATCCAAGTGGAAGCAGCAATCAAAGATGATATCGAAGTGGAAGAAGCAATCAAAGAGGATATTGAAGTGAAAGAAGCAATCAAATAGGATATCGAAGTAGCAGAAACAATTAAAGAGGAAATTGAAATTGAGTAAAAGACGTCGAGGACAAGGATAAAAATAAAAAACGGTTTCACCAAAAACTTATACCAATATTTTGTAAAAGTTTCCTCGAGCTATCTCTTCCCGTTTAAAAGATACGAGCGATTTAAGTTTTGTATGAAAACCCATAATTCTGTGGAGTGGAAATTGAAGTAAAAGAAGCAATTGAAGAAGACATATAAGTAGAAAAAGACATTAAAAAGGATATCAAAGTGGAAGAAGCTAAAATAGAGGATATCGAGGTGAAAGAAGCATTCAAGGAGGAAGACCAAGTGAGAGAAGCATTCAAAAAGGATGTCAAGAGCAATGATGGTAATAAAAAAACTATTCGACCAAAAATTTGAACCAATATTTTGTAAAAGTTTGCTAGGCGTAACTGTTCTTTAAGATTTGTATTTGTACCCATAATTTTGTAGAGTGGAAATTGTAGTAAAAGAAGCAATTAAGAAAATATATAAGTAGAAAAAGCAATTAAAAAGGATATCAAAGTGGAAGAAGCAAAAATAGAGGATATCGAGGTGAATGAAGCATTCAAAAAGGATGTCAAGATCAATGATGGTAATAAAAAAAATATTCGACCAAAAATTTGTACCAATATTTTGTAAAAGTTTGCTAGGCGTAACTGTTCCCGTTTAGAACATACGAGCGATTTAAGATTTGTATTAAAACCCATAATTTTGTAGAGTGGAAATTGTAGTAAAAGAAGCAATTGAAGAAAATATATAAGTAGAAAAAGCAATTAAAAAGGATATCAAAGTGGAAGAAGCAAAAATAGAGGATATCGAGGTGAAAGAAGCATTCAAAAAGGATTTCAAGATCAATGATGGTAATAAAAAAAATATTCGACCAAAAATTTGTACCAATATTTTGTAAAAGTTTGCTAGGCGTAACTGTTCCCGTTTAGAAGATACGAGCGATTTAAGGTTTGTATTAAAACCCATAATTTTATAGAGTGGGAATTGAAGTAAAAGAAGCAATTGAAGAAAATATATAAGTAGATAAAGCAATTAAAAAGGATATCAAAATGAAAGAAGCAAAAATAGAGGATATCGAGGTGAAAGAAGCATTCAAAGTGGAAGATGAAGTAAGAGAAGCATTCAAAACGGATGTCAAGGGCAATGATGGTATTAAAAAAACTATTGCACCAAAAATTTGTACCAATAATCTGTAAAAGTTTGCTAGGCGTAACTCTTCCCGTTTAGAAGATACGAGCGATTTAAGATTTGTATTAAAACCCATAACTTTGTAGAGTCGATATTGAAGTAAGAGAAGTAATTGAAGAAAATAGAAAAATAGAAAAAACAATTCAAAAGTATATTGAAGTAAAAATGCCATCAAAGAGGATTTCGAAGTTATAGAAACAATTAAAGAGGATATCAATGTGGAAGAAACATTCGAAAACGAAAAGGAAGTGAGAGAAGAATTCAAAATGATGGCAAGGGCGATGATGACCGTAAAATAACGATTCCACCAAAAATTTGTGCTACAAAAAAAAATTGATTTTCCAAAATGATCACAGTGGATGTTGCATAATAAAAAAAAATTGACGTTCCAAAATGATCACAGTGGATGATGCATAATAAAAAAAAAATTGACGTTCCAAAGTGATCATTGTGGATGAGGCGTAATTAAAAAAATGATGTACCAAAATGATCACAGTGGATGTTGCATAATACAAAAAAAATAATAATAATTGACGTTCCAAAGTGATCATTGTGGATGAGGCATAATTAAAAAAAATGATGTACTAAAATGATCACAGTGGATGTAGATAATAAAAAAAAAATTGACGTTCCAAAGTGATCATTGTGGATGAGGCATAATTAAAAAAAATTATGTACCAAAATGATCACAGTGGATGTTGCATAATAAAAAAAAAATTGACGTTCCAAAGTGATCATTGTGGATGAGGCATAATTAAAAAAAATGATGTACCAAAATGATCACAGTGGATGTTGCATAAAAAAAAAATTGACGTTCCAAAGTGATCATTGTGGATGAGGCATAATTAAAAAAATGATGTACCAAAATGATCACAGTGGATGTTGCATAATAAAAAAAAAATTGACGTTCCAAAGTGATCATTGTGGATGAGGCATAATTAAAAAAATGTGAATGTTCCAAAATAAACATGATGAACGTAGCATACTAAAAAAAAAAAAAAAAATTGGATGTTCCAAAATGATGATGATGACCTTTGCAAAAACTATGAAAGTTGTCTCATGCCCCTCCACCAACATTATATAGAATCAAGCAAATTTACAGTAATTTTATAGTACACACAAGCCATGGGCTCCCTACAAAAACAGTATGAAAATTACGGCAAACGAAATATACGGTTTACGGTATTCATACAGAAATATTTTGTATGGGACAATTTTTTTTTTGTATGAAAGACAATTTTTTTTTCATGGAACCGGATATAAAAAAATGTCCTCTGCAACATTAGTTTTTGCACCAACGCTCTAAGACCTATACTTTCCGAGATACGAGGTCGATGGGAGCGAATGGGGGACAAAAGGGGTACTTTAGGATTTATTCCCAACTCATCGGAACTCCCTCTATACGATCCCACCAAACATTTTCACCCTACGAGGTGGCATCTGGGAGAACAAACATGTCAATGAGTCAGTCAGTCAGTCAGTGGTAATCGAGCTTTATATAATATAACTAGAGGTTGCGTAGTGCGCGAGTTGCACGCAACTCGCGTGTTATTGTTTTTGTCGAAGAAGCAATCAAAGAGGATTTCGAGCTGTTAAAAGCGATCAAAAAGGATATCCATGTGTAAGAAGCAGTCAAAGACGATATCGAAATGGAAGAAGCAATCAAATCAAAGAAGATATCCAAATGGAAGCAGCAATCAAATATGATTTCGAAGTGCAAGAAGCAATCAAACAGGATATTGAAGTGAAAGCAGCAATCAAATAGGATATCGAATTAGCAGAAACTATTAAAGAGGAAATTGAAGTTGAGTAAGCAATCAAAGAGGATACCGAGGTGGTAGAAGCATTCTAAGATGACGAAGTGAAAAAAGCAATCAAAGACGATATCGAAGTGGAAGAAGCAATCAAAGAAGGTATCGAAGTGGAAGAAGCAATCTTAGAGGATATCGAAGTGGAAGAAGCAATCAAAGATGATATCGAAGTGGAAGAAGCAATCAAAGAGGATATTGAAGTGAAAGAAGCAATCAAATAGGATATCGAAGTAGCAGAAACAATCAAAGAGGAAATTAAAGTTGAGGAAGAAATCAAAGAGGATACCAAGGTGGTAGAAGCATTCTAAGAGGATGACGAAGTAAAAAAAGCAATCAAAGACGATATCCAAGTGGAAGAAGCAATCCAATGGATATTGAAGATGCGAAGAGGGAGAAACAATCAAAGAGGAAATTGAAGTTGAGTAAGCAATCAAAGAGGATACCGAGGTGGTAGAAGCATTCAAAGAAGATGACGAAGTGAAAAAAGCAATCAAAGACGATATCGAAATGGAAGAAGCAGTCAAAGACGATATCGAAGTGGGAGAAGCAATCAAAGAGGATATCGAAGTTAAAGAAGCAGTCAAAGATGATGTCGAAGTGGAAAAAACATTCAAAGAAGATGACGAAGTGAGAGAAGCATTCAAAAAGGATGTCAAGGATGACAATAAAAAAACAGTTGCACCAAAAATTTATACCAATATTTTGTACAAGTTTGCTAGGGCTATCTCTTCCCGTTTAGAAGATACGAGCGATTGAAGTTTTGTATGAAAGACCACAATTTTGTAGAGAGCATAATGAAGTAACTGAAGCAATTAAAGAGGATATGAAAGTAGAAGAAGCATTTTAAAGGGATAACGAAGTGGAACATGCAAAAATAGAAGATGTCGAGGCGGAAGAAACAATCAAAGAGGATATCGAAGTGGAAGAAGCAATCAAAGAGGGTATCGAAGTGGAAGAAGCCATCACAGAGGATATCGAAGTGAAAATGCTATCAAAGACGATATCGAAGATGAAGACGCAATCAAAGAGAATAATGCAGTGCAAGAAGCAATCAAAAGGAAATCGAAGATGATATCGAAGTGGAAGGAGTAAACAAAGAGGATATTGAAGTGGGAGAAGCAATCAAATAGGATATCGAAGTAGCAAAAACAATCAAAGAGGAAATTGAAGTTGACTCAGGAATCAAAGAGGATACCGAGTTGGTAGAAGTATTCAAAGAGGATGACGAACTGAAAAAAGCAATCAAAGACGATATCGAAGTGAAAGAAATAGTCAAAGACGATATCAAAATGGAACAAGCAATCAAAGCGGATATCGAAGTGGAAGAAGCAATCAAAGAGGATATCAAAGTGGAAGAAGCCATCACAGGATATCGAAGTAAAAATGCAATCAAAAACGATATCGAATATGAAGACGCAATCAAAGAAAATATTGCAGTGCAAGAAGCAATCAAACGGAAATCAAAGAGGAAGGAGCCCTTACAGAGGATACCGAAGTGAAAATGCCATCAAAGAGGATATCAAAGATGAAGAAGCAATCCAATGGATATTGAAGATGAAGAAGGAATAAAAGAGGATATCGAAGTGGAAGAAGCAATCGTAGAGGATACCAAAGTTAAAGAAGCAATCAAATAGGATATCAATGTGGAAGAAGCAATCAAAGAGGATATCGAAGTGGAACAAGCAATCAAAGAGAAAAAAATTGGATGTTCCAAAATGATCATGATAATAGTTGTATAAAAAAAATTGAACGTTGCAAAAAAGATCATGATGAACGTTGCATAAAAAAAATCTGGACGTTCCAAAATGATCAGGATTGACGTTGCATAATATAAATGTATGTTGTAAAATGATAATGATCAAAAATTTGTACTAATATTTTGTCAAAGTTTGCTAGTGCTATCTCTTCCCGTTTAGAAGATACGAGCGATTAAAGTTTTGTAAGAAAAATCATAAATTTGTTGATTGGATATCGAAGTGGAAGAAACTATCAAAGAGAATGTTGAAGTGGGAGAAGCAATCAAATAGGATATCGAAGTGGCAGCAACAATCAAAGAGGAAATTGAAGTTGAGTAAGCAATCAAAGAGGATACCAAGGTGGTAGAAGCATTCAAAGAAGATGACGAAGTGAAAAAGCAATCAAAGACGATATCGAAATGGAAGAAGCAGTCAAAGACGATATCGAAGTGGGAGAAGCAATCAAAGAGGATATCGAAGTTAAAGAAGCAGTCAAAGATGATGTCGAAGTGGAAAAAACATTCAAAGAAGATGACGAAGTGAGAGAAGCATTCAAAAAGGATGTCAAGGATGACAATAAAAAAACAGTTCCACCAAAAATTTACACCAATATTTTGTACAAGTTTGCTAGGGCTAGCTCTTCCCGTTTAGAAGATATGAGCGATTGAAGTTTTGTATGAAACACCACAATTTTGTAGAGCGCATAATGAAGTAACTGAAGCAATTAAAGAGGATATGAAGTAGAAGAAGCATTTTAAAAGGATAACGAAGTGGAACATGCAAAAATAGAAGATGTGGAGGCGGAAGAAACAATAAAAGAGGATGACCAAGTGTAACAAGCAATCAAAGAGAATGTTCGAATAGTGGATGTCGCATAATAAAAAAAAATTGACGTTCAAAAATGATCATAGTGGATGAGGCATAAATAAAAAAAAATTGATGTTCCAAAATGATCACAGTGGATGTTGCATAATAAAAAAAAAATTGACGTTCCAAAAGTGATCATTGTGGATGAGGCATAATTTAAAAAAAATTGACGTTCCAAAATGATCATTGCTGATCAGGCATAATTAAAAAAAATTGATGTTCCAAAATTATCACAGTGGATGTTGCATAATAAAAAAAAAGAAATTGACGTTCCAAAATAATCATTGTGGATGAGGCATAATTTAAAAAAAATGATTTTCCAAAATGATCACAAAGGATTTTGCATAATAAAAAAAATGACGTTCCAAAAGTGATCATTGTGGATGAGGCATAATTTAAAACAAAATGATGTTCCAAAATGATCACAAAGGATTTTGCATAGTAAAAAAAAAATTGACGTTCCAAAAGTGATCATTGTGGATGAGGCATAATTAAAAAAAATTGATTTTCCAAAAAGATCACAAAGGATTTTGCATAATAAAAAAAAATAATTGACGTTCCAAAGTGATCATTGTGGATGAGGCATAATAAAAAAAATGATGTACCAAAATGATCACAGTGGATGTTGCATAATACAAAAAAAAATAATAATTGACGTTCCAAAGTGATCATTGTGGATGAGGCATAATTAAAAAAAATGATGTTCCAAAATGATCACAGTGGATGATGCATAATAAAAAAAAATAATTGACGTTCCAAAGTGATCATTGTGGATGAGGCATAATTAAAAAAAATGATGTGTTGCATAATAAAAAAAAATTGTCGTTCCAAAGTGATCATTGTGGATGAGGCGTAATTAAAAAAATGATGTACCAAAATGATCACAGTGGATGTTGCATAATAAAAAAAAAAATTGACGTTCCAAAGTGATCATTGTGGATGAGGCATAATTAAAAAAAATGATGTACCAAAATGATCACAGTGGATGTTGCATAATAAAAAAAAATTGACGTTCCAAAGTGATCATTGTGAATGAGGCATAATTAAAAAAAATGATGTACCAAAATATCACAGTGGATGTTGCATAATAAAAAAAAAAAAATTGACGTTCCAAAGTGATCATTGTGGATGAGGCATAATTAAAAAAATGATGTACCAAAATGATCACAGTGGATGTTGCATAATAAAAAAAAAAAAAATGACGTTTCAAAGTGATCATTGTGGATGAGGCATAATTGAAAAAAAATGATGTTACAAAATGATCACAGTGGATGATGCATAATAAAAAAAAAAAATTGACGTTCCAAAGTGATCATTGTGGATGAGGCATAATTAAAAAAATGATGTACCAAAATGATCACAGTGGATGTTGCATAATAAAAAAAAAAAAATGACGTTTCAAAGTGATCATTGTGGATGAGGCATAATTAAAAAAATGTGGATGTTCCAAAATAAACATGATGAACGTTGCATACTAAAAAAAAAAAAAAAAAATTGGATGTTCCAAAATGATGATGATGACCTTTGCAAAAACTATGAAAGTTATCTCATGTCCCTCCACCACCATTATATAGAATCAAGCAAATTTACAGTAATTTTATAGTACACACAAGCCGTGGGCTCCCTACAAAAACAGTATGAAAATTACGGCAAACGAAATTTACGGTTTACGGTATTCATACAGAAATATTTTGTATGGGACAATTTTTTTTTTGTATGAAAGACCATTTTTTTTTCATGGAACCGGATATAAAAAAATGTCCTCTGCAACATTAGTTTTTGCGCCAACGCTGTAAGACCTATACTTTCCGAGATACGAGGTGGATGGGAGCGAATGGGGGACAAAAGGGGTACTTTAGGATTTATTCCCAACTCATCGGAACTCCCTCTATACGATCCCACCAAACATTTTCACCCTACGAGGTGGCATCTGGGAGAACAAACATGTCAATGAGTCAGTCAGTCAGTGAGTGGTAATCGAGCTTTATATAATATAACTAGAGGTTGCGTTGTGCGCGAGCTGCTCGCAGCTCGCGTGTTTTTCTTTTAGTCGAAGAAGTAATTAAAGAGGATATCGAGCTGTTAAAAGCCATCAAAGAGGATATCCATGTGTAAGAAGCAGTCAAAGACGATATCGAAATGGAAGAAGCAATCAAATCAAAGAGGATTTCCAAGTGGAAGCAGCAATCAAAGATGATATCGAAGTAGAAGAAGCAATCAAAGAGGATATTGAAGTGAAAGAAGCAATCAAATAGGATATCGAAGTAGCAGAAACAATCAAAGAGGAAATTAAAGTTGAGGAAGAAATCAAAGAGGATACCAAGGTGGTAGAAGCATTCTAAGAGGATGACGAAGTAAAAAAAGCAATCAAAGACGATATCGAAGTGGAAGAAGCAACCCAATGGATATTGAAGATGAAGAAGGAATACAAGAGGATATCGAAGCGGAACAAGCAATCGTAGAGGATATCAAAGTTAAAGAAGCAATCAAAGAGGATACCAATGTGGAAGAAGCAATCAAAGAGGATATCGAAGTGGAACAAGCAATCAAAGAGAAAAAAATTGGATGTTCCAAAATGATCATGATAATGGTTGTATAAAAAAATGAACGTTGCATAAAAAAAAATCTGGACGTTCCAAAATGATCATGATTGACGTTGCATAATATAAATGTATGTTGCAAAATGATAATGATCAAAAATTTGTACTAATATTTTGTCAAAGTTTGCTAGTGCTATCTCTTCCCGTTTAGAAGATACGAGCGATTAAAGTTTTGTAAGAAAAATCATAAATTTGTTGATTGGATATCGAAGTGGAAGAAACTATCAAAGAGAATGTTGAAGTGGAAGAAGCAATCAAATAGGATATCGAAGTGGCAGAAACAATCAAAGCGGAAATTGAAGTTGAGTAAGCAATCAAAGAGGATACCAAGGTGGTAGAAGCATTCAAAGAAGATGACGAAGTGAAAAAGCAATCAAAGACGATATCGAAATGGAAGAAGCAGTCAAAGACGATATCGAAGTGGGAGAAGCAATCAAAGAGGATATCGAAGTTAAAGAAGCAGTCAAAGATGATGTCGAAGTGGAAAAAACATTCAAAGAAGATGACGAAGTGAGAGAAGCATTCAAAAAGGATGTCAAGGATGACAATAAAAAAACAGTTGCACCAAAAATTTATACCAATATTTTGTACAAGTTTGCTAGGGCTATCTCTTCCCGTTTAGAAGATACGAGCGATTGAAGTTTTGTATGAAAAACCACAATTTTGTAGAGAGCATAATGAAGTAACTGAAGCAATTAAAGAGGATATGAAAGTAGAAGAAGCATTTTAAAGGGATAACGAAGTGGAACATGCAAAAATAGAAGATGTCGAGGCGGAAGAAACAATCAAAGAGGATATCGAAGTGGAAGAAGCAATCAAAGAAGGTATCGAAGTGGAAGAAGCCATCACAGAGGATATCGAAGTGAAAATGCTATCAAAGACGATATCGAAGATGAAGACGCAATCAAAGAGAATAATGCAGTGCAAGAAGCAATCAAAAGGAAATCGAAGATGATATCGAAGTGGAAGGAGTAAACAAAGAGGATATTGAAGTGGGAGAAGCAATCAAATAGGCTATCGAAGTAGCAAAAACAATCAAAGAGCAAATTGAAGTTGACTAAGGAATCAAAGAGGATACCGAGTTGGTAGAAGTATTCAAAGAGGATGACGAAGTGAAAAAAGCAATCAAAGACGATATCGAAGTGTAAGAAGCATTCAAAGAGGATATCGAAGTGGAAGAAACAGTCAAAGATGATGTCAAAGTGGAAAAAACATTCAAAGAAGATGACGAAGTGAGAGAAGCATTCAAAAAGGATGTCAAGGATGACAATAAAAAAACAGTTGCACCAAAAATTTATACCAATATTTTGTACAAGTTTGCTAGGGCTATCTCTTCCCGTTTAGAAGATACGAGCGATTGAAGTTTTGTATGAAAAACCACAATTTTGTAGAGAGCATAATGAAGTAACTGAAGCAATTAAAGAGGATATGAAAGTAGAAGAAGCATTTTAAAGGGATAACGAAGTGGAACATGCAAAAATAGAAGATGTCGAGGCGGAAGAAACAATCAAAGAGGATATCGAAGTGGAAGAAGCAATCAAAGAGGGTATCGAAGTGGAAGAAGCCATCACAGAGGATATCGAAGTGAAAATGCTATCAAAGACGATATCGAAGATGAAGACGCAATCAAAGAGAATAATGCAGTGCAAGAAGCAATCAAAAGGAAATCGAAGATGATATCGAAGTGGAAGGAGTAAACAAAGAGGATATTGAAGTGGGAGAAGCAATCAAATAGGATATCGAAGTAGCAAAAACAATCAAAGAGGAAATTGAAGTTGACTAAGGAATCAAAGAGGATACCGAGTTGGTAGAAGTATTCAAAGAGGATGACGAAGTGAAAAAAGCAATCAAAGACGATATCGAAGTGTAAGAAGCATTCAAAGAGGATATCGAAGTGGAAGAAACAGTCAAAGACGATATCGAAGTGTAAGAAGCATTCAAAGAGGATATCGAAGTGGAAGAAGCAATCAAAGAGGGTATCGAAGTGGAAGAAGCCATCACAGAGGATATCGAAGTGAAAGAAGCAATCAAATAGGATATCGAAGTAGCAAAAACAATTAAAGAGGAAATTGAAATTGAGTAAAAGACGTCGAGGACAATGATAAAAATAAAAAACGGTTTCACCAAAAACTTATACTAATATTTTGTAAAAGTTTCCTAGAGCTATCTCTTCCCGTTTAAAAGATACGAGCGATTTAAGTTTTGTATGAAAACCCATAATTTTGTGGAGTGAAAATTGAAGTAAAAGAAGCAATTGAAGAAGACATATAAGTAGAAAAAGACATTAAAAAGGATATCAAAGTGGAAGAAGCAAAAATAGAGGATATCGAGGTGAAAGAAGCATTCAAGGAGGAAGACCAAGTGAGAGAAGCATTCAAAAAGGATGTCAAGAGCAATGATGGTAATAAAAAAACTATTCGACCAAAAATTTGTACCAATATTTTGTAAAAGTTTGCTAGGCGTAACTGTTCCCGTTTAGAAGATACGAGCGATTTAAGATTTGTATTAAAACCCATAATTTTGTAGAGTGGGAATTGAAGTAAAAGAAGCAATTGAAGAAAATATATAAGTAGATAAAGCAATTAAAAAGGATATCAAAGTGGAAGAAGCAAAAATAGAGGATATCGAGGCGAAAGAAGCATTTAAAGTGGAAGACGAAGTAAGAGAAGCATTCAAAACGGATGTCAAGGGCAATGATGGTATTAAAAAAACTATTCCACCAAAAATTTGTACCAATATTTTGTAAAAGTTTGCTAGGCGTAACTGTTCCCGTTTAGAAGATACGAGCGATTTAAGATTTGTATTAAAACCCATAATTTTGTAGAGTGGGAATTGAAGTAAAAGAAGCAATTGAAGAAAACATATAAGTAGAAAAAGCAATTAAAAAGGATATCAAAGTGGAAGAAGCAAAATGAAAGAAGCATTTAAAGTGGAAGACGAAGTAAGAGAAGCATTCAAAACGGATGTCAAGGGCAATGATGGTATTAAAAAAACTATTCCACCAAAAACTTGTACCAATATTTTGTAAAAGTTTGCTAGGCGTAACTCTTCCCGTTTAGAAGATACGAGCGATTTAAGATTTGTATTAAAACCCATAATTTTGTAGAGTGGAAATTGAAGTAAAAGAAGCAATTGAAGAAAATATATAAGTAGATAAAGCAATTAAAAAGGATATCAAAGTGGAAAAAGCAAAAATAGAGGATATCGAGGCGAAAGAAGCATTTAAAGTGGAAGACGAAGTAAGAGAAGCATTCAAAACGGATGTCAAGGGCAATGATGGTATTAAAAAAACTATTCCACCAAAAATTTGTACCAATATTTTGTAAAAGTTTGCTAGGCGTAACTGTTCCCGTTTAGAAGATACGAGCGATTTAAGATTTGTATTAAAACCCATAATTTTGTAGAGTGGGAATTGAAGTAAAAGAAGCAATTGAAGAAAACATATAAGTAGAAAAAGCAATTAAAAAGGATATCAAAGTGGAAGAAGCAAAATGAAAGAAGCATTTAAAGTGGAAGACGAAGTAAGAGAAGCATTCAAAACGGATGTCAAGGGCAATGATGGTATTAAAAAAACTATTCCACCAAAAACTTGTACCAATATTTTGTAAAAGTTTGCTAGGCGTAACTCTTCCCGTTTAGAAGATACGAGCGATTTAAGATTTATATTAAAACCCATAATTTTGTAGAGTGGAAATTGTAGTAAAAGTAGCAATTGAAGAAAATATATAAGTAAAAAAGCAATTAAAAAGGATATCAAAGTGGAAGAAGCAAAAATAGAGGATATCGAGGTGAAAGAAGCATTCAAAGCGGAAGACGAAGTAAGAGAAGCATTCAAAAAGGATCTCAAGGGCAATAATGGTATTAAAAAAACTATTCCACCAAAAATTAGTACCAATATTTTGTAAAAGTTTGCTGGGGGTAACTCTTCCCGTTTAGAAGATACGAGCGATTTAAGATTTGTATTAAAACCCATAATTTTGTAGAGTCGATATTGAAGTAAGAGAAGTAATTGAAGAAAATAGAAAAATAGAAAAAACAATTCAAAAGTATATTGAAGTAAAAATGCCATCAAAGAGGATTTCGAAGTTATAGAAACAATTAAAGAGGATATCAATGTGGAAGAAACATTCGAAAACGAAAAGGAAGTGAGAGAAGAATTCAAAATGATGGCAAGGGCGATGATGACCGTAAAATAACGATTCCACCAAAAATTTGTGCTACAAAAAAAAAAAGATTTTCCAAAATGATCACAGTGGATGTTGCATAATAAAAAAAAATTGACGTTCCAAAATGATCATGTGGATGAGGCATAATTTAAAAAAATGATGTACCAAAATGATCACAGTGGATGTTGCATAATACAAAAAAAATAATAATAATTGACGTTCCAAAATGATCATGTGGATGAGGCATAATTTAAAAAAATGATGTACCAAAATGATCACAGTGGATGTTGCATAATACAAAAAAAAATAATAATAATTGACGTTCCAAAGTGATCATTGTGGATGAGGCATAATTAAAAAAAAATATGTTCCAAAATGATCACAGTGGATGTTGCATAATAAAAAAAAATAATTGACGTTCCAAAGTGATCATTGTGGATGAGGCATAATTACAAAAAATTATGTACCAAAATGATTACAGTGGATGTTGCATAATAAAAAAAATAATTGACGTTCCAAAGTGATCATTGTAGATGAGGCGTAATTTAAAAAAATGATGTACCAAAATGATCACAGTGGATGTTGCATAATAAAAAAAAAAATTGACGTTCCAAAGTGATCATTGTGGATGAGGAATATTTAAAAAAGATGATGTTCCAAAATGATCACAGTGGATCATGCATAATAAAAAAAAATTATTGACGTTCCAAAGTGATCATTGTGGATGAGGCGTAATTAAAAAATGATGTACCAAAATGATCACAGTGGATGTTGCATAATAAAAAAAAATAATTGACGTTCCAAAGTGATCATTGTGGATGAGGCATAATTAAAAAAAATGATGTACCAAAATGATCACAGTGGATGTTGCATAATAAAAAAAAAATAATTGACGTTCCAAAGTGATCATTGTGGATGAGGAATATTTAAAAAAGATGATGTTCCAAAATGATCACAGTGGATGATGCATAATAAAAAAAATAATAATTGACGTTCCAAAGTGATCATTGTGGATGAGGCTTGATTAAAAAAATGATGTACCAAAATGATCACAGTGGATGTTGCATAATAAAAAAAAATAATTGACGTTCCAAAGTGATCATTGTGGATGAGGCGTAATTAAAAAAAATGATGTTCCAAAATGATCACAGTGGATGTTGCATAATAAAAAAAAATAATTGACGTTCCAAAGTGATCATTGTGGATGAGGAATATTTAAAAAAGATGATGTTCCAAAATGATCACAGTGGATGATGCATAATAAAAAAAATAATAATTGACGTTCCAAAGTGATCATTGTGGATGAGGCTTGATTAAAAAAATGATGTACCAAAATGATCACAGTGGATGTTGCATAATAAAAAAAAATAATTGACGTTCCAAAGTGATCATTGTGGATGAGGCGTAATTAAAAAAATGATGTACCAAAATGATCACAGTGGATGTTGCATAATAAAAAAAAAATAATTGACGTTCCAAAGTGATCATTGTGGATGAGGCATAATTAAAAAAAATTATGTACCAAAATGATCACAGTGGATGTTGCATAATAAAAAAAAAATTGACGTTCCAAAGTGATCATAGTGGATGAGGCATAATTGAAAAAAAATGATGTTACAAAATGATCACAGTGGATGATGCATAATAAAAAAAAAAAAAAATTGACGTTCCAAAGTGATCATTGTGCATGAGGCATAATTAAAAAAATGATGTACCAAAATGATCACAGTGGATGTTGCATAATAAAAAAAAAATGACGTTTTAAAGTGATCATTGTGGATGAGGCATAATTAAAAAAATGTGGATGTTCCAAAATAAACATGATGAACGTTGCATACTAAAAAAAAAAAAAAAATTGGATGTTCCAAAATGATGATGATGACCTTTGCAAAAACTATGAAAGTTATCTCATGTCCCTCCACCACCATTATATAGAATCAAGCAAATTTACAGTAATTTTATAGTACACACAAGCCGTGGGCTCCCTACAAAAACAGTATGAAAATTACGGCAAACGAAATTTACGGTTTACGGTATTCATACAGAAATATTTTGTATGGGACAATTTTTTTTTTGTATGAAAGACCATTTTTTTTTCATGGAACCGGATATAAAAAAATGTCCTCTGCAACATTAGTTTTTGCACCAACACTGTAAGACCTATACTTTCCGAGATACGATGTCGATGGGAGCGAATGGGGGACAAAAGGGGTACTTTAGGATTTATTCCCAACTCATCGGAACTCCCTCTATACGATCCCACCAAACATTTTCACCCTACGAGGTGGCATCTGGGAGAACAAACATGTCAATGAGTCAGTCAGTCAGTCAGTCAGTGAGTGGTAATCGAGCTTTATATAATATAACTAGAGGTTGCGTAGTGCGCGAGTTGCACGCAACTCGCGTGTTATTGTTTTTGTCGAAGAAGCAATCAAAGAGGATTTCGAGCTGTTAAAAGCGATCAAAAAGGATATCCATGTGTAAGAAGCAGTCAAAGACGATATCGAAATGGAAGAAGCAATCAAATCAAAGAAGATATCCAAATGGAAGCAGCAATCAAATATGATTTCGAAGTGCAAGAAGCAATCAAACAGGATATTGAAGTGAAAGCAGCAATCAAATAGGATATCGAATTAGCAGAAACTATTAAAGAGGAAATTGAAGTTGAGTAAGCAATCAAAGAGGATACCGAGGTGGTAGAAGCATTCTAAGATGACGAAGTGAAAAAAGCAATCAAAGACGATATCGAAGTGGAAGAAGCAATCAAAGAAGGTATCGAAGTGGAAGAAGCAATCTTAGAGGATATCGAAGTGGAAGAAGCAATCAAAGATGATATCGAAGTGGAAGAAGCAATCAAAGAGGATATTGAAGTGAAAGAAGCAATCAAATAGGATATCGAAGTAGCAGAAACAATCAAAGAGGAAATTAAAGTTGAGGAAGAAATCAAAGAGGATACCAAGGTGGTAGAAGCATTCTAAGAGGATGACGAAGTAAAAAAAGCAATCAAAGACGATATCGAAGTGGAAGAAGCAATCCAATGGATATTGAAGATGAAGAAGGAATAAAAGAGGATATCGAAGCGGAACAAGCAATCGTAGAGGATATCAAAGTTAAAGAAGCAATCAAAGATAAACAAGCAATCAAAGAGAAAAAAATTGGATGTTCCAAAATGATCATGATAATGGTTGTATAAAAAAAAATTGAACGTTGCAAAAAAGATCATGATGAACGTTGCATAAAAAAAAATCTGGACGTTCCAAAATGATCATGATTGACGTTGCATAATATAAATGTATGTTGCAAAATGATAATGATCAAAAATTTGTACTAATATTTTGTCAAAGTTTGCTAGTGCTATCTCTTCCCGTTTAGAAGATACGAGCGATTAAAGTTTTGTAAGAAAAATCATAAATTTGTTGATTGGATATCGAAGTGGAAGAAACTATCAAAGAGAATGTTGAAGTGGAAGAAGCAATCAAATAGGATATCGAAGTGGCAGAAACAATCAAAGAGGAAATTGAAGTTGAGTAAGCAATCAAAGAGGATACCGAGGCGGTAGAAGCATTCAAAGAAGATGACGAAGTGAAAAAAGCAATCAAAGACGATATCGAAATGGAAGAAGCAGTCAAAGACGATATCGAAGAGGGAGAAACAATCAAAGAGGAAATTGAAGTTGAGTAAGCAATCAAAGAGGATACCGAGGTGGTAGAAGCATTCAAAGAAGATGACGAAGTGAAAAAAGCAATCAAAGACGATATCGAAATAGAAGAAGCAGTCAAAGACGATATCGAAGTGGGAGAAGCAATCAAAGAGGATATCGAAGTTAAAGAAGCAGTCAAAGATGATGTCGAAGTGGAAAAAACATTCAAAGAAGATGACGAAGTGAGAGAAGCATTCAAAAAGGATGTCAAGGATGACAATAAAAAAACAGTTGCACCAAAAATTTATACCAATATTTTGTACAAGTTTGCTAGGGCTATCTCTTCCCGTTTAGAAGATACGAGCGATTGAAGTTTTGTATGAAAGACCACAATTTTGTAGAGAGCATAATGAAGTAACTGAAGCAATTAAAGAGGATATGAAAGTAGAAGAAGCATTTTAAAGGGATAACGAAGTGGAACATGCAAAAATAGAAGATGTCGAGGCGGAAGAAACAATCAAAGAGGATATCGAAGTGGAAGAAGCAATCAAAGAGGGTATCGAAGTGGAAGAAGCCATCACAGAGGATATCGAAGTGAAAATGCTATCAAAGACGATATCGAAGATAAAGACGCAATCAAAGAGAATAATGCAGTGCAAGAAGCAATCAAAAGGAAATCGAAGATGATATCGAAGTGGAAGGAGTAAACAAAGAGGATATTGAAGTGGGAGAAGCAATCAAATAGGATATCGAAGTAGCAAAAACAATCAAAGAGGAAATTGAAGTTGACTAAGGAATCAAAGAGGATACCGAGTTGGTAGAAGTATTCAAAGAGGATGACGAACTGAAAAAAGCAATCAAAGACGATATCGAAGTGAAAGAAATAGTCAAAGACGATATCAAAATGGAACAAGCAATCAAAGCGGATATCGAAGTGGAAGAAGCAATCAAAGAGGATATCAAAGTGGAAGAAGCCATCACAGGATATCGAAGTAAAAATGCAATCAAAAACGATATCGAATATGAAGACGCAATCAAAGAAAATATTGCAGTGCAAGAAGCAATCAAACGGAAATCAAAGAGGAAGGAGCCCTTACAGAGGATACCGAAGTGAAAATGCCATCAAAGAGGATATCAAAGATGAAGAAGCAATCCAATGGATATTGAAGATGAAGAAGGAATAAAAGAGGATATCGAAGTGGAAGAAGCAATCGTAGAGGATACCAAAGTTAAAGAAGCAATCAAATAGGATATCAATGTGGAAGAAGCAATCAAAGAGGATATCGAAGTGGAACAAGCAATCAAAGAGAAAAAAATTGGATGTTCCAAAATGATCATGATAATAGTTGTATAAAAAAAATTGAACGTTGCAAAAAAGATCATGATGAACGTTGCATAAAAAAAATCTGGACGTTCCAAAATGATCAGGATTGACGTTGCATAATATAAATGTATGTTGTAAAATGATAATGATCAAAAATTTGTACTAATATTTTCTCAAAGTTTGCTAGTGCTATCTCTTCCCGTTTAGAAGATACGAGCGATTAAAGTTTTGTAAGAAAAATCATAAATTTGTTGATTGGATATCGAAGTGGAAGAAACTATCAAAGAGAATGTTGAAGTGGGAGAAGCAATCAAATAGGATATCGAAGTGGCAGAAACAATCAAAGAGGAAATTGAAGTTGAGTAAGCAATCAAAGAGGATACCAAGGTGGTAGAAGCATTCAAAGAAGATGACGAAGTGAAAAAGCAATCAAAGACGATATCGAAATGGAAGAAGCAGTCAAAGACGATATCGAAGTGGGAGAAGCAATCAAAGAGGATATCGAAGTTAAAGAAGCAGTCAAAGATGATGTCGAAGTGGAAAAAACATTCAAAGAAGATGACGAAGTGAGAGAAGCATTCAAAAAGGATGTCAAGGATGACAATAAAAAAACAGTTGCACCAAAAATTTATACCAATATTTTGTACAAGTTTGCTAGGGCTATCTCTTCCCGTTTAGAAGATACGAGCGATTGAAGTTTTGTATGAAAGACCACAATTTTGTAGAGAGCATAATGAAGTAACTGAAGCAATTAAAGAGGATATGAAAGTAGAAGAAGCATTTTAAAGGGATAACGAAGTGGAACATGCAAAAATAGAAGATGTCGAGGCGGAAGAAACAATCAAAGAAGATATCGAAGTGGAAGAAGCAATCAAAGAGGGTATCGAAGTGGAAGAAGCCATCACAGAGGATATCGAAGTGAAAATGCGATCAAAAACGATATCGAAGATGAAGACGCAATCAAAGAGAATATTGCAGTGCAAGAAGCAATCAAAAGGAAATCGAAGATGATATCGAATTGGTAGAAGCAATAAAAGAGGATATCAAAGTGGAAGAAGCCATCAAAGAGGATATCGAGCTGTTTAAAGTTATCGAAGAGGATATCCATGTGTAAGAAGCAGTCAAAGACGATCGAAATGGAAGAAGCAATCAAATCAAAGAGGATATCCAAGTGGAAGCAGCAATCAAAGATGATATCGAAGTGGAAGAAGCAATCAAAGAGGATATTGAAGTGAAAGAAGCAATCAAATAGGATATCGAAGTAGCAGAAACAATTAAAGAGGAAATTGAAATTGAGTAAAAGACGTCGAGGACAATGATAAAAATAAAAAAACGGTTTCACCAAAAACTTATACTAATATTTTGTAAAAGTTTTCTCGAGCTATCTCTTCCCGTTTAAAAGATACGAGCGATTTAAGTTTAGTATGAAAACCCATAATTTTGTGGAGTGGAAATTGAAGTAAAAGAAGCAATTGAAGAAGACATATAAGTAGAAAAAGACATTAAAAAGGATATCAAAGTGGAAGAAGCAAAAATAGAGGATATCGAGGTGAAAGAAGCATTCAAGGAGGAAGACCAAGTGAGAGAAGCATTCAAAAAGGATCTCAAGGGCAATGATGGTATTAAAAAAACTATTGCACCAAAAATTTGTACCAATATTTTGCAAAAGTTTGCTAGGCGTAACTGTTCCCGTTTAGAAGATACGAGCGATTTAAGGTTTGTATTAAAACCCATAATTTTATAGAGTGGGAATTGAAGTAAAAGAAGCAATTGAAGAAAATATATAAGTAGATAAAGCAATTAAAAAGGATATCAAAATGGAAGAAGCAAAAATAGAGGATATCGAAGTGAAAGAAGCATTCTAAGTGGAAGACGAAGTAAGAGAAGCATTCAAAATGGATGTCAAGGGCAATGATGGTATTAAAAAAACTATTGCACCAAAAATTTGTACCAATAATCTGTAAAAGTTTGCTAGGCGTAACTCTTCCCGTTTAGAAGATACGAGCGATTTAAGATTTGTATTAAAACCCATAATTTTGTAGAGTCGATATTGAAGTAAGAGAAGTAATTGAAGAAAATAGAAAAATAGAAAAAACAATTCAAAAATATATTGAAGTAAAAATGCCATCAAAGAGGATTTCGAAGTTATAGAAACAATTAAAGAGGATATCAATGTAGAAGAAACATTCGAAAACGAAAAGGAAGTGAGAGAAGAATTCAAAATGATGGCAAGGGCGATGATGACCGTAAAATAACGATTCCACCAAAAATTTGAGCTACAAAACTAAAATTGATTTTCCAAAATGATCACAGTGGATGTTGCATAATAAAAAAAAAATGACGTTCCAAAATGATCATGTGGATGAGGCATAATTTAAAAAAAATGATGTTCCAAAATGATCACAGTGGATGATGCATAATACAAAAAAAATAACAATAATTGACGTTCCAAAGTGATCATTGTGGATGAGGCATAATTAAAAAAAATGATGTACCAAAATGATCACAGTGAATGTTGCATAATAAAAAAAATAATAATTGACGTTCCAAAGTGATCATTGTGGATGAGGCATAATTAAAAAAAATGATGTTCCAAAATGATCACAGTGGATGATGCATAATAAAAAAAAATAATTGACGTTCCAAAGTGATCATTGTGGATGAGGCGTAATTAAAAAAATGATGTACCAAAATGATCACAGTGAATGTTGCATAATAAAAAAAATAATAATTGACGTTCCAAAGTGATCATTGTGGATGAGGCATAATTAAAAAAATTGATGTACCAAAATATCACAGTGGATGTTGCATAATAAAAAAAAAATTGACGTTCCAAAGTGATCATAGTGGATGAGGCATAATTGAAAAAAAAATGATGTTACAAAATGATCACAGTGGATGATGCATAATAAAAAAAAATAATTGACGTTCCAAAGTGATCATTGTGGATGAGCCATAATTAAAAAAATGATGTTACAAAATGATCACAGTGGATGATGCATAATAAAAAAAAATAATTGACGTTCCAAAGTGATCATTGTGGATGAGGCATAATTAAAAAAATGATGTACCAAAATGATCACAGTGGATGTTGCATAATAAAAAAAAAAAAAATGACGTTTCAAAGTGATCATTGTGGATGAGGCATAATTAAAAAAATGTGGATGTTCCAAAATAAACATGATGAACGTTGCATACTAAAAAAAAAAAAAAAATTGGATGTTCCAAAATGATGATGATGACCTTTGCAAAAACTATGAAAGTTGTCTCATGCCCCTCCACCACCATTATATAGAATCAAGCAAATTTACAGTAATTTTATAGTACACACAAGCCATGGGCTCCCTACAAAAACAGTATGAAAATTACGGCAAACGAAATATACGGTTTACGGTATTCATACAGAAATATTTTGTATGGGACAATTTTTTTTTTGTATGAAAGACAATTTTTTTTTCATGGAACCGGATATAAAAAAATGTCCTCTGCAACATTAGTTTTTGCACCAACGCTCTAAGACCTATACTTTCCGAGATACGAGGTGGATGGGAGCGAATGGGGGACAAAAGGGGTACTTTAGGATTTATTCCCAACTCATCGGAACTCCCTCTATACGATCCCACCAAACATTTTCACCCTACGAGGTGGCATCTGGGAGAACAAACATGTCAATGAGTCAGTCAGTCAGTGAGTGGTAATCGAGCTTTATATAATATAACTAGAGGTTGCGTTGTGCGCGAGCTGCTCGCAGCTCGCGTGTTTTTCTTTTAGTCGAAGAAGTAATTAAAGAGGATATCGAGCTGTTAAAAGCCATCAAAGAGGATATCCATGTGTAAGAAGCAGTCAAAGACGATATCGAAATGGAAGAAGTAATCAAATCAAAGAAGATTTCCAAGTGGAAGCAGCAATTAAAGAGGATATTGAAGTGAAAGAAGCAATCAAATAGGATATCGAAGCAGCATAAACAATCAAAGAGGAAATTAAAGTTGAGTAAGCAATCAAAGAGGATACCGAGGTGGTAGAAGCGTTCTAAGAGGATGACGAAGTGAAAAAAGCAATCAAAGACGATATCGAAGTGGAAAAAACAGTCAATGACGATATCGAAGTGGAAGAAGCAATCAAAGAGGATATCGAAGTGGAAGAAGCAATCAAAGAGGGTATCGAAGTGGAAGAAGCCATCACAGAGGATATCAAAGTGAAAATGCTATCAAAAACGATATCGAAGATGAAGACGCAATCACAGAGAATATTGCAGTGCAAGAAGCAATCAAAAGGAAATCGAAGATGATATCGAATTGGTAGAAGCAATAAAAGAGGATATCAAAGTGGAAGAAGCAATCAAAGAGGATATCGAGCTGTTTAAAGCTATCGAAGAGGATATCCATGTGTCAGAAGCAGTCAAAGACGATATCGAAATCGAAGAAGCAATCAAATCAAAGAGGATTTCCAAGTGGAAGCAGCAATTAAAGAGGATATTGAAGTGAAAGAAGCAATCAAATAGGATATCGAAGCAGCAGAAACAATCAAAGAGGAAATTAAAGTTGAGTAAGCAATCAAAGAGGATACCGAGGTGGTAAGAGCATTCTAAGAGGATGACGTAGTAAAAAAAGAAATCAAAGACGATATCGAAGTGGAAGAAACAGTCAAAAACGATATCGAAGTAGCAGAAACAATCAAAGAGGAAATTAAAGTTGAGTAAGCAATCAAAGAGGATACCGAGGTGGTAGAAGCGTTCTAAGAGGATGACGAAGTGAAAAAAGCAATCAAAGACGATATCGAAGTGGAAGAAACAGTCAATGACGATATTGAAGTGGAAGAAGCAATAAAAGAGGATATCGAAGTGGAAGAAGCAATCAAAGAGGATATCGAAGTGGAAGAAGCCATCACAGAGGATATCAAAGTGAAAATGCTATCAAAAACGATATAGAAGATGAAGACGCAATCAAAAAGAATATTGCAGTGCAAGAAGCAATCAAAAGGAAATCGAAGATGATATCGAATTGGTAGAAGCAATAAAAGACGATATCAAAATGGAACAAGCAATCAAAGCGGATATCGAAGTGGAAGAAGCAATCAAAGAGGATATCAAAGTGGAAGAAGCCATCACAGGATATCGAAGTAAAAATGCAATCAAAAACGATATCGAATATGAAGACGCAATCAAAGAAAATATTGCAGTGCAAGAAGCAATCAAACGGAAATCAAAGAGGAAGGAGCCCTTACAGAGGATACCGAAGTGAAAATGCCATCAAAGAGGATATCAAAGATGAAGAAGCAATCCAATGGATATTGAAGATGAAGAAGGAATAAAAGAGGATATCGAAGTGGAAGAAGCAATCGTAGAGGATACCAAAGTTAAAGAAGCAATCAAATAGGATATCAATGTGGAAGAAGCAATCAAAGAGGATATCGAAGTGGAACAAGCAATCAAAGAGAAAAAAATTGGATGTTCCAAAATGATCATGATAATAGTTGTATAAAAAAAATTGAACATTGCAAAAAAGATCATGATGAACGTTGCATAAAAAAAATCTGGACGTTCCAAAATGATCAGGATTGACGTTGCATAATATAAATGTATGTTGTAAAATGATAATGATCAAAAATTTGTACTAATATTTTGTCAAAGTTTGCTAGTGCTATCTCTTCCCGTTTAGAAGATACGAGCGATTAAAGTTTTGTAAGAAAAATCATAAATTTGTTGATTGGATATCGAAGTGGAAGAAACTATCAAAGAGAATGTTGAAGTGGGAGAAGCAATCAAATAGGATATCGAAGTGGCAGAAACAATCAAAGAGGAAATTGAAGTTGAGTAAGCAATCAAAGAGGATACCAAGGTGGTAGAAGCATTCAAAGAAGATGACGAAGTGAAAAAGCAATCAAAGACGATATCGAAATGGAAGAAGCAGTCAAAGACGATATCGAAGTGGGAGAAGCAATCAAAGAGGATATCGAAGTTAAAGAAGCAGTCAAAGATGATGTCGAAGTGGAAAAAACATTCAAAGAAGATGACGAAGTGAGAGAAGCATTCAAAAAGGATGTCAAGGATGACAATAAAAAAACAGTTCCACCAAAAATTTACACCAATATTTTGTACAAGTTTGCTAGGGCTAGCTCTTCCCGTTTAGAAGATATGAGCGATTGAAGTTTTGTATGAAACACCACAATTTTGTAGAGCGCATAATGAAGTAACTGAAGCAATTAAAGAGGATATGAAGTAGAAGAAGCATTTTAAAAGGATAACGAAGTGGAACATGCAAAAATAGAAGATGTGGAGGCGGAAGAAACAATAAAAGAGAATGACGAAGTGTAACAAGCAATCAAAGAGAATGTTCGAATAGTGGATGTCGCATAATAAAAAAAAATTGACGTTCAAAAATGATCATAGTGGATGAGGCATAAATAAAAAAAAATTGATGTTCCAAAATGATCACAGTGGATGTTGCATAATAAAAAAAAAATTGACGTTCCAAAAGTGATCATTGTGGATGAGGCATAATTTAAAAAAAAATTGACGTTCCAAAATGATCATTGCTGATGAGGCATAATTAAAAAAAATTGATGTTCCAAAATTATCACAGTGGATGTTGCATAATAAAAAAAAAAGAAATTGACGTTCCAAAATAATCATTGTGGATGAGGCATAATTTAAAAAAAATGATTTTCCAAAATGATCACAAAGGATTTTGCATAATAAAAAAAATGACGTTCCAAAAGTGATCATTGTGGATGAGGCATAATTTAAAACAAAATGATGTTCCAAAATGATCACAAAGGATTTTGCATAGTAAAAAAAAAATTGACGTTCCAAAAGTGATCATTGTGGATGAGGCATAATTAAAAAAAATTGATTTTCCAAAAAGATCACAAAGGATTTCATAATAAAAAAAAATAATTGACGTTCCAAAGTGATCATTGTGGATGAGGCATAATAAAAAAAATGATGTACCAAAATGATCACAGTGGATGTTGCATAATACAAAAAAAAAAAAATAATTGACGTTCCAAAGTGATCATTGTGGATGAGGCATAATTAAAAAAAATGATGTTCCAAAATGATCACAGTGGATGATGCATAATAAAAAAAAATAATTGACGTTCCAAAGTGATCATTGTGGATGAGGCATAATTAAAAAAAATTATGTGTTGCATAATAAAAAATAATTGACGTTCCAAAGTGATCATTGTGGATGAGGCGTAATTAAAAAAATGATGTACCAAAATGATCATAGTGGATGTTGCATAATAAAAAAAAATAATAATAATTGACGTTCCAAAGTGATCATTGTGGATGAGGCATAATTAAAAAAAAATGATGTACCAAAATATCACAGTGGATGTTGCATAATAAAAAAAAAATTGACGTTCCAAAGTGATCATTGTGGATGAGGCATAATTAAAAAAAATGATGTACCAAAATATCACAGTGGATATTGCATAATAAAAAAAAAATGACGTTCCAAAGTGATCATAGTGGATGAGGCATAATTGAAAAAAAAATAATGTTCCAAAATGATCATTGCTGATGAGGCATAATTAAAAAAAATTGATGTTCCAAAATTATCACAGTGGATGTTGCATAATAAAAAAAAAAGAAATTGACGTTCCAAAATAATCATTGTGGATGAGGCATAATTTAAAAAAAATGATTTTCCAAAATGATCACAAAGGATTTTGCATAATAAAAAAAATGACGTTCCAAAAGTGATCATTGTGGATGAGGCATAATTTAAAACAAAATGATGTTCCAAAATGATCACAAAGGATTTTGCATAGTAAAAAAAAAATTGACGTTCCAAAAGTGATCATTGTGGATGAGGCATAATTAAAAAAAATTGATTTTCCAAAAAGATCACAAAGGATTTTGCATAATAAAAAAAAATAATTGACGTTCCAAAGTGATCATTGTGGATGAGGCATAATAAAAAAAATGATGTACCAAAATGATCACAGTGGATGTTGCATAATACAAAAAAAAAAAAATAATTGACGTTCCAAAGTGATCATTGTGGATGAGGCGTAATTAAAAAAATGATGTTCCAAAATGATCACAGTGGATGATGCATAATAAAAAAAAATAATTGACGTTCCAAAGTGATCATTGTGGATGAGGCATAATTAAAAAAAATTATGTGTTGCATAATAAAAAATAATTGACGTTCCAAAGTGATCATTGTGGATGAGGCGTAATTAAAAAAATGATGTACCAAAATGATCATAGTGGATGTTGCATAATAAAAAAAAATAATAATAATTGACGTTCCAAAGTGATCATTGTGGATGAGGCATAATTAAAAAAAAATGATGTACCAAAATATCACAGTGGATGTTGCATAATAAAAAAAAAATTGACGTTCCAAAGTGATCATTGTGGATGAGGCATAATTTAAAAAAAAATTGACGTTCCAAAATGATCATTGCTGATGAGGCATAATTAAAAAAAATTGATGTTCCAAAATTATCACAGTGGATGTTGCATAATAAAAAAAAAAGAAATTGACGTTCCAAAATAATCATTGTGGATGAGGCATAATTTAAAAAAAATGATTTTCCAAAATGATCACAAAGGATTTTGCATAATAAAAAAAATGACGTTCCAAAAGTGATCATTGTGGATGAGGCATAATTTAAAACAAAATGATGTTCCAAAATGATCACAAAGGATTTTGCATAGTAAAAAAAAAATTGACGTTCCAAAAGTGATCATTGTGGATGAGGCATAATTAAAAAAAATTGATTTTCCAAAAAGATCACAAAGGATTTTGCATAATAAAAAAAAATAATTGACGTTCCAAAGTGATCATTGTGGATGAGGCATAATAAAAAAAATGATGTACCAAAATGATCACAGTGGATGTTGCATAATACAAAAAAAAAAAAATAATTGACGTTCCAAAGTGATCATTGTGGATGAGGCATAATTAAAAAAAATGATGTTCCAAAATGATCACAGTGGATGATGCATAATAAAAAAAAATAATTGACGTTCCAAAGTGATCATTGTGGATGAGGCATAATTAAAAAAAATTATGTGTTGCATAATAAAAAATAATTGACGTTCCAAAGTGATCATTGTGGATGAGGCGTAATTAAAAAAATGATGTACCAAAATGATCATAGTGGATGTTGCATAATAAAAAATAATAATAATAATTGACGTTCCAAAGTGATCATTGTGGATGAGGCATAATTAAAAAAAAATGATGTACCAAAATATCACAGTGGATGTTGCATAATAAAAAAAAAATTGACGTTCCAAAGTGATCATTGTGGATGAGGCATAATTAAAAAAAATGATGTACCAAAATATCACAGTGGATATTGCATAATAAAAAAAAAATGACGTTCCCAAGTGATCATAGTGGATGAGGCATAATTGAAAAAAAAATAATGTTCCAAAATGATCACAGTGGATGATGCATAATAAAAAAATAAAAAATAATTGACGTTCCAAAGTGATCATTGTGGATGAGGCATTTTTAAAAAAAATGATGTACCAAAATATCACAGTAGATGTTGCATAATAAAAAAAAAAAAATGACGTTCCAAAGTGATCATTGTGGATGAGGCATAATTAAAAAAATGTGGATGTTCCAAAATAAACATGATGAACGTTGCATACTAAAAAAAAAAAAAAATTGGATGTTTCAAAATGATGATGATGACCTTTGCAAAAACTATGAAAGTTATCTCATGTCCCTCCACTACCATTATATAGAATCAAGCAAATTTACAGTAATTTTATAGTACACACAAGCCGTGGGCTCCCTACAAAAACAGAATGAAAATTACGGCAAACGAAATATACGGTTTACGGTATTCATACAGAAATATTTTGTATGGGACAATTTTTTTTTTGTATGAAAGACATTTTTTTTTTCATGGATCCGGATATAAAAAAATGTCCTCAGCAACATTAGTTTTTGCACCAACGCTCTAAGACCTATACTTTCCGAGATACGAGGTGGATGGGAGCGAATGGGGGACAAAAGGGGTACTTTAGGATTTATTCCCAACTCACCGGAACTCCCTCTATACGATCCCACCAAACATTTCCCCCCTACGAGGTGGCATCTGGGAGAACAATGATGTCAATCAGTCAGTGAGTCAGTGGTAATCGAGCTTTATATAATATAACTAGAGGTTGCGTTGTGCGCGAGCTGCTCGCAGCTCGCGTGTTTTTCTTTTAGTCGAAGAAGTAATTAAAGAGGATATCGAGCTGTTAAAAGCCATCAAAGAGGATATCCATGTGTAAGAAGCAGTCAAAGACGATACCGAAATGGAAGAAGCAATCAAATCAAAGAGGATTTCCAAGTGGAAGCAGCAATTAAAGAGGATATTGAAGTGAAAGAAGCAATCAAATAGGATATCGAAGCAGCAGAAACAATCAAAGAGGAAATTAAAGTTGAGTAAGCAATCAAAGAGGATACCGAGGTGGTAGAAGCGTTCTAAGAGGATGACGAAGTGAAAAAAGCAATCAAAGACGATATCGAAGTGGAAGAAACAGTCAAAAACGATATCGAAGTGGAAGAAGCAATCAAAGAGGATATTGAAGTGAAAGAAGCAATCAAATAGGATATCGAAGTAGCAGAAACAATCAAAGAGGAAATTAAAGTTGAGTAAGCAATCAAAGAGGATACCGAGGTGGTAGAAGCGTTCTAAGAGGATGACGAAGTGAAAAAAGCAATCAAAGACGATATCGAAGTGGAAGAAATAGTCAAAGACGATATCGAAGTGGAAGAAGCAATCAAAGAGGATATCGAAGTGTAAGAAGCAATCAAAGAGGATATCGAAGTGGAAGAAGCAATCAAAGAGGGTATCGAAGTGGAAGAAGCCATCACAGAGGATATCGAAGTGAAAATGCTATCAAAAATGATATCGAAGATGAAGACGCAATCAAAGAGAATATTGCAGTGCAAGAAGCAATCAAAAGGAAATCGAAGATGATATTGAATTGGTAGAAGCAATAAAAGAGGATATCAAAGTGGAAGAAGCAATCAAAGAGGATATCAAGCTGTTTAAAGTTATCAAAGAGGATATCCATGTGTAAGAAGCAGTCAAAGACGATCGAAATGGAAGAAGCAATCAAATCAAAGAGGATATCCAAGTGGAAGCAGCACTCAAAGATGATATCGAAGTGGAAGAAGCAATCAAAGAGGATATTGAAGTGAAAGAAGCAATCAAATAGGATATCGAAGTAGCAGAAACAATTAAAGAGGAAATTGAAATTGAGTAAAAGACGTCGAGGACAAGGATAAAAATAAAAAACGGTTTCACCAAAAACTTATACTAATATTTTGTAAAATTTTCCTCGAGCTATCTCTTCCCGTTTAAAAGATACGAGCGATTTAAGTTTTGTATGAAAACCCATAATTTTGTGGAGTGGAAATTGAAGTAAAAGAAGCAATTAAGAAAATATATAAGTAGAAAAAGCAATTAAAAAGGATATCAAAGTGGAAGAAGCAAAAATAGAGGATATCGAGGTGAAAGAAGCATTCAAAAAGGATGTCAAGATCAATGATGGTAATAAAAAAAATATTCGACCAAAAATTTGTACCAATATTTTGTAAAAGTTTGCTAGGCGTAACTGTTCCCGTTTAGAAGATACGAGCGATTTAAGATTTGTATTAAAACCCATAATTTTGTAGAGTGGGAATTGAAGTAAAAGAAGCAATTGAAGAAAATATATAAGTAGATAAAGCAATTAAAAAGGATATCAAAGTGGAAGAAGCAAAAATAGAGGATATCGAGGTGAAAGAAGCATTTAAAGTGGAAGACGAAGTAAGAGAAGCATTCAAAACGGATGTCAAGGGCAATGATGGTATTAAAAAAACTATTCCACCAAAAATTTGTACCAATATTTTGTAAAAGTTTGCTAGGCGTGACTCTTCCCGTTTAGAAGATACGAGCGGTTTAAGATTTGTATTAAAACCCATAATTTTGTAGAGTGGAAATTGTAGTAAAAGAAGCAATTAAGAAAATATATAAGTAGAAAAAGCAATTAAAAAGGATATCAAAGTGGAAGAAGCAAAAATAGAGGATATCGAGGTGAAAGAAGCATTCAAAGCGGAAGACGAAGTAAGAGAAGCATTCAAAAAGGATCACAAGGGCAATGATGGTATTAAAAAAACTATTCCACCAAAAATTAGTACCAATATTTTGTAAAAGTTTGCTGGGGGTAACTCTTCCCGTTTAGAAGATACGAGCGATTTAAGATTTGTATTAAACCCCATAATTTTGTAGAGTCGATATTGAAGTAAGAGAAGTAATTGAAGAAAATATAAAAATAGAAAAAACAATTCAAAAGTATATTGAAGTAAAAATGCCATCAAAGAGGATTTCGAACTTATAGAAACAATTAAAGAGGATATCAATGTGGAAGAAACATTCGAAAACGAAAAGGAAGTGAGAGAAGAATTCAAAATGATGGCAAGGGCGATGATGACCGTAAAATAACGATTCCACCAAAAATTTGTGCTACAAAAAAAAATTGATTTTCGAAAATGATCACAGTGGATGTTGCATAATAAAAAAAAATTGACGTTCCAAAATGATCATGTGGATGAGGCATAATTTAAAAAAAAATTATGTTCCAAAATGATCACAGTGGATGATGCATAATAAAAAAAAAAATTGACGTTCCAAAGTGATCATTGTGGATGAGGCGTAATTAAAAAAACGATGTACCAGAATGATCACAGTGGATGTTGCATAATACAAAAAAAATAATAATAATTGACGTTCCAAAGTGATCATTGTGGATGAGGCATAATTAAAAAAAATGATGTTCCAAAATGATCACAGTGGATGATGCATAAAAAAAAAATAATTGTAATTGACGTTCCAAAGTGATCATTGTGGATGAGGCATAATTAAAAAAAATTATGTACCAAAATGATGACAGTGGATGTTGCATAATAAAAAAAAAATTGACGTTCCAAAGTGATCATTGTGGATGAGGCATAATTAAAAAAAATGATGTACCAAAATGATCACAGCGGATGTTGCATAATACAAAAAAAATAATAATAATTGACGTTCCAAAGTGATCATTGTGGATGAGGCATAATTAAAAAAAATGATGTTCCAAAATGATCACAGTGGATGATGCATAATAAAAAAATAAAAAATAATTGACGTTCCAAAGTGATCATTGTGGATGAGGCGTAATTAAAAAAATGATGTACCAAAATGATTACAGTGGATGTTGCATAATAAAAAAAATAATAATAATTGACGTTCCAAAGTGATCATTGTGGATAAGGCATAATTAAAAAAAATGATGTACCAAAATATCACAGTGGATGATGCATAATAAAAAAAAAATTGACGTTCCAAAGTGATCATAGTGGATGAGACATAATTGAAAAAAAAATGATGTTCCAAAATGATCACAGTGGATGATGCATAATAAAAAAAAATAATTGACGTTCCAAAGTGATCATTGTGGATGAGGCATAATTAAAAAAAATGATGTACCAAAATGAACACAGTGGATGTTGCATAATAATAAAAAAAATAATTGACGTTCCAAAGTGATCATTGTGGATGAGGCATAATTAAAAAAATGTGGATGTTCCAAAATAAACATGATGAACGTTGCATACTAAAAAAAAAAAAAATTGATGTTCCAAAATGATGATGATGACCTTTGCAAAAACTATGAAAGTTATCTCATGCCCCTCCACCACCATTATATAGAATCAAGCAAATTTACAGTAATTTTATAGTACACACAAGCCGTGGGCTCCCTACAAAAACAGAATGAAAATTACGGCAAACGAAATATACGGTTTACGGTATTCATACAGAAATATTTTGTATGGGACAATTTTTTTTTTGTATGAAAGACATTTTTTTTTTCATGGATCCGGATATAAAAAAATGTCCTCAGCAACATTAGTTTTTGCACCAACGCTCTAAGACCTATACTTTCCGAGATACGAGGTGGATGGGAGCGAATGGGGGACAAAAGGGGTACTTTAGGATTTATTCCCAACTCACCGGAACTCCCTCTATACGATCCCACCAAACATTTCCCCCCTACGAGGTGGCATCTGGGAGAACAATGATGTCAATCAGTCAGTGAGTCAGTGGTAATCGAGCTTTATATAATATAATAATGGTACGGAACCATTTGTGCGCGAGTTTGACTCGCACTTGGCCGGTTTTTTTTCAGTTTGAAGTGAAGAACATGTTTCAATTAGTAAATAACCATTAATTAGGAAAACTAAATGCTATATAGTCATTTGCTAGGAAAGTTTTGTTTTTGCCGGAGCCCTTTCTCACCAGCAAATGGCAGCTGTCAAGAGGTATTGATCTTTTTTGACGCGTTGTTTTTTGTGGTTCGTGTAGTAACAATATAAAAGAAACACTTTCTTGGAAGTTTATCAACAATGGCGTTCTTGTAAGACTTTGTTCACAACGCAACTTGGAATGGTTCAGAGAAATTTGGTTGCAGAAACAAAAACAAAGAGAACCTACACTTATTTTTAATTAAAACTTTATTTTTTAACAAAAGACCGCGAGTAAATAGAGAACAACCCTACATGGGTGCTGGGAGTCGATTGTGCCTTTAACGTGATGATGTCCCAGGCGGTTGCGTACCTAATGCTGGATTTTGCCAGCACGTGGTACTGTATCATCTTCAATGTTAGAAAGCCTCCTTTATGTACTGTTGTGTGAACGTCAAGCCAACTGACCAAAGTATAAATAATTTTTTCGTGTCTTCTTCTTGAACGCTTAACATCTTCCTGGCTGCATGACGTCGGATCAACACAACATGTCATCTTCTTTCATATTCCTCTATCAGTCGTCATCTCTACAGTCATAATTAACATTTTTCTATTCACATGACTTATATACCATTCTTCTAATATACATACTCGTTTACGCACCATAATATTAGTCACTATGTTTATATACACACGTAGAATTAAATATTGGTGGACATTTTACACAGCGCTATCTAGCCCCAAACTAAGCAGAGCTTGTACTATGGGGACCAGATAACTGATAGAATATTTATATACTGTTTTTTGTAAATACTACTTACTTATAATGTATAGAAAAACATCCAGACCCGGAACAAATATTTGTAGATCATGCAAACATTTGTCCCGCGGCGGGAATCGAACTCGCTACTACCTGCGTCACAGCCGGCTATACGCCCACTGCGCCACGGAGGTCGTCAAATTAAGTTTTAACATCTTGTACTATTCTTTTGTTGCCTGAAATAAAGATTAATTGTTATTATTAAAGACTAGTTAGAATTTAATAATACTATTAGAAAGTTGCCCGTGACTTCGTATGAGTTACACTACTAAAGTGTAGGTAAGCTAGAAATAAAGCTAAACTCGCTGTTGCAACTTGACACCACATTTTTACCCCATGGAACCTGATTTATGGGATAAAAAGTAGCGTATGTGTTAATCCAGATTATAATCTACGTACATACTAAATTTCATCGAAATCGGTCCCGCCGTTACGACGTGATTGAGTAACAAATAAATAAACAAACATCCAAACTTTCGCATTTATAATATTAGTGTGAATCATATAAAAACCTAAAAATAGACTAACCACAACACAGGGTGTCTTTGTGTGGGAGTGGTGTTTTATGTAACCTTTAAAGTTTTTCACGTTTTTTAAAAATGCATGATATACTTTGATACAAATAAAATAATTTATTATTATAACATAGCTCAAAGAACTGACGGCCGTTGGGGCAGAAAGGTTCTCAAGTGGAGACCACGCACTTGAAAGCGCAGCGTACGACGGCCCCCCACTAGATGGACTGACAAAGGTTGCTGGGAGGCGTTGGGTGCAGGCTGCACAAGATTAGTCACTCTGGAAACCTATGGGGGAATGTAGGAAGAGAGAATGGTTTGCCCGGTTTCAAATCCAAACTAAAACGTTGGCTAATCGAGCAGACTTTCTATAGCATAGACGAATTTATGACTAGTATTTAGTGTACTCAGATGTTTTTATGTACTAGATTTTTTTATTACTTATTTTATTATATTTATTTTTGTAATTTGACCTTAATATACTATTTCTATTCCTTTTAAGTGTAAGAATTGTAATAAGATAAATATAGAATGAAAAATCTAGCATGTAATAAAATTACTATTAAATGCTTATGACTTATGTTCAGCAGTGGACGTCCTGCGGCAAAAATGATGATGAACTTTATGCGTGATATGATCGCTCTATTGCGTTAGTTAATGTGTACCCCCTTGTGTAAGAGAATTTAATTCGATAGCAATTAAGAAAGGAAGGTCAAAACTTACCTAATTTAAATTGACCAAGCAATATAAAGTTTAGACCCTAAAGGATCCGAATTGGACCAATATTAACACTTAATTACTTTTGTATTGATAGAGTTTGGTGCTATAATCATAAGGCAACCTTGACTTATGTTTTTAGAACTTTTCTGTTCTAGCTTGGACAGATATATTAAATGTTAGACTATAAGTTCTTCTATTATAAAATGGCGTGATCATCTTCTACTTCATTACATCAAAGGTAAACAATATTTATTAATTGCAATCATTAATCATCAATCATTATAAAGTGAAAAGATTTTTGTATGTTTGTAACGAATAAACTGAAAAACTACTCGTCCGATTTCAAAAATTATTTCACTATTAGAATGCAACATTATCTTTGAGTAACATTTGGTATATAGATTATGTTTGGGATTGAAACAAACGAGGGGAGTTCAATGTATTCTCGGTATAGGTATGAAAGAATAAGCAGAAAATTCTGAATAAAATTTATTTTTCAATGTAGTCCCCTAGGATCTGAACACACTTATTTGTCCTGGAAAATAACTTTTCAATTCCCTCCAAAAAATATTTTTCTTCCTGGTCTGAAAAATGATTGCTGCCTTTCCGAAATGATATTTTGAATACTAATGGCGACAATCAAATAAAATTTTGTATTTATACCCTCAATGAGTGTCATAAACTAATGAGATAATTTAATTACCCTCATTATTAGTATATTACCCCGATAGCGAGAATACATTGAACGCCCGCGTAAGTTACTTTTTACCTAATGGCGCAGAAGGAGGGTAATGTGTTTATGGAAAAACTACGCGTGCGAAGCTGCCGATTGGTCAGCTAGTTTATTATAACTAGGGAACTGACTTATTATAACGAATTATTAACTATTATTATTATAATTAAGCACGCCGTACTGAGCACTGCGAATTAAGTGGCATATGATACATATAATTACTGCTTTCGGTTATGGCTACTCAAATAAATAAAGACTATACTTATATATGCCTATTTTACGACTTCCGAGTAACTTTAATTGACTGATAAAAATATTTCAATTTTCAATTTCAATTTCTTTATTTGTGAAACACAGGCAGAGAGATGTTAGATACAAATGTTAAGTGCGCTGTGATCTGCACTAGGCATACAAATTTTACAAAATTAAATCTATTATCATACTAAGCCTTAAATTGCTAATAAAAATAATATATATTGAAACGAATCAAATTAAAATAATGTTAAAAATTATTAAAAATGTCAAATATTAATCCTTAGCGTCAAAAAATTCCTGTATTGTATAAAATGTCTTCTCTACTAGATATGTAAATAGCTTTGCTTTGAATGTCATAAAGTCATTGCACATTCTAATGTCAGTTGGTAACTTATTATATATTTTGGTGGATATTACAAATACACTATTACTAAAAAAAGACGTTGAGACGTTAGTCCTATATTGTAAAAAGTCACATCTTCGTGCACTTGAAGCATGGGGTATATTTGAATGACGTTTTAAATATATCATAGTCTCATAAATGTATATTAATGCTTTAACTGTTTCTCTTTATCTATTTTCATGTACAAATTATGTAAATATTTTTTTATCCGTTGGATAGCGTTACTTACACGTGGTGAAATAGGCACTTAAGACTAATTTTAAATGCACAACAGCTATCGAGTGACGGATATACTGACGTGTTTTGGAAAGTTGAAGACGCGCCCAGGCGGTTGGTGCGAAATCCATAGTTAGGTTTGAAGGGTATGGTTGCCGGGGAAACCGGCATGCCTAAAGTTGATGGACGCAGGGCAGTGCAAAGTAGGGCACTTTCTAAGGTGCGTGACCTCGTAAACAGTTCTCTGTTATAGGCGATGGTTACCACTTAACATCAGGTGGGCCATAAGTTTGTTTCATCTCCATGTAACTATAAATTTAAAAAAAATTATCTATGTTTATACCAAGTTTTATCCAAATCGGTTCAGCTGTTTAGTTGTGATAACGTAACAAAGAAACAGAGATGTCTCTCATTACGTTAATATTAAAAATTCGAAAGTAACTCTATCGAGTTAATTTTGAATTTATAATGTTAGTATAGATTATTATATTATTTGAGATTATATATATTTTTTTTATATATATTTGAGATATATATTCAAACTTTCGCGATCACTATACATAATTACTGACTAAAACGGGTATTTATTGCGTATGTGCCTTTTTTATTTGTTATCCCGACGTTTCGGCCGTGACCACGGCTGTTGCAACACAGCCGAAACTTCGGGATAACAAATAAAAAAGGTACATACGCGATAAATACCTGTTTTCATCAGCAATTATATATATAATCGATAGGCTGGAAGATCTCTACTATATGTATAAACGCTTTGTCTCACTATCTATTTTAAAGTATTTCTCTTTGTTCAATATAAACGAATAAGCAAAGAGAATGTAAAATATTCAACATTCACTCACAATAGTTGTTTCGCCATTATAAGTAGATATTAAAAAAATATTAGTAATCTATCAGCTAGGTTCCCATAGTACAAGCCTTGCTTAGTTTGGGGCTAGATAGCGCTGTGGGAAATGTCTAGCATTATTAATTTACAAAGAGTTTTAAGATATTCGTAGCTGCTTTGAAAACAATGTAGTGCTAATTGCTACGGCTGACGTAACATAGATCTACGGTGGAGCGCTACGACGTAGCAAATACGTCAGGTCGTAGGGAAACAGCATATTGGATATTTAATGAGTGTGGTGTTAGAACAAAATATATACCTAACTAATATGTAACTCAACTACGTCACTCAGAGGAGTGAGTATTTCAGAGGAAATACTATCGACATTAATTCATTTACAGTTTCGTATTTTATTTGAGAACGAACTATATTTTATGTTCACTAAAAACGGTTTTAGTAAAAAAGTGTTAGTATACTTAGCTATCATAGTCCCAAAAGTTATATATTCTAAGTTATAATCATAATCAGTTTCCAAAATTCCCGGGCAACCATACACTTCAAACTGAAACACAGCAATGCTGCTTGGGGGCAGAAATATGTATGGTGGTAGTACTTCCCCGGACGAGCTTTTTCACAAGGAACTCTTCTACTCTTAATACTTATGCATATTGAAATTTTTTGTTACTCTAAAACAAGTTATTAATTTTTTTTAAATTGGTTTTGCTTTACTAGAGGTCACGTTGACCGGGCCGGGTATCGGTTCACTTAATCAGCGCTAGGATCGAATTTCACCTTGCACCTTTATAACCTGGATAATTGAGTTCAACCCAGAGATATATTGAACATGGAGGAAAAATAGACATTCGTTTCCTATGTTTTTACTGAAAATAATTTTTCTTTTTTTTTAATCTTTATAATTCAAAATTATTATGATTTGATTGACAAGTTAGGTGCAGATTTTATTTTTATTTTTTTTTACTAACCTGTAGTGCCCCACTGCTGGGCAAAGATCTCCCCATCTCCCCTCCATCCATCACGGTCCACAACCAAATCTGACCAATCTGGTTTGAATGCATCCAGGTCGTCTTTCCATCTCAGGTGCAGAATAACAAAAATAAAATAAAAGTAACAAACAAAATAAAAAAATAACAGGATAAATACCAGTTTTAATCAATAATTATGTACAGTATCCGCAAAAGTTTGTAAAATACTATTAGGTGCAGAACTTGTATAGCCATATAGAATATAATAGATTAATTATATATATAATAGAATATCAAGTTTAAAAAACGGTTGAAAAAATGAAAAGGCCTAAAGTAAAACACGTTCTAAGAATGTGTGACGAAAATTGTAACTAATTTGAAAATCATCTCTCTCTCTCTCTCTTTCTAGCTCGCCTTTGTACATGTCTTCTATTTCTGTATTTATTTAGTAAATTTTCTTGAGTACAATAAAGAACAAAGCTTTCAAAAAAGAATAAGTTAACTAGAAGTTTTTTTCCTTACTAATGCTCTGAAAGTGGGTCATTGTAAACTCGATAACGGCTCCGTGAATGCGATTTATAGCGATTTAAGGTCGTAAGTCAATTTGAAAATAGAATAAGGCTCAGCTGTAATTGATCGCTTTCAGCCCTTGTATAACAATGTACTATTCCTTATCAGTTTTAAGGTTGGTTTCTTAAATTTTCAAAAACTTAGTCGGAAGTAAAAATCGGATAAGGCATTAGATTTCAAAGCGTTCACGTACTTTTGGTTATTATCACGGTCATTTAGCAGCTGATTAAACTTTCGGCCGATGGGTTATTTCCTATTGTGCACCTAAGTCACCAAAAGAGTAGAATTAAAAACATCCTTAGACTGATCATTTCGATATGAAATCACCGGTATAACCCAGTGAATTATGACATATAACGATTGTCGGTCTAATATTTTCGAAACCTATTAGATACTCTACGTAAAACAGTAACAAGCTTATTTCCATAGTACAGAGTGGCGTGTGCATTTGAGCGCGTCGGATGTTGTCGAGCGCCTTGGTCCACTCTACGGTACACTTTTGTTCGTTAGCATAAAGAAACGAGCTCGTCACGTATTTACAGGCTGACTAGGGAAGCGATGTCCAGCTATTCTGTTTTCACGGAGATTTTTTGTAGCAACAATTTGTGAGAAAAGGAAAGATTTGCGAGTTTTCCATTTTTAACGAAATTTCTTAAGCAGATTATCTGCTAACTACGTTGCGATTTATTAATTTGTTACTATAAAAACTATTTTTATTAGAAACACCCAAAAGGTTTGTTGGAGTGTTAAAAAAAATAAGAATAGCGGCTTCTGTCTTGCATGTAAACTTTTTTCTTCCAAATAGCGTTATGGATATCAAAATGAAGATAAGATGATTTTAAAAAGGTGATAACATGTAATAAAATGATTCGATATGACTACAGTAGAGATGTTTAGTTGATTAAATTGATTTAAAATTGCATTGGAGCTTTTCATTATTTGCAAAGTTCAGTTTTACCATCTAAAAAGCGTGTAAAAAGATGTCCATGGGGCTAGAGGGTACTGAATTACCTTGGCGTAGACATAATTTCCACGTGCAGAGCTCTGAGGCACAGCAGGAGTCTGATTTTCAATAGGCTGCAATGAATCACGTTTGATTTACTTTTCTATCGCTATAGCACAGAAAAATAAAAAAATATACTTATACTCAAAGGTCAATTTAGTGAATGGTATATAAATTGCGGTTTTACTTAACTAATTACCTACTTATAAAACCTTCACCTTTTCTGGGAGGTAAAATATATTACTAGTAGTAGGAAGGTTTCAACGCAAAGAGAACTCTAAATATTATTGGATAAGTGTTTATTTGCTGACCCGTCATAATTTATCCCACGTACATGTCTACAATTAGTACGCAAAATTCTCCATTCGTTATGAAAATAGAACCGTTCGCAAAGACAGGCAGGCATTAGCTTATGTCAGTGCCATGCATTTTGGATACATGGTAGCGTAATAGGACTGACTCTACTTTTAACCCAGCTGTGGGTGTAAAGGTAACATGGCGATGTTTTTACAGACACAGAATTTCCTGTGTCTGAAAAACATCGACCACACGACGTTACAAAACAAAAATAGCTAATAAAGACTGACTAAACCGAAAGGTCAATTCACGTAATTAAATCTAACCAAATTCAAGTTTGCATGTTTCCATAAATTGTAATACGAACGAAAGTTAAGATTATTGAGAACTCGTGTAGTAATAATATTTTTCATCACTCATGCTCAGAGAGTTGGTCATTGTTAACTTATGGGATTTACGGCCCTAGGGTCGTAAGTAAATTTTAAAATAGAATTAAGCTTATTGCATTCATAATAAGCTAAAATTAAATACAATCTCCATGACAAATACTTATTTCAATTTAAAAATGAAAGAGGCCAGTAGATCTCGGGTCATAGTGCTGTAGGTTTAAAAAAAACAATGGATACCGGTAACTCAAATTTTCTTTTTGGCAACAAAGTATTATTTTATACATTTTTAATTTTCTTGCATTCGTAATGAAACTTCATGTGTTATGCTCGGGTGTAAGTGATTAATAATACCTTCGATTAGCCTCGTCTCACCTCGTCCTCGCTCGCATTAGCATGCTCGTACGCCAAAATATCTCGGGTGTACAAGATCGCTGACAACCCTTGTCTAACAATGTACTATTTAACTGGCTTTTCACAAGTTCTTGATGTCCTATTCCTGTTTGCTCAAATACTGGTCACAGCACCCTTAAAGAAAAGATATTGTGTTTTCAAGAGTGCGTCACGATAGGCAGCCTGCAGCGAAGCCTTGTTTATCGATGTATGTCGATCTGATCATCAATGAAGCTATGATGGTTTCCTAGGTTTACGGCAAGCCGCAATGAAGCAGCAAACTTGGTTTCAACTAAATATAAATCTAACTCTAAATAATTAATGTATGAATATAATACGGTACCCATAAAATAAGGCAGGATTCTAAAAATCGATGCGAGACAATTTAAGATATTGTAGCGTTACAACTCCCAGATCTTTCACTCTCAGTTTCAAAGTCCAGACTGTCTTTTTTGAAGGATGCTCTCGATGCCATCCGGACTTGTTCCAAAATTAAATTACAAATTTGTAGTTAGCGGCCAGTACAGCCTTACATCAATTTCAGAGGTTCAATGTGAATTCTAAGTAAAACCTTACGGTTTTACCAATAATTAAAAGTAAAAATAGATATAAGTCTAAAACGTCATGTCAGTACCCATGACAGGTCTGTTTATTTATGAGTTTCAAGTCCTAAAAAGTTAAAATAAATATAGCATCATTTATACTTCTGTGACGAGAAAATTGTGCTCTTTTCACCCATATAAAAAAGTAATAATGGGCATTTTAAGGTTTCGAGTATAATTTTAGAGTTTTATAATCAAAATAAAAATGTAAATGTTAAAGTATGTAAAAGGAAACACAGAATCTATCTCCTCATGTACGTATTTACATTAGATAGCGTGAATATCACGATCAAAATCTGTATAAAAAGAAGATATTACAATATAAGGTCAATTTTTGAAATTCAGTCATATTCTAGTTTATAGCCTAGATGCCTGTCTATGCAATGTTTGACGTATCTGAGTTGACTAAAGTTGACTAAAGTTTACGTTAGACTTTTCTTTAGCAGGTGTCACTAGTGAGCCACTGGTTTATTTACATATTTGACTAAATTTAAGATGCAAAGTATTATTTAACTATTCTTTCTACGTAGTATATTATTTCTTTATAGTATTATGTTGCAACTACTAGAGTACTCTAGTGTAATATATTGAAACTAACACGGATACTAATAAAGTTTCTGTGTAAAGCAAACTATTCAATGGTTCGCTGAAAAGGGAAGCTTTTTGAACCGCTAAGCAGTTTTAAAGATAGTTCAACACAGTTCTCATAGATGGCATGTTTTTTTATATTACCTGGCGATGGAACAAGCATATGGCACACCTGATGTTAATTGGTAACCATTGCCTGTAAAAAATTACTGCCTCGAAGGTTACGCACCTTCGTGCCCGCGCAGACATACAGTTGTAAAGCCTCATATGGCTAACATTGAATTTATAATATGTTTTTTACAATAATAAAATCAATTATAAAAAAACACAATAATAAAAAAATACAAGCCTTACAGTAGTCGCATATGATGTGTAATATAATTTGTATTGTACACAATATTAACAAAAAATTACAAACGAAATAGAAAACACAAAGCAAATCTCTTATCTACCGAATTCATCACTCTGAAAGTTGGTCATTGAAAACTCGATAACGGCCCTGTAAATGCGATTACCGAGAATGAGGCTCATTGTATTCATAATATGCTATGATGAAATACAACCTCCATTACAAATCCTTATTTCTATTAAATGAAAGAGGCCATAATATAGTCTCGTAGTGAAAAACATGTGACCATCGCGCGCGCTCCCATCCCTTTTGCCAAAATCACTTGCACAATCCGAGAGGATTCCGAAGAAAATCAAAGATCTTTATCTTACACATCAAAAATGAGACCACTTTTTAAAATGACAGCTGATGACTGCTTAAGCGTATTGTTAATAATTGACTAGTGAATAGTATTTCATGCTGTGTTTATTTTAAAACATTTCAAGAGGTCACAAACAAGTGTCAAAAGTATTTTATTGTGTTCTATTTTCTACTCAACTCCACTGCCTTTAAGATTTCCTTCTTTGTTTCTTTCGAACTCCGAACTTCCAAAGAGTTTGTAAATACTCGTACACAACCAAAAAAACGTTTCAGGAAATTGTGCTACGAACAAGTACTAACCTGTAGATTATTTTATGAGGATGACAAAATTTTCAAATTTTCATCGTTCTCCTTAGAAAACGGAGGTGCTAATTTTATCATAACATAAAATAGAAAAGTTAGCATTAATAGTTTTACTTAATAAAGATTTTATATAAAATAAAGGTGCTCTTAAAAGTAGGACCAATGAGGGGTTTTCATTCACGGACATGTTTTTATAACTGCTAACAGATGGCGTTACTCTGTCATGCTCCGAATAACAAAGGAAAGTGAATTGTCAATGTCAATTGCCGTATTTACATTATTTTCCGAGGTACTTGAAATACTGATAAGATTGTTATTGTTACGCCGAGGCTGTTAAACAATGGGTAATAATCGAAGTTTCTCGAGCGCTTTTGTCTGTGTTATTGTTTGTGGTTTCGCAGAAAGGGAAGTGGCCATTATGTCGAAACACCGACCCTTTCCTGGAACAATTGAGATCGTTCTCGAACAATCGAAATATGCGCGATATAAATAGGCCGGAGAGATGGCCGGACAGTCAGTTTGGATTAAGCTATACGTGCGATCATTTCGGTGACTTTAAGTGGTGCAACAGTGGTGTGAATTGGTGTGTTGTGATTACATGTGACCAAGTTCGTGTATTCATCGTTTAGTGCTGAATAAAAGTGTTATTTTGGCTAAACCGATTCCCATTATTTTATCCCGAACCCTCAGCTCGTAACAATTTGGTGTCAGAAGTGGGATAAAATAATGCCGGTTCTACCAAAGGATAACGTGGACGGTGTCAGGACGAGAGGTCAACGACAACAGGAAATGGATGAAAGGCGGTTTGGGGAGTCTCCGGTTCAAGAAGCTCGGCAGAGTCGTCAGTCGATGGAGATGGAATCAGCCGCCACCGAATCATTTGGAGCATCATCATCATCATCATCCGTGGGTCAAGCTCCTGTGACAGGCGATCTTGCTGCTATTATGGCAATGCTCCGTCAGGATAAGGAAGAGCAGCGTCGTCAACAGGAAGAGCAGGCTCGGTTGCAAGAGGAACAGCGCCAGCAGCATAAAGAAGAGAAGCGTCGTCAACAGGAAGAGCAGGCTCGGCTGCAGGAGGAACAGCGCCAGCAGGATAAAGAAGAGCAGCGTCGTCAACAGGAAGAGCAGTGACATTGGCAGGAAGAACAGGCTCGACTGATGAAAGAATTGTTCAGTTTAATTGGAAAGGAAGTCCAGTGTGTGAAAGAGCAGATAGAACATCATGAGAGCCGTATTTCGGAAGCTGAAATTGAGATCGCTGATGTGAAAAAAACTCTGGGTGTCCTGGGGGCTTAGCCAAGTTACAGTCGATAAGCGATGACGCTAGTAGATACGCCCGAAAATGTATGGGATTGACACGTGCTATAAATTTACCACGTGGTCTGTCGACAACGAACATATAATTCCTAGCCAAGGGTCAATAACAATCCATTCCATCAAACGATTCGGCGGGGTCAAACTTACTTTCATACAAATCCGTAGCCAAAAGACAATTTTGACAAGCGAAAACGTCAGCTGTCGAATCTATTGTGGAATTAAAATGTATGGGATTCACACAATGCCACGAAAATATCATGTGACCCATCGACAACAATTTACATCAAACGAATCGACTGTGTCGAACGATTACTTTCTCATACATTTGCGTAGCCAAATTACACAAACGACAAGCGTTACCGCTCTGTCATCGATTTTCTTGCCAAGAATCAAGCGAACGCCAGAACCCTGTAGATAACGACACAAAATGGCGATTTATTATCAGCTGAGCTCAGTCTTCAAGTTAAGTTTTCTGTATTGCGTTGTATTTTCTCGGTTAAATGGTATTTTTTGTAAAGAAATAGAATTATTTTTATTTATTTTGTTATCTTTGTTAGTGCTTTATTACGATATAACTTATTTGTCTTTACTTTCACAATTGATCAAACTTTTCATAACTGTTGATGACAGCGCCACCTAGTAACGAACGGTGGAACCAATTAACACACGGATATGGATTTACTCTACTTACTTAAGTGAACTACGCGATGGTTCAGACATGGTAACACAGATGGCGCTGTGGATAAAAACGCGCGTCAAATCTCTTGCGCATATCTAAGATGGAGGCCTTCTACTGAGGGGTATTTAGTGTTTGCTGACGAAGGGCATAGACAAAACATAGAGCTGACGCACAGACCAATGGAATTAACGTTCGATACGACACCTGTAACTTGGCTAGGCATAAAACTTCATTTACGACAAAGCGACAACGACTGCTAGAAATCTTTTCATAGTGTAATTTAATACTATGCTCGTTATTTGAGACGAATTATAGTAATATTTAAAGGATTTGTCACTTTATTAATATGTGCTGTAGTTGTGATTAGGTTGAATGTTTTGACTCAGTCCGTTGGTAAACTAATGTACCTGTATAAGTATGTGTTTACGCGGCAGAATTTTGCTTTGATTTTCTATGAGAGACTCGTTCGTTATTAATTGCACAGACTATTATGATGCTAATGACCACCTTTGGTAGATTTATACTTTTTTTGTAGATTACGAGCGTAACTTATGATTCTTTAGTACTTAGGTCAAAACGCCTTCGTAGACTTTAGTAGTTTTGTCAATTTCGTAAGTATGTATGATGGAAATACATTTACAAGATCGCAATACTCATGAAATTGATCGGGGATTTCCCGTAAAGCATAATTAAATGATAACACTGTACAGCATAATGAACTTTATTGCCTTGGTAATAATGATTAGTTTTAATAAAAGTGTCTGTGGATTTCTATCCTCATAGTACAAACTTGTATATTTTGATGAATATTATCACCATTCCGTTCATTCGGTTCTGTGACTTATGTGAAGTATGATTAATTGTTTGACGGCAGTTTAAAATGAAATTAATGCTGAATGGGAAGAGAACCCATTATTTTGCACGCAAAAGAAGGTTTGCAGGAAGCAGGAAATTGTATAAAGTTTCAACCTGATACAGGATGCAACTGATGGAAAATGAAAAAAAAAGCACTCCGAGAGTGCCGACTGAAATGAAAACTTGAACAATTATGACATACCTACTTATATACAGAGGTGTCGGTAACCGTAACGGTAACCACCCATTAGTGACCCCGCAGGGCTGTAATTTGGTATGCGTGTAGCCTAAGTGACCCAAATATAGGCATAGGTCTAAAATCTAGAATAACTGCCATTTGTACCTAAAAAAAGAGTAGGCCAAGTTACATGAACATGAGGTTACTTGTAATTTGAATGAAACTGTTACATTTTCTTCTTTCCGTTAAATTATCACTTTTACAGTCTAAAATACTACAACGTACCATATTACCAAGTTCACTGGTCATAGGCAAATACTAATAAGTAAATAATATCAACGAAAATCACCAGAAATTGCGCTTTCTCTGTCTACGGTCCGAACAATGACGCAATAACAGCGGCGATTAATGTACCTACATACTTTACTGACGGAATTCCATAGCTAAACGTAGAGTTAATGAACAGACGAATGGATTTAGCGTTCGTTAGGGTAAATGTAATACGACTAGCTTTTATCTTCGCTTTTGATAAAGCGTTAACGACTTTCGAAAACGATTTGTATCGTAGCGAATGTATCTTGGCTAAGCCCCCTGAAGTCTAGAGACAGCAACGTGGCTCCTCTAATTGCTACATCTTCAGCGCGAGGTTTTAAGACGCCACCATTTGATGGAAGTTATTCGTGGTCAGCCTACAAGATCCAGTTTGAGGCCGTTGTCAAGGCCAATGGATGGACGACGGCGCAGGCCATGACGGCTTTAACACTGGGCCTTCGTGACCAAGCACTTACGATTTTAGAGGCTCTTGGGAAGGATGTCACCTACGAACAGCTGTTGGAAGCGCTGGAGTCACGTTATGGTGACGCGCACCTGGAACATGTTTTTCGAGCGCAGTTAAAGGACCGGAGCCAGCGTAACTCGGAGAATTTACAGCAGTGGGCACTCGAGATAGAAAAGCTGGTTCGAAAGGCATACCAAACCTCATCAGCACCCCTTGACGGTTATTTAATCCAGGCGTTCGTTGACGGAATACGTGATTTGGAAGTGAGAGCTGCTGTAAGGCTTGGACATCACGATACTCTTAAAAATGCCTTGGCCCATGCATTGGAGGTGGAGGCCGTGCGTCAGGACCCCCGAGCTCACCGCATCAGAGAAGTGAAGGACTCTTACACTCACTACAGTCGTCCAAAGTTTAGCCCTAGATGCTTCGGGTGTGGAGAAAAAGGACATCTGAGGCCAAACTGCCCAAAAAGAGAGGAGAGTGCTCAGGTGAGCCCCGTGCAACAGCAGCAGGGAAACGAGTAAGCGCCAGAACTGCGGGGCGAGTGCTGGCTGGTATTGAGAAAGCCCTAAGAATTACGATCTCACAAGTTCATGATGGGAATAGCCTGACTATCAAAGGCCAAATTAATGGAACACCGTGCAAGATGACTTTGGATACTGGTGCTTCACGTACAGTGATCAGTTCCCAACTGGCTAATCGGTTTCTTGGGAAATTCAACAGTAGCCATGAGCGAATTCAGCTCCTGACAGCAACCGGTCAGCACATATCCGTCCTGGGTGAAAAGCAGGTGGAGGTTATGCTGGGTGAAAGACCTTTCCAGCAAAACGTCATCATTGCCGATATAGTTGATGACTGCATTCTGGGTTTAGATTTCTTACGAGAGCACCATTGTAGAATTGACATAAATCAAGGAGTTTTACAATGTGGAGAAGAGGAATTCTTCATGGAAGGTGGAACCTGGGGTAAGGTGTACAGTCTGAAGAAAATTGTTCTTCCGCCAAGATCAGAAACCATTGTTCCAGTAAGCTTGCCACGAACTTCGGGAGGACAGAATCGATGTGTACTGGTGGAAAGATCGGACAATGGCTTTCCGTGGATTATGGCCCGGACGCTAGTGAGGACCACAGATACTGCGGTGGTGCGAATTTTAAACCTTAGTAATGAAGAGCACCTGATCAAAAAGGGGACCTTAATGGGCACCTGCGAAGAAGTAGCCTGTATGCGAAGATGTCAAGAAGTGCCTAGCTCTAGTGGCAAAAAAGGGAATGGCAAATTCGATGTGTCGTCACTGTTGGAAGATTGCCGTAAAAGCCTTTCTAGGGAAGAAGTTGCTATGACTGAGAAAATGTTACATCGCTACGCCGATCTTTTCTCTTCAAATGATGCTGATATTGGAAAGACTGGACTGGTTAAGCACACGATAAATACCGTATATGGTAACGAGCTACCTATCCGTCAACGACCTAGGAGACTACCAGTTGCTCGAGAAAAGGAAGTAGAGACCATGGTTGAGGGAATGATGAATGATGGGGTGATAGAACCTTCATCTAGTCCATGGTGCTCTGCTGTTGTTCTAGTCAAAAAGAAGGATGGTAGCCTGCGCTTTTGTGTAGATTATTGTCGACTTAATGCAGTTACGAAGAAGGACAGTTATCCACTACCAAGGATCGACGACACATTGGATACACTAACCGGAATGAAATGGTTTACAACTTTAGACTTGAAGAGTGGCTACTGGTAAGTTGAAATAGACCCTAAGGACAAGGAAAAGACTACGTTCTCTACAGGAAAGGGGCTGTGGCAATTCCGAGTCATGGCATTTGGACTATGCAATGCCCCTGCAACTTTTGAAAGATTGATGGAGCAAGTTCTAGTTGGGTTGATTGGTGACGCGTGTCTTGTTTACTTGGACGACATCATCATCGTGGGACGTACGTTTAAAGACCACCTTCAGAATCTAGAACTTGTGCTGGCAAAAATTCGTACCGCCAATCTGAAGTTAAGTCCGAGGAAATGTTCATTCTTCAGACAACAAGTAAGCTTTCTGGGTCACGTTGTTTCACAAGACGGGGTGCAAACTGATCCGGCGAAAATCAACGCTGTCAAAGATTGGCCGATACCCAAAGATAAGACCGAAGTCAGAGCATTTTTGGGGTTGTGCTCCTACTACCGACGTTTCGTCAAGAACTTCGCGGATATTGCTAAGCCTCTGCACAGGATAACTGAGGAGAAACGACTGTTCTGCTGGGATGCACAATGCGAAACTGCTTTCCAGGAATTAAAGAACCGACTGTGTAAGACACCGATTCTTAGCTTTCCTGATACTGAGAACGAGTTCATTGTAGATACAGATGCAAGTAATACCGGTATTGGTGGTGTGCTATCTCAACGCAAAGGAGATCAGGAGGTGGTGATCGCTTACTTCAGTAAATCCTTATCCAAAGCGGAAAGAAATTACTGTGTCACAAGAAGGGAACTGCTGGCTGTAGTAAAGACCTTACAGCATTTCAACAAATACCTGCTAGGTCGTAAATTTCAACTTCGAACTGACTATGCTGCATTGCAATGGCTCTTACGGTTCAAGAATCCTGAAGGGCAGGTGGCAAGGTGGATTGAACAATTACAGGAGTTCGACTTCGACATTGGGCATCGTAGTGGAAAATCTCACGGGAACGCGGATACGCTATCACGAAGACCTTGGCCTGAGAACTGCAAACATTGTGCCAAATATGAGTCTAAGGAAGCAGAACCTGTCAGGCTGTTAAGAACGGACCTAAGTGACGAATGGAAAGAAACTTTGCAGCAGGCACAACAGGATGACAAAAACCTTAAACCCATCATTGAAAGGATCACAGCGGGTACCACTAAGCCTTTGTGGAGTGACATTGCTGCTCTGAGTTCAACAACGAAGAGTTATTGGGCACAGTGGGAGAGCCTGGTTATCCACGACGGGGTGCTGTGTCGCAAATGGGAAAACGCTCGTGGAAATCACTGTCATCTGCAAATGGTAGTTCCCAAAACCAAGGTCCCTAACGTGCTACAACTGTACCATGAAGGATGTTCTGGAGGCCACATGGGAGTAAAAAGGACACTGTTAAAAATAAGGGAGCGGTTTTACTGGATCCATTGTAGAGAAGATGTTGAAGACTGGTGCCGAAAATGCACTACTTGTGCGGCAGTGAAAGGACCCCATACACGCAGCAGAGGAGCACTAAAACTGTATAGTGTATAACATTGGAGCCCCATGGGAGCGTATAGCCCTGGATATTGCAGGACCATTCCCTGTAAGTAAAAATGGAAATAAGTACTTCATGGTCGTTATGGACTACTTCACAAAATGGCCCGAAGTTTTCGCCATTCCTAATCAAGAAGCTTCGACGGTAGCAGATAAACTAGTCCACGAAGTTTTCTGTCGTTTTAGAGTTCCCCTGGAAATTCACAGTGATCAAGGAAGGAATTTTGAATCACAAGTATTTCAGGAGACATGCCGAATAATGGGGACTCATAAAACAAGAACCACTTCTTATCATCCTCAGTCTGATGGAATGGTGGAAAGATTCAATCAGACGTTGGAGAGATATCTGGCCAAAGTGGTCGAAAATAAGCAAAACGATTGGGACCAACACATACAGCCGTTTTTACTGTCATACAGAAGTGCAGTCCATGAGAGTACAGGCGCCACTCCTGCGTTGGCAAATTTTGGAAGAGAACTGCGGTTGCCTGCAGACCTGATAACTGGCATTCCTCCAGATTCTCCGCGTGCCATCACAGATTATGCAAACGACCTGCGCAATAAAATGAACGACATAAATGAACACATTCGACTAACTGGTCAACAAATGTCTGAGAAAATGAAGACCCGTTATGACCGAAATTCAAACAACTTGCGATTTGATGAGGGATCACAGGTCTGGTTGCACAATCCGATACGGAAAAAAGGAAAATCCCCTAAACTACAAGCAAAATGGGATGGACCATACCGTGTGTTGACCAGGATTAATGACGTCACATACCGAATTCAGAAGGGAACGCGAGGTGCGCCTAAAATTGTTCATGTTGATCGGCTGGCGCGATATTACGGGGCTAACAATGCTCGGGACGAGCATGTTTTAGGAGGGGGCAGTGTTACGCCGAGGCTGTTAAACAATGGGTAATAATCGAAGTTTCTCGAGCGCTTTTGTCTGTGTTATTGTTTGTGGTTTCGCAGAAAGGGAAGTGGCCATTATGTCGAAACACCGACCCTTTCCTGGAACAATTGAGATCGTTCTCGAACAATCGAAATATGCGCGATATAAATAGGCCGGAGAGATGGCCGGACAGTCAGTTTGGATTAAGCTATACGTGCGATCATTTCGGTGACTTTAAGTGGTGCAACAGTGGTGTGAATTGGTGTGTTGTGATTACGTGTGACCAAGTTCGTGTATTCATCGTTTAGTGCTGAATAAAAGTGTTATTTTGGCTAAACCGATTCCCATTATTTTATTCCGAACCCTCAGCTCGTAACATTATTTTAGACAAATTTTTATATTGCATCTTTGAGATTTTGCCATATAAATCATATTCTTGGCGGCGCATCTCCAGGCAGCGCCAACAATTACGTTAGATGGAACTAGTTTCTTATTTTTAAATCAAAATTGAAAAGCCCTCATTCTAACGTTTTTACTCAGATCCAAAAAAAAGCGTGTAGATATTGTTTTCACAGTTCATGTACATAATTTGAAAGTGCATGAGTTTATATATTCTACGATACGAATGGGGTGTCGTTAGAATCCTTATTAGAATAGAATAGAATACTCTTTATTGCACACCAACAAAATTAAAATACAATAAAAATACACAAAAATTAAGGTAAGTACAATGGGCGGTCTTATCGCTAAAAGCGATCTCTTCCAGACAACCTTTGGATGGACAGGTCAAAACAAAATCAAAAAGACGGCGGTGTAAATACGGGTATATTCATAAACTTACATAAACTACCTATACTTACTAATAAACTAAATATATATACTTACAAATATAATAATATATACTTATATATATAAACTACAATAAAGGAGATAAACATAACGATAAACTAGCAGTGCGTAGACAAAGAAAGGAAATGGTTGTATACCTTAGCTTTGAAGATAGGAAGAGATTTAGATGATCTAATAGAGAAAGGTAAAGCGTTCCACAGCCGCACAGCTTGAACTGTAAAGGAGTCACCATAAAATTGAGAACTGTGGACAGGGGTTTGGAGACTTAGAGCTTCAGATGAGCGTAGATTTCGATCATGCGCCTGGTGCAAGAACACAAAACGCTCCTTTAGATAGGATGGTGAAGAAGGATTGAAAAGAATGTTAAAAAGAAGGGACAGAATATGTGCATTCCAGCGAAGACGGATAGGGAGCCACTTGAGTTTTGCGCGAAATTCTGAAACATGGTCATATTTGCGCAAGCCAAATACGAACCGAATACAAAGATTTTGAAGGCGCTCAAGTTTGCTCAATTGGACTTCAGAAAGGTCGAGATAGCTGACGTCGGCGTAATCTAAAATAGGGAGTAGAAGGGATTGTGCAAGCGTAATTTTGGTGGCGGTTGGTAAAAAGTTGCGAAGTCTTCGCAACGAGGCTGAGGACGCAAACATTTTATTATTATTGTTCTTATTGATCTCTTATTGTAGGAAATCTTATTGGGTAGTGGCTAGGTGGCGTCTTACCAATGATTTAGCTATGGTATACAAATTAAAAACTGGAAAAATATCTAATACCTACTAGCTCCCATTTTGTTTTTTTTTACACATATTTTTTATTTTGTAATTTTTCAATATAAAGTGAAACTTGGTGCTTATTCATAATATTCATTGTTATAGTATAGAGTAATAGCGGTTACCCGCGACTTCGTACGCGTTATACTACTAAATGTGTAGGTAACCTAGAAATAAAGCTAAACTCGCTGTTGCAACTTGACTTGACACCCCATTTTTATCCCATGGGACCTGATTTATGGGCTAAAAAGTAGCCTATGTATGGTAATCTAGGTTATAATACGTGCATACTAAATTTCATCAAAATCGGTTCAGCCGTTACGACATGATTGAGTAACAAACAAATAAATAAATAAACAAACATCCGAACTTTCGCATTTATAATATTAGAGTGTGATAGTTTTGTGTGAAATTTGTTTAATATTTACTTTAATATGTCTGTTTATTTGGTGTATCCTGTAGGCTAAACGTAGGATAGTCTAAATCACGAGAGTGTATAGGATCTATGAAGTTTTGAGAAATTATAATATGGCGGCTGCAACTTCCATAATTGATTTCTAACGAAACACAAATTAGTCAACGTCTATCGAGTGTGGTATCGATAAGAAGGTATTTAAAATACTACTCGTATATTGCCTGTGTTGCTAACACTGTATTACCAATCTACACACAGAGAATAGTAGAATATTCCACCCGAATACAGCTAGTTCCAATCTAAAATTAGGCGCCCTCTGCCTCGTCTACTTAAAGTTTACTCACCGTAAGACGTTTCAAAGTGATCCTTTTATTCCAAAGAATAAAGGTTGTATAAAGTTATGACTGAAAGATCTCTACCTGCTCTTGGAGAAATGAAAACAACAAGTATTGCAATAAGGTTTATTTGATAGTTTCATAATTATAAAAAGTTGCGTAAACAAAGACAAAAACGAACCACGACCCTCTTTACCAAATAACCCACTCAACATTGTGATAATGTTCTTAACAGGTGGCAAAGAAACAGGATTAGCTTACATTTAAAATGTTATCTAAAAGGATAAACTTAAACAGAGTTTACATTACAACTAAAGCAAAGTGTTCAGCTATTCTAATCAAAGTTAAGATTTAGGCAAATATTTAAAACATATGATGTTATACATTAAACAACATTTTACTGCATAATATTTTAATCCCTACCTAAACTTGGCATTTATGAAGAAACACACGTTTTATACTAGTAAAATATTAAGTGTCATTTAAGTTACACACAAATTAGTTAAGATACATAGGTCAAAAGATATATTTATATAATGGCAAAAACAATGTAATTATTTTAAAAATCCAGGAATACAAGAAAACAGGATAAATTGCATAATTATTTTAGAATAAATAACTAACCCATAACCATACTAATATTATAAATTCAAGAGTACTCTGTCTCTTTCTGTTTTTACAGCTAAACAGATAAACCGATTTCGATGAAATTTGGTACGTATTAATCAAGATTGAGGCATGGACTTACAGATAAATCAAGTAGGCGGAATCCAGTAACAGTCCACCATACATTGGTAAATGGATATTCCATAACGCTCAACTGAAACTAAAACTCACTGAATTCAAATGAACCATTCAAACTGAAACAAGAGACTCGGGCATAGATTTTTTTTAGTGAAAATTAAGATGTAAGGTTCCAAGGTATACAAATATCATTATCATGCACAGCTTGGCTTCAACCACTGCTTCGAAAAGATTTGTGCCCGGTTTTTAGTTAGCTAGTCGACGATTCTAGGGGATCTAAAGTGGCATCTTTGGGTGTCTCTTTTCAGTTCCAATACAACACAACTTTTTTGTCTTAGCAACAAAAGTTCTCCGAATTATACAGATATTTAATCTAAAATGTTTACCCACTTAACAATAATTACTGCTTTCAGAGTTGCTGATAAAACATATGAACCCTCAGGTACAGCCACTGAGGTATGTGTCCGCTGGTCAACATGTTGTTTGCTTTAATGACGATAATAACAGGTAAAAAATTGTTTCTAAATCTGAGCGCAATGAGGCCCCCTAACTATATTTTAACGAGAACAAAAATATGCATGATACAATACTTTATGAGAGAGAAGATTTAGGTAAATAACTAAATGCGACTTTTGTCAAACAACGTCTAAGTACGCAAAAACATTTAACTTTAATTGTAATATTGAATACGTAATAAAATTATTTACGTTACTAGATTTAGGGAATTATGTGACATATGCCTTAATAGATAGAGCTTCACTCTCATTTCCTGCAAATGAAACATTTATACATCAGCCTCCGGGGAAACAAGTCAGAGAGCTTAAGAGGAAAAAAGATATAAAACTGTAAGTTTAATGCTTTAAAACATGTTTTAGCATAGCTGCCTTAAAATTGGGTGCAGATAAAACGTTTAAATAATTAGAAGCATGTGACGGCGTTGAAGTAACAACGGAGTACGCGACCTCTGCCGGTATTGGGTTGCCCACGACGCTCCAGTGAACTCTGAAACGAAAAAATAACGTAAATACAAAATCAGTTTATTTGCTAAAACACGATTTTAAAACACGTCGAAAAACACGAGCGCGACATTGCAAATCTTATGTAAAATTGAGAAACATATGTTTTTGCTTCGCATACATATACAGGGTGTTTGGTAATATACTGACGATATTCAAGTGCCGGTTTCTCAAAAAATAAAAAATCTTCTCGAAAAAAAAACTACTAGTTATATTATTAAATTTTAAAGAAAATCGACTAAGTTTAGGTGATTAATCCGATATAAAACTTACTGCCTACTCTTGCAATCGACATCCAAAAATAAAGGCCAATTTGATATCTCTTTCGGAAATGGCTGCGGGTTTTGGATTAGAAAGGGACAACAAGAGATATTTCGAGACGTCACCAATAAAGTATTTGTGGTTAGACGGCAAGCATTATGCAATATGTTACGCAAGGCTAAAGTATGAGGATCGCTGCGCTTGCATCGACCTGAATAACCAACAGTTGCACGTTCCAACTACATCAGCATAACGTGACTCCGATTGACGTCAACCGCGCCGTCCACGGAATTTACCTAGCTTTGAATTTCATTCTTTGTTCAAACTTCGAGCAAGTCTCATCATAGATTAATTAGTTGTACTCTGTAATAATTTAAGATTAAATTAGATTAAAATAAATCAATCTTTTTTAAAACTTACCCTTGAGAGCGGCCTACGTATTTGGCGCAGTCTCACGGATGCTTAGAGATATCTCATCTCAAGGAGATAAATCTGAGTAAAAAGAATCTACTAGTGCTGTTTTCAAGGAGGAATCCAAAATTCGATTCCACAAAGTGTACCCAACGACGACGAGGAAAATGCTGTAAGTTTTTGAATCTTTCAAATCCTTTCTAATCCTTAGATCATATCCTTTCTTTTGAATATTTTAGGTATGTGTATTTCTTTTACTGTGTGTTAGGTTAAATTTCCAAGATTTTTCATCCTAGAGAATCACGGAATTCTAGTTTTAGTACTAGGGTTAGTAGTAGTAGACTTAACGTTATCGACGAAAATAGAAATTTAGAAACCATGACTCAACAAGCCAACCCCATTGACACGATTTATAAGTCTCTCAGACTTGTGCCGGATTTTGATGGAAATCCGCACGTCCTCACGAGATTTATTAATCTCTGCGACCAGCTTGTATTAACTCATTTCTCGACTCAGCCCGGTAGCGAATTAACAAATTTAGCTCTTATAAACGGCATATTAAATAAAGTATCAGGACCCGCGGCTAGGTTGATAAATTCAAATGGGATACCGAATAACTGGCAGGGTATTAGGAGTGCGTTAGTGAATAACTTTGCAGACCATCGCGACGAAACCGCTTTATACAGTGACTTGTCCTTAGAGACCCAAGGATCAAGTACACCGCAAGAGTTTTACGAACGATGCCAAAACATGTTCAGTACTATAATGACATATGTCTCACTACACGAGTCAGTTCCAACGACCGTAGAAGCAAAACGCGCTCTATATCACAAGTTGACCCTTCAGGCCTATTTACGAGGACTCAAGGACCCATTAGGATCCAGGATACGCTGTATGCGTCCGGATACTATGGAAAAAGCTCTGCAATTTGTCCAAGAAGAGCTCAACACGCTTTACATGCAAGAGCGTAGTGGTAGTACACCGAGTAGGAAGGAATGGCAACAGCCGATCTCAAATACGCCCAAGTATAATCTGCCCCTTAATAACTTCGTCCCTAGACAGACTAACGGATTCGGATCCGGACCAATGAAGCCAATATTTAGCATGACCGGTCCTTCACGGCAGAACCCACCTTATCAAGGCTGGAGGCCTAACCCTATGTCTCAGTTACCACCACAAGGTCCTTCTCGCACGCAGCAAATGTTCCGTGCGACCCCACAAAACTATAATCCTCAAAATAACGCATTTAGGATGCCATTCAGACCTCAACCACAGCAATCGTTTAATTTTGGTAACAGAAACGTGGCCAATGCCCCACGTCCTACTCCCATGAGTGGTGTTAGTCACTTTGTTGAGAGACGACTACCCCTGACAGGACATGACTGGCGAAAACATGGAAATCCGCCCCCGACTAACTACCTGACTAAGACCCGCGAGGTAAATTTCAATGAATTTGACGACTACGAAAACTTTTACGGTGATGATGGTGACTGTTATTACGACTACTACCAGGATTACTACTCATACGAACCTGACTATACCTATGAGCAGTACGGTACTTCTTATGCCGAACCGACAGTAGTAGAAGAAGTAGCTCAGACTAGTGATGAAAATTTTCAGAAGGATTCCAAGTTAGACAAACCAAAATAGAACTCAACTTCCACATCCAACGACAGCTAGGATACATTCAGACCGTTAACCCACCTCTTAAACTTTTAATCGATACAGGAGCTAATCAGTCCTTTATTAGCCCTGATGCTGTAGATAAATACTTCAACCACATTCCTTTAAACTATGATCCGTTTGAAGTGACCAATGTGCACGCAACCAGCAAGTGCAACTACTCCATCACGTTACCTGCTTTTCAGGAATTTAACAATCCGAATGACACGACCTGGTACGTTTATAAGTTTCACAATTACTTTGATGGACTTATTGGATTTGATTTACTTGACTTATGGAATTCTAACATCGACCTGAAAAATAAATTACTTGTGACTCGCAATACACAGATCCCCATTATGATGTATGATTCCAAGAATGTAAACCTGTATGAAGAGATTATCCCAGCCAATTCTTCAAAAGTAGTTCGATTACCTGTAAATTCACGAGATGGTGAAGTCTTTGTAGAAAACCAGACGATTTGTAATTGCCTTATTTCAGATTGTATGACAACGGTCCATAATAATCGAGGCTACGTAGAGATCACTAACCCAACATCTAATGACATAATTTTTTCTATGGATCGCCCCGTCGAAGCTGAAATATTTAATTTTGAATGTGACAGTACTGAAATTTTATCAGACCGAGCTAAAGATGTCTTATCGCGTCTCCGAACCGATCATCTTAATCCGGAAGAACTCGCGAATTTACGGCGCTTATGTGCTAACTACGCGGACGTGTTTTATCTTGAGGGTGAACCACTTACATTCACAAACAAGATCAAACATAAGATAAGAACAACTGATGAAATCCCAGTACATACTAAGAGTTACCGCTATCCTTACGTTCACAGACAAGAAGTTAGAGATCAGATTAACAAGATGCTTGATCAAAATATCATAAGACCCTCAGAGTCTGCATGGAGCTCTCCGATTTGGATTGTACCCAAAAAGGTAGATGCATCTGGTAAAGTTAAATGGCGTCTTGTCGTGGATTTCAGGAAAGTTAACGAGAAAACGATCGATGATAAGTATCCAATTCCGAATATAACAGACGTACTAGACAAACTAGGTAAATGCCAATATTTTACGACACTTGATTTAGCTAGTGGATTTTACCAAGTGGAAATGGACCCCTCTGATGTCCATAAGACCGCCTTTAATGTCGAAAATGGCCATTATGAGTTCTTAAGGATGCCAATGGGACTTAAAAACAGCCCTTCCACCTTCCAAAGGGTAATGGATACCGTCCTGAGAGGTCTCCAGAACGAAATATGTCTAGTCTATCTCGATGACATCATTATTTTCAGTATTTCCCTTCAGGAGCACATCGTCAACTTAGATAAAGTCTTTAAAAGGTTGAGAGAGTCAAACTTCAAAATTCAAATGGATAAATCTGAATTTTTGAAGCTTGAAACTGAATTTTTAGGCCATGTCATCTGTAAAGAGGGTGTAAAACCTAACCCTAATAAGATTAAAGCCATAGAGAACTACCCCATTCCAAAGACCCCTACTGAAATCAAACGTTTTCTCGGATTACTCGGATACTACAGAAAATTTATTCCAGACTTTGCACGTTTAACTAAACCACTGACTCAATGTTTAAAAAAAGGCGCTAAGATTAAACTAGACCAAAACTACACTAACTGTTTCGAACATTGTAAGACACTCTTAACAAATGACCCAATCTTGCAATACCCAGACTTTACACGAGATTTCATATTAACAACTGATGCTTCCAATGTTGCTATCGGTGCCATTTTATCTCAAGGTACCAAGAGTTCAAACAAACCGATCGCATATGCATCGCGAACTCTCAACTCTAGTGAACTTAATTATAGCACCATCGAGAAAGAGCTTTTAGCTATTGTTTGGGCAACTAAGTACTTCCGTCCGTACCTCTATGGTAGAAAATTTCTGATCCTTACGGACCATAGACCCTTACAATGGGTAGTAAATCTTAAAGACCCTAGCTCACGACTTACAAGATGGCGTCTTAAGCTTAGTGAATACGATTATAAAGTCGAACATGTAGACGGTAAATGTAACACAAACGCAGATGCATTATCGCGTATTGAAATTAATAACGAAGAGCTTATGTCTATAGTAGTCAATCCATCTGAAACTGATCCCACGTTAGATGAATCTAGAACCATTACAGCTACAGAAACTGCTGCTAGTTCAAGAACCGCCACTGTTCACACGAATAATGAAAGCCCTATCTTGGAAGTCCCAATCTCAGATGATCCTTTAAACAGATTCACTAAACAGTTAATTTTTAATGTCGTAGGTGATATTAAAGGAAAACCAGTAGTCACCAAGCCTTTTGATACGCACACCCGAATATCAGTTCAAATATCTGAATCCAATATGGAGGAAGATGTCATTAATGCAATCAAAGAGTATGTCCATCCTAAGATTAAAACCGGACTACTGATAAATCCCTACTTGGCTATGTATACCATCATACCTATCATTCAGAAAACATTTAAAAATTCGGCTATGAATCTTACACTAACTAAATCAGAATTAGAAAACGTTAAGGAATACTTAAGACAACAGGAGATCATTAACAAATACCATGATGGAAAAACCAATCATCGCGGTATCAATGAATGCTTTTTGGCGTTATCTCATCGATACTATTGGCCCAAAATGCGAGAGCAAATAACTAAATTCATTAATGATTGTACCATCTGTGGCCAAGCGAAATATGATCGCAGCCCTATAAAGCAACAATTTAAAGTAGTTCCGCCCGCTAGTAAGCCTTTTGAACTGGTTCATTTAGATCTCTTAACTATTCAAAGTGAAAAATTCTTAACCGTCATAGACGCATTCTCTAAATATGCACAGGCTTATCACTTAAGAGATGGCACAGCTGTCAGTGTAGTGCAAGCCTTATTAAATTTTTGCACTCACCATGGTATACCTATAACTATAGTAACCGATAACGGAACCGAATTCACAAATCAACTTGTTGCTGAATTTTTGAAGATGCATAAGATCCAGCATCACAGAGTGGCTCCTCATACACCGAATGAGAACGGTATGGTTGAAAGATTCCACTCAACGGTACTAGAACATCTTCGTATTCTAAAATTAGGTCAGAAATCTGAATCTGTAATTAACTTAATGCCTTACGCCCTTTTGGCTTATAACAGTAGTATTCATAGTTTTACTAAGTGCAAACCAATAGAAGTAATAACAGGACACTACGATCCTCGTGATCCTTTTGATGTTGACCTTTCAGCTCATCTACTTCAACAGTATATGACCAACCATAAAGAAAAAATGACTAAAGCTTATAACACGATTCATGACATGTGTAGTACGACTCGAAAAGACCTCACAGACAACCGAAATAAAACACGAGAAGCTGAGGCTGAATACTCTCCCGAACAACAGATTTTCGTGAAAAATCCGTTCGCTTCTAGACAGAAATTAGCCCCTCGTTATACTCATGACGTCGTAATGGCAGACCTCCCGATTCATATTTATACTAAGAAAAAGCGAAGTCCGATTGCCAAGTCTAGGCTGAAGCGTCTCCCTAAAAGCGCCCAATTGTTACAGGACGCTCCTGACATTCCTCCTGCTCCTGTCACCAGCCCTAATGCAGGAGATAAAACTTGAAAGTCTCGGTGATGGACCTGGTATTTTACCCTTCAAACTAGGTTCAGCCAAAATAATTTCGCATTATCATTCCTTTCTACAATACGTGAATCTACAAGAGTTGCAAGATAAAGTAAATTCAATTAGTAATCAGATAGATAGTTTTAGCCCTCAGCTGCATAATAAAACTAACTCCTTATTCGAGCCTCACTTAACTTATCTTAGAGGTAGACTTGCGAGTGTATTAGATCAGCTGCAGACCTTTGAGACAATTCGTGTAAAAAGGGGACTCGTAGATGGTCTCGGATCGGTAGTTAAAAGTATTACAGGAAACCTTGATTATACCGATGCATTGCACTATAACCAAGCTATTCGAAATTTAGAGAACACAGAAAATAAATTAGTAACGGAATTTAATAATCATGTCAGTCTAACTAAAAATTGGAACTTGCAATATTCTAAGATTATAGACAGTATCGTAGATAATCAGAATAAAATCGAGATTATATTAAAGCAAATTGAACAAGCCGAAGTAACCAGGGATCATGATCTTGTGAAATATGCTCATCTAGCTCAGATCCTTATTGTCCTGACTGACAACGTAGACTCTATATCGCAGGAAATGTCTAAATTACAGAATATCCTAGCTTTTATTAGAGCATCCGCTAAGCATCACTCAGTCTTGAGTTTGAATGCAATTAGCGATATAGTTCGTAGATTAAATATACTTTATGTTAGTGAGAAAGTGGTAGATTTAGATATTAGAGAGTATTTCGATATAATTAGATTAGGATTTTACTATGTAGGTAATGAGATAGTTCTAGTATATAAATTTCCGATTGTCCTGCCATCCACTTATGATATGTATAAATTATCTATCATTCCTAATAAAAACCATGAAATCCTTACTCCTCCATTCCCATACCTAGCTGTCCATGAGAAAGATTTCAATTACATAGAGGCTGAATGCCCGAAGACAAGTAAATGGTACCTTTGTGAGGAGCAAAAGAGTCTACAGAGCCGATCATCAGATGACTGCATCCAGCATCTCATCTCGACACAACAACGAAATAAGATGTGCCGCCCCACCACCGTCATACTAGCAAAACCAGCTTATGAGGAACTCGACGAGAAACATTACAGTATCAGCTTCCCAGTTTCTACAAAAGTACATCTCTCCTGTGGCCAGGATATCTACAAAACGCTTCAAGGGAGCTTTCTCGCGATAATCCCTCAGAAATGCTACTTGGAAACGCCAGACTTCACGATCTCCAACACTAACGATCGTTTGAAGGGACAAGCATTGAAGATTATGGACCTACCAAAGGAAGACTTCGTGACCTCATCTTCCGCTCCAGCACTCAAATTAAACTCTATCAATTTGGACCATCTTCATCGAACTAACGAAAAAATCTCACTGCAGACACCGCTACACTTGGAAAAAGCCGTCGACAATAGCTTATACCATACTACAATACCTATGTACGTGGTTATAGCTCTCAGTGCATGTGCACTTGTTAGTGGCCTGCTATACAGAAGATATCAATTAAAACTGACGAAGAATTCGCACAAAGTATCTGAAATTAACCAAGCTGAACTACAAGGAGTTTATGCCATTCCAGCTACCAGAAGGGTTAATCCCAATCAACCCCCAGCTCAATTTACGACAAGCTTCAATACTCGCTGTTCTTCGGGTGGAGGTGTTACGCAAGGCTAAAGTATGAGGATCGCTGCGCTTGCATCGACCTGAATAACCAACAGTTGCACGTTCCAACTACATCAGCATAACGTGACTCCGATTGACGTCAACCGCGCCGTCCACGGAATTTACCTAGCTTTGAATTTCATTCTTTGTTCAAACTTCGAGCAAGTCTCATCATAGATTAATTAGTTGTACTCTGTAATAATTTAAGATTAAATTAGATTAAAATAAATCAATCTTTTTTAAAACTTACCCTTGAGAGCGGCCTACGTATTTAATAGCACAACATAAGTTTAATAAAGTGTTTGTTTTTACATGCCAAAATAAATTACACATTTCTATGGTAAACATTTCACAATTTTTTTTTGTGAAATGTTAATAATCCCTTTCATTTTTGTGCGTATATTATCAAACAAGCTATATGTTTGTGTTTGACAATAATATTATCACTGGCAAAATTGATATTTTAATCTACAAAATTTGTGATCTGCTACTAGGCATACAATTTTTTTAGAGCTTCAATGTTGTTTTCGTAGTTAAATCCTATGGAAATTCAAGTCACAGTCACACAACACTCAACATTTGATATTTCTCGAACTGTATATAATAACTGAAGGTTTCGTTCACTCTTCATTTTAATGCTATCCTTGATAAGAATGAGCACAAGGTTAAGGCACATTTTTATTATTAACAGACTACTAAAGGGAACGTGTTATGTATAGAACCAGACTCTGGCTATCGTTATGTGACGACCGCATATTAACGGCTGTTATGGTTTTCAACGCAAAAGATTTAACGACTTATATTTCATATTCGTTATAGCTATCAAGCGTTACAAGACACTACTGTTAGTAGCGTCTTTAGCAACCTCGTAAGAAACTCGACTGCAAACATATATAATTTTATCAAAACAAATATCATACATCTATCTATCTAATATCATACATGTATCAAACATATTGTTTAGACTTGCCTCTTATTTAGTGGGATATCTTCACTAGTCTTTACTTCTGAGGATGTCTATAGGAATTAATAAAGACGTGAGTTTATTACTATTTCTCTTAGCATTTTCATAACTCAATTCTAAAAGAGAAACATCACCAAAGTCAAGCAGTCGTTTTGAAACGACTCCCATAGTTTTATCAGGTGTTTTATTTACCATTTCATTCAATTCTTCTTCAGTGATGCGCAGTGGAGCTGTCCTAGGCCCGTCCCTGTCAAGGCGCTCGTATCCTTGAGACTTTTCGCCTTCATTCAGTGCCTTCCGCAATGCGATCAGTAATCTGTCCAGTACCAGGGCAGCCCGCTTTTGAGGTACTGTCTCCTAGAAAAAATTGAACCATTTTTGACCGACTGAATACTGGAAGAATTATATGGCCCACTTGATGTTAAGTGGCATAACCTATAACAAAGTATTGTCTCGTAAGTCACGTATATAAGAAATGTGCCCTTTGATGCATTTCTCTGCGTCAATCAACTTGACACAGCTGTAAAACCTCATGAGCCTGTAATTTTACCGGCACTAAACACGGATATTTTGGTTAAAGTGATAGTTTCTACTGAAGAATAATGTACTTATTACTAAGAATTATTCAGTTAACTATTATGTGTGTTTGACTATCAGAGCTAAAGGAAAACATTTCATCAAAATTAACTTTTTATGATTATAAACAAATGAAGTACCTAAGTCATACGATTAGGTGAAATTAAGCACTAAATACTAGCATAAATGATGTTTTTACTTTAAAAAGTATTTATTTTACGCTAGCTCTTAACTTGTTATTACAACCCTGAAGCTCTTTTTTATTTTATTTACAAGGATGAAGCGTTAAAGTATTTTTAATCAAGAGCAAGATACGCAGGTGAACTTCTATTTCCACAGAGACGATACTGCCTGATTGATTTCCATAAAAACATTGACTGGCATTTTGACAAGGTATCCTAAAATTCTGACGCCCTCATAAAAACTTATCATACAAAAGAGGCATGCGTGTAAACACACATGGGGCAGCCTTTTCGGTTTAATTGGTTTAGCTCCAGCTTACTAACACTTAACCTTCATATGTAATACATTCAACAAAATTTACGATACTATCAAAGTTGACGCAAAAAGCTCACTTACATCGCGTGGGTGGAGCAATAAGTTCCCGAAAATCCTATACGGAAGTCCCGATCGTGTAACCAACTTATAGAGCCGATCGAGTTGGAAATACAACCAAGCCGATAAACATGATAAATTATTACCTCTAACAATTTCACATCAATGTGAATTTTTTTATTGGATGAAATATTTTGGGCTTTACCACTAAAAACACCCGTTAAACACCTGTTTAACAAAATACTTACTAGTGCTAAGAAATGTTTTAAACACGTGTTCCACTGTGGTTTTTTTGGTAAGGCCCTTTTGATGACAAATTTCATCGCATAAAACATTAAAAGGTTAGCGGTATCTATCGCCACTAGAAAAAACTAGTTGGACATTGAACTAATCAACGGTGAGAGCATCTATATGATATAGAAACGTTGGCATTTATCTGCAAGTAGAAGAATTATCCTAGATCGTGCAAATGATGTCCTGATCTGAGCATAATCTTTTCAGCAAGGACTAGGTCCTAGGACCCCGAGCCAAAAGTCGACCGTTGTGAGATCTTCTTGTTTTGTTGGCAGACACCTTCCAAACCGAGTATTCTTTACGTTCCTAAGGTAAAAACTAATTATAGACAAAACGTATTCTTAATACGACCTAGCAAATCGTTCAATTCATTGGTCCATAAAAATATTGATGTCGATTTATTTAACACATCTGCAAGTTAGCTTAAACGCTCGCTAAGCGATGATTTCTTTTTAAATTAACTATTACTTTTATATAATGTCGCTTTATGTTTTGTATCTCCTGTCAATATTCACTGTGTTTTTGTTATTCTGTTTATGTAGATACATATCTGCGGAAACTTTTTAATTGGCCATCAGCACAAATGCGCTGGTATATACCGGCATGTCTTATGTAAATAACTATTTTTAAGACTTAGCAGTAAGTATTCCTAAAATTTTGAAAATAAAATTAAACAAGGATTTAACTAACAAAACACTATTCCTACAAATCGGAGACGAAATTGGGTCGTCTGTTATTGATTGTCGTACAAGTGACACCGTAAATAATTGTAAGTCTACTGGTTAATTTGGAAAGCGTGACACATTATGCAACTTCCAGATAATTTACCAAGACCCTTGGGAAAGGAGGAAATTAGGTCACAGGCCACAGCAAGAATGGTACCTACTTTTATTCAGAAGCAATTTATTCATACGAGTACAACACACATCATTGCCTACGTTAATTAAATGTGTCTTACGTGTCGAGAGTATAATTTATTTTAAACTAGTTACGATTAAGAGTCTTCCATATTTTAATATTTTTAGTTATAATAATCTCGCAAGCAAATACCTCTACAACTATTAAGCTAGTTAGTTTTTATAACGGTGTCTTACGTACATATACTCGTCGCGAAGATTTAAAATGGTTTTGCTATTTTAATTTTGAATTAGTACACTAAGTGGTATACATTTTTGAATGCAAATGACCCATTTCAAATATAGGTTTATTTAAAAGTAACGTGATCTTTACTTGTTATTTATTTACCCACACTTTAGAAATAGTAGTACAATCGGAATTTTTGAATCACACTTAAACTCTATTGAGTATTATGTGCGTAAATATTTACACAGCCACGAAGGATCCAATTGATCTCGAAAGTTCCCAAATAGCCAGTTCAAAGGGATACTCCCACACTTGGTAATTATAATCCCTTCAATAATCCCTTAAATCCTAATGTTTGTAAATTTATGTTAAAGTTTTAACCCACTTTATATTAACTCATTCAAAAACAACAAACGCGGTTTATTTGGGTATGATTTTAGGATCGCTGTATATATGGAAGTAATTTGAGTTTGCGAAAATATTATTATTTAAATTACCATTTGCATAATTTCATCATAATATTACCTAATACTCTCGTCAACTTCAATAAATTAAGTAAATAATTATTCAAACTCTCGATTAAAGCTCTCGATGGCACAGTGATGGCATGGATCTCATGCTCCTGGGAAAAAGCGCATAAAAATATCCTCATTCATAACATAAAGCCTTAACTTCATTTTAAGTATCACGATGCAACCACATTCGCACTCGACGCAGACTGTCACACGCCTCGCAGGCTGTCTGACATCTTACTTAGAATTTCATACATTACAACCGCTGCGTCACGCACATGAATTCGGTTTGTACAGGTACGTACAGCTAGCCATACACGTACAGATGTACCAGACGGATCCGATTCTTTACTTCACCACACACGGTATGGGTCATCAGTTATAATCACGACTTTGTTAAAAACGGTTGCCAATAGCCAAATATGCATTTATTTATTATGTAGTGGTTTAACTATTTGAAAGAATGAAAATATGGACAAGTTTGGGTGAAGCAATGGCTAAAAAAGTGGCAGCGATATAGCCACTTGAATCTCCTAACAATTTTGTCAACCAATGCACCTGTAGATTTGTAAGAATTTTTAAGGATGTATAAAATATGTGCTTTTAAATATCTTAAACAAGTAAACCCTTTAATAAAAAAAAGACACTGTTATCTAACCAGCACCACATCTATCACTGTGTACCTACATACATTCAGTTTGAGCTCGAATTTGACCGCCCCGTGCCCGAAGCGTTGGTTTTGAGCACTGGCAGCGGGCAGCCTGACAGACGAGACAGACAGTCACATTGTGGCTTTGTCACCATAGACAAACAGATTTACCCGCCATGCATTCGTTTAGGGAAATTCGTTGGCTACATCTGTACGTGTATGGCTATCTTTATACTTAACCGCACCCGCAGTAGACCCACACACGCAGTAAATTTCCTAGAGACATTATCTACATAATTACATGATCATACGAGTAAAATGATCATAATATTCTTGACTACACTAGAATTATTAATTGAGAAACTTAATCTTAAGTCTAGGCATATAACCATAGACTTTACTGCCAGTGGAGAGGGGTGGAAATTAATCATTATTTGTATACAAATGAGGTTTTAAATCCAGCTATAAATATGATATTTTATAATTTTTACTGTATTTCTTTTCCAGCAAACTTCTTTTCTTACAAACAAATAAAACTTTATTTGTTCGAAACCTAGGTAATAGGTATAGGTAACATTAGGTCATGGTTATAATAATTTAAATCAGCTATGTTCCGCTATCTAACAGGCATACTATATAGATTTCAATTAAATACAAATGTATATATTTTAACATTTAGTACATCCAATAACATAAATTCAATATAAACTATACCAACACAATGGTAAACAATGGCACTGACGGTCAGTTGTAAATTTCGAGCACCAGTTTTATTGTGACGGTTATCGTTTCTTATGAAACCAAGGCTTAAATGAAAGTAGGAAGAAAATGATATGAATAGGAAGGAATGGAATGATTGCTATTTCTTTATTCCTTACAATATAGTCATCGTAGACAGCAGCTGGCGCGGCGAGAGCGGTGGTCAGAGCCAGGACGAGTAGCGGCACGGAGTTCATCATCGAGAGATGATCATTACACTTCTGATACCTGCACAAAAAAGTTGGTTTAAGTATAAACTCTATGAAACGGAAGTGGGTGAAATGATTCGAATACATCCAGATTTTTGGTCGAAATTTATAATCTGTAGTATAGGTACCCAAATTGCTGACACTGCGGCATCTATATCCATTAGACGCCGCAGCAGGCCCAGAGAAAGATGGCAAGATGGTCTACCTCCTTGTTATGTATCTACCAGCTTTGCAACTGGCGTATATTGCACAATCATTCCTGTTATACAGGGTGGAATTTTTAAGCCGTATCTGGAGGGAAAGTACTCTAAATATGAAGATAGCAAATTTTAATCACAGGAAATTACTTTATTTTTAAAAAGATACTAAACTGCATTTAAAGATTTTTGAAAATATGCTTGCCAAGCGGAAATTCGAACAGACACCAAATCAACAAAATAACATGCTGTACTCTTATGGCATGAATCGATAGGGTCACCATAAGGATCAAACCTCTCTAACAGACAAAATCTTATCTTTATCTTTACATAGTATAAAATGAAGTCGCTTCCGCTGTCTGTTACCTTAGATCTTTTAAACTACACAACGGATTTTAATGTAGTTTTCAGCAATAGATAAGAGTGATTCAAGAGGAAGGTTAATATGTGTAACTAGCTTCCGCCAGTGGCTTTGCACGCGTTGTTTGTCAACAAAAAGTAGCCTATGTGTTTAATCCAGGTTATAATCTACGTTCATACCGATTTGAAAATAACTCTGTCTCTTTACTCTCTCTTTTTTTTCGTTTATTTTAGATAAGTTTTTTTAGTCTTAGATTAGGTATCGGTGCGCAAGTCGTCCTAAATATAATAAATCCAAAATCCCAAATTGTTTACTTGCAGTTGCAAGCCCTACAATTAAAAACGCATTTTTTTATATTAAAACTGTAGATTCAAACTAACAGGCCTCCTGAGTTACTCAAGCTAACAGTAACTAGTGATATACAGTTAAAATTTGGCATGATAATCGATTTGGGTAACGCCGAGTTATGTTTTTGTTTGTAGTTTTTATATGTTTTGTAGCAGGTTAATTAATCTTGTTATAATTGCTGTCAATTGTCATTTTTTAATTACAATGAATACGTGTGGAATTTTTGCGTCGTATTTGGAGAGAAACTTCTCTAAATACCGAAAATAGCTAATTTTACCCGAAGGAAACAGTTCTTTATTTTTGAAAAGAATAAAGTTGAAGAAATCAACTTAAAATTTTACAGACCTTTGACAACGACATTAAGGTTGGCCTCTAGCTTAAACACACCTACTAGATTTTTGTTTCTTGCTGTTCTGATAAAAATGTTCATGTTTTGTTACGCTGCGTTCAAAGTACAGGTAATTATTTTGTTACTTTGTTAATAGAGACGATTTCCCGCTATAAAACACATTTAAAGGGTATGGAGCATTAAATACTATTGAAGTTTAATTCTACGGTTAGTTTAGCTGCCAATGTTGATATCAGCATTGTACAGGGTGTTTCGGGTTAAAATAATAAAAGCGTCCATAATAATCATGTACCTATCTAATTAACACCTATAATTACATTGTGGAGTACAATAAATGATTGAGTATTGAGTATAAAATCAAAATCCAGCAGGATTTTTAAACTTGTTTAACTGCCATCAATTCAGGTGTATGACCATAAGACTTAAGAGTAGGATTTATCAATGTTCAGCTGATTGTCAATCAGTTTTTAACTTTTTAACTTAGATTGTCAGCTTTAAATTTTGATAACAAGGTTCCTGTGTAGAACCTTTGGTCTTATACCAACCAATTTTATATTTCTTATATTCCAAAGCACTTCGGATAAAATAAACAAACAGAGACAACACAAAACCTTGAAAATTGAATGCTCTATGGAATTGAAACACAGATGTGGATTAGCCATGAGGCTTTGGTCTCCAGCGTTAACATGACAGGCTGTCTATCGCATCCATATCTGGGATAATCTTATGGCATTTTATTTTTATCGGGTTTTTAGGATAAATTGTTTGCGTAAGATGTTAACAGTCGTCATTTGAATCAAAAAACTGAACATAAGTACTATTTTGTATGCAATGTATTTCCAAAAAAATTTCTAAATTCTTTCTGTATTTGGTGAATGCGACGTGTCATACTAGAATTGATGCGTAAATAAGCGTAAACGTAACATTAAACGGGTTAACGCGTAAACATAGCAATTTAGCGAGGCAAGGCAGCCAGTGTCTTGGGAATTATTCTCTCTGCTCTTTTGGTACATGGATATTTTTCGGAATACTATGTGTTTCTATGTGAACTTAAGCAGAACTAAATTAATAAAGCGGAATGAATCAGTACTAATTATTGTTAGATTTTCGTTTTGGGTGAAAAATATAGGCTAAAATCTAATTAATTTAAATATTATCTAAACTAGGTAATCAACACACCTTATGTATAATAATATTTTAACTTAATGGAGAGTGGAGACGAAAGAACAGGGGTGGGTCGTTTTTGGAAACTTTATTTTCAAAATGCTACATCTTAAAAAGGTTAATGGGAATTCTAAGCATAAAGTTTTCAAAAATTACCCATCCCAACTAGTGGGGACGTAGCAGTGAGGATATCCAGAATAATTCGTCTTGGTGACACTTCTGTCCGCTAGTGAACTGGAGCAACGGTCTCTAACACGCTCAATTGTTTATTTTGAATTATAATAATTTAACAACATAGATTTTATAGATCAGACACCGGAAAACTGAAAATGCAATGTTGAATAAATGTTTTTTTATTAGTTCAATGAAGAACTAAATTCAAAACCGAATCGGGTCTCAAGCACACACTTTTGATCCGCTTGAGTCTTTATTTACACTTGAGCATAGTTTTAGATCAATAATATGGACTAGTTGTGCACAGTGCACAGTGGTCAAAACTAAACTTTAATTAATATACTTTTTTAGCTTTTAATTTAAGCTTTCGCTTAAATCCCTCCTCTGTATAAACTTTAACAATGTCACATCACAAAAAGGCTTAGAAAGTTGTTTCTTCACTTCTCTTCTATTATTTTCGGTACCATATTTTTGAATTTAATGTGCTACGCCGTAGCAGGTGTGCTACGAGGACTATTTTCTACAGATCTTTCATTTTCGAGCTTACTTCGTTGCTACGAAGTAAGACCCATATTGTTTGTCTTTGATGCTTCAAAGACAAACAATATGGGTCTTACCACAAAAGAAATTTAAACACTGTTTAACGAGTGCTTAAAAAATCCTATATAAAAATTAGTAAGGAATTTTGTACACGCGTTCATAAGTTTTTTACATGAACCGCGAATTTTTAACACTGGTAATAAGGTATATATTTATTTATTTGATTATAGACAAGCTTTGATTTGTCTACATCATACAGTATTGAAAGAATCTATGAATAGTGTTTAAACAATAAAATAAATAAATAAATATTGCGGGACATTTCACACAGCCATCTAGCTCCAAACTAAGTAGAGCTTGTACTATGGGAACTAGATAACTGATAGAATACTTATATATATATTTTTTGTAAATACATACTTATAATATATAGAGAAACAACGAGACCCGGAACAAATAACTGTAGATCATACAAACATTTGTTCCGCGGTGGGAATTGAACCTGCTACCCGAAACGCCACTGCACCACGAAGGTAGTAAATGTGCCGTTAACTTAATATAACTTATAAACTTCAAATAGCTGCAGTAAAGGAGCGCGCAATCGATGATTGAAGAAAGAAAGAAAGTTACAACATTTCTCATAGTAGTTTCCTAAAACTATTTTTAATAGCAAACTAGAGCCGGGCCTGGCCTGATCTCCACTTCCGATAGACTTTTCTTAGAATAGATTTTTTTCTACACGGAAAATTTTGTCTTTATACTCAATACTCAATCGTTTATTGTATTCCACAATGGAATAATAGGTGGTAAATAATAGGTACATATTAATTATGGACCCTGTTGGGCACACCAATATTATGGAGAGAGGAGGACGTCATTGTTCTTGTTAGGTTATATTTATTTTAAAAATAAAACATTCAAATCTAATGTCAAAGTAGATAGTAGGTACTCGTAACCATCTAAAAATTGTCATTTATCATTAAATTTGTCATTAAAATATTCGTCAATTGTATAGTGAGTTTTAGTAGTTAGTAAGTATTTTAATTGTTGTATAATTTTTTTATTATTAGTCTCTATTTTTAACTCGTCAGATAGTTTGTTAAATATTTTGATCGACATTACATAAAGGCTTGAAAAGTGCAGTTTGAGTCGGGAAGTCTTATCATAAGCTTGTTTTTGTACCGCAATGAGTGTGTCATATTTTACACATGTGCCATCGAGTTTGTACTCTAATAAGTGGCGGTGGGCTTGCAGCGTTAATTATAACAAAAAGTGGGCACGTATCAAACGGACTTGCCTCTAATTACCCTCTTTTGTGATAACTTCTCAGGTCACACTGAGCAGATCCGAAGAGGTTTATAATGAGGATTAATATAGTAATGAGCTACATTAATATTTATTTATTTAGCTCCTGGAACACAGTTTTTAACAAGTTCGGGATCCTATAAATTAAAAAAAAATGTGTCAAACTTAAATAATAAATAAATATTGGTGGACTTTTCACACAGCCCCATTTAGCCCCAAACTAAGCAGAGCTTGTACTATGGGTACCAGATAACTGATAGAATACTTATATACATTTTTTTGTAAATACATACTTATAATATATAGAGAAACAACCAGACCCAGAACAAATATCTGTAGATCATGCAAACAATTGTTCCGCGGCGGGAATCAAACCCGCTACCTCCTGCGTCTCAGTCGGCTATTCGCCCACTGCACCACGTAGGTTGTCAAATTATGTCAATAAAGATATTTTACTATTACTTTACTACTATTAGAGTTTCATTTACTAGAGATTCACAGATAATTTGGTGGGTTAATGCTTAAGCACCGCTTGCCATCGGCAGGGAATCCATCCAAACACCTTGGAGACGATATGGTCGCGTACCGTGGGGTTCCAGAGGAATTTCCTCCCGCGAACACTTCGCTTGTGGAATGGTCTCCCTGCCGAGGTTTTCCCCACTACAGTATGGGGTTCTTCAAAAAGGGCGTTTTGAAAATTTTAAAGGGTCGGCAACGCGCGAGTTACAAACGTCCATAGGTTACGGTAACCGCTTACCATCAGGTGGGCCGTATGCTTGTTGGCTACCTTAGTGGTATAAAAAAAAGTACTCACAAAAAACAAAAACCGCTTCGCCTCTGTAAATTCAAAACCAAACGTGCACACGGCTGATCACTTTTCAAATTATTATTTATTATTAACTTTATATATTTACTTTGTATTTGTAGGACCGCTACGCGAGCAGTCACCGTAAGCTCGCAAGATTAAATAGCACTATTCGAAGCGCTCAGACCTTTATATGCTTTATACGCGGGTATAAACCCACTATCGCCCTTTTTAGTTCACCTCGGTAAAAATTGTAAGGACTTGCACATAATTCGTACAATAGTACATTGTTATACAAGGGCTGTAAGCGATCTATTGTACACCCGAGATATTTAGGCGTACGGGTGAGCGAATGTGAGCGAGAACGCTAATCGAGGGTGTTACGGACCTAGGGCCGTAAATCGCATTTACAGAGCCGTTATCGAGTTTACAGTGACCAACATTCAGAGCATGATTGAGGAAAAGTTTAGTTTGAACTCTGGTTGAAATTCAATAGTGTTTTCTTTTATGTACATATAGGGATGATCCAAGCGTTATCGCATTTTAGTTTTGAAGATTTTCAAGTAACAAATATTCGTCAAAATCCAAAAGAACTAACTCATTTCGATGATGTTCGGATCGTAATTGTACATGTTTAGATGCACAAAATAATACAACACAAAATGCCGTTTTTTGTTATTTCATTTTGTTTTGATTTATTTGTAGTATCATTATATATCTTTCACATAGTCTTTGAGAATAACAAAAACATTATCCACACACGAGTTCTCTATAGAAGAACCCTAATTTTATTTATTTGATAAAATTCATTTGTTGGTTTTAGTTGAAAAGTTATAATTAAAACCTGCATGTTGTCTTGCTGATCTTGGACATTCGCAGCTTCTTTAACTAATTTTTTAAAGGAAATATATTGCTTCGTAGCTTATGCCTTGCTTACCCCAAACAAAATATTTTGAATTAAAGTTTAACCAACGGTTAAACAAGCTAGACTTATAAACTAGGTCTCATCAAAATTCAATAAAGTTTGGTTTAATTAATTTCATAGTTTAAGGGTCTTCTCAAATATTATTTCTTATTGTAGTTTTTGACCTGTTGTCTAGTAACTTTAATCTCCATGAGATTAGCTTCAAATCTCATTCAGTACTAAAAATCTAGAACTCTGATATCAGGAACAATTTTTGAAGTGAATACTTCTTTAGGCGCATTGGGCATTTTTTGAGATGGGAAAAAACCATTGCCGTTACCGACACCTCTGTATCTAAGTATCTGTAGTATAGTCTGCTTTTAAATTTTGAATACCCAAACATTGAGCGCTAAATTTAAAACGTAATTATACTAAAATGAAAAAAAACACTTCATTTAAAAGTATTTGCTGCACAATAGAATATTTCCTGACGATTCAAAAAATACACACGTAATTGTTCAAGTTTTCACTTCTGTTGGCACTCCCACTTCTTTTTTTTAATAAAATTACGGTGTAAGCCCCTTGTCTGTTTGTTTTAAAGCGGTTACAACTCATTACAGGTTGCGTCCAACTATATATTTTTGACGATTTCCGTGGCGCAGTGGGCGAACAGCCGGCTGAGACGCAGGAGGTAGTGAGTTCGATTCCCGCCGCGGAACAAATGTTTGCATAATCTACAGATATTGTTCCGGGTCTGGTTGTGGTTCTATATATTATAAGTATTTAGTACAAAAAAAATATATAAGTATTCTATCAGTTATCTGGTTCCCATAGTACAAGCTCTGCTTAGTTTGGGGCTAGATAGCGCTGTGTAAAATTTCCAGCAATATAAAAAATTTAATATAAAAAAAACATCCAACTATGTCCAATGATAGGTTAAAAATTTTCAGTGAAATTTACTTAAAATAATGTATTTAACCGAACAAATTCCTGATACTTACATTCATTAGACAATCAATCTAGTAACAAAGTTATAAGTGTAAGCTGACGATCCAATTTCAAAATATTTAATTGATCATAGACAAGCATTTTTAATTTAAAGATAAAAAAGTAAGCAACATCATACTTACCAATACTTACCGATTACCGCTGCAAGATCTTCTTTGTCTATTCTTGCCACATTCTGAAACGTTTCAAAGGGTTCTTTGAAAAATCTGTTTACTCGATATAACGTTTGCGTTAAAGATGCAAACATGAGATGTGTTCAGTTCACCCTGGGCTAATCATCAGGAATCAGTCACTACTAATGTCAGTCTAATGAATCCCTTCCACTGAAAAATATCCTACTAATCATTGGATCGTAAGTTATTTATGTCACACGTTTACCCCTTCACTAGATTGCTTTGAAATCTTTAAACGAGAATTTATTCTCATGGAGAAAAGGTGCTTTGATGTGACAATCTCTACTTAGTAGGCATTAGTTTTACTTAAGTAAAAGTAGGTAGACGGCATTAACAATTGTAGAAAAATATTGGATTTACACAAAGAGTTATTTTTGTAAATGATTTGCAACAAAGTTGAATTGAATAAATAAATATTGCTGGACATTTCACACAGCACTATCTAGCCCCAAACTAAGCAAAGCTTGTACTATGGGAACCAGATAACTGATAGAATACTTATATGCTTTTTTTTGTAAATACATACTTATAATGTATAGAAAAACATCCAGACTCGGTATAAATATCTGTATATCATGCAAACATTTGCTCTGCGGCGGGAATCGAACCCACTACCTCCTGCATCTCAGCCGACCTCCGTGGCGCAGGGGGCGATTAGCCGGCTAAGGCACAGGGGCGTTGAATTCCCGCCTCAGAACAAATGTGTGCATTAATCTACAGATATTAGTTTCTGGTTTTGGTATTTATAAAAAATATGTATAAGTATTTTATCAGTTATCTGATTCCCATCGGTCTGCTTAGTTTAGGGCTAGACAGCGCTGTGCCAAATGTCCAGCTTTATTTATTTATTATAATGTTTATTGATTTAATTCTTTAATGCACAGAAAAACATGTAAAAAGGAGGATTTAATGCTAAACCGCATTTAATATTATAATCTTCAAAAAGAAAGATGAGGCAGACACCACTACTCGGAATCGAATGCCATTTCAATGTAAGGCTATATAAATATGTAATGGCTTATGTTTAAGGAAGTAAGGTAGCTTTTATTACTTTTGAAAATAAATAATTTAAGCTATCTCTATCCACCATTAAATGCTTATTTCATCCCATATTTAGCTACGATTATAAACCCATCCATCATTGCGAATAAAGGAACGCCATGCAAAGGTGTATGAAAACATTATGTTATTCATGGCAAAGATTTATAGTGTAGGCCAAAAATATATTTTTCCCAACTCTTTAATATCGGCTTGCTCCGATATCTTAACAATTACCTAGACCAGCCTACATAGCTCTACCCACATACATACTTTGTCCATACGATGCAGTCGAACCTATCTCTCACAATAAAGGTTTTTATAATTATTTATTTTCATAGCACTTTTAATAACATTTACATAGCCAGGAGTGTTTTTTCCACTAGACTTAGAAAAAATACGTAGGTAATCTATCAATACGAAGGTATCTATTCATTATTCCACAAAGCGTGGTCGTATTTCCCATTATCAAAATCCAAAGGATTACAGAAAAACTATTTAACACACTAACTGAGCGTGCGGAAAAACATTGAAACTATTTTCTCAACCAAAACTTTCATACGAACAACGGTATTGCATAGAAAGTGGTGCCATCACCACCTGTCTCAGTAAGTTGGTATTTTTATACATGTTATTGGTCACTTGAAGTTGTAAGCCGAATGTCATCATTTTATGAGCTTTTGATAACACTACCACCGCAGTTAATCCCTAAGAACCGCTATTCCGAGTGGGCTCTACGTCATGGCTCGTGGGAAATAACATCTGTCCGCTTCGAAAATAAGTACAGTCCGTCTAAAAAGAGTAGAAATTAATGTTTAAGGAACTAACTATATTCTGTGGCTGGCAACACTTCATTAAAAGTAAATCTTGTCACTTGCTTGTCATTGTAATGTAAACATTGTTTGCTTTCATTTGAATTCTTGCTTCAATTCTAGTTTTTATCCAAAAACTTATTATAAACATTTGAAAAATGAATAAAACAATCCGCAGCGGCACTCGTGAAGTGATATACAAAGTGTTTATGCGATGTTTAGCCGAATTCCAAGCCGGCAGATTGCTCACGCAGATGGAACACGTTTATAAACGAACAGCGGATCTGACTGGTAAGTTATGAATTAATGTAGTACTTTTAATCACTTTACACTCCTTTAAATAGTAATGTCTTATCCAAGAGTGGTCTTATCAAGAAATATTTACTTTTATATGTACAGTTGAGGTTATGAAAATAAAACATATTTATAGTGCGTGTGACTGATTTTGATACTTAACAATATAATTTATTATTTTCAGGTAAATCCGAGAGTACAGTGCGACGAATAGTTTCGGAAGGATTCAGCAGAGGATAGCAGCAGCAGCAGTGAGTCTGAAGCAGAATCAGAAGGTTCCTGTCTGCCTAGTACTTCTCGGCAAGATTCTCCTGGGGCAATAGATGACAACATGTCTGGTATCGAATATTTAGATTTTGATATGTTGGACGACTAATTTTATGAATAAATATTTTATTAATAACACTTAACTCTTGTTTTATTATTTTACTAGCTGCGCCCTCTAGTTATTCCAGGTAATAATCTATTCCTGTGCCAAGTTCCATCCATCCTCCCAATCTTCCGTATTTATAATAATATGTATTAGTAGAATTTAACCACAAATTGTGATGTAAAGTGGTTATGTGAAGTACTATACTCGGCGCGGCGAACCTTGATCCCTATGACACTGACAGCTAATGTCACCATATAACATTGTAGTGGCGTCACCATTAAATTGGGATCATATTGGGGGCGTCTAAAAATGCCATTTATAAATTTTACGTAGCTTTATACCATTAGTAATGATATTCCGTTGATATTTTTAACAATTAACATTTACAAGAAGTTATCTCAATCTGAATTTATGTTTACGTCCTGCAAAACTTACGTCGTGTGACGTTTATCGACTAGGGCGGCAAGTATCGATAAAAAAATGTCGGTAATGGAAACGAGTGTACAATAACAAAATTTTTTCAGATAAAATATATAAATGGGGAACATTCATTTTCATGATAAAATATATACTTATATAGCAAAAACGTGTTTACCGGGTTAAACATTATTAGAAAATAACAAGATTGGAAACTTTCGTTTTACTTACCTACTTAATCTATGCCAAAAATCTTAAATTAATACAACAACAACATAATGGACATTAAAAATGCACATTATAATATTTTTTTAAACATGTTTACCAACGTGGCTGAATGCAAGTCACGCCTTAGTCTAAAAAAAAAATTATCGACACGGCCAAAGACACGACCCATCACTAACACGAACTGTCATAGGGATCAAGGTTCGCCGCGCCGAGTATAAGTTAGCTTAGAATCATAAAATATTAATGCCAATAATACAATAAATAATTAGCAAGTATCAAAACCAGTTATTGTATAGTTTGGGGTATACCAGTTAAACGACAGTGGCGCCCTCATTTTTTGTCTACTCTTTTTAGACGGACTGTAACATTGTAAATTTTATTTGTCTAAGTTTACAAATGGTCATGGCTCTGCCCATGAACTAGAACAATAATCTGTGTTTATTTCTATCTAATACTTTTGTTAATTATATCTAATTCGCACTATACCTGTGTACTGAGAGAAGTTGAAAGGAATACCTATACGGCATTGCTAAAGATCAACCTCTACGGCATTGCTACAGATCAACCTCTACGACATTGCTACAGATCAACCTCTACGACATTGCTACAGATCAACCTCTACGACATTGATACAGATCAACCTCTACGACATTACTACAGATCAACCTCTACGGCATTGCTACAAATCAACCTCTACGACATTACTACTCTCTTGAGAAAAAAAAACTTCTTTAACCTTACTATCAATTTGATTTTATTTATTTTTAGGGTTCATGACAAAATGTTAAAAACCTTATGGTGCGACTTTATCCGTCTGATCTATCATAGTTAATTATATCAGTAACTACTGAAGTTATTGACTTGAAATTTGGAAAAGTTATAAAAAATACTAATAAAAAAACTATGTTGTAACAAAACAAAATTCATAAATATTTTCATTTTGATTTCCAAAGGAGCCAAAACGGTGGAGAACAAAATTTAAAATTTAAAAATGTTTAATTTACACATTCAAAACCATTTTTATTCGCGTTATATTTTTTGAGTTACGATAAAAAATTAAAAAAGAAACAGATTTCCCACTTCCGCCTTATCTCTGAAGTTTGCAAGCAAAATTTAAAATAATATAATTGATACAAGTATAGGCAAAGATTACAGGAAAAATAAACTGAAGTTTCTATCTAGAACAGTTTTTTAGAAATCTGCCTTAAAAGTTACCTAGTTTGTGAGTCACATAACTAGATGGCGCTGCTAAACAAACATAAATATAGGAAGGAATAGAACCCTCGGGGCGCGAGTCCCACTCGTACTTGACCGTTTGTGTTTATCCATGTTATGGACATTATTATTGGACTCATTTATAAATTGGAAAGCAACGCTGTCTAACTAACTGTCGGTTCTTCTATATGTCAGTGTGTTACGATTTCAGGACTAAACAGCTGGGCCGATTTCGATGAAATTAGATATACAGTTAGATTAGGATTGGGGCATAGGCAACTTTTTACCCGAAAGCACAGAAAGAGGGTATTTTTTATTGACAAACTACGCGTGCGAAGCCTCGGGCGGGAGCTAGTATTTCTATAAATTGAAGATAAAATAGAAGGTGAGTGTAAATCAGTCTTCATCATTGTCAAAGACTGGATGAGAGTGGCTGTAGGGCCAGTAGGCGATCTCAAGCAACACGGGCTTCCCATTGCACTAATGTACGGGCTGTGTCGCTCGGTATGGGGCTAATCATTTCGGTCACTTAACTACCACTTGTATTTGAGAGTTATTATCGAACAATATACTTTTTATATTTATTATGTTCTATTTTGGTATATTTGAAACAATCAGTGCTTTGTAAATAAGTGAAACAAGGATTAGCCATTAGTTCTGAAGTAGTACTTAACTAGCAGAAATGTTTTATGATGACCCACGATCTTATGAAGACCCGTTGATAGTGTGGACTGGTGGTTCTTGCGTTCATGAAAAGTTCAGTGCTTCGCCCGAAGTTCGGTCTATCTATCGTCTTACGTGCGCGCAGTGATACCAACTTAGCTACCTCATATCTATATCAAGTATCTTTTTTTTTAACTATTATGTACTTACTCGTAAAGCTACAATAATAATTATTTTATTGCTAAAGTAGCTGCCGCTCGCGGCTTCGCACATATTTCCATCTTACGGGAACTGATTCATGGGATGAAATCTCCCTATCCACTTGGGCAAATCGACGTTGCATTATGTATGTTTGTTTGTCCAAGGATTACTTTCGAAGCGTTGATCCGATCATCGTGAAATTTGATATACAGTGTGTCCCTGGATAAAGTGCAACCCCGAAAGGGGGTGAAACTAGATCAAAAATTATCGACAAAAAAATAGAAAAAAAAAAATTAAAAAAATTTAGTATATACTTTATTGATGAATTAAAATTTTTATTGCTCACTAATGACTCTATTTAATAAAAAAATTATTTCTTCCAAAGTAGTAGGTCTATTTTGTTAAAATAAAAACCATAATCATGTCAGATATGTGACGATGACGATAAAATAACAAATAACTCACAAACAAGTGGCTATCGTGACTTAAAGTTTAATTTTTGTATTAAAATTACATTTTTTAGGCTGTTTTTTTCCAATAAACTCCAAAAATCTTAAAATTAAGCCTATAATACTAGAAATTTTTATGAATTTTTATTATTGTCTATCATAATAGCTTTTAAATAAAATAAAAACCTACGTTCTAACATAAAAAATGTGCTGGCTAGGAGCATTTAAAGTTGACCACTGATTACGTCACCACTCAGGTAGAGACCCTTTTTTTAACTTATATTGTTGTAGATTATGGTCGCTGGGCCTGTTCTATGAAAGATGAAGGGTGGGGATCAAAACAGGACTCACAACAAGGCACGCCAGTCGCTCCGATATTCTCGCCGCTGCTACCGCCTACCGTACCTTACTGCGCCTTCAAGTTTTTGTTACGTTGTTTTGCTTTTGTTTTGTTTTTGACTTTTTGTTACGTTTTTGACTGTACTTTGTTGTGTTGTGGAGATGCCGCGATTGACTGAGTTCTCTCCGCGAGAAATCGCTGACATCCATTATTATTATGGTATGTCACGTGGACACACAACAGTCGCTCGTTCTGCATACATAAATGCGTTTCCGAGCAGACTTATACCGTCAGCACGAAATTTCCAAGAAGTTCACCGAAAGTTATCCAACATCGGACTTGGATTAGCAAGAGATCGCCGTGAGCAACAAGCTACCATTATTGACCATTCCATAGAAGAGGCCGTTTTAAACGATTTGTTTGCTGATCCCACAACCAGCATTAGACGCTTAGCTTTGCGTCACGGTATATCAAAAACATCCGTATGGCGAATTTTGAAAAAGAAGGGATTGCATCCATACCATTATCAGCGAGTACAGCATTTGCATGAAAATGTAGACAATCGTGCAAGATGCGTAATGTCTACGTGGATTCAACAAAAAATTAGAAATAATCCACAATTCCTAAAAAAAATTTTATGGATGGATGAAGCGAAATTCACCCGGAATGGAATCACAAATTGCAGAAACTTACATGTATGGTCCGAGGAAAATCCACACCTAAAGAGGGCGTCTACTTTTCAAGTGCAATTTTCAGTTAATGTATGGGCAGCTCTAATAGACGACACGCTGATTGGGCCAGTTATTTTACCCGCAACATTAAATGCCGAAAGTTTTTTAAACTTATTAAGAGACGATCTGCCACTACTGCTGGAAGATGTTCCGCTGGCTACAAGGCAACAGATGTATTTGCAGATGGACGGATGCCCTGCGCACTACGGGCGCAATGTGCGAAGTTTTTTAAACGAAAACTACGCTAATAGGTGGATCGGCCGGGATGGACCAGTCGGGTGGCCGGCACGTTCACCTGACCTGACACCCCTAGACTATTTTCTGTGGGGTGTTATGAAACAAAGAGTCTACAGAACGACCGTAGACACCGAGGCAGAGTTACAAGATCAAATCATGCGATGTGCCGATGAGATAAGAAGTGACCCAGAGATGGTGCTTAGATCCACACAACAAATCGCTCTTCGTGCGGCAATGTGCCTACAACAACAAGGAAGCCATTTTGAGCATTTAATGCATTAAACAAAACCCTTATTTCATACTTACATGTAATAAGTTAAATAAAAATGTTGTAACTAAAATTTGATTTTTAATACTACCTGAGCAGCAAAAAAAAACGTGTCTCTACCTGAGTGGTGACGTAATCAGTGGTCAACTTTAAAAGCTCCTAGCCAGCACATTTTTTATGTTAGAACGTAGGTTTTTTTTATTTAAAAGCTATTATGATAGACAATAATAAAAAGTCATAAAAATTTCTAGTATTATAGGCTTAATTTTAAGATTTTTGGAGTTTATTGGAAAAAAACAGCCTAAAAAATGTAATTTTAATACAAAAATTAAACTTTAAGTCACGATAGCCACTCGTTTGTGAGTTATTTGTTATTTTATCGTCATCGTCACATATCTGACATGATTATGGTTTTTATTTTAACAAAATAGACCTACTACTTTGGAAGAAATAATTTTTTTATTAAATAGAGTAATTAGTGAGTAATAAAAATTTTAATACATCAATAAAGTATATACGAATTTTTTTTTAATTTTTTTTTCTATTTTTTTGTCGATAATTTTTGATCTAGTTTCACCCCCTTTCGGGGTTGCACTTTATCCAGGGACACACTGTATAGGTAGGTATTATCGGCACAATCCTGGTGTGACTAAATGAGCTAAAAATATTGAGGGGTTGTTGAGATATTGTTCATGAAGGGTAAAAAGAATCAAAATGAGACCATTAGGTCAAATGGGACGTCTAATTAAAGGTCTTCATTAGTACATTTCGATCACGTTTTTTTTTTAGTTTAGTCTTTCCAGTTTTTGAGTTATTAGCCATAATTAAAACTGAACTTTGATGAAATTCACAGGATACACCAGTGACCACTCAGTGATGAAATTTGGTATTTGTGTAGCTTTAGTGACACAAATATAGGGAAAAGTCTGAAATCCAGAATAACTGCAATTTCTACCGCTAAAAAGAGTAATCAACTAGCAAGAACTCCCGTTACTTGTAATTTGAATTAAACTTTAGTTCAAGTTAGTTGGTTGAGCATTTCATGGCATTATTTCGTTAGTCAAAAAGTAAGACCGGCTTGCACAACGATCCCTAACGTATTTAGCGACTAAACATATTTAAATATGACGTATTTGTATGCTTTGATGTTGCACAAGTCGCCCTAAGAATAATATTTTTTTTTGTATTTTGGGAAACTCGCGAGATCTCAGTTCGAGGCGAAGCACTAGTACTAATTGATCGAGCGAAGCGAGATCTCCAAATCAGCTTGTAGTTTTTAAGTTAATAGCCATAATAAAACTGAACTTTGACGAAATTCACAGGGTACACCAGTGACCCCTACAATGCTGAAATTTGGTATGCGTGTAGCTTTAGTGACACAAATAATATGGAAAAGTCTGAAAGCTAGAATAACTGCAATTTCTACCCCAAGAAACTGTAACCAAAAAACACGAATTCCCGTTACCTATAATTTGAATGAAATTGTAAGTCAAGATACTTGGTCATTAAATCAATAAATAAATAAATATTAAATAAATATTGCTGGACATTTCACACAGCGCTATCTAGCCCCAAACTAAGCAAAGCTTGTACTATGGGAACCAGATAACTGATAGAATACTTATATACATTTTTTTTGTAAATACATACTTATATGTATAGAGAAACAACCAGACCCGGAACAAATATCTGTAGATCTTGCAAACATTTGTTCCGCGGCGGGGATCGAGCCCGCTACCTCCTGCGTCTCAGCCGACTATTCGCCCACTGCACCACGGAGGTCGTCATTTATTTCGTGGCACTATTTTCATAGTCAAAATTTTTAAATACCTATTGTTTTGGTTTTTATGGGTGACTCGCGAGACCTCAGTTCGTGGCGAACCACTAGTATTATAAATTCTAAAGTAACTCTGTCTTTTGTTACGTTTTCAGTACTAAACGCCTAGGCCGATTTCTATTTAATTTGGTATACAGATAGATATGCCCGGGATTGCGAAATAGGCTTTTTAACCAACTACGCAGGAGGGTAATGTTCTTACAAACCACGCTTGAAAAGCCGCGGGTGGCAGCTAGTTAAATTATAACTCAATCACAACTGACTTTGCTAACCACCGAAGAGTAGGAATGAAATATTTTACAAGTAGCATGTGAATATTATTATTATTATAAGCCTGTTGTGTCCCACTGCAGGGCAAAGGCCTCCCTTCCCTCTTTCCACTCGTCTCTGTTAATTGCAAGTAGGGGCCAATCCTTGAGGTAGGAGTTTAGCTCATCCCGCCACCTTCGCCTGGGCCTTCCACGCGGGCGTCGTCCGTAGTTTGGGAGCCATTCTGTGGTGGTCTTCGCCCACATCGTGTCTGGCATACGGCAAACGTGTCCGGCCCAGTCCCACTTGAGTCTTGCAGCTTTTTGAGCGACGTCGGCCACCTGTGTTCGGGAGCGTATAACCGAGTTCCTGATTCGGTCCGTGAGTTTCACGCCCAGGATACTGCGCTCCATTGCACGTTGGCATACCCCAAGGGAGGACTTTTGACGATTGGTTAGCGACCAGATTTGCGCACCATAGGTGAGGATGGGGAGAATGCATATGTCCATGAGTTTCCGCTTTAGAGAAAGTGGAAGCGGTCCTTTCATTAGGTCTTTCATGGACCAATAGCTTTTCCAGGCGTTTTCCGTGCGTCTTGCAATCTCTTGTTCTTGTCTTGCCTGGAAAGAAACTAAGGTGAATAATCATATTATGAGATTATTAATCATACGTAAGACCTGCTACTGTTCACGTAACCTACTAAAAATAATTCCAATGATATCACTGTTCATCGTAACGGTCGTATTCGTTCAGATCTGCTGAAAATCACCGGTCATTCGGAAATTATCGAAAATCATCGGGTGGTTTCGTTTAACCTGCTAACACGTAATCAGTTCATACGTTTTTCATTGTAAATTACCAGTGGTACTCGTGCGAGTCTGCTACCCCTAAAATCGCGTAGCTCAGTCGCGTAGCAGTGTTAAGTTTAGGTGAAGATCAAAATTAAAATTAATTGCCTGTGAATTAACAGTAAAAAAAAATACTTTCGTTTGATATTAGCATAGACTGCCTCCGTGGCGCAGTGGGCGTATAGCCGGCTGAGACGCAGGAGGTAGCGGGTTCGATTCCCGCTGCGGAACAAATGTTTGCATGATCTACAGATATTTGTTTCATGTCTGGCTGTTTTTCTATATATTATAAGTATGTATTTACAAAAAAAAAGTATATAAGTATTCTATAAGTTATCTGGTTCCCATAGTGCAAGCTTTGCTTAGTTTGGGGCTAGATAGCGCTGTGTGAAATGTCCAGCAATATTTATTTAATATTTATTTATTTATTGATTTAATGACCAAGTATCTTGACTTACAATTTCATTCAAATTATAGGTAACGGGAATTCGTGTTTTTTGGTTACAGTTTCTTGGGGTAGAAATTGCAGTTATTCTAGCTTTCAGACTTTTCCATATTATTTGTGTCACTAAAGCTACACGCATACCAAATTTCAGCATTGTAGGGGTCACTGGTGTACCCTGTGAATTTAGTTTGGGGCTAGTCAGCGCTGTGTGAAATGTCCAGAAATGTTTATTTATTTATTTATTTCCGCTTCCTTCAAATGTTAAAATCCTTGTCTTTTCCTTAGATCCATCCGTGTATTGTGCATCCGTATTTGTACAAATCATATTAATATATAAAATCACTTTGTACATAAATGATAATTTTGTAAATATCTCTTATCTTGTATAATTTCTCTTTAATGTATTCCTTTCCTCTCGATTCTTTCCTAGTTTAGTGTAGATATATCCCGGGTTTTGTCTATTCTGTTTCCCTAATTTTTTATTTGCCAATGGCACTAGCCCAAAACCGTGCGAGACAAAAAAAAAAAGAAGTGGTTTGAGTGTGAAGGTGGGGGACCTTAATTCTCAAACTGACAGAAGTGAGATTATAAAAAGGTAGAGTCCGCGCCACGAGTGAAGTCTTATCCTCCGTCGTCCGAGACACGTTCTCGGAGACCCGGATGACGAAATCACCTCCGCTAATGCGGAAGCTGAGTCATCTGTATCAGACAGAGCAAACACTTCACAGAAACACCGACCTCGCCGGCGAGGTCGACGAGTCCCTTCAGTCGCCGCCTATACGAGGTACAGACATGTACCCGGGCGTTCCTCTCCTATCCCCACCCCGGCAACAGCCCAAGCCGAGGCTCGTACCTAAGTGGTGCCCTTGCGCTAGTTGCCTAAATAACTTACTGGGCTGAGCGCCATCTGCGCTCGCCAAAAGTTCGGTTAAGCTGTCACGGCCTCAGAGGCCAACAGCGAGTTTAGTCCATCAGAAAAAAAAAACGAGTGAAGTCTTAAGTACGGCAAAAGCTGAAACTACGGCAAAAGCGGGAACTAAATCACGAATAACTTCTCGATTTCTGCGACAGCAGCGTCGCGTCTATCGGACTTCATTGGTGGCGCGGACTCTACCTTCTCATTTCAGAGTTTTTTTTTTGTAAAGACATTGCATTTACGCATTTACAAAAAAACCTTAATTTCTCTATGGTTTGAATAGGTATGTTTGTTTACATTGCACCATAGAGTATAAAAAAGACTGAATGAAACATTTCACTCAATCAAAATCAATGGTGGATTGGATGGTGAATTTTGGTGAAGGATTGTGAAGTGAACGTGACGTGAAGTGGATTTTGCTTGCAGACGCTTGAAATTGTTATCAATAGTGTACTCAAAATCCATCAAACACAATAGTGAAAATGTGTGTACGACAACTATGTAAAGAAGCTTTTATTGGTTCTACCACAGCTAAATCACAATCGCTAATATAAATGTTGTGTTTACTTTTAGGGCGCGAAACAAATCGCCATCGGCGGCTGGTACTGAGAAAGAGAAGGAAAAAAAGAAGCCAAAAGAGCATAAAAAGAAAAAGGGTGATGATTCAAGTAGCAGCAGCAGCGGCAGGTAATACCATTGAACTAATTGCATTACGATAATGTTATAATGTGATGTTGAGGTTAGAATACGTCAACAAAACAAGTAATACTATAACTCGTAGATAAATGCACTTTTCTTGATCACATCTACTCAATTTGCAACTGCGTAAAAGTAGTACAATGAATGCCCTAATTTTCAGACTGACAGGCGTATTGACAAATAATTAGTGACTGATACATTACTTGTAAAGCGAGGTCTAGCTACTTTGTAAAAGACAACTACAGTAAGTAGGCCTCAAAAGAATAATTTACGACAAACGCTAGCGAGACGATAACATCCACTAATTACACCAGCGATGTGACCAATACGTGAAAAATCATTGGCATTTGAGATAGCATAAATCCACTTGGTATCATTAACTTTGGTATCTCAATAAAATGTGGTTTTTCAGTTCATCTGACAGCAGCTCATCCCGGTCATCATCCCGGTCTTCTTCAAGCAGCTCAGGAAGCTCCTCGCGTTCATCCTCGTCATCCAGCTCCTCTAGTAGCAGCAGCAGCAATAATGACCGTTCCAGACCAAAGAAGAAGTATGCTAGTCAATTTATTTGTATACATATGTAAATCTAACAATGTTAAGGAGTCCTATACCATATATTCCATGGAAACAAGCTGACAATGATAATTTTTTAGATTTTTTAAACACTTACAAAAGTTTGAAAAATATACTCATTTGAAATACTTAGTATTTCAAAGGCCAGGATTATATATAAAAATACGCGACCCATTTAATAACAATCATAAAGCAGTCAGTCAACACACCAAAGCTGCTGACACAGCCTGGTGGCTTAATTTAAACTTGCACCTGCACATGCTACCCGGCGACATGCAACCGCCCTGGGCCCGTAGCCAAATGTCATTCACCACGAATCTATTCGACTTCTACATACATTTGTTGTCGCTGAATGACGTAATATTTCTATAGCATGTGTCAAATCCCATACATTTTCGGACGTATCGACTAGCGTCATCGCTAATCGACTGTAACTTGGCTAAGCCCTCTGGGCTGTGTCGGCGGGTCGGCGGTTTTGGTGTGTAGACTGCATTAAAGTGACAATGATAAAAAACATACTTATTACCAAAACTGCTGGTACAGTGGACTTCTTGTTGCCATAGTTTGCAGCCAAAGTAGCCCAATCATATTGTGCTAATTTGAAATAGGTACAGTGTTTGAGTTATTGTACTTTTTTATCACATATTTTAAAAAGTTACCAGTATTACGCCAAGGAAGACCTAAAAAGCGCTGGAGCGACGACTTTGACGTCTTCCAGAGACTGGCGGGATATGGCTCGAGAATGTGATAAGTGAAAGGAAGAGGGGAGGCCTTTGCCCAGCAGTGGGACAGCACGGGTTAATAAAAAAAAAACTATTATTGTACACAATCAGGTAGGGAACTTTAATTTGTATGTTATAATAATAATCTGTTTGGTGTATGTTTTAGGACTTCACCAAACAAGAGTCCAGTCAAAGACAGGCGTGAAGCAGACAAGGGCAGAGACAGATCACCCCTCAATGATAAGAAGAAATCATCTGCACTTTCTAGTGATAAGCTCAAAAATAAAGATAAACATGAAAGGTAAAGCATTCCCAATAACCATCTTTTCAAAATGTTATTTACTGATGCATGAGGGGCTCAAGGTGACTAAGCTGGATGGTGGTACTAGGCAAGCCTTATTTGTTTATATTTAATATATTTGTACTTTATAAGATAAGTATATTTCAATTATAAAACAAAGAAATCATTTATGTTATTATTAAATATTAGCTGACCCGCTTGCGGCTTCGCACGGGTGGTTTTTCAATAAAATATTCTCCTCATTTTGTGCAGTTGGCTGAAAAGTAGCCTATGTCCTTTCCCAGGATCTATCTATCTCCTTGCAAAATTTCATTACGATCCGTTCGGCCGTTTGGTTGTGTAAAGGTAACAAGCAAACAGAGTTATGTATGTATTATACATATAAACCTTCCTCTTGAATCACTATCTATTGCTGAAAACTGCATTAAAATCCGTTGAGTAGTTTAGTAGTTGGAAGCGACTTTATTTTATACTATGTAAAGAAGATAATAAGATGCTACTTGGTTGAACGGTATTATTATTATTTGGAGCCTGTACTGTCCCACTGCAGGGCAAAGGCCTCCCTTCCTTCCTTCCACTCCACTCTATCATACGCTTGTGTAGTCCAGTCTTCCATATACGAGTCGAGTTCGTCTTTCCATCGGCGTCGCGGTCTGCCACGTGGTCGTTTTCTGTCTTTTGGGATCCACTCGGTGGTAGATTTTGCCCATAACTCCTCCGACATGCGGCAGACGTGTCCCGCCCAGTCCCACTTTAACTTGCCTACTTGGTGCCCAACGTCCGCGATTTGTGTTTGGGAGCGCAGTTCTCTGTTTCTAATGCGGTCTGTTAGTTTGACTCCTAGGATACTGCGCTCCAAGGCTCGCTGACAAACCCCGAGTTATGACTTTTGTTGATTTGTCAAAGACCAGGTTTAAACGCCATAGGTAAGGATGGGGAGAATGCACGCGTCCATGAGCTTGCGTTTAAGTGTGAGTGGAAGGTTACCCTTCATCATATTTTTCATGGCCCAATAGCCCAAAAGGTATTATAAAGAATGATAATTATGTAGTGAATCCCAGCAGGTCTCCTGGACGCAAGAAGCGCGAACGCTCTCCGGCGCCGCGCCCCACGCGCATCCACATCGGGCGTCTCACGCTCAACGTGACCAAGGAACACGTGCTCGAGATATTTTCAACGTACGGGACCGTGAAGAATGTGGAGTACCTCACGGACCGCCTGCACCCGCACAACGGCCGTGGATACGCTTATGTGGAGTTCAGCAATGCGGATGAAGCAGAATCCGCTATGAAGCACATGGATGGAGGTAATTATGGACATTTTATTATTGGAACTTTTTGTTATGGTTTAGTTATATTGCAGTTACAGTAGGCCGACGAACGGAACAGGTTACCTTGGGTTATCGCGTGGGAAATTATTTAATCCATATTTTCGTATTTTAATTAAGAGTTCAGAAGTGTGTCATTAGTAGAATGGTATTCAAATCCTTTGGCCAACCACAATCACCAATAATGAAATTGAAGTGTCTCACTGTGATTACTATTTATATGATGCCTAATATTATTGACCTTTTTTAGATTGTTTGTCTATCCGTCCATTTAAAAGTTTATTTCGAATAAGCTACCAAATGGCTCAACAGATTTAAATTATAGTTTTAGGGATTCAAATAGAAATTTAGACTTAAATATTCGTGTATGTTTCATTTCGATATCTAGCAGGGTTCAGAAGATATGAAAATAAATATTTAACGAACCACGCGTGCGAAGCCTCGGGTGGTTCTTTAATAATATTGTTTTCCCAAATGGGCTATCTGAGTTCGCGCTGTGATTAGATCTTTTTGGCCATCCTGCAATATAATGTATGGCTTATCGTATGAAACCTTGAAAAGGGTCTAGTCAGTTTTAAAAGAAGAAAAAAAAAACATTTATTTGACACACAGGAACATTCAAAACAGAACAAACATACCTACTTATATAAAGATATAAATTAAAAAAAAGAAAAATTATCTAAAGAAACAGGAAAAACACAAGATAAAGATTGAGTACATATGCATACATAAATAGGTAGGAGAGTACCTAGATAATATAGTCTTCCGTGCTGTGTGGGCCAAACAGGCCCCATCTCAGAGTATTTCTGCCTACCTTCCGAAGACGGTAAGCGGCGCTAGTTTTCAGGTGGTACCCATTGGTAGCCTCACGAACACACAAAAATAAATAAGCAAACAGGTATATTATACGTGAATAATAAAAAAAATTGAAAGAATAAAATAAGTGTAAGGTGGAGCCAATTTCTGTGGTGGATGACAAATCTCTTTTCAAGGAGCTCTTTTTGCGTTCGAAATATCTTTTTTTTTTTGTATTTGTAACCCAGCACCTTTACGTTCCAGGTCAGATCGACGGGCAGGAGATCACGGCGGCGCCGGTGCTGATCCCGTCGCGGCCGCGCCGGCCCTCGCCGCGTCCGTTGCCGCCGCCGCGGCACTTGCCTCCGAGACGACACTCGCCGCCACGGTAACCAACGCAATGGACATTGCAAACACTATAGCTAGCCCTAAGGCTTCATCTTAACCACTGATCAAAGCACAAGATAAACGGTACACAAATCGAATCTTAGCACTAAACAGAAATAATCTTCGCATTATAGTTAGAGCCCTAATTCGACACTGTCGACTTAACAAGCGCATGTCCTAACTAGGGCTATGCAATACACAAACCTGCAGATTCTGCAATGAGGCGATAGAATCGCCTCTACACATGTTAGGCGAGTATGGTCCACTAATGCGCAAACGTAGCATTCATCTGAACAAACTTATTCTTCGCCCGGAGTAAAACTGCATCCAAATGTAAACAGCATATATTATCTACATAAAATTCATGATAACATAATTTATTTTTGTAAGGGTCTGTAGGCTGTATATAGGCAGTGCATCTAAGAATGCCTAATCATAATTTAACCCCTTACTTTGCCCCCTTTAGGGATGATTTAGCCAAAAAAAGCATGTGTGCAATTCACACGTGGCAGAAGTGAAACCTTCAAAAAAAGAGAACCACGAACATAAGAAACACTGTATAATGCTTCCTATCTCATTTTCTTCCACGTTAAATCTTATGAATTTGTGTCTGTCTCTTTTTACTGTCGCTTTTTCGTCTCATCGACTTTCAAATCACAACAATGCTAAAGAAGTTATCACTTCAAAAGTTGAAACACGTCTTTATTTCTTACCAAAAGCCTAAATATGAATTTTCAGAGCCCTAACTTGAGAGATTATGGATTGCCTATACAAACTTTCAACCCCTATTTCACCATTTCAAGATTATTTTTTGATACAAAAGATGTCCTTTCCCAGGATATAATCTATCTCCTTGCTAAATTACATTACGATCCGTTCAACAGTTTAGTTGTGAAAAAGTAACAAACTAACAAACAAAGTTACTTTCGCATTTATAATATTAGTATGGATTGTAAAATTTGAAAAAGATCACCTTATAACAGAGTGTGTCTGGAGTCAATCTATGAAAGAGGTACGTTGTACAGAGCGCTAAAAGTCAACGACCTGGTTGACTTTTAGCGCTCTGTACATGGGGCCTGTTTCAGTGTAAAGAACGACGCAAGTTTCCTAAAAAATAGTATGGATATGGATGCAGCGCTTCTTTGAGGTTGTGGTCGATGTTGCAGGTACCGACGCCGCAGCCCCCCGCCCCGCCGGCGCTCGCCCCCGCGCCGGCGCCGCACGCGCTCCCGCTCCCCGCGCCCCGCGCCGCGCCGCCGCCGCTCCAGGTCTTCCTCCTCATCCTCCCGATAATTGCACACCCACACCCGTACACACAATACACACACCCACACCCCCACCCCCACACACACACAGGCATACAAACACATGCATGCAGATACAGATCTTGGACTACACTGATATCCACTAGTGGTACAAATACTTATCAAAACTGAATCCATTGAAGCAACCAAACTTGTATGGATATAATTTTGATGAAATTATCTAGCCTACCAGTGGGTCTATATCCTCTTCTTTGAAGAAAACTACAGGTACATAGTAAACTTGTCGTTCATAAGTTGCCCCTATTAGCGGGTGTCATGTAAAATCTGAATAATTAGCTCGTATTCAATCAACCCCCTTCAAATCTGGTACCCATTTCATCCTAGCTCAGAATAGGACTATCATACTACCCCCTACACTTACAATAAAGCTCTCAAATTCCGCATGAGTTCTAAGAATGCCGGAGCTATGTTTGAGGTAAGTATAAATAAATTTGTGCTTGCGATATCGGTAAAGTTGCAGCCAGGTATGTATTTGCTGTGTTTAGATGTAAAATCTTTTTTTTTCTATTTGACATTCTAACAACATTTTTCTTGTCATAAAAGCTCGCAAAACGGAAACTGAATGGAAGAGTTACGAAGGGGCATGAACTGACTCTAATAGTGAAGTGTAATTTAATAAATGTAATTTGTAATGTTGAAGGCACTTTTGACTTTCTATTAAACTGTATTGACACCAATTAAGTAATTTATTTTTATTTTATCTCCAGATCCAAAGAACCTGTTTCTGTTTCCATTCCCAAGTAATATTAAATGATGATTATACTAAGGTGAACACTTGTTACAATAAAAACATTTATAAATAAGATTATTATATTTAATATTGAACACTATAACATCTAGGTTTTGCTGCTAATAATATTACAGTAAGTTTGGTAGTCAGTTACAAGAATTTTTCCTTTGTATAGGTAGTTTTGTTCTAAAAGCGGCATAGCAGATGGTGAGCTAAAACAAACAAATAAAACAATTTATTCAAGTTAGTATTTAACTATAAATAAATAATGCTGGACATTCCAGAAGACAAGGCAAAGTTGGCATCCAAAAAGCTTGGTGTGCTCAATAGGGCAAAGCAGTACTTCAGTGCGGGGCAAAGACTGCTTCTATATAAGGCGCAAATCCGGCCCCACATTGGATACTGCTGCCTTTAATGGGCAGGACCACCGGGATACTAACTAGGGCCGTTTGACTGTTCAATGACGAGCTGTGAGAATTGTTGTTGATCTCATTCTCACAAGCTGTATTGAGCCCTTAATTCTCAGGAGAGATTTTGCCTCCCTGTGTGTGTTCTACCGCTTGTATAATGGGTTGTGTTCTGAGGAGTTGTTTGATATGGTGCCTGCAGGTTCCTTTTATCATTGCGCCGCTCGCCATCGACAGGGAATCCATCCACACACCTTGGAGACGATGTGGTCGCGGACCGTGAGGTTCCAAAAGAGTTTCCTCCCGCGAACACTTCGCTTGTGGAATGGTCTCCCTGCCGAGGTTTTCCCCAGGGACTACAGTATGGGGTTCTTCAAAAAGGGCGTTTTGTAAATTTTAAAGGGTCGGCAACGTGCGAGTAATACCTTTGATGTTACAAACGTACATAGGTTACGGTAACCGCTTACCATCAGGTGGACCGTATGCTTGTTTGCTATGTTAGTGGTATAAAAAACATTTGTCACACCGCTACCTCTAAGGAAGTCAGATACTAATTCTAAAGTAACTCTGTCTGTTTGTAACGTTTTGTGACGGAGTTACTTTAGAATTTATAATATTAGTATGGATTCGTACAGGAATACTTACGGATATTGGATTTTCATATTCTTGGGACCCCTCACTGGATTCCATGCTGAGACAGGAGCTTTATTAGCAAGCATGAGCCCAGCTACAGAAGTGTACAGGCCATATTCCTGGCACATTTTCTCCTGTTCAAAACAAAGAATACATTATTTAGTGAAGGAATTACTAGACTTTCACAAAATATGATTCAAACTTTCGCAATTATTTTAGAATGTACAGTAAATCCTATGAATATTTTCAAGGATTTTTAACATGTGGGCTCTCACACCACACGCACACGGAAATTGAACTATCATTGCCCCTGATGCAGAAAAAGGGTGTTAAAAGTCTAGACTTCATGTGAGTACCTACTAGCTGACCCGCCCACGGCTTCGTACCCGTGGTTTGTCAATAAAATATTACCCTCCTGCGTAGTCGGGTAAAAAGTAGCCTCTGCTTCAATTCCGATCATAATCTTCGTACCAAATTTCATCGAAATCAGTCCAGGCGTTTAGTCGTGAAAAGAACTAACAGACAGATATACTTTCGAATTTATAATATTAGTGAATGTGTTTGTGGAATTCTAGCTCCCAAACAATCTTATTTTAAAGCAAATCACAGACGTAGCTATAATATGTAGCAATATGAATCATAGCAAGGCATAGCGCGATATATCTTCTGTACAAATTTTCGAGTGACCACACACGCAGCTATAATTTATATTTCTATGACGTCACCAAGCTATACTGTAATTTATTATATACTATTATAGCTATACTGTATTTATTGCACGGTATATTGCTATATATTATAGCTATGTCTTTGATGGGCTTAATGCTTCATCTTTGCTTTAGCGAGGTTCTTAGTTATGTGTTGTGTGATACTTTTAGCATAGATCAAAAACGCATTGTTTATTCAAAACCTCGTCGCTCAATGCATTAAACTATTTGAATTGGGGACATAAATACAAACAAAATGCGTATTACATAATGTCCTAAAGTGTGACGTCAAGGAGATAATTGATCCTATAGATTGCAAAGTGATGATTTTGCTGTAATACCTTTTTCTGGAACCATTTCGAACCTCTGTATCTTGGCACTAGGAACTATTAAAAAATATCGCTTTGAATATAATTGAGTAAATATCGCTATCTAATAAGCAATAATAGCAATATAAAAAACGAGTGCTTTTTAGACCACACTACTGAAGTAAAACTTCTTTTTCAAAATATTAATTTATAAAATTGTTCAAGAACGAAATGAAATTACGAAAAATAATCAAGAAATCACCGTTCGCGTAACGCTAGCAAACTCGCAAGCGAACTACTGACTGAGATATACATATATATATTTCATGCACTGGCTATGAGAGAAAGAAAATGTGTGCGCGCACTGCTGTCTCTTGCTACTACAGTGTGATACAGACAACAGGCCTGCACTGTGTCTTAGATATACAAAACGTAACTGGCTATGAGATAAAAAAAAATTGTGCTCGCACCTCTATATCTCCCTCTCTACTTTCGTTCGCCTCGCCCGATCACACTTTTCGTAACCCTCTCGTCACGCATTCACCAGCTTACTCCCCAAGTCAAGCGTGCGTAAAGAAATTTTACTTCAATAATACACGTTGCTTACAAAATGTATAACGGCCAAGTCACTCGTTTTATTTTATTCATTTACTTGCCTCTTTTTTTGATCTCACTACTTTTTTGGCCAAGTAATTTTAATCGAGACTTGGCACGTTTTACAGAATGTTTTTAAGATTTAAAAAATATCTCAAAAATGTTAAAACACATTGCAAGTGAACTAAGTGTTCGGATATAAAATAAAAATACTATCAGAATGTTTTAGTTGGCAAGTTCCACTTACTCTCCACTCCGCAAGCAAGAAGTCTGCGTCGCTGAGAGCAGAGGCAGCTTTATCAGTGTGCTCTGAACACGAAAAATGAGGCAAGTAGTTTTCTTCTAAGAAATTCACGAAAGAGTTGGGTTGACTCACGAACTGCTCAATTATTTCTTGTGGTGAATGTGACAACTTCTGTTTTCCTTTTTCATTGACTATCACTGAAAAATGTAAAGCACGGAGTTTTAAGTTATCCATACTAATATTATAACTCTTATTCTGTCGCGACTAAACCGCTGTACCGATTTCGATGAAATTTGGGACATAGATTATGACCAGGATTAGGACATAGGCTACTTTTTACCCAACTGCACAAAAAGAGGGTAATGTTTTTATTGCAAAAAACGCGTGCGATGCCGCAGGCGGTTAGTTCGTAACAATATAAAGCCACGGACGATTAAAAAGAATGGACGAAGCGCCGCGACGCTACCTTCAAAATGAAGAACCCAAAGTGTGCTGGCCTGCTCGTAAATATATTTTTAGTGTATTTTGAGGTTGGATTTTTCATTATTCTATATTATTTTAGTTTCATCATGTCAATACCCTCCTTCTGCGAAGTCGGATCAAAAGAAGCTTAGATTTCAATACTGGTCATAATCTATCCATATACCAAATTTCATCGAAATCGGTCCAGCCGTTTAGTTGTGAAAACGCAACAAACAGACCAGAAAGATTTTTGAATTTATAGTATTGGTAAAAGTAGATTGTTCTTATTACCTTTTGGATTTAATACTCTGCCAACTCCATGCAAAATGCTGACTGTCTGATCTTTTCCTATGGACATAAATTTGCTAGATGCCTGTTTTTTCCTCTTGGTGGTTTTACTTTTGGTATCCTTCTTTTCTGCTATAAGGCTTGTTTCTAAATTTTGACTAGAGCCTAAAACAAAATAAAATGCTGATAGATCTTAATATGAATAAAGGTACACTCAAGATGGTACAGGACCACTTCTCGTATATTACATTTTCTAGTAGGTAACATTTATACCTTGCCACACCCTTGCAGGGTACATACATCTAGAATACTAATTGTAACCTATTTTATATTGCATTAAAATAAATATCTAATTTGAAAAATATAATAATAGAAAACAAAAAATAGGTACCTTTCAAACAGGCAAAATGCAAGTTTAAGACTGCAGATCTCACATCACCACCAGAAGAATTAACTACACATTCTATCATGTCAGATGTTGGGGAATTGTACACTGATGTGTGCTTTTTGCTTATAATTTCTGCTACTCTTTTTAGGGCTGATTTCAAGCCAGTTGCTGAAACAGCATTGAACCTGAAATATTAAATTTTGATTTGAACTAGGTAGGTGGTACTTGTATAATATTTACTTTACCGTTATTAGTAGGATGATACTATCACAAAATAGATAGGGATACAAGTTATGTTTAGTACAATGAGCGAAAACAGGCAGACGCACACATTGACGCGCGCGTATGAGGATCACGTCAATCAAGTCGGTCGAAGCTTCAAATTGATCCGAGATCGTCGAATCCTCATCCACCACAAACACCGCTACAACATCAACATCCACGGGGGCCCTGGAAATCTACTGCCACAAACACAAAGTCCTACTCCGTTACTTCAAGGAGTTAGGATGGCTGAGGTTAGGTTAGAAGGGGGTTAAGTAATGCACAATACTCTCCAATGCGGGATGTCAGTGCAGATATTTTATTCTCCCCACCCTAGAATTAAAATTGATCCGAGATCTTCAGTATTCAGTATTTATTTACTCACCATTGATTACATTGCATAATTATTGGTAGGTATGTCAAAAATATATTAAAAATTAGTTATTAATTGAAATAAATACAAATAAACTAATTAAAACTAAGCAGAACATTGAAAAAAACAATTAGTTACAGTAGTTAACCACTCATGCAGATGAGAATATGAACAGCTCATCACCTCGTACGCGCGCGTCTATGCGTTTCTATTCTTTAATACTATCTCATACTTCGTATAGGCAACCATTAATCTAACTTTTTAATTAGGCCACCGAATTATTATAACAATAAACTACAGGAGTAATACTCACGAAACTTGATGGATCCCAAATTGTTCCTTCAAAGTTTGTGTGAATACATTTGATGCTGTGTTTCTATTATCCGTATGAGATTCTGAACAAATGAAAACTATGGGTGATTTGGCTCTATCTTTATATTGCCTGTAAGTAAAGGTTTTCTTGGATTAGGACGTTTAAATTGTATAAGTTTGATAATATTTACTACTATAACCCGCGCGACTTAACTGTGCACCTTGCACTGTGACGTCACCGTCACAGTGATGCTATAGTTACTGAGCGCGTGAGGCAAACACAGGCGGCACAGGGCGCCGCGCTGCGCGGGGAAGCGGGAGTGGGGTCGCATTCCAGGGAAGTGCACAGTTAAGTCGCGCGTGCTATAGTGTGCTATTAGTACAAGAGATAAGATGTCTGTTTACTATTCGGAATCCAACTTATCAGGTCAATTTTTTACTTTTAGGTATGTGGTCTTACCAACAGTATGCATATGCATAAAATATTAGCAAATTATTATTACTTTTTTAAATAAGTAGTTAGCTGTGTTACTGAACTTCCAATTCCTTCATGGGAATTCTAGTTACCTGATATTCGATTCGGCAATCCAGCCTAAGTTATCAATAGTTATCCAGACTCTGGTCAAATCATTATCTATTTCATCTGTAATATACATTTATCTTACTGTAAAACGTTGGTGAATTCTGGAGGGCTCCTAATGAAGGTATTTGGAAAATCTTCAACCAGTACCAACTTCTTGCTATTATTATCCAAAAGTGAAGTAAAGTTAGCTGCATTAAGTATGAAATCCAAAAACTTGGTTGACTGTTTTTCTTTGAATTCATAGTCTCCTAAAAGTAGAAAAAAATATTAGTTGCGCGATAAATAAAAATACATTATATAAGGTGATTTTTTATATAGGATAACTTTCGAAGCGTTGATCAGATTATCGTGAAATTTTATATACTTATAAGTTGGTAGTTATGGCACAATCCAGGTGGAACTAAATGAGCTAAAAATGCTGGGAGCAAGGGGGGGGGGGGGGGTTGTTAAGATATTGGGGTTCAAAAGGTGCAAAAAAACAAAATGAGACTATTAGGTCTAATGAAAGGATGAAAGGTATTCATTAGTACATTTCGACCCCGTTTTTATTTTTAGTTTAATCGTTCTAGTTTTTGAGTTGTTGGCCATAACAAAAACTGAACTTTGATGAAATTCACAGGGTACACTAGTGACCTCACAGCGCTGAAATTTGGAATTTGTGTAGCTTTAGTGACTTAAATATAGGCAAAAATCTGAAATCCAGAATAACTGCATTTTGTACCCGAAAAAAGAGTAACCACTTTATATGAACTCCCGTTACCTGTAATTTGAATGAAACTGTAGGTTAAGTTAGTTGGTTTGCATTTCGCACCACTATTTTATTAGTCAAAGATTATGAATACATTTTTTTTTGTTTTTCGGGAGACTCGCGAGATTTTAGTTGGGGGTAAACAATTATTTACATTACTATAAAATACATGAGAAACAGTTGTATTATCTTATGACCTATCTTTACATAGTATAAAATGAAGTCCGCTGTCTGTTCCCTTAGATCTTTTAAACTACTCAACAGGTTTGAATGCAGTTTTCAGCAATAAATAAAGAGTGATTCAAGAGGAAGGTTTATATGTATAATACATACGTAACTGTTTGTTTGTTACCTTTACACTACTAAACGGCTGATCGGATCATAAAATAAAATAAAATTAAAAAAAAAAAAAAAATTGTAAGAGAGATAGATTATATCCTGGGAAAGGCCTTTTTACTTTTTAGCCAACTGTGCAAAATGAGGGTAATGTTTTATTGGAAGAACACTCATACGAAGCCGTGGGCGGATCAGCTAGTCTATAATAAGTTACTTACCATATTCAGTAGGCATTTCAATATCTAATGGTGTTATCCATTCTGTAACTTTGATACCATATTTGGAAGCCAAAGTCATCATGGTAGATGTCTTCCCACACCCAACAGGTCCTGTCAGCAGCAGCATATCACTACAATTCCTTGTATGAACCATCTTTAACCATTCTTCAACTTCTTGGACCTTTTTGATGTGCACAGCCAACTCTTCAACACTAACAGGGTCAAAGTTTTTCATCCAATTTTTAGATCCAACATTTAGAAGTTTACCATTATTACTTTTTTGCTTTGATTTAGCCTGTAATTACAAGAAAAGATAAACATTTTTACCATCATTTGACAAATTGTTTGAGGTCAATTTGAGTAAATTGCTAAGTTTTTGAAGAGAGATTAATTTGTAAGTATTTTTGCTTTTTAGTGAATCCAAACTTTATTGTTACTTTTATCTATAAAAAATTAGTTATTATAGACAAGCGGTAAATAACTGATACCTTATTATGCGATTTGAAATTGAAGTTATCAGAGTTTGGCTTCTTTTCCTTTGAAGGCCCATCATCATCAAACTCTGCAAGAGCTTTAAACCATTCCTTGTCCTGTAAACAAGCATATAACTTCTAGAGGCATTGTCTCATAACCGAATTTAGCTTAAAATGATTATTTCAATGTAAAACACCAAAATAAGTATTTAAAATTACCTTTTTGGAAATAGCCATTTCGCTAATAAAATTCCTTCACGCGTTCCGATTCCAATCTTCCTTAGTGTGTATGTACTGTACTGAACTAAACACAGATCGCCCTCAAATTGTAAGTAAATTGAGCTTTAAAAAAATATTTTAACTTTTAAATCCAGGCCGCAACAGCAAATTACAACAACACTACACCAACCAAAGAGAATTTACTAGACACAAGTAGCAGCTGATTGAGAAGCCCTGACTGACACTGACTGACACAAATAATCATATATTGTGTATGTCACTGTAAGTTTTGAGGGTTCCAAAATCCGACATGAAACCTTCTATGTTATTAAAATACACCCAATAAAGTAAGATTATTGTTGGATTGCAGACTAATGGCGACTTGCAACGATCCGTAAACGTATTTAGTAAGTAGCTAAATATGATTTAAAGGTTATCAAATCATATAAATACGTCAAATTTAAACACGTTTAGTCGCTAAATACGTTTAGGGATCGATGTGCAAGACGGGCTAGGTGTAGGTATAGGTACATAAGAAGATACCTAAGAAGTTTAATTGGTATAGGGAGGGGTGGGCAGTATTTGAATTACTTGTGTTACAAACTAGCCTCAATGTTATTTTTTTAAAAGAAACCCAAATAAACCTGTCTAGGATTTATTACTAACAATGATTTTAACTACAACAATAACATCCTAGTAAAACTTAACCACTGCTTCTAATATGGAAAGACACCAACTTTAGCACATAAACACGTCCATCGATTCCGAAAGCCAAGCGTAGCCTGCCATGAGCCCGAGGCGATCCCCGCCCCGCTATTTACACGGCCACTTGGTCCAGCCATAGGGTAGGGAAATCCCTAATACGGCCTCTCCTGACAGCAAGGCGTCCTCGCCTGCAGTATCTACTGTAGGAGGTTCAGCCCTTACAAGCTGAGCATCATCAGATCGATCACTCTCTGCAACACACAACAAAAACAGATTTGAAGTGACTTGAAAATAAGCGCAAAGTCTGAAGCTAGACAAACGTTTAAAGTCAATTTCTTTTAACAAAGTACCATTCATTTAAAAGTAGTAGATGTATGTACAAAGCTGAACTGAATAAGAAAACTCCTTATGTTATGGGCGCAAGCGTGCACTCAAGCGTCCACAAGAAAAGGAACTGTAAGTGGTTTACTAGTACAAAACAACCTTTGGATAGCTTCAGGATTCACAAACAATGATACAATGCATCTCGAATGAAAGATTCCGGACTCCATCACTCGCTATACACTGCTTCGGTAGGTCACAGGCACAGACCATAGGGTCTGTCACCCTGACACGCTAGAGACGCAAAGTTAGCGTAGCGCAGGAAAGTCACAGACAGAGACCAAAAGTGATCTGCTGCCCTGACACGCTAGAGGCCCCAAATTAGCATAGCGCAGGAAAGTCACAGACAGAGACCAAAAGTGATCTGCTGCCCTGACACGCTAGAGGCCCCAAATTAGTATAGCGCAGGAAAGTCACAGACAGAGACCAAAAGTGATCTGCTGCCCTGACACGCTAGAGGCCCCAAATTAGCATAGCGCAGGAGGCCATGACCCTCAGGGAAGACTGAACATGAATCCATCCAGGGCCCACTCGCCGCGCTACAGCAGGGCCGCGCTTGCCGGGTCCAGTTTCCAGGTCATATGGGCAGCCTTGCTCACGAACACGAAGTCACCTCACCAACAGCAAAGTTGCGAGGCAGCCGCCGACCTCCATTGATGCATCCTGATGCTGGATTCTAGCAGCTCAGATGCCCGTCGCCTTCTGAGAATGAAAACAACCTCTTGATATAGATTAGGGTTCTCCAAGGCGACATCTCACACTAGAGATCTGTTGACCGGAGTCGTCGCATCTACGCACACCAGCAGCTGCTGCAGTGGTGAGGTAATATTGAGAGACTTTACCTTCCAAGTTTCACAGCACGTCGGACCATTGAGAGTCTATAGTGCCAACTTCAACGCGTAGCATGTTAAGGACAGTTTGACGTACAGTTTACCTGTACGTTTTTGCGGTGCTTACCAGGCGTGATAAAATTACCCAAATCACAGACTCAATTTTTGGAAGACGGCGCTGCCGAACATTCTGCCACGGTCACAAACTATAGTTGATGGGGTACCAAATAATGATACCACGTTGGTGAGTTTGAATTCATCAGTGTCTCGTTGGCTTGTATCTATAAGAAGTAAAGAAGACAGATTTTTTTAGAACTCGTCAATGACTATAAAAACATACCAACGAGGAAGGTTGCTGTGAACCACAGAACGGAGTTTTCTAGCATTGCCCAGGACTCCATTGGCTGCAGCGGAGCTCTTGGTATCTTTTTGTGTGCTAGGCATGTAATACAACGACCCCATACACTTTATCACAAATTGACGTTTACCAGGAAATCTAAAATTAAGCAATATCAAATCAGTTGTTCTGTCAGTACAAGTATGATCGTGGTCGTCATGAAATACTCTCAACAAACTAAGCCTGTAGCCCTTCGGAATGAAACTAAAAAGGTCATCGGTCTGCCTCAGTTGGTGTTAACTTCTAAAACAATAAATCGTTTTCGATCGCGTACCACATTGTATTTTTTTTATACCCTGTTAAAAATGAAACGCGAAGATTTCAGGATGATGGTCATCAGAAGAATCATCAGGATACTGCAAACTTAACCATCACCTCTTGTAGACCGGGGCCACGGACAGTACGCTTTGTCGCGCATGTCTTCAGGAAGAAGAGACGGTGTAGCTAGTGATACTTCACCGTATGGCCATAAGCGATGTCAGACTGAAGACGGGTCTGCAGGAACTCATCGAATCCTCACCGCAATAACATCCACGGGGATCTTGGAAAGCTGCATCTATCAACCCAAAGTCCTGCTACGTTAATTCAGGATAGAGCTAGGATGGTTGGGGTCAGGTTAGAAGGAGGGTAATGCACAATACACCCCAATGCGAAACGTCAATGCAGATCTTATTTCCTCCACACTATAATTAGAATTAGACCACCTTGTCATTTTAACTACCCATTCTTCAATTTTAACGCCAACTCTGGAGTCTCCACATGAGCAGCTAACGTATGATTAAGTCAACAGAAGAGTTTCGACTAAGTAAGTCAGCATACCGGAAAGAATGGCGTAATAAATAATCACCAACAGTCGGTGCAAACGGGCTGAGATGATGATGATGAAACCAGCATGAGTCTGCATCAAACAACCATTTTTTGTAGTCGACGATGAACCTAAAGTCTTGAAGGTAACCCCACTAGCGCGCGACTATTGGTAACAAAAAGGGTCTTATACGTTCCGTCAGTTTCAAAGAATTAGAGTACGTCGCTATTTGTTGCAAAAAAAAATGTTGTGGCTGCAGCGCGCGTACGACGGTCGGCTAGTGTATGCGGCTCAAAGCTTTGGTAATGAGATTCTGCACCCTGAGTGGATTTATGACCTAAGTACTTAATAGCGGTCTTTTATTGGCGTGCTCTTAGAATAAGATCGCACCGAGTCCAACACTGACGTCGGTGTGAAGTTCTGTAGACAACTTAGGATCAAAGATAGCTAAGACGGGCTCATTAGTCACGCAATGAGTAAGTAGTTGCGACCAGTACTCACTCAGTGCCCCAAAAGAAGGATTCGTCTTTTCTTAGCAGGCTATGCATGCAGTTGTAGAAGCATAACTCGTGATATAGTAACGGAAATATCCGGCCAATCCTGAAAATATACGAACTTCCCTTTTGTTAGCATTAAACTTACCAAGGTTCGGCCGTACCTGACCATGTTCAATCAGTTTGCTTAGGTACTTCAGTATCCAGGAAAGTAGTTTTTTTTTTAAATAGTCATTTACCTTATACTACTGAAAGCTTATGAACGAAATGATAATGACAACGGTACGCCGAAGTTAATTTAATTTCGATACTACCCATATTCACTGTGCATGTTGCGGTTACATTATTAGAAAATAATCAGAATAAAAATAAATCGAAGAACACCTGAATTATTCACAGTAGACCATCTTTATCGGTACAAGTAAGAGGGATCTTAGTTAATGTTCTTAGCATCCACAGTGGACACGCTCTACACAGTTGATTGTAATTAACGCATTGCTGAAATCGGCTGGTACAACAGATGTCTCGATTGAGACCTGTAAGAATAGTCGTTACATAAGAAGTAGAATACAACGTACTGGCTTTTTACTCCATGCATCAAGATTTAAGTTGCCATTCTAATAAAATTAAAACCAATGTCAATAAAATAACAGACCCACTGTCTGTCAAAACATTAGCGGATACTTTTTGAAATACAGCTAACAAAGTTACGTATTTTGTTTCGGTTAAACAATGAGCAAACATTTACCTCAATGGACTTTTTATTGCTTGTCCGATTTGTTTACAAAAAGGGAAATATGTACTAGGTCTAATATCGCTTGATGTTGAGAGCCTCAGTTAAAGCGGAAGTTTCAGACTTACGACTTTTTTTGCGCAAAACCATTTCTTTTGATCTAGCTTGCCACAAAGACACGTAATCTTACCGTCACTAGAAATAAAACCTCACGTTTTCGTCGTCGGTAAGACATACCCTTATTAGTAGAGTGGAGGCACGAGCAGCATTGTTAGACTAACGATTATCAATTTTTAGGCTTTACGTAAACAGACAAGAATTCGACTAGCACCCTTGATGATAGTATAGCATCGGTTGCCTTGACATGAGGATAAGAGATACCTCGCACTACTATGACACTTTAACTGGTGCAATAAGCCCTTAACAATATTAGGGCACAATAGTGATTTCCACGCGTACTTCGCAAAAGTTTAGTATTAATTGAAGTTAGTGCTCAAGTCTTCATAGAGAACAGTATCAACATCAATTTTACGCGGGCACAAAGAGACACAAAATTCCACCTTAAAGCTGCTCCACAATCTATTATTATTACGCACCAAATCATTTAACATAATTTTGCATCGCCCCGTAAACAACTCTCTATGCGCCATATGTACTCGCGATTCACCCAATTATTCACTAACCATTCGTGGACGACCTCTGCGCACCACACGTCAAAGTCGTGCTCACAAATCAAAACAGTTATCAAAAGATAATAAAGTTATGAGCCTTTGTCTTAAGAAGCGCAGTGTCTACTCTCCAACAATGCTGTCCGCACCCTTAACCGATTCGTTGCGATGTCTAATTTTGCAAACTTCTAACTGTAGCGTTGAACAAAATTACCGTGACACGGCTGCCGTGCCAAGCGCCATACGATTAAATGACATGGCTCCTGTGTCTTCAGCCATGCGGAAAAGAAAACAGTGTTTTTTACCATTTTTACGTGGTTCTAAGCGTTAAACTTTTAGTTTACATTCGAAATCTAACGTGAACGGTCAGGAACGTAGTTTCAAGTGATAAAAAGTGTAAAAATAAGTGTATTTTTGGAAATGGATGGTAAGTGGCTTTTTTAATACAGGTGTGATAAACCTTTTCTACTTACATTAGTTCTAAAATTATTGTTTTGGTTTTCCTGATAAGAAATTTCAAGTATTTTAAAGTAAATTATTGCCTATTTATTGTTTAAGAATTACGGCGTAAAAGAAAATATATTCCCGAGATTGAAACTCAACGCGACGACGATGACCAAATATTAGAGCAAAATTCGCAAACATATTCACAACACTGGGAAAACTCAGAACACTTGAAATCTATACATGATGATACTTCAACGTGCATAAAAAAACAGATGGTGGACAGATCAACGTGTTTAGAAAATAATATGGTGGACAGTTCAAAGTGCATAGAAAAAACTAAGGATGATGAGCGTCATGTTTGGAACATGACGTTGTATTGGATATACATGGATGTAAATATTTTGGCCAGTTAGTTTTGGCCAACGTATGTGTGTTTACATAATAGCTCCTCAGTTAAACCCACGCTGGTATAAAAATTATCTACATACAAGGAATGGCCTTTTTCAATATACTTTTGCATAAGCAAATGAACCACTTTTTTAATATGATTTCTACCGCCGACTTGCACATCCTGGGAGCCTGCGTACACGTGAATATTTAAAATAATTCCGTTGGCATCGGCTAAAATGTATAATTTAATTCCGTATTTATGTGTTTTTCCTTTATTGTATTGACGGAAGAAAAGTCTTCCTTTCCACAGAATAAGAGACTCATCGATTGTTAGCTCTCTTAATGGATAATATACTGAATTAACCGTGTCGTTGAATAAATCAATTAAAGATTTAATTTTAAATATACTCTCTGGTCTTTCATTATTCTGAACATTTAAGGCTCTTAAAATTAAAAAAAACCTGTCCCTCGACATAAATATATGTGGACTTAAGCGGAACAGATAATGAGTGGACCAATAATCTACCATTCTATTGAGTTTTATTGTTCCCATCAGCAACAGTATGCCTAGAAATGTTTTAAATTCGGTGACACTTACATCGGTCCATTGTCTAAATCGAGCTTGAGAAGTAGTCGCTGCTGCTTTCAGTCTGTTGCCGTACTTATTTGTACAATCCAATATTAAATTCATGAATTGGGCATTCAAAAATAAAACGAAATAGTCCAAAGGACTTTGGACGTGTACATCATGTGGCGACAATATACCACTGGTTCCGATATTCCAATATTCTGATTAGTTTCTGACATCCTATTTCGGTAGCGGTAATTGTCTTTTGCGCTAAGATTCTCCTAAAATGTTAAAAAAATGTTCTCTCAAATCGTTCACATTTCTGATATAAAAATAAGCAATTTTTTAATATTATTTATTTCAATTATATTATTATACAAAAATCCTCATCATTAAAATTTTCAAAAAGGTTGGTGACCCCTATTTTTTAAAAAACAATACAATATCCAGAAACGAATGCTACAAGCTTGATTAACGTTAAAAATAAAAAAGTTTTGTTCTGGGGTAGATCTCCCTAAAACTTAATTTGAAGGAATTACCATCGATTTCAAAATGGCACGGCTCACGTGCCTAACGCCACACGCAAAAGAAAATGATGACACGGCTGCCGTGCCATCCGCAATGAATCGGTTAACCTGAGTCACCTCCTTTGTCACGCCCGACCCTCGCCCGCCACGGGGTGTCGGCATGCTTGGCTTTCGGTAATCGGATGCGATGGACTATCGTTAGATTGTGTCATTTTAAAATGTAGACTACTTTCGATTGCTTTTAACCTCGACAAAAACGAGCGTAAGTAACATCTGTGATGTATCGCGACGACCATAAGAACTGTAGCGTCGTCTGCGAGAGCTATCATAAGAACTACGCGAGGCATCACGGCGCCTAGCCAACCTATCTTGACTGATCATTAAACGGTTTTGTAGACGATTTGTTGGCGGGCGGCGGTTTGGTTAATAAAATGACCACGTGACTCGCGCGTCCTACTCCTAGTATGTTCCCGCCTACGAGAGTGCTCGTGTTGTCTAGGCCTGGACGAACGACCTGACATTTTATAGAACGCACAACAAACTAAAATAAAGCGTACTTACGGGTCAAACAATAGACGTAACCAACACAAAACAATGAAAACTAAATTTGGATAGCAAACGGTCTAAAACACGTGAATGATCCCACCTTTCTGATGTTACAAACTAGCCTCAATGTTATTTTTTTAAAAGAAACCCAAATAAACCTGTCTAGGATTTATTACTAACAATGATTTTAACTACAACAATAACATCCTAGTAAAACTTAACCACTGCTTCTAATATGGAAAGACACCAACTTTAGCACATAAACACGTCCATCGATTCCGAAAGCCAAGCGTAGCCTGCCATGAGCCCGAGGCGATCCCCGCCCCGCTATTTACACGGCCACTTGGTCCAGCCATAGGGTAGGGAAATCCCTAATACTTGTAATTAAAATACGTAATTGAAATACAAATACATAGGTACGTATTTGTATTTGTAATTCAATTACTTCGTAAAAATGTAACTTGTAATCGATATTTCAAATACCTGACGCTGACGTATTTTGTAGTTAGTATTTCAAATACTTATGGCTTCAAAATACATCTGAACGTAAATGCATTTAACGATCTTAATAATTGTGTATTAATGCTGTAGTCGGTCGTATGTTTTCATAGTTATGGCTACACTTAATGACCGCGGCGCACCTCACACTGCGCCAGGCTGGCTAACTGCAACTTATCATGTTATGTGATTGAAACTATGAAATATTTTGTCCCAAAATTACTACTACGGAACCTAAGCAATGCTAAGTCCTACTCGCACTTCGCCAATTTATATATTTTTATTAGGTTGGCTTCACTGATAGATTGGGCTAGTTTACGAAGTGAGTACCATTTATTCAAAAAAATCTAACTAAACGTATAAATTAAGTCGTCAAATTATTTTGTAAAAAGTAGAGCGAACTTTCAAAGAACATATTTATCAAATAAATTCCATTATTCAATCAAACCATAGTTTGTTTAAAAAATCACTATCTCTTGTAAAGTTGTAAGTGACAGATCAGACGCTTACCATTCTTTGTAAACGCGTTCAGATTTATTTCTCTTTGCCCACATCTACATTACGTAAAATTTGTATCAAAAGTTTATTTTAGGTGTAAGTGAAGTAATTTATTAGGATTAAAACGCAGTAGCGTTGCATGCAGTAACCCTGTAAGTATTTTCTTGGGTGATTCATTAAATAATTCCTTAGAATAATCAATGTTGTTGTTGTCTTCGTCCGAATCAATATTTTGTATTATTTTATTTCAGACAATGCAGGCAATTAAAGCTCTAGGAGTTTCGGCTCCAAATACAATCATCTCTGTAATCAAGAAAGGAGCATTCTCGCCTGCTATAGAACAAATACGCCAAACACACTTACCTGCGCCTAACCTTAACGAAAAGCGCCCTTACTCTCCCTTCCAAGATGCCTCTAACATGGCTGAGATGGCAGTGGCCAGGCTCGATGACCTGCTGAACTGGGGAAGAAAGAATTCGATGTGGCCAATGACATTTGGGTTAGCGTGTTGCGCTGTAGAGATGATGCACATCGCTGCCCCTCGTTATGACATGGACAGGTAAATTAATAAACATAACAATTTCTTAACAGTTAACATGGCTACACTTATGTCACTAAATTTATAAACAATATTATTTCATACCCTAATCTTGTAGCAGATTCACTTATTGATAATCATTATTTAGAAGTCAGAGTTATGATGGTAAAAGTCAGGTTAAAAGGGGTATAATGCATAATATGCCCTGCGGGATTATGTCTTATTTATCACCTATGAATTAGAATTTGATATACATTTATCTGTTAATTTCAGATATGGAGTAGTTTTCCGTGCATCTCCTCGTCAGTCTGATGTGATGATTGTAGCTGGCACATTGACCAATAAAATGGCACCAGCTTTGAGGAAAGTGTATGATCAAATGCCTGACCCACGATGGGTCATCTCAATGGGCAGCTGTGCTAATGGTGGTGGATACTACCACTACTCCTACTCAGTTGTAAGGTAAACAATCAATTTGAATAGAAACAAATATTTGCAGATCTTGAAACCATTTGTCTCACAGCTGGATGAGAATCCCAATCTCTTGAATCTCAGCCGGCTATTTGCCCATCCATTGTCACAGACTTTTTAAATCTGTATAAATATGTAATATCTTGCCTTGTAGGTATTGTTTTCATCTTGAGATGATAATCTTCTAAATACAAGGTAATTAAAAAATAACTTACTTGCTAAGCAATCCTAATGTGTACCTGCCAAATCTGCAGCAGATAAATTATTTACCATAAGAAGACAGGGAACACTTGGCTTCAACATTCACATTACTTTGTCTAGTAGTACAGCAGCTAGACAAAATAATGTATGTTGTAGGTAAATAAATAAATATAGGTGGACATTTCACACAACGCTATCTAGCCCCAAACTAAGCAAAGCTTGTACTATGGGAACCAGATAACTGATAGAATACTTATATATATATTTATTTTTTTGTAAATACATACTTATAATATATAGAAAAACATCCAAACCCAGAACAAATATTTGTAGAACATGCAAACATTTGTTCCATATATACAATAGCATAACATTTAAGCTTATAAACCATATTTCTGTTTCTGATTTATTTGTTTCATAATATAATATAATAATTAATAATAAGCCATTTATTCCAAACTTTGGGTTTACATGTTTTTAGTAATATTGCGAGTTCAGATTCGATTATAGGATGTACCCGCACCTTGGTGTGCCTCTTGGCATTGGCCTCCTCTAACACTTTCCACTAGGTTCTATCTTGTGCTACCCTTCTCCAGTGTTGTCCAGATGTAAGTTTTAGGTTGTCTTCCCATCTTGTGTGTTGACGCCTTCTATTGCGCTTACCATCTCTGGGGTACCAATCAATGACCGTTATTGAGTTAATAACGCAACAAGTTTAAAGATGGGAAATTTATTTGTTTAAAGCTGTATTAGCACTGATATGCATACAATATCACACAGTGTTGAAAGTCACATGTTCACTTTTGTAGTATTGCCATATTAGTTTGTAGATAACTATAGAGGTTATTTTGACTAGGTTTACAGGCTTACAGCTTCTAGTATGCTCCAATTAAGGACCACTCTGTTGATTTGAGAAATAATTAAATGTATTTGTCTACAGAGGTTGTGACCGCATTGTTCCCGTCGATATCTACGTACCTGGTTGCCCACCGACAGCTGAAGCTCTCCTGTATGGAGTACTCCAACTCCAAAAGAAAGTCAAGAGAATGAAGACCACACAAATATGGTACAGGAAATAAAATGTCTCACAATAGCTACTTAGATCAAGTTTTGATTTAATTTGTAAATGTTATTTATCCCTCTATTGAAGTAAATACAATGTAGTGCAAGCAATAACCTACATTTTTATTTTATTTATTAGACCTTTCTGTATGTAAATACTTACTTTGTTGATAATCTGACAAAATAAAGAAATAAGGATGCCTGTTTTTTTTTAATATACGAAATAATATGTAAAGCCAGCAAATTACCAAGCTGATCTCAGTTTTAAGAATCTTTATTTCTCATTTATAAAATAGTCACCTACAATGAGAATTTATGAACTAGGTAACATTTTGTATACCTAGTCTAAAGTCACCGTTCGGTAAGTAGGTTGGTTATATACAGATTTGGTAAGAAGGATAGGGTAGTAAAACATCAAGTTAGGAAGGTAGGTAGATAGGTAAAGTTTTAATAAGTGCATAATCCTACGTATAAAATAATAGTAAAAAACAAAATAGGTATGTAGATACGTGCACACAAACAAAATATGTAGCTCCTAAGCACCTACGAGAATATCTAAGTAGGTATGTGTTATGTTCACATAAGTTTTGTAAAGGTTTTAAACTACGTTTGTACATTAGATAGAATAGACAATAGTTTAGTCATTTAGTTATTGGAGTATGTATTGTCGGTACGAGATAATTTGTTAGACAAAAAGATGAAAAAGTGGGTAAGTACTAATAAGTCCCTATCCATGTAGAGCTGCGAGGCAGGCTGACCGGCGGCCATGCAATCAGTGAATCAGATCTTCGGAATATTTCTCATTCTCCAAACAAACTATTCATTAATTCCTCTGTAGGGCCCATATAAATCAAAATACTTTGGTAGTAGAGCCATACAAGGTACCTACTAGTTGGCACGCCTTCCACTTCACATGGGCAGTATGTAGGGGTCTAAGCACCTGTTATCGCGTGGGACTAAGGTTCAATTCACACAGATGGCAGCGGGCACAAGCGCCTTTTTTTTTTTCTTTTTTTTTTTTCGAGGAGTAAATCTGCATCCAGATACCCGTATTGCATGCAGGGTACAATACGGGTTATGTGAGGTTGTCGGACTCAACGACCCACTAAAACCTCCCCGGTGGCCGGCCTCAATGCATGTCACAGGGTTCTGGGATCTCACAAGAAACGCACCAGAGGGGCACAAGCGCCTAGCTTGGCAAAAATTTGCGCAACGGGCGGCCTCTCAAGCGATACTATTAAGATACCGGTATCCTCTTAGTAGTCGGCGTATTGTGGAATATGATACTCTCAACAGTATGAATTAATTAAATGAATGAAGATTAATCAATCAGACACCATAACTATGTATTATATACAAAAATGTATTGGCGCGATCCTTGATGCTGCCGTCTCTCGGTGTGAATTCAGCCCAAGATAAGCCCCTGCCCGTCACCAGAAGACATCGTAGTCAAACGACAAACAAACAGACATACTTTCGCATTTAAGATACATCAGCGAAATATCAGCTAGAGGCTCTAGATTCTATTAAAACAAGAGCCAAGAAGCTCATTTGCAATGATGAGTTAGCAGGTGCAAGGCTCCACAGCCTTGAGCATCGTCGAAAGGTTGCAAGCCTCTCGGTTTTTTATCGGATGCATTTCGGAGTTTGAGGCGGAACTTTTCAATTTGATCCCACCGTTCCCGATAATTACAACCTTCAAGGTCTTCAAGTCGCGAGTGAATAGGTTTCTTCTAGGCAAGCGTGTACCATCGTAGACTGCATCATCGCTCAAAAATACGAGTGAGCACTCTGTTACAGCTTTGTTAATTTAGTTCCATCTTAAGGTTCCCTGGAACAGATCATTCTGAATGGTAAGGCCTCCTATTACATTTATTGTCCTTTTTGGAAGAGCTTGTAACATTTATCTTGTTTCTGTACGGTACGGTTATTCAATATAGGTAATAGTTAACTATCTATGGCGCGAAGTAAATTTGAATTTATGCGGTCTAGAACTGCTTGTGATCCTATCTCACCACTTCCTGAGACAGTAGATTTTTCCATTAAGTTTAACTAAAGCCCTATCTGTAATCTAATTAACCAAACGAAGCGCTGGTTAATCTTGAGGGGTTTTTTAATCTTATGCTTTTAAAAGGGATCGAGTCGCTTGCGACTATGTCAGATCTGTTACATCTTGAAATTATTGATCGAGCGAAGCAAGATCTCCAAACACTCAACAACTCAACTTGGGCAAATCGGCGTTGTATGTATGTATGTTTGTTTGTCCGAGGATTTCGTAGCGTTTATCCGATCATCATGAAATTTGGTATATAGGTAGTGACGGCATAATTTTGGTGTGACTCAATGTGCTAAAAATATTAGGGGGTTGTTGAGATATTAGGGTTCAAGAGGGGTAAAACAAATGAAAATGAGACTATTAGGTCAAGTGGGGCGTCAAATGAAAGGTCTTCATTAGTACATTTGAACCCCGTTTTTATTTTAAGTTTAATTTTTAAGTTATTAGCCATAATAAAACAAAACTTTAACAAAATTCACAGGGTACACCAGTAACCCCACAATGCTGAAATTTGATATTCGTGTAGCTTTAGTGACATAAATATAGGAAAGTCTGAAATCCAGAATAACTGTCATTTGTACCCCTAAAATCAAACCAATTAATAAGAACCCCCATTACCTACATCTAATTTGAATGAAACTGTAGGTCAAGTAGGTTGATTATGCATTTCGTGGCACCAATTTATTAGTCAAAGATGAAAGCCGGCATGCACAAAGATCACTAAACGTATTTAGCGACTAAACATGTTTAAATTTGAAGTATTGGTATGATTTGACAACTCCTTAAATCATATTTAGCCACTAAATACGTTTAGGCATCGTTGTGCAAGTCGCCCTAAGAATAATATTTATTTTGGGAGATTAGCGAATCTCAGTTCGGGGCGAACCACTAGTATAATCTTCAGGTTAATCGCTGGCCTCACAACCATACAAAAAAGTATTAGATTTGCACCTGTGCCTCATGCCGCCTCCACACCCACGAATTGCCAAATGAAGACGACAGCTTTTTTTTTGAACCCCAGTTAATAACCCTCCCCCTTTTCTCCGAAGTATGCAAAGCGAAATATCAAAAATAATTTTGATAAAATTGATATATTCAGAGATTAGAAATCTGCCTTAAAAATCGTGGTTTACCGCTCACAGAACTAGGTGGCGCTGCCAAATTAACATATAATATATAGGTAGATAGATAAGGAACCCTCGGTGCGCGAGTCTCCCTTGCACTTGATTCATATTACATTTAAACTACCTGCATACAAGGTGAAAAACAAATAACTACAAAAGTAGACTGGTATGGGTGCAACATAAAATAAAGGATGTTTTCGGGGAAGGTTACAAAAAAATCAAATTGGTATAAAAATCAAAAGTTTTAATGGTATTTTCTGAATCGCACCAAGCTTTCATTTACTTTTTAGTATACAGAATGATTTTGTATAAACTATAATACATTTCTAAGTCGTATTTGAGATAACAAAACAAACTTTCCAATATGCCTGAATAAGACAGATTCTAAATCCAATTTTGTCTGACTCAATGCCCTTCATTTTCATAAAATGGCACTCTACTGATACACTTTACGGTTCAATAATGTTAAAACAACATTATTATAATATTAAATACATAACTTTCATGGTCAATCAATAAAACATTGAGTTAAAAACATGTCATGATTTATATCTAAATACTTTCATTCAATTACTGCAATAACAGATATTATAATGTAGATGATAATATAAACCTGAGAACAAGATTTGAGAAGTCAGACAAAATGTATTTTACAATACGATAATATCACATATTTTAAATGCATTAAAACAACAAAATATCAACTGCTTTCATGTGTTCTAGATTTGTCGATCACATAGGAGTATAAAATAAACTAAACTCCACTGGTACAATTGAAAAACCATTGAGATTTTTAACGGAAGTGTAAAATAAACTCCCGGTACAATAATAATTTATGGGATTTTTTTACTTTGTATGACATTAAATAAACCGATTCTATACTTTAAATCTAAATTACAATCTAGTATTTACACTTTATTTATAAGTATATATAAATATTTTATAACTATTTATCTAGTAATAATTACTCTTACTATATTTCACAATCACTTCCTTCACTGTCCAATGTATAATTAAACTAATGGTCAATAACATTTGATAGATATTTTCATGTAAATAAACAAGCAGTAAGTGTCGGCTGACGGCTGTCGGCCGGCGCCAGTTCTGTTCTCTTCCAATATTGCACATGTCGAGCGAGTGGCGCGCTCGCCTCCGCCTCCGCTGCCTCTGCCGCCTCCGCCCCCCGACCCTCGTTCCACAAGCGACAATACAATAAATAATTCTCTAACGATACGCGCCAGCTTCACCTCGGCGCGTCGGTCGATCGCTCTACTCTATGTACACCGTGCTACGGCAGGCGGCGCTATCATCGCGGCTCCTCCTTCTTGAGCAGGTCGAGCGGCGCCAGCGGGGCCAGCTGCGGCGGCATGGCCAGACCGTGCGCGCCCAGCGGCGGCAGTTGTCCGCCGCCTCGCACCAGCGGGCTCGCCTTCATCTGCTGGTGGTGCGCGTACGCGCTCAGCATCTTAGCCCGGTCCTCCTCGGCGCGGATGGCGGCCTCCACGAGCGGCGCGAACCGCATGTGCTGCAGCGGGTCGAAGGCGCGGTAGGGGTCCCAGGCGGCGGAGGGCGGCGGCGGGTATGCGGAGAGCGGCGGCGGGCCCGGGTGCCGCGGCATCTCCTTGCGCTCCTCCTTGGGGTCGACGACGCCGTTCCGCAGCGGCGAGCGCGCGCGCGCCCGCTCGAGCTCTCGGTCGCGCTGGTCGCGCTGCTCGCGCGCCTTACGCCTCTCGCGGTCCTCCCTCTCGCGGCGCTCGCGCTCCTCGCGGTCCCGCCGCGCGCGCTCGCGCTCCTCGTGATCGCGACGCGCGGCGTCGGCGGCGGCGGCGTGGCTCGGCGGCGGCGGCGGCGCGGCGGGGCGCGGGGCGGCGCGCCATGGGTCGTGCAGCGGCGGCAGCTACGGGTGGTGCACGGCGTGCAGGGAGGAGGAGAGCGCCAGCTCGCGCCCGTACGCTGACAGCTGGAAGGAGGGCGGGCCAGGCGGGTAGGGCGCGGGCGGGTAGCGCGCGAAGGGCGAGACGCCGGCGCGGTGCGAGGCGAGCGGCGCGAAGGGGCCGGCCTCGTACCGCGCGAGGTGCGGGTGGTGCGGCAGGTAGTGCGGCGGCAGGTCGTACGGCGACCGGTAGGCGGCGGGCGGCGGCGGCGGCGGCGCAGCGCTGAAGGCGCGCATCTTCTCCTTGTCGGGGCCGGGCGCGAGGCTGGCACCGCCGGCCTTGTCCTTGTGCTGGTGGTTGTATATCTCCCACGCGATCCGAACGTGCATCGCGTTCCACTTTCCGGTTTTCTGTGGACGAGTATTCATCTATAATTAGTGATTTACAATCTGAATTGTGAAATCTTACGAATTGATAAATTTTAACGTACGTTACGTTACTCAAGATAATGTATAGAAAATGAAAAAGGTATTATAGAAAAAAGCATGCTTTGTAATGAAGTGGCAAGAAGAAGACCTACCGAGACCGCGGGACGTTGCGGCGGTTTAGGAGCGGAGTCACTTGCGGCTGTCACTACGGGCTGTTAACATGAGGCGATGCAAGGGTTAATGATTGGAGCAACATAGATTTACAACAATTAAGCACTATGAAAGCTAAATAAGTCATAGGTCATGAGTCACTAAAGGCCTTTCTTCCATCATCTGTAGATAAAGGTTTTCCGCTGATGTTTTTGTAAATTAAATCCCGTTTGGGATCCAACCTCTAATCTGCAGATAGAGGAGGAGGGCTTAATAAGGGAATGAATAATATTACGGAAGTTAGAATTCTAAATGTTTATTTGACAGTAAGATAGACCCCTTAATAAAACGATAAGACACCTTTTGAACAATAAAATTTCTCCCTAAATGTTGACTCTGACCTTCAAATCATTTTCTAAGGATAGAACAGAGTCTGAAAGTTGATTATTTGAATACATATTTCATTAAAATAATTCTATCTGTCTAGCTTAGGGCCTTCTATCTTACTGCAAATATTTATACAATACCTAGAGTATTTCAAGGTTTTAATATCAATTTACTAAATGGTGCTCATAGATAACAGGTATGCAAGTATAAGTAAACAGAAAGGATTACAGAGTAATAATATTGGCAATGTTTACCTTAGTGGGTGCATAGGAGAGTGGTGTAGGTGGCACATAAGGTGAAGGCGGATGGAGCAAACTCGACGAGTACGGATAGCCAAGCCCCATACTCGACCGGTATAGTGATGGCATTTTGCTGACATCTTTGAACTGGAAAATAAATATGTACTTGTATGAATTTCTGAGAAAGTATAAATTAACACTTTATAAAGTATAAATTAACTTCCGAGTAGACATTGAAAAGAGTTTGTTATATGATTAATAATTCCTATTTGACCCTTTGCTCTATTTCGTTAAATGCTTGTGGGTTCTCCTAATTCTTAGCTTAAAGTTTCTGGTAGCGGTTTGGTTGGAATTAATGTAAGATAATTGTATTAATGGCTCGCATCACAATGGAACGTGAAATGCACTAAACTAAACCGGTTCAAATTGTTTTGGAGATCATGGATAAACTTACGAAAAGTTTACTATAGAAATTATTTACAAATAAACCACACGAAAAACTATTTTTTTATAAAAACAACCTTCCACTTGAGGCTTCACAGTAAATATACATAATCTATCTGTGTACCAATTTTACAAGAGTTACTTTCGAATTTATAATATTGGTATGACCAGTTGGCTTTGCCACCACCTCATCCAGTGATTGGTCTGGTCAAAAATGGAGCGCATTTGATTAATTGGTTGAAAATTCTGTATGAAATAAACATATCTGCAACTTAATATGCTAGTAAGCATTCTCTTGTGTAATGTGGAAATTTATTTTGTAGGTAGTGCACGATAACTAGCAAGAAATGTTTGAATAGAAAGATCTTGTTAACGTTGGACTTAATGAATCGAGAAATGGTCAGGAAGAGAGTTCCAATCTTTACTTGCACTATGGAAGTTCGAAAAATGAAGCGAGTTGTTTAGTACGGCAAAGTGTCATCATCATATCAGAACATATCACAAGACGTCCACTGCTGAACATGGGCTTCCCCAATAGATTTCCAGAGCGACTGATCCTGTGCGGCCTGCACCCAACGGCTCCCAGCAACCTTTAACAGGTCGTCTTTCCATCTAGTAGGGGGTAGTCCTACTCTGTGCTTCCCAGAGTGTGGTATCCACTCGAGAACCTTTCTGCCTCAACGGCCATCAGTTCTTCAAGTTATGTGCCCTGCCCACTGCCACTTGTGCTATGTCGGTGACTTTGGTTCATGGATCAAAGTGCAAAGTGTGTTTGTTTTTCTCTTTGTAATCCGCAATCAGTTGGAGGACTATACTCAGATTGATTGATTTATGGCGTGCGGGATCAAGACACAGTCCTTCTTCCCTTTTTTTGAAGCAGAAGGTTGTCCAAGACATGGACTCTTCAGCCGCTTTGTGTCGAAAGTGTGATGTTGTTATAAGCCATAAAAGTTGGTGGGCGCGGTCCCGCGCGTCGAACGAGTTCGCTTTGTTTTTGTGCAGTCCGTATCACTCTATTTTATTAACTACCCACTATGAAATTTCTAAAACTCAGTTTGGAGCAAATTAAGAAATAAATATATATAGAATAATAGTAATGTTAGTTGTATATTATGCAAATAATATATATAGTAGCATACGTAATAAAATATTAGAATTAAGTAACTTAAGTTAAGAAAAATTGTAATAGATGTTAGATATAAGAAAATTTTGGTCAATAAATAAACGCAACCCTAAAGAAACTAACCGAAAGACAGACAAAACAGTAACACCAAGGTCTCTGATCAAGTTAGAGGTAGTGTAGGATAGCTCGCGAGCCGGGCCTCTGCGCCCGGACAGGGAAATAAAAAAAAAATAAAAAAATGCGAACTCACATGATTTCTTCTTCGAGTCGCAGCGGCTGGCTGGTTCCTTGATATTTCACCACAGACACTTGGTTTTTATTTATTCTGGTTAGTTTATTTTACACAGCGTTGAATTCTTCCGGTAAACCAGAGTTTTTATGATTAAATTTGATTTGTTTTTGATGCAAGATTGCGATAGATAGACGTAATAATTGCTGGAATGTGAATGAATATAAGTTGATGATGGTCGAAGGGGTTCAAGGACTCAAGGATAAGTTGATGATGGTCGAACGGGTTCAAGGACTCAAGGACAGATAATATATAAAATGGAATAAGGTTTAATGTTTGTCTGTGGCCCTAATAGATGGCGTTACCACCCGTATTGTCCCATTGTTGGGCAAAGGCTTCCCCGCATTTTTGCCACTCACAACGGTCCAGTGCCACCGTAAGCCAGCTCCTCTCAGAGGCGAATAAATTAAAAAAAAATCGAGCTAACAAAGATTGCTGTGGAAGCTGTTGGTGCTATTTTAGAAAATTGCTGCATAAGATTGGTGGAAATCTATGAGAAACCCTTTGTTTAACAGTGGACGTCCTAATACTGATATGATGTTGATAATGAACTATGGGCGATCTCTTCCAGACAACTTTTGGTAGTTAACAAGTTAATCATAAAATTATTAGTTGTATTTCAATTAGCGCCATTATTCAAAACAAAAACTCTTGACTAACGTTTATAAGTTACATAACATTACAAAAACACCCTTGAAAAGTCCCACATTACACCGATATAAACATAACACCGATCATACTTACAACAACTTAGAAAAAATCCGCTGAACGTTTTTCAGTGGTGACCCCGGTTTTTTACACTGCCCGAAGGAGCGCCTCGTAGGCCCCTACACGTCGGCCCTTTTCCCGGATTTTTCCGTGCAGGCGCACGGAAGTTAATCCGGAAAAACCGAAAACCACGTGGCCACGAGGTCTGGACCCAGGGCAGCTGGACGAAAACGGAAAACGGCAACACCAGGGCACCAGTGCGACGAGTGCGGAGGCACAAGAAAATTTTAGAAAGGGTCAACTTTGAACATTTTACGGACAATTTTAAAAATCGTGTTTATAAAAAAGCTTATAACATCTAAAGTAAATCTTTTAGGTCTAAATTTTATTGTTTTATATAGTTAGTAATTAGTTTTTCTATGTACATTTTAAATTTCAAAATTTTTTGATAAGTATTTTAAAAGTTATTGTGTGTTGACCCTTTGACCCACATTCAAGGTACCCTGGGAATCAGTAGTAGGTAAAAAGTAAAAAGGCCAAACTTTGGGATTCATTATTATTAATAGGTCTGCATTTTTGAAATTTTCAAAAAAGCCTAATTTTGACCGAATTTTGCCATTTTTATAAATTAACTGGGATAGTGAGAGGGTAGTCGTGATATTTACAGGTCAGTATATCGGGTATAGTAATACTTAACCTCCCTTTTGAATTTCATAGTTCTGTGTCCAGTAGTTCTCGAGATCTTCTGTGTTGACCCACTAACCTGACCTACTGACCCACTGACCAACTGACCCACTGACCCAGTGACCCACTGACCTACTGACCCAGTGACCCAGTGACCTACTGACATACTGACCCAGTGACCCAGTGACCCAGTGACCCAGTGACCCACTGACCTACTGACCCAGTGGCCCACTGACCCAGTGACCTACTGACATACTGACCCACTGACCCAGTGACCCAGTGACCCAGTGACCCACTGACCTACTGACCCAGTGACCCAGTGGCCCACTGACTCACTGACCTACTGACCCAGTGACCCAGTGACCTACTGACATACTGACCCACTGACCCAGTGCCCCATTGGCCTACTGACCGACTGACCTACAAACCTACTGACTTACTGACCTACATTCAGGGTGCCTTGAACGGGTCTTAAAAATTAGTTTAAAAAAAATTTTATTGCATTGCTGGACGGCAAATTTGACTTCCAAAGATCTTGGAATATTGTAAATAAATATTTTACTTTAGTTTACTTAGTTTATAGGACACATTTAAATTTATTTAAATTCTATTTTACTCTTTTATAATTTTATTGTGTTCTTTTTGAGTTATATAATTGTATTTTATTGTACGTATCCGACGCCCTTTACACGTCGCATACTTTTACATATTGACGTCCCTAAAAAGCCAGATTTAAGCGAGCTACACAATGTTCGGTATCAGGACTCCGCCCAGCAAGGTGGCGACTGAGAACTCTCCCCCGAAAAAGGCCGAAGAGAAGGTAGAGAAGACGGGCCTCCCTTCAAACCATGACCGGACCTTTGCGGTCAGAAGGAGCATCGGGGAGACAGAGGCAAGAGCCGCAAAGACGTCTCCGAAGAGGGTGGTGGTGCCAATAGCGGGCCCCTCGAGGCCAAAAACCCGAACATCATTGACGGACGCCTCGGACGCCCCCCCCCAAAACCAACTCACCCCTCTAGAGTCGCTGAGGCTGGGGCATGCCTGAATAGGGCTAAGCTCTGCCTCAGTAGCTCTAGAAACATTAAAACAGAGTATAAAGAGGGGATCACTGCAGCTGTGGAGCGGCTCTATCAGCTCGTGAAGGAGTCAGAGGCCAAAGAAGTAACAAGAATCCAGAGCAAGGGACAGGATGGGAAGAAAGAGGAGGACACTTTACACCCTCCACTTCCTCCTCACCCTGCCCCCTGCAACGAAGAAATATTAAGGAGGATGGATGACCACTCCAAATTAATACGGGAAAATGCAGCCAAGATGGAGTCACTGAGGGAAACCCTAGAAAACCACCAGAAGGCCTTGGAAGTGGCCCCCACCTACGCGAACGTCGTGGCTGGCTCGCCGAAGAGGCCACCGGCAGAGCCAGCTGCGATGCACTCTGTCATAATCACGTCGAAAGACGACCAGGACACCGGAGAGGAGGTTTATGACAGAGTAAGGAAAGCGATAAATGCCAAGGATGAGGGGACAAGAATTGACAGGATCAGAAAGGCCAAGGATCGGAAAGTCATTCTAAGTTGCAAAGACAAGGCAGAACTAAGAAAAGTAAAGGAAAAGTTAACAGAAAAAGGATGTTCTCTCAAAGTAGAGGACATCAAGAATAAGGACCCCCTCTTGGTGCTGTACGGAGTCTCCAAAGTAAATACCGATGAGGATATTGTGAAGGCAATTAGGGGCCAAAATGGAAATTTGCTTGGGGATGTGGGTGAGGGGGACTTCCGCGTCGAGGTCCGGTACAGACGGAGGGCGAGAAACCCGCTTACAGTCCATGTAGTTGCTCGGGTCTCGCCCGCCGTCTGGCAGCGGCTCACCGGCGCGGGTGCCGTCCACATCGACATCCAAAAAGTTAGGGTTGCGGACCAGTCTCCCCTGATCCAATGCTCGCGCTGCCTGGGTTATGGGCACGGGTAGAAGTTCTGCCATGATGCAATCGACGTATGCAGTCACTGTGGGGGGCCGCACATGAGAACAGAGTGTGCTGATTGGATGGCTAACGCCCCCCCAAGCTGCGTCAATTGCAACAAGGCAAAGCTTGAAAAGGCGGACCACGACGCCTTTAGCGACGACTGCCCGGTGAGGCGGAAGTGAGACGCGTTGGCGAGGTCAACGACAGCGTATTGTTGAGGGCACCAAGTCTGTCTCGAACGCAAATCGCCACGCAGATCTCGCGGCCTCGGTCCACAGGGGTATGGTACTCAAAACAAAAATGTGAAAATATAGATTAATAAAAATAAATAGGGCAATAAAGTAAATTCAAAACGGTAAACTGGGTCCAGTTTCATAAGAAACTGGCCTAGTTTAAAAGGGGTAAAAAAATATTTAAGTACAACAAAAATTAAAGGAACAACAGATAGGAAAACATAGGGAAATTAATGAGTTAAATATATAATAGTAACATAGGCATAGTAGTAATAAATAGTAATAGTGTATGTATGTATTAATTAAGTAACTCATAAATTGTAAAAATAGCAAATTAAGAAATAAATATATATAGAATAATAGTAATGTTAGTTGTATATTATGCAAATAATATATAATAGCATACGTAATAAAATATTAGAATTAAGTAACTTAAGTTAAGAAAAATTGTAATAGATGTTAGATATAAGAAAATTTTGGTCAATAAATAAACGCAACCCTAAAGAAACTAACCGAAAGACAGACAAAACAGTAACACCAAGGTCTCTGATCAAGTTAGAGGTAGTGTAGGATAGCTCGCGAGCCGGGCCTCTGCGCCCGGACAGGGAAATAAAAAAAAAATAAAAAAATGCGAACTCACATGATTTCTTCTTCGAGTCGCAGCGGCTGGCTGGTTCCTTGATATTTCACCACAGACACTTGGTTTTTATTTATTCTGGTTAGTTTATTTTACACAGCGTTGAATTCTTCCGGTAAACCAGAGTTTTTATGATTAAATTTGATTTGTTTTTGATGCAAGATTGCGATAGATAGTCGTAATAATTGCTGGAATGTGAATGAATATAAGTTGATGATGGTCGAAGGGGTTCAAGGACTCAAGGACAGATAATATATAAAATGGAATAAGGTTTAATGTTTGTCTGTGGCCCTAATAGATGGCGTTACCACCCGTATTGTCCCATTGTTGGGCAAAGGCTTCCCCGCATTTTTGCCACTCACAACGGTCCAGTGCCACCGTAAGCCAGCTCCTCTCAGAGGCGAATAAATTAAAAAAAATCGAGCTAACAAAGATTGCTGTGGAAGCTGTTGGTGCTATTTTAGAAAATTGCTGCATAAGATTGGTGGAAATCTATGAGAAACCCTTTGTTTAACAGTGGACGTCCTAATACTGATATGATGTTGATAATGAACTATGGGCGATCTCTTCCAGACAACTTTTGGTAGTTAACAAGTTAATCATAAAATTATTAGTTGTATTTCAATTAGCGCCATTATTCAAAACAAAAACTCTTGACTAACGTTTATAAGTTACATAACATTACAAAAACACCCTTGAAAAGTCCCACATTACACCGATATAAACATAACACCGATCATACTTACAACAACTTAGAAAAAATCCGCTGAACGTTTTTCAGTGGTGACCCCAGTTTTTTACACTGCCCGAAGGAGCGCCTCGTAGGCCCCTACACGTCGGCCCTTTTTCCGGATTTTTCCGTGCAGGCGCACGGAAGTTAATCCGGAAAAACCGAAAACCACGTGGCCACGAGGTCTGGACCCAGGGCAGCTGGACGAAAACGGAAAACGGCAACACCAGGACACCAGTGCGACGAGTGCGGAGGCACAAGAAAATTTTAGAAAGGGTCAACTTTGAACATTTTACGGACAATTTTAAAAATCGTGTTTATAAAAAAGCTTATAACATCTAAAGTAAATCTTTTAGGTCTAAATTTTATTGTTTTATATAGTTAGTAATTAGTTTTTCTATGTACATTTTAAATTTCAAAATTTTTTGATAAGTATTTTAAAAGTTATTGTGTGTTGACCCTTTGACCCACATTCAAGGTACCCTGGGAATCAGTAGTAGGTAAAAAGTAAAAAGGCCAAACTTTGGGATTCATTATTATTAATAGGTCTGCATTTTTGAAATTTTCAAAAAAGCCTAATTTTGACCGAATTTTGCCATTTTTATAAATTAACTGGGATAGTGAGAGGGTAGTCGTGATATTTACAGGTCAGTATATCGGGTATAGTAATACTTAACCTCCCTTTTAAATTTCATAGTTCTGTGTCCAGTAGTTCTCGAGATCTTCTGTGTTGACCCACTAACCTGACCTACTGACCCACTGACCAACTGACCTACTGACCCAGTGACCCAGTGACCTACTGACCCAGTGACCTAGTGGCCCACTGACCCAGTGACCCAGTGACCTACTGACATACTGACCCACTGACCCAGTGACCCAGTGACCCAGTGACCCAGTGACCTACTGACCCAGTGACCCAGTGACCCAGTGACCCACTGACCTACTGACCCAGTGACCCAGTGGCCCACTGACCCAGTGACCCAGTGACCTACTGACATACTGACCCACTGACCCAGTGACCCAGTGACCCAGTGACCCAGTGACCCAGTGACCCAGTGACCCAGTGACCCACTGACCTACTGACCCAGTGACCCAGTGGCCCACTGACCCACTGACCTACTGACCCAGTGACCCAGTGACCTACTGACATACTGACCCACTGACCCAGTGCCCCATTGGCCTACTGACCGACTGACCTACAAACCTACTGACTTACTGACCTACATTCAGGGTGCCTTGAACGGGTCTTAAAAATTAGTTTTAAAAAATTTTTATTGCATTGCTGGACGACAAATTTGACTTCCAAAGATCTTGGAATATTGTACATAAATATTTTACTTTAGTTTACTTAGTTTATAGGACACATTTAAATTGATTTAAATTCTATTTTACTCTTTTATAATTTTATTGTGTTCTTTTTGAGTTATATAATTGTATTTTATTGTACGTATCCGACGCCCTTTACACGTCGCATACTTTTACACATTGACGTCCCTAAAAAGCCAGATTTAAGCGAGCTACACAATGTTCGGTATCAGGACTCCGCCCAGCAAGGTGGCGACTGAGAACTCTCCCCCGAAAAAGGCCGAAGAGAAGGTAGAGAAGACGGGCCTCCCTTCAAACCATGACCGGACCTTTGCGGTCAGAAGGAGCATCGGGGAGACAGAGGCAAGAGCCGCAAAGACGTCTCCGAAGAGGGTGGTGGTGCCAATAGCGGGCCCCTCGAGGCCAAAAACCCGAACATCATTGACGGACGCCTCGGACGCCCCCCCCGCAAAACCAACTCACCCCTCTAGAGTCGCTGAGGCTAGGGCATGCCTGAATAGGGCTAAGCTCTGCCTCAGTAGCTCTAGAAACATTAAAACAGAGTATAAAGAGGGGATCACTGCAGCTGTGGAGCGGCTCTATCAGCTCGTGAAGGAGTCAGAGGCCAAAGAAGTAACAAGAATCCAGAGCAAGGGACAGGATGGGAAGAAAGAGGAGGACACTTTACACCCTCCACTTCCTCCTCACCCTGCCCCCTGCAACGAAGAAATATTAAGGAGGATGGATGACCACTCCAAATTAATACGGGAAAATGCAGCCAAGATGGAGTCACTGAGGGAAACCCTAGAAAACCACCAGAAGGCCTTGGAAGTGGCCCCCACCTACGCGAACGTCGTGGCTGGCTCGCCGAAGAGGCCACCGGCAGAGCCAGCTGCGATGCACTCTGTCATAATCACGTCGAAAGACGACCAGGACACCGGAGAGGAGGTTTATGACAGAGTAAGGAAAGCGATAAATGCCAAGGATGAGGGGACAAGAATTGACAGGATCAGAAAGGCCAAGGATCGGAAAGTCATTCTAAGTTGCAAAGACAAGGCAGAACTAAGAAAAGTAAAGGAAAAGTTAACAGAAAAAGGATGTTCTCTCAAAGTAGAGGACATCAAGAATAAGGACCCCCTCTTGGTGCTGTACGGAGTCTCCAAAGTAAATACCGATGAGGATATTGTGAAGGCAATTAGGGGCCAAAATGGAAATTTGCTTGGGGATGTGGGTGAGGGGGACTTCCGCGTCGAGGTCCGGTACAGACGGAGGGCGAGAAACCCGCTTACAGTCCATGTAGTTGCTCGGGTCTCGCCCGCCGTCTGGCAGCGGCTCACCGGCGCGGGTGCCGTCCACATCGACATCCAAAAAGTTAGGGTTGCGGACCAGTCTCCCCTGATCCAATGCTCGCGCTGCCTGGGTTATGGGCACGGGTAGAAGTTCTGCCATGATGCAATCGACGTATGCAGTCACTGTGGGGGGCCGCACATGAGAACAGAGTGTGCTGATTGGATGGCTAACACCCCCCCAAGCTGCGTCAATTGCAACAAGGCAAAGCTTGAAAAGGCGGACCACGACGCCTTTAGCGACGACTGCCCGGTGAGGCGGAAGTGAGACGCGTTGGCGAGGTCAACGACAGCGTATTGTTGAGGGCACCAAGTCTGTCTCGAACGCAAATCGCCACGCAGATCTCGCGGCCTCGGTCCACAGGGGTATGGTACTCAAAACAAAAATGTGAAAATATAGATTAATAAAAATAAATAGGGCAATAAAGTAAATTCAAAACGGTAAACTGGGTCCAGTTTCATAAGAAACTGGCCTAGTTTAAAAGGGGTAAAAAAATATTTAAGTACAACAAAAATTAAAGGAACAACAGATAGGAAAACATAGGGAAATTAATGAGTTAAATATATAATAGTAACATAGGCATAGTAGTAATAAATAGTAATAGTGTATGTATGTATTAATTAAGTAACTCATAAATTGTAAAAATAGCAAATTAAGAAATAAATATATATAGAATAATAGTAATGTTAGTTGTATATTATGCAAATAATATATAATAGCATACGTAATAAAATATTAGAATTAAGTAACTTAAGTTAAGAAAAATTGTAATAGATGTTAGATATAAGAAAATTTTGGTCAATAAATAAACGCAACCCTAAAGAAACTAACCGAAAGACAGACAAAACAGTAACACCAAGGTCTCTGATCAAGTTAGAGGTAGTGTAGGATAGCTCGCGAGCCGGGCCTCTGCGCCCGGACAGGGAAATAAAAAAAAAATAAAAAAATGCGAACTCACATGATTTCTTCTTCGAGTCGCAGCGGCTGGCTGGTTCCTTGATATTTCACCACAGACACTTGGTTTTTATTTATTCTGGTTAGTTTATTTTACACAGCGTTGAATTCTTCCGGTAAACCAGAGTTTTTATGATTAAATTTGATTTGTTTTTGATGCAAGATTGCGATAGATAGTCGTAATAATTGCTGGAATGTGAATGAATATAAGTTGATGATGGTCGAAGGGGTTCAAGGACTCAAGGACAGATAATATATAAAATGGAATAAGGTTTAATGTTTGTCTGTGGCCCTAATAGATGGCGTTACCACCCGTATTGTCCCATTGTTGGGCAAAGGCTTCCCCGCATTTTTGCCACTCACAACGGTCCAGTGCCACCGTAAGCCAGCTCCTCTCAGAGGCGAATAAATTAAAAAAAATCGAGCTAACAAAGATTGCTGTGGAAGCTGTTGGTGCTATTTTAGAAAATTGCTGCATAAGATTGGTGGAAATCTATGAGAAACCCTTTGTTTAACAGTGGACGTCCTAATACTGATATGATGTTGATAATGAACTATGGGCGATCTCTTCCAGACAACTTTTGGTAGTTAACAAGTTAATCATAAAATTATTAGTTGTATTTCAATTAGCGCCATTATTCAAAACAAAAACTCTTGACTAACGTTTATAAGTTACATAACATTACAAAAACACCCTTGAAAAGTCCCACATTACACCGATATAAACATAACACCGATCATACTTACAACAACTTAGAAAAAATCCGCTGAACGTTTTTCAGTGGTGACCCCAGTTTTTTACACTGCCCGAAGGAGCGCCTCGTAGGCCCCTACACGTCGGCCCTTTTTCCGGATTTTTCCGTGCAGGCGCACGGAAGTTAATCCGGAAAAACCGAAAACCACGTGGCCACGAGGTCTGGACCCAGGGCAGCTGGACGAAAACGGAAAACGGCAACACCAGGACACCAGTGCGACGAGTGCGGAGGCACAAGAAAATTTTAGAAAGGGTCAACTTTGAACATTTTACGGACAATTTTAAAAATCGTGTTTATAAAAAAGCTTATAACATCTAAAGTAAATCTTTTAGGTCTAAATTTTATTGTTTTATATAGTTAGTAATTAGTTTTTCTATGTACATTTTAAATTTCAAAATTTTTTGATAAGTATTTTAAAAGTTATTGTGTGTTGACCCTTTGACCCACATTCAAGGTACCCTGGGAATCAGTAGTAGGTAAAAAGTAAAAAGGCCAAACTTTGGGATTCATTATTATTAATAGGTCTGCATTTTTGAAATTTTCAAAAAAGCCTAATTTTGACCGAATTTTGCCATTTTTATAAATTAACTGGGATAGTGAGAGGGTAGTCGTGATATTTACAGGTCAGTATATCGGGTATAGTAATACTTAACCTCCCTTTTAAATTTCATAGTTCTGTGTCCAGTAGTTCTCGAGATCTTCTGTGTTGACCCACTAACCTGACCTACTGACCCACTGACCAACTGACCTACTGACCCAGTGACCCAGTGACCTACTGACCCAGTGACCTAGTGGCCCACTGACCCAGTGACCCAGTGACCTACTGACATACTGACCCACTGACCCAGTGACCCAGTGACCCAGTGACCCAGTGACCTACTGACCCAGTGACCCAGTGACCCAGTGACCCACTGACCTACTGACCCAGTGACCCAGTGGCCCACTGACCCAGTGACCCAGTGACCTACTGACATACTGACCCACTGACCCAGTGACCCAGTGACCCAGTGACCCAGTGACCCAGTGACCCAGTGACCCAGTGACCCACTGACCTACTGACCCAGTGACCCAGTGGCCCACTGACCCACTGACCTACTGACCCAGTGACCCAGTGACCTACTGACATACTGACCCACTGACCCAGTGCCCCATTGGCCTACTGACCGACTGACCTACAAACCTACTGACTTACTGACCTACATTCAGGGTGCCTTGAACGGGTCTTAAAAATTAGTTTTAAAAAATTTTTATTGCATTGCTGGACGACAAATTTGACTTCCAAAGATCTTGGAATATTGTACATAAATATTTTACTTTAGTTTACTTAGTTTATAGGACACATTTAAATTGATTTAAATTCTATTTTACTCTTTTATAATTTTATTGTGTTCTTTTTGAGTTATATAATTGTATTTTATTGTACGTATCCGACGCCCTTTACACGTCGCATACTTTTACACATTGACGTCCCTAAAAAGCCAGATTTAAGCGAGCTACACAATGTTCGGTATCAGGACTCCGCCCAGCAAGGTGGCGACTGAGAACTCTCCCCCGAAAAAGGCCGAAGAGAAGGTAGAGAAGACGGGCCTCCCTTCAAACCATGACCGGACCTTTGCGGTCAGAAGGAGCATCGGGGAGACAGAGGCAAGAGCCGCAAAGACGTCTCCGAAGAGGGTGGTGGTGCCAATAGCGGGCCCCTCGAGGCCAAAAACCCGAACATCATTGACGGACGCCTCGGACGCCCCCCCCGCAAAACCAACTCACCCCTCTAGAGTCGCTGAGGCTAGGGCATGCCTGAATAGGGCTAAGCTCTGCCTCAGTAGCTCTAGAAACATTAAAACAGAGTATAAAGAGGGGATCACTGCAGCTGTGGAGCGGCTCTATCAGCTCGTGAAGGAGTCAGAGGCCAAAGAAGTAACAAGAATCCAGAGCAAGGGACAGGATGGGAAGAAAGAGGAGGACACTTTACACCCTCCACTTCCTCCTCACCCTGCCCCCTGCAACGAAGAAATATTAAGGAGGATGGATGACCACTCCAAATTAATACGGGAAAATGCAGCCAAGATGGAGTCACTGAGGGAAACCCTAGAAAACCACCAGAAGGCCTTGGAAGTGGCCCCCACCTACGCGAACGTCGTGGCTGGCTCGCCGAAGAGGCCACCGGCAGAGCCAGCTGCGATGCACTCTGTCATAATCACGTCGAAAGACGACCAGGACACCGGAGAGGAGGTTTATGACAGAGTAAGGAAAGCGATAAATGCCAAGGATGAGGGGACAAGAATTGACAGGATCAGAAAGGCCAAGGATCGGAAAGTCATTCTAAGTTGCAAAGACAAGGCAGAACTAAGAAAAGTAAAGGAAAAGTTAACAGAAAAAGGATGTTCTCTCAAAGTAGAGGACATCAAGAATAAGGACCCCCTCTTGGTGCTGTACGGAGTCTCCAAAGTAAATACCGATGAGGATATTGTGAAGGCAATTAGGGGCCAAAATGGAAATTTGCTTGGGGATGTGGGTGAGGGGGACTTCCGCGTCGAGGTCCGGTACAGACGGAGGGCGAGAAACCCGCTTACAGTCCATGTAGTTGCTCGGGTCTCGCCCGCCGTCTGGCAGCGGCTCACCGGCGCGGGTGCCGTCCACATCGACATCCAAAAAGTTAGGGTTGCGGACCAGTCTCCCCTGATCCAATGCTCGCGCTGCCTGGGTTATGGGCACGGGTAGAAGTTCTGCCATGATGCAATCGACGTATGCAGTCACTGTGGGGGGCCGCACATGAGAACAGAGTGTGCTGATTGGATGGCTAACACCCCCCCAAGCTGCGTCAATTGCAACAAGGCAAAGCTTGAAAAGGCGGACCACGACGCCTTTAGCGACGACTGCCCGGTGAGGCGGAAGTGAGACGCGTTGGCGAGGTCAACGACAGCGTATTGTTGAGGGCACCAAGTCTGTCTCGAACGCAAATCGCCACGCAGATCTCGCGGCCTCGGTCCACAGGGGTATGGTACTCAAAACAAAAATGTGAAAATATAGATTAATAAAAATAAATAGGGCAATAAAGTAAATTCAAAACGGTAAACTGGGTCCAGTTTCATAAGAAACTGGCCTAGTTTAAAAGGGGTAAAAAAATATTTAAGTACAACAAAAATTAAAGGAACAACAGATAGGAAAACATAGGGAAATTAATGAGTTAAATATATAATAGTAACATAGGCATAGTAGTAATAAATAGTAATAGTGTATGTATGTATTAATTAAGTAACTTATAAATTGTAAAAATAGCAAATTAAGAAATAAATATATATAGAATAATAGTAATGTTAGTTGTATATTATGCAAATAATATATAATAGCATACGTAATAAAATATTAGAATTAAGTAACTTAAGTTAAGAAAAATTGTAATAGATGTTAGATATAAGAAAATTTTGGTCAATAAATAAACGCAACCCTAAAGAAACTAACCGAAAGACAGACAAAACAGTAACACCAAGGTCTCTGATCAAGTTAGAGGTAGTGTAGGATAGCTCGCGAGCCGGGCCTCTGCGCCCGGACAGGGAAAAAAAAAAAAAAAAAATGCGAACTCACATGATTTCTTCTTCGAGTCGCAGCGGCTGGCTGGTTCCTTGATATTTCACCACAGACACTTGGTTTTTATTTATTTTGGTTAGTTTATTTTACACAGCGTTGAATTCTTCCGGTAAACCAGAGTTTTTATGATTAAATTTGATTTGTTTTTGATGCAAGATTGCGATAGATAGTCGTAATAATTGCTGGAATGTGAATGAATATAAGTTGATGATGGTCGAAGGGGTTCAAGGACTCAAGGACAGATAATATATAAAATGGAATAAGGTTTAATGTTTGTCTGTGGCCCTAATAGATGGCGTTACCACCCGTATTGTCCCATTGTTGGGCAAAGGCTTCCCCGCATTTTTGCCACTCACAACGGTCCAGTGCCACCGTAAGCCAGCTCCTCTCAGAGGCGAATAAATTAAAAAAAATCGAGCTAACAAAGATTGCTGTGGAAGCTGTTGGTGCTATTTTAGAAAATTGCTGCATAAGATTGGTGGAAATCTATGAGAAACCCTTTGTTTAACAGTGGACGTCCTAATACTGATATGATGTTGATAATGAACTATGGGCGATCTCTTCCAGACAACTTTTGGTAGTTAACAAGTTAATCATAAAATTATTAGTTGTATTTCAATTAGCGCCATTATTCAAAACAAAAACTCTTGACTAACGTTTATAAGTTACATAACATTACAAAAACACCCTTGAAAAGTCCCACATTACACCGATATAAACATAACACCGATCATACTTACAACAACTTAGAAAAAATCCGCTGAACGTTTTTCAGTGGTGACCCCAGTTTTTTACACTGCCCGAAGGAGCGCCTCGTAGGCCCCTACACGTCGGCCCTTTTTCCGGATTTTTCCGTGCAGGCGCACGGAAGTTAATCCGGAAAAACCGAAAACCACGTGGCCACGAGGTCTGGACCCAGGGCAGCTGGACGAAAACGGAAAACGGCAACACCAGGACACCAGTGCGACGAGTGCGGAGGCACAAGAAAATTTTAGAAAGGGTCAACTTTGAACATTTTACGGACAATTTTAAAAATCGTGTTTATAAAAAAGCTTATAACATCTAAAGTAAATCTTTTAGGTCTAAATTTTATTGTTTTATATAGTTAGTAATTAGTTTTTCTATGTACATTTTAAATTTCATAATTTTTTGATAAGTATTTTAAAAGTTATTGTGTGTTGACCCTTTGACCCACATTCAAGGTACCCTGGGAATCAGTAGTAGGTAAAAAGTAAAAAGGCCAAACTTTGGGATTCATTATTATTAATAGGTCTGCATTTTTGAAATTTTCAAAAAAGCCTAATTTTGACCGAATTTTGCCATTTTTATAAATTAACTGGGATAGTGAGAGGGTAGTCGTGATATTTACAGGTCAGTATATCGGGTATAGTAATACTTAACCTCCCTTTTAAATTTCATAGTTCTGTGTCCAGTAGTTCTCGAGATCTTCTGTGTTGACCCACTAACCTGACCTACTGACCCACTGACCAACTGACCTACTGACCCAGTGACCCAGTGACCCACTGACCTACTGACCCAGTGACCCAGTGGCCCACTGACCCAGTGACCCAGTGACCTACTGACATACGGACCCACTGACCCAGTGACCCAGTGACCCAGTGACCCAGTGACCCAGTGACCTACTGACCCAGTGACCCAGTGACCCAGTGACCCACTGACCTACTGACCCAGTGACCCAGTGGCCCACTGACCCAGTGACCCAGTGACCTACTGACATACTGACCCACTGACCCAGTGACCCAGTGACCCAGTGACCCAGTGACCCAGTGACCCAGTGACCCACTGACCTACTGACCCAGTGACCCAGTGGCCCACTGACCCACTGACCTACTGACCCAGTGACCCAGTGACCTACTGACATACTGACCCACTGACCCAGTGCCCCATTGGCCTACTGACCGACTGACCTACAAACCTACTGACTTACTGACCTACATTCAGGGTGCCTTGAACGGGTCTTAAAAATTAGTTTTAAAAAATTTTTATTGCATTGCTGGACGACAAATTTGACTTCCAAAGATCTTGGAATATTGTACATAAATATTTTACTTTAGTTTACTTAGTTTATAGGACACATTTAAATTGATTTAAATTCTATTTTACTCTTTTATAATTTTATTGTGTTCTTTTTGAGTTATATAATTGTATTTTATTGTACGTATCCGACGCCCTTTACACGTCGCATACTTTTACACATTGACGTCCCTAAAAAGCCAGATTTAAGCGAGCTACACAATGTTCGGTATCAGGACTCCGCCCAGCAAGGTGGCGACTGAGAACTCTCCCCCGAAAAAGGCCGAAGAGAAGGTAGAGAAGACGGGCCTCCCTTCAAACCATGACCGGACCTTTGCGGTCAGAAGGAGCATCGGGGAGACAGAGGCAAAAGCCGCAAAGACGTCTCCGAAGAGGGTGGTGGTGCCAATAGCGGGCCCCTCGAGGCCAAAAACCCGAACATCATTGACGGACGCCTCGGACGCCCCCCCCGCAAAACCAACTCACCCCTCTAGAGTCGCTGAGGCTAGGGCATGCCTGAATAGGGCTAAGCTCTGCCTCAGTAGCTCTAGAAACATTAAAACAGAGTATAAAGAGGGGATCACTGCAGCTGTGGAGCGGCTCTATCAGCTCGTGAAGGAGTCAGAGGCCAAAGAAGTAACAAGAATCCAGAGCAAGGGACAGGATGGGAAGAAAGAGGAGGACACTTTACACCCTCCACTTCCTCCTCACCCTGCCCCCTGCAACGAAGAAATATTAAGGAGGATGGATGACCACTCCAAATTAATACGGGAAAATGCAGCCAAGATGGAGTCACTGAGGGAAACCCTAGAAAACCACCAGAAGGCCTTGGAAGTGGCCCCCACCTACGCGAACGTCGTGGCTGGCTCGCCGAAGAGGCCACCGGCAGAGCCAGCTGCGATGCACTCTGTCATAATCACGTCGAAAGACGACCAGGACACCGGAGAGGAGGTTTATGACAGAGTAAGGAAAGCGATAAATGCCAAGGATGAGGGGACAAGAATTGACAGGATCAGAAAGGCCAAGGATCGGAAAGTCATTCTAAGTTGCAAAGACAAGGCAGAACTAAGAAAAGTAAAGGAAAAGTTAACAGAAAAAGGATGTTCTCTCAAAGTAGAGGACATCAAGAATAAGGACCCCCTCTTGGTGCTGTACGGAGTCTCCAAAGTAAATACCGATGAGGATATTGTGAAGGCAATTAGGGGCCAAAATGGAAATTTGCTTGGGGATGTGGGTGAGGGGGACTTCCGCGTCGAGGTCCGGTACAGACGGAGGGCGAGAAACCCGCTTACAGTCCATGTAGTTGCTCGGGTCTCGCCCGCCGTCTGGCAGCGGCTCACCGGCGCGGGTGCCGTCCACATCGACATCCAAAAAGTTAGGGTTGCGGACCAGTCTCCCCTGATCCAATGCTCGCGCTGCCTGGGTTATGGGCACGGGTAGAAGTTCTGCCATGATGCAATCGACGTATGCAGTCACTGTGGGGGGCCGCACATGAGAACAGAGTGTGCTGATTGGATGGCTAACACCCCCCCAAGCTGCGTCAATTGCAACAAGGCAAAGCTTGAAAAGGCGGACCACGACGCCTTTAGCGACGACTGCCCGGTGAGGCGGAAGTGAGACGCGTTGGCGAGGTCAACGACAGCGTATTGTTGAGGGCACCAAGTCTGTCTCGAACGCAAATCGCCACGCAGATCTCGCGGCCTCGGTCCACAGGGGTATGGTACTCAAAACAAAAATGTGAAAATATAGATTAATAAAAATAAATAGGGCAATAAAGTAAATTCAAAACGGTAAACTGGGTCCAGTTTCATAAGAAACTGGCCTAGTTTAAAAGGGGTAAAAAAATATTTAAGTACAACAAAAATTAAAGGAACAACAGATAGGAAAACATAGGGAAATTAATGAGTTAAATATATAATAGTAACATAGGCATAGTAGTAATAAATAGTAATAGTGTATGTATGTATTAATTAAGTAACTTATAAATTGTAAAAATAGCAAATTAAGAAATAAATATATATAGAATAATAGTAATGTTAGTTGTATATTATGCAAATAATATATAATAGCATACGTAATAAAATATTAGAATTAAGTAACTTAAGTTAAGAAAAATTGTAATAGATGTTAGATATAAGAAAATTTTGGTCAATAAATAAACGCAACCCTAAAGAAACTAACCGAAAGACAGACAAAACAGTAACACCAAGGTCTCTGATCAAGTTAGAGGTAGTGTAGGATAGCTCGCGAGCCGGGCCTCTGCGCCCGGACAGGGAAAAAAAAAAAAAAAAAATGCGAACTCACATGATTTCTTCTTCGAGTCGCAGCGGCTGGCTGGTTCCTTGATATTTCACCACAGACACTTGGTTTTTATTTATTTTGGTTAGTTTATTTTACACAGCGTTGAATTCTTCCGGTAAACCAGAGTTTTTATGATTAAATTTGATTTGTTTTTGATGCAAGATTGCGATAGATAGTCGTAATAATTGCTGGAATGTGAATGAATATAAGTTGATGATGGTCGAAGGGGTTCAAGGACTCAAGGACAGATAATATATAAAATGGAATAAGGTTTAATGTTTGTCTGTGGCCCTAATAGATGGCGTTACCACCCGTATTGTCCCATTGTTGGGCAAAGGCTTCCCCGCATTTTTGCCACTCACAACGGTCCAGTGCCACCGTAAGCCAGCTCCTCTCAGAGGCGAATAAATTAAAAAAAATCGAGCTAACAAAGATTGCTGTGGAAGCTGTTGGTGCTATTTTAGAAAATTGCTGCATAAGATTGGTGGAAATCTATGAGAAACCCTTTGTTTAACAGTGGACGTCCTAATACTGATATGATGTTGATAATGAACTATGGGCGATCTCTTCCAGACAACTTTTGGTAGTTAACAAGTTAATCATAAAATTATTAGTTGTATTTCAATTAGCGCCATTATTCAAAACAAAAACTCTTGACTAACGTTTATAAGTTACATAACATTACAAAAACACCCTTGAAAAGTCCCACATTACACCGATATAAACATAACACCGATCATACTTACAACAACTTAGAAAAAATCCGCTGAACGTTTTTCAGTGGTGACCCCAGTTTTTTACACTGCCCGAAGGAGCGCCTCGTAGGCCCCTACACGTCGGCCCTTTTTCCGGATTTTTCCGTGCAGGCGCACGGAAGTTAATCCGGAAAAACCGAAAACCACGTGGCCACGAGGTCTGGACCCAGGGCAGCTGGACGAAAACGGAAAACGGCAACACCAGGACACCAGTGCGACGAGTGCGGAGGCACAAGAAAATTTTAGAAAGGGTCAACTTTGAACATTTTACGGACAATTTTAAAAATCGTGTTTATAAAAAAGCTTATAACATCTAAAGTAAATCTTTTAGGTCTAAATTTTATTGTTTTATATAGTTAGTAATTAGTTTTTCTATGTACATTTTAAATTTCATAATTTTTTGATAAGTATTTTAAAAGTTATTGTGTGTTGACCCTTTGACCCACATTCAAGGTACCCTGGGAATCAGTAGTAGGTAAAAAGTAAAAAGGCCAAACTTTGGGATTCATTATTATTAATAGGTCTGCATTTTTGAAATTTTCAAAAAAGCCTAATTTTGACCGAATTTTGCCATTTTTATAAATTAACTGGGATAGTGAGAGGGTAGTCGTGATATTTACAGGTCAGTATATCGGGTATAGTAATACTTAACCTCCCTTTTAAATTTCATAGTTCTGTGTCCAGTAGTTCTCGAGATCTTCTGTGTTGACCCACTAACCTGACCTACTGACCCACTGACCAACTGACCTACTGACCCAGTGACCCAGTGACCCACTGACCTACTGACCCAGTGACCCAGTGGCCCACTGACCCAGTGACCCAGTGACCTACTGACATACGGACCCACTGACCCAGTGACCCAGTGACCCAGTGACCCAGTGACCCAGTGACCTACTGACCCAGTGACCCAGTGACCCAGTGACCCACTGACCTACTGACCCAGTGACCCAGTGGCCCACTGACCCAGTGACCCAGTGACCTACTGACATACTGACCCACTGACCCAGTGACCCAGTGACCCAGTGACCCAGTGACCCAGTGACCCAGTGACCCACTGACCTACTGACCCAGTGACCCAGTGGCCCACTGACCCACTGACCTACTGACCCAGTGACCCAGTGACCTACTGACATACTGACCCACTGACCCAGTGCCCCATTGGCCTACTGACCGACTGACCTACAAACCTACTGACTTACTGACCTACATTCAGGGTGCCTTGAACGGGTCTTAAAAATTAGTTTTAAAAAATTTTTATTGCATTGCTGGACGACAAATTTGACTTCCAAAGATCTTGGAATATTGTACATAAATATTTTACTTTAGTTTACTTAGTTTATAGGACACATTTAAATTGATTTAAATTCTATTTTACTCTTTTATAATTTTATTGTGTTCTTTTTGAGTTATATAATTGTATTTTATTGTACGTATCCGACGCCCTTTACACGTCGCATACTTTTACACATTGACGTCCCTAAAAAGCCAGATTTAAGCGAGCTACACAATGTTCGGTATCAGGACTCCGCCCAGCAAGGTGGCGACTGAGAACTCTCCCCCGAAAAAGGCCGAAGAGAAGGTAGAGAAGACGGGCCTCCCTTCAAACCATGACCGGACCTTTGCGGTCAGAAGGAGCATCGGGGAGACAGAGGCAAAAGCCGCAAAGACGTCTCCGAAGAGGGTGGTGGTGCCAATAGCGGGCCCCTCGAGGCCAAAAACCCGAACATCATTGACGGACGCCTCGGACGCCCCCCCCGCAAAACCAACTCACCCCTCTAGAGTCGCTGAGGCTAGGGCATGCCTGAATAGGGCTAAGCTCTGCCTCAGTAGCTCTAGAAACATTAAAACAGAGTATAAAGAGGGGATCACTGCAGCTGTGGAGCGGCTCTATCAGCTCGTGAAGGAGTCAGAGGCCAAAGAAGTAACAAGAATCCAGAGCAAGGGACAGGATGGGAAGAAAGAGGAGGACACTTTACACCCTCCACTTCCTCCTCACCCTGCCCCCTGCAACGAAGAAATATTAAGGAGGATGGATGACCACTCCAAATTAATACGGGAAAATGCAGCCAAGATGGAGTCACTGAGGGAAACCCTAGAAAACCACCAGAAGGCCTTGGAAGTGGCCCCCACCTACGCGAACGTCGTGGCTGGCTCGCCGAAGAGGCCACCGGCAGAGCCAGCTGCGATGCACTCTGTCATAATCACGTCGAAAGACGACCAGGACACCGGAGAGGAGGTTTATGACAGAGTAAGGAAAGCGATAAATGCCAAGGATGAGGGGACAAGAATTGACAGGATCAGAAAGGCCAAGGATCGGAAAGTCATTCTAAGTTGCAAAGACAAGGCAGAACTAAGAAAAGTAAAGGAAAAGTTAACAGAAAAAGGATGTTCTCTCAAAGTAGAGGACATCAAGAATAAGGACCCCCTCTTGGTGCTGTACGGAGTCTCCAAAGTAAATACCGATGAGGATATTGTGAAGGCAATTAGGGGCCAAAATGGAAATTTGCTTGGGGATGTGGGTGAGGGGGACTTCCGCGTCGAGGTCCGGTACAGACGGAGGGCGAGAAACCCGCTTACAGTTCATGTAGTTGCTCGGGTCTCGCCCGCCGTCTGGCAGCGGCTCACCGGCGCGGGTGCCGTCCACATCGACATCCAAAAAGTTAGGGTTGCGGACCAGTCTCCCCTGATCCAATGCTCGCGCTGCCTGGGTTATGGGCACGGGAAGAAGTTCTGCCATGATGCAATCGACGTATGCAGTCACTGTGGGGGGCCGCACATGAGAACAGAGTGTGCTGATTGGATGGCTAATGCCCCCCCAAGCTGCGTCAATTGCAACAAGGCAAAGCTTGAAAAGGCGGACCACGACGCCTTTAGCGACGACTGCCCGGTGAGGCGGAAGTGAGACGCGTTGGCGAGGTCAACGACAGCGTATTGTTGAGGGCACCAAGTCTGTCTCGAACGCAAATCGCCACGCAGATCTCGCGGCCTCGGTCCACAGGGGTATGGTACTCAAAACAAAAATGTGAAAATATAGATTAATAAAAATAAATAGGGCAATAAAGTAAATTCAAAATGGTAAACTGGGTCCAGTTTCATAAGAAACTGGCCTAGTTTAATAGGGGTAAAAAAATATTTAAGTACAACAAAAATTAAAGGAACAACAGATAGGAAAACATAGGGAAATTAATGAGTTAAATATATGATAGTAACATAGGCATAGTAGTAATAAATAGTAATAGTGTATGTATGTATTAATTAAGTAACTTATAAATTGTAAAAATAGCAAATTAAGAAATAAATATATATAGAATAATAGTAATGTTAGTTGTATATTATGCAAATAATATATAATAGCATACGTAATAAAATATTAGAATTAAGTAACTTAAGTTAAGAAAAATTGTAATAGATGTTAGATATAAGAAAATTTTGGTCAATAAATAAACGCAACCCTAAAGAAACTAACCGAAAGACAGACAAAACAGTAACACCAAGGTCTCTGATCAAGTTAGAGGTAGTGTAGGATAGCTCGCGAGCCGGGCCTCTGCGCCCGGACAGGGAAAAAAAAAAAAAAAAAAATGCGAACTCACATGATTTCTTCTTCGAGTCGCAGCGGCTGGCTGGTTCCTTGATATTTCACCACAGACACTTGGTTTTTATTTATTTTGGTTAGTTTATTTTACACAGCGTTGAATTCTTCCGGTAAACCAGAGTTTTTATGATTAAATTTGATTTGTTTTTGATGCAAGATTGCGATAGATAGTCGTAATAATTGCTGGAATGTGAATGAATATAAGTTGATGATGGTCGAAGGGGTTCAAGGACTCAAGGACAGATAATATATAAAATGGAATAAGGTTTAATGTTTGTCTGTGGCCCTAATAGATGGCGTTACCACCCGTATTGTCCCATTGTTGGGCAAAGGCTTCCCCGCATTTTTGCCACTCACAACGGTCCAGTGCCACCGTAAGCCAGCTCCTCTCAGAGGCGAATAAATTAAAAAAAATCGAGCTAACAAAGATTGCTGTGGAAGCTGTTGGTGCTATTTTAGAAAATTGCTGCATAAGATTGGTGGAAATCTATGAGAAACCCTTTGTTTAACAGTGGACGTCCTAATACTGATATGATGTTGATAATGAACTATGGGCGATCTCTTCCAGACAACTTTTGGTAGTTAACAAGTTAATCATAAAATTATTAGTTGTATTTCAATTAGCGCCATTATTCAAAACAAAAACTCTTGACTAACGTTTATAAGTTACATAACATTACAAAAACACCCTTGAAAAGTCCCACATTACACCGATATAAACATAACACCGATCATACTTACAACAACTTAGAAAAAATCCGCTGAACGTTTTTCAGTGGTGACCCCAGTTTTTTACACTGCCCGAAGGAGCGCCTCGTAGGCCCCTACACGTCGGCCCTTTTTCCGGATTTTTCCGTGCAGGCGCACGGAAGTTAATCCGGAAAAACCGAAAACCACGTGGCCACGAGGTCTGGACCCAGGGCAGCTGGACGAAAACGGAAAACGGCAACACCAGGACACCAGTGCGACGAGTGCGGAGGCACAAGAAAATTTTAGAAAGGGTCAACTTTGAACATTTTACGGACAATTTTAAAAATCGTGTTTATAAAAAAGCTTATAACATCTAAAGTAAATCTTTTAGGTCTAAATTTTATTGTTTTATATAGTTAGTAATTAGTTTTTCTATGTACATTTTAAATTTCAAAATTTTTTGATAAGTATTTTAAAAGTTATTGTGTGTTGACCCTTTGACCCACATTCAAGGTACCCTGGGAATCAGTAGTAGGTAAAAAGTAAAAAGGCCAAACTTTGGGATTCATTATTATTAATAGGTCTGCATTTTTGAAATTTTCAAAAAAGCCTAATTTTGACCGAATTTTGCTATTTTTATAAATTAACTGGGATAGTGAGAGGGTAGTCGTGATATTTACAGGTCAGTATATCGGGTATAGTAATACTTAACCTCCCTTTTAAATTTCATAGTTCTGTGTCCAGTAGTTCTCGAGATCTTCTGTGTTGACCCACTAACCTGACCTACTGACCCACTGACCAACTGACCTACTGACCCAGTGACCCAGTGACCCACTGACCTACTGACCCAGTGACCCAGTGGCCCACTGACCCAGTGACCTACTGACATACTGACCCACTGACCCAGTGACCCAGTGACCCAGTGACCCAGTGACCTACTGACCCAGTGACCCAGTGACCCAGTGACCCACTGACCTACTGACCCAGTGACCCAGTGGCCCACTGACCCAGTGACCTACTGACATACTGACCCACTGACCCAGTGACCCAGTGACCCACTGACCTACTGACCCAGTGACCCAGTGGCCCACTGACCCACTGACCTACTGACCCAGTGACCCAGTGACCTACTGACATACTGACCCACTGACCCAGTGCCCCATTGGCTTACTGACCGACTGACCTACAAACCTACTGACTTACTGACCTACATTCAGGGTGCCTTGAACGGGTCTTAAAAATTAGTTTTAAAAAATTTTTATTGCATTGCTGGACGGCAAATTTGACTTCCAAAGATCTTGGAATATTGTAAATAAATATTTTACTTTAGTTTACTTAGTTTATAGGACACATTTAAATTTATTTAAATTCTATATTACTCTTTTATAATTTTATTGTGTTCTTTTTGAGTTATATAATTGTATTTTATTGTACGTATCCGACGCCCTTTACACGTCGCATACTTTTACACATTGACGTCCCTAAAAAGCCAGATTTAAGCGAGCTACACAATGTTCGGTATCAGGACTCCGCCCAGCAAGGTGGCGACTGAGAACTCTCCCCCGAAAAAGGCCGAAGAGAAGGTAGAGAAGACGGGCCTCCCTTCAAACCATGACCGGACCTTTGCGGTCAGAAGGAGCATCGGGGAGACAGAGGCAAGAGCCGCAAAGACGTCTCCGAAGAGGGTGGTGGTGCCAATAGCGGGCCCCTCGAGGCCAAAAACCCGAACATCATTGACGGACGCCTCGGACGCCCCCCCCCCAAAACCAACTCACCCCTCTAGAGTCGCTGAGGCTAGGGCATGCCTGAATAGGGCTAAGCTCTGCCTCAGTAGCTCTAGAAACATTAAAACAGAGTATAAAGAGGGGATCACTGCAGCTGTGGAGCGGCTCTATCAGCTCGTGAAGGAGTCAGAGGCCAAAGAAGTAACAAGAATCCAGAGCAAGGGACAGGATGGGAAGAAAGAGGAGGACACTTTACACCCTCCACTTCCTCCTCACCCTGCCCCCTGCAACGAAGAAATATTAAGGAGGATGGATGACCACTCCAAATTAATACGGGAAAATGCAGCCAAGATGGAGTCACTGAGGGAAACCCTAGAAAACCACCAGAAGGCCTTGGAAGTGGCCCCCACCTACGCGAACGTCGTGGCTGGCTCGCCGAAGAGGCCACCGGCAGAGCCAGCTGCGATGCACTCTGTCATAATCACGTCGAAAGACGACCAGGACACCGGAGAGGAGGTTTATGACAGAGTAAGGAAAGCGATAAATGCCAAGGATGAGGGGACAAGAATTGACAGGATCAGAAAGGCCAAGGATCGGAAAGTCATTCTAAGTTGCAAAGACAAGGCAGAACTAAGAAAAGTAAAGGAAAAGTTCACAGAAAAAGGATGTTCTCTCAAAGTAGAGGACATCAAGAATAAGGACCCCCTCTTGGTGCTGTACGGAGTCTCCAAAGTAAATACCGATGAGGATATTGTGAAGGCAATTAGGGGCCAAAATGGAAATTTGCTTGGGGATGTGGGTGAGGGGGACTTCCGCGTCGAGGTCCGGTACAGACGGAGGGCGAGAAACCCGCTTACAGTTCATGTAGTTGCTCGGGTCTCGCCCGCCGTCTGGCAGCGGCTCACCGGCGCGGGTGCCGTCCACATCGACATCCAAAAAGTTAGGGTTGCGGACCAGTCTCCCCTGATCCAATGCTCGCGCTGCCTGGGTTATGGGCACGGGAAGAAGTTCTGCCATGATGCAATCGACGTATGCAGTCACTGTGGGGGGCCGCACATGAGAACAGAGTGTGCTGATTGGATGGCTAACGCCCCCCCAAGCTGCGTCAATTGCAACAAGGCAAAGCTTGAAAAGGCGGACCACGACGCCTTTAGCGACGACTGCCCGGTGAGGCGGAAGTGAGACGCGTTGGTGAGGTCAACGACAGCGTATTGTTGAGGGCACCAAGTCTGTCTCGAACGCAAATCGCCACGCAGATCTCGCGGCCTCGGTCCACAGGGGTATGGTACTCAAAACAAAAATGTGAAAATATAGATTAATAAAAATAAATAGGGCAATAAAGTAAATTCAAAATGGTAAACTGGGTCCAGTTTCATAAGAAACTGGCCTAGTTTAAAAGGGGTAAAAAAATATTTAAGTACAACAAAAATTAAAGGAACAACAGATAGGAAAATATAGGGAAATTAATGAGTTAAATATATAATAGTAACATAGGCATAGTAGTAATAAATAGTAATAGTGTATGTATGTATTAATTAAGTAACTTATAAATTGTAAAAATAGCAAATTAAGAAATAAATATATATAGAATAATAGTAATGTTAGTTGTATATTATGCAAATAATATATAATAGCATACGTAATAAAATATTAGAATTAAGTAACTTAAGTTAAGAAAAATTGTAAGAGATGTTAGATATAAGAAAATTTTGGTCAATAAATAAACGCAACCCTAAAGAAACTAACCGAAAGACAGACAAAACAGTAACACCAAGGTCTCTGATCAAGTTAGAGGTAGTGTAGGATAGCTCGCGAGCCGGGCCTCTGCGCCCGGACAGGGGAAAAAAAAAAAAAAAAATGCGAACTCACATGATTTCTTCTTCGAGTCGCAGCGGCTGGCTGGTTCCTTGATATTTCACCACAGACACTTGGTTTTTATTTATTTTGGTTAGTTTATTTTACACAGCGTTGAATTCTTCCGGTAAACCAGAGTTTTTATGATTAAATTTGATTTGTTTTTGATGCAAGATTGCGATAGATAGTCGTAATAATTGCTGGAATGTGAATGAATATAAGTTGATGATGGTCGAAGGGGTTCAAGGACTCAAGGACAGATAATATATAAAATGGAATAAGGTTTAATGTTTGTCTGTGGCCCTAATAGATGGCGTTACCACCCGTATTGTCCCATTGTTGGGCAAAGGCTTCCCCGCATTTTTGCCACTCACAACGGTCCAGTGCCACCGTAAGCCAGCTCCTCTCAGAGGCGAATAAATTAAAAAAAATCGAGCTAACAAAGATTGCTGTGGAAGCTGTTGGTGCTATTTTAGAAAATTGCTGCATAAGATTGGTGAAAATCTATGAGAAACCCTTTGTTTAACAGTGGACGTCCTAATACTGATATGATGTTGATAATGAACTATGGGCGATCTCTTCCAGACAACTTTTGGTAGTTAACAAGTTAATCATAAAATTATTAGTTGTATTTCAATTAGCGCCATTATTCAAAACAAAAACTCTTGACTAACGTTTATAAGTTACATAACATTACAAAAACACCCTTGAAAAGTCCCACATTACACCGATATAAACATAACACCGATCATACTTACAACAACTTAGAAAAAATCCGCTGAACGTTTTTCAGTGGTGACCCCAGTTTTTTACACTGCCCGAAGGAGCGCCTCGTAGGCCCCTACACGTCGGCCCTTTTTCCGGATTTTTCCGTGCAGGCGCACGGAAGTTAATCCGGAAAAACCGAAAACCACGTGGCCACGAGGTCTGGACCCAGGGCAGCTGGACGAAAACGGAAAACGGCAACACCAGGACACCAGTGCGACGAGTGCGGAGGCACAAGAAAATTTTAGAAAGGGTCAACTTTGAACATTTTACGGACAATTTTAAAAATCGTGTTTATAAAAAAGCTTATAACATCTAAAGTAAATCTTTTAGGTCTAAATTTTATTGTTTTATATAGTTAGTAATTAGTTTTTCTATGTACATTTTAAATTTCAAAATTTTTTGATAAGTATTTTAAAAGTTATTGTGTGTTGACCCTTTGACCCACATTCAAGGTACCCTGGGAATCAGTAGTAGGTAAAAAGTAAAAAGGCCAAACTTTGGGATTCATTATTATTAATAGGTCTGCATTTTTGAAATTTTCAAAAAAGCCTAATTTTGACCGAATTTTGCCATTTTTATAAATTAACTGGGATAGTGAGAGGGTAGTCGTGATATTTACAGGTCAGTATATCGGGTATAGTAATACTTAACCTCCCTTTTAAATTTCATAGTTCTGTGTCCAGTAGTTCTCGAGATCTTCTGTGTTGACCCACTAACCTGACCTACTGACCCACTGACCAACTGACCTACTGACCCAGTGACCCAGTGATCCACTGACCTACTGACCCAGTGACCCAGTGGCCCACTGACCCAGTGACCCAGTGACCTACTGACATACTGACCCACTGACCCAGTGACCCAGTGACCCAGTGACCCAGTGACCCAGTGACCTACTGACCCAGTGACCCAGTGACCCAGTGACCCACTGACCTACTGACCCAGTGACCCAGTGGCCCACTGACCCAGTGACCTACTGACATACTGACCCACTGACCCAGTGACCCAGTGACCCAGTGACCCAGTGACCCAGTGACCCAGTGACCCACTGACCTACTGACCCAGTGACCCAGTGGCCCACTGACCCACTGACCTACTGACCCAGTGACCCAGTGACCTACTGACATACTGACCCACTGACCCAGTGCCCCATTGGCCTACTGACCGACTGACCTACAAACCTACTGACTTACTGACCTACATTCAGGGTGCCTTGAACGGGTCTTAAAAATTAGTTTTAAAAATTTTTTATTGCATTGCTGGACGACAAATTTGACTTCCAAAGATCTTGGAATATTGTACATAAATATTTTACTTTAGTTTACTTAGTTTATAGGACACATTTAAATTGATTTAAATTCTATTTTACTCTTTTATAATTTTATTGTGTTCTTTTTGAGTTATATAATTGTATTTTATTGTACGTATCCGACGCCCTTTACACGTCGCATACTTTTACACATTGACGTCCCTAAAAAGCCAGATTTAAGCGAGCTACACAATGTTCGGTATCAGGACTCCGCCCAGCAAGGTGGCGACTGAGAACTCTCCCCCGAAAAAGGCCGAAGAGAAGGTAGAGAAGACGGGCCTCCCTTCAAACCATGACCGGACCTTTGCGGTCAGAAGGAGCATCGGGGAGACAGAGGCAAGAGCCGCAAAGACGTCTCCGAAGAGGGTGGTGGTGCCAATAGCGGGCCCCTCGAGGCCAAAAACCCGAACATCATTGACGGACGCCTCGGACGCCCCCCCCCCCAAAACCAACTCACCCCTCTAGAGTCGCTGAGGCTAGGGCATGCCTGAATAGGGCTAAGCTCTGCCTCAGTAGCTCTAGAAACATTAAAACAGAGTATAAAGAGGGGATCACTGCAGCTGTGGAGCGGCTCTATCAGCTCGTGAAGGAGTCAGAGGCCAAAGAAGTAACAAGAATCCAGAGCAAGGGACAGGATGGGAAGAAAGAGGAGGACACTTTACACCCTCCACTTCCTCCTCACCCTGCCCCCTGCAACGAAGAAATATTAAGGAGGATGGATGACCACTCCAAATTAATACGGGAAAATGCAGCCAAGATGGAGTCACTGAGGGAAACCCTAGAAAACCACCAGAAGGCCTTGGAAGTGGCCCCCACCTACGCGAACGTCGTGGCTGGCTCGCCGAAGAGGCCACCGGCAGAGCCAGCTGCGATGCACTCTGTCAAAATCACGTCGAAAGACGACCAGGACACCGGAGAGGAGGTTTATGACAGAGTAAGGAAAGCGATAAATGCCAAGGATGAGGGGACAAGAATTGACAGGATCAGAAAGGCCAAGGATCGGAAAGTCATTCTAAGTTGCAAAGACAAGGCAGAACTAAGAAAAGTAAAGGAAAAGTTCACAGAAAAAGGATGTTCTCTCAAAGTAGAGGACATCAAGAATAAGGACCCCCTCTTGGTGCTGTACGGAGTCTCCAAAGTAAATACCGATGAGGATATTGTGAAGGCAATTAGGGGCCAAAATGGAAATTTGCTTGGGGATGTGGGTGAGGGGGACTTCCGCGTCGAGGTCCGGTACAGACGGAGGGCGAGAAACCCGCTTACAGTTCATGTAGTTGCTCGGGTCTCGCCCGCCGTCTGGCAGCGGCTCACCGGCGCGGGTGCCGTCCACATCGACATCCAAAAAGTTAGGGTTGCGGACCAGTCTCCCCTGATCCAATGCTCGCGCTGCCTGGGTTATGGGCACGGGAAGAAGTTCTGCCATGATGCAATCGACGTATGCAGTCACTGTGGGGGGCCGCACATGAGAACAGAGTGTGCTGATTGGATGGCTAACGCCCCCCCAAGCTGCGTCAATTGCAACAAGGCAAAGCTTGAAAAGGCGGACCACGACGCCTTTAGCGACGACTGCCCGGTGAGGCGGAAGTGAGACGCGTTGGCGAGGTCAACGACAGCGTATTGTTGAGGGCACCAAGTCTGTCTCGAACGCAAATCGCCACGCAGATCTCGCGGCCTCGGTCCACAGGGGTATGGTACTCAAAACAAAAATGTGAAAATATAGATTAATAAAAATAAATAGGGCAATAAAGTAAATTCAAAATGGTAAACTGGGTCCAGTTTCATAAGAAACTGGCCTAGTTTAAAAGGGGTAAAAAAATATTTAAGTACAACAAAAATTAAAGGAACAACAGATAGGAAAATATAGGGAAATTAATGAGTTAAATATATAATAGTAACATAGGCATAGTAGTAATAAATAGTAATAGTGTATGTATGTATTAATTAAGTAACTTATAAATTGTAAAAATAGCAAATTAAGAAATAAATATATATAGAATAATAGTAATGTTAGTTGTATATTATGCAAATAATATATAATAGCATACGTAATAAAATATTAGAATTAAGTAACTTAAGTTAAGAAAAATTGTAATAGATGTTAGATATAAGAAAATTTTGGTCAATAAATAAACGCAACCCTAAAGAAACTAACCGAAAGACAGACAAAACAGTAACACCAAGGTCTCTGATCAAGTTAGAGGTAGTGTAGGATAGCTCGCGAGCCGGGCCTCTGCGCCCGGACAGGGGAAAAAAAAAAAAAAAAATGCGAACTCACATGATTTCTTCTTCGAGTCGCAGCGGCTGGCTGGTTCCTTGATATTTCACCTTGGTTTTTATTTATTTTGGTTAGTTTATTTTACACAGCGTTGAATTCTTCCGGTAAACCAGAGTTTTTATGATTAAATTTGATTTGTTTTTGATGCAAGATTGCGATAGATAGTCGTAATAATTGCTGGAATGTGAATGAATATAAGTTGATGATGGTCGAAGGGGTTCAAGGACTCAAGGACAGATAATATATAAAATGGAATAAGGTTTAATGTTTGTCTGTGGCCCTAATAGATGGCGTTACCACCCGTATTGTCCCATTGTTGGGCAAAGGCTTCCCCGCATTTTTGCCACTCACAACGGTCCAGTGCCACCGTAAGCCAGCTCCTCTCAGAGGCGAATAAATTAAAAAAAATCGAGCTAACAAAGATTGCTGTGGAAGCTGTTGGTGCTATTTTAGAAAATTGCTGCATAAGATTGGTGGAAATCTATGAGAAACCCTTTGTTTAACAGTGGACGTCCTAATACTGATATGATGTTGATAATGAACTATGGGCGATCTCTTCCAGACAACTTTTGGTAGTTAACAAGTTAATCATAAAATTATTAGTTGTATTTCAATTAGCGCCATTATTCAAAACAAAAACTCTTGACTAACGTTTATAAGTTACATAACATTACAAAAACACCCTTGAAAAGTCCCACATTACACCGATATAAACATAACACCGATCATACTTACAACAACTTAGAAAAAATCCGCTGAACGTTTTTCAGTGGTGACCCCAGTTTTTTACACTGCCCGAAGGAGCGCCTCGTAGGCCCCTACACGTCGGCCCTTTTTCCGGATTTTTCCGTGCAGGCGCACGGAAGTTAATCCGGAAAAACCGAAAACCACGTGGCCACGAGGTCTGGACCCAGGGCAGCTGGACGAAAACGGAAAACGGCAACACCAGGACACCAGTGCGACGAGTGCGGAGGCACAAGAAAATTTTAGAAAGGGTCAACTTTGAACATTTTACGGACAATTTTAAAAATCGTGTTTATAAAAAAGCTTATAACATCTAAAGTAAATCTTTTAGGTCTAAATTTTATTGTTTTATATAGTTAGTAATTAGTTTTTCTATGTACATTTTAAATTTCAAAATTTTTTGATAAGTATTTTAAAAGTTATTGTGTGTTGACCCTTTGACCCACATTCAAGGTACCCTGGGAATCAGTAGTAGGTAAAAAGTAAAAAGGCCAAACTTTGGGATTCATTATTATTAATAGGTCTGCATTTTTGAAATTTTCAAAAAAGCCTAATTTTGACCGAATTTTGCCATTTTTATAAATTAACTGGGATAGTGAGAGGGTAGTCGTGATATTTACAGGTCAGTATATCGGGTATAGTAATACTTAACCTCCCTTTTAAATTTCATAGTTCTGTGTCCAGTAGTTCTCGAGATCTTCTGTGTTGACCCACTAACCTGACCTACTGACCCACTGACCAACTGACCTACTGACCCAGTGACCCAGTGATCCACTGACCTACTGACCCAGTGACCCAGTGGCCCACTGACCCAGTGACCCAGTGACCTACTGACATACTGACCCACTGACCCAGTGACCCAGTGACCCAGTGACCCAGTGACCTACTGACCCAGTGACCCAGTGACCCAGTGACCCACTGACCTACTGACCCAGTGACCCAGTGGCCCACTGACCCAGTGACCCAGTGACCTACTGACATACTGACCCACTGACCCAGTGACCCAGTGACCCAGTGACCCAGTGACCCAGTGGCCCACTGACCCACTGACCTACTGACCCAGTGACCCAGTGACCTACTGACATACTGACCCACTGACCCAGTGCCCCATTGGCCTACTGACCGACTGACCTACAAACCTACTGACTTACTGACCTACATTCAGGGTGCCTTGAACGGGTCTTAAAAATTAGTTTTAAAAATTTTTTATTGCATTGCTGGACGACAAATTTGACTTCCAAAGATCTTGGAATATTGTACATAAATATTTTACTTTAGTTTACTTAGTTTATAGGACACATTTAAATTGATTTAAATTCTATTTTACTCTTTTATAATTTTATTGTGTTCTTTTTGAGTTATATAATTGTATTTTATTGTACGTATCCGACGCCCTTTACACGTCGCATACTTTTACACATTGACGTCCCTAAAAAGCCAGATTTAAGCGAGCTACACAATGTTCGGTATCAGGACTCCGCCCAGCAAGGTGGCGACTGAGAACTCTCCCCCGAAAAAGGCCGAAGAGAAGGTAGAGAAGACGGGCCTCCCTTCAAACCATGACCGGACCTTTGCGGTCAGAAGGAGCATCGGGGAGACAGAGGCAAGAGCCGCAAAGACGTCTCCGAAGAGGGTGGTGGTGCCAATAGCGGGCCCCTCGAGGCCAAAAACCCGAACATCATTGACGGACGCCTCGGACGCCCCCCCCGCAAAACCAACTCACCCCTCTAGAGTCGCTGAGGCTAGGGCATGCCTGAATAGGGCTAAGCTCTGCCTCAGTAGCTCTAGAAACATTAAAACAGAGTATAAAGAGGGGATCACTGCAGCTGTGGAGCGGCTCTATCAGCTCGTGAAGGAGTCAGAGGCCAAAGAAGTAACAAGAATCCAGAGCAAGGGACAGGATGGGAAGAAAGAGGAGGACACTTTACACCCTCCACTTCCTCCTCACCCTGCCCCCTGCAACGAAGAAATATTAAGGAGGATGGATGACCACTCCAAATTAATACGGGAAAATGCAGCCAAGATGGAGTCACTGAGGGAAACCCTAGAAAACCACCAGAAGGCCTTGGAAGTGGCCCCCACCTACGCGAACGTCGTGGCTGGCTCGCCGAAGAGGCCACCGGCAGAGCCAGCTGCGATGCACTCTGTCATAATCACGTCGAAAGACGACCAGGACACCGGAGAGGAGGTTTATGACAGAGTAAGGAAAGCGATAAATGCCAAGGATGAGGGGACAAGAATTGACAGGATCAGAAAGGCCAAGGATCGGAAAGTCATTCTAAGTTGCAAAGACAAGGCAGAACTAAGAAAAGTAAAGGAAAAGTTAACAGAAAAAGGATGTTCTCTCAAAGTAGAGGACATCAAGAATAAGGACCCCCTCTTGGTGCTGTACGGAGTCTCCAAAGTAAATACCGATGAGGATATTGTGAAGGCAATTAGGGGCCAAAATGGAAATTTGCTTGGGGATGTGGGTGAGGGGGACTTCCGCGTCGAGGTCCGGTACAGACGGAGGGCGAGAAACCCGCTTACAGTCCATGTAGTTGCTCGGGTCTCGCCCGCCGTCTGGCAGCGGCTCACCGGCGCGGGTGCCGTCCACATCGACATCCAAAAAGTTAGGGTTGCGGACCAGTCTCCCCTGATCCAATGCTCGCGCTGCCTGGGTTATGGGCACGGGAAGAAGTTCTGCCATGATGCAATCGACGTATGCAGTCACTGTGGGGGGCCGCACATGAGAACAGAGTGTGCTGATTGGATGGCTAACGCCCCCCCAAGCTGCGTCAATTGCAACAAGGCAAAGCTTGAAAAGGCGGACCACGACGCCTTTAGCGACGACTGCCCGGTGAGGCGGAAGTGAGACGCGTTGGCGAGGTCAACGACAGCGTATTGTTGAGGGCACCAAGTCTGTCTCGAACGCAAATCGCCACGCAGATCTCGCGGCCTCGGTCCACAGGGGTATGGTACTCAAAACAAAAATGTGAAAATATAGATTAATAAAAATAAATAGGGCAATAAAGTAAATTCAAAACGGTAAACTGGGTCCAGTTTCATAAGAAACTGGCCTAGTTTAAAAGGGGTAAAAAAATATTTAAGTACAACAAAAATTAAAGGAACAACAGATAGGAAAACATAGGGAAATTAATGAACAAAATTACAGTATTTTAAAAAATTTAGCAACATAAATCTTAAAATAATTACCATACCACTTTGGACCGAAAGCTGGAAATGCCGAAGAGGGCAAGTCGTTTCTGGCCGATGCACCATCCATGACGCAGCGCACATCAGGAGAAGAATATAATCTGTAGTATCTGTAACAAATATAAAATAGATTAAGAAACTATGTTAATATATATTGTTAAATATATAATAGTAACACAGGCATAGTAGTAATAAATAGTAATAGTGTATGTATGTATTAATTAAGTAACTTATAAATTGTAAAAATAGCAAATTAAGAAATAAATATATATAGAATAATAGTAATGTTAGTTGTATATTATGCAAATAATATATAGTAGCATACGTAATAAAATATTAGAATTAAGTAACTTAAGTTAAGAAAAATTGTAATAGATGTTAGATATAAGAAAATTTTGGTCAATAAATAAACGCAACCCTAAAGAAACTAACCGAAGGACAGACAAAACAGTAACACCAAGGTCTCTGATCAAGTTAAAGGTAGTGTAGGATAGCTCGCGGGCCGGGCCTCTGCGCCCGGACAGGGAAAAAAAAAAAAAAAAAAATCACATGATTTCTTCTTCGAGTCGCAGCGGCTGGCTGGTTCCTTGATATTTCACCACAGACACTTGGTTTTTATTTATTCTGGTTAGTTTATTTTACACAGCGTTGAATTCTTCCGGTAAACCAGAGTTTTTATGATTAAATTTGATTTGTTTTTGATGCAAGATTGCGATAGATAGACGTAATAATTGCTGTATGAACATTTTGTAAACAATTGGTCAAGCTCGTGTCGGATCAAGCTCAGTGAAGCGCGCCGTAGTAAACGCAGTCAACTTGGTCATTTTGTATGAATATTTTGTATTTTGCGCTTCACCGAGCTTGATCCGACACGAGCTTTACCAATTGTTTACAAAATGTTCATACAAAATGACCAAGTCGACTGCGTTTACTACGGCGCGCTTCACTGAGCTTGACCCGACACGAGCTTGACCAATTGTTTACAAAATGTTCATACAAAATGACCAAGTCGACTGCGTTTACTACGGCGCGCTTCACTGAGCTTGATCCGACACGAGCTTGACCAATTGTTAACAAAATGTTCATACAAAATGACCAAGTCGACTGCGTTTACTACGGCGCGCTTCACTGAGCTTGATCCGACACGAGCTTGACCAATTGTTTACAAAATCTTCATACAAAATGACCAAGTCGACTGCGTTTACTACGGCGCGCTTCACTGAGCTTGATCCGACACGAGCTTGACCAATTGTTTACAAAATGTTCATACAAAATGACCAAGTCGACTGCGTTTACTACGGCGCGCTTCACCGAGCTTGATCCGACACGAGCTTGACCAATTAATGTTCATACAAAATGACCAAGTCGACTGCGTTTACTACGGCGCGCTTCACTGAGCTTGACCCGACACGAGCTTGACCAATTGTTTACAAAATGTTCATACAAAATGACCAAGTCGACTGCGTTTACTACGGCGCGCTTCACTGAGCTTGACCCGACACGAGCTTGACCAATTGTTAACAAAATGTTCATACAAAATGACCAAGTCGACTGCGTTTACTACGGCGCGCTTCACTGAGCTTGATCCGACACGAGCTTGACCAATTGTTTACAAAATGTTCATACAAAATGACCAAGTCGACTGCGTTTACTACGGCGCGCTTCACTGAGCTTGACCCGACACGAGCTTGACCAATTGTTTACAAAATATTCATACAAAATGAGCAAGTTGACTGCGTTTACTACGGCGCGCTTCACTGAGCTTGATCCGACACGAGCTTGACCAATTGTTTACAAAATGTTCATACAAAATGACCAAGTCGACTGCGTTTACTACGGCGCGCTTCACCGAGCTTGATCCGACACGAGCTTGACCAATTGTTTACAAAATATTCATACAAAATGACAAAGTTGACTGCGTTTACTACGGCGCGCTTCACTGAGCTTGATCCGACACGAGCTTGACCAATTGTTTACAAAATGTTCATACAAAATGACCAAGTCGACTGCGTTTACTACGGCGCGCTTCACCGAGCTTGATCCGACACGAACTTGACCAATTGTTAACAAAATGTTCATACAAAATGACCAAGTCGACTGCGTTTACTACGGCGCGCTTCACCGAGCTTGATCCGACACGAGCTTGACCAATTGCTTACAAAATGTTCATACAAAATGACCAAGTCGACTGCGTTTACTACGGCGCGCTTCACCGAGCTTGATCCGACACGAGCTTTACCAATTGTTTACAAAATGTTCATACAAAATGACCAAGTCGACTGCGTTTACTACGGCGCGCTTCACTGAGCTTGACCCGACACGAGCTTGACCAATTGTGTTCGATGCATCGATCACACAGATACGAGTAGGTATATTAGCATCATCAGCAGTTTGACCTAAGTAGGTTACTCGTGCCGCGAGCGCGGCCGGGGCGCCTACAGAAGTCAGTGCACCAGCAGCAACCATCCATACCGCACTCATATATAGTCGTAGTTTTATATATACAATATAGCTTTTGTACAGTAAACTCGACTTTTCTATCAGCATCCCGGGAAGAGCTAGCCGCGATTCCTACATGGTCCTTCGAGATACCGTTCGAGGATTCATAGCGCGATCGTAACAAGTCGTACCGTGAGTGCTTCGGACGTACCAGCAGCCATTAGATTCAGTGATCTTAGCTTTACCAGTGAGATTATTGGAAAGCTATCATCGGCACCTGACGTGGGGAGCTACCCATTCAGGCCAGCAGCAGCAGTGAGCGAACCGCTCGCGCCCTCAGCATCTTCAGCCAGCACTGTGGTGGGGAGCTACCCATTCCGGCCAGCAGCAGCAGTGAGCGAACCGCTCGCGCCCTCAGCATCTTCAGCCAGCACTGCGGTGGGGAGCAACCTACACAAAGTCCGGCAAAAGCCGTAGGATAAACGGCTTACAAGTAAGAGCGTTCCTTTTCATTCATTCGAACGAACGTGCTCGAACTTTCACCGACGTTATGGAGGCCCTTTATTTTCAACAAAAAGATTTAGCGGAGAATATTAGGAAAGTCCTTATTAATTTTAAAAAGGATAGCAGCGAGCGTAAGACTTTGGAGTACGGTATACGCAAAATAGACATTCTGGAAGCGTATTGGAGAGAGTATGAGCAAAACCACGCAAAGCTTTTGCCTTTCAAAAGTAAAAGTCATAAGTACTTTGCCGATTCTGAGTTTGAGCAAACTAACAAGTCGTACCTAGCAGCGAAAACGACGATCGATAGGTATTACTTAGATCTAGAGCAGCAATTAGGAGTCTCTGAACCCGGAGAAAGCCAGCCGGAAGTAGGTCCATCCAGCGGCAGACAGCAGCGGCCGCAGACCCCGGCACCACCACCGCCAAACCCCCGTGTACAGCGAGACGAGGATTTAGGTACCAATAGCCAGCTAGATATTATGCTACGTAAGCAGGTAATTAATTTTAAAGCCTTTTCAAAAACGGTAGATACCATAGATATAGAGTCATACCAACAAAAATGGGAATACGAAGACGCCCTGCGAGCCTTACAAACTCGCTGGACAGTTGTGGATAACTACCATTGGGAGATCATGTTGGAGTTGGGAGAAGACGAAGCGTACGAGTACAACTTCAACAAGCACGAGCGTACCTACAACGGCCTGAGGAAAGCTTTAAGCTCAAGGATGTGGTCGACATCGTATCGCGACAAGACCACACCTCAGATGGATATACCCGTTTTCACAGGTAGCTTTCAGCAGTGGGTATCGTTCAAGGATCTGTTTGATGAGGCTATCCACAAAAATTCATCGTTGTCAAAGGCTCAGAAGATGCAGTTTCTTAAGAGTAAGCTCAAGGGAGAAGCGGAGCGTTTGATACAGCATCTTCCAATCAGCGCGGACAACTATGCAACCTGTTGGGAAATCTTGAACCATCGGTTCAACAACAAGAGACACATCTTCACGTCGTACGTTAGCACCTTCTACAATCTAGCCAACATACAGCAGCAGTCGTATGCAGCCATCAAACGACTTCATGACGTTACTTTAGAGAGTCTCCACGCCATTAAGAATCTAGGTATCGACACAAAGTCATGGGACCCTCTTCTTGTGTTCATATTGTCCCAGAAGTTAGATGGTGAGTCCTTTGCCGAGTACATAGAATCCTTGAAGAATTCGCGAGAACTACCGGTTCTACAAGACTTTATGGACTTCCTAGAGAACAAGTTTACTACTCTAGAGTCATCTCGGCGACGACAAGATGGGACACCTAAAAGCCCATCATCTCATCAGCAAACGTCTCACTATCAAAACCATAAAAATAAACCTTTTATTAGTGATGGTAAAAGTAACAAAGCGCATGAAATTGCGAAATCATTACACATGTCGGCGTCAGCAAATAAGTGTCCTCGATGTGATTCTGGTCATAGGTTAATAAATTGCAACAGATTCTTGGAATTAGCAAACGAACAAAAAATTAAATTACTAAATGAATTCGATTTTTGTACGAATTGCATTTATGATCACGAAGGGGCCAAGTGCTATTCAGCAAAAAGATGCCACAAATGCAACGAAAAGCATCACACAATTTTGCATGATTATTTCGCAAGTCAACCTAGATCTAGTTCGTCAACTAAGAGCTTAAACTTAAAGCATAGTAAACAACAGCAGCAGCATGGTAACTACAATATTCAGACATCTCAGCGAGAGGAAACTTCTGAGATTTTATTAGCGACTGCTTTGGTTAAAGTTACCGCAGCAGATAACAACCAACACGTTTTGCGAGCACTGATCGACCAGAGGGCTTAGCCAAGTTACAGTCGATAAGCGATGACGCTAGTCGATACGCCCGAAAATGTATGGGATTGACACATGCTATAAATTTACCACGTGGTCTGTCGACAACGAACATATAATTCCTAGCCAAGTGTCAATAACAATCCATTCCATCAAACGATTCGGCGGGGTCAAACTTACTTTCATACAAATCCGTAGCCAAAAGACAATTTTGACAAGCGAAAACGTCAGCTGTCGAATCTATTGTGGAATTAAAATGTATGGGATTCACACAATGCCACGAAAATATCACGTGACCCATCGACAACAATTTACATCAAACGAATCGACTGTGTCGAACGATTACTTTCTCATACATTTGCGTAGCCAAAGTACACAAACAACAAGCGTTACCGCTTTGTCATCGATTTTCTTGCCAAGAATCAAGCGAACGCCAGAACCCTGTAGATAACGACACAAAATGGCGATTTATTATCAGCTGAGCTCAGTCTTCAAGTTAAGTTTTCTGTATTGCGTTGTATTTTCTCGGTTAAATGGTATTTTTTGTAAAGAAATATAATTATTTTTATTTATTTTGTTATCTTTGTTAGTGCTTTATTACGATATAACTTATTTGTCTTTACTTTCACAATTTATCAAACTTTCATAACTGTTGATGACAGCGCCACCTAGTAACGAACGGTGGAACCAAGTAACACACGGATATGGATTTACTCTACTTACTTAAGTGAACTACGCGATGGTTCAGACATGGTAACACAGATGGCGCTGTGGATAAAAACGCGCGTCAAATCTCTTGCGCATATCTAAGATGGCGGCCTTCCACTGAGGGGTATTTAGTATTTGCTGACGAAGGGCATAGACAAAACATAGAGCTGACGCACAGACCAATGGAATTAACGTTCGATATGACACCTGTAACTTGGCTAGGCACAAAACTTCATTTACGACAAAGCGACAACGACTGCTAGAAATCTTTCCATAGTGTAATTTAATACTATGCTCGTTATTTGAGACGAATGATAGTAATATTTAAAGGATTTGTGACTTTATTAATATGTGCTGTAGTTGTGATTAGGTTGAATGTTTTGACTCAGTCCGTTGACAACTAATGTACCAGTATAATTAGGTGTTTACGCGGCAGCATTTACTTTGATTTTCTATGAGAGACTCGTTATTAATTGCACAGACTATTATGATGCTAATGACCACCTTTGGTAGATTTCTACTTTTTTTGTAGATTACGAGCGTAACTTATGATTCTTTAGTACTTAGGTCAAAACGCTTTCGTAGAATTTAGCAGTTTTGTCAATTTCGTAAGTATGTGTGATGGAAATACATTTAGGTACAAGATCGCAATACTCATGAAATTGATCGGGGATTTCCCGTAAAGCATAATTAAATGATAACACTGTACAGCATAATGAACTTTATTGCCTTGGTAATAATGATTAGTTTTAATAAAAGTGTCTGTGGATTTCTATCCTCATAGTACAAACTTGTATATTTTGATGAATATTATTACCATTCCGTTCATTCGGTTCTGTGACTTATGTGAAGTATGATTAATTGTTTGACGGCAGTTTATAATGAAATGAATGCTGAATGGGAAGAGAACCCATTATTTTGCACGCAAAAGGTTTGCAGGAAGCAGGAAATTGTATAAAGTTTCAACCTGATACAGGATGCAAGTGATGAATGAAAATGAAAAAAATGGCACTCCAAGAGTGCCGACTGAAATGAAAACTTGAACAATTATGACATACCTACTTATATACAGAGGTGTCGGTAACCGTAACGGTAACCACCCATTAGTGACCCCGCAGGGCTGTAATTTGGTATGCGTGTAGCCTAAGTGACCCAAATATAGGCATAGGTCTAAAATCTAGAATAACTGTCATTTATACCTAAAAAAAGAGTAGGCCAAGTTACATGAACATGAGGTTACTTGTAATTTGAATGAAACTGTGGACCAAGTTATCTGGTTATTCATTTCATGGCACTATTTTAATGGCTGAAGGTTAAAGGGGTTGAAATGGTTTTTACGATATATCTCTTAAACTATTAATTTGATAAAAAAAATTGTTAATATTTTTTGTTGCAAATTAAATTCTCTACAACTTTGGTCTAGTAACTTTTTGTCGTAGAACTATAAATAAAAAAGTTATAAGCGAAAATATTCAGAAATTCGAGAAATAAATTATATTTTTCGATATAACTTTTTTTTTTATCATTTTACGAAAAAATTATATCAGACCATTTTTGTAGATCGTTTTTTGATGAACAACTTTTATTCGCAACATTTTTTCATTAAGTCAATAGCTAAGGTTTTACAGCGCTCCGAAGTAAGTACTATTTTTCAGTACTCTTAACTATACCTATATTATACGTGTGTACTAATAATGTGTCATCAGTTATTGTTGTTTTTTTTATTATTATGTTATAATTTTTTACCAACCAAGTTCACTGGTCATAGGCAAATACTAATAAGTAAATAATATCAACGAAAATCACCAGAAATTGCGCTTTCTCCGTCTACGGTCCGAACAATGACGCAATGACAGCGGCGATTAATGTACCTACATACTTTACTGACGGAATTCCATAGCTAAACATAGAGTTAATGAACAGACGAATGGATTTAGCGTTCGTCAGGGTAAACGTAATACGACTATCTTTTATCTTCGCTTTTGATAAAGCGTTGACGACTTTCGAAAACGATTTGTATCGTAGCGAATGTATCTTGGCTAAGCCCCCAGGGCTCACAGGTCTCGGTAATTACTGAGAGAGCAGCACAGCAGCTAGGGTTAAAGCGCGAGAGTTGCAAAGGAGCTATTTTTGGGGTAGGAGAGCGAGTAAATAGCTGCAAGGGTAAACTTAAAATTACTTGTCGATCAACTTACACTGATTTTATGTTTACTACGGACGCTTTAATAATGAACAATCTAATTAAACATTTGCCAAATAGGACATTCGCAAAACCGTCATGGAAACATATAGCACATATCAGCCTTGCAGACCCGGATTTTAATATCAGCCGTCCGGTTGACCTTCTTCTTGGTGCAGAGGTGTACTCCAACATCCTGATGGAGGGATTAATCCGCGGATACACACAATCTGAGCCCCTAGCGCAGCATACTCAGCTAGGGTGGCTTCTATGCGGCAGTGTAAAGACTTCTTTTCATTGCAATGTTATCCTTAACAACATTGAGGATATACATCAGTTCTGGAAGATTGAAGACATTCAAGAACAAAACGAAATGTCGGTAGAAGATCAAACCTGCCTAGATTACTTCAACGCCACCACTAAACGCTTAGACAGCGGGCGATATGAGGTTCGATTACCAATGAAACCGGATGTAAAGGAGAAATTGGGATCGTCTAAGGAGATAGCGATGGCACAATTTAAAAACTTAGAGCGTAAGTTAGGAAAACAAGAAAATTTAGCAAAGCAATATAAGCACTTTATAAGTGAATATGAGCAGCTTAATCACATGAAGTTAGCAACTTCAAGCAGCCAGGTGAACGTGGAACTAGAATGCTTCTTACCTCATCATGCGGTGCTAAGAGAAGACTCGAGTACAACAAAGCTACGAGTGGTCTTTAACGCATCCGCAAAAACTTCATCAGGAAACAGTCTCAACGAACTGATGTACAAGGGTCCGAACCTACAGCAGGATCTACTAGAGATTATTCTCAAGTGGAGGCAATATCGTTTTGTATACACAGCAGATATCGAAAAATGCTTCCGCATGATATTGGTCAATCAGCAGGACCAATATCTGCAGCAAATTTTGTGGAGAGATCATGAGAATCAACCTATCAGAGCTTACACTTTAAGCACGATAACTTATGGAACAAAATCAGCACCGTTCCTTACCATGATGACTCTCTGAAGGTTAGCAGAAGACGAGCAAAATAATTTCCCTAATGCAGCTAAGTGCATCCAAGAGCAGCTTTACATGGATGATTGGGTATCAGGGGCCCACAGCATTGAAGAAGGGAAACAGAGGATAGCGGAAATGAACGCGTGCCTCAAGAGCGGAGGCTTTTCATTAAGAAAATGGTCCTCAAATGACAAACAGTTATTAGAAGAAGTCGAACAAAACAATAACAATCAGCCGCTATTGTTTACCTTTAAAACAGAAAGCACAGCAAAACCGTTAGGTATACAATGGAACTCCACCGAGGACGAGTTCACTTTTCAATGTGATCTAACTGAAACTAGCACAACAAAGCTGACCAAGAGAATGCTTCTGTCTGAAATCTCTAAGATTTTCGATCCTTTGGGATGGTTAGCTCCGTTGATAACAAAATTGAAACTATTATTCCAACAAGTTTGGCAAAATTCAGACGTTCAGTGGAGCGATGAAGTTTCGCCAAATATCAAGGAAGAGTGGATTCAACTGAAAAAAGATTTACACATCATAAATCAGTTTACGATTCCCCGGTGGTTAAAAAGCAAAAACGGTGACGTGATCGAACTTCATGGGTTCTGTGACGCATCCATAAAAGCATACGCATGTGTAGTATACGCGAGAATCGTAACACATGACACAGTGTCAGTAGTGCTAGCCGCAGCAAAAACCCGGTTAGTACCGAGCAGCAAGGCCGTGTCTTTGCCCCGTTTAGAGCTTTGTGCAGCTGAACTACTGACAAAACTTATGATAAAAATCGTCAAAAGCATCAGTAACTTCAAAGTCGTAGTTTATGGTTGGAGCGACTCCCAAGTAACGCTCAGCTGGATTCAAGGTTCTCCGGAGCGCTGGAAGTTCTTTGTAGCAAATAGGGTGACGAAAATCATCACGACTTTGCCACCAGAGTGTTGGCATTACATAAATACCAAAGAGAATCCAGCTGACGCTGCAAGCATAGGTCTGACGTCATTACAGCTCAAAGAGCATAAGTTGTGGTGGCAAGGACCTACATTCTTATCGTCACTCAATTTCAAACCAAAACAGCAAAGAATGAATTTTACTACGAACGAAGAGGTTAAAAAGCACGTGAACGTAATTAGTAACATCTCCGATAACAGCAGCATCGTCGAAGATTTACTTACCCGTCACAGTTCGTTTAATAAAATAACAAGGATTTTAGCGTGGATACGACGCTTGTTGACCCCTAGGGTTAGTAAACAAAGGCAGCCGAAGTATCTCAAGTTACACGAGCTTCGATCAGCAAAATTAATTATTATAAAACAGGTACAGCGTAAAGAGTTTTATAACGACATAGAATACCTATTACATAACAGCAAGGTCAAGTCTGATAGCCAATTAGCAAACTTAAATCCATATGTGGACGAAGACGGTATTTTAAGAGTCAAAGGAAGACTCAGTAATGCAAACATCAATGCAGAAATGAAATTTCCTAGTATCATTCCATACAGCAGCAGATTAACTGAGCTTCTCATCCAACAAGCCCACGAGCTCACCTTCCACGGTGGTCCTCGGCTTACCACGTCCTTTCTGAGACAAAGGTACTGGATAGTTAAAGGCAACCGCGCACTTAAAAAACAGATCCTTAGATGTGTCACCTGCAGAAAACAAGAGCCCATTAAATTACAGCAGATTATGGGCGATTATCCTGATTTTAGAACTAATCCAGCACCAGCGTTCTATCACACAGGGGTAGATTTAACGGGTTTTATTCCAGTCAAAGCCAACAAAGGACGAGGAATAAAAACAACGAAAGGCTACGTAGCGCTGTTTATCTGCATGGTTACAAAAGCAGTTCATATAGAGTTAGTTTCCGATTTGAGCAGCGCCTCTTTCATAGCAGCATTGAGAAGAATGGCAGCACGACGCGGAACACCTAAGCATATGTACTCCGACAACGGAACTAACTTTGTAGGGGCAAACAAGGCCATTCAAGAAGAATATCAGCAGCTAGAGGAAGTTTTCAAGGAGTCATTCCATCGAGAAGTAGCGGAGATGGACATAGAATGGCACTGGAACTGCCCTTCTTGGCCAAGTGCAGGAGGGATCTGGGAGCGATCCATCCGAAGCCTAAAGCAGCATCTGAAAAGAGTGGTAGGTGAACAAGCGTTAACCTTCGAAGAATACAGCACTGTGTTGGCGCAAATCGAGGCAAGACTTAATTCGAGGCCTCTATGTCCGATATCTGAAGACATTGATGACATCGACTTCCTCACGCCATCACACTTTCTAACCAGCAACGCGGGCCTAACAGTTATAGAAACCGCCAATGACGCTAGGACCCGATGGCACCTAACAAACAAGATCTTCCGAGACCTGTGGAAGAGATGGAAAGCCGAATATCTCAGTCAATTATCTGTCCGCAGTAAGTGGCTCAGAGCAAAAAGAAACGTTGAAGTCGGCGACATGGTGACTATTCACGATGACAACTTCTCATCGGGGAAGTTTCCTGTGGGGAGAGTGATAGAAGTGCACAAAGGAAATGATGGTTTTGTAAGAGTGGTGTCTCTTAAAACAAAAAACGGCATTATAAAGCGTCCTATAGTAAAATTATCAGTTTTACCTATAGAACAAAGCAAAGTAGTACAAACGGAACATGACGAAAGCAAACAAAATGTAGCACATTTAGCAAAATATAGTAACCAATTAGGTAGAAAACAGCTTCCTAGATTTATTAACGTTGCATTTGCATGGATCTTTTTTATGAATATCATTTGTTCAAACGTATCGGCCAATATAACTCATTTCACTAGTAATCAGTCGTTATACTACGACCCGGTAGGAAAAATGCTGTTAATCCGTGACCAGTGGAAAATCGTATCTTACTATGACATGCGACCTTACTGGCAAGGAGAGAAAGCAGTTAATTCATTTACCAAATATCTAGAACAAACATGTGATAAGGTTAAAGAGGCGAGCCATTGTAACATGATTCTATTGCAAGTGAAACACGATTACAGCGAGCTACAGTACTACAATCAGCTGTTACTAAATCAGCATTTCGGCGAGCGGTCAAGGGCACGTCGCGGCCTTATCAATGCAGTAGGCTCTATAGCAAACACATTGTTTGGAGTACTCGACCAAAGCTTTGCGGATAAATATCAGCAAGACATTGAACTCGTAAACAGCAATGAGAAGCACCTGCTGCAACTTTGGAAGAACCAGACATCTGTGGTAGAAGCCGAGTACAACGTTCTAAAGCGAACAGAACAAGCAATAGAATCCCAGCATAAACTTCTCAATAGACATTTGAACTACATAACTCAATCAACCAAGCAGCTACAAAAAGAGTATGAAAGCATGTCTATTCTACAAGAGTTTACTCTAGCAGCAATGGCGACCACAAATATGATCCAAAACTTGAAGCGTATCCAGGACACGATCCTCGACACCCTGACAGATATTTACCATGGCAAGATAAACCTACATTTATTGACACCAAAGCAGCTTAGCGACGAACTTCAAATAGTTTCTAGCCAAATATCGAAAGAGCTAACGTTACCTGTAGACAATATTCAGTCAAACTTATATAAAATTTATAACATATTAAAGATAAAAGCACGAATGAGTAGAGATTATGTAATATTCGAAATCACCCTACCTTTGATCAGCAGAGACAACTTCCAGCTATACCACTTGATACCAGTACCTCTTCAAATCAGCAGCGACATGATCAGCATCAAGCTAACAACAGATTACATAGCAACTAATCTGATGAGGGACTCATATCTACCGGTTTCTATCGTAGATCTTCAAGGCTGTGAATATCAAGATGAAGCATACAATACATCTGTCAGCTACAAGCTCCCATCCAGCATCTGGGTCCAGAACAAAAGTTCTGTCAAACGGAAAAGATGGACACCTGCAAGATCAAAAGAGAAAGCTGCCAGAATAAATGGGTTCAATTACACGACCCGTCGTTCTATTTATATTTCGCATGTGATACCTACACGCTTACAATCATATGTGACCGTGAAACCCGAGTCCGCCAAGTCAGCAAGGCCGGGCTCATTCACCTAACAAAACAATGCACAGCAAAGGGGCGTGACGTCACACTATATTCCTATCAACAACAAAGCTCACTTAATCTCAAATCGGACCTAGTACTTACCAACATAGCTCCGATACAGCACCACACTTTCAACGTTACGTTACCGTTTATCGAACCAAGTCTAGATTATCACCTTAACTCCTCGCTACAGCAGCTCAGCCAGCAAATCAGCGCGATGAAGGAAGCGGCACAACAGGAGGTGACCTTAACAACGCACGATATTCACCAATACGCAATATCGTACAGCGTATTAGCAACAATCGTAGCAGCGTTCCTGGTGTTCCTGTGGAGACGAAGCAGACGAGCCGTCAGTGCGTCCTCCGCGCGCGCCAAAGAGCCGGTGGCGCCGCCGGTGCCATCCCCCGCGTCTCACCCGCTGAGAGAGGCGTCCTCCAGCGGAGATAGTGTTAGTGCGCATCGGCAGCCCGTGCCCGAGCTAGGGCATGGTGCCAGTGGGATCGTGCGGTGGTCCAGTTTACGTGATATAGACACAATAACTTCACCCATCAGCAAGCAGCCAACCAGCGGACAATCAGTTTTTAGTATAGAATAGGGATTAGTTTTGTAATGAAGCAATCACTTAGATTAAATCATTAAAGCATTGTCCTAACAATCACCTAGTCTAAGAAAATATTGATCATCTATGTAATACTAACCCCTCAATTGTAGCGCCACATCTCATTCTCATCTCGTACCTCGCCCTCGGGAGTATGTTCGATGCATCGATCACACAGATACGAGTAGGTATATTAGCATCATCAGCAGTTTGACCTAAGTAGGTTACTCGTGCCGCGAGCGCGGCCGGGGCGCCTACAGAAGTCAGTGCACCAGCAGCAACCATCCATACCGCACTCATAAATAGTCGTAGTTTTATATATACAACTAGAGGTTGCGTTGTGCGCGAGCTGCTCGCAGCTCGCGTGTTTTTCTTTTAGTCGAAGAAGTAATTAAAGAGGATATCGAGCTGTTAAAAGCCATCCAAGAGGATATCTATGTGTAAGAAGCAGTCAAAGACGATATCGAAATGGAAGAAGCACTCAAATCAAAGAGGATTTCCAAGTGGAAGCAGCAATTAAAGAGGATATTGAAGTGAAAGAAGCAATCAAATAGAATATCGAAGTAGCAGAAACAATCAAAGAAGAAATTAAAGTTGAGTAAGCAATCAAAGAGGATACCGAGGTGGTAAGAGCAATCAAAGAGGATACCGAGGTGGTAGAAGCGTTCTAAGAGGATGACGAAGTAAAAAAAACAATCGAAGTGGAAGAAACAGTCAAAGACGATATCGAAGTGGAAGAAGCAATCAAAGAGGATATCGAAGTGGAAGAAGCAATCAAAGAGGATATCGAGCTGTTTAAAGCTATCGAAGAGGATATCCATGTGTAAGAAGCAGTCAAAGACGATATCAAAATCGAAGAAGCAATCAAATCAAAGAGGACATCCAAGTGGAAGCAGAAATCAAAGATGATATCGAAGTCGAAGAAGCAATCAAAGAGGATATCAGGCTGTTAAAAGCTATCAAAGAGGATATCCATGTGTAAGAAGCAGTCAAAGACGATCGAAATGGAAGAAGCAATCAAATCAAAGAGGATATCCAAGTGGAAGCAGCAATCAAAGATGATATCGAAGTGGAAGAAGCAATCAAAGAAGATATTGAAGTGAAAGAAGCAATCAAATAGGATATCGAAGTAGCAGAAACAATTAAAGAGGAAATTGAAATTGAGTAAAAGACGTCGAGGACATTGATAAAAATAAAAAACGGTTTCACCAAAAACTTATACTAATATTTTGTAAAAGTTTCCTCGAGCTATCTCTTCCCGTTTAAAAGATACGAGCGATTTAAGTTTTGTATGAAAACCCTTAATTTTGTAGAGTAGAAATTGAAGTAAAAGAAGCAATTGAAGAAAACATATAAGTAGAAAAAGACATTAAAAAGGATATCAAAGTGAAAGAAGCAAAAATAGAGGATATCGAGGTGAAAGAAGCATTCAAAAAGGACTTCAAGATCAATGATGGTAATAAAAAAAATATTCGACCAAAAATTTGTACCAATATTTTGTAAAAGTTTGCTAGGCGTAACTGTTCCCGTTTAGAAGATACGAGCGATTTAAGATTTGTATTAAAACCCATAATTTTGTAGAGTGGGAATTGAAGTAAAAGAAGCAATTGAAGAAAATATATAAGTAGATAAAGCAATTAAAAAGGATATCAAAGTGGAAGAAGCAAAAATAGAGGATATCGAGGTGAAAGAAGCATTTAACGTGGAAGACGAAGTAAGAAAAGCATTCAAAACGGATGTCAAGGGCAATGATGGTATTAAAAAAACTATTCCACCAAAAATTTGTACCAATATTTTGAAAAAGTTTGCTAGGCGTAACTGTTCCCGTTAAGAAGATACGAGCGATTTAAGATTTGTATTAAAACTTATAATTTTGTAGAGTGGGAATTGAAGTAAAAGAAGCAATGGAAGAAAATATATAAGTAGAAAAAGCAATTAAAAAGGATATCAAAGTGGAAGAAGCAAAAATAGAGGATATCGAGGTGAAAGAAGCATTTAAAGTGGAAGACGAAGTAAGAGAAGCATTCAAAACGGATGTCAAGGGCAATGATGGTATTAAAAAAACTATTCCACCAAAAATTTGTACCAATATTTTGTAAAAGTTTGCCTGGGGTAACTCTTCCCGTTTAGAAGATACGAGCGATTTAAGATTTGTATTAAAACCCATAATTTTGTAGAGTCGATATTGAAGTAAGAGAAGTAATTGAAGAAAATAGAAAAATAGAAAAAAACAATTCAAAAGTATATTGAAGTAAAAATGCCATCAAAGAGGATTTCGAAGTTATAGAAACAATTAAAGAAGATATAAATGTGGAAGAAACATTCGAAAACGAAAAGGAAGTGAGAGAAGAATTCAAAATGATGGCAAGGGCGATGATGACCGTAAAATAACGATTCCACCAAAAATTTGTGCTACAAAAAAAAATTGATTTTCCAAAATGATCACAGTGGATGTTGCATAATAAAAAAAACTTGACGTTCCAAAATGATCATGTGGACGAGGCATAATTTAAAAAAAAATGTTGTTCCAAAATGATCACAGTGGATGATGCATATTAAAAAAAAAATAATTGACGTTCCAAAGTGATCATTGTGGATGAGACATAATTAAAAAAAACGATGTACCAAAATGATCACAGTGGATGTTGCATAATACAAAAAAAAATAATAATAATTGACGTTCCAAAGTGATCATTGTGGATGAGGCATAATTAAAAAAAAATGATGTTCCAAAATAATCACAGTGGATGATGCATAATAAAAAAAAAATTGACGTTCCAAAGTGATCATTGTGGATGAGGCATAATTGAAAAAAAATGATGTTCCAAAATGATCACAGTGGATGATGCATAATTAAAAAAAAATTGATGTTCCCAAATGAACATGATAAACGTTGCACAATAAAAAAACGGGGGAAAAAATTGACTTTCCAAAGTGATCATAGTGGATGAGGCATAATTGAAAAAAAAAATTGATGTTCCCAAATGAACATGATAAACGTTGCATAATAAAAAATAATTGACGTTCCAAAGTGATCATTGTGGATGAGGCGTAATTAAAAAAATGATGTACCAAAATGATCACAGTGGATGTTGCATAATAAAAAAAAAAATATAATTGACGTTCCAAAGTGATCATTGTGGATGAGGCATAATTAAAAAAAATGATGTACCAAAATATCACAGTGGATGTTGCATAATAAAAAAAAAAAATTGACGTTCCAAAATGATTATGTGGATGAGGCATAATTTAAAAAAATGATGTTCCAAAATGATCACAGTAGATGATGCATAATAAAAAAAAAAAAAAATTGACGTTCCAAAGTGATCATTGTGGATGAGGCATAATTAAAAAAAATAATGTACCAAAATGATCACAAAGGATTTTGCGTAATAAAAAAAAATGACGTTCCAAAGTGATCATTGTGGATGAGGCATAATTAAAAAAATGTGGATGTTCCAAAATAAACATGATGAACGTTGCATACTAAAAAAAAAAAAAATTGGATGTTCCAAAATGATGATGATGACCTTTGCAAAAACTATGAAAGTTATCTCATGTCCCTCCACCACCATTATATAGAATCAAGCAAATTTACAGTAATTTTATAGTACACACAAGCCGTGGGCTCCCTACAAAAACAGTATGAAAATTACGGCAAACGAAATATACGGTTTACGGTATTCATACAGAAATATTTTGTATGGGACAATTTTTTTTTGTATGAAAGACAATTTTTTTTCATGGATCCGGATATAAAAAAATGTCCTCTGCAACATTAGTTTTTGCACCAACGCTGTAAGACCTATACTTTCCGAGATACGATGACGATGGGAGCGAATGGGGGACAAAAGGGGTACTTTAGGATTTATTCCCAACTCATCGGAACTCCCTCTATACGATCCTACCAAACATTTTCACCCTTCGAGGTGGCATCTGGGAGAACAAACATGTCAATGAGTCAGTCAGTCAGTCAGTGAGTGGTAATCGAGCTTTATATAATATAATATAGCTTTTGTACAGTAAACTCGACTTTTCTATCAGCATCCCGGGAAGAGCTAGCCGCGATTCCTACAAATTGTTTACAAAATGTTCATACAAAATGACCAAGTCGACTGCGTTTACTACGGCGCGCTTCACTGAGCTTGATCCGACACGAGCTTGACCAATTGTTAACAAAATGTTCATACAAAATGACCAAGTCGACTGCGTTTACTACGGCGCGCTTCACCGAGCTTGATCCGACACGAGCTTGACCAATTGTTTACAAAATGTTCATACAAAATGACCAAGTCGACTGCGTTTACTACGGCGCGCTTCACTGAGCTTGACCCGACACGAGCTTGACCAATTGTTTACAAAATGTTCATACAAAATGACCAAGTCGACTGCGTTTACTACGGCGCGCTTCACTGAGCTTGATCCGACACGAGCTTGACCAATTGTTAACAAAATGTTCATACAAAATGACCAAGTCGACTGCGTTTACTACGGCGCGCTTCACCGAGCTTGATCCGACACGAGCTTGACCAATTGTTTACAAAATGTTCATACAAAATGACCAAGTCGACTGCGTTTACTACGGCGCGCTTCACTGAGCTTGACCCGACACGAGCTTGACCAATTGTTTACAAAATGTTCATACAAAATGACCAAGTCGACTGCGTTTACTACGGCGTGCTTCACCGAGCTTGATCCGACACGAGCTTGACCAATTGTTTACAAAATATTCATACAAAATGACAAAGTTGACTGCGTTTACTACGGCGCGCTTCACTGAGCTTGATCCGACACGAGCTTGACCAATTGTTTACAAAATGTTCATACAAAATGACCAAGTCGACTGCGTTTACTACGGCGCGCTTCACCGAGCTTGATCCGACACGAACTTGACCAATTGTTTACAAAATGTTCATACAAAATGACCAAGTCGACTGCGTTTACTACGGCGCGCTTCACTGAGCTTGATCCGACACGAGCTTGACCAATTGTTTACAAAATGTTCGTACAAAATGACCAAGTCGACTGCGTTTACTACGGCGCGCTTCACTGAGCTTGATCCGACACGAGCTTGACCAATTGTTTACAAAATGTTCATACAAAATGACCAAGTCGACTGCGTTTACTACGGCGCGCTTCACTGAGCTTGATCCGACACGAGCTTGACCAATTGTTTACAAAATCTTCATACAAAATGACCAAGTCGACTGCGTTTACTACGGCGCGCTTCACTGAGCTTGATCCGACACGAGCTTGACCAATTGTTTACAAAATGTTCATACAAAATGACCAAGTCGACTGCGTTTACTACGGCGCGCTTCACTGAGCTTGATCCGACACGAGCTTGACCAATTGTTTACAAAATATTCATACAAAATGACCAAGTCGACTGCGTTTACTACGGCGCGCTTCACTGAGCTTGATCCGACACGAGCTTGACCAATTGTTTACAAAATGTTCATACAAAATGACCAAGTCGACTGCGTTTACTACGGCGCGCTTCACTGAGCTTGATCCGACACGAGCTTGACCTTACTTGTGACTCGCAATACACAGATCCCCATTATGATGTATGACTCCAAGAATGTAAACCTGTATGAAGAGATTATCCCAGCCAATTCTTCAAAAGTAGTTCGATTACCTGTAAATTCACAAGATGGTGAAGTCTTTGTAGAAAACCAGACGATTTGTAATTGCCTTATTTCAGATTGTATGACAACGGTCCATAATAATCGAGGCTACGTAGAGATCACTAACCCAACATCTAATGACATAATTTTTTCAATGGATCGCCCCGTCGAAGCTGAAATATTTAATTTTGAATGTGACAGTACTGAAATTTTATCAGACCGAGCTAAAGATGTCTTATCGCGTCTCCGAACCGATCATCTTAATCCGGAAGAACTCGCGAATTTACGGCGCTTATGTGCTAACTACGCGGACGTGTTTTATCTTGAGGGTGAACCACTTACGTTCACAAACAAGATCAAACATAAGATAAGAACAACTGATGAAATCCCAGTACATACTAAGAGTTACCGCTATCCTTACGTTCACAGACAAGAAGTTAGAGATCAGATTAACAAGATGCTTGATCAAAATATCATAAGACCCTCAGAGTCTGCATGGAGCTCTCCGATTTGGATTGTACCCAAAAAGGCAGATGCATCCGGTAAAGTTAAATGGCGTCTTGTCGTGGATTTCAGGAAAGTTAACGAGAAAACGATCGATGATAAGTATCCAATTCCGAATATAACAGACGTACTAGACAAACTAGGTAAATGCCAATATTTTACGACACTTGATTTAGCTAGTGGATTTTACCAAGTGGAAATGGACCCCTCTGATGTCCATAAGACCGCCTTTAATGTCGAAAATGGCCATTATGAGTTCTTAAGGATGCCAATGGGACTTAAAAACAGCCCTTCCACCTTCCAAAGGGTAATGGATAACGTCCTGAGAGGTCTCCAGAACGAAATCTGCTTAGTCTATCTCGATGACATCATTATTTTCAGTATTTCCCTTCAGGAGCACATCGTCAACTTAGATAAAGTCGTTAAAAGGTTGAGAGAGTCAAACTTCAAAATTCAAATGGATAAATCTGAATTTTTGAAGCTTGAAACTGAATTTTTAGGCCATGTCATCTGTAAAGAGGGTGTAAAACCTAACCCTAATAAGATTAAAGCCATAGAGAACTACCCCATTCCAAAGACCCCTACTGAAATCAAAAGGTTTTTTCAGATTACTCGGATACTACAGAAAATTTATTCCAGACTTTGCACGTTTAACTAAACCACTGACTCAATGTTTAAAAAAAGGCGCTAAGATTAAACTAGATCAAAACTACACTAACTGTTTCGAACATTGTAAGACACTCTTAACAAATGACCCAATCTTGCAATACCCAGACTTTACACGAGATTTCATATTAACAACTGATGCTTCCAATGTAGCTATCGGTGCCATTTTATCTCAAGGTACCAAGAGTTCAAACAAACCGATCGCATATGCATCGCGAACTCTCAACTCTAGTGAACTTAATTATAGCACCATCGAGAAAGAGCTTTTAGCTATTGTTTGGGCAACTAAGTACTTCCGTCCGTACCTCTATGGTAGAAAATTTCTGATCCTTACGGACCATAGACCCTTACAATGGGTAGTAAATCTTAAAGACCCTAGCTCACGACTTACAAGATGGCGTCTGAAGCTTAGTGAATACGATTATAAAGTCGAACATGTAGACGGTAAATGTAACACAAATGCAGATGCATTATCGCGTATTGAAATTAATAACGAAGAGCTTATGTCTATAGCAGTCAATCCATCTGAAACTGATCCCACGTTAGATGAATCTAGAACCATTACAGCTACAGAAACTTGTAACAAACCCTTTCCTCCCTATATAAAATAGAAGTCTACCTGAGTCTATGGTCTAGACTTAAAGCTATCTTGAATCGAAAATAAACCTATCTGTGATTTTGGCCATCCTAAGTGTGATCGTCTAGAATTGAATTTATTTTACGTTGTGTAAATGATTTGGAGAAATAAATGAAATAGTAATACCGATATAATTTGGCTTTAATAAACTATACAAATAACAAGAATTAAATGTTATTAATCAATTGAATTTTGAATATCGCGAGAGTGCATATAATCATTTAGAATAAAATGAATTTAATTATGACAAGACTTAATAGGTTAATAAATCTAAATTAGTACTGTTCTTAATATTATCTTAAAGCTAAGCCCCGGGAATAAGGTCTCGAAATAGCTGAAAAGAAAAGAAAAGGTTTATGTTAGTTTTGTGTAAGTAGTAATTATAATATTTAGATTTATTTTGTGAAGGGCCCCTACCCACATACACCCTGCATGCGATGTATGGCTAGAAATATCTTGTTCTAGGAGAGAACTTAGGGATGGGGAAAATTTCTAGTCTTGCGAAGCAGGAGGGATCAGGTAAGGAAATGGAAAAGGCGCCTATTTACCCTCAAACCCCATGATAACTAAACTAGCTAAGCTACGTGATTTAATAAAAAGCAGTATCAAACATCCAGGACAGAGGTTGAGCGTACGGGTTGGAGGGGGTCAGACACAGGCCTCGTCTTACAGAACCTGATAGACAATTTATGGCGGGGTTTCGCCCCTCCGCGGACGGCAGCCACGTGAACCCAGGAGTTTCCACTGAATTTTATTAGATCGATTGATTTCAGAGTATAAAGTAGATGAATTGAAAATGTGTTCGCAATATAGTCCCTTGTTGAATAAAATAATAGAACTATCACGAAATAATTATAGGAACATGGAAGGAAGTTTGATTGGTTATGACGGCAAAAGCGACTCCTTCCCGGCTAAGCTGTGAATGACTATAAAAAATACCATGCATAAATTGGTTAGACAAGTTTCACGTTCAAACCGCTTCCCTCGTACAATCTATTTGGGAGAATTTGATAATTATCGCAATACTTAGTACTAAACATAGATTACATTTTTATCATTATACGAATCTGTATGAACCTGTAAATGCTGAAAATAAGGTTAATATTACATCTACCTAATTTACTAACTGCCTCCGATGACATTAGCATATATCCTTTTGAAAACTTATTATTCCGTAAGAATATTATATAGTTATATGTATCCGTCATCCTATATCATTATTGGACCTTAACCAAAGAGATTTCTAACCAAAACATAAGGATTAATTTAGCGATCGTTGATAAGGCTCCCAAATATTAAGATTAATATTTGCTAAAAGGTTTAAATTGTCTTATGTGCTAGCGTTACCAGATATTCACTGAGTTTACTCACTAATCTAAAACTGAATCTATAAAATAACTAAGTCAACACTGATTCTACTAGACCTTGATTCATCAAGTCTCAAGATATCCGCTCCCTGAAACCTCTCGACCACCTTCGGACTCGACCCCTGACCGTCTGTCCAGAGTGATTTCGCATTTCCAATCTCTTACGAAAAATCCCTTACCACAATTTAAGGTGGTCACGCCTCTATTTCTACAAACAACCAATCAATATTCAATATTTTGAAATTCGTTACAAGGTGTGTCTTTCCCACGTTAGCACAGACGTACAAAAAAGTTAAGTGTTAGAATTCCTAGAAGAGAGGCGCCCACTTGTTTCAAACCCATTTTAGCTAAAATTTATTGACTGACATCATAAAAAAAAATACTAATTTATTGCGTTGAGAATTTTAAAAGCATTCTCTAATTTCTATCTTCAAGTGTTTTCGTTTTAAAATAAAAACACGTAAATCTCAGCCTTTCAGCGAGTACAGAAAGAACTATATTCTCAACTTGTATTTTTAATCATTCTAAACTAAAGAATTAAGTTCACAAGTCCTCTCTCAAGTGTAATACTTAATCGTTATCAGATGTTACTTTAAAATATTAGCAAGCCAATAATTTACCGCGTATTAAATCAGGCCTCAAATAAAAGTTCGTTACAGTCGCCCCTTGAATTTATTGAAATTTTCCTGGACAGAGTCAGGAAAATGAAAGAAATTCACTGCTAAAATTTTTAATTGTTATTTGCTAAATAATTTGATCTTATTTACATCTAGTCTCTTATAAGAAATAGAACTCATCTCAGTTTCCAATAAGAACATAGATTATAAGCTTTGAAGCAATGTTCTTCAGAAATTACTTTTATCATTTCCCTAAAAGTAAAACTACTAAAGTTTATACCCGAAATTTTTGCATAAATCTTAATCGTCCTGATTAAATATTAACTAAGTAAACGAATTTATTAAACTATTAAGTTGGATATTTCATATATATTTAATGAGTGCTTAAATTCTTCGAATTGCTTACTTAATTATCAAATATTCATATATCTAAATTCCGCAATCATTTGATTTTATTTTTCATCCAGATATAATTCGAACTTTGGGGATCGAACCCAAGTATAATTACAAACATAATTATCGATTAAAACGGGCAGTATTTCATCACCCAACTCTTTCATGCTGGAAATCGCTTTCCTAATTAATTCTTATTAATTAACTTATTATTTTATCTAGGGAATCGAACCTTAGATCCTAAGAGCCATTAATTAAAATTATAAAATTAAAATAATAACCTTGGTTTTAAGAACCTGAATCTTCAAGAAATAATACTCATTTTTGAATATGTATTATTTTAACATATTATTAATCGATAGATCTATGAGATTCGAACTCAAAGATTTAATATCCTGCAATGTCATACAATTTTGTCCAATTCGCAATTCAAAATGTAAATTGTCTAGGAATCGAACCTAGACTTAGTCTCCATAAAGATCTATGAGAATCGAACTCAAAGACCAAGTACCCACACACGCCTCCAATTCACAGCTCAAAACACTTATTGTCTAGGGATCGAACCTAAACGCAATTTTCTCAATCTCATGAACCACAATCGCTTTAGACGTAAATTTTAAAATAACACTAGATGTCTGTTAGTGATTAAATCAACAAAAAAATATTTAATTTCATCAGGAATCGAACCCAGAATCAATTTACTCTATTTGACATAACATTTTGAATCAAAATAACTTTGCTGTCCAACCACATATAACCAACGAACATACAACTTTTCTAGAAACAACTGCAATAAATAATCAGTAAGAATACTTAGCTCAGGACATTATAACGAAGTCTGTGTGTGCCGGAGATTAATCTGCTATAGTTTAGAATCAAGAAACCCAAACGCTCCTCGCAATATTTTCGTGTGAAACTGGTCTTCCTTCATAATTGCATTTACCTTTGTCTCAGGCAACTTCTGAAAAATAAAGAAACACAAGCAAATACATCGGATAAAACATGTTTTTACTCTACGCCCCTTCGATTCTCATACCTTTCAAAGTTAAAGAAATGCGCCCCTAAGACCCATTACATCTATCTGCAGTTAAACAATAATATATTTCAAAAGAAATACCCAAAACAATAGTTGCAGATGCGGCGTATCCGGAAATGATAAATTCGAAACCCGAGTCATTGTTTTTCTAAGCCATAAAACCGACCCACCTATTGACAGAATTTTTACAACCAGTCATTTATTTAGACCCATCTTTTCTATTACCAAACACGTGCAAAGAAAGCGCCGGTATTTTTATTTATTAGTCTTGTCATAATTGTTTAACTCGTAAAACTAAAATAAATTTCTTACGTTGTGATTAACATTTGAGTAACCCAAATTCTTTTTATAGGCTATTGGATTAAAATTAATTAATTCAATATTTAATGGCACAATATCCAATGGTCACGGCAACACTGTAACAAACCCTTTCCTCCCTATATAAAATAGAAGTCTACCTGAGTCTATGGTCTAGACTTAAAGCTATCTTGAATCGAAAATAAACCTATCTGTGATTTTGGCCATCCTAAGTGTGATCGTCTAGAATTGAATTTATTTTACGTTGTGTAAATGATTTGGAGAAATAAATGAAATAGTAATACCGATATAATTTGGCTTTAATAAACTATACAAATAACAAGAATTAAATGTTATTAATCAATTGAATTTTGAATATCGCGAGAGTGCATATAATCATTTAGAATAAAATGAATTTAATTATGACAAGACTTAATAGGTTAATAAATCTAAATTAGTACTGTTCTTAATATTATCTTAAAGCTAAGCCCCGGGAATAAGGTCTCGAAATAGCTGAAAAGAAAAGAAAAGGTTTATGTTAGTTTTGTGTAAGTAGTAATTATAATATTTAGATTTATTTTGTGAAGGGCCCCTACCCACATACACCCTGCATGCGATGTATGGCTAGAAATGTCTTGTTCTAGGAGAGAACTTAGGGATGGGGAAAATTTCTAGTCTTGCGAAGCAGGAGGGATCAGGTAAGGAAATGGAAAAGGCGCCTATTTACCCTCAAACCCCATGATAACTAAACTAGCTAAGCTACGTGATTTAATAAAAAGCAGTATCAAACATCCAGGACAGAGGTTGAGCGTACGGGTTGGAGGGGGTCAGACACAGGCCTCGTCTTACAGAACCTGATAGACAATTTATGGCGGGGCTTCGCCCCTCCGCGGACGGCAGCCACGTGAACCCAGGAGTTTCCACTGAATTTTATTAGATCGATTGATTTCAGAGTATAAAGTAGATGAATTGAAAATGTGTTCGCAATATAGTCCCTTGTTGAATAAAATAATAGAACTATCACGAAATAATTATAGGAACATGGAAGGAAGTTTGATTGGTTATGACGGCAAAAGCGACTCCTTCCCGGCTAAGCTGTGAATGACTATAAAAAATACCATGCATAAATTGGTTAGACAAGTTTCACGTTCAAACCGCTTCCCTCGTACAATCTATTTGGGAGAATTTGATAATTATCGCAATACTTAGTACTAAACATAGATTACATTTTTATCATTATACGAATCTGTATGAACCTGTAAATGCTGAAAATAAGGTTAATATTACATCTACCTAATTTACTAACTGCCTCCGATGACATTAGCATATATCCTTTTGAAAACTTATTATTCCGTAAGAATATTATATCGTTATATGTATCCGTCATCCTATATCATTATTGGACCTTAACCAAAGAGATTTCTAACCAAAACATAAGGATTAATTTAGCGATCGTTGATAAGGCTCCCAAATATTAAGATTAATATTTGCTAAAAGGTTTAAATTGTCTTATGTGCTAGCGTTACCAGATATTCACTGAGTTTACTCACTAATCTAAAACTGAATCTATAAAATAACTAAGTCAACACTGATTCTACTAGACCTTGATTCATCAAGTCTCAAGATATCCGCTCCCTGAAACCTCTCGACCACCTTCGGACTCGACCCCTGACCGTCTGTCCAGAGTGATTTCGCATTTCCAATCTCTTACGAAAAATCCCTTACCACAATTTAAGGTGGTCACGCCTCTATTTCTACAAACAACCAATCAATATTCAATATTTTGAAATTCGTTACAAGGTGTGTCTTTCCCACGTTAGCACAGACGTACAAAAAAGTTAAGTGTTAGAATTCCTAGAAGAGAGGCGCCCACTTGTTTCAAACCCATTTTAGCTAAAATTTATTGACTGACATCATAAAAAAAAATACTAATTTATTGCGTTGAGAATTTTAAAAGCATTCTCTAATTTCTATCTTCAAGTGTTTTCGTTTTAAAATAAAAACACGTAAATCTCAGCCTTTCAGCGAGTACAGAAAGAACTATATTCTCAACTTGTATTTTTAATCATTCTAAACTAAAGAATTAAGTTCACAAGTCCTCTCTCAAGTGTAATACTTAATCGTTATCAGATGTTACTTTAAAATATTAGCAAGCCAATAATTTACCGCGTATTAAATCAGGCCTCAAATAAAAGTTCGTTACAAACTGTTGCTAGTTCAAGAACCGCCACTGTTCACACGAATAACGAAAGCCCTATCTTGGAAGTCCCAATCTCAGATGATCCTTTAAACAGATTCACTAAACAGTTAATTTTTAATGTCGTAGGTGATATTAAAGGAAAACCAGTAGTCACCAAGCCTTTTGATACACACACCCGAATATCAGTTCAAATATCTGAATCCAATATGGAGGAAGATGTCATTAATGCGATCAAAGAGTATGTCCATCCTAAGATTAAAACCGGACTACTGATAAATCCCTACTTGGCTATGTATACCATCATACCTATAATTCAGAAAACATTTAAAAATTCGGCTATGAATCTTACACTAACTAAATCAGAATTAGAAAACGTTAAGGAATACTTAAGACAACAGGAAATCATTAACAAATACCATGATGGAAAAACCAATCATCGCGGTATCAATGAGTGCTTTTTGGCGTTATCTCATCGATACTATTGGCCCAAAATGCGAGAGCAAATAACTAAATTCATTAATGATTGTACCATCTGTGGCCAAGCGAAATATGATCGCAGCCCTATAAAGCAACAATTTAAAGTAGTTCCGCCCGCTAGTAAGCCTTTTGAACTGGTTCATTTAGATCTCTTAACTATTCAAAGTGAAAAATTCTTAACCATCATAGACGCATTCTCTAAGTATGCACAGGCTTATCACTTAAGAGATGGCACAGCTGTCAGTGTAGTACAAGCCTTATTAAATTTTTGCACTCACCATGGTATACCTATAACTATAGTAACCGATAACGGAACCGAATTCACAAATCAACTTATTGCTGAATTTGTGAAAATGCATAAGATCCAGCATCACAGAGTGGCTCCTCATACACCGAATGAGAATATATATGGTATGGTTGAAAGATTCCACTCAACGGTACTAGAACATCTTCGTATTCTAAAGTTAGGTCAGAAATCTGAATCTGTAATTAACTTAATGCCTTACGCCCTTTTGGCTTATAACAGTAGTATTCATAGTTTTACTAAGTGCAAACCGATAGAAGTAATAACAGGACACTACGATCCTCGTGATCCTTTTGATGTTGACCTTTCAGCTCATCTACTTCAACAGTATATGACTAACCATAAAGAAAAAATGACTAAAGCTTATAACACGATTCATGACATGTGTAGTACGACTCGAAAAGACCTCACAGACAACCGAAATAAAACACGAGAAGCTGAGGCTGAATATTCTCCCGAACAACAGATTTTCGTAAAAAATCGATTCGCTTCTAGACAGAAATTAGCCCCTCGTTATACTCATGACGTCGTAATGGCAGACCTCCCGATTCATATTTATACTAAGAAAAAGCGAGGTCCGATTGCCAAGTCTAGGCTGAAGCGTCTCCCTAAAAGCGCCCAATTGTTACAGGACGCTCCTGACATTCCTCCTGCTCCTGTCACCAGCCCTAATGCAGGAGATAAAACTTGAAAGTCTCGGTGATGGACCTGGTATTTTACCCTTCAAACTAGGTTCAGCCAAAATAATTTCGCATTATCATTCCTTTCTACAATACGTGAATCTACAAGAGTTGCAAGATAAAGTAAATTCAATTAGTAATCAGATAGATAGTTTTAGCCCTCAGCTGCATAATAAAACTAACTCCTTATTCGAGCCTCACTTAACTTATCTTAGAGGTAGACTTGCGAGTGTATTAGATCAGCTGCAGACCTTTGAGACAATTCGTGTAAAAAGGGGACTCGTAGATGGTCTCGGATCGGTAGTTAAAAGTATTACAGGAAACCTTGATTATACCGATGCATTGCACTATAACCAAGCTATTCGAAATTTAGAGAACACAGAAAATAAATTAGTAACGGAATTTAATAATCCTGTCAGTCTAACTAAAAATTGGAACTTGCAATATTCTAAGATTAATTATAGACAGTATCGTAGATAATCAGAATAAAATCGAGATTATATTAAAGCAAATTGAACAAGCCGAAGTAACCAGGGATCATGATCTTGTGAAATATGCTCATCTAGCTCAGATCCTTATTGTCCTGACTGACAACGTAGACTCTATATCGCAGGAAATGTCTAAATTACAGAATATCCTAGCTTTTATAAGAGCATCCGCTACGCATCACTCAGTCTTGAGTTTGAATGCAATTAGCGATATAGTTCGTAGATTAAATATACTTTATGTTAGTGAGAAAGTGGTAGATTTAGATATTAGAGAGTATTTCGATATAATTAGATTAGGATTTTACTATGTAGGTAATGAGATAGTTATAGTACATAAATTTCCGATTGTCCTTCCATCCACTTATGATATGTATAAATTATCTATCATTCCTAATAAAAACCATGAAATCCTTACTCCTCCATTCCCATACCTAGCTATCCATGAGAAAGATTTCAATTACATAGAGGCTGAATGCCCGAAGACAAGTAAATGGTACCTTTGTGAGGAGAAAAAGAGTCTACAGAGCCGATCATCAGATGACTGCATCCAGCATCTCATCTCGACACAACAACGAAACAAAATGTGCCGCCCCACCACCGTCATCCTAGCTAAACCAGCTTATGAAGAACTTGACGAGAAACATTACAGTATCAGCTTCCCAGTCTCTACAAAAGTACATCTCTCCTGTGGCCAGGATATCTACAAAACGCTTCAAGGGAGCTTTCTCGCGATAATCCCTCAGAAATGCTACTTGGAAACGCCAGACTTCACGATCTCCAACACTAACGATCGTTTGAAGGGACAAGCATTGAAGATCATGGACCTACCAAAGGAAGACTTCGTGACCTCATCTACCGCTCCAGCTCTCAAATTAAACTCTATCAATTTGGACCATCTTCATCGAACTAACGAAAAAATCTCACTGCAGACACCGCTACACTTGAAAAAAGCCGTCGACAATAGCTTATACCATACTACAATACCTATGTACGTGGTTATAGCTCTCAGTGCATGTGCACTTGTTAGTGGCCTGCTATACAGAAGATATCAATTAAAACTGACGAAGAATTCGCACAAAGTACCTGAAGTTAACCAAGCTGAACTACAAGGAGTTTATGCCATTCCAGCTACCAGAAGGGTTAATCCCAATCAACCCCCAGCTCAATTTACGACAAGCTTCAATACTCGCTGTTCTTCGGGTGGAGGTGTTACGCAAGGCTAAAGTATGAGGATCGCTGCGCTTGCATCGACCTGAATAACCAACAGTTGCACGTTCCAGCTACATCAGCATAACGTGACTCCGATTGACGTCAACCGCGCCTTCCACGGAATTTACCTAGCTTTGAATTTCATTCTTTGTTCAAACTTCGAGCAAGTCTTATCATAGATTAAATGTTCATACAAAATGACCAAGTCGACTGCGTTTACTACGCCGCGCTTCACTGAGCTTGATCCGACACGAACTTGACCAATTGTTAACAAAATGTTCATACAAAATGACCAAGTCGACTGCGTTTACTACGGCGCGCTTCACTGAGCTTGATCCGACACGAGCTTGACCAATTGTTTACAAAATGTTCATACAAAATGACCAAGTCGACTGCGTTTACTACGGCGCGCTTCACTGAGCTTGATCCGACACGATCTTGACCAATTGTTTACAAAATGTTCATACAAAATGACCAAGTCGACTGCGTTTACTACGGCGCGCTTCACTGAGCTTGATCCGACACGAGCTTGACCAATTGTTAACAAAATGTTCATACAAAATGACCAAGTCGACTGCGTTTACTACGGCGCGCTTCACTGAGCTTGATCCGACACGAGCTTGACCAATTGTTAACAAAATGTTCATACAAAATGACCAAGTCGACTGCGTTTACTACGGCGCGCTTCACTGAGCTTGATCCGACACGAGCTTGACCAATTGTTTACAAAATGTTCATACAAAATGACCAAGTCGACTGCGTTTACTACGGCGCGCTTCACTGAGCTTGATCCGACACGAGCTTGACCAATTGTTTACAAAATGTTCATACAAAATGACCAAGTCGACTGCGTTTACTACGGCGCGCTTCACTGAGCTTGATCCGACACGAGCTTGACCAATTGTTTACAAAATGTTCATACAAAATGACCAAGTCGACTGCGTTTACTACGGCGCGCTTCACCGAGCTTGATCCGAAACGAGCTTGACCAATTGTTTACAAAATGTTCATACAAAATGACCAAGTCGACTGCGTTTACTACGGCGCGCTTCACCGAGTTTGATCCGACACGAGCTTTACCAATTGTTAACAAAATGTTCATACAAAATGACCAAGTCGACTGCGTTTACTACGGCGCGCTTCACTGAGCTTGATCCGACACGAGCTTGACCAATTGTTTACAAAATGTTCACACAAAATGACCAAGTCGACTGCGTTTACTACGGCGCGCTTCACTGAGCTTGATCCGACACGAGCTTGACCAATTGTTAACAAAATGTTCATACAAAATGACCAAGTCGACTGCGTTTACTACGGCGCGCTTCACTGAGCTTGATCCGACACGAGCTTGACCAATTGTTTACAAAATGTTCATACAAAATGACCAAGTCGACTGCGTTTACTACGGCTCGCTTCACTGAGCTTGATCCGACACGAGCTTGACCAATTGTTAACAAAATGTTCATACAAAATGACCAAGTCGACTGCGTTTACTACGGCGCGCTTCACTGAGCTTGATCCGACACGAGCTTGACCAATTGTTTACAAAATGTTCATACAAAATTACCAAGTCGACTGCGTTTACTACGGCGCGCTTCACCGAGCTTGATCCGACACGAGCTTGACCAATTGTTTACAAAATGTTCATACAAAATGACCAAGTCGACTGCGTTTACTACGGCGCGCTTCACCGAGCTTGATCCGACACGAGCTTTACCAATTGTTAACAAAATGTTCATACAAAATGACCAAGTCGACTGCGTTTACTACGGCGCGCTTCACCGAGCTTGATCCGACACGAGCTTGACCAATTGTTTACAAAATATTCATACAAAATGACAAAGTTGACTGCGTTTACTACGGCGCGCTTCACTGAGCTTGATCCGACACGAACTTGACCAATTGTTTACAAAATGTTCATACAAAATGACCAAGTTGACTGCGTTTACTACGGCGCGCTTCACCGAGCTTGATCCGACACGAACTTGACCAATTGTTTACAAAATGTTCATACAAAATGACCAAGTCGACTGCGTTTACTAAGGCGTGCTTCACTGAGCTTGATCCGACACGAGCTTGACCAATTGTTTACAAAATGTTCATACAAAATGACCAAGTCGACTGCGTTTACTACGGCGCGCTTCACTGAGCTTGATCCGGACACGAGCTTGACCAATTTTTAACAAAATGTTCATACAAAATGACCAAGTCGACTGCGTTTACTACGGCGCGCTTCACTGAGCTTGATCCGACACGAGCTTGACCAATTGTGTACAAAATGTTCATACAAAATGACCAAGTCGACTGCGTTTACTACGGCGCGCTTCACTGAGCTTGACCCGACACGAGCTTGACCAATTGTTTACAAAATGTTCATACAAAATGACCAAGTCGACTGCGTTTACTACGGCGCGCTTCACTGAGCTTGACCCAACCCGAGCTTGACCAATTGTTAACAAAATGTTCATACAGATTGACCAAGTCGACTGCGTTTACTACGGCGCGCTTCACTGAGCTTGATCCGACACGAGCTTGACCAATTGTTTACAAAATGTTCATACAAAATGACCAAGTCGACTGCGTTTACTACGGCGCGCTTCACTGAGCTTGACCCGACACGAGCTTGACCAATTGTTTACAAAATGTTCATACAAAATGACCAAGTCGACTGCGTTTACTACGGCGCGCTTCACTGAGCTTGATCCGACACGAGCTTGACCAATTGTTTACAAAATGTTCATACAAAATGACCAAGTCGACTGCGTTTACTACGGCGCGCTTCACTGAGCTTGATCCGACACGAGCTTGACCAATTGTTTACAAAATGTTCATACAAAATGACCAAGTCGACTGCGTTTACTACGGCGCGCTTCACCGAGCTTGTTACGCAAGGCTAAAGTATGAGGATCGCTGCGCTTGCATCGACCTGAATAACCAACAGTTGCACGTTCCAGCTACATCAGCATAACGTGACTCCGATTGACGTCAACCGCGCCTTCCACGGAATTTACCTAGCTTTGAATTTCATTCTTTGTTCAAACTTCGAGCAAGCCTCATCATAGATTAATTAGTTGTACTCTGTAATAATTTAAGATTAAATTAGATTAAAATAAATCAATCTTTTTTAAAACTTACCCTTGAGAGCGGCCTACGTATTTGGCGCAGCCGGTAGGATGCTTAGAGATATCTCATCTCAAGGAGATAAATCTGAGTAAAAAGAATCTACTAGTGCTGTTTTTAAGGAGGAATCCAAAATTCGATTCCACAAAGTGTAACCGACGACGACGAGGAAAATGCTGTAAGTTTTTGAATCTTTCAAATCCTTTCTAATCCTTAGATCATATCCTTTCTATTGAATATTTTATGTGTATTTCTTTTACTGTGTGTTAGGTTAAATTTCCAAGATTTTTCATCCTAGAGAATCACGGAATTCTAGTTTTAGTACTAGGGTTAGTAGTAGTAGGCTTAACGTTATCGACGAAAATAGAAATTTAGAAACCATGACGCAACAAGCCAACCCCATTGACACGATTTATAAGTCTCTCAGACTTGTGCCGGATTTTGATGGAAATCTGCACGTCCTCACGAGATTTATTAATCTCTGCGACCAGCTTGTATTAACTCATTTCTCGACTCAGCCCGGTAGCGAATTAACAAATTTAGCTCTTATAAACGGCATATTAAATAAAGTATCAGGACCCGCGGCTAGGTTGATAAATTCAAATGGGATACCGAATAACTGGCAGGGTATTAGGAGTGCGTTAGTGAATAACTTTGCAGACCATCGCGACGAAACCGCTTTATACAGTGACTTGTCCTTAGAGACCCAAGGATCAAGTACACCGCAAGAGTTTTACGAACGATGCCAAAACATGTTCAGTACTATAATGACATATGTCTCACTACACGAGTCAGTTCCAACGACCGTAGAAGCAAAACGCGCTCTATATCACAAGTTGACCCTTCAGGCCTATTTACGAGGACTCAAGGACCCACTAGGATCCAGGATACGCTGTATGCGTCCGGATACTATGGAAAAAGCTCTGCAATTTGTCCAAGAAGAGCTCAACACGCTTTACATGCAAGAGCGTAGTGGTAGTACACCGAGTAGGAAGGAATGGCAACAGCCGATCTCAAATACGCCCAAGTATAATCTGCCCCTTAATAACTTCGTCCCTAGACAGACTAACGGATTCGGATCCGGACCAATGAAGCCAATATTTAGCATGACCGGTCCTTCACGGCAGAACCCACCTTATCAAGGCTGGAGGCCTAACCCTATGTCTCAGTTACCACCACAAGGTCCTTCTCGCACGCAGCAAATGTTCCGTGCGACCCCACAAAACTATAATCCTCAAAATAACGCATTTAGGATGCCATTCAGACCTCAACCACAGCAATCGTTTAATTTTGGTAACAGAAACGTGGCCAATGCCCCACGTCCTACTCCCATGAGTGGTGTTAGTCACTTTGTTGAAAGACGACTAAGTACCCCTGACAGGACATGACTGGCGAAAACATGGTAATCTGCCCCCGACTAACTACCTGACTAAGACCCGTGAGGTAAATTTCAATGAATTTGACGACTACGAAAACTTTTACGGTGATGATGGTGACTGTTATTACGACTACTACCAGGATTACTACTCATACGAACCTGACTATAGCTATGAACAGTACGGTACTTCTTATGCCGAACCGACAGTAGTAGAAGAAGTAGCTCAGACTAGTGATGAAAATTTTCAGAAGGATTCCAAGTTAGACAAACCAAAATAGAACTCAACTTCCACATCCAACGACAGCTAGGATACATTCAGACCGTTAACCCACCTCTTAAACTTTTAATCGATACAGGAGCTAATCAGTCCTTTATTAGCCCTGATGCTGTAGATAAATACTTCCACCACATTCCTTTAAACTATGATCCGTTTGAAGTGACCAATGTGCACGCAACCAGCAAGTGCAACTACTCCATCACGTTACCTGCTTTTCAGGAATTTAACGATTCGAATGACACGACATGGTACGTTTATAAGTTTCACAATTACTTTGATGGACTTATTGGATTTGATTTACTTGACTTATGGGATTCTAACATCGACCTGAAAAATAAATTACTTGTGACTCGCAATACACAGATCCCCATTATGATGTATGACTCCAAGAATGTAAACCTGTATGAAGAGATTATCCCAGCCAATTCTTCAAAAGTAGTTCGATTACCTGTAAATTCACAAGATGGTGAAGTCTTTGTAGAAAACCAGACGATTTGTAATTGCCTTATTTCAGATTGTATGACAACGGTCCATAATAATCGAGGCTACGTAGAGATCACTAACCCAACATCTAATGACATAATTGTTTCAATGGATCGCCCCGTCGAAGCTGAAATATTTAATTTTGAATGTGACAGTACTGAAATTTTATCAGACCGAGCTAAAGATGTCTTATCGCGTCTCCGAACCGATCATCTTAATCCGGAAGAACTCGCGAATTTACGGCGCTTATGTGCTAACTACGCGGACGTGTTTTATCTTGAGGGTGAACCACTTACGTTCACAAACAAGATCAAACATAAGATAAGAACAACTGATGAAATCCCAGTACATACTAAGAGTTACCGCTATCCTTACGTTCACAGACAAGAAGTTAGAGATCAGATTAACAAGATGCTTGATCAAAATATCATAAGACCCTCAGAGTCTGCATGGAGCTCTCCGATTTGGATTGTACCCAAAAAGGCAGATGCATCCGGTAAAGTTAAATGGCGTCTTGTCGTGGATTTCAGGAAAGTTAACGAGAAAACGATCTGTTATATCCTTGTATTGTAAGGAGTTATGCTTACGAGATACCTACTCAGCATTATAATATTCTATGTGTATTACTTAGCAGTGACCCATCTTCAGTCACGGTCTGATCTTCCGAAAGAGCGGTTGCGTCCGGTGGTTAAAATAATATCCTTAATTGTATCTTAATCCTTTATTAAACTCTTAATCAGTAAAATATCTTTTTTAAAACCCCTTCGGGCTTCTGTCGTATAACATTTGGTGGCAGCGGTGGGATACCGAATTTCCCAGTGTCCTTAATTACGGAAGATCGTCTAAATTCCTCAACCGGACTCAAATAAATTCCTCAGTATCCTGGAATAAAACTATCCAAGTGAAAGTGAAAGTGGAAGTGAAAGTTCAAGTTATACGCTACTTACCTTCGGTTTCACGCTCCAGCTGTAAGAGCTCCTGTAACTACTCACTTGTCTGTTGACATCCAGTATCCTGCATTGGCGTCTCGTATCCTGTATCCTCGATGACGTCGTGCATGCTATCGTGACATCATTCAGTACGTCGTGGTTTCCTGCAACAGTATCCTGCAAGAGAATCCTGCATTGACATCCCGTATCCTGTATCCTCGGTGATGTCGTGCATCGTGTCGTGATATCCTTAAGAAGCATTCTACATTTTATCCTGATATCCCGTTCACATCAAAATATTCAAGAATCGATTACCGTCTCGCCAGACTCCAACGAATCCTTATCGCGTCCGGAATGCCGCTCATGCAATTCGCGGTAGCCGTCGCCTACGCACTAATGTAAGTCTTTAGTCATTGCACTGCATTAGTTAACTGATTTTTAGGGTTCAGCTTAGAATTTAATTTAATATAATCCGTATTTGTAATTAATACAGAGCTATTATGCCAAAAGTTCCTAAGGCAGAGGACGGTAAATTAGCAATTAATGTCCAAGAGGTAGAAAAGTCTCCCAGCATCAGCGAGGTAAAATCACCTCTTAGTTCACCTCGATTTACGAGATCAGCCGCAGCAGCTGCTACAATGGCCGAAATTGAGTTGAACATTTTGTTCAAGTTTATTAAACCATATGATGGCAGTCGCGAAACCGTAAACTCGTTCGTCATTAATTGTAATAACGCATATGAACTTGCTTCGGAGGCCCAAAAACCAATCCTTTTTAAATTCATTCTCAGTCAACTTAGTGGCAAGGCGGAGCTTGCTTGCTCAATTAAAGAGTTCTCATCCTGGGATCAGTTAAAAGAGTTCATTAAAACTCAATTCAGTGAGCGTAAACACTACGCTCACCTTCTCACTGACCTACAAGAGAGCAGGCAAGGCCCGCAGGACAGTGTCAACCAATTCTCATTGCGTGTGGAAACATATCTCTCCCAGTTGCTTACTGAAATCACCTTATCCAACACAAAGGCAAAAGAACTGCCTGGTCGTGTCGCTGCAATGGAGGATCTAGCCCTCCATCATTTCCTCATGGGACTGCATCCTCGAATTTCTAATATTGTTAGGTGCAGGTCTCCAAAGACCTTGAATGAGGCCGTAAACATGGCAATTTGAGAGGAACGGATCCAGCAGAGCTTATATAAACGATCAGCAGCAGATACCTTCAAATCGAATCCAAAGCCCAAACCAGGTTTTTCTCAAGTCTCAGGCCCAAGGTCGAATCCGCAACCTGGTCAGGTGAATACCAGCCAACCTAAGACCGGCAATGCATTATTCTGCCGATACTGCAAGGGTGTCGGGCATAACATTAGCAACTGTAAAAGGAGGGAATTCAATAACAATAAATTCAATTCGCCAGGTTACCAACATCCAAATACCTCCCGGGGTAACTTTGGTAATAACAGGGTGAATCATATATCCGAGATGCCAGAAGATGAAATGGCACCTGTTCCATATGAGGATCCCCAGAACGATTTAAACGAGGTGTTGTCTTGCGAAGGTGCCGCGCTAGACAATCAGTAAGAAAAGGCACCATTCAAACACCAAATCCCAGGACTAACCGACAGGGTAACCAGCCCCAAACTGACGGTCCTACACCAAATCCCAGGACTAACCGACAGGGTAACCAGCCCCAAACTGACGGTCCTACACCAAATCCCAGGACTAACCGACAGGGTAACCAGCCCCAAACTGACGGTCCTATACCAAATCCCAGGACTAACCGACAGGGTAACCAGCCCCAAACTGACGGTCCTACACCAAATCCCAGGACTAACCGACAGGGTAACCAGCCCCAAACTGACGGTCCTATACCAAATCCCAGGACTAACCGACAGGGTAACCAGCCCCAAACTGACAGTCCCATTCCGAATCCAAGGACTAACCGACAGGGTAATCAGCCCCAAACTGACAGTCCCATCCTAAATCCAAGGACTAACCGACAGGGTAACCAGCCCCAAACTGACAGTCCCATTTACGAAGTAAATCTCGATATATCCAAAAGAATGTTGCCGCACACACTTCTCTATTCAAATGTTTCCAATATTCCTTTGACATTACTCGTGGACTCCGGTGCTGCAGTATGTCTCCTGAAGAAGTCATGTATTCTGAATAATCCAAAATTAATCCAAGAATCCATAAAACTCAAAGGCATAGACCCTGGTGACGTTCCGACGCCAACCGAGGGTCATTTTCAACTCAAACTCCAGTTGCCTAACGACAAATTCATATCCTACAGATTCCATGTCATCAAAGACATAAGCTTACCTTATGATGGCATTATCGGTTCGGATCTGCTCACAGCTTTTGGGTGTAAAATCGACTACACCACCGATGTCCTGAGGTTAGGAAAACAAGACATTAAATTGCATTTTTTAAATCCTTCTTATGTCATTCCACCTCGTACCGAAACCATCATTGAATGTTCGGTGCAAAACCCAAATCACCTCACCGAAGGCATCATTCAAGATCAACATTTGTCCAACAATCTGTTAGTTTCCAATTGCATTGTCAAGGTAAAAGAAAACAATCGTGTAAACCTTTCAGTAGTGAACACATCCGAATCTCCTATCAGTGTAAATTCTAATTTAAATTTCAAAGTTGAACCTTTAAATGCCTATGCAGTCCAACTTAGCGCTAGTCCACATGACACTTCCAACCGCACGATCGCGGTCATGAATTCATTGAGAACCAATCATCTCAATCAAGAGGAGTGTAATGCTCTTACGGAAATATGTTCCCAATATTCTGACATCTTTCATCTACCCGATGACCAATTGTCCTATACTAATGTTCTTAATCACGAGATTAAAACTAATAGTAATATCCCTATCCACACGAAATCCTATCGCTTCCCAGAATTTCATAAAAAAGAAGTCGATAATCAAATCAACAAGATGCTTGACAGCAACATCATAAAACCATCCTCTTCTCCTTGGAGTTCTCCAATTTGGATAGTTCCCAAAAAGTTAGACTCTCAAGGCCAGCGAAAATGGCGAATAGTCATTGACTACCGGAAGTTAAATGACATAACTATCGGGGAAACGTACCCTATTCCCCAAATATCCGAAATCCTAGACCAGCTGGGGAAAAGTAAATATTTTACCACTCTAGATCTTGCGTCTGGTTTCCATCAGATACTCATATCTCCAGTAGACGCTCCAAAAACCGCATTTTCTGTACCTCAAGGTCATTACCAGTTCACCAGAATGCCATTTGGGCTTAAAAATGCACCTTCCACGTTCCAGAAGTTGATGAACATGTGTCTCACAGGGCTGCAGGGCTCTAGATGTTTCGTATACCTAGATGATATAGTAATTTACTCATTTGATCTGAATTCACATATATCCAATCTCGAATCTGTCTTTGATAGACTCCGAAAATTCAATTTAAAACTACAGCCCGAGAAATGTGAGTTCCTCCGGAAAGAGGTTGCCTATTTAGGCCACATCATCAGCGAAAAAGGCGTCAGAACAAATCCCGATAAGACGAAAGCGGTCACAGAGTATCCTGTTCCCCAGTCTCCGAAAGATATTAAGTCATTTTTGGGTCTGGTATCTTATTACAGACGGTTTATACCCGAATTCGCCAAACTAGCAAAACCTTTAACGTCCTTACTAAAGAAGGATGTCTCCTTTTCGTGGCAGAACGAACATCAACTCGCTTTTGAAATCCTAAAGGAAAAACTCGTTTCTGCCCCAGTCCTAGCGTATCCAGATTTCACAAAACCTTTCAACCTCACATGTGATACTTCAAACTATGCTATATCTGCTATATTATCCCAAGGTCTAGTTGGTCAAGACCGTCCGATAGCCTATGCATCTCGCACACTAAATAAAGTCGAATCCAATTATAGTGTGACAGAAAAGGAATGTCTTGCCATAGTTTTCGGAACCAAAGTGTTAAGACCTTATCTTTATGGCCATCGCATTATAATCCTTTCAGACCATAAACCATTGCAATGGTTATTCAATTGTAAAGACCCAGGTTCAAGACTCATTAGGTGGCGATTAAAGCTGGAGGAGTTTGAATATGATATTCAACATAAGAAAGAGAAAATCAACACAAATGCCGATGCCCTATCACGGTTTCCCGTCAATCCTGTCCAGCCGACGGAACCGTCTAATCCTATCAACGTAGGGGAACCCAATCCAGAATTGGATAGGGACCTAATGGATCTACTTATATCTCCACCTTCGTTTAATCCCGATGAAATTGCATCCCAAGATCCAGATCTTATTGATCCTTATGAGGACATCCTGCCCTTACCTGATATAAACTTACCGTCCAATATCCCAGATATCCTTAGAGATGAAATCGAAAATGAAGTTGATAATTTACCTCAATCCGTTACAAATTTATCCGATATTCATCCTGATTATGACCCTATGCCATCTACGAGTGCTAATCCAGATTTACCTGTCGATGATTATCCCACTTTCCTGAAAATAATGTCAGAAAAAAATAAATCATTTAACACAGAAATCAAAGAGCATAACGAAAGTCTCATGAAATCTCCTGCTAAAATTATCCTAGTACCTACCTCCATCGATTTAGATGAGTCCAATCCTTACATTCCAGAAATTCTAAATGATTCAGAAGTCAATACTAGTGTATGTGATTCTGAAAAAGAACTCTTCCTGTTTAAAAAGGTAGATCTTAATAACAAAGCGTATTATCTGCTGTTTTTCAAAGTCCATCATTTTGATCAGGCATCTTATCCAGAAATCTTCGAAACCCTGAAAAGAATTAGGAACGAATTAGTAGTTTTAGGAAATATAAATGAGATTGGCATTTCCGATTTAAAGAATCCTTTCGAAAAGCATTCATTTATCAAAATCTATAATATTCTAACTTACCTTTTTCATGACACGAAAATTAAAGTAAATATCTATCACAATAACGTTATATACCCTGCTCCAACTGAAATTAAGAAAATTTTATTCGAAAATCACGATATCCCTATAGCAGGTCATCTAGGTTCAGCACGCATGTACAATAGATTAAAGCAAACATACTATTGGAAAGGCATGCGAAGTGATATAGAAGCCTATGTAAAACAATGTAAACCCTGTCAAGAGAATAAAGCACTTAGAAAAGTAAACCGCGCTCCCATGCAAATTACCAGTACGTCGACCGAACCATTGCAACGCATATCCCTCGATATTGTCGGTCCACTTCCTGAATCTGGTATCGCAAAATTAAAATTTATCCTTACCATCCAAGATGACCTCACCAAATTCTCTTCAGCCTACCCAATTCGTAGTACTACAGCAGAAGAAACTTGCGAGTGCCTACTTCACTACATATCTGTATTCGGAATCCCTAAAATAATTGTTACCGATCAAGGCACAAACTTCACATCAGATCTATTCAAAAAGACATGCGAATTCCTCAAAATTAAAAACCTATGGTCTTCTCCTTATCATCCTCAAACTCAAGGAGCTTTGGAAAGAAGTCATTCCACCCTAAAAGAATATCTCAAACCCTATACCAATGCCGAACATACGAATTGGCCTCGTTATGTGTACACAGGAATGCTCGCCTATAATACAGCTATCCATTCTACAACGCATTTTACACCGTATGAGTTAGTGTTTGGTAGCAAGCCATTTATACCCAACTCCATATATGACGAGCCACAGGGAGCCACGTATCCTGATTATGTCCGTATGTTGCAAAATAGACTGAAATATTCTCGAGAAAAAGCCATAGAGTTTATTAGAAAATCAAAGGAATCTTCAAAAATTTTATATGACATCCATACTCGTCCAATCAAATATAAAATCGGTGATTACGTATATTTAAAAAACCACCTAAGGCTGCGTAAGGCCTTGTCCCCCGTCTGGAAGGGACCTTACAAAATAGTAAAGATCAATGGCAATAATACACTTACCTTACTCATCAACCGGCGTCATGTTACTCACCACTACGATCAAGTGAAACTCGCTGATGTCGGGAACAATCTATAATATAATTATGTTGGTGAACGGTTTAGATAAATAAGTTAGCAATTAATAGAAATAGCACGTAAGTATTAGGCATATAGGTTACGTTTTAAAGAAATATACATAACTTACCTTATTTAGGTGTAGTCGTAATTCTAATTATTATTTGCAGAGTTACAACTCGGGGTCAATCGTATCAGGAATATCTTCAACCAGTTACTTCAAGTTCAGGCATTTATTTTGACTACTTGGGCACAGTGAAAATTAATAACGGCTACTTAAATGTTTTGATACCATTGGACATATCTCATTTTGCACCACACATACAAAACATCGAATCAGCTTTGAAGACGACTATATATTTATGTAACCAAACTCGAATCCTAGAAATTGAAATAGAATGTCATAACAGATTAAAACCTTTAGCTGTACGACAACAAGATATAAACAGGGAATTTGAATCTATCTCACACTTATTTGATAACCGATTAAAACGTGCCTGGATAGGAGGTATAGGAACTATATTGAAACAGATCTTTGGCACTTTAGATGAAAATGACGCCCTAAAATATAGCGAAGCCATAGAATCTATTCGAGATAATGAGAAACAATTGGTTTCATTAATGAAAGAAAATATTTTGGTCACTACCTCAATCATAAGATCTTATAATGACACCTTGAATAAAATTAAGAGTAACGAAGCTAAATTAAATGAAGCTATTGACAACCTCTCGCATAACGTAAGGAATATTTCTGAAGAAATCAATGGATTACGCATTCTTCTTAATGTAGATGAAATTTTTAATAGCCTAGAAACCTCACTACTTACCTTGTCATTCCAACTGGAACACCTAATCAACGCTATTTTGTTCAGCAGCCAAAATATCTTACATCAATCGATTATAACTTCACAGCAATTGTACCGAGAGCTTGCCAATAACTACAGATACTTACCTAGTGATTTAAGATTACCTGTAACTCTAGACGTAAACACCGTTCATCATATTTTAAGAGTATCTAAGCTTGTTTGTTATTATGTAGATTATAAGATTATATTTGTTTTACAGGTACCATTAGTTGGTATTAAAGAATACTTATTATTCCATAATATTGCCTTACCTACACCATATAATGTCAAAGAATCTAATAAATTCAGTTTAATTATACCTAGTACTAAATATATTGCAATGACTAAAGACAAATCTCAATATTGTAATTTAGACGATTTGAATAACTGCAGAACTGTAATCCCGGGTAACTTTATTTGTGACGTCACAAATGTCTACGCAGCCGATGCTAGACCTACCTGTGAGAGTGAATTACTGACCAAAGTGATTAGTGAAATACCAAAACAGTGCGAAATTAAATTCATATTCGGGACAGTGGATATTTGGAAACCTTTAGTAAATAACAAGTGGATTTTTATTCAATCAGAACCAAATAAAATCTCAATTGATTGTGCGAACTCAAAACTTTACGAAACAACAATACTATCCACGGGAATACTTACTATACCTAAGGAATGTACTGGACACTGTAAAAGTACTACACTTATCCCTAAGTATGATGTAATAAACATTACATCACCTATTAACAGCATACCGGATTTCAATTTAATTAATGACACCTGTTGTAACATAGTAAGATTCAATAGTCTTATAGAAGATGTGTCCCCTATCCATTTACAAAATATAGATTTGGATGAATTTAATTCAAAGAACAAAATTGTACTAGAATCCCTTTTAGATAACTTACAGAAAATTGACAACAGTCCGCATATAATAAGATATGGGGCACATTACTCAAGTTTGATTATTTTCATTTATATTGTAATTACTTTATTTTTATGTTATTTAGCTTTTAGACATTTTTATCCTTGTAAACCTGGCGGCAACCGAGCTTTACAATTCACATCAAAAAACTCATCACCACAGCCTGTAACACATTTAGAAGATAGACAAAATTCTGATCTAGAACTGGATCACATTGCTCCAATTAGAAGTCAAATTTAGTATCACGGAGACTTTAGAATCAACCCTTAAGTCTCCTCTTAAAGGGGGAGATGTTATATCCTTGTATTGTAAGGAGTTATGCTTACGAGATACCTACTCAGTATTATAATATTCTATGTGTATTACTTAGCAGTGACCCATCTTCAGTCACGGTCTGATCTTCCGAAAGAGCGGTTGCGTCCGGGGGTTAAAATAATATCCTTAATTGTATCTTAATCCTTTATTAAACTCTTAATCAGTAAAATATCTTTTTTAAAACCCCTTCGGGCTTCTGTCGTATAACAGATCGATGATAAGTATCCAATTCCGAATATAACAGACGTACTAGACAAACTAGGTAAATGCCAATATTTTACGACACTTGATTTAGCTAGTGGATTTTACCAAGTGGAAATGGACCCCTCTGATGTCCATAAGACCGCCTTTAATGTCGAAAATGGCCATTATGAGTTCTTAAGGATGCCAATGGGACTTAAAAACAGCCCTTCCACCTTCCAAAGGGTAATGGATAACGTCCTGAGAGGTCTCCAGAACGAAATCTGCTTAGTCTATCTCGATGACATCATTATTTTCAGTATTTCCCTTCAGGAGCACATCGTCAACTTAGATAAAGTCTTTAAAAGGTTGAGAGAGTCAAACTTCAAAATTCAAATGGATAAATCTGAATTTTTGAAGCTTGAAACTGAATTTTTAGGCCATGTCATCTGTAAAGAGGGTGTAAAACCTAACCCTAATAAGATTAAAGCCATAGAGAACTACCCCATTCCAAAGACCCCTACTGAAATCAAACGTTTTCTCGGATTACTCGGATACTACAGAAAATTTATTCCAGACTTTGCACGTTTAACTAAACCACTGACTCAATGTTTAAAAAAAGGCGCTAAGATTAAACTAGATCAAAACTACACTAACTGTTTCGAACATTGTAAGACACTCTTAACAAATGACCCAATCTTGCAATACCCAGACTTTACACGAGATTTCATATTAACAACTGATGCTTCCAATGTAGCTATCGGTGCCATTTTATCTCAAGGTACCAAGAGTTCAAACAAACCGATCGCATATGCATCGCGAACTCTCAACTCTAGTGAACTTAATTATAGCACCATCGAGAAAGAGCTTTTAGCTATTGTTTGGGCAACTAAGTACTTCCGTCCGTACCTCTATGGTAGAAAATTTCTGATCCTTACGGACCATAGACCCTTACAATGGGTAGTAAATCTTAAAGACCCTAGCTCACGACTTACAAGATGGCGTCTTAAGCTTAGTGAATACGATTATAAGGTCGAACATGTAGACGGTAAATGTAACACAAATGCAGATGCATTATCGCGTATTGAAATTAATAACGAAGAGCTTATGTCTATAGCAGTCAATCCATCTGAAACTGATCCCACGTTAGATGAATCTAGAACCATTACAGCTACAGAAACTGTTGCTAGTTCAAGAACCGCCACTGTTCACACGAATAACGAAAGCCCTATCTTGGAAGTCCCAATCTCAGATGATCCTTTAAACAGATTCACTAAACAGTTAATTTTTAATGTCGTAGGTGATATTAAAGGAAAACCAGTAGTCACCAAGCCTTTTGATACGCACACCCGAATATCAGTTCAAATATCTGAATCCAATATGGAGGAAGATGTCATTAATGCGATCAAAGAGTATGTCCATCCTAAGATTAAAACCGGACTACTGATAAATCCCTACTTGGCTATGTATACCATCATACCTATAATTCAGAAAACATTTAAAAATTCGGCTATGAATCTTACACTAACTAAATCAGAATTAGAAAACGTTAAGGAATACTTAAGACAACAGGAAATCATTAACAAATACCATGATGGAAAAACCAATCATCGCGGTATCAATGAGTGCTTTTTGGCGTTATCTCATCGATACTATTGGCCCAAAATGCGAGAGCAAATAACTAAATTCATTAATGATTGTACCATCTGTGGCCAAGCGAAATATGATCGCAGCCCTATAAAGCAACAATTTAAAGTAGTTCCGCCCGCTAGTAAGCCTTTTGAACTGGTTCATTTAGATCTCTTAACTATTCAAAGTGAAAAATTCTTAACCATCATAGACGCATTATCTAAGTATGCACAGGCTTATCACTTAAGAGATGGCACAGCTGTCAGTGTAGTACAAGCCTTATTAAATTTTTGCACTCACCATGGTATACCTATAACTATAGTAACCGATAACGGAACCGAATTCACAAATCAACTTATTGCTGAATTTGTGAAAATGCATAAGATCCAGCATCACAGAGTGGCTCCTCATACACCGAATGAGAATATATATGGTATGGTTGAAAGATTCCACTCAACGGTACTAGAACATCTTCGTATTCTAAAGTTAGGTCAGAAATCTGAATCTGTAATTAACTTAATGCCTTACGCCCTTTTGGCTTATAACAGTAGTATTCATAGTTTTACTAAGTGCAAACCGATAGAAGTAATAACAGGACACTACGATCCTCGTGATCCTTTTGATGTTGACCTTTCAGCTCATCTACTTCAACAGTATATGACTAACCATAAAGAAAAAATGACTAAAGCTTATAACACGATTCATGACATGTGTAGTACGACTCGAAAAGACCTCACAGACAACCGAAATAAAACACGAGAAGCTGAGGCTGAATACTCTCCCGAACAACAGATTTTCGTAAAAAATCGATTCGCTTCTAGACAGAAATTAGCCCCTCGTTATACTCATGACGTCGTAATGGCAGACCTCCCGATTCATATTTATACTAAGAAAAAGCGAGGTCCGATTGCCAAGTCTAGGCTGAAGCGTCTCCCTAAAAGCGCCCAATTGTTACAGGACGCTCCTGACATTCCTCCTGCTCCTGTCACCAGCCCTAATGCAGGAGATAAAACTTGAAAGTCTCGGTGATGGACCTGGTATTTTACCCTTCAAACTAGGTTCAGCCAAAATAATTTCGCATTATCATTCCTTTCTACAATACGTGAATCTACAAGAGTTGCAAGATAAAGTAAATTCAATTAGTAATCAGATAGATAGTTTTAGCCCTCAGCTGCATAATAAAACTAACTCCTTATTCGAGCCTCACTTAACTTATCTTAGAGGTAGACTTGCGAGTGTATTAGATCAGCTGCAGACCTTTGAGACAATTCGTGTAAAAAGGGGACTCGTAGATGGTCTAGGATCGGTAGTTAAAAGTATTACAGGAAACCTTGATTATACCGATGCATTGCACTATAACCAAGCTATTCGAAATTTAGAGAACACAGAAAATAAATTAGTAACGGAATTTAATAATCATGTCAGTCTAACTAAAAATTGGAACTTGCAATATTCTAAGATTATAGACAGTATCGTAGATAATCAGAATAAAATCGAGATTATATTAAAGCAAATTGAACAAGCCGAAGTAACCAGGGATCATGATCTTGTGAAATATGCTCATCTAGCTCAGATCCTTATTGTCCTGACTGACAACGTAGACTCTATATCGCAGGAAATGTCTAAATTACAGAATATCCTAGCTTTTATTAGAGCATCCGCTACGCATCACTCAGTCTTGAGTTTGAATGCAATTAGCGATATAGTTCGTAGATTAAATATACTTTATGTTAGTGAGAAAGTGGTAGATTTAGATATTAGAGAGTATTTCGATATAATTAGATTAGGATTTTACTATGTAGGTAATGAGATAGTTATAGTACATAAATTTCCGATTGTCCTTCCATCCACTTATGATATGTATAAATTATCTATCATTCCTAATAAAAACCATGAAATCTGTTCGATGCATCGATCACACAGATACGAGTAGGTATATTAGCATCATCAGCAGTTTGACCTAAGTAGGTTACTCGTGCCGCGAGCGCGGCCGGGGCGCCTACAGAAGTCAGTGCACCAGCAGCAACCATCCATACCGCACTCATAAATAGTCGTAGTTTTATATATACAATATAGCTTTTGTACAGTAAACTCGACTTTTCTATCAGCATCCCGGGAAGAGCTAGCCGCGATTCCTACATGGTCCTTCGAGATATCGTTCGAGGATTCATAGCGCGATCGTAACAAGTCGTACCGTGAGTGCTTCGGACGTACCAGCAGCCATTAGATTCAGTGATCTTAGCTTTACCAGTGAGATTATTGGAAAGCTATCATCGGCACCTGACGTGGGGAGCTACCCATTCAGGCCAGCAGCAGCAGTGAGCGAACCGCTCGCGCCCTCAGCATCTTCAGCCAGCACTGCGGTGGGGAGCAACCTACGCAAAGTCCGGCAACAGCTGTAGGACAAACGGCTTACAAGTAAGAGCGTTCCTTTTCATTCATTCGAACGAACGGACTCGAACTTTCACCGACGTTATGGAGGCCCTTTATTCTCAACAAAAAGATTTAGCGGAGAATATTAGGAAAGTCCTTATTAATTTTAAAAAGGATAGCAGCGAGCGTAAGACTTTGGAGTACGGTATACGCAAAATAGACATTCTGGAAGCGTATTGGAGAGAGTATGAGCAAAACCACGAAAAGCTTTTGCCTTTCAAAAGTAAAAGTCATAAGTACTTTGCCGATTCTGAGTTTGAGCGAACTAACAAGTCGTACCTAGCAGCGAAAACGACGATCGATAGGTATTACTTAGATCTAGAGCAGCAATTAGGAGTCTCTGAACCCGGAGAAAGCCAGCCGGAAGTAGGTCCATCCAGCGGCAGACAGCAGCGGCCGCAGACCCCGGCACCACCACCGCCAAACCCCCGTGTACAGCGAGACGAGGATTTAGGTACCAATAGCCAGCTAGATATTATGCTACGTAAGCAGGTAATTAATTTTAAAGCCTTTTCAAAAACGGTAGATACCATAGATATAGAGTCATACCAAGAAAAATGGGAATACGAAGACGCCCTGCGAGCCTTACAAACTCGCTGGACAGTTGTGGACAACTACCATTGGGAGATCATGTTGGAGTTGGGAGAAGACGAAGCGTACGAGTACAACTTCAACAAGCACGAGCGTACCTACAACGGCCCGAGGAAAGCTTTAAGCTCAAGGATGTGGTCGATATCGTATCGCGACAAGACCACACCTCAGATGGATATACCCGTTTTCACAGGTAGCTTTCAGCAGTGGGTATCGTTCAAGGATCTGTTTGATGAGGCTATCCACAAAAATTCATCGTTGTCAAAGGCTCAGAAGATGCAGTTTCTTAAGAGTAAGCTCAAGGGAGAAGCGGAGCGTTTGATACAGCATCTTCCAATCAGCGCGGACAACTATGCAACCTGTTGGGAAATCTTGAACCATCGGTTCAACAACAAGAGACACATCTTCACGTCGTACGTTAGCACCTTCTACAATCTAGCCAACATACAGCAGCAGTCGTATGCAGCCATCAAACGACTTCATGACGTTACTTTAGAGAGTCTCCACGCCATTAAGAATCTAGGTATCGACACAAAGTCATGGGACCCTCTTCTTGTGTACATATTGTCCCAGAAGTTAGATGGTGAGTCCTTTGCCGAGTACATAGAATCCTTGAAAAATTCGCGAGAACTACCGGTTCTACAAGACTTTATGGACTTCCTAGAGAACAAGTTTACCACTCTAGAGTCATCTCGGCGACGACGAGATGGGACACCTAAAAGCCCATCATCTCATCAGCAAACGTCTCACTATCAAAACCATAAAAATAAACCTTTTATTAGTGATGGTAAAAGTAACAAAGCGCATGAAATTGCGAAATCATTACACATGTCGGCGTCAGCAAATAAGTGTCCTCGATGCGATTCTGGTCATAGGTTAATAAATTGCAACAGATTCTTGGAATTAGCAAACGAACAAAAAATTAAATTACTAAATGATTTAGATTTTTGTACGAATTGCATTTATGATCACGAAGGGGCCAAGTGCTATTCAGCAAAAAGATGCCACAAATGCAACGAAAAGCATCACACAATTTTGCATGATTATTTCGCAAGTCAACCTAGATCTAGTTCGTCAACTAAGAGCTTAAACTTAAAGCATAGTAAACAACGAGTCAGTCGGTAGACGACAAACCGCACGCACGCATCCTGACCGGTTTTTGCGCTGTCGCTTACACCAGCGATCCCCAACCTTTTTTCTCAAGGGCCTTAACGGAGTTCCGTGATGGAGCATTTTGTTCTGGATGTCAAGGTCAATTTGACTTCGCCTGCGCCGGAGTCACGGAAACAGGATATCGCAGGTTAGGGGACCGGAAATCCAACTGGAAATGCTCTTCCTGTAAGAATGCTAGACCAGCAAGCCCGCACCTTTCTACTTTGAAGTCACCTGTCCCGGCTGATATGGACGCCGTGATGGAGGAGCTGAAGCGATTGTCTGTCCAGGTCGCCGTGCTTCCAGGACTAAGTGCGAGCATCCAATCCATCAAGACTGAAATATCCGAGCTGAAAACGATCAAACCGGAACTATCTGATATAAAATCTTCGATTGACTTTATGGACCAAAAATTTGGGACTCTGTCGGATAAGATCATTGAGATGGAGAAGGATATTCAGGGCCTCCATAAGACAAAGAACGAGGTTGAGCACCTGCATTTGCGGATGGAGAAAATTGAGTTGCAGCTTAAGGAGAATGAGCAAAGGTCACGCCTAAATAATGTGGAAATTAAGGGAGTCCCGGTTTCCAATTCTGAAAATCTGTTTGACGTCGTCGCCAAGATTGGATCTCATATTAATTGTCTGATACCGAAAGAGCAAATTAATTACATAGCCAGGGTGCCTATGCGCAATGATAAGCAGAATAAAACAATTATTGTTGCAGTGCACAGTAGGTACGTGAAAGAAAACTTTGTTGCTGCGGCTAAGAAGCTCACCACCACGTCAGCTGACCTTGGGCTCAAGGGGACCAACCGTGTCTACGTAAACGACCACCTTACTCTGGACAATAAAATACTGCTCAATAAAACCAAGGCTCTGGCCAAAGACCGGGGATTTGCTTTTGCCTGGGTGAAGGGGTGCCGGATCTTCGTAAGGAAAAATCCAGCCTCCCCCGTGATCTCCATAAAAGCAGATTCGGACCTAAAAAAGTTTTAGTCTGCGAAGTTGAGTGCTTAATCTGTGATACTATGCTGATCCGTGCGGGCCTTGGCCGTGGCTTGCAGGGGTTGACAAGTGCTGACTCGCTTATCAGTTCAAGTTTCGGTTTACTCAATGCAGCTTATTTCGCTCCACCCGCATTTGTAAGTAAATTGGCTATCGTCTATCTTGCCTTTTGCTGCAACAACAATTTCATTGCCATTTCGACACTAATTAACTCATATATGCCACTGTATCACATTAATAATTTGTCCTTTGCCTTTAACGTAAATTTGATTACTTATTTGCGGATTTATATGCCTATTCGTAGACTAATATATCATTCTCTTCAATTTATATATGCCTCTCTTATGCCACCAAATTACATAAATAATTTGTTCTTTGCCTTTAACTTAAACTTAATTGTATCATTGCTGCTTTTTCTGCCTAGTCGTAACTTAATAAAATTTGTTTTTAAAATTCGTTCCGTTTAGAATTTATTATCAGAATGTCCGTGGTCTTCGAACAAAAACTGCCGCATTTTATAGAAATATCTCCTTGTGCTCGTATGATATAATATGCATCACAGAAACTTGGTTGAATGATAGTTTTCATGATAACGAACTTTTTGATGATCGATATGTAGTATGGAGACGTGACCGTAATTATGAGAAGACCGATCAGGAGAAAGGGGGTGGGGTTTTGATAGGTGTTCGCCGGGAGCTAGCGGCCCAGGGCCGACAGGATTGGTCCTCCAGCGCTGAGGATTTATGGGTCACACTATCATTAAAAAGTCCTAATTCTAGATCTACCTACAAAATGCATATCGGGGTTGTATATATCTGTGATGAAAATTTAGGTAACCCATTGTCTATCCAATTATCTAACTTTGCTGAGAACTTAACTAAAATAACATTAAATAACCCGTTAGACAAAATAATTGTGCTGGGTGATTTTAATATGCCCCTTGTGACATGGACTATAGATGATGACGGAATTTCACTTATCCCCACTAACCTCGTAGGCTCGCATCAGTTAGATTTAATTGATAACATTAACACATGTAACTTACTACAGTACAATCGCTTTGTAAACGCTAGCCATGGTCGGTTGTTAGATTTATGGTATTGTCCATTAAAAGAACTGATTTGCTTGATCAACTGTTTAATTACTACGCGAGCAAGGCAGCAGGTGATAGAATATAAATGACCGTTATCTTCGCGGGTCGTTTGCGTGCGGGCAACAACGACATAGGTCCGGCGCGGGAGTGTTGGTACGGCAGACTGGCGTGCCGGGCGGATACTGGGAACCGGTTTTACGGCTGTGCCCTTCACGCCTCATCCCGCGCACCCGCCAGTACCTGGATGGGTTTTATTGTTGGTGTTGTACCGCCACATCACCCCCCTCGGAGATTGAAAGACCTGCGGAAAAATAATCCGGAAACCTAACTTGACGACCGGACCTTGTGGTTTTTACCGGTCGCTGACCATCAGGGGTTTCAATCACCGGTTTTGGTGCAGCATCAACGTTCTCTGGCTCGACTAAGATGTAAGCAGGTTTCACCCGATCAATTGAGACTGTCACTGGTCCTCTGGTTGATTCCACAGTGATCGTCTTGTCTGTTCTTTTCTGTACTCGGTACGGGCCTGTATATGGCGGCTCTAAAGCTCCACGAAGAGCATCTTTGCGTATGAAGACATGTTGACTAGATTTCAAGTCTTTATGGATGAAAACTGATTTTGTAGAATGCCTTGATGCTGTCTGAGGTCTTAGCTGTGACATGTATTGTCTGAGTTCTGAAACGAAATCTGGTGCTGTGAGTTGTTTGCTTCGAGATGTCTGAATGAACTCACCGGGTACTCGCAAAGTTTCGCCATATACCATCTCGGCTACGGAGCATTGTAGGTCCTCTTTCCAAGAGGTTCTTATACCGAGCATAATTACTGGTAATACATCCGTCCATCTAGGCTCGCCGTGGGCCATTATTGCAGCCTTCAGAGTGCGGTGAAACCTCTCAACCATGCCGTTTGCCGCAGGGTGATAAGCAGTCGTATGGCGTAGCTGAACGCCGCAAAGATCCGTAAGTGTTTTAAAAAGTTTGCTTGTAAATTGGCGTCCCTGGTCAGTCGTCAGGGTATGTGGACATCCAAAACGCGAAATCCACATCTCATAAAACGCTCTTGCCACGGTTTCAGCTGTTATGTCTTGAAGTGGTTGCGCTTCAGGCCAGCGGGTAAATCTGTCGATTGCTGTTAAACAGTACTTGAAGTCATTGGATGATGGAAGCGGGCCAATCAAGTCGATGTGCACGTGGCTAAATCGTGCTCTTGGTATTTGAAAAGTTCCCAACGGTGATGAAGTATGGCGGTGTACTTTCGATTTCTGGCAGGCTTCGCACGTTTTGACCCAGGCACGACAATCTTTCCGAACTGAGGGCCAAACGTATCGATCGGTTACCATCTTTAATGAAGACTTCGCTCCAGGGTGACTCATTGAATGCATGGTATTGAAAATCTGCCAACGCAGCTCCTTAGGTACAAAAGGACGAGGCCTCGACAGAGAAACATCACAATATAAAGTTATGTTGGTACCTGGTACAGGTACTAGTTCCAGCTTCAATGATGATGATTGATTGGTTATTAGGTCTTGAAGTTCAACGTCGTCTTTCTGGGCAGTAGCTAATTGTTCTAATTCCGGAGATGCTGCTACAGCTTCAATGCGGGATAATGTGTCGGCGGTTATGTTGTACTTTCCTGATATATGCCTTATATCCGTGGTAAATTGAGACACAAAGTCAAAATGGTTGAACTGCCGAGGTGAGCATTTTTGTTTGTTCTGCTGGAATCCATATGTGATTGGCTTGTGATCTGTATAAATGACGAAATGTCTACCTTCAATCATGTGGCGGAAATGTTTTACGCTTTCGTATATCGCGAGAAGTTCTCGATCGTAGGCGCTATACAACTGCTGCGACTTGTTCAACTTCTTCGAAAAGAAAGCTAAAGGCTGCCATTCATCTTCGACCAGCTGCTGTAGTACCGCGCCCAAGGCTGAGTTAGAAGCGTCAGTCACGAGAGCGAGCGGTGCGTTCGTCACGGGGTGTGCTAGAAGAGTACAACGGATAATACTTTCCTTGCAGCTGTCGAATGCCTTTAGAAGTTCTGTCGTCCAGGTCAACGGTTGTGTACCTTTGACTTTTGGTCCCGATAACATGTCATGTAGCGGTGCTTGGTCAGCAGCTGCGTGTGGTACGAAACGCCGATAAAAATTTAACATTCCAAGGAATCTTCGTAAGCCGTTCACGGTCTTGGGAGGCGGGAACTCCTGGATAGCTTTTATTTTGTCCTCTAGTGGACGCGTGCCAAGTTGGGAAATGTGAAATCCAAGGAATGTTACTTCGCTTTGGCCAAATTCACACTTGCCTTCGTTAATAAGTAGCCCGTAGCTTTGTAGTCTTTTGAACACATTCTCCAGGTGTTCCAGGTGCTCGGATTTACTTCTGGAAAATATCAATATGTCGTCGATATATGAAAAACAACAATCCATGCCTCGTAAGACCTCATCCAGGAACCTCTGGAAGGTCTGCGCCGAGTTCCTTAAACCGAAACACATAAACGGAAACTCGAAAAGGCCAAAAGGGGTACAAATCGACGTCTTAGGTATGTCCTCCGCTGCTACAGGTATTTGATTATACGCCTTTATTAGGTCAATCTTAGAAAATACCGAACATCCTGCCAGTCTGTGTGCAAAATCTTCTATGTGAGGGATGGGGTACCTGTCTGGTGTAGTGCGTGCATTTAGTGCGCGGTAATCCCCACAGGGTCTCCAACCATTTTTCTTCGGCGCCAGGTGCAGTGCAGAAGCCCATGGTGAATCTGAAGGGCGCGCTGTGCCATCACGAACCATGTCATCAAATTGTTCTTTGGCTATCTTAAGGCGGTCAGGAGCCAAACGTCGAGGTCTGCAAAATACTGGGGGACCAGGCGTTGTATGTATGTAATGAACTGTTGAGTGTTTACTTCGCGAAACACCCCAGAAGGCTTAATCAGATCAGGAAATTTATATAACAATTGATGAAATTCAGTGTTACCTGATATTGTTTTAATACTGTATTGGTCGCATTTCTTCAGAGTTCCAGGTGAAAACAGGGTAGTTATGCCGTCAAGTATGCGCCCATTTTTGCAATCTACCAGTAGCCCATAGTGTGCTATGAAATCAGCTCCTATAATAGGCCTGTCTACGCTTGCTACAACAAAATTCCAGGTGAAGTCACGTCTCAACCCAAGGTCCAGGTGCAACGTTGTGGTCCCGTAGGTATTAATGACGCTACCATTTGCCGCGGTAAGGTTGTAGTCTGCAGGCTGTCTAGGCTGGCGCAGGAATTGGCGGGGCAGTACACATAGGTCGGATCCGGTATCTATCAAGTACTGCACCTTCGTCTTCCTGTCGGTGATGAAAAGGCGACTAGTGACACCCTGACAGTCGTCCGCCGCTTCTACGAACTGCCGCTGGCGTTTCCCGTCTTGTAGCTGCATGGTGACGTACACTTCTTGGCTTTGCCACCAAAGATGTCGTGGTACCAGCATACACCTGGAGTTCGGTTTCGGCTCTGAGATCTCGATCGGTTTCTGCGTCGCGTATAAGAGCGCGAGCGGCCACGCGAGTTAGTCGTAAGTTGCGAGATTTGATGACTTAGTTCCGTCTGAATACGTGTAGCAATCATGTCATCTATGCGCTTTAGCAAACCGTCGAAATTACTGGAAACGGCACTTGTACTCGCTACCTGAACCGGCAATGGTGTTACCTCGTAAATTTTGTCCGCTAGCTCGGCGATCTCTTCAATGGTTCCGGATTGTGATACGATAATTGCCTGTACGTGAGGTGGCAAACGGTTTGACCACAAACTGCGCAAAAAATCATCCGTCACTCCATCTGCCGCTAAGGTTTTAAGATGGCGTAAAAACTGCGAAGGTTTTCTGTCTCCAATTTCTTCGTGAGAGAGCAACTGAGTAATTTGATGATGGCGGGAAATCGACAGTCGCTTTGTCAATTCCTGTTTTAGTTTTTCGTATTTACCGGACGCCGGCGGGTTCTTCACTATGTCCTTTATTTCCCGAATGTACTTTTGATCCAACTGTGAGATCACATGATAAAACTTTGTAGTGTCCTCTTTAACGCAAGAGATTTGAAATTGAGCCTCAGCTTGTGCGAACCACACTTCCGGGTCTTCTGGCCAAAAGGGCGGAAGTCGCACGGCCACGCGTCCAACGACCGGGCCCGTAGCGTCCACGAAATCTTTGCTGTCATCCTTGGCCGTAGTTGCGTCTTCGTTCGGCATACTGACCGAACTCGGGGTCACCAATATGGTATTGTCCATTAAAAGAACTGATTTGCTTGATCAACTGTTTAATTACTACGCGAGCAAGGCAGCAGGTGATAGAATATAAATTACCGTTATCTTCGCGGGTCGTTTGCGTGCGGGCAACAACGACATAGGTCCGGCGCGGGAGTGTTGGTACGGCAGACTGGCGTGCCGGGCGGATACTGGGAACCGGTTTTACGGCTGTGCCCTTCACGCCTCATCCCGCGCACCCGCCAGTACCTGGATGGGTTTTATTGTTGGTGTTGTACCGCCACAGATTTGATTTTCTCTAATAATGACGTAACTGTAAACTCTTGTGACAGTCCCCTAGTTGAAGAAGACCCTCATCATCGGTCTGTTATAACTACCGCAGAGTTTGTTCAATTACATACTCTCAAACCACGTCCTTATACCAGGTACTCGTATAATAATGGTGATTTTGATTCTATTTGTACTTATTTAAACACCATTGACTGGCATTCTGAGCTGGGCAAAAGCAGTATCGATGAAGCTGTTTCTTTCTTTTATAGTACGTTATATAGCTTGCGCGATACCTACATTGCCACTAAACTAGTTACTCCCTCCCGTAAATATCCGTTATGGTACAAGCTGCCTTTGATTAAATTACTCCGTGAAAAAGCTAAATTTCACAAAAAATATAAAACCTACAGTAACTTGTATGACCGTGACACATTTATTTTATTGCGAGAAAGGGCGCAGTCTATGGAGAAGGATATGTATAATGCTTACATAGCTAATATTGAAAACTGTATCAAAACAAACCCGCGCGCCTTTTGGTCATTCATAAAAAGTAAAAATCACTCAAACTCTTTTCCTTCTGTACTAGAATATGACAACCACTCTTCAGACCAAGGCGATGAGATCTGTAACTTTTTTAGCGAGTTTTTTCATTCAACTTTTTTGGATAATCGCCAGACTAATGTACAGGTGGTTGATTCATTATCTTCCACAAATCTTGGGTCCTCCGCGGATATAAATACAGTCGAAGTTCTAGAGGAAATTGTTTTTAAACTGCTAAAAAACCTAGACCTAACTAAATCAGCAGGACCAGACAACATCCCAGCCATTTTAATTGTTAAATGTGCCAAGAGTCTTGTTCTTCCCCTCTCACTACTTTACCGCCGTTCTCTCACAGAGGGCGTTGTCCCCAATATTTGGAAGACGGCGTTCATAACCCCCATTCACAAAAAGGGTCCGAAGAACAAGGTCGAAAATTACAGACCTATATCCAAACTGTGCTTGTTTGCCAAGGTGTTAGAAAAAATTATCCACACACAACTTTATTCCGCACTCGAGCACAGTATTTCAAATCATCAACACGGTTTTTTAAGAGGTAGATCTACCACCTCTAATCTCCTTCTTTGTTCTGAGTTCTTGTCAAGATTTATGTCTGAGCCCTCTCAAGTGGACATTATTTATACTGACTACTCTAAATGCTTTGATCGAATTGATCACTCAGTTCTACTTGAGAAGCTTCAGAGGATAGGTATTAGGGGTAATCTATTTAGATGGTTTTCGTCATACGTTCGCAACCGGTGTCAAACTGTGGTTCTGGGCGGTTACTCTTCGTGTCCTATGAGCATACCTTCAGGTGTTCCCCAAGGATCCTTACTTGGTCCGTTGCTTTTTACAATTTTTCTTAGTGACATCTCTTCTTGCTTTATTTACTCTAAAATACTGCTGTACGCTGACGATATGAAAATTATTATGCCATGTAAAAACCTTAGAGGATAATCTTCGCCTACAAGATGACCTAAACAGATTCGAAAATTATTGTATAATCAACAAATTAGATCTGAATGTCTCGAAATGCTATGTGTGCTCCTTTACTCGTAAACCTACTACATTGACATATAATTATACATTTTATAACTCACAGCTAAATAGAGTAAATACAATAAAAGACCTGGGAGTGACGTTTGATAGTAAGTTGTTGTTTGACGAACACATTAATAGTAAAGTTAAAAAGGCATCACGCGCACTTGGTTTTGTCATGAGAATGTCAGCAGAGTTCACAAGTATCAAGACGTTAAAAATACTTTATTGTGCTTACGTACGTAGTCATTTAGAATATGCTTCGCAAGTGTGGAATCCGTGTTATAAAGTTTATTCCTCACGTTTGGAAGGTATACAAAGAAGGTTTTTACGTTATCTCCAATACCGAGCCCGAATATTCCTACCTGACTATGATACACGATGTCGTAAGTTTCATTTTCTTCCTCTATCCGAACGAAGGGAAATAGCCGATTTGACTTACCTGTTTAACATAGCGAACAATACTGTGGATTGCCCAGAGCTTCTGGAGCTAATAGGGCTGCGAACTGTTAAAGCTGCATTGAGAAATCCTAACCTTCTTTATGTTCCCAGAGTTAGGACTAATTATAGGCAAAATTCTTTTATAGTGAGAGCTTGTAACTCCTATAATTCATTGGCTAAGGCAAATAAAGATATTGATCTGTTTAACACAAAAACTAGTAAGCTTAAACGCTTACTTAGTGACATTTATTTTAATATATAGATTAAGCACTTATCCGATGTCGCGTATGTGTGTGTGTGTGTGTATCTATATTTCCTATGTATAATTTTTTTTTCCTCTCAATTTAAGTGTCGTCTATCTTATCTGTTTATATATTGCCTATACATCTTCTACCTTACTTGCGGAAACTTTTAATTGGCCTTCTTGTAATAAGTAGCATTTACTGTTGTTTATTTCCTATTCAAATACCTTTTCTGTAACCTAGCTGTAAGTTTTCCAAAAATTCAAAAAATAAAATAAAATAAAAATAAAAACAGCAGCAGCATGGTAACTACAATATCCAGACATCTCAGCGGAAGGAAACTTCTGAGATTTTATTAGCGACTACTTTGGTTAAAGTTACCGCAGCAGATAACAACCAACACGTTTTGCGAGCACTGATCGACCAGGGCTCACAGGTCTCAGTAATTACTGAGAGAGCAGCACAGCAGCTAGGGTTAAAGCGCGAGAGTTGCAAAGGAGCTATTTTTGGGGTAGGAGAGCGAGAAAATAGCTGCAAGGGTAAACTTAAAATTACTTGTCGATCAACTTACACTGATTTTATGTTTACTACGGACGCTTTAATAATGAACAATCTAATTAAACATTTGCCAAATAGGACATTCGCAAAACCGTCATGGAAACATATAGCACATATCAGCCTTGCAGACCCGAATTTTAATATCAGCCGTCCGGTTGACCTTCTTCTTGGTGCAGAGGTGTACTCCAACATCCTGATGGAGGGGTTAATCCGCGGACACACACAATCTGAGCCCCTAGCGCAGCATACTCAGCTAGGGTGGCTTCTATGCGGCAGTGTAAAGACTTCTTTTCATTGCAATGTTATCCTTAACAACATTGAGGATATACATCAGTTCTGGAAGATTGAAGACATTCAAGAACAAAACGAAATGTCGGTAGAAGATCAAACCTGCCTAGATTACTTCAACGCCACCACTAAACGCTTAGACAGCGGGCGATATGAGGTTCGATTACCAATGAAACCGGATGTAAAGGAGAAATTGGGATCGTCTAAGGAGATAGCGATGACACAATTTAAAAACTTAGAGCGTAAGTTAGGAAAACAAGAAAATTTAGCAAAGCAATATAAGCACTTTATAAGTGAATATGAGCAGCTTAATCACATGAAGTTAGCAACTTCAAGCAGCCAGGTGAACGTGGAACTAGAATGCTTCTTACCTCATCATGCGGTGCTAAGAGAAGACTCGAGTACAACAAAGCTACGAGTGGTCTTTAACGCATCCGCAAAAACTTCATCAGGAAACAGTCTCAACGACCTGATGTACAAGGGTCCGAACCTACAGCAGGATCTACTAGAGATTATTCTCAAGTGGAGGCAATATCGTTTTGTATACACAGCAGATATCGAAAAATGCTTCCGCATGATATTGGTCAATCAGCAGGACCAATATCTGCAGCAAATTTTGTGGAGAGATCATGAGAATCAACCTATCAGAGCTTACACTTAAGCACGATAACTTATGGAACAAAATCAGCACCGTTCCTTACCATGATGACTCTCTGAAGGTTAGCAGAAGACGAGCAAAATAATTTCCCTAATGCAGCTAAGTGCATCCAAGAGCAGCTTTACATGGATGATTGGGTATCAGGGGCCCACAGCATTGAAGAAGGGAAACAGAGGATAGCGGAAATGAACGCGTGCCTCAAGAGCGGAGGCTTTTCATTAAGAAAATGGTCTTCAAATGACAAACAGTTATTAGAAGAAGTCGAACAAAACAATAACAATCAGCCGCTATTGTTTACCTTTAAAACAGAAAGCACAGCAAAAACGTTAGGTATACAATGGAACTCCACCGAGGACGAGTTCACTTTTCAATGTGATCTAACTGAAACTAGCACAACAAAGCTGACCAAGAGAATGCTTCTGTCTGAAATCTCTAAGATTTTCGATCCTTTGGGATGGTTAGCTCCGTTGATAACAAAATTGAAACTATTATTCCAACAAGTTTGGCAAAATTCAGACGTTCAGTGGAGCGATGAAGTTTCGCCAAATATCAAGGAAGAGTGGATTCAACTGAAAAAAGATTTACACATCATAAATCAGTTTACGATACCCCGGTGGTTAAAAAGCAAAAACGGTGACGTGATCGAACTTCATGGGTTCTGTGACGCATTCATAAAAGCATACGCATGTGTAGTATACGCGAGAATCGTAACACATGACTCAGTGTCAGTAGTGCTAGCCGCAGCAAAAACCCGGTTAGTACCGAGCAGCTAGGCCGTGTCTTTGCCGCGTTTGGAGCTTTGTGCAGCTGAACTACTGACAAAACTTATGATAAAAATCGTCAAAAGCATCAGTAACTTCAAAGTCGTAGTTTATGGTTGGAGCGACTCCCAAGTAACGCTCAGCTGGATTCAAGGTTCTCCGGAGCGCTGGAAGCTCTTTGTAGCAAATAGGGTGACGAAAATCATCACCACTTTGCCACCAGAGTGTTGGCATTACATAAATACCAAAGAGAATCCAGCTGACGCTGCAAGCATAGGTCTGACGTCATTACAGCTCAAAGAGCATAAGTTGTGGTGGCAAGGACCTACATTCTTATCGTCACTCAATTTCAAACCAAAACAGCAAAGAATGAATTTTACTACGAACGAAGAGGTTAAAAAGCACGTGAACGTAATTAGTAACATCTCCGATAACAGCAGCATCGTCGAAGATTTACTTACCCGTCACAGTTCGTTTAATAAAATAACAAGGATTTTAGCGTGGATACGACGCGTGTTGACCCCTAGGGTTAGTAAACAAAGGCAGCCGAAGTATCTCAAGTTACACGAGCTTCGATCAGCAAAATTAATTATTATAAAACAGGTACAGCGTAAAGAGTTTTATAACGACATAGAATACCTATTACATAACAGCAAGGTCAAGTCTGATAGCCAATTAGCAAACTTAAATCCATATGTGGACGAAGACGGTATTTTAAGAGTCAAAGGAAGACTCAGTAATGCAAACATCAATGCAGAAATGAAATTTCCTAGTATCATTCCATACAGCAGCAGATTAACTGAGCTTCTCATCCAACAAGCCCACGAGCTCACCTTCCACGGTGGTCCTCGGCTTACCACGTCCTTTCTGAGACAAAGGTACTGGATAGTTAAAGGCAACCGCGCACTTAAAAAACAGATCCTTAGATGTGTCACCTGCAGAAAACAAGAGCCCATTAAATTACAGCAGATTATGGGCGATTATCCTGATTTTAGAACTAATCCAGCACCAGCGTTCTATCACACAGGGGTAGATTTAACGGGTTTTATTCCAGTCAAAGCCAACAAAGGACGAGGAATAAAAACAACGAAAGGCTACGTAGCGCTGTTTATCTGCATGGTTACAAAAGCAGTTCATATAGAGTTAGTTTCCGATTTGAGCAGCGCCTCTTTCATAGCAGCATTGAGAAGAATGGCAGCACGACGCGGAACACCTAAGCATATGTACTCCGACAACGGAACTAACTTTGTAGGGGCAAACAAGGCCATTCAAGAAGAATATCAGCAGCTAGAGGAAGTTTTCAAGGAGTCATTCCATCGAGAAGTAGCGGAGATGGACATAGAATGGCACTGGAACTGCCCTTCTTGGCCAAGTGCAGGAGGGATCTGGGAGCGATCCATCCGAAGCCTAAAGCAGCATCTGAAAAGAGTGGTAGGTGAACAAGCGTTAACCTTCGAAGAATACAGCACTGTGTTGGCGCAAATCGAGGCAAGACTTAATTCGAGGCCTCTATGTCCGATATCTGAAGACATTGATGACATCGACTTCCTCACGCCATCACACTTTCTAACCAGCAACGCGGGCCTAACAGTTATAGAAACCGCCAATGATGCTAGGACCCGATGGCACCTAACAAACAAGATCTTCCGAGACCTGTGGAAGAGATGGAAAGCCGAATATCTCAGTCAATTATCTGTCCGCAGTAAGTGGCTCAGAGCAAAAAGAAACGTTGAAGTCGGCGACATGGTGACTATTCACGATGACAACTTCTCATCGGGGAAGTTTCCTGTGGGGAGAGTGATAGAAGTGCACAAAGGAAATGATGGTTTTGTAAGAGTGGTGTCTCTTAAAACAAAAAACGGCATTATAAAGCGTCCTATAGTAAAATTATCAGTTTTACCTATAGAACAAAGCATAGTAGTACAAACGGAACATGACGAAAGCAAACAAAATGTAGCACATTTAGCAAAATATAGTAACCAATTAGGTAGAAAACAGCTTCCTAGATTTATTAACGTTGCATTTGCATGGATCTTTTTTATGAATATCATTTGTTCAAACGTATCGGCCAATATAACTCATTTCACTAGTAATCAGTCGTTATACTACGACCCGGTAGGAAAAATGCTGTTAATCCGTGACCAGTGGAAAATCGTATCTTACTATGACATGCGACCTTACTGGCAAGGAGAGAAAGCAGTTAATTCATTTATCAAATATCTAGAACAAACATGTGATAAGGTTAAAGAGGCGAGCCATTGTAACATGATTCTATTGCAAGTGAAACACGATTACAGCGAGCTACAGTACTACAATCAGCTGTTACTAAATCAGCATTTCGGCGAGCGGTCAAGGGCACGTCGCGGCCTTATCAATGCAGTAGGCTCTATAGCAAACACATTGTTTGGAGTACTCGACCAAAGCTTTGCGGATAAATATCAGCAAGACATTGAACTCGTAAACAGCAATGAGAAGCACCTGCTGCAACTTTGGAAGAACCAGACATCTGTGGTAGAAGCCGAGTACAACGTTCTAAAGCGAACAGAACAAGCAATAGAATCCCAGCATAAACTTCTCAATAGACATTTGAACTACATAACTCAATCAACCAAGCAGCTACAAAAAGAGTATGAAAGCATGTCTATTCTACAAGAGTTTACTCTAGCAGCAATGGCGACCACAAATATGATCCAAAACTTGAAGCGTATCCAGGACACGATCCTCGACACCCTGACAGATATTTACCATGGCAAGATAAACCTACATTTATTGACACCAAAGCAGCTTAGCGACGGACTTCAAATAGTTTCTAGCCAAATATCGAAAGAGCTAACGTTACCTGTAGACAATATTCAGTCAAACTTATATAAAATTTATAACATATTAAAGATAAAAGCACGAATGAGTAGAGATTATGTAATATTCGAAATCACCCTACCTTTGATCAGCAGAGACAACTTCCAGCTATACCACTTGATACCAGTACCTCTTCAAATCAGCAGCGACATGATCAGCATCAAGCTAACAACAGATTACATAGCAACTAATCTGATGAGGGACTCATATCTACCGGTTTCTATCGTAGATCTTCAAGGCTGTGAATATCAAGATGAAGCATACAATACATCTGTCAGCTACAAGCTCCCATCCAGCATCTGGGTCCAGAACAAAAGTTCTGTCAAACGGAAAAGATGGACACCTGCAAGATCAAAAGAGAAAGCTGCCAGAATAAATGGGTTCAATTACACGACCCGTCGTTCTATTTATATTTCGCATGTGATACCTACACGCTTACAATCATATGTGACCGTGAAACCCGAGTCCGCCAAGTCAGCAAGGCCGGGCTCATTCACCTAACAAAACAATGCACAGCAAAGGGGCGTGACGTCACACTATATTCCTATCAACAACAAAGCTCACTTAATCTCAAATCGGACCTAGTACTTACCAACATAGCTCCGATACAGCACCACACTTTCAACGTTACGTTACCGTTTATCGAACCAAGTCTAGATTATCACCTTAACTCCTCGCTACAGCAGCTCAGCCAGCAAATCAGCGCGATGAAGGAAGCGGCACAACAGGAGGTGACCTTAACAACGCACGATATTCACCAATACGCAATATCGTACAGCGTATTAGCAACAATCGTAGCAGCGTTCCTGGTATTCCTGTGGAGACGAAGCAGACGAGCCGTCAGTGCGTCCTCCGCGCGCGCCAAGGAGCCGGTGGCGCCGCCGGTGCCATCCCCCGCGTCTCACCCGCTGAGAGAGGCGTCCTCCAGCGGAGATAGTGTTAGTGCGCGTCGGCAGCCCGTGCCCGAGCTAGGGCATGGTGCCAGTGGGATCGTGCGGTGGTCCAGTTTACGTGATATAGACACAATAACTTCACCCATCAGCAAGCAGCCAACCAGCGGACAATCAGTTTTTAGTATAGAATAGGGATTAGTTTTGTAATGAAGCAATCACTTAGATTAAATCATTAAAGCATTGTCCTAACAATCACCTAGTCTAAGAAAATATTGATCATCTATGTAATACTAACCCCTCAATTGTAGCGCCTCATCTCATTCTCATCTCGTACCTCGCCCTCGGGAGTATGTTCGATGCATCGATCACACAGATACGAGTAGGTATATTAGCATCATCAGCAGTTTGACCTAAGTAGGTTACTCGTGCCGCGAGCGCGGCCGGGGCGCCTACAGAAGTCAGTGCACCAGCAGCAACCATCCATACCGCACTCATATATAGTCGTAGTTTTATATATACAATATAGCTTTTGTACAGTAAACTCGACTTTTCTATCAGCATCCCGGGAAGAGCTAGCCGCGATTCCTACAAAATCCTTACTCCTCCATTCCCATACCTAGCTATCCATGAGAAAGATTTCAATTACATAGAGGCTGAATGCCCGAAGACAAGTAAATGGTACCTTTGTGAGGAGAAAAAGAGTCTACAGAGCCGATCATCAGATGACTGCATCCAGCATCTCATCTCGACACAACAACGAAACAAAATGTGCCGCCCCACCACCGTCATCCTAGCTAAACCAGCTTATGAAGAACTTGACGAGAAACATTACAGTATCAGCTTCCCAGTCTCTACAAAAGTACATCTCTCCTGTGGCCAGGATATCTACAAAACGCTTCAAGGGAGCTTTCTCGCGATAATCCCTCAGAAATGCTACTTGGAAACGCCAGACTTCACGATCTCCAACACTAACGATCGTTTGAAGGGACAAGCATTGAAGATCATGGACCTACCAAAGGAAGACTTCGTGACCTCATCTACCGCTCCAGCTCTCAAATTAAACTCTATCAATTTGGACCATCTTCATCGAACTAACGAAAAAATCTCACTGCAGACACCGCTACACTTGAAAAAAGCCGTCGACAATAGCTTATACCATACTACAATACCTATGTACGTGGTTATAGCTCTCAGTGCATGTGCACTTGTTAGTGGCCTGCTATACAGAAGATATCAATTAAAACTGACGAAGAATTCGCACAAAGTATCTGAAGTTAACCAAGCTGAACTACAAGGAGTTTATGCCATTCCAGCTACCAGAAGGGTTAATCCCAATCAACCCCCAGCTCAATTTACGACAAGCTTCAATACTCGCTGTTCTTCGGGTGGAGGTGTTACGCAAGGCTAAAGTATGAGGATCGCTGCGCTTGCATCGACCTGAATAACCAACAGTTGCACGTTCCAGCTACATCAGCATAACGTGACTCCGATTGACGTCAACCGCGCCTTCCACGGAATTTACCTAGCTTTGAATTTCATTCTTTGTTCAAACTTCGAGCAAGTCTTATCATAGATTAAATGTTCATACAAAATGACCAAGTCGACTGCGTTTACTACGCCGCGCTTCACTGAGCTTGATCCGACACGAACTTGACCAATTGTTAACAAAATGTTCATACAAAATGACCAAGTCGACTGCGTTTACTACGGCGCGCTTCACTGAGCTTGATCCGACACGAGCTTGACCAATTGTTTACAAAATGTTCATACAAAATGACCAAGTCGACTGCGTTTACTACGGCGCGCTTCACTGAGCTTGATCCGACACGATCTTGACCAATTGTTTACAAAATGTTCATACAAAATGACCAAGTCGACTGCGTTTACTACGGCGCGCTTCACTGAGCTTGATCCGACACGAGCTTGACCAATTGTTAACAAAATGTTCATACAAAATGACCAAGTCGACAATGACTTATAAACGTTAGTCAAGAGTTTTTGTTTTGAATAATGGCGCTAATTGAAATACAACTAATAATTTTATGATTAACTTGTTAACTACCAAAAGTTGTCTGGAAGAGATCGCCCATAGTTCATTATCAACATCATATCAGTATTAGGACGTCCACTGTTAAACAAAGGGTTTCTCATAGATTTCCACCAATCTTATGCAGCAATTTTCTAAAATAGCACCAACAGCTTCCACAGCAATCTTTGTTAGCTCGATTTTTTTTAATTTATTCGCCTCTGAGAGGAGCTGGCTTACGGTGGCACTGGACCGTTGTGAGTGGCAAAAATGCGGGGAAGCCTTTGCCCAACAATGGGACAATACGGGTGGTAACGCCATCTATTAGGGCCACAGACAAACATTAAACCTTATTCCATTTTATATAATTATCTGTCCTTGAGTCCTTGAACCCCTTCGACCATCATCAACTTATATTCATTCACATTCCAGCAATTATTACGTCTATCTATCGCAATCTTGCATCAAAAACAAATCAAATTTAATCATAAAAACTCTGGTTTACCGGAAGAATTCAACGCTGTGTAAAATAAACTAACCAGAATAAATAAAAACCAAGTGTCTGTGGTGAAATATCAAGGAACCAGCCAGCCGCTGCGACTCGAAGAAGAAATCATGTGAGTTCGCATTTTTTTTTTTTTTTATTTCCCTGTCCGGGCGCAGAGGCCCGGCTCGCGAGCTATCCTACACTACCTCTAACTTGATCAGAGACCTTGGTGTTACTGTTTTGTCTGTCCTTCGGTTAGTTTCTTTAGGGTTGCGTTTATTTATCGACCAAAATTTTCTTATATCTAACATCTATTACAATTTTTCTTAACTTAAGTTACTTAATTCTAATATTTTATTACGTATGCTACTATATATTATTTGCATAATATACAACTAACATTACTATTATTCTATATATATTTATTTCTTAATTTGCTATTTTTACAATTTATAAGTTACTTAATTAATACATACATACACTATTACTATTTATTACTACAATGCCTGTGTTACTATTATATATTTAACAATATATATTAACATAGTTTCTTAATCTATTTTATATTTGTTACAGATACTACAGATTATAGTCTTCTCCTGATGTGCGCTGCGTCATGGATGGTGCATCGGCCAGCGACGACTTGCCCTCTTCGGCGTTTCCAGCTTTCGGTCCAAAGTGGTATGGTAATTATTTTAAGATTTATGTTGCTAAATTTTTTAAAATACTGTAATTTAGTTCATTAATTTCCCTATGTTTTCCTATCTGTTGTTCCTTTAATTTTTGTTGTACTTAAATATTTTTTTACCCCTTTTAAACTAGGCCAGTTTCTTATGAAACTGGACCCAGTTTACCGTTTTGAATTTACTTTATTGCCCTATTTATTTTTATTAATCTATATTTTCACATTTTTGTTTTGAGTACCATACCCCTGTGGACCGAGGCCGCGAGATCTGCGTAGCGATTTGCGTTCGAGACAGACTTGGTGCCCTCAACAATACGCTGTCGTTGACCTCGCCAACGCGTCTCACTTCCGCCTCACCGGGCAGTCGTCGCTAAAGGCGTCGTGGTCCGCCTTTTCAAGCTTTGCCTTGTTGCAATTGACGCAGCTTGGGGGGGCGTTAGCCATCCAATCAGCACACTCTGTTCTCATGTGCGGCCCCCCACAGTGACTGCATACGTCGATTGCATCATGGCAGAACTTCTTCCCGTGCCCATAACCCAGGCAGCGCGAGCATTGGATCAGGGGAGACTGGTCCGCAACCCTAACTTTTTGGATGTCGATGTGGACGGCACCCGCGCCGGTGAGCCGCTGCCAGACGGCGGGCGAGACCCGAGCAACTACATGGACTGTAAGCGGGTTTCTCGCCCTCCGTCTGTACCGGACCTCGACGCGGAAGTCCCCCTCACCCACATCCCCAAGCAAAGGGGCATGCCCACTCTCCCTTGTAAAAAATGCTGTCACTGCACACACTTGAAACTAATTGCTAATGATTCTAGGCTTAGTTAGTAATAAAAGAGCTAAGAAGTTAGTTATAAAAAAGTTTACTATAATGAGAAAAATCAGTTTTTATTTTTCACAAACAACCAGTTTTACAGTATTCAACTACAACTTAAATAGTTTATTATTGTAATTATAACGATTCCTAGATAAATTATGATATTGACAATTACTATCAATTTAATCGCTTAAGCTTTAAGTCAGCAAACAAACAAAAATACGGGAGAAAACAAAAGAAACGGCCACAGACACAGATCACAGGAAACGGCTTGTGTAGGTACTTGTTTGTGAATGACGTACGCGCACAGTCATAGGGATTGGTATATCGACCATCGACTATTATCCGAAATATCGATTTATCGGCGCAAAATAATCGGTCAAATGGAGCAATCGATTATATTTAATCTCAAGGCGCGCGCGCACAGAAGTGCCATTTTTGACATCGCGCTCCTATACAATCAACAGACGGGGGCAATTATTCCAGTAAATCAAAATTCAATATTTTAATGCAAAGAAATAATAATCATCTGATTCTGTTGAGCAAATGTTGAATCGAAGTAAAATCGAGTTTATTTCGATTCAACACGAGCGCCACAGATAAATACAAAAATATACCTACCTATTTACTTCTGAAAATCAGATATTTAGTGTGTCAGGGGTAGTAATAAGGTAATAAAATGTACGAAAAATGTAAGTACCAATTGTACCCAAGCGAAAAAAAAATGTACTTATTTACCTTTGGAGATGTTTAATAGAATTCATTATGTATTTCTGTGTTGATTTTGTAAACTTGGATTGAATAGGTAGTCGATATCGATCGATATCGACTATCGTTTGAGTTAGTTCTTAATTCGATGATTTGAGAGGAATAACGAGTGATAGGTGCCTAACTAAAAAATATCTCATGTCTGTGACATTAACTCGTCTCTGCATGGCCTTATGCCAAAATCGTGCGAAGCTTTAACCTCTCATTTGTTGATCGAATTAAAATCGAGATAATGCTACAGATAAGCCGAGTTATTTTTTTCCGCTTTTTTTTCTCTCCACTGGTTAATCCTAAAGCCATCTAGAAGGTGGCGCTGAGATCAACGGCCCGCCGATTATGATCAAGGTTAGCTGAGAGCGAGAGGATTTAGATCAATTGCGGTGCGTCAACAGCTAAGCGCAAATTCAGCGCGCACTGCGATTGGCTGAGATTATCTCGCTCGGGCGCTCGCTACCAGCGCGAGTCAAGCATAATACCACCCCCGGGTTAATTAAAGAGAAAAAAAAAACGATTTACAAAACGCTCATTGGGAAACAAATATCGTTTTGGTTTCGTACTTCTGAAATCGGTGACCGATTTTTCGTGTCAGTGAAAATACAGTCAAATAAATCGATTGTTTTATTTATGGTCTTTTATCAACAATCGATGATTGTCTCAGAACAACTCTGGCTCAACACTAATGTTTGCAACTGGAGGCAATTTGCTACCATTTCATTTCCTGTCGTTTTCATATTCATTATTATTTTAAAATATTGTAGGATACTTTTCGTGTTAATCGATTGATACGTAGATTAACGAAAAAATGTAACATATTTTTTGGATGAACGCAATTTTTTGTGCAGTTGACAGCATTATATGGGCATGTCCCTTTCCATTTTGGCCCCTAATTGCCTTCACAATATCCTCATCGGTATTTACTTTGGAGACTCCGTACAGCACCAAGAGGGGGTCCTTATTCTTGATGTCCTCTACTTTGAGAGAACATCCTTTTTCTGTTAACTTTTCCTTTACTTTTCTTAGTTCTGCCTTGTCTTTGCAACTTAGAATGACTTTCCGATCCTTGGCCTTTCTGATCCTGTCAATTCTTGTCCCCTCATCCTTGGCATTTATCGCTTTCCTTACTCTGTCATAAACCTCCTCTCCGGTGTCCTGGTCGTCTTTCGACGTGATTATGACAGAGTGCATCGCAGCTGGCTCTGCCGGTGGCCTCTTCGGCGAGCCAGCCACGACGTTCGCGTAGGTGGGGGCCACTTCCAAGACCTTCTGGTGGTTTTCTAGGGTTTCCCTCAGTGACTCCATCTTGGCTGCATTTTCCCGTATTAATTTGGAGTGGTCATCCATCCTCCTTAATATTTCTTCGTTGCAGGGGGCAGGGTGAGGAGGAAGTGGATGGTGTAAAGTGTCCTCCTCTTTCTTCCCATCCTGTCCCTTGCTCTGGATTCTTGTTACTTCTTTGGCCTCTGACTCCTTCACGAGCTGATAGAGCCGCTCCACAGCTGCAGTGATCCCCTCTTTATACTCTGTTTTAATGTTTCTAGAGCTACTGAGGCAGAGCTTAGTCCTATTCAGGCATGCCCTAGCCTCAGCGACTCTAGAGGGGTGAGTTCATTTTGGGGGGGGGGGCGTCCGAGGCGTCCGTCAATGATGTTCGGGTTTTTGGCCTCGAGGGGCCCGCTATTGGCACCACCACCTTCTTCGGAGACGTCTTTGCGGCTCTTGCCTCTGTCTCCCCGATACTCCTTCTGACCGCAAAGGTCCGGTCATGGTTTGAAGGGAGGCCCGTCTTCTCTACCTTCTCTTCGGCCTTTTTCGGGGGAGAGTTCTCAGTCGCCACCTCGCTGGGCGGAGTCCTGATACCGAACATTGTGTAGCTCGCTTAAATCTGGCTTTTTAGGGACGTCAATGTGTAAAAGTATGCGACGTGTAAAGGGCGTCGGATACGTACAATAAAATACAATTATATAACTCAAAAAGAACACAATAAAATTATAAAAGAATAAAATAGAATTTAAATAAATTTAAATGTGTCCTATAAACTAAGTAAACTAAAGTAAAATATTTATTTACAATATTCCAAGATCTTTGGAAGTCAAATTTGCCGTCCAGCAATGCAATAAAAATTTTTTTAAACTAATTTTTAAGACCCGTTCAAGGCACCCTGAATGTAGGTCAGTAAGTCAGTAGGTTTGTAGGTCAGTCGGTCAGTAGGCCAATGGGGCACTGGGTCAGTGGGTCAGTATGTCAGTAGGTCACTGGGTCACTGGGTCAGTAGGTCAGTGGGTCAGTGGGCCACTGGGTCACTGGGTCAGTAGGTCAGTGGGTCACTGGGTCACTGGGTCACTGGGTCACTGGGTCAGTGGGTCAGTATGTCAGTAGGTCACTGGGTCACTGGGTCAGTGGGCCACTGGGCCACTGGGTCAGTAGGTCAGTGGGTCACTGGGTCACTGGGTCAGTAGGTCAGTGGGTCACTGGGTCACTGGGTCACTGGGTCAGTGGGTCAGTATGTCAGTAGGTCACTGGGTCACTGGGTCAGTGGGCCACTGGGTCACTGGGTCAGTAGGTCAGTGGGTCACTGGGTCACTGGGTCACTGGGTCAGTAGGTCAGTGGGTCACTGGGTCACTGGGTCACTGGGTCACTGGGTCAGTGGGTCAGTATGTCAGTAGGTCACTGGGTCACTGGGTCAGTGGGCCACTGGGTCACTGGGTCAGTAGGTCAGTGGGTCACTGGGTCACTGGGTCAGTGGGTCAGTTGGTCAGGGGGTCAGTAGGTCAGGTTAGTGGGTCAACACAGAAGATCTCGAGAACTACTGGATACAGAACTATGAAATTCAAAAGGGAGGTTAAGTATTACTATACCCGATATACTGACCTGTAAATATCACGACTACCCTCTCACTATCCCAGTTAATTTATAAAAATGGCAAAATTCGGTCAAAATTAGGCTTTTCTGAAAATTTCAAAAATGCAGACCTATTAATAATAATGAATCCCAAAGTTTGGCCTTTTTACTTTTAATTCTAATATTTTATTACGTATGCTACTATATATTATTTGCATAATATACAACTAACATTACTATTTTTCTATATATATTTATTTCTTAATTTGCTATTTTTACAATTTATAAGTTACTTAATTAATACATACATACACTATTACTATTTATTACTACTATGCCTATATTACTATTATATATTTAACTCATTAATTTCCCTATGTTTTCCTATCTGTTGTTCTTTTAATTTTTGTTGTACTTAAATATTTTTTTACCCCTTTTAAACTAGGCCAGTTTCTTATGAAACTGGACCCAGTTTACCGTTTTGAATTTACTTTATTGCCCTATTTATTTTTATTAATCTATATTTTCACATTTTTGTTTTGAGTACCATACCCCTGTGGACCGAGGCCGCGAGATCTGCGTGGCGATTTGCGTTCGAGACAGACTTGGTGCCCTCAACAATACGCTGTCGTTGACCTCGCCAATGCGTCTCACTTCCGCCTCACCGGGCAGTCGTCGCTAAAGGCGTCGTGGTCCGCCTTTTCAAGCTTTGCCTTGTTGCAATTGACGCAGCTTGGGGGGGCGTTAGCCATCCAATCAGCACACTCTGTTCTCATGTGCGGCCCCCCACAGTGACTGCATACGTCGATTGCATCATGGCAGAACTTCTTCCCGTGCCCATAACCCAGGCAGCGCGAGCATTGGATCAGGGGAGACTGGTCCGCAACCCTAACTTTTTGGATGTCGATGTGGACGGCACCCGCGCCGGTGAGCCGCTGCCAGACGGCGGGCGAGACCCGAGCAACTACATGGACTGTAAGCAGGTTTCTCGCCCTCCGTCTGTACCGGACCTCGACGCGGAAGTCCCCCTCACCCACATCCCCAAGCAAATTTCCATTTTGGCCCCTAATTGCCTTCACAATATCCTCATCGGTATTTACTTTGGAGACTCCGTACAGCACCAAGAGGGGGTCCTTATTCTTGATGTCCTCTACTTTGAGAGAACATCCTTTTTCTGTTAACTTTTCCTTTAATTTTCTTAGTTCTGCCTTGTCTTTGCAACTTAGAATGACTTTCCGATCCTTGGCCTTTCTGATCCTGTCAATTCTTGTCCCCTCATCCTTGGCATTTATCGCTTTCCTTACTCTGTCATAAACCTCCTCTCCGGTGTCCTGGTCGTCTTTCGACGTGATTATGACAGAGTGCATCGCAGCTGGCTCTGCCGGTGGCCTCTTCGGCGAGCCAGCCACGACGTTCGCGTAGGTGGGGGCCACTTCCAAGGCCTTCTGGTGGTTTTCTAGGGTTTCCGTCAGTGACTCCATCTTGGCTGCATTTTTCCGTATTAATTTGGAGTGGTCATCCATCCTCCTTAATATTTCTTCATTGCAGGGGGCAGGGTGAGGAGGAAGTGGAGGGTGTAAAGTGTCCTCCTCTTTCTTCCCATCCTGTCCCTTGCTCTGGATTCTTGTTACTTCTTTGGCCTCTGACTCCTTCACGAGCTGATAGAGCCGCTCCACAGCTGCAGTGATCCCCTCTTTATACTCTGTTTTAATGTTTCTAGAGCTACTGAGGCAGAGCTTAGCCCTATTCAGGCATGCCCTAGCCTCAGCGACTCTAAAGGGGTGAGTTGGTTTTGGGGGGGGGGGCGTCCGAGGCGTCCGTCAATGATGTTCGGGTTTTTGGCCTCGAGGGGCCCGCTATTGGCACCACCACCCTCTTCGGAGACGTCTTTGCGGCTCTTGCCTCTGTCTCCCCGATGCTCCTTCTGACCGCAAAGGTCCGGTCATGGTTTGAAGGGAGGCCCGTCTTCTCTACCTTCTCTTCGGCCTTTTTCGGGGGAGAGTTCTCAGTCGCCACCTTGCTGGGCGGAGTCCTGATACCGAACATTGTGTAGCTCGCTTAAATCTGGCTTTTTAGGGACGTCAATGTGTAAAAGTATGCGACGTGTAAAGGGCGTCGGATACGTACAATAAAATACAATTATATAACTCAAAAAGAACACAATAAAATTATAATTCTGACCGCAAAGGTCCGGTCATGGTTTGAAGGGAGGCCCGTCTTCTCTACCTTCTCTTCGGCCTTTTTCGGGGGAGAGTTCTCAGTCGCCACCTTGCTGGGCGGAGTCCTGATACCGAACATTGTGTAGCTCGCTTAAATCTGGCTTTTTAGGGTCGTCAATGTGTACAAGTATGCGACGTGTAAAGGGCGTCGGATACGTACAATAAAATACAATTATATAACGCAAAAAGAACACAATAAAATTATAAAAGAGTAAAATAGAATTTAAATAAATTTATATGTGTCCTATAAACTAAGTAAACTAAAGTAAAATATTTATTTACAATATTCCAAGATCTTTAGAAGTCAAATTTGCCGTCCAGCAATGCAATAAAAATTTTTTAAAACTAATTTTTAAGACCCGTTCAAGGCACCCTGAATGTAGGTCAGTAAGTCAGTAGGTTTGTAGGTCAGTCGGTCAGTAGGCCAATGGGGCACTGGGTCAGTGGGTCAGTATGTCAGTAGGTCACTGGGTCACTGGGTCAGTAGGTCAGTGGGTCAGTGGGCCACTGGGTCACTGGGTCAGTAGGTCAGTGGGTCACTGGGTCACTGGGTCACTGGGTCACTGGGTCAGTGGGTCAGTATGTCAGTAGGTCACTGGGTCACTGGGTCAGTGGGCCACTGGGTCACTGGGTCAGTAGGTCAGTGGGTCACTGGGTCACTGGGTCACTGGGTCAGTAGGTCAGTGGGTCACTGGGTCACTGGGTCACTGGGTCACTGGGTCAGTGGGTCAGTATGTCAGTAGGTCACTGGGTCACTGGGTCAGTAGGTCAGTGGGTCAGTGGGCCACTGGGTCACTGGGTCAGTAGGTCAGTGGGTCACTGGGTCACTGGGTCAGTAGGTCAGTGGGTCAGTGGGCCACTGGGTCACTGGGTCAGTAGGTCAGTGGGTCACTGGGTCACTGGGTCACTGGGTCACTGGGTCAGTGGGTCAGTATGTCAGTAGGTCACCGGGTCACTGGGTCAGTGGGCCACTGGGTCACTGGGTCAGTAGGTCAGTGGGTCACTGGGTCACTGGGTCAGTAGGTCAGTGCGTCACTGGGTCACTGGGTCACTGGGTCACTGGGTCAGTGGGTCAGTATGTCAGTAGGTCACTGGGTCACTGGGTCAGTGGGCCACTGGGTCACTGGGTCAGTAGGTCAGTGGGTCACTGGGTCACTGGGTCAGTGGGTCAGTTGGTCAGTGGGTCACTGGGTCACTGGGTCACTGGGTCACTGGGTCAGTGGGTCAGTATGTCAGTAGGTCACTGGGTCACTGGGTCAGTGGGCCACTGGGTCACTGGGTCAGTAGGTCAGTGGGTCACTGGGTCAGTGGGTCAGTTGGTCAGTGGGTCAGTAGGTCAGGTTAGTGGGTCAACACAGAAGATCTCGAGAACTACTGGACACAGAACTATGAAATTCAAAAGGGAGGTTAAGTATTACTATACCCGATATACTGACCTGTAAATATCACGACTACCCTCTCACTATCCCAGTTAATTTATAAAAATGGCAAAATTCGGTCAAAATTAGGCTTTTTTGAAAATTTCAAAAATGCAGACCTATTAATAATAATGAATCCCAAAGTTTGGCCTTTTTACTTTTAATTCTAATATTTTATTACGTATGCTACTATATATTATTTGCATAATATACAACTAACATTACTATTATTCTATATATATTTATTTCTTAATTTGCTATTTTTACAATTTATAAGTTACTTAATTAATACATACATACACTATTACTATTTATTACTACTATGCCTATGTTACTATTATATATTTAACTCATTAATTTCCCTATGTTTTCCTATCTGTTGTTCTTTTAATTTTTGTTGTACTTAAATATTTTTTTACCCCTTTTAAACTAGGCCAGTTTCTTATGAAACTGGACCCAGTTTACCGTTTTGAATTTACTTTATTGCCCTATTTATTTTTATTAATCTATATTTTCACATTTTTGTTTTGAGTACCATACCCCTGTGGACCGAGGCCGCGAGATCTGCGTGGCGATTTGCGTTCGAGACAGACTTGGTGCCCTCAACAATACGCTGTCGTTGACCTCGCCAACGCGTCTCACTTCCGCCTCACCGGGCAGTCGTCGCTAAAGGCGTCGTGGTCCGCCTTTTCAAGCTTTGCCTTGTTGCAATTGACGCAGCTTGGGGGGGCGTTAGCCATCCAATCAGCACACTCTGTTCTCATGTGCGGCCCCCCACAGTGACTGCATACGTCGATTGCATCATGGCAGAACTTCTTCCCGTGCCCATAACCCAGGCAGCGCGAGCATTGGATCAGGGGAGACTGGTCCGCAACCCTAACTTTTTGGATGTCGATGTGGACGGCACCCGCGCCGGTGAGCCGCTGCCAGACGGCGGGCGAGACCCGAGCAACTACATGGACTGTAAGCGGGTTTCTCGCCCTCCGTCTGTACCGGACCTCGACGCGGAAGTCCCCCTCACCCACATCCCCAAGCAAATTTCCATTTTGGCCCCTAATTGCCTTCACAATATCCTCATCGGTATTTACTTTGGAGACTCCGTACAGCACCAAGAGGGGGTCCTTGTTCTTGATGTCCTCTACTTTGAGAGAACATCCTTTTTCTGTTAACTTTTCCTTTACTTTTCTTAGTTCTGCCTTGTCTTTGCAACTTAGAATGACTTTCCGATCCTTGGCCTTTCTGATCCTGTCAATTCTTGTCCCCTCATCCTTGGCATTTATGGCTTTCCTTACTCTGTCATAAACCTCCTCTCCGGTGTCCTGGTCGTCTTTCGACGTGTAAAATAGAATTTAAATAAATTTAAATGTGTCCTATAAACTAAGTAAACTAAAGTAAAATATTTATTTACAATATTCCAAGATCTTTGGAAGTCAAATTTGCCGTCCAGCAATGCAATAAAATTTTTTTAAAACTAATTTTTACGACCCGTTCAAGGCACCCTGAATGTAGGTCAGTAAGTCAGTAGGTTTGTAGGTCAGTCGGTCAGTAGGCCAATGGGGCACTGGGTCAGTGGGTCAGTATGTCAGTAGGTCACTGGGTCACTGGGTCAGTAGGTCAGTGGGTCAGTGGGCCACTGGGTCACTGGGTCAGTAGGTCAGTGGGTCACTGGGTCACTGGGTCACTGGGTCAGTGGGTCAGTATGTCAGTAGGTCACTGGGTCACTGGGTCAGTGGGCCACTGGGTCACTGGGTCAGTAGGTCAGTGGGTCAGTGGGCCACTGGGTCACTGGGTCAGTAGGTCAGTGGGTCACTGGGTCACTGGGTCACTGGGTCAGTGGGTCAGTATGTCAGTAGGTCACTAGGTCACTGGGTCAGTGGGCCACTGGGTCACTGGGTCAGTAGGTCAGTGGGTCACTGGGTCACTGGGTCACTGGGTCAGTAGGTCAGTGGGTCACTGGGTCACTGGGTCACTGGGTCACTGGGTCAGTGGGTCAGTATGTCAGTAGGTCACTGGGTCACTGGGTCAGTAGGTCAGTGGGTCAGTGGGCCACTGGGTCAGTGGGCCACTGGGTCAGTGGGTCAGTAGGTCAGTGGGTCAGTGGGCCACTGGGTCACTGGGTCAGTAGGTCAGTGGGTCACTGGGTCACTGGGTCACTGGGTCACTGGGTCAGTGGGTCAGTATGTCAGTAGGTCACTGGGTCACTGGGTCAGTGGGCCACTGGGTCACTGGGTCAGTAGGTCAGTGGGTCACTGGGTCACTGGGTCACTGGGTCACTGGGTCAGTGGGTCACTGGGTCACTGGGTCACTGGGTCAGTGGGTCAGTATGTCAGTAGGTCACTGGGTCACTGGGTCAGTGGGCCACTGGGTCACTGGGTCAGTAGGTCAGTGGGTTACTGGGTCACTGGGTCAGTGGGTCAGTTGGTCAGTGGGTCAGTAGGTCAGGTTAGTGGGTCAACACAGAAGATCTCGAGAACTACTGGACACAGAACTATGAAATTCAAAAGGGAGGTTAAATATTACTATACCCGATATACTGACCTGTAAATATCACGACTACCCTCTTACTATCCCAGTTAATTTATAAAAATGGCAAAATTCGGTCAAAATTACGCTTTTTTGAAAATTTCAAAAATGCAGACCTATTAATAATAATGAATCCCAAAGTTTGGCCTTTTTACTTTTAATTCTAATATTTTATTACGTATGCTACTATATATTATATTTGCATAATATACAACTAACATTACTATTATTCTATATATATTTATTTCTTAATTTGCTATTTTTACAATTTATAAGTTACTTAATTAATACATACATACACTATTACTATTTATTACTACTATGCCTATGTTACTATTATATATTTAACTCATTAATTTCCCTATGTTTTCCTATCTGTTGTTCCTTTAATTTTTGTTGTACTTAAATATTTTTTTACCCCTTTTAAACTAGGCCAGTTTCTTATGAAACTGGACCCAGTTTACCGTTTTGAATTTACTTTATTGCCCTATTTATTTTTATTAATCTATATTTTCACATTTTTGTTTTGAGTACCATACCCCTGTGGACCGAGGCCGCGAGATCTGCGTGGCGATTTGCGTTCGAGACAGACTTGGTGCCCTCAACAATACGCTGTCGTTGACCTCGCCAACGCGTCTCACTTCCGCCTCACCGGGCAGTCGTCGCTAAAGGCGTCGTGGTCCGCCTTTTCAAGCTTTGCCTTGTTGCAATTGACGCAGCTTGGGGGGGCGTTAGCCATCCAATCAGCACACTCTGTTCTCATGTGCGGCCCCCCACAGTGACTGCATACGTCGATTGCATCATGGCAGAACTTCTTCGCGTGCCCATAACCCAGGCAGCGCGAGCATTGGATCAGGGGAGACTGGTCCGCAACCCTAACTTTTTGGATGTCGATGTGGACGGCACTCGCGCCGGTGAGCCGCTGCCAGACGGCGGGCGAGACCCGAGCAACTACATGGACTGTAAGCGGGTTTCTCGCCCTCCGTCTGTACCGGACCTCGACGCGGAAGTCCCCCTCACCCACATCCCCAAGCAAATTTCCATTTTGGCCCCTAATTGCCTTCACAATATCCTCATCGGTATTTACTTTGGAGACTCCGTACAGCACCAAGAGGGGGTCCTTATTCTTGATGTCCTCTACTTTGAGAGAACATCCTTTTTCTGTTAACTTTTCCTTTACTTTTCTTAGTTCTGCCTTGTCTTTGCAACTTAGAATGACTTTCCGATCCTTGGCCTTTCTGATCCTGTCAATTCTTGTCCCCTCATCCTTGGCAATTATCGCTTTCCTTACTCTGTCATAAACCTCCTCTCCGGTGTCCTGGTCGTCTTTCGACGTGATTATGACAGAGTGCATCGCAGCTGGCTCTGCCGGTGGCCTCTTCGGCGAGCCAGCCACGACGTTCGCGTAGGTGGGGGCCACTTCCAAGGCCTTCTGGTGGTTTTCTAGGGTTTCCCTCAGTGACTCCATCTTGGCTGCATTTTCCCGTATTAATTTGGAGTGGTCATCCATCCTCCTTAATATTTCTTCGTTGCAGGGGGCAGGGTGAGGAGGAAGTGGAGGGTGTAAAGTGTCCTCCTCTTTCTTCCCATCCTGTCCCTTGCTCTGGATTCTTGTTACTTCTTTGGCCTCTGACTCCTTCACGAGCTGATAGAGCCGCTCCACAGCTGCAGTGATCCCCTCTTTATACTCTGTTTTAATGTTTCTAGAGCTACTGAGGCAGAGCTTAGCCCTATTCAGGCATGCCCTAGCCTCAGCGACTCTAGAGGGGTGAGTTGGTTTTGGGGGGGGGGCGTCCGAGGCGTCCGTCAATGATGTTCGGGTTTTTGGCCTCGAGGGGCCCGCTATTGGCACCACCACCCTCTTCGGAGACGTCTTTGCGGCTCTTGCCTCTGTCTCCCCGATGCTCCTTCTGACCGCAAAGGTCCGGTCATGGTTTGAAGGGAGGCCCGTCTTCTCTACCTTCTCTTCGGCCTTTTTCGGGGGAGAGTTCTCAGTCGCCACCTTGCTGGGCGGAGTCCTGATACCGAACATTGTGTAGCTCGCTTAAATCTGGCTTTTTAGGGACGTCAATGTGTAAAAGTATGCGACGTGTAAAGGGCGTCGGATACGTACAATAAAATACAATTATATAACTCAAAAAGAACACAATAAAATTATAAAAGAGTAAAATAGAATTTAAATAAATTTAAATGTGTCCTATAAACTAAGTAAACTAAAGTAAAATATTTATTTACAATATTCCAAGATCTTTGGAAGTCAAATTTGCCGTCCAGCAATGCAATAAAAATTTTTTAAAACTAATTTTTAAGACCCGTTCAAGGCACCCTGAATGTAGGTCAGTAAGTCAGTAGGTTTGTAGGTCAGTCGGTCAGTAGGCCAATGGGGCACTGGGTCAGTGGGTCAGTATGTCAGTAGGTCACTGGGTCACTGGGTCAGTAGGTCAGTGGGTCAGTGGGCCACTGGGTCACTGGGTCAGTAGGTCAGTGGGTCACTGGGTCACTGGGTCACTGGGTCACTGGGTCAGTGGGTCAGTATGTCAGTAGGTCACTGGGTCACTGGGTCAGTGGGCCACTGGGTCACTGGGTCAGTAGGTCAGTGGGTCACTGGGTCACTGGGTCACTGGGTCACTGGGTGAGTGGGTCAGTATGTCAGTAGGTCACTGGGTCACTGGGTCAGTGGGCCACTGGGTCACTGGGTCAGTAGGTCAGGGGGTCACTGGGTCACTGGGTCACTGGGTCAGTAGGTCAGTGGGTCACTGGGTCACTGGGTCACTGGGTCACTGGGTCAGTGGGTCAGTATGTCAGTAGGTCACTGGGTCACTGGGTCAGTGGGCCACTGGGTCACTGGGTCAGTAGGTCAGTGGGTCACTGGGTCACTGGGTCAGTGGGTCAGTTGGTCAGTGGGTCAGTAGGTCAGGTTAGTGGGTCAACACAGAAGATCTCGAGAACTACTGGACACAGAACTATGAAATTCAAAAGGGAGGTTAAGTATTACTATACCCGATATACTGACCTGTAAATATCACGACTACCCTCTCACTATCCCAGTTAATTTATAAAAATGGCAAAATTCGGTCAAAATTAGGCTTTTTTGAAAATTTCAAAAATGCAGACCTATTAATAATAATGAAACCCAAAGTTTGGCCTTTTTACTTTTAATTCTAATATTTTATTACGTATGCTACTATATATTATTTGCATAATATACAACTAACATTACTATTATTCTATATATATTTATTTCTTAATTTGCTATTTTTACAATTTATAAGTTACTTAATTAATACATACATACACTATTACTATTTATTACTACTATGCCTATGTTACTATTATATATTTAACTCATTAATTTCCCTATGTTTTCCTATCTGTTGTTCCTTTAATTTTTGTTGTACTTAAATATTTTTTTACCCCTTTTAAACTAGGCCAGTTTCTTATGAAACTGGACCCAGTTTACCGTTTTGAATTTACTTTATTGCCCTATTTATTTTTATTAATCTATATTTTCACATTTTTGTTTTGAGTACCATACCCCTGTGGACCGAGGCCGCGAGATCTGCGTGGCGATTTGCGTTCGAGACAGACTTGGTGCCCTCAACAATACGCTGTCGTTGACCTCGCCAACGCGTCTCACTTCCGCCTCACCGGGCAGTCGTCGCTAAAGGCGTCGTGGTCCGCCTTTTCAAGCTTTGCCTTGTTGCAATTGACGCAGCTTGGGGGGGCGTTAGCCATCCAATCAGCACACTCTGTTCTCATGTGCGGCCCCCCACAGTGACTGCATACGTCGATTGCATCATGGCAGAACTTCTTCCCGTGCCCATAACCCAGGCAGCGCGAGCATTGGATCAGGGGAGACTGGTCCGCAACCCTAACTTTTTGAATGTCGATGTGGACGGCACCCGCGCCGGTGAGCCGCTGCCAGACGGCGGGCGAGACCCGAGCAACTACATGGACTGTAAGCGGGTTTCTCGCCCTCCGTCTGTACCGGACCTCGACGCGGAAGTCCCCCTCACCCACATCCCCAAGCAAATTTCCATTTTGGCCCCTAATTGCCTTCACAATATCCTCATCGGTATTTACTTTGGAGACTCCGTACAGCACCAAGAGGGGGTCCTTATTCTTGATGTCCTCTACTTTGAGAGAACATCCTTTTTCTGTTAACTTTTCCTTTACTTTTCTTAGTTCTGCCTTGTCTTTGCAACTTAGAATGACTTTCCGATCCTTGGCCTTTCTGATCCTGTCAATTCTTGTCCCCTCATCCTTGGCATTTATCGCTTTCCTTACTCTGTCATAAACCTCCTCTCCGGTGTCCTGGTCGTCTTTCGACGTGATTATGACAGAGTGCATCGCAGCTGGCTCTGCCGGTGGCCTCTTCGGCGAGCCAGCCACGACGTTCGCGTAGGTGGGGGCCACTTCCAAGGCCTTCTGGTGGTTTTCTAGGGTTTCCCTCAGTGACTCCATCTTGGCTGCATTTTCCCGTATTAATTTGGAGTGGTCATCCATCCTCCTTAATATTTCTTCGTTGCAGGGGGCAGGGTGAGGAGGAAGTGGAGGGTGTAAAGTGTCCTCCTCTTTCTTCCCATCCTGTCCCTTGCTCTGGATTCTTGTTACTTCTTTGGCCTCTGACTCCTTCACGAGCTGATAGAGCCGCTCCACAGCTGCAGTGATCCCCTCTTTATACTCTGTTTTAATGTTTCTAGAGCTACTGAGGCAGAGCTTAGCCCTATTCAGGCATGCCCTAGCCTCAGCGACTCTAGAGGGGTGAGTTGATTTTGGGGGGGGGGGGCGTCCGAGGCGTCCGTCAATGATGTTCGGGTTTTTGGCCTCGAGGGGCCCGCTATTGGCACCACCACCCTCTTCGGAGACGTCTTTGCGGCTCTTGCCTCTGTCTCCCCGATGCTCCTTCTGACCGCAAAGGTCCGGTCATGGTTTGAAGGGAGGCGCGTCTTCTCTACCTTCTCTTCGGCCTTTTTCGGGGGAGAGTTCTCAGTCGCCACCTTGCTGGGCGGAGTCCTGATACCGAACATTGTGTAGCTCGCTTAAATCTGGCTTTTTAGGGATGTCAATGTGTAAAAGTATGCGACGTGTAAAGGGCGTCGGATACGTACAATAAAATACAATTATATAACTCAAAAAGAACACAATAAAATTATAAAAGAGTAAAATAGAATTTAAATAAATTTATGTGTCCTATAAACTAAGTAAACTAAAGTAAAATATTTATTTACAATATTCCAAGATCTTTAGAAGTCAAATTTGCCGTCCAGCAATGCAATAAAAAATTTTTAAAACTAATTTTTAAGACCCGTTCAAGGCACCCTGAATGTAGGTCAGTAAGTCAGTAGGTTTGTAGGTCAGTCGGTCAGTAGGCCAATGGGGCACTGGGTCAGTGGGTCAGTATGTCAGTAGGTCACTGGGTCACTGGGTCAGTAGGTCAGTGGGTCAGTGGGCCACTAAGTCACTGGGTCAGTAGGTCAGTGGGTCACTGGGTCACTGGGTCACTGGGTCAGTGGGTCAGTATGTCAGTAGGTCACTGGGTCACTGGGTCAGTGGGCCACTGGGTCACTGGGTCAGTAGGTCAGTGGGTCACTGGGTCACTGGGTCACTGGGTCAGTAGGTCAGTGGGTCACTGGGTCACTGGGTCACTGGGTCAGTGGGTCAGTATGTCAGTAGGTCACTGGGTCACTGGGTCAGTAGGTCAGTGGGTCAGTGGGCCACTGGGTCACTGGGTCAGTAGGTCAGTGGGTCACTGGGTCACTGGGTCAGTAGGTCAGTGTGTCAGTGGGCCACTGGGTCACTGGGTCAGTAGGTCAGTGGGTCACTGGGTCACTGGGTCACTGGGTCACTGGGTCAGTGGGTCAGTATGTCAGTAGGTCACTGGGTCACTGGGTCAGTGGGCCACTGGGTCACTGGGTCAGTAGGTCAGTGGGTCACTGGGTCACTGGGTCACTGGGTCACTGGGTCAGTGGGTCAGTATGTCAGTAGGTCACTGGGTCACTGGGTCAGTGGGCCACTGGGTCACTGGGTCAGTAGGTCAGTGGGTCACTGGGTCACTGGGTCACTGGGTCACTGGGTCAGTGGGTCAGTATGTCAGTAGGTCACTGGGTCACTGGGTCAGTGGGCCACTGGGTCACTGGGTCAGTAGGTCAGTGGGTCACTGGGTCACTGGGTCAGTGGGTCAGTTGGTCAGTGGGTCAGTAGGTCAGGTTAGTGGGTCAACACAGAAGATCTCGAGAACTACTGGACACAGAACTATGAAATTCAAAAGGGAGGTTAAGTATTACTATACCCGATATACTGACCTGTAAATATCACGACTACCCTCTCACTATCCCAGTTAATTTATAAAAATGGCAAAATTCGGTCAAAATTAGGCTTTTTTGAAAATTTAAAAAATGCAGACCTATTAATAATAATGAATCCCAAAGTTTGGCCTTTTTACTTTTAATTCTAATATTTTATTACGTATGCTACTATATATTATTTGCATAATATACAACTAACATTACTATTATTCTATATATATTTATTTCTTAATTTGCTATTTTTACAATTTATAAGTTACTTAATTAATACATACATACACTATTACTATTTATTACTACTATGCCTATGTTACTATTATATATTTAACTCATTAATTTCCCTATGTTTTCCTATCTGTTGTTCTTTTAATTTTTGTTGTACTTAAATATTTTTTTACCCCTTTTAAACTAGGCCAGTTTCTTATGAAACTGGACCCAGTTTACCGTTTTGAATTTACTTTATTGCCCTATTTATTTTTATTAATCTATATTTTCACATTTTTGTTTTGAGTACCATACCCCTGTGGACCGAGGCCGCGAGATCTGCGTGGCGATTTGCGTTCGAGACAGACTTGGTGCCCTCAACAATACGCTGTCGTTGACCTCGCCAACGCGTCTCACTTCCGCCTCACCGGGCAGTCGTCGCTAAAGGCGTCGTGGTCCGCCTTTTCAAGCTTTGCCTTGTTGCAATTGACGCAGCTTGGGGGGGCGTTAGCCATCCAATCAGCAAACTCTGTTCTCATGTGCGGCCCCCCACAGTGACTGCATACGTCGATTGCATCATGGCAGAACTTCTTCCCGTGCCCATAACCCAGGCAGCGCGAGCATTGGATCAGGGGAGACTGGTCCGCAACCCTAACTTTTTGGATGTCGATGTGGACGGCACCCGCGCCGGTGAGCCGCTGCCAGACGGCGGGCGAGACCCGAGCAACTACATGGACTGTAAGCGGGTTTCTCGCCCTCCGTCTGTACCGGACCTCGACGCGGAAGTCCCCCTCACCCACATCCCCAAGCAAATTTCCATTTTGGCCCCTAATTGCCTTCACAATATCCTCATCGGTATTTACTTTGGAGACTCCGTACAGCACCAAGAGGGGGTCCTTATTCTTGATGTCCTCTACTTTGAGAGAACATCCTTTTTCTGTTAACTTTTCCTTTACTTTTCTTAGTTCTGCCTTGTCTTTGCAACTTAGAATGACTTTCCGATCCTTGGCCTTTCTGATCCTGTCAATTCTTGTCCCCTCATCCTTGGCAATTATCGCTTTCCTTACTCTGTCATAAACCTCCTCTCCGGTGTCCTGGTCGTCTTTCGACGTGATTATGACAGAGTGCATCGCAGCTGGCTCTGCCGGTGGCCTCTTCGGCGAGCCAGCCACGACGTTCGCGTAGGTGGGGGCCACTTCCAAGGCCTTCTGGTGGTTTTCTAGGGTTTCCCTCAGTGACTCCATCTTGGCTGCATTTTCCCGTATTAATTTGGAGTGGTCATCCATCCTCCTTAATATTTCTTCGTTGCAGGGGGCAGGGTGAGGAGGAAGTGGAGGGTGTAAAGTGTCCTCCTCTTTCTTCCCATCCTGTCCCTTGCTCTGGATTCTTGTTACTTCTTTGGCCTCTGACTCCTTCACGAGCTGATAGAGCCGCTCCACAGCTGCAGTGATCCCCTCTTTATACTCTGTTTTAATGTTTCTAGAGCTACTGAGGCAGAGCTTAGCCCTATTCAGGCATGCCCTAGCCTCAGCGACTCTAGAGGGGTGAGTTCATTTTGGGGGGGGGGGCGTCCGAGGCGTCCGTCAATGATGTTCGGGTTTTTGGCCTCGAGGGGCCCGCTATTGGCACCACCACCCTCTTCGGAGACGTCTTTGCGGCTCTTGCCTCTGTCTCCCCGATGCTCCTTCTGACCGCAAAGGTCCGGTCATGGTTTGAAGGGAGGCCCGTCTTCTCTACCTTCTCTTCGGCCTTTTTCGGGGGAGAGTTCTCAGTCGCCACCTTGCTGGGCGGAGTCCTGATACCGAACATTGTGTAGATCGCTTAAATCTGGCTTTTTAGGGACGTCAATGTGTAAAAGTATGCGACGTATAAAGGGCGTCGGATACGTACAATAAAATACAATTATATAACTCAAAAAGAACACAATAAAATTATAAAAGAGTAAAATAGAATTTAAATAAATTTAAATGTGTCCTATAAACTAAGTAAACTAAAGTAAAATATTTATTTACAATATTCCAAGATCTTTGGAAGTCAAATTTGCCGTCCAGCAATGCAATAAAATTTTTTTAAAACTAATTTTTAAGACCCGTTCAAGGCACCCTGAATGTAGGTCAGTAAGTCAGTAGGTTTGTAGGTCAGTCGGTCAGTAGGCCAATGGGGCACTGGGTCAGTGGGTCAGTATGTCAGTAGGTCACTGGGTCACTGGGTCAGTAGGTCAGTGGGTCAGTGGGCCACTGGGTCACTGGGTCAGTAGGTCAGTGGGTCACTGGGTCACTGGGTCACTGGGTCACTGGGTCAGTGGGTCAGTATGTCAGTAGGTCACTGGGTCACTGGGTCAGTGGGCCACTGGGTCACTGGGTCAGTAGGTCAGTGGGTCAGTGGGCCACTGGGTCACTGGGTCAGTAGGTCAGTGGGTCACTGGGTCACTGGGTCACTGGGTCACTGGGTCAGTGGGTCAGTATGTCAGTAGGTCACTGGGTCACTGGGTCAGTGGGCCACTGGGTCACTGGGTCACTGGGTCACTGGGTCAGTAGGTCAGTGGGTCACTGGGTCACTGGGTCACTGGGTCACTGGGTCAGTGGGTCAGTATGTCAGTAGGTCACTGGGTCACTGGGTCAGTAGGTCAGTGGGTCAGTGGGCCACTGGGTCACTGGGTCAGTAGGTCAGTGGGTCAGTGGGCCACTGGGTCACTGGGTCAGTAGGTCAGTGGGTCACTGGGTCACTGGGTCACTGGGTCACTGGGTCAGTGGGTCAGTATGTCAGTAGGTCACTGGGTCACTGGGTCAGTAGGTCAGTGGGTCACTGGGTCACTGGGTCAGTGGGTCAGTATGTCAGTAGGTCACTGGGTCACTGGGTCAGTGGGCCACTGGGTCACTGGGTCAGTGGGCCACTGGGTCACTGGGTCACTGGGTCACTGGGTCAGTAGGTCAGTGGGTCACTGGGTCACTGGGTCACTGGGTCACTGGGTCACTGGGTCAGTGGGTCAGTATGTCAGTAGGTCACTGGGTCACTGGGTCAGTAGGTCAGTGGGTCAGTGGGCCACTGGGTCACTGGGTCAGTAGGCCAGTGGGTCAGTGGGCCACTGGGTCACTGGGTCAGTAGGTCAGTGGGTCACTGGGTCACTGGGTCACTGGGTCACTGGGTCAGTGGGTCAGTATGTCAGTAGGTCACTGGGTCACTGGGTCAGTGGGCCACTGGGTCACTGGGTCAGTAGGTCAGTGGGTCACTGGGTCACTGGGTCACTGGGTCAGTAGGTCAGTAGGTCACTGGGTCACTGGGTCACTGGGTCAGTGGGTCAGTATGTCAGTAGGTCACTGGGTCACTGGGTCAGTAGGTCAGTGGGTCACTGGGTCACTGGGTCAGTTGGTCAGTGGGTCAGTAGGTCAGGTTAGTGGGTCAACACAGAAGATCTCGAGAACTACTGGACACAGAACTATGAAATTCAAAAGGGAGGTTAAGTATTACTATACCCGATATACTGACCTGTAAATATCACGACTACCCTCTCACTATCCCAGTTAATTTATAAAAATGGCAAAATTCGGTCAAAATTAGGCTTTTTTGAAAATTTCAAAAATGCAGACCTATTAATAATAATGAATCCCAAAGTTTGGCCTTTTTACTTTTAATTCTAATATTTTATTACGTATGCTACTATATATTATTTGCATAATATACAACTAACATTACTATTATTCTATATATATTTATTTCTTAATTTGCTATTTTTACAATTTATAAGTTACTTAATTAATACATACATACACTATTACTATTTATTACTACTATGCCTATGTTACTATTATATATTTAACTCATTAATTTCCCTATGTTTTCCTATCTGTTGTTCCTTTAATTTTTGTTGTACTTAAATATTTTTTTACCCCTTTTAAACTAGGCCAGTTTCTTATGAAACTGGACCCAGTTTACCGTTTTGAATTTACTTTATTGCCCTATTTATTTTTATTAATCTATATTTTCACATTTTTGTTTTGAGTACCATACCCCTGTGGACCGAGGCCGCGAGATCTGCGTGGCGATTTGCGTTCGAGACAGACTTGGTGCCCTCAACAATACGCTGTCGTTGACCTCGCCAACGCGTCTCACTTCCGCCTCACCGGGCAGTCGTCGCTAAAGGCGTCGTGGTCCGCCTTTTCAAGCTTTGCCTTGTTGCAATTGACGCAGCTTGGGGGGGCGTTAGCCATCCAATCAGCACACTCTGTTCTCATGTGCGGCCCCCCACAGTGACTGCATACGTCGATTGCATCATGGCAGAACTTCTTCCCGTGCCCATAACCCAAGCAGCGCGAGCATTGGATCAGGGGAGACCGGTCCGCAACCCTAACTTTTTGAATGTCGATGTGGACGGCACCCGCGCCGGTGAGCCGCTGCCAGACGGCGGGCGAGACCCGAGCAACTACATGGACTGTAAGCGGGTTTCTCGCCCTCCGTCTGTACCGGACCTCGACGCGGAAGTCCTCCTCACCCACATCCCCAAGCAAATTTCCATTTTGGCCCCTAATTGCCTTCACAATATCCTCATCGGTATTTACTTTGGAGACTCCGTACAGCACCAAGAGGGGGTCCTTATTCTTGATGTCCTCTACTTTGAGAGAACATCCTTTTTCTGTTAACTTTTCCTTTACTTTTCTTAGTTCTGCCTTGTCTTTGCAACTTAGAATGACTTTCCGATCCTTGGCCTTTCTGATCCTGTCAATTCTTGTCCCCTCATCCTTGGCATTTATCGCTTTCCTTACTCTGTCATAAACCTCCTCTCCGGTGTCCTGGTCGTCTTTCGACGTGTAAAATAGAATTTAAATAAATTTAAATGTGTCCTATAAACTAAGTAAACTAAAGTAAAATATTTATTTACAATATTCCAAGATCTTTGGAAGTCAAATTTGCCGTCCAGCAATGCAATAAATTTTTTTTATAACTAATTTTTAAGACCCGTTCAAGGCACCCTGAATGTAGGTCAGTAAGTCAGTAGGTTTGTAGGTCAGTCGGTCAGTAGGCCAATGGGGCACTGGGTCAGTGGGTCAGTATGTCAGTAGGTCACTGGGTCACTGGGTCAGTAGGTCAGTGGGTCAGTGGGCCACTGGGTCACTGGGTCAGTAGGTCAGTGGGTCACTGGGTCACTGGGTCACTGGGTCACTGGGTCAGTGGGTCAGTATGTCAGTAGGTCACTGGGTCACTGGGTCAGTGGGCCACTGGGTCACTGGGTCAGTAGGTCAGTGGGTCAGTGGGCCACTGGGTCACTGGGTCAGTAGGTCAGTGGGTCACTGGGTCACTGGGTCAGTGGGTCAGTATGTCAGTAGGTCACTGGGTCACTGGGTCAGTGGGCCACTGGGTCACTGGGTCAGTAGGTCAGTGGGTCACTGGGTCACTGGGTCACTGGGTCAGTAGGTCAGTGGGTCACTGGGTCACTGGGTCACTGGGTCACTGGGTCAGTGGGTCAGTATGTCAGTAGGTCACTGGGTCACTGGGTCAGTAGGTCAGTGGGTCAGTGGGCCACTGGGTCACTGGGTCAGTAGGTCAGTGGGTCAGTGGGCCACTGGGTCACTGGGTCAGTAGGTCAGTGGGTCACTGGGTCACTGGGTCACTGGGTCACTGGGTCAGTGGGTCAGTATGTCAGTAGGTCACTGGGTCACTGGGTCAGTGGGCCACTGGGTCACTGGGTCAGTAGGTCAGTGGGTCACTGGGTCACTGGGTCACTGGGTCAGTAGGTCAGTGGGTCACTGGGTCACTGGGTCACTGGGTCACTGGGTCAGTGGGTCAGTATGTCAGTAGGTCACTGGGTCACTGGGTCAGTGGGCCACTGGGTCACTGGGTCAGTAGGTCAGTGGGTCACTGGGTCACTGGGTCAGTTGGTCAGTGGGTCAGTAGGTCAGGTTAGTGGGTAAACACAGAAGATCTCGAGAACTACTGGACACAGAACTATGAAATTCAAAAGGGAGGTTAAGTATTACTATACCCGATATACTGACCTGTAAATATCACGACTACCCTCTCACTATCCCAGTTAATTTATAAAAATGGCAAAATTCGGTCAAAATTAGGCTTTTTTGAAAATTTCAAAAATGCAGACCTATTAATAATAATGAATCCCAAAGTTTGGCCTTTTTACTTTTAATTCTAATATTTTATTACGTATGCTACTATATATTATTTGCATAATATACAACTAACATTACTATTATTCTATATATATTTATTTCTTAATTTGCTATTTTTACAATTTATAAGTTACTTAATTAATACATACATACACTATTACTATTTATTACTACTATGCCTATGTTACTATTATATATTTAACTCATTAATTTCCCTATGTTTTCCTATCTGTTGTTCCTTTAATTTTTGTTGTACTTAAATATTTTTTTACCCCTTTTAAACTAGGCCAGTTTCTTATGAAACTGGACCCAGTTTACCGTTTTGAATTTACTTTATTGCCCTATTTATTTTTATTAATCTATATTTTCACATTTTTGTTTTGAGTACCATACCCCTGTGGACCGAGGCCGCGAGATCTGCGTGGCGATTTGCGTTCGAGACAGACTTGGTGCCCTCAACAATACGCTGTCGTTGACCTCGCCAACGCGTCTCACTTCCGCCTCACCGGGCAGTCGTCGCTAAAGGCGTCGTGGTCCGCCTTTTCAAGCTTTGCCTTGTTGCAATTGACGCAGCTTGGGGGGCGTTAGCCATCCAATCAGCACACTCTGTTCTCATGTGCGGCCCCCCACAGTGACTGCATACGTCGATTGCATCATGGCAGAACTTCTTCCCGTGCCCATAACCCAGGCAGCGCGAGCATTGGATCAGGGGAGACTGGTCCGCAACCCTAACTTTTTGAATGTCGATGTGGACGGCACCCGCGCCGGTGAGCCGCTGCCAGACGGCGGGCGAGACCCGAGCAACTACATGGACTGTAAGCGGGTTTCTCGCCCTCCGTCTGTACCGGACCTCGACGCGGAAGTCCCCCTCACCCACATCCCCAAGCAAATTTCCATTTTGGCCCCTAATTGCCTTCACAATATCCTCATCGGTATTTACTTTGGAGACTCCGTACAGCACCAAGAGGGGGTCCTTATTCTTGATGTCCTCTACTTTGAGAGAACATCCTTTTTCTGTTAACTTTTCCTTTACTTTTCTTAGTTCTGCCTTGTCTTTGCAACTTAGAATGACTTTCCGATCCTTGGCCTTTCTGATCCTGTCAATTCTTGTCCCCTCATCCTTGGCATTTATCGCTTTCCTTACTCTGTCATAAACCTCCTCTCCGGTGTCCTGGTCGTCTTTCGACGTGATTATGACAGAGTGCATCGCAGCTGGCTCTGCCGGTGGCCTCTTCGGCGAGCCAGCCACGACGTTCGCGTAGGTGGGGGCCACTTCCAAGGCCTTCTGGTGGTTTTCTAGGGTTTCCCTCAGTGACTCCATCTTGGCTGCATTTTCCCGTATTAATTTGGAGTGGTCATCCATCCTCCTTAATATTTCTTCGTTGCAGGGGGCAGGGTGAGGAGGAAGTGGAGGGTGTAAAGTGTCCTCCTCTTTCTTCCCATCCTGTCCCTTGCTCTGGATTCTTGTTACTTCTTTGGCCTCTGACTCCTTCACGAGCTGATAGAGCCGCTCCACAGCTGCAGTGATCCCCTCTTTATACTCTGTTTTAATGTTTCTAGAGCTACTGAGGCAGAGCTTAGCCCTATTCAGGCATGCCCTAGCCTCAGCGACTCTAGAGGGGTGAGTTGGTTTTGGGGGGGGGGCGTCCGAGGCGTCCGTCAATGATGTTCGGGTTTTTGGCCTCGAGGGGCCCGCTATTGGCACCACCACCCTCTTCGGAGACGTCTTTGCGGCTCTTGCCTCTGTCTCCCCGATGCTCCTTCTGACCGCAAAGGTCCGGTCATGGTTTGAAGGGAGGCCCGTCTTCTCTACCTTCTCTTCGGCCTTTTTCGGGGGAGAGTTCTCAGTCGCCACCTTGCTGGGCGGAGTCCTGATACCGAACATTGTGTAGCTCGCTTAAATCTGGCTTTTTAGGGACGTCAATGTGTAAAAGTATGCGACGTGTAAAGGGCGTCGGATACGTACAATAAAATACAATTATATAACTCAAAAAGAACACAATAAAATTATAAAAGAGTAAAATAGAATTTAAATAAATTTAAATGTGTCCTATAAACTAAGTAAACTAAAGTAAAATATTTATTTACAATATTCCAAGATCTTTGGAAGTCAAATTTGCCGTCCAGCAATGAAATAAAATTTTTTTTAAACTAATTTTTAAGACCCGTTCAAGGCACCCTGAATGTAGGTCAGTAAGTCAGTAGGTTTGTAGGTCAGTCGGTCAGTAGGCCAATGGGGCACTGGGTCAGTGGGTCAGTATGTCAGTAGGTCACTGGGTCACTGGGTCAGTAGGTCAGTGGGTCAGTGGGCCACTGGGTCACTGGGTCACTGGGTCAGTGGGTCAGTATGTCAGTAGGTCACTGGGTCACTGGGTCAGTAGGTCAGTGGGTCAGTGGGCCACTGGGTCACTGGGTCAGTAGGTCAGTGGGTCAGTGGGCCACTGGGTCACTGGGTCAGTAGGTCAGTGGGTCACTGGGTCACTGGGTCACTGGGTCACTGGGTCACTGGGTCAGTGGGTCAGTATGTCAGTAGGTCACTGGGTCACTGGGTCAGTGGGCCACTGGGTCACTGGGTCAGTAGGTCAGTGGGTCACTGGGTCACTGGGTCACTGGGTCAGTAGGTCAGTGGGTCACTGGGTCACTGGGTCACTGGGTCACTGGGTCAGTGGGTCAGTATGTCAGTAGGTCACTGGGTCACTGGGTCAGTGGGCCACTGGGTCACTGGGTCAGTAGGTCAGTGGGTCACTGGGTCACTGGGTCAGTGGGTCAGTTGGTCAGTGGGTCAGTAGGTCAGGTTAGTGGGTCAACACAGAAGATCTCGAGAACTACTGGACACAGAACTATGAAATTCAAAAGGGAGGTTAAATATTACTATACCCGATATACTGACCTGTAAATATCACGACTACCCTCTTACTATCCCAGTTAATTTATAAAAATGGCAAAATTCGGTCAAAATTACGCTTTTTTGAAAATTTCAAAAATGCAGACCTATTAATAATAATGAATCCCAAAGTTTGGCCTTTTTACTTTTAATTCTAATATTTTATTACGTATGCTACTATATATTATATTTGCATAATATACAACTAACATTACTATTATTCTATATATATTTATTTCTTAATTTGCTATTTTTACAATTTATAAGTTACTTAATTAATACATACATACACTATTACTATTTATTACTACTATGCCTATGTTACTATTATATATTTAACTCATTAATTTCCCTATGTTTTCCTATCTGTTGTTCCTTTAATTTTTGTTGTACTTAAATATTTTTTTACCCCTTTTAAACTAGGCCAGTTTCTTATGAAACTGGACCCAGTTTACCGTTTTGAATTTACTTTATTGCCCTATTTATTTTTATTAATCTATATTTTCACATTTTTGTTTTGAGTACCATACCCCTGTGGACCGAGGCCGCGAGATCTGCGTGGCGATTTGCGTTCGAGACAGACTTGGTGCCCTCAACAATACGCTGTCGTTGACCTCGCCAACGCGTCTCACTTCCGCCTCACCGGGCAGTCGTCGCTAAAGGCGTCGTGGTCCGCCTTTTCAAGCTTTGCCTTGTTGCAATTGACGCAGCTTGGGGGGGCGTTAGCCATCCAATCAGCACACTCTGTTCTCATGTGCGGCCCCCCACAGTGACTGCATACGTCGATTGCATCATGGCAGAACTTCTTCCCGTGCCCATAACCCAGGCAGCGCGAGCATTGGATCAGGGGAGACTGGTCCGCAACCCTAACTTTTTGGATGTCGATGTGGACGGCACCCGCGCCGGTGAGCCGCTGCCAGACGGCGGGCGAGACCCGAGCAACTACATGGACTGTAAGCGGGTTTCTCGCCCTCCGTCTGTACCGGACCTCGACGCGGAAGTCCCCCTCACCCACATCCCCAAGCAAATTTCCATTTTGGCCCCTAATTGCCTTCACAATATCCTCATCGGTATTTACTTTGGAGACTCCGTACAGCACCAAGAGGGGGTCCTTGTTCTTGATGTCCTCTACTTTGAGAGAACATCCTTTTTCTGTTAACTTTTCCTTTACTTTTCTTAGTTCTGCCTTGTCTTTGCAACTAAGAATGACTTTCCGATCCTTGGCCTTTCTGATCCTGTCAATTCTTGTCCCCTCATCCTTGGCATTTATGGCTTTCCTTACTCTGTCATAAACCTCCTCTCCGGTGTCCTGGTCGTCTTTCGACGTGTAAAATAGAATTTAAATAAATTTAAATGTGTCCTATAAACTAAGTAAACTAAAGTAAAATATTTATTTACAATATTCCAAGATCTTTGGAAGTCAAATTTGCCGTCCAGCAATGCAATAAAATTTTTTAAAAACTAATTTTTACGACCCGTTCAAGGCACCCTGAATGTAGGTCAGTAAGTCAGTAGGTTTGTAGGTCAGTCGGTCAGTAGGCCAATGGGGCACTGGGTCAGTGGGTCAGTATGTCAGTAGGTCACTGGGTCACTGGGTCAGTAGGTCAGTGGGTCAGTGGGCCACTGGGTCACTGGGTCAGTAGGTCAGTGGGTCACTGGGTCACTGGGTCACTGGGTCAGTGGGTCAGTATGTCAGTAGGTCACTGGGTCACTGGGTCAGTGGGCCACTGGGTCACTGGGTCAGTAGGTCAGTGGGTCAGTGGGCCACTGGGTCACTGGGTCAGTAGGTCAGTGGGTCACTGGGTCACTGGGTCAGTGGGTCAGTATGTCAGTAGGTCACTGGGTCACTGGGTCAGTGGGCCACTGGGTCACTGGGTCAGTAGGTCAGTGGGTCACTGGGTCACTGGGTCACTGGGTCAGTAGGTCAGTGGGTCACTGGGTCACTGGGTCACTGGGTCACTGGGTCAGTGGGTCAGTATGTCAGTAGGTCACTGGGTCACTGGGTCAGTAGGTCAGTGGGTCAGTGGGCCACTGGGTCAGTGGGCCACTGAGTCAGTGGGTCAGTAGGTCAGTGGGTCAGTGGGCCACTGGGTCACTGGGTCAGTAGGTCAGTGGGTCACTGGGTCACTGGGTCACTGGGTCACTGGGTCACTGGGTCACTGGGTCAGTGGGTCAGTATGTCAGTAGGTCACTGGGTCACTGGGTCAGTGGGCCACTGGGTCACTGGGTCACTGGGTCAGTGGGTCACTGGGTCACTGGGTCACTGGGTCACTGGGTCAGTGGGTCAGTATGTCAGTAGGTCACTGGGTCACTGGGTCAGTGGGCCACTGGGTCACTGGGTCAGTAGGTCAGTGGGTTACTGGGTCACTGGGTCAGTGGGTCAGTTGGTCAGTGGGTCAGTAGGTCAGGTTAGTGGGTCAACACAGAAGATCTCGAGAACTACTGGACACAGAACTATGAAATTCAAAAGGGAGGTTAAGTATTACTATACCCGATATACTGACCTGTAAATATCACGACTACCCTCTCACTATCCCAGTTAATTTATAAAAATGGCAAAATTCGGTCAAAATTAGGCTTTTTTGAAAATTTCAAAAATGCAGACCTATTAATAATAATGAATCCCAAAGTTTGGCCTTTTTACTTTTAATTCTAATATTTTATTACGTATGCTACTATATATTATTTGCATAATATACAACTAACATTACTAATATTCTATATATATTTATTTCTTAATTTGCTATTTTTACAATTTATAAGTTACTTAATTAATACATACATACACTATTACTATTTATTACTACTATGCCTATGTTACTATTATATATTTAACTCATTAATTTCCCTATGTTTTCCTATCTGTTGTTCTTTTAATTTTTGTTGTACTTAAATATTTTTTTACCCCTTTTAAACTAGGCCAGTTTCTTATGAAACTGGACCCAGTTTACCGTTTTGAATTTACTTTATTGCCCTATTTATTTTTATTAATCTATATTTTCACATTTTTGTTTTGAGTACCATACCCCTGTGGACCGAGGCCGCGAGATCTGCGTGGCGATTTGCGTTCGAGACAGACTTGGTGCCCTCAACAATACGCTGTCGTTGACCTCGCCAACGCGTCTCACTTCCGCCTCACCGGGCAGTCGTCGCTAAAGGCGTCGTGGTCCGCCTTTTCAAGCTTTGCCTTGTTGCAATTGACGCAGCTTGGGGGGGCGTTAGCCATCCAATCAGCACACTCTGTTCTCATGTGCGGCCCCCCACAGTGACTGCATACGTCGATTGCATCATGGCAGAACTTCTTCCCGTGCCCATAACCCAGGCAGCGCGAGAATTGGATCAGGGGAGACTGGTCCGCAACCCTAACTTTTTGGATGTCGATGTGGACGGCACCCGCGCCGGTGAGCCGCTGCCAGACGGCGGGCGAGACCCGAGCAACTACATGGACTGTAAGCGGGTTTCTCGCCCTCCGTCTGTACCGGACCTCGACGCGGAAGTCCCCCTCACCCACATCCCCAAGCAAATTTCCATTTTGGCCCCTAATTGCCTTCACAATATCCTCATCGGTATTTACTTTGGAGACTCCATACAGCACCAAGAGGTGGTCCTTGTTCTTGATGTCCTCTACTTTGAGAGAACATCCTTTTTCTGTTAACTTTTCCTTTACTTTTCTTAGTTCTGCCTTGTCTTTGCAACTTAGAATGACTTTCCGATCCTTGGCCTTTCTGATCCTGTCAATTCTTGTCCCCTCATCCTTGGCATTTATCGCTTTCCTTACTCTGTCATAAACCTCCTCTCCGGTGTCCTGGTCGTCTTTCGACGTGTAAAATAGAATTTAAATAAATTTAAATGTGTCCTATAAACTAAGTAAACTAAAGTAAAATATTTATTTACAATATTCCAAGATCTTTGGAAGTCAAATTTGCCATCCAGCAATGCAATAAATTTTTTTTAAAACTAATTTTTACGACCCGTTCAAGGCACCCTGAATGTAGGTCAGTAAGTCAGTAGGTTTGTAGGTCAGTCGGTCAGTAGGCCAATGGGGCACTGGGTCAGTGGGTCAGTATGTCAGTAGGTCACTGGGTCACTGGGTCAGTAGGTCAGTGGGTCAGTGGGCCACTGGGTCACTGGGTCAGTAGGTCAGTGGGTCACTGGGTCACTGGGTCACTGGGTCACTGGGTCAGTGGGTCAGTATGTCAGTAGGTCACTGGGTCACTGGGTCAGTGGGCCACTGGGTCACTGGGTCAGTAGGTCAGTGGGTCAGTGGGCCACTGGGTCACTGGGTCAGTAGGTCAGTGGGTCACTGGGTCACTGGGTCACTGGGTCAGTGGGTCAGTATGTCAGTAGGTCACTGGGTCACTGGGTCAGTGGGCCACTGGGTCACTGGGTCAGTAGGTCAGTGTGTCACTGGGTCACTGGGTCAGTGGGTCAGTATGTCAGTAGGTCACTGGGTCACTGGGTCAGTAGGTCAGTGGGTCAGTGGGCCACTGGGTCACTGGGTCAGTAGGTCAGTGGGTCAGTGGGCCACTGGGTCACTGGGTCAGTAGGTCAGTGGGTCACTGGGTCACTGGGTCACTGGGTCACTGGGTCAGTGGGTCAGTATGTCAGTAGGTCACTGGGTCACTGGGTCAGTGGGCCACTGGGTCACTGGGTCAGTAGGTCAGTGGGTCACTGGGTCACTGGGTCACTGGGTCAGTAGGTCAGTGGGTCACTGGGTCACTGGGTCACTGGGTCACTGGGTCAGTGGGTCAGTATGTCAGTAGGTCACTGGGTCACTGGGTCAGTGGGCCACTGGGTCACTGGGTCAGTAGGTCAGTGGGTCACTGGGTCACTGGGTCAGTTGGTCAGTGGGTCAGTAGGTCAGGTTAGTGGGTCAACACAGAAGATCTCGAGAACTACTGGACACAGAACTATGAAATTCAAAAGGGAGGTTAAGTATTACTATACCCGATATACTGACCTGTAAATATCACGACTACCCTCTCACTATCCCAGTTAATTTATAAAAATGGCAAAATTCGGTCAAAATTAGGCTTTCTTGAAAATTTCAAAAATGCAGACCTATTAATAATAATGAATCCCAAAGTTTGGCCTTTTTACTTTTAATTCTAATATTTTATTACGTATGCTACTATATATTATTTGCATAATATACAACTAACATTACTATTATTCTATATATATTTATTTCTTAATTTGCTATTTTTACAATTTATAAGTTACTTAATTAATACATACATACACTATTACTATTTATTACTACTATGCCTATGTTACTATTATATATTTAACTCATTAATTTCCCTATGTTTTTCTATCTGTTGTTCTTTTAATTTTTGTTGTACTTAAATATTTTTTTACCCCTTTTAAACTAGGCCAGTTTCTTATGAAACTGGACCCAGTTTACCGTTTTGAATTTACTTTATTGCCCTATTTATTTTTATTAATCTATATTTTCACATTTTTGTTTTGAGTACCATACCCCTGTGGACCGAGGCCGCGAGATCTGCGTGGCGATTTGCGTTCGAGACAGACTTGGTGCCCTCAACAATACGCTGTCGTTGACCTCGCCAACGCGTCTCACTTCCGCCTCACCGGGCAGTCGTCGCTAAAGGCGTCGTGGTCCGCCTTTTCAAGCTTTGCCTTGTTGCAATTGACGCAGCTTGGGGGGGCGTTAGCCATCCAATCAGCACACTCTGTTCTCATGTGCGGCCCCCCACAGTGACTGCATACGTCGATTGCATCATGGCAGAACTTCTTCCCGTGCCCATAACCCAGGCAGCGCGAGCATTGGATCAGGGGAGACTGGTCCGCAACCCTAACTTTTTGGATGTCGATGTGGACGGCACCCGCGCCGGTGAGCCGCTGCCAGACGGCGGGCGAGACCCGAGCAACTACATGGACTGTAAGCGGGTTTCTCGCCCTCCGTCTGTACCGGACCTCGACGCGGAAGTCCCCCTCACCCATATCCCCAAGCAAATTTCCATTTTGGCCCCTAATTGCCTTCACAATATCCTCATCGGTATTTACTTTGGAGACTCCGTACAGCACCAAGAGGGGGTCCTTGTTCTTGATGTCCTCTACTTTGAGAGAACATCCTTTTTCTGTTAACTTTTCCTTTACTTTTCTTAGTTCTGCCTTGTCTTTGCAACTTAGAATGACTTTCCGATCCTTGGCCTTTCTGATCCTGTCAATTCTTGTCCCCTCATCCTTGGCATTTATGGCTTTCCTTACTCTGTCATAAACCTCCTCTCCGGTGTCCTGGTCGTCTTTCGACGTGTAAAATAGAATTTAAATAAATTTAAATGTGTCCTATAAACTAAGTAAACTAAAGTAAAATATTTATTTACAATATTCCAAGATCTTTGGAAGTCAAATTTGCCGTCCAGCAATGCAATAAAAATTTTTTAAAACTAATTTTTACGACCCGTTCAAGGCACCCTGAATGTAGGTCAGTAAGTCAGTAGGTTTGTAGGTCAGTCGGTCAGTAGGCCAATGGGGCACTGGGTCAGTGGGTCAGTATGTCAGTAGGTCACTGGGTCACTGGGTCAGTAGGTCAGTGGGTCAGTGGGCCACTGGGTCACTGGGTCAGTAGGTCAGTGGGTCACTGGGTCACTGGGTTACTGGGTCAGTGGGTCAGTATGTCAGTAGGTCACTGGGTCACTGGGTCAGTGGGCCACTGGGTCACTGGGTCAGTAGGTCAGTGGGTCAGTGGGCCACTGGGTCACTGGGTCAGTAGGTCAGTGGGTCACTGGGTCACTGGGTCACTGGGTCAGTGGGTCAGTATGTCAGTAGGTCACTGGGTCACTGGGTCAGTGGGCCACTGGGTCACTGGGTCAGTAGGTCAGTGGGTCACTGGGTCACTGGGTCACTGGGTCAGTAGGTCAGTGGGTCACTGGGTCACTGGGTCACTGGGTCACTGGGTCAGTGGGTCAGTATGTCAGTAGGTCACTGGGTCACTGGGTCAGTAGGTCAGTGGGTCAGTGGGCCACTGGGTCAGTGGGCCACTGGGTCAGTGGGTCAGTAGGTCAGTGGGTCAGTGGGCCACTGGGTCACTGGGTCAGTAGGTCAGTGGGTCACTGGGTCACTGGGTCACTGGGTCACTGGGTCACTGGGTCACTGGGTCACTGGGTCAGTGGGTCAGTATGTCAGTAGGTCACTGGGTCACTGGGTCAGTGGGCCACTGGGTCACTGGGTCAGTAGGTCAGTGGGTCACTGGGTCACTGGGTCACTGGGTCAGTGGGTCACTGGGTCACTGGGTCACTGGGTCACTGGGTCAGTGGGTCAGTATGTCAGTAGGTCACTGGGTCACTGGGTCAGTGGGCCACTGGGTCACTGGGTCAGTAGGTCAGTGGGTTACTGGGTCACTGGGTCAGTGGGTCAGTTGGTCAGTGGGTCAGTAGGTCAGGTTAGTGGGTCAACACAGAAGATCTCGAGAACTACTGGACACAGAACTTTGAAATTCAAAAGGGAGGTTAAGTATTACTATACCCGATATACTGACCTGTAAATATCACGACTACCCTCTCACTATCCCAGTTAATTTATAAAAATGGCAAAATTCGGTCAAAATTAGGCTTTCTTGAAAATTTCAAAAATGCAGACCTATTAATAATAATGAATCCCAAAGTTTGGCCTTTTTACTTTTAATTCTAATATTTTATTACGTATGCTACTATATATTATATTTGCATAATATACAACTAACATTACTATTATTCTATATATATTTATTTCTTAATTTGCTATTTTTACAATTTATAAGTTACTTAATTAATACATACATACACTATTACTATTTATTACTACTATGCCTATGTTACTATTATATATTTAACTCATTAATTTCCCTATGTTTTCCTATCTGTTGTTCCTTTAATTTTTGTTGTACTTAAATATTTTTTTACCCCTTTTAAACTAGGCCAGTTTCTTATGAAACTGGACCCAGTTTACCGTTTTGAATTTACTTTATTGCCCTATTTATTTTTATTAATCTATATTTTCACATTTTTGTTTTGAGTACCATACCCCTGTGGACCGAGGCCGCGAGATCTGCGTGGCGATTTGCGTTCGAGACAGACTTGGTGCCCTCAACAATACGCTGTCGTTGACCTCGCCAACGCGTCTCACTTCCGCCTCACCGGGCAGTCGTCGCTAAAGGCGTCGTGGTCCGCCTTTTCAAGCTTTGCCTTGTTGCAATTGACGCAGCTTGGGGGGGCGTTAGCCATCCAATCAGCACACTCTGTTCTCATGTGCGGCCCCCCACAGTGACTGCATACGTCGATTGCATCATGGCAGAACTTCTTCGCGTGCCCATAACCCAGGCAGCGCGAGCATTGGATCAGGGGAGACTGGTCCGCAACCCTAACTTTTTGGATGTCGATGTGGACGGCACTCGCGCCGGTGAGCCGCTGCCAGACGGCGGGCGAGACCCGAGCAACTACATGGACTGTAAGCGGGTTTCTCGCCCTCCGTCTGTACCGGACCTCGACGCGGAAGTCCCCCTCACCCACATCCCCAAGCAAATTTCCATTTTGGCCCCTAATTGCCTTCACAATATCCTCATCGGTATTTACTTTGGAGACTCCGTACAGCACCAAGAGGGGGTCCTTATTCTTGATGTCCTCTACTTTGAGAGAACATCCTTTTTCTGTTAACTTTTCCTTTACTTTTCTTAGTTCTGCCTTGTCTTTGCAACTTAGAATGACTTTCCGATCCTTGGCCTTTCTGATCCTGTCAATTCTTGTCCCCTCATCCTTGGCAATTATCGCTTTCCTTACTCTGTCATAAACCTCCTCTCCGGTGTCCTGGTCGTCTTTCGACGTGATTATGACAGAGTGCATCGCAGCTGGCTCTGCCGGTGGCCTCTTCGGCGAGCCAGCCACGACGTTCGCGTAGGTGGGGGCCACTTCCAAGGCCTTCTGGTGGTTTTCTAGGGTTTCCCTCAGTGACTCCATCTTGGCTGCATTTTCCCGTATTAATTTGGAGTGGTCATCCATCCTCCTTAATATTTCTTCGTTGCAGGGGGCAGGGTGAGGAGGAAGTGGAGGGTGTAAAGTGTCCTCCTCTTTCTTCCCATCCTGTCCCTTGCTCTGGATTCTTGTTACTTCTTTGGCCTCTGACTCCTTCACGAGCTGATAGAGCCGCTCCACAGCTGCAGTGATCCCCTCTTTATACTCTGTTTTAATGTTTCTAGAGCTACTGAGGCAGAGCTTAGCCCTATTCAGGCATGCCCTAGCCTCAGCGACTCTAGAGGGGTGAGTTGGTTTTGGGGGGGGGGGCGTCCGAGGCGTCCGTCAATGATGTTCGGGTTTTTGGCCTCGAGGGGCCCGCTATTGGCACCACCACCCTCTTCGGAGACGTCTTTGCGGCTCTTGCCTCTGTCTCCCCGATGCTCCTTCTGACCGCAAAGGTCCGGTCATGGTTTGAAGGGAGGCCCGTCTTCTCTACCTTCTCTTCGGCCTTTTTCGGGGGAGAGTTCTCAGTCGCCACCTTGCTGGGCGGAGTCCTGATACCGAACATTGTGTAGCTCGCTTAAATCTGGCTTTTTAGGGACGTCAATGTGTAAAAGTATGCGACGTGTAAAGGGCGTCGGATACGTACAATAAAATACAATTATATAACTCAAAAAGAACACAATAAAATTATAAAAGAGTAAAATAGAATTTAAATAAATTTAAATGTGTCCTATAAACTAAGTAAACTAAAGTAAAATATTTATTTACAATATTCCAAGATCTTTGGAAGTCAAATTTGCCGTCCAGCAATGCAATAAAAATTTTTTAAAACTAATTTTTAAGACCCGTTCAAGGCACCCTGAATGTAGGTCAGTAAGTCAGTAGGTTTGTAGGTCAGTCGGTCAGTAGGCCAATGGGGCACTGGGTCAGTGGGTCAGTATGTCAGTAGGTCACTGGGTCACTGGGTCAGTAGGTCAGTGGGTCAGTGGGCCACTGGGTCACTGGGTCAGTAGGTCAGTGGGTCACTGGGTCACTGGGTCACTGGGTCACTGGGTCAGTGGGTCAGTATGTCAGTAGGTCACTGGGTCACTGGGTCAGTGGGCCACTGGGTCACTGGGTCAGTAGGTCAGTGGGTCACTGGGTCACTGGGTCACTGGGTCACTGGGTCAGTGGGTCAGTATGTCAGTAGGTCACTGGGTCACTGGGTCAGTGGGCCACTGGGTCACTGGGTCAGTAGGTCAGGGGGTCACTGGGTCACTGGGTCACTGGGTCAGTAGGTCAGTGGGTCACTGGTTCACTGGGTCACTGGGTCACTGGGTCAGTGGGTCAGTATGTCAGTAGGTCACTGGGTCACTGGGTCAGTGGGCCACTGGGTCACTGGGTCAGTAGGTCAGTGGGTCACTGGGTCACTGGGTCAGTGGGTCAGTTGGTCAGTGGGTCAGTAGGTCAGGTTAGTGGGTCAACACAGAAGATCTCGAGAACTACTGGACACAGAACTATGAAATTCAAAAGGGAGGTTAAGTATTACTATACCCGATATACTGACCTGTAAATATCACGACTACCCTCTCACTATCCCAGTTAATTTATAAAAATGGCAAAATTCGGTCAAAATTAGGCTTTTTTGAAAATTTCAAAAATGCAGACCTATTAATAATAATGAATCCCAAAGTTTGGCCTTTTTGTTTTTAATTCTAATATTTTATTACGTATGCTACTATATATTATTTGCATAATATACAACTAACATTACTATTATTCTATATATATTTATTTCTTAATTTGCTATTTTTACAATTTATAAGTTACTTAATTAATACATACATACACTATTACTATTTATTACTACTATGCCTATGTTACTATTATATATTTAACTCATTAATTTCCCTATGTTTTCCTATCTGTTGTTCCTTTAATTTTTGTTGTACTTAAATATTTTTTTACCCCTTTTAAACTAGGCCAGTTTCTTATGAAACTGGACCCAGTTTACCGTTTTGAATTTACTTTATTGCCCTATTTATTTTTATTAATCTATATTTTCACATTTTTGTTTTGAGTACCATACCCCTGTGGACCGAGGCCGCGAGATCTGCGTGGCGATTTGCGTTCGAGACAGACTTGGTGCCCTCAACAATACGCTGTCGTTGACCTCGCCAACGCGTCTCACTTCCGCCTCACCGGGCAGTCGTCGCTAAAGGCGTCGTGGTCCGCCTTTTCAAGCTTTGCCTTGTTGCAATTGACGCAGCTTGGGGGGGCGTTAGCCATCCAATCAGCACACTCTGTTCTCATGTGCGGCCCCCCACAGTGACTGCATACGTCGATTGCATCATGGCAGAACTTCTTCCCGTGCCCATAACCCAGGCAGCGCGAGCATTGGATCAGGGGAGACTGGTCCGCAACCCTAACTTTTTGAATGTCGATGTGGACGGCACCCGCGCCGGTGAGCCGCTGCCAGACGGCGGGCGAGACCCGAGCAACTACATGGACTGTAAGCGGGTTTCTCGCCCTCCGTCTGTACCGGACCTCGACGCGGAAGTCCCCCTCACCCACATCCCCAAGCAAATTTCCATTTTGGCCCCTAATTGCCTTCACAATATCCTCATCGGTATTTACTTTGGAGACTCCGTACAGCACCAAGAGGGGGTCCTTATTCTTGATGTCCTCTACTTTGAGAGAACATCCTTTTTCTGTTAACTTTTCCTTTACTTTTCTTAGTTCTGCCTTGTCTTTGCAACTTAGAATGACTTTCCGATCCTTGGCCTTTCTGATCCTGTCAATTCTTGTCCCCTCATCCTTGGCATTTATCGCTTTCCTTACTCTGTCATAAACCTCCTCTCCGGTGTCCTGGTCGTCTTTCGACGTGATTATGACAGAGTGCATCGCAGCTGGCTCTGCCGGTGGCCTCTTCGGCGAGCCAGCCACGACGTTCGCGTAGGTGGGGGCCACTTCCAAGGCCTTCTGGTGGTTTTCTAGGGTTTCCCTCAGTGACTCCATCTTGGCTGCATTTTCCCGTATTAATTTGGAGTGGTCATCCATCCTCCTTAATATTTCTTCGTTGCAGGGGGCAGGGTGAGGAGGAAGTGGAGGGTGTAAAGTGTCCGCCTCTTTCTTCCCATCCTGTCCCTTGCTCTGGATTCTTGTTACTTCTTTGGCCTCTGACTCCTTCACGAGCTGATAGAGCCGCTCCACAGCTGCAGTGATCCCCTCTTTATACTCTGTTTTAATGTTTCTAGAGCTACTGAGGCAGAGCTTAGCCCTATTCAGGCATGCCCTAGCCTCAGCGACTCTAGAGGGGTGAGTTGATTTTGGGGGGGGGGGGGGCGTCCGAGGCGTCCGTCAATGATGTTCGGGTTTTTGGCCTCGAGGGGCCCGCTATTGGCACCACCACCCTCTTCGGAGACGTCTTTGCGGCTCTTGCCTCTGTCTCCCCGATGCTCCTTCTGACCGCAAAGGTCCGGTCATGGTTTGAAGGGAGGCGCGTCTTCTCTACCTTCTCTTCGGCCTTTTTCGGGGGAGAGTTCTCAGTCGCCACCTTGCTGGGCGGAGTCCTGATACCGAACATTGTGTAGCTCGCTTAAATCTGGCTTTTTAGGGATGTCAATGTGTAAAAGTATGCGACGTGTAAAGGGCGTCGGATACGTACAATAAAATACAATTATATAACTCAAAAAGAACACAATAAAATTATAAAAGAGTAAAATAGAATTTAAATAAATTTATGTGTCCTATAAACTAAGTAAACTAAAGTAAAATATTTATTTACAATATTCCAAGATCTTTAGAAGTCAAATTTGCCGTCCAGCAATGCAATAAAAAATTTTTAAAACTAATTTTTAAGACCCGTTCAAGGCACTCTGAATGTAGGTCAGTAAGTCAGTAGGTTTGTAGGTCAGTCGGTCAGTAGGCCAATGGGGCACTGGGTCAGTGGGTCAGTATGTCAGTAGGTCACTGGGTCACTGGGTCAGTAGGTCAGTGGGTCAGTGGGCCACTGGGTCACTGGGTCAGTAGGTCAGTGGGTCACTGGGTCACTGGGTCACTGGGTCAGTGGGTCAGTATGTCAGTAGGTCACTGGGTCACTGGGTCAGTGGGCCACTGGGTCACTGGGTCAGTAGGTCAGTGGGTCACTGGGTCACTGGGTCACTGGGTCAGTAGGTCAGTGGGTCACTGGGTCACTGGGTCACTGGGTCAGTGGGTCAGTATGTCAGTAGGTCACTGGGTCACTGGGTCAGTAGGTCAGTGGGTCAGTGGGCCACTGGGTCACTGGGTCAGTAGGTCAGTGGGTCACTGGGTCACTGGGTCAGTAGGTCAGTGTGTCAGTGGGCCACTGGGTCACTGGGTCAGTAGGTCAGTGGGTCACTGGGTCACTGGGTCACTGGGTCACTGGGTCAGTGGGTCAGTATGTCAGTAGGTCACTGGGTCACTGGGTCAGTGGGCCACTGGGTCACTGGGTCAGTAGGTCAGTGGGTCACTGGGTCACTGGGTCACTGGGTCACTGGGTCAGTGGGTCAGTATGTCAGTAGGTCACTGGGTCACTGGGTCAGTGGGCCACTGGGTCACTGGGTCAGTAGGTCAGTGGGTCACTGGGTCACTGGGTCAGTGGGTCAGTTGGTCAGTGGGTCACTGGGTCACTGGGTCACTGGGTCAGTGGGTCAGTATGCCAGTAGGTCACTGGGTCACTGGGTCAGTGGGCCACTGGGTCACTGGGTCAGTAGGTCAGTGGGTCACTGGGTCACTGGGTCAGTGGGTCAGTTGGTCAGTGGGTCAGTAGGTCAGGTTAGTGGGTCAACACAGAAGATCTCGAGAACTACTGGACACAGAACTATGAAATTCAAAAGGGAGGTTAAGTATTACTATACCCGATATACTGACCTGTAAATATCACGACTACCCTCTCACTATCCCAGTTAATTTATAAAAATGGCAAAATTCGGTCAAAATTAGGCTTTTTTGAAAATTTCAAAAATGCAGACCTATTAATAATAATGAATCCCAAAGTTTGGCCTTTTTACTTTTAATTCTAATATTTTATTACGTATGCTACTATATATTATTTGCATAATATACAACTAACATTACTATTATTCTGTATATATTTATTTCTTAATTTGCTATTTTTACAATTTATAAGTTACTTAATTAATACATACATACACTATTACTATTTATTACTACTATGCCTATGTTACTATTATATATTTAACTCATTAATTTCCCTATGTTTTCCTATCTGTTGTTCCTTTAATTTTTGTTGTACTTAAATATTTTTTTACCCCTTTTAAACTAGGCCAGTTTCTTATGAAACTGGACCCAGTTTACCGTTTTGAATTTACTTTATTGCCCTATTTATTTTTATTAATCTATATTTTCACATTTTTGTTTTGAGTACCATACCCCTGTGGACCGAGGCCGCGAGATCTGCGTGGCGATTTGCGTTCGAGACAGACTTGGTGCCCTCAACAATACGCTGTCGTTGACCTCGCCAACGCGTCTCACTTCCGCCTCACCGGGCAGTCGTCGCTAAAGGCGTCGTGGTCCGCCTTTTCAAGCTTTGCCTTGTTGCAATTGACGCAGCTTGGGGGGGCGTTAGCCATCCAATCAGCAAACTCTGTTCTCATGTGCGGCCCCCCACAGTGACTGCATACGTCGATTGCATCATGGCAGAACTTCTTCCCGTGCCCATAACCCAGGCAGCGCGAGCATTGGATCAGGGGAGACTGGTCCGCAACCCTAACTTTTTGGATGTCGATGTGGACGGCACCCGCGCCGGTGAGCCGCTGCCAGACGGCGGGCGAGACCCGAGCAACTACATGGACTGTAAGCGGGTTTCTCGCCCTCCGTCTGTACCGGACCTCGACGCGGAAGTCCCCCTCACCCACATCCCCAAGCAAATTTCCATTTTGGCCCCTAATTGCCTTCACAATATCCTCATCGGTATTTACTTTGGAGACTCCGTACAGCACCAAGAGGGGGTCCTTATTCTTGATGTCCTCTACTTTGAGAGAACATCCTTTTTCTGTTAACTTTTCCTTTACTTTTCTTAGTTCTGCCTTGTCTTTGCAACTTAGAATGACTTTCCGATCCTTGGCCTTTCTGATCCTGTCAATTCTTGTCCCCTCATCCTTGGCAATTATCGCTTTCCTTACTCTGTCATAAACCTCCTCTCCGGTGTCCTGGTCGTCTTTCGACGTGATTATGACAGAGTGCATCGCAGCTGGCTCTGCCGGTGGCCTCTTCGGCGAGCCAGCCACGACGTTCGCGTAGGTGGGGGCCACTTCCAAGGCCTTCTGGTGGTTTTCTAGGGTTTCCCTCAGTGACTCCATCTTGGCTGCATTTTCCCGTATTAATTTGGAGTGGTCATCCATCCTCCTTAATATTTCTTCGTTGCAGGGGGCAGGGTGAGGAGGAAGTGGAGGGTGTAAAGTGTCCTCCTCTTTCTTCCCATCCTGTCCCTTGCTCTGGATTCTTGTTACTTCTTTGGCCTCTGACTCCTTCACGAGCTGATAGAGCCGCTCCACAGCTGCAGTGATCCCCTCTTTATACTCTGTTTTAATGTTTCTAGAGCTACTGAGGCAGAGCTTAGCCCTATTCAGGCATGCCCTAGCCTCAGCGACTCTAGAGGGGTGAGTTCATTTTGGGGGGGGGGCGTCCGAGGCGTCCGTCAATGATGTTCGGGTTTTTGGCCTCGAGGGGCCCGCTATTGGCACCACCACCCTCTTCGGAGACGTCTTTGCGGCTCTTGCCTCTGTCTCCCCGATGCTCCTTCTGACCGCAAAGGTCCGGTCATGGTTTGAAGGGAGGCCCGTCTTCTCTACCTTCTCTTCGGCCTTTTTCGGGGGAGAGTTCTCAGTCGCCACCTTGCTGGGCGGAGTCCTGATACCGAACATTGTGTAGATCGCTTAAATCTGGCTTTTTAGGGACGTCAATGTGTAAAAGTATGCGACGTGTAAAGGGCGTCGGATACGTACAATAAAATACAATTATATAACTCAAAAAGAACACAATAAAATTATAAAAGAGTAAAATAGAATTTAAATAAATTTAAATGTGTCCTATAAACTAAGTAAACTAAAGTAAAATATTTATTTACAATATTCCAAGATCTTTGGAAGTCAAATTTGCCATCCAGCAATGCAATAAAATTTTTTTAAAACTAATTTTTACGACCCGTTCAAGGCACCCTGAATGTAGGTCAGTAAGTCAGTAGGTTTGTAGGTCAGTCGGTCAGTAGGCCAATGGGGCACTGGGTCAGTGGGTCAGTATGTCAGTAGGTCACTGGGTCACTGGGTCAGTAGGTCAGTGGGTCAGTGGGCCACTGGGTCACTGGGTCAGTAGGTCAGTGGGTCACTGGGTCACTGGGTCACTGGGTCACTGGGTCAGTGGGTCAGTATGTCAGTAGGTCACTGGGTCACTGGGTCAGTGGGCCACTGGGTCACTGGGTCAGTAGGTCAGTGGGTCACTGGGTCACTGGGTCACTGGGTCAGTGGGTCAGTATGTCAGTAGGTCACTGGGTCACTGGGTCAGTGGGCCACTGGGTCACTGGGTCACTGGGTCACTGGGTCAGTGGGTCACTGGGTCACTGGGTCACTGGGTCAGTAGGTCAGTGGGTCACTGGGTCACTGGGTCACTGGGTCACTGGGTCAGTGGGTCAGTATGTCAGTAGGTCACTGGGTCACTGGGTCAGTAGGTCAGTGGGTCAGTGGGCCACTGGGTCAGTGGGCCACTGGGTCAGTGGGTCAGTAGGTCAGTGGGTCAGTGGGCCACTGGGTCACTGGGTCAGTAGGTCAGTGGGTCACTGGGTCACTGGGTCACTGGGTCACTGGGTCACTGGGTCACTGGGTCACTGGGTCAGTGGGTCAGTATGTCAGTAGGTCACTGGGTCACTGGGTCAGTGGGCCACTGGGTCACTGGGTCAGTAGGTCAGTGGGTCACTGGGTCACTGGGTCACTGGGTCAGTGGGTCACTGGGTCACTGGGTCACTGGGTCACTGGGTCAGTGGGTCAGTATGTCAGTAGGTCACTGGGTCACTGGGTCAGTGGGCCACTGGGTCACTGGGTCAGTAGGTCAGTGGGTTACTGGGTCACTGGGTCAGTGGGTCAGTTGGTCAGTGGGTCAGTAGGTCAGGTTAGTGGGTCAACACAGAAGATCTCGAGAACTACTGGACACAGAACTTTGAAATTCAAAAGGGAGGTTAAGTATTACTATACCCGATATACTGACCTGTAAATATCACGACTACCCTCTCACTATCCCAGTTAATTTATAAAAATGGCAAAATTCGGTCAAAATTAGGCTTTCTTGAAAATTTCAAAAATGCAGACCTATTAATAATAATGAATCCCAAAGTTTGGCCTTTTTACTTTTAATTCTAATATTTTATTACGTATGCTACTATATATTATATTTGCATAATATACAACTAACATTACTATTATTCTATATATATTTATTTCTTAATTTGCTATTTTTACAATTTATAAGTTACTTAATTAATACATACATACACTATTACTATTTATTACTACTATGCCTATGTTACTATTATATATTTAACTCATTAATTTCCCTATGTTTTCCTATCTGTTGTTCCTTTAATTTTTGTTGTACTTAAATATTTTTTTACCCCTTTTAAACTAGGCCAGTTTCTTATGAAACTGGACCCAGTTTACCGTTTTGAATTTACTTTATTGCCCTATTTATTTTTATTAATCTATATTTTCACATTTTTGTTTTGAGTACCATACCCCTGTGGACCGAGGCCGCGAGATCTGCGTGGCGATTTGCGTTCGAGACAGACTTGGTGCCCTCAACAATACGCTGTCGTTGACCTCGCCAACGCGTCTCACTTCCGCCTCACCGGGCAGTCGTCGCTAAAGGCGTCGTGGTCCGCCTTTTCAAGCTTTGCCTTGTTGCAATTGACGCAGCTTGGGGGGGCGTTAGCCATCCAATCAGCACACTCTGTTCTCATGTGCGGCCCCCCACAGTGACTGCATACGTCGATTGCATCATGGCAGAACTTCTTCGCGTGCCCATAACCCAGGCAGCGCGAGCATTGGATCAGGGGAGACTGGTCCGCAACCCTAACTTTTTGGATGTCGATGTGGACGGCACTCGCGCCGGTGAGCCGCTGCCAGACGGCGGGCGAGACCCGAGCAACTACATGGACTGTAAGCGGGTTTCTCGCCCTCCGTCTGTACCGGACCTCGACGCGGAAGTCCCCCTCACCCACATCCCCAAGCAAATTTCCATTTTGGCCCCTAATTGCCTTCACAATATCCTCATCGGTATTTACTTTGGAGACTCCGTACAGCACCAAGAGGGGGTCCTTATTCTTGATGTCCTCTACTTTGAGAGAACATCCTTTTTCTGTTAACTTTTCCTTTACTTTTCTTAGTTCTGCCTTGTCTTTGCAACTTAGAATGACTTTCCGATCCTTGGCCTTTCTGATCCTGTCAATTCTTGTCCCCTCATCCTTGGCAATTATCGCTTTCCTTACTCTGTCATAAACCTCCTCTCCGGTGTCCTGGTCGTCTTTCGACGTGATTATGACAGAGTGCATCGCAGCTGGCTCTGCCGGTGGCCTCTTCGGCGAGCCAGCCACGACGTTCGCGTAGGTGGGGGCCACTTCCAAGGCCTTCTGGTGGTTTTCTAGGGTTTCCCTCAGTGACTCCATCTTGGCTGCATTTTCCCGTATTAATTTGGAGTGGTCATCCATCCTCCTTAATATTTCTTCGTTGCAGGGGGCAGGGTGAGGAGGAAGTGGAGGGTGTAAAGTGTCCTCCTCTTTCTTCCCATCCTGTCCCTTGCTCTGGATTCTTGTTACTTCTTTGGCCTCTGACTCCTTCACGAGCTGATAGAGCCGCTCCACAGCTGCAGTGATCCCCTCTTTATACTCTGTTTTAATGTTTCTAGAGCTACTGAGGCAGAGCTTAGCCCTATTCAGGCATGCCCTAGCCTCAGCGACTCTAGAGGGGTGAGTTGGTTTTGGGGGGGGGGGCGTCCGAGGCGTCCGTCAATGATGTTCGGGTTTTTGGCCTCGAGGGGCCCGCTATTGGCACCACCACCCTCTTCGGAGACGTCTTTGCGGCTCTTGCCTCTGTCTCCCCGATGCTCCTTCTGACCGCAAAGGTCCGGTCATGGTTTGAAGGGAGGCCCGTCTTCTCTACCTTCTCTTCGGCCTTTTTCGGGGGAGAGTTCTCAGTCGCCACCTTGCTGGGCGGAGTCCTGATACCGAACATTGTGTAGCTCGCTTAAATCTGGCTTTTTAGGGACGTCAATGTGTAAAAGTATGCGACGTGTAAAGGGCGTCGGATACGTACAATAAAATACAATTATATAACTCAAAAAGAACACAATAAAATTATAAAAGAGTAAAATAGAATTTAAATAAATTTAAATGTGTCCTATAAACTAAGTAAACTAAAGTAAAATATTTATTTACAATATTCCAAGATCTTTGGAAGTCAAATTTGCCGTCCAGCAATGCAATAAAAATTTTTTAAAACTAATTTTTAAGACCCGTTCAAGGCACCCTGAATGTAGGTCAGTAAGTCAGTAGGTTTGTAGGTCAGTCGGTCAGTAGGCCAATGGGGCACTGGGTCAGTGGGTCAGTATGTCAGTAGGTCACTGGGTCACTGGGTCAGTAGGTCAGTGGGTCAGTGGGCCACTGGGTCACTGGGTCAGTAGGTCAGTGGGTCACTGGGTCACTGGGTCACTGGGTCACTGGGTCAGTGGGTCAGTATGTCAGTAGGTCACTGGGTCACTGGGTCAGTGGGCCACTGGGTCACTGGGTCAGTAGGTCAGTGGGTCACTGGGTCACTGGGTCACTGGGTCACTGGGTCAGTGGGTCAGTATGTCAGTAGGTCACTGGGTCACTGGGTCAGTGGGCCACTGGGTCACTGGGTCAGTAGGTCAGGGGGTCACTGGGTCACTGGGTCACTGGGTCAGTAGGTCAGTGGGTCACTGGGTCACTGGGTCACTGGGTCACTGGGTCAGTGGGTCAGTATGTCAGTAGGTCACTGGGTCACTGGGTCAGTGGGCCACTGGGTCACTGGGTCAGTAGGTCAGTGGGTCACTGGGTCACTGGGTCAGTGGGTCAGTTGGTCAGTGGGTCAGTAGGTCAGGTTAGTGGGTCAACACAGAAGATCTCGAGAACTACTGGACACAGAACTATGAAATTCAAAAGGGAGGTTAAGTATTACTATACCCGATATACTGACCTGTAAATATCACGACTACCCTCTCACTATCCCAGTTAATTTATAAAAATGGCAAAATTCGGTCAAAATTAGGCTTTTTTGAAAATTTCAAAAATGCAGACCTATTAATAATAATGAATCCCAAAGTTTGGCCTTTTTACTTTTAATTCTAATATTTTATTACGTATGCTACTATATATTATTTGCATAATATACAACTAACATTACTATTATTCTGTATATATTTATTTCTTAATTTGCTATTTTTACAATTTATAAGTTACTTAATTAATACATACATACACTATTACTATTTATTACTACTATGCCTATGTTACTATTATATATTTAACTCATTAATTTCCCTATGTTTTCCTATCTGTTGTTCCTTTAATTTTTGTTGTACTTAAATATTTTTTTACCCCTTTTAAACTAGGCCAGTTTCTTATGAAACTGGACCCAGTTTACCGTTTTGAATTTACTTTATTGCCCTATTTATTTTTATTAATCTATATTTTCACATTTTTGTTTTGAGTACCATACCCCTGTGGACCGAGGCCGCGAGATCTGCGTGGCGATTTGCGTTCGAGACAGACTTGGTGCCCTCAACAATACGCTGTCGTTGACCTCGCCAACGCGTCTCACTTCCGCCTCACCGGGCAGTCGTCGCTAAAGGCGTCGTGGTCCGCCTTTTCAAGCTTTGCCTTGTTGCAATTGACGCAGCTTGGGGGGGCGTTAGCCATCCAATCAGCACACTCTGTTCTCATGTGCGGCCCCCCACAGTGACTGCATACGTCGATTGCATCATGGCAGAACTTCTTCCCGTGCCCATAACCCAGGCAGCGCGAGCATTGGATCAGGGGAGACTGGTCCGCAACCCTAACTTTTTGAATGTCGATGTGGACGGCACCCGCGCCGGTGAGCCGCTGCCAGACGGCGGGCGAGACCCGAGCAACTACATGGACTGTAAGCGGGTTTCTCGCCCTCCGTCTGTACCGGACCTCGACGCGGAAGTCCCCCTCACCCACATCCCCAAGCAAATTTCCATTTTGGCCCCTAATTGCCTTCACAATATCCTCATCGGTATTTACTTTGGAGACTCCGTACAGCACCAAGAGGGGGTCCTTATTCTTGATGTCCTCTACTTTGAGAGAACATCCTTTTTCTGTTAACTTTTCCTTTACTTTTCTTAGTTCTGCCTTGTCTTTGCAACTTAGAATGACTTTCCGATCCTTGGCCTTTCTGATCCTGTCAATTCTTGTCCCCTCATCCTTGGCATTTATCGCTTTCCTTACTCTGTCATAAACCTCCTCTCCGGTGTCCTGGTCGTCTTTCGACGTGATTATGACAGAGTGCATCGCAGCTGGCTCTGCCGGTGGCCTCTTCGGCGAGCCAGCCACGACGTTCGCGTAGGTGGGGGCCACTTCCAAGGCCTTCTGGTGGTTTTCTAGGGTTTCCCTCAGTGACTCCATCTTGGCTGCATTTTCCCGTATTAATTTGGAGTGGTCATCCATCCTCCTTAATATTTCTTCGTTGCAGGGGGCAGGGTGAGGAGGAAGTGGAGGGTGTAAAGTGTCCGCCTCTTTCTTCCCATCCTGTCCCTTGCTCTGGATTCTTGTTACTTCTTTGGCCTCTGACTCCTTCACGAGCTGATAGAGCCGCTCCACAGCTGCAGTGATCCCCTCTTTATACTCTGTTTTAATGTTTCTAGAGCTACTGAGGCAGAGCTTAGCCCTATTCAGGCATGCCCTAGCCTCAGCGACTCTAGAGGGGTGAGTTGATTTTGGGGGGGGGGGGGCGTCCGAGGCGTCCGTCAATGATGTTCGGGTTTTTGGCCTCGAGGGGCCCGCTATTGGCACCACCACCCTCTTCGGAGACGTCTTTGCGGCTCTTGCCTCTGTCTCCCCGATGCTCCTTCTGACCGCAAAGGTCCGGTCATGGTTTGAAGGGAGGCGCGTCTTCTCTACCTTCTCTTCGGCCTTTTTCGGGGGAGAGTTCTCAGTCGCCACCTTGCTGGGCGGAGTCCTGATACCGAACATTGTGTAGCTCGCTTAAATCTGGCTTTTTAGGGATGTCAATGTGTAAAAGTATGCGACGTGTAAAGGGCGTCGGATACGTACAATAAAATACAATTATATAACTCAAAAAGAACACAATAAAATTATAAAAGAGTAAAATAGAATTTAAATAAATTTATGTGTCCTATAAACTAAGTAAACTAAAGTAAAATATTTATTTACAATATTCCAAGATCTTTAGAAGTCAAATTTGCCGTCCAGCAATGCAATAAAAAATTTTTAAAACTAATTTTTAAGACCCGTTCAAGGCACTCTGAATGTAGGTCAGTAAGTCAGTAGGTTTGTAGGTCAGTCGGTCAGTAGGCCAATGGGGCACTGGGTCAGTGGGTCAGTATGTCAGTAGGTCACTGGGTCACTGGGTCAGTAGGTCAGTGGGTCAGTGGGCCACTGGGTCACTGGGTCAGTAGGTCAGTGGGTCACTGGGTCACTGGGTCACTGGGTCAGTGGGTCAGTATGTCAGTAGGTCACTGGGTCACTGGGTCAGTGGGCCACTGGGTCACTGGGTCAGTAGGTCAGTGGGTCACTGGGTCACTGGGTCACTGGGTCAGTAGGTCAGTGGGTCACTGGGTCACTGGGTCACTGGGTCAGTGGGTCAGTATGTCAGTAGGTCACTGGGTCACTGGGTCAGTAGGTCAGTGGGTCAGTGGGCCACTGGGTCACTGGGTCAGTAGGTCAGTGGGTCACTGGGTCACTGGGTCAGTAGGTCAGTGTGTCAGTGGGCCACTGGGTCACTGGGTCAGTAGGTCAGTGGGTCACTGGGTCACTGGGTCACTGGGTCACTGGGTCAGTGGGTCAGTATGTCAGTAGGTCACTGGGTCACTGGGTCAGTGGGCCACTGGGTCACTAGGTCAGTGGGTCACTGGGTCACTGGGTCACTGGGTCACTGGGTCAGTGGGTCAGTATGTCAGTAGGTCACTGGGTCACTGGGTCAGTGGGCCACTGGGTCACTGGGTCAGTAGGTCAGTGGGTCACTGGGTCACTGGGTCAGTGGGTCAGTTGGTCAGTGGGTCACTGGGTCACTGGGTCACTGGGTCAGTGGGTCAGTATGTCAGTAGGTCACTGGGTCACTGGGTCAGTGGGCCACTGGGTCACTGGGTCAGTAGGTCAGTGGGTCACTGGGTCACTGGGTCAGTGGGTCAGTTGGTCAGTGGGTCAGTAGGTCAGGTTAGTGGGTCAACACAGAAGATCTCGAGAACTACTGGACACAGAACTATGAAATTCAAAAGGGAGGTTAAGTATTACTATACCCGATATACTGACCTGTAAATATCACGACTACCCTCTCACTATCCCAGTTAATTTATAAAAATGGCAAAATTCGGTCAAAATTAGGCTTTTTTGAAAATTTCAAAAATGCAGACCTATTAATAATAATGAATCCCAAAGTTTGGCCTTTTTACTTTTAATTCTAATATTTTATTACGTATGCTACTATATATTATTTGCATAATATACAACTAACATTACTATTATTCTATATATATTTATTTCTTAATTTGCTATTTTTACAATTTATAAGTTACTTAATTAATACATACATACACTATTACTACATATTTATTACTACTATGCCTATGTTACTATTATATATTTAACTCATTAATTTCCCTATGTTTTCCTATCTGTTGTTCTTTTAATTTTTGTTGTACTTAAATATTTTTTTACCCCTTTTAAACTAGGCCAGTTTCTTATGAAACTGGACCCAGTTTACCGTTTTGAATTTACTTTATTGCCCTATTTATTTTTATTAATCTATATTTTCACATTTTTGTTTTGAGTACCATACCCCTGTGGACCGAGGCCGCGAGATCTGCGTGGCGATTTGCGTTCGAGACAGACTTGGTGCCCTCAACAATACGCTGTCGTTGACCTCGCCAACGCGTCTCACTTCCGCCTCACCGGGCAGTCGTCGCTAAAGGCGTCGTGGTCCGCCTTTTCAAGCTTTGCCTTGTTGCAATTGACGCAGCTTGGGGGGGCGTTAGCCATCCAATCAGCAAACTCTGTTCTCATGTGCGGCCCCCCACAGTGACTGCATACGTCGATTGCATCATGGCAGAACTTCTTCCCGTGCCCATAACCCAGGCAGCGCGAGCATTGGATCAGGGGAGACTGGTCCGCAACCCTAACTTTTTGGATGTCGATGTGGACGGCACCCGCGCCGGTGAGCCGCTGCCAGACGGCGGGCGAGACCCGAGCAACTACATGGACTGTAAGCGGGTTTCTCGCCCTCCGTCTGTACCGGACCTCGACGCGGAAGTCCCCCTCACCCACATCCCCAAGCAAATTTCCATTTTGGCCCCTAATTGCCTTCACAATATCCTCATCGGTATTTACTTTGGAGACTCCGTACAGCACCAAGAGGGGGTCCTTATTCTTGATGTCCTCTACTTTGAGAGAACATCCTTTTTCTGTTAACTTTTCCTTTACTTTTCTTAGTTCTGCCTTGTCTTTGCAACTTAGAATGACTTTCCGATCCTTGGCCTTTCTGATCCTGTCAATTCTTGTCCCCTCATCCTTGGCAATTATCGCTTTCCTTACTCTGTCATAAACCTCCTCTCCGGTGTCCTGGTCGTCTTTCGACGTGATTATGACAGAGTGCATCGCAGCTGGCTCTGCCGGTGGCCTCTTCGGCGAGCCAGCCACGACGTTCGCGTAGGTGGGGGCCACTTCCAAGGCCTTCTGGTGGTTTTCTAGGGTTTCCCTCAGTGACTCCATCTTGGCTGCATTTTCCCGTATTAATTTGGAGTGGTCATCCATCCTCCTTAATATTTCTTCGTTGCAGGGGGCAGGGTGAGGAGGAAGTGGAGGGTGTAAAGTGTCCTCCTCTTTCTTCCCATCCTGTCCCTTGCTCTGGATTCTTGTTACTTCTTTGGCCTCTGACTCCTTCACGAGCTGATAGAGCCGCTCCACAGCTGCAGTGATCCCCTCTTTATACTCTGTTTTAATGTTTCTAGAGCTACTGAGGCAGAGCTTAGCCCTATTCAGGCATGCCCTAGCCTCAGCGACTCTAGAGGGGTGAGTTCATTTTGGGGGGGGGCGTCCGAGGCGTCCGTCAATGATGTTCGGGTTTTTGGCCTCGAGGGGCCCGCTATTGGCACCACCACCCTCTTCGGAGACGTCTTTGCGGCTCTTGCCTCTGTCTCCCCGATGCTCCTTCTGACCGCAAAGGTCCGGTCATGGTTTGAAGGGAGGCCCGTCTTCTCTACCTTCTCTTCGGCCTTTTTCGGGGGAGAGTTCTCAGTCGCCACCTTGCTGGGCGGAGTCCTGATACCGAACATTGTGTAGATCGCTTAAATCTGGCTTTTTAGGGACGTCAATGTGTAAAAGTATGCGACGTGTAAAGGGCGTCGGATACGTACAAAAAAATACAATTATATAACTCAAAAAGAACACAATAAAATTATAAAAGAGTAAAATAGAATTTAAATAAATTTAAATGTGTCCTATAAACTAAGTAAACTAAAGTAAAATATTTATTTACAATATTCCAAGATCTTTGGAAGTCAAATTTGCCGTCCAGCAATGCAATAAAATTTTTTTAAAACTAATTTTTAAGACCCGTTCAAGGCACCCTGAATGTAGGTCAGTAAGTCAGTAGGTTTGTAGGTCAGTCGGTCAGTAGGCCAATGGGGCACTGGGTCAGTGGGTCAGTATGTCAGTAGGTCACTGGGTCACTGGGTCAGTAGGTCAGTGGGTCAGTGGGCCACTGGGTCACTGGGTCAGTAGGTCAGTGGGTCACTGGGTCACTGGGTCACTGGGTCACTGGGTCAGTGGGTCAGTATGTCAGTAGGTCACTGGGTCACTGGGTCAGTGGGCCACTGGGTCACTGGGTCAGTAGGTCAGTGGGTCAGTGGGCCACTGGGTCACTGGGTCAGTAGGTCAGTGGGTCACTGGGTCACTGGGTCACTGGGTCAGTGGGTCAGTATGTCAGTAGGTCACTGGGTCACTGGGTCAGTGGGCCACTGGGTCACTGGGTCACTGGGTCACTGGGTCAGTAGGTCAGTGGGTCACTGGGTCACTGGGTCACTGGGTCACTGGGTCAGTGGGTCAGTATGTCAGTAGGTCACTGGGTCACTGGGTCAGTAGGTCAGTGGGTCAGTGGGCCACTGGGTCACTGGGTCAGTAGGTCAGTGGGTCAGTGGGCCACTGGGTCACTGGGTCAGTAGGTCAGTGGGTCACTGGGTCACTGGGTCACTGGGTCACTGGGTCAGTGGGTCAGTATGTCAGTAGGTCACTGGGTCACTGGGTCAGTAGGTCAGTGGGTCACTGGGTCACTGGGTCAGTGGGTCAGTATGTCAGTAGGTCACTGGGTCACTGGGTCAGTGGGCCACTGGGTCACTGGGTCAGTGGGCCACTGGGTCACTGGGTCACTGGGTCACTGGGTCAGTAGGTCAGTGGGTCACTGGGTCACTGGGTCACTGGGTCACTGGGTCAGTGGGTCAGTATGTCAGTAGGTCACTGGGTCACTGGGTCAGTAGGTCAGTGGGTCAGTGGGCCACTGGGTCACTGGGTCAGTAGGTCAGTGGGTCAGTGGGCCACTGGGTCACTGGGTCAGTAGGTCAGTGGGTCACTGGGTCACTGGGTCACTGGGTCACTGGGTCAGTGGGTCAGTATGTCAGTAGGTCACTGGGTCACTGGTTCAGTGGGCCACTGGGTCAGTAGGTCAGTGGGTCACTGGGTCACTGGGTCACTGGGTCAGTAGGTCAGTGGGTCACTGGGTCACTGGGTCACTGGGTCAGTGGGTCAGTATGTCAGTAGGTCACTGGGTCACTGGGTCAGTGGGCCACTGGGTCACTGGGTCAGTAGGTCAGTGGGTCACTGGGTCACTGGGTCAGTTGGTCAGTGGGTCAGTAGGTCAGGTTAGTGGGTCAACACAGAAGATCTCGAGAACTACTGGACACAGAACTATGAAATTCAAAAGGGAGGTTAAGTATTACTATACCCGATATACTGACCTGTAAATATCACGACTACCCTCTCACTATCCCAGTTAATTTATAAAAATGGCAAAATTCGGTCAAAATTAGGCTTTTTTGAAAATTTCAAAAATGCAGACCTATTAATAATAATGAATCCCAAAGTTTGGCCTTTTTACTTTTAATTCTAATATTTTATTACGTATGCTACTATATATTATTTGCATAATATACAACTAACATTACTATTATTCTATATATATTTATTTCTTAATTTGCTATTTTTACAATTTATAAGTTACTTAATTAATACATACATACACTATTACTATTTATTACTACTATGCCTATGTTACTATTATATATTTAACTCATTAATTTCCCTATGTTTTCCTATCTGTTGTTCTTTTAATTTTTGTTGTACTTAAATATTTTTTTACCCCTTTTAAACTAGGCCAGTTTCTTATGAAACTGGACCCAGTTTACCGTTTTGAATTTACTTTATTGCCCTATTTATTTTTATTAATCTATATTTTCACATTTTTGTTTTGAGTACCATACCCCTGTGGACCGAGGCCGCGAGATCTGCGTGGCGATTTGCGTTCGAGACAGACTTGGTGCCCTCAACAATACGCTGTCGTTGACCTCGCCAACGCGTCTCACTTCCGCCTCACCGGGCAGTCGTCGCTAAAGGCGTCGTGGTCCGCCTTTTCAAGCTTTGCCTTGTTGCAATTGACGCAGCTTGGGGGGGCGTTAGCCATCCAATCAGCAAACTCTGTTCTCATGTGCGGCCCCCCACAGTGACTGCATACGTCGATTGCATCATGGCAGAACTTCTTCCCGTGCCCATAACCCAGGCAGCGCGAGCATTGGATCAGGGGAGACTGGTCCGCAACCCTAACTTTTTGGATGTCGATGTGGACGGCACCCGCGCCGGTGAGCCGCTGCCAGACGGCGGGCGAGACCCGAGCAACTACATGGACTGTAAGCGGGTTTCTCGCCCTCCGTCTGTACCGGACCTCGACGCGGAAGTCCCCCTCACCCACATCCCCAAGCAAATTTCCATTTTGGCCCCTAATTGCCTTCACAATATCCTCATCGGTATTTACTTTGGAGACTCCGTACAGCACCAAGAGGGGGTCCTTATTCTTGATGTCCTCTACTTTGAGAGAACATCCTTTTTCTGTTAACTTTTCCTTTACTTTTCTTAGTTCTGCCTTGTCTTTGCAACTTAGAATGACTTTCCGATCCTTGGCCTTTCTGATCCTGTCAATTCTTGTCCCCTCATCCTTGGCAATTATCGCTTTCCTTACTCTGTCATAAACCTCCTCTCCGGTGTCCTGGTCGTCTTTCGACGTGATTATGACAGAGTGCATCGCAGCTGGCTCTGCCGGTGGCCTCTTCGGCGAGCCAGCCACGACGTTCGCGTAGGTGGGGGCCACTTCCAAGGCCTTCTGGTGGTTTTCTAGGGTTTCCCTCAGTGACTCCATCTTGGCTGCATTTTCCCGTATTAATTTGGAGTGGTCATCCATCCTCCTTAATATTTCTTCGTTGCAGGGGGCAGGGTGAGGAGGAAGTGGAGGGTGTAAAGTGTCCTCCTCTTTCTTCCCATCCTGTCCCTTGCTCTGGATTCTTGTTACTTCTTTGGCCTCTGACTCCTTCACGAGCTGATAGAGCCGCTCCACAGCTGCAGTGATCCCCTCTTTATACTCTGTTTTAATGTTTCTAGAGCTACTGAGGCAGAGCTTAGCCCTATTCAGGCATGCCCTAGCCTCAGCGACTCTAGAGGGGTGAGTTGGTTTTGGGGGGGGGGGCGTCCGAGGCGTCCGTCAATGATGTTCGGGTTTTTGGCCTCGAGGGGCCCGCTATTGGCACCACCACCCTCTTCGGAGACGTCTTTGCGGCTCTTGCCTCTGTCTCCCCGATGCTCCTTCTGACCGCAAAGGTCCGGTCATGGTTTGAAGGGAGGCCCGTCTTCTCTACCTTCTCTTCGGCCTTTTTCGGGGGAGAGTTCTCAGTCGCCACCTTGCTGGGCGGAGTCCTGATACCGAACATTGTGTAGATCGCTTAAATCTGGCTTTTTAGGGACGTCAATGTGTAAAAGTATGCGACGTGTAAAGGGCGTCGGATACGTACAATAAAATACAATTATATAACTCAAAAAGAACACAATAAAATTATAAAAGAGTAAAATAGAATTTAAATAAATTTAAATGTGTCCTATAAACTAAGTAAACTAAAGTAAAATATTTATTTACAATATTCCAAGATCTTTGGAAGTCAAATTTGCCGTCCAGCAATGCAATAAAATTTTTTTAAAACTAATTTTTAAGACCCGTTCAAGGCACCCTGAATGTAGGTCAGTAAGTCAGTAGGTTTGTAGGTCAGTCGGTCAGTAGGCCAATGGGGCACTGGGTCAGTGGGTCAGTATGTCAGTAGGTCACTGGGTCACTGGGTCAGTAGGTCAGTGGGTCAGTGGGCCACTGGGTCACTGGGTCAGTAGGTCAGTGGGTCACTGGGTCACTGGGTCACTGGGTCACTGGGTCAGTGGGTCAGTATGTCAGTAGGTCACTGGGTCACTGGGTCAGTGGGCCACTGGGTCACTGGGTCAGTAGGTCAGTGGGTCAGTGGGCCACTGGGTCACTGGGTCAGTAGGTCAGTGGGTCATTGGGTCACTGGGTCACTGGGTCAGTGGGTCAGTATGTCAGTAGGTCACTGGGTCACTGGGTCAGTGGGCCACTGGGTCACTGGGTCACTGGGTCACTGGGTCAGTAGGTCAGTGGGTCACTGGGTCACTGGGTCACTGGGTCACTGGGTCAGTGGGTCAGTATGTCAGTAGGTCACTGGGTCACTGGGTCAGTAGGTCAGTGGGTCAGTGGGCCACTGGGTCACTGGGTCAGTAGGTCAGTGGGTCAGTGGGCCACTGGGTCACTGGGTCAGTAGGTCAGTGGGTCACTGGGTCACTGGGTCACTGAGTCACTGGGTCAGTGGGTCAGTATGTCAGTAGGTCACTGGGTCAGTAGGTCAATGGGTCACTGGGTCACTGGGTCAGTGGGTCAGTATGTCAGTAGGTCACTGGGTCACTGGGTCAGTGGGCCACTGGGTCACTGGGTCAGTGGGCCACTGGGTCACTGGGTCACTGGGTCACTGGGTCAGTAGGTCAGTGGGTCACTGGGTCACTGGGTCACTGGGTCACTGGGTCAGTGGGTCAGTATGTCAGTAGGTCACTGGGTCACTGGGTCAGTAGGTCTGTGGGTCAGTGGGCCACTGGGTCACTGGGTCAGTAGGTCAGTGGGTCAGTGGGCCACTGGGTCACTGGGTCAGTAGGTCAGTGGGTCACTGGGTCACTGGGTCACTGGGTCACTGGGTCAGTGGGTCAGTATGTCAGTAGGTCACTGGGTCACTGGGTCAGTGGGCCACTGGGTCACTGGGTCAGTAGGTCAGTGGGTCACTGGGTCACTGGGTCACTGGGTCAGTAGGTCAGTGGGTCACTGGGTCACTGGGTCACTGGGTCAGTGGGTCAGTATGTCAGTAGGTCACTGGGTCACTGGGTCAGTGGGCCACTGGGTCACTGGGTCAGTAGGTCAGTGGGTCACTGGGTCACTGGGTCAGGTGGTCAGTGGGTCATTAGGTCAGGTTAGTGGGTCAACACAGAAGATCTCGAGAACTACTGGACACAGAACTATGAAATTCAAAAGGGAGGTTAAGTATTACTATACCCGATATACTGACCTGTAAATATCACGACTACCCTCTCACTATCCCAGTTAATTTATAAAAATGGCAAAATTCGGTCAAAATTAGGCTTTTTTGAAAATTTCAAAAATGCAGACCTATTAATAATAATGAATCCCAAAGTTTGGCCTTTTTACTTTTAATTCTAATATTTTATTACGTATGCTACTATATATTATTTGCATAATATACAACTAACATTACTATTATTCTATATATATTTATTTCTTAATTTGCTATTTTTACAATTTATAAGTTACTTAATTAATACATACATACACTATTACTATTTATTACTACTATGCCTATGTTACTATTATATATTTAACTCATTAATTTCCCTATGTTTTCCTATCTGTTGTTCCTTTAATTTTTGTTGTACTTAAATATTTTTTTACCCCTTTTAAACTAGGCCAGTTTCTTATGAAACTGGACCCAGTTTACCGTTTTGAATTTACTTTATTGCCCTATTTATTTTTATTAATCTATATTTTCACATTTTTGTTTTGAGTACCATACCCCTGTGGACCGAGGCCGCGAGATCTGCGTGGCGATTTGCGTTCGAGACAGACTTGGTGCCCTCAACAATACGCTGTCGTTGACCTCGCCAACGCGTCTCACTTCCGCCTCACCGGGCAGTCGTCGCTAAAGGCGTCGTGGTCCGCCTTTTCAAGCTTTGCCTTGTTGCAATTGACGCAGCTTGGGGGGGCGTTAGCCATCCAATCAGCACACTCTGTTCTCATGTGCGGCCCCCCACAGTGACTGCATACGTCGATTGCATCATGGCAGAACTTCTTCCCGTGCCCATAACCCAGGCAGCGCGAGCATTGGATCAGGGGAGACTGGTCCGCAACCCTAACTTTTTGAATGTCGATGTGGACGGCACCCGCGCCGGTGAGCCGCTGCCAGACGGCGGGCGAGACCCGAGCAACTACATGGACTGTAAGCGGGTTTCTCGCCCTCCGTCTGTACCGGACCTCGACGCGGAAGTCCCCCTCACCCACATCCCCAAGCAAATTTCCATTTTGGCCCCTAATTGCCTTCACAATATCCTCATCGGTATTTACTTTGGAGACTCCGTACAGCACCAAGAGGGGGTCCTTATTCTTGATGTCCTCTACTTTGAGAGAACATCCTTTTTCTGTTAACTTTTCCTTTACTTTTCTTAGTTCTGCCTTGTCTTTGCAACTTAGAATGACTTTTCGATCCTTGGCCTTTCTGATCCTGTCAATTCTTGTCCCCTCATCCTTGGCATTTATCGCTTTCCTTACTCTGTCATAAACCTCCTCTCCGGTGTCCTGGTCGTCTTTCGACGTGATTATGACAGAGTGCATCGCAGCTGGCTCTGCCGGTGGCCTCTTCGGCGAGCCAGCCACGACGTTCGCGTAGGTGGGGGCCACTTCCAAGGCCTTCTGGTGGTTTTCTAGGGTTTCCCTCAGTGACTCCATCTTGGCTGCATTTTCCCGTATTAATTTGGAGTGGTCATCCATCCTCCTTAATATTTCTTCGTTGCAGGGGGCAGGGTGAGGAGGAAGTGGAGGGTGTAAAGTGTCCTCCTCTTTCTTCCCATCCTGTCCCTTGCTCTGGATTCTTGTTACTTCTTTGGCCTCTGACTCCTTCACGAGCTGATAGAGCCGCTCCATAGCTGCAGTGATCCCCTCTTTATACTCTGTTTTAATGTTTCTAGAGCTACTGAGGCAGAGCTTAGCCCTATTCAGGCATGCCCTAGCCTCAGCGACTCTAGAGGGGTGAGTTGGTTTTGGGGGGGGGGGGGCGTCCGAGGCGTCCGTCAATGATGTTCGGGTTTTTGGCCTCGAGGGGCCCGCTATTGGCACCACCACCCTCTTCGGAGACGTCTTTGCGGCTCTTGCCTCTGTCTCCCCGATGCTCCTTCTGACCGCAAAGGTCCGGTCATGGTTTGAAGGGAGGCCCGTCTTCTCTACCTTCTCTTCGGCCTTTTTCGGGGGAGAGTTCTCAGTCGCCACCTTGCTGGGCGGAGTCCTGATACCGAACATTGTGTAGCTCGCTTAAATCTGGCTTTTTAGGGACGTCAATGTGTAAAAGTATGCGACGTGTAAAGGGCGTCGGATACGTACAATAAAATACAATTATATAACTCAAAAAGAACACAATAAAATTATAAAAGAGTAAAATAGAATTTAAATAAATTTAAATGTGTCCTATAAACTAAGTAAACTAAAGTAAAATATTTATTTACAATATTCCAAGATCTTTGGAAGTCAAATTTGCCGTCCAGCAATGAAATAAAATTTTTTTTAAACTAATTTTTAAGACCCGTTCAAGGCACCCTGAATGTAGGTCAGTAAGTCAGTAGGTTTGTAGGTCAGTCGGTCAGTAGGCCAATGGGGCACTGGGTCAGTGGGTCAGTATGTCAGTAGGTCACTGGGTCACTGGGTCAGTAGGTCAGTGGGTCAGTGGGCCACTGGGTCACTGGGTCACTGGGTCAGTGGGTCAGTATGTCAGTAGGTCACTGGGTCACTGGGTCAGTAGGTCAGTGGGTCAGTGGGCCACTGGGTCACTGGGTCAGTAGGTCAGTGGGTCAGTGGGCCACTGGGTCACTGGGTCAGTAGGTCAGTGGGTCACTGGGTCACTGGGTCACTGGGTCACTGGGTCAGTGGGTCAGTATGTCAGTAGGTCACTGGGTCACTGGGTCAGTGGGCCACTGGGTCACTGGGTCAGTAGGTCAGTGGGTCACTGGGTCACTGGGTCACTGGGTCAGTAGGTCAGTGGGTCACTGGGTCACTGGGTCACTGGGTCAGTGGGTCAGTATGTCAGTAGGTCACTGGGTCACTGGGTCAGTGGGCCACTGGGTCACTGGGTCAGTAGGTCAGTGGGTCACTGGGTCACTGGGTCACTGGGTCACTGGGTCAGTGGGTCAGTATGTCAGTAGGTCACTGGGTCACTGGGTCAGTGGGCCACTGGGTCACTGGGTCAGTAGGTCAGTGGGTCACTGGGTCACTGGGTCAGTGGGTCAGTTGGTCAGTGGGTCAGTAGGTCAGGTTAGTGGGTCAACACAGAAGATCTCGAGAACTACTGGACACAGAACTATGAAATTCAAAAGGGAGGTTAAGTATTACTATACCCGATATACTGACCTGTAAATATCACGACTACCCTCTCACTATCCCAGTTAATTTATAAAAATGGCAAAATTCGGTCAAAATTAGGCTTTTTTGAAAATTTCAAAAATGCAGACCTATTAATAATAATGAATCCCAAAGTTTGGCCTTTTTACTTTTAATTCTAATATTTTATTACGTATGCTACTATATATTATTTGCATAATATACAACTAACATTACTATTATTCTATATATATTTATTTCTTAATTTGCTATTTTTACAATTTATAAGTTACTTAATTAATACATACATACACTATTACTATTTATTACTACTATGCCTATGTTACTATTATATATTTAACTCATTAATTTCCCTATGTTTTCCTATCTGTTGTTCCTTTAATTTTTGTTGTACTTAAATATTTTTTTACCCCTTTTAAACTAGGCCAGTTTCTTATGAAACTGGACCCAGTTTACCGTTTTGAATTTACTTTATTGCCCTATTTATTTTTATTAATCTATATTTTCACATTTTTGTTTTGAGTACCATACCCCTGTGGACCGAGGCCGCGAGATCTGCGTGGCGATTTGCGTTCGAGACAGACTTGGTGCCCTCAACAATACGCTGTCGTTGACCTCGCCAACGCGTCTCACTTCCGCCTCACCGGGCAGTCGTCGCTAAAGGCGTCGTGGTCCGCCTTTTCAAGCTTTGCCTTGTTGCAATTGACGCAGCTTGGGGGGGCGTTAGCCATCCAATCAGCACACTCTGTTCTCATGTGCGGCCCCCCACAGTGACTGCATACGTCGATTGCATCATGGCAGAACTTCTTCCCGTGCCCATAACCCAGGCAGCGCGAGCATTGGATCAGGGGAGACTGGTCCGCAACCCTAACTTTTTGAATGTCGATGTGGACGGCACCCGCGCCGGTGAGCCGCTGCCAGACGGCGGGCGAGACCCGAGCAACTACATGGACTGTAAGCGGGTTTCTCGCCCTCCGTCTGTACCGGACCTCGACGCGGAAGTCCCCCTCACCCACATCCCCAAGCAAATTTCCATTTTGGCCCCTAATTGCCTTCACAATATCCTCATCGGTATTTACTTTGGAGACTCCGTACAGCACCAAGAGGGGGTCCTTATTCTTGATGTCCTCTACTTTGAGAGAACATCCTTTTTCTGTTAACTTTTCCTTTACTTTTCTTAGTTCTGCCTTGTCTTTGCAACTTAGAATGACTTTCCGATCCTTGGCCTTTCTGATCCTGTCAATTCTTGTCCCCTCATCCTTGGCATTTATCGCTTTCCTTACTCTGTCATAAACCTCCTCTCCGGTGTCCTGGTCGTCTTTCGACGTGATTATGACAGAGTGCATCGCAGCTGGCTCTGCCGGTGGCCTCTTCGGCGAGCCAGCCACGACGTTCGCGTAGGTGGGGGCCACTTCCAAGGCCTTCTGGTGGTTTTCTAGGGTTTCCCTCAGTGACTCCATCTTGGCTGCATTTTCCCGTATTAATTTGGAGTGGTCATCCATCCTCCTTAATATTTCTTCGTTGCAGGGGGCAGGGTGAGGAGGAAGTGGAGGGTGTAAAGTGTCCTCCTCTTTCTTCCCATCCTGTCCCTTGCTCTGGATTCTTGTTACTTCTTTGGCCTCTGACTCCTTCACGAGCTGATAGAGCCGCTCCATAGCTGCAGTGATCCCCTCTTTATACTCTGTTTTAATGTTTCTAGAGCTACTGAGGCAGAGCTTAGCCCTATTCAGGCATGCCCTAGCCTCAGCGACTCTAGAGGGGTGAGTTGGTTTTGGGGGGGGGGGCGTCCGAGGCGTCCGTCAATGATGTTCGGGTTTTTGGCCTCGAGGGGCCCGCTATTGGCACCACCACCCTCTTCGGAGACGTCTTTGCGGCTCTTGCCTCTGTCTCCCCGATGCTCCTTCTGACCGCAAAGGTCCGGTCATGGTTTGAAGGGAGGCCCGTCTTCTCTACCTTCTCTTCGGCCTTTTTCGGGGGAGAGTTCTCAGTCGCCACCTTGCTGGGCGGAGTCCTGATACCGAACATTGTGTAGCTCGCTTAAATCTGGCTTTTTAGGGACGTCAATGTGTAAAAGTATGCGACGTGTAAAGGGCGTCGGATACGTACAATAAAATACAATTATATAACTCAAAAAGAACACAATAAAATTATAAAAGAGTAAAATAGAATTTAAATAAATTTAAATGTGTCCTATAAACTAAGTAAACTAAAGTAAAATATTTATTTACAATATTCCAAGATCTTTGGAAGTCAAATTTGCCGTCCAGCAATGAAATAAAAATTTTTTTAAACTAATTTTTAAGACCCGTTCAAGGCACCCTGAATGTAGGTCAGTAAGTCAGTAGGTTTGTAGGTCAGTCGGTCAGTAGGCCAATGGGGCACTGGGTCAGTGGGTCAGTATGTCAGTAGGTCACTGGGTCACTGGGTCACTGGGTCAGTAGGTCAGTGGGTCAGTGGGCCACTGGGTCACTGGGTCACTGGGTCAGTGGGTCAGTATGTCAGTAGGTCACTGGGTCACTGGGTCAGTAGGTCAGTGGGTCAGTGGGCCACTGGGTCACTGGGTCAGTAGGTCAGTGGGTCAGTGGGCCACTGGGTCACTGGGTCAGTAGGTCAGTGGGTCACTGGGTCACTGGGTCACTGGGTCACTGGGTCAGTGGGTCAGTATGTCAGTAGGTCACTGGGTCACTGGGTCAGTGGGCCACTGGGTCACTGGGTCAGTAGGTCAGTGGGTCACTGGGTCACTGGGTCACTGGGTCAGTAGGTCAGTGGGTCACTGGGTCACTGGGTCACTGGGTCACTGGGTCAGTGGGTCAGTATGTCAGTAGGTCACTGGGTCACTGGGTCAGTGGGCCACTGGGTCACTGGGTCAGTAGGTCAGTGGGTCACTGGGTCACTGGGTCACTGGGTCACTGGGTCAGTGGGTCAGTATGTCAGTAGGTCACTGGGTCACTGGGTCAGTGGGCCACTGGGTCACTGGGTCAGTAGGTCAGTGGGTCACTGGGTCACTGGGTCAGTGGGTCAGTTGGTCAGTGGGTCAGTAGGTCAGGTTAGTGGGTCAACACAGAAGATCTCGAGAACTACTGGACACAGAACTATGAAATTCAAAAGGGAGGTTAAGTATTACTATACCCGATATACTGACCTGTAAATATCACGACTACCCTCTCACTATCCCAGTTAATTTATAAAAATGGCAAAATTCGGTCAAAATTAGGCTTTTTTGAAAATTTCAAAAATGCAGACCTATTAATAATAATGAATCCCAAAGTTTGGCCTTTTTACTTTTAATTCTAATATTTTATTACGTATGCTACTATATATTATTTGCATAATATACAACTAACATTACTATTATTCTATATATATTTATTTCTTAATTTGCTATTTTTACAATTTATAAGTTACTTAATTAATACATACATACACTATTACTATTTATTACTACTATGCCTATGTTACTATTATATATTTAACTCATTAATTTCCCTATGTTTTCCTATCTGTTGTTCCTTTAATTTTTGTTGTACTTAAATATTTTTTTACCCCTTTTAAACTAGGCCAGTTTCTTATGAAACTGGACCCAGTTTACCGTTTTGAATTTACTTTATTGCCCTATTTATTTTTATTAATCTATATTTTCACATTTTTGTTTTGAGTACCATACCCCTGTGGACCGAGGCCGCGAGATCTGCGTGGCGATTTGCGTTCGAGACAGACTTGGTGCCCTCAACAATACGCTGTCGTTGACCTCGCCAACGCGTCTCACTTCCGCCTCACCGGGCAGTCGTCGCTAAAGGCGTCGTGGTCCGCCTTTTCAAGCTTTGCCTTGTTGCAATTGACGCAGCTTGGGGGGGCGTTAGCCATCCAATCAGCACACTCTGTTCTCATGTGCGGCCCCCCACAGTGACTGCATACGTCGATTGCATCATGGCAGAACTTCTTCCCGTGCCCATAACCCAGGCAGCGCGAGCATTGGATCAGGGGAGACTGGTCCGCAACCCTAACTTTTTGAATGTCGATGTGGACGGCACCCGCGCCGGTGAGCCGCTGCCAGACGGCGGGCGAGACCCGAGCAACTACATGGACTGTAAGCGGGTTTCTCGCCCTCCGTCTGTACCGGACCTCGACGCGGAAGTCCCCCTCACCCACATCCCCAAGCAAATTTCCATTTTGGCCCCTAATTGCCTTCACAATATCCTCATCGGTATTTACTTTGGAGACTCCGTACAGCACCAAGAGGGGGTCCTTATTCTTGATGTCCTCTACTTTGAGAGAACATCCTTTTTCTGTTAACTTTTCCTTTACTTTTCTTAGTTCTGCCTTGTCTTTGCAACTTAGAATGACTTTCCGATCCTTGGCCTTTCTGATCCTGTCAATTCTTGTCCCCTCATCCTTGGCATTTATCGCTTTCCTTACTCTGTCATAAACCTCCTCTCCGGTGTCCTGGTCGTCTTTCGACGTGATTATGACAGAGTGCATCGCAGCTGGCTCTGCCGGTGGCCTCTTCGGCGAGCCAGCCACGACGTTCGCGTAGGTGGGGGCCACTTCCAAGGCCTTCTGGTGGTTTTCTAGGGTTTCCCTCAGTGACTCCATCTTGGCTGCATTTTCCCGTATTAATTTGGAGTGGTCATCCATCCTCCTTAATATTTCTTCGTTGCAGGGGGCAGGGTGAGGAGGAAGTGGAGGGTGTAAAGTGTCCTCCTCTTTCTTCCCATCCTGTCCCTTGCTCTGGATTCTTGTTACTTCTTTGGCCTCTGACTCCTTCACGAGCTGATAGAGCCGCTCCATAGCTGCAGTGATCCCCTCTTTATACTCTGTTTTAATGTTTCTAGAGCTACTGAGGCAGAGCTTAGCCCTATTCAGGCATGCCCTAGCCTCAGCGACTCTAGAGGGGTGAGTTGGTTTTGGGGGGGGGGGGCGTCCGAGGCGTCCGTCAATGATGTTTGGGTTTTTGGCCTCGAGGGGCCCGCTATTGGCACCACCACCCTCTTCGGAGACGTCTTTGCGGCTCTTGCCTCTGTCTCCCCGATGCTCCTTCTGACCGCAAAGGTCCGGTCATGGTTTGAAGGGAGGCCCGTCTTCTCTACCTTCTCTTCGGCCTTTTTCGGGGGAGAGTTCTCAGTCGCCACCTTGCTGGGCGGAGTCCTGATACCGAACATTGTGTAGCTCGCTTAAATCTGGCTTTTTAGGGACGTCAATGTGTAAAAGTATGCGACGTGTAAAGGGCGTCGGATACGTACAATAAAATACAATTATATAACTCAAAAAGAACACAATAAAATTATAAAAGAGTAAAATAGAATTTAAATAAATTTAAATGTGTCCTATAAACTAAGTAAACTAAGGTAAAATATTTATTTACAATATTCCAAGATCTTTGGAAGTCAAATTTGCCGTCCAGCAATGAAATAAAATTTTTTTTAAACTAATTTTTAAGACCCGTTCAAGGCACCCTGAATGTAGGTCAGTAAGTCAGTAGGTTTGTAGGTCAGTCGGTCAGTAGGCCAATGGGGCACTGGGTCAGTGGGTCAGTATGTCAGTAGGTCACTGGGTCACTGGGTCAGTAGGTCAGTGGGTCAGTGGGCCACTGGGTCACTGGGTCACTGGGTCAGTGGGTCAGTATGTCAGTAGGTCACTGGGTCACTGGGTCAGTAGGTCAGTGGGTCAGTGGGCCACTGGGTCACTGGGTCAGTAGGTCAGTGGGTCAGTGGGCCACTGGGTCACTGGGTCAGTAGGTCAGTGGGTCACTGGGTCACTGGGTCACTGGGTCACTGGGTCAGTGGGTCAGTATGTCAGTAGGTCACTGGGTCACTGGGTCAGTGGGCCACTGGGTCACTGGGTCAGTAGGTCAGTGGGTCACTGGGTCACTGGGTCACTGGGTCAGTAGGTCAGTGGGTCACTGGGTCACTGGGTCACTGGGTCACTGGGTCAGTGGGTCAGTATGTCAGTAGGTCACTGGGTCACTGGGTCAGTGGGCCACTGGGTCACTGGGTCAGTAGGTCAGTGGGTCACTGGGTCACTGGGTCAGTGGGTCAGTTGGTCAGTGGGTCAGTAGGTCAGGTTAGTGGGTCAACACAGAAGATCTCGAGAACTACTGGACACAGAACTATGAAATTCAAAAGGGAGGTTAAGTATTACTATACCCGATATACTGACCTGTAAATATCACGACTACCCTCTCACTATCCCAGTTAATTTATAAAAATGGCAAAATTCGGTCAAAATTAGGCTTTTTTGAAAATTTCAAAAATGCAGACCTATTAATAATAATGAATCCCAAAGTTTGGCCTTTTTACTTTTAATTCTAATATTTTATTACGTATGCTACTATATATTATTTGCATAATATACAACTAACATTACTATTATTCTATATATATTTATTTCTTAATTTGCTATTTTTACAATTTATAAGTTACTTAATTAATACATACATACACTATTACTATTTATTACTACTATGCCTATGTTACTATTATATATTTAACTCATTAATTTCCCTATGTTTTCCTATCTGTTGTTCCTTTAATTTTTGTTGTACTTAAATATTTTTTTACCCCTTTTAAACTAGGCCAGTTTCTTATGAAACTGGACCCAGTTTACCGTTTTGAATTTACTTTATTGCCCTATTTATTTTTATTAATCTATATTTTCACATTTTTGTTTTGAGTACCATACCCCTGTGGACCGAGGCCGCGAGATCTGCGTGGCGATTTGCGTTCGAGACAGACTTGGTGCCCTCAACAATACGCTGTCGTTGACCTCGCCAACGCGTCTCACTTCCGCCTCACCGGGCAGTCGTCGCTAAAGGCGTCGTGGTCCGCCTTTTCAAGCTTTGCCTTGTTGCAATTGACGCAGCTTGGGGGGGCGTTAGCCATCCAATCAGCACACTCTGTTCTCATGTGCGGCCCCCCACAGTGACTGCATACGTCGATTGCATCATGGCAGAACTTCTTCCCGTGCCCATAACCCAGGCAGCGCGAGCATTGGATCAGGGGAGACTGGTCCGCAACCCTAACTTTTTGAATGTCGTTGTGGACGGCACCCGCGCCGGTGAGCCGCTGCCAGACGGCGGGCGAGACCCGAGCAACTACATGGACTGTAAGCGGGTTTCTCGCCCTCCGTCTGTACCGGACCTCGACGCGGAAGTCCCCCTCACCCACATCCCCAAGCAAATTTCCATTTTGGCCCCTAATTGCCTTCACAATATCCTCATCGGTATTTACTTTGGAGACTCCGTACAGCACCAAGAGGGGGTCCTTATTCTTGATGTCCTCTACTTTGAGAGAACATCCTTTTTCTGTTAACTTTTCCTTTACTTTTCTTAGTTCTGCCTTGTCTTTGCAACTTAGAATGACTTTCCGATCCTTGGCCTTTCTGATCCTGTCAATTCTTGTCCCCTCATCCTTGGCATTTATCGCTTTCCTTACTCTGTCATAAACCTCCTCTCCGGTGTCCTGGTCGTCTTTCGACGTGATTATGACAGAGTGCATCGCAGCTGGCTCTGCCGGTGGCCTCTTCGGCGAGCCAGCCACGACGTTCGCGTAGGTGGGGGCCACTTCCAAGGCCTTCTGGTGGTTTTCTAGGGTTTCCCTCAGTGACTCCATCTTGGCTGCATTTTCCCGTATTAATTTGGAGTGGTCATCCATCCTCCTTAATATTTCTTCGTTGCAGGGGGCAGGGTGAGGAGGAAGTGGAGGGTGTAAAGTGTCCTCCTCTTTCTTCCCATCCTGTCCCTTGCTCTGGATTCTTGTTACTTCTTTGGCCTCTGACTCCTTCACGAGCTGATAGAGCCGCTCCATAGCTGCAGTGATCCCCTCTTTATACTCTGTTTTAATGTTTCTAGAGCTACTGAGGCAGAGCTTAGCCCTATTCAGGCATGCCCTAGCCTCAGCGACTCTAGAGGGGTGAGTTGATTTTGGGGGGGGGGGCGTCCGAGGCGTCCGTCAATGATGTTCGGGTTTTTGGCCTCGAGGGGCCCGCTATTGGCACCACCACCCTCTTCGGAGACGTCTTTGCGGCTCTTGCCTCTGTCTCCCCGATGCTCCTTCTGACCGCAAAGGTCCGGTCATGGTTTGAAGGGAGGCCCGTCTTCTCTACCTCCTCTTCGGCCTTTTTCGGGGGAGAGTTCTCAGTCGCCACCTTGCTGGGCGGAGTCCTGATACCGAACATTGTGTAGCTCGCTTAAATCTGGCTTTTTAGGGACGTCAATGTGTAAAAGTATGCGACGTGTAAAGGGCGTTGGATACGTACAATAAAATACAATTATATAACTCAAAAAGAACACAATAAAATTATAAAAGAGTAAAATAGAATTTAAATAAATTTAACAGTGTCCTATAAACTAAGTAAACTAAAGTAAAATATTTATTTACAATATTCCAAGATCTTTGGAAGTCAAATTTGCCGTCCAGCAATGCAATAAAAATTTTTTTAAACTAATTTTTAAGACCCGTTCAAGGCACCCTGAATGTAGGTCAGTAAGTCAGTAGGTTTGTAGGTCAGTCGGTCAGTAGGCCAATGGGGCACTGGGTCAGTGGGTCAGTATGTCAGTAGGTCACTGGGTCACTGGGTCAGTAGGTCAGTGGGTCAGTGGGCCACTGGGTCACTGGGTCAGTAGGTCAGTGGGTCACTGGGTCACTGGGTCACTGGGTCACTGGGTCAGTGGGTCAGTATGTCAGTAGGTCACTGGGTCACTGGGTCAGTGGGCCACTGGGTCACTGGGTCAGTATGTCAGTGGGTCACTGGGTCACTGGGTCACTGGGTCAGTAGGTCAGTGGGTCACTGGGTCACTGGGTCACTGGGTCACTGGGTCAGTGGGTCAGTATGTCAGTAGGTCACTGGGTCACTGGGTCAGTGGGTCACTGGGTCAGTAGGTCAGTGGGTCACTGGGTCACTGGGTCACTGGGTCAGTAGGTCAGTGGGTCACTGGGTCACTGGGTCACTGGGTCAGTGGGTCAGTATGTCAGTAGGTCACTGGGTCACTGGGTCAGTGGGCCACTGGGTCACTGGGTCAGTAGGTCAGTGGGTCACTGGGTTACTGGGTCAGTGGGTCAGTTGGTCAGTGGGTCAGTAGGTCAGGTTAGTGGGTCAACACAGAAGATCTCGAGAACTACTGGACACAGAACTATGAAATTCAAAAGGGAGGTTAAGTATTACTATACCCGATATACTGACCTGTAAATATCACGACTACCCTCTCACTATCCCAGTTAATTTATAAAAATGGCAAAATTCGGTCAAAATTAGGCTTTTTTGAAAATTTCAAAAATGCAGACCTATTAATAATAATGAATCCCAAAGTTTGGCCTTTTTACTTTTAATTCTAATATTTTATTACGTATGCTACTATATATTATTTGCATAATATACAACTAACATTACTATTATTCTATATATATTTATTTCTTAATTTGCTATTTTTACAATTTATAAGTTACTTAATTAATACATACATACACTATTACTATTTATTACTACTATGCCTATGTTACTATTATATATTTAACTCATTAATTTCCCTATGTTTTCCTATCTGTTGTTCTTTTAATTTTTGTTGTACTTAAATATTTTTTTACCCCTTTTAAACTAGGCCAGTTTCTTATGAAACTGGACCCAGTTTACCGTTTTGAATTTACTTTATTGCCCTATTTATTTTTATTAATCTATATTTTCACATTTTTGTTTTGAGTACCATACCCCTGTGGACCGAGGCCGCGAGATCTGCGTGGCGATTTGCGTTCGAGACAGACTTGGTGCCCTCAACAATACGCTGTCGTTGACCTCGCCAACGCGTCTCACTTCCGCCTCACCGGGCAGTCGTCGCTAAAGGCGTCGTGGTCCGCCTTTTCAAGCTTTGCCTTGTTGCAATCGACGCAGCTTGGGGGGGCGTTAGCCATCCAATCAGCACACTGTGTTCTCATGTGCGGCCCCCCACAGTGACTGCATACGTCGATTGCATCATGGCAGAACTTCTTCCCGTGCCCATAACCCAGGCAGCGCGAGCATTGGATCAGGGGAGACTGGTCCGCAACCCTAACTTTTTGGATGTCGATGTGGACGGCACCCGCGCCGGTGAGCCGCTGCCAGACGGCGGGCGAGACCCGAGCAACTACATGGACTGTAAGCGGGTTTCTCGCCCTCCGTCTGTACCGGACCTCGACGCGGAAGTCCCCCTCACCCACATCCCCAAGCAAATTTCCATTTTGGCCCCTAATTGCCTTCACAATATCCTCATCGGTATTTACTTTGGAGACTCCGTACAGCACCAAGAGGGGGTCCTTATTCTTGATGTCCTCTACTTTGAGAGAACATCCTTTTTCTGTTAACTTTTCCTTTACTTTTCTTAGTTCTGCCTTGTCTTTGCAACTTTGAATGACTTTCCGATCCTTGGCCTTTCTGATCCTGTCAATTCTTGTCCCCTCATCCTTGGCATTTATCGCTTTCCTTACTCTGTCATAAACCTCCTCTCCGGTGTCCTGGTCGTCTTTCGACGTGATTATGACAGAGTGCATCGCAGCTGGCTCTGCCGGTGGCCTCTTCGGCGAGCCAGCCACGACGTTCGCGTAGGTGGGGGCCACTTCCAAGGCCTTCTGGTGGTTTTCTAGGGTTTCCCTCAGTGACTCCATCTTGGCTGCATTTTCCCGTATTAATTTGGAGTGGTCATCCATCCTCCTTAATATTTCTTCGTTGCAGGGGGCAGGGTGAGGAGGAAGTGGAGGGTGTAAAGTGTCCTCCTCTTTCTTCCCATCCTGTCCCTTGCTCTGGATTCTTGTTACTTCTTTGGCCTCTGACTCCTTCATGAGCTGATAGAGCCGCTCCACAGCTGCAGTGATCCCCTCTTTATACTCTGTTTTAATGTTTCTAGAGCTACTGAGGCAGAGCTTAGCCCTATTCAGGCATGCCCTAGCGTCAGCGACTCTAGAGGGGTGAGTTGATTTTGGGGGGGGGGGGGCGTCCGAGGCGTCCGTCAATGATGTTCGGGTTTTTGGCCTCGAGGGGCCTGCTATTGGCACCACCACCCTCTTCGGAGACGTCTTTGCGGCTCTTGCCTCTGTCTCCCCGATGCTCCTTCTGACCGCAAAGGTCCGGTCATGGTTTGAAGGGAGGCCCGTCTTCTCTACCTTCTCTTCGGCCTTTTTCGGGGGAGAGTTCTCAGTCGCCACCTTGCTGGGCGGAGTCCTGATACCGAACATTGTGTAGCTCGCTTAAATCTGGCTTTTTAGGGACGTCAATGTGTAAAAGTATGCGACGTGTAAAGGGCGTCGGATACGTACAATAAAATACAATTATATAACTCAAAAAGAACACAATAAAATTATAAAAGAGTAAAATAGAATTTAAATAAATTTAAATGTGTCCTATAAACTAAGTAAACTAAAGTAAAATATTTATTTACAATATTCCAAGATCTTTGGAAGTCAAATTTGCCGTCCAGCAATGCAATAAAATTTTTTTAAAACTAATTTTTAAGACCCGTTCAAGGCACCCTGAATGTAGGTCAGTAAGTCAGTAGGTTTGTAGGTCAGTCGGTCAGTAGGCCAATGGGGCACTGGGTCAGTGGGTCAGTATGTCAGTAGGTCACTGGGTCACTGGGTCAGTAGGTCAGTGGGTCAGTGGGCCACTGGGTCACTGGGTCAGTAGGTCAGTGGGTCACTGGGTCACTGGGTCAGTGGGTCAGTATGTCAGTAGGTCACTGGGTCACTGGGTCAGTGGGCCACTGGGTCACTGGGTCAGTAGGTCAGTGGGTCAGTGGCCCACTGGGTCACTGGGTCAGTAGGTCAGTGGGTCACTGGGTCACTGGGTCACTGGGTCACTGGGTCAGTAGGTCAGTATGTCAGTAGGTCACTGGGTCACTGGGTCAGTGGGCCACTGGGTCACTGGGTCAGTAGGTCAGTGGGTCACTGGGTCACTGGGTCACTGGGTCAGTAGGTCAGTGGGTCACTGGGTCACTGGGTCACTGGGTCACTGGGTCAGTGGGTCAGTATGTCAGTAGGTCACTGGGTCACTGGGTCAGTAGGTCAGTGGGTCAGTGGGCCACTGGGTCACTGGGTCAGTAGGTCAGTGGGTCACTGGGTCACTGGGTCAGTAGGTCAGTGGGTCAGTGGGCCACTGGGTCACTGGGTCAGTAGGTCAGTGGGTCACTGGGTCACTGGGTCACTGGGTCACTGGGTCAGTGGGTCAGTATGTCAGTAGGTCACTGGGTCACTGGGTCAGTGGGTCAGTTGGTCAGTGGGTCAGTAGGTCAGGTTAGTGGGTCAACACAGAAGATCTCGAGAACTACTGGACACAGAACTATGAAATTCAAAAGGGAGGTTAAGTATTACTATACCCGATATACTGACCTGTAAATATCACGACTACCCTCTCACTATCCCAGTTAATTTATAAAAATGGCAAAATTCGGTCAAAATTAGGCTTTTTTGAAAATTTCAAAAATGCAGACCTATTAATAATAATGAATCCCAAAGTTTGGCCTTTTTACTTTTAATTCTAATATTTTATTACGTATGCTACTATATATTATTTGCATAATATACAACTAACATTACTATTATTCTATATATATTTATTTCTTAATTTGCTATTTTTACAATTTATAAGTTACTTAATTAATACATACATACACTATTACTATTTATTACTACTATGCCTATGTTACTATTATATATTTAACTCATTAATTTCCCTATGTTTTCCTATCTGTTGTTCTTTTAATTTTTGTTGTACTTAAATATTTTTTTACCCCTTTTAAACTAGGCCAGTTTCTTATGAAACTGGACCCAGTTTACCGTTTTGAATTTACTTTATTGCCCTATTTATTTTTATTAATCTATATTTTCACATTTTTGTTTTGAGTACCATACCCCTGTGGACCGAGGCCGCGAGATCTGCGTGGCGATTTGCGTTCGAGACAGACTTGGTGCCCTCAACAATACGCTGTCGTTGACCTCGCCAACGCGTCTCACTTCCGCCTCACCGGGCAGTCGTCGCTAAAGGCGTCGTGGTCCGCCTTTTCAAGCTTTGCCTTGTTGCAATTGACGCAGCTTGGGGGGGCGTTAGCCATCCAATCAGCACACTCTGTTCTCATGTGCGGCCCCCCACAGTGACTGCATACGTCGATTGCATCATGGCAGAACTTCTTCCCGTGCCCATAACCCAGGCAGCGCGAGCATTGGATCAGGGGATCGATGTGGACGGCACCCGCGCCGGTGAGCCGCTGCCAGACGGCGGGCGAGACCCGAGCAACTACATGGACTGTAAGCGGGTTTCTCGCCCTCCGTCTGTACCGGACCTCGACGCGGAAGTCCCCCTCACCCACATCCCCAAGCAAATTTCCATTTTGGCCCCTAATTGCCTTCACAATATCCTCATCGGTATTTACTTTGGAGACTCCGTACAGCACCAAGAGGGGGTCCTTATTCTTGATGTCCTCTACTTTGAGAGAACATCCTTTTTCTGTTAACTTTTCCTTTACTTTTCTTAGTTCTGCCTTGTCTTTGCAACTTAGAATGACTTTCCGATCCTTGGCCTTTCTGATCCTGTCAATTCTTGTCCCCTCATCCTTGGCATTTATCGCTTTCCTTACTCTGTCATAAACCTCCTCTCCGGTGTCCTGGTCGTCTTTCGACGTGATTATGACAGAGTGCATCGCAGCTGGCTCTGCCGGTGGCCTCTTCGGCGAGCCAGCCACGACGTTCGCGTAGGTGGGGGCCACTTCCAAGGCCTTCTGGTGGTTTTCTAGGGTTTCCCTCAGTAACTCCATCTTGGCTGCATTTTCCCGTATTAATTTGGAGTGGTCATCCATCCTCCTTAATATTTCTTCGTTGCAGGGGGCAGGGTGAGGAGGAAGTGGAGGGTGTAAAGTGTCCTCCTCTTTCTTCCCATCCTGTCCCTTGCTCTGGATTCTGGTTACTTCTTTGGCCTCTGACTCCTTCACGAGCTGATAGAGCCGCTCCACAGCTGCAGTGATCCCCTCTTTATACTCTGTTTTAATGTTTCTAGAGCTACTGAGGCAGAGCTTAGCCCTATTCAGGCATGCCCTAGCCTCAGCGACTCTAGAGGGGTGAGTTGGTTTTGGGGGGGGGCGTCCGAGGCGTCCGTCAATGATGTTCGGGTTTTTGGCCTCGAGGGGCCCGCTATTGGCACCACCACCCTCTTCGGAGACGTCTTTGCGGCTCTTGCCTCTGTCTCCCCGATGCTCCTTCTGACCGCAAAGGTCCGGTCATGGTTTGAAGGGAGGCCCGTCTTCTCTACCTTCTCTTCGGCCTTTTTCGGGGGAGAGTTCTCAGTCGCCACCTTGCTGGGCGGAGTCCTGATACCGAACATTGTGTAGCTCGCTTAAATCTGGCTTTTTAGGGACGTCAATGTGTAAAAGTATGCGACGTGTAAAAGGCGTCGGATACGTACAATAAAATACAATTATATAACTCAAAAAGAACACAATAAAATTATAAAAGAGTAAAATAGAATTTAAATAAATTTAAATGTGTCCTATAAACTAAGTAAACTAAAGTAAAATATTTATTTACAATATTCCAAGATCTTTGGAAGTCAAATTTGCCGTCCAGCAATGCAATAAAATTTTTTTAAAACTAATTTTTAAGACCCGTTCAAGGCACCCTGAATGTAGGTCAGTAAGTCAGTAGGTTTGTAGGTCAGTCGGTCAGTAGGCCAATGGGGCACTGGGTCAGTGGGTCAGTATGTCAGTAGGTCACTGGGTCACTGGGTCAGTAGGTCAGTGGGTCAGTGGGCCACTGGGTCACTGGGTCAGTAGGTCAGTGGGTCACTGGGTCACTGGGTCAGTGGGTCAGTATGTCAGTAGGTCACTGGGTCACTGGGTCAGTGGGCCACTGGGTCACTGGGTCAGTAGGTCAGTGGGTCAGTGGGCCACTGGGTCACTGGGTCAGTAGGTCAGTGGGTCACTGGGTCACTGGGTCACTGGGTCACTGGGTCAGTGGGTCAGTATGTCAGTAGTGTGTGCAGCCGGTTGTTGTTGGCTGGCTCGTCGAGGTTGAGTTTGATAATAAAGACTTGAGCACCATTTAATCACGTTTATTCAGAGCACACACAGTTCGCTACCACGAGTCCGGGTTGACATCTTTGCCACCGACATCTTAGAACTGACCGGAAAGGCCCGAGTCTTTCATAGATAATTTAATTTTACAATAATGTTGCCATCTGTGTTGGTCAGGGATGCCAACATGCTGGGGGCGGGAGATAATTTTTAAGAAACAAGAATTTAAATTAACCTGAAAAACCATAGGTAGTTTATATACCATCCAGCATATTGGTATTACAATATTTAAATGAATAGACTCTCATTAAAAAAAATACAGTCTGTTTTCTTTGTTACACCTTTTACTTAAAGAATATGCTTTGTGTATTTATCTTTGTGATTCTGTAGGTAAGTAATAAAGCTTACTTTTACATTAATTTGATAGCACATAGGTACTTTATTTACTTAATCTAGAAATTGCATACAGGTATACTAAACCATTTTATTTATTCTAAGTAGCTAACATAGATGTATACTACATTTTCTTATGCTAGATTCTTATTATTAAATTTCTTAATCTAGAGGCAATATACATATACCGCTCAATGATCTTTTATAGATCTTTTTGTTGGGTGTGATAACATCCACAACTCGAACTTTGTCATCTAGGCCTGGATAGACCTTTACAATTCTGGCCATGGGCCATGTTAGGGGCGGGGAGTTAGGCTCCCTTAGTATGACTAAACCTCCAACCTTGGCATTGAGTACACTGTCACGCCACTTTGGACGAGACTGAAGAACATTCAGGTAATATTTGTGCCAAATATTCCAAAAATGAGTTTTAACTTTATTACATAGTTCCCAAAACTTGAGCTTATTCGTAGGGATATCTATAACACATTTTTCAGGGAAAGAAGTTAATGCAGTTCCTACTAGCCAGTGCCCTGGAGTAAGGTAACTGAAATCGTTTATATAATAAATAATAATAATAATAATAAAATCTTTATTCATTTTTCATATTGCTGAGATTAACATTACGGATTAGTATCTACTTATAGGTAACACTTTATACATTGCCTGAACTAGGAGGACCTGTATCTCAGGCAAAAAAAACTGGACTGGTGTAACTAATGAATACTCAAATTAACAAAACTTAAAATCTATTTACATAATGAAAAAGAAACCTACAAAAACTAAGTGCACACGTGCTATACAATATTTAAAATCCTACTTTATTACGTTTAGTAACTCCTCAGTTTCCTCGTATGATAGATTGGATAGAGCAGACTGTAAGGCTCTTTTACAGTTTGAGAAATTCATTGAGTGGATGCTTAATTTACGATTTATCCTTTTGTACAGGTATGGTCCTAGGAACATTAAAAATCTGGATGCAAAAGCATGCATATCTTGCGCTGTTACAGGTTATATAGGCCTTGAATTTAAGACAGCTTCTATCTGACATAAAATAGTATTTAGCTGTTCGTATGTGAGTACATAGTTTTGAATTATGCGCTTAAGATGAAACTTCATACTTTTTACAGCTGCCTCAGCAAGGCCAGCAAACACAGGTGAGTAACTGGGAGTAAAATGGAAGGATATACCTTGTTGCGTTACATAATTCAGCACTTGTGTCTGATGATCTTGAGAAGCCTGAAGCTCATACAAACGAACTAATTCGTTCCTTGCACCTTTGAAGCAACCACCGTTATCGCAGAACACGTCTGTGGGTAAGCCACGTCGCGCTATAAAGCGTTTGAAGCACGCCAGGAAACAGTCTGTACTTATATCTGATGACAGCTCGAGATGGACGGCCTTGGTGACGAAGCAGACAAATACACATATGTATCCTTTGGTCTGTATAGATCGTCGCACGCGCGAATTTTTGACAGTTATGGGACCCGCGAAATCTATGCCAATTTTTTGAAACGGACGGCATGCTGTTACTCTTTCAGGTGGCAAGGAACCCATTAGCTGTCTCGCGCAGTCAGCTTTCATTCTAAAACAAAGTAAACATTTATGTATCAACATTTTTACATGTTTGTAACCATTTATAATCCAGTATTTCTGATTTAAGCTAGATAACAATAACCTAGGTGCTGCATGTAGCAATCTAATATGCTCATGGGTTACAATAAGATCAGTGATTCGAGATTCTTTAGGAAGTACGATAGGGTGTTTTTGCGAGAATGATACCTTTGCATGCTCGATTCTACCACCTACCCTTAGCATACCTTTGCCGTCTAAAAACGGGTGCAAAGGTTTCAATGAACCTTTGACATTTTCGCCTTTATAAGATAAACTATTTATCTCATCCTTGAAGTAAATACTCTGCTCATGATGAATGATTTTGTGTAGAGAGGTTTGTAATTCGAGAGATGATAGCGAAGTACCCATAATTCGCGCAGTTTTTCTTTTTATATTATGACAAAACCTCAGAACGTATGCCATAATACGCGTCATTTTATTAAGATCCGAATAATTTTTGAGAAAGTTATAGAAATCGACTTTCGGTTGAGCGATAAGAGATACCTTAGCGTCAGAGATCGTGAGGCTCTTCTTCACTTCAGGCAAGTCATCTTTGGAAAATGGTGGGGTGACATTTTCAAAGTTATATTTACAGCCCCGTAGAAACTGTGGACCCATCCACCACAACTCACAGTTTATCAGCTCATCTGGATCAGCTCCTCTGCTCACATAGTCAGCAGGGTTCTCTTTCGTGGACACGTAGAGCCAGCGCCATCTAGGGGTCTGCTCTCGAATCAACCTTACTCTGTTTGCAACATAAGCATTGAGTTTCATGGGCTCAGTGGCTATCCATGCAAGCGAGATTTGTGAATCGGAAAATAAATAGACATTATCAATCTTTATTTTGAGGCTCAGAGTATCATAGACTCGGTTCGTGAGCTTCGTTAGCAGAAGCATAGCATTTAATTCTAATCGCGGTATGGTGAGTGACTTTTTATCGCGGGGGTTGATTCGAGACTTAGAGCAGAGTAAAGAAATTAAAGCTTTACCTGAGTCGTCTACCACCCGAAGGTAGACACAGCAGCCGTAACCAGTAGTGCTCGAAGCATCAGCGAAGCCAATCAGTTGCACAGCAGCATTGTTAGGTATTTTTATATTTCTATCTATAGAAAGAGGTTGCATAACAGACAATTTCATAGCAAAGGAAAGCCATTCAGATTGTAGTGATTGCGGGAGGACATTATTCCAACCGAGTTTTTCGCACCATAGCTTTTGCATGAAAGCCTTTGCTTTCATGATGACCGGAGACATGAAACCAAGAGGGTCATAAAATTTTGAGATATAGCTCAGTACTTGTCTCTTGGTAGGAGACTCAATTTGGAAAGGTTCTGGGCATGAAAACACAAAGCAGTCTTTAGAAACATTGAGTGTAAGACCTAATGTTTTCATGTACAAATTATTCTTTTGTAAATCCAAATCATCAAACTGTTGTTTGTCTGGGGATATGTCCTTTAAAATTTCTTGACAATTCGATGCCCACTTATGGGTATAAAAACTACCTTTACCCAGTAATTCACATAATTGCCGTTTTGCCTTAATAACCATTTGGATATCAGAATGAGAATAGCAAGCGTCATCAATATACATACAGTTTCTTATTATATAACAGGCTAATGGAAACTCATCCTTATATTTGGTAGCAAGCTCATATAAACAGCGTGTGGCTAGAAAACTTGAACTTTTTTGACCATATGTGACCGTATCTAACTGTATACACTTAATATTGTCGTTTACACTGCTTCTCCACAGTATGTTTTGCAAGCTACCGTGCGAAGGATTAATGCTCACGCAGCGAAACATGCGGCGTATATCCGTGGAAATAGTGTATTCACCCAAGCGAAATAAAAGCATAATGTCAAACAGCTCTTTTTGCACAATAGGACCATTTAGCAATAGATCATTCAGAGAAACTTTCTTATCAGTTTGCATAGAAACATCAAAAACCACGCGCGTTTTTGTAGTAATGCTATTTTCGTTAATGACAGCATGATGGGGCATGAAATACCAAGGTTCGTTTTGAAAATCTATAGAATTTATATCAATATAGTGGCCATGTCCTAAGTCAGTGTATTCATTTATGAATTTTTCATATTCCGAAAGCAAGTTAGGACTTTTATGTAACCTTCGTTCAAGACTGAGGAATCTATAGTAAGCAAACTCAAATGAGTTACCAAGAGAATCGTTTATTTCGCTCATTGGTAATTTTAGTGGCAAATTCACTTGAAATTTGTTATTTTCTAGCACAGTTGTGCTTTGGAAAATGTTTTCACATAAATCATTTTCTGATATTTTTTCAGAATAAGTTTCAGGAACCTTTTCAGTTTCAAAAAATTGTTGTAAAGTTTCATCAAGATCTGACTTACAATCTAAACATAAATGTGAGACCTTACTTGTGTTCCTATTTGCAGGCTGTGGCAAAGCCCCAGCAATGACGTGACCAAACCTTGTGTTGATGAAGCATGGTTGCGGGCTCTGCTGCTTAGATTGCAAAGCTCGTTGCTGTATAGTGGCTTGTTGCTCCGGAAGCAGCACCTGGAAAAATATATCGGCTCCAATCAGCATATTGATCTCAGACGGGATGTGAAAATCAGCATCAGCTAGCGTCAATTGAGATGGAATGGTCATAGACGTCATGTCCACTTTAAATTGTGGGATTTTGCATGTTATTTTGTCTAGCACATGACAATTTATGGTCACCCTATAAGGGGATGACAGTGAGAAAACTTCTAGGGGTACAGAATATTTAGCAATATTATTTTTGTTGCTGACCCCCACAATGGTTGTACTGTCTTTGTTTGGAGTTATACCTAAAACATCTATCACCTTACTTGTTACCAAGGATACCTGGGATGCGGAGTCCAAGATCGCCTTTACATGTACTTCAGTTCCATTCTGAGAATAAAGTTTTATTTTTACAGTGGGTAACAAAACCTTGTCAGCCTGTGTGTTCGACATCAGTGTGACCGGCCTTGGTGATGGCTCATCATGCAGTAATGTGTTGTGAGCTTGTTTGCAAATATTGCATCGAAAATGAAATTTACATTTGCCGGAGTGAGTGTTGAGACACACATTGCACAGATCTTTCTCCTTGGAAAACTTTACTCTTTCTCCAGAAGGCAGCGCTTTGAATTTATTGCATGCAAATAATTTATGGTCGTTGGACTTACATTGTACACAAGAAGTTGCTCGTGCTGCTGCAACGATGTTCACTACTGTCCTGGTAGGCTTGCTCGACGTCACCGGCTCAGCATTCTCCAACGCTAAGGCTCTCTTCTCCATGAACAACAAAAAATCCAACACTGTTGGATCGTAGTCAGTGCTTCGCTCAAGTTGGTATGCCCGGGACGTATATGCATCTAATTTGCGGAACAAAATGGACAATATAATAGGATCCCAAGTTTCCGTGTTTACTTGAAGATTTTTAAGGCTCGCTAAACATTGTTTAACAAGTGATACAAAACCTCTCAAAAGACTCGGAGTAGATTTGACCAGAGCATTTATATCAAGCAGTGAGTTTATGTGTTCATTTACAATTTTAAATCTATGATTGTATCTTTCATCAAGAAGCCTCAACGCTTCATCGTAACTACCAGGCTCAAAAGGGAGATCTTTGATTATATCAAAAGGTTCTTTTTGCAGAAAGGATCTTAAATAATATAGCTTCTGAATATTGTCGATCGACCTGTCTTTATGGATAATTGCCCTAAACAAGTTAATAAATGGGGTGTACTCACTGTATTTACTGCCGTCAAAACATTTGATCTCAATTTTAGGTAACTTTGTACGAAATGCTGAGTTTCCCGTATCCGAACTCGGAGTTGACTTTGCCTTTATTGCCTCGTTTATCGCAGACAACACAGTGAAATACTTTGTTTCGCAATCTGCGATATCTTCGTTGTCCTGATCAACAAATGCCAGGATTTGTTTATTATACCCCTCGTATTCACTAAAGACCTCTAAAACCCTTGATCTTTTTGCCTGCAATGATGCTAGCGTACTTAATTCTAAATCACGCTCGGTCTGTACAAATTGGTGAAGCCTTGTAAGGGACGCCTTGGCATAGCCACGAGACGCCCTCAAATGTTTGAGAGTTTTATCGTCAGACATTATAATACAACTTGCTTTCTCACTATAGTTTCTAATCTAAAATACAATTTGTTACTTATTAATATGGTTAAAGCACTTATTTTCACAATAAAAATCTATTTGGTGAATTGAACTGAACTTGTCTTTGAATAAACAACACGGAATAAAATGGCGGCTGCTTGCGTGGTTTAAAACACGAATCACAAACCCTCGTTTGGTTGCTTGAAATAATTCCGGAAGTTAGACATTGTCCAATCACGTTGCAGCGTTGACAGCTGTCACTCGATGACAGGGAAGCTGATTGGTTCGCAGCTATTTGCGCCTACGCTGATGAAGACGCGTCAAAGTGGCGCGGAACTTTAAAATTTTTGTTGATGTCTTGCGTCTCGTTCTGTTTCCTCGCTTGCACGTATTTTCTTCTTTGTCTTGCCACACACGGGAAATATTGCGTGTATGAAAAATGGCGATTTGACGTAGCAAGAATTTGGTAATTTGGTTTGAGAACGATGACGATACGTATGGACGTAATTTCTTCGACTCTTTGTTGCAAAATATTGCAAATTACTTGTAGAAATTGTGTGCTTGATGTAGCTGAATAAACAATTGATGGTTTACACTAACGATGATGGTGTCAAACCTGAGCCTCGCCTCGCCACTGGAGAAGAAAGTCGATATTGCGATTTCTCCTCTTTTTGCAGGACGATTGTAGAAAGCTTGTAGCAGGTTCATTCCAGTCTTGATCGCAGTACTCGTGCGTGGAAGACTTTTTTCGCAGGTTAGGTACGTATGTAACCTGAGTCTCACCACGTGTCGCTGTTCTTGATTATCGCGCCCAATCCTTTTTTGAGAAGCTCGAAGGACCAATGTGTGCAGCCGGGTGTTGTTGGCTGGCTCGTCGAGGTTGAGTTTGATAATAAAGACTTGAGCACCATTTAATCACGTTTATTCAGAGCACACACAGTTCGCTACCACGAGTCCGGGTTGACATCTTTGCCACCGACATCTTAGAACTGACCGGAAAGGCCCGAGTCTTTCATAGATAATTTAATTTTACAATAATGTTGCCATCTGTGTTGGTCAGGGATGCCAACAAGTAGGTCACTGGGTCACTGGGTCAGTGGGCCACTGGGTCACTGGGTCAGTAGGTCAGTGGGTCACTGGGTCACTGGGTCACTGGGTCAGTAGGTCAGTGGGTCACTGGGTCACTGGGTCACTGGGTCACTGGGTCAGTGGGTCAGTGTGTCAGTAGGTCACTGGGTCACTGGGTCAGTAGGTCAGTGGGTCAGTGGGCCACTGGGTCACTGGGTCAGTAGGTCAGTGGGTCACTGGGTCACTGGGTCAGTAGGTCAGTGGGTCAGTGGGCCACTGGGTCACTGGGTCAGTAGGTCAGTGGGTCACTGGGTCACTGGGTCACTGGGTCACTGGGTCAGTGGGTCAGTATGTCAGTAGGTCACTGGGTCACTGGGTCAGTGGGCCACTGGGTCACTGGGTCAGTAGGTCAGTGGGTCACTGGGTCACTGGGTCACTGGGTCAGTAGGTCACTGGGTCACTGGGTCACTGGGTCACTGGGTCACTGGGTCAGTGGGCCACTGGGTCACTGGGTCAGTAGGTCAGTGGGTCACTGGGTCACTGGGTCAGTGGGTCAGTTGGTCAGTGGGTCAGTAGGTCAGGTTAGTGGGTCAACACAGAAGATCTCGAGAACTACTGGACACAGAACTATGAAATTCAAAAGGGAGGTTAAGTATTACTATACCCGATATACTGACCTGTAAATATCACGACTACCCTCTCACTATCCCAGTTAATTTATAAAAATGGCAAAATTCGGTCAAAATTAGGCTTTTTTGAAAATTTCAAAAATGCAGACCTATTAATAATAATGAATCCCAAAGTTTGGCCTTTTTACTTTTAATTCTAATATTTTATTACGTATGCTACTATATATTATTTGCATAATATACAACTAACATTACTATTATTCTATATATATTTATTTCTTAATTTGCTATTTTTACAATTTATAAGTTACTTAATTAATACATACATACACTATTACTATTTATTACTACTATGCCTATGTTACTATTATATATTTAACTCATTAATTTCCCTATGTTTTCCTATCTGTTGTTCCTTTAATTTTTGTTGTACTTAAATATTTTTTTACCCCTTTTAAACTAGGCCAGTTTCTTATGAAACTGGACCCAGTTTACCGTTTTGAATTTACTTTATTGCCCTATTTATTTTTATTAATCTATATTTTCACATTTTTGTTTTGAGTACCATACCCCTGTGGACCGAGGCCGCGAGATCTGCGTGGCGATTTGCGTTCGAGACAGACTTGGTGCCCTCAACAATACGCTGTCGTTGACCTCGCCAACGCGTCTCACTTCCGCCTCACCGGGCAGTCGTCGCTAAAGGCGTCGTGGTCCGCCTTTTCAAGCTTTGCCTTGTTGCAATTGACGCAGCTTGGGGGGGCGTTAGCCATCCAATCAGCACACTCTGTTCTCATGTGCGGCCCCCCACAGTGACTGCATACGTCGATTGCATCATGGCAGAACTTCTTCCCGTGCCCATAACCCAGGCAGCGCGAGCATTGGATCAGGGGATCGATGTGGACGGCACCCGCGCCGGTGAGCCACTGCCAGACGGCGGGCGAGACCCGAGCAACTACATGGACTGTAAGCGGGTTTCTCGCCCTCCGTCTGTACCGGACCTCGACGCGGAAGTCCCCCTCACCCACATCCCCAAGCAAATTTCCATTTTGGCCCCTAATTGCCTTCACAATATCCTCATCGGTATTTACTTTGGAGACTCCGTACAGCACCAAGAGGGGGTCCTTATTCTTGATGTCCTCTACTTTGAGAGAACATCCTTTTTCTGTTAACTTTTCCTTTACTTTTCTTAGTTCTGCCTTGTCTTTGCAACTTAGAATGACTTTCCGATCCTTGGCCTTTCTGATCCTGTCAATTCTTGTCCCCTCATCCTTGGCATTTATCGCTTTCCTTACTCTGTCATAAACCTCCTCTCCGGTGTCCTGGTCGTCTTTCGACGTGATTATGACAGAGTGCATCGCAGCTGGCTCTGCCGGTGGCCTCTTCGGCGAGCCAGCCACGACGTTCGCGTAGGTGGGGGCCACTTCCAAGGCCTTCTGGTGGTTTTCTAGGGTTTCCCTCAGTGACTCCATCTTGGCTGCATTTTCCCGTATTAATTTGGAGTGGTCATCCATCCTCCTTAATATTTCTTCGTTGCAGGGGGCAGGGTGAGGAGGAAGTGGAGGGTGTAAAGTGTCCTCCTCTTTCTTCCCATCCTGTCCCTTGCTCTGGATTCTTGTTACTTCTTTGGCCTCTGACTCCTTCATGAGCTGATAGAGCCGCTCCACAGCTGCAGTGATCCCCTCTTTATACTCTGTTTTAATGTTTCTAGAGCTACTGAGCCAGAGCTTAGCCCTATTCAGGCATGCCCTAGCCTCAGCGACTCTAGAGGGGTGAGTTGATTTTGGGGGGGGGAGGCGTCCGAGGCGTCCGTCAATGATTTTCGGGTTTTTGGCCTCGAGGGGCCCGCTATTGGCACCACCACCCTCTTCGGAGACGTCTTGGCGGCTCTTGCCTCTGTCTCCCCGATGCTCCTTCTGACCGCAAAGGTCCGGTCATGGTTTGAAGGGAGGCCCGTCTTCTCTACCTTCTCTTCGGCCTTTTTCGGGGGAGAGTTCTCAGTCGCCACCTTGCTGGGCGGAGTCCTGATACCGAACATTGTGTAGCTCGCTTAAATCTGGCTTTTTAGGGACGTCAATGTGTAAAAGTATGCGACGTGTAAAGGGCGTCGGATACGTACAATAAAATACAATTATATAACTCAAAAAGAACACAATAAAATTATAAAAGAGTAAAATAGAATTTAAATAAATTTAAATGTGTCCTATAAACTAAGTAAACTAAAGTAAAATATTTATTTACAATATTCCAAGATCTTTGGAAGTAAAATTTGCCGTCCAGCAATGCAATAAAATTTTTTTAAAACTAATTTTTAAGACCCGTTCAAGGCACCCTGAATGTAGGTCAGTAAGTCAGTAGGTTTGTAGGTCAGTCGGTCAGTAGGCCAATGGGGCACTGGGTCAGTGGGTCAGTATGTCAGTAGGTCACTGGGTCACTGGGTCAGTAGGTCAGTGGGTCAGTGGGCCACTGGGTCACTGGTTCAGTAGGTCAGTGGGTCACTGGGTCACTGGGTCACTGGGTCACTGGGTCAGTGGGTCAGTATGTCAGTAGGTCACTGGGTCACTGGGTCAGTAGGTCAGTGGGTCACTGGGTCACTGGGTCACTGGGTCAGTAGGTCACTGGGTCACTGGGTCACTGGGTCACTGGGTCAGTAGGTCAGTGGGTCAGTGGGCCACTGGGTCACTGGGTCAGTAGGTCAGTGGGTCACTGGGTCACTGGGTCAGTAGGTCAGTGGGTCAGTGGGCCACTGGGTCACCGGGTCAGTAGGTCAGTGGGTCACTGGGTCACTGGGTCACTGGGTCACTGGGTCAGTGGGTCAGTGGGTCACTGGGTCACTGGGTCACTGGGTCAGTGGGCCACTGGGTCACTGGGTCAGTAGGTCAGTGGGTCACTGGGTCACTGGGTCACTGGGTCACTGGGTCAGTGGGCCACTGGGTCACTGGGTCAGTAGGTCAGTGGGTCACTGGGTCACTGGGTCAGTGGGTCAGTTGGTCAGTGGGTCAGTAGGTCAGGTTAGTGGGTCAACACAGAAGATCTCGAGAACTACTGGACACAGAACTATGAAATTCAAAAGGGAGGTTAAGTATTACTATACCCGATATACTGACCTGTAAATATCACGACTACCCTCTCACTATCCCAGTTAATTTATAAAAATGGCAAAATTCGGTCAAAATTAGGCTTTTTTGAAAATTTCAAAAATGCAGACCTATTAATAATAATGAATCCCAAAGTTTGGCCTTTTTACTTTTAATTCTAATATTTTATTACGTATGCTACTATATATTATTTGCATAATATACAACTAACATTACTATTATTCTATATATATTTATTTCTTAATTTGCTATTTTTACAATTTATAAGTTACTTAATTAATACATACATACACTATTACTATTTATTACTACTATGCCTATGTTACTATTATATATTTAACTCATTAATTTCCCTATGTTTTCTTATCTGTTGTTCCTTTAATTTTTGTTGTACTTAAATATTTTTTTACCCCTTTTAAACTAGGCCAGTTTCTTATGAAACTGGACCCAGTTTACCGTTTTGAATTTACTTTATTGCCCTATTTATTTTTATTAATCTATATTTTCACATTTTTGTTTTGAGTACCATACCCCTGTGGACCGAGGCCGCGAGATCTGCGTGGCGATTTGCGTTCGAGACAGACTTGGTGCCCTCAACAATACGCTGTCGTTGACCTCGCCAACGCGTCTCACTTCCGCCTCACCGGGCAGTCGTCGCTAAAGGCGTCGTGGTCCGCCTTTTCAAGCTTTGCCTTGTTGCAATTGACGTAGCTTGGGGGGGCGTTAGCCATCCAATCAGCACACTCTGTTCTCATGTGCGGCCCCCCACAGTGACTGCATACGTCGATTGCATCATGGCAGAACTTCTTCCCGTGCCCATAACCCAGGCAGCGCGAGCATTGGATCAGGGGAGACTGGTCCGCAACCCTAACTTTTTGAATGTCGATGTGGACGGCACCCGCGCCGGTGAGCCGCTGCCAGACGGCGGGCGAGACCCGAGCAACTACATGGACTGTAAGCGGGTTTCTCGCCCTCCGTCTGTACCGGACCTCGACGCGGAAGTCCCCCTCACCCACATCCCCAAGCAAATTTCCATTTTGGCCCCTAATTGCCTTCACAATATCCTCATCGGTATTTACTTTGGAGACTCCGTACAGCACCAAGAGGGGGTCCTTATTCTTGATGTCCTCTACTTTGAGAGAACATCCTTTTTCTGTTAACTTTTCCTTTACTTTTCTTAGTTCTGCCTTGTCTTTGCAACTTAGAATGACTTTCCGATCCTTGGCCTTTCTGATCCTGTCAATTCTTGTCCCCTCATCCTTGGCATTTATCGCTTTCCTTACTCTGTCATAAACCTCCTCTCCGGTGTCCTGGTCGTCTTTCGACGTGATTATGACAGAGTGCATCGCAGCTGGCTCTGCCGGTGGCCTCTTCGGCGAGCCAGCCACGACGTTCGCGTAGGTGGGGGCCACTTCCAAGGCCTTCTGGTGGTTTTCTAGGGTTTCCCTCAGTGACTCCATCTTGGCTGCATTTTCCCGTATTAATTTGGAGTGGTCATCCATCCTCCTTAATATTTCTTCGTTGCAGGGGGCAGGGTGAGGAGGAAGTGGAGGGTGTAAAGTGTCCTCCTCTTTCTTCCCATCCTGTCCCTTGCTCTGGATTCTTGTTACTTCTTTGGCCTCTGACTCCTTCACGAGCTGATAGAGCCGCTCCACAGCTGCAGTGATCCCCTCTTTATACTCTGTTTTAATGTTTCTAGAGCTACTGAGGCAGAGCTTAGCCCTATTCAGGCATGCCCTAGCCTCAGCGACTCTAGAGGGACGAGTTGATTTTGGGGGGGGGGGGGGGCGTCCGAGGCGTCCGTCAATGATGTTCGGGTTTTTGGCCTCGAGGGGCCCGCTATTGGCACCACCACCCTCTTCGGAGACGTCTTTGCGGCTCTTGCCTCTGTCTCCCCGATGCTCCTTCTGACCGCAAAGGTCCGGTCATGGTTTGAAGGGAGGCCCGTCTTCTCTACCTTCTCTTCGGCCTTTTTCGGGGGAGAGTTCTCAGTCGCCACCTTGCTGGGCGGAGTCCTGATACCGAACATTGTGTAGCTCGCTTAAATCTGGCTTTTTAGGGACGTCAATGTGTAAAAGTATGCGACGTGTAAAGGGCGTCGGATACGTACAATAAAATACAATTATATAACTCAAAAAGAACACAATAAAATTATAAAAGAGTAAAATAGAATTTAAATAAATTTAAATGTGTCCTATAAACTAAGTAAACTAAAGTAAAATATTTATTTACAATATTCCAAGATCTTTGGAAGTCAAATTTGCCGTCCAGCAATGCAATAAAAATTTTTTTAAACTAATTTTTAAGACCCGTTCAAGGCACCCTGAATGTAGGTCAGTAAGTCAGTAGGTTTGTAGGTCAGTCGGTCAGTAGGCCAATGGGGCACTGGGTCAGTGGGTCAGTATGTCAGTAGGTCACTGGGTCACTGGGTCAGTAGGTCAGTGGGTCAGTGGGCCACTGGGTCACTGGGTCAGTAGGTCAGTGGGTCACTGGGTCACTGGGTCACTGGGTCACTGGGTCAGTGGGTCAGTATGTCAGTAGGTCACTGGGTCACTGGGTCAGTGGGCCACTGGGTCACTGGGTCAGTAGGTCAGTGGGTCACTGGGTCACTGGGTCACTGGGTCAGTAGGTCAGTGGGTCACTGGGTCACTGGGTCACTGGGTCACTGGGTCAGTGGACCAGTATGTCAGTAGGTCACTGGGTCACTGGGTCAGTGGGCCACTGGGTCACTGGGTCAGTAGGTCAGTGGGTCACTGGGTCACTGGGTCACTGGGTCAGTAGGTCAGTGGGTCACTGGGTCAGTGGGTCAGTATGTCAGTAGGTCACTGGGTCACTGGGTCAGTGGGCCACTGGGTCACTGGGTCAGTAGGTCAGTGGGTCACTGGGTCACTGGGTCAGTGGGTCAGTTGGTCAGTGGGTCAGTAGGTCAGGTTAGTGGGTCAACACAGAAGATCTCGAGAACTACTGGACACAGAACTATGAAATTCAAAAGGGAGGTTAAGTATTACTATACCCGATATACTGACCTGTAAATATCACGACTACCCTCTCACTATCCCAGTTAATTTATAAAAATGGCAAAATTCGGTCAAAATTAGGCTTTTTTGAAAATTTCAAAAATGCAGACCTATTAATAATAATGAATCCCAAAGTTTGGCCTTTTTACTTTTAATTCTAATATTTTATTACGTATGCTACTATATATTATTTGCATAATATACAACTAACATTACTATTATTCTATATATATTTATTTCTTAATTTGCTATTTTTACAATTTATAAGTTACTTAATTAATACATACATACACTATTACTATTTATTACTACTATGCCTATGTTACTATTATATATTTAACTCATTAATTTCCCTATGTGTTCCTATCTGTTGTTCTTTTAATTTTTGTTGTACTTAAATATTTTTTTACCCCTTTTAAACTAGGCCAGTTTCTTATGAAACTGGACCCAGTTTACCGTTTTGAATTTACTTTATTGCCCTATTTATTTTTATTAATCTATATTTTCACATATTTGTTTTGAGTACCATACCCCTGTGGACCGAGGCCGCGAGATCTGCGTGGCGATTTGCGTTCGAGACAGACTTGGTGCCCTCAACAATACGCTGTCGTTGACCTCGCCAACGCGTCTCACTTCCGCCTCACCGGGCAGTCGTCGCTAAAGGCGTCGTGGTCCGCCTTTTCAAGCTTTGCCTTGTTGCAATTGACGCAGCTTGGGGGGGCGTTAGCCATCCAATCAGTACACTCTGTTCTCATGTGCGGCCCCCCACAGTGACTGCATACGTCGATTGCATCATGGCAGAACTTCTTCCCGTGCCCATAACCCAGGCAGCGCGAGCATTGGATCAGGGGAGACTGGCCCGCAACCCTAACTTTTTGGATGTCGATGTGGACGGCACCCGCGCCGGTGAGCCGCTGCCAGACGGCGGGCGAGACCCGAGCAACTACATGGACTGTAAGCGGGTTTCTCGCCCTCCGTCTGTACCGGACCTCGACGCGGAAGTCCCCCTCACCCACATCCCCAAGCAAATTTCCATTTTGGCCCCTAATTGCCTTCACAATATCCTCATCGGTATTTACTTTGGAGACTCCGTACAGCACCAAGAGGGGGTCCTTATTCTTGATGTCCTCTACTTTGAGAGAACATCCTTTTTCTGTTAACTTTTCCTTTACTTTTCTTAGTTCTGCCTTGTCTTTGCAACTTAGAATGACTTTCCGATCCTTGGCCTTTCTGATCCTGTCAATTCTTGTCCCCTCATCCTTGGCATTTATCGCTTTCCTTACTCTGTCATAAACCTCCTCTCCGGTGTCCTGGTCGTCTTTCGACGTGTAAAATAGAATTTAAATAAATTTAAATGTGTCCTAAAAACTAAGTTAACTAAAGTAAAATATTTATTTACAATATTCCAAGATCTTTGGAAGTCAAATTTGCCGTCCAGCAATGCAATAAAATTTTTTTAAAACTAATTTTTAAGACCCGTTCAAGGCACCCTGAATGTAGGTCAGTAAGTCAGTAGGTTTGTAGGTCAGTCGGTCAGTAGGCCAATGGGGCACTGGGTCAGTGGGTCAGTATGTCAGTAGGTCACTGGGTCACTGGGTCAGTAGGTCAGTGGGTCAGTGGGCCACTGGGTCACTGGGTCAGTAGGTCAGTGGGTCACTGGGTCACTGGGTCACTGGGTCACTGGGTCAGTGGGTCAGTATGTCAGTAGGTCACTGCGTCACTGGGTCAGTGGGCCACTGGGTCACTGGGTCAGTAGGTCAGTGGGTCAGTGGGCCACTGGGTCACTGGGTCAGTAGGTCAGTGGGTCACTGGGTCACTGGGTCACTGGGTCACTGGGTCAGTGGGTCAGTATGTCAGTAGGTCACTGGGTCACTGGGTCAGTGGGCCACTGGGTCACTGGGTCAGTAGGTCAGTGGGTCACTGGGTCACTGGGTCACTGGGTCAGTAGGTCAGTGGGTCACTGGGTCACTGGGTCACTGGGTCACTGGGTCAGTGGGTCAGTATGTCAGTAGGTCACTGGGTCACTGGGTCAGTAGGTCAGTGGGTCAGTGGGCCACTGGGTCACTGGGTCAGTAGGTCAGTGGGTCAGTGGGCCACTGGGTCACTGGGTCAGTAGGTCAGTGGGTCACTGGGTCACTGGGTCAGTGGGTCAGTATGTCAGTAGGTCACTGGGTCACTGGGTCAGTGGGCCACTGGGTCACTGGGTCAGTAGGTCAGTGGGTCACTGGGTCAAGGCACCCTGAATGTAGGTCAGTAAGTCAGTAGGTTTGTAGGTCAGTCGGTCAGTAGGCCAATGGGGCACTGGGTCAGTGGGTCAGTATGTCAGTAGGTCACTGGGTCACTGGGTCAGTAGGTCAGTGGGTCAGTGGGCCACTGGGTCACTGGGTCAGTAGGTCAGTGGGTCACTGGGTCACTGGGTCACTGGGTCACTGGGTCACTGGGTCAGTGGGTCAGTATGTCAGTAGGTCACTGGGTCACTGGGTCAGTGGGCCACTGGGTCACTGGGTCAGTATGTCAGTGGGTCACTGGGTCACTGGGTCACTGGGTCAGTAGGTCAGTGGGTCACTGGGTCACTGGGTCACTGGGTCACTGGGTCAGTGGGTCAGTATGTCAGTAGGTCACTGGGTCACTGGGTCAGTGGGCCACTGGGTCACTGGGTCAGTAGGTCAGTGGGTCACTGGGTCACTGGGTCAGTAGGTCAGTTGGTCACTGGGTCACTAGGTCACTGGGTCAGTATGTCAGTAGGTCACTGGGTCACTGGGTCAGTGGGCCACTGGGTCACTGGGTCAGTAGGTCAGTGGGTCACTGGGTCACTGGGTCAGTGGGTCAGTTGGTCAGTGGGTCAGTAGGTCAGGTTAGTGGGTCAACACAGAAGATCTCGAGAACTACTAGACACAGAACTATGAAATTCAAAAGGGAGGTTAAGTATTACTATACCCGATATACTGACCTGTAAATATCACGACTACCCTCTCACTATCCCAGTTAATTTATAAAAATGGCAAAATTCGGTCAAAATTAGGCTTTTTTGAAAATTTCAAAAATGCAGACCTATTAATAATAATGAATCCCAAAGTTTGGACTTTTTACTTTTAATTCTAATATTTTATTACGTATGCTACTATATATTATTTGCATAATATACAACTAACATTACTATTATTCTATATATATTTATTTCTTAATTTGCTATTTTTACAATTTATAAGTTACTTAATTAATACATACATACACTATTACTATTTATTACTACTATGCCTATGTTACTATTATATATTTAACTCATTAATTTCCCTATGTTTTCCTATCTGTTGTTCCTTTAATTTTTGTTGTACTTAAATATTTTTTTACCCCTTTTAAACTAGGCCAGTTTCTTATGAAACTGGACCCAGTTTACCGTTTTGAATTTACTTTATTGCCCTATTTATTTTTATTAATCTATATTTTCACATTTTTGTTTTGAGTACCATACCCCTGTGGACCGAGGCCGCGAGATCTGCGTGGCGATTTGCGTTCGAGACAGACTTGGTGCCCTCAACAATACGCTGTCGTTGACTGTCGTCGATTGCATCATGGCAGAACTTCTTCCCGTGCCCATAACCCAGGCAGCGCGAGCATTGGATCAGGGGAGACTGGTCCGCAACCCTAACTTTTTGAATGTCGATGTGGACGGCACCCGCGCCGGTGAGCCGCTGCCAGACGGCGGGCGAGACCCGAGCAACTACATGGACTGTAAGCGGGTTTCTCGCCCTCCGTCTGTACCGGACCTCGACGCGGAAGTCCCCCTCACCCACATCCCCAAGCAAATTTCCATTTTGGCCCCTAATTGCCTTCACAATATCCTCATCGGTATTTACTTTGGAGACTCCGTACAGCACCAAGAGGGGTCCTTATTCTTGATGTCCTCTACTTTGAGAGAACATCCTTTTTCTGTTAACTTTTCCTTTACTTTTCTTAGTTCTGCCTTGTCTTTGCAACTTAGAATGACTTTCCGATCCTTGGCCTTTCTGATCCTGTCAATTCTTGTCCCCTCATCCTTGGCATTTATCGCTTTCCTTACTCTGTCATAAACCTCCTCTCCGGTGTCCTGGTCGTCTTTCGACGTGATTATGACAGAGTGCATCGCAGCTGGCTCTGCCGGTGGCCTCTTCGGCGAGCCAGCCACGACGTTCGCGTAGGTGGGGGCCACTTCCAAGGCCTTCTGGTGGTTTTCTAGGGTTTCCCTCAGTGACTCCATCTTGGCTGCATTTTCCCGTATTAATTTGGAGTGGTCATCCATCCTCCTTAATATTTCTTCGTTGCAGGGGGCAGGGTGAGGAGGAAGTGGAGGGTGTAAAGTGTCCTCCTCTTTCTTCCCATCCTGTCCCTTGCTCTGGATTCTTGTTACTTCTTTGGCCTCTGACTCCTTCACGAGCTGATAGAGCCGCTCCATAGCTGCAGTGATCCCCTCTTTATACTCTGTTTTAATGTTTCTAGAGCTACTGAGGCAGAGCTTAGCCCTATTCAGGCATGCTCTAGCCTCAGCGACTCTAGAGGGGTGAGTTGATTTTGGGGGGGGGGGGGGCGTCCGAGGCGTCCGTCAATGATGTTCGGGTTTTTGGCCTCGAGGGGCCCGCTATTGGCACCACCACCCTCTTCGGAGACGTCTTTGCGGCTCTTGCCTCTGTCTCCCCGATGCTCCTTCTGACCGCAAAGGTCCGGTCATGGTTTGAAGGGAGGCCCGTCTTCTCTACCTTCTCTTCGGCCTTTTTCGGGGGAGAGTTCTCAGTCGCCACCTTGCTGGGCGGAGTCCTGATACCGAACATTGTGTAGCTCGCTTAAATCTGGCTTTTTAGGGACGTCAATGTGTAAAAGTATGCGACGTGTAAAGGGCGTCGGATACGTACAATAAAATACAATTATATAACTCAAAAAGAACACAATAAATTTATAAAAGAGTAAAATAGAATTTAAATAAATTTATATGTGTCCTATAAACTAAGTAAACTAAAGTAAAATATTTATTTACAATATTCCAAGATCTTTAGAAGTCAAATTTGCCGTCCAGCAATGCAATAAAAAATTTTTAAAACTAATTTTTAAGACCCGTTCAAGGCACCCTGAATGTAGGTCAGTAAGTCAGTAGGTTTGTAGGTCAGTCGGTCAGTAGGCCAATGGGGCACTGGGTCAGTGGGTCAGTATGTCAGTAGGTCACTGGGTCACTGGGTCAGTAGGTCAGTGGGTCAGTGGGCCACTGGGTCACTGGGTCAGTAGGTCAGTGGGTCACTGGGTCACTGGGTCACTGGGTCAGTGGGTCAGTATGTCAGTAGGTCACTGCGTCACTGGGTCAGTGGGCCACTGGGTCACTGGGTCAGTAGGTCAGTGGGTCAGTGGGCCACTGGGTCACTGGGTCAGTAGGTCAGTGGGTCACTGGGTCACTGGGTCACTGGGTCAGTGGGTCAGTATGTCAGTAGGTCACTGGGTCACTGGGTCAGTGGGCCACTGGGTCACTGGGTCAGTAGGTCAGTGGGTCACTGGGTCACTGGGTCACTGGGTCACTGGGTCACTGGGTCAGTGGGCCACTGGGTCACTGGGTCAGTAGGTCAGTGGGTCACTGGGTCACTGGGTCACTGGGTCAGTAGGTCAGTGGGTCACTGGGTCACTGGGTCACTGGGTCAGTGGGTCAGTATGTCAGTAGGTCACTGGGTCACTGGGTCAGTGGGCCACTGGGTCACTGGGTCAGTAGGTCAGTGGGTCACTGGGTCACTGGGTCAGTGGGTCAGTTGGTCAGTGGGTCACTGGGTCACTGGGTCACTGGGTCACTGGGTCAGTGGGTCAGTATGTCAGTATGTCACTGGGTCACTGGGTCAGTGGGCCACTGGGTCACTGGGTCAGTAGGTCAGTGGGTCACTGGGTCACTGGGTCAGTAGGTCAGTTGGTCAGTGGGTCAGTAGGTTAGGTTAGTGGGTCAACACAGAAGATCTCGAGAACTACTGGACACAGAACTATGAAATTCAAAAGGGAGGTTAAGTATTACTATACCCGATATACTGACCCGTAAATATCACGACTACCCTCTCACTATCCCAGTTAATTTATAAAAATGGCAAAATTCGGTCAAAATTAGGCTTTTTTGAAAATTTCAAAAATGCAGACCTATTAATAATAATGAATCCCAAAGTTTGGCCTTTTTACTTTTAATTCTAATATTTTATTACGTATGCTACTATATATTATTTGCATAATATACAACTAACATTACTATTATTCTATATATATTTATTTCTTAATTTGCTATTTTTACAATTTATAAGTTACTTAATTAATACATACATACACTATTACTATTTATTACTACTATGCCTATGTTACTATTATATATTTAACTCATTAATTTCCCTATGTTTTCCTATCTGTTGTTCCTTTAATTTTTGTTGTACTTAAATATTTTTTTACCCCTTTTAAACTAGGCCAGTTTCTTATGAAACTGGACCCAGTTTACCGTTTTGAATTTACTTTATTGCCCTATTTATTTTTATTAATCTATATTTTCACATTTTTGTTTTGAGTACCATACCCCTGTGGACCGAGGCCGCGAGATCTGCGTGGCGATTTGCGTTCGAGACAGACTTGGTGCCCTCAACAATACGCTGTCGTTGACCTCGCCAACGCGTCTCACTTCCGCCTCACCGGGCAGTCGTCGCTAAAGGCGTCGTGGTCCGCCTTTTCAAGCTTTGCCTTGTTGCAATTGACGCAGCTTGGGGGGGCGTTAGCCATCCAATCAGCACACTCTGTTCTCATGTGCGGCCCCCCACAGTGACTGCATACGTCGATTGCATCATGGCAGAACTTCTTCCCGTGCCCATAACCCAGGCAGCGCGAGCATTGGATCAGGGGAGACTGGTCCGCAACCCTAACTTTTTGAATGTCGATGTGGACGGCACCCGCGCCGGTGAGCCGCTGCCAGACGGCGGGCGAGACCCGAGCAACTACATGGACTGTAAGCGGGTTTCTCGCCCTCCGTCTGTACCGGACCTCGACGCGGAAGTCCCCCTCACCCACATCCCCAAGCAAATTTCCATTTTGGCCCCTAATTGCCTTCACAATATCCTCATCGGTATTTACTTTGGAGACTCCGTACAGCACCAAGAGGGGGTCCTTATTCTTGATGTCCTCTACTTTGAGAGAACATCCTTTTTCTGTTAACTTTTCCTTTACTTTTCTTAGTTCTGCCTTGTCTTTGCAACTTAGAATGACTTTCCGATCCTTGGCCTTTCTGATCCTGTCAATTCTTGTCCCCTCATCCTTGGCATTTATCGCTTTCCTTACTCTGTCATAAACCTCCTCTCCGGTGTCCTGGTCGTCTTTCGACGTGATTATGACAGAGTGCATCGCAGCTGGCTCTGCCGGTGGCCTCTTCGGCGAGCCAGCCACGACGTTCGCGTAGGTGGGGGCCACTTCCAAGGCCTTCTGGTGGTTTTCTAGGGTTTCCCTCAGTGACTCCATCTTGGCTGCATTTTCCCGTATTAATTTGGAGTGGTCATCCATCCTCCTTAATATTTCTTCGTTGCAGGGGGCAGGGTGAGGAGGAAGTGGAGGGTGTAAAGTGTCCTCCTCTTTCTTCCCATCCTGTCCCTTGCTCTGGATTCTTGTTACTTCTTTGGCCTCTGACTCCTTCACGAGCTGATAGAGCCGCTCCATAGCTGCAGTGATCCCCTCTTTATACTCTGTTTTAATGTTTCTAGAGCTACTGAGGCAGAGCTTAGCCCTATTCAGGCATGCCCTAGCCTCAGCGACTCTAGAGGGGTGAGTTGATTTTGGGGGGGGGGGGGCGTCCGAGGCGTCCGTCAATGATGTTCGGGTTTTTGGCCTCGAGGGGCCCGCTATTGGCACCACCACCCTCTTCGGAGACGTCTTTGCGGCTCTTGCCTCTGTCTCCCCGATGCTCCTTCTGACCGCAAAGGTCCGGTCATGGTTTGAAGGGAGGCCCGTCTTCTCTACCTTCTCTTCGGCCTTTTTCGGGGGAGAGTTCTCAGTCGCCACCTTGCTGGGCGGAGTCCTGATACCGAACATTGTGTAGCTCGCTTAAATCTGGCTTTTTAGGGACGTCAATGTGTAAAAGTATGCGACGTGTAAAGGGCGTCGGATACGTACAATAAAATACAATTATATAACTCAAAAAGAACACAATAAATTTATAAAAGAGTAAAATAGAATTTAAATAAATTTATATGTGTCCTATAAACTAAGTAAACTAAAGTAAAATATTTATTTACAATATTCCAAGATCTTTAGAAGTCAAATTTGCCGTCCAGCAATGCAATAAAAAATTTTTAAAACTAATTTTTAAGACCCGTTCAAGGCACCCTGAATGTAGGTCAGTAAGTCAGTAGGTTTGTAGGTCAGTCGGTCAGTAGGCCAATGGGGCACTGGGTCAGTGGGTCAGTATGTCAGTAGGTCACTGGGTCACTGGGTCAGTAGGTCAGTGGGTCAGTGGGCCACTGGGTCACTGGGTCAGTAGGTCAGTGGGTCACTGGGTCACTGGGTCACTGGGTCAGTGGGTCAGTATGTCAGTAGGTCACTGCGTCACTGGGTCAGTGGGCCACTGGGTCACTGGGTCAGTAGGTCAGTGGGTCAGTGGGCCACTGGGTCACTGGGTCAGTAGGTCAGTGGGTCACTGGGTCACTGGGTCACTGGGTCAGTGGGTCAGTATGTCAGTAGGTCACTGGGTCACTGGGTCAGTGGGCCACTGGGTCACTGGGTCAGTAGGTCAGTGGGTCACTGGGTCACTGGGTCACTGGGTCACTGGGTCACTGGGTCACTGGGTCAGTGGGCCACTGGGTCACTGGGTCAGTAGGTCAGTGGGTCACTGGGTCACTGGGTCACTGGGTCAGTAGGTCAGTGGGTCACTGGGTCACTGGGTCACTGGGTCAGTGGGTCAGTATGTCAGTAGGTCACTGGGTCACTGGGTCAGTGGGCCACTGGGTCACTGGGTCAGTAGGTCAGTGGGTCACTGGGTCACTGGGTCAGTGGGTCAGTTGGTCAGTGGGTCACTAGGTCACTGGGTCACTGGGTCACTGGGTCAGTGGGTCAGTATGTCAGTATGTCACTGGGTCACTGGGTCAGTGGGCCACTGGGTCACTGGGTCAGTAGGTCAGTGGGTCACTGGGTCACTGGGTCAGTAGGTCAGTTGGTCAGTGGGTCAGTAGGTCAGGTTAGTGGGTCAACACAGAAGATCTCGAGAACTACTGGACACAGAACTATGAAATTCAAAAGGGAGGTTAAGTATTACTATACCCGATATACTGACCCGTAAATATCACGACTACCCTCTCACTATCCCAGTTAATTTATAAAAATGGCAAAATTCGGTCAAAATTAGGCTTTTTTGAAAATTTCAAAAATGCAGACCTATTAATAATAATGAATCCCAAAGTTTGGCCTTTTTACTTTTAATTCTAATATTTTATTACGTATGCTACTATATATTATTTGCATAATATACAACTAACATTACTATTATTCTATATATATTTATTTCTTAATTTGCTATTTTTACAATTTATAAGTTACTTAATTAATACATACATACACTATTACTATTTATTACTACTATGCCTATGTTACTATTATATATTTAACTCATTAATTTCCCTATGTTTTCCTATCTGTTGTTCCTTTAATTTTTGTTGTACTTAAATATTTTTTTACCCCTTTTAAACTAGGCCAGTTTCTTATGAAACTGGACCCAGTTTACCGTTTTGAATTTACTTTATTGCCCTATTTATTTTTATTAATCTATATTTTCACATTTTTGTTTTGAGTACCATACCCCTGTGGACCGAGGCCGCGAGATCTGCGTGGCGATTTGCGTTCGAGACAGACTTGGTGCCCTCAACAATACGCTGTCGTTGACCTCGCCAACGCGTCTCACTTCCGCCTCACCGGGCAGTCGTCGCTAAAGGCGTCGTGGTCCGCCTTTTCAAGCTTTGCCTTGTTGCAATTGACGCAGCTTGGGGGGGCGTTAGCCATCCAATCAGCACACTCTGTTCTCATGTGCGGCCCCCCACAGTGACTGCATACGTCGATTGCATCATGGCAGAACTTCTTCCCGTGCCCATAACCCAGGCAGCGCGAGCATTGGATCAGGGGAGACTGGTCCGCAACCCTAACTTTTTGAATGTCGATGTGGACGGCACCCGCGCCGGTGAGCCGCTGCCAGACGGCGGGCGAGACCCGAGCAACTACATGGACTGTAAGCGGGTTTCTCGCCCTCCGTCTGTACCGGACCTCGACGCGGAAGTCCCCCTCACCCACATCCCCAAGCAAATTTCCATTTTGGCCCCTAATTGCCTTCACAATATCCTCATCGGTATTTACTTTGGAGACTCCGTACAGCACCAAGAGGGGGTCCTTATTCTTGATGTCCTCTACTTTGAGAGAACATCCTTTTTCTGTTAACTTTTCCTTTACTTTTCTTAGTTCTGCCTTGTCTTTGCAACTTAGAATGACTTTCCGATCCTTGGCCTTTCTGATCCTGTCAATTCTTGTCCCCTCATCCTTGGCATTTATCGCTTTCCTTACTCTGTCATAAACCTCTTCTCCGGTGTCCTGGTCGTCTTTCGACGTGATTATGACAGAGTGCATCGCAGCTGGCTCTGCCGGTGGCCTCTTCGGCGAGCCAGCCACGACGTTCGCGTAGGTGGGGGCCACTTCCAAGGCCTTCTGGTGGTTTTCTAGGGTTTCCCTCAGTGACTCCATCTTGGCTGCATTTTCTCGTATTAATTTGGAGTGGTCATCCATCCTCCTTAATATTTCTTCGTTGCAGGGGGCAGGGTGAGGAGGAAGTGGAGGGTGTAAAGTGTCCTCCTCTTTCTTCCCATCCTGTCCCTTGCTCTGGATTCTTGTTACTTCTTTGGCCTCTGACTCCTTCACGAGCTGATAGAGCCGCTCCATAGCTGCAGTGATCCCCTCTTTATACTCTGTTTTAATGTTTCTAGAGCTACTGAGGCAGAGCTTAGCCCTATTCAGGCATGCCCTAGCCTCAGCGACTCTAGAGGGGTGAGTTGATTTTGGGGGGGGGGGGCGTCCGAGGCGTCCGTCAATGATGTTCGGGTTTTTGGCCTCGAGGGGCCCGCTATTGGCACCACCACCCTCTTCGGAGACGTCTTTGCGGCTCTTGCCTCTGTCTCCCCGATGCTCCTTCTGACCGCAAAGGTCCGGTCATGGTTTGAAGGGAGGCCCGTCTTCTCTACCTTCTCTTCGGCCTTTTTCGGGGGAGAGTTCTCAGTCGCCACCTTGCTGGGCGGAGTCCTGATACCGAACATTGTGTAGCTCGCTTAAATCTGGCTTTTTAGGGACGTCAATGTGTAAAAGTATGCGACGTGTAAAGGGCGTCGGATACGTACAATAAAATACAATTATATAACTCAAAAAGAACACAATAAATTTATAAAAGAGTAAAATAGAATTTAAATAAATTTATATGTGTCCTATAAACTAAGTAAACTAAAGTAAAATATTTATTTACAATATTCCAAGATCTTTAGAAGTCAAATTTGCCGTCCAGCAATGCAATAAAAAATTTTTAAAACTAATTTTTAAGACCCGTTCAAGGCACCCTGAATGTAGGTCAGTAAGTCAGTAGGTTTGTAGGTCAGTCGGTCAGTAGGCCAATGGGGCACTGGGTCAGTGGGTCAGTATGTCAGTAGGTCACTGGGTCACTGGGTCAGTAGGTCAGTGGGTCAGTGGGCCACTGGGTCACTGGGTCAGTAGGTCAGTGGGTCACTGGGTCACTGGGTCACTGGGTCAGTGGGTCAGTATGTCAGTAGGTCACTGCGTCACTGGGTCAGTGGGCCACTGGGTCACTGGGTCAGTAGGTCAGTGGGTCAGTGGGCCACTGGGTCACTGGGTCAGTAGGTCAGTGGGTCACTGGGTCACTGGGTCACTGGGTCAGTGGGTCAGTATGTCAGTAGGTCACTGGGTCACTGGGTCAGTGGGCCACTGGGTCACTGGGTCAGTAGGTCAGTGGGTCACTGGGTCACTGGGTCACTGGGTCACTGGGTCACTGGGTCAGTGGGCCACTGGGTCACTGGGTCAGTAGGTCAGTGGGTCACTGGGTCACTGGGTCACTGGGTCAGTAGGTCAGTGGGTCACTGGGTCACTGGGTCAGTGGGTCAGTATGTCATTAGGTCACTGGGTCACTGGGTCAGTGGGCCACTGGGTCACTGGGTCAGTAGGTCAGTGGGTCACTGGGTCACTGGGTCAGTGGGTCAGTTGGTCAGTGGGTCACTGGGTCACTGGGTCACTGGGTCACTGGGTCAGTGGGTCAGTATGTCAGTATGTCACTGGGTCACTGGGTCAGTGGGCCACTGGGTCACTGGGTCAGTAGGTCAGTGGGTCACTGGGTCACTGGGTCAGTAGGTCAGTTGGTCAGTGGGTCAGTAGGTCAGGTTAGTGGGTCAACACAGAAGATCTCGAGAACTACTGGACACAGAACTATGAAATTCAAAAGGGAGGTTAAGTATTACTATACCCGATATACTGACCCGTAAATATCACGACTACCCTCTCACTATCCCAGTTAATTTATAAAAATGGCAAAATTCGGTCAAAATTAGGCTTTTTTGAAAATTTCAAAAATGCAGACCTATTAATAATAATGAATCCCAAAGTTTGGCCTTTTTACTTTTAATTCTAATATTTTATTACGTATGCTACTATATATTATTTGCATAATATACAACTAACATTACTATTATTCTATATATATTTATTTCTTAATTTGCTATTTTTACAATTTATAAGTTACTTAATTAATACATACATACACTATTACTATTTATTACTACTATGCCTATGTTACTATTATATATTTAACTCATTAATTTCCCTATGTTTTCCTATCTGTTGTTCCTTTAATTTTTGTTGTACTTAAATATTTTTTTACCCCTTTTAAACTAGGCCAGTTTCTTATGAAACTGGACCCAGTTTACCGTTTTGAATTTACTTTATTGCCCTATTTATTTTTATTAATCTATATTTTCACATTTTTGTTTTGAGTACCATACCCCTGTGGACCGAGGCCGCGAGATCTGCGTGGCGATTTGCGTTCGAGACAGACTTGGTGCCCTCAACAATACGCTGTCGTTGACCTCGCCAACGCGTCTCACTTCCGCCTCACCGGGCAGTCGTCGCTAAAGGCGTCGTGGTCCGCCTTTTCAAGCTTTGCCTTGTTGCAATTGACGCAGCTTGGGGGGGCGTTAGCCATCCAATCAGCACACTCTGTTCTCATGTGCGGCCCCCCACAGTGACTGCATACGTCGATTGCATCATGGCAGAACTTCTTCCCGTGCCCATAACCCAGGCAGCGCGAGCATTGGATCAGGGGAGACTGGTCCGCAACCCTAACTTTTTGAATGTCGATGTGGACGGCACCCGCGCCGGTGAGCCACTGCCAGACGGCGGGCGAGACCCGAGCAACTACATGGACTGTAAGCGGGTTTCTCGCCCTCCGTCTGTACCGGACCTCGACGCGGAAGTCCCCCTCACCCACATCCCCAAGCAAATTTCCATTTTGGCCCCTAATTGCCTTCACAATATCCTCATCGGTATTTACTTTGGAGACTCCGTACAGCACCAAGAGGGGGTCCTTATTCTTGATGTCCTCTACTTTGAGAGAACATCCTTTTTCTGTTAACTTTTCCTTTACTTTTCTTAGTTCTGCCTTGTCTTTGCAACTTAGAATGACTTTCCGATCCTTGGCCTTTCTGATCCTGTCAATTCTTGTCCCCTCATCCTTGGCATTTATCGCTTTCCTTACTCTGTCATAAACCTCCTCTCCGGTGTCCTGGTCGTCTTTCGACGTGATTATGACAGAGTGCATCGCAGCTGGCTCTGCCGGTGGCCTCTTCGGCGAGCCAGCCACGACGTTCGCGTAGGTGGGGGCCACTTCCAAGGCCTTCTGGTGGTTTTCTAGGGTTTCCCTCAGTGACTCCATCTTGGCTGCATTTTCCCGTATTAATTTGGAGTGGTCATCCATCCTCCTTAATATTTCTTCGTTGCAGGGGGCAGGGTGAGGAGGAAGTGGAGGGTGTAAAGTGTCCTCCTCTTTCTTCCCATCCTGTCCCTTGCTCTGGATTCTTGTTACTTCTTTGGCCTCTGACTCCTTCATGAGCTGATAGAGCCGCTCCACAGCTGCAGTGATCCCCTCTTTATACTCTGTTTTAATGTTTCTAGAGCTACTGAGGCAGAGCTTAGCCCTATTCAGGCATGCCCTAGCCTCAGCGACTCTAGAGGGGTGAGTTGATTTTGGGGGGGGGGCGTCCGAGGCGTCCGTCAATGATGTTCGGGTTTTTGGCCTCGAGGGGCCCGCTATTGGCACCACCACCCTCTTCGGAGACGTCTTTGCGGCTCTTGCCTCTGTCTCCCCGATGCTCCTTCTGACCGCAAAGGTCCGGTCATGGTTTGAAGGGAGGCCCGTCTTCTCTACCTTCTCTTCGGCCTTTTTCGGGGGAGAGTTCTCAGTCGCCACCTTGCTGGGCGGAGTCCTGATACCGAACATTGTGTAGCTCGCTTAAATCTGGCTTTTTAGGGACGTCAATGTGTAAAAGTATGCGACGTGTAAAGGGCGTCGGATACGTACAATAAAATACAATTATATAACTCAAAAAGAACACAATAAAATTATAAAAGAGTAAAATAGAATTTAAATAAATTTAAATGTGTCCTATAAACTAAGTAAACTAAAGTAAAATATTTATTTACAATATTCCAAGATCTTTGGAAGTCAAATTTGCCGTCCAGCAATGCAATAAAAATTTTTTAAAACTAATTTTTAAGACCCGTTCAAGGCACCCTGAATGTAGGTCAGTAAGTCAGTAGGTTTGTAGGTCAGTCGGTCAGTAGGCCAATGGGGCACTGGGTCAGTAAGTCAGTATGTCAGTAGGTCACTGGGTCACTGGGTCAGTAGGTCAGTGGGTCAGTGGGCCACTGGGTCACTGGGTCAGTAGGTCAGTGGGTCACTGGGTAACTGGGTCACTGGGTCACTGGGTCACTGGGTCAGTGGGTCAGTAAGTCAGTAGGTCACTGGGTCACTGGGTCAGTGGGCCACTGGGTCACTGGGTCCGTAGGTCAGTGGGTCACTGGGTCACTGGGTCACTGGGTCAGTAGGTCAGTGGGTCACTGGGTCACTGGGTCACTGGGTCAGTGGGTCAGTATGTCAGTAGGTCACTGGGTCACTGGGTCAGTGGGCCACTGGGTCACTGGGTCAGTAGGTCAGTGGGTCACTGGGTCACTGGGTCACTGGGTCAGTAGGTCAGTGGGTCACTGGGTCACTGGGTCACTGGGTCACTGGGTCAGTGGGTCAGTATGTCAGTAGGTCACTGGGTCACTGGGTCAGTGGGCCACTGGGTCACTGGGTCAGTAGGTCAGTGGGTTACTGGGTCACTGGGTCACTGGGTCAGTAGGTCAGTGGGTCACTGAGTCACTGGGTCACTGGGTCACCGGGTCAGTGGGTCAGTATGTCAGTAGGTCACTGGGTCACTGGGTCAGTGGGCCACTGGGTCACTGGGTCAGTAGGTCAGTGGGTCACTGGGTCACTGGGTCAGTGGGTCAGTTGGTCAGTGGGTCAGTAGGTCAGGTTAGTGGGTCAACACAGAAGATCTCGAGAACTACTGGACACAGAACTATGAAATTCAAAAGGGAGGTTAAGTATTACTATACCCGATATACTGACATGTAAATATCACGACTACCCTCTCACTATCCCAGTTAATTTATAAAAATGGCAAAATTCGGTCAAAATTAGGCTTTTTTGAAAATTTCAAAAATGCAGACCTATTAATAATAATGAATCCCAAAGTTTGGCCTTTTTACTTTTAATTCTAATATTTTATTACGTATGCTACTATATATTATTTGCATAATATACAACTAACATTACTATTATTCTATATATATTTATTTCTTAATTTGCTATTTTTACAATTTATAAGTTACTTAATTAATACATACATACACTATTACTATTTATTACTACTATGCCTATGTTACTATTATATATTTAACTCATTAATTTCCCTATGTTTTCCTATCTGTTGTTCTTTTAATTTTTGTTGTACTTAAATATTTTTTTACCCCTTTTAAACTAGGCCAGTTTCTTATGAAACTGGACCCAGTTTACCGTTTTGAATTTACTTTATTGCCCTATTTATTTTTATTAATCTATATTTTCACATTTTTGTTTTGAGTACCATACCCCTGTGGACCGAGGCCGCGAGATCTGCGTGGCGATTTGCGTTCGAGACAGACTTGGTGCCCTCAACAATACGCTGTCGTTGACCTCGCCAACGCGTCTCACTTCCGCCTCACCGGGCAGTCGTCGCTAAAGGCGTCGTGGTCCGCCTTTTCAAGCTTTGCCTTGTTGCAATTGACGCAGCTTGGGGGGGCGTTAGCCATCCAATCAGCACACTCTGTTCTCATGTGCGGCCCCCCACAGTGACTGCATACGTCGATTGCATCATGGCAGAACTTCTTCCCGTGCCCATAACCCAGGCAGCGCGAGCATTGGATCAGGGGAGACTGGTCCGCAACCCTAACTTTTTGGATGTCGATGTGGACGGCACCCGCGCCGGTGAGCCGCTGCCAGACGGCGGGCGAGACCCGAGCAACTACATGGACTGTAAGCGGGTTTCTCGCCCTCCGTCTGTACCGGACCTCGACGCGGAAGTCCCCCTCACCCACATCCCCAAGCAAATTTCCATTTTGGCCCCTAATTGCCTTCACAATATCCTCATCGGTATTTACTTTGGAGACTCCGTACAGCACCAAGAGGGGGTCCTTATTCTTGATGTCCTCTACTTTGAGAGAACATCCTTTTTCTGTTAACTTTTCCTTTACTTTTCTTAGTTCTGCCTTGTCTTTGCAACTTAGAATGACTTTCCGATCCATGGCCTTTCTGATCCTGTCAATTCTTGTCCCCTCATCCTTGGCATTTATCGCTTTCCTTACTCTGTCATAAACCTCCTCTCCGGTGTCCTGGTCGTCTTTCGACGTGTAAAATAGAATTTAAATAAATTTAAATGTGTCCTATAAACTAAGTAAACTAAAGTAAAATATTTATTTACAATATTCCAAGATCTTTGGAAGTCAAATTTGCCGTCCAGCAATGCAATAAAATTTTTTTAAAACTAATTTTTAAGACCCGTTCAAGGCACCCTGAATGTAGGTCAGTAAGTCAGTAGGTTTGTAGGTCAGTCGGTCAGTAGGCCAATGGGGCACTGGGTCAGTGGGTCAGTATGTCAGTAGGTCACTGGGTCACTGGGTCAGTAGGTCAGTGGGTCAGTGGGCCACTGGGTCACTGGGTCAGTAGGTCAGTGGGTCACTGGGTCACTGGGTCACTGGGTCACTGGGTCAGTGGGTCAGTATGTCAGTAGGTCACTGGGTCACTGGGTCAGTGGGCCACTGGGTCACTGGGTCAGTAGGTCAGTGGGTCAGTGGGCCACTGGGTCACTGGGTCAGTAGGTCAGTGAGTCACTGGGTCACTGGGTCACTGGGTCAGTGGGTCAGTATGTCAGTAGGTCACTGGGTCACTGGGTCAGTGGGCCACTGGGTCACTGGGTTAGTAGGTCAGTGGGTCACTGGGTCACTGGGTCACTGGGTCAGTAGGTCAGTGGGTCACTGGGTCACTGGGTCACTGGGTCACTGGGTCAGTGGGTCAGTATGTCAGTGGGTCAGTGGGCCACTGGGTCACTGGGTCAGTAGGTCAGTGGGTCAGTGGGCCTCTGGGTCACTGAGTCAGTAGGTCAGTGGGTCACTGGGTCACTGGGTCAGTAGGTCAGTGGGTCACTGGGTCACTGGGTCAGTTGGTCAGTTGGTCAGTGGGTCAGTAGGTCAGGTTAGTGGGTCAACACAGAAGATCTCGAGAACTACTGGACACAGAACTATGAAATTCAAAAGGGAGGTTAAGTATTACTATACCCGATATACTGACCTGTAAATATCACGACTACCCTCTCACTATCCCAGTTAATTTATAAAAATGGCAAAATTCGGTCAAAATTAGGCTTTTTTGAAAATTTCAAAAATGCAGACCTATTAATAATAATGAATCCCAAAGTTTGGCCTTTTTACTTTTAATTCTAATATTTTATTACGTATGCTACTATATATTATTTGCATAATATACAACTAACATTACTATTATTCTATATATATTTATTTCTTAATTTGCTATTTTTACAATTTATAAGTTACTTAATTAATACATACATACACTATTACTATTTATTACTACTATGCCTATGTTACTATTATATATTTAACTCATTAATTTCCCTATGTTTTCCTATCTGTTGTTCCTTTAATTTTTGTTGTACTTAAATATTTTTTTACCCCTTTTAAACTAGGCCAGTTTCTTATGAAACTGGACCCAGTTTACCGTTTTGAATTTACTTTATTGCCCTATTTATTTTTATTAATCTATATTTTCACATTTTTGTTTTGAGTACCATACCCCTGTGGACCGAGGCCGCGAGATCTGCGTGGCGATTTGCATTCGAGACAGACTTGGTGCCCTCAACAATACGCTGTCGTTGACCTCGCCAACGCGTCTCACTTCCGCCTCACCGGGCAGTCGTCGCTAAAGGCGTCGTGGTCCGCCTTTTCAAGCTTTGCCTTGTTGCAATTGACGCAGCTTGGGGGGGCGTTAGCCATCCAATCAGCACACTCTGTTCTCATGTGCGGCCCCCCACAGTGACTGCATACGTCGATTGCATCATGGCAGAACTTCTTCCCGTGCCCATAACCCAGGCAGCGCGAGCATTGGATCAGGGGAGACTGGTCCGCAACCCTAACTTTTTGAATGTCGATGTGGACGGCACCCGCGCCGGTGAGCCACTGCCAGACGGCGGGCGAGACCCGAGCAACTACATGGACTGTAAGCGGGTTTCTCGCCCTCCGTCTGTACCGGACCTCGACGCGGAAGTCCCCATCACCCACATCCCCAAGCAAATTTCCATTTTGGCCCCTAATTGCCTTCACAATATCCTCATCGGTATTTACTTTGGAGACTCCGTACAGCACCAAGAGGGGGTCCTTATTCTTGATGTCCTCTACTTTGAGAGAACATCCTTTTTCTGTTAACTTTTCCTTTACTTTTCTTAGTTCTGCCTTGTCTTTGCAACTTAGAATGACTTTCCGATCCTTGGCCTTTCTGATCCTGTCAATTCTTGTCCCCTCATCCTTGGCATTTATCGCTTTCCTTACTCTGTCATAAACCTCCTCTCCGGTGTCTTGGTCGTCTTTCGACGTGATTATGACAGAGTGCATCGCAGCTGGCTCTGCCGGTGGCCTCTTCGGCGAGCCAGCCACGACGTTCGCGTAGGTGGGGGCCACTTCCAAGGCCTTCTGGTGGTTTTCTAGGGTTTCCCTCAGTGACTCCATCTTGGCTGCATTTTCCCGTATTAATTTGGAGTGGTCATCCATCCTCCTTAATATTTCTTCGTTGCAGGGGGCAGGGTGAGGAGGAAGTGGAGGGTGTAAAGTGTCCTCCTCTTTCTTCCCATCCTGTCCCTTGCTCTGGATTCTTGTTACTTCTTTGGCCTCTGACTCCTTCACGAGCTGATAGAGCCGCTCCACAGCTGCAGTGATGCCCTCTTTATACTCTGTTTTAATGTTTCTAGAGCTACTGAGGCAGAGCTTAGCCCTATTCAGGCATGCCCTAGCCTCAGCGACTCTAGAGGGGGGAGTTGGTTTTTGGGGGGGGGGGCGTCCGAGGCGTCCGTCAATTATGTTCGGGTTTTTGGCCTCGAGGGGCCCGCTATTGGCACCACCACCCTCTTCGGAGACGTCTTTGCGGCTCTTGCCTCTGTCTCCCCGATGCTCCTTCTGACCGCAAAGGTCCGGTCATGGTTTGAAGGGAGGCCCGTCTTCTCTACCTTCTCTTCGGCCTTTTTCGGGGGAGAGTTCTCAGTCGCCACCTTGCTGGGCGGAGTCCTGATACCGAACATTGTGTAGCTCGCTTAAATCTGGCTTTTTAGGGACGTCAATGTGTAAAAGTATGCGACGTGTAAAGGGCGTCGGATACGTACAATAAAATACAATTATATAACTCAAAAAGAACACAATAAAATTATAAAAGAGTAAAATAGAATTTAAATAAATTTAAATGTGTCCTATAAACTAAGTAAACTAAAGTAAAATATTTATTTACAATATTCCAAGATCTTTGGAAGTCAAATTTGCCGTCCAGCAATGCAATAAAATTTTTTTAAAACTAATTTTTAAGACCCGTTCAAGGCACCCTGAATGTAGGTCAGTAAGTCAGTAGGTTTGTAGGTCAGTCGGTCAGTAGGCCAATGGGGCACTGGGTCAGTGGGTCAGTATGTCAGTAGGTCACTGGGTCACTGGGTTAGTAGGTCAGTGGGTCAGTGGGCCACTGGGTCACTGGGTCAGTAGGTCAGTGGGTCACTGGGTCACTGGGTCACTGGGTCACTGGGTCAGTGGGTCAGTATGTCAGTAGGTCACTGGGTCACTGGGTCAGTGGGCCACTGGGTCACTGGGTCAGTAGGTCAGTGGGTCAGTGGGCCACTGGGTCACTGGGTCAGTAGGTCAGTGGGTCACTGGGTCACTGGGTCACTGGTTCAGTGGGTCAGTATGTCAGTAGGTCACTGGGTCACTGGGTCAGTGGGCCACTGGGTCACTGGGTCAGTAGGTCAGTGGGTCACTGGGTCACTGGGTCACTGGGTCAGTAGGTCAGTGGGTCACTGGGTCACTGGGTCACTGGGTCACTGGGTCAGTGGGTCAGTATGTCAGTAGGTCACTGGGTCACTGGGTCAGTAGGTCAGTGGGTCAGTGGGCCACTGGGTCACTGGGTCAGTAGGTCAGTGGGTCAGTGGGCCACTGGGTCAGTAGGTCAGTGGGTCAGTGGGCCACTGGGTCACTGGGTCAGTAGGTCAGTGGGTCACTGGGTCACTGGGTCACTGGGTCACTGGGTCAGTGGGTCAGTATGTCAGTAGGTCACTGGGTCACTGGGTCAGTGGGCCACTGGGTCACTGGGTCAGTAGGTCAGTGGTTCACTGGGTCACTGGGTCACTGGGTCAGTAGGTCACTGGGTCACTGGGTCACTGGGTCACTGGGTCACTGGGTCACTGGGTCAGTGGGCCACTGGGTCACTGGGTCAGTAGGTCAGTGGGTCACTGGGTCACTGGGTCACTGGGTCAGTGGGTCAGTAGGTCAGGTTAGTGGGTCAACACAGAAGATCTCGAGAACTACTGGACACAGAACTATGAAATTCAAAAGGGAGGTTAAGTATTACTATACCCGATATACTGACCTGTAAATATCACGACTACCCTCTCACTATCCCAGTTAATTTATAAAAATGGCAAAATTCGGTCAAAATTAGGCTTTTTTGAAAATTTCAAAAATGCAGACCTATTAATAATAATGAATCCCAAAGTTTGGCCTTTTTACTTTTAATTCTAATATTTTATTACGTATGCTACTATATATTATTTGCATAATATACAACTAACATTACTATTATTCTATATATATTTATTTCTTAATTTGCTATTTTTACAATTTATAAGTTACTTAATTAATACATACATACACTATTACTATTTATTACTACTGTACGATCCCAGTATAGCACCGTACATAAAGTATTAGTTGATAATGTTCTGGAGTGCCACAAGAAAACAGTAATAATTAACGTAAACTGTTTATTTAATCAAACACGCTTAGCGCCAGCGTCTTAGTCGCGCGGCGGATTACTCGTCACTCATTGCAGTAATAATTAAAACGCTGATCTTAGGAATTCGCACCGATATGGATGTACATAACCGTACATATTAGCCGTTTTTCTAGTTGTAAAAATTGCGAAACCGCTGCTGGTCTTGATTCGCCGAGTTCAGTTTCGAAGTTTTCCAGCATCGGCATCTTCACAATATATTTTCCGTCCGTAGATCGCTTAGTAGTCTCTGTGTAGTAGGTTTCACAAAGATCATCTTTCTTGATATCCTCCGTTTGAGTTATAGATTCACTCTCCCAGTATTTAGTGAAATCAGAGAGGTTGATGATGGTGGCGTGGCAGTTAAAAGTTTTTAGTTTTCCACATAGTATCCACCCTAGTTGAGTTTGTTGGGCGACGGGAGCATGTTGATCTCCTTTCAGAACGCCGTCCATTAAAATTTCAGCATATATGTCAGCTGATAAAAGTAAGTCGATGGAGCCGCAAACATTGTAGTCTGGATCTCCGAGTTTTAAGTTTTGTAGATGTGGCCAGTTAGCTTTTTCAAAAGTAGATTCAGGCAAGTTATTTGTTAGCCTTTTCAATATCATTGCTTGAGCGACGAAAGTGTAGTCACTGTGTATGGATTTACAGGTAAGTTGCACCCGTCCTTTACAGTTTTCAGCCCCGTGCCCTATTCCAGACACAGAGGCGTTCAGTTTTTGACGTGGAAGCTGTAGCATCTGAGCAGCATTCTCCGTTATAAGATTTACTTGTGAGCCTTGGTCAAGTAGTCCCCGCAAAGTTTTGTAGGTACCATCGTTGCTCTTGACCCGTAGTTTGACTGTAGTTAGAAGCACTTCCATGTTGGGAGTAGCTGTGTGATGAGAAGTTTGCTGGCCGGAAATAGAAGGTTTTTCTATTTCGCTGCTAGTTTTCTCAGGTTTAAATGGTTCATGTAACTTTTTTGTTAACTTTTGACAGAGTAATGTATGATGTCTCATATTACATTCCTTGCAAACCTTTGATGAGTTATAGTCCGTGTTACCATGACTGTATAAACAGTTTTTGCAGAGTTTTAGTTTTGCAACGGTATTATTTCGCAATGGAATATTCATTTCTGTGAATTTAGCACATTGCATTAGAACATGAGTCCCATCGCATAAGGGACACTTTCCGTAAGCAGTGTGGTAATACTTCGAGTAGTCTTTATTGTCTTTGTATAAGGTCGACGTTTTGTTGTAGTTCGGCCTTTCATTGTAGTGAGGTTTGAAGTTATATTTATTGTTTGTGGGCTTGTTGCAATTCATGTTTCCAGTTACTTTCTGCGAATGCGAATTGTTTGCGTCTTTTTGGCGAGTCTTGATGGTTTCAAAAGCCATGAATTGATTTTCTAAAAATGTTAAAAACTCTGACAAGTTAGGCAGCTCCCTGTTGTTTTGAATCTCCTTGGAGTATTCACTGAATGTCGTAGAATCCAATTTTTGTGCCATATGGTGCACGATCATTGGGCCCCACGTTTTTACGTCCACGCCCATATTAGTGAGTCCGTTTATACTTTCGTTGATGATTGCGTGTAACTTTTTCAAGTTGTAGGCGTTGGGATTTTGAATGATTGTAAACTGCTGCATCCCGTTCATAAATGATGTGAACTGCAGCCGGCGGTTGTCATACCTATGCTTTAGTATCTCCCAACATGAATCGTAATTTTCGGCACTAACAGGTAGATGTTGTACTAAACGCTCAGCTTCACCTTTTAGTTTGGTTTTTAGGTGTTGCATTTTTAGTGATTTGGAGATAGTGGGATTTTTGTGAATTGTTTCCAGAAAGAGATCTTTGAATGAGATCCAGCGAATGTAATCACCGTGGAATTCTGGTATTTCTATTTTTGGAGCTGATTTTTCAAAGTGCAAGTTTGACCATATTTTGTTGTTCAGTTGCTTTCTCAACTCGTCGTACCTCTTCTCGATGTCATCGAATTTACTTGAGTATTCACGTAAATTCGAACCTTGAAGGGCATCCTCCAGATGCCAGTGCAGTTTGTCAATGGCGTCCCATTTGACCTTTAGAATCGACAGATGCTCTTCGAGTTCCCATTTTACAGATGTTTGTTCAATATTTATTTTTGCCATTGATCTGTCTAATGCTTTAATTGAGTTAAATAGTCACTGGACCATAGTTTCCAGAATCTGTTCATCATGTGCTCTGTGGGCAAGTTCGACTTGTTGAGGCGACCCCCGAGTCGTATGACTCCTTCAAGGTAAGGGGTCAATTTGTATAAAGAGCTCTTTTTTGGTAGCGCCTGATTTTTAGTTAGTAAGTTATATTCCATTTCAAAGTCGCTTCTTTGCATTAATTTCACAATCAATTCGTTCGATGTACATAGTTCTGCTGTAGTTAAGTAGGTAGTTAGTGCTTTATCATTACGAGCGGTATTATATTTCCGTGAGAAGCCGCGTACCCTTGTTATAAAGCGCATGATCCAAGCTACTATGCGCTTTACACGTGTTAATGAGCTGCATTTGTATAACAGTTCAGTAATAACGTTAATATTTATTTCGGTTAGGGATGTCACCTTCTGTTTTGTTTCAATGTCTGTTGTAAACAAACAGTTCAAAGTTTCAGTATTTTTGATTCCTGAGAATGTTTTCAGCATTTCAGGGCCTTTCCACCACAAGTCAAAATCTTGCAGTTTTTTCGGGCTCACTCCTCTTGTAGCGCAGTCTGCAGGGTTTTGTTTTGATTCTATGTAAGACCATTGTTTTGATGGTATTATTAGCTTAATTTTCTTTACTCGATTTTCCACGTACTTTTCCCATTTCGTTGGCTCTCCCTGCAGCCATGCAAGTACAACTTGAGAATCAGTCCAGGCCCAAATAGTGATGTTATTTTCATTTAATGATGTTATCGCTTTTTCCATCAGTTCCGATAGCAGTAATGCGCCGCAGAGTTCAAGACGAGGCAGAGTTAATTTTTGTGCGATTGGGGCAACCCTAGTCTTAGCGGCTAGTAAGTTCAGCACGGGCTGCCCATTTTCATCCATGGCGCGGGAGAATATAACACATGAGAAGGCTTTTATGCTTGCGTCGCAGTACCCTAAAAGTTCAATGTTTTTCTCAGTGCTCCCGATCCATCTCTGGATTTTAATGCCATTTAGGCAAGGTAGTTCGGCTTTCAGTTTCTGCCATTCTTCTTGAGTTTTTTGTGGTAATGACTCATCCCAATGTAGTTTTTGTTCCCAGACTTGTTGAAAGATGAGTTTGGCTGTCACTGTTACTGGAGATAACCATCCCATAGGATCGTATAGTTGTGAGATCTCAGATAAAAGGATTCTTTTAGTGAGTCGTTTTTCTGTATTTTCCTCTAAGTTCCAGTTAAACATAAAAGTGTCCGTTTTTGGGTTCCATGCAAGGCCGAGCGTTTTTGTGCTTTCGTCTTCGAAGTCAAATGTGCACTTGGTTGAAATTTGATCTTCAGATAATCGTTTAAGTAGTTCTGGACAGTTAGCCGACCATTTTCTCAAGTTCATGCCCCCTTCCTTCAGTAAGTCGATCAAAGAAATCTGTAGTTCTTTGGCCTTTTCAAGTGAGTTGTGGCCGCTTATTAAATCGTCGAGATAAAATTGAGTTTGTAAAGCTTTGGTTGCGGCTGGGTACTTGTAACCATAATCTAGGGCCAGCTGTTTTAATGTTCGCATAGCTAGCCATGGTGCGCATTTAGTGCCATATGTTAAGGTACATAGAGTGTATTCTCGTAGTATGTCTGAAGGTGAAGGTCGCCATATGATTTTTTGCAATGTTTGTTGATCTTCCGAGAGCAAGATACATCGATACATCTTCTCTATGTCGGCAGTATAGGCATATTTGTAGGACTTCCATTTCAAAAGAAGTGCTTGAATGTCCTTTTGTAAGTTCGGCCCTTTTTCCATTAGGGCATTGAGGCTTTTGCCGCTTGAAGTTTTGTTCAAGGCGTTGAATACTACTCGTAGTTTAGTAGTAGTTGAGTTTTCTCGTAGTATTCCGTGATGAGGTAGGTAACATTGCGGACTTTTTCTAATTAATTTTCGTTCAGTTATTTTCATGTGGCCAAGTTCTGAGTATTCGTTTATGAACTCTTTGTACATAGTAGATAGTTTTTCGTTTTTTGTTAGCCGTTTTTTTATACGTTTTACGTTAATAAAAAAAAAAAAAAAAAAAAAAACATTATGTACGATCCCAGTATAGCACCGTACATAAAGTATTAGTTGATAATGTTCTGGAGTGCCACAAGAAAACAGTAATAATTAACGTAAACTGTTTATTCAATCAAACACGCTTAGCGCCAGCGTCTTAGTCGCGCGGCGGATTACTCGTCACTCATTGCAGTAATAATTAAAACGCTGATCTTAGGAATTCGCACCGATATGGATGTACATAACCGTACATATTACTAACCCTAAGAACAAGAACAGCCAAAAATGAGAAAAGTTTCATACAAAAGTACAGTGAGTACCTAAGTTGTTCAAAATAATGCAAGTATACAGTAAGTATATAAAATCAATGTAAAAGTAGTAAATTAAACATGAAAAGTAATACAAAATAAACTTAAGTACTTAATTAATCAAAACTAAATGTAACGTCTTGTCCTGGCTGTGGCTGTTGACCCCGCTCGCGTGCTGCCGGTGTCGGCTGGACCTCGTCCTTGGGCGCGCGTTCCACCAGGGTCAGTGCAGTCGGGACAAATTTTGCGTTTCTTCTCAAACATCGTTTCTTTAAAATCCATACTACAGCCACCATGACGACTACCGCCACTAAAGTGTAGCTAATGGCATAGTGGTGAATGTCATGGTTGGACAATGTCTGAGGTAGCTGTTTCTCCCCCATTTTCTGTATCGCTAGCCATTGTTCTAGCTTCTCTTGGTTTTGTTCTTCCGCTGCAAGTTCAAGTTGTGGAGCTTGAGAGTGGACGATATGATTTATGGATTTTTCCAATTGTGGAGGTTTCGCCAAGTATAAATTGACTTTAGAGTCACTATGGTACAGGTTGTGTGCGTAAATGCTTTGATCTTTGTTTTGCATTACGCAACCTTGTTTTAAAGTGATGAGTCCTGATGTTTGTAATTGATAAGAAGTGACTTCCCCAGCGCATACAGTTCTGAATGGGCACGCCCCATCACAGCACACCGCTAACCATGTGTTTGTTGAATGTAACTCGATCCAGTCGTTATCGCATCGTCCTTTCTTCATAGCGCATAGTGAAGTCGTTTCGTGACTTAGAAACTTAGCTTCGCAAGGTGCATTTTTGCTTTCTAAGTTTTTAATTGGAAGGTTTATAATGCACACAAAATTATCTGTACTTTTCTGCATGCATTTTTTCAGTCCCTCTATATTCATGTTTAGAAAAGTGTTCTTTCTAAAGTTGACTGCTATGTACTCATACGATGTAGATACGAAAGCAGATTGGTTTTCGGTCGTTTTAATTGGCAGTGGAATAGGTTTATATAGCGTGAACTCTTCGTCGCTTGTTATAGGGAGCGTCATAGTAGGGCTTCCCGTTATGAAATGCCCAGGTGTGAGATAGTTGTAGAAGTCTTCTGCGTCTTCTGTAAGGGGACAGAGTGGCCTCGAAGGACCATTATGTACGATCCCAGTATAGCACCGTACATAAAGTATTAGTTGATAATGTTCTGGAGTGCCACAAGAAAACAGTAATAATTAACGTAAACTGTTTATTCAATCAAACACGCTTAGCGCCAGCGTCTTAGTCGCGCGGCGGATTACTCGTCACTCATTGCAGTAATAATTAAAACGCTGATCTTAGGAATTCGCACCGATATGGATGTACATAACCGTACAACTACTATGCCTATGTTACTATTATATATTTAACTCATTAATTTCCCTATGTTTTCCTATCTGTTGTTCCTTTAATTTTTGTTGTACTTAAATATTTTTTTACCCCTTTTAAACTAGGCCAGTTTCTTATGAAACTGGACCCAGTTTACCGTTTTGAATTTACTTTATTGCCCTATTTATTTTTATTAATCTATATTTTCACATTTTTGTTTTGAGTACCATACCCCTGTGGACCGAGGCCGCGAGATCTGCGTGGCGATTTGCATTCGAGACAGACTTGGTGCCCTCAACAATACGCTGTCGTTGACCTCGCCAACGCGTCTCACTTCCGCCTCACCGGGCAGTCGTCGCTAAAGGCGTCGTGGTCCGCCTTTTCAAGCTTTGCCTTGTTGCAATTGACGCAGCTTGGGGGGGCGTTAGCCATCCAATCAGCACACTCTGTTCTCATGTGCGGCCCCCCACAGTGACTGCATACGTCGATTGCATCATGGCAGAACTTCTTCCCGTGCCCATAACCCAGGCAGCGCGAGCATTGGATCAGGGGAGACTGGTCCGCAACCCTAACTTTTTGAATGTCGATGTGGACGGCACCCGCGCCGGTGAGCCACTGCCAGACGGCGGGCGAGACCCGAGCAACTACATGGACTGTAAGCGGGTTTCTCGCCCTCCGTCTGTACCGGACCTCGACGCGGAAGTCCCCCTCACCCACATCCCCAAGCAAATTTCCATTTTGGCCCCTAAATGCCTTCACAATATCCTCATCGGTATTTACTTTGGAGACTCCGTACAGCACCAAGAGGGGGTCCTTATTCTTGATGTCCTCTACTTTGAGAGAACATCCTTTTTCTGTTAACTTTTCCTTTACTTTTCTTAGTTCTGCCTTGTCTTTGCAACTTAGAATGACTTTCCGATCCTTGGCCTTTCTGATCCTGTCAATTCTTGTCCCCTCATTCTTGGCATTTATCGCTTTCCTTACTCTGTCATAAACCTCCTCTCCGGTGTCCTGGTCGTCTTTCGACGTGATTATGACAGAGTGCATCGCAGCTGGCTCTGCCGGTGGCCTCTTCGGCGAGCCAGCCACGACGTTCGCGTAGGTGGGGGCCACTTCCAAGGCCTTCTGGTGGTTTTCTAGGGTTTCCCTCAGTGACTCCATCTTGGCTGCATTTTCCCGTATTAATTTGGAGTGGTCATCCATCCTCCTTAATATTTCTTCGTTGCAGGGGGCAGGGTGAGGAGGAAGTGGAGGGTGTAAAGTGTCCTCCTCTTTCTTCCCATCCTGTCCCTTGCTCTGGATTCTTGTTACTTCTTTGGCCTCTGACTCCTTCACGAGCTGATAGAGCCGCTCCACAGCTGCAGTGATGCCCTCTTTATACTCTGTTTTAATGTTTCTAGAGCTACTGAGGCAGAGCTTAGCCCTATTCAGGCATGCCCTAGCCTCAGCGACTCTAGAGGGGGGAGTTGGTTTGGGGGGGGGGGGGGCGTCCGAGGCGTCCGTCAATTATGTTCGGGTTTTTGGCCTCGAGGGGCCCGCTATTGGCACCACCACCCTCTTCGGAGACGTCTTTGCGGCTCTTGCCTCTGTCTCCCCGATGCTCCTTCTGACCGCAAAGGTCCGGTCATGGTTTGAAGGGAGGCCCGTCTTCTCTACCTTCTCTTCGGCCTTTTTCGGGGGAGAGTTCTCAGTCGCCACCTTGCTGGGCGGAGTCCTGATACCGAACATTGTGTAGCTCGCTTAAATCTGGCTTTTTAGGGACGTCAATGTGTAAAAGTATGCGACGTGTAAAGGGCGTCGGATACGTACAATAAAATACAATTATATAACTCAAAAAGAACACAATAAAATTATAAAAGAGTAAAATAGAATTTAAATAAATTTAAATGTGTCCTATAAACTAAGTAAACTAAAGTAAAATATTTATTTACAATATTCCAAGATCTTTGGAAGTCAAATTTGCCGTCCAGCAATGCAATAAAAATTTTATAAAACTAATTTTTAAGACCCGTTCAAGGCACCCTGAATGTAGGTCAGTAAGTCAGTAGGTTTGTAGGTCAGTCGGTCAGTAGGCCAATGGGGCACTGGGTCAGTGGGTCAGTATGTCAGTAGGTCACTGGGTCACTGGGTCAGTAGGTCAGTGGGTCAGTGGGCCACTGGGTCACTGGGTCAGTAGGTCAGTGGGTCACTGGGTCACTGGGTCACTGGGTCACTGGGTCAGTGGGTCAGTATGTCAGTAGGTCACTGGGTCACTGGGTCAGTGGGCCACTGGGTCACTGGGTCAGTAGGTCAGTGGGTCAGTGGGCCACTGGGTCACTGGGTCAGTAGGTCAGTGGGTCACTGGGTCACTGGGTCACTGGGTCAGTGGGTCAGTATGTCAGTAGGTCACTGGGTCACTGGGTCAGTGGGCCACTGGGTCACTGGGTCAGTAGGTCAGTGGGTCACTGGGTCACTGGGTCACTGGGTCAGTAGGTCAGTGGGTCACTGGGTCACTGAGTCACTGGGTCACTGGGTCAGTGGGTCAGTATGTCAGTAGGTCACTGGGTCACTGGGTCAGTAGGTCAGTGGGTCACTGGGTCAGTAGGTCAGTGGGTCACTGGGTCACTGGGTCAGTAGGTCAGTGGGTCACTGGGTCACTGGGTCACTGGGTCACTGGGTCAGTGGGTCAGTATGTCAGTAGGTCACTGGGTCACTGGGTCAGTGGGCCACTGGGTCACTGGGTCAGTAGGTCAGTGGGTCACTGGGTCACTGGGTCACTGGGTCACTGGGTCAGTAAGTCAGTATGTCAGTAGGTCACTGGGTCACTGGGTCAGTGGGCCACTGGGTCACTGGGTCAGTAGGTCAGTGGGTCACTGGGTCACTGGGTCACTGGGTCACTGGGTCAGTGGGTCAGTATGTCAGTAGGTCACTGGGTCACTGGGTCAGTGGGCCACTGGGTCACTGGGTCAGTAGGTCAGTGGGTCACTGGGTCACTGGGTCACTGGGTCAGTAGGTCAGTGGGTCACTGGGTCACTGGGTCACTGGGTCACTGGGTCAGTGGGTCAGTATGTCAGTAGGTCACTGGGTCACTGGGTCAGTAGGTCAGTGGGTCAGTGGGCCACTGGGTCACTGGGTCAGTAGGTCAGTGGGTCACTGGGTCACTGGGTCAGTAGGTCAGTGGGTCAGTGGGCCACTGGGTCACTGGGTCAGTAGGTCAGTGGGTCACTGGGTCACTGGGTCACTGGGTCACTGGGTCAGTGGGTCAGTATGTCAGTAGGTCACTGGGTCACTGGCTCAGTGGGCCACTGGGTCACTGGGTCAGTAGGTCAGTGGGTCACTGGGTCACTGGGTCACTGGGTCAGTAGGTCACTGGGTCACTGGGTCACTGGGTCACTGGGTATGGGTCACTGGGTCAGTGGGCCACTGGGTCACTGGGTCAGTAGGTCAGTGGGTCACTGGGTCACTGGGTCAGTGGGTCAGTTGGTCAGTGGGTCAGTAGGTCAGGTTAGTGGGTCAACACAGAAGATCTCGAGAACTACTGGACACAGAACTATGAAATTCAAAAGGGAGGTTAAGTATTACTATACCCGATATACTAAACTGTAAATATCACGACTACCCTCTCACTATCCCAGTTAATTTATAAAAATGGCAAAATTCGGTCAAAATTAGGCTTTTTTGAAAATTTCAAAAATGCAGACCTATTAATAATAATGAATCCCAAAGTTTGGCCTTTTTACTTTTAATTCTAATATTTTATTACGTATGCTACTATATATTATTTGCATAATATACAACTAACATTACTATTATTCTATATATATTTATTTCTTAATTTGCTATTTTTACAATTTATAAGTTACTTAATTAATACATACATACACTATTACTATTTATTACTACTATGCCTATGTTACTATTATATATTTAACTCATTAATTTCCCTATGTTTTCCTATCTGTTGTTCTTTTAATTTTTGTTGTACTTAAATATTTTTTTACCCCTTTTAAACTAGGCCAGTTTCTTATGAAACTGGACCCAGTTTACCGTTTTGAATTTACTTTATTGCCCTATTTATTTTTATTAATCTATATTTTCACATTTTTGTTTTGAGTACCATACCCCTGTGGACCGAGGCCGCGAGATCTGCGTGGCGATTTGCGTTCGAGACAGACTTGGTGCCCTCAACAATACGCTGTCGTTGACCTCGCCAACGCGTCTCACTTCCGCCTCACCGGGCAGTCGTCGCTAAAGGCGTCGTGGTCCGCCTTTTCAAGCTTTGCCTTGTTGCAATTGACGCAGCTTGGGGGGGCGTTAGCTATCCAATCAGCACACTCTGTTCTCATGTGCGGCCCCCCACAGTGACTGCATACGTCGATTGCATCATGGCAGAACTTCTTCCCGTGCCCATAACCCAGGCAGCGCGAGCATTGGATCACGGGAGACTGGTCCGCAACCCTAACTTTTTGGATGTCGATGTGGACGGCACCCGCGCCGGTGAGCCGCTGCCAGACGGCGGGCGAGACCCGAGCAACTACATGGACTGTAAGCGGGTTTCTCGCCCTCCGTCTGTACCGGACCTCGACGCGGAAGTCCCCCTCACCCACATCCCCAAGCAAATTTCCATTTTGGCCCCTAATTGCCTTCACAATATCCTCATCGGTATTTACTTTGGAGACTCCGTACAGCACCAAGAGGGGGTCCTTATTCTTGATGTCCTCTACTTTGAGAGAACATCCTTTTTCTGTTAACTTTTCCTTTACTTTTCTTAGTTCTGCCTTGTCTTTGCAACTTAGAATGACTTTCCGATCCTTGGCCTTTCTGATCCTGTCAATTCTTGTCCCCTCATCCTTGGCATTTATCGCTTTCCTTACTCTGTCATAAACCTCCTCTCCGGTGTCCTGGTCGTCTTTCGACGTGTAAAATAGAATTTAAATAAATTTAAATGTGTCCTATAAACTAAGTAAACTAAAGTAAAATATTTATTTACAATATTCCAAGATCTTTGGAAGTCAAATTTGCCGTCCAGCAATGCAATAAAATTTTTTTAAAACTAATTTTTAAGACCCGTTCAAGGCACCCTGAATGTAGGTCAGTAAGTCAGTAGGTTTGTAGGTCAGTCGGTCAGTAGGCCAATGGGGCACTGGGTCAGTGGGTCAGTATGTCAGTAGGTCACTGGGTCACTGGGTCAGTAGGTCAGTGGGTCAGTGGGCCACTGGGTCACTGGGTCAGTAGGTCAGTGGGTCACTGGGTCACTGGGTCACTGGGTCACTGGGTCAGTGGGTCAGTATGTCAGTAGGTCACTGGGTCACTGGGTCAGTGGGCCACTGGGTCACTGGGTCAGTAGTTCAGTGGGTCAGTGGGCCACTGGGTCACTTGGTCAGTAGGTCAGTGGGTCACTGGGTCACTGGGTCACTGGGTCAGTGGGTCAGTATGTCAGTAGGTCACTGGGTCACTGGGTCAGTGGGCCACTGGGTCACTGGGTCAGTAGGTCAGTGGGTCACTGGGTCACTGGGTCACTGGGTCAGTGGGTCAGTATGTCAGTAGGTCACTGGGTCACTGGGTCAGTAGGTCAGTGGGTCAGTGGGCCACTGGGTCACTGGGTCAGTAGGTCAGTGGGTCAGTGGGCCACTGGGTCACTGGGTCAGTAGGTCAGTGGGTCACTGGGTCACTGGGTCACTGGGTCACTGGGTCAGTGGGTCAGTATGTCAGTAGGTCACTGGGTCACTGGGTCAGTGGGCCACTGGGTCACTGGGTCAGTAGGTCAGTGGGTCACTGGGTCACTGGGTCACTGGGTCAGTAGGTCAGTGGGTCACTGGGTCACTGGGTCACTGGGTCACTGGGTCAGTGGGTCAGTATGTCAGTAGGTCACTGGGTCACTGGGTCAGTGGGCCACTGGGTCACTGGGTCAGTAGGTCAGTGGGTCACTGGGTCACTGGGTCAGTTGGTCAGTGGGTCAGTAGGTCAGGTTAGTGGGTCAACACAGAAGATCTCGAGAACTACTGGACACAGAACTATGAAATTCAAAAGGGAGGTTAAGTATTACTATACCCGATATACTGACCTGTAAATATCACGACTACCCTCTCACTATCCCAGTTAATTTATAAAAATGGCAAAATTCGGTCAAAATTACGCTTTTTTGAAAATTTCAAAAATGCAGACCTATTAATAATAATGAATCCCAAAGTTTGGCCTTTTTACTTTTAATTCTAATATTTTATTACGTATGCTACTATATATTATTTGCATAATATACAACTAACATTACTATTATTCTATATATATTTATTTCTTAATTTGCTATTTTTACAATTTATAAGTTACTTAATTAATACATACATACACTATTACTATTTATTACTACTATGCCTATGTTACTATTATATATTTAACTCATTAATTTCCCTATGTTTTCCTATCTGTTGTTCTTTTAATTTTTGTTGTACTTAAATATTTTTTTACCCCTTTTAAACTAGGCCAGTTTCTTATGAAACTGGACCCAGTTTACCGTTTTGAATTTACTTTATTGCCCTATTTATTTTTATTAATCTATATTTTCACATTTTTGTTTTGAGTACCATACCCCTGTGGACCGAGGCCGCGAGATCTGCGTGGCGATTTGCGTTCGAGACAGACTTGGTGCCCTCAACAATACGCTGTCGTTGACCTCGCCAACGCGTCTCACTTCCGCCTCACCGGGCGGTCGTCGCTAAAGGCGTCGTGGTCCGCCTTTTCAAGCTTTGCCTTGTTGCAATTGACGCAGCTTGGGGGGGCGTTAGCTATCCAATCAGCACACTCTGTTCTCATGTGCGGCCCCCCACAGTGACTGCATACGTCGATTGCATCATGGCAGAACTTCTTCCCGTGCCCATAACCCAGGCAGCGCGAGCATTGGATCAGGGGAGACTGGTCCGCAACCCTAACTTTTTGGATGTCGATGTGGACGGCACCCGCGCCGGTGAGCCGCTGCCAGACGGCGGGCGAGACCCGAGCAACTACATGGACTGTAAGCGGGTTTCTCGCCCTCCGTCTGTACCGGACCTCGACGCGGAAGTCCCCCTCACCCACATCCCCAAGCAAATTTCCATTTTGGCCCCTAATTGCCTTCACAATATCCTCATCGGTATTTACTTTGGAGACTCCGTACAGCACCAAGAGGGGGTCCTTATTCTTGATGTCCTCTACTTTGAGAGAACATCCTTTTTCTGTTAACTTTTCTTTTACTTTTCTTAGTTCTGCCTTGTCTTTGCAACTTAGAATGACTTTCCGATCCTTGGCCTTTCTGATCCTGTCAATTCTTGTCCCCTCATCCTTGGCATTTATCGCTTTCCTTACTCTGTCATAAACCTCCTCTCCGGTGTCCTGGTCGTCTTTCGACGTGTAAAATAGAATTTAAATAAATTTAAATGTGTCCTATAAACTAAGTAAACTAAAGTAAAATATTTATTTAATAAATAAATAAATAAATAAATATCGCTGGACATTTCACACAGTGCTATCTAGCCCCAAACTAAGCAGAGCTTGTACTATGGGAACCAGATAACTGATAATAGTACTTATATACTTTTTTTTGTAAATACATACTTATAATATATAGAAAAACACCCAGACACGGAACAAATATCTGTAGATCATGCAAACATTTGTTCCGCGGCGGGAATCGAACCCGCTACCTCCTGCGTCTCAGCCGGCTATACGCCCACTGCTCCACGGAGGCAGTCAAATTTACAATATTCCAAGATCTTTAGAAGTCAAATTTGCCGTCCAGCAATGCAATAAAAAAATTTTAAAACTAATTTTTAAGACCCGTTCAAGGCACCCTGAATGTAGGTCAGTAAGTCAGTAGGTTTGTAGGTCAGTCGGTCAGTAGGCCAATGGGGCACTGGGTCAGTGGGTCAGTATGTCAGTAGGTCACTGGGTCACTGGGTCAGTAGGTCAGTGGGTCAGTGGGCCACTGGGTCACTGGGTCAGTAGGTCAGTGGGTCACTGGGTCACTGGGTCACTGGGTCACTGGGTCAGTGGGTCAGTATGTCAGTAGGTCACTGGGTCACTGGGTCAGTGGGCCACTGGGTCACTGGGTCAGTAGGTCAGTGGGTCACTGGGTCACTGGGTCACTGGGTCACTGGGTCAGTGGGTCAGTATGTCAGTAGGTCACTGGGTCACTGGGTCAGTAGGTCAGTGGGTCAGTGGGCCACTGGGTCACTGGGTCAGTAGGTCAGTGGGTCAGTGGGCCACTGGGTCACTGGGTCAGTAGGTCAGTGGGTCAGTGGGCCACTGGGTCACTGGGTCAGTAGGTCAGTGGGTCACTGGGTCACTGGGTCACTGGGTCACTGGGTCAGTGGGTCAGTATGTCAGTAGGTCACTGGGTCACTGGCTCAGTGGGCCACTGGGTCACTGGGTCAGTAGGTCAGTGGGTCACTGGGTCACTGGGTCACTGGGTCAGTAGGTCACTGGGTCACTGGGTCACTGGGTCACTGGGTATGGGTCACTGGGTCAGTGGGCCACTGGGTCACTGGGTCAGTAGGTCAGTGGGTCACTGGGTCACTGGGTCAGTGGGTCAGTTGGTCAGTGGGTCAGTAGGTCAGGTTAGTGGGTCAACACAGAAGATCTCGAGAACTACTGGACACAGAACTATGAAATTCAAAAGGGAGGTTAAGTATTACTATACCCGATATACTAAACTGTAAATATCACGACTACCCTCTCACTATCCCAGTTAATTTATAAAAATGGCAAAATTCGGTCAAAATTAGGCTTTTTTGAAAATTTCAAAAATGCAGACCTATTAATAATAATGAATCCCAAAGTTTGGCCTTTTTACTTTTAATTCTAATATTTTATTACGTATGCTACTATATATTATTTGCATAATATACAACTAACATTACTATTATTCTATATATATTTATTTCTTAATTTGCTATTTTTACAATTTATAAGTTACTTAATTAATACATACATACACTATTACTATTTATTACTACTATGCCTATGTTACTATTATATATTTAACTCATTAATTTCCCTATGTTTTCCTATCTGTTGTTCTTTTAATTTTTGTTGTACTTAAATATTTTTTTACCCCTTTTAAACTAGGCCAGTTTCTTATGAAACTGGACCCAGTTTACCGTTTTGAATTTACTTTATTGCCCTATTTATTTTTATTAATCTATATTTTCACATTTTTGTTTTGAGTACCATACCCCTGTGGACCGAGGCCGCGAGATCTGCGTGGCGATTTGCGTTCGAGACAGACTTGGTGCCCTCAACAATACGCTGTCGTTGACCTCGCCAACGCGTCTCACTTCCGCCTCACCGGGCAGTCGTCGCTAAAGGCGTCGTGGTCCGCCTTTTCAAGCTTTGCCTTGTTGCAATTGACGCAGCTTGGGGGGGCGTTAGCTATCCAATCAGCACACTCTGTTCTCATGTGCGGCCCCCCACAGTGACTGCATACGTCGATTGCATCATGGCAGAACTTCTTCCCGTGCCCATAACCCAGGCAGCGCGAGCATTGGATCACGGGAGACTGGTCCGCAACCCTAACTTTTTGGATGTCGATGTGGACGGCACCCGCGCCGGTGAGCCGCTGCCAGACGGCGGGCGAGACCCGAGCAACTACATGGACTGTAAGCGGGTTTCTCGCCCTCCGTCTGTACCGGACCTCGACGCGGAAGTCCCCCTCACCCACATCCCCAAGCAAATTTCCATTTTGGCCCCTAATTGCCTTCACAATATCCTCATCGGTATTTACTTTGGAGACTCCGTACAGCACCAAGAGGGGGTCCTTATTCTTGATGTCCTCTACTTTGAGAGAACATCCTTTTTCTGTTAACTTTTCCTTTACTTTTCTTAGTTCTGCCTTGTCTTTGCAACTTAGAATGACTTTCCGATCCTTGGCCTTTCTGATCCTGTCAATTCTTGTCCCCTCATCCTTGGCATTTATCGCTTTCCTTACTCTGTCATAAACCTCCTCTCCGGTGTCCTGGTCGTCTTTCGACGTGTAAAATAGAATTTAAATAAATTAAAATGTGTCCTATAAACTAAGTAAACTAAAGTAAAATATTTATTTACAATATTCCAAGATCTTTGGAAGTCAAATTTGCCGTCCAGCAATGCAATAAAATTTTTTTAAAACTAATTTTTAAGACCCGTTCAAGGCACCCTGAATGTAGGTCAGTAAGTCAGTAGGTTTGTAGGTCAGTCGGTCAGTAGGCCAATGGGGCACTGGGTCAGTGGGTCAGTATGTCAGTAGGTCACTGGGTCACTGGGTCAGTAGGTCAGTGGGTCAGTGGGTCACTGGGTCACTGGGTCAGTAGGTCAGTGGGTCACTGGGTCACTGGATCACTGGGTCACTGGGTCAGTGGGTCAGTATGTCAGTAGGTCACTGGGTCACTGGGTCAGTGGGCCACTGGGTCACTGGGTCAGTAGTTCAGTGGGTCAGTGGGCCACTGGGTCACTTGGTCAGTAGGTCAGTGGGTCACTGGGTCACTGGGTCACTGGGTCAGTGGGTCAGTATGTCAGTAGGTCACTGGGTCACTGGGTCAGTGGGCCACTGGGTCACTGGGTCAGTAGGTCAGTGGGTCACTGGGTCACTGGGTCACTGGGTCAGTAGGTCAGTGGGTCACTGGGTCACTGGGTCACTGGGTCACTGGGTCAGTGGGTCAGTATGTCAGTAGGTCACTGGGTCACTGGGTCAGTAGGTCAGTGGGTCAGTGGGCCACTGGGTCACTGGGTCAGTAGGTCAGTGGGTCAGTGGGCCACTGGGTCACTGGGTCAGTAGGTCAGTGGGTCACTGGGTCACTGGGTCACTGGGTCACTGGGTCAGTGGGTCAGTATGTCAGTAGGTCACTGGGTCACTGGGTCAGTGGGCCACTGGGTCACTGGGTCAGTAGGTCAGTGGGTCACTGGGTCACTGGGTCACTGGGTCAGTAGGTCAGTGGGTCACTGGGTCACTGGGTCACTGGGTCAGTGGGTCAGTATGTCAGTAGGTCACTGGGTCACTGGGTCAGTGGGCCACTGGGTCACTGGGTCAGTAGGTCAGTGGGTCACTGGGTCACTGGGTCAGTTGGTCAGTGGGTCAGTAGGTCAGGTTAGTGGGTCAACACAGAAGATCTCGAGAACTACTGGACACAGAACTATGAAATTCAAAAGGGAGGTTAAGTATTACTATACCCGATATACTGACCTGTAAATATCACGACTACCCTCTCACTATCCCAGTTAATTTATAAAAATGGCAAAATTCGGTCAAAATTACGCTTTTTTGAAAATTTCAAAAATGCAGACCTATTAATAATAATGAATCCCAAAGTTTGGCCTTTTTACTTTTAATTCTAATATTTTATTACGTATGCTACTATATATTAATTGCATAATATACAACTAACATTACTATTATTCTATATATATTTATTTCTTAATTTGCTATTTTTACAATTTATAAGTTACTTAATTAATACATACATACACTATTACTATTTATTACTACTATGCCTATGTTACTATTATATATTTAACTCATTAATTTCCCTATGTTTTCCTATCTGTTGTTCCTTTAATTTTTGTTGTACTTAAATATTTTTTTACCCCTTTTAAACTAGGCCAGTTTCTTATGAAACTGGACCCAGTTTACCGTTTTGAATTTACTTTATTGCCCTATTTATTTTTATTAATCTATATTTTCACATTTTTGTTTTGAGTACCATACCCCTGTGGACCGAGGCCGCGAGATCTGCGTGGCGATTTGCGTTCGAGACAGACTTGGTGCCCTCAACAATACGCTGTCGTTGACCTCGCCAACGCGTCTCACTTCCGCCTCACCGGGCAGTCGTCGCTAAAGGCGTCGTGGTCCGCCTTTTCAAGCTTTGCCTTGTTGCAATTGACGCAGCTTGGGGGGGCGTTAGCCATCCAATCAGCACACTCTGTTCTCATGTGCGGCCCCCCACAGTGACTGCATACGTCGATTGCATCATGGCAGAACTTCTTCCCGTGCCCATAACCCAGGCAGCGCGAGCATTGGATCAGGGGAGACTGGTCCGCAACCCTAACTTTTTGGATGTCGATGTGGACGGCACCCGCGCCGGTGAGCCGCTGCCAGACGGCGGGCGAGACCCGAGCAACTACATGGACTGTAAGCGGGTTTCTCGCCCTCCGTCTGTACCGGACCTCGACGCGGAAGTCCCCCTGACCCACATCCCCAAGCAAATTTCCATTTTGGCCCCTAATTGCCTTCACAATATCCTCATCGGTATTTACTTTGGAGACTCCGTACAGCACCAAGAGGGGGTCCTTATTCTTGATGTCCTCTACTTTGAGAGAACATCCTTTTTCTGTTAACTTTTCCTTTACTTTTCTTAGTTCTGCCTTGTCTTTGCAACTTAGAATGACTTTCCGATCCTTGGCCTTTCTGATCCTGTCAATTCTTGTCCCCTCATCCTTGGCATTTATCGCTTTCCTTACTCTGTCATAAACCTCCTCTCCGGTGTCCTGGTCGTCTTTCGACGTGTAAAATAGAATTTAAATAAATTTAAATGTGTCCTATAAACTAAGTAAACTAAAGTAAAATATTTATTTACAATATTCCAAGATCTTTAGAAGTCAAATTTGCCGTCCAGCAATGCAATAAAAAATTTTTAAAACTAATTTTTAAGACCCGTTCAAGGCACCCTGAATGTAGGTCAGTAAGTCAGTAGGTTTGTAGGTCAGTCGGTCAGTAGGCCAATGGGGCACTGGGTCAGTGGGTCAGTATGTCAGTAGGTCACTGGGTCACTGGGTCAGTAGGTCAGTGGGTCAGTGGGCCACTGGGTCACTGGGTCAGTAGGTCAGTGGGTCACTGGGTCACTGGGTCACTGGGTCAGTGGGTCAGTATGTCAGTAGGTCACTGGGTCACTGGGTCAGTGGGCCACTGGGTCACTGGGTCAGTAGGTCAGTGGGTCACTGGGTCACTGGGTCACTGGGTCAGTAGGTCAGTGGGTCACTGGGTCACTGGGTCACTGGGTCAGTGGGTCAGTATGTCAGTAGGTCACTGGGTCACTGGGTCAGTGGGCCACTGGGTCACTGGGTCAGTAGGTCAGTGGGTCACTGGGTCACTGGGTCACTGGGTCAGTAGGTCAGTGGGTCACTGGGTCACTGGGTCACTGGGTCAGTGGGTCAGTATGTCAGTAGGTCACTGGGTCACTGGGTCAGTAGGTCAGTGGGTCAGTGGGCCACTGGGTCACTGGGTCAGTAGGTCAGTGGGTCAGTGGGCCACTGGGTCACTGGGTCAGTAGGTCAGTGGGTCACTGGGTCACTGGGTCACTGGGTCACTGGGTCAGTGGGTCAGTATGTCAGTAGGTCACTGGGTCACTGGGTCAGTGGGCCACTGGGTCACTGGGTCAGTAGGTCAGTGGGTCACTGGGTCACTGGGTCACTGGGTCAGTAGGTCAGTGGGTCACTGGGTCACTGGGTCACTGGGTCAGTGGGTCAGTATGTCAGTAGGTCACTGGGTCACTGGGTCAGTGGGCCACTGGGTCACTGGGTCAGTAGGTCAGTGGGTCACTGGGTCACTGGGTCAGTTGGTCAGTGGGTCAGTAGGTCAGGTTAGTGGGTCAACACAGAAGATCTCGAGAACTACTGGACACAGAACTATGAAATTCAAAAGGGAGGTTAAGTATTACTATACCCGATATACTGACCTGTAAATATCACGACTACCCTCTCACTATCCCAGTTAATTTATAAAAATGGCAAAATTCGGTCAAAATTACGCTTTTTTGAAAATTTCAAAAATGCAGACCTATTAATAATAATGAATCCCAAAGTTTGGCCTTTTTACTTTTAATTCTAATATTTTATTACGTATGCTACTATATATTAATTGCATAATATACAACTAACATTACTATTATTCTATATATATTTATTTCTTAATTTGCTATTTTTACAATTTATAAGTTACTTAATTAATACATACATACACTATTACTATTTATTACTACTATGCCTATGTTACTATTATATATTTAACTCATTAATTTCCCTATGTTTTCCTATCTGTTGTTCCTTTAATTTTTGTTGTACTTAAATATTTTTTTACCCCTTTTAAACTAGGCCAGTTTCTTATGAAACTGGACCCAGTTTACCGTTTTGAATTTACTTTATTGCCCTATTTATTTTTATTAATCTATATTTTCACATTTTTGTTTTGAGTACCATACCCCTGTGGACCGAGGCCGCGAGATCTGCGTGGCGATTTGCGTTCGAGACAGACTTGGTGCCCTCAACAATACGCTGTCGTTGACCTCGCCAACGCGTCTCACTTCCGCCTCACCGGGCAGTCGTCGCTAAAGGCGTCGTGGTCCGCCTTTTCAAGCTTTGCCTTGTTGCAATTGACGCAGCTTGGGGGGGCGTTAGCCATCCAATCAGCACACTCTGTTCTCATGTGCGGCCCCCCACAGTGACTGCATACGTCGATTGCATCATGGCAGAACTTCTTCCCGTGCCCATAACCCAGGCAGCGCGAGCATTGGATCAGGGGAGACTGGTCCGCAACCCTAACTTTTTGGATGTCGATGTGGACGGCACCCGCGCCGGTGAGCCGCTGCCAGACGGCGGGCGAGACCCGAGCAACTACATGGACTGTAAGCGGGTTTCTCGCCCTCCGTCTGTACCGGACCTCGACGCGGAAGTCCCCCTGACCCACATCCCCAAGCAAATTTCCATTTTGGCCCCTAATTGCCTTCACAATATCCTCATCGGTATTTACTTTGGAGACTCCGTACAGCACCAAGAGGGGGTCCTTATTCTTGATGTCCTCTACTTTGAGAGAACATCCTTTTTCTGTTAACTTTTCCTTTACTTTTCTTAGTTCTGCCTTGTCTTTGCAACTTAGAATGACTTTCCGATCCTTGGCCTTTCTGATCCTGTCAATTCTTGTCCCCTCATCCTTGGCATTTATCGCTTTCCTTACTCTGTCATAAACCTCCTCTCCGGTGTCCTGGTCGTCTTTCGACGTGTAAAATAGAATTTAAATAAATTTAAATGTGTCCTATAAACTAAGTAAACTAAAGTAAAATATTTATTTACAATATTCCAAGATCTTTAGAAGTCAAATTTGCCGTCCAGCAATGCAATAAAAATTTTTTAAAACTAATTTTTAAGACCCGTTCAAGGCACCCTGAATGTAGGTCAGTAAGTCAGTAGGTTTGTAGGTCAGTCGGTCAGTAGGCCAATGGGGCACTGGGTCAGTGGGTCAGTATGTCAGTAGGTCACTGGGTCACTGGGTCAGTAGGTCAGTGGGTCAGTGGGCCACTGGGTCACTGGGTCAGTAGGTCAGTGGGTCACTGGGTCACTGGGTCACTGGGTCAGTGGGTCAGTATGTCAGTAGGTCACTGGGTCACTGGGTCAGTGGGCCACTGGGTCACTGGGTCAGTAGGTCAGTGGGTCACTGGGTCACTGGGTCACTGGGTCAGTAGGTCAGTGGGTCACTGGGTCACTGGGTCACTGGGTCAGTGGGTCAGTATGTCAGTAGGTCACTGGGTCAGTGGGCCACTGGGTCACTGGGTCAGTAGGTCAGTGGGTCACTGGGTCACTGGGTCACTGGGTCAGTAGGTCAGTGGGTCACTGGGTCACTGGGTCACTGGGTCACTGGGTCAGTGGGTCAGTATGTCAGTAGGTCACTGGGTCACTGGGTCAGTAGGTCAGTGGGTCAGTGGGCCACTGGGTCACTGGGTCAGTAGGTCAGTGGGCCACTGGGTCACTGGGTCAGTAGGTCAGTGGGTCACTGGGTCACTGGGTCACTGGGTCACTGGGTCAGTGGGTCAGTATGTCAGTAGGTCACTGGGTCACTGGGTCAGTGGGCCACTGGGTCACTGGGTCAGTAGGTCAGTGGGTCACTGGGTCACTGGGTCACTGGGTCAGTAGGTCAGTGGGTCACTGGGTCACTGGGTCACTGGGTCAGTGGGTCAGTATGTCAGTAGGTCACTGGGTCACTGGGTCAGTGGGCCACTGGGTCACTGGGTCAGTAGGTCAGTGGGTCACTGGGTCACTGGGTCAGTTGGTCAGTGGGTCAGTAGGTCAGGTTAGTGGGTCAACACAGAAGATCTCGAGAACTACTGGACACAGAACTATGAAATTCAAAAGGGAGGTTAAGTATTACTATACCCGATATACTGACCTGTAAATATCACGACTACCCTCTCACTATCCCAGTTAATTTATAAAAATGGCAAAATTCGGTCAAAATTACGCTTTTTTGAAAATTTCAAAAATGCAGACCTATTAATAATAATGAATCCCAAAGTTTGGCCTTTTTACTTTTAATTCTAATATTTTATTACGTATGCTACTATATATTAATTGCATAATATACAACTAACATTACTATTATTCTATATATATTTATTTCTTAATTTGCTATTTTTACAATTTATAAGTTACTTAATTAATACATACATACACTATTACTATTTATTACTACTATGCCTATGTTACTATTATATATTTAACTCATTAATTTCCCTATGTTTTCCTATCTGTTGTTCCTTTAATTTTTGTTGTACTTAAATATTTTTTTACCCCTTTTAAACTAGGCCAGTTTCTTATGAAACTGGACCCAGTTTACCGTTTTGAATTTACTTTATTGCCCTATTTATTTTTATTAATCTATATTTTCACATTTTTGTTTTGAGTACCATACCCCTGTGGACCGAGGCCGCGAGATCTGCGTGGCGATTTGCGTTCGAGACAGACTTGGTGCCCTCAACAATACGCTGTCGTTGACCTCGCCAACGCGTCTCACTTCCGCCTCACCGGGCAGTCGTCGCTAAAGGCGTCGTGGTCCGCCTTTTCAAGCTTTGCCTTGTTGCAATTGACGCAGCTTGGGGGGGCGTTAGCCATCCAATCAGCACACTCTGTTCTCATGTGCGGCCCCCCACAGTGACTGCATACGTCGATTGCATCATGGCAGAACTTCTTCCCGTGCCCATAACCCAGGCAGCGCGAGCATTGGATCAGGGGAGACTGGTCCGCAACCCTAACTTTTTGGATGTCGATATGGACGGCACCCGCGCCGGTGAGCCGCTGCCAGACGGCGGGCGAGACCCGAGCAACTACATGGACTGTAAGCGGGTTTCTCGCCCTCCGTCTGTACCGGACCTCGACGCGGAAGTCCCCCTCACCCACATCCCCAAGCAAATTTCCATTTTGGCCCCTAATTGCCTTCACAATATCCTCATCGGTATTTACTTTGGAGACTCCGTACAGCACCAAGAGGGGGTCCTTATTCTTGATGTCCTCTACTTTGAGAGAACATCCTTTTTCTGTTAACTTTTCTTTTACTTTTCTTAGTTCTGCCTTGTCTTTGCAACTTAGAATGACTTTCCGATCCTTGGCCTTTCTGATCCTGTCAATTCTTGTCCCCTCATCCTTGGCATTTATCGCTTTCCTTACTCTGTCATAAACCTCCTCTCCGGTGTCCTGGTCGTCTTTCGACGTGTAAAATAGAATTTAAATAAATTTAAATGTGTCCTATAAACTAAGTAAACTAAAGTAAAATATTTATTTACAATATTCCAAGATCTTTAGAAGTCAAATTTGCCGTCCAGCAATGCAATAAAAAATTTTTAAAACTAATTTTTAAGACCCGTTCAAGGCACCCTGAATGTAGGTCAGTAAGTCAGTAGGTTTGTAGGTCAGTCGGTCAGTAGGCCAATGGGGCACTGGGTCAGTGGGTCAGTATGTCAGTAGGTCACTGGGTCACTGGGTCAGTAGGTCAGTGGGTCAGTGGGCCACTGGGTCACTGGGTCAGTAGGTCAGTGGGTCACTGGGTCACTGGGTCACTGGGTCAGTGGGTCAGTATGTCAGTAGGTCACTGGGTCACTGGGTCAGTGGGCCACTGGGTCACTGGGTCAGTAGGTCAGTGGGTCACTGGGTCACTGGGTCACTGGGTCAGTAGGTCAGTGGGTCACTGGGTCACTGGGTCACTGGGTCAGTGGGTCAGTATGTTAGTAGGTCACTGGGTCACTGGGTCAGTAGGTCAGTGGGTCAGTGGGCCACTGGGTCACTGGGTCAGTAGGTCAGTGGGTCACTGGGTCACTGGGTCAGTAGGTCAGTGGGTCAGTGGGCCACTGGGTCACTGGGTCAGTAGGTCAGTGGGTCACTGGGTCACTGGGTCACTGGGTCACTGGGTCAGTGGGTCAGTATGTCAGTAGGTCACTGGGTCACTGGGTCAGTAGGTCAGTGGGTCAGTGGGCCACTGGGTCACTGGGTCAGTAGGTCAGTGGGTCACTGGGTCACTGGGTCACTGGGTCACTGGGTCAGTGGGTCAGTATGTCAGTAGGTCACTGGGTCACTGGGTCAGTGGGCCACTGGGTCACTGGGTCAGTAGGTCAGTGGGTCACTGGGTCACTGGGTCACTGGGTCAGTAGGTCAGTGGGTCACTGGGTCACTGGGTCACTGGGTCACTGGGTCAGTGGGTCAGTATGTCAGTAGGTCACTGGGTCACTGGGTCAGTGGGCCACTGGGTCACTGGGTCAGTAGGTCAGTGGGTCACTGGGTCACTGGGTCAGTTGGTCAGTGGGTCAGTAGGTCAGGTTAGTGGGTCAACACAGAAGATCTCGAGAACTACTGGACACAGAACTATGAAATTCAAAAGGGAGGTTAAGTATTACTATACCCGATATACTGACCTGTAAATATCACGACTAACCTCTCACTATCCCAGTTAATTTATAAAAATGGCAAAATTCGGTCAAAATTAGGCTTTTTTGAAAATTTCAAAAATGCAGACCTATTAATAATAATGAATCCCAAAGTTTGGCCTTTTTAATTTTAATTCTAATATTTTATTACGTATGCTACTATATATTATTTGCATAATATACAACTAACATTACTATTATTCTATATATATTTATTTCTTAATTTGCTATTTTTACAATTTATAAGTTACTTAATTAATACATACATACACTATTACTATTTATTACTACTATGCCTATGTTACTATTATATATTTAACTCATTAATTTCCCTATGTGTTCCTATCTGTTGTTCCTTTAATTTTTGTTGTATTTAAATATTTTTTTACCCCTTTTAAACTAGGCCAGTTTCTTATGAAACTGGACCCAGTTTACCGTTTTGAATTTACTTTATTGCCCTATTTATTTTTATTAATCTATATTTTCACATTTTTGTTTTGAGTACCATACCCCTGTGGACCGAGGCCGCGAGATCTGCGTGGCGATTTGCGTTCGAGACAGACTTGGTGCCCTCAACAATACGCTGTCGTTGACCTCGCCAACGCGTCTCACTTCCGCCTCACCGGGCATTCGTCGCTAAAGGCGTCGTGGTCCGCCTTTTCAAGCTTTGCCTTGTTGCAATTGACGCAGCTTGGGGGGGCGTTAGCCATCCAATCAGCACACTCTGTTCTCATGTGCGGCCCCCCACAGTGACTGCATACGTCGATTGCATCATGGCAGAACTTCTTCCCGTGCCCATAACCCAGGCAGCGCGAGCATTGGATCAGGGGAGACTGGTCCGCAACCCTAACTTTTTGGATGTCGATGTGGACGGCACCCGCGCCGGTGAGCCGCTGCCAGACGGCGGGCGAGACCCGAGCAACTACATGGACTGTAAGCGGGTTTCTCGCCCTCCGTCTGTACCGGACCTCGACGCGGAAGTCCCCCTCACCCACATCCCCAAGCAAATTTCCATTTTGGCCCCTAATTGCCTTCACAATATCCTCATCGGTATTTACTTTGGAGACTCCGTACAGCACCAAGAGGGGGTCCTTATTCTTGATGTCCTCTACTTTGAGAGAACATCCTTTTTCTGTTAACTTTTCCTTTACTTTTCTTAGTTCTGCCTTGTCTTTGCAACTTAGAATGACTTTCCGATCCTTGGCCTTTCTGATCCTGTCAATTCTTGTCCCCTCATCCTTGGCATTTATCGCTTTCCTTACTCTGTCATAAACCTCCTCTCCGGTGTCCTGGTCGTCTTTCGACGTGATTATGACAGAGTGCATCGCAGCTGGCTCTGCCGGTGGCCTCTTCGGCGAGCCAGCCACGACGTTCGCGTAGGTGGGGGCCACTTCCAAGGCCTTCTGGTGGTTTTCTAGGGTTTCCCTCAGTGACTCCATCTTGGCTGCATTTTCCCGTATTAATTTGGAGTGGTCATCCATCCTCCTTAATATTTCTTCGTTGCAGGGGGCAGGGTGAGGAGGAAGTGGAGGGTGTAAAGTGTCCTCCTCTTTCTTCCCATCCTGTCCCTTGCTCTGGATTCTTGTTACTTCTTTGGCCTCTGACTCCTTCATGAGCTGATAGAGCCGCTCCACAGCTGCAGTGATCCCCTCTTTATACTCTGTTTTAATGTTTCTAGAGCTACTGAGGCAGAGCTTAGCCCTATTCAGGCATGCCCTAGCCTCAGCGACTCTAGAGGGGTGAGTTGATTTTGGGGGGGGGGGCGTCCGAGGCGTCCGTCAATGATGTTCGGGTTTTTGGCCTCGAGGGGCCCGCTATTGGCACCACCACCCTCTTCGGAGACGTCTTTGCGGCTCTTGCCTCTGTCTCCCCGATGCTCCTTCTGACCGCAAAGGTCCGGTCATGGTTTGAAGGGAGGCCCGTCTTCTCTACCTTCTCTTCGGCCTTTTTCGGGGGAGAGTTCTCAGTCGCCACCTTGCTGGGCGGAGTCCTGATACCGAACATTGTGTAGCTCGCTTAAATCTGGCTTTTTAGGGACGTCAATGTGTAAAAGTATGCGACGTGTAAAGGGCGTCGGATACGTACAATAAAATACAATTATATAACTCAAAAAGAACACAATAAAATTATAAAAGAGTAAAATAGAATTTAAATAAATTTAAATGTGTCCTATAAACTAAGTAAACTAAAGTAAAATATTTATTTACAATATTCCAAGATCTTTGGAAGTCAAATTTGCCGTCCAGCAATGCAATAAAAATTTTTTAAAACTAATTTTTAAGACCCGTTCAAGGCACCCTGAATGTAGGTCAGTAAGTCAGTAGGTTTGTAGGTCAGTCGGTCAGTAGGCCAATGGGGCACTGGGTCAGTGGGTCAGTATGTCAGTAGGTCACTGGGTCACTGGGTCAGTAGGTCAGTGGGTCAGTGGGCCACTGGGTCACTGGGTCAGTAGGTCAGTGGGTCACTGGGTCACTGGGTCACTGGGTCACTGGGTCAGTGGGTCAGTATGTCAGTAGGTCACTAGGTCACTGGGTCAGTGGGCCACTGGGTCACTGGGTCAGTAGGTCAGTGGGTCAGTGGGCCACTGGGTCACTGGGTCACTGGGTCAGTGGGTCAGTATGTCAGTAGGTCACTGGGTCAGTGGGCCACTGGGTCACTGGGTCAGTAGGTCAGTGGGTCACTGGGTCACTGGGTCACTGGGTCAGTAGGTCAGTGGGTCACTGGGTCACTGGGTCACTGGGTCACTAGGTCAGTGGGTCAGTATGTCAGTAGGTCACTGGGTCACTGGGTCAGTAGGTCAGTGGGTCAGTGGGCCACTGGGTCACTGGGTCAGTAGGTCAGTGGGTCACTGGGTCACTGGGTCAGTAGGTCAGTGGGTCAGTGGGCCACTGGGTCACTGGGTCAGTAGGTCAGTGGGTCACTGGGTCACTGGGTCACTGGGTCACTGGGTCAGTGGGTCAGTATGTCAGTAGGTCACTGGGTCACTGGGTCAGTGGGCCACTGGGTCACTGGGTCAGTAGGTCAGTGGGTCACTGGGTCACTGGGTCACTGGGTCAGTAGGTCACTGGGTCACTGGGTCACTGGGTCACTGGGTCACTGGGTCAGTGGGCCACTGGGTCACTGGGTCAGTAGGTCAGTGGGTCACTGGGTCACTGGGTCAGTGGGTCAGTTGGTCAGTGGGTCAGTAGGTCAGGTTAGTGGGTCAACACAGAAGATCTCGAGAACTACTGGACACAGAACTATGAAATTCAAAAGGGAGGTTAAGTATTACTATACCCGATATACTGACCTGTAAATATCACGACTACCCTCTCACTATCCCAGTTAATTTATAAAAATGGCAAAATTCGGTCAAAATTAGGCTTTTTTGAAAATTTCAAAAATGCAGACCTATTAATAATAATGAATCCCAAAGTTTGGCCTTTTTACTTTTAATTCTAATATTTTATTACGTATGCTACTATATATTATTTGCATAATATACAACTAACATTACTATTATTCTATATATATTTATTTCTTAATTTGCTATTTTTACAATTTATAAGTTACTTAATTAATACATACATACACTATTACTATTTATTACTACTATGCCTATGTTACTATTATATATTTAACTCATTAATTTCCCTATGTTTTCCTATCTGTTGTTCTTTTAATTTTTGTTGTACTTAAATATTTTTTTACCCCTTTTAAACTAGGCCAGTTTCTTATGAAACTGGACCCAGTTTACCGTTTTGAATTTACTTTATTGCCCTATTTATTTTTATTAATCTATATTTTCACATTTTTGTTTTGAGTACCATACCCCTGTGGACCGAGGCCGCGAGATCTGCGTGGCGATTTGCGTTCGAGACAGACTTGGTGCCCTCAACAATACGCTGTCGTTGACCTCGCCAACGCGTCTCACTTCCGCCTCACCGGGCAGTCGTCGCTAAAGGCGTCGTGGTCCGCCTTTTCAAGCTTTGCCTTGTTGCAATTGACGCAGCTTGGGGGGGCGTTTGCTATCCAATCAGCACACTCTGTTCTCATGTGCGGCCCCCCACAGTGACTGCATACGTCGATTGCATCATGGCAGAACTTCTTCCCGTGCCCATAACCCAGGCAGCGCGAGCATTGGATCACGGGAGACTGGTCCGCAACCCTAACTTTTTGGATGTTGATGTGGACGGCACCCGCGCCGGTGAGCCGCTGCCAGACGGCGGGCGAGACCCGAGCAACTACATGGACTGTAAGCGGGTTTCTCGCCCTCCGTCTGTACCGGACCTCGACGCGGAAGTCCCCCTCACCCACATCCCCAAGCAAATTTCCATTTTGGCCCCTAATTGCCTTCACAATATCCTCATCGGTATTTACTTTGGAGACTCCGTACAGCACCAAGAAGGGGTCCTTATTCTTGATGTCCTCTACTTTGAGAGAACATCCTTTTTCTGTTAACTTTTCCTTTACTTTTCTTAGTTCTGCCTTGTCTTTGCAACTTAGAATGACTTTCCGATCCTTGGCCTTTCTGATCCTGTCAATTCTTGTCCCCTCATCCTTGGCATTTATCGCTTTCCTTACTCTGTCATAAACCTCCTCTCCGGTGTCCTGGTCGTCTTTCGACGTGTAAAATAGAATTTAAATAAATTTAAATGTGTCCTATAAACTAAGTAAACTAAAGTAAAATATTTATTTACAATATTCCAAGATCTTTAGAAGTCAAATTTGCCGTCCAGCAATGCAATAAAAAATTTTTAAAACTAATTTTTAAGACCCGTTCAAGGCACCCTGAATGTAGGTCAGTAAGTCAGTAGGTTTGTAGGTCAGTCGGTCAGTAGGCCAATGGGGCACTGGGTCAGTGGGTCAGTATGTCAGTAGGTCACTGGGTCACTGGGTCAGTAGGTCAGTGGGTCAGTGGGCCACTGGGTCACTGGGTCAGTAGGTCAGTGGGTCACTGGGTCACTGGGTCACTGGGTCAGTGGGTCAGTATGTCAGTAGGTCACTGGGTCACTGGGTCAGTGGGCCACTGGGTCACTGGGTCAGTAGGTCAGTGGGTCACTGGGTCACTGGGTCACTGGGTCAGTAGGTCAGTGGGTCACTGGGTCACTGGGTCACTGGGTCAGTGGGTCAGTATGTTAGTAGGTCACTGGGTCACTGGGTCAGTAGGTCAGTGGGTCAGTGGGCCACTGGGTCACTGGGTCAGTAGGTCAGTGGGTCACTGGGTCACTGGGTCAGTAGGTCAGTGGGTCAGTGGGCCACTGGGTCACTGGGTCAGTAGGTCAGTGGGTCACTGGGTCACTGGGTCACTGGGTCACTGGGTCAGTGGGTCAGTATGTCAGTAGGTCACTGGGTCACTGGGTCAGTAGGTCAGTGGGTCAGTGGGCCACTGGGTCACTGGGTCAGTAGGTCAGTGGGTCACTGGGTCACTGGGTCACTGGGTCACTGGGTCAGTGGGTCAGTATGTCAGTAGGTCACTGGGTCACTGGGTCAGTGGGCCACTGGGTCACTGGGTCAGTAGGTCAGTGGGTCACTGGGTCACTGGGTCACTGGGTCAGTAGGTCAGTGGGTCACTGGGTCACTGGGTCACTGGGTCAGTGGGTCAGTATGTCAGTAGGTCACTGGGTCACTGGGTCAGTGGGCCACTGGGTCACTGGGTCAGTAGGTCAGTGGGTCACTGGGTCACTGGGTCAGTTGGTCAGTGGGTCAGTAGGTCAGGTTAGTGGGTCAACACAGAAGATCTCGAGAACTACTGGACACAGAACTATGAAATTCAAAAGGGAGGTTAAGTATTACTATACCCGATATACTGACCTGTAAATATCACGACTACCCTCTCACTATCCCAGTTAATTTATAAAAATGGCAAAATTCGGTCAAAATTAGGCTTTTTTGAAAATTTCAAAAATGCAGACCTATTAATAATAATGAATCCCAAAGTTTGGCCTTTTTACTTTTAATTCTAATATTTTATTACGTATACTACTATATATTATTTGCATAATATACAACTAACATTACTATTATTCTATATATATTTATTTCTTAATTTGCTATTTTTACAATTTATAAGTTACTTAATTAATACATACATACACTATTACTATTTATTACTACTATGCCTATGTTACTATTATATATTTAACTCATTAATTTCCCTATGTTTTCCTATCTGTTGTTCTTTTAATTTTTGTTGTACTTAAATATTTTTTTACCCCTTTTAAACTAGGCCAGTTTCTTATGAAACTGGACCCAGTTTACCGTTTTGAATTTACTTTATTGCCCTATTTATTTTTATTAATCTATATTTTCACATTTTTGTTTTGAGTACCATACCCCTGTGGACCGAGGCCGCGAGATCTGCGTGGCGATTTGCGTTCGAGACAGACTTGGTGCCCTCAACAATACGCTGTCGTTGACCTCGCCAACGCGTCTCACTTCCGCCTCACCGGGCAGTCGTCGCTAAAGGCGTCGTGGTCCGCCTTTTCAAGCTTTGCCTTGTTGCAATTGACGCAGCTTGGGGGGGCGTTAGCCATCCAATCAGCACACTCTGTTCTCATGTGCGGCCCCCCACAGTGACTGCATACGTCGATTGCATCATGGCAGAACTTCTTCCCGTGCCCATAACCCAGGCAGCGCGAGCATTGGATCAGGGGAGACTGGTCCGCAACCCTAACTTTTTGGATGTCGATGTGGACGGCACCCGCGCCGGTGAGCCGCTGCCAGACGGCGGGCGAGACCCGAGCAACTACATGGACTGTAAGCGGGTTTCTCGCCCTCCGTCTGTACCGGACCTCGACGCGGAAGTCCCCCTCACCCACATCCCCAAGCAAATTTCCATTTTGGCCCCTAATTGCCTTCACAATATCCTCATCGGTATTTACTTTGGAGACTCCGTACAGCACCAAGAGGGGGTCCTTATTCTTGATGTCCTCTACTTTGAGAGAACATCCTTTTTCTGTTAACTTTTCCTTTACTTTTCTTAGTTCTGCCTTGTCTTTGCAACTTAGAATGACTTTCCGATCCTTGGCCTTTCTGATCCTGTCAATTCTTGTCCCCTCATCCTTGGCATTTATCGCTTTCCTTACTCTGTCATAAACCTCCTCTCCGGTGTCCTGGTCGTCTTTCGACGTGATTATGACAGAGTGCATCGCAGCTGGCTCTGCCGGTGGCCTCTTCGGCGAGCCAGCCACGACGTTCGCGTAGGTGGGGGCCACTTCCAAGGCCTTCTGGTGGTTTTCTAGGGTTTCCCTCAGTGACTCCATCTTGGCTGCATTTTCCCGTATTAATTTGGAGTGGTCATCCATCCTCCTTAATATTTCTTCGTTGCAGGGGGCAGGGTGAGGAGGAAGTGGAGGGTGTAAAGTGTCCTCCTCTTTCTTCCCATCCTGTCCCTTGCTCTGGATTCTTGTTACTTCTTTGGCCTCTGACTCCTTCATGAGCTGATAGAGCCGCTCCACAGCTGCAGTGATCCCCTCTTTATACTCTGTTTTAATGTTTCTAGAGCTACTGAGGCAGAGCTTAGCCCTATTCAGGCATGCCCTAGCCTCAGCGACTCTAGAGGGGTGAGTTGATTTTGGGGGGGGGGGCGTCCGAGGCGTCCGTCAATGATGTTCGGGTTTTTGGCCTCGAGGGGCCCGCTATTGGCACCACCACCCTCTTCGGAGACGTCTTTGCGGCTCTTGCCTCTGTCTCCCCGATGCTCCTTCTGACCGCAAAGGTCCGGTCATGGTTTGAAGGGAGGCCCGTCTTCTCTACCTTCTCTTCGGCCTTTTTCGGGGGAGAGTTCTCAGTCGCCACCTTGCTGGGCGGAGTCCTGATACCGAACATTGTGTAGCTCGCTTAAATCTGGCTTTTTAGGGACGTCAATGTGTAAAAGTATGCGACGTGTAAAGGGCGTCGGATACGTACAATAAAATACAATTATATAACTCAAAAAGAACACAATAAAATTATAAAAGAGTAAAATAGAATTTAAATAAATTTAAATGTGTCCTATAAACTAAGTAAACTAAAGTAAAATATTTATTTACAATATTCCAAGATCTTTGGAAGTCAAATTTGCCGTCCAGCAATGCAATAAAAATTTTTTAAAACTAATTTTTAAGACCCGTTCAAGGCACCCTGAATGTAGGTCAGTAAGTCAGTAGGTTTGTAGGTCAGTCGGTCAGTAGGCCAATGGGGCACTGGGTCAGTGGGTCAGTATGTCAGTAGGTCACTGGGTCACTGGGTCAGTAGGTCAGTGGGTCAGTGGGCCACTGGGTCACTGGGTCAGTAGGTCAGTGGGTCACTGGGTCACTGGGTCACTGGGTCACTGGGTCAGTGGGTCAGTATGTCAGTAGGTCACTAGGTCACTGGGTCAGTGGGCCACTGGGTCACTGGGTCAGTAGGTCAGTGGGTCAGTGGGCCACTGGGTCACTGGGTCACTGGGTCAGTGGGTCAGTATGTCAGTAGGTCACTGGGTCACTGGGTCAGTGGGCCACTGGGTCACTGGGTCAGTAGGTCAGTGGGTCACTGGGTCACTGGGTCACTGGGTCAGTAGGTCAGTGGGTCACTGGGTCACTGGGTCACTGGGTCACTAGGTCAGTGGGTCAGTATGTCAGTAGGTCACTGGGTCACTGGGTCAGTAGGTCAGTGGGTCAGTGGGCCACTGGGTCACTGGGTCAGTAGGTCAGTGGGTCACTGGGTCACTGGGTCAGTAGGTCAGTGGGTCAGTGGGCCACTGGGTCACTGGGTCAGTAGGTCAGTGGGTCACTGGGTCACTGGGTCACTGGGTCACTGGGTCAGTGGGTCAGTATGTCAGTAGGTCACTGGGTCACTGGGTCAGTGGGCCACTGGGTCACTGGGTCAGTAGGTCAGTGGGTCACTGGGTCACTGGGTCACTGGGTCAGTAGGTCACTGGGTCACTGGGTCACTGGGTCACTGGGTCACTGGGTCAGTGGGCCACTGGGTCACTGGGTCAGTAGGTCAGTGGGTCACTGGGTCACTGGGTCAGTGGGTCAGTTGGTCAGTGGGTCAGTAGGTCAGGTTAGTGGGTCAACACAGAAGATCTCGAGAACTACTGGACACAGAACTATGAAATTCAAAAGGGAGGTTAAGTATTACTATACCCGATATACTGACCTGTAAATATCACGACTACCCTCTCACTATCCCAGTTAATTTATAAAAATGGCAAAATTCGGTCAAAATTAGGCTTTTTTGAAAATTTCAAAAATGCAGACCTATTAATAATAATGAATCCCAAAGTTTGGCCTTTTTACTTTTAATTCTAATATTTTATTACGTATGCTACTATATATTATTTGCATAATATACAACTAACATTACTATTATTCTATATATATTTATTTCTTAATTTGCTATTTTTACAATTTATAAGTTACTTAATTAATACATACATACACTATTACTATTTATTACTACTATGCCTATGTTACTATTATATATTTAACTCATTAATTTCCCTATGTTTTCCTATCTGTTGTTCTTTTAATTTTTGTTGTACTTAAATATTTTTTTACCCCTTTTAAACTAGGCCAGTTTCTTATGAAACTGGACCCAGTTTACCGTTTTGAATTTACTTTATTGCCCTATTTATTTTTATTAATCTATATTTTCACATTTTTGTTTTGAGTACCATACCCCTGTGGACCGAGGCCGCGAGATCTGCGTGGCGATTTGCGTTCGAGACAGACTTGGTGCCCTCAACAATACGCTGTCGTTGACCTCGCCAACGCGTCTCACTTCCGCCTCACCGGGCAGTCGTCGCTAAAGGCGTCGTGGTCCGCCTTTTCAAGCTTTGCCTTGTTGCAATTGACGCAGCTTGGGGGGGCGTTTGCTATCCAATCAGCACACTCTGTTCTCATGTGCGGCCCCCCACAGTGACTGCATACGTCGATTGCATCATGGCAGAACTTCTTCCCGTGCCCATAACCCAGGCAGCGCGAGCATTGGATCACGGGAGACTGGTCCGCAACCCTAACTTTTTGGATGTTGATGTGGACGGCACCCGCGCCGGTGAGCCGCTGCCAGACGGCGGGCGAGACCCGAGCAACTACATGGACTGTAAGCGGGTTTCTCGCCCTCCGTCTGTACCGGACCTCGACGCGGAAGTCCCCCTCACCCACATCCCCAAGCAAATTTCCATTTTGGCCCCTAATTGCCTTCACAATATCCTCATCGGTATTTACTTTGGAGACTCCGTACAGCACCAAGAAGGGGTCCTTATTCTTGATGTCCTCTACTTTGAGAGAACATCCTTTTTCTGTTAACTTTTCCTTTACTTTTCTTAGTTCTGCCTTGTCTTTGCAACTTAGAATGACTTTCCGATCCTTGGCCTTTCTGATCCTGTCAATTCTTGTCCCCTCATCCTTGGCATTTATCGCTTTCCTTACTCTGTCATAAACCTCCTCTCCGGTGTCCTGGTCGTCTTTCGACGTGTAAAATAGAATTTAAATAAATTTAAATGTGTCCTATAAACTAAGTAAACTAAAGTAAAATATTTATTTACAATATTCCAAGATCTTTAGAAGTCAAATTTGCCGTCCAGCAATGCAATAAAAAATTTTTAAAACTAATTTTTAAGACCCGTTCAAGGCACCCTGAATGTAGGTCAGTAAGTCAGTAGGTTTGTAGGTCAGTCGGTCAGTAGGCCAATGGGGCACTGGGTCAGTGGGTCAGTATGTCAGTAGGTCACTGGGTCACTGGGTCAGTAGGTCAGTGGGTCAGTGGGCCACTGGGTCACTGGGTCAGTAGGTCAGTGGGTCACTGGGTCACTGGGTCACTGGGTCAGTGGGTCAGTATGTCAGTAGGTCACTGGGTCACTGGGTCAGTGGGCCACTGGGTCACTGGGTCAGTAGGTCAGTGGGTCACTGGGTCACTGGGTCACTGGGTCAGTAGGTCAGTGGGTCACTGGGTCACTGGGTCACTGGGTCAGTGGGTCAGTATGTTAGTAGGTCACTGGGTCACTGGGTCAGTAGGTCAGTGGGTCAGTGGGCCACTGGGTCACTGGGTCAGTAGGTCAGTGGGTCACTGGGTCACTGGGTCAGTAGGTCAGTGGGTCAGTGGGCCACTGGGTCACTGGGTCAGTAGGTCAGTGGGTCACTGGGTCACTGGGTCACTGGGTCACTGGGTCAGTGGGTCAGTATGTCAGTAGGTCACTGGGTCACTGGGTCAGTAGGTCAGTGGGTCAGTGGGCCACTGGGTCACTGGGTCAGTAGGTCAGTGGGTCACTGGGTCACTGGGTCACTGGGTCACTGGGTCAGTGGGTCAGTATGTCAGTAGGTCACTGGGTCACTGGGTCAGTGGGCCACTGGGTCACTGGGTCAGTAGGTCAGTGGGTCACTGGGTCACTGGGTCACTGGGTCAGTAGGTCAGTGGGTCACTGGGTCACTGGGTCACTGGGTCACTGGGTCAGTGGGTCAGTATGTCAGTAGGTCACTGGGTCACTGGGTCAGTGGGCCACTGGGTCACTGGGTCAGTAGGTCAGTGGGTCACTGGGTCACTGGGTCAGTTGGTCAGTGGGTCAGTAGGTCAGGTTAGTGGGTCAACACAGAAGATCTCGAGAACTACTGGACACAGAACTATGAAATTCAAAAGGGAGGTTAAGTATTACTATACCCGATATACTGACCTGTAAATATCACGACTAACCTCTCACTATCCCAGTTAATTTATAAAAATGGCAAAATTCGGTCAAAATTAGGCTTTTTTGAAAATTTCAAAAATGCAGACCTATTAATAATAATGAATCCCAAAGTTTGGCCTTTTTAATTTTAATTCTAATATTTTATTACGTATGCTACTATATATTATTTGCATAATATACAACTAACATTACTATTATTCTATATATATTTATTTCTTAATTTGCTATTTTTACAATTTATAAGTTACTTAATTAATACATACATACACTATTACTATTTATTACTACTATGCCTATGTTACTATTATATATTTAACTCATTAATTTCCCTATGTGTTCCTATCTGTTGTTCCTTTAATTTTTGTTGTATTTAAATATTTTTTTACCCCTTTTAAACTAGGCCAGTTTCTTATGAAACTGGACCCAGTTTACCGTTTTGAATTTACTTTATTGCCCTATTTATTTTTATTAATCTATATTTTCACATTTTTGTTTTGAGTACCATACCCCTGTGGACCGAGGCCGCGAGATCTGCGTGGCGATTTGCGTTCGAGACAGACTTGGTGCCCTCAACAATACGCTGTCGTTGACCTCGCCAACGCGTCTCACTTCCGCCTCACCGGGCAGTCGTCGCTAAAGGCGTCGTGGTCCGCCTTTTCAAGCTTTGCCTTGTTGCAATTGACGCAGCTTGGGGGGGCGTTAGCCATCCAATCAGCACACTCTGTTCTCATGTGCGGCCCCCCACAGTGACTGCATACGTCGATTGCATCATGGCAGAACTTCTTCCCGTGCCCATAACCCAGGCAGCGCGAGCATTGGATCAGGGGAGACTGGTCCGCAACCCTAACTTTTTGGATGTCGATGTGGACGGCACCCGCGCCGGTGAGCCGCTGCCAGACGGCGGGCGAGACCCGAGCAACTACATGGACTGTAAGCGGGTTTCTCGCCCTCCGTCTGTACCGGACCTCGACGCGGAAGTCCCCCTCACCCACATCCCCAAGCAAATTTCCATTTTGGCCCCTAATTGCCTTCACAATATCCTCATCGGTATTTACTTTGGAGACTCCGTACAGCACCAAGAGGGGGTCCTTATTCTTGATGTCCTCTACTTTGAGAGAACATCCTTTTTCTGTTAACTTTTCCTTTACTTTTCTTAGTTCTGCCTTGTCTTTGCAACTTAGAATGACTTTCCGATCCTTGGCCTTTCTGATCCTGTCAATTCTTGTCCCCTCATCCTTGGCATTAATCGCTTTCCTTACTCTGTCATAAACCTCCTCTCCGGTGTCCTGGTCGTCTTTCGACGTGTAAAATAGAATTTAAATAAATTTAAATGTGTCCTATAAACTAAGTAAACTAAAGTAAAATATTTATTTACAATATTCCAAGATCTTTGGAAGTCAAATTTGCCGTCCAGCAATGCAATAAAATTTTTTTAAAACTAATTTTTAAGACCCGTTCAAGGCACCCTGAATGTAGGTCAGTAAGTCAGTAGGTTTGTAGGTCAGTCGGTCAGTAGGCCAATGGGTCACTGGGTCAGTAGGTCAGTGGGTCAGTGGGCCACTGGGTCACTGGGTCAGTAGGTCAGTGGGTCACTGGGTCACTGGGTCACTGGGTCACTGGGTCAGTGGGTCAGTATGTCAGTAGGTCACTGGGTCACTGGGTCAGTGGGCCACTGGGTCACTGGGTCAGTAGGTCAGTGGGCCACTGGGTCACTGGGTCAGTAGGTCAGTGGGTCACTGGGTCACTGGGTCACTGGGTCAGTGGGTCAGTATGTCAGTAGGTCACTGGGTCACTGGGTCAGTGGGCCACAGGGTCACTGGGTCAGTAGGTCAGTGGGTCACTGGGTCACTGGGTCACTGGGTCAGTAGGTCAGTGGGTCACTGGGTCACTGGGTCACTGGGTCACTGGGTCAGTGGGTCAGTATGTCAGTAGGTCACTGGGTCACTGGGTCAGTAGGTCAGTGGGTCAGTGGGCCACTGGGTCACTGGGTCAGTAGGTCAGTGGGTCAGTGGGCCACTGGGTCACTGGGTCAGTAAGTCAGTGGGTCACTGGGTCACTGGGTCACTGGGTCACTGGGTCAGTGGGTCAGTATGTCAGTAGGTCACTGGGTCACTGGGTCAGTGGGCCACTGGGTCACTGGGTCAGTAGGTCAGTGGGTCACTGGGTCACTGGGTCACTGGGTCAGTAGGTCAGTGGGTCACTGGGTCACTGGGTCACTGGGTCACTGGGTCAGTGGGTCAGTATGTCAGTAGGTCACTGGGTCACTGGGTCAGTGGGCCACTGGGTCACTGGGTCAGTAGGTCAGTGGGTCACTGGGTCACTGGGTCAGTTGGTCAGTGGGTCAGTAGGTCAGGTTAGTGGGTCAACACAGAAGATCTCGAGAACTACTGGACACAGAACTATGAAATTCAAAAGGGAGGTTAAGTATTACTATACCCGATATACTGACCTGTAAATATCACGACTACCCTCTCACTATCCCAGTTAATTTATAAAAATGGCAAAATTCGGTCAAAATTAGGCTTTTTTGAAAATTTCAAAAATGCAGACCTATTAATAATAATGAATCCCAAAGTTTGGCCTTTTTACTTTTAATTCTAATATTTTATTACGTATGCTACTATATATTATTTGCATAATATACAACTAACATTACTATTATTCTATATATATTTATTTCTTAATTTGCTATTTTTACAATTTATAAGTTACTTAATTAATACATACATACACTATTACTATTTATTACTACTATGCCTATGTTACTATTATATATTTAACTCATTAATTTCCCTATGTTTTCCTATCTGTTGTTCTTTTAATTTTTGTTGTACTTAAATATTTTTTTACCCCTTTTAAACTAGGCCAGTTTCTTATGAAACTGGACCCAGTTTACCGTTTTGAATTTACTTTATTGCCCTATTTATTTTTATTAATCTATATTTTCACATTTTTGTTTTGAGTACCATACCCCTGTGGACCGAGGCCGCGAGATCTGCGTGGCGATTTGCGTTCGAGACAGACTTGGTGCCCTCAACAATACGCTGTCGTTGACCTCGCCAACGCGTCTCACTTCCGCCTCACCGGGCAGTCGTCGCTAAAGGCGTCGTGGTCCGCCTTTTCAAGCTTTGCCTTGTTGCAATTGACGCAGCTTGGGGGGGCGTTAGCCATCCAATCAGCACACTCTGTTCTCATGTGCGGCCCCCCACAGTGACTGCATACGTCGATTGCATCATGGCAGAACTTCTTCCCGTGCCCATAACCCAGGCAGCGCGAGCATTGGATCAGGGGAGACTGGTCCGCAACCCTAACTTTTTGGATGTCGATGTGGACGGCACCCGCGCCGGTGAGCCGCTGCCAGACGGCGGGCGAGACCCGAGCAACTACATGGACTGTAAGCGGGTTTCTCGCCCTCCGTCTGTACCGGACCTCGACGCGGAAGTCCCCCTCACCCACATCCCCAAGCAAATTTCCATTTTGGCCCCTAATTGCCTTCACAATATCCTCATCGGTATTTACTTTGGAGACTCCGTACAGCACCAAGAGGGGGTCCTTATTCTTGATGTCCTCTACTTTGAGAGAACATCCTTTTTCTGTTAACTTTTCCTTTACTTTTCTTAGTTCTGCCTTGTCTTTGCAACTTAGAATGACTTTCCGATCCTTGGCCTTTCTGATCCTGTCAATTCTTGTCCCCTCATCCTTGGCATTTATCGCTTTCCTTACTCTGTCATAAACCTCCTCTCCGGTGTCCTGGTCGTCTTTCGACGTGATTATGACAGAGTGCATCGCAGCTGGCTCTGCCGGTGGCCTCTTCGGCGAGCCAGCCACGACGTTCGCGTAGGTGGGGGCCACTTCCAAGGCCTTCTGGTGGTTTTCTAGGGTTTCCCTCAGTGACTCCATCTTGGCTGCATTTTCCCGTATTAATTTGGAGTGGTCATCCATCCTCCTTAATATTTCTTCGTTTCAGGGGGCAGGGTGAGGAGGAAGTGGAGGGTGTAAAGTGTCCTCCTCTTTCTTCCCATCCTGTCCCTTGCTCTGGATTCTTGTTACTTCTTTGGCCTCTGACTCCTTCATGAGCTGATAGAGCCGCTCCACAGCTGCAGTGATCCCCTCTTTATACTCTGTTTTAATGTTTCTAGAGCTACTGAGGCAGAGCTTAGCCCTATTCAGGCATGCCCTAGCCTCAGCGACTCTAGAGGGGTGAGTTGATTTTGGGGGGGGGGGCGTCCGAGGCGTCCGTCAATGATGTTCGGGTTTTTGGCCTCGAGGGGCCCGCTATTGGCACCACCACCCTCTTCGGAGACGTCTTTGCGGCTCTTGCCTCTGTCTCCCCGATGCTCCTTCTGACCGCAAAGGTCCGGTCATGGTTTGAAGGGAGGCCCGTCTTCTCTACCTTCTCTTCGGCCTTTTTCGGGGGAGAGTTCTCAGTCGCCACCTTGCTGGGCGGAGTCCTGATACCGAACATTGTGTAGCTCGCTTAAATCTGGCTTTTTAGGGACGTCAATGTGTAAAAGTATGCGACGTGTAAAGGGCGTCGGATACGTACAATAAAATACAATTATATAACTCAAAAAGAACACAATAAAATTATAAAAGAGTAAAATAGAATTTAAATAAATTTAAATGTGTCCTATAAACTAAGTAAACTAAAGTAAAATATTTATTTACAATATTCCAAGATCTTTGGAAGTCAAATTTGCCGTCCAGCAATGCAATAAAAATTTTTTAAAACTAATTTTTAAGACCCGTTCAAGGCACCCTGAATGTAGGTCAGTAAGTCAGTAGGTTTGTAGGTCAGTCGGTCAGTAGGCCAATGGGGCACTGGGTCAGTGGGTCAGTATGTCAGTAGGTCACTGGGTCACTGGGTCAGTAGGTCAGTGGGTCAGTGGGCCACTGGGTCACTGGGTCAGTAGGTCAGTGGGTCACTGGGTCACTGGGTCACTGGGTCACTGGGTCAGTGGGTCAGTATGTCAGTAGGTCACTAGGTCACTGGGTCAGTGGGCCACTGGGTCACTGGGTCAGTAGGTCAGTGGGTCAGTGGGCCACTGGGTCACTGGGTCACTGGGTCAGTGGGTCAGTATGTCAGTAGGTCACTGGGTCACTGGGTCAGTGGGCCACTGGGTCACTGGGTCAGTAGGTCAGTGGGTCACTGGGTCACTGGGTCACTGGGTCAGTAGGTCAGTGGGTCACTGGGTCACTGGGTCACTGGGTCACTAGGTCAGTGGGTCAGTATGTCAGTAGGTCACTGGGTCACTGGGTCAGTAGGTCAGTGGGTCAGTGGGCCACTGGGTCACTGGGTCAGTAGGTCAGTGGGTCACTGGGTCACTGGGTCAGTAGGTCAGTGGGTCAGTGGGCCACTGGGTCACTGGGTCAGTAGGTCAGTGGGTCACTGGGTCACTGGGTCACTGGGTCACTGGGTCAGTGGGTCAGTATGTCAGTAGGTCACTGGGTCACTGGGTCAGTGGGCCACTGGGTCACTGAGTCAGTAGGTCAGTGGGTCACTGGGTCACTGGGTCACTGGGTCAGTAGGTCACTGGGTCACTGGGTCACTGGGTCACTGGGTCACTGGGTCAGTGGGCCACTGGGTCACTGGGTCAGTAGGTCAGTGGGTCACTGGGTCACTGGGTCAGTGGGTCAGTTGGTCAGTGGGTCAGTAGGTCAGGTTAGTGGGTCAACACAGAAGATCTCGAGAACTACTGGACACAGAACTATGAAATTCAAAAGGGAGGTTAAGTATTACTATACCCGATATACTGACCTGTAAATATCACGACTACCCTCTCACTATCCCAGTTAATTTATAAAAATGGCAAAATTCGGTCAAAATTAGGCTTTTTTGAAAATTTCAAAAATGCAGACCTATTAATAATAATGAATCCCAAAGTTTGGCCTTTTTACTTTTAATTCTAATATTTTATTACGTATGCTACTATATATTATTTGCATAATATACAACTAACATTACTATTATTCTACATATATTTATTTCTTAATTTGCTATTTTTACAATTTATAAGTTACTTAATTAATACATACATACACTATTACTATTTATTACTACTATGCCTATGTTACTATTATATATTTAACTCATTAATTTCCCTATGTTTTCCTATCTGTTGTTCTTTTAATTTTTGTTGTACTTAAATATTTTTTTACCCCTTTTAAACTAGGCCAGTTTCTTATGAAACTGGACCCAGTTTACCGTTTTGAATTTACTTTATTGCCCTATTTATTTTTATTAATCTATATTTTCACATTTTTGTTTTGAGTACCATACCCCTGTGGACCGAGGCCGCGAGATCTGCGTGGCGATTTGCGTTCGAGACAGACTTGGTGCCCTCAACAATACGCTGTCGTTGACCTCGCCAACGCGTCTCACTTCCGCCTCACCGGGCAGTCGTCGCTAAAGGCGTCGTGGTCCGCCTTTTCAAGCTTTGCCTTGTTGCAATTGACGCAGCTTGGGGGGGCGTTTGCTATCCAATCAGCACACTCTGTTCTCATGTGCGGCCCCCCACAGTGACTGCATACGTCGATTGCATCATGGCAGAACTTCTTCCCGTGCCCATAACCCAGGCAGCGCGAGCATTGGATCACGGGAGACTGGTCCGCAACCCTAACTTTTTGGATGTTGATGTGGACGGCACCCGCGCCGGTGAGCCGCTGCCAGACGGCGGGCGAGACCCGAGCAACTACATGGACTGTAAGCGGGTTTCTCGCCCTCCGTCTGTACCGGACCTCGACGCGGAAGTCCCCCTCACCCACATCCCCAAGCAAATTTCCATTTTGGCCCCTAATTGCCTTCACAATATCCTCATCGGTATTTACTTTGGAGACTCCGTACAGCACCAAGAAGGGGTCCTTATTCTTGATGTCCTCTACTTTGAGAGAACATCCTTTTTCTGTTAACTTTTCCTTTACTTTTCTTAGTTCTGCCTTGTCTTTGCAACTTAGAATGACTTTCCGATCCTTGGCCTTTCTGATCCTGTCAATTCTTGTCCCCTCATCCTTGGCATTTATCGCTTTCCTTACTCTGTCATAAACCTCCTCTCCGGTGTCCTGGTCGTCTTTCGACGTGTAAAATAGAATTTAAATAAATTAAAATGTGTCCTATAAACTAAGTAAACTAAAGTAAAATATTTATTTACAATATTCCAAGATCTTTGGAAGTCAAATTTGCCGTCCAGCAATGCAATAAAATTTTTTTAAAACTAATTTTTAAGACCCGTTCAAGGCACCCTGAATGTAGGTCAGTAAGTCAGTAGGTTTGTAGGTCAGTCGGTCAGTAGGCCAATGGGGCACTGGGTCAGTGGGTCAGTATGTCAGTAGGTCACTGGGTCACTGGGTCAGTAGGTCAGTGGGTCAGTGGGCCACTGGGTCACTGGATCAGTAGGTCAGTGGGTCACTGGGTCACTGGGTCACTGGGTCACTGGGTCAGTGGGTCAGTATGTCAGTAGGTCACTGGGTCACTGGGTCAGTGGGCCACTGGGTCACTGGGTCAGTAGGTCAGTGGGTCAGTGGGCCACTGGGTCACTTGGTCAGTAGGTCAGTGGGTCACTGGGTCACTGGGTCACTGGGTCAGTGGGTCAGTATGTCAGTAGGTCACTGGGTCACTGGGTCAGTGGGCCACTGGGTCACTGGGTCAGTAGGTCAGTGGGTCACTGGGTCACTGGGTCACTGGGTCAGTAGGTCAGTGGGTCACTGGGTCACTGGGTCACTGGGTCACTGGGTCAGTGGGTCAGTATGTCAGTCGGTCACTGGGTCTTTGGGTCAGTAGGTCAGTGGGTCAGTGGGCCACTGGGTCACTGGGTCAGTAGGTCAGTGGGTCAGTGGGCCACTGGGTCACTGGGTCAGTAAGTCAGTGGGTCACTGGGTCACTGGGTCACTGGGTCACTGGGTCAGTGGGTCAGTATGTCAGTAGGTCACTGGGTCACTGGGTCAGTGGGCCACTGGGTCACTGGGTCAGTAGGTCAGTGGGTCACTGGGTCACTGGGTCACTGGGTCAGTAGGTCAGTGGGTCACTGGGTCACTGGGTCACTGGGTCACTGGGTCAGTGGGTCAGTATGTCAGTAGGTCACTGGGTCACTGGGTCAGTGGGCCACTGGGTCACTGGGTCAGTAGGTCAGTGGGTCACTGGGTCACTGGGTCAGTTGGTCAGTGGGTCAGTAGGTCAGGTTAGTGGGTCAACACAGAAGATCTCGAGAACTACTGGACACAGAACTATGAAATTCAAAAGGGAGGTTAAGTATTACTATACCCGATATACTGACCTGTAAATATCACGACTACCCTCTCACTATCCCAGTTAATTTATAAAAATGGCAAAATTCGGTCAAAATTAGGCTTTTTTGAAAATTTCAAAAATGCAGACCTATTAATAATAATGAATCCCAAAGTTTGGCCTTTTTACTTTTAATTCTAATATTTTATTACGTATGCTACTATATATTATTTGCATAATATACAACTAACATTACTATTATTCTATATATATTTATTTCTTAATTTGCTATTTTTACAATTTATAAGTTACTTAATTAATACATACATACACTATTACTATTTATTACTACTATGCCTATGTTACTATTATATATTTAACTCATTAATTTCCCTATGTTTTCCTATCTGTTGTTCCTTTAATTTTTGTTGTACTTAAATATTTTTTTACCCCTTTTAAACTAGGCCAGTTTCTTATGAAACTGGACCCAGTTTACCGTTTTGAATTTACTTTATTGCCCTATTTATTTTTATTAATCTATATTTTCACATTTTTGTTTTGAGTACCATACCCCTGTGGACCGAGGCCGCGAGATCTGCGTGGCGATTTGCGTTCGAGACAGACTTGGTGCCCTCAACAATACGCTGTCGTTGACCTCGCCAACGCGTCTCACTTCCGCCTCACCGGGCAGTCGTCGCTAAAGGCGTCGTGGTCCGCCTTTTCAAGCTTTGCCTTGTTGCAATTGACGCAGCTTGGGGGGGCGTTAGCCATCCAATCAGCACACTCTGTTCTCATGTGCGGCCCCCCACAGTGACTGCATACGTCGATTGCATCATGGCAGAACTTCTTCCCGTGCCCATAACCCAGGCAGCGCGAGCATTGGATCAGGGGAGACTGGTCCGCAACCCTAACTTTTTGGATGTCGATGTGGACGGCACCCGCGCCGGTGAGCCGCTGCCAGACGGCGGGCGAGACCCGAGCAACTACATGGACCGTAAGCGGGTTTCTCGCCCTCCGTCTGTACCGGACCTCGACGCGGAAGTCCCCCTCACCCACATCCCCAAGCAAATTTCCATTTTGGCCCCTAATTGCCTTCACAATATCCTCATCGGTATTTACTTTGGAGACTCCGTACAGCACCAAGAGGGGGTCCTTATTCTTGATGTCCTCTACTTTGAGAGAACATCCTTTTTCTGTTAACTTTTCTTTTACTTTTCTTAGTTCTGCCTTGTCTTTGCAACTTAGAATGACTTTCCGATCCTTGGCCTTTCTGATCCTGTCAATTCTTGTCCCCTCATCCTTGGCATTTATCGCTTTCCTTACTCTGTCATAAACCTCCTCTCCGGTGTCCTGGTCGTCTTTCGACGTGTAAAATAGAATTTAAATAAATTTAAATGTGTCCTATAAACTAAGTAAACTAAAGTAAAATATTTATTTACAATATTCCAAGATCTTTAGAAGTCAAATTTGCCGTCCAGCAATGCAATAAAATTTTTTTAAAACTAATTTTTAAGACCCGTTCAAGGCACCCTGAATGTAGGTCAGTAAGTCAGTAGGTTTGTAGGTCAGTCGGTCAGTAGGCCAATGGGGCACTGGGTCAGTGGGTCAGTATGTCAGTAGGTCACTGGGTCACTGGGTCAGTAGGTCAGTGGGTCAGTGGGCCACTGGGTCACTGGGTCAGTAGGTCAGTGGGTCACTGGGTCACTGGGTCACTGGGTCACTGGGTCAGTGGGTCAGTATGTCAGTAGGTCACTGGGTCACTGGGTCAGTAGGTCAGTGGGTCAGTGGGCCACTGGGTCACTGGGTCAGTAGGTCAGTGGGTCAGTGGGCCACTGGGTCACTGGGTCAGTAAGTCAGTGGGTCACTGGGTCACTGGGTCACTGGGTCACTGGGTCAGTGGGTCAGTATGTCAGTAGGTCACTGGGTCACTGGGTCAGTGGGCCACTGTGTCACTGGGTCAGTAGGTCAGTGGGTCAGTGGGCCACTGGGTCACGGGGTCAGTAGGTCAGTGGGCCACTGGGTCACTGGGTCAGTAGGTCAGTGGGTCACTGGGTCACTGGGTCACTGGGTCAGTGGGTCAGTATGTCAGTAGGTCACTGGGTCACTGGGTCAGTGGGCCACTGGGTCACTGGGTCAGTAGGTCAGTGGGTCACTGGGTCACTGGGTCACTGGGTCAGTAGGTCAGTGGGTCACTGGGTCACTGGGTCACTGGGTCACTGGGTCAGTGGGTCAGTATGTCAGTAGGTCACTGGGTCACTGGGTCTCTGGGTCACTGGGTCAGTGGGTCAGTATGTCAGTAGGTCACTGGGTCACTGGGTCAGTGGGCCACTGGGTCACTGGGTCAGTAGGTCAGTGGGTCACTGGGTCACTGGTACAGTGGGTCAGTTGGTCAGTGGGTCAGTAGGTCAGGTTAGTGGGTCAACACAGAAGATCTCGAGAACTACTGGACACAGAACTATGAAATTCAAAAGGGAGGTTAAGTATTACTATACCCGATATACTGACCTGTAAATATCACGACTACCCTCTCACTATCCCAGTTAATTTATAAAAATGGCAAAATTCGGTCAAAATTAGGCTTTTTTGAAAATTTCAAAAATGCAGACCTATTAATAATACTGAATCCCAAAGTTTGGCCTTTTTACTTTTAATTCTAATATTTTATTACGTATGCTACTATATATTATTTGCATAATATACAACTAACATTACTATTATTCTATATATATTTATTTCTTAATTTGCTATTTTTACAATTTATAAGTTACTTAATTAATACATACATACACTATTACTATTTATTACTACTATGCCTATGTTACTATTATATATTTAACTCATTAATTTCCCTATGTTTTCCTATCTGTTGTTCTTTTAATTTTTGTTGTACTTAAATATTTTTTTACCCCTTTTAAACTAGGCCAGTTTCTTATGAAACTGGACCCAGTTTACCGTTTTGAATTTACTTTATTGCCCTATTTATTTTTATTAATCTATATTTTCACATTTTTGTTTTGAGTACCATACCCCTGTGGACCGAGGCCGCGAGATCTGCGTGGCGATTTGCGTTCGAGACAGACTTGGTGCCCTCAACAATACGCTGTCGTTGACCTCGCCAACGCGTCTCACTTCCGCCTCACCGGGCAGTCGTCGCTAAAGGCGTCGTGGTCCGCCTTTTCAAGCTTTGCCTTGTTGCAATTGACGCAGCTTGGGGGGGCGTTAGCCATCCAATCAGCACACTCTGTTCTCATGTGCGGCCCCCCACAGTGACTGCATACGTCGATTGCATCATGGCAGAACTTCTACCCGTGCCCATAACCCAGGCAGCGCGAGCATTGGATCAGGGGAGACTGGTCCGCAACCCTAACTTTTTGGATGTCGATGTGGACGGCACCCGCGCCGGTGAGCCGCTGCCAGACGGCGGGCGAGACCCGAGCAACTACATGGACTGTAAGCGGGTTTCTCGCCCTCCGTCTGTACCGGACCTCGACGCGGAAGTCCCCCTCACCCACATCCCCAAGCAAATTTCCATTTTGGCCCCTAATTGCCTTCACAATATCCTCATCGGTATTTACTTTGGAGACTCCGTACAGCACCAAGAGGGGGTCCTTATTCTTGATGTCCTCTACTTTGAGAGAACATCCTTTTTCTGTTAACTTTTCCTTTACTTTTCTTAGTTCTGCCTTGTCTTTGCAACTTAGAATGACTTTCCGATCCTTGGCCTTTCTGATCCTGTCAATTCTTGTCCCCTCATCCTTGGCATTTATCGCTTTCCTTACTCTGTCATAAACCTCCTCTCCGGTGTCCTGGTCGTCTTTCGACGTGATTATGACAGAGTGCATCGCAGCTGGCTCTGCCGGTGGCCTCTTCGGCGAGCCAGCCACGACGTTCGCGTAGGTGGGGGCCACTTCCAAGGCCTTCTGGTGGTTTTCTAGGGTTTCCCTCAGTGACTCCATCTTGGCTGCATTTTCCCGTATTAATTTGGAGTGGTCATCCATCCTCCTTAATATTTCTTCGTTGCAGGGGGCAGGGTGAGGAGGAAGTGGAGAGTGTAAAGTGTCCTCCTCTTTCTTCCCATCCTGTCCCTTGCTCTGGATTCTTGTTACTTCTTTGGCCTCTGACTCCTTCACGAGCTGATAGAGCCGCTCCACAGCTGCAGTGATCCCCTCTTTATACTCTGTTTTAATGTTTCTAGAGCTACTGAGGCAGAGCTTAGCCCTATTCAGGCATGCCCTAGCCTCAGCGACTCTAGAGGGGTGAGTTGGTTTTGGGGGGGGGGGGGGCGTCCGAGGCGTCCGTCAATGATGTTCGGGTTTTTGGCCTCGAGGGGCCCGCTATTGGCACCACCACCCTCTTCGGAGACGTCTTTGCGGATCTTGCCTCTGTCTCCCCGATGCTCCTTCTGACCGCAAAGGTCCGGTCATGGTTTGAAGGGAGGCCCGTCTTCTCTACCTTCTCTTCGGCCTTTTTCGGGGGAGAGTTCTCAGTCGCCACCTTGCTGGGCGGAGTCCTGATACCGAACATTGTGTAGCTCGCTTAAATCTGGCTTTTTAGGGACGTCAATGTGTAAAAGTATGCGACGTGTAAAGGGCGTCGGATACGTACAATAAAATACAATTATATAACTCAAAAAGAACACAATAAAATTATAATTCTGACCGCAAAGGTCCGGTCATGGTTTGAAGGGAGGCCCGTCTTCTCTACCTTCTCTTCGGCCTTTTTCGGGGGAGAGTTCTCAGTCGCCACCTTGCTGGGCGGAGTCCTGATACCGAACATTGTGTAGCTCGCTTAAATCTGGCTTTTTAGGGACGTCAATGTGTAAAAGTATGCGACGTGTAAAGGGCGTCGGATACGTACAATAAAATACAATTATATAACGCAAAAAGGACACAATAAAATTATAAAAGAGTAAAATAGAATTTAAATAAATTTATATGTGTCCTATAAACTAAGTAAACTAAAGTAAAATATTTATTTACAATATTCCAAGATCTTTAGAAGTCAAATTTGCCGTCCAGCAATGCAATAAAAAATTTTTAAAACTAATTTTTAAGACCCGTTCAAGGCACCCTGAATGTAGGTCAGTAAGTCAGTAGGTTTGTAGGTCAGTCGGTCAGTAGGCCAATGGGGCACTGGGTCAGTGGGTCAGTATGTCAGTAGGTCACTGGGTCACTGGGTCAGTAGGTCAGTGGGTCAGTGGGCCACTGGGTCACTGGGTCAGTAGGTCAGTGGGTCACTGGGTCACTGGGTCACTGGGTCACTGGGTCAGTGGGTCAGTATGTCAGTAGGTCACTGGGTCACTGGGTCAGTGGGCCACTGGGTCACTGGGTCAGTAGGTCAGTGGGTCACTGGGTCACTGGGTCACTGGGTCAGTAGGTCAGTGGGTCACTGGGTCACTGGGTCACTGGGTCACTGGGTCAGTGGGTCAGTATGTCAGTAGGTCACTGGGTCACTGGGTCAGTAGGTCAGTGGGTCAGTGGGCCACTGGGTCACTGGGTCAGTAGGTCAGTGGGTCACTGCGTCACTGGGTCAGTAGGTCAGTGGGTCAGTGGGCCACTGGGTCACTGGGTCAGTAGGTCAGTGGGTCACTGGGTCACTGGGTCACTGGGTCACTGGGTCAGTGGGTCAGTATGTCAGTAGGTCACTGGGTCACTGGGTCAGTGGGCCACTGGGTCACTGGGTCAGTAGGTCAGTGGGTCACTGGGTCACTGGGTCAGTAGGTCAGTGGGTCACTGGGTCACTGGGTCACTGGGTCACTGGGTCAGTGGGTCAGTATGTCAGTAGGTCACTGGGTCACTGGGTCAGTGGGCCACTGGGTCACTGGGTCAGTAGGTCAGTGGGTCACTGGGTCACTGGGTCAGTGGGTCAGTTGGTCAGTGGGTCACTGGGTCACTGGGTCACTGGGTCACTGGGTCAGTTGGTCAGTATGTCAGTAGGTCACTGGGTCACTGGGTCAGTGGGCCACTGGGTCACTGGGTCAGTAGGTCAGTGGGTCACTGGGTCACTGGGTCAGTGGGTCAGTTGGTCAGTGGGTCATTGGGTCACTGGGTCACTGGGTCACTGGGTCACTGGGTCAGTGGGCCACTGGGTCACTGGGTCAGTAGGTCAGTGGGTCACTGGGTCACTGGGTCACTGGGTCAGTAGGTCAGTGGGTCACTGGGTCACTGGGTCACTGGGTCAGTGGGTCAGTATGTCAGTAGGTCACTGGGTCACTGGGTCAGTGGGCCACTGGGTCACTGGGTCAGTAGGTCAGTGGGTCACTGGGTCACTGGGTCAGTGGGTCAGTTGGTCAGTGGGTCACTGGGTCACTGGGTCACTGGGTCAGTGGGTCAGTATGTCAGTAGGTCACTGGGTCACTGGGTCAGTGGGCCACTGGGTCACTGGGTCAGTAGGTCAGTGGGTCACTGGGTCACTGGGTCAGTGGGTCAGTTGGTCAGTGGGTCAGTAGGTCAGGTTAGTGGGTCAACACAGAAGATCTCGAGAACTACTGGACACAGAACTATGAAATTCAAAAGGGAGGTTAAGTATTACTATACCCGATATACTGACCTGTAAATATCACGACTACCCTCTCACTATCCCAGTTAATTTATAAAAATGGCAAAATTCGGTCAAAATTAGGCTTTTTTGAAAATTTCAAAAATGCAGACCTATTAATAATAATGAATCCCAAAGTTTGGCCTTTTTACTTTTAATTCTAATATTTTATTACGTATGCTACTATATATTATTTGCATAATATACAACTAACATTACTATTATTCTATATATATTTATTTCTTAATTTGCTATTTTTACAATTTATAAGTTACTTAATTAATACATACATACACTATTACTATTTATTACTACTATGCCTATGTTACTATTATATATTTAACTCATTAATTTCCCTATGTTTTCCTATCTGTTGTTCTTTTAATTTTTGTTGTACTTAAATATTTTTTTACCCCTTTTAAACTAGGCCAGTTTCTTATGAAACTGGACCCAGTTTACCGTTTTGAATTTACTTTATTGCCCTATTTATTTTTATGAATCTATATTTTCACATTTTTGTTTTGAGTACCATACCCCTGTGGACCGAGGCCGCGAGATCTGCGTGGCGATTTGCGTTCGAGACAGACTTGGTGCCCTCAACAATACGCTGTCGTTGACCTCGCCAACGCGTCTCACTTCCGCCTCACCGGGCAGTCGTCGCTAAAGGCGTCGTGGTCCGCCTTTTCAAGCTTTGCCTTGTTGCAATTGACGCAGCTTGGGGGGGCGTTAGCCATCCAATCAGCACACTCTGTTCTCATGTGCGGCCCCCCACAGTGACTGCATACGTCGATTGCATCATGGCAGAACTTCTTCCCGTGCCCATAACCCAGGCAGCGCGAGCATTGGATCAGGGGAGACTGGTCCGCAACCCTAACTTTTTGGATGTCGATGTGGACGGCACCCGCGCCGGTGAGCCGCTGCCAGACGGCGGGCGAGACCCGAGCAACTACATGGACTGTAAGCGGGTTTCTCGCCCTCCGTCTGTACCGGACCTCGACGCGGAAGTCCCCCTCACCCACATCCCCAAGCAAATTTCCATTTTGGCCCCTAATTGCCTTCACAATATCCTCATCGGTATTTACTTTGGAGACTCCGTACAGCACCAAGAGGGGGTCCTTATTCTTGATGTCCTCTACTTTGAGAGAACATCCTTTTTCTGTTAACTTTTCCTTTACTTTTCTTAGTTCTGCCTTGTCTTTGCAACTTAGAATGACTTTCCGATCCTTGGCCTTTCTGATCCTGTCAATTCTTGTCCCCTCATCCTTGGCATTTATCGCTTTCCTTACTCTGTCATAAACCTCCTCTCCGGTGTCCTGGTCGTCTTTCGACGTGTAAAATAGAATTTAAATAAATTTAATTGTGTCCTATAAACTAAGTAAACTAAAGTAAAATATTTATTTACAATATTCCAAGATCTTTGGAAGTCAAATTTGCCGTCCAGCAATGCAATAAAATTTTTTTAAAACTAATTTTTAAGACCCGTTCAAGGCACCCTGAATGTAGGTCAGTAAGTCAGTAGGTTTGTAGGTCAGTCGGTCAGTAGGCCAATGGGGCACTGGGTCAGTGGGTCAGTATGTCAGTAGGTCACTGGGTCACTGGGTCAGTAGGTCAGTGGGTCAGTGGGCCACTGGGTCACTGGGTCAGTAGGTCAGTGGGTCACTGGGTCACTGGGTCACTGGGTCACTGGGTCAGTGGGTCAGTATGTCAGTAGGTCACTGCGTCACTGGGTCAGTGGGCCACTGGGTCACTGGGTCAGTAGGTCAGTGGGTCAGTGGGCCACTGGGTCACTGGGTCAGTAGGTCAGTGGGTCACTGGGTCACTGGGTCACTGGGTCAGTGGGTCAGTATGTCAGTAGGTCACTGGGTCACTGGGTCAGTGGGCCACTGGGTCACTGGGTCAGTAGGTCAGTGGGTCATTGGGTCACTGGGTCACTGGGTCACTGGGTCACTGGGTCAGTGGGCCACTGGGTCACTGGGTCAGTAGGTCAGTGGGTCACTGGGTCACTGGGTCACTGGGTCAGTAGGTCAGTGGGTCACTGGGTCACTGGGTCACTGGGTCAGTGGGTCAGTATGTCAGTAGGTCACTGGGTCACTGGGTCAGTGGGCCACTGGGTCACTGGGTCAGTAGGTCAGTGGGTCACTGGGTCACTGGGTCAGTGGGTCAGTTGGTCAGTGGGTCACTGGGTCACTGGGTCACTGGGTCACTGGGTCAGTGGGTCAGTATGTCAGTAGGTCACTGGGTCACTGGGTCAGTGGGCCACTGGGTCACTGGGTCAGTAGGTCAGTGGGTCACTGGGTCACTGGGTCAGTGGGTCAGTTGGTCAGTGGGTCAGTAGGTCAGGTTAGTGGGTCAACACAGAAGATCTCGAGAACTACTGGACACAGAACTATGAAATTCAAAAGGGAGGTTAAGTATTACTATACCCGATATACTGACCTGTAAATATCACGACTACCCTCTCACTATCCCAGTTAATTTATAAAAATGGCAAAATTCGGTCAAAATTAGGCTTTTTTGAAAATTTCAAAAATGCAGACCTATTAATAATAATGAATCCCAAAGTTTGGCCTTTTTACTTTTAATTCTAATATTTTATTACGTATGCTACTATATATTATTTGCATAATATACAACTAACATTACTATTATTCTATATATATTTATTTCTTAATTTGCTATTTTTACAATTTATAAGTTACTTAATTAATACATACATACACTATTACTATTTATTACTACTATGCCTATGTTACTATTATATATTTAACTCATTAATTTCCCTATGTTTTCCTATCTGTTGTTCCTTTAATTTTTGTTATACTTAAATATTTTTTTACCCCTTTTAAAATAGGCCAGTTTCTTATGAAACTGGACCCAGTTTACCGTTTTGAATTTACTTTATTGCCCTATTTATTTTTATTAATCTATATTTTCACATTTTTGTTTTGAGTACCATACCCCTGTGGACCGAGGCCGCGAGATCTGCTTGGCGATTTGCGTTCGAGACAGACTTGGTGCCCTCAACAATACGCTGTCGTTGACCTCGCCAACGCGTCTCACTTCCGCCTCACCGGGCAGTCGTCGCTAAAGGCGTCGTGGTCCGCCTTTTCAAGCTTTGCCTTGTTGCAATTGACGCAGCTTGGGGGGGCGTTAGCCATCCAATCAGCACACTCTGTTCTCATGTGCGGCCCCCCACAGTGACTGCATACGTCGATTGCATCATGGCAGAACTTCTTCCCGTGCCCATAACCCAGGCAGCGCGAGCATTGGATCAGGGGAGACTGGTCCGCAACCCTAACTTTTTGGATGTCGATGTGGACGGCACCCGCGCCGGTGAGCCGCTGCCAGACGGCGGGCGAGACCCGAGCAACTACATGGACTGTAAGCGGGTTTCTCGCCCTCCGTCTGTACCGGACCTCGACGCGGAAGTCCCCCTCACCCACATCCCCAAGCAAATTTCCATTTTGGCCCCTAATTGCCTTCACAATATCCTCATCGGTATTTACTTTGGAGACTCCGTACAGCACCAAGAGGGGGTCCTTATTCTTGATGTCCTCTACTTTGAGAGAACATCCTTTTTCTGTAAACTTTTCCTTTACTTTTCTTAGTTCTGCCTTGTCTTTGCAACTTAGAATGACTTTCCGATCCTTGGCCTTTCTGATCCTGTCAATTCTTGTCCCCTCATCCTTGGCATTTATCGCTTTCCTTACTCTGTCATAAACCTCCTCTCCGGTGTCCTGGTCGTCTTTCGACGTGTAAAATAGAATTTAAATAAATTTAAATGTGTCCTATAAACTAAGTAAACTAAAGTAAAATATTTATTTACAATATTCCAAGATCTTTGGAAGTCAAATTTGCCGTCCAGCAATGCAATAAAATTTTTTTAAAACTAATTTTTAAGACCCGTTCAAGGCACCCTGAATGTAGGTCAGTAAGTCAGTAGGTTTGTAGGTCAGTCGGTCAGTAGGCCAATGGGGCACTGGGTCAGTGGGTCAGTATGTCAGTAGGTCACTGGGTCACTGGGTCAGTAGGTCAGTGGGTCAGTGGGCCACTGGGTCACTGGGTCAGTAGGTCAGTGGGTCACTGGGTCACTGGGTCACTGGGTCACTGGGTCAGTGGGTCAGTATGTCAGTAGGTCACTGCGTCACTGGGTCAGTGGGCCACTGGGTCACTGGGTCAGTAGGTCAGTGGGTCAGTGGGCCACTGGGTCACTGGGTCAGTAGGTCAGTGGGTCATTGGGTCACTGGGTCACTGGGTCACTGGGTCACTGGGTCAGTGGGCCACTGGGTCACTGGGTCAGTAGGTCAGTGGGTCACTGGGTCACTGGGTCACTGGGTCAGTAGGTCAGTGGGTCACTGGGTCACTGGGTCACTGGGTCAGTGGGTCAGTATGTCAGTAGGTCACTGGGTCACTGGGTCAGTGGGCCACTGGGTCACTGGGTCAGTAGGTCAGTGGGTCACTGGGTCACTGGGTCAGTGGGTCAGTTGGTCAGTGGGTCACTGGGTCACTGGGTCACTGGGTCACTGGGTCAGTGGGTCAGTATGTCAGTAGGTCACTGGGTCACTGGGTCAGTGGGCCACTGGGTCACTGGGTCAGTAGGTCAGTGGGTCACTGGGTCACTGGGTCAGTGGGTCAGTTGGTCAGTGGGTCAGTAGGTCAGGTTAGTGGGTCAACACAGAAGATCTCGAGAACTACTGGACACAGAACTATGAAATTCAAAAGGGAGGTTAAGTATTACTATACCCGATATACTGACCTGTAAATATCACGACTACCCTCTCACTATCCCAGTTAATTTATAAAAATGGCAAAATTCGGTCAAAATTAGGCTTTTTTGAAAATTTCAAAAATGCAGACCTATTAATAATAATGAATCCCAAAGTTTGGCCTTTTTACTTTTAATTCTAATATTTTATTACGTATGCTACTATATATTATTTGCATAATATACAACTAACATTACTATTATTCTATATATATTTATTTCTTAATTTGCTATTTTTACAATTTATAAGTTACTTAATTAATACATACATACACTATTACTATTTATTACTACTATGCCTATGTTACTATTATATATTTAACTCATTAATTTCCCTATGTTTTCCTATCTGTTGTTTCTTTAATTTTTGTTATACTTAAATATTTTTTTACCCCTTTTAAACTAGGCCAGTTTCTTATGAAACTGGACCCAGTTTACCGTTTTGAATTTACTTTATTGCCCTATTTATTTTTATTAATCTATATTTTCACATTTTTGTTTTGAGTACCATACCCCTGTGGACCGAGGGCGCGAGATCTGCTTGGCGATTTGCGTTCGAGACAGACTTGGTGCCCTCAACAATACGCTGTCGTTGACCTCGCCAACGCGTCTCACTTCCGCCTCACCGGGCAGTCGTCGCTAAAGGCGTCGTGGTCCGCCTTTTCAAGCTTTGCCTTGTTGCAATTGACGCAGCTTGGGGGGGCGTTAGCCATCCAATCAGCACACTCTGTTCTCATGTGCGGCCCCCCACAGTGACTGCATACGTCGATTGCATCATGGCAGAACTTCTTCCCGTGCCCATAACCCAGGCAGCGCGAGCATTGGATCAGGGGAGACTGGGCCGCAACCCTAACTTTTTGGATGTCGATGTGGACGGCACCCGCGCCGGTGAGCCGCTGCCAGACGGCGGGCGAGACCCGAGCAACTACATGGACTGTAAGCGGGTTTCTCGCCCTCCGTCTGTACCGGACCTCGACGCGGAAGTCCCCCTCACCCACATCCCCAAGCAAATTTCCATTTTGGCCCCTAATTGCCTTCACAATATCCTCATCGGTATTTACTTTGGAGACTCCGTACAGCACCAAGAGGGGGTCCTTATTCTTGATGTCCTCTACTTTGAGAGAACATCCTTTTTCTGTAAACTTTTCCTTTACTTTTCTTAGTTCTGCCTTGTCTTTGCAACTTAGAATGACTTTCCGATCCTTGGCCTTTCTGATCCTGTCAATTCTTGTCCCCTCATCCTTGGCATTTATCGCTTTCCTTACTCTGTCATAAACCTCCTCTCCGGTGTCCTGGTCGTCTTTCGACGTGATTATGACAGAGTGCATCGCAGCTGGCTCTGCCGGTGGCCTCTTCGGCGAGCCAGCCACGACGTTCGCGTAGGTGGGGGCCACTTCCAAGGCCTTCTGGTGGTTTTCTAGGGTTTCCCTCAGTGACTCCATCTTGGCTGCATTTTCCCGTATTAATTTGGAGTGGTCATCCATCCTCCTTAATATTTCTTCGTTGCAGGGGGCAGGGTGAGGAGGAAGTGGAGGGTGTAAAGTGTCCTCCTCTTTCTTCCCATCCTGTCCCTTGCTCTGGATTCTTGTTACTTCTTTGGCCTCTGACTCCTTCACGAGCTGATAGAGCCGCTCCACAGCTGCAGTGATCCCCTCTTTATACTCTGTTTTAATGTTTCTAGAGCTACTGAGGCAGAGCTTAGCCCTATTCAGGCATGCCCTAGCCTCAGCGACTCTAGAGGGGTGAGTTGGTTTTGGGGGGGGGCGTCCGAGGCGTCCGTCAATGATGTTCGGGTTTTTGGCCTCGAGGGGCCCGCTATTGGCACCACCACCCTCTTCGGAGACGTCTTTGCGGCTCTTGCCTCTGTCTCCCCGATGCTCCTTCTGACCGCAAAGGTCCGGTCATGGTTTGAAGGGAGGCCCGTCTTCTCTACCTTCTCTTCGGCCTTTTTCGGGGGAGAGTTCTCAGTCGCCACCTTGCTGGGCGGAGTCCTGATACCGAACATTGTGTAGCTCGCTTAAATCTGGCTTTTTAGGGACGTCAATGTGTAAAAGTATGCGACGTGTAAAGGGCGTCGGATACGTACAATAAAATACAATTATATAACTCAAAAAGAACACAATAAAATTATAATTCTGACCGCAAAGGTCCGGTCATGGTTTGAAGGGAGGCCCGTCTTCTCTACCTTCTCTTCGGCCTTTTTCGGGGGAGAGTTCTCAGTCGCCACCTTGCTGGGCGGAGTCCTGATACCGAACATTGTGTAGCTCGCTTAAATCTGGCTTTTTAGGGACGTCAATGTGTAAAAGTATGCGACGTGTAAAGGGCGTCGGATACGTACAATAAAATACAATTATATTACGCAAAAAGAACACAATAAAATTATAAAAGAGTAAAATAGAATTTAAATAAATTTATATGTGTCCTATAAACTAAGTAAACTAAAGTAAAATATTTATTTACAATATTCCAAGATCTTTAGAAGTCAAATTTGCCGTCCAGCAATGCAATCAAAAATTTTTAAAACTAATTTTTAAGACCCGTTCAAGGCACCCTGAATGTAGGTCAGTAAGTCAGTAGGTTTGTAGGTCAGTCGGTCAGTAGGCCAATGGGGCACTGGGTCAGTGGGTCAGTATGTCAGTAGGTCACTGGGTCACTGGGTCAGTAGGTCAGTGGGTCAGTGGGCCACTGGGTCACTGGGTCAGTAGGTCAGTGGGTCACTGGGTCACTGGGTCACTGGGCCACTGGGTCAGTGGGTCAGTATGTTAGTAGGTCACTGGGTCACTGGGTCAGTGGGCCACTGGGTCACTGGGTCAGTAGGTCAGTGGGTCACTGGGTCACTGGGTCACTGGGTCAGTAGGTCAGTGGGTCACTGGGTCACTGGGTCACTGGGTCAGTGGGTCAGTATGTCAGTAGGTCACTGGGTCACTGGGTCAGTGGGCCACTGGGTCACTGGGTCAGTAGGTCACTGGGTCACTGGGTCACTGGGTCACTGGGTCAGTAGGTCAGTGGGTCACTGGGTCACTGGGTCACTGGGTCACTGGGTCAGTGGGTCAGTATGTCAGTAGGTCACTGGGTCACTGGGCCACTGGGTCACTGGGTCAGTAGGTCAGTGGGTCACTGGGTCACTGGGTCAGTGGGTCAGTTGGTCAGTGGGTCAGTAGGTCAGGTTAGTGGGTCAACACAGAAGATCTCGAGAACTACTGGACACAGAACTATGAAATTCAAAAGGGAGGTTAAGTATTACTATACCCGATATACTGACCTGTAAATATCACGACTACCCTCTCACTATCCCAGTTAATTTATAAAAATGGCAAAATTCGGTCAAAATTAGGCTTTTTTGAAAATTTCAAAAATGCAGACCTATTAATAATAATGAATCCCAAAGTTTGGCCTTTTTACTTTTAATTCTAATATTTTATTACGTATGCTACTATATATTATTTGCATAATATACAACTAACATTACTATTATTCTATATATATTTATTTCTTAATTTGCTATTTTTACAATTTATAAGTTACTTAATTAATACATACATACACTATTACCATTTATTACTACTATGCCTATGTTACTATTATATATTTAACTCATTAATTTCCCTATGTTTTCCTATCTGTTGTTCTTTTAATTTTTGTTGTACTTAAATATTTTTTTACCCCTTTTAAACTAGGCCAGTTTCTTATGAAACTGGACCCAGTTTACCGTTTTGAATTTACTTTATTGCCCTATTTATTTTTATTAATCTGTATTTTCACATTTTTGTTTTGAGTACCATACCCCTGTGGACCGAGGCCGCGAGATCTGCGTGGCGATTTGCGTTCGAGACAGACTTGGTGCCCTCAACAATACGCTGTCGTTGACCTCGCCAACGCGTCTCACTTCCGCCTCACCGGGCAGTCGTCGCTAAAGGCGTCGTGGTCCGCCTTTTCAAGCTTTGCCTTGTTGCAATTGACGCAGCTTGGGGGGGCGTTAGCCATCCAATCAGCACACTCTGTTCTCATGTGCGGCCCCCCACAGTGACTGCATACGTCGATTGCATCATGGCAGAACTTCTTCCCGTGCCCATAACCCAGGCAGCGCGAGCATTGGATCAGGGGAGACTGGTCCGCAACCCTAACTTTTTGGATGTCGATGTGGACGGCACCCGCGCCGGTGAGCCGCTGCCAGACGGCGGGCGAGACCCGAGCAACTACATGGACTGTAAGCGGGTTTCTCGCCCTCCGTCTGTACCGGACCTCGACGCGGAAGTCCCCCTCACCCACATCCCCAAGCAAATTTCCATTTTGGCCCCTAATTGCCTTCACAATATCCTCATCGGTATTTACTTTGGAGACTCCGTACAGCACCAAGAGGGGGTCCTTATTCTTGATGTCCTCTACTTTGAGAGAACATCCTTTTTCTGTTAACTTTTCCTTTACTTTTCTTAGTTCTGCCTTGTCTTTGCAACTTAGAATGACTTTCCGATCCTTGGCCTTTCTGATCCTGTCAATTCTTGTCCCCTCATCCTTGGCATTTATCGCTTTCCTTACTCTGTCATAAACCTCCTCTCCGGTGTCCTGGTCGTCTTTCGACGTGATTATGACAGAGTGCATCGCAGCTGGCTCTGCCGGTGGCCTCTTCGGCGAGCCAGCCACGACGTTCGCGTAGGTGGGGGCCACTTCCAAGGCCTTCTGGTGGTTTTCTAGGGTTTCCCTCAGTGACTCCATCTTGGCTGTATTTTCCCGTATTAATTTGGAGTGGTCATCCATCCTCCTTAATATTTCTTCGTTGCAGGGGGCAGGGTGAGGAGGAAGTGGAGGGTGTAAAGTGTCCTCCTCTTTCTTCCCATCCTGTCCCTTGCTCTGGATTCTTGTTACTTCTTTGGCCTCTGACTCCTTCACGAGCTGATAGAGCCGCTCCACAGCTGCAGTGATCCCCTCTTTATACTCTGTTTTAATGTTTCTAGAGCTACTGAGGCAGAGCTTAGCCTTATTCAGGCATGCCCTAGCCTCAGCGACTCTAGAGGGGTGAGTTGGTTTTGGGGGGGGGGGGGCGTCCGAGGCGTCCGTCAATGATGTTCGGGTTTTTGGCCTCGAGGGGCCCGCTATTGGCACCACCACCCTCTTCGGAGACGTCTTTGCGGCTCTTGCCTCTGTCTCCCCGATGCTCCTTCTGACCGCAAAGGTCCGGTCATGGTTTGAAGGGAGGCCCGTCTTCTCTACCTTCTCTTCGGCCTTTTTCGGGGGAGAGTTCTCAGTCGCCACCTTGCTGGGCGGAGTCCTGATACCGAACATTGTGTAGCTCGCTTAAATCTGGCTTTTTAGGGACGTCAATGTGTAAAAGTATGCGACGTGTAAAGGGCGTCGGATACGTACAATAAAATACAATTATATAACTCAAAAAGAACACAATAAAATTATAAAAGAGTAAAATAGAATTTAAATAAATTTAAATGTGTCCTATAAACTAAGTAAACTAAAGTAAAATATTTATTTACAATATTCCAAGATCTTTGGAAGTCAAATTTGCCGTCCAGCAATGCAATAAAATTTTTTTAAAACTAATTTTTAAGACCCGTTCAAGGCACCCTGAATGTAGGTCAGTAAGTCAGTAGGTTTGTAGGTCAGTCGGTCAGTAGGCCAATGGGGCACTGGGTCAGTGGGTCAGTATGTCAGTAGGTCACTGGGTCACTGGGTCAGTAGGTCAGTGGGTCAGTGGGCCACTGGGTCACTGGGTCAGTAGGTCAGTGGGTCACTGGGTCACTGGGTCACTGGGTCACTGGGTCAGTGGGTCAGTATGTCAGTAGGTCACTGGGTCAGTGGGCCACTGGGTCACTGGGTCAGTAGGTCAGTGGGTCAGTGGGTCACTGGGTCACTGGGTCACTGGGTCACTGGGTCAGTGGGTCAGTATGTCAGTAGGTCACTGGGTCACTGGGTCAGTGGGCCACTGGGTCACTGGGTCAGTAGGTCACTGGGTCACTGGGTCAGTGGGTCAGTTGGTCAGTGGGTCAGTAGGTCAGGTTAGTGGGTCAACACAGAAGATCTCGAGAACTACTGGACACAGAACTATGAAATTCAAAAGGGAGGTTAAGTATTACTATACCCGATATACTGACCTGTAAATATCACGACTACCCTCTCACTATCCCAGTTAATTTATAAAAATGGCAAAATTCGGTCAAAATTAGGCTTTTTTGAAAATTTCAAAAATGCAGACCTATTAATAATAATGAATCCCAAAGTTTGGCCTTTTTACTTTTAATTCTAATATTTTATTACGTATGCTACTATATATTATTTGCATAATATACAACTAACATTACTATTATTCTATATATATTTATTTCTTAATTTGCTATTTTTACAATTTATAAGTTACTTAATTAATACATACATACACTATTACTATTTATTACTACTATGCCTATGTTACTATTATATATTTAACTCATTAATTTCCCTATGTTTTCCTATCTGTTGTTCCTTTAATTTTTGTTGTACTTAAATATTTTTTTACCCCTTTTAAACTAGGCCAGTTTCTTATGAAACTGGACCCAGTTTACCGTTTTGAATTTACTTTATTGCCCTATTTATTTTTATTAATCTATATTTTCACATTTTTGTTTTGAGTACCATACCCCTGTGGACCGAGGCCGCGAGATCTGCGTGGCGATTTGCGTTCGAGACAGACTTGGTGCCCTCAACAATACGCTGTCGTTGACCTCGCCAACGCGTCTCACTTCCGCCTCACCGGGCAGTCGTCGCTAAAGGCGTCGTGGTCCGCCTTTTCAAGCTTTGCCTTGTTGCAATTGACGCAGCTTGGGGGGGCGTTAGCCATCCAATCAGCACACTCTGTTCTCATGTGCGGCCCCCCACAGTGACTGCATACGTCGATTGCATCATGGCAGAACTTCTTCCCGTGCCCATAACCCAGGCAGCGCGAGCATTGGATCAGGGGAGACTGGTCCGCAACCCTAACTTTTTGAATGTCGATGTGGACGGCACCCGCGCCGGAGAGCCGCTGCCAGACGGCGGGCGAGACCCGAGCAACTACATGGACTGTAAGCGGGTTTCTCGCCCTCCGTCTGTACCGGACCTCGACGCGGAAGTCCCCCTCACCCACATCCCCAAGCAAATTTCCATTTTGGCCCCTAATTGCCTTCACAATATCCTCATCGGTATTTACTTTGGAGACTCCGTACAGCACCAAGAGGGGGTCCTTATTCTTGATGTCCTCTACTTTGAGAGAACATCCTTTTTCTGTTAACTTTTCCTTTACTTTTCTTAGTTCTGCCTTGTCTTTGCAACTTAGAATGACTTTCCGATCCTTGGCCTTTCTGATCCTGTCAATTCTTGTCCCCTCATCCTTGGCATTTATCGCTTTCCTTACTCTGTCATAAACCTCCTCTCCGGTGTCCTGGTCGTCTTTCGACGTGATTATGACAGAGTGCATCGCAGCTGGCTCTGCCGGTGGCCTCTTCGGCGAGCCAGCCACGACGTTCGCGTAGGTGGGGGCCACTTCCAAGGCCTTCTGGTGGTTTTCTAGGGTTTCCCTCAGTGACTCCATCTTGGCTGCATTTTCCCGTATTAATTTGGAGTGGTCATCCATCCTCCTTAATATTTCTTCGTTGCAGGGGGCAGGGTGAGGAGGAAGTGGAGGGTGTAAAGTGTCCTCCTCTTTCTTCCCATCCTGTCCCTTGCTCTGGATTCTTGTTACTTCTTTGGCCTCTGACTCCTTCATGAGCTGATAGAGCCGCTCCACAGCTGCAGTGATCCCCTCTTTATACTCTGTTTTAATGTTTCTAGAGCTACTGAGGCAGAGCTTAGCCCTATTCAGGCATGCCCTAGCCTCAGCGACTCTAGAGGGGTGAGTTGATTTTGGGGGGGGGGGGCGTCCGAGGCGTCCGTCAATGATGTTCGGGTTTTTGGCCTCGAGGGGCCCGCTATTGGCACCACCACCCTCTTCGCAGACGTCTTTGCGGCTCTTGCCTCTGTCTCCCCGATGCTCCTTCTGACCGCAAAGGTCCGGTCATGGTTTGAAGGGAGGCCCGTCTTCTCTACCTTCTCTTCGGCCTTTTTCGGGGGAGAGTTCTCAGTCGCCACCTTGCTGGGCGGAGTCCTGATACCGAACATTGTGTAGCTCGCTTAAATCTGGCTTTTTAGGGACGTCAATGTGTAAAAGTATGCGACGTGTAAAGGGCGTCGGATACGTACAATAAAATACAATTATATAACTCAAAAAGAACACAATAAAATTATAAAAGAGTAAAATAGAATTTAAATAAATTTAAATGTGTCCTATAAACTAAGTAAACTAAAGTAAAATATTTATTTACAATATTCCAAGATCTTTGGAAGTCAAATTTGCCGTCCAGCAATGCAATAAAATTTTTTTAAAACTAATTTTTAAGACCCGTTCAAGGCACCCTGAATGTAGGTCAGTAAGTCAGTAGGTTTGTAGGTCAGTCGGTCAGTAGGCCAATGGGGCACTGGGTCAGTGGGTCAGTATGTCAGTAGGTCACTGGGTCACTGGGTCAGTAGGTCAGTGGGTCAGTGGGCCACTGGGTCACTGGGTCAGTAGGTCAGTGGGTCACTGGGTCACTGGGTCACTGGGTCACTGGGTCAGTGGGTCAGTATGTCAGTAGGTCACTGGGTCAGTGGGCCACTGGGTCACTGGGTCAGTAGGTCAGTGGGTCAGTGGGTCACTGGGTCACTGGGTCACTGGGTCACTGGGTCAGTGGGTCAGTATGTCAGTAGGTCACTGGGTCACTGGGTCAGTGGGCCACTGGGTCACTGGGTCAGTAGGTCAGTGGGTCACTGGGTCACTGGGTCACTGGGTCACTGGGTCACTGGGTCACTGGGTCAGTGGGCCACTGGGTCACTGGGTCAGTAGGTCAGTGGGTCACTGGGTCACTGGGTCAGTGGGTCAGTTGGTCAGTGGGTCAGTAGGTCAGGTTAGTGGGTCAACACAGAAGATCTCGAGAACTACTGGACACAGAACTATGAAATTCAAAAGGGAGGTTAAGTATTACTATACCCGATATACTGACCTGTAAATATCACGACTACCCTCTCACTATCCCAGTTAATTTATAAAAATGGCAAAATTCGGTCAAAATTAGGCTTTTTTGAAAATTTCAAAAATGCAGACCTATTAATAATAATGAATCCCAAAGTTTGGCCTTTTTACTTTTAATTCTAATATTTTATTACGTATGCTACTATATATTATTTGCATAATATACAACTAACATTACTATTATTCTATATATATTTATTTCTTAATTTGCTATTTTTACAATTTATAAGTTACTTAATTAATACATACATACACTATTACTATTTATTACTACTATGCCTATGTTACTATTATATATTTAACTCATTAATTTCCCTATGTTTTCCTATCTGTTGTTCCTTTAATTTTTGTTGTACTTAAATATTTTTTTACCCCTTTTAAACTAGGCCAGTTTCTTATGAAACTGGACCCAGTTTACCGTTTTGAATTTACTTTATTGCCCTATTTATTTTTATTAATCTATATTTTCACATTTTTGTTTTGAGTACCATACCCCTGTGGACCGAGGCCGCGAGATCTGCGTGGCGATTTGCGTTCGAGACAGACTTGGTGCCCTCAACAATACGCTGTCGTTGACCTCGCCAACGCGTCTCACTTCCGCCTCACCGGGCAGTCGTCGCTAAAGGCGTCGTGGTCCGCCTTTTCAAGCTTTGCCTTGTTGCAATTGACGCAGCTTGGGGGGGCGTTAGCCATCCAATCAGCACACTCTGTTCTCATGTGCGGCCCCCCACAGTGACTGCATACGTCGATTGCATCATGGCAGAACTTCTTCCCGTGCCCATAACCCAGGCAGCGCGAGCATTGGATCAGGGGAGACTGGTCCGCAACCCTAACTTTTTGAATGTCGATGTGGACGGCACCCGCGCCAGTGAGCCACTGCCAGACGGCGGGCGAGACCCGAGCAACTACATGGACTGTAAGCGGGTTTCTCGCCCTCCGTCTGTACCGGACCTCGACGCGGAAGTCCCCCTCACCCACATCCCCAAGCAAATTTCCCTTTTTGCCCCTAATTGCCTTCACAATATCCTCATCGGTATTTACTTTGGAGACTCCGTACAGCACCAAGAGGGGGTCCTTATTCTTGATGTCCTCTACTTTGAGAGAACATCCTTTTTCTGTTAACTTTTCCTTTACTTTTCTTAGTTCTGCCTTGTCTTTGCAACTTAGAATGACTTTCCGATCCCTGGCCTTTCTGATCCTGTCAATTCTTGTCCCCTCATCCTTGGCATTTATCGCTTTCCTTACTCTGTCATAAACCTCTTCTCCGGTGTCCTGGTCGTCTTTCGACGTGATTATGACAGAGTGCATCGCAGCTGGCTCTGCCGGTGGCCTCTTCGGCGAGCCAGCCACGACGTTCGCGTAGGTGGGGGCCACTTCCAAGGCCTTCTGGTGGTTTTCTAGGGTTTCCCTCAGTGACTCCATCTTGGCTGCATTTTCTCGTATTAATTTGGAGTGGTCATCCATCGTCCTTAATATTTCTTCGTTGCAGGGGGCAGGGTGAGGAGGAAGTGGAGGGTGTAAAGTGACCTCCTCTTTCTTCCCATCCTGTCCCTTGCTCTGGATTCTTGTTACTTCTTTGGCCTCTGACTCCTTCATGAGCTGATAGAGCCGCTCCACAGCTGCAGTGATCCCCTCTTTATACTCTGTTTTAATGTTTCTAGAGCTACTGAGGCAGAGCTTAGCCCTATTCAGGCATGCCCTAGCGTCAGCGACTCTAGAGGGGTGAGTTGATTTTGGGGGGGGGGGGCGTCCGAGGCGTCCGTCAATGATTTTCGGGTTTTTGGCCTCGAGGGGCCCGCTATTGGCACCACCACCCTCTTCGGAGACGTCTTTGCGGCTCTTGCCTCTGTCTCCCCGATGCTCCTTCTGACCGCAAAGGTCCGGTCATGGTTTGAAGGGAGGCCCGTCTTCTCTACCTTCTCTTCGGCCTTTTTCGGGGGAGAGTTCTCAGTCGCCACCTTGCTGGGCGGAGTCCTGATACCGAACATTGTGTAGCTCGCTTAAATCTGGCTTTTTAGGGACGTCAATGTGTAAAAGTATGCGACGTGTAAAGGGCGTCGGATACGTACAATAAAATACAATTATATAACTCAAAAAGAACACAATAAAATTATAAAAGAGTAAAATAGAATTTAAATAAATTTAAATGTGTCCTATAAACTAAGTAAACTAAAGTAAAATATTTATTTACAATATTCCAAGATCTTTGGAAGTCAAATTTGCCGTCCAGCAATGCAATAAAAATTTTTTAAAACTAATTTTTAAGACCCGTTCAAGGCACCCTGAATGTAGGTCAGTAAGTCAGTAGGTTTGTAGGTCAGTCGGTCAGTAGGCCAATGGGGCACTGGGTCAGTGGGTCAGTATGTCAGTAGGTCACTGGGTCACTGGGTCAGTAGGTCAGTGGGTCAGTGGGCCACTGGGTCACTGGGTCAGTAGGTCAGTGGGTCACTGGGTCACTGGGTCACTGGGTCACTGGGTCAGTGGGTCAGTATGTCAGTAGGTCACTGGGTCACTGGGTCAGTGGGCCACTGGGTCACTGGGTCAGTAGGTCAGTGGGTCAGTGGGCCACTGGGTCACTGGGTCAGTAGGTCAGTGGGTCACTGGGTCACTGGGTCACTGGGTCACTGGGTCAGTGGGTCAGTATGTCAGTAGGTCACTATGTCACTGGGTCAGTGGGCCACTGGGTCACTGGGTCAGTAGGTCAGTGGGTCACTGGGTCACTGGGTCACTGGGTCAGTAGGTCAGTGGGTCACTGGGTCACTGGGTCACTGGGTCACTGGGTCAGTGGGTCACTGGGTCACTGGGTCAGTGGGTCAGTATGTCAGTAGGTCACTGGGTCACTGGGTCAGTAGGTCAGTGGGTCAGTGGGCCACTGGGTCACTGGGTCAGTAGGTCAGTGGGTCACTGGGTCACTGGGTCAGTAGGTCAGTGGGTCAGTGGGCCACTGGGTCACTGGGTCAGTAGGTCAGTGGGTCACTGGGTCACTGGGTCACTGGGTCACTGGGTCACTGGGTCAGTGGGTCAGTATGTCAGTAGGTCACTGGGTCACTGGGTCAGTGGGCCACTGGGTCAGTGGGCCACTGGGTCACTGGGTCAGTAGGTCAGTGGGTCACTGGGTCACTGGGTCACTGGGTCAGTAGGTCACTGGGTCACTGGGTCACTGGGTCACTGGGTCACTGGGTCAGTGGGCCACTGGGTCACTGGGTCAGTAGGTCAGTGGGTCACTGGGTCACTGGGTCAGTGGGTCAGTTGGTCAGTGGGTCAGTAGGTCAGGTTAGTGGGTCAACACAGAAGATCTCGAGAACTACTGGACACAGAACTATGAAATTCAAAAGGGAGGTTAAGTATTACTATACCCGATATACTGACCTGTAAATATCACGACTACCCTCTCACTATCCCAGTTAATTTATAAAAATGGCAAAATTCGGTCAAAATTAGGCTTTTTTGAAAATTTCAAAAATGCAGACCTATTAATAATAATGAATCCCAAAGTTTGGCCTTTTTACTTTTAATTCTAATATTTTATTACGTATGCTACTATATATTATTTGCATAATATACCACTAACATTACTATTATTCTATATATATTTATTTCTTAATTTGCTATTTTTACAATTTATAAGTTACTTAATTAATACATACATACACTATTACTATTTATTACTACTATGCCTATATGGGTAGGTGTGGTGTATCCTAGTGTGTTGTGTGGCTAGATAGGTATCTGTCCGTAGCCGGAATAATAAGATAAAGTTCACAAGACACTGATTGTTTATTAACCACAAACACCACATATAAAAAATAGAAGGAGTATAACAGAAAGAAGAAGAAACAATAGTTTAAGCACAAGCATAAGGGTTCCTTGTCAATACACTGAACAAAATATCTAAGCGCGTAATAAAGCTTCGAGCTGAGCACAAAGTGACGCGGGCTTCGCGGCAAAAGGAAGGTTTGGACTGGCCGGGGCCGGCACAGATTAGGCGATAGTTATTATGGCCGCTGGAACCAGTTTTCGTTTCCATACTACACACTGATGGCGGGCGCTCGGTAACAATATAAAATTGAAATATTTTATATAATAAATAGATAAATAGTATGTAGTGTTTTATTTATAAAGTAAGTAATATATTTGTTAAATATTATATAGCTGTATTCTTATTTATGTAAGTGTTAACTGTAATAAAATATGTATTTATTTATGTATATAATTATTGATATATACAAATAAATAAATAATATGTAGGTTCACCACATCACTCCCCCCCAGAGACCGCGTTTAGCGGGCGATAATAGTCCGGGAATCGAACTTGACGCCCAGAACGAGTTGTATTCTTGATAGGTATTTGAGTAGGAATGGAAGATTGATTGGGATCAGGATCTGGAATAGTGGGATTAGAGTGTGACATTATGTAGGCTGGTTTAAGTCGGTCTACCGATACCGTCATCACTTTGCTTTTCACTTTAATTTTAAATCTTTTGGCATTTCTCTCGACCACTTCATGAGGGCCAGTGTATGCCGGTTGTAATGCACCTCTCAATGCGTCTTCTCTCAGAAATACGTGAGAGCAAGACGAAAGATCTTTGTATATAAAGATTTTATTATTTGAGTGGTGTGAAGTTGGAACAGGCTGTAAATTGTTGGCAAATGATCTGATACGTGCTGAAAAATCAGTAATATCAGTCGTGCATTTGTCAACTTTATGGCCAAAGAATTCACCTGGAAGGCGCAACGGCTCACCGTATACTAACTCGGCCGAGGAAGATTGAAGATCTTCTTTGAAAGAACTTCTTATGCCAAGTAGCACGAGAGGTAATGTTTCGGTCCAGGTACTGTCGGCATGGCACATGATTGCTCCCTTTAACTGCCGATGAAACCTTTCTATGAGAACGTTGCATTGAGGGTGGTAGCTGGTGGTCTTACGATGCTTAAAACTTATAAATTTTGATAGCTGCTCGAATAACGCTGATTCGAATTGCCTACCGCGGTCAGTAACAATGTCGGTAGGACAACCAAATCGAGCGATCCATCCTGACAGAAACGCTTTGGCCACTGATTCCGCGGTGATATTGGTGAGTGGGACAACCTCAGTCCATCGCGTGAAGCGATCGATTGCTGTCAGACAGTACCGAAAATCACCAGACGGAGGTAACGGTCCGATAAGGTCTAAATGAACGTATTTGAATCGCGCTTTAGGTAAATCGTGGGTGCCTAACGGCGACGATACGTGACGATTTACCTTTGTGCGCTGGCAAGCCAAACACGCCCTAGACCATTCGCGACAATCTTTCCTCATCAGGGGCCAAACAAAGCGTTCTGCCAATAATTTAGCGCTTGCGTTAGCACCAGGATGGCATAGTGAGTGCAAACTATCAAAAACTTGTTTTCGCAAGGTCTTGGGTACTAAAGGCCTGGGAGTCGTTGTACTGACATCGCAGTACAGTTGATTGCGACTTCCAGGTATATTCAACCTTTTAATGTGCAAACTAGTTTCTTGTTTAAGAAAATCCGCTATTTCGGAATCGGAGTCTTGGGCTTTGGCTATCACTTCTAGATCTACAGGACTCTGCAGTTCCTCGACCCGGGAAAGCGTGTCAGCAACGACATTATCTTTTCCGGCGATGTGCTGTATATCGGTTGAGAACTGTGATATATAGTCTAGATGTCTATACTGACGTGGGCTACTGTGTGCCTTCCTTTCATGGAATGCGAAGCACAGTGGCTTGTGGTCGGTATAGATAGTGAAAACTGTAGCCTCTAGCCAATGACGGAAATACTTTATACTCTAATAGATAGCAAGGAGCTCTCTATCATATGGTGAGTATTTTTGTTGTGTAGGGCTCAACTTGCGTGAGAAAAAGGCTAGAGGTTGCCAATTGTCGTCCACAAGTTGTTGCACGACTCCACCGATAGCAAAATCAGAAGCATCAGTAACAAGACCTAACTTAGCTTTTGACTCAGGATGAGCCAACATTGCTGCATTACAAAGGCTTTCCTTGCATGCTTCAAAAGCCTTTAACGAGTCCCCGCTTACATCAACAGGATGCGATGCTTTTATGGAGCCGGTCAGTAAAGCGTTCAAAGGTGCTTGGATTTGGGCTGCTTGGGGGATAAATCTCCTATAAAAGTTTAACATGCCCAAGAACCTTCTAAGCTGTTTGGCCGTTTTAGGAACAGGAAATTCCTTGATAGCCGTAACCTTACCTTCCAGAGGTTTCGTTCCGTGTTGAGAGATATGGTAGCCTAGAAATGCTACCTCTGACTTACCGAAGACGCATTTAGCAGTGTTGATGAGCATGCCGTAATCTTTCATCCGAGTAAAAAGTTGGCGAAGGTGATCTTCATGCTCAGACTCACTGCGGCTAAAGATTAAAAAGTCATCGAGATAAGGGTAACAGAAATCTAGGCCACGAGTCATCTCATCAACGAACCTCTGGAACGTCTGACCTGCGTTGCGCAATCCAAAATTCATGAAAGGGAACTCAAAAAGCCCAAATGGCGTCGAAATGGCGCATTTTGGGATGTCTTCTTCAAAGACAGGAATCTGGTTGAAGGCCTTAACGAGGTCAATTGTTGAAAAAACCTTACAACCAGATAAGCTATGGGCAAAATCATGAATGTGACGGATAGGGTACTTATCTGGAATCGTCCTAGCGTTGAGCATACGGTAGTCACCGCACGGTCTCCAACCATTATCCTTTTTAGGAGCTAGGTGTAGTGGTGACGACCATGGACTCTCCGAAGGACGAGCGGTACCTGTCGCTAGCATTGCCTCGAACTCAGACTTGGCAATTTTTAACTTGTCTGGTGCCAGTCTACGAGGTGTGCACGATACTGGAGGGCCTGGTGTGGTGCGAATGTGGTGGACTGTATTGTGTTTAGGGGTGCGATGAGCGCCTGCCGGTCGTGTCAAGTCTGGAAACTCAGAAAGTAAATTATGATATTTCGAATCACCAGTCACGACCTTTACACTAAAAATAAGGCTATCGTTTACCTGTACAATGGTAGCTACGGTTGACAAATTAGTGATGGCATCAATTAAACGCTGATTACGAACATCTACAATTAAATTAAAATAGGACAAAAAATCTACGCCTATAATAGGTTTTGTTACATCAGCTACAATGAAACGCCACACAAAGTCCCTACGGAGACCTAAGTTGAGGTTCATCTCAACCCAGCCGTAAGTTTTTATGGATGAACCGTTCGCTGCACACAATTCATAGTCCATCTTCACACGTTGTCGGAACGCAGAATGTGGTACGACGCATAAGTCGCTCCCCGTGTCCACAAGAAACTGGACAGCCGATCTGCGGTCTGTGACAAATAGGCGACCAGTAGTGAGAGGGCAATCTTCAGTCGCCATTATCGACTGCCCTTCTCGTTTCCCGACTTGTAGTCGCAGGGCTGGATACAGTTGTCCGCTTGGCTGCCGAATCTAAAGTGGTACCAACAATTAGGGAACTTCCTATAGTTTGACTGGGACCTTCTCGCAGGTGTACGGCTTCGTTCGCCTCGTCTTCCTTTTGGCATCTGTCGGCTTTGGGAACGGCCACGTTCATGGACTTCTGCTGTGAGGGCGCTGACCTGCCTGGTCAGCTCCGTGATCTGCCGCGCCATGATGTCCAACGCCGAATCAGTACTGGAACTGGATGCCGCTGCCACTTGGGGTGAGGCAGGAGCGATGTCGTGAACGCGATCAGCCAAATCAGCAAGTTCACTGAGGGAAAGGCTCATCTGAGAAGCGATGATTGTCTGCAAGTTGTTCGGCAGTCGGCTCGTCCAAATTGACCTTAGAAAATCTTCCGGGATATCGGGGCCGGCCAAATGCTGCAAGTGCCTCAGGAACTGCGAAGGTTTGCGATCACCCAACTCTTCAGACTGCAGGAGCTGTTTGACCTTCTTCTCTTTGGAGACGGAAAGACGCTTGATGAGCTCACTCTTTAGCTTCTCGTACTTGCCAGTGGTGGGGGGTGAAATAATAACATCTTCTACCTCCACTGAATACTGTCTGTCTAAGTGCGAGAGGACATAGTTGAACTTAGTCAAGTCATCTGTGATCCGCGCCATACTGAACTGACCTTCAATTTGGGAGAACCATATTGTGGGTTTTTCGGGCCAGAATGGTGGTATCTTCACGCCAACACGAAAAAGTTCAGGTGAATATCCGGGCGGGTCAATGGAAACGCACTCTCGCTCCGTCCGCGACGTACCGCTGCTACCGTCTTTGCTCATTTTTCTGGAATGTTCTTCTCGGGGTCACCAGTTATGGGTAGGTGTGGTGTATCCTAGTGTGTTGTGTGGCTAGATAGGTATCTGTCCGTAGCCGGAATAATAAGATAAAGTTCACAAGACACTGATTGTTTATTAACCACAAACACCACATATAAAAAATAGAAGGAGTATAACAGAAAGAAGAAGAAACAATAGTTTAAGCACAAGCATAAGGGTTCCTTGTCAATACACTGAACAAAATATCTAAGCGCGTAATAAAGCTTCGAGCTGAGCACAAAGTGACGCGGGCTTCGCGGCAAAAGGTAGGTTTGGACTGGCCGGGGCCGGCACAGATTAGGCGATAGTTATTATGGCCGCTGGAACCAGTTTTCGTTTCCATACTACACACTGATGGCGGGCGCTCGGTAACAATATAAAATTGAAATATTTTATATAATAAATAGATAAATAGTATGTAGTGTTTTATTTATAAAGTAAGTAATATATTTGTTAAATATTATATAGCTGTATTCTTATTTATGTAAGTGTTAACTGTAATAAAATATGTATTTATTTATGTATATAATTATTGATATATACAAATAAATAAATAATATGTAGGTTCACCACACCTATGTTACTATTATATATTTAACTCATTAATTTCCCTATGTGTTCCTATCTGTTGTTCCTTTAATTTTTGTTGTACTTAAATATTTTTTTACCCCTTTTAAACTAGGCCAGTTTCTTATGAAACTGGACCCAGTTTACCGTTTTGAATTTACTTTATTGCCCTATTTATTTTTATTAATCTATATTTTCACATTTTTGTTTTGAGTACCATACCCCTGTGGACCGAGGCCGCGAGATCTGCGTGGCGATTTGCGTTCGAGACAGACTTGGTGCCCTCAACAATACGCTGTCGTTGACCTCGCCAACGCGTCTCACTTCCGCCTCACCGGGCAGTCGTCGCTAAAGGCGTCGTGGTCCGCCTTTTCAAGCTTTGCCTTGTTGCAATTGACGCAGCTTGGGGGGGCGTTAGCCATCCAATCAGCACACTCTGTTCTCATGTGCGGCCCCCCACAGTGACTGCATACGTCGATTGCATCATGGCAGAACTTCTTCCCGTGCCCATAACCCAGGCAGCGCGAGCATTGGATCAGGGGAGACTGGTCCGCAACCCTAACTTTTTGGATGTCGATGTGGACAGCACCCGCGCCGGTGAGCCGCTGCCAGACGGCGGGCGAGACCCGAGCAACTACATGGACTGTAAGCGGGTTTCTCGCCCTCCGTCTGTACCGGACCTCGACGCGGAAGTCCCCCTCACCCACATCCCCAAGCAAATTTCCATTTTGGCCCCTAATTGCCTTCACAATATCCTCATCGGTATTTACTTTGGAGACTCCGTACAGCACCAAGAGGGGGTCCTTATTCTTGATGTCCTCTACTTTGAGAGAACATCCTTTTTCTGTTAACTTTTCCTTTACTTTTCTTAGTTCTGCCTTGTCTTTGCAACTTAGAATGACTTTCCGATCCTTGGCCTTTCTGATCCTGTCAATTCTTGTCCCCTCATCCTTGGCATTTATCGCTTTCCTTACTCTGTCATAAACCTCTTCTCCGGTGTCCTGGTCGTCTTTCGACGTGATTATGACAGAGTGCATCGCAGCTGGCTCTGCCGGTGGCCTCTTCGGCGAGCCAGCCACGACGTTCGCGTAGGTGGGGGCCACTTCCAAGGCCTTCTGGTGGTTTTCTAGGGTTTCCCTCAGTGACTCCATCTTGGCTGCATTTTCTCGTATTAATTTGGAGTGGTCATCCATCGTCCTTAATATTTCTTCGTTGCAGGGGGCAGGGTGAGGAGGAAGTGGAGGGTGTAAAGTGACCTCCTCTTTCTTCCCATCCTGTCCCTTGCTCTGGATTCTTGTTACTTCTTTGGCCTCTGACTCCTTCATGAGCTGATAGAGCCGCTCCACAGCTGCAGTGATCCCCTCTTTATACTCTGTTTTAATGTTTCTAGAGCTACTGAGGCAGAGCTTAGCCCTATTCAGGCATGCCCTAGCGTCAGCGACTCTAGAGGGGTGAGTTGATTTTGGGGGGGGGGGGCGTCCGAGGCGTCCGTCAATGATTTTCGGGTTTTTGGCCTCGAGGGGCCCGCTATTGGCACCACCACCCTCTTCGGAGACGTCTTTGCGGCTCTTGCCTCTGTCTCCCCGATGCTCCTTCTGACCGCAAAGGTCCGGTCATGGTTTGAAGGGAGGCCCGTCTTCTCTACCTTCTCTTCGGCCTTTTTCGGGGGAGAGTTCTCAGTCGCCACCTTGCTGGGCGGAGTCCTGATACCGAACATTGTGTAGCTCGCTTAAATCTGGCTTTTTAGGGACGTCAATGTGTAAAAGTATGCGACGTGTAAAGGGCGTCGGATACGTACAATAAAATACAATTATATAACTCAAAAAGAACACAATAAAATTATAAAAGAGTAAAATAGAATTTAAATAAATTTAAATGTGTCCTATAAACTAAGTAAACTAAAGTAAAATATTTATTTACAATATTCCAAGATCTTTGGAAGTCAAATTTGCCGTCCAGCAATGCAATAAAAATTTTTTAAAACTAATTTTTAAGACCCGTTCAAGGCACCCTGAATGTAGGTCAGTAAGTCAGTAGGTTTGTAGGTCAGTCGGTCAGTAGGCCAATGGGGCACTGGGTCAGTGGGTCAGTATGTCAGTAGGTCACTGGGTCACTGGGTCAGTAGGTCAGTGGGTCAGTGGGCCACTGGGTCACTGGGTCAGTAGGTCAGTGGGTCACTGGGTCACTGGGTCACTGGGTCACTGGGTCAGTGGGTCAGTATGTCAGTAGGTCACTGGGTCACTGGGTCAGTGGGCCACTGGGTCACTGGGTCAGTAGGTCAGTGGGTCAGTGGGCCACTGGGTCACTGGGTCAGTAGGTCAGTGGGTCACTGGGTCACTGGGTCACTGGGTCACTGGGTCAGTGGGTCAGTATGTCAGTAGGTCACTATGTCACTGGGTCAGTGGGCCACTGGGTCACTGGGTCAGTAGGTCAGTGGGTCACTGGGTCACTGGGTCACTGGGTCAGTAGGTCAGTGGGTCACTGGGTCACTGGGTCACTGGGTCACTGGGTCAGTGGGTCAGTATGTCAGTAGGTCACTGGGTCACTGGGTCAGTAGGTCAGTGGGTCAGTGGGCCACTGGGTCACTGGGTCAGTAGGTCAGTGGGTCACTGGGTCACTGGGTCAGTAGGTCAGTGGGTCAGTGGGCCACTGGGTCACTGGGTCAGTAGGTCAGTGGGTCACTGGGTCACTGGGTCACTGGGTCACTGGGTCACTGGGTCAGTGGGTCAGTATGTCAGTAGGTCACTGGGTCACTGGGTCAGTGGGCCACTGGGTCAGTGGGCCACTGGGTCACTGGGTCAGTAGGTCAGTGGGTCACTGGGTCACTGGGTCACTGGGTCAGTAGGTCACTGGGTCACTGGGTCACTGGGTCACTGGGTCACTGGGTCAGTGGGCCACTGGGTCACTGGGTCAGTAGGTCAGTGGGTCACTGGGTCACTGGGTCAGTGGGTCAGTTGGTCAGTGGGTCAGTAGGTCAGGTTAGTGGGTCAACACAGAAGATCTCGAGAACTACTGGACACAGAACTATGAAATTCAAAAGGGAGGTTAAGTATTACTATACCCGATATACTGACCTGTAAATATCACGACTACCCTCTCACTATCCCAGTTAATTTATAAAAATGGCAAAATTCGGTCAAAATTAGGCTTTTTTGAAAATTTCAAAAATGCAGACCTATTAATAATAATGAATCCCAAAGTTTGGCCTTTTTACTTTTAATTCTAATATTTTATTACGTATGCTACTATATATTATTTGCATAATATACAACTAACATTACTATTATTCTATATATATTTATTTCTTAATTTGCTATTTTTACAATTCATAAGTTACTTAATTAATACATACATACACTATTACTATTTATTACTACTATGCCTATGTTACTATTATATATTTAACTCATTAATTTCCCTATGTTTTCCTATCTGTTGTTCTTTTAATTTTTGTTGTACTTAAATATTTTTTTACCCCTTTTAAACTAGGCCAGTTTCTTATGAAACTGGACCCAGTTTACCGTTTTGAATTTACTTTATTGCCCTATTTATTTTTATTAATCTATATTTTCACATTTTTGTTTTGAGTACCATACCCCTGTGGAACGAGGCCGCGAGATGTGCGTGGCGATTTGCGTTCGAGACAGACTTGGTGCCCTCAACAATACGCTGTCGTTGACCTCGCCAACGCGTCTCACTTCCGCCTCACCGGGCAGTCGTCGCTAAAGGCGTCGTGGTCCGCCTTTTCAAGCTTTGCCTTGTTGCAATTGACGCAGCTTGGGGGGGCGTTAGCCATCCAATCAGCACACTCTGTTCTCATGTGCGGCCCCCCACAGTGACTGCATACGTCGATTGCATCATGGCAGAACTTCTTCCCGTGCCCATAACCCAGGCAGCGCGAGCATTGGATCAGGGGAGACTGGTCCGCAACCCTAACTTTTTGGATGTCGATGTGGACGGCACCCGCGCCGGTGAGCCGCTGCCAGACGGCGGGCGAGACCCGAGCAACTACATGGACTGTAAGCGGGTTTCTCGCCCTCCGTCTGTACCGGACCTCGACGCGGAAGTCCCCCTCACCCACATCCCCAAGCAAATTTCCATTTTGGCCCCTAATTGCCTTCACAATATCCTCATCGGTATTTACTTTGGAGACTCCGTACAGCACCAAGAGGGGGTCCTTATTCTTGATGTCCTCTACTTTGAGAGAACATCCTTTTTCTGTTAACTTTTCCTTTACTTTTCTTAGTTCTGCCTTGTCTTTGCAACTTAGAATGACTTTCCGATCCTTGGCCTTTCTGATCCTGTCAATTCTTGTCCCCTCATCCTTGGCATTTATCGCTTTCCTTACTCTGTCATAAACCTCCTCTCCGGTGTCCTGGTCGTCTTTCGACGTGTAAAATAGAATTTAAATAAATTTAAATGTGTCCTATAAACTAAGTAAACTAAAGTAAAATATTTATTTACAATATTCCAAGATCTTTGGAAGTCAAATTTGCCGTCCAGCAATGCAATAAAATTTTTTTAAAACTAATTTTTAAGACCCGTTCAAGGCACCCTGAATGTAGGTCAGTAAGTCAGTAGGTTTGTAGGTCAGTCGGTCAGTAGGCCAATGGGGCACTGGGTCAGTGGGTCAGTATGTCAGTAGGTCACTGGGTCACTGGGTCAGTAGGTCAGTGGGTCAGTGGGCCACTGGGTCACTGGGTCAGTAGGTCAGTGGGTCACTGGGTCACTGGGTCACTGGGTCAGTGGGTCAGTATGTCAGTAGGTCACTGGGTCACTGGGTCAGTGGGCCACTGGGTCACTGGGTCAGTAGGTCAGTGGGTCAGTGGGCCACTGGGTCACTGGGTCAGTAGGTCAGTGGGTCACTGGGTCACTGGGTCACTGGGTCAGTGGGTCAGTATGTCAGTAGGTCTTTGGGTCACTGGGTCAGCGGGCCACTGGGTCACTGGGTCAGTAGGTCAGTGGGTCACTGGGTCACTGGGTCAGTAGGTCAGTGGGTCACTGGGTCACTGGGTCACTGGGTCACTGGGTCAGTGGGTCAGTATGTCAGTAGGTCACTGGGTCACTGGGTCAGTAGGTCAGTGGGTCAGTGGGCCACTGGGTCACTGGGTCAGTAGGTCAGTGGGTCAGTGGGCCACTGGGTCACTGGGTCAGTAGGTCAGTGGGTCACTGGGTCACTGGGTCACTGGGTCACTGGGTCAGTGGGTCAGTATGTCAGTAGGTCACTGGGTCACTGGGTCAGTGGGCCACTGGGTCACTGGGTCAGTAGGTCAGTGGGTCACTGGGTCACTGGGTCAGTGGGTCAGTTGGTCAGTGGGTCACTGGGTCACTGGGTCACTGGGTCAGTGGGTCAGTATGTCAGTAGGTCACTGGGTCACTGGGTCAGTGGGCCACTGGGTCACTGGGTCAGTAGGTCAGTGGGTCACTGGGTCACTGGGTCAGTGGGTCAGTTGGTCAGTGGGTCAGTAGGTCAGGTTAGTGGGTCAACACAGAAGATCTCGAGAACTACTGGACACAGAACTATGAAATTCAAAAGGGAGGTTAAGTATTACTATACCCAAAATACTGACCTGTAAATATCACGACTACCCTCTCACTATCCCAGTTAATTTATAAAAATGGCAAAATTCGGTCAAAATTAGGCTTTTTTGAAAATTTCAAAAATGCAGACCTATTAATAATAATGAATCCCAAAGTTTGGCCTTTTTACTTTTAATTCTAATATTTTATTACGTATGCTACTATATATTATTTGCATAATATACAACTAACATTACTATTATTCTATATATATTTATTTCTTAATTTGCTATTTTTACAATTTATAAGTTACTTAATTAATACATACATACACTATTACTATTTATTACTACTATGCCTATGTTACTATTATATATTTAACTCATTAATTTCCCTATGTTTTCCTATCTGTTGTTCCTTTAATTTTTGTTGTACTTAAATATTTTTTTACCCCTTTTAAACTAGGCCAGTTTCTTATGAAACTGGACCCAGTTTACCGTTTTGAATTTACTTTATTGCCCTATTTATTTTTATTAATCTATATTTTCACATTTTTGTTTTGAGTACCATACCCCTGTGGACCGAGGCCGCGAGATCTGCGTGGCGATTTGCGTTCGAGACAGACTTGGTGCCCTCAACAATACGCTGTCGTTGACCTCGCCAACGCGTCTCACTTCCGCCTCACCGGGCAGTCGTCGCTAAAGGCGTCGTGGTCCGCCTTTTCAAGCTTTGCCTTGTTGCAATTGACGCAGCTTGGGGGGGCGTTAGCCATCCAATCAGCACACTCTGTTCTCATGTGCGGCCCCCCACAGTGACTGCATACGTCGATTGCATCATGGCAGAACTTCTTCCCGTGCCCATAACCCAGGCAGCGCGAGCATTGGATCAGGGGAGACTGGTCCGCAACCCTAACTTTTTGGATGTCGATGTGGACGGCACCCGCGCCGGTGAGCCGCTGCCAGACGGCGGGCGAGACCCGAGCAACTACATGGACTGTAAGCGGGTTTCTCGCCCTCCGTCTGTACCGGACCTCGACGCGGAAGTCCCCCTCACCCACATCCCCAAGCAAATTTCCATTTTGGCCCCTAATTGCCTTCACAATATCCTCATCGGTATTTACTTTGGAGACTCCGTACAGCACCAAGAGGGGGTCCTTATTCTTGATGTCCTCTACTTTGAGAGAATATCCTTTTTCTGTTAACTTTTCCTTTACTTTTCTTAGTTCTGCCTTGTCTTTGCAACTTAGAATGACTTTCCGATCCTTGGCCTTTCTGATCCTGTCAATTCTTGTCCCTTCATCCTTGGCATTTATCGCTTTCCTTACTCTGTCATAAACCTCCTCTCCGGTGTCCTGGTCGTCTTTCGACGTGTAAAATAGAATTTAAATAAATTTAAATGTGTCCTATAAACTAAGTAAACTAAAGTAAAATATTTATTTACAATATTCCAAGATATTTAGAAGTCAAATTTGCCGTCCAGCAATGCAATAAAAAATTTTTAAAACTAATTTTTAAGACCCGTTCAAGGCACCCTGAATGTAGGTCAGTAAGTCAGTAGGTTTGTAGGTCAGTCGGTCAGTAGGCCAATGGGGCACTGGGTCAGTGGGTCAGTATGTCAGTAGGTCACTGGGTCACTGGGTCAGTAGGTCAGTGGGTCAGTGGGCCACTGGGTCACTGGGTCAGTAGGTCAGTGGGTCACTGGGTCACTGGGTCACTGGGTCACTGGGTCAGTGGGTCAGTATGTCAGTAGGTCACTGGGTCACTGGGTCAGTGGGCCACTGGGTCACTGGGTCAGTAGGTCAGTGGGTCAGTGGGCCACTGGGTCACTGGGTCAGTAGGTCAGTGGGTCACTGGGTCACTGGGTCACTGGGTCAGTGGGTCAGTATGTCAGTAGGTCACTGGGTCACTGGGTCAGTGGGCCACTGGGTCACTGGGTCAGTAGGTCAGTGGGTCACTGGGTCACTGGGTCACTGGGTCAGTAGGTCAGTGGGTCACTGGGTCACTGAGTCACTGGGTCACTGGGTCAGTGGGTCAGTATGTCAGTAGGTCACTGGGTCACTGGGTCAGTGGGCCACTGGGTCACTGGGTCAGTAGGTCAGTGGGTCACTGGGTCACTGGGTCAGTAGGTCAGTGGGTCACTGGGTCACTGGGTCACTGGGTCACTGGGTCAGTGGGTCAGTATGTCAGTAGGTCACTGGGTCACTGGGTCAGTGGGCCACTGGGTCACTGGGTCAGTAGGTCAGTGGGTCACTGGGTCACTGGGTCAGTGGGTCAGTTGGTCAGTGGGTCACTGGGTCACTGGGTCACTGGGTCACTGGGTCAGTGGGTCAGTATGTCAGTAGGTCACTGGGTCACTGGGTCAGTGGGCCACTGGGTCACTGGGTCAGTAGGTCAGTGGGTCACTGGGTCACTGGGTCAGTGGGTCAGTTGGTCAGTGGGTCAGTAGGTCAGGTTAGTGGGTCAACACAGAAGATCTCGAGAACTACTGGACACAGAACTATGAAATTCAAAAGGGAGGTTAAGTATTACTATACCCGATATACTGACCTGTAAATATCACGACTACCCTCTCACTATCCCAGTTAATTTATAAAAATGGCAAAATTCGGTCAAAATTAGGCTTTTTTGAAAATTTCAAAAATGCAGACCTATTAATAATAATGAATCCCAAAGTTTGGCCTTTTTACTTTTAATTCTAATATTTTATTACGTATGCTACTATATATTATTTGCATAATATACAACTAACATTACTATTATTCTATATATATTTATTTCTTAGTTTGCTATTTTTACAATTTATAAGTTACTTAATTAATACATACATACACTATTACTATTTATTACTACTATGCCTATGTTACTATTATATATTTAACTCATTAATTTCCCTATGTTTTCCTATCTGTTGTTCCTTTAATTTTTGTTGTACTTAAATATTTTTTTACCCCTTTTAAACTAGGCCAGTTTCTAAATGAAACTGGACCCAGTTTACCGTTTTGAATTTACTTTATTGCCCTATTTATTTTTATTAATCTATATTTTCACATTTTTGTTTTGAGTACCATACCCCTGTGGACCGAGGCCGCGAGATCTGCGTGTCGATTTGCGTTCGAGACAGACTTGGTGCCCTCAACAATACGCTGTCGTTGACCTCGCCAACGCGTCTCACTTCCGCCTCACCGGGCAGTCGTCGCTAAAGGCGTCGTGGTCCGCCTTTTCAAGCTTTGCCTTGTTGCAATTGACGCAGCTTGGGGGGGCGTTAGCCATCCAATCAGCACACTCTGTTCTCATGTGCGGCCCCCCACAGTGACTGCATACGTCGATTGCATCATGGCAGAACTTCTTCCCGTGCCCATAACCCAGGCAGCGCGAGCATTGGATCAGGGGAGACTGGTCCGCAACCCTAACTTTTTGGATGTCGATGTGGACGGCACCCGCGCCGGTGAGCCGCTGCCAGACGGCGGGCGAGACCCGAGCAACTACATGGACTGTAAGCGGGTTTCTCGCCCTCCGTCTGTACCGGACCTCGACGCGGAAGTCCCCCTCACCCACATCCCCAAGCAAATTTCCATTTTGGCCCCTAATTGCCTTCACAATATCCTCATCGGTATTTACTTTGGAGACTCCGTACAGCACCAAGAGGGGGTCCTTATTCTTGATGTCCTCTACTTTGAGAGAACATCCTTTTTCTGTTAACTTTTCCTTTACTTTTCTTAGTTCTGCCTTGTCTTTGCAACTTAGAATGACTTTCCGATCCTTGGCCTTTCTGATCCTGTCAATTCTTGTCCCCTCATCCTTGGCATTTATCGCTTTCCTTACTCTGTCATAAACCTCCTCTCCGGTGTCCTGGTCGTCTTTCGACGTGATTATGACAGAGTGCATCGCAGCTGGCTCTGCCGGTGGCCTCTTCGGCGAGCCAGCCACGACGTTCGCGTAGGTGGGGGCCACTTCCAAGGCCTTCTGGTGGTTTTCTAGGGTTTCCCTCAGTGACTCCATCTTGGCTGCATTTTCCCGTATTAATTTGGAGTGGTCATCCATCCTCCTTAATATTTCTTCGTTGCAGGGGGCAGGGTGAGGAGGAAGTGGAGGGTGTAAAGTGTCCTCCTCTTTCTTCCCATCCTGTCCCTTGCTCTGGATTCTTGTTACTTCTTTGGCCTCTGACTCCTCCTTCACGAGCTGATAGAGCCGCTCCACAGCTGCAGTGATCCCCTCTTTATACTCTGTTTTAATGTTTCTAGAGCTACTGAGGCAGAGCTTAGCCCTATTCAGGCATGCCCTAGCCTCAGCGACTCTAGAGGGGTGAGTTGGTTTTGGGGGGGGGGCGTCCGAGGCGTCCGTCAATGATGTTCGGGTTTTTGGCCTCGAGGGGCCCGCTATTGGCACCACCACCCTCTTCGGAGACGTCTTTGCGGCTCTTGCCTCTGTCTCCCCGATGCTCCTTCTGACCGCAAAGGTCCGGTCATGGTTTGAAGGGAGGCCCGTCTTCTCTACCTTCTCTTCGGCCTTTTTCGGGGGAGAGTTCTCAGTCGCCACCTTGCTGGGCGGAGTCCTGATACCGAACATTGTGTAGCTCGCTTAAATCTGGCTTTTTAGGGACGTCAATGTGTAAAAGTATGCGACGTGTAAAGGGCGTCGGATACGTACAATAAAATACAATTATATAACTCAAAAAGAACACAATAAAATTATAAAAGAGTAAAATAGAATTTAAATAAATTTAAATGTGTCCTATAAACTAAGTAAACTAAAGTAAAATATTTATTTACAATATTCCAAGATCTTTGGAAGTCAAATTTGCCGTCCAGCAATGCAATAAAAATTTTTTAAAACTGATTTTTAAGACCCGTTCAAGGCACCCTGAATGTAGGTCAGTAAGTCAGTAGGTTTGTAGGTCAGTCGGTCAGTAGGCCAATGGGGCACTGGGTCAGTGGGTCAGTATGTCAGTAGGTCACTGGGTCACTGGGTCAGTAGGTCAGTGGGTCAGTGGGCCACTGGGTCACTGGGTCAGTAGGTCAGTGGGTCACTGGGTCACTGGGTCACTGGGTCACTGGGTCAGTATGTCAGTAGGTCACTGGGTCACTGGGTCAGTGGGCCACTGGGTCACTGGGTCAGTATGTCAGTGGGTCACTGGGTCACTGGGTCAGTAGGTCAGTGGGTCACTGGGTCACTGGGTCACTGGGTCACTGGGTCAGTGGGTCAGTATGTCAGTAGGTCACTGGGTCACTGGGTCAGTGGGCCACTGGGTCACTGGGTCAGTAGGTCAGTGGGTCACTGGGTCACTGGGTCACTGGGTCAGTAGGTCAGTGGGTCACTGGGTCACTGGGTCACTGGGTCACTGGGTCAGTGGGTCAGTATGTCAGTAGGTCACTGGGTCACTGGGTCAGTGGGCCACTGGGTCACTGGGTCAGTAGGTCAGTGGGTCACTGGGTCACTGGGTCAGTTGGTCAGTGGGTCAGTAGGTCAGGTTAGTGGGTCAACACAGAAGATCTCGAGAACTACTGGACACAGAACTATGAAATTCAAAAGGGAGGTTAAGTATTACTATACCCGATATACTGACCTGTAAATATCACGACTACCCTCTCACTATCCCAGTTAATTTATAAAAATGGCAAAATTCGGTCAAAATTAGGCTTTTTTGAAAATTTCAAAAATGCAGACCTATTAATAATAATGAATCCCAAAGTTTGGCCTTTTTACTTTTAATTCTAATATTTTATTACGTATACTACTATATATTATTTGCATAATATACAACTAACATTACTATTATTCTATATATATTTATTTCTTAATTTGCTATTTTTACAATTTATAAGTTACTTAATTAATACATACATACACTATTACTATTTATTACTACTATGCCTATGTTACTATTATATATTTAACTCATTAATTTCCCTATGTTTTCCTATCTGTTGTTCCTTTAATTTTTGTTGTACTTAAATATTTTTTTACCCCTTTTAAACTAGGCCAGTTTCTTATGAAACTGGACCCAGTTTACCGTTTTGAATTTACTTTATTGCCCTATTTATTTTTATTAATCTATATTTTCACATTTTTGTTTTGAGTACCATACCCCTGTGGACCGAGGCCGCGAGATCTGCGTGGCGATTTGCGTTCGAGACAGACTTGGTGCCCTCAACAATACGCTGTCGTTGACCTCGCCAACGCGTCTCACTTCCGCCTCACCGGGCAGTCGTCGCTAAAGGCGTCGTGGTCCGCCTTTTCAAGCTTTGCCTTGTTGCAATTGACGCAGCTTGGGGGGGCGTTAGCCATCCAATCAGCACACTCTGTTCTCATGTGCGGCCCCCCACAGTGACTGCATACGTCGATTGCATCATGGCAGAACTTCTTCCCGTGCCCATAACCCAGGCAGCGCCAGCATTGGATCAGGGGAGACTGGTCCGCAACCCTAACTTTTTGGATGTCGATGTGGACGGCACCCGCGCCGGTGAGCCGCTGCCAGACGGCGGGCGAGACCCGAGCAACTACATGGACTGTAAGCGGGTTTCTCGCCCTCCGTCTGTACCGGACCTCGACGCGGAAGTCCCCCTCACCCACATCCCCAAGCAAATTTCCATTTTGGCCCCTAATTGCCTTCACAATATCCTCATCGGTATTTACTTTGGAGACTCCGTACAGCACCAAGAGGGGGTCCTTATTCTTGATGTCCTCTACTTTGAGAGAACATCCTTTTTCTGTTAACTTTTCCTTTACTTTTCTTAGTTCTGCCTTGTCTTTGCAACTTAGAATGACTTTCCGATCCTTGGCCTTTCTGATCCTGTCAATTCTTGTCCCCTCATCCTTGGCATTTATCGCTTTCCTTACTCTGTCATAAACCTCCTCTCCGGTGTCCTGGTCGTCTTTCGACGTGTAAAATAGAATTTAAATAAATTTAAATGTGTCCTATAAACTAAGTAAACTAAAGTAAAATATTTATTTACAATATTCCAAGATCTTTGGAAGTCAAATTTGCCGTCCAGCAATGCAATAAATTTTTTTTTAAAACTAATTTTTAAGACCCGTTCAAGGCACCCTGAATGTAGGTCAGTAAGTCAGTAGGTTTGTAGGTCAGTCGGTCAGTAGGCCAATGGGGCACTGGGTCAGTGGGTCAGTATGTCAGTAGGTCACTGGGTCACTGGGTCAGTAGATCAGTGGGTCAGTGGGCCACTGGGTCACTGGGTCAGTAGGTCAGTGGGTCACTGGGTCACTGGGTCACTGGGTCACTGGGTCAGTGGGCCAGTATGTCAGTAGGTCACTGGGTCACTGGGTCAGTGGGCCACTGGGTCACTGGGTCAGTAGGTCAGTGGGTCAGTGGGCCACTGGGTCACTGGGTCAGTAGGTCAGTGGGTCACTGGGTCACTGGGTCACTGGGTCAGTGGGTCAGTATGTCAGTAGGTCACTGGGTCACTGGGTCAGTGGGCCACTGGGTCACTGGGTCAGTAGGTCAGTGGGTCACTGGGTCACTGGGTCACTGGGACAGTAGGTCAGTGGGTCACTGGGTCACTGGGTCAGTGGGTCAGTATGTCAGTAGGTCACTGGGTCACTGGGTCAGTAGGTCAGTGGGTCAGTGGGCCACTGGGTCACTGGGTCAGTAGGTCAGTGGGTCAGTGGGCCACTGGGTCACTGGGTCAGTAGGTCAGTGGGTCACTGGGTCACTGGGTCACTGGGTCACTGGGTCAGTGGGTCAGTATGTCAGTAGGTCACTGGGTCACTGGGTCAGTGGGCCACTGGGTCACTGGGTCAGTAGGTCAGTGGGTCACTGGGTCACTGGGTCACTGGGTCAGTAGGTCAGTGGGTCACTGGGTCACTGGGTCACTGGGTCACTGGGTCAGTGGGTCAGTATGTCAGTAGGTCACTGGGTCACTGGGTCAGTGGGCCACTGGGTCACTGGGTCAGTTGGTCAGTGGGTCAGTAGGTCAGGTTAGTGGGTCAACACAGAAGATCTCGAGAACTACTGGACACAGAACTATGAAATTCAAAAGGGAGGTTAAGTATTACTATACCCGATATACTGACCTGTAAATATCACGACTACCCTCTCACTATCCCAGTTAATTTATAAAAATGGCAAAATTCGGTCAAAATTAGGCTTTTTTGAAAATTTCAAAAATGCAGACCTATTAATAATAATGAATCCCAAAGTTTGGCCTTTTTACTTTTAATTCTAATATTTTATTACGTATGCTACTATATATTATTTGCATAATATACAACTAACATTACTATTATTCTATATATATTTATTTCTTAATTTGCTATTTTTACAATTTATAAGTTACTTAATTAATACATACATACACTATTACTATTTATTACTACTATGCCTATGTTACTATTATATATTTAACTCATTAATTTCCCTATGTTTTCCTATCTGTTGTTCCTTTAATTTTTGTTGTACTTAAATATTTTTTTACCCCTTTTAAACTAGGCCAGTTTCTTATGAAACTGGACCCAGTTTACCGTTTTGAATTTACTTTATTGCCCTATTTATTTTTATTAATCTATATTTTCACATTTTTGTTTTGAGTACCATACCCCTGTGGACCGAGGCCGCGAGATCTGCGTGGCGATTTGCGTTCGAGACAGACTTGGTGCCCTCAACAATACGCTGTCGTTGACCTCGCCAACGCGTCTCACTTCCGCCTCACCGGGCAGTCGTCGCTAAAGGCGTCGTGGTCCGCCTTTTCAAGCTTTGCCTTGTTGCAATTGACGCAGCTTGGGGGGGCGTTAGCCATCCAATCAGCACACTCTGTTCTCATGTGCGGCCCCCCACAGTGACTGCATACGTCGATTGCATCATGGCAGAACTTCTTCCCGTGCCCATAACCCAGGCAGCGCGAGCATTGGATCAGGGGAGACTGGTCCGCAACCCTAACTTTTTGGATGTCGATGTGGACGGCACCCGCGCCGGTGAGCCGCTGCCAGACGGCGGGCGAGACCCGAGCAACTACATGGACTGTAAGCGGGTTTCTCGCCCTCCGTCTGTACCGGACCTCGACGCGGAAGTCCCCCTCACCCACATCCCCAAGCAAATTTCCATTTTGGCCCCTAATTGCCTTCACAATATCCTCATCGGTATTTACTTTGGAGACTCCGTACAGCACCAAGAGGGGGTCCTTATTCTTGATGTCCTCTACTTTGAGAGAATATCCTTTTTCTGTTAACTTTTCCTTTACTTTTCTTAGTTCTGCCTTGTCTTTGCAACTTAGAATGACTTTCCGATCCTTGGCCTTTCTGATCCTGTCAATTCTTGTCCCTTCATCCTTGGCATTTATCGCTTTCCTTACTCTGTCATAAACCTCCTCTCCGGTGTCCTGGTCGTCTTTCGACGTGTAAAATAGAATTTAAATAAATTTAAATGTGTCCTATAAACTAAGTAAACTAAAGTAAAATATTTATTTACAATATTCCAAGATATTTAGAAGTCAAATTTGCCGTCCAGCAATGCAATAAAAATTTTTTAAAACTAATTTTTAAGACCCGTTCAAGGCACCCTGAATGTAGGTCAGTAAGTCAGTAGGTTTGTAGGTCAGTCGGTCAGTAGGCCAATGGGGCACTGGGTCAGTGGGTCAGTATGTCAGTAGGTCACTGGGTCACTGGGTCAGTAGGTCAGTGGGTCAGTGGGCTACTGGGTCACTGGGTCAGTAGGTCAGTGGGTCACTGGGTCACTGGGTCACTGGGTCACTGGGTCAGTGGGTCAGTATGTCAGTAGGTCACTGGGTCACTGGGTCAGTGGGCCACTGGGTCACTGGGTCAGTAGGTCAGTGGGTCAGTGGGCCACTGGGTCACTGGGTCAGTAGGTCAGTGGGTCACTGGGTCACTGGGTCACTGGGTCAGTGGGTCAGTATGTCAGTAGGTCACTGGGTCACTGGGTCAGTGGGCCACTGGGTCACTGGGTCAGTAGGTCAGTGGGTCACTGGGTCACTGGGTCACTGGGTCAGTAGGTCAGTGGGTCACTGGGTCACTGAGTCACTGGGTCACTGGGTCAGTGGGTCAGTATGTCAGTAGGTCACTGGGTCACCGGGTCAGTGGGCCACTGGGTCACTGGGTCAGTAGGTCAGTGGGTCACTGGGTCACTGGGTCAGTAGGTCAGTGGGTCACTGGGTCACTGGGTCACTGGGTCACTGGGTCAGTGGGTCAGTATGTCAGTAGGTCACTGGGTCACTGGGTCAGTGGGCCACTGGGTCACTGGGTCAGTAGGTCAGTGGGTCACTGGGTCACTGGGTCAGTGGGTCAGTTGGTCAGTGGGTCACTGGGTCACTGGGTCACTGGGTCACTGGGTCAGTGGGTCAGTATGTCAGTAGGTCACTGGGTCACTGGGTCAGTGGGCCACTGGGTCACTGGGTCAGTAGGTCAGTGGGTCACTGGGTCACTGGGTCAGTGGGTCACTAAGTCACTGGGTCAGTGGGTCAGTTGGTCAGTGGGTCAGTAGGTCAGGTTAGTGGGTCAACACAGAAGATCTCGAGAACTACTGGACACAGAACTATGAAATTCAAAAGGGAGGTTAAGTATTACTATACCCGATATACTGACCTGTAAATATCACGACTACCCTCTCACTATCCCAGTTAATTTATAAAAATGGCAAAATTCGGTCAAAATTAGGCTTTTTTGAAAATTTCAAAAATGCAGACCTATTAATAATAATGAATCCCAAAGTTTGGCCTTTTTACTTTTAATTCTAATATTTTATTACGTATGCTACTATATATTATTTGCATAATATACAACTAACATTACTATTATTCTATATATATTTATTTCTTAATTTGCTATTTTTACAATTTATAAGTTACTTAATTAATACATACATACACTATTACTATTTATTACTACTATGCCTATGTTACTATTATATATTTAACTCATTAATTTCCCTATGTTTTCCTATCTGTTGTTCTTTTAATTTTTGTTGTACTTAAATATTTTTTTACCCCTTTTAAACTAGGCCAGTTTCTTATGAAACTGGACCCAGTTTACCGTTTTGAATTTACTTTATTGCCCTATTTATTTTTATTAATCTATATTTTCACATTTTTGTTTTGAGTACCATACCCCTGTGGACCGAGGCCGCGAGATCTGCGTGGCGATTTGCGTTCGAGACAGACTTGGTGCCCTCAACAATACGCTGTCGTTGACCTCGCCAACGCGTCTCACTTCCGCCTCACCGGGCAGTCGTCGCTAAAGGCGTCGTGGTCCGCCTTTTCAAGCTTTGCCTTGTTGCAATTGACGCAGCTTGGGGGGGCGTTAGCCATCCAATCAGCACACTCTGTTCTCATGTGCGGCCCCCCACAGTGACTGCATACGTCGATTGCATCATGGCAGAACTTCTTCCCGTGCCCATAACCCAGGCAGCGCGAGCATTGGATCAGGGGAGACTGGTCCGCAACCCTAACTTTCTGGATGTCGATGTGGACGGCACCCGCGCCGGTGAGCCGCTGCCAGACGGCGGGCGAGACCCGAGCAACTACATGGACTGTAAGCGGGTTTCTCGCCCTCCGTCTGTACCGGACCTCGACGCGGAAGTCCCCCTCACCCACATCCCCAAGCAAATTTCCATTTTGGCCCCTAATTGCCTTCACAATATCCTCATCGGTATTTACTTTGGAGACTCCGTACAGCACCAAGAGGGGGTCCTTATTCTTGATGTCCTCTACTTTGAGAGAACATCCTTTTTCTGTTAACTTTTCCTTTACTTTTCTTAGTTCTGCCTTGTCTTTGCAACTTAGAATGACTTTCCGATCCTTGGCCTTTCTGATCCTGTCAATTCTTGTCCCCTCATCCTTGGCATTTATCGCTTTCCTTACTCTGTCATAAACCTCCTCTCCGGTGTCCTGGTCGTCTTTCGACGTGTAAAATAGAATTTAAATAAATTTAAATGTGTCCTATAAACTAAGTAAACTAAAGTAAAATATTTATTTACAATATTCCAAGATCTTTGGAAGTCAAATTTGCCGTCCAGCAATGCAATAAAATTTTTTTAAAACTAATTTTTAAGACCCGTTCAAGGCACCCTGAATGTAGGTCAGTAAGTCAGTAGGTTTGTAGGTCAGTCGGTCAGTAGGCCAATGGGGCACTGGGTCAGTGGGTCAGTATGTCAGTAGGTCACTGGGTCACTGGGTCAGTAGGTCAGTGGGTCAGTGGGCCACTGGGTCACTGGGTCAGTAGGTCAGTGGGTCACTGGGTCACTGGGTCACTGGGTCAGTGGGTCAGTATGTCAGTAGGTCACTGGGTCACTGGGTCAGTGGGCCACTGGGTCACTGGGTCAGTAGGTCAGTGGGTCAGTGGGCCACTAGGTCACTGGGTCAGTAGGTCAGTGGGTCACTGGGTCACTGGGTCACTGGGTCAGTGGGTCAGTATGTCAGTAGGTCTTTGGGTCACTGGGTCAGCGGGCCACTGGGTCACTGGGTCAGTAGGTCAGTGGGTCACTGGGTCACTGGGTCAGTAGGTCAGTGGGTCACTGGGTCACTGGGTCACTGGGTCAGTGGGTCAGTATGTCAGTAGGTCACTGGGTCACTGGGTCAGTAGGTCAGTGGGTCAGTGGGCCACTGGGTCACTGGGTCAGTAGGTCAGTGGGTCAGTGGGCCACTGGGCCACTGGGTCACTGGGTCACTGGGTCACTGGGTCAGTGGGTCAGAATGTCAGTAGGTCACTGGGTCACTGGGTCAGTGGGCCACTGGGTCACTGGGTCAGTAGGTCAGTGGGTCAGTGGGCCACTGGGTCACTGGGTCAGTAGGTCAGTGGGTCACTGGGTCACTGGGTCACTGGGTCACTGGGTCAGTGGGTCAGTATGTCAGTAGGTCACTGGGTCACTGGCTCAGTGGGCCACTGGGTCACTGGGTCAGTAGGTCAGTGGGTCACTGGGTCACTGGGTCACTGGGTCAGTAGGTCACTGGGTCACTGGGTCACTGGGTCACTGGGTCACTGGGTCACTGGGTCAGTGGGCCACTGGGTCACTGGGTCAGTAGGTCAGTGGGTCACTGGGTCACTGGGTCAGTGAGTCAGTTGGTCAGTGGGTCAGTAGGTCAGGTTAGTGGGTCAACACAGAAGATCTCGAGAACTACTGGACACAGAACTATGAAATTCAAAAGGGAGGTTAAGTATTACTATACCCGATATACTGACCTGTAAATATCACGACTACCCTCTCACTATCCCAGTTAATTTATAAAAATGGCAAAATTCGGTCAAAATTAGGCTTTTTTGAAAATTTCAAAAATGCAGACCTATTAATAATAATGAATCCCAAAGTTTGGCCTTTTTACTTTTAATTCTAATATTTTATTACGTATGCTACTATATATTATTTGCATAATATACAACTAACATTACTATTATTCTATATATATTTATTTCTTAATTTGCTATTTTTACAATTTATAAGTTACTTAATTAATACATACATACACTATTACTATTTATTACTACTATGCCTATGTTACTATTATATATTTAACTCATTAATTTCCCTATGTTTTCCTATCTGTTGTTCCTTTAATTTTTGTTGTACTTAAATATTTTTTTACCCCTTTTAAACTAGGCCAGTTTCTTATGAAACTGGACCCAGTTTACCGTTTTGAATTTACTTTATTGCCCTATTTATTTTTATTAATCTATATTTTCACATTTTTGTTTTGAGTACCATACCCCTGTGGACCGAGGCCGCGAGATCTGCGTGGCGATTTGCGTTCGAGACAGACTTGGTGTCCTCAACAATACGCTGTCGTTGACCTCGCCAACGCGTCTCACTTCCGCCTCACCGGGCAGTCGCTAAAGGCGTCGTGGTCCGCCTTTTCAAGCTTTGCCTTGTTGCAATTGACGCAGCTTGGGGGGGCGTTAGCCATCCAATCAGCACACTCTGTTCTCATGTGCGGCCCCCCACAGTGACTGCATGCGTCGATTGCATCATGGCAGAACTTCTTCCCGTGCCCATAACCCAGGCAGCGCGAGCATTGGATCAGGGGAGACTGGTCCGCAACCCTAACTTTTTGGATGTCGATGTGGACGGCACCCGCGCCGGTGAGCCGCTGCCAGACGGCGGGCGAGACCCGAGCAACTACATGGACTGTAAGCGGGTTTCTCGCCCTCCGTCTGTACCGGACCTCGACGCGGAAGTCCCCCTCACCCACATCCCAAAGCAAATTTCCATGTTGGCCCCTAATTGCCTTCACAATATCCTCATCGGTATTTACTTTGGAGACTCCGTACAGCACCAAGAGGGGGTCCTTATTCTTGATGTCCTCTACTTTGAGAGAACATCCTTTTTCTGTTAACTTTTCCTTTACTTTTCTTAGTTCTGCCTTGTCTTTGCAACTTAGAATGACTTTCCGATCCTTGGCCTTTCTGATCCTGTCAATTCTTGTCCCCTCATCCTTGGCATTTATCGCTTTCCTTACTCTGTCATAAACCTCCTCTCCGGTGTCCTGGTCGTCTTTCGACGTGATTATGACAGAGTGCATCGCAGCTGGCTCTGCCGGTGGCCTCTTCGGCGAGCCAGCCACGACGTTCGCGTAGGTGGGGGCCACTTCCAAGGCCTTCTGGTGGTTTTCTAGGGTTTCCCTCAGTGACTCCATCTTGGCTGCATTTTCCCGTATTAATTTGGAGTGGTCATCCATCCTCCTTAATATTTCTTCGTTGCAGGGGGCAGGGTGAGGAGGAAGTGGAGGGTGTAAAGTGTCCTCCTCTTTCTTCCCATCCTGTCCCTTGCTCTGGATTCTTGTTACTTCTTTGGCCTCTGACTCCTTCATGAGCTGATAGAACCGCTCCACAGCTGCAGTGATCCCCTCTTTATACTCTGTTTTAATGTTTCTAGAGCTACTGAGGCAGAGCTTAGCCCTATTCAGGCATGCCCTAGCCTCAGCGACTCTAGAGGGGTGAGTTGATTTTGGGGGGGGGGGCGTCCGAGGCGTCCGTCAATGATGTTCGGGTTTTTGGCCTCGAGGGGCCCGCTATTGGCACCACCACCCTCTTCGGAGACGTCTTTGCGGCTCTTGCCTCTGTCTCCCCGATGCTCCTTCTGACCGCAAAGGTCCGGTCATGGTTTGAAGGGAGGCCCGTCTTCTCTACCTTCTCTTCGGCCTTTTTCGGGGGAGAGTTCTCAGTCGCCACCTTGCTGGGCGGAGTCCTGATACCGAACATTGTGTAGCTCGCTTCAATCTGGCTTTTTAGGGACGTCAATGTGTAAAAGTATGCGACGTGTAAAGGGCGTCGGATACGTACAATAAAATACAATTATATAACTCAAAAAGAACACAATAAAATTATAAAAGAGTAAAATAGAATTTAAATAAATTTAAATGTGTCCTATAAACTAAGTAAACTAAAGTAAAATATTTATTTACAATATTCCAAGATCTTTGGAAGTCAAATTTGCCGTCCAGCAATGCAATAAAAATTTTTTTAAACTAATTTTTAAGACCCGTTCAAGGCACCCTGAATGTAGGTCAGTAAGTCAGTAGGTTTGTAGGTCAGTCGGTCAGTAGGCCAATGGGGCACTGGGTCAGTGGGTCAGTATGTCAGTAGGTCACTGGGTCACTGGGTCAGTAGGTCAGTGGGTCAGTGGGCCACTGGGTCACTGGGTCAGTAGGTCAGTGGGTCACTGGGTCACTGGGTCACTGGGTCAGTGGGTCAGTATGTCAGTAGGTCACTGGGTCACTGGGTCAGTGGGCCACTGGGTCACTGGGTCAGTAGGTCAGTGGGTCAGTGGGCCACTGGGTCACTGGGTCCGTAGGTCAGTGGGTCACTGGGTCACTGGGTCACTGGGTCAGTGGTCAGTATGTCAGTAGGTCACTGGGTCACTGGGTCAGTGGGCCACTGGGTCACTGGGTCAGTAGGTCAGTGGGTCACTGGGTCACTGGGTCACTGGGTCAGTAGGTCAGTGGGTCACTGGGTCACTGGGTCACTGGGTCAGTGGGTCAGTATGTCAGTAGGTCACTGGGTCACTGGGTCAGTAGGTCAGTGGGTCAGTGGGCCACTGGGTCACTGGGTCAGTAGGTCAGTGGGTCAGTGGGCCACTGGGTCACTGGGTCAGTAGGTCAGTGGGTCACTGGGTCACTGGGTCACTGGGTCAGTAGGTCAGTGGGTCACTGGGTCACTGGGTCACTGGGTCAGTAGGTCAGTGGGTCACTGGGTCACTGGGTCACTGGGTCACTAGGTCAGTGGGTCAGTATGTCAGTAGGTCACTGGGTCACTGGGTCAGTAGGTCAGTGGGTCAGTGGGCCACTGGGTCACTGGGTCAGTAGGTCAGTGGGTCAGTGGGCCACTGGGTCACTGGGTCAGTAGGTCAGTGGGTCACTGGGTCAGTGGGTCAGTATGTCAGTAGGTCACTGGGTCACTGGGTCAGTAGGTCAGTGGGTCAGTGGGCCACTGGGTCACTGGGTCAGTAGGTCAGTGGGTCACTGGGTCACTGGGTCACTGGGTCACTGGGTCAGTGGGTCAGTATGTCAGTAGGTCACTGGGTCACTGGGTCAGTGGGCCACTGGGTCACTGGGTCAGTAGGTCAGTGGGTCAGTGGGCCACTGGGTCACTGGGTCCGTAGGTCAGTGGGTCACTGGGTCACTGGGTCACTGGGTCAGTGGTCAGTATGTCAGTAGGTCACTGGGTCACTGGGTCAGTAGGTCAGTGGGTCACTGGGTCACTGGGTCACTGGGTCAGTAGGTCAGTGGGTCACTGGGTCACTGGGTCACTGGGTCAGTGGGTCAGTATGTCAGTAGGTCACTGGGTCACTGGGTCAGTAGGTCAGTGGGTCAGTGGGCCACTGGGTCACTGGGTCAGTAGGTCAGTGGGTCAGTGGGCCACTGGGTCACTGGGTCAGTAGGTCAGTGGGTCACTGGGTCACTGGGTCACTGGGTCAGTAGGTCAGTGGGTCACTGGGTCACTGGGTCACTGGGTCAGTAGGTCAGTGGGTCACTGGGTCACTGGGTCACTGGGTCACTGGGTCAGTGGGTCAGTATGTCAGTAGGTCACTGGGTCACTGGGTCAGTAGGTCAGTGGGTCAGTGGGCCACTGGGTCACTGGGTCAGTAGGTCAGTGGGTCAGTGGGCCACTGGGTCACTGGGTCAGTAGGTCACTGGGTCACTGGGTCACTGGGTCACTGGGTCAGTAGGTCAGTGGGTCAGTGGGCCACTGGGTCACTGGGTCAGTAGGTCAGTGGGTCACTGGGTCACTGGGTCACTGGGTCAGTGGGTCAGTATGTCAGTAGGTCACTGGGTCACTGGGTCAGTGGGCCACTGGGTCACTGGGTCAGTAGGTCAGTGGGTCACTGGGTCACTGGGTCACTTGGTCAGTAGGTCAGTGGGTCACTGGGTCACTGGGTCACTGGGTCAGTGGGTCAGTATGTCAGTAGGTCACTGGGTCACTGGGTCAGTAGGTCAGTGGGTCAGTGGGCCACTGGGTCACTGGGTCAGTAGGTAAGTGGGTCAGTGGGCCACTGGGTCACTGGGTCAGTAGGTCAGTGGGTCACTGGGTCACTGGGTCACTGGGTCACTGGGTCAGTGGGTAAGTATGTCAGTAGGTCACTGGGTCACTGGGTCAGTGGGCCACTGGGTCACTGGGTCAGTAGGTCAGTGGGTCACTGGGTCACTGAGTCAGTGGGTCAGTTGGTCAGTGGGTCACTGGGTCACTGGGTCACTGGGTCAGTGGGTCAGTATGTCAGTAGGTCACTGGGTCACTGGGTCAGTGGGCCACTGGGTCACTGGGTCAGTAGGTCAGTGGGTCACTGGGTCACTGGGTCAGTGGGTCAGTTGGTCAGTGGGTCAGTAGGTTAGGTTAGTGGGTCAACACAGAAGATCTCGAGAACTACTGGACACAGAACTATGAAATTCAAAAGGGAGGTTAAGTATTACTATACCCGATATACTGACCTGTAAATATCACGACTACCCTCTCACTATCCCAGTTAATTTATAAAAATGGCAAAATTCGGTCAAAATTAGGCTTTTTTGAAAATTTCAAAAATGCAGACCTATTAATAATAATGAATCCCAAAGTTTGGCCTTTTTACTTTTAATTCTAATATTTTATTACGTATGCTACTATATATTATTTGCATAATATACAACTAACATTACTATTATTCTATATATATTTATTTCTTAATTTGCTATTTTTACAATTTATAAGTTACTTAATTAATACATACATACACTATTACTATTTATTACTACTATGCCTATGTTACTATTATATATTTAACTCATTAATTTCCCTATGTTTTCCTATCTGTTGTTCTTTTAATTTTTGTTGTACTTAAATATTTTTTTACCCCTTTTAAACTAGGCCAGTTTCTTATGAAACTGGACCCAGTTTACCGTTTATTGCCCTATTTATTTTTATTAATCTATATTTTCACATTTTTGTTTTGAGTACCATACCCCTGTGGACCGAGGCCGCGAGATCTGCGTGGCGATTTGCGTTCGAGACAGACTTGGTGCCCTCAACAATACGCTGTCGTTGACCTCGCCAACGCGTCTCACTTCCGCCTCACCGGGCAGTCGTCGCTAAAAGCGTCGTGGTCCGCCTTTTCAAGCTTTGCCTTGTTGCAATTGACGCAGCTTGGGGGGGCGTTAGCCATCCAATCAGCACACTCTGTTCTCATGTGCGGCCCCCCACAGTGACTGCATACGTCGATTGCATCATGGCAGAACTTCTTCCCGTGCCCATAACCCAGGCAGCGCGAGCATTGGATCAGGGGAGACTGGTCCGCAACCCTAACTTTTTGAATGTCGATGTGGACGGCACCCGCGCCGGTGAGCCGCTGCCAGACGGCGGGCGAGACCCGAGCAACTACATGGACTGTAAGCGGGTTTCTCGCCCTCCGTCTGTACCGGACCTCGACGCGGAAGTCCCCCTCACCCACATCCCCAAGCAAATTTCCATTTTGGCCCCTAATTGCCTTCACAATATCCTCATCGGTATTTACTTTGGAGACTCCGTACAGCACCAAGAGGGGGTCCTTATTCTTGATGTCCTCTACTTTGAGAAAACATCCTTTTTCTGTTAACTTTTCCTTTACTTTTCTTAGTTCTGCCTTGTCTTTGCAACTTAGAATGACTTTCCGATCCTTGGCCTTTCTGATCCTGTCAATTCTTGTCCCCTCATCCTTGGCATTTATCGCTTTCCTTACTCTGTCATAAACCTCCTCTCCGGTGTCCTGGTCGTCTTTCGACGTGTAAAATAGAATTTAAATAAATTTAAATGTGTCCTATACACTAAGTAAACTAAAGTAAAATATTTATTTACAATATTCCAAGATCTTTGGAAGTCAAATTTGCCGTCCAGCAATGCAATAAAATTTTTTTAAAACTAATTTTTAAGACCCGTTCAAGGCACCCTGAATGTAGGTCAGTAAGTCAGTAGGTTTGTAGGTCAGTCGGTCAGTAGGCCAATGGGGCACTGGGTCAGTGGGTCAGTATGTCAGTAGGTCACTGTGTCACTGGGTCAGTTGGTCAGTGGGTCAGTGGGCCACTGGGTCACTGGGTCAGTAGGTCAGTGGGTCACTGGGTCACTGGGTCACTGGGTCACTGGGTCAGTGGGTCAGTATGTCAGTAGGTCACTGGGTCACTGGGTCAGTGGGCCACTGGGTCACTGGGTCAGTAGGTCAGTGGGTCAGTGGGCCACTGGGTCACTGGGTCAGTAGGTCAGTGGGTCACTGGGTCACTGGGTCACTGGGTCAGTGGGTCAGTATGTCAGTAGGTCACTGGGTCACTGGGTCAGTGGGCCACTGGGTCACTGGGTCAGTAGGTCAGTGGGTCACTGGGTCACTGGGTCACTGGGTCACTGGGTCAGTGGGTCAGTATGTCAGTAGGTCACTTGGTCACTGGGTCAGTGGGCCACTGGGTCAGTATGTCAGTAGGTCACTGGGTCACTGGGTCAGTAGGTCAGTGGGTCAGTGGGCCACTGGGTCACTGGGTCAGTAGGTCAGTGGGTCAGTGGGCCACTGGGTCACTGGGTCAGTAGGTCAGTGGGTCACTGGGTCACTGGGTCACTGGGTCACTGGGTCAGTGGGTCAGTATGTCAGTAGGTCACTGGGTCACTGGGTCAGTGGGCCACTGGGTCACTGGGTCAGTAGGTCACTGGGTCACTGGGTCACTGGGTCACTGGGTCAGTAGGTCAGTATGTCAGTAGGTCACTGGGTCACTGGGTCAGTGGGCCACTGGGTCACTGGGTCAGTAGGTCAGTGGGTCACTGGGTCACTGGGTCAGTAGGTCAGTGGGTCACTGGGTCACTGGGTCACTGGGTCACTGGGTCAGTGGGTCAGTATGTCAGTAGGTCACTGGGTCACTGGGTCAGTGGGCCACTGGGTCACTGGGTCAGTAGGTCAGTGGGTCACTGGGTCACTGGGTCAGTGGGTCAGTTGGTCAGTGGGTCACTGGGTCACTGGGTCACTGGGTCACTGGGTCAGTGGGTCAGTATGTCAGTAGGTCACTGGGTCACTGGGTCAGTGGGCCACTGGGTCACTGGGTCAGTAGGTCAGTGGGTCACTGGGTCACTGGGTCAGTGGGTCAGTTGGTCAGTGGGTCAGTAGGTCAGGTTAGTGGGTCAACACAGAAGATCTCGAGAACTACTGGACACAGAACTATGAAATTCAAAAGGGAGGTTAAGTATTACTATACCCGATATACTGACCTGTAAATATCACGACTACCCTCTCACTATCCCAGTTAATTTATAAAAATGGCAAAATTCGGTCAAAATTAGGCTTTTTTGAAAATTTAAAAAATGCAGACCTATTAATAATAATGAATCCCAAAGTTTGGCCTTTTTACTTTTAATTCTAATATTTTATTACGTATGCTACTATATATTATTTGCATAATATACAACTAACATTACTATTATTCTATATATATTTATTTCTTAGTTTGCTATTTTTACAATTTATAAGTTACTTAATTAATACATACATACACTATTACTATTTATTACTACTATGCCTATGTTACTATTATATATTTAACTCATTAATTTCCCTATGTTTTCCTATCTGTTGTTCCTTTAATTTTGGTTGTACTTAAATATTTTTTTACCCCTTTTAAACTAGGCCAGTTTCTAAATGAAACTGGACCCAGTTTACCGTTTTGAATTTACTTTATTGCCCTATTTATTTTTATTAATCTATATTTTCACATTTTTGTTTTGAGTACCATACCCCTGTGGACCGAGGCCGCGAGATCTGCGTGTCGATTTGCGTTCGAGACAGACTTGGTGCCCTCAACAATACGCTGTCGTTGACCTCGCCAACGCGTCTCACTTCCGCCTCACCGGGCAGTCGTCGCTAAAGGCGTCGTGGTCCGCCTTTTCAAGCTTTGCCTTGTTGCAATTGACGCAGCTTGGGGGGGCGTTAGCCATCCAATCAGCACACTCTGTTCTCATGTGCGGCCCCCCACAGTGACTGCATACGTCGATTGCATCATGGCAGAACTTCTTCCCGTGCCCATAACCCAGGCAGCGCGAGCATTGGATCAGGGGAGACTGGTCCGCAACCCTAACTTTTTGGATGTCGATGTGGACGGCACCCGCGCCGGTGAGCCGCTGCCAGACGGCGGGCGAGACCCGAGCAACTACATGGACTGTAAGCGGGTTTCTCGCCCTCCGTCTGTACCGGACCTCGACGCGGAAGTCCCCCTCACCCACATCCCCAAGCAAATTTCCATTTTGGCCCCTAATTGCCTTCACAATATCCTCATCGGTATTTACTTTGGAGACTCCGTACAGCACCAAGAGGGGGTCCTTATTCTTGATGTCCTCTACTTTGAGAGAACATCCTTTTTCTGTTAACTTTTCCTTTACTTTTCTTAGTTCTGCCTTGTCTTTGCAACTTAGAATGACTTTCCGATCCTTGGCCTTTCTGATCCTGTCAATTCTTGTCCCCTCATCCTTGGCATTTATCGCTTTCCTTACTCTGTCATAAACCTCCTCTCCGGTGTCCTGGTCGTCTTTCGACGTGATTATGACAGAGTGCATCGCAGCTGGCTCTGCCGGTGGCCTCTTCGGCGAGCCAGCCACGACGTTCGCGTAGGTGGGGGCCACTTCCAAGGCCTTCTGGTGGTTTTCTAGGGTTTCCCTCAGTGACTCCATCTTGGCTGCATTTTCCCGTATTAATTTGGAGTGGTCATCCATCCTCCTTAATATTTCTTCGTTGCAGGGGGCAGGGTGAGGAGGAAGTGGAGGGTGTAAAGTGTCCTCCTCTTTCTTCCCATCCTGTCCCTTGCTCTGGATTCTTGTTACTTCTTTGGCCTCTGACTCCTCCTTCACGAGCTGATAGAGCCGCTCCACAGCTGCAGTGATCCCCTCTTTATACTCTGTTTTAATGTTTCTAGAGCTACTGAGGCAGAGCTTAGCCCTATTCAGGCATGCCCTAGCCTCAGCGACTCTAGAGGGGTGAGTTGGTTTTGGGGGGGGGGGCGTCCGAGGCGTCCGTCAATGATGTTCGGGTTTTTGGCCTCGAGGGGCCCGCTATTGGCACCACCACCCTCTTCGGAGACGTCTTTGCGGCTCTTGCCTCTGTCTCCCCGATGCTCCTTCTGACCGCAAAGGTCCGGTCATGGTTTGAAGGGAGGCCCGTCTTCTCTACCTTCTCTTCGGCCTTTTTCGGGGGAGAGTTCTCAGTCGCCACCTTGCTGGGCGGAGTCCTGATACCGAACATTGTGTAGCTCGCTTAAATCTGGCTTTTTAGGGACGTCAATGTGTAAAAGTATGCGACGTGTAAAGGGCGTCGGATACGTACAATAAAATACAATTATATAACTCAAAAAGAACACAATAAAATTATAAAAGAGTAAAATAGAATTTAAATAAATTTAAATGTGTCCTATAAACTAAGTAAACTAAAGTAAAATATTTATTTACAATATTCCAAGATCTTTGGAAGTCAAATTTGCCGTCCAGCAATGCAATAAAATTTTTTTAAAACTGATTTTTAAGACCCGTTCAAGGCACCCTGAATGTAGGTCAGTAAGTCAGTAGGTTTGTAGGTCAGTCGGTCAGTAGGCCAATGGGGCACTGGGTCAGTGGGTCAGTATGTCAGTAGGTCACTGGGTCACTGGGTCAGTAGGTCAGTGGGTCAGTGGGCCACTGGGTCACTGGGTCAGTAGGTCAGTGGGTCACTGGGTCACTGGGTCACTGGGTCACTGGGTCAGTATGTCAGTAGGTCACTGGGTCACTGGGTCAGTGGGCCACTGGGTCACTGGGTCAGTATGTCAGTGGGTCACTGGGTCACTGGGTCAGTAGGTCAGTGGGTCACTGGGTCACTGGGTCACTGGGTCACTGGGTCAGTGGGTCAGTATGTCAGTAGGTCACTGGGTCACTGGGTCAGTAGGTCAGTGGGTCACTGGGTCACTGGGTCACTGGGTCAGTAGGTCAGTGGGTCACTGGGTCACTGGGTCACTGGGTCACTGGGTCAGTGGGTCAGTATGTCAGTAGGTCACTGGGTCACTGGGTCAGTGGGCCACTGGGTCACTGGGTCAGTAGGTCAGTGGGTCACTGGGTCACTGGGTCAGTTGGTCAGTGGGTCAGTAAGTCAGGTTAGTGGGTCAACACAGAAGATCTCGAGAACTACTGGACACAGAACTATGAAATTCAAAAGGGAGGTTAAGTATTACTATACCCGATATACTGACCTGTAAATATCACGACTACCCTCTCACTATCCCAGTTAATTTATAAAAATGGCAAAATTCGGTCAAAATTAGGCTTTTTTGAAAATTTCAAAAATGCAGACCTATTAATAATAATGAATCCCAAAGTTTGGCCTTTTTACTTTTAATTCTAATATTTTATTACGTATACTACTATATATTATTTGCATAATATACAACTAACATTACTATTATTCTATATATATTTATTTCTTAGTTTGCTATTTTTACAATTTATAAGTTACTTAATTAATACATACATACACTATTACTATTTATTACTACTATGCCTATGTTACTATTATATATTTAACTCATTAATTTCCCTATGTTTTCCTATCTGTTGTTCCTTTAATTTTTGTTGTACTTAAATATTTTTTTACCCCTTTTAAACTAGGCCAGTTTCTTATGAAACTGGACCCAGTTTACCGTTTTGAATTTACTTTATTGCCCTATTTATTTTTATTAATCTATATTTTCACATTTTTGTTTTGAGTACCTTACCCCTGTGGACCGAGGCCGCGAGATCTGCGTGTCGATTTGCGTTCGAGACAGACTTGGTGCCCTCAACAATACGCTGTCGTTGACCTCGCCAACGCGTCTCACTTCCGCCTCACCGGGCAGTCGTCGCTAAAGGCGTCGTGGTCCGCCTTTTCAAGCTTTGCCTTGTTGCAATTGACGCAGCTTGGGGGGGCGTTAGCCATCCAATCAGCACACTCTGTTCTCATGTGCGGCCCCCCACAGTGACTGCATACGTCGATTGCATCATGGCAGAACTTCTTCCCGTGCCCATAACCCAGGCAGCGCGAGCATTGGATCAGGGGAGACTGGTCCGCAACCCTAACTTTTTGGATGTCGATGTGGACGGCACCCGCGCCGGTGAGCCGCTGCCAGACGGCGGGCGAGACCCGAGCAACTACATGGACTGTAAGCGGGTTTCTCGCCCTCCGTCTGTACCGGACCTCGACGCGGAAGTCCCCCTCACCCACATCCCCAAGCAAATTTCCATTTTGGCCCCTAATTGCCTTCACAATATCCTCATCGGTATTTACTTTGGAGACTCCGTACAGCACCAAGAGGGGGTCCTTATTCTTGATGTCCTCTACTTTGAGAGAATATCCTTTTTCTGTTAACTTTTCCTTTACTTTTCTTAGTTCTGCCTTGTCTTTGCAACTTAGAATGACTTTCCGATCCTTGGCCTTTCTGATCCTGTCAATTCTTGTCCCTTCATCCTTGGCATTTATCGCTTTCCTTACTCTGTCATAAACCTCCTCTCCGGTGTCCTGGTCGTCTTTCGACGTGTAAAATAGAATTTAAATAAATTTAAATGTGTCCTATAAACTAAGTAAACTAAAGTAAAATATTTATTTACAATATTCCAAGATATTTAGAAGTCAAATTTGCCGTCCAGCAATGCAATAAAAAATTTTTAAAACTAATTTTTAAGACCCGTTCAAGGCACCCTGAATGTAGGTCAGTAAGTCAGTAGGTTTGTAGGTCAGTCGGTCAGTAGGCCAATGGGGCACTGGGTCAGTGGGTCAGTATGTCAGTAGGTCACTGGGTCACTGGGTCAGTAGGTCAGTGGGTCAGTGGGCCACTGGGTCACTGGGTCAGTAGGTCAGTGGGTCACTGGGTCACTGGGTCACTGGGTCACTGGGTCACTGGGTCAGTGGGTCAGTATGTCAGTAGGTCACTGGGTCACTGGGTCAGTGGGCCACTGGGTCACTGGGTCAGTAGGTCAGTGGGTCAGTGGGCCACTGGGTCACTGGGTCAGTAGGTCAGTGGGTCACTGGGTCACTGGGTCACTGGGTCAGTGGGTCAGTATGTCAGTAGGTCACTGGGTCACTGGGTCAGTGGGCCACTGGGTCAGTGGGCCACTGGGTCACTGGGTCAGTAGGTCAGTGGGTCACTGGGTCACTGGGTCACTGGGTCAGTAGGTCAGTGGGTCACTGGGTCACTGAGTCACTGGGTCACTGGGTCAGTGGGTCAGTATGTCAGTAGGTCACTGGGTCACTGGGTCAGTGGGCCACTGGGTCACTGGGTCAGTAGGTCAGTGGGTCACTGGGTCACTGGGTCAGTAGGTCAGTGGGTCACTGGGTCACTGGGTCACTGGGTCACTGGGTCAGTGGGTCAGTATGTCAGTAGGTCACTGGGTCACTGGGTCAGTGGGCCACTGGGTCACTGGGTCAGTAGGTCAGTGGGTCACTGGGTCACTGGGTCAGTGGGTCAGTTGGTCAGTGGGTCACTGGGTCACTGGGTCACTGGGTCACTGGGTCAGTGGGTCAGTATGTCAGTAGGTCACTGGGTCACTGGGTCAGTGGGCCACTGGGTCACTGGGTCAGTAGGTCAGTGGGTCACTGGGTCACTGGGTCAGTGGGTCACTAAGTCACTGGGTCAGTGGGTCAGTTGGTCAGTGGGTCAGTAGGTCAGGTTAGTGGGTCAACACAGAAGATCTCGAGAACTACTGGACACAGAACTATGAAATTCAAAAGGGAGGTTAAGTATTACTATACCCGATATACTGACCTGTAAATATCACGACTACCCTCTCACTATCCCAGTTAATTTATAAAAATGGCAAAATTCGGTCAAAATTAGCCTTTTTTGAAAATTTCAAAAATGCAGACCTATTAATAATAATGAATCCCAAAGTTTGGCCTTTTTACTTTTAATTCTAATATTTTATTACGTATGCTACTATATATTATTTGCATAATATACAACTAACATTACTATTATTCTATATATATTTATTTCTTAATTTGCTATTTTTACAATTTATAAGTTACTTAATTAATACATACATACACTATTACTATTTATTACTACTATGCCTATGTTACTATTATATATTTAACTCATTAATTTCCCTATGTTTTCCTATCTGTTGTTCTTTTAATTTTTGTTGTACTTAAATATTTTTTTACCCCTTTTAAACTAGGCCAGTTTCTTATGAAACTGGACCCAGTTTACCGTTTTGAATTTACTTTATTGCCCTATTTATTTTTATTAATCTATATTTTCACATTTTTGTTTTGAGTACCATACCCCTGTGGACCGAGGCCGCGAGATCTGCGTGGCGATTTGCGTTCGAGACAGACTTGGTGCCCTCAACAATACGCTGTCGTTGACCTCGCCAACGCGTCTCACTTCCGCCTCACCGGGCAGTCGTCGCTAAAGGCGTCGTGGTCCGCCTTTTCAAGCTTTGCCTTGTTGCAATTGACGCAGCTTGGGGGGGCGTTAGCCATCCAATCAGCACACTCTGTTCTCATGTGCGGCCCCCCACAGTGACTGCATACGTCGATTGCATCATGGCAGAACTTCTTCCCGTGCCCATAACCCAGGCAGCGCGAGCATTGGATCAGGGGAGACTGGTCCGCAACCCTAACTTTCTGGATGTCGATGTGGACGGCACCCGCGCCGGTGAGCCGCTGCCAGACGGCGGGCGAGACCCGAGCAACTACATGGACTGTAAGCGGGTTTCTCGCCCTCCGTCTGTACCGGACCTCGACGCGGAAGTCCCCCTCACCCACATCCCCAAGCAAATTTCCATTTTGGCCCCTAATTGCCTTCACAATATCCTCATCGGTATTTACTTTGGAGACTCCGTACAGCACCAAGAGGGGGTCCTTATTCTTGATGTCCTCTACTTTGAGAGAACATCCTTTTTCTGTTAACTTTTCCTTTACTTTTCTTAGTTCTGCCTTTTCTTTGCAACTTAGAATGACTTTCCGATCCTTGGCCTTTCTGATCCTGTCAATTCTTGTCCCCACATCCTTGGCATTTATCGCTTTCCTTACTCTGTCATAAACCTCCTCTCCGGTGTCCTGGTCGTCTTTCGACGTGTAAAATAGAACTTAAATAAATTTAAATGTGTCCTATAAACTAAGTAAACTAAAGTAAAATATTTATTTACAATATTCCAAGATCTTTGGAAGTCAAATTTGCCGTCCAGCAATGCAATAAAATTTTTTTAAAACTAATTTTTAAGACCCGTTCAAGGCACCCTGAATGTAGGTCAGTAAGTCAGTAGGTTTGTAGGTCAGTCGGTCAGTAGGCCAATGGGGCACTGGGTCAGTGGGTCAGTATGTCAGTAGGTCACTGGGTCACTGGGTCAGTTGGTCAGTGGGTCAGTGGGCCACTGGGTCACTGGGTCAGTAGGTCAGTGGGTCACTGGGTCACTGGGTCACTGGGTCACTGGGTCAGTGGGTCAGTATGTCAGTAGGTCACTGGGTCACTGGGTCAGTGGGCCACTGGGTCACTGGGTCAGTAGGTCAGTGGGTCAGTGGGCCACTGGGTCACTGGGTCAGTAGGTCAGTGGGTCACTGGGTCACTGGGTCACTGGGTCAGTGGGTCAGTATGTCAGTAGGTCACTGGGTCACTGGGTCAGTGGGCCACTGGGTCACTGGGTCAGTAGGTCAGTGGGTCACTGGGTCACTGGGTCACTGGGTCAGTAGGTCAGTGGGTCACTGGGTCACTGGGTCACTGGGTCACTGGGTCAGTGGGTCAGTATGTCAGTAGGTCACTGGGTCACTGGGTCAGTAGGTCAGTGGGTCAGTGGGCCACTGGGTCACTGGGTCAGTAGGTCAGTGGGTCAGTGGGCCACTGGGTCACTGGGTCAGTAGGTCAGTGGGTCACTGGGTCACTGGGTCACTGGGTCACTGGGTCAGTGGGTCAGTATGTCAGTAGGTCACTGGGTCACTGGGTCAGTGGGCCACTGGGTCACTGGGTCAGTAGGTCAGTGGGTCACTGGGTCACTGGGTCACTGGGTCAGTAGGTCAGTGGGTCACTGGGTCACTGGGTCACTGGGTCACTGGGTCAGTGGGTCAGTATGTCAGTAGGTCACTGGGTCACTGGGTCAGTGGGCCACTGGGTCACTGGGTCAGTAGGTCAGTGGGTCACTGGGTCACTGGGTCAGTTGGTAGTGGGTCAGTAGGTCAGGTTAGTGGGTCAACACAGAAGATCTCGAGAACTACTGGACACAGAACTATGAAATTCAAAAGGGAGGTTAAGTATTACTATACCCGATATACTGACCTGTAAATATCACGACTACCCTCTCACTATCCCAGTTAACTTGTCTTTGCAACTTAGAATGACTTTCCGATCCTTGGCCTTTCTGATCCTGTCAATTCTTGTCCCCTCATCCTTGGCATTTATCGCTTTCCTTACTCTGTCATAAACCTCCTCTCCGGTGTCCTGGTCGTCTTTCGACGTGATTATGACAGAGTGCATCGCAGCTGGCTCTGCCGGTGGCCTCTTCGGCGAGCCAGCCACGACGTTCGCGTAGGTGGGGGCCACTTCCAAGGCCTTCTGGTGGTTTTCTAGGGTTTCCCTCAGTGACTCCATCTTGGCTGCATTTTCCCGTATTAATTTGGAGTGGTCATCCATCCTCCTTAATATTTCTTCGTTGCAGGGGGCAGGGTGAGGAGGAAGTGGAGGGTGTAAAGTGTCCTCCTCTTTCTTCCCATCCTGTCCCTTGCTCTGGATTCTTGTTACTTCTTTGGCCTCTGACTCCTTCATGAGCTGATAGAGCCGCTCCACAGCTGCAGTGATCCCCTCTTTATACTCTGTTTTAATGTTTCTAGAGCTACTGAGGCAGAGCTTAGCCCTATTCAGGCATGCCCTAGCCTCAGCGACTCTAGAGGGGTGAGTTGATTTTGGGGGGGGGGGCGTCCGAGGCGTCCGTCAATGATGTTCGGGTTTTTGGCCTCGAGGGGCCCGCTATTGGCACCACCACCCTCTTCGGAGACGTCTTTGCGGCTCTTGCCTCTGTCTCCCCGATGCTCCTTCTGACCGCAAAGGTCCGGTCATGGTTTGAAGGGAGGCCCGTCTTCTCTACCTTCTCTTCGGCCTTTTTCGGGGGAGAGTTCTCAGTCGCCACCTTGCTGGGCGGAGTCCTGATACCGAACATTGTGTAGCTCGCTTAAATCTGGCTTTTTAGGGACGTCAATGTGTAAAAGTATGCGACGTGTAAAGGGCGTCGGATACGTACAATAAAATACAATTATATAACTCAAAAAGAACACAATAAAATTATAAAAGAGTAAAATAGAATTTAAATAAATTTAAATGTGTCCTATAAACTAAGTAAACTAAAGTAAAATATTTATTTACAATATTCCAAGATCTTTGGAAGTCAAATTTGCCGTCCAGCAATGCAATAAAAATTTTTTAAAACTAATTTTTAAGACCCGTTCAAGGCACCCTGAATGTAGGTCAGTAAGTCAGTAGGTTTGTAGGTCAGTCGGTCAGTAGGCCAATGGGGCACTGGGTCAGTGGGTCAGTATGTCAGTAGGTCACTGGGTCACTGGGTCAATAGGTCAGTGGGTCAGTGGGCCACTGGGTCACTGGGTCAGTAGGTCAGTGGGTCAGTGGGCCACTGGGTCACTGGGTCAGTAGGTCAGTGGGTCACTGGGTCACTGGGTCAGTAGGTCAGTGGGTCAGTGGGCCACTGGGTCACTGGGTCAGTAGGTCAGTGGGTCACTGGGTCACTGGGTCACTGGGTCACTGGGTCAGTGGGTCAGTATGTCAGTAGGTCACTGGGTCACTGGGTCAGTGGGCCACTGGGTCACTGGGTCAGTAGGTCAGTGGGTCACTGGGTCACTGGGTCACTGGGTCACTGGGTCACTGGGTCACTGGGTCACTGGGTCAGTGGGCCACTGGGTCACTGGGTCAGTAGGTCAGTGGGTCACTGGGTCACTGGGTCAGTGGGTCAGTTGGTCAGTGGGTCAGTAGGTCAGGTTAGTGGGTCAACACAGAAGATCTCGAGAACTACTGGACACAGAACTATGAAATTCAAAAGGGAGGTTAAGTATTACTATACCCGATATACTGACCTGTAAATATCACGACTACCCTCTCACTATCCCAGTTAATTTATAAAAATGGCAAAATTCGGTCAAAATTAGGCTTTTTTGAAAATTTCAAAAATACAGACCTATTAATAATAATGAATCCCAAAGTTTGGCCTTTTTACTTTTAATTCTAACATTTTATTACGTATGCTACTATATATTATTTGCATAATATACAACTAACATTACTATTATTCTATATATATTTATTTCTTAATTTGCTATTTTTACAATTTATAAGTTACTTAATTAATACATACATACACTATTACTATTTATTACTACTATGCCTATGTTACTATTATATATTTAACTCATTAATTTCCCTATGTTTTCCTATCTGTTGTTCCTTTAATTTTTGTTGTACTTAAATATTTTTTTACCCCTTTTAAACTAGGCCAGTTTCTTATGAAACTGGACCCAGTTTACCGTTTTGAATTTACTTTATTGCCCTATTTATTTTTATTAATCTATATTTTCACATTTTTGTTTTGAGTACCATACCCCTGTGGACCGAGGCCGCGAGATCTGCGTGGCGATTTGCGTTCGAGACAGACTTGGTGCCCTCAACAATACGCTGTCGTTGACCTCGCCAACGCGTCTCACTTCCGCCTCACCGGGCAGTCGTCGCTAAAGGCGTCGTGGTCCGCCTTTTCAAGCTTTGCCTTGTTGCAATTGACGCAGCTTGGGGGGGCGTTAGCCATCCAATCAGCACACTCTGTTCTCATGTGCGGCCCCCCACAGTGACTGTATACGTCGATTGCATCATGGCAGAACTTCTTCCCGTGCCCATAACCCAGGCAGCGCGAGCATTGGATCAGGGGAGACTGGTCCGCAACCCTAACTTTTTGAATGTCGATGTGGACGGCACCCGCGCCAGTGAGCCACTGCCAGACGGCGGGCGAGACCCGAGCAACTACATGGACTGTAAGCGGGTTTCTCGCCCTCCGTCTGTACCGGACCTCGACGCGGAAGTCCCCCTCACCCACATCCCCAAGCAAATTTCCCTTTTTGCCCCTAATTGCCTTCACAATATCCTCATCGGTATTTACTTTGGAGACTCCGTACAGCACCAAGAGGGGGTCCTTATTCTTGATGTCCTCTACTTTGAGAGAACATCCTTTTTCTGTTAACTTTTCCTTTACTTTTCTTAGTTCTGCCTTGTCTTTGCAACTTAGAATGACTTTCCGATCCTTGGCCTTTCTGATCCTGTCAATTCTTGTCCCCTCATCCTTGGCATTTATCGCTTTCCTTACTCTGTCATAAACCTCCTCTCCGGTGTCCTGGTCGTCTTTCGACGTGATTATGACAGAGTGCATCGCAGCTGGCTCTGCCGGTGGCCTCTTCGGCGAGCCAGCCACGACGTTCGCGAAGGTGGGGGCCACTTCCAAGGCCTTCTGGTGGTTTTCTAGGGTTTCCCTCAGTGACTCCATCTTGGCTGCATTTTCCCGTATTAATTTGGAGTGGTCATCCATCCTCCTTAATATTTCTTCGTTGCAGGGGGCAGGGTGAGGAGGAAGTGGAGGGTGTAAAGTGTCCTCCTCTTTCTTCCCATCCTGTCCCTTGCTCTGGATTCTTGTTACTTCTTTGGCCTCTGACTCCTTCATGAGCTGATAGAGCCGCTCCACAGCTGCAGTGATCCCCTCTTTATACTCTGTTTTAATGTTTCTAGAGCTACTGAGGCAGAGCTTAGCCCTATTCAGGCATGCCCTAGCCTCAGCGACTCTAGAGGGGTGAGTTGATTTTGGGGGGGGGGGGCGTCCGAGGCGTCCGTCAATGATGTTCGGGTTTTTGGCCTCGAGGGGCCCGCTATTGGCACCACCACCCTCTTCGGAGACGTCTTTGCGGCTCTTGCCTCTGTCTCCCCGATGCTCCTTCTGACCGCAAAGGTCCGGTCATGGTTTGAAGGGAGGCCCGTCTTCTCTACCTTCTCTTCGGCCTTTTTCGGAGGAGAGTTCTCAGTCGCCACCTTGCTGGGCGGAGTCCTGATACCGAACATTGTGTAGCTCGCTTAAATCTGGCTTTTTAGGGACGTCAATGTGTAAAAGTATGCGACGTGTAAAGGGCGTCGGATACGTACAATAAAATACAATTATATAACTCAAAAAGAACACAATAAAATTATAAAAGAGTAAAATAGAATTTAAATAAATTTAAATGTGTCCTATAAACTAAGTAAACTAAAGTAAAATATTTATTTACAATATTCCAAGATCTTTGGAAGTCAAATTTGCCGTCCAGCAATGCAATAAAAATTTTTTAAAACTAATTTTTAAGACCCGTTCAAGGCACCCTGAATGTAGGTCAGTAAGTCAGTAGGTTTGTAGGTCAGTCGGTCAGTAGGCCAATGGGGCACTGGGTCAGTGGGTCAGTATGTCAGTAGGTCACTGGGTCACTGGGTCAGTAGGTCAGTGGGTCAGTGGGCCACTGGGTCACTGGGTCAGTAGGTCAGTGGGTCACTGGGTCACTGGGTCACTGGGTCACTGGGTCAGTGGGTCAGTATGTCAGTAGGTCACTGGGTCACTGGGTCAGTGGGCCACTGGGTCACTGGGTCAGTAGGTCAGTGGGTCACTGGGTCACTGGGTCACTGGGTCAGTAGGTCAGTGGGTCACTGGGTCACTGGGTCACTGGGTCACTGGGTCAGTGGGTCAGTATATCAGTAGGTCACTGGGTCACTGGGTCAGTAGGTCAGTGGGTCAGTGGGCCACTGGGTCACTGGGTCAGTAGGTCAGTGGGTCACTGGGTCACTGGGTCAGTAGGTCAGTGGGTCAGTGGGCCACTGGGTCACTGGGTCAGTAGGTCAGTGGGTCACTGGGTCACTGGGTCACTGGGTCACTGGGTCAGTGGGTCAGTATGTCAGTAGGTCACTGGGTCACTGGGCCACTGGGTCACTGGGTCAGTAGGTCAGTGGGTCAGTGGGCCACTGGGTCACTGGGTCAGTAGGTCAGTGGGTCACTGGGTCACTGGGTCACTGGGTCACTGGGTCAGTGGGTTAGTATGTCAGTAGGTCACTGGGTCACTGGGTCAGTGGGCCACTGGGTCACTGGGTCAGTAGGTCAGTGGGTCACTGGGTCACTGGGTCACTGGGTCAGTAGGTCAGTGGGTCACTGGGTCACTGGGTCACTGGGTCAGTGGGTCAGTATATCAGTAGGTCACTGGGTCACTGGGTCAGTAGGTCAGTGGGTCAGTGGGCCACTGGGTCACTGGGTCAGTAGGTCAGTGGGTCACTGGGTCACTGGGACAGTAGGTCAGTGGATCAGTGGGCCACTGGGTCACTGGGTCAGTAGGTCAGTGGGTCACTGGGTCACTGGGTCACTGGGTCACTGGGTCAGTGGGTCAGTATGTCAGTAGGTCACTGGGTCACTGGGTCAGTGGGCCACTGGGTCACTGGGTCAGTGGGCCACTGGGTCACTGGGTCAGTGGGTCAGTTGGTCAGTGGGTCAGTAGGTCAGGTTAGTGGGTCAACACAGAAGATCTCGAGAACTACTGGACACAGAACTATGAAATTCAAAAGGGAGGTTAAGTATTACTATACCCGATATACTGACCTGTAAATATCACGACTACCCTCTCACTATCCCAGTTAATTTATAAAAATGGCAAAATTCGGTCAAAATTAGGCTTTTTTGAAAATTTCAAAAATGCAGACCTATTAATAATAATGAATCCCAAAGTTTGGCCTTTTTACTTTTAATTCTAATATTTTATTACGTATGCTACTATATATTATTTGCATAATATACAACTAACATTACTATTATTCTATATATATTTATTTCTTAATTTGCTATTTTTACAATTTATAAGTTACTTAATTAATACATACATACACTATTACTATTTATTACTACTATGCCTATGTTACTATTATATATTTAACTCATTAATTTCCCTATGTTTTCCTATCTGTTGTTCCTTTAATTTTTGTTGTACTGAAATATTTTTTTACCCCTTTTAAACTAGGCCAGTTTCTTATGAAACTGGACCCAGTTTACCGTTTTGAGTTTACTTTATTGCCCTATTTATTTTTATTAATCTATATTTTCACATTTTTGTTTTGAGTACCATACCCCTGTGGACCGAGGCCGCGAGATCTGCGTGGCGATTTGCGTTCGAGACAGACTTGGTGCCCTCAACAATACGCTGTCGTTGACCTCGCCAACGCGTCTCACTTCCGCCTCACCGGGCAGTCGTCGCTAAAGGCGTCGTGGTCCGCCTTTTCAAGCTTTGCCTTGTTGCAATTGACGCAGCTTGGGGGGGCGTTAGCCATCCAATCAGCACACTCTGTTCTCATGTGCGGCCCCCCACAGTGACTGCATACGTCGATTGCATCATGGCAGAACTTCTTCCCGTGCCCATAACCCAGGCAGCGCGAGCATTGGATCAGGGGAGACTGGTCCGCAACCCTAACTTTTTGGATGTCGATGTGGACGGCACCCGCGCCGGTGAGTCGCTGCCAGACGGCGGGCGAGACCCGAGCAACTACATGGACTGTAAGCGGGTTTCTCGCCCTCCGTCTGTACCGGACCTCGACGCGGAAGTCCCCCTCACCCACATCCCCAAGCAAATTTCCATTTTGGCCCCTAATTGCCTTCACAATATCCTCATCGGTATTTAATTTGGAGACTCCGTACAGCACCAAGAGGGGGTCCTTATTCTTGATGTCCTCTACTTTGAGAGAACATCCTTTTTCTGTTAACTTTTCCTTTACTTTTCTTAGTTCTGCCTTGTCTTTGCAACTTAGAATGACTTTCCGATCCTTGGCCTTTCTGATCCTGTCAATTCTTGTCCCCTCATCCTTGGCATTTATCGCTTTCCTTACTCTGTCATAAACCTCCTCTCCGGTGTCCTGGTCGTCTTTCGACGTGATTATGACAGAGTGCATCGCAGCTGGCTCTGCCGGTGGCCTCTTCGGCGAGCCAGCCACGAAGTTCGCGTAGGTGGGGGCCACTTCCAAGGCCTTCTGGTGGTTTTCTAGGGTTTCCCTCAGTGACTCCATCTTGGCTGCATTTTCCCGTATTAATTTGGAGTGGTCATCCATCCTCCTTAATATTTCTTCGTTGCAGGGGGCAGGGTGAGGAGGAAGTGGAGGGTGTAAAGTGTCCTCCTCTTTCTTCCCATCCTGTCCCTTGCTCTGGATTCTTGTTACTTCTTTGGCCTCTGACTCCTTCATGAGCTGATAGAGCCGCTCCACAGCTGCAGTGATCCCCTCTTTATACTCTGTTTTAATGTTTCTAGAGCTACTGAGGCAGAGCTTAGCCCTATTCAGGCATGCCCTAGCCTCAGCGACTCTAGAGGGGTGAGTTTATTTGGGGGGGGGGGGGGCGTCCGAGGCGTCCGTCAATGATGTTCGGGTTTTTGGCCTCGAGGGGCCCGCTATTGGCACCACCACCCTCTTCGCAGACGTCTTTGCGGCTCTTGCCTCTGTCTCCCCGATGCTCCTTCTGACCGCAAAGGTCCGGTCATGGTTTGAAGGGAGGCCCGTCTTCTCTACCTTCTCTTCGGCCTTTTTCGGGGGAGAGTTCTCAGTCGCCACCTTGCTGGGCGGAGTCCTGATACCGAACATTGTGTAGCTCGCTTAAATCTGGCTTTTAAGGGACGTCAATGTGTAAAAGTATGCGACGTGTAAAGGGCGTCGGATACGTACAATAAAATACAATTATATAACTCAAAAAGAACACAATAAAATTATAAAAGAGTAAAATAGAATTTAAATAAATTTAAATGTGTCCTATAAACTAAGTAAACTAAAGTAAAATATTTATTTACAATATTCCAAGATCTTTGGAAGTCAAATTTGCCGTCCAGCAATGCAATAAAATTTTTTTAAAACTAATTTTTAAGACCCGTTCAAGGCACCCTGAATGTAGGTCAGTAAGTCAGTAGGTTTGTAGGTCAGTCGGTCAGTAGGCCAATGGGGCACTGGGTCAGTGGGTCAGTATGTCAGTAGGTCACTGGGTCACTGGGTCAATAGGTCAGTGGGTCAGTGGGCCACTGGGTCACTGGGTCAGTAGGTCAGTGGGTCACTGGGTCACTGGGTCACTGGGTCACTGGGTCAGTGGGTCAGTATGTCAGTAGGTCACTGGGTCACTGGGTCAGTGGGCCACTGGGTCACTGGGTCAGTAGGTCAGTGGGTCAGTGGGCCACTGGGTCACTGGGTCAGTAGGTCAGTGGGTCACTGGGTCACTGGGTCACTGGGTCAGTAGGTCAGTGGGTCACTGGGTCACTGGGTCACTGGGTCAGTGGGTCAGTATGTCAGTAGGTCACTGGGTCACTGCAGTAGGTCAGTGGGTCAGTGGGCCACTGGGTCACTGGGTCAGTAGGTCAGTGGGTCACTGGGTCACTGGGTCAGTAGGTCAGTGGGTCAGTGGGCCACTGGGTCACTGGGTCAGTAGGTCAGTGGGTCACTGGGTCACTGGGTCACTGGGTCAGTGGGTCAGTATGTCAGTAGGTCACTGGGTCACTGGGTCAGTGGGCCACTGGGTCACTGGGTCAGTAGGTCAGTGGGTCACTGGGTCACTGGGTCAGTAGGTCAGTGGGTCACTGGGTCACTGGGTCACTGGGTCACTGGGTCAGTGGGTCAGTATGTCAGTAGGTCACTGGGTCAGTGGGCCACTGGGTCACTGGGTCAGTAGGTCAGTGGGTCACTGGGTCACTGGGTCACTGGGTCAGTAGGTCAGTGGGTCACTGGGTCACTGGGTCACTGGGTCACTGGGTCAGTGGGTCAGTATGTCAGTAGGTCACTGGGTCACTGGGTCAGTGGGCCACTGGGTCACTGGGTCAGTAGGTCAGTGGGTCACTGGGTCACTGGGTCAGTGGGTCAGTTGGTCAGTGGGTCAGTAGGTCAGGTTAGTGGGTCAACACAGAAGATCTCGAGAACTACTGGACACAGAACTATGAAATTCAAAAGGGAGGTTAAGTATTACTATACCCGATATACTGACCTGTAAATATCACGACTACCCTCTCACTATCCCAGTTAATTTATAAAAATGGCAAAATTCGGTCAAAATTAGGCTTTTTTGAAAATTTCAAAAATGCAGACCTATTAATAATAATGAATCCCAAAGTTTGGCCTTTTTACTTTTAATTCTAATATTTTATTACGTATGCTACTATATATTATTTGCATAATATACAACTAACATTACTATTATTCTATATATATTTATTTCTTAATTTGCTATTTTTACAATTTATAAGTTACTTAATTAATACATACATACACTATTACTATTTATTACTACTATGCCTATGTTACTATTATATATTTAACTCATTAATTTCCCTATGTGTTCCTATCTGTTGTTCCTTTAATTTTTGTTGTACTTAAATATTTTTTTACCCCTTTTAAACTAGGCCAGTTTCTTATGAAACTGGACCCAGTTTACCGTTTTGAATTTACTTTATTGCCCTATTTATTTTTATTAATCTATATTTTCACATTTTTGTTTTGAGTACCATACCCCTGTGGACCGAGGCCGCGAGATCTGCGTGGCGATTTGCGTTCGAGACAGACTTGGTGCCCTCAACAATACGCTGTCGTTGACCTCGCCAACGCGTCTCACTTCCGCCTCACCGGGCAGTCGTCGCTAAAGGCGTCGTGGTCCGCCTTTTCAAGCTTTGCCTTGTTGCAATTGACGCAGCTTGGGGGGGCGTTAGCCATCCAATCAGCACACTCTGTTCTCATGTGCGGCCCCCCACAGTGACTGCATACGTCGATTGCATCATGGCAGAACTTCTTCCCGTGCCCATAACCCAGGCAGCGCGAGCATTGGATCAGGGGAGACTGGTCCGCAACCCTAACTTTTTGGATGTCGATGTGGACGGCACCCGCGCCGGTGAGCCGCTGCCAGACGGCGGGCGAGACCCGAGCAACTACATGGACTGTAAGCGGGTTTCTCGCCCTCCGTCTGTACCGGACCTCGACGCGGAAGTCCCCCTCACCCACATCCCCAAGCAAATTTCCATTTTGGCCCCTAATTGCCTTCACAATATCCTCATCGGTATTTACTTTGGAGACTCCGTACAGCACCAAGAGGGGGTCCTTATTCTTGATGTCCTCTACTTTGAGAGAACATCCTTTTTCTGTTAACTTTTCCTTTACTTTTCTTAGTTCTGCCTTGTCTTTGCAACTTAGAATGACTTTCCGATCCTTGGCCTTTCTGATCCTGTCAATTCTTGTCCCCTCATCCTTGGCATTTATCGCTTTCCTTACTCTGTCATAAACCTCCTCTCCGGTGTCCTGGTCGTCTTTCGACGTGTAAAATAGAATTTAAATAAATTTAAATGTGTCCTATAAACTAAGTAAACTAAAGTAAAATATTTATTTACAATATTCCAAGATCTTTGGAAGTCAAATTTGCCGTCCAGCAATGCAATAAAAATTTTTTAAAACTAATTTTTAAGACCCGTTCAAGGCACCCTGAATGTAGGTCAGTAAGTCAGTAGGTTTGTAGGTCAGTCGGTCAGTAGGCCAATGGGGCACTGGGTCAGTGGGTCAGTATGTCAGTAGGTCACTGGGTCACTGGGTCAGTAGGTCAGTGGGCCACTGGGTCACTGGGTCAGTAGGTCAGTGGGTCAGTGGGCCACTGGGTCACTGGGTCAGTAGGTCAGTGGGTCACTGGGTCACTGGGTCACTGGGTCACTGGGTCAGTGGGTCAGTATGTCAGTAGGTCACTGGGTCACTGGGTCAGTGGGCCACTGGGTCACTGGGTCAGTGGGCCACTGGGTCACTGGGTCAGTGGGTCAGTTGGTCAGTGGGTCAGTAGGTCAGGTTAGTGGGTCAACACAGAAGATCTCGAGAACTACTGGACACAGAACTATGAAATTCAAAAGGGAGGTTAAGTATTACTATACCCGATATACTGACCTGTAAATATCACGACTACCCTCTCACTATCCCAGTTAATTTATAAAAATGGCAAAATTCGGTCAAAATTAGGCTTTTTTGAAAATTTCAAAAATGCAGACCTATTAATAATAATGAATCCCAAAGTTTGGCCTTTTTACTTTTAATTCTAATATTTTATTACGTATGCTACTATATATTATTTGCATAATATACAACTAACATTACTATTATTCTATATATATTTATTTCTTAATTTGCTATTTTTACAATTTATAAGTTACTTAATTAATACATACATACACTATTACTATTTATTACTACTATGCCTATGTTACTATTATATATTTAACTCATTAATTTCCCTATGTTTTCCTATCTGTTGTTCCTTTAATTTTTGTTGTACTGAAATATTTTTTTACCCCTTTTAAACTAGGCCAGTTTCTTATGAAACTGGACCCAGTTTACCGTTTTGAGTTTACTTTATTGCCCTATTTATTTTTATTAATCTATATTTTCACATTTTTGTTTTGAGTACCATACCCCTGTGGACCGAGGCCGCGAGATCTGCGTGGCGATTTGCGTTCGAGACAGACTTGGTGCCCTCAACAATACGCTGTCGTTGACCTCGCCAACGCGTCTCACTTCCGCCTCACCGGGCAGTCGTCGCTAAAGGCGTCGTGGTCCGCCTTTTCAAGCTTTGCCTTGTTGCAATTGACGCAGCTTGGGGGGGCGTTAGCCATCCAATCAGCACACTCTGTTCTCATGTGCGGCCCCCCACAGTGACTGCATACGTCGATTGCATCATGGCAGAACTTCTTCCCGTGCCCATAACCCAGGCAGCGCGAGCATTGGATCAGGGGAGACTGGTCCGCAACCCTAACTTTTTGGATGTCGATGTGGACGGCACCCGCGCCGGTGAGTCGCTGCCAGACGGCGGGCGAGACCCGAGCAACTACATGGACTGTAAGCGGGTTTCTCGCCCTCCGTCTGTACCGGACCTCGACGCGGAAGTCCCCCTCACCCACATCCCCAAGCAAATTTCCATTTTGGCCCCTAATTGCCTTCACAATATCCTCATCGGTATTTAATTTGGAGACTCCGTACAGCACCAAGAGGGGGTCCTTATTCTTGATGTCCTCTACTTTGAGAGAACATCCTTTTTCTGTTAACTTTTCCTTTACTTTTCTTAGTTCTGCCTTGTCTTTGCAACTTAGAATGACTTTCCGATCCTTGGCCTTTCTGATCCTGTCAATTCTTGTCCCCTCATCCTTGGCATTTATCGCTTTCCTTACTCTGTCATAAACCTCCTCTCCGGTGTCCTGGTCGTCTTTCGACGTGATTATGACAGAGTGCATCGCAGCTGGCTCTGCCGGTGGCCTCTTCGGCGAGCCAGCCACGAAGTTCGCGTAGGTGGGGGCCACTTCCAAGGCCTTCTGGTGGTTTTCTAGGGTTTCCCTCAGTGACTCCATCTTGGCTGCATTTTCCCGTATTAATTTGGAGTGGTCATCCATCCTCCTTAATATTTCTTCGTTGCAGGGGGCAGGGTGAGGAGGAAGTGGAGGGTGTAAAGTGTCCTCCTCTTTCTTCCCATCCTGTCCCTTGCTCTGGATTCTTGTTACTTCTTTGGCCTCTGACTCCTTCATGAGCTGATAGAGCCGCTCCACAGCTGCAGTGATCCCCTCTTTATACTCTGTTTTAATGTTTCTAGAGCTACTGAGGCAGAGCTTAGCCCTATTCAGGCATGCCCTAGCCTCAGCGACTCTAGAGGGGTGAGTTTATTTGGGGGGGGGGGGGCGTCCGAGGCGTCCGTCAATGATGTTCGGGTTTTTGGCCTCGAGGGGCCCGCTATTGGCACCACCACCCTCTTCGCAGACGTCTTTGCGGCTCTTGCCTCTGTCTCCCCGATGCTCCTTCTGACCGCAAAGGTCCGGTCATGGTTTGAAGGGAGGCCCGTCTTCTCTACCTTCTCTTCGGCCTTTTTCGGGGGAGAGTTCTCAGTCGCCACCTTGCTGGGCGGAGTCCTGATACCGAACATTGTGTAGCTCGCTTAAATCTGGCTTTTAAGGGACGTCAATGTGTAAAAGTATGCGACGTGTAAAGGGCGTCGGATACGTACAATAAAATACAATTATATAACTCAAAAAGAACACAATAAAATTATAAAAGAGTAAAATAGAATTTAAATAAATTTAAATGTGTCCTATAAACTAAGTAAACTAAAGTAAAATATTTATTTACAATATTCCAAGATCTTTGGAAGTCAAATTTGCCGTCCAGCAATGCAATAAAATTTTTTTAAAACTAATTTTTAAGACCCGTTCAAGGCACCCTGAATGTAGGTCAGTAAGTCAGTAGGTTTGTAGGTCAGTCGGTCAGTAGGCCAATGGGGCACTGGGTCAGTGGGTCAGTATGTCAGTAGGTCACTGGGTCACTGGGTCAATAGGTCAGTGGGTCAGTGGGCCACTGGGTCACTGGGTCAGTAGGTCAGTGGGTCACTGGGTCACTGGGTCACTGGGTCACTGGGTCAGTGGGTCAGTATGTCAGTAGGTCACTGGGTCACTGGGTCAGTGGGCCACTGGGTCACTGGGTCAGTAGGTCAGTGGGTCAGTGGGCCACTGGGTCACTGGGTCAGTAGGTCAGTGGGTCACTGGGTCACTGGGTCACTGGGTCAGTAGGTCAGTGGGTCACTGGGTCACTGGGTCACTGGGTCAGTGGGTCAGTATGTCAGTAGGTCACTGGGTCACTGCAGTAGGTCAGTGGGTCAGTGGGCCACTGGGTCACTGGGTCAGTAGGTCAGTGGGTCACTGGGTCACTGGGTCAGTAGGTCAGTGGGTCAGTGGGCCACTGGGTCACTGGGTCAGTAGGTCAGTGGGTCACTGGGTCACTGGGTCACTGGGTCAGTGGGTCAGTATGTCAGTAGGTCACTGGGTCACTGGGTCAGTGGGCCACTGGGTCACTGGGTCAGTAGGTCAGTGGGTCACTGGGTCACTGGGTCAGTAGGTCAGTGGGTCACTGGGTCACTGGGTCACTGGGTCAGTGGGTCAGTATGTCAGTAGGTCACTGGGTCAGTGGGCCACTGGGTCACTGGGTCAGTAGGTCAGTGGGTCACTGGGTCACTGGGTCACTGGGTCAGTAGGTCAGTGGGTCACTGGGTCACTGGGTCACTGGGTCACTGGGTCAGTGGGTCAGTATGTCAGTAGGTCACTGGGTCACTGGGTCAGTGGGCCACTGGGTCACTGGGTCAGTAGGTCAGTGGGTCACTGGGTCACTGGGTCAGTGGGTCAGTTGGTCAGTGGGTCAGTAGGTCAGGTTAGTGGGTCAACACAGAAGATCTCGAGAACTACTGGACACAGAACTATGAAATTCAAAAGGGAGGTTAAGTATTACTATACCCGATATACTGACCTGTAAATATCACGACTACCCTCTCACTATCCCAGTTAATTTATAAAAATGGCAAAATTCGGTCAAAATTAGGCTTTTTTGAAAATTTCAAAAATGCAGACCTATTAATAATAATGAATCCCAAAGTTTGGCCTTTTTACTTTTAATTCTAATATTTTATTACGTATGCTACTATATATTATTTGCATAATATACAACTAACATTACTATTATTCTATATATATTTATTTCTTAATTTGCTATTTTTACAATTTATAAGTTACTTAATTAATACATACATACACTATTACTATTTATTACTACTATGCCTATGTTACTATTATATATTTAACTCATTAATTTCCCTATGTGTTCCTATCTGTTGTTCCTTTAATTTTTGTTGTACTTAAATATTTTTTTACCCCTTTTAAACTAGGCCAGTTTCTTATGAAACTGGACCCAGTTTACCGTTTTGAATTTACTTTATTGCCCTATTTATTTTTATTAATCTATATTTTCACATTTTTGTTTTGAGTACCATACCCCTGTGGACCGAGGCCGCGAGATCTGCGTGGCGATTTGCGTTCGAGACAGACTTGGTGCCCTCAACAATACGCTGTCGTTGACCTCGCCAACGCGTCTCACTTCCGCCTCACCGGGCAGTCGTCGCTAAAGGCGTCGTGGTCCGCCTTTTCAAGCTTTGCCTTGTTGCAATTGACGCAGCTTGGGGGGGCGTTAGCCATCCAATCAGCACACTCTGTTCTCATGTGCGGCCCCCCACAGTGACTGCATACGTCGATTGCATCATGGCAGAACTTCTTCCCGTGCCCATAACCCAGGCAGCGCGAGCATTGGATCAGGGGAGACTGGTCCGCAACCCTAACTTTTTGGATGTCGATGTGGACGGCACCCGCGCCGGTGAGCCGCTGCCAGACGGCGGGCGAGACCCGAGCAACTACATGGACTGTAAGCGGGTTTCTCGCCCTCCGTCTGTACCGGACCTCGACGCGGAAGTCCCCCTCACCCACATCCCCAAGCAAATTTCCATTTTGGCCCCTAATTGCCTTCACAATATCCTCATCGGTATTTACTTTGGAGACTCCGTACAGCACCAAGAGGGGGTCCTTATTCTTGATGTCCTCTACTTTGAGAGAACATCCTTTTTCTGTTAACTTTTCCTTTACTTTTCTTAGTTCTGCCTTGTCTTTGCAACTTAGAATGACTTTCCGATCCTTGGCCTTTCTGATCCTGTCAATTCTTGTCCCCTCATCCTTGGCATTTATCGCTTTCCTTACTCTGTCATAAACCTCCTCTCCGGTGTCCTGGTCGTCTTTCGACGTGTAAAATAGAATTTAAATAAATTTAAATGTGTCCTATAAACTAAGTAAACTAAAGTAAAATATTTATTTACAATATTCCAAGATCTTTGGAAGTCAAATTTGCCGTCCAGCAATGCAATAAAATTTTTTTAAAACTAATTTTTAAGACCCGTTCAAGGCACCCTGAATGTAGGTCAGTAAGTCAGTAGGTTTGTAGGTCAGTCGGTCAGTAGGCCAATGGGGCACTGGGTCAGTGGGTCAGTATGTCAGTAGGTCACTGGGTCACTGGGTCAGTAGGTCAGTGGGTCAGTGGGCCACTGGGTCACTGGATCAGTAGGTCAGTGGGTCACTGGGTCACTGGGTCACTGGGTCACTGGGTCAGTGGGTCAGTATGTCAGTAGGTCACTGGGTCACTGGGTCAGTGGGCCACTGGGTCACTGGGTCAGTAGGTCAGTGGGTCAGTGGGCCACTGGGTCACTGGGTCAGTAGGTCAGTGGGTCACTGGGTCACTGGGTCACTGGGTCAGTGGGTCAGTATGTCAGTAGGTCACTGGGTCACTGGGTCAGTGGGCCACTGGGTCACTGGGTTAGTAGGTCAGTGGGTCACTGGGTCACTGGGTCACTGGGTCAGTAGGTCAGTGGGTCACTGGGTCACTGGGTCACTGGGTCACTGGGTCAGTGGGTCAGTATGTCAGTGGGTCAGTGGGCCACTGGGTCACTGGGTCAGTAGGTCAGTGGGTCAGTGGGCCACTGGGTCACTGGGTCAGTAGGTCAGTGGGTCACTGGGTCACTGGGTCACTGGGTCACTGGATCAGTGGGTCAGTATGTCAGTAGGTCACTGGGTCACTGGGTCAGTGGGCCACTGGGTCACTGGGTCAGTAGGTCAGTGGGTCACGGGGTCACTGGGTCACTGGGTCACTGGGTCACTGGGTCACTGGGTCACTGGGTCACTGGGTCAGTGGGTCAGTATGTCAGTAGGTCACTGGGTCACTGGGTCAGTGGGCCACTGGTCACTGGGTCAGTAGGTCAGTGGGTCACTGGGTCACTGGGTCAGTTGGTCAGTGGGTCAGTAGGTCAGGTTAGTGGGTCAACACAGAAGATCTCGAGAACTACTGGACACAGAACTATGAAATTCAAAAGGGAGGTTAAGTATTACTATACCCGATATACTGACCTGTAAATATCACGACTACCCTCTCACTATCCCAGTTAATTTATAAAAATGGCAAAATTCGGTCAAAATTAGGCTTTTTTGAAAATTTCAAAAATGCAGACCTATTAATAATAATGAATCCCAAAGTTTGGCCTTTTTACTTTTAATTCTAATATTTTATTACGTATGCTACTATATATTATTTGCATAATATACAAATAACATTACTATTATTCTATATATATTTATTTCTTAATTTGCTATTTTTACAATTTATGAGTTACTTAATTAATACATACATACACTATTACTATTTATTACTACTATGCCTATGTTACTATTATATATTTAACTCATTAATTTCCCTATGTGTTCCTATCTGTTGTTCCTTTAGTTTTTGTTGTACTTAAATATTTTTTTACCCCTTTTAAACTAGGCCAGTTTCTTATGAAACTGGACCCAGTTTACCGTTTTGAATTTACTTTATTGCCCTATTTATTTTTATTAATCTATATTTTCACATTTTTGTTTTGAGTACCATACCCCTGTGGACCGAGGCCGCGAGATCTGCGTGGCGATTTGCGTTCGAGACAGACTTGGTGCCCTCAACAATACGCTGTCGTTGACCTCGCCAACGCGTCTCACTTCCGCCTCACCGGGCAGTCGTCGCTAAAGGCGTCGTGGTCCGCCTTTTCAAGCTTTGCCTTGTTGCAATTGACGCAGCTTGGGGGGGCGTTAGCCATCCAATCAGCACACTCTGTTCTCATTTGCGGCCCCCCACAGTGACTGCATACGTCGATTGCATCATGGCAGAACTTCTTCCCGTGCCCATAACCCAGGCAGCGCGAGCATTGGATCAGGGGAGACTGGTCCGCAACCCTAACTTTTTGGATGTCGATGTGGACGGCACCCGCGCCGGTGAGCCGCTGCCAGACGGCGGGCGAGACCCGAGCAACTACATGGACTGTAAGCGGGTTTCTCGCCCTCCGTCTGTACCGGAACTCGACGCGGAAGTCCCCCTCACCCACATCCCCAAGCAAATTTCCATTTTGGCCCCTAATTGCCTTCACAATATCCTCATCGGTATTTACTTTGGAGACTCCGTACAGCACCAAGAGGGGGTCCTTATTCTTGATGTCCTCTACTTTGAGAGAACATCCTTTTTCTGTTAACTTTTCCTTTACTTTTCTTAGTTCTGCCTTGTCTTTGCAACTTAGAATGACTTTCCGATCCTTGGCCTTTCTGATCCTGTCAATTCTTGTCCCCTCATCCTTGGCATTTATCGCTTTCCTTACTCTGTCATAAACCTCCTCTCCGGTGTCCTGGTCGTCTTTCGACGTGATTATGACAGAGTGCATCGCAGCTGGCTCTGCCGGTGGCCTCTTCGGCGAGCCAGCCACGACGTTCGCGTAGGTGGGGGCCACTTCCAAGGCCTTCTGGTGGTTTTCTAGGGTTTCCCTCAGTGACTCCATCTTGGCTGCATTTTCCCGTATTAATTTGGAGTGGTCATCCATCCTCCTTAATATTTCTTCGTTGCAGGGGGCAGGGTGAGGAGGAAGTGGAGGGTGTAAAGTGTCCTCCTCTTTCTTCCCATCCTGTCCCTTGCTCTGGATTCTTGTTACTTCTTTGGCCTCTGACTCCTTCACGAGCTGATAGAGCCGCTCCACAGCTGCAGTGATCCCCTCTTTATACTCTGTTTTAATGTTTCTAGAGCTACTGAGGCAGAGCTTAGCCCTATTCAGGCATGCCCTAGCCTCAGCGACTCTAGAGGGGTGAGTTGGTTTTGGGGGGGGGGCGTCCGAGGCGTCCGTCAATGATGTTCGGGTTTTTGGCCTCGAGGGGCCCGCTATTGGCACCACCACCCTCTTCGGAGACGTCTTTGCGGCTCTTGCCTCTGTCTCCCCGATGCTCCTTCTGACCGCAAAGGTCCGGTCATGGTTTGAAGGGAGGCCCGTCTTCTCTACCTTCTCTTCGGCCTTTTTCGGGGGAGAGTTCTCAGTCGCCACCTTGCTGGGCGGAGTCCTGATACCGAACATTGTGTAGCTCGCTTAAATCTGGCTTTTTAGGGACGTCAATGTGTAAAAGTATGCGACGTGTAAAGGGCGTCGGATACGTACAATAAAATACAATTATATAACTCAAAAAGAACACAATAAAATTATAAAAGAGTAAAATAGAATTTAAATAAATTTAAATGTGTCCTATAAACTAAGTAAACTAAAGTAAAATATTTATTTACAATATTCCAAGATCTTTGGAAGTCAAATTTGCCGTCCAGCAATGCAATAAAATTTTTTTTAAACTAATTTTTAAGACCCGTTCAAGGCACCCTGAATGTAGGTCAGTAAGTCAGTAGGTTTGTAGGTCAGTCGGTCAGTAGGCCAATGGGGCACTGGGTCAGTGGGTCAGTATGTCAGTAGGTCACTGGGTCACTGGGTCAGTAGGTCAGTGGGTCAGTGGGCCACTGGGTCACTGGGTCAGTAGGTCAGTGGGTCACTGGGTCACTGGGTCACTGGGTCACTGGGTCAGTGGGTCAGTATGTCAGTAGGTCACTGGGTCACTGGGTCAGTGGGCCACTGGGTCACTGGGTCAGTAGGTCAGTGGGTCAGTGGGCCACTGGGTCACTGGGTCAGTAGGTCATGGGGTCACTGGGTCACTGGGTCACTGGGTCAGTGGGTCAGTATGTCAGTAGGTCACTGGGTCACTGGGTCAGTGGGCCACTGGGTCACTGGGTCAGTAGGTTAGTGGGTCACTGGGTCACTGGGTCACTGGGTCAGTAGGTCAGTGGGTCACTGGGTCACTGGGTCACTGGGTCACTGGGTCAGTGGGTCAGTATGTCAGTAGGTCACTGGGTCACTGGGTCAGTAGGTCAGTGGGTCAGTGGGCCACTGGGTCACTGGGTCAGTAGGTCAGTGGGTCACTGGGTCACTGGGTCAGTAGGTCAGTGGGTCAGTGGGCCACTGGGTCACTGGGTCAGTAGGTCAGTGGGTCACTGGGTCACTGGGTCACTGGGTCACTGGGTCACTGGGTCAGTGGGTCAGTATGTCAGTAGGTCACTGGGTCACTGGGTCAGTGGGCCACTGGGTCACTGGGTCAGTAGGTCAGTGGGTCACTGGGTCACTGGGTCACTGGGTCAGTAGGTCACTGGGTCACTGGGTCACTGGGTCACTGGGTCACTGGGTCAGTGGGCCACTGGGTCACTGGGTCAGTAGGTCAGTGGGTCACTGGGTCACTGGGTCAGTGGGTCAGTTGGTCAGTGGGTCAGTAGGTCAGGTTAGTGGGTCAACACAGAAGATCTCGAGAACTACTGGACACAGAACTATGAAATTCAAAAGGGAGGTTAAGTATTACTATACCCGATATACTGACCTGTAAATATCACGACTACCCTCTCACTATCCCAGTTAATTTATAAAAATGGCAAAATTCGGTCAAAATTAGGCTTTTTTGAAAATTTCAAAAATGCAGACCTATTAATAATAATGAATCCCAAAGTTTGGCCTTTTTACTTTTAATTCTAATATTTTATTACGTATGCTACTATATATTATTTGCATAATATACAACTAACATTACTATTATTCTATATATATTTATTTCTTAATTTGCTATTTTTACAATTTATAAGTTACTTAATTAATACATACATACACTATTACTATTTATTACTACTATGCCTATATGGGTAGGTGTGGTGTATCCTAGTGTGTTGTGTGGCTAGATAGGTATCTGTCCGTAGCCGGAATAATAAGATAAAGTTCACAAGACACTGATTGTTTATTAACCACAAACACCACATATAAAAAATAGAAGGAGTATAACAGAAAGAAGAAGAAACAATAGTTTAAGCACAAGCATAAGGGTTCCTTGTCAATACACTGAACAAAATATCTAAGCGCGTAATAAAGCTTCGAGCTGAGCACAAAGTGACGCGGGCTTCGCGGCAAAAGGTAGGTTTGGACTGGCCGGGGCCGGCACAGATTAGGCGATAGTTATTATGGCCGCTGGAACCAGTTTTCGTTTCCATACTACACACTGATGGCGGGCGCTCGGTAACAATATAAAATTGAAATATTTTATATAATAAATAGATAAATAGTATGTAGTGTTTTATTTATAAAGTAAGTAATATATTTGTTAAATATTATATAGCTGTATTCTTATTTATGTAAGTGTTAACTGTAATAAAATATGTATTTATTTATGTATATAATTATTGATATATACAAATAAATAAATAATATGTAGGTTCACCACATCACTCCCCCCCAGAGACCGCGTTTAGCGGGCGATAATAGTCCGGGAATCGAACTTGACGCCCAGAACGAGTTGTATTCTTGATAGGTATTTGAGTAGGAATGGAAGATTGATTGGGATCAGGATCTGGAATAGTGGGATTAGAGTGTGACATTATGTAGGCTGGTTTAAGTCGGTCTACCGATACCGTCATCACTTTGCTTTTCACTTTAATTTTAAATCTTTTGGCATTTCTCTCGACCACTTCATGAGGGCCAGTGTATGCCGGTTGTAATGCACCTCTCAATGCGTCTTCTCTCAGAAATACGTGAGAGCAAGACGAAAGATCTTCTTTGTATATAAAGATTTTATTATTTGAGTGGTGTGAAGTTGGAACAGGCTGTAAATTGTTGGCAAATGATCTGATACGTGCTGAAAAATCAGTAATATCAGTCGTGCATTTGTCAACTTTATGGCCAAAGAATTCACCTGGAAGGCGCAACGGCTCACCGTATACTAACTCGGCCGAGGAAGATTGAAGATCTTCTTTGAAAGAACTTCTTATGCCAAGTAGCACGAGAGGTAATGTTTCGGTCCAGGTACTGTCGGCATGGCACATGATTGCTCCCTTTAACTGCCGATGAAACCTTTCTATGAGAACGTTGCATTGAGGGTGGTAGCTGGTGGTCTTACGATGCTTAAAACTTATAAATTTTGATAGCTGCTCGAATAACGCTGATTCGAATTGCCTACCGCGGTCAGTAACAATGTCGGTAGGACAACCAAATCGAGCGATCCATCCTGACAGAAACGCTTTGGCCACTGATTCCGCGGTGATATTGGTGAGTGGGACAACCTCAGTCCATCGCGTGAAGCGATCGATTGCTGTCAGACAGTACCGAAAATCACCAGACGGAGGTAACGGTCCGATAAGGTCTAAATGAACGTATTTGAATCGCGCTTTAGGTAAATCGTGGGTGCCTAACGGCGACGATACGTGACGATTTACCTTTGTGCGCTGGCAAGCCAAACACGCCCTAGACCATTCGCGACAATCTTTCCTCATCAGGGGCCAAACAAAGCGTTCTGCCAATAATTTAGCGCTTGCGTTAGCACCAGGATGGCATAGTGAGTGCAAACTATCAAAAACTTGTTTTCGCAAGGTCTTGGGTACTAAAGGCCTGGGAGTCGTTGTACTGACATCGCAGTACAGTTGATTGCGACTTCCAGGTATATTCAACCTTTTAATGTGCAAACTAGTTTCTTGTTTAAGAAAATCCGCTATTTCGGAATCGGAGTCTTGGGCTTTGGCTATCACTTCTAGATCTACAGGACTCTGCAGTTCCTCGACCCGGGAAAGCGTGTCAGCAACGACATTATCTTTTCCGGCGATGTGCTGTATATCGGTTGAGAACTGTGATATATAGTCTAGATGTCTATACTGACGTGGGCTACTGTGTGCCTTCCTTTCATGGAATGCGAAGCACAGTGGCTTGTGGTCGGTATAGATAGTGAAAACTGTAGCCTCTAGCCAATGACGGAAATACTTTATACTCTAATAGATAGCAAGGAGCTCTCTATCATATGGTGAGTATTTTTGTTGTGTAGGGCTCAACTTGCGTGAGAAAAAGGCTAGAGGTTGCCAATTGTCGTCCACAAGTTGTTGCACGACTCCACCGATAGCAAAATCAGAAGCATCAGTAACAAGACCTAACTTAGCTTTTGACTCAGGATGAGCCAACATTGCTGCATTACAAAGGCTTTCCTTGCATGCTTCAAAAGCCTTTAACGAGTCCCCGCTTACATCAACAGGATGCGATGCTTTTATGGAGCCGGTCAGTAAAGCGTTCAAAGGTGCTTGGATTTGGGCTGCTTGGGGGATAAATCTCCTATAAAAGTTTAACATGCCCAAGAACCTTCTAAGCTGTTTGGCCGTTTTAGGAACAGGAAATTCCTTGATAGCCGTAACCTTACCTTCCAGAGGTTTCGTTCCGTGTTGAGAGATATGGTAGCCTAGAAATGCTACCTCTGACTTACCGAAGACGCATTTAGCAGTGTTGATGAGCATGCCGTAATCTTTCATCCGAGTAAAAAGTTGGCGAAGGTGATCTTCATGCTCAGACTCACTGCGGCTAAAGATTAAAAAGTCATCGAGATAAGGGTAACAGAAATCTAGGCCACGAGTCATCTCATCAACGAACCTCTGGAACGTCTGACCTGCGTTGCGCAATCCAAAATTCATGAAAGGGAACTCAAAAAGCCCAAATGGCGTCGAAATGGCGCATTTTGGGATGTCTTCTTCAAAGACAGGAATCTGGTTGAAGGCCTTAACGAGGTCAATTGTTGAAAAAACCTTACAACCAGATAAGCTATGGGCAAAATCATGAATGTGACGGATAGGGTACTTATCTGGAATCGTCCTAGCGTTGAGCATACGGTAGTCACCGCACGGTCTCCAACCATTATCCTTTTTAGGAGCTAGGTGTAGTGGTGACGACCATGGACTCTCCGAAGGACGAGCGGTACCTGTCGCTAGCATTGCCTCGAACTCAGACTTGGCAATTTTTAACTTGTCTGGTGCCAGTCTACGAGGTGTGCACGATACTGGAGGGCCTGGTGTGGTGCGAATGTGGTGGACTGTATTGTGTTTAGGGGTGCGATGAGCGCCTGCCGGTCGTGTCAAGTCTGGAAACTCAGAAAGTAAATTATGATATTTCGAATCACCAGTCACGACCTTTACACTAAAAATAAGGCTATCGTTTACCTGTACAATGGTAGCTACGGTTGACAAATTAGTGATGGCATCAATTAAACGCTGATTACGAACATCTACAATTAAATTAAAATAGGACAAAAAATCTACGCCTATAATAGGTTTTGTTACATCAGCTACAATGAAACGCCACACAAAGTCCCTACGGAGACCTAAGTTGAGGTTCATCTCAACCCAGCCGTAAGTTTTTATGGATGAACCGTTCGCTGCACACAATTCATAGTCCATCTTCACACGTTGTCGGAACGCAGAATGTGGTACGACGCATAAGTCGCTCCCCGTGTCCACAAGAAACTGGACAGCCGATCTGCGGTCTGTGACAAATAGGCGACCAGTAGTGAGAGGGCAATCTTCAGTCGCCATTATCGACTGCCCTTCTCGTTTCCCGACTTGTAGTCGCAGGGCTGGATACAGTTGTCCGCTTGGCTGCCGAATCTAAAGTGGTACCAACAATTAGGGAACTTCCTATAGTTTGACTGGGACCTTCTCGCAGGTGTACGGCTTCGTTCGCCTCGTCTTCCTTTTGGCATCTGTCGGCTTTGGGAACGGCCACGTTCATGGACTTCTGCTGTGAGGGCGCTGACCTGCCTGGTCAGCTCCGTGATCTGCCGCGCCATGATGTCCAACGCCGAATCAGTACTGGAACTGGATGCCGCTGCCACTTGGGGTGAGGCAGGAGCGATGTCGTGAACGCGATCAGCCAAATCAGCAAGTTCACTGAGGGAAAGGCTCATCTGAGAAGCGATGATTGTCTGCAAGTTGTTCGGCAGTCGGCTCGTCCAAATTGACCTTAGAAAATCTTCCGGGATATCGGGGCCGGCCAAATGCTGCAAGTGCCTCAGGAACTGCGAAGGTTTGCGATCACCCAACTCTTCAGACTGCAGGAGCTGTTTGACCTTCTTCTCTTTGGAGACGGAAAGACGCTTGATGAGCTCACTCTTTAGCTTCTCGTACTTGCCAGTGGTGGGGGGTGAAATAATAACATCTTCTACCTCCACTGAATACTGTCTGTCTAAGTGCGAGAGGACATAGTTGAACTTAGTCAAGTCATCTGTGATCCGCGCCATACTGAACTGACCTTCAATTTGGGAGAACCATATTGTGGGTTTTTCGGGCCAGAATGGTGGTATTTTCACGCCAACACGAAAAAGTTCAGGTGAATATCCGGGCGGGTCAATGGAAACGCACTCTCGCTCCGTCCGCGACGTACCGCTGCTACCGTCTTTGCTCATTTTTCTGGAATGTTCTTCTCGGGGTCACCAGTTATGGGTAGGTGTGGTGTATCCTAGTGTGTTGTGTGGCTAGATAGGTATCTGTCCGTAGCCGGAATAATAAGATAAAGTTCACAAGACACTGATTGTTTATTAACCACAAACACCACATATAAAAAATAGAAGGAGTATAACAGAAAGAAGAAGAAACAATAGTTTAAGCACAAGCATAAGGGTTCCTTGTCAATACACTGAACAAAATATCTAAGCGCGTAATAAAGCTTCGAGCTGAGCACAAAGTGACGCGGGCTTCGCGGCAAAAGGTAGGTTTGGACTGGCCGGGGCCGGCACAGATTAGGCGATAGTTATTATGGCCGCTGGAACCAGTTTTCGTTTCCATACTACACACTGATGGCGGGCGCTCGGTAACAATATAAAATTGAAATATTTTATATAATAAATAGATAAATAGTATGTAGTGTTTTATTTATAAAGTAAGTAATATATTTGTTAAATATTATATAGCTGTATTCTTATTTATGTAAGTGTTAACTGTAATAAAATATGTATTTATTTATGTATATAATTATTGATATATACAAATAAATAAATAATATGTAGGTTCACCACACCTATGTTACTATTATATATTTAACTCATTAATTTCCCTATGTGTTCCTATCTGTTGTTCCTTTAATTTTTGTTGTACTTAAATATTTTTTTACCCCTTTTAAACTAGGCCAGTTTCTTATGAAACTGGACCCAGTTTACCGTTTTGAATTTACTTTATTGCCCTATTTATTTTTATTAATCTATATTTTCACATTTTTGTTTTGAGTACCATACCCCTGTGGACCGAGGCCGCGAGATCTGCGTGGCGATTTGCGTTCGAGACAGACTTGGTGCCCTCAACAATACGCTGTCGTTGACCTCGCCAACGCGTCTCACTTCCGCCTCACCGGGCAGTCGTCGCTAAAGGCGTCGTGGTCCGCCTTTTCAAGCTTTGCCTTGTTGCAATTGACGCAGCTTGGGGGGGCGTTAGCCATCCAATCAGCACACTCTGTTCTCATGTGCGGCCCCCCACAGTGACTGCATACGTCGATCGCATCATGGCAGAACTTCTTCCCGTGCCCATAACCCAGGCAGCGCGAGCATTGGATCAGGGGAGACTGGTCCGCAACCCTAACTTTTTGGATGTCGATGTGGACGGCACCCGCGCCGGTGAGCCGCTGCCAGACGGCGGGCGAGACCCGAGCAACTACATGGACTGTAAGCGGGTTTCTCGCCCTCCGTCTGTACCGGACCTCGACGCGGAAGTCCCCCTCACCCACATCCCCAAGCAAATTTCCATTTTAGCCCCTAATTGCCTTCACAATATCCTCATCGGTATTTACTTTGGAGACTCCGTACAGCACCAAGAGGGGGTCCTTATTCTTGATGTCCTCTACTTTGAGAGAACATCCTTTTTCTGTTAACTTTTCCTTTACTTTTCTTAGTTCTGCCTTGTCTTTGCAACTTAGAATGACTTTCCGATCCTTGGCCTTTCTGATCCTGTCAATTCTTGTCCCCTCATCCTTGGCATTTATCGCTTTCCTTACTCTGTCATAAACCTCCTCTCCGGTGTCCTGGTCGTCTTTTGACGTGTAAAATAGAATTTAAATAAATTTAAATGTGTCCTATAAACTAAGTAAACTAAAGTAAAATATTTATTTACAATATTCCAAGATCTTTGGAAGTCAAATTTGCCGTCCAGCAATGCAATAAAATTTTTTTTAAACTAATTTTTAAGACCCGTTCAAGGCACCCTGAATGTAGGTCAGTAAGTCAGTAGGTTTGTAGGTCAGTCGGTCAGTAGGCCAATGGGGCACTGGGTCAGTGGGTCAGTATGTCAGTAGGTCACTGGGTCACTGGGTCAGTAGGTCAGTGGGTCAGTGGGCCACTGGGTCACTGGGTCAGTAGGTCAGTGGGTCACTGGGTCACTGGGTCACTGGGTCACTGGGTCAGTGGGTCAGTATGTCAGTAGGTCACTGGGTCACTGGGTCAGTGGGCCACTGGGTCACTGGGTCAGTAGGTCAGTGGGTCAGTGGGCCACTGGGTCACTGGGTCAGTAGGTCATGGGGTCACTGGGTCACTGGGTCACTGGGTCAGTGGGTCAGTATGTCAGTAGGTCACTGGGTCCCTGGGTCAGTGGGCCACTGGGTCACTGGGTCAGTAGGTTAGTGGGTCACTGGGTCACTGGGTCACTGGGTCAGTAGGTCAGTGGGTCACTGGGTCACTGGGTCACTGGGTCACTGGGTCAGTGGGTCAGTATGTCAGTAGGTCACTGGGTCACTGGGTCAGTAGGTCAGTGGGTCAGTGGGCCACTGGGTCACTGGGTCAGTAGGTCAGTGGGTCACTGGGTCACTGGGTCAGTAGGTCAGTGGGTCAGTGGGCCACTGGGTCACTGGGTCAGTAGGTCAGTGGGTCACTGGGTCACTGGGTCACTGGGTCACTGGGTCACTGGGTCAGTGGGTCAGTGGGTCAGTATGTCAGTAGGTCACTGGGTCACTGGGTCAGTGGGCCACTGGGTCACTGGGTCAGTAGGTCACTGGGTCACTGGGTCACTGGGTCAGTAGGTCACTGGGTCACTGGGTCACTGGGTCACTGGGTCACTGGGTCAGTGGGCCACTGGGTCACTGGGTCAGTAGGTCAGTGGGTCACTGGGTCACTGGGTCAGTGGGTCAGTTGGTCAGTGGGTCAGTAGGTCAGGTTAGTGGGTCAACACAGAAGATCTCGAGAACTACTGGACACAGAACTATGAAATTCAAAAGGGAGGTTAAGTATTACTATACCCGATATACTGACCTGTAAATATCACGACTACCCTCTCACTATCCCAGTTAATTTATAAAAATGGCAAAATTCGGTCAAAATTAGGCTTTTTTGAAAATTTCAAAAATGCAGACCTATTAATAATAATGAATCCCAAAGTTTGGCCTTTTTACTTTTAATTCTAATATTTTATTACGTATGCTACTATATATTATTTGCATAATATACAACTAACATTACTATTATTCTATATATATTTATTTCTTAATTTGCTATTTTTACAATTTATAAGTTACTTAATTAATACATACATACACTATTACTATTTATTACTACTATGCCTATATGGGTAGGTGTGGTGTATCCTAGTGTGTTGTGTGGCTAGATAGGTATCTGTCCGTAGCCGGAATAATAAGATAAAGTTCACAAGACACTGATTGTTTATTAACCACAAACACCACATATAAAAAATAGAAGGAGTATAACAGAAAGAAGAAGAAACAATAGTTTAAGCACAAGCATAAGGGTTCCTTGTCAATACACTGAACAAAATATCTAAGCGCGTAATAAAGCTTCGAGCTGAGCACAAAGTGACGCGGGCTTCGCGGCAAAAGGTAGGTTTGGACTGGCCGGGGCCGGCACAGATTAGGCGATAGTTATTATGGCCGCTGGAACCAGTTTTCGTTTCCATACTACACACTGATGGCGGGCGCTCGGTAACAATATAAAATTGAAATATTTTATATAATAAATAGATAAATAGTATGTAGTGTTTTATTTATAAAGTAAGTAATATATTTGTTAAATATTATATAGCTGTATTCTTATTTATGTAAGTGTTAACTGTAATAAAATATGTATTTATTTATGTATATAATTATTGATATATACAAATAAATAAATAATATGTAGGTTCACCACATCACTCCCCCCCAGAGACCGCGTTTAGCGGGCGATAATAGTCCGGGAATCGAACTTGACGCCCAGAACGAGTTGTATTCTTGATAGGTATTTGAGTAGGAATGGAAGATTGATTGGGATCAGGATCTGGAATAGTGGGATTAGAGTGTGACATTATGTAGGCTGGTTTAAGTCGGTCTACCGATACCGTCATCACTTTGCTTTTCACTTTAATTTTAAATCTTTTGGCATTTCTCTCGACCACTTCATGAGGGCCAGTGTATGCCGGTTGTAATGCACCTCTCAATGCGTCTTCTCTCAGAAATACGTGAGAGCAAGACGAAAGATCTTTGTATATAAAGATTTTATTATTTGAGTGGTGTGAAGTTGGAACAGGCTGTAAATTGTTGGCAAATGATCTGATACGTGCTGAAAAATCAGTAATATCAGTCGTGCATTTGTCAACTTTATGGCCAAAGAATTCACCTGGAAGGCGCAACGGCTCACCGTATACTAACTCGGCCGAGGAAGATTGAAGATCTTCTTTGAAAGAACTTCTTATGCCAAGTAGCACGAGAGGTAATGTTTCGGTCCAGGTACTGTCGGCATGGCACATGATTGCTCCCTTTAACTGCCGATGAAACCTTTCTATGAGAACGTTGCATTGAGGGTGGTAGCTGGTGGTCTTACGATGCTTAAAACTTATAAATTTTGATAGCTGCTCGAATAACGCTGATTCGAATTGCCTACCGCGGTCAGTAACAATGTCGGTAGGACAACCAAATCGAGCGATCCATCCTGACAGAAACGCTTTGGCCACTGATTCCGCGGTGATATTGGTGAGTGGGACAACCTCAGTCCATCGCGTGAAGCGATCGATTGCTGTCAGACAGTACCGAAAATCACCAGACGGAGGTAACGGTCCGATAAGGTCTAAATGAACGTATTTGAATCGCGCTTTAGGTAAATCGTGGGTGCCTAACGGCGACGATACGTGACGATTTACCTTTGTGCGCTGGCAAGCCAAACACGCCCTAGACCATTCGCGACAATCTTTCCTCATCAGGGGCCAAACAAAGCGTTCTGCCAATAATTTAGCGCTTGCGTTAGCACCAGGATGGCATAGTGAGTGCAAACTATCAAAAACTTGTTTTCGCAAGGTCTTGGGTACTAAAGGCCTGGGAGTCGTTGTACTGACATCGCAGTACAGTTGATTGCGACTTCCAGGTATATTCAACCTTTTAATGTGCAAACTAGTTTCTTGTTTAAGAAAATCCGCTATTTCGGAATCGGAGTCTTGGGCTTTGGCTATCACTTCTAGATCTACAGGACTCTGCAGTTCCTCGACCCGGGAAAGCGTGTCAGCAACGACATTATCTTTTCCGGCGATGTGCTGTATATCGGTTGAGAACTGTGATATATAGTCTAGATGTCTATACTGACGTGGGCTACTGTGTGCCTTCCTTTCATGGAATGCGAAGCACAGTGGCTTGTGGTCGGTATAGATAGTGAAAACTGTAGCTTCTAGCCAATGACGGAAATACTTTATACTCTAATAGATAGCAAGGAGCTCTCTATCATATGGTGAGTATTTTTGTTGTGTAGGGCTCAACTTGCGTGAGAAAAAGGCTAGAGGTTGCCAATTGTCGTCCACAAGTTGTTGCACGACTCCACCGATAGCAAAATCAGAAGCATCAGTAACAAGACCTAACTTAGCTTTTGACTCAGGATGAGCCAACATTGCTGCATTACAAAGGCTTTCCTTGCATGCTTCAAAAGCCTTTAACGAGTCCCCGCTTACATCAACAGGATGCGATGCTTTTATGGAGCCGGTCAGTAAAGCGTTCAAAGGTGCTTGGATTTGGGCTGCTTGGGGGATAAATCTCCTATAAAAGTTTAACATGCCCAAGAACCTTCTAAGCTGTTTGGCCGTTTTAGGAACAGGAAATTCCTTGATAGCCGTAACCTTACCTTCCAGAGGTTTCGTTCCGTGTTGAGAGATATGGTAGCCTAGAAATGCTACCTCTGACTTACCGAAGACGCATTTAGCAGTGTTGATGAGCATGCCGTAATCTTTCATCCGAGTAAAAAGTTGGCGAAGGTGATCTTCATGCTCAGACTCACTGCGGCTAAAGATTAAAAAGTCATCGAGATAAGGGTAACAGAAATCTAGGCCACGAGTCATCTCATCAACGAACCTCTGGAACGTCTGACCTGCGTTGCGCAATCCAAAATTCATGAAAGGGAACTCAAAAAGCCCAAATGGCGTCGAAATGGCGCATTTTGGGATGTCTTCTTCAAAGACAGGAATCTGGTTGAAGGCCTTAACGAGGTCAATTGTTGAAAAAACCTTACAACCAGATAAGCTATGGGCAAAATCATGAATGTGACGGATAGGGTACTTATCTGGAATCGTCCTAGCGTTGAGCATACGGTAGTCACCGCACGGTCTCCAACCATTATCCTTTTTAGGAGCTAGGTGTAGTGGTGACGACCATGGACTCTCCGAAGGACGAGCGGTACCTGTCGCTAGCATTGCCTCGAACTCAGACTTGGCAATTTTTAACTTGTCTGGTGCCAGTCTACGAGGTGTGCACGATACTGGAGGGCCTGGTGTGGTGCGAATGTGGTGGACTGTATTGTGTTTAGGGGTGCGATGAGCGCCTGCCGGTCGTGTCAAGTCTGGAAACTCAGAAAGTAAATTATGATATTTCGAATCACCAGTCACGACCTTTACACTAAAAATAAGGCTATCGTTTACCTGTACAATGGTAGCTACGGTTGACAAATTAGTGATGGCATCAATTAAACGCTGATTACGAACATCTACAATTAAATTAAAATAGGACAAAAAATCTACGCCTATAATAGGTTTTGTTACATCAGCTACAATGAAACGCCACACAAAGTCCCTACGGAGACCTAAGTTGAGGTTCATCTCAACCCAGCCGTAAGTTTTTATGGATGAACCGTTCGCTGCACACAATTCATAGTCCATCTTCACACGTTGTCGGAACGCAGAATGTGGTACGACGCATAAGTCGCTCCCCGTGTCCACAAGAAACTGGACAGCCGATCTGCGGTCTGTGACAAATAGGCGACCAGTAGTGAGAGGGCAATCTTCAGTCGCCATTATCGACTGCCCTTCTCGTTTCCCGACTTGTAGTCGCAGGGCTGGATACAGTTGTCCGCTTGGCTGCCGAATCTAAAGTGGTACCAACAATTAGGGAACTTCCTATAGTTTGACTGGGACCTTCTCGCAGGTGTACGGCTTCGTTCGCCTCGTCTTCCTTTTGGCATCTGTCGGCTTTGGGAACGGCCACGTTCATGGACTTCTGCTGTGAGGGCGCTGACCTGCCTGGTCAGCTCCGTGATCTGCCGCGCCATGATGTCCAACGCCGAATCAGTACTGGAACTGGATGCCGCTGCCACTTGGGGTGAGGCAGGAGCGATGTCGTGAACGCGATCAGCCAAATCAGCAAGTTCACTGAGGGAAAGGCTCATCTGAGAAGCGATGATTGTCTGCAAGTTGTTCGGCAGTCGGCTCGTCCAAATTGACCTTAGAAAATCTTCCGGGATATCGGGGCCGGCCAAATGCTGCAAGTGCCTCAGGAACTGCGAAGGTTTGCGATCACCCAACTCTTCAGACTGCAGGAGCTGTTTGACCTTCTTCTCTTTGGAGACGGAAAGACGCTTGATGAGCTCACTCTTTAGCTTCTCGTACTTGCCAGTGGTGGGGGGTGAAATAATAACATCTTCTACCTCCACTGAATACTGTCTGTCTAAGTGCGAGAGGACATAGTTGAACTTAGTCAAGTCATCTGTGATCCGCGCCATACTGAACTGACCTTCAATTTGGGAGAACCATATTGTGGGTTTTTCGGGCCAGAATGGTGGTATTTTCACGCCAACACGAAAAAGTTCAGGTGAATATCCGGGCGGGTCAATGGAAACGCACTCTCGCTCCGTCCGCGACGTACCGCTGCTACCGTCTTTGCTCATTTTTCTGGAATGTTCTTCTCGGGGTCACCAGTTATGGGTAGGTGTGGTGTATCCTAGTGTGTTGTGTGGCTAGATAGGTATCTGTCCGTAGCCGGAATAATAAGATAAAGTTCACAAGACACTGATTGTTTATTAACCACAAACACCACATATAAAAAATAGAAGGAGTATAACAGAAAGAAGAAGAAACAATAGTTTAAGCACAAGCATAAGGGTTCCTTGTCAATACACTGAACAAAATATCTAAGCGCGTAATAAAGCTTCGAGCTGAGCACAAAGTGACGCGGGCTTCGCGGCAAAAGGTAGGTTTGGACTGGCCGGGGCCGGCACAGATTAGGCGATAGTTATTATGGCCGCTGGAACCAGTTTTCGTTTCCATACTACACACTGATGGCGGGCGCTCGGTAACAATATAAAATTGAAATATTTTATATAATAAATAGATAAATAGTATGTAGTGTTTTATTTATAAAGTAAGTAATATATTTGTTAAATATTATATAGCTGTATTCTTATTTATGTAAGTGTTAACTGTAATAAAATATGTATTTATTTATGTATATAATTATTGATATATACAAATAAATAAATAATATGTAGGTTCACCACACCTATGTTACTATTATATATTTAACTCATTAATTTCCCTATGTGTTCCTATCTGTTGTTCCTTTAATTTTTGTTGTACTTAAATATTTTTTTACCCCTTTTAAACTAGGCCAGTTTCTTATGAAACTGGACCCAGTTTACCGTTTTGAATTTACTTTATTGCCCTATTTATTTTTATTAATCTATATTTTCACATTTTTGTTTTGAGTACCATACCCCTGTGGACCGAGGCCGCGAGATCTGCGTGGCGATTTGCGTTCGAGACAGACTTGGTGCCCTCAACAATACGCTGTCGTTGACCTCGCCAACGCGTCTCACTTCCGCCTCACCGGGCAGTCGTCGCTAAAGGCGTCGTGGTCCGCCTTTTCAAGCTTTGCCTTGTTGCAATTGACGCAGCTTGGGGGGGCGTTAGCCATCCAATCAGCACACTCTGTTCTCATGTGCGGCCCCCCACAGTGACTGCATACGTCGATTGCATCATGGCAGAACTTCTTCCCGTGCCCATAACCCAGGCAGCGCGAGCATTGGATCAGGGGAGACTGGTCCGCAACCCTAACTTTTTGGATGTCGATGTGGACGGCACCCGCGCCGGTGAGCCGCTGCCAGACGGCGGGCGAGACCCGAGCAACTACATGGACTGTAAGCGGGTTTCTCGCCCTCCGTCTGTACCGGACCTCGACGCGGAAGTCCCCCTCACCCACATCCCCAAGCAAATTTCCATTTTAGCCCCTAATTGCCTTCACAATATCCTCATCGGTATTTACTTTGGAGACTCCGTACAGCACCAAGAGGGGGTCCTTATTCTTGATGTCCTCTACTTTGAGAGAACATCCTTTTTCTGTTAACTTTTCCTTTACTTTTCTTAGTTCTGCCTTGTCTTTGCAACTTAGAATGACTTTCCGATCCTTGGCCTTTCTGATCCTGTCAATTCTTGTCCCCTCATCCTTGGCATTTATCGCTTTCCTTACTCTGTCATAAACCTCCTCTCCGGTGTCCTGGTCGTCTTTTGACGTGTAAAATAGAATTTAAATAAATTTAAATGTGTCCTATAAACTAAGTAAACTAAAGTAAAATATTTATTTACAATATTCCAAGATCTTTGGAAGTCAAATTTGCCGTCCAGCAATGCAATAAAATTTTTTTTAAACTAATTTTTAAGACCCGTTCAAGGCACCCTGAATGTAGGTCAGTAAGTCAGTAGGTTTGTAGGTCAGTCGGTCAGTAGGCCAATGGGGCACTGGGTCAGTGGGTCAGTATGTCAGTAGGTCACTGGGTCACTGGGTCAGTAGGTCAGTGGGTCAGTGGGCCACTGGGTCACTGGGTCAGTAGGTCAGTGGGTCACTGGGTCACTGGGTCACTGGGTCACTGGGTCAGTGGGTCAGTATGTCAGTAGGTCACTGGGTCACTGGGTCAGTGGGCCACTGGGTCACTGGGTCAGTAGGTCAGTGGGTCAGTGGGCCACTGGGTCACTGGGTCAGTAGGTCATGGGGTCACTGGGTCACTGGGTCACTGGGTCAGTGGGTCAGTATGTCAGTAGGTCACTGGGTCCCTGGGTCAGTGGGCCACTGGGTCACTGGGTCAGTAGGTTAGTGGGTCACTGGGTCACTGGGTCACTGGGTCAGTAGGTCAGTGGGTCACTGGGTCACTGGGTCACTGGGTCACTGGGTCAGTGGGTCAGTATGTCAGTAGGTCACTGGGTCACTGGGTCAGTAGGTCAGTGGGTCAGTGGGCCACTGGGTCACTGGGTCAGTAGGTCAGTGGGTCACTGGGTCACTGGGTCAGTAGGTCAGTGGGTCAGTGGGCCACTGGGTCACTGGGTCAGTAGGTCAGTGGGTCACTGGGTCACTGGGTCACTGGGTCACTGGGTCACTGGGTCAGTGGGTCAGTGGGTCAGTATGTCAGTAGGTCACTGGGTCACTGGGTCAGTGGGCCACTGGGTCACTGGGTCAGTAGGTCAGTGGGTCACTGGGTCACTGGGTCACTGGGTCAGTAGGTCACTGGGTCACTGGGTCACTGGGTCACTGGGTCACTGGGTCAGTGGGCCACTGGGTCACTGGGTCAGTAGGTCAGTGGGTCACTGGGTCACTGGGTCAGTGGGTCAGTTGGTCAGTGGGTCAGTAGGTCAGGTTAGTGGGTCAACACAGAAGATCTCGAGAACTACTGGACACAGAACTATGAAATTCAAAAGGGAGGTTAAGTATTACTATACCCGATATACTGACCTGTAAATATCACGACTACCCTCTCACTATCCCAGTTAATTTATAAAAATGGCAAAATTCGGTCAAAATTAGGCTTTTTTGAAAATTTCAAAAATGCAGACCTATTAATAATAATGAATCCCAAAGTTTGGCCTTTTTACTTTTAATTCTAATATTTTATTACGTATGCTACTATATATTATTTGCATAATATACAACTAACATTACTATTATTCTATATATATTTATTTCTTAATTTGCTATTTTTACAATTTATAAGTTACTTAATTAATACATACATACACTATTACTATTTATTACTACTATGCCTATATGGGTAGGTGTGGTGTATCCTAGTGTGTTGTGTGGCTAGATAGGTATCTGTCCGTAGCCGGAATAATAAGATAAAGTTCACAAGACACTGATTGTTTATTAACCACAAACACCACATATAAAAAATAGAAGGAGTATAACAGAAAGAAGAAGAAACAATAGTTTAAGCACAAGCATAAGGGTTCCTTGTCAATACACTGAACAAAATATCTAAGCGCGTAATAAAGCTTCGAGCTGAGCACAAAGTGACGCGGGCTTCGCGGCAAAAGGTAGGTTTGGACTGGCCGGGGCCGGCACAGATTAGGCGATAGTTATTATGGCCGCTGGAACCAGTTTTCGTTTCCATACTACACACTGATGGCGGGCGCTCGGTAACAATATAAAATTGAAATATTTTATATAATAAATAGATAAATAGTATGTAGTGTTTTATTTATAAAGTAAGTAATATATTTGTTAAATATTATATAGCTGTATTCTTATTTATGTAAGTGTTAACTGTAATAAAATATGTATTTATTTATGTATATAATTATTGATATATACAAATAAATAAATAATATGTAGGTTCACCACATCACTCCCCCCCAGAGACCGCGTTTAGCGGGCGATAATAGTCCGGGAATCGAACTTGACGCCCAGAACGAGTTGTATTCTTGATAGGTATTTGAGTAGGAATGGAAGATTGATTGGGATCAGGATCTGGAATAGTGGGATTAGAGTGTGACATTATGTAGGCTGGTTTAAGTCGGTCTACCGATACCGTCATCACTTTGCTTTTCACTTTAATTTTAAATCTTTTGGCATTTCTCTCGACCACTTCATGAGGGCCAGTGTATGCCGGTTGTAATGCACCTCTCAATGCGTCTTCTCTCAGAAATACGTGAGAGCAAGACGAAAGATCTTTGTATATAAAGATTTTATTATTTGAGTGGTGTGAAGTTGGAACAGGCTGTAAATTGTTGGCAAATGATCTGATACGTGCTGAAAAATCAGTAATATCAGTCGTGCATTTGTCAACTTTATGGCCAAAGAATTCACCTGGAAGGCGCAACGGCTCACCGTATACTAACTCGGCCGAGGAAGATTGAAGATCTTCTTTGAAAGAACTTCTTATGCCAAGTAGCACGAGAGGTAATGTTTCGGTCCAGGTACTGTCGGCATGGCACATGATTGCTCCCTTTAACTGCCGATGAAACCTTTCTATGAGAACGTTGCATTGAGGGTGGTAGCTGGTGGTCTTACGATGCTTAAAACTTATAAATTTTGATAGCTGCTCGAATAACGCTGATTCGAATTGCCTACCGCGGTCAGTAACAATGTCGGTAGGACAACCAAATCGAGCGATCCATCCTGACAGAAACGCTTTGGCCACTGATTCCGCGGTGATATTGGTGAGTGGGACAACCTCAGTCCATCGCGTGAAGCGATCGATTGCTGTCAGACAGTACCGAAAATCACCAGACGGAGGTAACGGTCCGATAAGGTCTAAATGAACGTATTTGAATCGCGCTTTAGGTAAATCGTGGGTGCCTAACGGCGACGATACGTGACGATTTACCTTTGTGCGCTGGCAAGCCAAACACGCCCTAGACCATTCGCGACAATCTTTCCTCATCAGGGGCCAAACAAAGCGTTCTGCCAATAATTTAGCGCTTGCGTTAGCACCAGGATGGCATAGTGAGTGCAAACTATCAAAAACTTGTTTTCGCAAGGTCTTGGGTACTAAAGGCCTGGGAGTCGTTGTACTGACATCGCAGTACAGTTGATTGCGACTTCCAGGTATATTCAACCTTTTAATGTGCAAACTAGTTTCTTGTTTAAGAAAATCCGCTATTTCGGAATCGGAGTCTTGGGCTTTGGCTATCACTTCTAGATCTACAGGACTCTGCAGTTCCTCGACCCGGGAAAGCGTGTCAGCAACGACATTATCTTTTCCGGCGATGTGCTGTATATCGGTTGAGAACTGTGATATATAGTCTAGATGTCTATACTGACGTGGGCTACTGTGTGCCTTCCTTTCATGGAATGCGAAGCACAGTGGCTTGTGGTCGGTATAGATAGTGAAAACTGTAGCCTCTAGCCAATGACGGAAATACTTTATACTCTAATAGATAGCAAGGAGCTCTCTATCATATGGTGAGTATTTTTGTTGTGTAGGGCTCAACTTGCGTGAGAAAAAGGCTAGAGGTTGCCAATTGTCGTCCACAAGTTGTTGCACGACTCCACCGATAGCAAAATCAGAAGCATCAGTAACAAGACCTAACTTAGCTTTTGACTCAGGATGAGCCAACATTGCTGCATTACAAAGGCTTTCCTTGCATGCTTCAAAAGCCTTTAACGAGTCCCCGCTTACATCAACAGGATGCGATGCTTTTATGGAGCCGGTCAGTAAAGCGTTCAAAGGTGCTTGGATTTGGGCTGCTTGGGGGATAAATCTCCTATAAAAGTTTAACATGCCCAAGAACCTTCTAAGCTGTTTGGCCGTTTTAGGAACAGGAAATTCCTTGATAGCCGTAACCTTACCTTCCAGAGGTTTCGTTCCGTGTTGAGAGATATGGTAGCCTAGAAATGCTACCTCTGACTTACCGAAGACGCATTTAGCAGTGTTGATGAGCATGCCGTAATCTTTCATCCGAGTAAAAAGTTGGCGAAGGTGATCTTCATGCTCAGACTCACTGCGGCTAAAGATTAAAAAGTCATCGAGATAAGGGTAACAGAAATCTAGGCCACGAGTCATCTCATCAACGAACCTCTGGAACGTCTGACCTGCGTTGCGCAATCCAAAATTCATGAAAGGGAACTCAAAAAGCCCAAATGGCGTCGAAATGGCGCATTTTGGGATGTCTTCTTCAAAGACAGGAATCTGGTTGAAGGCCTTAACGAGGTCAATTGTTGAAAAAACCTTACAACCAGATAAGCTATGGGCAAAATCATGAATGTGACGGATAGGGTACTTATCTGGAATCGTCCTAGCGTTGAGCATACGGTAGTCACCGCACGGTCTCCAACCATTATCCTTTTTAGGAGCTAGGTGTAGTGGTGACGACCATGGACTCTCCGAAGGACGAGCGGTACCTGTCGCTAGCATTGCCTCGAACTCAGACTTGGCAATTTTTAACTTGTCTGGTGCCAGTCTACGAGGTGTGCACGATACTGGAGGGCCTGGTGTGGTGCGAATGTGGTGGACTGTATTGTGTTTAGGGGTGCGATGAGCGCCTGCCGGTCGTGTCAAGTCTGGAAACTCAGAAAGTAAATTATGATATTTCGAATCACCAGTCACGACCTTTACACTAAAAATAAGGCTATCGTTTACCTGTACAATGGTAGCTACGGTTGACAAATTAGTGATGGCATCAATTAAACGCTGATTACGAACATCTACAATTAAATTAAAATAGGACAAAAAATCTACGCCTATAATAGGTTTTGTTACATCAGCTACAATGAAACGCCACACAAAGTCCCTACGGAGACCTAAGTTGAGGTTCATCTCAACCCAGCCGTAAGTTTTTATGGATGAACCGTTCGCTGCACACAATTCATAGTCCATCTTCACACGTTGTCGGAACGCAGAATGTGGTACGACGCATAAGTCGCTCCCCGTGTCCACAAGAAACTGGACAGCCGATCTGCGGTCTGTGACAAATAGGCGACCAGTAGTGAGAGGGCAATCTTCAGTCGCCATTATCGACTGCCCTTCTCGTTTCCCGACTTGTAGTCGCAGGGCTGGATACAGTTGTCCGCTTGGCTGCCGAATCTAAAGTGGTACCAACAATTAGGGAACTTCCTATAGTTTGACTGGGACCTTCTCGCAGGTGTACGGCTTCGTTCGCCTCGTCTTCCTTTTGGCATCTGTCGGCTTTGGGAACGGCCACGTTCATGGACTTCTGCTGTGAGGGCGCTGACCTGCCTGGTCAGCTCCGTGATCTGCCGCGCCATGATGTCCAACGCCGAATCAGTACTGGAACTGGATGCCGCTGCCACTTGGGGTGAGGCAGGAGCGATGTCGTGAACGCGATCAGCCAAATCAGCAAGTTCACTGAGGGAAAGGCTCATCTGAGAAGCGATGATTGTCTGCAAGTTGTTCGGCAGTCGGCTCGTCCAAATTGACCTTAGAAAATCTTCCGGGATATCGGGGCCGGCCAAATGCTGCAAGTGCCTCAGGAACTGCGAAGGTTTGCGATCACCCAACTCTTCAGACTGCAGGAGCTGTTTGACCTTCTTCTCTTTGGAGACGGAAAGACGCTTGATGAGCTCACTCTTTAGCTTCTCGTACTTGCCAGTGGTGGGGGGTGAAATAATAACATCTTCTACCTCCACTGAATACTGTCTGTCTAAGTGCGAGAGGACATAGTTGAACTTAGTCAAGTCATCTGTGATCCGCGCCATACTGAACTGACCTTCAATTTGGGAGAACCATATTGTGGGTTTTTCGGGCCAGAATGGTGGTATTTTCACGCCAACACGAAAAAGTTCAGGTGAATATCCGGGCGGGTCAATGGAAACGCACTCTCGCTCCGTCCGCGACGTACCGCTGCTACCGTCTTTGCTCATTTTTCTGGAATGTTCTTCTCGGGGTCACCAGTTATGGGTAGGTGTGGTGTATCCTAGTGTGTTGTGTGGCTAGATAGGTATCTGTCCGTAGCCGGAATAATAAGATAAAGTTCACAAGACACTGATTGTTTATTAACCACAAACACCACATATAAAAAATAGAAGGAGTATAACAGAAAGAAGAAGAAACAATAGTTTAAGCACAAGCATAAGGGTTCCTTGTCAATACACTGAACAAAATATCTAAGCGCGTAATAAAGCTTCGAGCTGAGCACAAAGTGACGCGGGCTTCGCGGCAAAAGGTAGGTTTGGACTGGCCGGGGCCGGCACAGATTAGGCGATAGTTATTATGGCCGCTGGAACCAGTTTTCGTTTCCATACTACACACTGATGGCGGGCGCTCGGTAACAATATAAAATTGAAATATTTTATATAATAAATAGATAAATAGTATGTAGTGTTTTATTTATAAAGTAAGTAATATATTTGTTAAATATTATATAGCTGTATTCTTATTTATGTAAGTGTTAACTGTAATAAAATATGTATTTATTTATGTATATAATTATTGATATATACAAATAAATAAATAATATGTAGGTTCACCACACCTATGTTACTATTATATATTTAACTCATTAATTTCCCTATGTGTTCCTATCTGTTGTTCCTTTAATTTTTGTTGTACTTAAATATTTTTTTACCCCTTTTAAACTAGGCCAGTTTCTTATGAAACTGGACCCAGTTTACCGTTTTGAATTTACTTTATTGCCCTATTTATTTTTATTAATCTATATTTTCACATTTTTGTTTTGAGTACCATACCCCTGTGGACCGAGGCCGCGAGATCTGCGTGGCGATTTGCGTTCGAGACAGACTTGGTGCCCTCAACAATACGCTGTCGTTGACCTCGCCAACGCGTCTCACTTCCGCCTCACCGGGCAGTCGTCGCTAAAGGCGTCGTGGTCCGCCTTTTCAAGCTTTGCCTTGTTGCAATTGACGCAGCTTGGGGGGGCGTTAGCCATCCAATCAGCACACTCTGTTCTCATGTGCGGCCCCCCACAGTGACTGCATACGTCGATTGCATCATGGCAGAACTTCTTCCCGTGCCCATAACCCAGGCAGCGCGAGCATTGGATCAGGGGAGACTGGTCCGCAACCCTAACTTTTTGGATGTCGATGTGGACGGCACCCGCGCCGGTGAGCCGCTGCCAGACGGCGGGCGAGACCCGAGCAACTACATGGACTGTAAGCGGGTTTCTCGCCCTCCGTCTGTACCGGACCTCGACGCGGAAGTCCCCCTCACCCACATCCCCAAGCAAATTTCCATTTTAGCCCCTAATTGCCTTCACAATATCCTCATCGGTATTTACTTTGGAGACTCCGTACAGCACCAAGAGGGGGTCCTTATTCTTGATGTCCTCTACTTTGAGAGAACATCCTTTTTCTGTTAATTTTTCCTTTACTTTTCTTAGTTCTGCCTTGTCTTTGCAACTTAGAATGACTTTCCGATCCTTGGCCTTTCTGATCCTGTCAATTCTTGTCCCCTCATCCTTGGCATTTATCGCTTTCCTTACTCTGTCATAAACCTCCTCTCCGGTGTCCTGGTCGTCTTTTGACGTGTAAAATAGAATTTAAATAAATTTAAATGTGTCCTATAAACTAAGTAAACTAAAGTAAAATATTTATTTACAATATTCCAAGATCTTTGGAAGTCAAATTTGCCGTCCAGCAATGCAATAAAATTTTTTTTAAACTAATTTTTAAGACCCGTTCAAGGCACCCTGAATGTAGGTCAGTAAGTCAGTAGGTTTGTAGGTCAGTCGGTCAGTAGGCCAATGGGGCACTGGGTCAGTGGGTCAGTATGTCAGTAGGTCACTGGGTCACTGGGTCAGTAGGTCAGTGGGTCAGTGGGCCACTGGGTCACTGGGTCAGTAGGTCAGTGGGTCACTGGGTCACTGGGTCACTGGGTCACTGGGTCAGTGGGTCAGTATGTCAGTAGGTCACTGGGTCACTGGGTCAGTGGGCCACTGGGTCACTGGGTCAGTAGGTCAGTGGGTCAGTGGGCCACTGGGTCACTGGGTCAGTAGGTCATGGGGTCACTGGGTCACTGGGTCACTGGGTCAGTGGGTCAGTATGTCAGTAGGTCACTGGGTCCCTGGGTCAGTGGGCCACTGGGTCACTGGGTCAGTAGGTTAGTGGGTCACTGGGTCACTGGGTCACTGGGTCAGTAGGTCAGTGGGTCACTGGGTCACTGGGTCACTGGGTCAGTGGGTCAGTATGTCAGTAGGTCACTGGGTCACTGGGTCAGTAGGTCAGTGGGTCAGTGGGCCACTGGGTCACTGGGTCAGTAGGTCAGTGGGTCACTGGGTCACTGGGTCAGTAGGTCAGTGGGTCAGTGGGCCACTGGGTCACTGGGTCAGTAGGTCAGTGGGTCACTGGGTCACTGGGTCACTGGGTCACTGGGTCACTGGGTCAGTGGGTCAGTATGTCAGTAGGTCACTGGGTCACTGGGTCAGTGGGCCACTGGGTCACTGGGTCAGTAGGTCAGTGGGTCACTGGGTCACTGGGTCACTGGGTCAGTAGGTCACTGGGTCACTGGGTCACTGGGTCACTGGGTCACTGGGTCAGTGGGCCACTGGGTCACTGGGTCAGTAGGTCAGTGGGTCACTGGGTCACTGGGTCAGTGGGTCAGTTGGTCAGTGGGTCAGTAGGTCAGGTTAGTGGGTCAACACAGAAGATCTCGAGAACTACTGGACACAGAACTATGAAATTCAAAAGGGAGGTTAAGTATTACTATACCCGATATACTGACCTGTAAATATCACGACTACCCTCTCACTATCCCAGTTAATTTATAAAAATGGCAAAATTCGGTCAAAATTAGGCTTTTTTGAAAATTTCAAAAATGCAGACCTATTAATAATAATGAATCCCAAAGTTTGGCCTTTTTACTTTTAATTCTAATATTTTATTACGTATGCTACTATATATTATTTGCATAATATACAACTAACATTACTATTATTCTATATATATTTATTTCTTAATTTGCTATTTTTACAATTTATAAGTTACTTAATTAATACATACATACACTATTACTATTTATTACTACTATGCCTATATGGGTAGGTGTGGTGTATCCTAGTGTGTTGTGTGGCTAGATAGGTATCTGTCCGTAGCCGGAATAATAAGATAAAGTTCACAAGACACTGATTGTTTATTAACCACAAACACCACATATAAAAAATAGAAGGAGTATAACAGAAAGAAGAAGAAACAATAGTTTAAGCACAAGCATAAGGGTTCCTTGTCAATACACTGAACAAAATATCTAAGCGCGTAATAAAGCTTCGAGCTGAGCACAAAGTGACGCGGGCTTCGCGGCAAAAGGTAGGTTTGGACTGGCCGGGGCCGGCACAGATTAGGCGATAGTTATTATGGCCGCTGGAACCAGTTTTCGTTTCCATACTACACACTGATGGCGGGCGCTCGGTAACAATATAAAATTGAAATATTTTATATAATAAATAGATAAATAGTATGTAGTGTTTTATTTATAAAGTAAGTAATATATTTGTTAAATATTATATAGCTGTATTCTTATTTATGTAAGTGTTAACTGTAATAAAATGTGTATTTATTTATGTATATAATTATTGATATATACAAATAAATAAATAATATGTAGGTTCACCACATCACTCCCCCCCAGAGACCGCGTTTAGCGGGCGATAATAGTCCGGGAATCGAACTTGACGCCCAGAACGAGTTGTATTCTTGATAGGTATTTGAGTAGGAATGGAAGATTGATTGGGATCAGGATCTGGAATAGTGGGATTAGAGTGTGACATTATGTAGGCTGGTTTAAGTCGGTCTACCGATACCGTCATCACTTTGCTTTTCACTTTAATTTTAAATCTTTTGGCATTTCTCTCGACCACTTCATGAGGGCCAGTGTATGCCGGTTGTAATGCACCTCTCAATGCGTCTTCTCTCAGAAATACGTGAGAGCAAGACGAAAGATCTTTGTATATAAAGATTTTATTATTTGAGTGGTGTGAAGTTGGAACAGGCTGTAAATTGTTGGCAAATGATCTGATACGTGCTGAAAAATCAGTAATATCAGTCGTGCATTTGTCAACTTTATGGCCAAAGAATTCACCTGGAAGGCGCAACGGCTCACCGTATACTAACTCGGCCGAGGAAGATTGAAGATCTTCTTTGAAAGAACTTCTTATGCCAAGTAGCACGAGAGGTAATGTTTCGGTCCAGGTACTGTCGGCATGGCACATGATTGCTCCCTTTAACTGCCGATGAAACCTTTCTATGAGAACGTTGCATTGAGGGTGGTAGCTGGTGGTCTTACGATGCTTAAAACTTATAAATTTTGATAGCTGCTCGAATAACGCTGATTCGAATTGCCTACCGCGGTCAGTAACAATGTCGGTAGGACAACCAAATCGAGCGATCCATCCTGACAGAAACGCTTTGGCCACTGATTCCGCGGTGATATTGGTGAGTGGGACAACCTCAGTCCATCGCGTGAAGCGATCGATTGCTGTCAGACAGTACCGAAAATCACCAGACGGAGGTAACGGTCCGATAAGGTCTAAATGAACGTATTTGAATCGCGCTTTAGGTAAATCGTGGGTGCCTAACGGCGACGATACGTGACGATTTACCTTTGTGCGCTGGCAAGCCAAACACGCCCTAGACCATTCGCGACAATCTTTCCTCATCAGGGGCCAAACAAAGCGTTCTGCCAATAATTTAGCGCTTGCGTTAGCACCAGGATGGCATAGTGAGTGCAAACTATCAAAAACTTGTTTTCGCAAGGTCTTGGGTACTAAAGGCCTGGGAGTCGTTGTACTGACATCGCAGTACAGTTGATTGCGACTTCCAGGTATATTCAACCTTTTAATGTGCAAACTAGTTTCTTGTTTAAGAAAATCCGCTATTTCGGAATCGGAGTCTTGGGCTTTGGCTATCACTTCTAGATCTACAGGACTCTGCAGTTCCTCGACCCGGGAAAGCGTGTCAGCAACGACATTATCTTTTCCGGCGATGTGCTGTATATCGGTTGAGAACTGTGATATATAGTCTAGATGTCTATACTGACGTGGGCTACTGTGTGCCTTCCTTTCATGGAATGCGAAGCACAGTGGCTTGTGGTCGGTATAGATAGTGAAAACTGTAGCCTCTAGCCAATGACGGAAATACTTTATACTCTAATAGATAGCAAGGAGCTCTCTATCATATGGTGAGTATTTTTGTTGTGTAGGGCTCAACTTGCGTGAGAAAAAGGCTAGAGGTTGCCAATTGTCGTCCACAAGTTGTTGCACGACTCCACCGATAGCAAAATCAGAAGCATCAGTAACAAGACCTAACTTAGCTTTTGACTCAGGATGAGCCAACATTGCTGCATTACAAAGGCTTTCCTTGCATGCTTCAAAAGCCTTTAACGAGTCCCCGCTTACATCAACAGGATGTGATGCTTTTATGGAGCCGGTCAGTAAAGCGTTCAAAGGTGCTTGGATTTGGGCTGCTTGGGGGATAAATCTCCTATAAAAGTTTAACATGCCCAAGAACCTTCTAAGCTGTTTGGCCGTTTTAGGAACAGGAAATTCCTTGATAGCCGTAACCTTACCTTCCAGAGGTTTCGTTCCGTGTTGAGAGATATGGTAGCCTAGAAATGCTACCTCTGACTTACCGAAGACGCATTTAGCAGTGTTGATGAGCATGCCGTAATCTTTCATCCGAGTAAAAAGTTGGCGAAGGTGATCTTCATGCTCAGACTCACTGCGGCTAAAGATTAAAAAGTCATCGAGATAAGGGTAACAGAAATCTAGGCCACGAGTCATCTCATCAACGAACCTCTGGAACGTCTGACCTGCGTTGCGCAATCCAAAATTCATGAAAGGGAACTCAAAAAGCCCAAATGGCGTCGAAATGGCGCATTTTGGGATGTCTTCTTCAAAGACAGGAATCTGGTTGAAGGCCTTAACGAGGTCAATTGTTGAAAAAACCTTACAACCAGATAAGCTATGGGCAAAATCATGAATGTGACGGATAGGGTACTTATCTGGAATCGTCCTAGCGTTGAGCATACGGTAGTCACCGCACGGTCTCCAACCATTATCCTTTTTAGGAGCTAGGTGTAGTGGTGACGACCATGGACTCTCTGAAGGACGAGCGGTACCTGTCGCTAGCATTGCCTCGAACTCAGACTTGGCAATTTTTAACTTGTCTGGTGCCAGTCTACGAGGTGTGCACGATACTGGAGGGCCTGGTGTGGTGCGAATGTGGTGGACTGTATTGTGTTTAGGGGTGCGATGAGCGCCTGCCGGTCGTGTCAAGTCTGGAAACTCAGAAAGTAAATTATGATATTTCGAATCACCAGTCACGACCTTTACACTAAAAATAAGGCTATCGTTTACCTGTACAATGGTAGCTACGGTTGACAAATTAGTGATGGCATCAATTAAACGCTGATTACGAACATCTACAATTAAATTAAAATAGGACAAAAAATCTACGCCTATAATAGGTTTTGTTACATCAGCTACAATGAAACGCCACACAAAGTCCCTACGGAGACCTAAGTTGAGGTTCATCTCAACCCAGCCGTAAGTTTTTATGGATGAACCGTTCGCTGCACACAATTCATAGTCCATCTTCACACGTTGTCGGAACGCAGAATGTGGTACGACGCATAAGTCGCTCCCCGTGTCCACAAGAAACTGGACAGCCGATCTGCGGTCTGTGACAAATAGGCGACCAGTAGTGAGAGGGCAATCTTCAGTCGCCATTATCGACTGCCCTTCTCGTTTCCCGACTTGTAGTCGCAGGGCTGGATACAGTTGTCCGCTTGGCTGCCGAATCTAAAGTGGTACCAACAATTAGGGAACTTCCTATAGTTTGACTGGGACCTTCTCGCAGGTGTACGGCTTCGTTCGCCTCGTCTTCCTTTTGGCATCTGTCGGCTTTGGGAACGGCCACGTTCATGGACTTCTGCTGTGAGGGCGCTGACCTGCCTGGTCAGCTCCGTGATCTGCCGCGCCATGATGTCCAACGCCGAATCAGTACTGGAACTGGATGCCGCTGCCACTTGGGGTGAGGCAGGAGCGATGTCGTGAACGCGATCAGCCAAATCAGCAAGTTCACTGAGGGAAAGGCTCATCTGAGAAGCGATGATTGTCTGCAAGTTGTTCGGCAGTCGGCTCGTCCAAATTGACCTTAGAAAATCTTCCGGGATATCGGGGCCGGCCAAATGCTGCAAGTGCCTCAGGAACTGCGAAGGTTTGCGATCACCCAACTCTTCAGACTGCAGGAGCTGTTTGACCTTCTTCTCTTTGGAGACGGAAAGACGCTTGATGAGCTCACTCTTTAGCTTCTCGTACTTGCCAGTGGTGGGGGGTGAAATAATAACATCTTCTACCTCCACTGAATACTGTCTGTCTAAGTGCGAGAGGACATAGTTGAACTTAGTCAAGTCATCTGTGATCCGCGCCATACTGAACTGACCTTCAATTTGGGAGAACCATATTGTGGGTTTTTCGGGCCAGAATGGTGGTATTTTCACGCCAACACGAAAAAGTTCAGGTGAATATCCGGGCGGGTCAATGGAAACGCACTCTCGCTCCGTCCGCGACGTACCGCTGCTACCGTCTTTGCTCATTTTTCTGGAATGTTCTTCTCGGGGTCACCAGTTATGGGTAGGTGTGGTGTATCCTAGTGTGTTGTGTGGCTAGATAGGTATCTGTCCGTAGCCGGAATAATAAGATAAAGTTCACAAGACACTGATTGTTTATTAACCACAAACACCACATATAAAAAATAGAAGGAGTATAACAGAAAGAAGAAGAAACAATAGTTTAAGCACAAGCATAAGGGTTCCTTGTCAATACACTGAACAAAATATCTAAGCGCGTAATAAAGCTTCGAGCTGAGCACAAAGTGACGCGGGCTTCGCGGCAAAAGGTAGGTTTGGACTGGCCGGGGCCGGCACAGATTAGGCGATAGTTATTATGGCCGCTGGAACCAGTTTTCGTTTCCATACTACACACTGATGGCGGGCGCTCGGTAACAATATAAAATTGAAATATTTTATATAATAAATAGATAAATAGTATGTAGTGTTTTATTTATAAAGTAAGTAATATATTTGTTAAATATTATATAGCTGTATTCTTATTTATGTAAGTGTTAACTGTAATAAAATATGTATTTATTTATGTATATAATTATTGATATATACAAATAAATAAATAATATGTAGGTTCACCACACCTATGTTACTATTATATATTTAACTCATTAATTTCCCTATGTGTTCCTATCTGTTGTTCCTTTAATTTTTGTTGTACTTAAATATTTTTTTACCCCTTTTAAACTAGGCCAGTTTCTTATGAAACTGGACCCAGTTTACCGTTTTGAATTTACTTTATTGCCCTATTTATTTTTATTAATCTATATTTTCACATTTTTGTTTTGAGTACCATACCCCTGTGGACCGAGGCCGCGAGATCTGCGTGGCGATTTGCGTTCGAGACAGACTTGGTGCCCTCAACAATACGCTGTCGTTGACCTCGCCAACGCGTCTCACTTCCGCCTCACCGGGCAGTCGTCGCTAAAGGCGTCGTGGTCCGCCTTTTCAAGCTTTGCCTTGTTGCAATTGACGCAGCTTGGGGGGGCGTTAGCCATCCAATCAGCACACTCTGTTCTCATGTGCGGCCCCCCACAGTGACTGCATACGTCGATTGCATCATGGCAGAACTTCTTCCCGTGCCCATAACCCAGGCAGCGCGAGCATTGGATCAGGGGAGACTGGTCCGCAACCCTAACTTTTTGGATGTCGATGTGGACGGCACCCGCGCCGGTGAGCCGCTGCCAGACGGCGGGCGAGACCCGAGCAACTACATGGACTGTAAGCGGGTTTCTCGCCCTCCGTCTGTACCGGACCTCGACGCGGAAGTCCCCCTCACCCACATCCCCAAGCAAATTTCCATTTTAGCCCCTAATTGCCTTCACAATATCCTCATCGGTATTTACTTTGGAGACTCCGTACAGCACCAAGAGGGGGTCCTTATTCTTGATGTCCTCTACTTTGAGAGAACATCCTTTTTCTGTTAATTTTTCCTTTACTTTTCTTAGTTCTGCCTTGTCTTTGCAACTTAGAATGACTTTCCGATCCTTGGCCTTTCTGATCCTGTCAATTCTTGTCCCCTCATCCTTGGCATTTATCGCTTTCCTTACTCTGTCATAAACCTCCTCTCCGGTGTCCTGGTCGTCTTTTGACGTGTAAAATAGAATTTAAATAAATTTAAATGTGTCCTATAAACTAAGTAAACTAAAGTAAAATATTTATTTACAATATTCCAAGATCTTTGGAAGTCAAATTTGCCGTCCAGCAATGCAATAAAATTTTTTTTAAACTAATTTTTAAGACCCGTTCAAGGCACCCTGAATGTAGGTCAGTAAGTCAGTAGGTTTGTAGGTCAGTCGGTCAGTAGGCCAATGGGGCACTGGGTCAGTGGGTCAGTATGTCAGTAGGTCACTGGGTCACTGGGTCAGTAGGTCAGTGGGTCAGTGGGCCACTGGGTCACTGGGTCAGTAGGTCAGTGGGTCACTGGGTCACTGGGTCACTGGGTCACTGGGTCAGTGGGTCAGTATGTCAGTAGGTCACTGGGTCACTGGGTCAGTGGGCCACTGGGTCACTGGGTCAGTAGGTCAGTGGGTCAGTGGGCCACTGGGTCACTGGGTCAGTAGGTCATGGGGTCACTGGGTCACTGGGTCACTGGGTCAGTGGGTCAGTATGTCAGTAGGTCACTGGGTCCCTGGGTCAGTGGGCCACTGGGTCACTGGGTCAGTAGGTTAGTGGGTCACTGGGTCACTGGGTCACTGGGTCAGTAGGTCAGTGGGTCACTGGGTCACTGGGTCACTGGGTCACTGGGTCAGTGGGTCAGTATGTCAGTAGGTCACTGGGTCACTGGGTCAGTAGGTCAGTGGGTCAGTGGGCCACTGGGTCACTGGGTCAGTAGGTCAGTGGGTCACTGGGTCACTGGGTCAGTAGGTCAGTGGGTCAGTGGGCCACTGGGTCACTGGGTCAGTAGGTCAGTGGGTCACTGGGTCACTGGGTCACTGGGTCACTGGGTCACTGGGTCAGTGGGTCAGTGGGTCAGTATGTCAGTAGGTCACTGGGTCACTGGGTCAGTGGGCCACTGGGTCACTGGGTCAGTAGGTCAGTGGGTCACTGGGTCACTGGGTCACTGGGTCAGTAGGTCACTGGGTCACTGGGTCACTGGGTCACTGGGTCACTGGGTCAGTGGGCCACTGGGTCACTGGGTCAGTAGGTCAGTGGGTCACTGGGTCACTGGGTCAGTGGGTCAGTTGGTCAGTGGGTCAGTAGGTCAGGTTAGTGGGTCAACACAGAAGATCTCGAGAACTACTGGACACAGAACTATGAAATTCAAAAGGGAGGTTAAGTATTACTATACCCGATATACTGACCTGTAAATATCACGACTACCCTCTCACTATCCCAGTTAATTTATAAAAATGGCAAAATTCGGTCAAAATTAGGCTTTTTTGAAAATTTCAAAAATGCAGACCTATTAATAATAATGAATCCCAAAGTTTGGCCTTTTTACTTTTAATTCTAATATTTTATTACGTATGCTACTATATATTATTTGCATAATATACAACTAACATTACTATTATTCTATATATATTTATTTCTTAATTTGCTATTTTTACAATTTATAAGTTACTTAATTAATACATACATACACTATTACTATTTATTACTACTATGCCTATATGGGTAGGTGTGGTGTATCCTAGTGTGTTGTGTGGCTAGATAGGTATCTGTCCGTAGCCGGAATAATAAGATAAAGTTCACAAGACACTGATTGTTTATTAACCACAAACACCACATATAAAAAATAGAAGGAGTATAACAGAAAGAAGAAGAAACAATAGTTTAAGCACAAGCATAAGGGTTCCTTGTCAATACACTGAACAAAATATCTAAGCGCGTAATAAAGCTTCGAGCTGAGCACAAAGTGACGCGGGCTTCGCGGCAAAAGGTAGGTTTGGACTGGCCGGGGCCGGCACAGATTAGGCGATAGTTATTATGGCCGCTGGAACCAGTTTTCGTTTCCATACTACACACTGATGGCGGGCGCTCGGTAACAATATAAAATTGAAATATTTTATATAATAAATAGATAAATAGTATGTAGTGTTTTATTTATAAAGTAAGTAATATATTTGTTAAATATTATATAGCTGTATTCTTATTTATGTAAGTGTTAACTGTAATAAAATATGTATTTATTTATGTATATAATTATTGATATATACAAATAAATAAATAATATGTAGGTTCACCACATCACTCCCCCCCAGAGACCGCGTTTAGCGGGCGATAATAGTCCGGGAATCGAACTTGACGCCCAGAACGAGTTGTATTCTTGATAGGTATTTGAGTAGGAATGGAAGATTGATTGGGATCAGGATCTGGAATAGTGGGATTAGAGTGTGACATTATGTAGGCTGGTTTAAGTCGGTCTACCGATACCGTCATCACTTTGCTTTTCACTTTAATTTTAAATCTTTTGGCATTTCTCTCGACCACTTCATGAGGGCCAGTGTATGCCGGTTGTAATGCACCTCTCAATGCGTCTTCTCTCAGAAATACGTGAGAGCAAGACGAAAGATCTTTGTATATAAAGATTTTATTATTTGAGTGGTGTGAAGTTGGAACAGGCTGTAAATTGTTGGCAAATGATCTGATACGTGCTGAAAAATCAGTAATATCAGTCGTGCATTTGTCAACTTTATGGCCAAAGAATTCACCTGGAAGGCGCAACGGCTCACCGTATACTAACTCGGCCGAGGAAGATTGAAGATCTTCTTTGAAAGAACTTCTTATGCCAAGTAGCACGAGAGGTAATGTTTCGGTCCAGGTACTGTCGGCATGGCACATGATTGCTCCCTTTAACTGCCGATGAAACCTTTCTATGAGAACGTTGCATTGAGGGTGGTAGCTGGTGGTCTTACGATGCTTAAAACTTATAAATTTTGATAGCTGCTCGAATAACGCTGATTCGAATTGCCTACCGCGGTCAGTAACAATGTCGGTAGGACAACCAAATCGAGCGATCCATCCTGACAGAAACGCTTTGGCCACTGATTCCGCGGTGATATTGGTGAGTGGGACAACCTCAGTCCATCGCGTGAAGCGATCGATTGCTGTCAGACAGTACCGAAAATCACCAGACGGAGGTAACGGTCCGATAAGGTCTAAATGAACGTATTTGAATCGCGCTTTAGGTAAATCGTGGGTGCCTAACGGCGACGATACGTGACGATTTACCTTTGTGCGCTGGCAAGCCAAACACGCCCTAGACCATTCGCGACAATCTTTCCTCATCAGGGGCCAAACAAAGCGTTCTGCCAATAATTTAGCGCTTGCGTTAGCACCAGGATGGCATAGTGAGTGCAAACTATCAAAAACTTGTTTTCGCAAGGTCTTGGGTACTAAAGGCCTGGGAGTCGTTGTACTGACATCGCAGTACAGTTGATTGCGACTTCCAGGTATATTCAACCTTTTAATGTGCAAACTAGTTTCTTGTTTAAGAAAATCCGCTATTTCGGAATCGGAGTCTTGGGCTTTGGCTATCACTTCTAGATCTACAGGACTCTGCAGTTCCTCGACCCGGGAAAGCGTGTCAGCAACGACATTATCTTTTCCGGCGATGTGCTGTATATCGGTTGAGAACTGTGATATATAGTCTAGATGTCTATACTGACGTGGGCTACTGTGTGCCTTCCTTTCATGGAATGCGAAGCACAGTGGCTTGTGGTCGGTATAGATAGTGAAAACTGTAGCCTCTAGCCAATGACGGAAATACTTTATACTCTAATAGATAGCAAGGAGCTCTCTATCATATGGTGAGTATTTTTGTTGTGTAGGGCTCAACTTGCGTGAGAAAAAGGCTAGAGGTTGCCAATTGTCGTCCACAAGTTGTTGCACGACTCCACCGATAGCAAAATCAGAAGCATCAGTAACAAGACCTAACTTAGCTTTTGACTCAGGATGAGCCAACATTGCTGCATTACAAAGGCTTTCCTTGCATGCTTCAAAAGCCTTTAACGAGTCCCCGCTTACATCAACAGGATGCGATGCTTTTATGGAGCCGGTCAGTAAAGCGTTCAAAGGTGCTTGGATTTGGGCTGCTTGGGGGATAAATCTCCTATAAAAGTTTAACATGCCCAAGAACCTTCTAAGCTGTTTGGCCGTTTTAGGAACAGGAAATTCCTTGATAGCCGTAACCTTACCTTCCAGAGGTTTCGTTCCGTGTTGAGAGATATGGTAGCCTAGAAATGCTACCTCTGACTTACCGAAGACGCATTTAGCAGTGTTGATGAGCATGCCGTAATCTTTCATCCGAGTAAAAAGTTGGCGAAGGTGATCTTCATGCTCAGACTCACTGCGGCTAAAGATTAAAAAGTCATCGAGATAAGGGTAACAGAAATCTAGGCCACGAGTCATCTCATCAACGAACCTCTGGAACGTCTGACCTGCGTTGCGCAATCCAAAATTCATGAAAGGGAACTCAAAAAGCCCAAATGGCGTCGAAATGGCGCATTTTGGGATGTCTTCTTCAAAGACAGGAATCTGGTTGAAGGCCTTAACGAGGTCAATTGTTGAAAAAACCTTACAACCAGATAAGCTATGGGCAAAATCATGAATGTGACGGATAGGGTACTTATCTGGAATCGTCCTAGCGTTGAGCATACGGTAGTCACCGCACGGTCTCCAACCATTATCCTTTTTAGGAGCTAGGTGTAGTGGTGACGACCATGGACTCTCCGAAGGACGAGCGGTACCTGTCGCTAGCATTGCCTCGAACTCAGACTTGGCAATTTTTAACTTGTCTGGTGCCAGTCTACGAGGTGTGCACGATACTGGAGGGCCTGGTGTGGTGCGAATGTGGTGGACTGTATTGTGTTTAGGGGTGCGATGAGCGCCTGCCGGTCGTGTCAAGTCTGGAAACTCAGAAAGTAAATTATGATATTTCGAATCACCAGTCACGACCTTTACACTAAAAATAAGGCTATCGTTTACCTGTACAATGGTAGCTACGGTTGACAAATTAGTGATGGCATCAATTAAACGCTGATTACGAACATCTACAATTAAATTAAAATAGGACAAAAAATCTACGCCTATAATAGGTTTTGTTACATCAGCTACAATGAAACGCCACACAAAGTCCCTACGGAGACCTAAGTTGAGGTTCATCTCAACCCAGCCGTAAGTTTTTATGGATGAACCGTTCGCTGCACACAATTCATAATCCATCTTCACACGTTGTCGGAACGCAGAATGTGGTACGACGCATAAGTCGCTCCCCGTGTCCACAAGAAACTGGACAGCCGATCTGCGGTCTGTGACAAATAGGCGACCAGTAGTGAGAGGGCAATCTTCAGTCGCCATTATCGACTGCCCTTCTCGTTTCCCGACTTGTAGTCGCAGGGCTGGATACAGTTGTCCGCTTGGCTGCCGAATCTAAAGTGGTACCAACAATTAGGGAACTTCCTATAGTTTGACTGGGACCTTCTCGCAGGTGTACGGCTTCGTTCGCCTCGTCTTCCTTTTGGCATCTGTCGGCTTTGGGAACGGCCACGTTCATGGACTTCTGCTGTGAGGGCGCTGACCTGCCTGGTCAGCTCCGTGATCTGCCGCGCCATGATGTCCAACGCCGAATCAGTACTGGAACTGGATGCCGCTGCCACTTGGGGTGAGGCAGGAGCGATGTCGTGAACGCGATCAGCCAAATCAGCAAGTTCACTGAGGGAAAGGCTCATCTGAGAAGCGATGATTGTCTGCAAGTTGTTCGGCAGTCGGCTCGTCCAAATTGACCTTAGAAAATCTTCCGGGATATCGGGGCCGGCCAAATGCTGCAAGTGCCTCAGGAACTGCGAAGGTTTGCGATCACCCAACTCTTCAGACTGCAGGAGCTGTTTGACCTTCTTCTCTTTGGAGACGGAAAGACGCTTGATGAGCTCACTCTTTAGCTTCTCGTACTTGCCAGTGGTGGGGGGTGAAATAATAACATCTTCTACCTCCACTGAATACTGTCTGTCTAAGTGCGAGAGGACATAGTTGAACTTAGTCAAGTCATCTGTGATCCGCGCCATACTGAACTGACCTTCAATTTGGGAGAACCATATTGTGGGTTTTTCGGGCCAGAATGGTGGTATCTTCACGCCAACACGAAAAAGTTCAGGTGAATATCCGGGCGGGTCAATGGAAACGCACTCTCGCTCCGTCCGCGACGTACCGCTGCTACCGTCTTTGCTCATTTTTCTGGAATGTTCTTCTCGGGGTCACCAGTTATGGGTAGGTGTGGTGTATCCTAGTGTGTTGTGTGGCTAGATAGGTATCTGTCCGTAGCCGGAATAATAAGATAAAGTTCACAAGACACTGATTGTTTATTAACCACAAACACCACATATAAAAAATAGAAGGAGTATAACAGAAAGAAGAAGAAACAATAGTTTAAGCACAAGCATAAGGGTTCCTTGTCAATACACTGAACAAAATATCTAAGCGCGTAATAAAGCTTCGAGCTGAGCACAAAGTGACGCGGGCTTCGCGGCAAAAGGTAGGTTTGGACTGGCCGGGGCCGGCACAGATTAGGCGATAGTTATTATGGCCGCTGGAACCAGTTTTCGTTTCCATACTACACACTGATGGCGGGCGCTCGGTAACAATATAAAATTGAAATATTTTATATAATAAATAGATAAATAGTATGTAGTGTTTTATTTATAAAGTAAGTAATATATTTGTTAAATATTATATAGCTGTATTCTTATTTATGTAAGTGTTAACTGTAATAAAATATGTATTTATTTATGTATATAATTATTGATATATACAAATAAATAAATAATATGTAGGTTCACCACACCTATGTTACTATTATATATTTAACTCATTAATTTCCCTATGTGTTCCTATCTGTTGTTCCTTTAATTTTTGTTGTACTTAAATATTTTTTTACCCCTTTTAAACTAGGCCAGTTTCTTATGAAACTGGACCCAGTTTACCGTTTTAAATTTACTTTATTGCCCTATTTATTTTTATTAATCTATATTTTCACATTTTTGTTTTGAGTACCATACCCCTGTGGACCGAGGCCGCGAGATCTGCGTGGCGATTTGCGTTCGAGACAGACTTGGTGCCCTCAACAATACGCTGTCGTTGACCTCGCCAACGCGTCTCACTTCCGCCTCACCGGGCAGTCGTCGCTAAAGGCGTCGTGGTCCGCCTTTTCAAGCTTTGCCTTGTTGCAATTGACGCAGCTTGGGGGGGCGTTAGCCATCCAATCAGCACACTCTGTTCTCATGTGCGGCCCCCCACAGTGACTGCATACGTCGATTGCATCATGGCAGAACTTCTTCCCGTGCCCATAACCCAGGCAGCGCGAGCATTGGATCAGGGGAGACTGGTCCGCAACCCTAACTTTTTGGATGTCGATGTGGACGGCACCCGCGCCGGTGAGCCGCTGCCAGACGGCGGGCGAGACCTGAGCAACTACATGGACTGTAAGCGGGTTTCTCGCCCTCCGTCTGTACCGGACCTCGACGCGGAAGTCCCCCTCACCCACATCCCCAAGCAAATTTCCATTTTGGCCCCTAATTGCCTTCACAATATCCTCATCGGTATTTACTTTGGAGACTCCGTACAGCACCAAGAGGGGGTCCTTATTCTTGATGTCCTCTACTTTGAGAGAACATCCTTTTTCTGTTAACTTTTCCTTTACTTTTCTTAGTTCTGCCTTGTCTTTGCAACTTAGAATGACTTTCCGATCCTTGGCCTTTCTGATCCTGTCAATTCTTGTCCCCTCATCCTTGGCATTTATCGCTTTCCTTACTCTGTCATAAACCTCCTCTCCGGTGTCCTGGTCGTCTTTTGACGTGTAAAATAGAATTTAAATAAATTTAAATGTGTCCTATAAACTAAGTAAACTAAAGTAAAATATTTATTTACAATATTCCAAGATCTTTGGAAGTCAAATTTGCCGTCCAGCAATGCAATAAAATTTTTTTAAAACTAATTTTTAAGACCCGTTCAAGGCACCCTGAATGTAGGTCAGTAAGTCAGTAGGTTTGTAGGTCAGTCGGTCAGTAGGCCAATGGGGCACTGGGTCAGTGGGTCAGTATGTCAGTAGGTCACTGGGTCACTGGGTCACTGGGTCAGTAGGTCAGTGGGTCAGTGGGCCACTGGGTCACTGGGTCAGTAGGTCAGTGGGTCACTGGGTCACTGGGTCACTGGGTCACTGGGTCAGTGGGTCAGTATGTCAGTAGGTCACTGGGTCACTGGGTCAGTGGGCCACTGGGTCACTGGGTCAGTAGGTCAGTGGGTCAGTGGGCCACTGGGTCACTGGGTCAGTAGGTCATGGGGTCACTGGGTCACTGGGTCACTGGGTCAGTGGGTCAGTATGTCAGTAGGTCACTGGGTCACTGGGTCAGTGGGCCACTGGGTCACTGGGTCAGTAGGTTAGTGGGTCACTGGGTCACTGGGTCACTGGGTCAGTAGGTCAGTGGGTCACTGGGTCACTGGGTCACTGGGTCACTGGGTCACTGGGTCACTGGGTCAGTGGGTCAGTATGTCAGTAGGTCACTGGGTCACTGGGTCAGTAGGTCAGTGGGTCAGTGGGCCACTGGGTCGGTCAGTAGGTCAGTGGGTCAGTGGGCCACTGGGTCACTGGGTCAGTAGGTCAGTGGGTCACTGGGTCACTGGGTCACTGGGTCACTGGGTCAGTGGGTCAGTATGTCAGTAGGTCACTGGGTCACTGGGTCAGTGGGCCACTGGGTCACTGGGTCAGTAGGTCAGTGGGTCACTGGGTCACTGGGTCACTGGGTCAGTAGGTCAGTGGGTCACTGGGTCACTGGGTCACTGGGTCAGTGGGTCAGTATGTCAGTAGGTCACTGGGTCACTGGGTCAGTGGGCCACTGGGTCACTGGGTCAGTAGGTCAGTGGGTCACTGGGTCACTGGGTCAGTGGGTCAGTTGGTCAGTGGGTCAGTAGGTCAGGTTAGTGGGTCAACACAGAAGATCTCGAGAACTACTGGACACAGAACTATGAAATTCAAAAGGGAGGTTAAGTATTACTATACCCGATATACTGACCTGTAAATATCACGACTACCCTCTGACTATCCCAGTTAATTTATAAAAATGGCAAAATTCGGTCAAAATTAGGCTTTTTTGAAAATTTCAAAAATGCAGACCTATTAATAATAATGAATCCCAAAGTTTGGCCTTTTTACTTTTAATTCCAATATTTTATTACGTATGCTACTATATATTATTTGCATAATATACAACTAACATTACTATTATTCTATATATATTTATTTCTTAATTTGCTATTTTTACAATTTATAAGTTACTTAATTAATACATACATACACTATTACTATTTATTACTACTATGCCTATGTTACTATTATATATTTAACTCATTAATTTCCCTATGTTTTCCTATCTGTTGTTCCTTTAATTTTTGTTGTACTTAAATATTTTTTTACCCCTTTTAAACTAGGCCAGTTTCTTATGAAACTGGACCCAGTTTACCGTTTTGAATTTACTTTATTGCCCTATTTATTTTTATTAATCTATATTTTCACATTTTTGTTTTGAGTACCATACCCCTGTGGACCGAGGCCGCGAGATCTGCGTGGCGATTTGCGTTCGAGACAGACTTGGTGCCCTCAGCAATACGCTGTCGTTGACCTCGCCAACGCGTCTCACTTCCGCCTCACCGGGCAGTCGTCGCTAAAGGCGTCGTGGTCCGCCTTTTCAAGCTTTGCCTTGTTGCAATTGACGCAGCTTGGGGGGGCGTTAGCCATCCAATCAGCACACTCTGTTCTCATGTGCGGCCCCCCACAGTGACTGCATACGTCGATTGCATCATGGCAGAACTTCTTCCCGTGCCCATAACCCAGGCAGCGCGAGCATTGGATCAGGGGAGACTGGTCCGCAACCCTAACTTTTTGGATGTCGATGTGGACGGCACCCGCGCCGGTGAGCCGCTGCCAGACGGCGGGCGAGACCCGAGCAACTACATGGACTGTAAGCGGGTTTCTCGCCCTCCGTCTGTACCGGACCTCGACGCGGAAGTCCCCCTCACCCACATCCCCAAGCAAATTTCCATTTTGGCCCCTAATTGCCTTCACAATATCCTCATCGGTATTTACTTTGGAGACTCCGTACAGCACCAAGAGGGGGTCCTTATTCTTGATGTCCTCTACTTTGAGAGAACATCCTTTTTCTGTTAACTTTTCCTTTACTTTTCTTAGTTCTGCCTTGTCTTTGCAACTTAAAATGACTTTCCGATCCTTGGCCTTTCTGATCCTGTCAATTCTTGTCCCCTCATCCTTGGCATTTATCGCTTTCCTTACTCTGTCATAAACCTCCTCTCCGGTGTACTGGTCGTCTTTCGACGTGATTATGACAGAGTGCATCGCAGCTGGCTCTGCCGGTGGCCTCTTCGGCGAGCCAGCCACGACGTTCGCGTAGGTGGGGGCCACTTCCAAGGCCTTCTGGTGGTTTTCTAGGGTTTCCCTCAGTGACTCCATCTTGGCTGCATTTTCCCGTATTAATTTGGAGTGGTCATCCATCCTCCTTAATATTTCTTCGTTGCAGGGGGCAGGGTGAGGAGGAAGTGGAGGGTGTAAAGTGTCCTCCTCTTTCTTCCCATCCTGTCCCTTGCTCTGGATTCTTGTTACTTCTTTGGCCTTTGACTCCTTCACGAGCTGATAGAGCCGCTCCACAGCTGCAGTGATCCCCTCTTTATACTCTGTTTTAATGTTTCTAGAGCTACTGAGGCAGAGCTTAGCCCTATTCAGGCATGCCCTAGCCTCAGCGACTCTAGAGGGGTGAGTTGGTTTTGGGGGGGGGGCGTCCGAGGCGTCCGTCAATGATGTTCGGGTTTTTGGCCTCGAGGGGCCCGCTATTGGCACCACCACCCTCTTCGGAGACGTCTTTGCGGCTCTTGCCTCTGTCTCCCCGATGCTCCTTCTGACCGCAAAGGTCCGGTCATGGTTTGAAGGGAGGCCCGTCTTCTCTACCTTCTCTTCGGCCTTTTTCGGGGGAGAGTTCTCAGTCGCCACTTTGCTGGGCGGAGTCCTGGTACCGAACATTGTGTAGCTCGCTTAAATCTGGCTTTTTAGGGACGTCAATGTGTAAAAGTATGCGACGTGTAAAGGGCGTCGGATACGTACAATAAAATACAATTATATAACTCAAAAAGAACACAATAAAATTATAATTCTGACCGCAAAGGTCCGGTCATGGTTTGAAGGGAGGCCCGTCTTCTCTACCTTCTCTTCGGCCTTTTTCGGGGGAGAGTTCTCAGTCGCCACCTTGCTGGGCGGAGTCCTGATACCGAACATTGTGTAGCTCGCTTAAATCTGGCTTTTTAGGGACGTCAATGTGTAAAAGTATGCGACGTGTAAAGGGCGTCGGATACGTACAATAAAATACAATTATATAACTCAAAAAGAACACAATAAAATTATAAAAGAGTAAAATAGAATTTAAATAAATTTATATGTGTCCTATAAACTAAGTAAACTAAAGTAAAATATTTATTTACAATATTCCAAGATCTTTAGAAGTCAAATTTGCCGTCCAGCAATGCAATAAAAAATTTTTAAAACTAATTTTTAAGACCCGTTCAAGGCACCCTGTATGTAGGTCAGTAAGTCAGTAGGTTTGTAGGTCAGTCGGTCAGTAGGCCAATGGGGCACTGGGTCAGTGGGTCAGTATGTCAGTAGGTCACTGGGTCACTGGGTCAGTAGGTCAGTGGGTCAGTGGGCCACTGGGTCACTGGGTCAGTAGGTCAGTGGGTCACTGGGTCACTGGGTCACTGGGTCACTGGGTCAGTGGGTCAGTATGTCAGTAGGTCACTGGGTCACTGGGTCAGTGGGCCACTGGGTCACTGGGTCAGTAGGTCAGTGGGTCACTGGGTCACTGGGTCACTGGGTCAGTGGGTCAGTATGTCAGTAGGTCACTGGGTCACTGGGTCAGTAGGTCAGTGGGTCAGTGGGCCACTGGGTCACTGGGTCAGTAGGTCAGTGGGTCACTGGGTCACTGGGTCACTGGGTCAGTAGGTCAGTGGGTCACTGGGTCACTGGGTCAGTAGGTCAGTGGGTCAGTGGGCCACTGGGTCACTGGGTCAGTAGGTCAGTGGGTCACTGGGTCACTGGGTCACTGGGTCACTGGGTCAGTGGGTCAGTATGTCAGTAGGTCACTGGGTCACTGGGTCAGTGGGCCACTGGGTCACTGGGTCAGTAGGTCAGTGGGTCACTGGGTCACTGGGTCACTGGGTCAGTAGGTCAGTGGGTCACTGGGTCACTGGGTCACTGGGTCACTGGGTCAGTGGGTCAGTATGTCAGTAGGTCACTGGGTCACTGGGTCAGTGGGCCACTGGGTCACTGGGTCAGTAGGTCAGTGGGTCACTGGGTCACTGGGTCAGTTGGTCAGTGGGTCAGTAGGTCAGGTTAGTGGGTCAACACAGAAGATCTCGAGAACTACTGGACACAGAACTATGAAATTCAAAAGGGAGGTTAAGTATTACTATACCCGATATACTGACCTGTAAATATCACGACTACCCTCTCACTATCCCAGTTAATTTATAAAAATGGCAAAATTCGGTCAAAATTAGGCTTTTTTGAAAATTTCAAAAATGCAGACCTATTAATAATAATGAATCCCAAAGTTTGGCCTTTTTACTTTTAATTCTAATATTTTATTACGTATGCTACTATATATTATTTGCATAATATACAACTAACATTACTATTATTCTATATATATTTATTTCTTAATTTGCTATTTTTACAATTTATAAGTTACTTAATTAATACATACATACACTATTACTATTTATTACTACTATGCCTATGTTACTATTATATATTTAACTCATTAATTTCCCTATGTTTTCCTATCTGTTGTTCCTTTAATTTTTGTTGTACTTAAATATTTTTTTACCCCTTTTAAACTAGGCCAGTTTCTTATGAAACTGGACCCAGTTTACCGTTTTGAATTTACTTTATTGCCCTATTTATTTTTATTAATCTATATTTTCACATTTTTGTTTTGAGTACCATACCCCTGTGGACCGAGGCCGCGAGATCTGCGTGGCGATTTGCGTTCGAGACAGACTTGGTGCCCTCAGCAATACGCTGTCGTTGACCTCGCCAACGCGTCTCACTTCCGCCTCACCGGGCAGTCGTCGCTAAAGGCGTCGTGGTCCGCCTTTTCAAGCTTTGCCTTGTTGCAATTGACGCAGCTTGGGGGGGCGTTAGCCATCCAATCAGCACACTCTGTTCTCATGTGCGGCCCCCCACAGTGACTGCATACGTCGATTGCATCATGGCAGAACTTCTTCCCGTGCCCATAACCCAGGCAGCGCGAGCATTGGATCAGGGGAGACTGGTCCGCAACCCTAACTTTTTGGATGTCGATGTGGACGGCACCCGCGCCGGTGAGCCGCTGCCAGACGGCGGGCGAGACCCGAGCAACTACATGGACTGTAAGCGGGTTTCTCGCCCTCCGTCTGTACCGGACCTCGACGCGGAAGTCCCCCTCACCCACATCCCCAAGCAAATTTCCATTTTGGCCCCTAATTGCCTTCACAATATCCTCATCGGTATTTACTTTGGAGACTCCGTACAGCACCAAGAGGGGGTCCTTATTCTTGATGTCCTCTACTTTGAGAGAACATCCTTTTTCTGTTAACTTTTCCTTTACTTTTCTTAGTTCTGCCTTGTCTTTGCACCTTAGAATGACTTTCCGATCCTTGGCCTTTCTGATCCTGTCAATTCTTGTCCCCTCATCCTTGGCATTTATCGCTTTCCTTACTCTGTCATAAACCTCCTCTCCGGTGTCCTGGTCGTCTTTCGACGTGTAAAATAGAATTTAAATAAATTTAAATGTGTCCTATAAACTAAGTAAACTAAAGTAAAATATTTATTTACAATATTCCAAGATCTTTGGAAGTCAAATTTGCCGTCCAGCAATGCAATAAAAATTTTTTAAAACTAATTTTTAAGACCCGTTCAAGGCACCCTGAATGTAGGTCAGTAAGTCAGTAGGTTTGTAGGTCAGTCGGTCAGTAGGCCAATGGGGCACTGGGTCAGTGGGTCAGTATGTCAGTAGGTCACTGGGTCACTGGGTCAGTAGGTCAGTGGGTCAGTGGGCCACTGGGTCACTGGGTCAGTAGGTCAGTGGGTCACTGGGTCACTGGGTCACTGGGTCACTGGGTCAGTGGGTCAGTATGTCAGTAGGTCACTGGGTCACTGGGTCAGTGGGCCACTGGGTCACTGGGTCAGTAGGTCAGTGGGTCAGTGGGCCACTGGATCACTGGGTCAGTAGGTCAGTGGGTCACTGGGTCACTGGGTCACTGGGTCAGTGGGTCAGTATGTCAGTAGGTCACTGGGTCACTGGGTCAGTGGGCCACTGGGTCACTGGGTCAGTAGGTCAGTGGGTCACTGGGTCACTGGGTCACTGGGTCAGTAGGTCAGTGGGTCACTGGGTCACTGGGTCACTGGGTCAGTGGGCCACTGGGTCACGGGGTCAGTAGGTCAGTGGGTCAGTGGGCCACTGGGTCTTTGGGTCAGTAGGTCAGTGGGTCACTGGGTCACTGGGTCACTGGGTCACTGGGTCAGTGGGTCAGTATGTCAGTAGGTCACTGGGTCACTGGGTCAGTGGGCCACTGGATCACTGGGTCAGTAGGTCAGTGGGTCACTGGGTCACTGGGTCACTGGGTCAGTAGGTCAGTGGGTCACTGGGTCACTGGGTCACTGGGTCACTGGGTCAGTGGGTCAGTATGTCAGTAGGTCACTGGGTCACTGGGTCAGTGGGCCACTGGGTCACTGGGTCAGTAGGTCAGTGGGTCACTGGGTCACTGGGTCAGTTGGTCAGTGGGTCAGTAGGTCAGGTTAGTGGGTCAACACAGAAGATCTCGAGAACTACTGGACACAGAACTATGAAATTCAAAAGGGAGGTTAAGTATTACTATACCCGATATACTGACCTGTAAATATCACGACTACCCTCTCACTATCCCAGTTAATTTATAAAAATGGCAAAATTCGGTCAAAATTAGGCTTTTTTGAAAATTTCAAAAATGCAGACCTATTAATAATAATGAATCCCAAAGTTTGGCCTTTTTACTTTTAATTCTAATACTTTATTACGTATGCTACTATATATTATTTGCATAATATACAACTAACATTACTATTATTCTATATATATTTATTTCTTAATTTGCTATTTTTACAATTTATAAGTTACTTAATTAATACATACATACACTATTACTATTTATTACTACTATGCCTATGTTACTATTATATATTTAACTCATTAATTTCCCTATGTTTTCCTATCTGTTGTTCTTTTAATTTTTGTTGTACTTAAATATTTTTTTACCCCTTTTAAACTAGGCCAGTTTCTTATGAAACTGGACCCAGTTTACCGTTTTGAATTTACTTTATTGCCCTATTTATTTTTATTAATCTATATTTTCACATTTTTGTTTTGAGTACCATACCCCTGTGGACCGAGGCCGCGAGATCTGCGTGGCGATTTGCGTTCGAGACAGACTTGGTGCCCTCAACAATACGCTGTCGTTGACCTCGCCAACGCGTCTCACTTCCGCCTCACCGGGCAGTCGTCGCTAAAGGCGTCGTGGTCCGCCTTTTCAAGCTTTGCCTTGTTGCAATTGACGCAGCTTGGGGGGGCGTTAGCCATCCAATCAGCACACTCTGTTCTCATGTGCGGCCCCCCACAGTGACTGCATACGTCGATTGCATCATGGCAGAACTTCTTCCCGTGCCCATAACCCAGGCAGCGCGAGCATTGGATCAGGGGAGACTGGTCCGCAACCCTAACTTTTTGAATGTCGATGTGGACGGCACCCGCGCCGGTGAGCCGCTGCCAGACGGCGGGCGAGACCCGAGCAACTACATGGACTGTAAGCGGGTTTCTCGCCCTCCGTCTGTACCGGACCTCGACGCGGAAGTCCCCCTCACCCACATCCCCAAGCAAATTTCCATTTTGGCCCCTAATTGCCTTCACAATATCCTCATCGGTATTTACTTTGGAGACTCCGTACAGCACCAAGAGGGGGTCCTTATTCTTGATGTCCTCTACTTTGAGAGAACATCCTTTTTCTGTTAACTTTTCCTTTACTTTTCTTAGTTCTGCCTTGTCTTTGCAACTTAGAATGACTTTCCGATCCTTGGCCTTTCTGATCCTGTCAATTCTTGTCCCCTCATCCTTGGCATTTATCGCTTTCCTTACTCTGTCATAAACCTCCTCTCCGGTGTCCTGGTCGTCTTTCGACGTGTAAAATAGAATTTAAATAAATTTAAATGTGTCCTATAAACTAAGTAAACTAAAGTAAAATATTTATTTACAATATTCCAAGATCTTTGGAAGTCAAATTTGCCGTCCAGCAATGCAATAAAATTTTTTTAAAACTAATTTTTAAGACCCGTTCAAGGCACCCTGAATGTAGGTCAGTAAGTCAGTAGGTTTGTAGGTCAGTCGGTCAGTAGGCCAATGGGGCACTGGGTCAGTGGGTCAGTATGTCAGTAGGTCACTGGGTCACTGGGTCAGTTGGTCAGTGGGTCAGTGGGCCAATGGGTCACTGGGTCAGTAGGTCAGTGGGTCACTGGGTCACTGGGTCACTGGGTCACTGGGTCAGTGGGTCAGTGGGTCAGTGGGCCACTGGGTCACTGGGTCAGTAGGTCAGTGGGTCACTGGGTCACTGGGTCAGTGGGTCAGTATGTCAGTAGGTCACTGGGTCACTGGGTCAGTGGGCCACTGGGTCACTGGGTCAGTAGGTCAGTGGGTCACTGGGTCACTGGGTCACTGGGTCAGTAGGTCAGTGGGTCACTGGGTCACTGGGTCACTGGGTCACTGGGTCAGTGGGTCAGTATGTCAGTAGGTCACTGGGTCACTGGGTCAGTAGGTCAGTGGGTCAGTGGGCCACTGGGTCACTGGGTCAGTAGGTCAGTGGGTCAGTGGGCCACTGGGTCACTGGGTCAGTAGGTCAGTGGGTCACTGGGTCACTGGGTCACTGGGTCACTGGGTCAGTGGGTCAGTATGTCAGTAGGTCACTGGGTCACTGGGTCAGTGGGCCACTGGGTCACTGGGTCAGTAGGTCAGTGGGTCAGTGGGCCACTGGGTCACTGGGTCAGTAGGTCAGTGGGTCACTGGGTCACTGTGTCACTGGGTCACTGGCTCAGTGGGCCACTGGGTCACTGGGTCAGTAGGTCAGTGGGTCACTGGGTCAGTGGGTCACTGGGTCAGTAGGTCACTGGGTCACTGGGTCACTGGGTCACTGGGTCACTGGGTCACTGGGTCAGTGGGCCACTGGGTCACTGGGTCAGTAGGTCAGTGGGTCACTGGGTCACTGGGTCAGTGGGTCAGTTGGTCAGTGGGTCAGTAGGTCAGGTTAGTGGGTCAACACAGAAGATCTCGAGAACTACTGGACACAGAACTATGAAATTCAAAAGGGAGGTTAAGTATTACTATACCCGATATACTGACCTGTAAATATCACGACTACCCTCTCACTATCCCAGTTAATTTATAAAAATGGCAAAATTCGGTCAAATTTAGGCTTTTTTGAAAATTTCAAAAATGCAGACCTATTAATAATAATGAATCCCAAAGTTTGGCCTTTTTACTTTTAATTCTAATATTTTATTACGTATGCTACTATATATTATTTGCATAATATACAACTAACATTACTATTATTCTATATATATTTATTTCTTAATTTGCTATTTTTACAATTTATAAGTTACTTAATTAATACATACATACACTATTACTATTTATTACTACTATGCCTATGTTACTATTATATATTTAACTCATTAATTTCCCTATGTTTTCCTATCTGTTGTTCCTTTAATTTTTGTTGTACTTAAATATTTTTTTACCCCTTTTAAACTAGGCCAGTTTCTTATGAAACTGGACCCAGTTTACCGTTTTGAATTTACTTTATTGCCCTATTTATTTTTATTAATCTATATTTTCACATTTTTGTTTTGAGTACCATACCCCTGTGGACCGAGGCCGCGAGATCTGCGTGGCGATTTGCGTTCGAGACAGACTTGGTGTCCTCAACAATACGCTGTCGTTGACCTCGCCAACGCGTCTCACTTCCGCCTCACCGGGCAGTCGCTAAAGGCGTCGTGGTCCGCCTTTTCAAGCTTTGCCTTGTTGCAATTGACGCAGCTTGGGGGGGCGTTAGCCATCCAATCAGCACACTCTGTTCTCATGTGCGGCCCCCCACAGTGACTGCATACGTCGATTGCATCATGGCAGAACTTCTTCCCGTGCCCATAACCCAGGCAGCGCGAGCATTGGATCAGGGGAGACTGGTCCGCAACCCTAACTTTTTGGATGTCGATGTGGACGGCACCCGCGCCGGTGAGCCGCTGCCAGACGGCGGGCGAGACCCGAGCAACTACATGGACTGTAAGCGGGTTTCTCGCCCTCCGTCTGTACCGGACCTCGACGCGGAAGTCCCCCTCACCCACATCCCAAAGCAAATTTCCATGTTGGCCCCTAATTGCCTTCACAATATCCTCATCGGTATTTACTTTGGAGACTCCGTACAGCACCAAGAGGGGGTCCTTATTCTTGATGTCCTCTACTTTGAGAGAACATCCTTTTTCTGTTAACTTTTCCTTTACTTTTCTTAGTTCTGCCTTGTCTTTGCAACTTAGAATGACTTTCCGATCCTTGGCCTTTCTGATCCTGTCAATTCTTGTCCCCTCATCCTTGGCATTTATCGCTTTCCTTACTCTGTCATAAACCTCCTCTCCGGTGTCCTGGTCGTCTTTCGACGTGATTATGACAGAGTGCATCGCAGCTGGCTCTGCCGGTGGCCTCTTCGGCGAGCCAGCCACGACGTTCGCGTAGGTGGGGGCCACTTCCAAGGCCTTCTGGTGGTTTTCTAGGGTTTCCCTCAGTGACTCCATCTTGGCTGCATTTTCCCGTATTAATTTGGAGTGGTCATCCATCCTCCTTAATATTTCTTCGTTGCAGGGGGCAGGGTGAGGAGGAAGTGGAGGGTGTAAAATGTCCTCCTCTTTCTTCCCATCCTGTCCCTTGCTCTGGATTCTTGTTACTTCTTTGGCCTCTGACTCCTTCATGAGCTGATGGAGCCGCTCCACAGCTGCAGTGATCCCCTCTTTATACTCTGTTTTAATGTTTCTAGAGCTACTGAGGCAGAGCTTAGCCCTATTCAGGCATGCCCTAGCCTCAGCGACTCTAGAGGGGTGAGTTGATTTTGGGGGGGGGGGCGTCCGAGGCGTCCGTCAATGATGTTCGGGTTTTTGGCCTCGAGGGGCCCGCTATTGGCACCACCACCCTCTTCGGAGACGTCTTTGCGGCTCTTGCCTCTGTCTCCCCGATGCTCCTTCTGACCGCAAAGGTCCGGTCATGGTTTGAAGGGAGGCCCGTCTTCTCTACCTTCTCTTCGGCCTTTTTCGGGGGAGAGTTCTCAGTCGCCACCTTGCTGGGCGGAGTCCTGATACCGAACATTGTGTAGCTCGCTTAAATCTGGCTTTTTAGGGACGTCAATGTGTAAAAGTATGCGACGTGTAAAGGGCGTCGGATACGTACAATAAAATACAATTATATAACTCAAAAAGAACACAATAAAATTATAAAAGAGTAAAATAGAATTTAAATAAATTTAAATGTGTCCTATAAACTAAGTAAACTAAAGTAAAATATTTATTTACAATATTCCAAGATCTTTGGAAGTCAAATTTGCCGTCCAGCAATGCAATAAAATTTTTTTAAAACTAATTTTTAAGACCCGTTCAAGGCACCCTGAATGTAGGTCAGTAAGTCAGTAGGTTTGTAGGTCAGTCGGTCAGTAGGCCAATGGGGCACTGGGTCAGTGGGTCAGTATGTCAGTAGGTCACTGGGTCACTGGGTCAGTAGGTCAGTGGGTCAGTGGGCCACTGGGTCACTGGGTCAGTAGGTCAGTGGGTCACTGGGTCACTGGGTCACTGGGTCAGTGGGTCAGTATGTTAGTAGGTCACTGGGTCACTGGGTCAGTGGGCCACTGGGTCACTGGGTCAGTAGGTCAGTGGGTCAGTGGGCCACTGGGTCACTGGGTCAGTAGGTCAGTGGGTCACTGGGTCACTGGGTCACTGGGTCAGTGGGCCACTGGGTCACTGGGTCAGTAGGTCAGTGGGTCACTGGGTCACTGGGTCACTGGGTCAGTAGGTCAGTGGGTCACTGGGTCACTGGGTCAATAGGTCAGTGGGTCACTGGGTCACTGGGTCACTGGGTCACTGGGTCAGTGGGTCAGTATGTCAGTAGGTCACTGGGTCACTGGGTCAGTAGGTCAGTGGGTCAGTGGGCCACTGGGTCACTGGGTCAGTAGGTCAGTGGGTCAGTGGGCCACTGGGTCTTTGGGTCAGTAGGTCAGTGGGTCACTGGGTCACTGGGTCACTGGGTCACTGGGTCAGTGGGTCAGTATGTCAGTAGGTCACTGGGTCACTGGGTCAGTGGGCCACTGGGTCACTGGGTCAGTAGGTCAGTGGGTCACTGGGTCACTGGGTCACTGGGTCAGTAGGTCAGTGGGTCACTGGGTCACTGGGTCACTGGGTCACTGGGTCAGTGGGTCAGTATGTCAGTAGGTCACTGGGTCACTGGGTCAGTGGGCCACTGGGTCACTGGGTCAGTAGGTCAGTGGGTCACTGGGTCACTGGGTCAGTTGGTCAGTGGGTCAGTAGGTCAGGTTAGTGGGTCAACACAGAAGATCTCGAGAACTACTGGACACAGAACTATGAAATTCAAAAGGGAGGTTAAGTATTACTATACCCGATATACTGACCTGTAAATATCACGACTACCCTCTCACTATCCCAGTTAATTTATAAAAATGGCAAAATTCGGTCAAAATTAGGCTTTTTTGAAAATTTCAAAAATGCAGACCTATTAATAATAATGAATCCCAAAGTTTGGCCTTTTTACTTTTAATTCTAATATTTTATTACGTATGCTACTATATATTATTTGCATAATATACAACTAACATTACTATTATTCTATATATATTTATTTCTTAATTTGCTATTTTTACAATTTATAAGTTACTTAATTAATACATACATACACTATTACTATTTATTACTACTATGCCTATGTTACTATTATATATTTAACTAATTAATTTCCCTATGTTTTCCTATCTGTTGTTCCTTTAATTTTTGTTGTACTTAAATATTTTTTTACCCCTTTTAAACTAGGCCAGTTTCTTATGAAACTGGACCCAGTTTACCGTTTTGAATTTACTTTATTGCCCTATTTATTTTTATTAACCTATATTTTCACATTTTTGTTTTGAGTACCATACCCCTGTGGACCGAGGCCGCGAGATCTGCGTGGCGATTTGCGTTCGAGACAGACTTGGTGCCCTCAACAATACGCTGTCGTTGACCTCGCCAACGCGTCTCACTTCCGCCTCACCGGGCAGTCGTCGCTAAAGGCGTCGTGGTCCGCCTTTTCAAGCTTTGCCTTGTTGCAATTGACGCAGCTTGGGGGTGCCCATAACCCAGGCAGCGCGAGCATTGGATCAGGGGAGACTGGTCCGCAACCCTAACTTTTTGGATGTCGATGTGGACGGCACCCGCACCGGTGAGCCGCTGCCAGACGGCGGGCGAGACCCGAGCAACTACATGGACTGTAAGCGGGTTTCTCGCCCTCCGTCTGTACCGGACCTCGACGCGGAAGTCCCCCTCACCCACATCCCCAAGCAAATTTCCATTTTGGCCCCTAATTGCCTTCACAATATCCTCATCGGTATTTACTTTGGAGACTCCGTACAGCACCAAGAGGGGGTCCTTATTCTTGATGTCCTCTACTTTGAGAGAACATCGTTTTTCTGTTAACTTTTCCTTTACTTTTCTTAGTTCTGCCTTGTCTTTGCAACTTAGAATGACTTTCCGATCCTTGGCCTTTCTGATCCTGTCAATTCTTGTCCCCTCATCCTTGGCATTTATCGCTTTCCTTACTCTGTCATAAATCTCCTCTCCGGTGTCCTGGTCGTCTTTCGACGTGTAAAATAGAATTTAAATAAATTTAAATGTGTCCTATAAACTAAGTAAACTAAAGTAAAATATTTATTTACAATATTCCAAGATCTTTGGAAGTCAAATTTGCCGTCCAGCAATGCAATAAAATTTTTTTAAAACTAATTTTTAAGACCCGTTCAAGGCACCCTGAATGTAGGTCAGTAAGTCAGTAGGTTTGTAGGTCAGTCGGTCAGTAGGCCAATGGGGCACTGGGTCAGTGGGTCAGTATGTCAGTAGGTCACTGGGTCAGTAGGTCAGTGGGTCAGTGGGCCACTGGGTCACTGGGTCAGTAGGTCAGTGGGTCACTGGGTCACTGGGTCACTGGGTCACTGGGTCAGTGGGTCAGTATGTCAGTAGGTCACTGGGTCACTGGGTCAGTGGGCCACTGGGTCACTGGGTCAGTAGGTCAGTGGGTCAGTGGGCCACTGGGTCACTGGGTCAGTAGGTCAGTGGGTCACTGGGTCACTGGGTCACTGGGTCAGTGGGTCAGTATGTCAGTAGGTCACTGGGTCACTGGGTCAGTGGGCCACTGGGTCACTGGGTCAGTAGGTCAGTGGGTCACTGGGTCACTGGGTCACTGGGTCAGTAGGTCAGTGGGTCACTGGGTCACTGGGTCACTGGGTCACTGGGTCAGTGGGTCAGTATGTCAGTAGGTCACTGGGTCACTGGGTCAGTAGGTCAGTGGGTCAGTGGGCCACTGGGTCACTGGGTCAGTAGGTCAGTGGGTCAGTGGGCCACTGGGTCACTGGGTCAGTAGGTCAGTGGGTCACTGGGTCACTGGGTCACTGGGTCACTGGGTCAGTGGGTCAGTATGTCAGTAGGTCACTGGGTCACTGGGTCAGTGGGCCACTGGGTCACTGGGTCAGTAGGTCAGTGGGTCACTGGGTCACTGGGTCACTGGGTCAGTAGGTCAGTGGGTCACTGGGTCACTGGGTCACTGGGTCACTGGGTCAGTGGGTCAGTATGTCAGTAGGTCACTGGGTCACTGGGTCAGTGGGCCACTGGGTCACTGGATCAGTAGGTCAGTGGGTCACTGGGTCACTGGGTCAGTTGGTCAGTGGGTCAGTAGGTCAGGTTAGTGGGTCAACACAGAAGATCTCGAGAACTACTGGACACAGAACTATGAAATTCAAAAGGGAGGTTAAGTATTACTATACCCGATATACTGACCTGTAAATATCACGACTACCCTCTCACTATCCCAGTTAATTTATAAAAATGGCAAAATTCGGTCAAAATTAGGCTTTTTTGAAAATTTCAAAAATGCAGACCTATTAATAATAATGAATCCCAAAGTTTGGCCTTTTTACTTTTAATTCTAATATTTTATTACGTATGCTACTATATATTATTTGCATAATATACAACTAACATTACTATTATTCTATATATATTTATTTCTTAATTTGCTATTTTTACAATTTATAAGTTACTTAATTAATACATACATACACTATTACTATTTATTACTACTATGCCTATGTTACTATTATATATTTAACTCATTAATTTCCCTATGTTTTCCTATCTGTTGTTCTTTTAATTTTTGTTGTACTTAAATATTTTTTTACCCCTTTTAAACTAGGCCAGTTTCTTATGAAACTGGACCCAGTTTACCGTTTTGAATTTACTTTATTGCCCTATTTATTTTTATTAATCTATATTTTCACATTTTTGTTTTGAGTACCATACCCCTGTGGACCGAGGCCGCGAGATCTGCGTGGCGATTTGCGTTCGAGACAGACTTGGTGCCCTCAACAATACGCTGTCGTTGACCTCGCCAACGCGTCTCACTTCCGCCTCACCGGGCAGTCGTCGCTAAAGGCGTCGTGGTCCGCCTTTTCAAGCTTTGCCTTGTTGCAATTGACGCAGCTTGGGGGTGCCCATAACCCAGGCAGCGCGAGCATTGGATCAGGGGAGACTGGTCCGCAACCCTAACTTTTTGGATGTCGATGTGGACGGCACCCGCACCGGTGAGCCGCTGCCAGACGGCGGGCGAGACCCGAGCAACTACATGGACTGTAAGCGGGTTTCTCGCCCTCCGTCTGTACCGGACCTCGACGCGGAAGTCCCCCTCACCCACATCCCCAAGCAAATTTCCATTTTGGCCCCTAATTGCCTTCACAATATCCTCATCGGTATTTACTTTGGAGACTCCGTACAGCACCAAGAGGGGGTCCTTATTCTTGATGTCCTCTACTTTGAGAGAACATCCTTTTTCTGTTAACTTTTCCTTTACTTTTCTTAGTTCTGCCTTGTCTTTGCAACTTAGAATGACTTTCCGATCCTTGGCCTTTCTGATCCTGTCAATTCTTGTCCCCTCATCCTTGGCATTTATCGCTTTCCTTCTCTGTCATAAACCTCCTCTCCGGTGTCCTGGTCGTCTTTCGACGTGTAAAATAGAATTTAAATAAATTTAAATGTGTCCTATAAACTAAGTAAACTAAAGTAAAATATTTATTTACAATATTCCAAGATCTTTAGAAGTCAAATTTGCCGTCCAGCAATGCAATAAAAAATTTTTAAAACTAATTTTTAAGACCCGTTCAAGGCACCCTGAATGTAGGTCAGTAAGTCAGTAGGTTTGTAGGTCAGTCGGTCAGTAGGCCAATGGGGCACTGGGTCAGTGGGTCAGTTTGTCAGTAGGTCACTGGGTCACTGGGTCAGTAGGTCAGTGGGTCAGTGGGCCACTGGGTCACTGGGTCAGTAGGTCAGTGGGTCACTGGGTCACTGGGTCACTGGGTCACTGGGTCAGTGGGTCAGTATGTCAGTAGGTCACTGGGTCACTGGGTCAGTGGGCCACTGGGTCACTGGGTCAGTAGGTCAGTGGGTCAGTGGGCCACTGGGTCACTGGGTCAGTAGGTCAGTGGGTCACTAGGTCACTGGGTCACTGGGTCAGTGGGTCAGTATGTCAGTAGGTCACTGGGTCACTGGGTCAGTGGGCCACTGGGTCACTGGGTCAGTAGGTCAGTGGGTCAGTGGGCCACTGGGTCACTGGGTCAGTAGGTCAGTGGGTCACTGGGTCACTGGGTCACTGGGTCAGTGGGTCAGTATGTCAGTAGGTCACTGGGTCACTGGGTCAGTGGGCCACTGGGTCACTGGGTCAGTAGGTCAGTGGGTCACTGGGTCACTGGGTCACTGGGTCAGTAGGTCAGTGGGTCACTGGGTCACTGAGTCACTGGGTCACTGGGTCAGTGGGTCAGTATGTCAGTAGGTCACTGGGTCACTGGGTCAGTGGGCTACTGGGTCACTGGGTCAGTAGGTCAGTGGGTCACTGGGTCACTGGGTCAGTAGGTCAGTGGGTCACTGGGTCACTGGGTCACTGGGTCACTGGGTCAGTGGGTCAGTATGTCAGTAGGTCACTGGGTCACTGGGTCAGTGGGCCACTGGGTCACTGGGTCAGTAGGTCAGTGGGTCACTGGGTCACTGGGTCAGTGGGTCAGTTGGTCAGTGGGTCACTGGGTCACTGGGTCACTGGGTCACTGGGTCACTGGGTCAGTGGGTCAGTATGTCAGTAGGTCACTGGGTCACTGGGTCAGTGGGCCACTGGGTCACTGGGTCAGTAGGTCAGTGGGTCACTGGGTCACTGGGTCAGTGGGCCAGTTGGTCAGTGGGTCAGTAGGTCAGGTTAGTGGGTCAACACAGAAGATCTCGAGAACTACTGGACACAGAAATATGAAATTCAAAAGGGAGGTTAAGTATTACTATACCCGATATACTGACCTGTAAATATCACGACTACCCTCTCACTATCCCAGTTAATTTATAAAAATGGCAAAATTCGGTCAAAATTAGGCTTTTTTGAAAATTTCAAAAATGCAGACCTATTAATAATAATGAATCCCAAAGTTTGGCCTTTTTACTTTTAATTCTAATATTTTATTACGTATGCTACTATATATTATTTGCATAATATACAACTAACATTACTATTATTCTATATATATTTATTTCTTAATTTGCTATTTTTACAATTTATAAGTTACTTAATTAATACATACATACACTATTACTATTTATTACTACTATGCCTATGTTACTATTATATATTTAACTCATTAATTTCCCTATGTTTTCCTATCTGTTGTTCTTTTAATTTTTGTTGTACTTAAATATTTTTTTACCCCTTTTAAACTAGGCCAGTTTCTTATGAAACTGGACCCAGTTTACCGTTTTGAATTTACTTTATTGCCCTATTTATTTTTATTAATCTATATTTTCACATTTTTGTTTTGAGTACCATACCCCTGTGGACCGAGGCCGCGAGATCTGCGTGGCGATTTGCGTTCGAGACAGACTTGGTGCCCTCAACAATACGCTGTCGTTGACCTCGCCAACGCGTCTCACTTCCGCCTCACCGGGCAGTCGTCGCTAAAGGCGTCGTGGTCCGCCTTTTCAAGCTTTGCCTTGTTGCAATTGACGCATCTTGGGGGGGCGTTAGCCATCCAATCAGCACACTCTGTTCTCATGTGCGGCCCCCCACAGTGACTGCATACGTCGATTGCATCATGGCAGAACTTCTTCCCGTGCCCATAACCCAGGCAGCGCGAGCATTGGATCAGGGGAGACTGGTCCGCAACCCTAACTTTTTGGATGTCGATGTGGACGGCACCCGCGCCGGTGAGCCGCTGCCAGACGGCGGGCGAGACCCGAGCAACTACATGGACTGTAAGCGGGTTTCTCGCCCTCCGTCTGTACCGGACCTCGACGCGGAAGTCCCCCTCACCCACATCCCCAAGCAAATTTCCATTTTGGCCCCTAATTGCCTTCACAATATCCTCATCGGTATTTACTTTGGAGACTCCGTACAGCACCAAGAGGGGGTCCTTATTCTTGATGTCCTCTACTTTGAGAGAACATCCTTTTTCTGTTAACTTTTCCTTTACTTTTCTTAGTTCTGCCTTGTCTTTGCAACTTAGAATGACTTTCCGATCCTTGGCCTTTCTGATCCTGTCAATTCTTGTCCCCTCATCCTTGGCATTTATCGCTTTCCTTACTCTGTCATAAACCTCCTCTCCGGTGTCCTGGTCGTCTTTCGACGTGTAAAATAGAATTTAAATAAATTTAAATGTGTCCTATAAACTAAGTAAACTAAAGTAAAATATTCATTTACAATATTCCAAGATCTTTGGAAGTCAAATTTGCCGTCCAGCAATGCAATAAAATTTTTTTAAAACTAATTTTTAAGACCCGTTCAAGGCACCCTGAATGTAGGTCAGTAAGTCAGTAGGTTTGTAGGTCAGTCGGTCAGAAGGCCAATGGGGCACTGGGTCAGTGGGTCAGTATGTCAGTAGGTCACTGGGTCACTGGGTCAGTTGGTCAGTGGGTCAGTGGGCCACTGGGTCACTGGGTCAGTAGGTCAGTGGGTCACTGGGTCACTGGGTCACTGGGTCACTGGGTCAGTGGGTCAGTATGTCAGTAGGTCACTGGGTCACTGGGTCAGTGGGCCACTGGGTCACTGGGTCAGTAGGTCAGTGGGTCAGTGGGCCACTGGGTCACTGGGTCAGTAGGTCAGTGGGTCACTGGGTCACTGGGTCACTGGGTCAGTGGGTCAGTATGTCAGTAGGTCACTGGGTCACTGGGTCAGTGGGCCACTGGGTCACTGGGTCAGTAGGTCACTGGGTCACTGGGTCAGTAGGTCAGTGGGTCAGTAGGCCACTGGGTCACTGGGTCAGTAGGTCAGTGGGTCAGTGGGCCAATGGGTCACTGGGTCAGTAGGTCAGTGGGTCACTGGGTCACTGGGTCACTGGGTCAGTGGGTCAGTATGTCAGTAGGTCACTGGGTCACTGGGTCAGTGGGCCACTGGGTCACTGGGTCAGTAGGTCAGTGGGTCACTGGGTCACTGGGTCACTGGGTCACTGGGTCAGTGGGTCAGTATGTCAGTAGGTCACTGGGTCACTGGGTCAGTGGGCCACTGGGTCACTGGGTCAGTAGGTCAGTGGGTCACTGGGTCACTGGGTCAGTTGGTCAGTGGGTCAGTAGGTCAGGTTAGTGGGTCAACACAGAAGATCTCGAGAACTACTGGACACAGAACTATGAAATTCAAAAGGGAGGTTAAGTATTACTATACCCGATATACTGACCTGTAAATATCACGACTACCCTCTCACTATCCCAGTTAATTTATAAAAATGGCAAAATTCGGTCAAAATTAGGCTTTTTTGAAAATTTCAAAAATGCAGACCTATTAATAATAATGAATCCCAAAGTTTGGCCTTTTTACTTTTAATTCTAATATTTTATTACGTATGCTACTATATATTATTTGCATAATATACAACTAACATTACTATTATTCTATATATATTTATTTCTTAATTTGCTATTTTTACAATTTATAAGTTACTTAATTAATACATACATACACTATTACTATTTATTACTACTATGCCTATGTTACTATTATATATTTAACTCATTAATTTCCCTATGTTTTCCTATCTGTTGTTCTTTTAATTTTTGTTGTACTTAAATATTTTTTTACCCCTTTTAAACTAGGCCAGTTTCTTATGAAACTGGACCCAGTTTACCGTTTTGAATTTACTTTATTGCCCTATTTATTTTTATTAATCTATATTTTCACATTTTTGTTTTGAGTACCATACCCCTGTGGACCGAGGCCGCGAGATCTGCGTGGCGATTTGCGTTCGAGACAGACTTGGTGCCCTCAACAATACGCTGTCGTTGACCTCGCCAACGCGTCTCACTTCCGCCTCACCGGGCAGTCGTCGCTAAAGGCGTCGTGGTCCGCCTTTTCAAGCTTTGCCTTGTTGCAATTGACGCAGCTTGGGGGTGCCCATAACCCAGGCAGCGCGAGCATTGGATCAGGGGAGACTGGTCCGCAACCCTAACTTTTTGGATGTCGATGTGGACGGCACCCGCACCGGTGAGCCGCTGCCAGACGGCGGGCGAGACCCGAGCAACTACATGGACTGTAAGCGGGTTTCTCGCCCTCCGTCTGTACCGGACCTCGACGCGGAAGTCCCCCTCACCCACATCCCCAAGCAAATTTCCATTTTGGCCCCTAATTGCCTTCACAATATCCTCATCGGTATTTACTTTGGAGACTCCGTACAGCACCAAGAGGGGGTCCTTATTCTTGATGTCCTCTACTTTGAGAGAACATCCTTTTTCTGTTAACTTTTCTTTTACTTTTCTTAGTTCTGCCTTGTCTTTGCAACTTAGAATGACTTTCCGATCCTTGGCCTTTCTGATCCTGTCAATTCTTGTCCCCTCATCCTTGGCATTTATCGCTTTCCTTACTCTGTCATAAACCTCCTCTCCGGTGTCCTGGTCGTCTTTCGACGTGTAAAATAGAATTTAAATAAATTTAAATGTGTTCTATAAACTAAGTAAACTAAAGTAAAATATTTATTTACAATATTCCAAGATCTTTAGAAGTCAAATTTGCCGTCCAGCAATGCAATAAAAATTTTTTAAAACTAATTTTTAAGACCCGTTCAAGGCACCCTGAATGTAGGTCAGTAAGTCAGTAGGTTTGTAGGTCAGTCGGTCAGTAGGCCAATGGGGCACTGGGTCAGTGGGTCAGTATGTCAGTAGGTCACTGGGTCACTGGGTCAGTAGGTCAGTGGGTCAGTGGGCCACTGGGTCACTGGGTCAGTAGGTCAGTGGGTCACTGGGTCACTGGGTCACTGGGTCACTGGGTCAGTGGGTCAGTATGTCAGTAGGTCACTGGGTCACTGGGTCAGTGGGCCACTGGGTCACTGGGTCAGTAGGTCAGTGGGTCAGTGGGCCACTGGGTCACTGGGTCAGTAGGTCAGTTGGTCACTGGGTCACTGGGTCACTGGGTCAGTGGGTCAGTATGTCAGTAGGTCACTGGGTCACTGGGTCAGTGGGCCACTGGGTCACTGGGTCAGTAGGTCAGTGGGTCACTGGGTCACTGGGTCACTGGGTCAGTAGGTCAGTGGGTCACTGGGTCACTGGGTCACTGGGTCAGTGGGTCAGTATGTCAGTAGGTCACTGGGTCACTGGGTCAGTAGGTCAGTGGGTCAGTGGGCCACTGGGTCACTGGGTCAGTAGGTCAGTGGGTCAGTGGGCCACTGGGTCACTGGGTCAGTAGGTCAGTGGGTCACTGGGTCACTGGGTCACTGGGTCACTGGGTCAGTGGGTCAGTATGTCAGTAGGTCACTGGGTCACTGGGTCAGTGGGCCACTGGGTCACTGGGTCAGTAGGTCAGTGGGTCACTGGGTCACTTGGTCACTGGGTCAGTAGGTCAGTGGGTCACTGGGTCACTGGGTCACTGGGTCACTGGGTCAGTGGGTCAGTATGTCAGTTGGTCACTGGGTCACTGGGTCAGTGGGCCACTGGGTCACTGGGTCAGTAGGTCAGTGGGTCACTGGGTCACTGGGTCAGTTGGTCAGTGGGTCAGTAGGTCAGGTTAGTGGGTCAACACAGAAGATCTCGAGAACTACTGGACACAGAACTATGAAATTCAAAAGGGAGGTTAAGTATTACTATACCCGATATACTGACCTGTAAATATCACGACTACCCTCTCACTATCCCAGTTAATTTATAAAAATGGCAAAATTCGGTCAAAATTAGGCTTTTTTGAAAATTTCAAAAATGCAGACCTATTAATAATAATGAATCCCAAAGTTTGGCCTTTTTACTTTTAATTCTAATATTTTATTACGTATGCTACTATATATTATTTGCATAATATACAACTAACATTACTATTATTCTATATATATTTATTTCTTAATTTGCTATTTTTACAATTTATAAGTTACTTAATTAATACATACATACACTATTACTATTTATTACTACTATGCCTATGTTACTATTATATATTTAACTCATTAATTTCCCTATGTTTTCCTATCTGTTGTTCCTTTAATTTTTGTTGTACTTAAATATTTTTTACCCCTTTTAAACTAGGCCAGTTTCTTATGAAACTGGACCCAGTTTACCGTTTTGAATTTACTTTATTGCCCTATTTATTTTTATTAATCTATATTTTCACATTTTTGTTTTGAGTACCATACCCCTGTGGACCGAGGCCGCGAGATCTGCGTGGCGATTTGCGTTCGAGACAGACTTGGTGCCCTCAACAATACGCTGTCGTTGACCTCGCCAACGCGTCTCACTTCCGCCTCACCGGGCAGTCGTCGCTAAAGGCGTCGTGGTCCGCCTTTTCAAGCTTTGCCTTGTTGCAATTGACGCAGCTTGGGGGGGCGTTAGCCATCCAATCAGCACACTCTGTTCTCATGTGCGGCCCCCCACAGTGACTGCATACGTCGATTGCATCATGGCAGAACTTCTTCCCGTGCCCATAACCCAGGCAGCGCGAGCATTGGATCAGGGGAGACTGGTCCGCAACCCTAACTTTTTGAATGTCGATGTGGACGGCACCCGCGCCGGTGAGCCACTGCCAGACGGCGGGCGAGACCCGAGCAACTACATGGACTGTAAGCGGGTTTCTCGCCCTCCGTCTGTACCGGACCTCGACGCGGAAGTCCCCCTCACCCACATCCCCAAGCAAATTTCCATTTTGGCCCCTAATTGCCTTCACAATATCCTCATCGGTATTTACTTTGGAGACTCCGTACAGCACCAAGAGGGGGTCCTTATTCTTGATGTCCTCTACTTTGAGAGAACATCCTTTTTCTGTTAACTTTTCCTTTACTTTTCTTAGTTCTGCCTTGTCTTTGCAACTTAGAATGACTTTCCGATCCTTGGCCTTTCTGATCCTGTCAATTCTTGTCCCCTCATCCTTGGCATTTATCGCTTTCCTTACTCTGTCATAAACCTCCTCTCCGGTGTCCTGGTCGTCTTTCGACGTGTAAAATAGAATTTAAATAAATTTAAATGTGTCCTATAAACTAAGTAAACTAAAGTAAAATATTTATTTACAATATTCCAAGATCTTTGGAAGTCAAATTTGCCGTCCAGCAATGCAATAAAATTTTTTTAAAACTAATTTTTAAGACCCGTTCAAGGCACCCTGAATGTAGGTCAGTAAGTCAGTAGGTTTGTAGGTCAGTCGGTCAGTAGGCCAATGGGGCACTGGGTCAGTGGGTCAGTATGTCAGTAGGTCACTGGGTCACTGGGTCAGTAGGTCAGTGGGTCAGTGGGCCACTGGGTCACTGGGTCAGTAGGTCAGTGGGTCACTGGGTCACTGGGTCACTGGGTCACTGGGTCAGTGGGTCAGTATGTCAGTAGGTCACTGGGTCACTGGGTCAGTGGGCCACTGGGTCACTGGGTCAGTAGGTCAGTGGGTCAGTGGGCCACTGGGTCACTGGGTCAGTAGGTCAGTGGGTCACTGGGTCACTGGGTCACTGGGTCAGTGGGCCACTGGGTCACTGGGTCAGTAGGTCAGTGGGTCACTGGGTCACTGGGTCAGTAGGTCAGTGGGTCACTGGGTCACTGGGTCACTGGGTCAGTAGGTCAGTGGGTCACTGGGTCACTGGGTCACTGGGTCACTGGGTCAGTGGGTCAGTATGTCAGTAGGTCACTGGGTCACTGGGTCAGTAGGTCAGTGGGTCAGTGGGCCACTGGGTCACTGGGTCAGTAGGTCAGTGGGTCAGTGGGCCACTGGGTCACTGGGTCAGTAGGTCAGTGGGTCACTGGGTCACTGGGTCACTGGGTCACTGGGTCAGTGGGTCAGTATGTCAGTAGGTCACTGGGTCACTGGGTCAGTGGGCCACTGGGTCACTGGGTCAGTAGGTCAGTGGGTCACTGGGTCACTGGGTCAATGGGTCAGTAGGTCAGTGGGTCACTGGGTCACTGGGTCACTGGGTCACTGGGTCAGTGGGTCAGTATGTCAGTAGGTCACTGGGTCACTGGGTCAGTGGGCCACTGGGTCACTGGGTCAGTAGGTCAGTGGGTCACTGGGTCACTGGGTCAGTTGGTCAGTGGGTCAGTAGGTCAGGTTAGTGGGTCAACACAGAAGATCTCGAGAACTACTGGACACAGAACTATGAAATTCAAAAGGGAGGTTAAGTATTACTATACCCGATATACTGACCTGTAAATATCACGACTACCCTCTCACTATCCCAGTTAATTTATAAAAATGACAAAATTCGGTCAAAATTAGGCTTTTTTGAAAATTTCAAAAATGCAGACCTATTAATAATAATGAATCCCAAAGTTTGGCCTTTTTACTTTTAATTCTAATATTTTATTACGTATGCTACTATATATTATTTGCATAATATACAACTAACATTACTATTATTCTATATATATTTATTTCTTAATTTGCTATTTTTACAATTTATAAGTTACTTAATTAATACATACATACACTATTACTATTTATTACTACTATGCCTATGTTACTATTATATATTTAACTCATTAATTTCCCTATGTTTTCCTATCTGTTGTTCCTTTAATTTTTGTTGTACTTAAATATTTTTTACCCCTTTTAAACTAGGCCAGTTTCTTATGAAACTGGACCCAGTTTACCGTTTTGAATTTACTTTATTGCCCTATTTATTTTTATTAATCTATATTTTCACATTTTTGTCTTGAGTACCATACCCCTGTGGACCGAGGCCGCGAGATTTGCTTGGCGATTTGCGTTCGAGACAGACTTGGTGCCCTCAACAATACGCTGTCGTTGACCTCGCCAACGCGTCTCACTTCCGCCTCACCGGGCAGTCGTCGCTAAAGGCGTCGTGGTCCGCCTTTTCAAGCTTTGCCTTGTTGCAATTGACGCAGCTTGGGGGGGGCGTTAGCCATCCAATCAGCACACTCTGTTCTCATGTGCGGCCCCCCACAGTGACTGCATACGTCGATTGCATCATGGCAGAACTTCTTCCCGTGCCCATAACCCAGGCAGCGCGAGCATTGGATCAGGGGAGACTGGTCCGCAACCCTAACTTTTTGGATGTCGATGTGGACGGCACCCGCGCCGGTGAGCCGCTGCCAGACGGCGGGCGAGACCCGAGCAACTACATGGACTGTAAGCGGGTTTCTCGCCCTCCGTCTGTACCGGACCTCGACGCGGAAGTCCCCCTCACCCACATCCCCAAGCAAATTTCCATTTTGGCCCCTAATTGTCTTCACAATATCCTCATCGGTATTTACTTTGGAGACTCCGTACAGCACCAAGAGGGGGTCCTTATTCTTGATGTCCTCTACTTTGAGAGAACATCCTTTTTCTGTTAACTTTTCTTTTACTTTTCTTAGTTCTGCCTTGTCTTTGCAACTTAGAATGACTTTCCGATCCTTGGCCTTTCTGATCCTGTCAATTCTTGTCCCCTCATCCTTGGCATTTATCGCTTTCCTTACTCTGTCATAAACCTCCTCTCCGGTGTCCTGGTCGTCTTTCGACGTGTAAAATAGAATTTAAATAAATTTAAATGTGTCCTATAAACTAAGTAAACTAAAGTAAAATATTTATTTACAATATTCCAAGATCTTTAGAAGTCAAATTTGCCGTCCAGCAATGCAATAAAAAATTTTTAAAACTAATTTTTAAGACCCGTTCAAGGCACCCTGAATGTAGGTCAGTAAGTCAGTAGGTTTGTAGGTCAGTCGGTCAGTAGGCCAATGGGGCACTGGGTCAGTGGGTCAGTATGTCAGTAGGTCACTGGGTCACTGGGTCAGTAGGTCAGTGGGTCAGTGGGCCACTGGGTCACTGGGTCAGTAGGTCAGTGGGTCACTGGGTCACTGGGTCACTGGGTCAGTGGGTCAGTATGTCAGTAGGTCACTGGGTCACTGGGTCAGTGGGCCACTGGGTCACTGGGTCAGTAGGTCAGTGGGTCAGTGGGCCACTGGGTCACTGGGTCAGTAGGTCAGTGGGTCACTGGGTCACTGGGTCACTGGGTCAGTGGGTCAGTATGTCAGTAGGTCACTGGGTCACTGGGTCAGTGGGCCACTGGGTCACTGGGTCAGTAGGTCAGTGGGTCACTGGGTCACTGGGTCACTGGGTCAGTAGGTCAGTGGGTCACTGGGTCACTGGGTCACTGGGTCAGTGGGTCAGTATGTCAGTAGGTCACTGGGTCACTGGGTCAGTAGGTCAGTGGGTCAGTGGGCCACTGGGTCACTGGGTCAGTAGGTCAGTGGGTCAGTGGGCCACTGGGTCACTGGGTCAGTAGGTCAGTGGGTCACTGGGTCACTGGGTCACTGGGTCACTGGGTCAGTGGGTCAGTATGTCAGTAGGTCACTGGGTCACTGGGTCAGTGGGCCACTGGGTCACTGGGTCAGTAGGTCAGTGGGTCACTGGGTCACTTGGTCACTGGGTCAGTAGGTCAGTGGGTCACTGGGTCACTGGGTCACTGGGTCACTGGGTCAGTGGGTCAGTATGTCAGTTGGTCACTGGGTCACTGGGTCAGTGGGCCACTGGGTCACTGGGTCAGTAGGTCAGTGGGTCACTGGGTCACTGGGTCAGTTGGTCAGTGGGTCAGTAGGTCAGGTTAGTGGGTCAACACAGAAGATCTCGAGAACTACTGGACACAGAACTATGAAATTCAAAAGGGAGGTTAAGTATTACTATACCCGATATACTGACCTGTAAATATCACGACTACCCTCTCACTATCCCAGTTAATTTATAAAAATGGCAAAATTCGGTCAAAATTAGGCTTTTTTGAAAATTTCAAAAATGCAGACCTATTAATAATAATGAATCCCAAAGTTTGGCCTTTTTACTTTTAATTCTAATATTTTATTACGTATGCTACTATATATTATTTGCATAATATACAACTAACATTACTATTATTCTATATATATTTATTTCTTAATTTGCTATTTTTACAATTTATAAGTTACTTAATTAATACATACATACACTATTACTATTTATTACTACTATGCCTATGTTACTATTATATATTTAACTCATTAATTTCCCTATGTTTTCCTATCTGTTGTTCCTTTAATTTTTGTTGTACTTAAATATTTTTTACCCCTTTTAAACTAGGCCAGTTTCTTATGAAACTGGACCCAGTTTACCGTTTTGAATTTACTTTATTGCCCTATTTATTTTTATTTATCTATATTTTCACATTTTTGTTTTGAGTACCATACCCCTGTGGACCGAGGCCGCGAGATCTGCGTGGCGATTTGCGTTCGAGACAGACTTGGTGCCCTCAACAATACGCTGTCGTTGACCTCGCCAACGCGTCTCACTTCCGCCTCACCGGGCAGTCGTCGCTAAAGGCGTCGTGGTCCGCCTTTTCAAGCTTTGCCTTGTTGCAATTGACGCAGCTTGGGGGGGCGTTAGCCATCCAATCAGCACACTCTGTTCTCATGTGCGGCCCCCCACAGTGACTGCATACGTCGATTGCATCATGGCAGAACTTCTTCCCGTGCCCATAACCCAGGCAGCGCGAGCATTGGATCAGGGGAGACTGGTCCGCAACCCTAACTTTTTGAATGTCGATGTGGACGGCACCCGCGCCGGTGAGCCACTGCCAGACGGCGGGCGAGACCCGAGCAACTACATGGACTGTAAGCGGGTTTCTCGCCCTCCGTCTGTACCGGACCTCGACGCGGAAGTCCCCCTCACCCACATCCCCAAGCAAATTTCCATTTTGGCCCCTAATTGCCTTCACAATATCCTCATCGGTATTTACTTTGGAGACTCCGTACAGCACCAAGAGGGGGTCCTTATTCTTGATGTCCTCTACTTTGAGAGAACATCCTTTTTCTGTTAACTTTTCCTTTACTTTTCTTAGTTCTGCCTTGTCTTTGCAACTTAGAATGACTTTCCGATCCTTGGCCTTTCTGATCCTGTCAATTCTTGTCCCCTCATCCTTGGCATTTATCGCTTTCCTTACTCTGTCATAAACCTCCTCTCCGGTGTCCTGGTCGTCTTTCGACGTGTAAAATAGAATTTAAATAAATTTAAATGTGTCCTATAAACTAAGTAAACTAAAGTAAAATATTTATTTACAATATTCCAAGATCTTTGGAAGTCAAATTTGCCGTCCAGCAATGCAATAAAATTTTTTTAAAACTAATTTTTAAGACCCGTTCAAGGCACCCTGAATGTAGGTCAGTAAGTCAGTAGGTTTGTAGGTCAGTCGGTCAGTAGGCCAATGGGGCACTGGGTCAGTGGGTCAGTATGTCAGTAGGTCACTGGGTCACTGGGTCAGTAGGTCAGTGGGTCAGTGGGCCACTGGGTCACTGGGTCAGTAGGTCAGTGGGTCACTGGGTCACTGGGTCACTGGGTCACTGGGTCAGTGGGTCAGTATGTCAGTAGGTCACTGGGTCACTGGGTCAGTGGGCCACTGGGTCACTGGGTCAGTAGGTCAGTGGGTCAGTGGGCCACTGGGTCACTGGGTCAGTAGGTCAGTGGGTCACTGGGTCACTGGGTCACTGGGTCAGTGGGCCACTGGGTCACTGGGTCAGTAGGTCAGTGGGTCACTGGGTCACTGGGTCAGTAGGTCAGTGGGTCACTGGGTCACTGGGTCACTGGGTCAGTAGGTCAGTGGGTCACTGGGTCACTGGGTCACTGGGTCACTGGGTCAGTGGGTCAGTATGTCAGTAGGTCACTGGGTCACTGGGTCAGTAGGTCAGTGGGTCAGTGGGCCACTGGGTCACTGGGTCAGTAGGTCAGTGGGTCAGTGGGCCACTGGGTCACTGGGTCAGTAGGTCAGTGGGTCACTGGGTCACTGGGTCACTGGGTCACTGGGTCAGTGGGTCAGTATGTCAGTAGGTCACTGGGTCACTGGGTCAGTGGGCCACTGGGTCACTGGGTCAGTAGGTCAGTGGGTCACTGGGTCACTGGGTCACTGGGTCAGTAGGTCAGTGGGTCACTGGGTCACTGGGTCACTGGGTCACTGGGTCAGTGGGTCAGTATGTCAGTAGGTCACTGGGTCACTGGGTCAGTGGGCCACTGGGTCACTGGGTCAGTAGGTCAGTGGGTCACTGGGTCACTGGGTCAGTTGGTCAGTGGGTCAGTAGGTCAGGTTAGTGGGTCAACACAGAAGATCTCGAGAACTACTGGACACAGAACTATGAAATTCAAAAGGGAGGTTAAGTATTACTATACCCGATATACTGACCTGTAAATATCACGACTACCCTCTCACTATCCCAGTTAATTTATAAAAATGACAAAATTCGGTCAAAATTAGGCTTTTTTGAAAATTTCAAAAATGCAGACCTATTAATAATAATGAATCCCAAAGTTTGGCCTTTTTACTTTTAATTCTAATATTTTATTACGTATGCTACTATATATTATTTGCATAATATACAACTAACATTACTATTATTCTATATATATTTATTTCTTAATTTGCTATTTTTACAATTTATAAGTTACTTAATTAATACATACATACACTATTACTATTTATTACTACTATGCCTATGTTACTATTATATATTTAACTCATTAATTTCCCTATGTTTTCCTATCTGTTGTTCCTTTAATTTTTGTTGTACTTAAATATTTTTTACCCCTTTTAAACTAGACCAGTTTCTTATGAAACTGGACCCAGTTTACCGTTTTGAATTTACTTTATTGCCCTATTTATTTTTATTAATCTATATTTTCACATTTTTGTCTTGAGTACCATACCCCTGTGGACCGAGGCCGCGAGATTTGCTTGGCGATTTGCGTTCGAGACAGACTTGGTGCCCTCAACAATACGCTGTCGTTGACCTCGCCAACGCGTCTCACTTCCGCCTCACCGGGCAGTCGTCGCTAAAGGCGTCGTGGTCCGCCTTTTCAAGCTTTGCCTTGTTGCAATTGACGCAGCTTGGGGGGGGCGTTAGCCATCCAATCAGCACACTCTGTTCTCATGTGCGGCCCCCCACAGTGACTGCATACGTCGATTGCATCATGGCAGAACTTCTTCCCGTGCCCATAACCCAGGCAGCGCGAGCATTGGATCAGGGGAGACTGGTCCGCAACCCTAACTTTTTGGATGTCGATGTGGACGGCACCCGCGCCGGTGAGCCGCTGCCAGACGGCGGGCGAGACCCGAGCAACTACATGGACTGTAAGCGGGTTTCTCGCCCTCCGTCTGTACCGGACCTCGACGCGGAAGTCCCCCTCACCCACATCCCCAAGCAAATTTCCATTTTGGCCCCTAATTGCCTTCACAATATCCTCATCGGTATTTTCTTTGGAGACTCCGTACAGCACCAAGAGGGGGTCCTTATTCTTGATGTCCTCTACTTTGAGAGAACATCCTTTTTCTGTTAACTTTTCCTTTACTTTTCTTAGTTCTGCCTTGTCTTTGCAACTTAGAATGACTTTCCGATCCTTGGCCTTTCTGATCCTGTCAATTCTTGTCCCCTCATCCTTGGCATTTATCGCTTTCCTTACTCTGTCATAAACCTCCTCTCCGGTGTCCTGGTCGTCTTTCGACGTGTAAAATAGAATTTAAATAAATTTAAATGTGTCCTATAAACTAAGTAAACTAAAGTAAAATATTTATTTACAATATTCCAAGATCTTTGGAAGTCAAATTTGCCGTCCAGCAATGCAATAAAATTTTTTTAAAACTAATTTTTAAGACCCGTTCAAGGCACCCTGAATGTAGGTCAGTAAGTCAGTAGGTTTGTAGGTCAGTCGGTCAGTAGGCCAATGGGGCACTGGGTCAGTGGGTCAGTATGTCAGTAGGTCACTGGGTCACTGGGTCAGTAGGTCAGTGGGTCAGTGGGCCACTGGGTCACTGGGTCAGTAGGTCAGTGGGTCACTGGGTCACTGGGTCACTGGGTCAGTATGTCAGTAGGTCACTGGGTCACTGGGTCAGTGGGCCACTGGGTCACTGGGTCAGTAGGTCAGTGGGTCAGTGGGCCACTGGGTCACTGGGTCAGTAGGTCAGTGGGTCACTGGGTCACTGGGTCACTGGGTCACTGGGTCACTGGGTCAGTGGGTCAGTATGTCAGTAGGTCACTGGGTCACTGGGTCAGTGGGCCACTGGGTCACTGGGTCAGTAGGTCAGTGGGTCACTGGGTCACTGGGTCACTGGGTCAGTAGGTCAGTGGGTCACTGGGTCACTGGGTCACTGGGTCACTGGGTCAGTGGGTCAGTATGTCAGTAGGTCACTGGGTCACTGGGTCAGTAGGTCAGTGGGTCAGTGGGCCACTGGGTCACTGGGTCAGTAGGTCAGTGGGTCAGTGGGCCACTGGGTCACTGGGTCAGTAGGTCAGTGGGTCACTGGGTCACTGGGTCACTGGGTCACTGGGTCAGTGGGTCAGTATGTCAGTAGGTCACTGGGTCACTGGGTCAGTGGGCCACTGGGTCACTGGGTCAGTAGGTCAGTGGGTCACTGGGTCACTGGGTCACTGGGTCAGTAGGTCAGTGGGTCACTGGGTCACTGGGTCACTGGGTCACTGGGTCAGTGGGTCAGTATGTCAGTAGGTCACTGGGTCACTGGGTCAGTGGGCCACTGGGTCACTGGGTCAGTAGGTCAGTGGGTCACTGGGTCACTGGGTCAGTTGGTCAGTGGGTCAGTAGGTCAGGTTAGTGGGTCAACACAGAAGATCTCGAGAACTACTGGACACAGAACTATGAAATTCAAAAGGGAGGTTAAGTATTACTATACCCGATATACTGACCTGTAAATATCACGACTACCCTCTCACTATCCCAGTTAATTTATAAAAATGGCAAAATTCGGTCAAAATTAGGCTTTTTTGAAAATTTCAAAAATGCAGACCTATTAATAATAATGAATCCCAAAGTTTGGCCTTTTTACTTTTAATTCTAATATTTTATTACGTATGCTACTATATATTATTTGCATAATATACAACTAACATTACTATTATTCTATATATATTTATTTCTTAATTTGCTATTTTTACAATTTATAAGTTACTTAATTAATACATACATACACTATTACTATTTATTACTACTATGCCTATGTTACTATTATATATTTAACTCATTAATTTCCCTATGTTTTCCTATCTGTTGTTCTTTTAATTTTTGTTGTACTTAAATATTTTTTTACCCCTTTTAAACTAGGCCAGTTTCTTATGAAACTGGACCCAGTTTACCGTTTTGAATTTACTTTATTGCCCTATTTATTTTTATTAATCTATATTTTCACATTTTTGTTTTGAGTACCATACCCCTGTGGACCGAGGCCGCGAGATCTGCGTGGCGATTTGCGTTCGAGACAGACTTGGTGCCCTCAACAATACGCTGTCGTTGACCTCGCCAACGCGTCTCACTTCCGCCTCACCGGGCAGTCGTCGCTAAAGGCGTCGTGGTCCGCCTTTTCAAGCTTTGCCTTGTTGCAATTGACGCAGCTTGGGGGGGCGTTAGCCATCCAATCAGCACACTCTGTTCTCATGTGCGGCCCCCCACAGTGACTGCATACGTCGATTGCATCATGGCAGAACTTCTTCCCGTGCCCATAACCCAGGCAGCGCGAGCATTGGATCAGGGGAGACTGGTCCGCAACCCTAACTTTTTGGATGTCGATGTGGACGGCACCCGCGCCGGTGAGCCGCTGCCAGACGGCGGGCGAGACCCGAGCAACTACATGGACTGTAAGCGGGTTTCTCGCCCTCCGTCTGTACCGGACCTCGACGCGGAAGTCCCCCTCACCCACATCCCCAAGCAAATTTCCATTTTGGCCCCTAATTGCCTTCACAATATCCTCATCGGTATTTACTTTGGAGACTCCGTACAGCACCAAGAGGGGGTCCTTATTCTTGATGTCCTCTACTTTGAGAGAACATCCTTTTTCTGTTAACTTTTCTTTTACTTTTCTTAGTTCTGCCTTGTCTTTGCAACTTAGAATGACTTTCCGATCCTTGGCCTTTCTGATCCTGTCAATTCTTGTCCCCTCATCCTTGGCATTTATCGCTTTCCTTACTCTGTCATAAACCTCCTCTCCGGTGTCCTGGTCGTCTTTCGACGTGTAAAATAGAATTTAAATAAATTTAAATGTGTCCTATAAACTAAGTAAACTAAAGTAAAATATTTATTTACAATATTCCAAGATCTTTGGAAGTCAAATTTGCCGTCCAGCAATGCAATAAAATTTTTTTAAAACTAATTTTTAAGACCCGTTCAAGGCACCCTGAATGTAGGTCAGTAAGTCAGTAGGTTTGTAGGTCAGTCGGTCAGTAGGCCAATGGGGCACTGGGTCAGTGGGTCAGTATGTCAGTAGGTCACTAGGTCACTGGGTCAGTAGGTCAGTGGGTCAGTGGGCCACTGGGTCACTGGGTCAGTAGGTCAGTGGGTCACTGGGTCACTGGGTCACTGGGTCACTGGGTCAGTGGGTCAGTATGTCAGTAGGTCACTGGGTCACTGGGTCAGTGGGCCACTGGGTCACTGGGTCAGTAGGTCAGTGGGTCGGTGGGCCACTGGGTCACTGGGTCAGTAGGTCAGTGGGTCACTGGGTCACTGGGTCACTGGGTCAGTGGGTCAGTATGTCAGTAGGTCACTGGGTCACTGGGTCAGTGGGCCACTGGGTCACTGGGTCAGTAGGTCAGTGGGTCACTGGGTCACTGGGTCACTGGGTCAGTAGGTCAGTGGGTCACTGGGTCACTGGGTCACTGGGTCAGTGGGTCAGTATGTCAGTAGGTCACTGGGTCACTGGGTCAGTAGGTCAGTGGGTCAGTGGGCCACTGGGTCACTGGGTCAGTAGGTCAGTGGGTCAGTGGGCCACTGGGTCACTGGGTCAGTAGGTCAGTGGGTCACTGGGTCACTGGGTCACTGGGTCACTGGGTCAGTGGGTCAGTATGTCAGTAGGTCACTGGGTCACTGGGTCAGTGGGCCACTGGGTCACTGGGTCAGTAGGTCAGTGGGTCACTGGGTCACTTGGTCACTGGGTCAGTAGGTCAGTGGGTCACTGGGTCACTGGGTCACTGGGTCACTGGGTCAGTGGGTCAGTATGTCAGTTGGTCACTGGGTCACTGGGTCAGTGGGCCACTGGGTCACTGGGTCAGTAGGTCAGTGGGTCACTGGGTCACTGGGTCAGTTGGTCAGTGGGTCAGTAGGTCAGGTTAGTGGGTCAACACAGAAGATCTCGAGAACTACTGGACACAGAACTATGAAATTCAAAAGGGAGGTTAAGTATTACTATACCCGATATACTGACCTGTAAATATCACGACTACCCTCTCACTATCCCAGTTAATTTATAAAAATGGCAAAATTCGGTCAAAATTAGGCTTTTTTGAAAATTTCAAAAATGCAGACCTATTAATAATAATGAATCCCAAAGTTTGGCCTTTTTACTTTTAATTCTAATATTTTATTACGTATGCTACTATATATTATTTGCATAATATACAACTAACATTACTATTATTCTATATATATTTATTTCTTAATTTGCTATTTTTACAATTTATAAGTTACTTAATTAATACATACATACACTATTACTATTTATTACTACTATGCCTATGTTACTATTATATATTTAACTCATTAATTTCCCTATGTTTTCCTATCTGTTGTTCCTTTAATTTTTGTTGTACTTAAATATTTTTTACCCCTTTTAAACTAGGCCAGTTTCTTATGAAACTGGACCCAGTTTACCGTTTTGAATTTACTTTATTGCCCTATTTATTTTTATTAATCTATATTTTCACATTTTTGTTTTGAGTACCATACCCCTGTGGACCGAGGCCGCGAGATCTGCGTGGCGATTTGCGTTCGAGACAGACTTGGTGCCCTCAACAATACGCTGTCGTTGACCTCGCCAACGCGTCTCACTTCCGCCTCACCGGGCAGTCGTCGCTAAAGGCGTCGTGGTCCGCCTTTTCAAGCTTTGCCTTGTTGCAATTGACGCAGCTTGGGGGGGCGTTAGCCATCCAATCAGCACACTCTGTTCTCATGTGCGGCCCCCCACAGTGACTGCATACGTCGATTGCATCATGGCAGAACTTCTTCCCGTGCCCATAACCCAGGCAGCGCGAGCATTGGATCAGGGGAGACTGGTCCGCAACCCTAACTTTTTGAATGTCGATGTGGACGGCACCCGCGCCGGTGAGCCACTGCCAGACGGCGGGCGAGACCCGAGCAACTACATGGACTGTAAGCGGGTTTCTCGCCCTCCGTCTGTACCGGACCTCGACGCGGAAGTCCCCCTCACCCACATCCCCAAGCAAATTTCCATTTTGGCCCCTAATTGCCTTCACAATATCCTCATCGGTATTTACTTTGGAGACTCCGTACAGCACCAAGAGGGGGTCCTTATTCTTGATGTCCTCTACTTTGAGAGAACATCCTTTTTCTGTTAACTTTTCCTTTACTTTTCTTAGTTCTGCCTTGTCTTTGCAACTTAGAATGACTTTCCGATCCTTGGCCTTTCTGATCCTGTCAATTCTTGTCCCCTCATCCTTGGCATTTATCGCTTTCCTTACTCTGTCATAAACCTCCTCTCCGGTGTCCTGGTCGTCTTTCGACGTGTAAAATAGAATTTAAATAAATTTAAATGTGTCCTATAAACTAAGTAAACTAAAGTAAAATATTTATTTACAATATTCCAAGATCTTTGGAAGTCAAATTTGCCGTCCAGCAATGCAATAAAATTTTTTTAAAACTAATTTTTAAGACCCGTTCAAGGCACCCTGAATGTAGGTCAGTAAGTCAGTAGGTTTGTAGGTCAGTCGGTCAGTAGGCCAATGGGGCACTGGGTCAGTGGGTCAGTATGTCAGTAGGTCACTGGGTCACTGGGTCAGTAGGTCAGTGGGTCAGTGGGCCACTGGGTCACTGGGTCAGTAGGTCAGTGGGTCACTGGGTCACTGGGTCACTGGGTCACTGGGTCAGTGGGTCAGTATGTCAGTAGGTCACTGGGTCACTGGGTCAGTGGGCCACTGGGTCACTGGGTCAGTAGGTCAGTGGGTCAGTGGGCCACTGGGTCACTGGGTCAGTAGTTTAGTGGGTCACTGGGTCACTGGGTCACTGGGTCAGTGGGCCACTGGGTCACTGGGTCAGTAGGTCAGTGGGTCACTGGGTCACTGGGTCAGTAGGTCAGTGGGTCACTGGGTCACTGGGTCACTGGGTCAGTAGGTCAGTGGGTCACTGGGTCACTGGGTCACTGGGTCACTGGGTCAGTGGGTCAGTATGTCAGTAGGTCACTGAGTCACTGGGTCAGTAGGTCAGTGGGTCAGTGGGCCACTGGGTCACTGGGTCAGTAGGTCAGTGGGTCAGTGGGCCACTGGGTCACTGGGTCAGTAGGTCAGTGGGTCACTGGGTCACTGGGTCACTGGGTCACTGGGTCAGTGGGTCAGTATGTCAGTAGGTCACTGGGTCACTGGGTCAGTGGGCCACTGGGTCACTGGGTCAGTAGGTCAGTGGGTCACTGGGTCACTGGGTCACTGGGTCAGTAGGTCAGTGGGTCACTGGGTCACTGGGTCACTGGGTCACTGGGTCAGTGGGTCAGTATGTCAGTAGGTCACTGGGTCACTGGGTCAGTGGGCCACTGGGTCACTGGGTCAGTAGGTCAGTGGGTCACTGGGTCACTGGGTCAGTTGGTCAGTGGGTCAGTAGGTCAGGTTAGTGGGTCAACACAGAAGATCTCGAGAACTACTGGACACAGAACTATGAAATTCAAAAGGGAGGTTAAGTATTACTATACCCGATATACTGACCTGTAAATATCACGACTACCCTCTCACTATCCCAGTTAATTTATAAAAATGACAAAATTCGGTCAAAATTAGGCTTTTTTGAAAATTTCAAAAATGCAGACCTATTAATAATAATGAATCCCAAAGTTTGGCCTTTTTACTTTTAATTCTAATATTTTATTACGTATGCTACTATATATTATTTGCATAATATACAACTAACATTACTATTATTCTATATATATTTATTTCTTAATTTGCTATTTTTACAATTTATAAGTTACTTAATTAATACATACATACACTATTACTATTTATTACTACTATGCCTATGTTACTATTATATATTTAACTCATTAATTTCCCTATGTTTTCCTATCTGTTGTTCCTTTAATTTTTGTTGTACTTAAATATTTTTTACCCCTTTTAAACTAGGCCAGTTTCTTATGAAACTGGACCCAGTTTACCGTTTTGAATTTACTTTATTGCCCTATTTATTTTTATTAATCTATATTTTCACATTTTTGTCTTGAGTACCATACCCCTGTGGACCGAGGCCGCGAGATTTGCTTGGCGATTTGCGTTCGAGACAGACTTGGTGCCCTCAACAATACGCTGTCGTTGACCTCGCCAACGCGTCTCACTTCCGCCTCACCGGGCAGTCGTCGCTAAAGGCGTCGTGGTCCGCCTTTTCAAGCTTTGCCTTGTTGCAATTGACGCAGCTTGGGGGGGGCGTTAGCCATCCAATCAGCACACTCTGTTCTCATGTGCGGCCCCCCACAGTGACTGCATACGTCGATTGCATCATGGCAGAACTTCTTCCCGTGCCCATAACCCAGGCAGCGCGAGCATTGGATCAGGGGAGACTGGTCCGCAACCCTAACTTTTTGGATGTCGATGTGGACGGCACCCGCGCCGGTGAGCCGCTGCCAGACGGCGGGCGAGACCCGAGCAACTACATGGACTGTAAGCGGGTTTCTCGCCCTCCGTCTGTACCGGACCTCGACGCGGAAGTCCCCCTCACCCACATCCCCAAGCAAATTTCCATTTTGGCCCCTAATTGTCTTCACAATATCCTCATCGGTATTTACTTTGGAGACTCCGTACAGCACCAAGAGGGGGTCCTTATTCTTGATGTCCTCTACTTTGAGAGAACATCCTTTTTCTGTTAACTTTTCTTTTACTTTTCTTAGTTCTGCCTTGTCTTTGCAACTTAGAATGACTTTCCGATCCTTGGCCTTTCTGATCCTGTCAATTCTTGTCCCCTCATCCTTGGCATTTATCGCTTTCCTTACTCTGTCATAAACCTCCTCTCCGGTGTCCTGGTCGTCTTTCGACGTGTAAAATAGAATTTAAATAAATTTAAATGTGTCCTATAAACTAAGTAAACTAAAGTAAAATATTTATTTACAATATTCCAAGATCTTTAGAAGTCAAATTTGCCGTCCAGCAATGCAATAAAAATTTTTTAAAACTAATTTTTAAGACCCGTTCAAGGCACCCTGAATGTAGGTCAGTAAGTCAGTAGGTTTGTAGGTCAGTCGGTCAGTAGGCCAATGGGGCACTGGGTCAGTGGGTCAGTATGTCAGTAGGTCACTGGGTCACTGGGTCAGTAGGTCAGTGGGTCAGTGGGCCACTGGGTCACTGGGTCAGTAGGTCAGTGGGTCACTGGGTCACTGGGTCACTGGGTCAGTGGGTCAGTATGTCAGTAGGTCACTGGGTCACTGGGTCAGTGGGCCACTGGGTCACTGGGTCAGTAGGTCAGTGGGTCAGTGGGCCACTGGGTCACTGGGTCAGTAGGTCAGTGGGTCACTGGGTCACTGGGTCACTGGGTCAGTGGGTCAGTATGTCAGTAGGTCACTGGGTCACTGGGTCAGTGGGCCACTGGGTCACTGGGTCAGTAGGTCAGTGGGTCACTGGGTCACTGGGTCACTGGGTCAGTAGGTCAGTGGGTCACTGGGTCACTGGGTCACTGGGTCAGTGGGTCAGTATGTCAGTAGGTCACTGGGTCACTGGGTCAGTAGGTCAGTGGGTCAGTGGGCCACTGGGTCACTGGGTCAGTAGGTCAGTGGGTCAGTGGGCCACTGGGTCACTGGGTCAGTAGGTCAGTGGGTCACTGGGTCACTGGGTCACTGGGTCACTGGGTCAGTGGGTCAGTATGTCAGTAGGTCACTGGGTCACTGGGTCAGTGGGCCACTGGGTCACTGGGTCAGTAGGTCAGTGGGTCACTGGGTCACTTGGTCACTGGGTCAGTAGGTCAGTGGGTCACTGGGTCACTGGGTCACTGGGTCACTGGGTCAGTGGGTCAGTATGTCAGTTGGTCACTGGGTCACTGGGTCAGTGGGCCACTGGGTCACTGGGTCAGTAGGTCAGTGGGTCACTGGGTCACTGGGTCAGTTGGTCAGTGGGTCAGTAGGTCAGGTTAGTGGGTCAACACAGAAGATCTCGAGAACTACTGGACACAGAACTATGAAATTCAAAAGGGAGGTTAAGTATTACTATACCCGATATACTGACCTGTAAATATCACGACTACCCTCTCACTATCCCAGTTAATTTATAAAAATGGCAAAATTCGGTCAAAATTAGGCTTTTTTGAAAATTTCAAAAATGCAGACCTATTAATAATAATGAATCCCAAAGTTTGGCCTTTTTACTTTTAATTCTAATATTTTATTACGTATGCTACTATATATTATTTGCATAATATACAACTAACATTACTATTATTCTATATATATTTATTTCTTAATTTGCTATTTTTACAATTTATAAGTTACTTAATTAATACATACATACACTATTACTATTTATTACTACTATGCCTATGTTACTATTATATATTTAACTCATTAATTTCCCTATGTTTTCCTATCTGTTGTTCCTTTAATTTTTGTTGTACTTAAATATTTTTTACCCCTTTTAAACTAGGCCAGTTTCTTATGAAACTGGACCCAGTTTACCGTTTTGAATTTACTTTATTGCCCTATTTATTTTTATTTATCTATATTTTCACATTTTTGTTTTGAGTACCATACCCCTGTGGACCGAGGCCGCGAGATCTGCGTGGCGATTTGCGTTCGAGACAGACTTGGTGCCCTCAACAATACGCTGTCGTTGACCTCGCCAACGCGTCTCACTTCCGCCTCACCGGGCAGTCGTCGCTAAAGGCGTCGTGGTCCGCCTTTTCAAGCTTTGCCTTGTTGCAATTGACGCAGCTTGGGGGGGCGTTAGCCATCCAATCAGCACACTCTGTTCTCATGTGCGGCCCCCCACAGTGACTGCATACGTCGATTGCATCATGGCAGAACTTCTTCCCGTGCCCATAACCCAGGCAGCGCGAGCATTGGATCAGGGGAGACTGGTCCGCAACCCTAACTTTTTGAATGTCGATGTGGACGGCACCCGCGCCGGTGAGCCACTGCCAGACGGCGGGCGAGACCCGAGCAACTACATGGACTGTAAGCGGGTTTCTCGCCCTCCGTCTGTACCGGACCTCGACGCGGAAGTCCCCCTCACCCACATCCCCAAGCAAATTTCCATTTTGGCCCCTAATTGCCTTCACAATATCCTCATCGGTATTTACTTTGGAGACTCCGTACAGCACCAAGAGGGGGTCCTTATTCTTGATGTCCTCTACTTTGAGAGAACATCCTTTTTCTGTTAACTTTTCCTTTACTTTTCTTAGTTCTGCCTTGTCTTTGCAACTTAGAATGACTTTCCGATCCTTGGCCTTTCTGATCCTGTCAATTCTTGTCCCCTCATCCTTGGCATTTATCGCTTTCCTTACTCTGTCATAAACCTCCTCTCCGGTGTCCTGGTCGTCTTTCGACGTGTAAAATAGAATTTAAATAAATTTAAATGTGTCCTATAAACTAAGTAAACTAAAGTAAAATATTTATTTACAATATTCCAAGATCTTTGGAAGTCAAATTTGCCGTCCAGCAATGCAATAAAATTTTTTTAAAACTAATTTTTAAGACCCGTTCAAGGCACCCTGAATGTAGGTCAGTAAGTCAGTAGGTTTGTAGGTCAGTCGGTCAGTAGGCCAATGGGGCACTGGGTCAGTGGGTCAGTATGTCAGTAGGTCACTGGGTCACTGGGTCAGTAGGTCAGTGGGTCAGTGGGCCACTGGGTCACTGGGTCAGTAGGTCAGTGGGTCACTGGGTCACTGGGTCACTGGGTCACTGGGTCAGTGGGTCAGTATGTCAGTAGGTCACTGGGTCACTGGGTCAGTGGGCCACTGGGTCACTGGGTCAGTAGGTCAGTGGGTCAGTGGGCCACTGGGTCACTGGGTCAGTAGGTCAGTGGGTCACTGGGTCACTGGGTCACTGGGTCAGTGGGCCACTGGGTCACTGGGTCAGTAGGTCAGTGGGTCACTGGGTCACTGGGTCAGTAGGTCAGTGGGTCACTGGGTCACTGGGTCACTGGGTCAGTAGGTCAGTGGGTCACTGGGTCACTGGGTCACTGGGTCACTGGGTCAGTGGGTCAGTATGTCAGTAGGTCACTGGGTCACTGGGTCAGTAGGTCAGTGGGTCAGTGGGCCACTGGGTCACTGGGTCAGTAGGTCAGTGGGTCAGTGGGCCACTGGGTCACTGGGTCAGTAGGTCAGTGGGTCACTGGGTCACTGGGTCACTGGGTCACTGGGTCAGTGGGTCAGTATGTCAGTAGGTCACTGGGTCACTGGGTCAGTGGGCCACTGGGTCACTGGGTCAGTAGGTCAGTGGGTCACTGGGTCACTGGGTCACTGGGTCAGTAGGTCAGTGGGTCACTGGGTCACTGGGTCACTGGGTCACTGGGTCAGTGGGTCAGTATGTCAGTAGGTCACTGGGTCACTGGGTCAGTGGGCCACTGGGTCACTGGGTCAGTAGGTCAGTGGGTCACTGGGTCACTGGGTCAGTTGGTCAGTGGGTCAGTAGGTCAGGTTAGTGGGTCAACACAGAAGATCTCGAGAACTACTGGACACAGAACTATGAAATTCAAAAGGGAGGTTAAGTATTACTATACCCGATATACTGACCTGTAAATATCACGACTACCCTCTCACTATCCCAGTTAATTTATAAAAATGACAAAATTCGGTCAAAATTAGGCTTTTTTGAAAATTTCAAAAATGCAGACCTATTAATAATAATGAATCCCAAAGTTTGGCCTTTTTACTTTTAATTCTAATATTTTATTACGTATGCTACTATATATTATTTGCATAATATACAACTAACATTACTATTATTCTATATATATTTATTTCTTAATTTGCTATTTTTACAATTTATAAGTTACTTAATTAATACATACATACACTATTACTATTTATTACTACTATGCCTATGTTACTATTATATATTTAACTCATTAATTTCCCTATGTTTTCCTATCTGTTGTTCCTTTAATTTTTGTTGTACTTAAATATTTTTTACCCCTTTTAAACTAGGCCAGTTTCTTATGAAACTGGACCCAGTTTACCGTTTTGAATTTACTTTATTGCCCTATTTATTTTTATTAATCTATATTTTCACATTTTTGTCTTGAGTACCATACCCCTGTGGACCGAGGCCGCGAGATTTGCTTGGCGATTTGCGTTCGAGACAGACTTGGTGCCCTCAACAATACGCTGTCGTTGACCTCGCCAACGCGTCTCACTTCCGCCTCACCGGGCAGTCGTCGCTAAAGGCGTCGTGGTCCGCCTTTTCAAGCTTTGCCTTGTTGCAATTGACGCAGCTTGGGGGGGGCGTTAGCCATCCAATCAGCACACTCTGTTCTCATGTGCGGCCCCCCACAGTGACTGCATACGTCGATTGCATCATGGCAGAACTTCTTCCCGTGCCCATAACCCAGGCAGCGCGAGCATTGGATCAGGGGAGACTGGTCCGCAACCCTAACTTTTTGGATGTCGATGTGGACGGCACCCGCGCCGGTGAGCCGCTGCCAGACGGCGGGCGAGACCCGAGCAACTACATGGACTGTAAGCGGGTTTCTCGCCCTCCGTCTGTACCGGACCTCGACGCGGAAGTCCCCCTCACCCACATCCCCAAGCAAATTTCCATTTTGGCCCCTAATTGCCTTCACAATATCCTCATCGGTATTTTCTTTGGAGACTCCGTACAGCACCAAGAGGGGGTCCTTATTCTTGATGTCCTCTACTTTGAGAGAACTTCCTTTTTCTGTTAACTTTTCCTTTACTTTTCTTAGTTCTGCCTTGTCTTTGCAACTTAGAATGACTTTCCGATCCTTGGCCTTTCTGATCCTGTCAATTCTTGTCCCCTCATCCTTGGCATTTATCGCTTTCCTTACTCTGTCATAAACCTCCTCTCCGGTGTCCTGGTCGTCTTTCGACGTGTAAAATAGAATTTAAATAAATTTAAATGTGTCCTATAAACTAAGTAAACTAAAGTAAAATATTTATTTACAATATTCCAAGATCTTTGGAAGTCAAATTTGCCGTCCAGCAATGCAATAAAATTTTTTTAAAACTAATTTTTAAGACCCGTTCAAGGCACCCTGAATGTAGGTCAGTAAGTCAGTAGGTTTGTAGGTCAGTCGGTCAGTAGGCCAATGGGGCACTGGGTCAGTGGGTCAGTATGTCAGTAGGTCACTGGGTCACTGGGTCAGTAGGTCAGTGGGTCAATGGGCCACTGGGTCACTGGGTCAGTAGGTCAGTGGGTCACTGGGTCACTGGGTCACTGGGTCACTGGGTCACTGGGTCAGTATGTCAGTAGGTCACTGGGTCACTGGGTCAGTGGGCCACTGGGTCACTGGGTCAGTAGGTCAGTGGGTCAGTGGGCCACTGGGTCACTGGGTCAGTAGGTCAGTGGGTCACTGGGTCACTGGGTCACTGGGTCACTGGGTCACTGGGTCAGTGGGTCAGTATGTCAGTAGGTCACTGGGTCACTGGGTCAGTGGGCCACTGGGTCACTGGGTCAGTAGGTCAGTGGGTCACTGGGTCACTGGGTCACTGGGTCAGTAGGTCAGTGGGTCACTGGGTCACTGGGTCACTGGGTCACTGGGTCAGTGGGTCAGTATGTCAGTAGGTCACTGGGTCACTGGGTCAGTAGGTCAGTGGGTCAGTGGGCCACTGGGTCACTGGGTCAGTAGGTCAGTGGGTCAGTGGGCCACTGGGTCACTGGGTCAGTAGGTCAGTGGGTCACTGGGTCACTGGGTCACTGGGTCACTGGGTCAGTGGGTCAGTATGTCAGTAGGTCACTGGGTCACTGGGTCAGTGGGCCACTGGGTCACTGGGTCAGTAGGTCAGTGGGTCACTGGGTCACTGGGTCACTGGGTCAGTAGGTCAGTGGGTCACTGGGTCACTGGGTCACTGGGTCACTGGGTCAGTGGGTCAGTATGTCAGTAGGTCACTGGGTCACTGGGTCAGTGGGCCACTGGGTCACTGGGTCAGTAGGTCAGTGGGTCACTGGGTCACTGGGTCAGTTGGTCAGTGGGTCAGTAGGTCAGGTTAGTGGGTCAACACAGAAGATCTCGAGAACTACTGGACACAGAACTATGAAATTCAAAAGGGAGGTTAAGTATTACTATACCCGATATACTGACCTGTAAATATCACGACTACCCTCTCACTATCCCAGTTAATTTATAAAAATGGCAAAATTCGGTCAAAATTAGGCTTTTTTGAAAATTTCAAAAATGCAGACCTATTAATAATAATGAATCCCAAAGTTTGGCCTTTTTACTTTTAATTCTAATATTTTATTACGTATGCTACTATATATTATTTGCATAATATACAACTAACATTACTATTATTCTATATATATTTATTTCTTAATTTGCTATTTTTACAATTTATAAGTTACTTAATTAATACATACATACACTATTACTATTTATTACTACTATGCCTATGTTACTATTATATATTTAACTCATTAATTTCCCTATGTTTTCCTATCTGTTGTTCTTTTAATTTTTGTTGTACTTAAATATTTTTTTACCCCTTTTAAACTAGGCCAGTTTCTTATGAAACTGGACCCAGTTTACCGTTTTGAATTTACTTTATTGCCCTATTTATTTTTATTAATCTATATTTTCACATTTTTGTTTTGAGTACCATACCCCTGTGGACCGAGGCCGCGAGATCTGCGTGGCGATTTGCGTTCGAGACAGACTTGGTGCCCTCAACAATACGCTGTCGTTGACCTCGCCAACGCGTCTCACTTCCGCCTCACCGGGCAGTCGTCGCTAAAGGCGTCGTGGTCCGCCTTTTCAAGCTTTGCCTTGTTGCAATTGACGCAGCTTGGGGGGGCGTTAGCCATCCAATCAGCACACTCTGTTCTCATGTGCGGCCCCCCACAGTGACTGCATACGTCGATTGCATCATGGCAGAACTTCTTCCCGTGCCCATAACCCAGGCAGCGCGAGCATTGGATCAGGGGAGACTGGTCCGCAACCCTAACTTTTTGGATGTCGATGTGGACGGCACCCGCGCCGGTGAGCCGCTGCCAGACGGCGGGCGAGACCCGAGCAACTACATGGACTGTAAGCGGGTTTCTCGCCCTCCGTCTGTACCGGACCTCGACGCGGAAGTCCCCCTCACCCACATCCCCAAGCAAATTTCCATTTTGGCCCCTAATTGCCTTCACAATATCCTCATCGGTATTTACTTTGGAGACTCCGTACAGCACCAAGAGGGGGTCCTTATTCTTGATGTCCTCTACTTTGAGAGAACATCCTTTTTCTGTTAACTTTTCTTTTACTTTTCTTAGTTCTGCCTTGTCTTTGCAACTTAGAATGACTTTCCGATCCTTGGCCTTTCTGATCCTGTCAATTCTTGTCCCCTCATCCTTGGCATTTATCGCTTTCCTTACTCTGTCATAAACCTCCTCTCCGGTGTCCTGGTCGTCTTTCGACGTGTAAAATAGAATTTAAATAAATTTAAATGTGTCCTATAAACTAAGTAAACTAAAGTAAAATATTTATTTACAATATTCCAAGATCTTTGGAAGTCAAATTTGCCGTCCAGCAATGCAATAAAATTTTTTTAAAACTAATTTTTAAGACCCGTTCAAGGCACCCTGAATGTAGGTCAGTAAGTCAGTAGGTTTGTAGGTCAGTCGGTCAGTAGGCCAATGGGGCACTGGGTCAGTGGGTCAGTATGTCAGTAGGTCACTAGGTCACTGGGTCAGTAGGTCAGTGGGTCAGTGGGCCACTGGGTCACTGGGTCAGTAGGTCAGTGGGTCACTGGGTCACTGGGTCACTGGGTCACTGGGTCAGTGGGTCAGTATGTCAGTAGGTCACTGGGTCACTGGGTCAGTGGGCCACTGGGTCACTGGGTCAGTAGGTCAGTGGGTCGGTGGGCCACTGGGTCACTGGGTCAGTAGGTCAGTGGGTCACTGGGTCACTGGGTCACTGGGTCAGTGGGTCAGTATGTCAGTAGGTCACTGGGTCACTGGGTCAGTGGGCCACTGGGTCACTGGGTCAGTAGGTCAGTGGGTCACTGGGTCACTGGGTCACTGGGTCAGTAGGTCAGTGGGTCACTGGGTCACTGGGTCACTGGGTCAGTGGGTCAGTATGTCAGTAGGTCACTGGGTCACTGGGTCAGTAGGTCAGTGGGTCAGTGGGCCACTGGGTCACTGGGTCAGTAGGTCAGTGGGTCAGTGGGCCACTGGGTCACTGGGTCAGTAGGTCAGTGGGTCACTGGGTCACTGGGTCACTGGGTCACTGGGTCAGTGGGTCAGTATGTCAGTAGGTCACTGGGTCACTGGGTCAGTGGGCCACTGGGTCACTGGGTCAGTAGGTCAGTGGGTCACTGGGTCACTTGGTCACTGGGTCAGTAGGTCAGTGGGTCACTGGGTCACTGGGTCACTGGGTCACTGGGTCAGTGGGTCAGTATGTCAGTTGGTCACTGGGTCACTGGGTCAGTGGGCCACTGGGTCACTGGGTCAGTAGGTCAGTGGGTCACTGGGTCACTGGGTCACTGGGTCAGTTGGTCAGTGGGTCAGTAGGTCAGGTTAGTGGGTCAACACAGAAGATCTCGAGAACTACTGGACACAGAACTATGAAATTCAAAAGGGAGGTTAAGTATTACTATACCCGATATACTGACCTGTAAATATCACGACTACCCTCTCACTATCCCAGTTAATTTATAAAAATGGCAAAATTCGGTCAAAATTAGGCTTTTTTGAAAATTTCAAAAATGCAGACCTATTAATAATAATGAATCCCAAAGTTTGGCCTTTTTACTTTTAATTCTAATATTTTATTACGTATGCTACTATATATTATTTGCATAATATACAACTAACATTACTATTATTCTATATATATTTATTTCTTAATTTGCTATTTTTACAATTTATAAGTTACTTAATTAATACATACATACACTATTACTATTTATTACTACTATGCCTATGTTACTATTATATATTTAACTCATTAATTTCCCTATGTTTTCCTATCTGTTGTTCCTTTAATTTTTGTTGTACTTAAATATTTTTTACCCCTTTTAAACTAGGCCAGTTTCTTATGAAACTGGACCCAGTTTACCGTTTTGAATTTACTTTATTGCCCTATTTATTTTTATTAATCTATATTTTCACATTTTTGTTTTGAGTACCATACCCCTGTGGACCGAGGCCGCGAGATCTGCGTGGCGATTTGCGTTCGAGACAGACTTGGTGCCCTCAACAATACGCTGTCGTTGACCTCGCCAACGCGTCTCACTTCCGCCTCACCGGGCAGTCGTCGCTAAAGGCGTCGTGGTCCGCCTTTTCAAGCTTTGCCTTGTTGCAATTGACGCAGCTTGGGGGGGCGTTAGCCATCCAATCAGCACACTCTGTTCTCATGTGCGGCCCCCCACAGTGACTGCATACGTCGATTGCATCATGGCAGAACTTCTTCCCGTGCCCATAACCCAGGCAGCGCGAGCATTGGATCAGGGGAGACTGGTCCGCAACCCTAACTTTTTGAATGTCGATGTGGACGGCACCCGCGCCGGTGAGCCACTGCCAGACGGCGGGCGAGACCCGAGCAACTACATGGACTGTAAGCGGGTTTCTCGCCCTCCGTCTGTACCGGACCTCGACGCGGAAGTCCCCCTCACCCACATCCCCAAGCAAATTTCCATTTTGGCCCCTAATTGCCTTCACAATATCCTCATCGGTATTTACTTTGGAGACTCCGTACAGCACCAAGAGGGGGTCCTTATTCTTGATGTCCTCTACTTTGAGAGAACATCCTTTTTCTGTTAACTTTTCCTTTACTTTTCTTAGTTCTGCCTTGTCTTTGCAACTTAGAATGACTTTCCGATCCTTGGCCTTTCTGATCCTGTCAATTCTTGTCCCCTCATCCTTGGCATTTATCGCTTTCCTTACTCTGTCATAAACCTCCTCTCCGGTGTCCTGGTCGTCTTTCGACGTGTAAAATAGAATTTAAATAAATTTAAATGTGTCCTATAAACTAAGTAAACTAAAGTAAAATATTTATTTACAATATTCCAAGATCTTTGGAAGTCAAATTTGCCGTCCAGCAATGCAATAAAATTTTTTTAAAACTAATTTTTAAGACCCGTTCAAGGCACCCTGAATGTAGGTCAGTAAGTCAGTAGGTTTGTAGGTCAGTCGGTCAGTAGGCCAATGGGGCACTGGGTCAGTGGGTCAGTATGTCAGTAGGTCACTGGGTCACTGGGTCAGTAGGTCAGTGGGTCAGTGGGCCACTGGGTCACTGGGTCAGTAGGTCAGTGGGTCACTGGGTCACTGGGTCACTGGGTCACTGGGTCAGTGGGTCAGTATGTCAGTAGGTCACTGGGTCACTGGGTCAGTGGGCCACTGGGTCACTGGGTCAGTAGGTCAGTGGGTCAGTGGGCCACTGGGTCACTGGGTCAGTAGGTCAGTGGGTCACTGGGTCACGGGGTCACTGGGTCAGTGGGCCACTGGGTCACTGGGTCAGTAGGTCAGTGGGTCACTGGGTCACTGGGTCAGTAGGTCAGTGGGTCACTGGGTCACTGGGTCACTGGGTCAGTAGGTCAGTGGGTCACTGGGTCACTGGGTCACTGGGTCAGTGGGTCAGTATGTCAGTAGGTCACTGGGTCACTGGGTCAGTAGGTCAGTGGGTCAGTGGGCCACTGGGTCACTGGGTCAGTAGGTCAGTGGGTCAGTGGGCCACTGGGTCACTGGGTCAGTAGGTCAGTGGGTCACTGGGTCACTGGGTCACTGGGTCAGTGGGTCAGTATGTCAGTAGGTCACTGGGTCACTGGGTCAGTGGGCCACTGGGTCACTGGGTCAGTAGGTCAGTGGGTCACTGGGTCACTGGGTCACTGGGTCAGTAGGTCAGTGGGTCACTGGGTCACTGGGTCACTGGGTCACTGGGTCAGTGGGTCAGTATGTCAGTAGGTCACTGGGTCACTGGGTCAGTGGGCCACTGGGTCACTGGGTCAGTAGGTCAGTGGGTCACTGGGTCACTGGGTCAGTTGGTCAGTGGGTCAGTAGGTCAGGTTAGTGGGTCAACACAGAAGATCTCGAGAACTACTGGACACAGAACTATGAAATTCAAAAGGGAGGTTAAGTATTACTATACCCGATATACTGACCTGTAAATATCACGACTACCCTCTCACTATCCCAGTTAATTTATAAAAATGACAAAATTCGGTCAAAATTAGGCTTTTTTGAAAATTTCAAAAATGCAGACCTATTAATAATAATGAATCCCAAAGTTTGGCCTTTTTACTTTTAATTCTAATATTTTATTACGTATGCTACTATATATTATTTGCATAATATACAACTAACATTACTATTATTCTATATATATTTATTTCTTAATTTGCTATTTTTACAATTTATAAGTTACTTAATTAATACATACATACACTATTACTATTTATTACTACTATGCCTATGTTACTATTATATATTTAACTCATTAATTTCCCTATGTTTTCCTATCTGTTGTTCCTTTAATTTTTGTTGTACTTAAATATTTTTTACCCCTTTTAAACTAGGCCAGTTTCTTATGAAACTGGACCCAGTTTACCGTTTTGAATTTACTTTATTGCCCTATTTATTTTTATTAATCTATATTTTCACATTTTTGTCTTGAGTACCATACCCCTGTGGACCGAGGCCGCGAGATTTGCTTGGCGATTTGCGTTCGAGACAGACTTGGTGCCCTCAACAATACGCTGTCGTTGACCTCGCCAACGCGTCTCACTTCCGCCTCACCGGGCAGTCGTCGCTAAAGGCGTCGTGGTCCGCCTTTTCAAGCTTTGCCTTGTTGCAATTGACGCAGCTTGGGGGGGGCGTTAGCCATCCAATCAGCACACTCTGTTCTCATGTGCGGCCCCCCACAGTGACTGCATACGTCGATTGCATCATGGCAGAACTTCTTCCCGTGCCCATAACCCAGGCAGCGCGAGCATTGGATCAGGGGAGACTGGTCCGCAACCCTAACTTTTTGGATGTCGATGTGGACGGCACCCGCGCCGGTGAGCCGCTGCCAGACGGCGGGCGAGACCCGAGCAACTACATGGACTGTTAGCGGGTTTCTCGCCCTCCGTCTGTACCGGACCTCGACGCGGAAGTCCCCCTCACCCACATCCCCAAGCAAATTTCCATTTTGGCCCCTAATTGCCTTCACAATATCCTCATCGGTATTTTCTTTGGAGACTCCGTACAGCACCAAGAGGGGGTCCTTATTCTTGATGTCCTCTACTTTGAGAGAACATCCTTTTTCTGTTAACTTTTCCTTTACTTTTCTTAGTTCTGCCTTGTCTTTGCAACTTAGAATGACTTTCCGATCCTTGGCCTTTCTGATCCTGTCAATTCTTGTCCCCTCATCCTTGGCATTTATCGCTTTCCTTACTCTGTCATAAACCTCCTCTCCGGTGTCCTGGTCGTCTTTCGACGTGTAAAATAGTATTTAAATAAATTTAAATGTGTCCTATAAACTAAGTAAACTAAAGTAAAATATTTATTTACAATATTCCAAGATCTTTGGAAGTCAAATTTGCCGTCCAGCAATGCAATAAAATTTTTTTAAAACTAATTTTTAAGACCCGTTCAAGGCACCCTGAATGTAGGTCAGTAAGTCAGTAGGTTTGTAGGTCAGTCGGTCAGTAGGCCAATGGGGCACTGGGTCAGTGGGTCAGTATGTCAGTAGGTCACTGGGTCACTGGGTCAGTAGGTCAGTGGGTCAGTGGGCCACTGGGTCACTGGGTCAGTAGGTCAGTGGGTCACTGGGTCACTGGGTCACTGGGTCACTGGGTCACTGGGTCAGTATGTCAGTAGGTCACTGGGTCACTGGGTCAGTGGGCCACTGGGTCACTGGGTCAGTAGGTCAGTGGGTCAGTGGGCCACTGGGTCACTGGGTCAGTAGGTCAGTGGGTCACTGGGTCACTGGGTCACTGGGTCACTGGGTCACTGGGTCAGTGGGTCAGTATGTCAGTAGGTCACTGGGTCACTGGGTCAGTGGGCCACTGGGTCACTGGGTCAGTAGGTCAGTGGGTCACTGGGTCACTGGGTCACTGGGTCAGTAGGTCAGTGGGTCACTGGGTCACTGGGTCACTGGGTCACTGGGTCAGTGGGTCAGTATGTCAGTAGGTCACTGGGTCACTGGGTCAGTAGGTCAGTGGGTCAGTGGGCCACTGGGTCACTGGGTCAGTAGGTCAGTGGGTCAGTGGGCCACTGGGTCACTGGGTCAGTAGGTCAGTGGGTCACTGGGTCACTGGGTCACTGGGTCACTGGGTCAGTGGGTCAGTATGTCAGTAGGTCACTGGGTCACTGGGTCAGTGGGCCACTGGGTCACTGGGTCAGTAGGTCAGTGGGTCACTGGGTCACTGGGTCACTGGGTCAGTAGGTCAGTGGGTCACTGGGTCACTGGGTCACTGGGTCACTGGGTCAGTGGGTCAGTATGTCAGTAGGTCACTGGGTCACTGGGTCAGTGGGCCACTGGGTCACTGGGTCAGTAGGTCAGTGGGTCACTGGGTCACTGGGTCAGTTGGTCAGTGGGTCAGTAGGTCAGGTTAGTGGGTCAACACAGAAGATCTCGAGAACTACTGGACACAGAACTATGAAATTCAAAAGGGAGGTTAAGTATTACTATACCCGATATACTGACCTGTAAATATCACGACTACCCTCTCACTATCCCAGTTAATTTATAAAAATGGCAAAATTCGGTCAAAATTAGGCTTTTTTGAAAATTTCAAAAATGCAGACCTATTAATAATAATGAATCCCAAAGTTTGGCCTTTTTACTTTTAATTCTAATATTTTATTACGTATGCTACTATATATTATTTGCATAATATACAACTAACATTACTATTATTCTATATATATTTATTTCTTAATTTGCTATTTTTACAATTTATAAGTTACTTAATTAATACATACATACACTATTACTATTTATTACTACTATGCCTATGTTACTATTATATATTTAACTCATTAATTTCCCTATGTTTTCCTATCTGTTGTTCTTTTAATTTTTGTTGTACTTAAATATTTTTTTACCCCTTTTAAACTAGGCCAGTTTCTTATGAAACTGGACCCAGTTTACCGTTTTGAATTTACTTTATTGCCCTATTTATTTTTATTAATCTATATTTTCACATTTTTGTTTTGAGTACCATACCCCTGTGGACCGAGGCCGCGAGATCTGCGTGGCGATTTGCGTTCGAGACAGACTTGGTGCCCTCAACAATACGCTGTCGTTGACCTCGCCAACGCGTCTCACTTCCGCCTCACCGGGCAGTCGTCGCTAAAGGCGTCGTGGTCCGCCTTTTCAAGCTTTGCCTTGTTGCAATTGACGCAGCTTGGGGGGGCGTTAGCCATCCAATCAGCACACTCTGTTCTCATGTGCGGCCCCCCACAGTGACTGCATACGTCGATTGCATCATGGCAGAACTTCTTCCCGTGCCCATAACCCAGGCAGCGCGAGCATTGGATCAGGGGAGACTGGTCCGCAACCCTAACTTTTTGGATGTCGATGTGGACGGCACCCGCGCCGGTGAGCCGCTGCCAGACGGCGGGCGAGACCCGAGCAACTACATGGACTGTAAGCGGGTTTCTCGCCCTCCGTCTGTACCGGACCTCGACGCGGAAGTCCCCCTCACCCACATCCCCAAGCAAATTTCCATTTTGGCCCCTAATTGCCTTCACAATATCCTCATCGGTATTTACTTTGGAGACTCCGTACAGCACCAAGAGGGGGTCCTTATTCTTGATGTCCTCTACTTTGAGAGAACATCCTTTTTCTGTTAACTTTTCTTTTACTTTTCTTAGTTCTGCCTTGTCTTTGCAACTTAGAATGACTTTCCGATCCTTGGCCTTTCTGATCCTGTCAATTCTTGTCCCCTCATCCTTGGCATTTATCGCTTTCCTTACTCTGTCATAAACCTCCTCTCCGGTGTCCTGGTCGTCTTTCGACGTGTAAAATAGAATTTAAATAAATTTAAATGTGTCCTATAAACTAAGTAAACTAAAGTAAAATATTTATTTACAATATTCCAAGATCTTTGGAAGTCAAATTTGCCGTCCAGCAATGCAATAAAATTTTTTTAAAACTAATTTTTAAGACCCGTTCAAGGCACCCTGAATGTAGGTCAGTAAGTCAGTAGGTTTGTAGGTCAGTCGGTCAGTAGGCCAATGGGGCACTGGGTCAGTGGGTCAGTATGTCAGTAGGTCACTAGGTCACTGGGTCAGTAGGTCAGTGGGTCAGTGGGCCACTGGGTCACTGGGTCAGTAGGTCAGTGGGTCACTGGGTCACTGGGTCACTGGGTCACTGGGTCAGTGGGTCAGTATGTCAGTAGGTCACTGGGTCACTGGGTCAGTGGGCCACTGGGTCACTGGGTCAGTAGGTCAGTGGGTCGGTGGGCCACTGGGTCACTGGGTCAGTAGGTCAGTGGGTCACTGGGTCACTGGGTCACTGGGTCAGTGGGTCAGTATGTCAGTAGGTCACTGGGTCACTGGGTCAGTGGGCCACTGGGTCACTGGGTCAGTAGGTCAGTGGGTCACTGGGTCACTGGGTCACTGGGTCAGTAGGTCAGTGGGTCACTGGGTCACTGGGTCACTGGGTCAGTGGGTCAGTATGTCAGTAGGTCACTGGGTCACTGGGTCAGTAGGTCAGTGGGTCAGTGGGCCACTGGGTCACTGGGTCAGTAGGTCAGTGGGTCAGTGGGCCACTGGGTCACTGGGTCAGTAGGTCAGTGGGTCACTGGGTCACTGGGTCACTGGGTCACTGGGTCAGTGGGTCAGTATGTCAGTAGGTCACTGGGTCACTGGGTCAGTGGGCCACTGGGTCACTGGGTCAGTAGGTCAGTGGGTCACTGGGTCACTTGGTCACTGGGTCAGTAGGTCAGTGGGTCACTGGGTCACTGGGTCACTGGGTCACTGGGTCAGTGGGTCAGTATGTCAGTTGGTTACTGGGTCACTGGGTCAGTGGGCCACTGGGTCACTGGGTCAGTAGGTCAGTGGGTCACTGGGTCACTGGGTCACTGGGTCAGTTGGTCAGTGGGTCAGTAGGTCAGGTTAGTGGGTCAACACAGAAGATCTCGAGAACTACTGGACACAGAACTATGAAATTCAAAAGGGAGGTTAAGTATTACTATACCCGATATACTGACCTGTAAATATCACGACTACCCTCTCACTATCCCAGTTAATTTATAAAAATGGCAAAATTCGGTCAAAATTAGGCTTTTTTGAAAATTTCAAAAATGCAGACCTATTAATAATAATGAATCCCAAAGTTTGGCCTTTTTACTTTTAATTCTAATATTTTATTACGTATGCTACTATATATTATTTGCATAATATACAACTAACATTACTATTATTCTATATATATTTATTTCTTAATTTGCTATTTTTACAATTTATAAGTTACTTAATTAATACATACATACACTATTACTATTTATTACTACTATGCCTATGTTACTATTATATATTTAACTCATTAATTTCCCTATGTTTTCCTATCTGTTGTTCCTTTAATTTTTGTTGTACTTAAATATTTTTTACCCCTTTTAAACTAGGCCAGTTTCTTATGAAACTGGACCCAGTTTACCGTTTTGAATTTACTTTATTGCCCTATTTATTTTTATTAATCTATATTTTCACATTTTTGTTTTGAGTACCATACCCCTGTGGACCGAGGCCGCGAGATCTGCGTGGCGATTTGCGTTCGAGACAGACTTGGTGCCCTCAACAATACGCTGTCGTTGACCTCGCCAACGCGTCTCACTTCCGCCTCACCGGGCAGTCGTCGCTAAAGGCGTCGTGGTCCGCCTTTTCAAGCTTTGCCTTGTTGCAATTGACGCAGCTTGGGGGGGCGTTAGCCATCCAATCAGCACACTCTGTTCTCATGTGCGGCCCCCCACAGTGACTGCATACGTCGATTGCATCATGGCAGAACTTCTTCCCGTGCCCATAACCCAGGCAGCGCGAGCATTGGATCAGGGGAGACTGGTCCGCAACCCTAACTTTTTGAATGTCGATGTGGACGGCACCCGCGCCGGTGAGCCACTGCCAGACGGCGGGCGAGACCCGAGCAACTACATGGACTGTAAGCGGGTTTCTCGCCCTCCGTCTGTACCGGACCTCGACGCGGAAGTCCCCCTCACCCACATCCCCAAGCAAATTTCCATTTTGGCCCCTAATTGCCTTCACAATATCCTCATCGGTATTTACTTTGGAGACTCCGTACAGCACCAAGAGGGGGTCCTTATTCTTGATGTCCTCTACTTTGAGAGAACATCCTTTTTCTGTTAACTTTTCCTTTACTTTTCTTAGTTCTGCCTTGTCTTTGCAACTTAGAATGACTTTCCGATCCTTGGCCTTTCTGATCCTGTCAATTCTTGTCCCCTCATCCTTGGCATTTATCGCTTTCCTTACTCTGTCATAAACCTCCTCTCCGGTGTCCTGGTCGTCTTTCGACGTGTAAAATAGAATTTAAATAAATTTAAATGTGTCCTATAAACTAAGTAAACTAAAGTAAAATATTTATTTACAATATTCCAAGATCTTTGGAAGTCAAATTTGCCGTCCAGCAATGCAATAAAATTTTTTTAAAACTAATTTTTAAGACCCGTTCAAGGCACCCTGAATGTAGGTCAGTAAGTCAGTAGGTTTGTAGGTCAGTCGGTCAGTAGGCCAATGGGGCACTGGGTCAGTGGGTCAGTATGTCAGTAGGTCACTGGGTCACTGGGTCAGTAGGTCAGTGGGTCAGTGGGCCACTGGGTCACTGGGTCAGTAGGTCAGTGGGTCACTGGGTCACTGGGTCACTGGGTCACTGGGTCAGTGGGTCAGTATGTCAGTAGGTCACTGGGTCACTGGGTCAGTGGGCCACTGGGTCACTGGGTCAGTAGGTCAGTGGGTCAGTGGGCCACTGGGTCACTGGGTCAGTAGGTCAGTGGGTCACTGGGTCACGGGGTCACTGGGTCAGTGGGCCACTGGGTCACTGGGTCAGTAGGTCAGTGGGTCACTGGGTCACTGGGTCAGTAGGTCAGTGGGTCACTGGGTCACTGGGTCACTGGGTCAGTAGGTCAGTGGGTCACTGGGTCACTGGGTCACTGGGTCACTGGGTCAGTGGGTCAGTATGTCAGTAGGTCACTGGGTCACTGGGTCAGTAGGTCAGTGGGTCAGTGGGCCACTGGGTCACTGGGTCAGTAGGTCAGTGGGTCAGTGGGCCACTGGGTCACTGGGTCAGTAGGTCAGTGGGTCACTGGGTCACTGGGTCACTGGGTCACTGGGTCAGTGGGTCAGTATGTCAGTAGGTCACTGGGTCACTGGGTCAGTGGGCCACTGGGTCACTGGGTCAGTAGGTCAGTGGGTCACTGGGTCACTGGGTCACTGGGTCAGTAGGTCAGTGGGTCACTGGGTCACTGGGTCACTGGGTCACTGGGTCAGTGGGTCAGTATGTCAGTAGGTCACTGGGTCACTGGGTCAGTGGGCCACTGGGTCACTGGGTCAGTAGGTCAGTGGGTCACTGGGTCACTGGGTCAGTTGGTCAGTGGGTCAGTAGGTCAGGTTAGTGGGTCAACACAGAAGATCTCGAGAACTACTGGACACAGAACTATGAAATTCAAAAGGGAGGTTAAGTATTACTATACCCGATATACTGACCTGTAAATATCACGACTACCCTCTCACTATCCCAGTTAATTTATAAAAATGACAAAATTCGGTCAAAATTAGGCTTTTTTGAAAATTTCAAAAATGCAGACCTATTAATAATAATGAATCCCAAAGTTTGGCCTTTTTACTTTTAATTCTAATATTTTATTACGTATGCTACTATATATTATTTGCATAATATACAACTAACATTACTATTATTCTATATATATTTATTTCTTAATTTGCTATTTTTACAATTTATAAGTTACTTAATTAATACATACATACACTATTACTATTTATTACTACTATGCCTATGTTACTATTATATATTTAACTCATTAATTTCCCTATGTTTTCCTATCTGTTGTTCCTTTAATTTTTGTTGTACTTAAATATTTTTTACCCCTTTTAAACTAGGCCAGTTTCTTATGAAACTGGACCCAGTTTACCGTTTTGAATTTACTTTATTGCCCTATTTATTTTTATTAATCTATATTTTCACATTTTTGTCTTGAGTACCATACCCCTGTGGACCGAGGCCGCGAGATTTGCTTGGCGATTTGCGTTCGAGACAGACTTGGTGCCCTCAACAATACGCTGTCGTTGACCTCGCCAACGCGTCTCACTTCCGCCTCACCGGGCAGTCGTCGCTAAAGGCGTCGTGGTCCGCCTTTTCAAGCTTTGCCTTGTTGCAATTGACGCAGCTTGGGGGGGGCGTTAGCCATCCAATCAGCACACTCTGTTCTCATGTGCGGCCCCCCACAGTGACTGCATACGTCGATTGCATCATGGCAGAACTTCTTCCCGTGCCCATAACCCAGGCAGCGCGAGCATTGGATCAGGGGAGACTGGTCCGCAACCCTAACTTTTTGGATGTCGATGTGGACGGCACCCGCGCCGGTGAGCCGCTGCCAGACGGCGGGCGAGACCCGAGCAACTACATGGACTGTTAGCGGGTTTCTCGCCCTCCGTCTGTACCGGACCTCGACGCGGAAGTCCCCCTCACCCACATCCCCAAGCAAATTTCCATTTTGGCCCCTAATTGCCTTCACAATATCCTCATCGGTATTTTCTTTGGAGACTCCGTACAGCACCAAGAGGGGGTCCTTATTCTTGATGTCCTCTACTTTGAGAGAACATCCTTTTTCTGTTAACTTTTCCTTTACTTTTCTTAGTTCTGCCTTGTCTTTGCAACTTAGAATGACTTTCCGATCCTTGGCCTTTCTGATCCTGTCAATTCTTGTCCCCTCATCCTTGGCATTTATCGCTTTCCTTACTCTGTCATAAACCTCCTCTCCGGTGTCCTGGTCGTCTTTCGACGTGTAAAATAGTATTTAAATAAATTTAAATGTGTCCTATAAACTAAGTAAACTAAAGTAAAATATTTATTTACAATATTCCAAGATCTTTGGAAGTCAAATTTGCCGTCCAGCAATGCAATAAAATTTTTTTAAAACTAATTTTTAAGACCCGTTCAAGGCACCCTGAATGTAGGTCAGTAAGTCAGTAGGTTTGTAGGTCAGTCGGTCAGTAGGCCAATGGGGCACTGGGTCAGTGGGTCAGTATGTCAGTAGGTCACTGGGTCACTGGGTCAGTAGGTCAGTGGGTCAGTGGGCCACTGGGTCACTGGGTCAGTAGGTCAGTGGGTCACTGGGTCACTGGGTCACTGGGTCACTGGGTCACTGGGTCAGTATGTCAGTAGGTCACTGGGTCACTGGGTCAGTGGGCCACTGGGTCACTGGGTCAGTAGGTCAGTGGGTCAGTGGGCCACTGGGTCACTGGGTCAGTAGGTCAGTGGGTCACTGGGTCACTGGGTCACTGGGTCACTGGGTCACTGGGTCAGTGGGTCAGTATGTCAGTAGGTCACTGGGTCACTGGGTCAGTGGGCCACTGGGTCACTGGGTCAGTAGGTCAGTGGGTCACTGGGTCACTGGGTCACTGGGTCAGTAGGTCAGTGGGTCACTGGGTCACTGGGTCACTGGGTCACTGGGTCAGTGGGTCAGTATGTCAGTAGGTCACTGGGTCACTGGGTCAGTAGGTCAGTGGGTCAGTGGGCCACTGGGTCACTGGGTCAGTAGGTCAGTGGGTCAGTGGGCCACTGGGTCACTGGGTCAGTAGGTCAGTGGGTCACTGGGTCACTGGGTCACTGGGTCACTGGGTCAGTGGGTCAGTATGTCAGTAGGTCACTGGGTCACTGGGTCAGTGGGCCACTGGGTCACTGGGTCAGTAGGTCAGTGGGTCACTGGGTCACTGGGTCACTGGGTCAGTAGGTCAGTGGGTCACTGGGTCACTGGGTCACTGGGTCACTGGGTCAGTGGGTCAGTATGTCAGTAGGTCACTGGGTCACTGGGTCAGTGGGCCACTGGGTCACTGGGTCAGTAGGTCAGTGGGTCACTGGGTCACTGGGTCAGTTGGTCAGTGGGTCAGTAGGTCAGGTTAGTGGGTCAACACAGAAGATCTCGAGAACTACTGGACACAGAACTATGAAATTCAAAAGGGAGGTTAAGTATTACTATACCCGATATACTGACCTGTAAATATCACGACTACCCTCTCACTATCCCAGTTAATTTATAAAAATGGCAAAATTCGGTCAAAATTAGGCTTTTTTGAAAATTTCAAAAATGCAGACCTATTAATAATAATGAATCCCAAAGTTTGGCCTTTTTACTTTTAATTCTAATATTTTATTACGTATGCTACTATATATTATTTGCATAATATACAACTAACATTACTATTATTCTATATATATTTATTTCTTAATTTGCTATTTTTACAATTTATAAGTTACTTAATTAATACATACATACACTATTACTATTTATTACTACTATGCCTATGTTACTATTATATATTTAACTCATTAATTTCCCTATGTTTTCCTATCTGTTGTTCTTTTAATTTTTGTTGTACTTAAATATTTTTTTACCCCTTTTAAACTAGGCCAGTTTCTTATGAAACTGGACCCAGTTTACCGTTTTGAATTTACTTTATTGCCCTATTTATTTTTATTAATCTATATTTTCACATTTTTGTTTTGAGTACCATACCCCTGTGGACCGAGGCCGCGAGATCTGCGTGGCGATTTGCGTTCGAGACAGACTTGGTGCCCTCAACAATACGCTGTCGTTGACCTCGCCAACGCGTCTCACTTCCGCCTCACCGGGCAGTCGTCGCTAAAGGCGTCGTGGTCCGCCTTTTCAAGCTTTGCCTTGTTGCAATTGACGCAGCTTGGGGGGGCGTTAGCCATCCAATCAGCACACTCTGTTCTCATGTGCGGCCCCCCACAGTGACTGCATACGTCGATTGCATCATGGCAGAACTTCTTCCCGTGCCCATAACCCAGGCAGCGCGAGCATTGGATCAGGGGAGACTGGTCCGCAACCCTAACTTTTTGGATGTCGATGTGGACGGCACCCGCGCCGGTGAGCCGCTGCCAGACGGCGGGCGAGACCCGAGCAACTACATGGACTGTAAGCGGGTTTCTCGCCCTCCGTCTGTACCGGACCTCGACGCGGAAGTCCCCCTCACCCACATCCCCAAGCAAATTTCCATTTTGGCCCCTAATTGCCTTCACAATATCCTCATCGGTATTTACTTTGGAGACTCCGTACAGCACCAAGAGGGGGTCCTTATTCTTGATGTCCTCTACTTTGAGAGAACATCCTTTTTCTGTTAACTTTTCTTTTACTTTTCTTAGTTCTGCCTTGTCTTTGCAACTTAGAATGACTTTCCGATCCTTGGCCTTTCTGATCCTGTCAATTCTTGTCCCCTCATCCTTGGCATTTATCGCTTTCCTTACTCTGTCATAAACCTCCTCTCCGGTGTCCTGGTCGTCTTTCGACGTGTAAAATAGAATTTAAATAAATTTAAATGTGTCCTATAAACTAAGTAAACTAAAGTAAAATATTTATTTACAATATTCCAAGATCTTTGGAAGTCAAATTTGCCGTCCAGCAATGCAATAAAATTTTTTTAAAACTAATTTTTAAGACCCGTTCAAGGCACCCTGAATGTAGGTCAGTAAGTCAGTAGGTTTGTAGGTCAGTCGGTCAGTAGGCCAATGGGGCACTGGGTCAGTGGGTCAGTATGTCAGTAGGTCACTAGGTCACTGGGTCAGTAGGTCAGTGGGTCAGTGGGCCACTGGGTCACTGGGTCAGTAGGTCAGTGGGTCACTGGGTCACTGGGTCACTGGGTCACTGGGTCAGTGGGTCAGTATGTCAGTAGGTCACTGGGTCACTGGGTCAGTGGGCCACTGGGTCACTGGGTCAGTAGGTCAGTGGGTCGGTGGGCCACTGGGTCACTGGGTCAGTAGGTCAGTGGGTCACTGGGTCACTGGGTCACTGGGTCAGTGGGTCAGTATGTCAGTAGGTCACTGGGTCACTGGGTCAGTGGGCCACTGGGTCACTGGGTCAGTAGGTCAGTGGGTCACTGGGTCACTGGGTCACTGGGTCAGTAGGTCAGTGGGTCACTGGGTCACTGGGTCACTGGGTCAGTGGGTCAGTATGTCAGTAGGTCACTGGGTCACTGGGTCAGTAGGTCAGTGGGTCAGTGGGCCACTGGGTCACTGGGTCAGTAGGTCAGTGGGTCAGTGGGCCACTGGGTCACTGGGTCAGTAGGTCAGTGGGTCACTGGGTCACTGGGTCACTGGGTCACTGGGTCAGTGGGTCAGTATGTCAGTAGGTCACTGGGTCACTGGGTCAGTGGGCCACTGGGTCACTGGGTCAGTAGGTCAGTGGGTCACTGGGTCACTTGGTCACTGGGTCAGTAGGTCAGTGGGTCACTGGGTCACTGGGTCACTGGGTCACTGGGTCAGTGGGTCAGTATGTCAGTTGGTCACTGGGTCACTGGGTCAGTGGGCCACTGGGTCACTGGGTCAGTAGGTCAGTGGGTCACTGGGTCACTGGGTCACTGGGTCAGTTGGTCAGTGGGTCAGTAGGTCAGGTTAGTGGGTCAACACAGAAGATCTCGAGAACTACTGGACACAGAACTATGAAATTCAAAAGGGAGGTTAAGTATTACTATACCCGATATACTGACCTGTAAATATCACGACTACCCTCTCACTATCCCAGTTAATTTATAAAAATGGCAAAATTCGGTCAAAATTAGGCTTTTTTGAAAATTTCAAAAATGCAGACCTATTAATAATAATGAATCCCAAAGTTTGGCCTTTTTACTTTTAATTCTAATATTTTATTACGTATGCTACTATATATTATTTGCATAATATACAACTAACATTACTATTATTCTATATATATTTATTTCTTAATTTGCTATTTTTACAATTTATAAGTTACTTAATTAATACATACATACACTATTACTATTTATTACTACTATGCCTATGTTACTATTATATATTTAACTCATTAATTTCCCTATGTTTTCCTATCTGTTGTTCCTTTAATTTTTGTTGTACTTAAATATTTTTTACCCCTTTTAAACTAGGCCAGTTTCTTATGAAACTGGACCCAGTTTACCGTTTTGAATTTACTTTATTGCCCTATTTATTTTTATTAATCTATATTTTCACATTTTTGTTTTGAGTACCATACCCCTGTGGACCGAGGCCGCGAGATCTGCGTGGCGATTTGCGTTCGAGACAGACTTGGTGCCCTCAACAATACGCTGTCGTTGACCTCGCCAACGCGTCTCACTTCCGCCTCACCGGGCAGTCGTCGCTAAAGGCGTCGTGGTCCGCCTTTTCAAGCTTTGCCTTGTTGCAATTGACGCAGCTTGGGGGGGCGTTAGCCATCCAATCAGCACACTCTGTTCTCATGTGCGGCCCCCCACAGTGACTGCATACGTCGATTGCATCATGGCAGAACTTCTTCCCGTGCCCATAACCCAGGCAGCGCGAGCATTGGATCAGGGGAGACTGGTCCGCAACCCTAACTTTTTGAATGTCGATGTGGACGGCACCCGCGCCGGTGAGCCACTGCCAGACGGCGGGCGAGACCCGAGCAACTACATGGACTGTAAGCGGGTTTCTCGCCCTCCGTCTGTACCGGACCTCGACGCGGAAGTCCCCCTCACCCACATCCCCAAGCAAATTTCCATTTTGGCCCCTAATTGCCTTCACAATATCCTCATCGGTATTTACTTTGGAGACTCCGTACAGCACCAAGAGGGGGTCCTTATTCTTGATGTCCTCTACTTTGAGAGAACATCCTTTTTCTGTTAACTTTTCCTTTACTTTTCTTAGTTCTGCCTTGTCTTTGCAACTTAGAATGACTTTCCGATCCTTGGCCTTTCTGATCCTGTCAATTCTTGTCCCCTCATCCTTGGCATTTATCGCTTTCCTTACTCTGTCATAAACCTCCTCTCCGGTGTCCTGGTCGTCTTTCGACGTGTAAAATAGAATTTAAATAAATTTAAATGTGTCCTATAAACTAAGTAAACTAAAGTAAAATATTTATTTACAATATTCCAAGATCTTTGGAAGTCAAATTTGCCGTCCAGCAATGCAATAAAATTTTTTTAAAACTAATTTTTAAGACCCGTTCAAGGCACCCTGAATGTAGGTCAGTAAGTCAGTAGGTTTGTAGGTCAGTCGGTCAGTAGGCCAATGGGGCACTGGGTCAGTGGGTCAGTATGTCAGTAGGTCACTGGGTCACTGGGTCAGTAGGTCAGTGGGTCAGTGGGCCACTGGGTCACTGGGTCAGTAGGTCAGTGGGTCACTGGGTCACTGGGTCACTGGGTCACTGGGTCAGTGGGTCAGTATGTCAGTAGGTCACTGGGTCACTGGGTCAGTGGGCCACTGGGTCACTGGGTCAGTAGGTCAGTGGGTCAGTGGGCCACTGGGTCACTGGGTCAGTAGGTCAGTGGGTCACTGGGTCACGGGGTCACTGGGTCAGTGGGCCACTGGGTCACTGGGTCAGTAGGTCAGTGGGTCACTGGGTCACTGGGTCAGTAGGTCAGTGGGTCACTGGGTCACTGGGTCACTGGGTCAGTAGGTCAGTGGGTCACTGGGTCACTGGGTCACTGGGTCACTGGGTCAGTGGGTCAGTATGTCAGTAGGTCACTGGGTCACTGGGTCAGTAGGTCAGTGGGTCAGTGGGCCACTGGGTCACTGGGTCAGTAGGTCAGTGGGTCAGTGGGCCACTGGGTCACTGGGTCAGTAGGTCAGTGGGTCACTGGGTCACTGGGTCACTGGGTCACTGGGTCAGTGGGTCAGTATGTCAGTAGGTCACTGGGTCACTGGGTCAGTGGGCCACTGGGTCACTGGGTCAGTAGGTCAGTGGGTCACTGGGTCACTGGGTCACTGGGTCAGTAGGTCAGTGGGTCACTGGGTCACTGGGTCACTGGGTCACTGGGTCAGTGGGTCAGTATGTCAGTAGGTCACTGGGTCACTGGGTCAGTGGGCCACTGGGTCACTGGGTCAGTAGGTCAGTGGGTCACTGGGTCACTGGGTCAGTTGGTCAGTGGGTCAGTAGGTCAGGTTAGTGGGTCAACACAGAAGATCTCGAGAACTACTGGACACAGAACTATGAAATTCAAAAGGGAGGTTAAGTATTACTATACCCGATATACTGACCTGTAAATATCACGACTACCCTCTCACTATCCCAGTTAATTTATAAAAATGACAAAATTCGGTCAAAATTAGGCTTTTTTGAAAATTTCAAAAATGCAGACCTATTAATAATAATGAATCCCAAAGTTTGGCCTTTTTACTTTTAATTCTAATATTTTATTACGTATGCTACTATATATTATTTGCATAATATACAACTAACATTACTATTATTCTATATATATTTATTTCTTAATTTGCTATTTTTACAATTTATAAGTTACTTAATTAATACATACATACACTATTACTATTTATTACTACTATGCCTATGTTACTATTATATATTTAACTCATTAATTTCCCTATGTTTTCCTATCTGTTGTTCCTTTAATTTTTGTTGTACTTAAATATTTTTTACCCCTTTTAAACTAGGCCAGTTTCTTATGAAACTGGACCCAGTTTACCGTTTTGAATTTACTTTATTGCCCTATTTATTTTTATTAATCTATATTTTCACATTTTTGTCTTGAGTACCATACCCCTGTGGACCGAGGCCGCGAGATCTGCGTGGCGATTTGCGTTCGAGACAGACTTGGTGCCCTCAACAATACGCTGTCGTTGACCTCGCCAACGCGTCTCACTTCCGCCTCACCGGGCAGTCGTCGCTAAAGGCGTCGTGGTCCGCCTTTTCAAGCTTTGCCTTGTTGCAATTGACGCAGCTTGGGGGGGGCGTTAGCCATCCAATCAGCACACTCTGTTCTCATGTGCGGCCCCCCACAGTGACTGCATACGTCGATTGCATCATGGCAGAACTTCTTCCCGTGCCCATAACCCAGGCAGCGCGAGCATTGGATCAGGGGAGACTGGTCCGCAACCCTAACTTTTTGGATGTCGATGTGGACGGCACCCGCGCCGGTGAGCCGCTGCCAGACGGCGGGCGAGACCCGAGCAACTACATGGACTGTAAGCGGGTTTCTCGCCCTCCGTCTGTACCGGACCTCGACGCGGAAGTCCCCCTCACCCACATCCCCAAGCAAATTTCCATTTTGGCCCCTAATTGCCTTCACAATATCCTCATCGGTATTTACTTTGGAGACTCCGTACAGCACCAAGAGGGGGTCCTTATTCTTGATGTCCTCTACTTTGAGAGAACATCCTTTTTCTGTTAACTTTTCCTTTACTTTTCTTAGTTCTGCCTTGTCTTTGCAACTTAGAATGACTTTCCGATCCTTGGCCTTTCTGATCCTGTCAATTCTTGTCCCCTCATCCTTGGCATTTATCGCTTTCCTTACTCTGTCATAAACCTCCTCTCCGGTGTCCTGGTCGTCTTTCGACGTGTAAAATAGAATTTAAATAAATTTAAATGTGTCCTATAAACTAAGTAAACTAAAGTAAAATATTTATTTACAATATTCCAAGATCTTTGGAAGTCAAATTTGCCGTCCAGCAATGCAATAAAATTTTTTTAAAACTAATTTTTAAGACCCGTTCAAGGCACCCTGAATGTAGGTCAGTAAGTCAGTAGGTTTGTAGGTCAGTCGGTCAGTAGGCCAATGGGGCACTGGGTCAGTGGGTCAGTATGTCAGAAGGTCACTGGGTCACTGGGTCAGTAGGTCAGTGGGTCAGTGGGCCACTGGGTCACTGGGTCAGTAGGTCAGTGGGTCACTGGGTCACTGGGTCACTGGGTCACTGGGTCAGTGGGTCAGTATGTCAGTAGGTCACTGGGTCACTGGGTCAGTGGGCCACTGGGTCACTGGGTCAGTAGGTCAGTGGGTCAGTGGGCCACTGGGTCACTGGGTCAGTAGGTCAGTGGGTCACTGGGTCACTGGGTCACTGGGTCAGTGGGTCAGTATGTCAGTAGGTCACTGGGTCACTGGGTCAGTGGGCCACTGGGTCACTGGGTCAGTAGGTCAGTGGGTCACTGGGTCACTGGGTCACTGGGTCAGTAGGTCAGTGGGTCACTGGGTCACTGGGTCACTGGGTCACTGGGTCAGTGGGTCAGTATGTCAGTAGGTCACTGGGTCACTGGGTCAGTAGGTCAGTGGGTCAGTGGGCCACTGGGTCACTGGGTCAGTAGGTCAGTGGGTCAGTGGGCCACTGGGTCACTGGGTCAGTAGGTCAGTGGGTCACTGGGTCACTGGGTCACTGGGTCACTGGGTCAGTGGGTCAGTATGTCAGTAGGTCACTGGGTCACTGGGTCAGTGGGCCACTGGGTCACTGGGTCAGTAGGTCAGTGGGTCACTGGGTCACTGGGTCACTGGGTCACTGGGTCAGTGGGTCAGTATGTCAGTAGGTCACTGGGTCACTGGGTCAGTGGGCCACTGGGTCACTGGGTCAGTAGGTCAGTGGGTCAGTGGGCCACTGGGTCACTGGGTCAGTAGGTCAGTGGGTCACTGGGTCACGGGGTCACTGGGTCAGTGGGCCACTGGGTCACTGGGTCAGTAGGTCAGTGGGTCACTGGGTCACTGGGTCAGTAGGTCAGTGGGTCACTGGGTCACTGGGTCACTGGGTCAGTAGGTCAGTGGGTCACTGGGTCACTGGGTCACTGGGTCACTGGGTCAGTGGGTCAGTATGTCAGTAGGTCACTGGGTCACTGGGTCAGTAGGTCAGTGGGTCAGTGGGCCACTGGGTCACTGGGTCAGTAGGTCAGTGGGTCAGTGGGCCACTGGGTCACTGGGTCAGTAGGTCAGTGGGTCACTGGGTCACTGGGTCACTGGGTCACTGGGTCAGTGGGTCAGTATGTCAGTAGGTCACTGGGTCACTGGGTCAGTGGGCCACTGGGTCACTGGGTCAGTAGGTCAGTGGGTCACTGGGTCACTGGGTCACTGGGTCAGTAGGTCAGTGGGTCACTGGGTCACTGGGTCACTGGGTCACTGGGTCAGTGGGTCAGTATGTCAGTAGGTCACTGGGTCACTGGGTCAGTGGGCCACTGGGTCACTGGGTCAGTAGGTCAGTGGGTCACTGGGTCACTGGGTCAGTTGGTCAGTGGGTCAGTAGGTCAGGTTAGTGGGTCAACACAGAAGATCTCGAGAACTACTGGACACAGAACTATGAAATTCAAAAGGGAGGTTAAGTATTACTATACCCGATATACTGACCTGTAAATATCACGACTACCCTCTCACTATCCCAGTTAATTTATAAAAATGACAAAATTCGGTCAAAATTAGGCTTTTTTGAAAATTTCAAAAATGCAGACCTATTAATAATAATGAATCCCAAAGTTTGGCCTTTTTACTTTTAATTCTAATATTTTATTACGTATGCTACTATATATTATTTGCATAATATACAACTAACATTACTATTATTCTATATATATTTATTTCTTAATTTGCTATTTTTACAATTTATAAGTTACTTAATTAATACATACATACACTATTACTATTTATTACTACTATGCCTATGTTACTATTATATATTTAACTCATTAATTTCCCTATGTTTTCCTATCTGTTGTTCCTTTAATTTTTGTTGTACTTAAATATTTTTTACCCCTTTTAAACTAGGCCAGTTTCTTATGAAACTGGACCCAGTTTACCGTTTTGAATTTACTTTATTGCCCTATTTATTTTTATTAATCTATATTTTCACATTTTTGTCTTGAGTACCATACCCCTGTGGACCGAGGCCGCGAGATCTGCGTGGCGATTTGCGTTCGAGACAGACTTGGTGCCCTCAACAATACGCTGTCGTTGACCTCGCCAACGCGTCTCACTTCCGCCTCACCGGGCAGTCGTCGCTAAAGGCGTCGTGGTCCGCCTTTTCAAGCTTTGCCTTGTTGCAATTGACGCAGCTTGGGGGGGGCGTTAGCCATCCAATCAGCACACTCTGTTCTCATGTGCGGCCCCCCACAGTGACTGCATACGTCGATTGCATCATGGCAGAACTTCTTCCCGTGCCCATAACCCAGGCAGCGCGAGCATTGGATCAGGGGAGACTGGTCCGCAACCCTAACTTTTTGGATGTCGATGTGGACGGCACCCGCGCCGGTGAGCCGCTGCCAGACGGCGGGCGAGACCCGAGCAACTACATGGACTGTAAGCGGGTTTCTCGCCCTCCGTCTGTACCGGACCTCGACGCGGAAGTCCCCCTCACCCACATCCCCAAGCAAATTTCCATTTTGGCCCCTAATTGCCTTCACAATATCCTCATCGGTATTTACTTTGGAGACTCCGTACAGCACCAAGAGGGGGTCCTTATTCTTGATGTCCTCTACTTTGAGAGAACATCCTTTTTCTGTTAACTTTTCCTTTACTTTTCTTAGTTCTGCCTTGTCTTTGCAACTTAGAATGACTTTCCGATCCTTGGCCTTTCTGATCCTGTCAATTCTTGTCCCCTCATCCTTGGCATTTATCGCTTTCCTTACTCTGTCATAAACCTCCTCTCCGGTGTCCTGGTCGTCTTTCGACGTGTAAAATAGAATTTAAATAAATTTAAATGTGTCCTATAAACTAAGTAAACTAAAGTAAAATATTTATTTACAATATTCCAAGATCTTTGGAAGTCAAATTTGCCGTCCAGCAATGCAATAAAATTTTTTTAAAACTAATTTTTAAGACCCGTTCAAGGCACCCTGAATGTAGGTCAGTAAGTCAGTAGGTTTGTAGGTCAGTCGGTCAGTAGGCCAATGGGGCACTGGGTCAGTGGGTCAGTATGTCAGAAGGTCACTGGGTCACTGGGTCAGTAGGTCAGTGGGTCAGTGGGCCACTGGGTCACTGGGTCAGTAGGTCAGTGGGTCACTGGGTCACTGGGTCACTGGGTCACTGGGTCAGTGGGTCAGTATGTCAGTAGGTCACTGGGTCACTGGGTCAGTGGGCCACTGGGTCACTGGGTCAGTAGGTCAGTGGGTCAGTGGGCCACTGGGTCACTGGGTCAGTAGGTCAGTGGGTCACTGGGTCACTGGGTCACTGGGTCAGTGGGTCAGTATGTCAGTAGGTCACTGGGTCACTGGGTCAGTGGGCCACTGGGTCACTGGGTCAGTAGGTCAGTGGGTCACTGGGTCACTGGGTCACTGGGTCAGTAGGTCAGTGGGTCACTGGGTCACTGGGTCACTGGGTCACTGGGTCAGTGGGTCAGTATGTCAGTAGGTCACTGGGTCACTGGGTCAGTAGGTCAGTGGGTCAGTGGGCCACTGGGTCACTGGGTCAGTAGGTCAGTGGGTCAGTGGGCCACTGGGTCACTGGGTCAGTAGGTCAGTGGGTCACTGGGTCACTGGGTCACTGGGTCACTGGGTCAGTGGGTCAGTATGTCAGTAGGTCACTGGGTCACTGGGTCAGTGGGCCACTGGGTCACTGGGTCAGTAGGTCAGTGGGTCACTGGGTCACTGGGTCACTGGGTCACTGGGTCAGTGGGTCAGTATGTCAGTAGGTCACTGGGTCACTGGGTCAGTGGGCCACTGGGTCACTGGGTCAGTAGGTCAGTGGGTCACTGGGTCACTGGGTCAGTTGGTCAGTGGGTCAGTAGGTCAGGTTAGTGGGTCAACACAGAAGATCTCGAGAACTACTGGACACAGAACTATGAAATTCAAAAGGGAGGTTAAGTATTACTATACCCGATATACTGACCTGTAAATATCACGACTACCCTCTCACTATCCCAGTTAATTTATAAAAATGGCAAAATTCGGTCAAAATTAGGCTTTTTTGAAAATTTCAAAAATGCAGACCTATTAATAATAATGAATCCCAAAGTTTGGCCTTTTTACTTTTAATTCTAATATTTTATTACGTATGCTACTATATATTATTTGCATAATATACAACTAACATTACTATTATTCTATATATATTTATTTCTTAATTTGCTATTTTTACAATTTATAAGTTACTTAATTAATACATACATACACTATTACTATTTATTACTACTATGCCTATGTTACTATTATATATTTAACTCATTAATTTCCCTATGTTTTCCTATCTGTTGTTCCTTTAATTTTTGTTGTACTTAAATATTTTTTACCCCTTTTAAACTAGGCCAGTTTCTTATGAAACTGGACCCAGTTTACCGTTTTGAATTTACTTTATTGCCCTATTTATTTTTATTAATCTATATTTTCACATTTTTGTTTTGAGTACCATACCCCTGTGGACCGAGGCCGCGAGATCTGCGTGGCGATTTGCGTTCGAGACAGACTTGGTGCCCTCAACAATACGCTGTCGTTGACCTCGCCAACGCGTCTCACTTCCGCCTCACCGGGCAGTCGTCGCTAAAGGCGTCGTGGTCCGCCTTTTCAAGCTTTGCCTTGTTGCAATTGACGCAGCTTGGGGGGGGCGTTAGCCATCCAATCAGCACACTCTGTTCTCATGTGCGGCCCCCCACAGTGACTGCATACGTCGATTGCATCATGGCAGAACTTCTTCCCGTGCCCATAACCCAGGCAGCGCGAGCATTGGATCAGGGGAGACTGGTCCGCAACCCTAACTTTTTGAATGTCGATGTGGACGGCACCCGCGCCGGTGAGCCACTGCCAGACGGCGGGCGAGACCCGAGCAACTACATGGACTGTAAGCGGGTTTCTCGCCCTCCGTCTGTACCGGACCTCGACGCGGAAGTCCCCCTCACCCACATCCCCAAGCAAATTTCCATTTTGGCCCCTAATTGCCTTCACAATATCCTCATCGGTATTTACTTTGGAGACTCCGTACAGCACCAAGAGGGGGTCCTTATTCTTGATGTCCTCTACTTTGAGAGAACATCCTTTTTCTGTTAACTTTTCCTTTACTTTTCTTAGTTCTGCCTTGTCTTTGCAACTTAGAATGACTTTCCGATCCTTGGCCTTTCTGATCCTGTCAATTCTTGTCCCCTCATCCTTGGCATTTATCGCTTTCCTTACTCTGTCATAAACCTCCTCTCCGGTGTCCTGGTCGTCTTTCGACGTGTAAAATAGAATTTAAATAAATTTAAATGTGTCCTATAAACTAAGTAAACTAAAGTAAAATATTTATTTACAATATTCCAAGATCTTTGGAAGTCAAATTTGCCGTCCAGCAATGCAATAAAATTTTTTTAAAACTAATTTTTAAGACCCGTTCAAGGCACCCTGAATGTAGGTCAGTAAGTCAGTAGGTTTGTAGGTCAGTCGGTCAGTAGGCCAATGGGGCACTGGGTCAGTGGGTCAGTATGTCAGTAGGTCACTGGGTCACTGGGTCAGTAGGTCAGTGGGTCAGTGGGCCACTGGGTCACTGGGTCAGTAGGTCAGTGGGTCACTGGGTCACTGGGTCACTGGGTCACTGGGTCACTGGGTCAGTGGGTCAGTATGTCAGTAGGTCACTGGGTCACTGGGTCAGTGGGCCACTGGGTCACTGGGTCAGTAGGTCAGTGGGTCAGTGGGCCACTGGGTCACTGGGTCAGTAGGTCAGTGGGTCACTGGGTCACTGGGTCACTGGGTCAGTGGGCCACTGGGTCACTGGGTCAGTAGGTCAGTGGGTCACTGGGTCACTGGGTCACTGGGTCAGTAGGTCAGTGGGTCACTGGGTCACTTAATCACTGGGTCAGTAGGTCAGTGGGTCACTGGGTCACTGGGTCACTGGGTCACTGGGTCAGTGGGTCAGTATGTCAGTAGGTCACTGGGTCACTGGGTCAGTAGGTCAGTGGGTCAGTGGGCCACTGGGTCACTGGGTCAGTAGGTCAGTGGGTCAGTGGGCCACTGGGTCACTGGGTCAGTAGGTCAGTGGGTCACTGGGTCACTGGGTCACTGGGTCACTGGGTCAGTGGGTCAGTATGTCAGTAGGTCACTGGGTCACTGGGTCAGTGGGTCAGTAGGTCAGTGGGTCACTGGGTCACTGGGTCACTGGGTCAGTAGGTCAGTGGGTCACTGGGTCACTGGGTCACTGGGTCACTGGGTCAGTGGGTCAGTATGTCAGTAGGTCACTGGGTCACTGGGTCAGTGGGCCACTGGGTCACTGGGTCAGTAGGTCAGTGGGTCACTGGGTCACTGGGTCAGTGGGTCAGTTGGTCAGTGGGTCAGTAGGTCAGGTTAGTGGGTCAACACAGAAGATCTCGAGAACTACTGGACACAGAACTATGAAATTCAAAAGGGAGGTTAAGTATTACTATACCCGATATACTGACCTGTAAATATCACGACTACCCTCTCACTATCCCAGTTAATTTATAAAAATGGCAAAATTCGGTCAAAATTAGGCTTTTTTGAAAATTTCAAAAATGCAGACCTATTAATAATAATGAATCCCAAAGTTTGGCCTTTTTACTTTTAATTCTAATATTTTATTACGTATGCTACTATATATTATTTGCATAATATACAACTAACATTACTATTATTCTATATATATTTATTTCTTAATTTGCTATTTTTACAATTTATAAGTTACTTAATTAATACATACATACACTATTACTATTTATTACTACTATGCCTATGTTACTATTATATATTTAACTCATTAATTTCCCTATGTTTTCCTATCTGTTGTTCCTTTAATTTTTGTTGTACTTAAATATTTTTTTACCCCTTTTAAACTAGGCCAGTTTCTTATGAAACTGGACCCAGTTTACCGTTTTGAATTTACTTTATTGCCCTATTTATTTTTATTAATCTATATTTTCACATTTTTGTTTTGAGTACCATACCCCTGTGGACCGAGGCCGCGAGATCTGCGTGGCGATTTGCGTTCGAGACAGACTTGGTGCCCTCAACAATACGCTGTCGTTGACCTCACCAACGCGTCTCACTTCCGCCTCACCGGGCAGTCGTCGCTAAAGGCGTCGTGGTCCGCCTTTTCAAGCTTTGCCTTGTTGCAATTGACGCAGCTTGGGGGGGCGTTAGCCATCCAATCAGCACACTCTGTTCTCATGTGCGGCCCCCCACAGTGACTGCATACGTCGATTGCATCATGGCAGAACTTCTTCCCGTGCCCATAACCCAGGCAGCGCGAGCATTGGATCAGGGGAGACTGGTCCTTAACCCTAACTTTTTGGATGTCGATGTGGATGGCACCCGCGCCGGTGAGCCGCTGCCAGACGGCGGGCGAGACCCGAGCAACTACATGGACTGTAAGCGGGTTTCTCGCCCTCCGTCTGTACCGGACCTCGACGCGGAAGTCCCCCTCACCCACATCCCCAAGCAAATTTCCATTTTGGCCCCTAATTGCCTTCACAATATCCTCATCGGTAATTACTTTGGAGACTCCGTACAGCACCAAGAGGGGGTCCTTATTCTTGATGTCCTCTACTTTGAGAGAACATCCTTTTTCTGTTAACTTTTCCTTTACTTTTCTTAGTTCTGCCTTGTCTTTGCAACTTAGAATGACTTTCCGATCCTTGGCCTTTCTGATCCTGTCAATTCTTGTCCCCTCATCCTTGGCATTTATCGCTTTCCTTACTCTGTCATAAACCTCCTCTCCGGTGTCCTGGTCGTCTTTCGACGTGTAAAATAGAATTTAAATAAATTTAAATGTGTCCTATAAACTAAGTAAACTAAAGTAAAATATTTATTTACAATATTCCAAGATCTTTGGAAGTCAAATTTGCCGTCCAGCAATGCAATAAAATTTTTTTAAAACTAATTTTTAAGACCCGTTCAAGGCACCCTGAATGTAGGTCAGTAAGTCAGTAGGTTTGTAGGTCAGTCGGTCAGTAGGCCAATGGGGCACTGGGTCAGTGGGTCAGTATGTCAGTAGGTCACTGGGTCACTGGGTCAGTAGGTCAGTGGGTCAGTGGGCCACTGGGTCACTGGGTCAGTAGGTCAGTGGGTCACTGGGTCACTGGGTCACTGGGTCACTGGGTCAGTGGGTCAGTATGTCAGTAGGTCACTGGGTCACTGGGTCAGTGGGCCACTGGGTCACTGGGTCAGTAGGTCAGTGGGTCAGTGGGCCACTGGGTCACTGGGTCAGTAGGTCAGTGGGTCACTGGGTCACTGGGTCACTGGGTCAGTGGGTCAGTATGTCAGTAGGTCACTGGGTCACTGGGTCAGTGGGCCACTGGGTCACTGGGTCAGTAGGTCAGTGGGTCACTGGGTCACTGGGTCACTGGGTCAGTAGGTCAGTGGGTCACTGGGTCACTGGGTCACTGGGTCACTGGGTCAGTGGGTCAGTATGTCAGTAGGTCACTGGGTCACTGGGTCAGTAGGTCAGTGGGTCAGTGGGCCACTGGGTCACTGGGTCAGTAGGTCAGTGGGTCAGTGGGCCACTGGGTCACTGGGTCAGTAGGTCAGTGGGTCACTGGGTCACTGGGTCACTGGGTCACTGGGTCAGTGGGTCAGTATGTCAGTAGGTCACTGGGTCAGTAGGTCAGTGGGTCACTGGGTCACTGGGTCACTGGGTCAGTAGGTCAGTGGGTCACTGGGTCACTGGGTCACTGGGTCACTGTGTCAGTGGGTCAGTATGTCAGTAGGTCACTGGGTCACTGGGTCAGTGGGCCACTGGGTCACTGGGTCAGTTGGTCAGTGGGTCAGTAGGTCAGGTTAGTGGGTCAACACAGAAGATCTCGAGAACTACTGGACACAGAACTATGAAATTCAAAAGGGAGGTTAAGTATTACTATACCCGATATACTGACCTGTAAATATCCTATTAATAATAATGAATCCCAAAGTTCGGCTTTTTTACTTTTAATTCTAATATTTTATTACGTATGCTACTATATATTATTTGCATAATATACAACTAACATTACTATTATTCTATATATATTTATTTCTTAATTTGCTATTTTTACAATTTATAAGTTACTTAATTAATACATACATACACTATTACTATTTATTACTACTATGCCTATGTTACTATTATATATTTAACTCATTAATTTCCCTATGTTTTCCTATCTGTTGTTCCTTTAATTTTTGTTGTACTTAAATATTTTTTTACCCCTTTTAAACTAGGCCAGTTTCTTATGAAACTGGACCCAGTTTACCGTTTTGAATTTACTTTATTGCCCTATTTATTTTTATTAATCTATATTTTCACATTTTTGTTTTGAGTACCATACCCCTGTGGACCGAGGCCGCGAGATCTGCGTGGCGATTTGCGTTCGAGACAGACTTGGTGCCCTCAACCATACGCTGTCGTTGACCTCGCCAACGCGTCTCACTTCCGCCTCACCGGGCAGTCGTCGCTAAAGGCGTCGTGGTCCGCCTTTTCAAGCTTTGCCTTGTTGCAATTGACGCAGCTTGGGGGGGCGTTAGCCATCCAATCAGCACACTCTGTTCTCATGTGCGGCCCCCCACAGTGACTGCATACGTCGATTGCATCATGGCAGAACTTCTTCCCGTGCCCATAACCCAGGCAGCGCGAGCATTGGATCAGGGGAGACTGGTCCGCAACCCTAACTTTTTGAATGTCGATGTGGACGGCACCCGCGCCGGTGAGCCACTGCCAGACGGCGGGCGAGACCCGAGCAACTACATGGACTGTAAGCGGGTTTCTCGCCCTCCGTCTGTACCGGACCTCGACGCGGAAGTCCCCCTCACCCACATCCCCAAGCAAATTTCCATTTTGGCCCCTAATTGCCTTCACAATATCCTCATCGGTATTTACTTTGGAGACTCCGTACAGCACCAAGAGGGGGTCCTTATTCTTGATGTCCTCTACTTTGAGAGAACATCCTTTTTCTGTTAACTTTTCCTTTACTTTTCTTAGTTCTGCCTTGTCTTTGCAACTTAGAATGACTTTCCGATCCTTGGCCTTTCTGATCCTGTCAATTCTTGTCACCTCATCCTTGGCATTTATCGCTTTCCTTACTCTGTCATAAACCTCCTCTCCGGTGTCCTGGTCGTCTTTCGACGTGATTATGACAGAGTGCATCGCAGCTGGCTCTGCCGGTGGCCTCTTCGGCGAGCCAGCCACGACGTTCGCGTAGGTGGGGGCCACTTCCAAGGCCTTCTGGTGGTTTTCTAGGGTTTCCCTCAGTGACTCCATCTTGGCTGCATTTTCCCGTATTAATTTGGAGTGGTCATCCATCCTCCTTAATATTTCTTCGTTGCAGGGGGCAGGGTGAGGAGGAAGTGGAGGGTGTAAAGTGTCCGCCTCTTTCTTCCCATCCTGTCCCTTGCTCTGGATTCTTGTTACTTCTTTGGCCTCTGACTCCTTCACGAGCTGATAGAGCCGCTCCACAGCTGCAGTGATGCCCTCTTTATACTCTGTTTTAATGTTTCTAGAGCTACTGAGGCAGAGCTTAGCCCTATTCAGGCATGCCCTAGCCTCAGCGACTCTAGAGGGGTGAGTTGGTTTTGGGGGGGGGGGGCGTCCGAGGCGTCCGTCAATGATGTTCGGGTTTTTGGCCTCGAGGGGCCCGCTATTGGCACCACCACCCTCTTCGGAGACGTCTTTGCGGCTCTTGCCTCTGTCTCCCCGATGCTCCTTCTGACCGCAAAGGTCCGGTCATGGTTTGAAGGGAGGCCCGTCTTCTCTACCTTCTCTTCGGCCTTTTTCGGGGGAGAGTTCTCAGTCGCCACCTTGCTGGGCGGAGTCCTGATACCGAACATTGTGTAGCTCGCTTAAATCTGGCTTTTTAGGGACGTCAATGTGTAAAAGTATGCGACGTGTAAAGGGCGTCGGATACGTACAATAAAATACAAATATATAACTCAAAAAGAACACAATAAAATTATAAAAGAGTAAAATAGAATTTAAATAAATTTAAATGTGTCCTATAAACTAAGTAAACTAAAGTAAAATATTTATTTACAATATTCCAAGATCTTTGGAAGTCAAATTTGCCGTCCAGCAATGCAATAAAAATTTTTTAAAACTAATTTTTAAGACCCGTTCAAGGCACCCTGAATGTAGGTCAGTAAGTCAGTAGGTTTGTAGGTCAGTCGGTCAGTAGGCCAATGGGGCACTGGGTCAGTGGGTCAGTATGTCAGTAGGTCACTGGGTCACTGGGTCAGTAGGTCAGTGGGTCAGTGGGCCACTGGGTCACTGGGTCAGTAGGTCAGTGGGTCACTGGGTCACTGGGTCACTGGGTCACTGGGTCACTGGGTCACTGGGTCAGTGGGTCAGTATGTCAGTAGGTCACTGGGTCACTGGGTCTGTGGGCCACTGGGTCACTGGGTCAGTAGGTCAGTGGGTCAGTGGGCCACTGGGTCACTGGGTCAGTAGGTCAGTGGGTCACTGGGTCACTGGGTCACTGAATCACTGGGTCAGTGGGTCAGTATGTCAGTAGGTCACTGGGTCACTGGGTCAGTGGGCCACTGGGTCACTGGGTCAGTAGGTCAGTGGGTCACTGGGTCACTGGGTCACTGGGTCAGTAGGTCAGTGGGTCACTGGGTCACTGGGTCACTGGGTCACTGGGTCACTGGGTCAGTGGGTCAGTATGTCAGTAGGTCACTGGGTCACTGGGTCAGTAGGTCAGTGGGTCAGTGGGCCACTGGGTCACTGGGTCAGTAGGTCAGTGGGTCACTGGGTCACTGGGTCAGTAGGTCAGTGGGTCAGTGGGCCACTGGGTCACCGGGTCAGTAGGTCAGTGGGTCACTGGGTCACTGGGTCACTGGGTCACTGGGTCAGTGGGTCAGTATGTCAGTAGGTCACTGGGTCACTGGGTCAGTGGGCCACTGGGTCACTGGGTCAGTAGGTCAGTGGGTCACTGGGTCACTGGGTCACTGGGTCACTGGGTCACTGGGTCAGTGGGCCACTGGGTCACTGGGTCAGTAGGTCAGTGGGTCACTGGGTCACTGGGTCAGTGGGTCAGTTGGTCAGTGGGTCAGTAGGTCAGGTTAGTGGGTCAACACAGAAGATCTCGAGAACTACTGGACACAGAACTATGAAATTCAAAAGGGAGGTTAAGTATTACTATACCCGATATACTGACCTGTAAATATCACGACTACCCTCTCACTATCCCAGTTAATTTATAAAAATGGCAAAATTCGGTCAAAATTAGGCTTTTTTGAAAATTTCAAAAATGCAGACCTATTAATAATAATGAATCCCAAAGTTTGGCCTTTTTACTTTTAATTCTAATATTTTATTACGTATGCTACTATATATTATTTGCATAATATACAACTAACATTACTATTATTCTATATATATTTATTTCTTAATTTGCTATTTTTACAATTTATAAGTTACTTAATTAATACATACATACACTATTACTATTTATTACTACTATGCCTATGTTACTATTATATATTTAACTCATTAATTTCCCTAGGTTTTCCTATCTGTTGTTCCTTTAATTTTTGTTGTACTGAAATATTTTTTTACCCCTTTTAAACTAGGCCAGTTTCTTATGAAACTGGACCCAGTTTACCGTTTTGAATTTACTTTATTGCCCTATTTATTTTTATTAATCTATATTTTCACATTTTTGTTTTGAGTACCATACCCCTGTGGACCGAGGCCGCGAGATCTGCGTGGCGATTTGCGTTCGAGACAGACTTGGTGCCCTCAACAATACGCTGTCGTTGACCTCGCCAACGCGTCTCACTTCCGCCTCACCGGGCAGTCGTCGCTAAAGGCGTCGTGGTCCGCCTTTTCAAGCTTTGCCTTGTTGCAATTGACGCAGCTTGGGGGGGCGTTAGCCATCCAATCAGCACACTCTGTTCTCATGTGCGGCCCCCCACAGTGACTGCATACGTCGATTGCATCATGGCAGAACTTCTTCCCGTGCCCATAACCCAGGCAGCGCGAGCATTGGATCAGGGGAGACTGGTCCGCAACCCTAACTTTTTGGATGTCGATGTGGACGGCACCCGCGCCGGTGAGCCGCTGCCAGACGGCGGGCGAGACCCGAGCAACTACATGGACTGTAAGCGGGTTTCTCGCCCTCCGTCTGTACCGGACCTCGACGCGGAAGTCCCCCTCACCCACATCCCCAAGCAAATTTCCATTTTGGCCCCTAATTGCCTTCACAATATCCTCATCGGTATTTACTTTGGAGACTCCGTACAGCACCAAGAGGGGGTCCTTATTCTTGATGTCCTCTACTTTGAGAGAACATCCTTTTTCTGTTAACTTTTCCTTTACTTTTCTTAGTTCTACCTTGTCTTTGCAACTTAGAATGACTTTCCGATCCTTGGCCTTTCTGATCCTGTCAATTTTTGTCCCCTCATCCTTGGCATTTATCGCTTTCCTTACTCTGTCATAAACCTCCTCTCCGGTGTCCTGGTCGTCTTTCGACGTGATTATGACAGAGTGCATCGCAGCTGGCTCTGCCGGTGGCCTCTTCGGCGAGCCAGCCACGACGTTCGCGTAGGTGGGGGCCACTTCCAAGGCCTTCTGGTGGTTTTCTAGGGTTTCCCTCAGTGACTCCATCTTGGCTGCATTTTCCCGTATTAATTTGGAGTGGTCATCCATCCTCCTTAATATTTCTTCGTTGCAGGGGGCAGGGTGAGGAGGAAGTGGAGGGTGTAAAGTGTCCTCCTCTTTCTTCCCATCCTGTCCCTTGCTCTGGATTCTTGTTACTTCTTTGGCCTCTGACTCCTTCATGAGCTGATAGAGCCGCTCCACAGCTGCAGTGATCCCCTTTTTATACTCTGTTTTAATGTTTCTAGAGCTACTGAGGCAGAGCTTAGCCCTATTCAGGCATGCCCTAGCCTCAGCGACTCTAGAGGGGTGAGTTGATTTTGGGGGGGGGGGCGTCCGAGGCGTCCGTCAATGATGTTAGGGTTTTTGGCCTCGAGGGGCCCGCTATTGGCACCACCACCCTCTTCGGAGACGTCTTTGCGGCTCTTGCCTCTGTCTCCCCGATGCTCCTTCTGACCGCAAAGGTCCGGTCATGGTTTGAAGGGAGGCCCCGTCTTCTCTACCTTCTCTTCGGCCTTTTTCGGGGGAGAGTTCTCAGTCGCCACCTTGCTGGGCGGAGTCCTGATACCGAACATTGTGTAGCTCGCTTAAATCTGGCTTTTTAGGGACGTCAATGTGTAAAAGTATGCGACGTGTAAAGGGCGTCGGATACGTACAATAAAATACAATTATATAACTCAAAAAGAACACAATAAAATTATAAAAGAGTAAAATAGAATTTAAATAAATTTAAATGTGTCCTATAAACTAAGTAAACTAAAGTAAAATATTTATTTACAATATTCCAAGATCTTTGGAAGTCAAATTTGCCGTCCAGCAATGCAATAAAAATTTTTTTAAACTAATTTTTAAGACCCGTTCAAGGCACCCTGAATGTAGGTCAGTAAGTCAGTAGGTTTGTAGGTCAGTCGGTCAGTAGGCCAATGGGGCACTGGGTCAGTGGGTCAGTATGTCAGTAGGTCACTGGGTCACTGGGTCAGTAGGTCAGTGGGTCAGTGGGCCACTGGGTCACTGGGTCAGTAGGTCAGTGGGTCACTGGGTCACTGGGTCACTGGGTCACTGGGTCAGTGGGTCAGTATGTCAGTAGGTAAAGTAAAATATTTATTTACAATATTCCAAGATCTTTGAAAGTCAAATTTGCCGTCCAGCAATGCAATAAAAATTTTTTAAAACTAATTTTTAAGACCCGTTCAAGGCACCCTGAATGTAGGTCAGTAAGTCAGTAGGTTTGTAGGTCAGTCGGTCAGTAGGCCAATGGGGCACTGGGTCAGTGGGTCAGTATGTCAGTAGGTCACTGGGTCACTGGGTCAGTAGGTCAGTGGGTCAGTGGGCCACTGGGTCACTGGGTCAGTAGGTCAGTGGGTCACTGGGTCACTGGGTCACTGGGTCACTGGGTCAGTGGGTCAGTAGGTCAGTGGGTCACTGGGTCACTGGGTCACTGGGTCAGTAGGTCAGTGGGTCACTGGGTCACTGGGTCACTGGGTCAGTGGGTCAGTATGTCAGTAGGTCACTGGGTCACTGGGTCAGTAAGTCAGTGGGTCACTGGGTCACTGGGTCTTTGGGTCACTGGGTCAGTGGGTCAGTATGTCAGTAGGTCACTGGGTCACTGGGTCAGTGGGCCACTGGGTCACTGGGTCAGTAGGTCAGTGGGTCACTGGGTCACTGGGTCAGTAGGTCAGTTGGTCAGTGGGTCAGTAGGTCAGGTTAGTGGGTCAACACAGAAGATCTCGAGAACTACTGGACACAGAACTATGAAATTTAAAAGGGAGGTTAAGTATTACTATACCCGATATACTGACCTGTAAATATCACGACTACCCTCTCACTATCCCAGTTAATTTATAAAAATGGCAAAATTCGGTCAAAATTAGGCTTTTTTGAAAATTTCAAAAATGCAGACCTATTAATAATAATGAATCCCAAAGTTTGGCCTTTTTACTTTTTACCTACTACTGATTCCCAGGGTACCTTGAATGTGGGTCAAAGGGTCAACACACAATAACTTTTAAAATACTTATCAAAAAATTTTGAAATTTAAAATGTACATAGAAAAACTAATTACTAACTATATAAAACAATAAAATTTAAACCTAAAAGATTTACTTTAGATGTTATAAGCTTTTTTATAAACACGATTTTTAAAATTGTCCGTAAAATGTTCAAAGTTGACCCTTTCTAAAATTTTCTTGTGCCTCCGCACTCGTCGCACTGGTGTCCTGGTGTTGTCGTTTTCCGTTTTCGTCCAGCTGCCCTGGGTCCAGACCTCGTGGCCACGTGGTTTTCGGTTTTTCCGGATTAACTTCCGTGCGCCTGCACGGAAAAATCCGGAAAAAGGGCCGACGTGTAGGGGCCTACGAGGCGCTCCTTCGGGCAGTGTAAAAAACTGGGGTCACCACTGAAAAACGTTCAGCGGATTTTTTCTAAGTTGTTGTAAGTATGGTCGGTGTTATGTTTATATCGGTGTAATGTGGGACTTTTCAAGGGTGTTTTTGTAATGTTATGTAACTTATAAACGTTAGTCAAGAGTTTTTGTTTTGAATAATGGCGCTAATTGAAATACAACTAATAATTTTATGATTAACTTGTTAACTACCAAAAGTTGTCTGGAAGAGATCGCCCATAGTTCATTATCAACATCATATCAGTATTAGGACGTCCACTGTTAAACAAAGGGTTTCTCATAGATTTCCACCAATCTTATGCAGCAATTTTCTAAAATAGCACCAACAGCTTCCACAGCAATCTTTGTTAGCTCGATTTTTTTTAATTTATTCGCCTCTGAGAGGAGCTGGCTTACGGTGGCACTGGACCGTTGTGAGTGGCAAAAATGCGGGGAAGCCTTTGCCCAACAATGGGACAATACGGGTGGTAACGCCATCTATTAGGGCCACAGACAAACATTAAACCTTATTCCATTTTATATATTATCTGTCCTTGAGTCCTTGAACCCCTTCGACCATCATCAACTTATATTCATTCACATTCCAGCAATTATTATGTCTATCTATCGCAATCTTGCATCAAAAACAAATCAAATTTAATCATAAAAACTCTGGTTTACCGGAAGAATTCAACGCTGTGTAAAATAAACTAACCAAAATAAATAAAAACCAAGTGTCTGTGGTGAAATATCAAGGAACCAGCCAGCCGCTGCGACTCGAAGAAGAAATCATGTGAGTTCGCATTTTTTTTTTTTTTTTTTTTCCCTGTCCGGGCGCAGAGGCCCGGCTCGCGAGCTATCCTACACTACCTCTAACTTGATCAGAGACCTTGGTGTTACTGTTTTGTCTGTCTTTCGGTTAGTTTCTTTAGGGTTGCGTTTATTTATTGACCAAAATTTTCTTATATCTAACATCTATTACAATTTTTCTTAACTTAAGTTACTTAATTCTAATATTTTGTTACGTATGCTATTATATATTATTTGCATAATATACAACTAACATTACTATTATTCTATATATATTTATTTCTTAATTTGCTATTTTTACAATTTATAAGTTACTTAATTAATACATACATACACTATTACTATTTATTACTACTATGCCTATGTTACTATTATATATTTAACTCATTAATTTCCCTATGTTTTCCTATCTGTTGTTCCTTTAATTTTTGTTGTACTTAAATATTTTTTTACCCCTTTTAAACTAGGCCAGTTTCTTATGAAACTGGACCCAGTTTACCGTTTTGAATTTACTTTATTGCCCTATTTATTTTTATTAATCTATATTTTCACATTTTTGTTTTGAGTACCATACCCCTGTGGACCGAGGCCGCGAGATCTGCGTGGCGATTTGCGTTCGAGACAGACTTGGTGCCCTCAACAATACGCTGTCGTTGACCTCGCCAACGCGTCTCACTTCCGCCTCACCGGGCAGTCGTCGCTAAAGGCGTCGTGGTCCGCCTTTTCAAGCTTTGCCTTGTTGCAATTGACGCAGCTTGGGGGGGCGTTAGCCATCCAATCAGCACACTCTGTTCTCATGTGCGGCCCCCCACAGTGACTGCATACGTCGATTGCATCATGGCAGAACTTCTTCCCGTGCCCATAACCCAGGCAGCGCGAGCATTGGATCAGGGGAGACTGGTCCGCAACCCTAACTTTTTGGATGTCGATGTGGACGGCACCCGCGCCGGTGAGCCGCTGCCAGACGGCGGGCGAGACCCGAGCAACTACATGGACTGTAAGCGGGTTTCTCGCCCTCCGTCTGTACCGGACCTCGACGCGGAAGTCCCCCTCACCCACATCCCCAAGCAAATTTCCATTTTGGCCCCTAATTGCCTTCACAATATCCTCATCGGTATTTACTTTGGAGACTCCGTACAGCACCAAGAGGGGGTCCTTATTCTTGATGTCCTCTACTTTGAGAGAACATCCTTTTTCTGTTAAATTTTCCTTTACTTTTCTTAGTTCTGCCTTGTCTTTGCAACTTAGAATGACTTTCCGATCCTTGGCCTTTCTGATCCTGTCAATTCTTGTCCCCTCATCCTTGGCATTTATCGCTTTCCTTACTCTGTCATAAACCTCCTCTCCGGTGTCCTGGTCGTCTTTCGACGTGATTATGACAGAGTGCATCGCAGCTGGCTCTGCCGGTGGCCTCTTCGGCGAGCCAGCCACGACGTTCGCGTAGGTGGGGGCCACTTCCAAGGCCTTCTGGTGGTTTTCTAGGGTTTCCCTCAGTGACTCCATCTTGGCTGCATTTTCCCGTATTAATTTGGAGTGGTCATCCATCCTCCTTAATATTTCTTCGTTGCAGGGGGCAGGGTGAGGAGGAAGTGGAGGGTGTAAAGTGTCCTCCTCTTTCTTCCCATCCTGTCCCTTACTCTGGATTCTTGTTACTTCTTTGGCCTCTGACTCCTCCTTCACGAGCTGATAGAGCCGCTCCACAGCTGCAGTGATCCCCTCTTTATACTCTGTTTTAATGTTTCTAGAGCTACTGAGGCAGAGCTTAGCCCTATTCAGGCATGCCCTAGCCTCAGCGACTCTAGAGGGGTGAGTTGGTTTTGGGGGGGGGGCGTCCGAGGCGTCCGTCAATGATGTTCGGGTTTTTGGCCTCGAGGGGCCCGCTATTGGCACCACCACCCTCTTCCGAGACGTCTTTGCGGCTCTTGCCTCTGTCTCCCCGATGCTCCTTCTGACCGCAAAGGTCCGCTCATGGTTTGAAGGGAGGCCCGTCTTCTCTACCTTCTCTTCGGCCTTTTTCGGGGGAGAGTTCTCAGTCGCCACCTTGCTGGGCGGAGTCCTGATACCGAACATTGTGTAGCTCGCTTAAATCTGGCTTTTTAGGGACGTCAATGTGTAAAAGTATGCGACGTGTAAAGGGCGTCGGATACGTACAATAAAATACAATTATATAACTCAAAAAGAACACAATAAAATTATAAAAGAGTAAAATAGAATTTAAATAAATTTAAATGTGTCCTATAAACTAAGTAATCTAAAGTAAAATATTTATTTACAATATTCCAAGATCTTTGGAAGTCAAATTTGCCATCCAGCAATTCAATAAAATTTTTTTAAAACTAATTTTTAAGACCCGTTCAAGGCACCCTGAATGTAGGTCAGTAAGTCAGTAGGTTTGTAGGTCAGTCGGTCAGTAGGCCAATGGGGCACTGGGTCAGTGGGTCAGTATGTCAGTAGGTCACTGGGTCACTGGGTCAGTAGGTCAGTGGGTCAGTGGGCCACTGGGTCACTGGGTCAGTAGGTCAGTGGGTCACTGGGTCACTGGGTCACTGGGTCACTGGGTCACTGGGTCAGTGGGTCAGTATGTCAGTAGGTCACTGGGTCACTGGGTCAGTGGGCCACTGGGTCACTGGGTCAGTAGATCAGTGGGTCACTGGGTCACTGGGTCACTGGGTCAGTAGGTCAGTGGGTCACTGGGTTACTGGGTCACTGGGTCACTGGGTCACTGGGTCACTGGGTCATTGGGTCAGTATGTCAGTAGGTCACTGGGTCACTGGGTCAGTGGGCCACTGGGTCACTGGGTCAGTAGGTCAGTGGGTCACTGGGTCACTGGGTCAGTGGGTCAGTCGGTCAGTGGGTCAGTAGGTCAGGTTAGTGGGTCAACACAGAAGATCTCGAGAACTACTGGACACAGAACTATGAAATTTAAAAGGGAGGTTAAGTATTACTATACCCGATATACTGACCTGTAAATATCACGACTACCCTCTCACTATCCCAGTTAATTTATAAAAATGACAAAATTCGGTCAAAATTAGACTTTTTTGAAAATTTCAAAAATGCAGACCTATTAATAATAATGAATCCCAAAGTTTGGCCTTTTTACTTTTTACCTACTACTGATTCCCAGGGTACCTTGAATGTGGGTCAAAGGGTCAACACACAATAACTTTTAAAATACTTATCAAAAAATTTTGAAATTTTAAATGTACATAGAAAAACTAATTACTAACTATATAAAACAATAAAATTTAGACCTAAAAGATTTACTTTAGATGTTATAAGCTTTTTTATAAACACGATTTTTAAAATTGTCCGTAAAATGTTCAAAGTTGACCCTTTCTAAAATTTTCTTGTGCCTCCGCACTCGTCGCACTGGTGTCCTGGTGTTGCCGTTTTCCGTTTTCGTCCAGCTGCCCTGGGTCCAGACCTCGTGGCCACGTGGTTTTCGGATTTTCCGGATTAACTTCCGTGCGCCTGCACGGAAAAATCCGGAAAAAGGGCCGACGTGTAGGGGCCTACGAGGCGCTCCTTCGGGCAGTGTAAAAAACTGGGGTCACCACTGAAAAACGTTCAGCGGATTTTTTCTAAGTTGTTGTAAGTATGATCGGTGTTATGTTTATATCGGTGTAATGTGGGACTTTTCAAGGGTGTTTTTGTAATGTTATGTAACTTATAAACGTTAGTCAAGAGTTTTTGTTTTGAATAATGGCGCTAATTGAAATACAACTAATAATTTTATGATTAACTTGTTAACTACCAAAAGTTGTCTGGAAGAGATTGCCCATAGTTCATTATCAACATCATATCAGTATTAGGACGTCCACTGTTAAACAAAGGGTTTCTCATAGATTTCCACCAATCTTATGCAGCAATTTTCTAAAATAGCACCAATAGCTTCCACAGCAATCTTTGTTAGCTCGATTTTTTTTAATTTATTCGCCTCTGAGAGGAGCTGGCTTACGGTGGCACTGGACCGTTGTGAGTGGCAAAAATGCGGGGAAGCCTTTGCCCAACAATGGGACAATACGGGTGGTAACGCCATCTATTAGGGCCACAGACAAACATTAATCCTTATTCCATTTTATATATTATCTGTCCTTGAGTCCTTGAACCCCTTCGACCATCATCAACTTATATTCATTCACATTCCAGCAATTATTACGTCTATCTATCGCAATCTTGCATCAAAAACAAATCAAATTTAATCATAAAAACTCTGGTTTACCGGAAGAATTCAACGCTGTGTAAAATAAACTAACCAGAATAAATAAAAACCAAGTGTCTGTGGTGAAATATCAAGGAACCAGCCAGCCGCTGCGACTCGAAGAAGAAATCATGTGAGTTCGCATTTTTTTTTTTTTTTCCCTGTCCGGGCGCAGAGGCCCGGCTCGCGAGCTATCCTACACTACCTCTAACTTGATCAGAGACCTTGGTGTTACTGTTTTGTCTGTCCTTCGGTTAGTTTCTTTAGGGTTGCGGTTATTTATTGACCAAAATTTTCTTATGTCTAACATCTATTACAATTTTTCTTAACTTAAGTTACTTAATTCTAATATTTTATTACGTATGCTACTATATATTATTTGCATAATATACAACTAACATTACTATTATTCTATATATATTTATTTCTTAATTTGCTATTTTTACAATTTATAAGTTACTTAATTAATACATACATACACTATTACTATTTATTACTACTATGCCTATGTTACTATTATATATTTAACAATATATATTAACATAGTTTCTTAATCTATTTTATATTTGTTACAGATACTACAGATTATAGTCTTCTCCTGATGTGCGCTGCGTCATGGATGGTGCATCGGCCAGCGACGACTTGCCGTCTTCGGCGTTTCCAGCTTTCGGTCCAAAGTGGTATGGTAATTATTTTAAGATTTATGTTGCTAAATTTTTAAAAATACTGTAATTTTGTTCATTAATTTCCCTATGTTTTCCTATCTGTTGTTCCTTTAATTTTTGTTGTACTTAAATATTTTTTTACCCCTTTTAAACTAGGCCAGTTTCTTATGAAACTGGACCCAGTTTACCGTTTTGAATTTACTTTATTGCCCTATTTATTTTTATTAATGATGGAGAGTTCTCAGTCGCCACCTTGCTGGGCGGAGTCCTGCTACCGAACATTGTGTAGCTCGCTTAAATCTGGCTTTTTAGGGACGTCAATGTGTAAAAGTATGCGACGTGTAAAGGGCGTCGGATACGTACAATAAAATACAATTATATAACTCAAAAAGAACACAATAAAATTATAAAAGAGTAAAATAGAATTTAAATAAATTTAAATGTGTCCTATAAACTAAGTAAACTAAAGTAAAATATTTATTTACAATATTCCAAGATCTTTGGAAGTCAAATTTGCCGTCCAGCAATGCAATAAAAATTTTTTAAAACTAATTTTTAAGACCCGTTCAACGCACCCTGAATGTAGGTCAGTAAGTCAGTAGGTTTGTAGGTCAGTCGGTCAGTTGGCCAATGGGGCACTGGGTCAGTGGGTCAGTATGTCAGTAGGTCACTGGGTCACTGGGTCAGTAGGTCAGTGGGTCAGTGGGCCACTGGGTCACTGGGTCAGTAGGTCAGTGGGTCACTGGGTCACTGGGTCACTGGGTCAGTGGGTCAGTATGTCAGTAGGTCACTGGGTCAGTGGGCCACTGGGTCAGTAGGTCAGTGGGTCACTGGGTCACTGGGTCACTGGGTCAGTAGGTCAGTGGGTCACTGGGTCAGTATGTCAGTAGGTCACTGGGTCACTGGGTCAGTAGGTCAGTGGGTCACTGGGTCACTGGGTCACTGGGTCACTGGGTCAGTGGGTCAGTAGGTCAGGTTAGTGGGTCAACACAGAAGATCTCGAGAACTACTGGACACAGAACTATGAAATTCAAAAGGGAGGTTAAGTATTACTATACCCGATATACTGACCTGTAAATATCACGACTACCCTTTCACTATCCCAGTTAATTTATAAAAATGGCAAAATTCGGTCAAAATTAGGCTTTTTTGAAAATTTCAAAAATGCAGACCTATTAATAATAATGAATACCAAAGTTTGGCTTTTTTACTTTTTACCTACTACTGATTCCCAGGGTACCTTGAATGTGGTTCAAAGGGTAACACAATAACTTTTAAAATACTTATCAAAAAATTTTGAAATTTAAAATGTACATAGAAAAACTAATTACTAACTATATAAAACAATAAAATTTAGACCTAAAAGATTTACTTTAGATGTTATAAGCTTTTTTATAAACACGATTTTTAAAATTGTCCGTAAAATGTTCAAAGTTGACCCTTTCTAAAATTTTCTTGTGCCTCCGCACTCGTCGCACTGGTGTCCTGGTGTTGCCGTTTTCCGTTTTCGTCCAGCTGCCCTGGGTCCAGACCTCGTGGCCACGTGGTTTTCGGTTTTTCCGGATTAACTTCCGTGCGCCTGCACGGAAAAATCCGGAAAAAGGGCCGACATTGACGCAGCTTGGGGGGGCGTTAGCCATCGAATCAGCACACTCTGTTCTCATGTGCGGCCCCCCACAGTGACTGCATACGTCGATTGCATCATGGCAGAACTTCTTCCCGTGCCCATAACCCAGGCAGCGCGAGCATTGGATCAGGGGAGACTGGTCCGCAACCCTAACTTTTTGGATGTCGATGTGGACGGCACCCGCGCCGGTGAGCCGCTGCCAGACGGCGGGCGAGACCCGAGCAACTACATGGACTGTAAGCGGGTTTCTCGCCCTCCGTCTGTACCGGACCTCGACGCGGAAGTCCCCCTCACCCACATCCCCAAGCAAATTTCCATTTTGGCCCCTAATTGCCTTCACAATATCCTCATCGGTATTTACTTTGGAGACTCCGTACAGCACCAAGAGGGGGTCCTTATTCTTGATGTCCTCTACTTTGAGAGAACATCCTTTTTCTGTTAACTTTTCCTTTACTTTTCTTAGTTCTGCCTTGTCTTTGCAACTTAGAATGACTTTCCGATCCTTGGCCTTTCTGATCCTGTCAATTCTTGTCCCCTCATCCTTGGCATTTATCGCTTTCCTTACTCTGTCATAAACCTCCTCTCCGGTGTCCTGGTCGTCTTTCGACGTGATTATGACAGAGTGCATCGCAGCTGGCTCTGCCGGTGGCCTCTTCGGCGAGCCAGCCACGACGTTCGCGTAGGTGGGGGCCACTTCCAAGGCCTTCTGGTGGTTTTCTAGGGTTTCCCTCAGTGACTCCATCTTGGCTGCATTTTCCCGTATTAATTTGGAGTGGTCATCCATCCTCCTTAATATTTCTTCGTTGCAGGGGGCAGGGTGAGGAGGAAGTGGAGGGTGTAAAGTGTCCTCCTCTTTCTAAAGTCAAAGTCAAAGTCAAATATTTTTATTCATTAAAATCACAAGGATCACTTTGAAACGTCAATTTTACTGCCTGTTCCTTCGCGACCAAGCCAGGAAAGAAAGGCAAGAAAACCAGGCTGGTTGTTTTTTTTTAATGATCCTTTTACAATAGGTACATAATACAGAAAAGAAATTACGTCTAAATTGTAACATTTTGAACGAGTTGGGGCAGTTTCAATCCCAAGCTTCTCTATCATCTAAATAATCCGATATTTTATAGTAGGCTCTTTTATAAAGATTTTGTTTAATTACGTTTTTAAATTTGTTAATTGTCAATTTTTGTACATCCCTTGGGAGTTTGTTATAAAAGCGCACACCTTGCCCTTTAAACGATTTACTAACTTTATGGAGTCTACATGTGGCAACAGCGAGTTTATCTTTATTTCTAGTATTAAAATTATGATTATCGCTATTTTTCTTAAACAAATTAATATTTTTGTGAACATACATTAGATTTTCATAGATGTATTGACAAGGGAATGTCATAATATCTATTTCTTTAAACTTATTGCGTAATTCTTCCCATCCTGTCCCTTACTCTGGATTCTTGTTACTTCTTTGGCCTCTGACTCCTCCTTCACGAGCTGATAGAGCCGCTCCACAGCTGCAGTGATCCCCTCTTTATACTCTGTTTTAATGTTTCTAGAGCTACTGAGGCAGAGCTTAGCCCTATTCAGGCATGCCCTAGCCTCAGCGACTCTAGAGGGGTGAGTTGGTTTTGGGGGGGGGGCGTCCGAGGCGTCCGTCAATGATGTTCGGGTTTTTGGCCTCGAGGGGCCCGCTATTGGCACCACCACCCTCTTCCGAGACGTCTTTGCGGCTCTTGCCTCTGTCTCCCCGATGCTCCTTCTGACCGCAAAGGTCCGCTCATGGTTTGAAGGGAGGCCCGTCTTCTCTACCTTCTCTTCGGCCTTTTTCGGGGGAGAGTTCTCAGTCGCCACCTTGCTGGGCGGAGTCCTGATACCGAACATTGTGTAGCTCGCTTAAATCTGGCTTTTTAGGGACGTCAATGTGTAAAAGTATGCGACGTGTAAAGGGCGTCGGATACGTACAATAAAATACAATTATATAACTCAAAAAGAACACAATAAAATTATAAAAGAGTAAAATAGAATTTAAATAAATTTAAATGTGTCCTATAAACTAAGTAATCTAAAGTAAAATATTTATTTACAATATTCCAAGATCTTTGGAAGTCAAATTTGCCATCCAGCAATGCAATAAAATTTTTTTAAAACTAATTTTTAAGACCCGTTCAAGGCACCCTGAATGTAGGTCAGTAAGTCAGTAGGTTTGTAGGTCAGTCGGTCAGTAGGCCAATGGGGCACTGGGTCAGTGGGTCAGTATGTCAGTAGGTCACTGGGTCACTGGGTCAGTAGGTCAGTGGGTCAGTGGGCCACTGGGTCACTGGGTCAGTAGGTCAGTGGGTCACTGGGTCACTGGGTCACTGGGTCACTGGGTCAGTGGGTCAGTATGTCAGTAGGTCACTGGGTCACTGGGTCAGTGGGCCACTGGGTCACTGGGTCAGTAGATCAGTGGGTCACTGGGTCACTGGGTCACTGGGTCAGTAGGTCAGTGGGTCACTGGGTTACTGGGTCACTGGGTCACTGGGTCACTGGGTCACTGGGTCATTGGGTCAGTATGTCAGTAGGTCACTGGGTCACTGGGTCAGTGGGCCACTGGGTCACTGGGTCAGTAGGTCAGTGGGTCACTGGGTCACTGGGTCAGTGGGTCAGTCGGTCAGTGGGTCAGTAGGTCAGGTTAGTGGGTCAACACAGAAGATCTCGAGAACTACTGGACACAGAACTATGAAATTTAAAAGGGAGGTTAAGTATTACTATACCCGATATACTGACCTGTAAATATCACGACTACCCTCTCACTATCCCAGTTAATTTATAAAAATGACGAAATTCGGTCAAAATTAGGCTTTTTTGAAAATTTCAAAAATGCAGACCTATTAATAATAATGAATCCCAAAGTTTGGCCTTTTTACTTTTTACCTACTACTGATTCCCAGGGTACCTTGAATGTGGGTCAAAGGGTCAACACACAATAACTTTTAAAATACTTATCAAAAAATTTTGAAATTTTAAATGTACATAGAAAAACTAATTACTAACTATATAAAACAATAAAATTTAGACCTAAAAGATTTACTTTAGATGTTATAAGCTTTTTTATAAACACGATTTTTAAAATTGTCCGTAAAATGTTCAAAGTTGACCCTTTCTAAAATTTTCTTGTGCCTCCGCACTCGTCGCACTGGTGTCCTGGTGTTGCCGTTTTCCGTTTTCGTCCAGCTGCCCTGGGTCCAGACCTCGTGGCCACGTGGTTTTCGGATTTTCCGGATTAACTTCCGTGCGCCTGCACGGAAAAATCCGGAAAAAGGGCCGACGTGTAGGGGCCTACGAGGCGCTCCTTCGGGCAGTGTAAAAAACTGGGGTCACCACTGAAAAACGTTCAGCGGATTTTTTCTAAGTTGTTGTAAGTATGATCGGTGTTATGTTTATATCGGTGTAATGTGGGACTTTTCAAGGGTGTTTTTGTAATGTTATGTAACTTATAAACGTTAGTCAAGAGTTTTTGTTTTGAATAATGGCGCTAATTGAAATACAACTAATAATTTTATGATTAACTTGTTAACTACCAAAAGTTGTCTGGAAGAGATTGCCCATAGTTCATTATCAACATCATATCAGTATTAGGACGTCCACTGTTAAACAAAGGGTTTCTCATAGATTTCCACCAATCTTATGCAGCAATTTTCTAAAATAGCACCAATAGCTTCCACAGCAATCTTTGTTAGCTCGATTTTTTTTAATTTATTCGCCTCTGAGAGGAGCTGGCTTACGGTGGCACTGGACCGTTGTGAGTGGCAAAAATGCGGGGAAGCCTTTGCCCAACAATGGGACAATACGGGTGGTAACGCCATCTATTAGGGCCACAGACAAACATTAAACCTTATTCCATTTTATATATTATCTGTCCTTGAGTCCTTGAACCCCTTCGACCATCATCAACTCATATTCATTCACATTCCAGCAATTATTATGTCTATCTATCGCAATCTTGCATCAAAAACAAATCAAATTTAATCATAAAAACTCTGGTTTACCGGAAGAATTCAACGCTGTGTAAAATAAACTAACCAGAATAAATAAAAACCAAGTGTCTGTGGTGAAATATCAAGGAACCAGCCAGCCGCTGCGACTCGAAGAAGAAATCATGTGAGTTCGCATTTTTTTTTTTTTTATTTCCCTGTCCGGGCGCAGAGGCCCGGCTCGCGAGCTATCCTACACTACCTCTAACTTGATCAGAGACCTTGGTGTTACTGTTTTGTCTGTCCTTCGGTTAGTTTCTTTAGGGTTGCGTTTATTTATTGACCAAAATTTTCTTATATCTAACATCTATTACAATTTTTCTTAACTTAAGTTACTTAATTCTAATATTTTATTACGTATGCTACTATATATTATTTGCATAATATACAACTAACATTACTATTATTCTATATATATTTATTTCTTAATTTGCTATTTTTACAATTTATAAGTTACTTAATTAATACATACATACACTATTACTATTTATTACTACTATGCCTATGTTACTATTGTATATTTAACAATATATATTAACATAGTTTCTTAATCTATTTTATATTTGTTACAGATACTACAGATTATAGCCTTCTCCTGATGTGCGCTGCGTCATGGATGGTGCATCGGCCAGCGACGACTTGCCCTCTTCGGCGTTTCCAGCTTTCGGTCCAAAGTGGTATGGTAATTATTTTAAGATTTATGTTGCTAAATTTTTTAAAATACTGTAATTTTGTTCATTAATTTCCCTATGTTTTCCTATCTGTTGTTCCTTTAATTTTTGTTGTACTTAAATATTTTTTTACCCCTTTTAAACTAGGCCAGTTTCTTATGAAACTGGACCCAGTTTACCGTTTTGAATTGACTTTATTGCCCTATTTATTTTTATTAATGATGGAGAGTTCTCAGTCGCCACCTTGCTGGGCGGAGTCCTGATACCGAATATTGTGTAGCTCGCTTATATCTGGCTTTTTAGGGACGTCAATGTGTAAAAGTATGCGACGTGTAAAGGGCGTCGGATACGTACAATAAAATACAATTATATAACTCAAAAAGAACACAATAAAATTATAAAAGAGTAAAATAGAATTTAAATAAATTTAAATGTGTCCTATAAACTAAGTAAACTAAAGTAAAATATTTATTTACAATATTCCAAGATCTTTGGAAGTCAAATTTGCCGTCTAGCAATGCAATAAATTTTTTTTTAAACTAATTTTTAAGACCCGTTCAAGGCACCCTGAATGTAGGTCAGTAAGTCAGTAGGTTTGTAGGTCAGTCGGTCAGTAGGCCAATGGGGCACTGGGTCAGTGGGTCAGTATGTCAGTAGGTCACTGGGTCACTGGGTCAGTAGGTCAGTGGGTCACTGGGTCACTGGGTCACTGGGTCAGTGGGTCAGTATGTCAGTAGGTCACTGGGTCAGTGGGCCACTGGGTCAGTAGGTCAGTGGGTCAGTGGGCCACTGGGTCAGTAGGTCACTGGGTCACTGGGTCACTGGGTCACTGGGTCACTGGGTCACTGGGTCAGTGGGTCAGTATGTCAGTAGGTCACTGGGTCACTGGGTCAGTAGGTCAGTGGGTCACTGGGTCACTGGGTCAGTGGGTCAGTTGGTGAGTGGGTCAGTAGGTCAGGTTAGTGGGTCAACACAGAAGATCTCGAGAACTACTGGACACAGAAATATGAAACTCAAAAGGGAGGTTAAGTATTACTATACCCGATATACTGACCTGTAAATATCACGACTACCCTCTCACTATCCCAGTTAATTTATAAAAATGGCAAAATTCGGTCAAAATTAGGCTTTTTTGAAAATTTCAAAAATGCAGACCTATTAATAATAATGAATCCCAAAGTTTGGCCTTTTTACTTTTTACCTACTACTGATTCCCAGGGTACCTTGAATGTGGGTCAAAGGGTCAACACACAATAACTTTTAAAATACTTATCAAAAAATTTTGAAATTTAAAATGTACATAGAAAAACTAATTACTAACTATATAAAACAATAAAATTTAGACCTAAAAGATTTACTTTAGATGTTATAAGCTTTTTTATAAACACGATTTTTAAAATTGTCCGTAAAATGTTCAAAGTTGACCCTTTCTAAAATTTTCTTGTGCCTCCGCAGTCGTCGCACTGGTGTCCTGGTGTTGCCGTTTTCCGTTTTCGTCCAGCTACCCTGGGTCCAGACCTCGTGGCCACGTGGTTTTCGGTTTTTCCGGATTAACTTCCGTGCGCCTGCACGGAAAAATCCGGAAAAAGGGCCGACGTGTAGGGGCCTACGAGGCGCTCCTTCGGGCAGTGTAAAAAACTGGGGTCACCACTGAAAAACGTTCAGCGGATTTTTTCTAAGTTGTTGTAAGTATGGTCGGTGTTATGTTTATATCGGTGTAATGTGGGACTTTTCAAGGGTGTTTTTGTAATGTTATGTAACTTATAAACGTTAGTCAAGAGTTTTTGTTTTGAATAATGGCGCTAATTGAAATACAACTAATAATTTTATGATTAACTTGTTAACTACCAAAAGTTGTCTGGAAGAGATCGCCCATAGTTCATTATCAACATCATATCAGTATTAGGACGTCCACTGTTAAACAAAGGGTTTCTCATAGATTTCCACCAATCTTATGCAGCAATTTTCTAAAATAGCACCAACAGCTTCCACAGCAATCTTTGTTAGCTCGATTTTTTTTAATTTATTCGCCTCTGAGAGGAGCTGGCTTACGGTGGCACTGGACCGTTGTGAGTGGCAAAAATGCGGGGAAGCCTTTGCCCAACAATGGGACAATACGGGTGGTAACGCCATCTATTAGGGCCACAGACAAACATTAAACCTTATTCCATTTTATATATTATCTGTCCTTGAGTCCTTGAACCCCTTCGACCATCATCAACTTATATTCATTCACATTCCAGCAATTATTATGTCTATCTATCGCAATCTTGCATCAAAAACAAATCAAATTTAATCATAAAAACTCTGGTTTACCGGAAGAATTCAACGCTGTGTAAAATAAACTAACCAGAATAAATAAAAACCAAGTGTCTGTGGTGAAATATCAAGGAACCAGCCAGCCGCTGCGACTCGAAGAAGAAATCATGTGAGTTCGCATTTTTTTTTTTTTTTTTTTCCCTGTCCGGGCGCAGAGGCCCGGCTCGCGAGCTATCCTACACTACCTCTAACTTGATCAGAGACCTTGGTGTTACTGTTTTGTCTGTCCTTCGGTTAGTTTCTTTAGGGTTGCGTTGATTTATTGACCAAAATTTTCTTATATCTAACATCTATTACAATTTTTCTTAACTTAAGTTACTTAATTCTAATATTTTATTACGTATGCTACTATATATTATTTGCATAATATACAACTAACATTACTATTATTCTATATATATTTATTTCTTAATTTGCTATTTTTACAATTTATAAGTTACTTAATTAATACATACATACACTATTACTATTTATTACTACTATGCCTATGTTACTATTGTATATTTAACAATATATATTAACATAGTTTCTTAATCTATTTTATATTTGTTACAGATACTACAGATTATAGTCTTCTCCTGATGTGCGCTGCGTCATGGATGGTGCATCGGCCAGCGACGACTTGCCCTCTTCGGCGTTTCCAGCTTTCGGTCCAAAGTGGTATGGTAATTATTTTAAGATTTATGTTGCTAAATTTTTTAAAATACTGTAATTTTGTTCATTAATTTCCCTATGTTTTCCTATCTGTTGTTCCTTTAATTTTTGTTGTACTTAAATATTTTTTACCCCTTTTAAACTAGGCCAGTTTCTTATGAAACTGGACCCAGTTTACCGTTTTGAATTTACTTTATTGCCCTATTTATTTTTATTAATGATGGAGAGTTCTCCGTCGCCACCTTGCTGGGCGGAGTCCTGATACCGAATATTGTGTAGCTCGCTTAAATCTGGCTTTTTAGGGACGTCAATGTGTAAAAGTATGCGACGTGTAAAGGGCGTCGGATACGTACAATAAAATACAATTATATAACTCAAAAAGAACACAATAAAATTATAAAAGAGTAAAATAGAATTTAAATAAATTTAAATGTGTCCTATAAACTAAGTAAACTAAAGTAAAATATTTATTTACAATATTCCAAGATCTTTGGAAGTCAAATTTGCCGTCCAGCAATGCAATAAATTTTTTTTTAAACTAATTTTTAAGACCCGTTCAAGGCACCCTGAATGTAGGTCAGTAAGTCAGTAGGTTTGTAGGTCAGTCGGTCAGTAGGCCAATGGGGCACTGGGTCAGTGGGTCAGTATGTCAGTAGGTCACTGGGTCACTGGGTCAGTAGGTCAGTGGGTCAGTGGGCCACTGGGTCACTGGGTCAGTAGGTCAGTGGGTCACTGGGTCACTGGGTCACTGGGTCACTGGTCACTGGGTCAGTGGGTCAGTATGTCAGTAGGTCACTGGGTCAGTGGGCCACTGGGTCAGTAGGTCAGTGGGTCACTGGGTCACTGGGTCACTGGGTCAGTAGGTCACTGGGTCACTGGGTCACTGGGTCACTGGGTCAGTGGGTCAGTATGTCAGTAGGTCACTGGGTCACTGGGTCAGTAGGTCAGTGGGTCACTGGGTCACTGGGTCAGTGGGTCAGTTGGTGAGTGGGTCAGTAGGTCAGGTTAGTGGGTCAACACAGAAGATCTCGAGAACTACTGGACACAGAAATATGAAACTCAAAAGGGAGGTTAAGTATTACTATACCCGATATACTGACCTGTAAATATCACGACTACCCTCTCACTATCCCAGTTAATTTATAAAAATGGCAAAATTCGGTCAAAATTAGGCTTTTTTGAAAATTTCAAAAATGCAGACCTATTAATTATAATGAATCCCAAAGTTTGGCCTTTTTACTTTTTACCTACTACTGATTTCCAGGGTACCTTGAATGTGGGTCAAAGGGTCAACACACAATAACTTTTAAAATACTTATAAAAAAATTTTGAAATTTAAAATGTACATAGAAAAACTAATTACTAACTATATAAAACAATAAAATTTAGACCTAAAAGATTTACTTTAGATGTTATAAGCTTTTTTATAAACACGATTTTTAAAATTGTCCGTAAAATGTTCAAAGTTGACCCTTTCTAAAATTTTCTTGTGCCTCCGCACTCGTCGCACTGGTGTCCTGGTGTTGCCGTTTTCCGTTTTCGTCCAGCTGCCCTGGGTCCAGACCTCGTGGCCACGTGGTTTTCGGTTTTTCCGGATTAACTTCCGTGCGCCTGCACGGAAAAATCCGGAAAAAGGGCCGACATTGACGCAGCTTGGGGGGGCGTTAGCCATCCAATCAGCACACTCTGTTCTCATGTGCGGCCCCCCACAGTGACTGCATACGTCGATTGCATCATGGCAGAACTTCTTCCCGTGCCCATAACCCAGGCAGCGCGAGCATTGGATCAGGGGAGACTGGTCCGCAACCCTAACTTTTTGGATGTCGATGTGGACGGCACCCGCGCCGGTGAGCCGCTGCCAGACGGCGGGCGAGACCCGAGCAACTGCATGGACTGTAAGCGGGTTTCTCGCCCTCCGTCTGTACCGGACCTCGACGCGGAAGTCCCCCTCACCCACATCCCCAAGCAAATTTCCATTTTGGCCCCTAATTGCCTTCACAATATCCTCATCGGTATTTACTTTGGAGACTGACCTACATTCAGGGTGCCTTGAACGGGTCTTAAAAATTAGTTTTAAAAAAATTTTATTGCATTGCTGGACGGCAAATTTGACTTCCAAAGATCTTGGAATATTGTAAATAAATATTTTACTTTAGTTTACTTAGTTTATAGGACACATTTAAATTTATTTAAATTCTATTTTACTCTTTTATAATTTTATTGTGTTCTTTTTGAGTTATATAATTGTATTTTATTGTACGTATCCGACGCCCTTTACACGTCGCATACTTTTACACATTGACGTCCCTAAAAAGCCAGATTTAAGCGAGCTACACAATGTTCGGTATCAGGACTCCGCCCAGCAAGGTGGCGACTGAGAACTCTCCCCCGAAAAAGGCCGAAGAGAAGGTAGAGAAGACGGGCCTCCCTTCAAACCATGACCGGACCTTTGCGGTCAGAAGGAGCATCGGGGAGACAGAGGCAAGAGCCGCAAAGACGTCTCCGAAGAGGGTGGTGGTGCCAATAGCGGGCCCCTCGAGGCCAAAAACCCGAACATCATTGACGGACGTCTCGGACGCCCCCCCCCCAAACCAACTCACCCCTCTAGAGTCGCTGAGGCTAGGGCATGCCTGAATAGGGCTAAGCTCTGCCTCAGTAGCTCTAGAAACATTAAAACAGAGTATAAAGAGGGGATCACTGCAGCTGTGGAGCGGCTCTATCAGCTCGTGAAGGAGTCAGAGGCCAAAGAAGTAACAAGAATCCAGAGCAAGGGACAGGATGGGAAGAAAGAGGCGGACACTTTACACCCTCCACTTCCTCCTCACCCTGCCCCCTGCAACGAAGAAATATTAAGGAGGATGGATGACCACTCCAAATTAATACGGGAAAATGCAGCCAAGATGGAGTCACTGAGGGAAACCCTAGAAAACCACCAGAAGGCCTTGGAAGTGGCCCCCACCTACGCGAACGTCGTGGCTGGCTCGCCGAAGAGGCCACCGGCAGAGCCAGCTGCGATGCACTCTGTCATAATCACGTCGAAAGACGACCAGGACACCAGAGAGGAGGTTTATGACAGAGTAAGGAAAGCGATAAATGCCAAGGATGAGGGGACAAGAATTGACAGGATCAGAAAGGCCAAGGATCGGAAAGTCATTCTAAGTTGCAAAGACAAGGCAGAACTAAGAAAAGTAAAGGAAAAGTTAACAGAAAAAGGATGTTCTCTCAAAGTAGAGGACATCAAGAATAAGGACCCCCTCTTGGTGCTGTACGGAGTCTCCAAAGTAAATACCGATGAGGATATTGTGAAGGCAATTAGGGGCCAAAATGGAAATTTGCTTGGGGATGTGGGTGAGGGGGACTTCCGCGTCGAGGTCCGGTACAGACGGAGGGCGAGAAACCCGCTTACAGTCCATGTAGTTGCTCGGGTCTCGCCCGCCGTCTGGCAGCGGCTCACCGGCGCGGGTGCCGTCCACATCGACATCCAAAAAGTTAGGGTTGCGGACCAGTCTCCCCTGATCCAATGCTCGCGCTGCCTGGGTTATGGGCACGGGAAGAAGTTCTGCCATGATGCAATCGACGTATGCAGTCACTGTGGGGGGCCGCACATGAGAACAGAGTGTGCTGATTCGATGGCTAACGCCCCCCCAAGCTGCGTCAATGTCGGCCCTTTTTCCGGATTTTTCCGTGCAGGCGCACGGAAGTTAATCCGGAAAAACCGAAAACCACGTGGCCACGAGGTCTGGACCCAGGGCAGCTGGACGAAAACGGAAAACGGCAACACCAGGACACCAGTGCGACGAGTGCGGAGGCACAAGAAAATTTTAGAAAGGGTCAACTTTGAACATTTTACGGACAATTTTAAAAATCGTGTTTATAAAAAAGCTTATAACATCTAAAGTAAATCTTTTAGGTCTAAATTTTATTGTTTTATATAGTTAGTAATTAGTTTTTCTATGTACATTTTAAATTTCAAAATTTTTTGATAAGTATTTTAAAAGTTATTGTGTGTTGACCCTTTGAACCACATTCAAGGTACCCTGGGAATCAGTAGTAGGTAAAAAGTAAAAAAGCCAAACTTTGGGATTCATTATTATTAATAGGTCTGCATTTTTGAAATTTTCAAAAAAGCCTAATTTTGACCGAATTTTGCCATTTTTATAAATTAACTGGGATAGTGAAAGGGTAGTCGTGATATTTACAGGTCAGTATATCGGGTATAGTAATACTTAACCTCCCTTTTGAATTTCATAGTTCTGTGTCCAGTAGTTCTCGAGATCTTCTGTGTTGACCCACTAACCTGACCTACTGACCCACTGACCCAGTGACCCAGTGACCCAGTGACCCAGTGACCCACTGACCTACTGACCCAGTGACCCAGTGACCTACTGACATACTGACCCAGTGACCCAGTGACCCACTGACCTACTGACCCAGTGACCCAGTGACCCAGTGACCCACTGACCTACTGACCCAGTGGCCCACTGACCCAGTGACCTACTGACATACTGACCCACTGACCCAGTGACCCAGTGACCCAGTGACCCACTGACCTACTGACCCAGTGACCCAGTGGCCCACTGACCCACTGACCTACTGACCCAGTGACCCAGTGACCTACTGACATACTGACCCACTGACCCAGTGCCCCATTGGCCAACTGATCGACTGACCTACAAACCTACTGACTTACTGACCTACATTCAGGGTGCCTTGAACGGGTCTTAAAAATTAGTTTAAAAAAAAATTTATTGCATTGCTGGACGGCAAATTTGACTTCCAAAGATCTTGGAATATTGTAAATAAATATTTTACTTTAGTTTACTTAGTTTATAGGACACATTTAAATTTATTTAAATTCTATTTTACTCTTTTATAATTTTATTGTGTTCTTTTTGAGTTATATAATTGTATTTTATTGTACGTATCCGACGCCCTTTACACGTCGCATACTTTTACACATTGACGTCCCTAAAAAGCCAGATTTAAGCGAGCTACACAATGTTCGGTATCAGGACTCCGCCCAGCAAGGTGGCGACTGAGAACTCTTCATCATTAATAAAAATAAATAGGGCAATAAAGTAAATTCAAAACGGTAAACTGGGTCCAGTTTCATAAGAAACTGGCCTAGTTTAAAAGGGGTAAAAAAATATTTAAGTACAACAAAAATTAAAGGAACAACAGATAGGAAAACATAGGGAAATTAATGAACAAAATTACAGTATTTTAAAAAATTTAGCAACATAAATCTTAAAATAATTACCATACCACTTTGGACCGAAAGCTGGAAACGCCGAAGACGGCAAGTCGTCGCTGGCCGATGCACCATCCATGACGCAGCGCACATCAGGAGAAGACTATAATCTGTAGTATCTGTAACAAATATAAAATAGATTAAGAAACTATGTTAATATATATTGTTAAATATATAATAGTAACATAGGCATAGTAGTAATAAATAGTAATAGTGTATGTATGTATTAATTAAGTAACTTATAAATTGTAAAAATAGCAAATTAAGAAATAAATATATATAGAATAATAGTAATGTTAGTTGTATATTATGCAAATAATATATAGTAGCATACGTATAAAATATTAGAATTAAGTAACTTAAGTTAAGAAAAATTGTAATAGATGTTAGACATAAGAAAATTTTGGTCAATAAATAAACGCAACCCTAAAGAAACTAACCGAAGGACAGACAAAACAGTAACACCAAGGTCTCTGATCAAGTTAGAGGTAGTGTAGGATAGCTCGCGAGCCGGGCCTCTGCGCCCGGACAGGGAAATAAAAAAAAAAAAAAATGCGAACTCACATGATTTCTTCTTCGAGTCGCAGCGGCTGGCTGGTTCCTTGATATTTCACCACAGACACTTGGTTTTTATTTATTCTGGTTAGTTTATTTTACACAGCGTTGAATTCTTCCGGTAAACCAGAGTTTTTATGATTAAATTTGATTTGTTTTTGATGCAAGATTGCGATAGATAGACGTAATAATTGCTGGAATGTGAATGAATATAAGTTGATGATGGTCGAAGGGGTTCAAGGACTCAAGGACAGATAATATATAAAATGGAATAAGGATTAATGTTTGTCTGTGGCCCTAATAGATGGCGTTACCACCCGTATTGTCCCATTGTTGGGCAAAGGCTTCCCCGCATTTTTGCCACTCACAACGGTCCAGTGCCACCGTAAGCCAGCTCCTCTCAGAGGCGAATAAATTAAAAAAAATCGAGCTAACAAAGATTGCTGTGGAAGCTGTTGGTGCTATTTTAGAAAATTGCTGCATAAGATTGGTGGAAATCTATGAGAAACCCTTTGTTTAACAGTGGACGTCCTAATACTGATATGATGTTGATAATGAACTATGGGCAATCTCTTCCAGACAACTTTTGGTAGTTAACAAGTTAATCATAAAATTATTAGTTGTATTTCAATTAGCGCCATTATTCAAAACAAAAACTCTTGACTAACGTTTATAAGTTACATAACATTACAAAAACACCCTTGAAAAGTCCCACATTACACCGATATAAACATAACACCGATCATACTTACAACAACTTAGAAAAAATCCGCTGAACGTTTTTCAGTGGTGACCCCAGTTTTTTACACTGCCCGAAGGAGCGCCTCGTAGGCCCCTACACGTCGGCCCTTTTTCCGGATTTTTCCGTGCAGGCGCACGGAAGTTAATCCGGAAAATCCGAAAAACACGTGGCCATGAGGTCTGGACCCAGGGCAGCTGGACGAAAACGGAAAACGGCAACACCAGGACACCAGTGCGACGAGTGCGGAGGCACAAGAAAATTTTAGAAAGGGTCAACTTTGAACATTTTACGGACAATTTTAAAAATCGTGTTTATGAAAAAGCTTATAACATCTAAAGTAAATCGTTTAGGTCTAAATTTTATTGTTTTATATAGTTAGTAATTAGTTTTTCTATGTACATTTAAAATTTCAAAATTTTTTGATAAGTATTTTAAAAGTTATTGTGTGTTGACCCTTTGACCCACATTCAAGGTACCCTGGGAATCAGTAGTAGGTAAAAAGTAAAAAGGCCAAACTTTGGGATTCATTATTATTAATAGGTCTGCATTTTTGAAATTTTCAAAAAAGCCTAATTTTGACCGAATTTCGTCATTTTTATAAATTAACTGGGATAGTGAGAGGGTAGTCGTGATATTTACAGGTCAGTATATCGGGTATAGTAATACTTAACCTCCCTTTTAAATTTCATAGTTCTGTGTCCAGTAGTTCTCGAGATCTTCTGTGTTGACCCACTAACCTGACCTACTGACCCACTGACCGACTGACCCACTGACCCAGTGACCCAGTGACCCACTGACCTACTGACCCAGTGACCCAGTGACTTACTGACATACTGACCCACTGACCCAGTGACCCAGTGACCCAGTGACCCACTGACCTACTGACCCAGTGACCCAGTGACCCAGTGACCCACTGACCTACTGACCCAGTGGCCCACTGACCCAGTGACCTACTGACATACTGACCCACTGACCCAGTGACCCAGTGACCCAGTGACCCAGTGACCCAGTGACCCACTGACCTACTGACCCAGTGACTCAGTGGCCCACTGACCTACTGACCTACTGACCCAGTGACCCAGTGACCTACTGACATACTGACCCACTGACCCAGTGCCCCATTGGCCTACTGACCGACTGACCTACAAACCTACTGACTTACTGACCTACATTCAGGGTGCCTTGAACGGGTCTTAAAAATTAGTTTTAAAAAATTTTTATTGCATTGCTGGACGACAAATTTGACTTCCAAAGATCTTGGAATATTGTAAATAAATATTTTACTTTAGTTTACTTAGTTTATAGGACACATTTAAATTTATTTAAATTCTATTTTACTCTTTTATAATTTTATTGTGTTCTTTTTGAGTTATATAATTGTATTTTATTGTACGTATCCGACGCCCTTTACACGTCGCATACTTTTACACATTGACGTCCCTAAAAAGCCAGATTTAAGCGAGCTACACAATGTTCGGTATCAGGACTCCGCCCAGCAAGGTGGCGACTGAGAACTCTCCCCCGAAAAAGGCCGAAGAGAAGGTAGAGAAGACGGGCCTCCCTTCAAACCATGACCGGACCTTTGCGGTCAGAAGGAGCATCGGGGAGACAGAGGCAAGAGCCGCAAAGACGTCTCCGAAGAGGGTGGTGGTGCCAATAGCGGGCCCCTCGAGGCCAAAAACCCGAACATCATTGACGGACGCCTCGGACGCCCCCCCCCCCCAAAACCAACTCACCCCTCTAGAGTCGCTGTGGCTAGGGCATGCCTGAATAGGGCTAAGCTCTGCCTCAGTAGCTCTAGAAACATTAAAACAGAGTATAAAGAGGGGATCACTGCAGCTGTGGAGCGGCTCTATCAGCTCGTGAAGGAGTCAGAGGCCAAAGAAGTAACAAGAATCCAGAGTAAGGGACAGGATGGGAAGAAAGAGGAGGACACTTTACACCCTCCACTTCCTCCTCACCCTGCCCCCTGCAACGAAAAAATATTAAGGAGGATGGATGACCACTCCAAATTAATACGGGAAAATGCAGCCAAGATGGAGTCACTGAGGGAAACCCTAGAAAACCACCAGAAAGCCTTGGAAGTGGCCCCCACCTACGCGAACGTCGTGGCTGGCTCGCCGAAGAGGCCACCGGCAGAGCCAGCTGCGATGCACTCTGTCATAATCACGTCGAAAGACGACCAGGACACCGGAGAGGAGGTTTATGACAGAGTAAGGAAAGCGATAAATGCCAAGGATGAGGGGACAAGAATTGACAGGATCAGAAAGGCCAAGGATCGGAAAGTCATTCTAAGTTGCAAAGACAAGGCAGAACTAAGAAAAGTAAAGGAAAAGTTAACAGAAAAAGGATGTTCTCTCAAAGTAGAGGACATCAAGAATAAGGACCCCCTCTTGGTGCTGTACGGAGTCTCCAAAGTAAATACCGATGAGGATATTGTGAAGGCAATTAGGGGCCAAAATGGAAATTTGCTTGGGGATGTGGGTGAGGGGGACTTCCGCGTCGAGGTCCGGTACAGACGGAGGGCGAGAAACCCGCTTACAGTCCATGTAGTTGCTCGGGTCTCGCCCGCCGTCTGGCAGCGGCTCACCGGCGCGGGTGCCGTCCACATCGACATCCAAAAAGTTAGGGTTGCGGACCAGTCTCCCCTGATCCAATGCTCGCGCTGCCTGGGTTATGGGCACGGGAAGAAGTTCTGCCATGATGCAATCGACGTATGCAGTCACTGTGGGGGGCCGCACATGAGAACAGAGTGTGCTGATTGGATGGCTAACGCCCCCCCAAGCTGCGTCAATGTCGGCCCTTTTTCCGGATTTTTCCGTGCAGGCGCACGGAAGTTAATCCGGAAAAACCGAAAACCACGTGGCCACGAGGTCTGGACCCAGGGCAGCTGGACGAAAACGGAAAACGGCAACACCAGGACACCAGTGCGACGAGTGCGGAGGCACAAGAAAATTTTAGAAAGGGTCAACTTTGAACATTTTAAGGACAATTTTAAAAATCGTGTTTATGAAAAAGCTTATAACATCTAAAGTAAATCTTTTAGGTCTAAATTTTATTGTTTTATATAGTTAGTAATTAGTTTTTCTATGTACATTTTAAATTTCAAAATTTTTTGATAAGTATTTTAAAAGTTATTGTGTGTTGACCCTTTGACCCACATTCAAGGTACCCTGGGAATCAGTAGTAGGTAAAAAGTAAAAAGGCCAAACTTTGGGATTCATTATTATTAATAGGTCTGCATTTTTGAAATTTTCAAAAAAGCCTAATTTTGACCGAATTTTGCCATTTTTATAAATTAACTGGGATAGTGAGAGGGTAGTCGTGATATTTACAGGTCAGTATATCGGGTATAGTAATACTTAACCTCCCTTTTGAATTTCATAGTTCTGTGTCCAGTAGTTCTCGAGATCTTCTGTGTTGACCCACTAACCTGACCTACTGACCCACTGACCAACTGACCCACTGACCCAGTGACCCAGTGACCCACTGACCTACTGACCCAGTGACCCAGTGACCTACTGACATACTGACCCACTGACCCAGTGACCCAGTGACCCAGTGACCCAGTGACCCACTGACCTACTGACCCAGTGACCCAGTGACCCAGTGACCCACTGACCTACTGACCCAGTGGCCCACTGACCCAGTGACATACTGACATACTGACCCAGTGACCCAGTGACCCAGTGACCCAGTGACCCACTGACCTACTGACCCAGTGACCCAGTTGCCCACTGACCCACTGACCTACTGACCCAGTGACACAGTGACCTACTGACATACTGACCCACTGACCCAGTGCCCTATTGGCCTACTGACCGACTGACCTACAAACCTACTGACTTACTGACCTACATTCAGGGTGCCTTGAACGGGTCTTAAAAATTAGTTTAAAAAAAATTTTATTGCATTGCTGGACGGCAAATTTGACTTCCAAAGATCTTGGAATATTGTAAATAAATATTTTACTTTAGTTTACTTAGTTTATAGGACACATTTAAATTTATTTAAATTCTATTTTACTCTTTTATAATTTTATTGTGTTCTTTTTGAGTTATATAATTGTATTTTATTGTACGTATCCGACGCCCTTTACACGTCGCATACTTTTACACATTGACGTCCCTAAAAAGCCAGATTTAAGCGAGCTACACAATGTTCGGTATCAGGACTCCGCCCAGCAAGGTGGCGACTGAGAACTCTCCATCATTAATAAAAATAAATGGGGCAATAAAGTAAATTCAAAACGGTAAACTGGGTCCAGTTTCATAAGAAACTGGCCTAGTTTAAAAGGGGTAAAAAAATATTTAAGTACAACAAAAATTAAAGGAACAACAGATAGGAAAACATAGGGAAATTAATGAACAAAATTACAGTATTTTAAAAAATTTAGCAACATAAATCTTAAAATAATTACCATACCACTTTGGACCGAAAGCTGGAAACGCCGAAGAGGGCAAGTCGTCGCTGGCCGATGCACCATCCATGACGCAGCGCACATCAGGAGAAGACTATAATCTGTAGTATCTGTAACAAATATAAAATAGATTAAGAAACTATGTTAATATATATTGTTAAATATATAATAGTAACATAGGCATAGTAGTAATAAATAGTAATAGTGTATGTATGTATTAATTAAGTAACTTATAAATTGTAAAAATAGCAAATTAAGAAATAAATATATATAGAATAATAGTAATGTTAGTTGTATATTATGCAAATAATATATAGTAGCATACGTAATAAAATATTAGAATTAAGTAACTTAAGTTAAGAAAAATTGTAATAGATGTTAGATATAAGAAAATTTTGGTCAATAAATAAACGCAACCCTAAAGAAACTAACCGAAGGACAGACAAAACAGTAACACCAAGGTCTCTGATCAAGTTAGAGGTAGTGTAGGATAGCTCGCGAGCCGGGCCTCTGCGCCCGGACAGGGAAAAAAAAAAAAAAATGCGAACTCACATGATTTCTTCTTCGAGTCGCAGCGGCTGGCTGGTTCCTTGATATTTCACCACAGACACTTGGTTTTTATTTATTTTGGTTAGTTTATTTTACACAGCGTTGAATTCTTCCGGTAAACCAGAGTTTTTATTATTAAATTTGATTTGTTTTTGATGCAAGATTGCGATAGATAGACGTAATAATTGCTGGAATGTGAATGAATATAAGTTGATGATGGTCGAAGGGGTTCAAGGACTCAAGGACAGATAATATATAAAATGGAATAAGGTTTAATGTTTGTCTGTGGCCCTAATAGATGGCGTTACCACCCGTATTGTCCCATTGTTGGGCAAAGGCTTCCCCGCATTTTTGCCACTCACAACGGTCCAGTGCCACCGTAAGCCAGCTCCTCTCAGAGGCGAATAAATTAAAAAAAATCGAGCTAACAAAGATTGCTGTGGAAGCTGTTGGTGCTATTTTAGAAAATTGCTGCATAAGATTGGTGGAAATCTATGAGAAACCCTTTGTTTAACAGTGGACGTCCTAATACTGATATGATGTTGATAATGAACTATGGGCGATCTCTTCCAGACAACTTTTGGTAGTTAACAAGTTAATCATAAAATTATTAGTTGTATTTCAATTAGCGCCATTATTCAAAACAAAAACTCTTGACTAACGTTTATAAGTTACATAACATTACAAAAACACCCTTGAAAAGTCCCACATTACACCGATATAAACATAACACCGACCATACTTACAACAACTTAGAAAAAATCCGCTGAACGTTTTTCAGTGGTGACCCCAGTTTTTTACACTGCCCGAAGGAGCGCCTCGTAGGCCCCTACACGTCGGCCCTTTTTCCGGATTTTTCCGTGCAGGCGCACGGAAGTTAATCCGGAAAAACCGAAAACCACGTGGCCACGAGGTCTGGACCCAGGGCAGCTGGACGAAAACGGAAAACGGCAACACCAGGACACCAGTGCGACGAGTGCGGAGGCACAAGAAAATTTTAGAAAGGGTCAACTTTGAACATTTTACGGACAATTTTAAAAATCGTGTTTATAAAAAAGCTTATAACATCTAAAGTAAATCTTTTAGGTCTAAATTTTATTGTTTTATATAGTTAGTAATTAGTTTTTCTATGTACATTTTAAATTTCAAAATTTTTTGATAAGTATTTTAAAAGTTATTGTGTGTTGACCCTTTGACCCACATTCAAGGTACCCTGGGAATCAGTAGTAGGTAAAAAGTAAAAAGGCCAAACTTTGGGATTCATTATTATTAATAGGTCTGCATTTTTGAAATTTTCAAAAAAGCCTAATTTTGACCGAATTTTGCCATTTTTATAAATTAACTGGGATAGTGAGAGGGTAGTCGTGATATTTACAGGTCAGTATATCGGGTATAGTAATACTTAACCTCCCTTTTGAATTTCATAGTTCTGTCTCCAGTAGTTCTCGAGATCTTCTGTGTTGACCCACTAACCTGACCTACTGACCCACTGACCAACTGACCCACTGACCCAGTGACCCAGTGACCCACTGACCTACTGACCCAGTGACCCAGTGGCCCACTGACCCAGTGACTTAGTGACCTACTGACATACTGACCCACTGACCCAGTGACCCAGTGACCCAGTGACCCAGTGACCCAGTGACCCACTGACCTACTGACCCAGTGACCCAGTGACCCAGTGACCCACTGATCTACTGACCCAGTGACCCAGTGGCCCACTGACCCAGTGACCCAGTGACCTACTGACATACTGACCCACTGACCCAGTGACCCAGTGACCCAGTGACCCAGTGACCCACTGACCTACTGACCCAGTGGCCCAGTGGCCCACTGACCCACTGACCTACTGACCCAGTGACCCAGTGACCTACTGACATACTGACCCACTGACCCAGTGCCCCATTGGCCTACTGACCGACTGACCTACAAACCTACTGACTTACTGACCTACATTCAGGGTGCCTTGAACGGGTCTTAAAAATTAGTTTTAAAAAAATTTTATTGCATTGCTTGATGGCAAATTTGACTTCCAAAGATCTTGGAATATTGTAAATAAATATTTTACTTTAGTTTACTTAGTTTATAGGACACATTTAAATTTATTTAAATTCTATTTTACTCTTTTATAATTTTATTGTGTTCTTTTTTTTTTGAGTTATATAATTGTATTTTATTGTACGTATCCGACGCCCTTTACACGTCGCATACTTTTACACATTGACGTCCCTAAAAAGCCAGATTTAAGCGAGCTACACAATGTTCGGTATCAGGACTCCGCCCAGCAAGGTGGCGACTGAGAACTCTCCCCCGAAAAAGGCCGAAGAGAAGGTAGAGAAGACGGGCCTCCCTTCAAACCATGACCGGACCTTTGCGGTCAGAAGGAGCATCGGGGAGACAGAGGCAAGAGCCGCAAAGACGTCTCCGAAGAGGGTGGTGGTGCCAATAGCGGGCCCCTCGAGGCCAAAAACCCGAACATCATTGACGGACGCCTCGGACGCCCCCCCCCCCCCCCCCCAAAACCAACTCACCCCTCTAGAGTCGCTGAGGCTAGGGCATGCCTGAATAGGGCTAAGCTCTGCCTCAGTAGCTCTAGAAACATTAAAACAGAGTATAAAGAGGGGATCACTGCAGCTGTGGAGCGGCTCTATCAGCTCGTGAAGGAGTCAGAGGCCAAAGAAGTAACAAGAATCCAGAGCAAGGGACAGGATGGGAAGAAAGAGGAGGACACTTTACACCCTCCACTTCCTCCTCACCCTGCCCCCTGCAACGAAGAAATATTAAGGAGGATGGATGACCACTCCAAATTAATACGGGAAAATGCAGCCAAGATGGAGTCACTGAGGGAAACCCTAGAAAACCACCAGAAGGCCTTGGAAGTGGCCCCCACCTACGCGAACGTCGTGGCTGGCTCGCCGAAGAGGCCACCGGCAGAGCCAGCTGCGATGCACTCTGTCATAATCACGTCGAAAGACGACCAGGACACCGGAGAGGAGGTTTATGACAGAGTAAGGAAAGCGATAAATGCCAAGGATGAGGGGACAAGAATTGACAGGATCAGAAAGGCCAAGGATCGGAAAGTCATTCTAAGTTGCAAAGACAAGGCAGAACTAAGAAAAGTAAAGGAAAAGTTAACAGAAAAAGGATGTTCTCTCAAAGTAGAGGACATCAAGAATAAGGACCCCCTCTTGGTGCTGTACGGAGTCTCCAAAGTAAATACCGATGAGGATATTGTGAAGGCAATTAGGGGCCAAAATGGAAATTTGCTTGGGGATGTGGGTGAGGGGGACTTCCGCGTCGAGGTCCGGTACAGACGGAGGGCGAGAATCCCGCTTACAGTCCATGTAGTTGCTCGGGTCTCGCCCGCCGTCTGGCAGCGGCTCACCGGCGCGGGTGCCGTCCACATCGACATCCAAAAAGTTAGGGTTGCGGACCAGTCTCCCCTGATCCAATGCTCGCGCTGCCTGGGTTATGGGCACGGGAAGAAGTTCTGCCATGATGCAATCGACGTATGCAGTCACTGTGGGGGGCCGCACATGAGAACAGAGTGTGCTGATTGGATGGCTAACGCCCCCCAAGCTGCGTCAATTGCAACAAGGCAAAGCTTGAAAAGGCGGACCACGACGCCTTTAGCGACGACTGCCCGGTGAGGCGGAAGTGGGACGCGTTGGCGAGGTCAACGACAGCGTATTGTTGAGGGCACCAAGTCTGTCTCGAACGCAAATCGCCACGCAGATGGTGGTTCTAATGGTGGTGGATACTACCACTACTCCTACTCAGTTGTAAGGTAAACAATCAATTTGAACAGAAACAAATATTTGCAGATCTTGAAACCATTTGTCTCACAGCTGGATGAGAATCCCAATCTCTTGAGTCTCAGCCGGCTATTTGCCCATCCATTGTCACAGACTTTTTAAATCTGTATAAATATGTAATATCTTGCCTTGTAGGTATTGTTTTCATCTTGAGATGATAATCTTCTAAATACAAGGTAATTAAAAAATAACTTACTTGCTAAGCAATCCTAATGTGTACCTGCCAAATCTGCAGCAGATAAATTATTTACCATAAGAAGACAGGGAACACTTGGCTTCAACATTCACATTACTTTGTCTAGTAGTACAGCAGCTAGACAAAATAATGTATGTTGTAGGTAAATAAATAAATATAGGTGGACATTTCACACAACGCTATCTAGCCCCAAACTAAGCAAAGCTTGTACTATGGGAACCAGATAACTGATAGAATACTTATATATATATTTATTTTTTTGTAAATACATACTTATAATATATAGAAAAACATCCAAACCCAGAACAAATATTTGTAGAACATGCAAACATTTGTTCCATATATACAATAGCATAACATTTAAGCTTATAAACCATATTTCTGTTTCTGATTTATTTGTTTCATAATATAATATAATAATTAATAATAAGCCATTTATTCCAAACTTTGGGTTTACATGTTTTTAGTAATATTGCGAGTTCAGATTCGATTATAGGATGTACCCGCACCTTGGTGTGCCTCTTGGCATAGGCCTCCTCTAACACTTTCCACTAGGTTCTATCTTGTTCTACCCTTCTCCAGTGTTGTCCAGATGTAAGTTTTAGGTTGTCTTCCCATCTTGTGTGTTGACGCCTTCTATTGCGCTTACCATCTCTGGGGTACCAATCAATGACCGTTATTGAGTTAATAACGCAACAAGTTTAAAGATGGGAGATTTATTTGTTTAAAGCTGTATTAGCACTGATATGCATACAATATCACACAGTGTTGAAAGTCACATGTTCACTTTTGTAGTATTGCCATATTAGTTTGTAGATAACTATAGAGGTTATTTTGACTAGGTTTACAGGCTTACAGCTTCTAGTATGCTCCAATTAAGGACCACTCTGTTGATTTGAGAAATAATTAAATGTATTTGTCTACAGAGGTTGTGACCGCATTGTTCCCGTCGATATCTACGTACCTGGTTGCCCACCGACAGCTGAAGCTCTCCTGTATGGAGTACTCCAACTCCAAAAGAAAGTCAAGAGAATGAAGACCACACAAATATGGTACAGGAAATAAAATGTCTCACAATAGCTACTTAGATCAAGTTTTGATTTAATTTATAAATGTTATTTATCCCTCTATTGAAGTAAACACAATGTAGTGCAAGCAATAACCTACATTTTTATTTTATTTATTAGACCTTTCTGTATGTAAATACTTACTTTGTTGATAATCTGACAAAATAAAGAAATAAGGATGCCTGGTTATTTTTTAATATATGAAATAATATGTAAAGCCAGCAAATTACCAAGCTGATCTCAGTTTTAAGAATCTTTATTTCTCATTTATAAAATAGTCACCTACAATGAGAATTTATGAACTAGGTAACATTTTGTATACCTGGTCTAAAGTCACCGTTCGGTAAGTAGGTTGGTTATATACAGATTTGGTAAGAAGGATAGGGTAGTAAAACATCAAGTTAGGAAGGTAGGTAGATAGGTAAAGTTTTAATAAGTGCATAATCCTACGTATAATATAATAGTAAAAAACAAAATAGGTAGATATGTGCACACAAACAAAATATGTAGTTCCTAAGCACCTACGAGAATATCTAAGTAGGTATGTGTTATGTTCACATAAGTTTTGTAAAGGTTTTAAACTACGTTTGTACATTAGATAGAATAGACAATAGTTTAGTCATTTAGTTATTGTCGGTACGAGATAATTTGTTAGACAAAAAGATGAAAAAGTGGGTAAGTACTAATAAGTCCCTATCCATGTAGAGCTGCGAGGCAGGCTGACCGGCGGCCATGCAATCAGTGAATCAGATCTTCGGAATATTTCTCATTCTCCAAACAAACTATTCATTAATTCCTCTGTAGGGCCCATACAAATCAAAATACTTTGGTAGTAGAGCCATACAAGGTACCTACTAGTTGGCCCGCCTTCCACTTCACATGGGCAGTATGTAGGGGTCTAAGTACCTGTTATCACGTGGGACTAAAGTTCAATTCACACAGATGGCAGCGGGCACAAGCGCCTACCTTGGCACGAAGAAAAATTTGCGCAACGGGCGGCCTCTCAAGCGATACTATTAAGATACCGGTATCCTCTTAGTAGTCGGCGTATTGTGGAATATGATACTCTCAACAGTATGAATTAATTAAATTAATGAAGATTAATCAGTCAGACACCTCAACTATGTATACAAAAATGTATTGGCGCGATCCTTGATGCTGCCGTCTCTCGGTGTGAATACAGCCCAAGATAAGCCCCTGCCCGTCACCAGAAGACATCGTAGTCAAACGACAAACAAACAGACATACTTTCGCATTTAAGATACATCAGCTAGAGGCTCTAGATTCTATTAAAACAAGAGCCAAGAAGCTCATTTGCAATGATGAGTTAGCAGGTGCAAGACTCCACAGCCTTGAGCATCGTCGAAAGGTTGCAAGCCTCTCGGTTTTTTATCGGATGCATTTCGGAGTTTGAGGCGGAACTTTTCAATTTGATCCCACCGTTCCCGATAATTACAACCTAGGGGTCTTCAAGTCGCGAGTGAATAGGTTTCTTCTAGGCAAGCGTGTACCATCGTAGACTGCATCATCGCTCAAAAATACGAGTGAGCACTCTGTTACAGCTTTGTTAATTTAGTTCCATCTTAAGGTTCCCTGGAACAGATCATTCTGAATGGTAAGGCCTCCTATTATATTTATTGTCCTTTTTGGAAGAGCTTGTAACATTTATCTTGTTTCTGTACGGTACGGTTATTCAATATAGGTAATAGTTAACTATCTATGGCGCGAAGTAAATTTGAATTTATGCGGTCTAGAACTGCTTGTGATCCTATCTCACCACTTCCTGAGACAGTAGATTTTTCCATTAAGTTTAACTAAAGCCCTATCTGTAATCTAATTAACCAAACGCAGCGCTGGTTAATCTTGAGGGGTTTTTTTAATCTTATGCTTTTAAAAGGGATCGAGTCGCTTGCGACTATGTCAGTTCTGTTACATCTTGAAATTATTGATCGAGCGAAGCGAGATCTCCAAACACTCAACAACTCAACTTGGCCAAATCGGTGTTGTATGTATGTATGTTTGTTTGTCCGAGGATTTCGTAGCGTTTATCCGATCATCATGAAATTTGGTATATAGGTAGTGACGGCATAATTTTGGTGTGACTCAATGTGCTAAAAATATTAGGGGGTTGTTGAGATATTAGTGTTCAAGAGGGGTAAAACAAATGAAAATGAGACTATTAGGTCAAGTGGGACGTCAAATGAAAGGTCTTCATTAGTACATTTGAACCCCGTTTTTATTTTAAGTTTAATTTTTAAGTTATTAGCCATAATAAAACAAAACTTTAACAAAATTCACAGGGTACACCAGTAACCCCACAATGCTGAAATTTGATATTCGTGTAGCTTTAGTGACACAAATATAGGAAAGTCTGAAATCCAGAATAACTGTCATTTGTACCCCTAAAATCAAACCAATTAATAAGAACCCCCATTACCTACATCTAATTTGAATGAAACTGTAGGTCAAGTAGGTTGATTATGCATTTCGTGGCACCAATTTATTAGTCAAAGATGAAAGCCGGCATGCACAAAGATCACTAAACATGTTTAAATTTGAAGTATTGGTATGATTTGACAACTCCTTAAATCATATTTAGCCACTAAATACGTTTAGGCATCGTTGTGCAAGTCGCCCTAAGAATAATATTTATTTTGGGAGATTAGCGAATCTCAGTTCGGGGCGAACCACTAGTATAATCTTCAGGTTAATCGCTGGCCTCACAACCATACAAAAAAGTATTAGATTTGCACCTGTGACTCATGCCGCCTCCACACCCACGAATTGCCAAATGAAGACGACAGCTTTTTGTTTGAACCCCAGTTAATAACCCTCCCCCTTTTCTCCGAAGTATGCAAAGCGAAATATCAAAAATAATTTTGATAAAATTGATATATTCAGAGATTAGAAATCTGCCTTAAAAATCGTGGTTTACCGCTCACAGAACTAGGTGGCGCTGCCAAATTAACATATAATATATAGGTAGATAGATAAGGAACCCTCGGTGCGCGAGTCTCCCTTGCACTTGATTCATATTACATTTAAACTACCTGCATACAAGGTGAAAAACAAACAACTACAAAAGTAGACTGGTATGGGTGCAACATAAAATAAAGGATGTTTTCGGGGAAGGTTACAAAAAAATCATATTGGTATAAAAATCAAAAGTTTTAATGGTATTTTCTGAATCGCACCAAGCTTTCATTTACTTTTTAGTATACAGAATGATTTTGTATAAACTATAATACATTTCTGAGTCGTATTTGAGATAACAACACAAACTTTCCAATATGCCTGAATAAGACAGATTCTAAATCCAATTTTGTCTGACTCAATGCCCTTCATTTTCATAAAATGGCACTCTACTGATACACTTTACGGTTCAATAATGTTAAAACAACATTATTATAATATTAAATACATAACTTTCATGGTCAATCAATAAAACATTGAGTTAAAAACATGTCATGATTTATATCTAAATACTTTCATTCAATTACTGCAATAACAGATATTATAATGTAGATGATAATATAAACCTGAGAACAAGATTTGAGAAGTCAGACAAAATGTATTTTACAATACGATAATATCACATATTTTAAATGCATTAAAACAACGAAATATCAACTGCTTTCATGTGTTCTAGATTTGTCGATCACATAGAAGTATAAAATAAACTAAACTCCACTGGTACAATTGAAAAACCATTGAGATTTTTAACGGAAGTGTAAAATAAACTCCCGATACAATAATAATTTATGGGATTTTTTTACTTTGTATGACATTAAATAAACCGATTCTATACTTTAAATCTAAATTACAATCTAGTATTTACACTTTATTTATAAGTATATATAAATATTTTATAACTATTTATCTAGTAATAATTACTCTTACTATATTTCACAATCACTTCCTTCACTGTCCAATGTATAATTAAACTAATGGTCAATAACATTTGATAGATATTTTCATGTAAATAAACAAGCAGTAAGTGTCGGCTGACGGCTGTCGGCCGGCGCCAGTTCTGTTCTCTTCCAATATTGCACATGTCGAGCGAGTGGCGCGCTCGCCTCCGCCTCCGCCTCCGCTGCCTCTGCCGCCTCCGCCCCCCGACCTTCGTTCCACAAGCGACAATACAATAAATAATTCTCTAACGATACGCGCCAGCTTCACCTCGGCGCGTCGGTCGATCGCTCTACTCTATGTACACCGTGCTACGGCAGGCGGCGCTATCATCGCGGCTCCTCCTTCTTGAGCAGGTCGAGCGGCGCCAGCGGGGCCAGCTGCGGCGGCATGGCCAGACCGTGCGCGCCCAGCGGCGGCAGTTGTCCGCCGCCTCGCACCAGCGGGCTCGCCTTCATCTGCTGGTGGTGCGCGTACGCGCTCAGCATCTTAGCCCGGTCCTCCTCGGCGCGGATGGCGGCCTCCACGAGCGGCGCGAACCGCATGTGCTGCAGCGGGTCGAAGGCGCGGTAGGGGTCCCAGGCGGCGGAGGGCGGCGGCGGGTACGCGGAGAGCGGCGGCGGGCCCGGGTGCCGCGGCATCTCCTTGCGCTCCTCCTTGGGGTCGACGACGCCGTTCCGCAGCGGCGAGCGCGCGCGCGCCCGCTCGAGCTCTCGGTCGCGCTGCTCGCGCGCCTTACGCCTCTCGCGGTCCTCCCTCTCGCGGCGCTCGCGCTCCTCGCGGTCCCGCCGCGCGCGCTCGCGCTCCTCGTGATCGCGACGCGCGGCGTCGGCGGCGGCGGCGTGGCTCGGCGGCGGCGGCGGCGCGGCGGGGCGCGGGGCGGCGCGCCATGGGTCGTGCAGCGGCGGCAGCTGCGGGTGGTGAACGGCGTGCAGGGAGGAGGAGAGCGCCAGCTCGCGCCCGTACGCTGACAGCTGGAAGGAGGGCGGGCCAGGCGGGTAGGGCGCGGGCGGGTAGCGCGCGAAGGGCGAGACGCCGGCGCGGTGCGAGGCGAGCGGCGCGAAGGGGCCGGCCTCGTACCGCGCGAGGTGCGGGTGGTGCGGCAGGTAGTGCGGCGGCAGGTCGTACGGCGACCGGTAGGCGGCGGGCGGCGGCGGCGGCGGCGCAGCGCTGAAGGCGCGCATCTTCTCCTTGTCGGAGCCGGGCGCGAGGCTGGCACCGCCGGCCTTGTCTTTGTGCTGGTGGTTGTATATCTCCCACGCGATCCGAACGTGCATCGCGTTCCACTTTCCGGTTTTCTGTGGACGAGTATTCATCTATAATTAGTGATTTACAATCTGAATTGTGAAATCTTACGAATTGATAAATTTTAACGTACGTTACGTTACTCAAGATAATGTATAGAAAATGAAAAAGGTATTATAGAAAAAAGCATGCTTTGTAATGAAGTGGCAAGAAGAAGACCTACCGAGACCGCGGGACGTTGCGGCGGTTTAGGAGCGGAGTCACTTGCGGCTGTCACTACGGGCTGTTAACATGAGGCGATGCAAGGGTTAATGATTGGAGCAACATAGATTTACAACAATTAAGCACTATGAAAGCTAAGTAAGTCATAGGTCATGAGTCACTAAAGGCCTTTCTTCCATCATCTGTAGATAAAGGTTTTCCGCTGATGTTTTTGTAAATTAAATCCCGTTTGGGATCCAACCTCTAATCTGCAGATAGAGGAGGAGGGCTTAATAAGGGAATGAATAATATTACGGAAGTTAGAATTCTAAATGTTTATTTGACAGTAAGATAGACCCCTTAATAAAACGATAAGACACCTTTTGAACAATAAAATTTCTCCCTAAATGTTGACTCTGACCTTCAAATCATTTTCTAAGGATAGAACAGAGTCTGAAAGTTGATTATTTGAATAGATATTTCATTAAAATAATTCTATCTGTCTAGCTTAGGGCCTTCTATCTTACTGCAAATATTTATACAATACCTAGAGTATTTCAAGGTTTTAATATCAATTTACTAAATGGTGCTCATAGATAACAGGTATGCAAGTATAAGTAAACAGAAAGGATTACAGAGTAATAATATTGGCAATGTTTACCTTAGTGGGTGCATAGGAGAGTGGTGTAGGTGGCACATAAGGTGAAGGCGGATGGAGCAAACTCGACGAGTACGGATAGCCAAGCCCCATACTCGACCGGTATAGTGATGGCATTTTGCTGACATCTTTGAACTGGAAAATAAATATGCAGGTACTTGTATGAATTTCTGAGAAAGTATAAATTAACACTTTATAAAGTATAAATTAACTTCCGAGTAGACATTGAAAAGAGTTTGTTATATGATTAATAATTCCTATTTGACCCTTTGCTCTATTTCGTTAAATGCTTGTGGGTTCTCCTAATTCTTAGCTTAAAGTTTCTGGTAGTGGTTTGGTTGGAATTAATGTAAGATAATTGTATTAATGGCTCGCATCACAGTGGAACGTGAAATGCACTAAACTAAACCGGTTCAAATTGTTTTGGAGATCATGGATAAACTTACAAAAAGTTTACTATAGAAATTATTTACAAATAAACCACACGAAAAACTATTTTTTTATAAAAACAACCTTCCACTTGAGGCTTCACAGTAAATGTACATAATCTATCTGTGTACCAATTTTACAAGAGTTACTTTCGAATTTATAATATTGGTATGACCAGTTGGCTTTGCCACCACCTCATCCAGTGATTGGTCTGGTCAAAAATGGAGCACATTTGATTAATTGGTTGAAAATTCTGTATGAAATAAACATATCTGCAACTTAATATGCTAGTAAGCATTCTCTTGTGTAATGTGGAAATTTATTTTGTAGGTAGTGCACGATAACTAGCAAGAAATGTTTGAATAGAAAGATCTTGTTAACGTTGGACTTAATGAATCGAGAAATGGTCAGGAAGAGAGTTCCAATCTTTACTTGCACTATGGAAGTTCGAAAAATGAAGCGAGTTGTTTAGTACGGCAAAGTGTCATCATCATATCAGAACATATCACAAGACGTCCACTGCTGAACATAGGCTTCCCCAATAGATTTCCAGAGCGACTGATCCTGTGCGGCCTGCACCCAACGGCTCCCAGCAACCTTTAACAGGTCGTCTTTCCATCTAGTAGGGGGTAGTCCTACTCTGTGCTTCCCAGAGTGTGGTATCCACTCGAGAACCTTTCTGCCTCAACGGCCATCAGTTCTTCAAGTTATGTGCCCTGCCCACTGCCACTTGTGCTATGTCGGTGACTTTGGTTCATGGATCAAAGTGCAAAGTGTGTTTGTTTTTCTCTTTGTAATCTGCAATCAGTTGGAGGACTATACTCAGATTGATTGATTTATGGCGTGCGGGATCAAGACACAGTCCTTCTTCCCTTTTTTTGAAGCAGAAGGTTGTCCAAGACATGGACTCTTCAGCCGCTTTGTGTCGAAAGTGTGATGTTGTTATAAGCCATAAAAGTTGGTGGGCGCGGTCCCGCGCGTCGAACGAGTTCGCTTTGTTTTTGTGCAGTCCGTATCACTCTATTTTATTAACTACCCACTATGAAATTTCTAAAACTCAGTTTGGTGACTCAATTTCTATTTAATTGTTGACTTTTTAAAGTAAATATTATGTTTTAAGCAGATATTATATGTACAGTATTCATGTTTTGTTAAGTTAGCTCATTGTATTATTAATTGTGTACCTACTTAAGTAGATTAGAATTGGATGTTTTCTCAGTAAGCGATTTGTTATGTAAATTTATGAGAAATAAATAATCTTAAACTGTAAATAAACCATTATTAAAAAGAATGCTTACCAGAGGCGGATGCGGCACTAGTAGATGGTGCGGATGGTGCGGATGGTGCGGCGGCGCGTGCGGCGGCGGCGCGGGAGGGGGCGCGGGGTGCTGGTGCACGTGCGTGTGCTGGTGCTGGTGGTGGTGCATCTCCGTGCGCACGGCTACGCTGCCGCCCGCGCCCGCTGCGCCTGCCACTGCCAGAAACCGGTTATCCAGCTCGCGTCGCAGGAGATCTGCGCCCGGACCTGGAATATCACAACGGGTTTACAACAACCGTCTGACTTACATACTGTCACAGATAAGTTTAAAACATAAAAAAGTACTCTTACAGAAGCCTTACTATACTATAGACGAATATTTAATAGACAAATTCCAATGACTTTATACATGTTTTTATTTATATTGAACTGATAATAAATTAATGTATAATATTTGTTAAATAATTTTGCATGCTTGTATGCTGACCATGACTGGACCTATATTATTTTATTACCAACTAATGTAACCCATGTATCGCAAATAAACTAATCTGTATCTTTAGCATGTTATACAATCAACTTTTACTAGACTAGTGTGTGACTTTTATTTGGCTTTACGCTGACACTCCAGGGAGAACCTACACATATGCCAGAACTAGATTCAAAATTTATTTAATACTTACACAGAAAACAAAATAGGGCTTGGAAAGTTTAGCTTAGTTTCACTACAGGTCCGCTAAAGCTAAAACTATTAGGGCAATATTTGAAATATATGCTCAAATAAATTCTATGTAAATAACGAAATCCATACATAACATGCATATTACCCGTACCAGTATTTATAATAATCATTATCATCATCTCAGCCCACATCCACCTACTGCTGGGTATAGACCTCTTCATTATTACGCCACTCTCTCCGGTCCTGTACCAAGCGCATCCATTGCCTTCCCGCAACTCTCGCGATGTCGTCCAACCATCTGGCTGGTGGTCGGAACCGTATTTATAATAATGATTAAAATTAATCACGAAAGTTTTCTAAGTAAAAATACATGCATACATATTGGTTTGTCACACTTATTCATTGGTGAGCTCCTATGGCAACTAGGCATCGTGCACCGTGCAGTTCAAGGGAATGTGGTCAGTCATTGTTTGGGTCATCGCACTCTACAGATGGTGCTTAAAAGGGCGACATGGAATTGTGAGAACTTAGTATATAAATTTGACATTGTGATTAGATGCAATAACGTAAGAATAAAATGAATGTGTAAAGGTTTAACATTTCATGCGTCAAACGCAGAATATGGCTGTACCTACACCTTGTTATTACCGATATTATGCAATAAATACAATTTGATTTGATTTAGTAGACAAAGGTTTCTCACACTAAACTTCAAGAGCAGAAAAGTAGTAAACTGTAAAGTACTAATATCGTAGACTTACTTGTATTGAAAAGAGACTCTGCAGAGAATGGGTTCGGGTTGGGAGGAGGCGCTAGCGGCGCCCCGAAGAGTGGCGGCGCCGGCGCGAACCCGCGGGAACCCTCCGCTGGTGATGGCCTGCTGATAACAATATCACAACACAATCAAACACACGTACATTTTTATTTATTACTATCTGACCCGCCATAAAACAATCCATCTTCTGCGCAGTCGGGTAAAAAGTAACCTATGTCCCACCCAATCCCAGTCATAATCTATCTGTATACCAAATTTTATCGAAATCGACCCAGCGGTCATGGAAACGTAAAAAACAGATAGACAGTTCCTTTCAAATGTATAATATTATAGATAGCACAAACTATTGGTTATACAAAAAACCGTAATATGCAGTGCAGACGTCAAGTTTGAAGTTGGCGTGAATCGAAACGTGACATCACAAGTTCCATTTGTACAAACTTTCGTTTTGTTTTAACACGTTGCGCAAATTATAGTGGTCGTGAGGACGAGAGCGCTATTTATTTATCGTTACGATTAATATTAATGTTGTAATTTCGGCGAGATAAAAGTAAAATTGGTGAGTTACATTTAACGGGCATGTGACTTGCCCGACCAAGAGAACCAATATGGGAGTCTGGCACAAGTGTGTGTAAAATAAATAGCTTTCGCGTGCTCCAAAGATCGCAAAACATCAGTATATTTTTATTTAATGTGCTTTTAAGCTTTCTGTCCATTTTATTCTGTATCCAAAGTATAGCTTTCCCTCAGATTGAAGAGCCATACATGACAATATCTGTTAACTACTCTATATAGAAATTAGAATACTAAGGCATTATTTGGCTTCTAGTATAAAATTAGATAAATAAGGCAATGTATACTCACGTTACCCCCCAGTGGGCGGGCGGTTTGGCACTAGAGCTGATACTGGGCACGGTAGGAACCGGCGCCAGCGAATGAGACAGGTGGGAGGGAGCGGCCGCGGCCGGCGTCGGCGTCGGCGCGGCCAGTGGCGTCGTCAGCGGAGGACCTAGGGGATTCACTAGGGGGGCTGCTAGTGGTGGGCCGAGGGGAACGCCTAGTTGACCCTGAAATATGCAACAAAATAATCTTAGATAGCTCGAAGAACTGACGAGCTATTGAGGCAGAGAGGTTCTCGATTGGATACCAAAATAGCGTAGGATAGCCCCCACTTGATGGTAAGACGATCTGATAGCTTGCTGGGAGCCGTTAGGTGCAGGGCCCACAACATCGGTCGCTCTGGATATCTATGTGGGAGGCCTATGTTCAGCTACGGACATCCTACGGCTGATATGATGAAGATGAATCTTAAATCTCTCATTATTGTACTGAACTGCAGAATTGTTTATTTAACAGATTGGAAACAAATTTCCTCTGTCAGTGGAGATAACGGCGCTTTGAGCTCTAAAGTAACATCCCAATCATTTCAGATTATACGAGTAGTGAGTCAAATGGAAGGGTGCAGGTTCAAATCCTGTTTGTTTAAAAAAAATATTATATCTAGGTATTTTAAAACAATGTTTTAAAAACCACCAGAGTTTGCAAAATATAGTCACTTCTTGGGAGAAGTATCTATAAGATGCACAAAAATCCCTACAACAAACATACTGGTTATTTTAAGGTTGGTAACAAAATCTATGCTGATCACATCCCAAAACCAGGGGACAAAGAACGAAACCGTAATATAGCACGTATAGAGATTGTTCTGTTGCTGTCAAGTTTTTGTATAGAATTATCTCAAAGTTGAATACTATATACACGATTGAGCTGCTTAAAAACCTATAGCTTATAAGCTCTCGAGGAGGCTGTGATCTTCGAATAAGTCTTACCTTTTACAGTATTAAATTAGTATCTGAAATCTTTTTAACATACCGGGATAGGAGCGGCCACAGGAGCGGGCAGTGGGGCGGACAGCGGGGCGGCGAGCGGAGCGATGAGCGACGGCACGAGCGGAGCGGATGATGTAGGTGCGCTTGACGCGGGTGTGCTGCGAGATAGACTGCTGATATTGCTGTTGGCAAGAGAAACTTTATTATAATACTTATTTATTAAACTGCAACTCTTTATAGAGCTACAATGCGGATCTAGCAAGCCTTCTTTATACATAATTGTACACAAGAAAATATATTACAAAATACAGAAGAGGACATGTACAAAAGCAACCTTAACCCTAAAAAGAGTTTTCTTCCAGCAAACCTTTGAGGCTATACACAGAGAGATGATTTTAAAGGGGGTTTTAACCCTTGTTGAATGTTGTATCATCAGTCAGCAGTAATAAATTTGCTTGGCCCAAGACTAAGTTTCTCTTTACCATCCTGTTATCTTTTTGTCTGAGGATACTGGTGTGAATGAGGTTTAACTGCTATGTAGGGTATTTACCTTGAAACGTCATACGTAAATACTTAAGATTCTGGGCCGACTCGAAAACAAATACTGCTATTGTATGTACGAGTTAGTTTTAGATATATATGGCTCTATAAATGGCTGAAGTAGTCTTAGTTATTATGACATAATATAATTTGCATGTCTCCCAAGAGACTAAATAGATAAACAATCATTTTATAATCAAAGATCTTAATAGTGAATAAATAAATTAATAATTATCATTATTTATCAAGTTGCTAAGTAATAAACAAAGCCACATTTCAGACAGCATATTGGTTCACTGCAGGGGTTCAATGGCCTGCAGATCATATTGTGGAATCGGTATAATTGGGTTGATGCCAAACTACATAAATAATAACTTGTACTTTGTCTCTATAGCTTTGATTTCTCGCTAGAGGAAGGTGTCAGTATTCAGTATTTTATTGCGTTCATACAAAGTGGATTAAAATGTTACATGCCAGATCTTATTGACTAATAAAGAGTCCAGCACTTCATATGTACCCTGCAAGTAAGGGTATAGCAATATTAAAGCTAACTCGGCAGGTCTAGTGGAATCAAAGTTGAGCGGTTTTCTGTTTTGAATTTTATTGGTTAGTAAAATCACTTGTTAAAAAAGTCGTCTAGTGTGTGGTAACTCTTTTCCATTAGTATATGTTTTAATCTATGTTCAAAGATGTTGTCGTTTTCCTGTGCTTTAATTTGTTTAGGTATTTTGTTATATATTTTTACTGCCATTACATTCGGACCCGAGCGGTGCATTTTTAATGTTGATGTAGTTCTAGGTTGTACTTGTACCTACATTGGAATCGACGTGGTAGGTAAGTCTTATTTTGAAAAAATTGCCTTATAACTTTAGATGGGGACTATCACAAAAATACACGCCTTCTTTTTTGATAAATTATATTGTAATTGACTATTGAGTATATTTTCAGTCAATTTCAAAGCAGATAAGTATGAATATCATCTCACAAGAACCAGCTTTTTTATACAATTTTGAACGTTTTGGAGCTAAAAAATACCCCCAAATAAAGAAATACATGTAAGTAGATTTTCAAAAAAACTTCAACAACATAAACCCGACATAATACATAGGACCCGGCCATTATGATAGAACTTCACATAATAAATTATATACAATTAATTATATACACATTATAAATTGTTTTGGTTGATCTTGATAATCTTTGATAGATTGACAGTCGCACACTGGTCATTGTACCCACTTTTAGTAAGCAACAAACCTGAAACTTTCCCGTTCTCTAGTTGGACTGGGTCCCGGTGAATAGGATGTGAGCGCTGAGCCCGCCGCGCCAGTAGAACCCGGCGTGTGTGGACGCACGCCTTTAGGTGTCTTCGGCGCCACCAGCGGAGATGCAGACAGACTTGTTCGCTGGAAAATACACGGAGAATATTAACTAACACTATGCATCAAAGCAGCTTACTAATTACTTAATAGATGCCACTACTTCTAGTGGAATGCTCGCGTTTTAAGTTTTTTCGTTACTGAGATAGAATTCAATGATTTCCTTTCTTAGTGCACCTAATTACAACTACAGGCACATCATTCACAAAACTTCATGCCGTAGGGCTCACCGTGCCACAAGCATAAGGTATTGCAGTTGTAAAGGGTGTCCAGTGGAAAATTTTTAACTTTAAATGAACGTAACTTTTTAGTTAGTGGGGTTAGGGACGCGGGGGAAGTAGTGTTAGTTACAACGTCTCTGCGGATTAGTCAGTCGCCATGAGTCATTGGACAGGAGCGCACCGCGCGTATGCGGTGGAACAATATCTGTTGTGTGGTGAATCGCCGATTCAAGCGCGTCGTGCTTTTTGCTTGCGATTTCATATTCGGCGATTAACCGATGGTCCGAGTACGCAACTTATTAGAACGTGGGTGCAAAGATTCCGAGAGGAAGATACAACGGTAAATAGGTATCCACCGGGACCGTCTACGTCAGTAGCAACGGCAGAACGTGTGATGCAGGTGCGTCAAGAAATCCTTAGAAATCCTAGGAAATCAATAAGGAAGATTGCCGCTTCTATGGGTATTAAAAAATCAACGATGCATATGATTTTGAAGAAAAAACTTAAGCTGCATCCCTATAAAATGCAAATTGTCCAAAAACTAAATGAAACTGATTATGCTTTGAGAGAAACGTACGCCAGAACAGCTTTGGAACGTTTCATAACTCCCAGAACTCTTGGAAACATATTGTTTAGCGATGAAGCGCATTTTCACATCGGAGGGTACGTAAACAAGCAGAATATGCGTTACTGGAATCCCAACAATCCAAGAGAACGCCACCAGAAAAGTTTGCACTGCCCTAAAACCACAGTTTGGTGCGCTATTTCTGCTCAAGGAATAATCAGCCCATATTTTTTTAATCCACGGGAAACTGTGACTTCTTTCGTGTACTGCCGTATGATTGATGAGTTTTTGGTACCGCAATTGCAAGAGTTTCCGGGACGCAACAATAGGACACACTTCCAACAAGATGAGGCAACTCCGCACACTGCTAGGACCTCTATGTCGAAGTTAAGGGAAATGTTCCCAAGAAAACTGATAAGTAAGTATGGAGACATACCCTGGCCACCAAGGTCTCCTGATTTGACGCCTTGCGATTTTTTCTTGTGGGGATACCTGAAGCCTAAAGTATACTGTAACAACCCCCGCACCATATCGGCCCTACAAGAAAATATCCGACGTGAAATAGAGGCAATCCCCCAAGCAATGTGTGCGCGCGTATTTTCGAACATGAGGGTTCGATTACAAGAATGTGTAGCGCGAAATGGACGACACTTGGAGGATTTTATTTTTAAAAAGTGAAATCCGCGGAACCCATGTATCTTTTAAAAATATAATAAATACCATAAGTATGATAATTTGTTTTTTATTTACATTCAAAATCGAAAATTTTTCACTGGACACCCTTTATAAAGTGGAGGGGTCAGATCAGGTGGGTCAGCTAGTTAGCGATATTGAATACTGAAGATTTCGTTTCATAGCTTACCGTATCAGCTGAGTTTCTAGGCGAAGCCGCAGCTGGAGGGAGATATGGACTGTGTTGGAGAGTGGTTGCGTAGGGCGCGTACAACGGTGGATAAGTACTCCCCGAGTACACGGCAGGCGGTGGGAATCCATTGGTGGAGAGACCCGAGCTGACAATGGCCGGACTTTCCGTCCGCGCCGGGAGTTCTGCTGGGGTAGGCTGCCGCGAGTCGACCAGTGGAGGCGCTAATGGTGGATGACCAATGTTGGAGTTAGCCGCTGATGTGACAACAGCAGGCGCGTTACTGCTGGAAGTAGTCAAATCCACGTGCGCCGTGGTATGGTGCATGGAAACCGGCGGCGCGAGTGGACCCGGGTGCGGCGATATTCCTAGCCCAGGATGTTTCATGCTCGACGTGTAACTCGACATCGTACTCGGTGTCGTGCTCGCCGTGGGCAGCAGAGCCAGTGGCCCGAGGTGGTTCGGCACTGACATCGCGTGCGGATGGCTCATCGGATGAGTTGCGTGGTGGTTGGTCGCGTGGCTCGCGATGGAATGGTTGTTCATCGAATGGCTCGTGTGCGTGGATGCGGGCTGACTCGCGGGCGCTCCGTGCATATGGCTCGCCGACGGGTGCCCGGGTGGCATGCCGAAAGGCGCGAGATGCGAGGGTCTGCTCGCGTACACCGACTGAACGGAATGTTTCTGTAGACTCGCCTGACTCTGGAAGGGGGGCATTGCGTGGCCGTGAATACTGGAACTCATACTGGAGTTGACGTGACTAGAGCCGATAGCCGGAGGGAGATAGGGCCGGGAGGTGGGCGCGGCCGGCGATACCGGCCGGCCGGAGAGAGTTTGACTCGGAAGACAAGTAGGAATTGTAGGAGGCGTCGAGTGGGGCGCGGTGACGGGAGACACGCCGTTGGCTCGGCCGGGGAACGAGGTAGGAACGGAAGAAGACTGAGTGGTGGTTGGTGTCGCGGGGCTGCGCATCTCCACATCTGTCGCGGCCGGGTTGGGCTGCGGGTGCGGCGCGCGGGCCTGCGGGTGCGGGTGAGGCAGTGAGGCTGCGGGCGCGAGCTGCGGCGGCGGGCGCGGAGCGTGGTGCGCGTGCAGGTCGAGCGGCGCCGGCGGCGGCGGCTGCTCGGGGGGCTTTTCGGTCCGCGTTTCGTGATTCGTATGCCGATAGTCCGGGAGTGCAGCGGCCGCGTGCGACTGCGACTGGTAGGCGGCGTGCGAGGGGAACAGCGGCGAAGGCGCAGGCGGCGCGGGTGGCGCCGGCGTAGGGCTGTCAGCGGCAGCGCGCGCGCCTGGCTGCAGCTTGCTATTGTTGGAGGCGGGCCGCTCGGGCGTGTCGGGACCTGAGGCGGCACCCACAGGCTTAGCGGGGATCTGCGTGGCGGCGGCGGCGGCGTGTCCGTCGATGGCAGGGATGTGCGCGCCATTGGGGCGGTGTGGCGGCGGCAGCGCGGGTGGTGGCAGCGCGGCAGGCGCGGGGCTGGGCGCAGGCTGAGGAAGCGGTGCGGGCGCGGGGCTGGCGCTGCCGCCGACGGGCGCCCGCGATAGAGCCAGCGCGCCGCCGCTCCCGCCCCGCGCCACCAGCTCGTTTTTGCCGCCGGCGCCTGCCGCGCTTGTCATCCGGAACAGAGAGCCTGCATCCGATGCCTGAAAGCCATACAAACGTCTTATAGATTTCTATAGAATGGAATACTCTGTGGAACTAGTCTTATAACTCGATCTATGTATTAATTATTTCTGAAGATAATATGGTTATTTGACAAGATAAATTCTAGGTGACATGGATTGTAAAATTGTACAGAAAACAGATTAAATAACTCACATCTTCCATGGATACATCATGGTATCTGGGTGAAGCATTTCTGCTGTTATCGGGACTTGCCTATAACAAAAAGAAGTTACGGTTAATTTAAGATAAACGGTGTTTTTTTAAGAAATTAAGTGATAAAATAGGTCCATTCAGATACAAGGTGTGCAGAATAATGTTATTATTTTACAATGCATTCTTGTGCTTGGAAACGATAGATCGTAAGTGGACGTGAAAAGGCTAAGTGATGACGACAGTGAGACGGCCCGTATTATGTACCCATTAGTATTCTAACTCTGTATGACCATTGTTCAGAGCTAACACAATAACCGCCCACGAGCTCTGTATTCAGCAGACGAATATCAGTTCTAAGCTGACACACAAAAATATGTTAATGTAAATATGACCAAAAAATGAACGACATTAACACATTGTGTTAAATATTAATGAGTCTGTTTACCGTGAGAACTCGAATAATATTTCAAATACTTATTTATTTGCAATATATGCAAAATTTTTAGACAAAATCTTATTCATAATTGAGTTACTAAACTCATAACATCTCATTAATTTTTTGGAAAGAAAACATTTACTTCATGAAAGTCAAACAAAATCTCGGCAATATCTCGTTGGAGCAAAATATTTTCATTTATTTTATGAGCGGGGCGAGCGTTCGTTCGCTGGAAGTTTAAAGGGAATGGAAAGTAATTACCGAGGGATATTTACGAGCGGGCGCGAGAACGACTCAATAAAACTAGTTGGGTAACCGCGCCGTTTACGATCCACGCAATTTAAGTAGCATTGTCTCTTAAATCCCATTTTATTAGTAGACGCTGTGCTGTGCGCAGTATAAATAATAAGCAATGCTTATTGTAAGCGTATTCCATTCTGAGATGATAATGATTATGCTGTAGCGTACACTTTATAGCGCTTAATTAATGCAATGATGGAATATACGCAATCTTTATTAATTTTACGAGGATGGCAGTAAAACCGTTCTGCGCTCAGAAAAGAAAGATAGAATTCGTAGTTATTAACTTTAACGATAATAAAACTTTGGTGCATTTTTAAAGAGAATAAATAAAAAGATACCATTTTCAGCAATAAATCAGAAGACGTGTGAATTTTTACAGATTTACTCTTAAACATCTAAAGCAGGCCGGAAGAAAATAGTAAATCGATCGCATTGAGTGAAGGGGGAGAACAAATCGTTTCGGGAGCGTTCCGGCAATTGAATGTTTAGCCTTATCCGGTGGGGGGTGGGTCGTCGGTCCGCAACAATGGAGTGATAAATCAAGTATGGGCCGCGCGTGCCAGCCGCTGGAAGCGGCGGCCGGCTGCTTCGCGTCCGGTGTCTCTGCGCTAAACATATTCAAAGGTGCCGCTTGTAATGTACCACCCCTTTTTAACCCCGACACAATTCTCGCGAAGAGTGCACGCTGCGCGGCTGAAACTTGTTACTGACAGGCCGCCATTTTAATGAAGTCTATTAAAGGACCACAGGTGCAAGCACGTATAAGTTTATCGTTAATTATAAAGTTGCGGTTCAATTGATATTGAATTTGTAAATTTCAAATGTATAGCGATGTGTTAGAATGTTCCAATGACTTCCTCGTTGGAGCAGTCAAAACCAAAATGGCACTTTTTAAACCAGATATCACGAGATTTAGGAAAAGAAACTATGACGCGAACGAGTAGTCATGGCCAGTGATTGATTAGCGCACGAGCCGCGCGGTGATGATGCACATAAGATAAAAGATCCCTGGCATTCTGTCGTCGATAATAATTACGTGCGTATTTAAGGGATGTCTGTCAACGTCAATGAAAGTTGGCTGGCTGTCAAAAGTATGTTACATGAAACTGATAATAATTCAGTGAGATATTAGCGCGTTGACTGATGTCGTGTCGGCAAGTAATAATAGCCGCTTGAGCCCACCTCAGAGCAAACACACGCGACTATCAAATAAACTAGCTATAAAAATAAACGACCGCATTAGTCAACGTTGTCAAAATAAACTAAGAATATTTACACGATCTATATTTTAAAGCTATTCATTTTAGCAGGTGCTTTTTGTCAATTCTTTTGTTTTTGTTGTATTTAACATATTTTCATAGCGAGAAACATGCATAATGTAAAAGAGCATCTTAATGTCTTTTAACATGATCATAATTCTCTTCATGAAGTCAATTTCCCCGCTTTTCCTCTGCTCGTCTGGAAAATGAAGGGAGGCGAGCAAAAAAATTGCCTGATAGCTTTTCACCCCTCATTCGAAATTCTAATACATTCACAAACTTTTAATAGGATGGAACTTAAAATTCAAGAAGAAAGTCATCTATAAGTTGAGTTCGCGCGAAGGGTGCGATCTTGACTAAATTTTATTAATTTAAATAAGATGCAGAATTTTCGACAACATGCCGTCCTTGATGTTATAACGTATATTTATGTTATAAAAAACTTATGTTATAATAAAGACGTGTAGGGTAATAATTATGATATGAAATGCAGTATAACAAGTTTTATGCAGGGGTCTGTAATAAAAAAGTTAAGCCCGAACGTCTTGTAGAATAAAGTTTGATTAATTATTCATGGTCATTATAATAAACACCAGTAATTCAATTTAGAATTTAAAATTGGCATTGAGACGACCAGTCGATTTGGCAACTTGCCTTTAGGAATGGCGATTAATTAAGTTTGCATATAAAACATATTTTATTTCAACACATTTGTCGTTCATTTTAACATAAAATTAAATTGAATATTATTTTGGTTGAAAATTAATTTCAATTAGTAGGAAAAAATATGCCATCAATCCACTATTTCTAACATGTGGTGTTCAACTAGGTAGGTAGTGTTATGAAACCAAATAAAGGGCCTTACTTATCCCACTGGCGAGTCGAGAACGTGTCCATGGCCCTAAGACTCCAAATTTATTAACAGATTAGCAACATCTTAACATAATCCTAGGACAAGAAGACGTTCATTATTATCGAAACGTGCAAACCGATATCTTTTAAAGAATCAGACCAGCCGTGAATATTTAGTTAAAAGTTGTTTGTTCATGACCTGAATTTAATGCTGCATACTAAATTTGTGCGCAGTTACAGTTGGTGAATGATAAACAGGCGACATGTATGAGGATGTGTGGTGATTACAAATCCTCCGCAAGTGACGAGTTCGCTTCATTTGCTGTTCGATCATGTACAAGCTTGCATTTGTATTACTAGTATTGCAGTCTCAGTGCTAGCAACTCGAGTATTCAGGATTTACTTCTTAATGCGTATCTCATAGTAGAAATCTGTTTTATTAGGCTTTTCGATCAGCCGTAAAATTGCGTTCAAAAGGACATCTGGTAATAGATTTATACGTATAAACCGTTCCAAATTTTTAAGAGAAGACCCGTTAAACGCGAATTTATAGTCAAACAAGATAATTTATACATATTTCCACGACTTTTAATAATAGTTTCACACGTTTATGACCACAGTGACCACTTTTCTGAACACGCTAATTGAAGCAACAACTTTGTCTAGCTTGTCAGCCGGTATTGGTTTAATAGATATATTATAAAATCAATAATCCAGTTGGCGCCCAAGCAATTGTATTTATTAAAATACTTAAGGCCATATTATTTTACCTGTTCCACCGTTAGTTATGATGAAATAAAAACCAAATGATTGATTTTTAGGGTTCCGTACCCAAAGGGTAAAACGGGACCTTATTACTAAGACTCCGCTGTCTGTCTGTCCGTCTGTCATCAGGCTGTATCTCATGAATCGTGATAGTTAGACAGTTGAAATTTTCACAGATGATGAATTTCTGTTGCCGCTATAACTTAATACTAAAAACAGAATAAAATAAATTTTTAAAGGGAGCTCTCATACAACAAACGTGATTTTTAGCTCGATATCGATAACGGCAACAGGTAGACGCTTGAAATATTCACAGAATATTTAGTTATATATTCACTTTAAAAATAAATAATTAAATTAAAACAAATGTTTAAGGGGGGCTCCCATACGACAGACATGATTTTTTTGCCATTTTTATAGATAATGGTACGGAACCTTCATGCGCGAGTCCCACTCGCACTTGGTCGGTTTTTGTAGATAGCCGTGGCTTGAATCAATAATATTCGTTGTCCAGATTCACATTTGATTTAGATAAGAACCAAGGTTAAATAAAATATGTATTCGTTTGATAAATATTCATTAAATCAATGTATTAAATAATATAATAATACGGAAAACTTTAAAATAAGACTGGTGCCTTAATACGACATAATAATGTGACAACTTTATAATACAAATCTGCTCAGTTACTATAACTTTTTGTCGAGGTAATTTGCAAAACCGGTTCTGCAATATTATACAAAAAAAAATCAGCAATTAGAATATATCGTTTTGCATACAAATATTGCTATTTAATTTTAATGACCATACAAAAGACCTTAAAAACAAAACACAACACAGGTGTTTGAAAAGGACGCGTTATTTTATGACGTGGACAAGACAATCGAAACATCAACAATACTAACATAAATCGTATCAGAGTCAAAGGCGCTTATTAACCTAAATGTAGCCGCGCTAATAGTAGGCAATAAAAAATAAAACTAACAGCAGAGTTGTTTGTAATCTACTGCAATTACGAAGTGGCTATTGTGGCTTTAAATGCGTTATTGGGGTTATAAGTAAGCGTAATAGCAGTAAAAGCAACGCAGGTTCGCGTTTAAGCTCTATACCGTGATCGACAGCAATAACGATTCTATTAATTTTTCAATGCGAATAAGTGTAAATTAAACTGGGAAATCTTTAATGGCTGTCGTTTTCTTTGTTCACATTAATCTTACAAACGTAGCGTAAACTACTCCAGTCACGGCATGTGACCGCTGAGAATCCTTTACTACTTTCCATTGTTTGTTATTGTGTCTCAATTATCACGATTAGGAACTATTTCTTTTGGATTTGTGATGCAAGTTTGTTATGCATTTCGTGTCATGTCTATGGTAACCTTTTGTGATATTATTTTGATTTACCTTAGCTGCATCTTTGGACGGCGACCGTTTTTGGTTATCCTTTTCTTTCACTTGCCGCGGGGTCTTCTCTTTCTTGTTTGTTACGTTGGTCTCCGTCTTTTGTTTATTGTTTTTTCTCTTGCTCTCTTTTTTGCTACCGCCCTCAGCATTGCTCTTGGGGGAATCTTTGATCCTCACTATGGTAACTTTTTGAAACTTTTTCCGGATCTAACTATTTGTTTAGAATATTTTCGCTACAAACTTGGCTACCACAATCATTCGATTTATATTGCTAGTGCACTGAACTTTAAATCTAAGAGTTTTTTTAGAGTTTTCCGTCCACAATGAGTTAATCAAATCCACAGTACAGGAACTTTATTCAAAACTTTTCAAACAATAAAATACGTCAAAAATAATCCATGAAAAATCACTGCAATCCGTGAGCACTGAAATCCAGAAGGTGGCATCCAATACGGCACCGGTAAATGGTCCGTCACAGAGCAAAAATAACAGCCGTGTAGGTTTGGATCGCGATCGCGAGACAAAGAAGTGGAACGTCGTCGGGCGTGAACGCGCTCGTCGCCCGGCGGCTGGGGCGAGAATGGCGGTCGTCGCCCGCAAGAGCCCCGCGCGCGCACGCGCCCGCCGCGCCGCCGCCGCCGCCCGCCCAACAATCCGCCTAACAGAGTATATTTTGGATGCTACATATGTTAACTGCTATCGGAAGCTGCACGCAAATAAAAATATGTCATTTGGAAAATTACATCATGTTAGATAGTTGTTAACATGCTAAAACGACATAAATTTAATATAACAACAATTCATTAGTTTCTATTTTCGATAGAGATCATAGTGTCGATATATTTAATACAGATTTATGTTTTATTGCCTACTCTACCAGCTCTAGTTCTTTATAAAGTGATAAATAAATCGAATACATGTAAAAATTCATCCATTTTGCAAAGAGCATTGCAAATACGTGAATTAATAAAGAACAAAAACAAATCGAAATATAAGGCTCAATAATGGTCAGTGTTCTGAAACTGGACTCGATTTTTAATAAAAAATCTAATCAAGCAAACACATAATCGATTGGCAGAATGTTAGTAGACGTCATCGTCGTATGAACATGAATCTGTCGATCATAGGTATTATATTTGTGTTCGTTGCATCCGTCCATAGCAATAACACATTCGCTAAAAGCAGTAAAACAACCATAAACCGATTTATTTATATTCGTTTTATAACTTATTGCTTTACGAGCGCGATTAATGCAGCCAAGATGTAGGGTAGCCAAGCCAAGTCAGTCTAGAAAGCGGATTCTACGAACATATTTTCTGGTTACTGTCTGCTAAGAATTTATGGTAAGTTTTATTAACTTGAAGTCTCGAGCTAGAAGACACCTAATGAATAATTTAACGTCGTGTTTCATTATTTGCATTATTAAATATCATTTTTACAAGACGTGTTAATGTGATTAACAATTCACAGCCCATCAATATAGCAGACTTGTCTAAATTTCAATGTTACACATAATTTCTGTTTTATTTATAAATCGTTGTATTAAATTCGTTTTATTCTTTTGCATGTTTATATTTAATCTGCTCTTGGGACGCTAAATGAAGAATCACAAAAGAATGTAATAAAAGCACCCCACAGAAAACACTAATTTGAAACCATTTATTCGCGAATAAAAAAATATAAAGAGACTCCCCATTTCAGAGCGAGATGGCGAAGCGGTCGGGATAAGCGAGATAAATCTCGACTTGTCTTCGGTAACTGTCTCTATAAAATATCTATAAATATAAGAGCACTTTATGAGAGTTCTCCCCAACGGGAGGAACAGAACATTTTTTTGTGCGGAATTGTGATTTCACGTAAAATATTAGCGTTGGTATAATGCCGAGGGGAAATTAAAAATGATACGAATCTCTTTGTGTAAACAGCGACAAAAGTTGGATCAAAGAGAGGAACCGCTGTATATTATAGATAGGCTGTCTACTCAGGTAATTTAAATAGTTTTGCTAGGCAGGTATATGTTTTATATTTTATCATGAGCAAATAAAGGTAACATACGCTTCCGAATAACTTGCCATATGTAGCTTATTTATCTTTTTGACATAAAATTATGTCCGTTTAATTAATCCAAACCAAAAGCATTTTACAGATGAAACTAACAAAAGCAATTAAAGTAGGCTGAATATATTAACAATTTTCGCAATGAATACTGGTTTATTGCCGAGCGATTATATCAACTTCATAAATCGAGCGAATGTTGCGAGCTAGCGGCAGAAGGCACAAGTTTATATATTTTTGTAAAATTGAAACGTCCCGGACGGCAGTGAGCCGGAAATTCGCTAGCTCGCGACAGCAACGTGCTGTTTATTTTTTACCCTCGTTTTCCCACTTTCGGTGGCAATAAAAACGACTAAAGGCTTATACAATCGGTTGAAGGCGTGGAGTAATATTGTCAGTTTACAATTTAATTACTCGAGAACGGCCAGCTGATTATCGTGTTCGCGATAAATGAGCTGGCTATGGTACGATACAATATACATAGTGCATCCAAGTAACACAGGGTCGACTGTATATAAAATAATCTCTACGGAGAGAAAATAGTTTCGTCTTGCTTGCAAGAGAGCGGATGTCACTGCCAACAATTAGGTTTAGTTCAGTATGATACGGTGTTGATTACGCAGATTGAAATCGGCTCACCCCACGCGTTGCTTGTTAATGGTGCAATAAAAACGACGCTTATCGATTTAGCCGCCCGTTACGAACGCTCGAAGGCATAATAATTTATTATCCAAACAATGTTGCGTCAGTAGATGTAAATTACAGTACTCACCGGCGGAATTATGTAACGAAGAGATTTGTTAACCGCCCGAGTGCGGAGTGACAAAAGTAATTAACACTTGCGATACACTAGAGTGCTTGGTTTACGACGCTCGACCCTTCGGTTGGTCGGCTATCCCCAATCTCTAATGAGGGAGGGAAACGGGCCCTCGATAACGATCAGCGATTAAATTTCTGCGACTCATTATTTTATCCACAGCAACTCATAATTATTTAATCCCCTGTTGATATGAACTCAACTGTCTCTACATAATAAGTGTCTTGGAAAGTAATGTTAAACTTTTAGGAATTTGAATTCAGGCAGTTAATAAATTATGAATTGGACATAATAATAACACGAGAGAGAAAATATTTTTGGTAGCGGCAAACAGGGGTGAAAATCCTGAACGGGAGATATTGGGAGTCAGACAACGACCGCAGGATTTATTTCGAGCCTCATTCAATTTGCGGTAAACGTATTGTTGGATTGCTTTTTTGGATCGTTCGTATTTATTTAAATAAAACTGTTTAAGGATTTTTTATTTTCATAACTGTTCATAACATTTATTTTTCATAATTTGAACACAACGGTTTGTGCCCTTATTTGCAAAGTAGCAATAGTACATTCAATAAAGGCATTACCATGTTACAAGAATTGCTAAAAGACTTAAAAGAGAAAGCGACAGTAGAATATTTGAAAGTGTTACTAGATAACGGACGAGGACACATAATAAAGCGAGACGGCGACCAACACACAAGACATACAAATGTGTCTGTCTGCATATGACTAGAGACTGCACAGTCAGAATTCTAATGAGGACAGGCGAAACTTGTCTCGCTAAACTGCAAGACATTTAGACGGGAATAAACATAAAGCGAACAACCTAATTAAACAATGGTTTTCACAGTACAAGTTGTATATCTGTATTTAACGAATGAGAATATATTACCTTGGGATTTCTCATTACAGTAGAATGAATAACCAGAAAAAGTAAAAATAAAAGAGCCAAGAACATTTGTGCCGAGTTTGTTATTCGTTTGAAACATAACAGCTTTACATGAAAACAGAAAGTATGAAATTGCGGTGTCGTTTCGCGTCGTAGGAATCGCAATCTGTATTTGTGAAAAAGAAACGAGGGAAGGCGGAAAAACGTAGTAGCGTCGACGGCACAAAGGGATGCTCGCTGCTCCGGATTCCACTAAAGCCGGAGTAATCTCGCACAACGTGTGGTACCGACTACAATAAAAACACTGTTCGAATAGATACTACCTAACATCCTTTTCAGTGTCGCCCCTGCCGATGTATCAGGTGTTAATTTCGCTTTTCATATAGTTGCAGCTTAGATTGGCTTTATAAACGATATTTTTAATTAAATGCCTGTTGTTGGTAGAGCGTTGGGAATAAGTAAAAAATATTGGTTATTCAGATTAAAACTCAAGAATAATAAACGAAATTGTTTGTTTTACCTTTGAGCATATTGGTCAAGGTGATTATAAATTTATGATTGTAAATATCGGAAACTTAGTTAAAATGCCTTACAAGGTTTGAAACACACTTACAAATAAAGTTTGAAGAGACAATTTACCAGACAACTTTGCAAAGAAGCGCACCAGACAGTTAACGTTAAACGGCGCAAAAGTATCTAATAAAATAAAATATCGTAATGCTTCAAAAGAATATCGTATTGCTTATGAAAAAGAATATTGTAGAAGCTATTCATATCAACTCCATTAATTTCCTCACGGTGGTTGGCATACACAAGCATTATAGGTATTGGGATAGTGGCAGCTCGGTGGAGGGTGTGGAACGAACGCAGAATATAGAAAGCAAATGGAAGAGCAGGCAAGTTAACAGCTAAGGTTTTAGCTACCATGTCCTCAAAATGCCGGGTGACTTGAAGAACAATAAAGAAAAAAGGTTGATTCATTAAAGTAAATAATTAAAAGCCGCTGCTCTACGTCTAGTCTTGTTTAACTTTGCCGGATTGCGGAACAAGGGTCGCATCCATATCCAGATATTTTATATGTTCCGTGGTATGGAATTACAAATGCGGGGGAGAAATGCAGTGGAGGATGCAGCGAGAGGCGACATAAAATTTTCAACGACTACGCCGAGTATCTGACGGTATTATCTAGCCGTTTGCAAGTGCTTCACAGCTTTCATATCTTTTGAATAAAATTTCTTTAGTGCAATATTACTTTCTGCGGCTTTTCTGGTGCTAGCTTCAGTTATTGTAATTTAAAAGCTGTTATCCTCTACATTTTAGTTTACCGCTATACTTAAGAGCTTCGAGTTTACACATTTAACTTTTATGAATTCATAATCATAACTGAATAAGATTGAAACTCTCCAATAACATTAGGTACTCAAATACAAAACCAGCGTACTCCACAAATATTGAATGGTTGTATCTTAAAGTATCCATTTCGTTTGAGCGCGGTCGCATATCGAGTATTCAGAAGACTCGGTATAAATGTATGTATGCAAATAAAACAGACGTTCCACGGGAAAATGTATTTCAATAAAACCATATCGGTACATGAGACTTATTTCGCGTCGGGGAAGCGAGAGCTCGGGACTCGTCGGTAAAATTTAAGCGGGAGAACTTAAAAGGAGACCGTAATAGCTTTATAACTCGTCGGAAAAGAAAATAATCTGAGCAAAAACAGCGAGCGGGAGTAAATAAAACGGCGTCGACGCGACCACGGTACAAGTGCAGACAAATAAAGCGGCCAGGCTGGAGGTAGCGCGGTAGAGCAGCAGGCGGGGACAGGGAGCACTGACAATCTCGTTATAGATGTGAATAAATAATGAGTAAGCATTAAGCCCGCCTTGCCGCGCTGGGGGCTGCCGAGTTGCCTTTGTTGTCGGCGCTGTTTACTGCGCCGGGGATTGCGCCCGCCGCAAGCCCAATTTATTCCGCTAATCGAGCCTCACCTCGCTCGACTTTAATTAATTAACAACGACTTAACCCCATATACAAAATTTACAAACGATATCTAAACGTATGTAGGTATTGGGATTATGTTAACGTTCAGCAGTTTCAAAGTCTTACCGAGGCAACAATGCCAAACTTGAAGTGAATGGTATCAGGTACCTATATTGTTATTTTGGTTTAGTAAGTGTTGTATTGCGACGTGAATTATACTGAACAGGTAAAGATTAAACAACCGAAATTTTGTACACAACAACATTTGTAGTTCATAAATTATTGTCAATAATTCTGAAGCAGCCGGTCGGTATTTCAATTAATCATAAAATTTTGCTCTCAGCTTGAGTTATCTCAATATTACAAGCGCGATTAATTTACAAAACAAACACGTAGGACAAGACAAGCTTGATTTAATGTGCTACAATAGGGCGTTTATAAATGGCTCACAAGATCAATTTTAAACAGAGCTTCGAATTAAATATCGATTTATTGCTAGTTTTCAATTGAGAAGATACGAAAACAATTAGCGACACAGTTTAATTATTGGGTTAATTGCATTTCGACTCGTCTTGTTAGGCAGTGGGTATCATAGGCATGTTCTTGTGACTTCAAAGGCGTGACGATGATGCGTGAGCGCCCACGGCCCAGGTGGACACGTCCGACATTCCGGCGTGCTAGCACATTGCCAGCAACGCTTTAAACATCTCGACAGCCAGTCATCCCAACTATTCGCTGACTCGAGACTAATCCGTCACACCAACACAGATAGGTACAATTCCAACTGTCAATGTCCTGTTCCTGACTCGGAATGTTGCAACTGTATGTTAAAAATATTATACAGTTCCGATTCATTCATATTCATTGAAACGTGTTGGCACTTGGTTGGCAGGCACAATCACAGCAAAAATATATATTTTAAATTCTACTTTCATTTTAACTTGTAAATCGAGTTCATCTGTTTACGAACATATTGCGTGCATAGGCTGTTGTTAACAGCTTGGAACTATTTCGCGAGCAAAGCACTGTTGCATAAGTGGATTCGGTCAAAGAGAAAGAGAATTTCGACGCTAGCGCTTTGTGCGCCAAATTGAATTGAATGTCATACATAACGCATTCTGCAAGCTCAAAGGGAGTGTAATTGCGATCTGGCGGCTCCATTTAAAAGGTATCGTTCAAATCTGCGCTAAGCACGGTGCCAGAGCACGCCGCGCCGCCGCCGCAGTCGAGAGTCGACACGACACGGTACTATCAGTGCGAGTAACCAGCCCGCTGCGTTGCAAATCGCGCGCTCATCCACTCGTGTCTGCGCGACTTGGTCCTTTGCCAGTCGCTTTGTTTTACTGTTCTCTCAACTATTTGGCATCAAAACAATGTTTTCATTTAATGATATGAAATCACCGCAGACATTTCAATATGTCATAAGATAATGACCTCTACATCGATTTTATTTATTGCGACATAATAATTATCACAGCAACCGGTTTTAAATTAGAAAATATAAATATTCTAGTTCTATTAATTCCTAACAAATTATTGTGTTATTTATTGGCACTGTAGTTGGCTGATAAGGATTTTTTATATACATAAATTAAATGTTTTATTCACAATATGTAAATAAACCTTTTGGTGGCAGAGAAATACTAATAGATGAACTACATATACTTTATAGTCACCAAACAAAGTAAAACGTCATCGTAATAAGAATTTAATTAATTACAAGTTGGTGCGCGGGCGCAGCAATGCTGCTACCGGCAGCATATAAGTGATGTTATTAATTCGTGTCGTATTTTATTTCGAGCAGTGTTGAGTACATTTTCTTGTGGAGAACTTTGTCAACTCTGTCTTATTGCTTTTATAAAACAAGTCTATGGATCGTGAGAACAAATAAACTGTTAGAGATTATGACGATTTTGATTCTCAACGTCAATTGCACGCTCTTTTTCATTGTTTAAATAATAAGTCCATAAAAAAGGGCAACAAACCAAAGAGATAAAGAGAGAATGTAATAAAAACAGTGCAATTTTAGGCGTATTTTGTCGAGGTTATATCCATAAAGCGAGTGTAGTGGAGGCGGGCGGCCACCCCGCGCTCGCGGCGGGATCTAATGAATAAACTCTAACGGGAGATTCTATTATTTTACTTAATTCCACAAGTACCTTTAACACTGCAAACTGATTTAACAGAAGAACACCAGGGCACTAAAATCTACATTGAGATGAAAATTGTATACTAATTACTGTTGATACTTTTCAAAACATAAGACAGAAAAGCGATTTATTGTAAAAACTTCACAATGAATTCAATTGAAGTACAGTAAGCTTTTTATGCATTGTATGTATAGTGATTACCAAAAAAAACTAACAAAGCCTGCGACAACGTGACCGCAGGGATGAAAATAAAATAAAGCTTTTGAGTCACTCTACCGTTACAAAATATCGTTTTGCATAATTCACCCCAAGGTAAAAGCTTTGTATGGGGAAACATAGCACATTAAACAATTTAACCCGTCAAGGATCACGCCAATACATTTATGAATGGTTGTGGAGACTAACGATTAATTAAAAAAAAAACAACTACAATTGACCGATATTGTGTAGATTTTTTAGCAAAATAAACTTGAACATGAAAATGTTTTGCGCAGCACGAGAGCTTGCAAAGCGCTGTAAAACAAAGGTAGGTATTAAAGCGAATTTTCAAGCTCGCTCGCCGGGAATACAGGGAAAAGCGTCGCTACAGCACCACTAACTCATTTTGTTTGCTCTCCGTATAAAAATGTAGTTTGTTTCTGAGCGTTTGTCGACGGCGCGCCGACAATTGTGGGCGGCTAGTATTATTAAGCTTTTCGTTATGGCCGTTTGTTGTCGGGGGATAATAAAACAAATTGTGCAGTTTAGCTGATTTATTATTGGATTATCTGAACTTAATCTCAATTGGCCATAACTCTTCAGGATAGTTGACTTAACATCTTTATAGCTCTTTTACATTATAGCTAAATAACAATAAATAAGTTACTACCTATTGAAGAGATTTTATCGTAATTTGTGAAAAAATATACGCAAAGCAGCAACGTATAAAGACGCGGCAGACAGCTTGTTTTAAAATAAATTTACATAGTAACGTGAGTTGAAAATAGAGGGGAAACTAAGCGAAACGACGAAGAGCAATGAGGCGATGCATAAAGTCGCTCCGAGACGAAGTATAAAACAACAAAGTGGTCGACGCATCGCTCGCTGGCATAAAGAGGGAAATAATCCGACACGAAGAACGCTAAAGCGCCGTCGAGCACTACTTTAGGATCCATATAAATAATAATGATCTGTCTTCTTACACGTTATTCGCGTACATTTATGACATGCTGTAAAATTATTCACAAGCGGTTTATTAAAGCTACAATAATATCCAATTGCCTATTTAGAAAAGATATCAATCACGGGTCGGTAATGAAGTAGCAGATTAATGTTTTTCTGACGACAAATTACTATAAACGGTGGTCGTTGCCGGAGGCGTGGGTGTCGGGGAGATGGGAAAGATAGCGGCGTGTCGGCATCGATAACGAACTTATTTATGGAGTAACACCGAATAAAAATGATAAATACAACTTGACAGCTTGTTGTTTAGCTAACAGCTATATATTTAGTTTTCGGAAAACGTTCTTTGCTGCTTATCTAGCCAATTAGCCTAGCAGCACTAAACTTCGTGGGCACAGCTCACGAATTGAGTTACCTTCTAATACAATGTAAATTCACAGATAAATTGTTTAACAATCTGAATAATGTATGCAATGAGTTACTTGCAACAATTCTATCAAACGATTAACTTGAAGATAAATAGGCAAGCACTGAGACAGAATCTGGTAGTCTGATCCGATTAATTAATATTAAATATTATTAGCGAACGTGTAAAAGAAAGCGGCCTTGTGATAATTCGACACACTCGGTGGCGATGTAAACGATACGGAGTCCGGTTCAATAGCAGGGCAGTAAAAAGATAAACACGACGACGAGGACAAAAACCTTAAATGAGCTCGCGAGAATGTTCACTGGCAATATTACATGAGCGCCCGCGCCGCCACGACCGGTTCCGCTCGCTCAGATATCCATTAAAAGACCATTTTAATCTCTTTATAGGTTTTGAATTCAAATTGAATTAGAATAATCCTTTTATCTGTTCATATTTACTGTAGATTATTGATTCAATAAGATCATTTATTTTAATGCATTCGTGAGGTAACATTTGATGAAGAGGTTGTTCATGTAAACTTCACGATAAAATGGCACATAATGTTTAATGTTATTAATCATCAACAACAGTAATGTAAACAAATACGAGACACCAATTGATTAAATAGAACATCCAAGAGCTCAAGGATCAAAATTCTTTAATAACAAAGCAGATAGATTAAATCATAATACTACTAGAGAGAGCAACATAATCCCGAAGTCAAACATGACGTAGATGCACGACCGTATTCAGTTTACGTGTTCTCGGAACAAGCAAGCAATTAATGGGTAAGCTCGGAAAGCCCTTGCAACCGCACGCTCAAGTGACTACATCTTGTATGTAATACGGAGATTGTCTAAAGCGAAGCGGGGAAGCGGTTGCGGTATATTTAAACACCTGTCAACCTCGTCGCTTCTTCGTCCTGGTCGGCTAACTTAGATTACTTTATAATAATTCCCTGAATTTCCACTCCAGACGGAATGTATAAATTGGCTGTTGTCGCGAAGTTGGCGAATTATTAATGGTTGAAGTCACGATGGAGTGCGCCGGTGGATTCTACCGTTTTATCACATTGTCGTCGCATGTTTGTTTTCCTTGTTTCCCCTCGCTATGCGCCACTAACGATCTACACCAATTTACGACAGAAATAACGACCGCTGAAACTTGAACCGTTAAAAGTCTTATCTTTCTTGACGGCATCTCTCTACTCGTGACACTTGATATAATATTAAGACTTGAAAACACCGTAAGCGCGTTAGATGTTACATTTTGACTACATATACAACTAAACTATACTGAAATTATATCTGAAATTTATGAACGTGTATAATTCAACAATTTCATGAGTCATTGAATAATGGCGTCAAGATGTATGTCAAAAGGAAGGATGCTGTCATATTTTTCAAGTTGCTATGAAAGAAAAGCTACATTATCCAAGAGCTTGAATGAAGTTTAAAGTGTAGTTACTTCTTTTTAATAAATAACGTATTGGCCACGCGTAGGAAATAGTGATCTTAACTAAAAGTCATTAGCGAGACATAAAGTAATCAGTAAGGGATGGCACGCCAGCCAATAACTTTGTACTTAACTTCCTCAGGTAAGAAACAAAGCTTTCTCTTCCAACTTAATAACGAAGTAGAAACAGTAAAGATCGCTGGGTTAAGCCACTGGATTTGTTAAGCTGAATTTATACCCACTGAGCTTCAGCTAACCTGTGCCAAATTAATTCAAAATTTACGATTTTAAACTTTAAATTAATTTACATTCCCATTTCTCACTTCGAACTTAATTGTCATCAATATAATTTTACCAGTTTCGCAATCTTTGTAATCATTTACTGAAATAATTTGTATTCAATTGAGCTTACTGTGTAAGTTTGTATGTCTGGACTTTATTAATTCTTGTATAAATAACAGTCTCAAAACGAACTGGTGTTGGTGAGCACTTGAGTAAAAAAAAAAAACTTTTCGCGAGTGCAGTGCAAATGGTACAAAACGACGTTCCAGTGCTGTTTAGGTGCTCGTATAAATCAGGCGTGTGTATCGCTGGGTAGTGTTGGGGTGTTCGTGTAGCATTCCGGTGAACTTTGCGGCGGGCTAATTACGGACGCGACGGTACCGTGATACACACGACGTGCAAATAGCCGGCCCGGCTTATCTGCCTATCATGTCGTGTCGTGCCGCCACACTCGGCAGGAAATATTGTCGTTTCTCGAACTGTGGAACGGGAGCCGTACTACCGACGTTCTCTGATTTTAATCATTTCAATTGTTAATGTGTTTCACAACAATTACTATAATAATGGTCAATTATTTGTTGATATCGAGCCTTATGAATGATTTTATGAGAACAGACCAGCAAGTGATTGTAATGTTAAGCCTTGTACACCTTTTGTAATAGTGTACGGAAGGGACTTCCGCTCTACTAATGTATTATTCATAACTCTTGAGCATCAAAGCATCTCGGAATATTCATAGGCAATTTCATGAAAGGCATGATCTCGTTTGGATATGACACAAACTGCATTCATAGATCACAGAATAGTGTGCCGTGTGCGCTACAGACGCAATAATACAGTAGGTAGTGTATAGCGAGTTTGTCGGCAGCTACAGTGGTTAAACGCGCGCCGTATTCAAAGCACGTTGACGTGCGTTTATCAGAGCGAGAGCTCAGACCGCAGTCGGGTGCAGTGACAAACGGAATCGCAGAGTGCATCCCGAGTGAGCTGCTGATCCGTCGAGAGATATCTCGACCTCGGCGTCGAGTGCTAACACTCGCCCGCCTACGGATAATTACGGCCCTTTGACGACGCCTCTTTGTCCTATATATGCTCCGAAATTGGCAACAATGTTTCAGCTCGCAGTCTCTTTTCCGTATTTAACCATAGCCAAAAAACAAAATCCGTTTGTTCACGATGCCGCAGCAATTACTATTGAAAGTAATTGAAAGAAGTCGTATCGCAGCCAATAACAGACAGTAAACATTTATAGAACGATACAAATAACAATTCTAGTGAGCTGACAAAAGCTTGAAATGTAAGAGTTGTAAGCAAAGTATTTAAGGTTCAGTTTACATCGTTCCAGTTAGGTCTTATCCAAGTCAAGCCGGTTAGAGTCGAGTACGAGGGAGTAATACGAATCTCTGTAGAAGTTTGCAAGCGGGTAAGCCTGAAGGCTTCGCCCCTCAGACGCGAGGGAGGGGCGACTCTTGTTATTACACCCTCTCACCTACGCAAGGGGTTTCTGCTCTGAGCCGTACTGTCGCGCAAGATTAATTAAGACGCTCCTCGCTTTGCTGTTAACGCTCTGGCTTCCGTTCTACTCGTTCTGAATGGCATCAAGTACCTACTCTACTTCTGTTGGTTGACTTTAATAGAATGTACGAAGATAGGACAGGGGTGACCGTTTTATGAGATTATCCGGAGAGAAGAACTCGTTGATGTAGTAACACAAAAAATAGTTAAGGATGGTGATACGAGTGGATTTAAATTGTAATAAAAGCAATGTCTTTTTCTTGATTTAATACAGACAGTACAAGCGATAAAAGTACTCAGTAAATGAAATAATGATGAATTCTTAAAACCACTTCGGGCTATCAAAACATGTTATGAGATCATGTTGATACTGTTCTCAAAAAGCAAGCTTATTTTTGTGCCGTAGTGTAAATCAATGTTTACAAGATAGCATCGGAGATATTCTAATATTACAACCCAACATATGTCAAAGGCAAGCCGATACCGAGACCGTTTACTTCACGTTTCACCACTCCGGTTATAAATAAAAGTGCCGAAGAAAAGCCAGATAAGACGGCAAGAAATAAGTTCAACCGAACGGGAGAAAGCATTATCATTGGCTGCGAGCGAGGAACAAAAGAAAATGGTGGAGAGCGAGCGTACGAGAGTACTTTATAGGCGCGTAAATATGTTTTATATCCTCTACTGTCTGTTATACACTGGCGCGCCGCCGAACTCACCCCCGGCGTCACCCGGCACCCACCAGCCACCCCAGCCCTGAGGGTTGCCTCGCTCTCGGAAATGCCGAGCTTTAATAAAACATATATTTTTCCGAGCGAGGAAAATACTGGGGAAACTCGCAATTTGTTCTTTCACTTTATGCTCGTTTACAAGACAAAAGTAGAACATTCTAGGAACATTATGTTAATCACGTAGTTATGTCGTATATTACTGATTCGGTGACTTTTCATAAAATTCGGTGGTTATGATAACATGGGTACGAAATATATAGTACGATGAGTAAAGATGGTAAGTTGTCAGTGGCTAGAATAAGAAACCATAGATCGTGTAGTGGGCGTCTAGGTGTCAAGGGGGTAGTTGATCGGCGGAGCTGTGACATTGTAGTTGGTTAATGGTGTTGCGGTGGGCCTTATCTCGCGTGCCGCAGCGCCGGCGTCGTGGGTGCGGCCGATTTATTGCGGTACCAACACATAAGTACGCCACAGACCCGACCCTCTCGACAACTTAACGCTAATTATCACAACCTCTAAACGACTATTCCACAATGTTCTGACTTCTATTTAACGACAACCCCGTACCAACCAAATATTATACGACAAATATTAAACTTCCGACCCCAAGGTTACAAAAGAATTTTAATAAAAAGGCAATCTGTGGAAACTTCAGTAATTGCTGATTTATAAAACATTTCCCCGAAGGTATTTTTCATTCAAAGGAAATGAAAGCTAAGAGAATTCTGTGAAATAAGCCAACGATGAAAGATGATAAAATACGAGTAGCGATTAAGATAATGTTGAAAACAAATTTATATTCCGATTCCTTGGAGTAGATTAAATTATTTTCTTGTTGCTTCATAAGAAATATTTTTGGAGAGTCGTAAGCGCCTCCGACAGGAGTGAGGCCAAACAGAGCTTGTGTGGAGCCGACTGAGATCGGTTCTGCTTGTCGCGTCAAGACCTTGTCCCTTCCATTAATATTACACCAAACGAAAGAAGCTCTTTCAATTAACTGAGGTAGGTTTGCGTAAGGTAAATTCTACCAAGTGGCAAGCGCTCCAATGCACACTCGAAAATATTTTATTCATTGCTTTTTTACTACTTTGCGGTTGCCTAGACGTTATTTTAAATGTTAATGTAATTTTCAAAAGAAATCAGTGATGGTACGGTTATTTCCAATGCTTTTAAAAGCCAGTTATTTTACATTGGCCAAAATTAACTTGCCTGTTTTATGCGATCGAAGCAACTCTATTTATGGCATAATTTGTAACGGATTTCGTCGCATGTGGTGTTTTTAAAGACCGTGTTTCTCAGTTTAAAATCCGTGACGTCAAAGCTTTGGCGTCTACAATGGGCATCCATACTAGAGCACTAGGGGGTAAGCGCTGAATCATTATGTGATTTATATTAGCCTGTTCTCTATTCAAGCTTAGTAACATAAAGTACGACATTTGCTCCATAAATCTGATCAACGGATAGGTATGTAAGTTAGACTGGTGTTGATAGAATCTGTGTTGCGTGGCGGGCGATCAGTATTCATGAGCTTATTAATGTGCCGCGGAGCCTCCCCTCACGGATCTGTGCGCCCACAGATTGTGCCTCCACTACAATACCTCCCACCTTTGACGACGGTCCCGAACAAATCGACCAGAAGTGATATGCTTACCGAAGAATATCGATGGATGTCGGTGAACCCACACGAAATATATTTAATCACATTACAAGTTAACAATCCACGATATCCATTTAATAAGCCGGATCACGTATTAATTTGTGCCTGCAATATAAATTACTCTCATTTAAATTGAAATGAGCATGAATGACAATTAAATATAACCGCTGTTATGCGGCATGAAAGAGAATAATAATGTTCATAATTTTAATCTGGCGTGCATGTCCACTGCAGACAAATTGCTACATAGCAAAACAAACTGTGTTTTAATTATATGTACACGTTTAAAATTTTAATTATGGAATGGTATCTTGTTTTCACGAAAACCGGGTAAGCAGATTATGAGTAGGTAAAATGTGTATTCTCCATCAGTTTGAAACACATTAAATTATCCTCGGCGCACGGTCAAGTTATCTGAGACTAAAGAGTACGGTTTACAGAGAAACGGTTCAGTTACCGCTAAGCTAATAACAGAGTTTGCAATCCTCCGGGAGTTCAACCTCAATTTATTCATAACTCAGCTTTCAGACTTCATACCAACGAGGGTCAATTTAATTTGTATGTTTTGCACATTGCATTTATTTAGCGACTAATACGGATGCAACAGCGTCGTAAAATTAGTCCTGTCGATAGAGAGATGTCGGTTCGTAAGCGATAGAGACGTGCACGGACTAACAAAGAGTGCACCAGAAAAATACACATGCACTGTTTTACTTTGATACTAATCAGTTTACTCAGTACTGCAGTGTACAGCAATTATTCCAATTTAAACTAACAGGAACAGCAATGTTTGCATCCAGGTAAAGTACACACACTTATTACTGAAAGCTATCGAGCCGAGCGAGCCGAGCGAGGCACAGTAAGTTGACATTTGAAACGATGCTACGGAAGCGTCTACGTAATTAGCCAAAAGCGACCGGATTTGCATATCAAAGTGAAGGCATAATTGAACTCGGGGCGCAAATAGCCCAAGTGGAATCGGATCGAGTTAGTGGCGCTCTCTGGCTAAGTGTAGCGAACACTGCCTGTTCTCTGGTCTACCCCACCCAACTATCAGCTACTCTCGTGAGCGATCCGCTCCACAAGCAACTTCTCCCGGGATAATTTAATTAATCGACTACGGTACAACACCGGAGCTCAGACATCCATTTACCGCCGTTATTGTGCCACTCAATTTCATATTATTATGTTTAACCGAACAATTAAAACGTTGGATATTATTGCAGCTTCATTTTAACGTTCAGGCGGCTAATCTATCAGTTGTGTTTAACAAGAAATAGATTAGTTAAATTTGTGTATACAAAGATAAGAACTACTAAGCGGATAGTGTGATACCTTAAATCAGATTTCACATACGACAAGAGCAAATACAGAACAAAGTTGTTGAGGACAAAACCTATTTAGTTTTCATTATTGCGTAGGAGACGGTTGGTAAAACTAATTAGTATTATAATGAAAAAAAAAACAAACTACAAAAAATACTTTAAAAAGAGATTGCTTATTAAAAAGTTTTAACAGTAAAAGCTTGACATCTGAAACTCATTTAAATTCCGAGATTCTATTCAACGTTAAGGGATGGATCGTTTAATAAAATACTTTTATGCTTAGCTTTCTCGTTGGAGAAAATTGAGAGAAATTGAGGGTGGGGTGTTTCGGACGGAGTCGGCAGCGAAGCGGCCAGATAATTAGATTAAGGGGAACGTGGACGAGCGGGGCTTGCGGGTGCTTGCGAACAATGCTATCACACTAAAGCTTTCGGATTTGCACGACTGCTGCCGCTGATTCCACTCAACCTCACCTTTTGTAAGACATTTTCTTCAGATAATATACTGTTTAGACAACTGATGGCCTGGGGGGAGGGGGGGGGGGGAGGGGGGGGGGGAGGTTCTTTTGATTACATTCTTACTGCATTGAACAAAATTTAGAAACAAGCACGACTGACTTTAAATACTGTTTGCATTGCTCTCTCAAATCTAAACGTTGCACAAGTTAACTATTCAAACAATTTAAATGTAATTTAATCTTACACCGCGGCGGTAGCGCTGGCTATGATGAAAACGCCAAAGGCTTGGTGTAATGTATTTAATTACGGGCACTTGCAGTGTGCACCAATTTGGTAATTAGGAGCAGAGCAACGGCGCGTAATCAGTGCCCTTTGGCACGCTGCGGCGCGGGCGGCTGCGGCGTCGACAGCAGTCGACTCGACACGCGTCGAGCGCTTAAACTCAACCCGCTTTTGAATCGCATTTCACAACCTGTTGACGAGTTAGTTAAGCCCCTAGAGCGCAGTCACAAAGCGAAACTTGCCATTTACCCTCCGCAACTCGTTCAACATTTACACCAAATTGTTTAGAATAATATTGAATTAGAACTACTGATTCGGAAGCGTATTTCGATGAATTCGGAGCGATCCAATTAAAACGTGAGTGTCCTAACTAAACAATTTGCTAACAGGTGCGAAGGACAACCCGCGCCGCCCCGAGAGATTAATCACTCCGTGCAGGCGAGTCAGTCTGGGTAATAAACCGGGAACGAGCAACTTCGCCACTTACATTACACGGACATTTATTTCCACAACGCTCTGTTTCAACTTTTCCAACTCTCAAAGAGTTCCCGAGTCGGGAGACTGCTTTAATTAATTTACGCGATTCGTAAATATCGCCTAAGAGCTCAGCTGTGGAGTTGAGAAGTAAAATAATAAAGGTACTTGCCTTGTCGTCGTCGCCTTCACTATCACACTGTAACAGAAGAGAAAATACAGTTAATGCAGTATTCAATGTGTCAAAATTACATAATCATTATTCATGCAGGTAAATGGCACCCAAAGTTGCCTATTGAAACTTGATTTCTTGTTCAATGATTATGTTATAAATATACAACATATTCCTACATAATAAGTCAAATAACCTTCGTTTTGTAAATGTTACGTACATATTATATTTGTAAAACAGCTGTAAAATTGTTGAAACAATATAAGATTTACATCAGACTCCAGTAGCCACTACGCAATACTCAAAGGTTGCATTGAAAAGTAATCCCCGTGAGAGAAGACACTATTATCGTAACATAAATCGACGAATACGTTTCGCGTTATTTACGAGGTAAGTTCGCGCCGAGGGAAACAACAAGGGATAAGGCTGAGATATTACAATTTCAAATAAATACAGAACATGAAGTATTCAGGGCGGGCGCAGGTAATGTTATGTAGTACGAGGCTACGAGCGGCACCGCCCCGACAAATCTCGTGATTTAGCTGCGATACGCGCCGAATATCGAACAGCCTCTATGTGTGCTGCGTGACCTGGGTAAATTTGCACACAGTAATAGAGAATTATAGCCATTACATGTACTACTATAATATCTCATCGGAAAACCTACCATTCTTAATTCGCATTCTTCACGCTAAATTCTAATGTATCAAAAATTAAATAAAACAAGCATGGTAGGTTAGATTAATACTCGAATTTCCAAAGAATGAAGCAGGAGAAATTACTTGAAAAGAAAAACGCGAGTAAAAGTCATGCATGATTCGATTACTGATTAAATAAATCAAAACCGGAACAAACAGTAAGCGTAGAAGAGGTCGTGCGAGGCGCATACAAGAATCAGAGAGAAACTGTACATTAAATAAGGACAACAATGAGAATACTCACGATATAGCCTTTTCCGGAACTACAGCGGCTACTGGCCTGTAGGCAGGAGAGAGAAAGCGAACATATGAGTGGCCTGGAGTGACTGCGGTAGATAAAGTTTGTCCCGTCTCTCCCAGAATTCGCGACATTCATTTCATTGTCGTCCGAATCGAGACGATAAAAACGTAATTTAAACGGTTTGCTTTTAAATGACTGTAATACGATTGAGACTCGATAAATTGTACGTATTAATCTTAGTTTACAAATAAGGGTTTTGTCTCGAAGGAGAACGGCTTTTCCTAAAGTAAGAGTGGATATAATTTATGTTATTAGCTTAGTTGAGATTACTATAACGAGCAGATTATAGGATTCAATAAAAACTAAGTGAGAGACGGGATCAGCGAAAAGAAAAACAAAATGGTGGTGAACATTGATCTATTGAAAACAAGTTTGTGGTGGTACATCTAGCAGGGCACGGGCACACAGAACATTCATTCATAACAAGTGAAATAATTTAACATGCACCTCGAGTATTGCAGCCTTTTTAGAGAAATTGTAATTAAACGACAAAAAGTGAGCCGATAGATAGATGCGAGTTTAGTAATTTATATTTAATTGTTACCGTCTCTAGAAAGAATCCGCTATTGGTGATTTGAGTTAAAGAATGTTTTGGCATAATGTCGTAAATAAAATAACGTTTTGAGATATGTTAAATTGAGCAGGGTAATGAACGAGATCGAGAGAAGAGACTGATCGTTGAAATCTTTTGTAAGTAGAATGAACGACGCTACGAGACTCGTAACCACTTGCGACGCAAAAGTTACCATGGCGTTGTATTTTATAGCAACAATGCGCAACCGATCGTTCTATAGCTAAACTGATCGCAAAGCTGTGTTGAAACGGAGTACTTACGTCACTAAGGCGGTCGCGGGAAGAATCGGGATCACGAGGCGCCACCGAACTACCAGTAAGCCTTTCCGATGCCCGTCCACTGTCATCCGATGTGCCAGCGTCTTGAAGCAGCGTAATACCCTGCACAAGTTTTCAGCGTGAAAATAAGGTACACTTCATAAAGCCGATAAAAAATAGTTTCACTTAACACCTAATCTTTTATAGAGTGCCGGAAGCGCCTGTAGCGCGATATTTTAAAAGCAATTCGTTTGTAGAGGGAGCGAAGAGGGAAAGCTTTTTACATAAAGCTCACCAAATTGAGCGGTAACTAGGATATAAGAAAACTTGATAAGACGGGCAGGGAGCGAGGGCGCGAGGGCGCGGGCGGGACGCGACAGCCGACCCATAACGTAACATTCCCGGGGCCCGACAATAAAAAGAGTTTTCCATTTATCACATTTCGCGTCTATTTTACCGTAGGGTTCGAAAGAAGCGCGCCCGAGCGAGGGAAGCGGTCGTGTCGAGATCCTCAACGACAAACGCTCTTTGGGACGTCCAAAAGAATATAAAGAGAGTCTAACTTTCTGTAAATGGATAACTTCCTACCGCCTTTCCTGAATCAACTTTCACGGTATAACATGATTTTACTTGCGTTTTATTTAGTTTGATAGAAGTTAATTTAGTGGAAGAATTTAAAAGGGAGATGATTTAATTCATCCAAGTTAAACTATGTTAATTAGATAAGGATATAAGTGGATAAAGAATACTTAACAACGTATCCTAATTTGTAGACGCTCCTAACCTAGACGTACTACGTAGGCACTATTTTATATTTTGTACTTTTATTATTGGCGTTGTATGTATGTTTGTTTGTCCGAGGATAAATTTCGAAGCGTTGATCCGATCATCGTGAAATTTGATACATAGGTACGTAGTGATAGCACAGTTTTGGTGTGACCAAATGAGCTAAAAATGTTGGGGGGTTGTTGAGATATTGGGGTTCAAGAGGGGTAAAAAAAAAATGAGACTATTAGGTCAAGAGGGACGTCAAATGAAAGGTCTTCATTAGTACATTTAGACTCAGTTTTTATTTTTAGTAAAGTCTTTGTAGTTTTTGAGTTATTAGCCATAGTAAAAACTGAACTATGACAAAATTCACAGGGTACACCAGTGACCCCACCGTGCTGTCATTTGGGTATACGTGTAGCTTAAGTGAATCAAATATAGCCAAAAGTCTGAAATCTAGAGTAACTGCAATTTGTACCCCAAAAAACGGTAACCACGATACATGAACCCCCGTTACCTGTAATTTGAATGAAACCGTAGGTCAAGTTAGTTGGTTATGTATTTCGTGACACTATTTTGATCGTGAAAGATTACAAATAATATTTTTTTGTTTTAATCGGAGACTAGCGAGATCTCAGTTCGGGGCGAACCACTAGTTATTTTAGTTTCTTATATTACCGTGCTATCTTTGTTACCTATATGCTGTGCATGTATTTACTTACATGTACTCGCTTACCATCAGGCGAGATCGTGGTCAAACACAAGCCTAGTATAAAAAATGTGTTTGTTTTGTTATGTCTGCAAATAAATGTATTACCTTTCTTTCTTTTTATTTTAGTGCAATCCTTTATGCAAGCCGAGTATTGTATAGAAGCCATCACACGCGGCCGGTTAATATCAAAAGAAATGGCGCATAGTGCCGGAAATTGCCAACAATAACCCTTCAGCGAAATGATATAAACCACTAGACCCTGATATCCAAGGAAACAAACAACATATACCTACTAAGCACTTGATATTCCATAAAGATACAATCACAACAATAAACGCACGTATTATGACAAGACCCCAAGTTAATAGCGTTTCGAGATGTTAAGTCGAAGAAAACAATAAAAGTTGAATATGTTTTGTATCCCCATAACATAATAGACAACAATAACACATACGCGCACGATTATGCCCCCAATTGTAATAAAAGGGATTGCTTTCCGACCCTTTACATAGATAAACAAGTCAAGCCAAGTCGCACGTATCAATTTAATCCTCAGTGCGTATGCGCGAGAAACCCATGTAATCCGTGGATGGGTCGCGCTTAAGGGGATGTAACGGTAAATGTTACCACATAATTACTTTCACTCATGATCCCACGACCCGAATAAATACGCACGTCTAAGGCATTTGTTCTAAAGCGTTTTTGTTACCTTTACAACTTATTTTAAGTAAGGAGTTATGTTACACCGAACGGTGCTAATTAGGTACCAATTAAGTTTTATAACTAATTAGTTATAAAACAAGAGTTTAGATTCAATAAATCAGCAAAATCAAGCCCATCATCTATATAACAGCAGTGTTACTTTTCTTAAGGTGTTTGTTTTCGTGCAATTTCGTTTCTTTTTGGTGAAGAGCTCTGAATAATTTATCCGATTCCAACTACTGAATAGCTTCTTTATTCCGATGACATTGGATTGTTCCGGTTGTCAGTCGCTTCGTTCGGCATTCTGCGGCGGAGGGAGGCAGTGCCCGCCCGCCGATACAGCCGCTAATTGAAACAACCGGCCAAGCATTACTTATTCATGAGGACTCCATATGGCGACGAAACGTGACCGACCACATAAATCATTCAATTACATTTTTCATGAAAAAGATACACCTCATCAGATTATACGCCCTCGAGATCTGACCAGCAGTGATAGCTCACACGTGATAAAGCTTTATAAGGCGGTTTGCCGTTAGAGTGCAACGGATTGACGTTTTGTCTACTTTGAGCACTGCGACTGGTACTGGTTTTGTGCTAAAGTGTGCAATAATAATAAATCAAGTTTTCACAAGATACGTTTTATCACAGTTATTTATTTATCGGTCTTGGCTGCGAACGGGTGGCGTAGATTGAGGTAAAGAAGCGGGCGGCATAACAGCATCACAGCTAACATGAATAACTAGCTCACTTTGTTTAATCATAAACAATACGATCATAGTATTGTAAACTCTAATTCCTGCTAATCTGAACCGCTTTCAAGTCATAAAATTGTTGCTTCGAACAATTTTTTTTTACTTCGTTTATCTGTCAAACCCAAGGTTAATTGGACAGATCCAGTTCACTCAACTCTATCCAGCCGCAAACTAGTGTGAATAATTTGGGACCGGAACCACATTGCAAACCGCTTTCGGCTACCGAGCTTGTCCTGTTTGGTCAGACTTCATTCGATTACCACACATGGTCACACAATGCCAATGTTGTGAACTGGGGACGAATTTAGTTATACTTAAACTGAACTTGGTTGCCGATTTTGCCACTTAATTACACAAAGTAGCCATTGTCAGCAGATTTTTGGGACACATCTACAAGACAGTCTACGAACAGGCAGTAAAATTAATGATTCACAATAATCCTTGTAATTTTATTGAAAAAAAAAAGATTATTGAATTTGATTATACTAGGCTACAAGGGGCTGCAAAAAATAAAATATGCAGTCCTTTTGGGAATTGTCCGCGCCGGACCGTCTTAACTTAGCCGATCTATGTATTTCGTACGACTTTAGCAAGCTACACTATGTGCGCTTTGAAACTAAAGCTCAGCTCTCAGCCACAAAGAATATGACAAATTAAAATCTAGTAAGCCAGTTGTTCTGTTATAGCCTGTGGCAGGGTGCGGTGTCGTTAAGTGACGCGTTGCATAATTTATTTATGTCCCAGCACGTTACTCCTCTTGTTGAAAGTTGTAAGCGATACCAGAGCCATGTTCTAATTACAGTGCGCTCCGAGTTACAGCGCCACTAAATATTTAACTTTAACGCTTCGTTTACACTGCATTTATAACTAGTTTCACTTCGTTGATATAAATAACTAGACGGGTTAATTATCTGTGAGCTTTCTTGTGGTAAAGTTAACAAAAATAAACTACATTTAAAGGCAAGTTATTGGCACCCAAAATATTCCCATTCAACAGAGCGTAAAATAAACAAAAAAATGTTTTCATCGTAACATTTTTAGGTCGACGTGCCTCAGCCGATCAATCCGATCCGACGTTGACATCAAGCGGGCGCGTTAGCTCGCTGTATTCCCAAATGGATTTTAGTGACGAACCGTTTTCAAAGGGAATAAAATCATATAAATTTTCGTACAAACAAATCATGGGATTCTATGATGATTGATAACATTTCGAATAAACAGGTTGAAAAGATATTGTTTTTTTTTTCCCTTTTATTTTACTAATGTTTTTTTATCTGGATCTAAACACCGCAATATTACACGGAGACTCTTATTAGGGTCTAATAGGGTTCTATTGAAGAACTGAAGGAATCTTGATTGTCTGTGATTAAATAAACATTTTCTATTTGCTACTACATTCTAGTGATGTTGAAATAGGTACAAGCAAAATGTTATTTGCTAGCTGTTAATGTCACAATCACGACTTTAACACAAAACAACATTGTCGTTTTAGACTCTTACTATTATTGTTTCCGAGTGTAATAAAAGTTGGCAATACATATTTTACTGGTCATGAAAACATTAAAATAAAGTGTAGTTATTTTTATATTATTATTTATCGGTCAAGTCTTTGTTGAATCGTTTTTCTAAGTAGAAATCATGAAAATTGTTCAGGCGATAGTAGGATAAAGAAACCATACTACCTAACGATGAAGTTTGTTTGAACGATAGAGGAACTTTTTCATGAATTCAACGCCGCAAGTAATTTTAGACCAGAAAACGATTTTTATTTTATACACGAACAAAAATTAATCGGTGGATTTTAATTAATAAAAGCACCGGAGTGGAGAAATATTGGCCAGACATGACGTTCCGTTCGTATGATATTATTGAATTGCGCACACACGATTCATTGGACAGCGGAAAACGTTGGTAAATTGTGAACGATTGTCGAAATTCCATTAAAGTTCAATGAAGACGTCAATTACTGACATATCAATTATACACCAACAGTTATTTTCACAAAATACGCTATTACCCGAATTGTTTGTAAATGAATTAATAAATTTATGTCGACGATTCCGAATTTCGCACGAATCTATATAGACATAGAAGACAGAAATGTATTACATATAGTTCAAAAGCGATGCTTTTGTACAAACATATAAACAATGTGTCGAAATAATTAATGCGTAGTTATTGGCAAACAGCCGAAAGTTACTTTAAGATCACGGAAATGTAGGTGTTTTTAACTCCAGGTTAAAGAGATAAATGTTATAATTTTGGGTCCATAATGAGTTTTTCTGTGACCGGAGCTATGAAGAGGGATCCATCAACATAGCTCCGGAACGGGTTTCGTTTCTTTTTAAATACTGTTCACGAAATTATTCTTATCGGAGTTAAGTGCACCTGATTCTCTCACAGGTTCACGACAAGGCATATTGATGCGTTTATTTCAGAACTTCAAAAACATGGAAATTATAGATCGGTGCAATTCGTTTGTCGTTTCTAGATAAAAAGCGGGTGAAGTGGAGGGCAATGCAAGCAAACGGTGATATCGACCGGAACTCGGAACCGTGGAATAAAAAACATTTGGCAGTGGCGTGCTGTCGGTTCCGTGGCGATACGCCAGCTTCCCAGAGACAACACAATAAGGACGCTCTTCTATCGAGAGCAATCCGTGTTCACCACAAACGATCCGAACAAATATACAGTAGACTTCCTCATGAAATAAATAAGATAAATGTGAGAACAACAGATTTATCAACGCTGAGTTAAAATCTAGTCGATTTTCACATACCCTGGAGCTTAAACTACAGACGTTTAAATTGAAAACGTAGCCGTAATAACTTAATTACATCTAATTGGGAAGTGAATTAAATTAATTCACGTCAGAAGCTAGTTGGCTGGCTCTCGAGGTCGGTGTTTGAAGCGAGTTTTAGTTGGGCCGCGGCCGGAGTTCGGAGAAGACGAGAGCGTAACTTAATGATCGCGTACGGCGCATCGGGAGGCTATATTCTATTCGACGGCAAATTGAATCTGCGAAGAGCTATTAGCCGACACCGCAGCGCGTTCCTAGCTCGTGCCAAACGATCGTGCTCATTCTCTACTCGCTACAATATTGTTTAAACCATATGATAGTCTGTAAACTGCAAGCAAGCAGGCAGCGTCGCGTATCAAACTAAACGATATTGCTCTAGCGCTGTGATAAGAACTTTGGCTTGAGAATGCTAGCGTATCATTTCACCGTCATGTGTAATGCGTCTTTTGCATGCAGGATCTGTTTCACTTTTGAAGATAAAAAACTGCAGTTTTATCTAAAATACAGCAAATAGAAATCGCACGTTGTAATCCTTATTTACATTCAGCTTCTTATAAAACTGAATGTTTTCATAAGGTTTAATTTATCATAGGCTTTTATGCAGTTGAGACACATACACATAACGTTGGCAAAATCAGAAAAACTTGAACAAAGACAATCATTTGTTATTGCAACCCACTTCGTTTGTAATGATATCCAGTGAAACGGGAACCACAAGCAATCTTTATCCCAAATGTTTTATATTGGAGTCAGAATAATTTATTCCCCGGTCTGAGGAGAGATTTCCCATTTTATTCAAGCAACAGCACGGACGGCGGCGGGAGGCAAATTGGATGGGATTGCGACATATCTTGGCGGCGGCGAACTGTCGAAATGCACGAGGGAGCACATAGGGTAAACTGCTCGCATTCTGCCTGGAGTGCTCCTTTCGAATCGGAAATGTGAACCTATTTAGAGCTCAAGTGTACGATTTTTGCGGAAACAACTATTCGAGAGAGCTTAAAAAGGGAACGACAGTTTACGTAAAACTATGTTTTTAAGTTTCGTTTTGAATCAAACTCAACAAAGCCAACAGATTACTCTTTATTGTACACCAAAATAAATTAAAGACCATAATTTTTTACAAATTGATTAAATACAATAGGCGGTATTATCGCTCAAAGCGATCTCTTCTAGACGACCTTTGGATAGACAGGATTCTACATATATATGTAGACAAGACAAAACATCCCTACATAGGCACTATTATATCTAAAACAATAGCAATAATACATATTTAATACAAGAAACATGATATTATAAATGATCAAGCAGTTTCAACTTAGACACGGGATCACAGTACTATTGTTTTAAAAATATTAACGGATTTAAAATGCCAGGAAAGGTAGAATAAGGGTAGGAGCCGATGGTGTTTTAATCAAATAAAGCTTTCATGCGGCCAATTAAACAGTAAATCGAGCCACTGCCTTTAGGACAGGCGGTGCGCGGCGGCGGCAATGGTTGACGGCTGGCTGGGACTAAATAAATAATTTTGCAATGATATACCCACCCATATTGCCCACTTGAATATAATCTGCGTAATTTTATCATTCAACATTATTGTTTTCAAAGTTTTATGCAATTAATTTATAAATACTTCGGCAGTTAATACTGTTTGATATATATGTATAAAGGTTAAATGAACAACCTCGCCCACAGTGTTTGATATTTATCAGCTACTTAGCGAACCGCAAAGTTCTAGTATTTTATTTTATCATGTCAGCTACACGCCCGGCCGTCTGCACCCTATCTAGCTCTCATCCTTTGCGAGATTCAAGCGCATTGTGTGTGATTCATTTCCGCGAGCTTCCGACTTCGTGCTTACGACGCAATCAAGGATTCACACAAAAAGCTATGCAGATGAGAATTCATTTACCGTAAGAAGTGGGTGCTTGATAATAAATAGCATTTTATTTTTATTGTTTTCATGGTAGTTAAACGATAAAAATGGATAATTTACTACTATTGTTCGACTTTGCTGGCATAGACTACAAATAGTAGAGAACGCGACTCCTTTTGCGATGCTTTTCGCGTAAGTGAATTAGCTTTAATGCTCCGTTGGTTGCAGTGTTTGTTTCTGTAGTGGTTAATGGTTTGGCAAACTGTTAAAGATAAGTAAACAAAGTTCGTATTTCATGTGTGTTAGTTCAGTAGCCGTCTCAGAAACGAGGCTCGTTGACAAGCCGATTGGCAGTTTGCGTACGTTTTATGCGTTTGGCGAGAAAGCGGATCCCGGAAGAGGCACGGCGGCGATGGCTTACAGATTTAGACTCGCTGCATTTAGCCGTGAGATCACTGCCGCATTTAGGTTGGTAAACGTTGAAAAGCATAATATACAGTGTTCGTTTCGTGTTGACATGCATGAATAATAAACACATCATAAAATAAACCACAAAAGTTATTTACAGTAGCCGAATAAACCCATATTACATACGTTTACTTTAAAAAATATTTGCAATTTTAGTTTTTAAATGGAATTGGTTCAACCATGTAAATATCCGTCGTTTCAAACAAAGGCATGCAGAACACATAAGTGTAGCGCTGTTTGATCACTTACATGGGAGTTGACGTTGTTGGTAGGGTGATTCCGACCCGTGTCTGACGCCAAAGCCGCCAGAGGCAGCCGAGGCTTTGTCGACAGGGCGTTCGTGCGAGGTGAGGAAGCACATTTCACAGCAGCCTGAAAACAAACATACATTTTAGCAATTTGACTCTTATTACACTAAAAAGTTCTTACACTCAACGGGAAGATGGACGTCTTGCGTTTCTAGCTAGATAAATCTAATCTCTTCTGCGTAGCACCTAAGTAAAGTGAATCAAATCAAATCAAATCAAAGGGAGGTCAAATAGGCGCAAGCAATTTCCCGTCAGTGCAGAAAGCGGGATGCACTGAATGGATTACGCTATCAGCCTGACAGACGGAGATTCGATCGAATTGCAAACGACTTGCTCGTAGCAATCCGCTTTTCATGAATAGTGAAACTGGCGTGAAAATCTCATTTATTAATGAATAATTAAAAATGAATTTGCAAATGTAGTTTATGGCCAGACTAGTTATCATTTTCGTTGCATCAAATAACGGTACAGCAGTTCCAGTTAACTATTTATTTATTGGACCCTAGACAGAAGTCAATTGTATTTTATTAATTCTCATTCCATTGAAATCACATTTTATTTTAAGTCGTCATAATAGTGGACTATGCGAGAAACAGCTATAAGAATAAACTATTTAATAATCCTTGTTTTCTATTAGGAAGCCTTACCATTTGACTTGTTCAGTTAGTCTGACTACGCTTGAGAAAACTTGAGAATGTGTCGAGTAAGTGACTAGGAATTCAGGCACCCATTTACGAGTGACTGGCGCTTTTAACTCTGCTTGCGTTCTTGCAAGGAGCTTTAACTAGCGCTGTGAAGTGAGACTACTCGTTACGCTTTTAGATCTTCATTTAAGAGTTTTGTCGGTCGCGAAGAGGATTTTAAGTCTTTTTACATGACTTCAGTGGTAGATATCTCTCAATCGTGAGACGTGTTGCCTGGAAAAGATCGCTTTAAGCGATAAGCCCGCCCCTTGTACCACCTCGTATTAGTCTAAGTTGTCTAGGTTAAGTAATTGTAATTTGGTGGAACCATAAAGAGTTATCTAACTATCTTAAGATGCAAAACCATTTCATGTTAGAGCTTTTATTGAATGATGTAAAAGTGGAATATACCCGTACATTTTAAGTATATGGTATTCAGTGTTCTGTTAAACAATAAGATTAAGTTAATCGACCATAAAGATTCGAGATAACCAAGCGCCTCTGAATTGCAAAATCCACTTGTAAAAGAATGTACTTAAACCTTATATAAATCCAGCAGATGTTCAACACTTCAACGCGAAGATACATCAGTAAATAGACATTGATCACAAAGAAAATAAAGAGACGGTAAAAGGCAGAGACAATAAATAAACCTGCCAGGCATGTTACATTACGAACTGCAATCGGCAATCGACAATCGGATCAAGTTGAACGGGTCTGAGGGTCTTTTTCACAAAGTCCTGTCAAGTGGCGGATAGTATAAGATGTTGTGCTTGCCAAATTGTTTATCTTCTGACTGTTTCTCTTCCCAAATAAATAAAATTAATTTTAAATAATAAAAAAATTTATGTTTTGACGACTTAGGGCGACTTGCACAACGATTCCGAAATGTATTTGCTTAGTGGCTGGCTACATATGATTTAAGGAGTCGTCAAATCATACAAATACGTCATATCAAAACATGTTTAGTCGTTAAATACGGTTAGGGATCGTTGTGCAAGCTGGCCTTACTGCTTATCAGGTTATCTAAATTTAAGCTTCAAATTGAGGTTTGCCTTTACCGCAAACGTTTGGATAGTAGCAATGTTTAATAATTAAGAGTTTTAATTTGTAGAATAGAATAGAATAATGCTTTATTGTACACCAGGAATACCTAAAAAAACTATTTAATTCTAAACATAATACAATGGGCAATAAGAAATACAATTGTATTATTGGGTATGGGCTGAGATACGAGGGGAGGTCAATAAGTTCGCGGAATGGCAGGGAAGGGGGGCTAAATTAAACGAATTATTATTTTTCCTTTGCAATATATTTTTCCCTAAGCCTAATACATATTTCAGATATTTCTAAAAGTTTGCTTATACCTTCGAAAACAAAATGTTTTGTTAAGGCCTTCAAAATAGGCTGAAATTGCAAACTTAACTTCTTCGTCAGTTCGTCAGTATTTTTTTCCACGAAGTTCTGTTTTCAATTTTGGCAACAAATAATATTCAGAGGGAGCTAGATCTGGACTCTTCAGGAGAGTGGTTTAGTGTTTCGTAGCCAGATTTTTGCAAGGCAGCCATTGAAACATGGCTCTTGTGAACCGTCGTCTCTTGTGCGTTGTCGTGCAAAAGCAGCATTTTTCGAGTCCATTTCCCCTGTATTTTTCCTTGATGGCATCTTTTAATTTGTACAGTAGAGTGGCATAGTATCCCCTTGTGATATTCAATCATTTTTCTTTGTAGTAAGTATATTAACAAAATTCCCTCTGGATAAAAAAAAACAGGGCCATGAACTTTCCGGCCGATTGTGACACTTTGAACTTCTTAGGGGGCGCTGCGCCTTTTTTCTGATACTGTATGAACTCCTGTTATGATTCAGGCTCTTAGTGATGATGACCCAAGTTTTGTCTCCAGTAACAATCCGGTTCAAAATTTCGTCCTTGTTCTCGCTACAGAGATCCAAAAACTCGCATGAACACTCGACGCTCTGCTGTTTCTGAACCGCAGAGAGCATTCTCGGCACCCATTTTGCACTGACCTTAGACATGCCAAGATGGTCGTGGAGGATATTCAAAGTGGTTGTAGACGATACTCTAACCATTTCTGCAAGTTGTATCTTCTTTAACCGAGCATCTTCAAGTACTAGTTTATCAACTTTTTCGATGATGTCTGAGGAGGTGGCCTCGATCGGCCGGCCTAGGCGATGGTCATCTTCAATTGACTCCCTGTAGTGCTTAAATAAACCATGCCACTTGTAAATCATGGTTTTTCCAGGGCAAGAGTCCCCTTAAACAGATGACATTTCTCCCAAAATAATTTGAGGTGTTTTTCCTTGCTTGGTAAGGAACTTTATAACAGCACGACTCTCAATTTTATCCATGTTTAGCGATTTTTCCCGATTGAACTGCTAATATAGTGTTAACTGAAATGTTAATGACTCGATTTTTTTTTTCGGATGGACTAATCTCGCTGTTGGCCTCTGAGGCCGTGACAGCTTAACCGAACTTTAAATGACTCGATTTTTTTTTTTTCGAATTGACTAATCTCGCTGTTGGCCTCTGAGGCCATGACAGCTTAACCGAACTTTTGACGAGCGCAGATGGCGCTCAGCCCAGTAAGTTTTTTAGGCAACTAGCGCAAGGGCACCACTTAGGTACGAGCCTCGGCTTGGGCTGTTGCCGGGGTGGGGATAGGAGAGAAACGCCTGGGTACATGTCTGTACCTCGTATAGGCAGCGACTGAAGGGACTCGTCGACCTCGCCGGCGAGGTCGGTGTTTCTGTGAAGTGTTTGCTCTGTCTGATATAGATGACTCACCTTCCGCATTAGCGGAGGTGATTTCGTCATCCGGGTCTCCGAGAACGTGTCTCGGACGACGGAGGATATAAATGACTCGATTTGTATAAAATTTGGTATTTATACCTGTACTGAGTACCTGGAGAGTAAAGAAGTTATCCCCACCCCTTCCTAACCCTTCCATTCCGCGAACTTTTTAAACTGCACTCGTGGATAGATAGAAGTGTTTGAAGCCAGTCCAGTGCGGAAGCGTGTAAATACAGTACTGGACTAAATTGGAGCATGTTTTACACGCGTTCAATGCAGATTCCAGCAGTATAACTAAGCTATTCAAAAAAATACAAACATTTTAGTTTTCACATCTGCGCTAAAATCATACTTCAGTTACTGAATTTATGTAAATTAGTTACTGCCAAAGGCTATCACTTTTTTTGGCAATCACACCTATGTAATTTTTTTTCTTTTTAAAGCCTTTGGTACATGTATTCCAAATTTCATCTGACTCGGTTTAGCCAGTACGATGTTATTGCGAAAAAGACATTTTACGTACTCACCTATTTAAAATTAGTAGAATTGGTGAGAAAGGACTTGATTATGGAACAGAGTCGGGTAGGTAATAACAAAGCCAAGTAGCAACACAGGTACAATATAAACTTCCCTATTGTCAAGATCGATGTTACCCGCGACGAGATAAAATAAATACCGGACAAAAGCACCCGAGATGTGAAAGGAAGTGGTTGACAAAGCAAATAAAAACGTAGTGCCCGTAACTAATATGAAGTTTATTTTATACTGAGGGGAAGGAATCAATCTCAGAATAAAGTTGCAGTAATAAAATCATGAATGAAAGCAGACTTAAATGATTTATGAACACTGAGATTTAAATTTAGAAAACTTTCGTGATTGATTTCAATCATTATTATAAATACGGAATTTATCACGTACCGTTTTATCGGTGTTTCTATATAATAATAATGACAGTGTATAATAATGACTGACTTAAAGTTTAGTTACAACACTTACAATATCGTTACAAGATCTTAATGTCGTGTATTGTTGTTTTCAATTGAAATTTGCAAAAGCATAAATTAGAATAATACGAAACAAATTTAAAGCAATTGGTCAATTGTGTAATTAATAAAACACAACTAGTACTTCTGCGAACAGTACATAAATAAATATTGCTAGACATTTCACACAGCGCTATCTGGCCCCAAATTAAGCAGAGCTTGTATTATGGGAACCAGATAACTGATAGAATACTTATATACATTTTTTTTTTAAATACACACTTGTAATATATAGAGAAACAACCAGACCCGGAACAAATAGACCTCGCGAGCACAAACTATTTTGCAACTATTAATATACCACTAAAGTTATCTAAAACGGAGTCTAGTAAGCATAATGTATAACATTAATATTGATTTTAAAGCCTAGTTTTAGAGAATTCTAAAAATAGTTTTTAGAATTCTCTACTTTTGTGATGAGGTGGTCCCAGGTGCTCAATCAATCCCTACCTATATAAATATAAAATATAAAGGGCCGATTCCACTGGCAGAAATCTTAAAGTGAGCATTTTATGAAATATATAGAAATCTTAAACTGCATTTTATTCCGCTCATCACCCGAAGATTCTCATCAGATCTTCACCAATTTTTTATGAGACCAACTTATAGTTACTACCTTTAAAATAAAAAAGAACCATCGAAATGGGGTCTCATAAGGCGGAAATGTCTAGAAGCCCCCTTTTTGCCCCTTCTTGGAGGAAATACCCGTTCAATCAAAATCAAAATTATATACAGTCGTAAAACCTGTATACCAAGTTTCGTCCAGATCGGTTGTAAAATACGACCTGTAGAGGAGTACCAACAAACTGACGGATACATTTTGCCAGACTTGAAGCAGAGACGCTTCGCTCGCTCAGTCAACAACTTATTGCCCTCACTAATAATATGAAAGTGTTTGACATCAAAACTGAACACAAACATCAAAACAATCGTAGCCTCACACGCACTATTATCGATTCGTATTAATATATTCACAAGGGTGGCGTCAGATCGGGAGTAGTACAAGCGAGGGGTCCCTAGTGACACATATTTGAATGAATGAAAAAAAAAAGATTCGGTCAGGTCCAGCGAGGTGACGTGAATCGCACGACACGGGAGCGAGCCCGGTTCTCTAGACAAATGGCTATCGCAAAAAGGAATTGTTTAGCAAATGTATAACATTATCGGCACGAATAAATAAACAAGACCAATCAAGTACGAGTAGGACTCGCAACCCGAGGGTTCCGAGCTTAGATAGGTTTATGATATTTCATATAAAATATATTGCATTCATGTAAATACAAGTACAATATTATTTTGTTGGTAGTACAGGTATTATTTATACATTTTAGTTATACCAAGAAAACTTTTAAGATATCTAAAAAACTGTTCTAGATAGACTTAAGTTTTTTTTACTTTCAATAGAGGAAAGTCATTATTATTTATAACCAAACTTCCAGCGGATAGGTTCTGTGGTTGCTGAGATAATCAGCTGTGACAGACAGTCGGATAAAGTAGCACCATAAGGGTTCTTCTTAAAAACTTCAACTTCAGAAAAAGAGTTACCTGTAATTTGAATGAAACTGTAGGTCAAGTTAGTTGGTTATTTATTTTGTGGCACTATTTTATTAGTCAAAGATTAAGGCCGGCTTGCACAACAATCCCTAAACGTATTTAGCGACTAAACATGTTTAAATTTTACGTATTTGTATGATTTGACAACTCTTTAAATAATATTTAGCCACTAAATACGTTTAGGCATAGTTGCGCGTATCGCCCTAAGAATATTTGTTTTTGTGTTTTGGGAGACTCGCGAGATCTCAGTTCGGGGCGAACCACTAGTTATATACTATCAAGCTCGGCGGAGGGCATTAATATGACATAACACAGGTTTACCTAGTTTGAATACCAATGCTATCCCACCAGGAACTGTCTATGTAAAGGATAATTATTTAAAGACAAAAGGTGACGCAGCGTCTACCTTTTTATTCGTTAGAGGTAAGCGATTCGTTTCTACAACAAGCACTTGTCTAGAGGGCTTTATTAGGGATGGGTCGAGCCGAGGGGGCATTATCATAACCATTATTATACGATCGCAGCCGCTGACAACTGCCGTTTTGCCTACATATGGTGCGACTCGTTACGCTGCGCTGCAATAAAACTGATTCTAGAGAATAACGGAAGCTCTACCGTTGAGTTTTTTTATTATAACTATTATGTCCTAACGTTCACGTAAAATCCAGTTCATCCACAGGTTGTCTGGAAGAGATCGCTTTTAGCGATAAGATCGCCAATTGTACTATCGCGCATCTAGTTTTAAGTGGTTTAAATATAATTTGTTTATTTAAGTGTGGTATACAACAAAGTGTTTTCTATTCTATCCTATGTTTCCCGTCAGTTTTATGGCATAGTAAGATAAACATTTGCTTTTCAGCCGAATCTAAATTATTTTTATCATAATAAAAATAGGAAAACCATTATTTTAAAGTTATTTTATGGACCCTCCTTCACCCTCTAATTAAATACCGCATGTTTGTGGTTAATTGGCGTGAGAGTGTTTACCGAGAGCGAGGGGTTGGGTACAACTCACGAAACAAAATGTCTAGAGGCATCATCTTATGTGAAGTGGCACGTGTTGACGTGACCGATACCAACATAAATATGAATTAATAATAAAAACATAAATTACAGCCTTGGTACACAGCTGATAATTCACACCATTTGTTAACGATCCACTAAGCATTTAGTAGAGTAGTTAGTTATGTTTGAGTAAGGTAGAGGCTGCTCTGCTAGGTTTCAATGAAACAGGTACTTGTATTACGTTTATTACAATATAGGCAAAAATTAAAAAAAATAGATTAAAATATCACTTTCACTAAATAGAAAGGATAACACGATAATTGAAAAATAAATCACCGAAAGTAAGCTCATTTAACATCGTATAAATCTCCGCAAAACTGTGCAGAAAGCAAAATTCACTCGAGAACTTTATGTGACTTCCACAAAAAATTTTAGACAATTCATTTCAGTATCTTATAAAAAAAATTTTTACGAATTCACAGAAATCGGGCTGAGCTATTTTTCTGCCGGCGGCGGCGGTCCGCCCCGTGGGAAAGCCAGCTTAATTCTAGATGCTTTCGACCATAACATCATTTCAAGTTAATCTTGTTACGCAACTTTATAACATATTTCGTTGGATGTTATTGGATATTACTCGTATGAATAATTCATGCTCAACTAGATTCAATTTAGTGATTGAACAGCGGTGTGCTACGTGTATATCTAATTAGCATGTTGACGCCCCACAACTAAACGTTTCTCGCTGTGTTTACAAGAGGCCGGGTAATAATTAGCATCGGTCAATAGCAGTGGGCTGCGCCGCGCCGGGCGCATGGTAATCGTCCAGCTCGCCTCCAATCTACGTGGCACCGCGGTCACACCTCGCCGACAACGGTCATTTGCCGTAATAGCACCGCCAACAACGAATTAATCACTAATGTGACAGCGCCCGATACCGCTATTAAAAAATAATAACATTATAATCTGCCGCGGCGGCAATTTGTTATGTCCGGCTCATGATTATTTCATTAATTGACATATGAATAATTTTGTGTGTTTATGATACCGTTATACAAATGAATACCTTCAATAATTCTAAATAAATAATAAAACGATTCCTAAATATTATCGTTTGTATTTAACATTGAATTTTAGAATATAAATTTATGATGAAGTATTCGTCGTGAAATTATGACTTCCATTGATTAAATTACTTGGAACTTGGGAACCGGTCATTTAATTTTAAACTCATTTTAAACGCTGATATTATAGTACCCAGTCTGATTGTTACTATTAATTTATTGTGTACTTTAACAAAGATTATTCAGCCACTTGTGTTTATTCGAAGGCTTCTAACTTGATTTACAGAACAACTGTCGCTTTATTGTTTTGCATAGTTGGCCTGCTCTCTGCAACATTTTTTTTATATATGATCTTATCAAAAACAGGATTGTGGAAGGATAGTAATAAAGCTGTCCAGTATACCAACCATGCTAAAATACGTTTCATAGTTGCACAGCACTTACACAAAGTAAATAGCACGAACGAACGACACCTATAATTTACACTCAGTAGACAAAGTTACACAACAATTTAGTTGTAGAACCGGCTATTCATCTTCGGATTAACTTGAACTGTGAAGTCTGTGAAGTTCATTGCATGCTCGATTACCCTGCAAAGACAGCGCTAAAGTGTCCACCAGCTCTGCTTCCATTGCTTTCTTGAGAGAATTGATTATAAAAATATTGTAATAAATATTTACATACACATAAAGCACACACAAAAAGGGGGACAAGAAGGGTGCATGTTTAGTTAGCATAATACCCATTGACACGCCAAAAAAATCGTGTTTTATTTGAGAAGATGATCTCTCATGACTAGTAATGTTCCTGTAATAATCCACCGTGCGCATGAAATAGCATTTTTTTTAAACAATTTGTACAACAGTCTCGGTTCTTGTCTTCAGAGTTTATTCAAAGAGTATTAATAGCACGTTTATTTTGCTCATTCCCAATTATTGGCACGTTAGTGTAAAATTAAAATGTTACTTGCGAACTAATACGATTCTTACAATAATCACGTCAGCATCCAGGTCAGACGGTGTCGGTGCGGACGAAATTGCATTTTGTTTTTAATCTGCGTCGCGGGCGGCAATTTGCCAGATCTGTTTAATTAACAGCGACACGGCGGCTCATTAATTAAGTCATCAGACAAGCCGGTGCCGCGGGTTAGCTCGTTGAGGATTAGATACTCAACCGTACGATAAATTCATGAATTATTATACTTAGCAGCATAGTTTAGATTAAATCGTACATCCAAGTCATCGGTTAAGTTTCGATATTTTCATGCATAAGGGATTTATCACGTACCGTTTTATCGGTGTTTCGACCGACAATGTTTCTGTTCAATTCGTGAACCTTCATCAGGGTTCAAACGATACGTGATAGGTAAATCCCGTATTTATATTAATGATTGAAATAAATCATGAAAGTTTTCTAGGTACGATATTTGCATACCTCCATTGATCTGTCAAGATATACTTGTCACACTAATATTATAAATGCGAAAGTTTGGATGTTTGTTTATTTATTTGTTTGTTACTTCATCACGTCGTAACGGCTGAACCGATTTCGATGAAATTTAGTATGTATGTAGATTGTAACCTGGATTAACACATAGGTTACTTTTTATCACATAAATCAGGTCCCATGGGATAAAAATAGGTTGTCAAGTTGCAATAGCTAGTTTCACTTTATTTCTAGGTTACATTTAGTAGTGTAACGCGTACGAAGTCACAGGCAACAGCTAGTTTATTTATATTTATTGACACCATATCAATCAATAAAATCTTATTACCTTATCAATGAAAGGTAGGTTTATCAAAAAATCACCAGTGACACGACAAACGAACAGTAAAGCAAAAAATTTTTAAAGGTCTACTTTCAATGCAACATTGCCATTTTCTACTCAAAGCACTTGTTTAAAAAGCTACTTGTGAGAAAGTGGGTGGTCTGCAACGTACAATTTGTTTCGTTTGAACTACCTACCAAGTTACTCTAAAGAATTATAATTAACGCGTAAGACCAGTAAAAAGTGTACTCAGTGTAATTAACTGTTATTGATAGGTGGTAGCCAGTGCAGTTGGCTTATTGTAAAGTTGTTTAAGTACGTCGTAACATTAAATTACCTCTGAATCGTGCTAATAATAGGATTGGCATATCAATCGAATACGTTTTTGAACATAATACCTGGTAAAAATATCGAACATACAACAGCTTATTAAAACAAGGAACGAAAAAGTTCAAAAGACCAGCTGTATTGCTGTCGTTGTTGGGAAACAAGCAAAGAAATACAAAAGAAACCACATTACGTTCCGGATGCAGCTATGGCGAAAATAATTATTGTCAATGATGCCGAACACTCGATAATAATCGCCAAGGGAAAAAAGTTGTTTGACGGCCGTAAGCGTCGCAAAAAACGAAGCAAAAACTACTACAAAAGAAAGACTTGTATTGAATAGTTAACTGCTGTGCTAGAAAAACAACGCCAGTGCACATAAAAACACCTTTTTTACGCGTAGGTAACTAAATGGTGATTAGGTAGATAGATGGTTGGAGAGGATAAAAACTTCGGTTTTTATTCGAGTTCCTTGCTTCAATTTTCTTCGTAATCTATCCATTAAGTATGCTTGTAATTTGTGAATATAAGTAGGCTTTGGCATTCAAAGAGTGTTACAAAGACTAAAATACTAGTGGTTCGCCCCGAACTGAGATCTCGCGAGTCTCCCAGAAAATAAAAAAAATATTATTTGTAATCTTTGACTAGCAAAATAGTGCTACGAAAAGAGAACCAAATAACTTGACCTACAGTTTCATTCAAATTACACGAGTTCATGATATTTGGTTTTACTTTTTTGGGGTAGAAATTGGAGTTATTCTGGATTGCAGACTTTTGCCTATATTTGTGTCACTAAAGCTACACGCATACCAAATTTCAGCACTGTGGGGTCACTGGTGTACCCTGTGAATTTTATCAAAGTACAGTTTATATTATGGCTAATAATTTAAAAACTACAAAGTTTAAACTAAAAATAACAACGTGCCATTTGACCGGATAGTTCCATTTTGGTTTTTATTACCCCTCTTGAACCCCAATATCTCAACACCACCCCAACATTTTTAACTCATTGAGTCACACCAAAATTGTGCCATCACTACCTACCTATATACAAAATTTCACGATGATCGGATAAACGCTTCGAAAGTTATCCTCGGACAAACAAACATACATACATACACACAACGCCGATTTGCCCAAGTTGATTTGGAGATCTCACTTCGCTCGATCAATTATAGTCTAACTATTTCTTTCGAAATCATTTCAAAGTAACATTAAACAACGTTCATTGTTATTTGAATTGAAGTTGAACATAGACATAAATCAACAAATCAATTATGTAATTTATTTGCCAACACCAACATTATCTAAAAGCTTTATTGGCTAAACCGAGCTATCGCAAACAAGTCGACTACAAGCGAACAAATCTTTAGCTGTAAAATGTGGCCCAATATTTCTTCGATGTCGGGTGTAATTGAGTGGGGAAATCAGTGTGGAAACAAATATGAGGGATGTACCTAATCGAAATGTTTGTAAACGGGTGTCGCGTGTCACGGGGCTATTACCTGCCACGAGTGTCGCCCACCCCCTCCCACCGGGAATAAAGACCACTTTTCATGTGAAAGTTTACTCTTTACATTCCACTGCCGGTAGAGGTAAATAATTTGTATTTGCCCGACCATTTTGAGCTGCGCTATTTAATTTAATATTTATTTCACTGGTGAAGAATTTAATTTATTTTCAGTTATGTGCGATAGCGTAACATTTACACGTCTTTCTTTTATTTATTTTGTAAATAAACTGACATGATACAGACCTGATGCTCAGTTAATTTTCGAATAAAATCAGAAGTGGGTCAAATTCTGAGTGTTAACGATATAACATAAGCTTTTAAGTCAAGACTTAATGCACTTCACTTTTCATTATCTTGTTACTTCTACCCAACACAATCTGATCAGAGATAAGAACATAAATTACTTCAAATAATCGTGACTGGGCAATCGGAATAATTTCTAATTGGTTTGCAGCGAATACTAAATAAGGTTGCTATTTAATTTTCTAGTCAAAGCGTTTTAGTGAAGTAAGTTCAAATTTTTTAATAGTGATATCTAGTAATTAATAATGTATGCCCGTAAACAGTATCAATAAATCAAACAGATTAGTTAGTTAAAATACAACATATCATTCAAAAACTGTTAAGGTAAAATGAGGTAATCGTAAAAAACTCAGTAAAACAAGACGGTTATAAGACTGATAAATTGGACTATTATCAGAAAATATGCTATTATTATTAACAATTCTTAAGTATTTATAAAATATTTTAACACATTTCACAGGACTATGAATAGTTTTGTCACAATATGGTACACATGCAAGTTACAGACTCTCGGAGCGAGTCGCATCGCAAACGACTAACGTTTAAGTAAACATTTGCTCTAGCCTGACGTGTGTTTAGCGATAATGGAGTAATATATAACAAATGTTTATGTTATGCCGTGCAATGAATGTTAATACTCTGTTCACGGTTGATAATCGATTACTCTGGAGCGAAAAACTGCAAATTGCTATGCCTATAAATTGTTATTAGATCGTTCGCGATTACCATAGCCTATAAGTAAAACAGTTTAAGTTACCTATCGCTTGGTTGAACTATAAACTTAAAATGTCTTCCAGAGTTTTAAAATTTTGAGCATTTAAATATTTTTCCCTGTTACATCATACATCGTGCGTACTTTACTACAGAGTAACTTAAAACACATACATGCGAATTAATAATCGGAATTCTTTCCGCAAAATAATATTTAAATAAATCCATACCTACCTACATACCAAGGAAATGCTTACAGTTCTCACAATAGATTTTCCCCCGTGCGGTTCTATTATGTATCGCGTCTCAAGTGTGATTTGTTAACAGACCGATTGCCTCGGCAAGAGTAATAGTGTACTCTTGAACATAAGTTGTTTTAAGTGTTTATTTATAGCAGGTCTGTAGTAATATAGTATTTCTGAGAGGCTCTGTGTATATAACAAATACTTATGTAATATTTGATGAGAAGAGGTCATGACGAAGAAAAAATGTCGTTTGCAGTAAAAGTTTTATCATAAAGATAAAGCGTGCTTCAAAATTTGAAGAGCATTCGGTTCATAGCACTGCATTTTGTGAAGTCAGTCTCCTCAGCATATTAGATCACGATGGGCAAGTAACCCCGGTCGATCGCGGGCAGATCGCCGAGATACGTCGCGAGCGCCAACCACCCGCCGAACATACTTTAACGATAGCCCCCGCCAGAGTGGCCCGCAAAAGCACGGTCTCAATCAAACTATTTTCCAATACATAAGGCACATTTTTCTTCGCCATTGCCAGACGACGGCGCACTCTAGCAACGAAATCGCAATTCTCGCCACTTGAGGCACTTGGCACATCTCATAACGAGTCCCTCGAGTGCGAGGTAACATTTGCCATTAAGATCAGCATTGAGAAAAGTTTCGTTCCCTTTGATCTCTTGCTTAAAAGCCTTTTCGTTTTATTGCTATCATCGTTCTGTTCAAGCTGCTGTTTATATTCATCTTTGCTTTGAATTGTATTGCTTGAATGTTATTGGGTTTTCCGAAGATTACAATTTATACGTTGGCCCGTTGTTTCTATCTAAACCAAATTATCGACCATGACTAATGCTAAGTCAAAACCCAATAAATACCTATGCATGCACATATGTCAAATTTATTGTAAATGGCAGTAATGTTTTACGTAACATTTGTTAGGAACACAAACATATGATAAGATTTAAACAAACACAGAAATCTTTGAAATGGTTTACCATACACAAATAGGATTTGCTTGAGTAAATATTAGACAATCATGTTGCGCTACTTTAATATTAGCACACAATACTAAAGTTGATGAATATGATTAAACATGAAAGTTTAAATTACATTTATTTAATACTAGCTGACCCGTTTCGCACGAATTTATATTAAAATAAAATATAGCCATAGCACTCAAACCTGCTTCAGCTTTCTATCAGTGAAATAAAAAACCCCTACAATCACACAAACAACTGGTAAAGATTGTTATCTGTAAGTTGTAGGTATATTGTCTTTATTATATTAGTAGGTATAAACAAATAATTAACTCTCGGGTTCATGTAATAATTATTCGTGATTCAAACATCGGTCGTTCAAGGACTAACCACAGCCGACGTCTAGTGACCGGGCAGACTGGTCTGGAACAATTTGCGCCATTTCTGCCCACCTACAACCCACAGTTTTTAGTACGTAGCTTAATAATCAGCAGAGCACCTTAATCAGAGATGTTTTTAAACTTTTTGTCATGAAATTAGGGTCCTAAAACGTTTGCAATCATATTTATTACTTTTTTATGGAAGTAGAGGCGGATGCCCCGTGTCGGCCGATGCAATATCAAGCGGAACCGCGTTTTTTATCACCTAATACAATACCATCATTTAGCAATTCTAGCATCATCTGCTAGGTCTAGTCTCTAGAACTTTGTGAAGTTTTTAATATTATGCTTGATGGCTTGTTTCTATTACTCTGCAAAATATTACTTTACATAATTAATTTATGAAAGTAGGTATAGTACAAATGTTCGAATTACACAAGGGTATTATTACTATTTTATCTAAGACGATTAACACTTATTAATTATACCTTTCACTCATTCTGACAATCGGCTATTAGTGATAAGTACAGTATTACCTCACTATCTTATCTAAATTATGAATATCATGATTATTATTTACACTATCATATATTCTGTTTAAATGTTCTTTTGCGGTTCATTGATTAAATAATAGAAAAGGTAAAATAATAGCAGGAGGTAGCGGGGTTCGATTCCCGCCGCGGAACAAATGTTTGCATGATCTACATATATTTGTTCCGTGTCTGGGTGTTTTTCTATATAATATAAGTATGTATATTTACAAAAAAAAGTATATACACGTATTCTATCAGTGATCTGGTTCCCATAGTACAAGCTCTGCTTAGTTTGGGGCTAGATAGCGCTGTGTGAAATGTCCAACGATATTTATATTTAATTATTTATTAGAAAAACTTAAAAAATTAGGTTAAGAATTAAATAAGATGGAAACAAGCCCATAGGTACAGTGCATGCTATTTAAGTAGACAAAACAACCTATTTATGTAAAAATCCTGCAACGTAGTAGTTCAGAACAGTAAGAAAGTATTTAAGTGAATGTGACGAGCTAGAAACGAAGCAGTTAAAAGTTTACCCAGGTAAGTATTTATGTCACAATGTGTAACATTGAGCTCTGGGGGTGTACTACGAGGGGATGGGACTTAAGGGGTCTCGGACGTACACTCGGTCGGCGATCCCGACCTTTGCGGTTCGCAAGACAGGCGATATTGATTTTAAAACACCCGCAGAGTAGACTCAATATTAATGCATTGGCATGCAGTCTTTTGGTCTATTTAAATTATGAAGTCAAGCTAATTTCAGTTTTCATTAAATCGAAATTGTTTGATAGCTTTCAACAAATCCAGTATCGAAAACAGTAGTTAATCACAAAGCACGTATAAACTAGATATTACGAGCATATTAAATCACTCTCGAAGGGCGATAACTTTTAATGTGTGCATTAAGCATAAAGTATTAACCTATCTAATGTCTTAACTTATCTGAACAACTTAATAACATAAAATCTCTACCTGTCTACATGAGTGTGAAATCTAATTCTAAAGATAAACATCTTGAAGAAACCATAGCGAGTGCCTCAGCGAATCGAATATCTACAATATTTTAAGCTGGCTAACTTTTTCGTGCCATATCCAATCTTTCTCGACCGCTTATCAGGTAGACGGGCCTTGTCAAACTTTTCAAATTAGGTTTGAACATGCTTCAACATTTTTTATTTTTATAAACAAAGGTTTTTTGCTTTTTCGTTCATGGCAGGCGAAAGCAGATTGTTTTTGTTATGCCTTACTTATTAATCGACATACGTTAATACCTACATAACTATGAAACACACAACTCATAGTAACAAAGCCTTTGTTATGATTTGTGACAGCTCATAGCGCGCAATATCAAAGCGGCCATACCGTGGGAAAACGGTAACTAAGCACTTTAGTTGGTAATTGTTGACATTGACGTGGTCTTACGCTGCACGGCAGGCGTCAAATGACGGTCACGGTTGACTTGCTCAATAGCGTCACTTGTCTTTTCGTCTTAAGAAATAAGGAGCAGTGCATTGATTAATTCATCGTGTATGGTGCGTTTAGATAAGGGATGAATACTACCCGAATCAACCTCAGAACGTCTAACTATTATAGCCAAGAGATGCTACGGTGATCATTTTGCCAGTCTGAACACCGTCATAACAAAAACTTGAAAATCCCGAGGATATAAAGTTTTGGTGGAAGAGTTTAAAAAGTTTGGAAACTTGGTTTCTGACCCTAAAAGACATTAGTTACTGTCCTGACCTAGTTTTAGCAATTAAGACCTTTTCCACCCCATGCTTTCAGTGGTTCTCCTCATTGAAGAGTTATTTAAGTTCGATTCCCGGCACTGGTCAAACCACACCACTTTCGTATTAAAGAAATCATCAAGTTTACGTAGTACCTATAAGTATAAGTATGTGTATGTACATTAACCCTAAAACGGTTGATTACTGAATGATTTTGATGAAATTTTTTTGGGACCAATTCTGAAATTATATTGTTTCAAATAAAAAAAGATCGGTTGATAAATGGCGGAGATCTGAGGTAAAAAAAATATACACCCTAATTGAGAACCTCCTCCTTTTTCTAAGGCGGTTAATAAAATAAATAATATTATAAATGCGACAGTTTGGACGTTTGTTTATTTATTTGTTGCTCAATCACGTCATACGGCTGAACCAATTCCGATGAAAGTAACCAGGATTACCACATAGGCTACCTTTTATCCCATAAATCAGGTTCCATGGGATAAAAATGGGGTGGCAAGTCAAGTTGCAACAGCGAGTTTAGCTTTATTTCTAGGTTAAGTTCATACACATTTAGTAGTGTAAGGCTTACAAAGTCGCAGGCAACAGCTAGTAAAATATATGCAAACTCAATATGCTGATACGGATTTTATTTAAAGCCGGTACAATACTTTGTTTAAAGTCATTCAATACCACCTGAATACTAAAATAAATTAGTATTCACAAAAATTCATTGTGTAACTTTTAAATAAAAAAAAACAATGCAATACATTTCTTCACAATACATACTTTAGTAATCTAAGTGTACCACCAGACTATCAGTAGGTATGTAAATATGTACATTTTAATAAATACTTATCCAACAATAGCTAAACTAAGTCTTGGCACATATCTGTCACCTCATGTGTAAAATATGGTTACAAGAATATTGTATGGACGTTTTGAGTAAACAGTAAAGTTATTGTCACAGATTTTTTGATATAAAAACTCCTAATGATGTTATTTATTATTACAGTTATATTTTCTAATATAATTAAGTATTTCACAGTTTAATTTGTACACTTCACAGAGACTTAAAGTAAACACGGTAGAGTCGGTAGATAAAATGATGAATAACAATTAGAAAAGTTCATCATCTAGGGTTAATGAGTTTAGATTGCACTAGCTAAAGTAAGCACTATTTAAGTCACTGATTATAAACTAGGTTCAAGATCTAAAGTTAGTAAATGGATCAATGGAGCTTGTTAGATCAAAGCAAAAAAAAAGTATTTGATGCTAAGTTACATGATACAGGTTCAAAGTTTTTAAAGAGGTTTACAGCAAATCCCAAACTAAGCATGGAGCTTGTATCTTGAGCTTCTAGAGTGCAGTTTCCCAGAAGTATGTAAGTTTAAAAGATGTAATATTGCGATCAGGTTAATTTATAAAAGAATTAGGTAAGGACTCATATGACAATGAAGGAGCGTTAAAACTAGGAGGGAAGAATCATCATCATCATCATTCACAGCTCAACTTCACCCACTGCTGGGTATAGGGCACCCCAAGTTTGTGACATCTGCCACAATCTTGCAATAGTCTCATAATAGTCAATCTTACAACCCATAGGAGGAGGAAGGATAATTATATTTATTGATCATAACGGCAGGACTAGTACTAATTAAAATTATACTGCTTCCATTATTTTATATGAAGTCTAGAGGGACATTTTATCAGGATAATGTTTGGCAAAATTGTTGATTTCAAAGAGTATATTGATAAAGCTAATAGCAGCAATAATAACTCACAGCATACCATCAAATATTGTACTGTCGAATGTCACTAAATTGAGCAAGTCATCTGGGAGCTTGCCTAGTCATAAGTCAATCTTAGATCCAGTCAAAACATTTTGCCCCTTGCACTATTATAGTGGTTATCATTGATAGTAGCAACAGTTCTTACCGATTGACTAAACGGCTGGTACTATGCATGCTTCAGCTTTAAGTAATTTTGTGAGAAACTATGCCTTCTTATCAATCATCTAATGTTATGAAATTATTTAGTAAGGCATTTTAATTAGGTAGGTAGGTATTTGATACAAATAAACCCCACAACTAATAATAATTGTTTTGCTAAATCTGTCAACCCAGTTCAGTATCGTTAATTGATTATAGGTACTAGAGCCTAGAGGATGGTTCAGCTTTACCTGATATAACTTTCAATTGAATCAGCTAAAGATTCATAGTTTTGTTTGAAGCTTTACATATGTTGAGTCTACTTTAGGAACTTTGCTTTGAATAAAATGGGCATATTAACATGTTTAAGCTTCGCATGATTGCATGGTACATTTGGTGAACTGAATAATAGCAAAATAACTAGTAATATTCGCGCACTATAACAGGCCACAAACGGCAAGCTTGTCGTAATTTAAAATGATGGCAGAGAATGTAGTTTTATTGTGCACATTCAAGACTTCAACATGTTCAACATATTGGCATTCGAGGACGGCGCGATAAATGGACGCAAACGAGCGAAAGCTACTTAGACCAAATTTACACTTAGTGGGAGACCGCGGTTGCAGCTCGCACGCCGAGCGCGGTGACCGCGCGACCGACCAGTCAGCTGCTCGATATATTACACATTCTATGTACGCGATTACGAGATAACGAACGAATACGATTATAGCGTGCAAGCAATCAAACAACTATTGCTGATGTGTGCCTATTTCCATTTACATACCTAATCACGAAAATTATATTACTACACTGGCTCTTTTTATTACACGTAGGGTTCAACTGCTGGGTCAATGCACTTCCGAGAAGACGACGACGTCCGAGGCGATTACAAAGCGCCGTTTTTATAATGGAATACAAATAAAGAAGAGACCGGGCATCTTGCTACCTATACGAAATCGATTAGTTACCTATTACATTTGCGAAGCGAAACAATTTGCATACAAAGACTTTTTATTATTGTCAGAATTAGAGTCTTATCCACTGGACATATGGTGCTCCAATCAGAATACTATTACCAATTTCTTTCTTGTAAAAACGATGATTGCTAGGTTTTGTAGGTCATTAGGTAAAATGTAAACAACGTCGGAATGACATACAACGTAGGTACTTAGCAGGTAAATAACATTGCGTAGGTATTATTGAAAAGCAATTATCACGTTATGTACCTATGCTTGTGTAGCAGCTGTTTTGATATTCTCGTGAATTTAGGCAAGCGTGATCAAAAGTGATTTACCTCGAGGTCCTCATAGGTGCGAAATGCCATTATGGCGAAACCATCGATGATGTCCTCTTCTGCGAGCGGCTCTCGGGACTTCTTTCGCCTGGCCGGAGGACGAGGCGGCTTTTCTCTCGCCGGAGACTCGTCCTCGCCGCTGTCCCCATCCTTAACTTTGCTCTCTCGCTGTGCTTGCATGCGCTGTGCCCGCTCCCTTCGCCTGTTTCTCTGCAGATTGCGCTGCTTTACTTCGTTCTCCATCGTTCACACATTATTCGAAAATCACCCAACCACCGTGCTTCACAACACTAAAGTCCGCACTACACATTTATCACTCATGGTAAACTGATGATTCTATTGAGAGCTAAACAACAAAATACTAAACTTGCACACAGAAAAAGACACAGGCCGTTTCCAATGGCGGATCGTACACCGTTGCCGCATTGCAAGTAAAATGGCCGCGTAGCACTCCACGGGCTGTCTTATTTCACATTCACGTAAACGGGGACATTATTCTACGTATGCTAACACATACTGTGATATATTTTAATCAGAATGAAAACAATAATACAATAAAATAACTCTATACATTTTCTGCTTTCATCAATAGTCAATACAATGAAAGGTGTTTCACGTCACGACGCCAACGCTACGTTGCGGTCGCGATGGTGAACTAATTCAGCTCTACCAACATAACGGCCCAACATTCCGCGATATCGGGCGTCATTGGCAATGTGGCCTTCAACTAATCTCTTCTTTTGCATAGGTTTGTCTCGTTCTATCAGAAAATGTAAATATATAGTTTTCAATAATAAATCAAATTTAAAACTCGGTAATATATTTTTTATTGATTTATATGTTATTTTGTGTAATCTCAAAGTATTCTAAAAAATCAATAACATAAAAGGATATGTACTGTCCTAATGTCAGGATTTGTAAGTATTTTTGTAATGTTGGTGGTAGAAAATGAATTCCGTGGGAGGTTTGAAAATGCTGGCAACACTTCATATCGTGTCTCAACTTTTCATTCAAAACAAAGCAAGAGTGAGCTGTGTTGTATGTCACAGTGTAAAAAATCTATAGCTTTGCTACTTAGTACATGGTATACGTTGGATAAAGCAAATAAAGCAATTCTTCTGGATAGAAAAAAGTTTGTAAGTAAATAATTTTAAGTTTGTAACATTACTTTTATTTAGACAAAATATTTTGGTAGGTTACTTTATTCATTATCACATTCATATGTGGGTTCAAATCGTATTCAAGACGTGCAAAACACATACGTTATTACATACTCGTGAGTTTAATCATATTTAATTTTCAAATAGGTATATAACTATGTAAGTACTACGGATTTCTGAGTTAAAATAGTGCTGCCATTCACCGTGTTTGCTTCATGAGGGCTTAGCCAAGTTACAGTCGATTAGCGATGACGCTAGTCGATAAGTTCGAAAATGTATGGGATTTGACACATGCTATAGAAATACCACGTGATACAGCGACAACAAATGTATGTAGAAATCGAATAGATTCGCAGCGAATGTAATTTGCCTACGGACCAAGATTACTCAGAGTAATAGACAACCTGTTTTGTTAGGTACGACATTAATTTAAAACACCTATCCGGAATCGTATTAACTGATTTTAGAGGTGGGTTTAAGACCGGTAGCTTGAATATTTATCCAGTAATCGATAAATTTCCAATAAGCAATTTCAAACGAAAATCAGCGGCGTCTTTGCGACGATTCCGCGAACCTACTTACATGATGAATAAATAAGATTTGTTTACCTATTTTACACAGGCTGTTTTATTGATATTTTAGGAATTGGTAAAGGTTGTTTGAAAATTTAAAATTTTCTATGGTAATGAATTTGAAAAAAAAAACAATTTTACAACAATACTAGCCATTAGCCCTTACCCGTGTATTCATTTAATGTCGTACATAACAAAACACGTAGTACCTATATCTATATCAATATGATCTCTAGATAGCTAGAGCTAGAGATAGCTTCTAGCAATGACTGACTACTGACTGAGATGACTGATGACTGACTGATGACTGACTGAGATTGTTTCCCTTTGACGAAATGAAGTAGTGGGGGCATGGCACGTATGATTAGAAGATCTAAAGTGGTTGTTTCGCCCCGAACTGAGATCTCGCGAGTCTCCCAAAACATAAAAAAATATTCTTAGGGCGACTCGCGCAACGATGCTTAAACGTATTTAATGGCTATAAATATGATTTAAGGAGTTGTCAAATCATACAAATACGTAAAATTTAAACATGTTTAGTCGCTAAATACGTTTAGGGATCGTTGTGCAAACCGGCCATAATACTATTTGACTAATAAAATAACACCACGAAATGAGCATCAAAATAACTTGACCTACAGTTTCATTCAAATTACAGGTAACGGGAGTTCATGTCCATTGGTTATCTTTTTTGGGATAGGAATTGCAGTTATTCTGGATTTCAGACTTTTCCCTATATTTGTGTTACTAAAGCTACACGCATACCAAATTTCAGCGTTGTGGGGTCACTGGTGTACCCTGTGAGTTTTGTCAAAGTTCAGTTTTTATTATAGCTAATAACTTAAGAACTACAAGGTTAAAACTAAAAATAAAAACGGAGTTGAAATTTACTTACAAAGACCTTTTATTAGACGTGCCACTTGATCGGATAGTTATTTTACATAATTTTTTACCCCTCTTGAACCCTAATATCTCAACAATCCCCCCACATTTTTAACTCATTTAGTTACACCAAAATTGTGCCATCACTACCTTATCTATCTATATATCAAATTTCACGATGATCGGATAACCGCTTCGAAAGTAATCCTCGGACAAACAAACATACATACCTACATACAACCTCGATTTGCCCTAGTTGATTTAGAGATATACCTCCTGCTACCAATAATACCTATACCGGCTTCTGCTATGACTGTGGCTGTTGGTTGGCACATTATGTGTAGGCGAATTGCTCAGTGAGCCGCGTAATGAGAATGGCGCCTATTGATTCTTCGTGATTATGTTAACGCCCGTGACATTCTTTGCATTTTAGTTTATCTTCAAGTTGGTATATACTTTATAATTATTACTGTCAGGAGATTAAGAAGCCTGCAATAATATTTTTAGCCTTAAGTAGTAGTAGGTAGTAGTAGTAGTAGGTAGTAGTAGTAGTTTGTTAGAATGACTGGAAATAACAGTTTTAATCTCCTTGTTGTAGAGTCGGTTATCTACCTACCTCCTATAATCTTACCTATCGTAGGTACCTACGTAGATACGTATCGCAATTATAACGTCAAAACAAATATAGTACATACGTAAGTACCTACCTAACAACAATATTTTGTCAGTTTATTATGAAGTATCTATCATTGTGTGAACTTGTGTTGTGTCTTCTTTTATGCTGTCTCGTTTAATTGGAAATTGCCGGTTTTAATATCCTTTGTTTGTTGTGCTTTGTGAACAACTTTATTGATCGAGAGAGGCGAGATCTCTTGGACAAACCGGTGTTGTACGAGTATGTACCTATGTATGTTTGTTTGTTTGTCCGAGGATAACTTTCGAAGCGTTGATCCGATCATCGTGAAATTTGGTAGGTATATAGGTAGGTAGTGATGGCACAATTTTGGTGTGACTAAATGAGCTAAAAATATGGCGGGGTTGTTGAGATATTGGAGTTCAAGAGGGGTAAAAAACGTCTAATAAAAGGTCTTTGTGAGTACATCTTGCCTCCTATTTTATTTTGACTTTATTTCTTGCAGTTTTTAAGTTATTAGCCATAATAAAAACTGAACTTTGACAAAATTCACATGGTACACCAGTGACCTCCACAGTGTTGAAATTTGTTATGCGTGTAGCTTAGTGACACAAATATAGGGAAAAGTCTAAAATCCAGAATAACTGCAATTTCTACCCCAAAAAACATTACCAATTACCTTGAACTCCCGTTACCTGTAATTTGAATGAAACTGTAGGTCAAGTAAGGTGGTTACCCATTTCGTGGCACTATTTTATTAGCCGGCTTGCACAACGATCCTTAAACAAATTTAGCGACTATACATGTTTAAATTTTACGTATTTGTATAATTTGACAACTCCTTAAATAATATTTAGCTACTAAATAGACCAGGGCCCGTAGCCAAATCACATCCGCTGCAAATCTCTTCGATTTCTACATACGTGGTATTTCTATAGCATGTGTCAAATCCCATACATTTTCGGACTTATCGACTAGCGTCATCGCTAATCGACTGTAACTTGGCTAAGCCCTCTGGTACGTTTAGGCATTGTTGCGCGAGTCGTCATACGAATATTTTTTTTTTTGTGTTTTGGGAGACTCTCGAGATCTCAGATCGGGGTGAACCACTAGTAAATTACTCCGTTAGTCTATAACAGTTAGGTAGTGTAAAGTTTTCTGTGTTATGTATGTCTTTTATGTACGTAATAACTGTAGTAATTTCCCATTAAAATAATAATTATATGCACCGGCCGGCTGGGTGCGTCGAGAATCTAATGTCTAGTAAACCATACATAGATTTTATAACCAATGTTTTGTTAGGTTTGTTACTAGGTCAGCCAAACCTAGTTTTATTTGTTATATAAATATAATAAGGAGGATACTTACCCAATTCAATAACTAATTTTACTATAAGCATTTAATAGATAAAATACTCAGTTTAAGTTGTAGTGAAACATTAAAACTCTATCCCTATTAATCAGGTAAGTAGGTATGTTTTACAATTTTAACTATTCATAAAGTTGATTTTTAAGCCATGGAACAACTGCTGCCAAATTATTACCTAGATTTAAGTTTTAGTTCCTGAAGCCCGGTCTGCTAGACTCTAAAATTCTCAACGCTTGTAGATTTTTTGTCAATAAAATTTAATTTTGTGTTCAAGGTCTCAAATTTATACACGTAATAAGATGTGTAAATAACTGTTATGTACCTACATGCGTACGTTAAAGTAGTTTCAAGTTACATAATATATGTACGATGTACCTACCTAACTGAAGTCTATTTTTTTTTTTATATTATTAGGTACTTTTTATTTTAACAGAATTAGAGGTTCATAAGTGTACGTAAACCTGCTGTGTTTATGATAACACAGGTCTGCGAATTTTATTTTTTTGAAAAGTTGTTTTGTTAAATGGTTATTATTTGTTTTAATTGTCTAAAAATAATAGAAAACGGTATTCATATGATAGGTATATACCACGTCACATTTATCAGATTTAGATGATATATAGTATTTGAATATGAAAAAGAACAAAACAAAAATTTAATAAAATGAATGAGAATCATTTTAGAATATTTTATAAAGTTTTATTGAGTCTATAGACATTAAAATACAACATTAAGGTATACACGAAGAAAACAATTAATAATAAAGTTTTCTTTTTGAAAAAAAGCTGCGTTTTGTTGGTTTTCGTTTATGATTTTTTATTTCATCTCTGTGTATCATCCAGCAATAGTCCGCCATCATATTAACGTCCCAACTGCCTTGATATCTTCTTTTCATCTCTTTTATGTCCTGATGAAACCGTTCACCTTGTTCTTCACTGTAGTCGCCTAGATTTTTTGTGAAACAATCAATGTGAGACTTCAAAAAATGAATTTTCAGACTCATATTACAGCCAAAAATTTTATAGGCGTTTAACATTTTATTTTTATACGCAGGATCTTTTGTGTTGCCTAGAAACTTAGACACGACATATAGGATGGTCGGTCATAGAGTAGGTATATAAAATAATATAGGTAGAATAGAAATATAGATCATGGAATCGAACTTACCGATCTAACGAACTATTATATATTTATCTATATGCAAAAAGAATGTGACGTGATACGTTAAAACAAAGCTTATATTTGCTATATACATCTATGAGTACATGTTTGTGATAAATTTATTTAAAAAACTTTTTCATCGCAGACCTGTGTAATTTTAAGCATAGATTCCCCAACGATAGGTAGGTACTTAACTATAGATACCTACATAGCTGATAGTTGGCCCTAGTAGAATCTTTTGACGACCTCCGTGGTACAGTGGGCGAATAGCCGACTGAGACGCAGGAGATAGCGGGTTCGATTCCCACAGCGGAACAAATGTTGTATAATCTGATAGATATTTGTTTCGGGTCTGGATGTTTTTCTATATATTATAAGTATGTGTATTAAAAAGTATATATGTATTCTATCAGTTATCTGGTTCCCATAGTACAAACTATGCTTAGTTTGGGGCTAGAGAGCGCTGTGTGAAATGTCCAGCCAATATTTATTCATATTTACAAAAAAAAATCTTTGAAGAGTTTTATTAGCTGACGCTTTCTCCACGTTATGTTAATGGCCTTATAAAAAGTATGTTGGCTCGAGTGCTAATACGATTACGGTCTCTCAGTTGTTTATGCTAATAAAACGTAGACCATGCCGTCGGTCGTCGGTGGGCGAAATCGTTTGTTTTCTTTTTAATTTTTATACTGCCGGCCCCGGCCATAACGCGTCAACATCGAGGGGTGGCAAAACGACCGAAGCTTCCAGCCGGGGTTAAAACGAGGTTTTTTATTTCTTCCCCGAACGTACGGCAGTCGCCCCTCTAAAATTAAATGGATTTGAGTGCGTGTGAATTGATTTTAGGTTAATGGTTCCTGTGACTTTGAGTACTTAGGGTTGTTTTTGAGAAGAACATCTGCCACTTAACTACTTAGCTTGGATTTTGTTAGGTAGGCACTACTTCATCATCAAAGTCAAAGTCACAGTCAAATATTTTTATTCATTAAAATCACAAGGATCACTTTGAAACGTCAATTTTACTGTCTGTTCCATCGCGACCAAGCCAGGAAAGAAAGGCAAGAAACAAGGCTGGTTGTTTTTAATGATTCTTTTACAATACATAATACAAAAAATAAATTACGCCTAAATTGTAACATTTTGAACGAGTTGGAGCAATTTTAATCCCAAGCTTCTCTATCATCTAAATAATCCGATATTTTATTGTAGGCTTTTTTATAAATATTTAGTTTAATTACGTTTTTAAATTTAGTAACTCCACGCCACTGAGTCCCGTATTACTACTACTCTTGAACTTATTAAAGTGAAACTTTTAGTACATCGTCTCAAACTGTTTCGTTTGTGTGTTGCATGTCGCGTGACGGTCGGCCGCGGAGTAGGGATAAAGTGAAAGGCGCTCGTCAGAGCAGCCGAGGCCAATATGGCGGCGCCTATAGTTCGCATCAGCTGACCGTGTAGTGTATAGACTATTACTCATTTGTACCCACGAAAATTTTTAGTTAAATGTCTATAATGTGAAACAAAGTTTCACTTTTACCGTGGTTTCATAAAACCACACAATCCTTTTTATTTTTTACAGAAACAGTAACCATGAATATATTAGTTCTAAACAGAATACTGATATCGACCTGCATCCTAGGAGTGCTGGTATCCACGTATGCCCTCCACGTGGAAATGGCGGTCGAGATAAATCAAGGGTACACAGCTATGTGTGACATCGGGAAGTATGCAAGCTGCTCTAAAGTGCTCACTTCTGAGTAAGATAATACAACTTTCTTTTAGAAAACTTGAAAAAATCAGTTAATTATTATTATTAATACGGGATTTATCACGTACCGTCTTATCGGTGTTTTGACCGTCATTATTCCGGTTCAATTCGTGAACCTTCATCAGGGTGAGTGCGATCCGCTCCGAATAATTGAGTGCGAACTGATGAACTGATGAAGGTTCACGAATTGAACCGAAACATTGTCGGTCGAAACACCGATAAGACGGTACGTGATAAATTCCGTATTTATAATAATGATTGAAATCAATCTCGAAAGGTTTCTAAGTCAATTAATTATTTATATGACTTTAAAATATTTCTTTTCTATCTGCTACTCGTAGTTTAAAGTGACAAAATACATACCTCAGTGTCGTAAGACGAAAGTCAGTGTGTGTTACCGGTGATGACGTATGGTACAAAAACGTGGTCTTTCACAATGGGCCTCATAAGAAGGCTCAAAGTTACTCAGCATGGTATGGAGAGGGCTATGCTTGGTGTTTCACTACGAGATCAGAAAACAGAAATGAGGAGATTCGTTGACGAACCAAAGTCACTGACATAGCGCAAAGGATTAGCAAGCAGAAGTGGCAGTAGCACATAGCTCGAAAAACTGACGGCCGTGGGGCAGAAAGGTTCTCGAGTGGAGACTATGCATTGGAAAGACGCCCCCCTCCCCCCCCCCTCTCCCAACTAGATGGAAAGTCGACCTGAATCGGTCGCTCTGGTAATCTATAGGCCTATGTTCAGCAGTAGACCTCCTTTGGCTGATATGATGGTGATAATGACTCGCAGTTTCTGACACTGAGTTCTTAATTTATTGACTTAAGTATGTATGTAAAACACCAGCAGCGGCCTTCTCAATAAAAAGTAACTTTTGTCTCCATCCAGATCATAATCTATCTATTTTAACAAACAAACAGATATACAGAGTTACTTTCGAATTTATAATATTAGTATGGAGAATGGATTCTTCACTTTCACGTATTATTTGTTATTACATTGGTGGCGATTCTGTTGTTTACACTGACTAACTAAAATTGCGTAAAATACAAACAGTCTTATTTTGTTAACGCTAAATATCAAATTGGAATGACATTTAAAGTGACATATCTAAAATTAAGTATTTTTCACTAAGATGGCGTATTTACGGGCGGGTTTTAGTCAGCAGTCAAATTGAACATCCTAATTTGATATTTAGCGTAAACAAAATAAGACTGTTCGTATTTTACACACAAACAACAGAATCGCCACCATTGCCTACTTACCTACTTAAAGTTCGTCCTTCGAGCCGGTTATGATAAGTTTCTTTGTCAAAGCTGCAAACTTTTTTAAATACGTTAAAGAACGCAGAAATAAATTGAGTATCGTTCTTTAAGTATTATCAATTCACTGTCTTTTTGATCTTCCGCATTGAATCGGATATAAGGCCGACTGTGAAAGGGTCGGGTTCTGTGGCAGAATGTTTTATAGAACTGGTGAACTGTTGATTCTTATCCTACTGTAGTACCTACACTGTGAGATTTGTGATTCCATCTTTTTATTGAAATAATTTTCTATTACAGATATTCCAAAGGATTCGGCCTCATTCCAGATGATTCTTCCCTGAAAATTCCGAACTGCATTTATGGGACGATTTTTTACAGCTTCATTATATTTTTGTGTAAGTATTTAATCTACGTTTGCCTACAAGCGCAACGTCTCAATACGCAACGCAATATAATAATACGTACCTAGTCAAGGGCGAGTGATTTTTTTGGGTCCCGAGTTCTTACACGTTCACCGATCTCCTAAAGATAAATCTAAAACTCGTAAAAACGATTAGCCCATGTTCCCCGCTAGTGAAAATATTCCGCAAGTTTATAAAACACGGAATTGCTTCAATCAAATCCTTCGAACGTTCGAGGATAAAGTTGCTCAAACAATTGGCTTAGGAAAGCTACTTGAAAGTCTTCGAACATTTCTCACTTCCAGATACCGGCTATTACGATAACAGTATTCACAACTCGTGAACCGCCGAATAGGCGTAGCTGTTGGTTTCGCAATATTTTTCTCATGGTTCAGTCACGAAGTTAGAAACCACTGTGCGAAATTACATGCTGCTTCTGAACGTATTTAGAGGGGCTAATCTTTTGTCGAGAATTCATGAACCACGTATCAGGGAGAGGAGAAAAATAATTAAATCTATAATTTAATGTAGATAAAGAGTTTTTTTTAATAAATAAGTACTTATTTTTAAGGTATACCTACGACATTATAGGTTAATAAATAACGCTCAAAGTAATTTATTTTCATAATTTGTAATTTCGATGACCATAATCTCTTGATCTCTTCCTAGCAGAAATCTATTTTGAGAAAGCATTAACCCTTAAATGCATTTTGACGTAAAACTGCAACATACCACTAACACGGCTACCAAATCATTAATATGAGCGCAACGCATACTGTTATCATAAATCATATATTTATCATGAATTTAATCATGCATTTAAGGGTTAAGTAAATAAATAAGTATGTAATACCTAGTTTGTTACTTTTTAGTAATCTTTAAGGCTGTAAACGCAAACATTTGTACTTAGTAAGCTATTTCTTAGCGCCACTGAGTAAAGAACCTTGAGACATCTTCAATGCAGTCGATGCGGACAGCAGAAGCGTCGCCCGCATAATAATACCTACGATGTCAATTAGCGATTGAAATTGCTAGATGCACCCTGTCTGTCATGCATGGAATTGCTGTAAGGCATTTTCCACACTGCATCCATAAATCCTGAAGTACGCATAAAGTTTTAATAACAAGGTGGCCCGGTATCGCTCAGAGATAAAACCGCCGATTGTACTTCGCGAAATTGAGAATTAATTGTATCACACTAATATAAATGCGAAAGTTTGGATGTTTGTTTAGTTATTTGTTTGTTACTCAATAACGTTGAAACAGCTGTACCGATTTCGATGAAATTTGGTATGTATGTAGATTATAACCTGGATTAACATGTATGCTACTTTTTGTTGACTAACAACGCGTGCAAAGCTGCTTTGTGTTTATGTTTTGTATAATAAAGTGTTTTCTATATTATTCTATCAAGTGTGGTCCTTCCGTATTTCTAATGATACCAAATCGTAGACATGAATAAATCCGTAATTTTCCATTTTACAACTAATATCTCTTCACTAAAAAGGAAAAGTGTAATCTTCGAAACGGTTAACCTGACTTTCATCACACAGCTAAGAACCACCCAAGCTAAACTAAGTTTCTATTAAAAAAACTGCATCCGAATCGGCCAATCCGTTTGGGAACTAGGATGCCACAGACAGACAGACAGACAGGCGTCAAACTTATAACATCTTGTTGCGTCTGGGGTTAAAAACTGTTAATTGCTTCAGTCAGTTTCCTTTTATTATCCACTAGGTGACCCGATCGCGGCTTCGCACAGGTGGTTTTTCAATAAAACATTACCCTCATTTTGCGCAGTTGGCTAAAAAGTAGCCTATGCCCTTTCCCAGGATATAATCTATCTTCTTGCAAAATTTCATTACGATCCTTTCAGCCGTTTAGTCGTGTAAAACAAACTAACAAACCAACAGAGTTATGTATGTATTAAACATATAAACATTCCTCTTGAATCACTCTATCTATTGCTGAAAATTGCATTAAAATCCGTTGAGTAGTTTAAAAGATCTAAGCGAACAGACAGCGGAAGCGACCTCATTTTATACTATGTAAAGATGTAAATACAGCCCCAACAAGAATCTGTTGTTATAGTTTTCCAATCCATTGATAAGCTATCGGAAGGCTTCTACTATTTTGTTTTTAAGGTTTTTCCTTTTTTTATACTATTTGTTGATGGAACTAGCATATGGCCCATCTAATGTTAAGATGATAACTAGGTAGTATTTTTCAAACTTTCGCAACACCCGTTTAAATCAATAACTATGATATCTAGGTACTTACGACACAATGAGTGGCGGATTTACACATTTCCCAAGTTTAGGGTGTAAAATTTTTGCCGCCCTTTTGGGTATATTTCTGAGCTAATCAAAGCTCAATCATGTACAATAAGGCGGGGCAATATAGGTATGCTACTGGTTGGGGGCCGCGAACTGGGTGTTTCAACATTAATAGAAATTGGTACCGTTGCTAGAATATACAATGAAAGGGAAGAGGGAAAAGTCACCGGAAAGATGGCTTGTAGACTTCTTTCTGCAACACATCAGAAAACCGTCTATCCCCAAATCTGCTGCAATAGGCTCAAGCCTACTCAGCCTACTGGTAAATCCGCCACTGTAATGAACACCAAATTCTATTAACAAATTGATAAACGATTCTCATGACCCTAAGGCCAGAGAAATAAACCTTTCCCACTTCATAAAATACCACGGTTGATAGGTAATTGAGGAATAAATTACAGTGCTAAGGCAAGGGGTTACAAAAGGGCCACTCCCATCGCCTAATAAAGACAGTCAGCAGTTAGATACCTAATCCAAATATAGAAAGCTCAGCTGCCAACGAGCACACCGCTTTACTTCCTCTTACAAATGAGTAGGTGCCACAGAATAGTGAGTACCTGCTCCAACCGGTTATTACTTACACATGAATTGAGACATGCTAAGTAGTTAAGTAGGAATTATGACACAATTTAATTATTGTATTTATTAAAATTGACCAGCTGTTTTGAGTAATCATTTAAAGCTATTACATCTATCGAACGTATTAATTACATATTTAATGTATGGCTTGGAGTTTATTATCAAAATACCGCAGTTGTTAAAGATAAATGGTCTTTAAAAGCTTATGAATTACATAAAGATAATTATTTTGGTATACAGGGTGGAAAGTCGACCTGATAGAGGTTGCTGGGAGCCGTTGGGTGTAGGCTGCACAAGATCGGTGGCTCTGGAAGTCTATGGGGAAAACATAGGCCATGTTCAGCAGTGTTCCTATGGATGATATGATGATGATGACAGGATCTTTCGGAATATGTATAATACACCGAACAGGGGTAATTCCACACATGAAACTGAACAACTTTTCAAAGAAATTAAGTGTAATGATGTAAATTTTTTTCCATGTAATTAAAAGTAATTGTAATTTCTTATGTTGTCCACCTTCAAATCTGCGGTTTTTTATGCATTCTAGTCCTACGTTTTGATGTGAGACATAAGCGTCCAAGATGTTTGTCTTAGGGTTTTGCATCTAAAACAGCAAATATATCTACCTATCGATTTACAATAAAAAAAAATTGTTAGTATGTTTTTACCAAATGCTTCTGTGATGAAAAACATCAATTTCAATAGAACAAATTCAATAAACATTGTTTATGTGAATGAAGATAATGACTTCATTCAAGTTAACACCCTCTATTGCTAGGAAACTATTTTTAAATCATACTTTTCAAATCGATACTCCCAGATTTATCTGCCAAATCTAAAAATCCTGAATATAATTGTGCATGGTTTTTAATAAATAAAAACTGTTCCTTATCTAAAAACAGGAAGATTATGAAAGTCGTTTCAAAATCGTTTAACGAACTCAAAGTTTCTCCGGGCTTCCTTTCCCAACAAGTTTGCTATAAAGTTCAAAACTTCACAATTTTATTTCCGGGTGCGTTACGTAAAGGATCTAAATTTTATTTTCTATGAAAGTTATTGGTAAGATTACACATTCATGTAGATAAAGTTATAAGATATTTATTGTATAGTTATAAGATATGAAAACCTCCGTGGTGCAGTGGGCGAATAGCCGGCTGAGACGCAGGAGGTAGCGGGTTCGATTCCCGCCGCGGAACAAATGTTTGCATGATCTACAGATATTTGATCCGGGTCTGGTTGTTTCTCTATAAGTATGTATTTACAAAAAAAATGTATATACCTAAGTATTTTATCAGTTATCTGGTTCCCATAGTACAAACTTAATTAATTCTTAAAGATTACACTGAATTTTTTTTTTCTTGACTTTTACATTTATTTTTATATACATACTTATTTTAATGTCCCCTGATCCCCATTATTGTTATTATTTTTAAACTTTGACCTTAATTAAATTGAATAGAAAAAATGTTTAAAATAGATTAAGTAGATAATAATAACTGCATTCGCATGCCATCTAATATGGTAAAACATGCCTGGAACCTATGTTTGTAATATTTGTCACCTGTTTTTATACATATTTACCCATGTTTGCGAATGAATTAATGAATTATGAAAACTCTGCTTAGTTTGGGGCTAGATAGCGCTGTGTGAAATGTCCAGCAATATTTATATTTATTTATTTATTTGTAACATGTACCTAGACCATGGACGATTTCCGCTACAAAGAGCGTAAACACGATTTTGGGCAAATACATTTTTAAAATGCCGTACTTATTTTTTTACGCTCTATCGATTGTGTATTTAACGTAGCGCTAGGGCGAAAAAAATGGTTTTTACGATCACAAATTTTTCTAAAGCTAAACCTATTTTGTCTGCAAAACTGAGTCATAAACCGTTTTTTTTTATTTACGAAAAGAAACTTGGTGTATGTAACTAAAAATATTTTTAATATACCTATCTAATGAAAAACGTAGTAAAACACAATAACCAAAACAAATTGTGTTTTACACCCTGCAATTATATTAAATTATTTTTTTTACGTTATAATATCTCAATGTTTAATGTAAACAAACTTTTACGAAAAAAATGTTGAGATTACGCCCTTCGTGTCGTAATAAATGAAGTGAAAATGCACGAACCTAAAGAAAATCTCGATTCATTGCTTCGAAAGTTTTCATTGCAGTCTTTTGACGACCTCCGAATAGCCGAAGACGCAGGCGGTTACTGTTCGGTTTAGGTATTTTTCTATAAATCATAAGTACCTACGTATGTATTTACAAAAAAAGTATCTATCCGGGGTATCCAACTCAAGATTTTTTTTAAAGGATAAAAAAAAGATAGGTATGTTAAAATTATTTCGGTTAACAGTCACAAAAAAGGTCACCTTCTTATTTAATAGTAGTATGCTTTTACAAAAAACAAGGAGAGCACAGAACTGTGACCAATTACTGTAGATATAATTAGACTAATTACTACATGACCCTTTCTATTAATTTTCTCAAAGTAAATTCCAGAATGCATTTGTACACACGGCTACACATCAAGCTATACATTTCCAGTCTATGCTGATCTCTCATTATACGGAAAACCTACACAATGCGAGGTCACTGGTAATGTATAGCTTGAGGTGTACACCAGCTAAATAGTCTACGTTCACTTTATTTTGTAGGGTTGTTCTAGGATCGAAATATATCTCCATTTGAATATTTAGTGGATTCCGTGAGCTTTTATTGCGGTGCTAATGTTAATTCCATGAAACACGCTCGTAAACGGTCGACTCTAGTGTAGTGGCCATTGTATTTTCAGTATTTATTGAAACGGTATTGAAATAATCCCGAGCAGCTTTGTTTGATCTCGGTTCGATGTTCATGAATTGTTTCATGAATTTCAATTGATTTACAGTGGCTTTCCTGGAATTATTGATAATAACAGGTGAAACGTAAATGAGAGCTTTGTGCTACGATATTATGTGTGTTACTATTAATTTAATAACTAGTTTGATAATGAAGGACCTAATATGTTACCTACTTTTGTTAACTGCCTACCTACCTACTTACAAATAACGATACCTAAGCTTTACTGAATTTGAGATGCATAAATGGCTTTAAGTGCCTATGTAAGTTAAAGCTTTCGACTACATAGGTACCTTCTTAACTAATAACCTAGATACCTAAGTATGCAATAATCTAGTCGGAAGGTAAACAAAAACATAGGATTTTTTTTAATGCATATTTATTAATAGGGATGGTATAGATAGAAGGATTTAGACAAGCCTTTCCTTTGCCTTTGCCAGTAATGGGATGAAATAAATAAATAAATATTGCTGGACATTTCACACAGCGCTATCTAGCCTCAAACTAAGCAGAACTTGTACTATGGGAACCAGATAACTGATAGAATACTTTTATACTTTTTTTTGTAAATACATACTTATTTATATAGAAAAACAACCAGACCAGGAACAAATATCTGTAGATCATGCAAACATTCGTTCCGCAACGGGAATCGAACCCTCGCCTCAGCCGGCTGTTCGCCCACTGCGCCACGGAGATCGTCATAGATGGGAAATACCTAGGATAGGAAAATAAAAATAAATTAAACTTTATAATTTTTTTATTTCAGCTACATTTGACCACGTCCTGGTAGTCCGTCTACAATTTATCAGCGCTGTAATTTCAATGCTTTGTAGCGTGTACCTCGGCTACCTCCTGGCTTTCGTCCTTCATGACTTCTGCATCGTCTGCGTGAGCACCTACATCGTCAACGCATCTTTAGTTTACTTCACCTGGAAAAAATTACATAGTTTAACTTTAAAAAATAAGAAAGAGTAAATGGATCTTAGTCATATTAATTTATGTTATGATAGACTATTCACAAAATAAAGTTTGTATCCGATTTGTATATTTTATTATCAGTAATGACATCTGTTGCGAGGTAGCCGAATTATAAATATAAAGATTTTGAGAATATCGCCATCTATTGAGAATAATACAAACCAATGATATAGATGGCGCCAATATCATTGAGTACCTACTAACAGCGCCCTCTAGTATCGAGTAGAAATTCAGCGAAGCTTCTAGAAAAAAGTCGTGTAGAAAAAGTTTTTATGGAACGCACAAAATAATAATGCTGTTTTCGGGAGGTACCTATGAGGGATACACTTTTACATATTCATTTTCTGAATTTTGTATATGATATTTTCGGTTTAAAGTTTAATTTAAAACAGTTTAGAAAATTATAAAATTTCTCGGGAAAATGTCCGTAACTATTTAAAGAGTAGTAGTTTCTTGTGAAAGAGCTCGCCCGGGGAAGTGCTACCACCATACCTATTTCTACCGCCGAGCAGCATGAAATTACAGGCACATGAGACTTTACACCTGTATGCCTCAAGTTGATGTACGCAGGGAAATGCATCGTAGGGCACATTTCTAAGGAGCGTGACCTACGAGGCAAACTTTGTTATAGGCGATGGTTACCATTTAACATCAGGTGGGCCTTAGGCTTGTTCCATCTCCATAGTATAAAAAAAAGTATTTTTAGTAGAAACAACCCGATTTTTCCATAAGTGCCTCTAGACTTTGAACATTCCTATTGGTTATTCATACCTATACTGTATCCTTCTGTCAGATACCTAGGTAATTGTTTAGCAGAAGTCTTTGTCACACATAATTAAATCAAATTACTAAGTGGTACATTGATAAGTTTTATTGATATTGTTAATAGTATTTTTTTTTCTGCGGCATTGTGAATGAATGTCCCACGCAAGACGCGTCTTTGTCAATAGGTTTCCTAATCCAAAACAATATTATTTAAACAAATAGATGTAGAGTCCATTTTAGCTTTTGATTTCAGGCAAAAAATCTTAAACTTTCAGCAAGCACGTCTTTAAAATGTACTTAGTATCTACAAGTAAAGGTTATCATTGTATATGTTACACTTCGGATTGATCAAACAGGCTGATGAATTTTCATAGAAAACTGATCGAAAATCATCGAAGTACAATCGGTTACAATTGTCAAACAAACTTCTAGTACGTGAGGACAATGACTATCTTTAGAGTTAACATCATTAAATATTATATCGAATGTACAGGCTAATTTTTGAATTGAAAACTTCTATAGCGCGTTGGGCATTTTTTGAGATAGGAAAACACCATTGAACTCGCGACACCGAGTTACCGACACCTCTGTATATAAGTATCTGTAGTGTAGTCTGCTTTTAACTTTTGAATACCCAAACATTGAGCGCTACATTTTTCACTTCTGTCGGCACTCACGGAGTGCCATTGTTTTATGTAACCAATTTATGGAGACCAAACTGTGAGGTCATAGAGAAAAACGCTAAAAAACCAAGCGCTCAATTTTAAAGAACACTGTTTGGGTTTTTTCTCAGTAGTCAGAAGTCCTAGCTTTCCTAGCATTCTACTAGGATTTGAAGTTAATAACCAGTGAGGAAAGTCAATTGACATAAGTTCTAGCAACTATATAACCTATGATTTTCATACAGGATTTAGTTCGTAAAGAGACGAAAAGCTTAAAATTTAAAAAAATAACGCATCTCCGATTTTTTTTTTAATATTTATAGTGTCACTTTTGACAGCTAGTATTTTCTGACTACTGTGAAAAAACTCTAAATACTTCGTTAATAATTTATTTATAATCAAATAATAAAATTTGAATCTAAAGCACTATAAAGTCATAGAAAATTGGATTAAAACAGGTGCCGACAATGTAGACAATGTTATATTGATGAATTTAACAACTTTTCAAGGAGTAAAAATAATGAGTTAAATCATATAAGTAAGTAGGTAAGTGTTAGTTATCCAACTACTTATTTTAAGACATTGTAACATCACGCTTACATATCCATAAAATCCATTCATATTTTTTCCGAGACAACCGACCGTTTCTAATCCACATCTAATCTCTTAGCCATTTTCACGTGCCAGAATACTAAGCAGTTATTAAGACCTCGACTTTAAAATAAAAACTGCGCAAGTGGAAGGAACTGCCCTACAAGGTACGAGCTCCTAATTCCGGTAGCCAAATCGTAATGGAAGATGGAACAATGGTGTTCATTTTGACATTCTTAGCACTGTTAAGAATGTCAAAATGAACAAAACTTCTTAAAATTTAATAGGGGAAAGCTTAGTTCATAGTGTCCTCGTTTTCAGATTGTAAAATATCGAATAACTACAGGTATATTTTATTGAATACTTATTAAATGACTTACTTATATTGAAACTAGCTGACACGCCCGCGACTTCACATGCGTGGTTTGAATAAAAACATTACCTTCGTTCTGCGTAGTTGGCTAGAAAATAGGCTATGTCTCAATCCCGGTCATAAACCATCTATATACCAAATTTCATCGATATCAATCAAGCCGTTTAGTCGTGAAAACGTAACAAACAGATAAGACAGACAAAGATACAGAGATACAGAGCTACTTTCGAATTTATAGTATTAGTATAGAAGTGGTGTTTGAATGGTAATGTTCTGATTACATCCCAATGATTTGATAGTGTGACCATTAATTTTGAAGTCCGAGTCATGAGCTCGATTCAAGGTTGAATGAATCAAAGAATTGACTAAAAGCGACGAAGATGCGGGTTCTAGTCAATGGCTCTATTTGTAGAGTACCTACATATTAATGATGAACGATTATAGTAGTCCGATCACCAAGTCCAACGTTAGGAATGTTACGAGCTGAGGGTTTGGGATAAAATAATGAAAATCAATCTAACCAAAATCACACTCTTATTCAACACTAAAATGATAAATACACGAACTTAATCACAAGTATTCACAACACACTAATTCACACCATGTTGCACAATAAACCACTAAAAGTCACCGAAATATTCGCACGTATAGCCAAATCCAAACTTACTCCTTCGGGCGTTTCTACGCCCTATTTATACCGCACGCAGCCACTACACGCCTTCGCGAACGCTCTCGAAGGTTCCACTGGCAACTAGAAATGTGTAGGTATTTCCACATGAATACTGTTTCTTATTCTGTGCAGTTGTAGGTAAAAACGTAGTAGGTATTTACCATACCAAGTATTACCTATTCTGTGACACAGTAGGTATAACTTCGAGAGGCCAACTATTACTTATTCTGTAACCCCCTCGGGCGCAACAGTAATTTGTCAGTTGGTATCGATAGTAGGTTTAACTGGGCTATTTAATTAGAATTGAGATAATAAATGTGTTCAAATGTGGTCAATCGAAATTGTGGCACCTTTTCCTACATGAATGTGACCATTCTACGCATCAAAACTTTCGTCAAAAGGTGTGTCCTCTCCGCGAGCAAATAATTACGACATTTTCACAAGATTGCGATGAACGAGGCTCGAATACACATTGTTCGCGAGTTCGCAAACGAAGGCTTGGCTCGGGGAAAACGTTTACAACAACGTTCACGCTCGGTTTCAAATGCTCGCTCCAATTGCTAACGAATGCTCGCGGTGAGCACCAGTGTCCATTGTGGCAAATTTCGGAATAGAAGGTTAAAATAATCGGGATATTTCAAATCGGGACAGCTAAAATAGCTAAAGAAACAGGTTTTTGTAAATCATCATTTAATTTGAACGGGTGGTTAGTTTTTTTTAATAGACGTAAATCTCAATATAAAACAACTCGTGTTTGTGGTCGCACTTCTCCGAAACGGTTCGACGGATTTTAATGATTGTTTTTATATTTGGTAGGTATGAGAATAGGTCGTAAAATATTCTTCACGATCCTACCCCCACCTCCCAGTTTTTAATCGCGATTTTTGAAAGAACAATTTCCATATAATTTAACCGCGTTCATTGACGTGAAGTCATTTACATAAAGTGTCGCGTCACAAGAATATTTTACATAGTTGTTATATCCCAAAATTTCCACGGGAACGGGATATTTAAGGCGTGCGAAGCCGCGAGCGGGTCAGCTAGTAATTAATAAATAAATAAATAAATATTGCTGGACATGTCACACAACGCTATGAAGCCCCATGAAACTAAGCAGAGCTTGTATTATGGGAACCAGATAACGGATAGAATACTTTTATACTTTTTTTTGTAAATACATACTTATAATATATAGAAAAACATCCAGACCCGGAACAAATATCTGTAAATCATGCAAACATTTGTTCCGTGGCAGGAATCGAACCCGCTACCTCCTGCGTCTCAGCCGGCTATTCGCCCACTGCGCCACGGAGGTCGACAATTATATATTATTTCTGTTAAAAATGTATCCCATATGAAAAGTAGGTATTTTCCCCCTTACAGACCTATCCAACAATTTAGTTAGGTACATATAATATATACAGACTAAGGAGGTTAGTGAAAAATCGGGACATTCTAGGTCCCGATCAAAAGTGAATCGGGACATGTCACCAGACCCCTGATAATCTGGACGTCCGTCCTGCGCAAATCGGGACACCTGGCAACACTAGTGAGGACGCACCTGAAAACGATTCCGTTAATAAACTCAGGATATATGAACATGAGGCTTTAAACCTGTATGCCACAAGTTGATGGACGCAGGGTAGTGCATCGTAGGGCACGTTTCTAAGGTGCGTGACCTACGAGGCAATGGTTACCACTTAACATCAGATAGGCCATATGCATGTTCCATCTCCAGATCGTACAAAAAAAACCAACCGGTCGGAAGAAGTGGTGTTCTCTATTACCATTTAGCTATTGCAATTGGGGGGTGAAGTGAACCGTGCTTTGGAATGACTTTATAATAGAACATGTGTAACCGGTAACAAACAATGCAGTGTGGGTCGAAATGAGATCATTGCCGTCAAGTTATTGGGAGCAGAGGCTGTTCGATTGTCATAACATCAATAGATTACAATAATATACATTTATTAAAAAAAAGAATATACATTTATTTACAATACCAGTGGTTCGCCCCGAACTGAGATCTCGCGAGTCTTTCATAAAAACAAAAATATATTATTCGTAATCTTTGACCATCAAAATAGTGCCACGAAATAAATACCCAAATTACTTGACCTACAATTTAATTAAAATTACAGGTAACGGGAGTTCATGTTAATTGGTTACGCTTTTTTAGGGTACAAATTGCAGTTATTCTGAATTTCAGACTTTTGCTATATTTGTGTCACTTAAGCTACACGCATACCAAATTACAGCACTGTGGGGTCACTGGTGTACCCTGTGATTTTTTTCAAAGTTCAGTTTTTACCATGGCTAATAACTCAAAAACTACAAGGACTTTACTAAAAATAAAAACGGAATCGAAATGTAATAATGAAGACCTTTCATTTGACATCCCATTTGACCTAATAATCATCTTTTCATTTTTTTACCCCTCTTAAACCCCCAACATTTTTAGCTCATTTAGTTGTACCAAAATTGTGCCATCACTACCTACCTATGTATCAAATTTCATGATGATCGGATCAACGCTTCGAAAGTTATCCTCAGACAAACAAAGATGCATACATACATACATACAACGCCGATTTGCCCAAATTGAAAATACAAAAGAAACACTTGAATCATCTAAGAACCGTTACAAATGATCATAGATAGCTCAACTGCTCCAGATTAATACCTGGCGGAAGTGTCCCCATAACACTGGCTGCATTGCCCCACTGAATTGCAATGCTTATGCGTTGAGTCAGACAAGCTCCAGCTCTTGGATCACACAGATCGATTACTGGTTCAGTGGGATTAAACAACCTTCTAGTTTATTGGTGTTCTACCTAGTGTGACTAACTTTATCCGAAACTTCACATCCAGCCGGGCATGAACACCCTAGTTTTTTTTTATCATGTCATCTTTCTGTCTACCTTTGGGAACCGTTCTACGCTGCGCTTTCCAGTGCATGAACTCCACTCGAGAATCCGCCTCGATGACCGTCAGTTCTTCGAGCTATGTGCCCTGCCTACGAACATATCAACAACAAGTGTTCACATTCATCATAGTTGTGTGAACATTTCACTATACCTATTTTTTAAGAGTAGTAGACTTTCTTGTGAAAGGACCGTGAAAGGGCGGAAAGGGTTGCCCTGGGAAGTGCTACCACCATACCTATTTCTACCGCCAAGCAGCATTGCTGTGTTTCGGTTTGAAGGGTATGGTTGCCGGTGAAATTACAGGCACATGAGGCTTTACACCTGTATGCCTCAGGTTGATGGACGAAGGGAAGTGCATCGTAGGGCACATTTCCAAGGAGCGTGACCTACGAGGCAAACTTTGTTATAGACGATGGTTACCACTCAACATCAGGTGGGCCATAGGCTTGTTCCATTTCCAGTAGTATAAAAAAAAATTTAAACACCCTAGAAAAATTTCGATGTACGGAAAAAAAAAGTAAAATGATAATTTAGCGTAAAACGTATAAACATTTTTCCGCGAGACTGTAAGTGCAAATGTTTCTACATTCTACAAGTCAATTGTCATTTTACTTTTTTTTTAGAGTACTTTTTTTATTCTAGAGTACGCTAGTTTGTGGGCAGAGCACACAGCTCGAAGAACTGAAGGCCGTTGGGATAGAAAGTTTTGAGTGGAGACCACTGGAAAGCGCAGGGTAGGATACGACACTAGATGGAAAGACGACCTAATCAAGGAGTGTGTAAGGTCGTCTATTGAGTATTGATGATGATAGAAGCCCGGCCGATTGCCTGCAAGAGCCAGATCTAAGCCTAAATTGTGCGAACGCGTCTATTGGGGTTGTGTGAAATATCAAACATTATTTATAATTACTTTTACTATCAATCGTTAAATCACTTATAACTCTATACTAGAAAAAATGGCGAATTGCTTCACAGTTCTTAATATTTTTGTCAAGGCAATCAAGCGACAAAGACTATTAAACTCAGCCCACGGACCAACAGGTATCCATAATTGGATACAAATAGTTGAGAATTAATCAACTACTTGATACGATAGTTGCAAATTACCAATTTATAGGCGACGGGAATAAGTGGTGTAACGCAAATAAGTGGGTATTAACCGAGGTATGAGCACAGACACAGATTAGGTAAAGAAAGCTGGGACATTCAAACCTGCCTCCCAACGCGAGCATTCGCACTCAAGGATCCATACAACCTCGTATAAATTCTGTTTTTAACAGTAATACTACATTACTCACTTGTGATAAATATATTTTAAAGTTGAAAAAGCTAAGAACGTACCTACTATGTGAAGCGAAAATACAATTCTTTACAATTTTCTTAATAGAAAATAATTACTAAGTCACGTCCAAAACATAAAATTAACCTGAAGTATTAAATAAATACTACAAATGAGATCGTGAATCTTTGTATAGTTATCGATATTTATATGACGCAAGTTCTAGTTGTTTTGATGTATAGTTTATAATTTTTATTTGTTATATTAGGTATAGGTAAATCATTGTACCTACTTTGCGATGCCAGGTACTTATTTATGACGATTGGCTTATTACAGGATACTTTCTTTATGGATTTCGGGTCTTATTAATTAAAACAGATATTGCCATGCGTGCGTGCGTGTAATGGCGTATATTCTTTATTACAAAATTCGAGGAGCGGAGAATGCTTAGGAACATTTTATAACATCCAATAGAAAAAAGTTTGAAATAGTCACGTGACTTGCGTGGATTGGTAGAATGACATCGTAATGAAGAAAAATTGAGTTTAGCGTAATCGCGAACATCATTTTTTTATACAATTTTATTTGTTTTTCGCTCTTGTGCCTCGGTTTAATCTTTTCCGTACTGCGCATTACATGATTGTTTTTTTGTGCATTTTTGCATGAAGTTACAGAGACAGTTGCACAAGGTAGCTAGGGCCTTTTATGAGCATTCGGCTACAAGAATTCGAGCATTGAGTACGAGAGAAGCACTCAAATTCAAACGCTTTCAAATGCTCGCTCGAATGCGTTGCACCCTCAAGCTTTAATCAGAAATGTATAGTATTCGTTGAGTTGCATCACCTACCATGTCACAGTCCATACCGGAAAAAATCAATAGAAAATGTGACAATTTATAAATAATAAATAAATAAATATCGTTGGACATTTCACACAGCGCTATCTAGCCCCAAACTAAGCAGAGCTTGTACTATGGGAACTAGATAACTGATAGAATACTTATATACTTTTTTTTGTAAATACATACTTATAATATACTAGCTGACCCCGCGAACTTCGTACCGCCTTATATGTTCTGTTGCTAAGTTGAGATAGGGGTTGGTGGTAGAAGGGTAAAAATTTAGGGTTGCATGTATTTTTGAATGCTGTATCATAAAAAAATAAAAACAAAAAATTTCGTCAAAAAATTAAAAAAAAAATTAGGGGTGGACTACCCCTAACATTTAGGGGGATGAAAAATAGATGTTGGCCGATTCTCATAGATACCGGATAAGCACAAAAAATTTCATCAAAATCGGTCAAGCCGTTTCGGAGGAGTATGGCAACGAAAACTGTGACACGAGAATTTTATATATTAGATAGAAAAACACCCTGACACGGAACAAATATCTGTAGATCATGCAAACATTTGTTCCGCGGCGGGAATCGAACCCGCTACCTTCTGCGTCTCAGCCGGCTATACACCTACTGCGCCACGGAGGCAGTCAATTTAAAAGTACTATTTATAGAGTTAGCTGTTAAAGAAGTTAATTAAACATTTATCTTTGTATAACTATTAATTTAGGTAACATTGTATGGAGAAGTTTTTGTTTTATAAAAAGTGTCGTTCTTGTTTTCTAATTATTTTCGTATTAAATTATTATTTTTTATTATGTCCAATGTCTAAGACACTCAAAACAATTGGTTTGAAAATAACCTATATTATTTTATTTAGCCTAACTTGGTCTCGATAAAGTTGCGACGAAAATAGATTTCGTAGAGCGAGTGACAACGCGCTCATTCGTAGCACTGTTGTAGTCGCCTGCTGTATGACTTTATCCAACATTCGCAATAACCCAGCTAGTTCTTACAGGCTGTGTGAATAAGTATTAATATGAATCCAGGTCTCGTATCGCATGTAGGAATGTAAACATTCCGATGAAAAGGGACCAGTAATTTGCGTTAATTCAGCCGTTGTAAACTCCGCTATTTACATTTTACTTGTGAAAGTGTTGAAAATAGTTTCGAAGTACTTAATTAGATAATTTATTAAGGAAATAGGTAATTATAACACTTACAAACATTTCATATTCAGTATCAAAGTGTTTTGCTTATCTAACTAGCGGCTCGCAACTTCGTCAGTGCCAAGCAGTAGATTTTATTCGACTTGAATTACAAGTGTTGAGATTTCGTTCTGAAAACCGTTTTTATTGGAATAAAGTGCGTACCGCCTATAACAGGAATATTATAGCTTTCTATTAATAAACATTTTTTTCTAATAGAAAGCAAAATTGTATCCTTAAAACATATAAACAACAAATAAACTTAACGTCTTTTTTATATTTATTTATAACAAATTATAAAAAAAGAACGGTGAAGCTTTTATTATTTATTACAATATAACCTAAAAACCGTACATACAAGGTTTGTCTTATACGTAATCAAGTATTCTGTTTTCATTAGGAATATCTAATGAAAACAGTCATACCAATTCAAAAATAAAACCGGCCAAGTGCGAGTCGGACTCGCGCACGAAGGGTTCCGTACCATTATCTATAAAAACGGCAAAAAAATCATGTCTGTTGTATGGGAGCCCCAATTAAATATTTATTTTATTCAATAGCACAATTTTATTTATTTACCTTATTTGAGGTTAGTGCCGATTAAGCTAGTCCTCTCAATTGTATGAGCGCCCATTGGCGTCAACTATGTATATATGGGGACACCTTTTAATTTTAACTTTAATATTTTTTAAAATTTTTCTTTTATTTGTGTTGTAAGGCCTGGCTTTTTGCCAAATTTCGTGATTTCGGGATCTACCATATAGGTTTTCGATCCAAAACCTATAAGTTACTTCCAGTTTACCTAGAATTGTCAATTTTGGTTAAAAGCAAGGTCTTAAAGCACAAGTAAAGGGTAAATTTTGGTACTTACAAGTTTTCATAAAAATCTAAATTTGCCCATATCGTTTTGACGTGGTGAATCAGGACATTGATTTTTATACACCTAATAGGGTCTATGGACCTCAATATCTGGTATAAATTTCAACTTGCTAGGTCCACCTGTTTCTGAGGAAATCGGTGGTGACACACGGACAGACAGACGGACGGACGGACAAGAAATATAAATTATTTCAATGGATCAACTTTTATTTTTATTTATCTCTTTTTATTTATTTTATTTAATAATTTTTTAGGCCTTTTTCCTTATATTTTTACAAGAACAAGCCATTTAACTCTTTCCCTATCTATTTCTTTACCTTTATGATTAAGTTTTATATTGTACGGATGAATTAGTATAAAGGTCTATCTAGTCATATTTTTTAAGTTTTTTTAATTATTTTTTTATTTTTATCATAGATTTAATTATAATCTCATATGTGATAATATATATGTATGTTAATTATACTACACATCTCAGGCATTCGCTTTATTTCATATGAACGGCATGACCTCCTCACTGATAATTTTTTCCTCAGATTAGGTTATAGTACCAATATGTTTTTTTCGTTTATTTGTTATTTAGAATCTCAGTTAGGATTATAAATTAGTGTTTTTGTATATACGTAAAATACTACGCTATGTAAGTATGTAATTATTTAAGTATTTTTAGTTTTATAATATTTTATGTAGTTATGTTTTTGTAATTTTTATCTTACCCACACGACTAACAAACAATAAAAATTATTTATGTGGGTAGGTAGGTAGGTGCTATACATACCTACCTTCACTCAATCCCTGAGAGCAGTGCAGGCTTCTGACGTCCGTGACGACACTATTTGGGGTCAGCAGAATACCAGCGTTAAGTAGCTAGGTTCTAGCCTTCCTACTTAGCACATGCTGAGCTGACGCCATTTTGGCATGACTGGAATTTGCAATTATGATGGAAGTTGCGTGAGATATTCCTGTATTTTTTGATTAACCTGTAATCTTTGACTTCTGGCATTCTTGTTACATATCCTTCTATTTACACCCACTCTTAGAGCCAGAAGTCAAGATTCGACATTACTTGAATGTCACCATCTTCTTTTGTGTTATGTTTTGTAGTGTGTCGTGTCAAATAAACGTTTTCATTTCATTTTATTTCATTTCAAGAGATTGATCTTTTTGGGGTTCCTTTTTTTACCTTTTGAGGGGAACCCAAATCAAACAAACGGTTTGTTTTTAAAATTTAATTTATAAATATACGAATATTATTAATGTCTGGTATATTACTCATACAAATATAGTAAGCAAATCCACCGATTACCGTCTCCAGTTCGTATTTATTGGTAAATTCACCAAATTAGGAAAAGCGAAAGCGACTACATTTTTAAAATCAATATGGATATTGTTTTAATGTGGCTATTGTGGGTCTAGTGGGCGGGTTACAAGGATCGACTGCAGAAGTAGGCCGGTCGGTATTTGCAGCTCCTATTTTGGGTACCATTATACCTACATGACCAAGTTAAGATGCTATTGTTGTTTGGTGCTGAGGCTATATTTTGTAGTGTTAAGTGACTAATAATTATGTTTTGTTTGATGAATCGTCACTACTTAGGATTAGAGACTACTAAGGTAAAAAAGGGATTTGATAGGATGAGTTAAAAACTTGAAATAGCAGCTCTCTGTGAAGATAGATGTCATGGAAAATAAAAATTTAGTAAGAAGTTTAGTAAATTGATTGACGGTCGAAACACATATAAAACGGTACGTGATAAATCCCGTATTTTTAATAATGAGGTTTAGTAAAGTTATTTATCATCTCAAAAAAGAATCAATACTAAAACAATTTATTTTTTCTCTAACCTATCTCGTCTCCCCCAACTCCCTCCAAGCATCCTTATCAGTCGATATCTCCCACTATCCTCTTTGGAAGGTGTCGAAATCGTCCCGCCAACGCTTTCTCGGCCGACCCCGACGTCGCCTTCCGTCTTCAGGCGTCCATAGTGTTACAATATGGGTCCACTTCTTGGAGGGCATTCGGGCAACGTGGCCCGCCTAGTCCCACTTAGGTCCAGCCGATCTCTTCCCTACATCTGCAATGCCGGTAAGTGAGCGCAGCATGGTGTTACGCACTTGGTCGACCCGCTTAAAGCCGAGAATGCTGCGCTCCATTGCCCTTTGACAAATTTTGAGCTTTGACTTCTGGGCTTCAGTCAGATACCATATCTGAGCACCGTAAGTAAGGATGGGCAGGATGAGTTGGCGCTTAAGTGTCAGAGGAAGGTCACCCTTCATGTGCTCCTTCATGGACCACTAGCTCTTTCAGGCATTCTCGATACGGCGATCGATTTCCTTATCTTGTTTGTTTCCGAAGCTAGCTAACTGGGCCAAGTAAATATACTTATCGACATACAGTATTACCTGTCCATCTACCTCGACCTTATTTTTCGTGCTGTTTGACATGATCTTCATCTTCGACTAGTTCATTCGTAGCCCAACCTCAAGACTTGCCGCGCTCAGATCTTGGAGCATTTGTTGCAGTTCTAAAACAAATATGCCATGACAAAATATGATCCATGGCTTTTGTGATTTGTCATTTCTAACTTGTTATTATGGTGAGGTTAGTTGCATTAGTAAAGTAACACTACAGATGAACATCGCAATCATTATTTACAATCAAAGAAGTAAAAACATCTCTTATAAGCTTTTGAGGGTTAAATGAAGTGGTCGTAGTAAATAACTTGTTTAGCAAAGTAACAAACCTATTACGAATGTAAACCTTAGGTCAATAGTGTTGTCACATTCCACATCTCGCTTTCATCAGCTGACCAAACACACAGTAAACCAATAATACTAATCTAACTACTGACCTATTAAGCTATAACAGGTACACTTTTTTTACATAACATCTTGATCCTTAACCCATTGTAATACAATCTATTTTGAAGCTGATAGTTACAAAACTTTATAAATGCCTAGGGCGATGTTTTGCCAGTGGTACTCATTAATTTCTGATAATTCGTTCCGTGTTATTCATAAATGTGGTTTAGCTTTATATGGTTAAACTTTGTTTGATCATCGCTTTCACGACTGATGGAGAATGACAACTAAAGTAACAATTTATACCGCTGCTTCGCCACGTTTATAAATAAGTTGGTTATGTTGTGATTAAATTGTGTTGTAATATTATAAGCAACATGTTTTATGTATCTATTATGATCAATATAATTTGACACGAAGCAAATGCTAATAGTATTTTTGCTGTACCATTTGAATAAAAAACTCGAGACGCCTATAGATATTACCGGTGCACCTTTTTCCATCATCAGCAAGTAAACTTGCGCCACCTATTAGGCCTCCTCTATTTTGTGCCGTGTTTTCCTGTCTTGGGCTGATCACATTTAGGTCCAATCATCGATATTTTCGATATCGTTGGCCCGTCTAGGAGGTAGCACCGCTGGCTACTTATCTATAATTATATCAGACTGTTTTTAGGCTTCCGTACCCAAAGGGTAAAACGTGACGCTATTACTAAGACTCCGCTGTCGGTCTGTCCGTCTTTCACCAGGCTGTATCTTATGAACCGTGATAGTTAGACAGTTAACATTTTCACAGATAATGTATTTCTGTTGCCGCTATAACACCAAATACTAAAAACAGAATAAAATAAATATTAAAGGGGGCTCCCATACAACAAATGTGATTTTTTTGCTCGTTTTTGCTCGATATTGATAACGGCAACAGGTAGACGCTTGAAATATTCAAAGAATATTTAGTTATATATTCACTTTAAAAATAAATAATTAAATTAAAATAAAACAAATATTTAAGGGGAGCTCCAATACAACAGACATGAACGGCAAAAAAAATGTTTTTGCCGTTTTTATAGAAGAGTTTTATATTACGGAACCCTTCGTGCGCGAGTCCGACTCGCACTTGGCTGGTTTTATTAAGCTCGGAGACGACTCGCGTTTTCGGCGCCGGCGCCGTAGAGGCCCAAAAAGCAGATTGCAGCATTTGTATAGATTCAAACGAAAGTTATCTACTTTCGTTGAATCTATACAAGGTTTGAACGTGTGTCTGTTTGTCTGTGCGTTTAACAGACGCCGTGTGCATAGATAGACCCTAAACAGAGTCAATACTCAAAGATAAAGTATCGTAAACAAACTCGACTTAAAAAAAATATGTACGTTTTGAAGCCTCAATTGTATGTGAAGAATTGAACAATAATTCCAAGGACGTCATGTATATGTACGTAGTAAGAGATGCTTGACCCTGAATAACCTTTACACAGAAGCATAACCCTCCATAATACAAGCAAAGAACAACATAGAAACGTGTTTATTATTTTTATGACTCGATCAAAACCAAAATTAAACCAAGCTCGCCACCGTCGCTATAAAAAATCCTACCCACGTCCAATTAGACGGTAGACACCAGCCACCATTATTACAGAATCATTTGACTGTCAAAAAACTGTTCGAAAAAACACATAGACCGACAAACGGCAAATTTTATACGATGCCAGATATTAAGCTAATGGCGGTTTTATGAAGTAGATTTTACGATGGAAATATAACTTATCAGAATGTTGCATGATATTAAAACATGCTTAATGAGCTTATTCTCTGCGCACGAGTCGATGCTATCACCATTATATCAGTATAAGACGTCCACTGCTGAATATAGTCCCTCCCCAAATTAACTTCAGTACTGACCCCCAAAACATACGTGACATATTATTATGTACCACTGTTTACTTTTCCTCATACCTTTTTTTCTTTCATACAAAAAAAATACCATAACAGTTATCTAACTCCCCTCTACATGTCCCTACACTATTATCTATTTTTAAGTGCCAGAAATTACGACTTTATGTGCAGACTTGCGAATATTAAAACTCGAAAATATTACAATGTACTTGTACCGAGAGCTACAAATCAAACTCTTGAACCAGCTACGTTTCAAGTCAAAGACAAAACTCATTTATTCATTAAAATCACAAGGATTAAATTTGAAACGTAAATTTAACCTTTCTTTATCAACTAGTAGCTGTTGCCCGCGACTTCGTACGCGTTACACTACTAAATGTGTAGGTAACCTAGAAATAAAGCTAAACTCGCTGTTACAACTTGACTTGACACCCCATTTTTATCCCATGGAAACTAATTTATGGGATAAATGGTAGCCTATGTAGTAATCCAGGTTATAATCTATGTACATACCAAATTTCATCGAAATCGGTTCAGCCGTTACGACGTGATTGAGTAACAAACAAATAAATAAACAAACATGCAAACTTTCACATATATAATATTAGCGTGATTAACCATGTCTATTTTAAAAGCCAACAATGTATGTAAACAGATGATGCCAGCTAAATTGCTACCACATCCATAACTCGAAAACTCACGTACAGATGACACGTACTTGCAAATAAAACGTTCTTAGGCTTATCGCAGGCACAGCCATCAGATAGACCCATGATGTCCATTTGCGGCCCTCGTAAAAGGACCATATTGAACAAATGACCCCACTGACTCAGGTACCCGAGGACTATAATGATTGTTTATTTATCGCTTCATCTGGTCAGCTTCATTTTACCCGAGACTTGATGGTTAAAAATAAAAAGAATAGAATGGTAGAGCCTTCTTGATGGTATACTTTGTCCCAGTCATGATAATACAGAGTTGATGTCAATTTCAATGCTGATTGAAATATCTAGATCCAAGGGAGCAGAATATTTTCTTTTTGTTCATTTTCTTGGTAGATATTGTCTAGCGAAGTGACGAGCTCTTAATATAATTTGAAAAAAAATTGAGGTGAATGTAACTAATATACAAAAACATTTTCTATTTTATTTTCATTTTCTAGATTGCATAATTGCTTAACACTAAAATTTCCACCGCTTTAAAGTCGGTTAAAATTGTGATGCGTGATGATTATCACACTAATATTATAAATGAGAAAGTCACGTCGTAACGGCTGAACCGGTTTCGATGAAATTTGGTATTTACGTAGATTACCACAGAGACTACTTTTTATCCCATAAATCAGTTCACATGGGATAAAAATGGGGTGTCAAGTCAAGTTGCAACAGCTAGTTTAGCTTTATTTCTAGGTTATCTACACAGTTAGTAGTGTAACGCGTACAAATCAAAATCAATTTTTTTTTCATTTCTTAATATCAAGGTTGTTGGGATCTTCTTTTAAGTATATATACTTGTGCCAGAAGATCCCGCTCTTCAATAGCCATACAATTTTTTTAATTTTTTTTTATAGGTAAAGATTTTTACATATAATAGGTTAATAGGTTATCCAACAGTAGCGAACACATACGGTGGGTGTATATGGGTATGTTTGTGGGTGTGTGTTTGTGAGCGTGTGTGTGTGTGTTTTCATCTATTTGTGTTTATGCAATAGGGGGTGCGTGTGTGTTTTTTTGTGTTTTTTTTTGTATTGTGAGTATACTTCATGCGTATATTTAATATGTAATTTGTTTAGATTAAGACTCAAAGCTGATATTCTCTCATCGCAGCTAAATCAACCGTAGTGGCAGTAGCTGAAGCTCTCTCTCTCTCTTTTACTGGTCTCCATGTCTAGTCTAAAATATACCAGTGAAATGTTCTTGAGTGTGATAGTTAGTAGTGATAGGTTTATTGGATTAAAATAGCAGGTATTTAATTGTGTTATGTATGTATTTAATAGAATTTGTGGTATTTAATGTGAGTAAGTATTTAATGTTAGTATTTATTAACAATAGTTGTGTTTTCTTATGAAAACTACCCTTGATCACGATGAACGTGAGGTAATCTAAACTGGACTCAGCGGAAGACCAGCGCTGTGGCGTATTAACATGCCGTAGCATCATGCTGAGCTGAGTACCAATTCATCCCCACACAGAGCTCTTTAATTGGTTAGTTTGTTAGTGCTTAGTTTCTATTTTATTGTTGTTGTTTATTTTTCTTTATTACTGTGTGGTTTTTTGAATAAAATGTTCTCTTTCTTTCTTTCTTTCTATATTCAAATGAGTGTAAAGTGTGTGTATGCGTGTTTTGGTGTAAAGCTAGACATAAATACTTATATATTATGTATACTATTAAAATGCAATATAAATCTAGTATCAGGATACAATTTGCATAAGTGCTTCAGTCTCATCATAACTTTTTGTGAGTAACCAACTAGTGAGCATTTTCTTGCAGTCATAATGATGTTTCGTGTAAATATTCAAAGTTTTATTTAATAGATTCTATAGGTGTGATGATTTTTTTGTCGTATTGGTTGCCAACGAAAGCTGTTTTAGTGGCGCGGGCAATAGCTAGTTATATTATGTTTTTGTGTGAGTGGCATCCATCACCAAAGACTTGATAATGACACTAGTAATTACTAACGAATCTTTCGATTCGCTTCGGTATGATTGCTTTCCATGGAAAATATTTGAACATTTCTAATTGGTTTTTTGTGATCCGTACTTATTATCATTAGGATACAAAAGATTCTTGTGCTCGCCCACTGTAAGTAAAATACGTATTATCAGACGAAACCAATAGTTGGTATTTAAATAATAGAGTACAGATTTAGCACGTGGGTGGGCTTTAATTAGACGCACAAAAAGTAAGCATAATAGAAGTGCGAACACTTCACGATCGCGTGTGAAAAACGCTAATGTTTTTTGTAGAACAACGCAGCAGATTTATTGATAGAAAATAAATCTGCTGTGTTTTTCTAGCCATACACTATTTTTTGTTTTTTGGTTGATCTTCAAAGGCTCGCTGCAGCAGGAAATAACCATTGTGGTGAAATAACCTTACTAATGCTGCCTTGGTTTCCTTGAAGATCATCATCAACCCATAATTGCACACTGCTGGGCGCAGGTCTTCTTTTGTAAAAGCCACTCCTCCTGGTTCTGTGCTGCAAGCGCCAGGAGGTGGTTTCTTAATGTCAGGGGCACATCGCGCAAGTGGACATTACAGACTTCTTTGGCCTACCATTCGGTCCAAAAGATTTAGTCAAATGTCCTGCCCAATTCCACTTGTCTGGTCCCTGGCCATCTACCCTGTTTGTATTTTCGTTCAAAACGGATTTCGGTATTAGGAACTCAATCTAGCAGTTTAATTAAAGATACGAGACTAAGGGTCTATACGCGCAGATGACGCTTGATGACGCGCTGCAAATGCGATTCTTAATTTTTGCCTATGATTTTTTAGGAATCGTCTGCGCGTTTAAAGTATGCCGTGTGCATATAACCTAAGGGTGTAAAGTTGATAGGATATACTTGGAACAAAGGTCCTACCCTAAATTTCTTGTGGAGTCTCTAACATATTGAATGTTCAGATGATATTGCAGTTATTTCATTCACAGCTATACTTTATTGAAAACATTTTCAAGCCACGGCTGGTATTATGACATCGTCCGTAATGTTTATGCAAAGTTACACCCACACTTCATCGCCATGCGTACAGGCGTGTATCTAGGGAAAATACAAACTCATCCAAAATGCTTTAGAATGTATAGCAAATGTTGTTAAACTGAAAAAGTTTGTATGAAAAACCTCCATCTTAGAATTGGTATTTTAAAGTTCACTAGTAACTTGAAAATATTTCTCACTAGCTGTTGCCTGTGACTTTGTACGCGTTACACTACTGAATGTGTAGGTAACCTAGAAATAAAGCTAAACTCGCTATTGAAACTTGACACCCCATTTTTCTCCCATGTAACCTGAGTGATGGGATAAAAAGTAGCCTATGTGTTCTTTGGATTATATCCAGGTTATAATCTACTTACATACCAAATTTCATCGAAATCGGTTCAGCCGTTACGACGTGAAACTTTCGAATTTATAACATTAGTGTGATTCCAAAACTACTTTATTCCGAATACATTGTTCATTGACGTATACCAAATTTATAACTATGTTGAAAGAGGCATTTGGATTACCTACCTAAAACCTTTGGCACTACGGTTGGTATCTAGCTCATTTATCTTCCAAAAAACAAGACCCTGTTTCAAGAAATATTCATTTGCTTGCCATGGTTTCTAAGCTATAAAAATAGTAGATCACACTTAGGGTGATTCAAACTGGCTTTTAAATTGATGCTTCATAAAACTCGATTAAGTTTTCATAACAGGTAGCCAATAAAATTGTACTGTATGTTCAATATAAAAAAGCCGTATATCCCAGGACTTTGTCCTGGCTAAGTCCTTGTTTCGTCCGCATCTGGATCTGTCGTGATAAATAATAGGAAGCAGGTCCTCCCACTACCCGTCTGGAACTGCCTCTAAAAGTCCTTTCAAGTATCACATTTGGAATAAATTGGCAGAAAGTGAATTTAACCCTGAGATTGCCAAACTTTGCTCAAAAATTATAAGATCATTAACAGGAAAAATTTTAGGTTCCAATGTAATTATTGATTCAAATGGTCTATCGACTGCTGAATTAAAATAAATTCCCAGAAGTGAGTAGGAGACTCTACTCAAGGGCGGATCCAGAGGGGGGGTCATGGGTAATAAAACACGACTATAACTAAACAATTCAAGAAGATTGAAGTAATTGATGAGATCATAAATAAATATTACTGGACATTTCACACAGCGCTATCCAGCCCCAAACTAAGCAGAACTTGTACTATGGGAATCAGATAACTGATAGAATACATATATATATATATTTTTTTGTAAATGCATACTTATAGTACATAGAAAAACATCTAGACCCGAAACAAATATATGTAGATCATGCAAACATTTGTTCCACACCGGGAATCGAACCCGCTACCTCCTGCGTCTCAGCCGGCTGTTCGCACACTGCGCCACGGAGGGCATAGAGCAAAGTTATGATTTTTTATAGTCATTATTAATTTATACCTAGAAAATGAAACTTTAATTCTCGTAATGAAACTATAATCCAAACCAATCCAAGGTCTACGCATAAAATATGCAAAATGCCTTTTCGTAAAAAATCACAACCAGTTTGAGCGTACCCTGCGAAACCAGAATTAGACCCAATAATGTCGCTATATCCGCAATTTGAATAATAAAGTTGACGGTTGCGTCCACGCAGTTTTCCATGTCCTAGCGGCCCCCACTACCTTACCTACTGTGTAGTATTCTGTGCGCACGCGGCGAGGTTTCCGCGCCTGCGCCTTCTATCAGTACCTACGTATTGCCGTAGCCTCTCTGTCCCTCGCAACGTGCGGTCGAGCCTATCGATTTCCGACGACACGTTTCACAAACTTTTCTGAATGAAAAGATCGTGAAACTGATCAAACATTGAATTTTAGTGAATGTGTACCTTATGTCTATTATTAAAGTATCGTGTTCTGCAGTTTCAGTGATTGTGTAAAACCGTAGTGATTTTTCAGTGCCTGAAAGTATTGGTTTTTATCGTAGAGGTATGTACAGAACCTGTTAAATATCACTGTAATATGTATTTTGACATTCTATGACATGATTATTATGTAACGGGATTAAGTAGGTAGCCATTTTGAATTATTTTCGTCAGATGCCATAAAGTTTTATGTGATAAAATTTCATAATTTGAATCAAGTAGCACAGGTGTTCAAAGGGCATAGAGGTGTTGCAATAAATAATGTGTTTTCATTTGTTATATCATTCCGGAATTTTAATACGTACATTTATGTTTATTAGAAAATCATATCCATTTTAAGATCACCTTATGAACTTTGCTGGTTCGTTGTAAATATTGTAATGCAATTGCTAGATTTATGATAAGTACTGTAAGAGTAGTAGGACAATTCAAATCTTTAGCAGGAATATGCATACTAACGTCTAATACACGAAAATGCTAACTCTGGTATTTAACTATGCAATTGAAGTTTTTCTTCTTTAATTAAAATGAATAATAAATAATAATATCAATAAATATTCCATCAATAAATCATCAATATATAATAGCGGGTTCGATTCCCGCCGCGGAACAAATGTTTGCATGATCTACAGATATTTGTTCCGTGTCTGGGTGTTTTTCTATATATTATATGTATGTATTTACAAAAAAAATTATATAAGTATTCTATGAGGTATCTGGTTCCCATAGTATAAGCTCTGCTTACTTTGGGGCTTAGATAGCGCTGTGTGAAACGTCCAGCAATATTTATTTATTATTTCGTCTCCTCTTTACCATAATTGAAAGTACCTTCAAAATTATTTTACCTCAATTAAACTTAAATGAGACCACCCTTTATCAATTAAAAAACATTCTTCAAAATTGGTTTACCCAATAAAATGTTATGTGAGAAGATAATTACATGTAATAAAAATCTACGAATTGAGAACCTCCTTTTTTAAGATTTTAAAACCATTTCAAAAACTTTCAAGCCCAGACGGTTTGAAAGAGGCTTTAATCTTAGAATTTTCCGTATGTGTTCGGATAACACTCTAAAGTAAAATACTCCTTGTTTAGTTTTCTCATATTAGCATACATATTAGATTATGCAAAACAACTATTTAATTCTGACAAACGAAACATACGTACTGGCATAAAAATTCGTTCGTTATCCTTCAAATATTTTAGGGATGCCTAAATACAGAAATGTAGGTGTAATGATGCAAGGCCACGTACTTTCCGGTGCCGTTTCGGTAAGGTAGCCATAGAACATATGCAAATATGTTGTATTGACGTTAGTAGGTGTAAGCTTTATAGAGTAGTAGATTATCTAACTGTAAAGCTCGAGTACGAACGAAAGCAGTTGTTTACAAAGTAAATATTTATTAAAACAGGACGTGAAATAAAATCAAATGTTTTATACAAAATAACACATTAGTGTCAATGCAGCATTTTTAAAATGATTGCTGCTATTTTCTAAATAAATTACTGAAATAAAATAGATCACGTTAATTTTTTTAATCGTCATTTCTTTCTCTAAACTGGCCTCATTATCTGAATGAGCCTCTTTGTTTTGGTAAATATTAGAACTTCTGTTATTTGTCTTGTGTGAGCTTTAATTGATTATTATTTGCATGTGGTGTTCAACTGTTCATACATAACAGTTCTTACGACAAACACTCTGACATCAAATTTTACTCTAATATTAGTCTATACTCAGATTATCATAATGCATTCATATTGTCGATGTGATTGTGTTTATTATATTCTAAACAGAGTAAAGTCAAGTAGTCAGTTTCTGCCGCCAAGCAGCATTGCTGTGTTTCCGTTAGAAGGGTATGGTGGCCGGTCAAATTACGGGCACATGAGGCTTAATATCTGTGCGCCTCAAGTTGATAGACGCAGCAGTGCATCGCAGGGCACGTTCCTAAGGTGCGTGACCTACGAGGCAATACTTTGTTATAGGCGATGGTTACCACTTAACATCAGGTGGGCCATATCATCAGGTGGTATAACAAAAAAATAGTGGCACTCCGGGTGTGCCGACAGAAGTGAAAACTTGAATAGACTACACTACAGATACTTATATACAGAGGTGTCGGCAACGGTAACAGTGTCGCGAGTTCAATGGTTTTTTCCCCATCTCAAAAAATGCCCAATGAGCCTAAAGAAGTTTGCCTTAAAAAAAAAAGTCACCGTCTTTCTAGGCCCAAATTAAGGCTCGGACTATATAGCATTCTCCCCGATGCGATCCTGCGAATTTGGAGCATTCCCCGGTTGCTTCCATTTAAATATCGGAGTCGGATAGCCTCGGATCGTGTGTAGTGGATGCAGGAAAAATTCAAATGTTTGGTTGTGCGATGGATTGGTCAGGGGCCGTTAAAAAACGGTCCCTGACAAGCCCGGATGCCATATAGTCCGAGCCTTATAATAGAAAACGTGATTTATTAGCATTTTATGACCAACACTCCTACTTAACATGCCATAAAAACTTGTTCGAACTATTTTTTAGTCAATATTTCTGCATAAATTATCTATGCGGTGACTTAATTTTGAGGTTTTTCTCAGTCACTGACAATTTTCATATACTAATTTGCAAGAACTTAAACAAATCTATATATTGTTACGCCGAGGCTGTTAAACAATGAGTAATAATCGAACCTTCTCGAACGCTTTTGTCTTGCTGTGTTATTGTTGCTATTGTTTGTGGTTTCGCAGAATGGGGAGTGGCCATTGTGTTGAGGGACCGACCCTTTCCTGGAAGGATCGACATCGTTCTCAAACAATCGAAATGTGTGCGATATAAATAGGCCGGAGAGATGGCCGGACAGTCAGTCTGAGTCAGTCTGAGTCTGAGTGAGTGAGTCTAGGCGAGGCCCTGGAGGACTGACGTGGAGCAGGGTCTCGCGTGAACAGTAGTTGCTCGCGAGTCAGTCTGGATTAAGCTATATGTGCGATCATTTCGGTGACTTTAAGTGGTGCACCAGTGGTGAGAATTAGTGTGTTGTGATACGTGTGACCAAGTTCGTGTATTCATCGTTTAGTGCTGAATAAAAGTGTTACTTTGGTCAGACCGATTCCCATTATTTTATCCCGAACCCTCAGCTCGTAACAATATCTAAACATGGTTCCTGTCCATTCAAAGGTTGCATGGAATAGATCCAGTGCAAATTATTATGCTCAGGTTATCCTAAAATCGCTTAAACCTTAGTGAAACATGTTGATCAAATCCTAATCTATAATTAAACCCAAATAGCAATCACATCATCGGTTCTAAACATATTAGGACAATTGCATAACGCATAATTGCTACGGAAACCGCGACCCCGGTCACAGGAAATATAGATAAGAAACGTTGCCTTTTATGTGATTCATCTTGCATGGATTATTTTTCTAATATCCTTTTTGGGAATGTAGAGAAACTTATTTTTTGAAAGTTCTGTCTTATAAGACATGTGAAGTAAGAAGTACCTATAGTTACCGCCCGAAAATTATTTTATTTGTAAATATGTCTACTTATAAAAATATTTTTCATGTACATATAGTTATGTTAATTCTTACAATGGATGCTTTTTCCTACAGTTTTTACAATTACGAGAATTGTTTTGACTTAAGAATGATATCATTATTGTCGAATGTAAGTCATCATGTGTTTATTTCAATTATAGGTACACAAAAAATAAAAACCAGAAGTAAAAAGTCATGTTTGTGTGTTTGGGTAAGATCAATATTAAGATATGCTTAATATGGAGATAATGACCTAATTGTCATTTATTTGACCACTTGACAGCGGGTTGGTCATAATATTGTCTTTAGGATTTACATCAATTTAAATATGGGTTTGAACCGACTTTATAATTATTGTTCAGCGATTATTGTTTACCACGTTGTCTTATTGTAATGATTATACGACCTCCGTGGTGCAGTGGGCGAATAGCCGGCTGAGACGCAGGAGGTAGCGGGTTCGATCCCCGCTGCGGAACAAATGTTTGCATGATCTACAGATATTTGTTCCGGGTCTGGTTGTTTCTCTATATATTATAAGTATGTATTTACAAAAAAATATATATAAGTATTCTATCAGTTATCTGGTTCCCATAGTACAAACTCTGCTTAATTTGGGGCTAGATAACGCTGTGTGAAATGTCCAGCAATATTTATATTTATTTATTTATTGATTATTATTTGTTTGAAAGGGGGTAACTCAGGGATGACCCCATATAAATTTGGTCAAGATTTGATTATGGGAATTAGCAAAGGATGCTGTACATTTTTTAGATTTTCTTTTTCTGAAGTCGGTTATACTGTCTTAATGGATTCAACTGTTCCTTATTATTGTTTCATGTGTGTGCCAAATAAATGATTATTCTATTCTATTCTATATTATTGTTAAAAAGTTATTAATGAAGGAAAAAGTTGTAGTTACTACCATTTGTGGTAAATGGTGAAATGAAAATATTTACTTGACACGACATGACATACAAAGGATACTCAAAAACTCACAAATCATGGTATCCCGTTTTTAGCGAAAAAATAATATGTTCAATAAAATAACATATTTTAATGTAGAAACATAAATTAGACGTTTAAAGTCGGTACCCAGGTATCAAAGAACAAACTAAATTAGTAAACAAATAGATAGAAACATTATTTAAGTTGACTTTTACGTCGATAACCGCTTTTGTTTTTGCAGACGCTTACGACTAGGTCTATAAACATGAAATATTACCTACATTAGAAACAAAGTAGCCATTACCCGGCCATCAACAAAAATAATAACACGTGTAATTATAATTATTACCACATGGTTATTATTTTATGATACCCGGTTATAATAATAATGATTAGTCATTTTGACAAAAAGTGTTCATATCATTTGCGGGGGAGTTAGATTGAAGAATAATGACTGACACTGACAGTTGCGCCTGCGCCTACGAGCTAATTTAAAAATGTATTGTTCCGTCCGTAAGATTACCTGTTAGATCAACAACCTTTGACATTAGATATTAATTCATGATCACATACTTACATCATTTGTCATCACTATTTTCACAAGAACTAAAAAAACAATAAATAAACAGGCTCTTGTATCGAAAAAGTTAAAATACCTTATAATGTTTTTGAAAGACCTATTCAATGGCACCCCACATGATAGATGGCGACGTAAAAAAAATTACTTCAACCTACTAAGGGGAGAATTTTTTGGGATATAACAACAAATTAACGATTAAGTACTTTACTTTTTCCTTGCTGACCTTGCGACCTTGCTTCTGGTCAAATTGCATGACGATAAATATGCTTTTGCCTCTTGGACAGATTATTTCTATATGGATTACAAAATGAAGTATAATACAATTACAATTGTATAATACAATTTTCGACAGTTATAGTAGATTTTCCTTATGATGGGTATGTATTATTCATTTAGTTTTGCCCAACGTTTATATCTCATGCTAGAAATCAACAGTTTGAAAACCATGCAGGTTCATAAGTACAGCTTATTCGGACTTATTCGTCACATTCTTGTAATTGTAAAAACTTGTACAGATTTGTGAGTCACATCCGCGATAAGCGATCGTTTTCTTAGAAGACATTTCGTCATAGGTTTGTTGAGATACACTTGCTCAAACAGACGACTCGTTCAAGGAAGTACAAAAATGTGTTTAGTTAATTTGGTAATTGATTTAAATATTCTAATGAGTTTTCAGTTACGTAACCGTGAGGTAATAAAACATTTAGTTAAATTTTCCATACTATTTCAATGAAAAATCTCGGAAATATTGATATTCGACACTTATTTATGTACTCGTATAATATAATGTATTTTGCAATTATTTATGTAATACAAAGAAACCTAAGACTGAAAAAAAAAACTTTCATTCAAATAGACACATGTTTAGAATGATTCGTTGACTGGTAGAAAAATATAGATCTATTGTTCTGCCAGGAAAAGGGATAAGTTTTTAAAAAATCTTTCGAACCGGAAGAGTTTAAAAGTAATCTGTTTCCACGAGCTAAACTTTCTTCATACTCTCATACCCTGGGGGAAATCTACGACACAAATACCTAAGGGCTATTACCTGAGTGTAAATCTAGGCGCGTTTCGTTTCCTATCTTTTATATTCTATTACCAATAAAACTTTGATGACTGTCTGTTTTAATTTCCATAACATGTTGCGCTGCCTTACCTACTTATTAAATGCACGTATTTATCGATCTTGCTTCAAGGGGGGCAGTTTGCTATGTCGGCGATCTATTGATCTTATTTTATTGACTTAATTCATATGGACAAAATTCAGAATATTATTGAAAATGAGCTTTTGGGGAATGTTTAATCGAAAGCTTATTAATATTTTCTATGTGGCTCTACTACTTGGCAAATACTTCTTCTCTTAATTATTGATTAAAATGGGTATTTATCGCGTATGTATCTTTTTTATTTGTGATCCCGACTTTTCGGCTGTGTTGCAACAGGCGTGGTCACGGGTTGACTGGAGTACTTGGAGCTACCGTCGAGAAGTGTGGGAAGCTGCAGCAACTACCCTCACTTGGTATTCAGAATTATAAATGTCCTCGTTCATATTACGACACACTACACTAACCGTATCTACGCACTGAGACGACCTATCACGACGCGCACACCTAGCAATCACCGGGTTCCAGGACGCTGAGAGTCTATAGCCATCTTCCCGATTTAAATTTTGAAATTTCTTGATTTCAATCGCTTCACAAACCATTCTCTTGTATCAAGAAATTGATTGAAATCAAGAAATTTCAAAATTTCAATCGGGAAGATGCTATAGACTCACAGTGTTGCTGCAGCTTCCCACACTTCTCGACGGTAGCTCCAAGTACTCCAGTCAACCCGTGACCACGCCTGTTGCAACACAGCCGAAACGTCGGGATAACAAATAAAAAAGGTACATACGTGATAAGTACCCGTTTTAATCAATAATGATGTACAGTAATCGCGAAAGTTTGAAAAATACTACCTCTTCTCTTTCCGATTCAATGTTCTATCGTGCAACTAATTAATAAGTACTAGAAATACTAAAACGAAGCAGACGAGATTTTCCTAAGCAGTGCTATCCAGTAGACTCTTCAGATTTAGATAGCTGTAAATTAGATGAAGTAGCAGTAGGCAGAAAGGTTCTCGAGTGGAGACTACGCACTCGAAAACGCAGCGTAGGACGGCCCCTAGATGTAAATATGACCTGATAAAATTTGCTTGGAGCCGTTCGGTGGGACACACAAGGTCGGCCGTTCTCGAGAGCTATGGTGGAGGATATTTAGCAGTGGACCTTCTATGGCTGATATGATGATGATAATGACACTAAAATCATTGTTCTCAGATATTTTCCTTACTAGTATTTGACCGTTTCAAAACTATTATTCAGGGTAATTTCAAAACGGCCAGTAATCTATCAGCATCAATTTATATCCTATTTATACGTATCGGCATGTAATCTCGCAACAATCAAAGGGCCAGTAGTACTGCTGGAGGCAAGCATTCCTTCCTAGGCCGTAGTAGGTGATTATTTACTACCTATGCTCTTGTGAAATTAACTGTTACTTACGGGCAACTGCCTCGTACTAGGTTTGTCTTAGGGTTTTATGAAGTCATATAACAAGTTAGGTTTAGCCTTATATTTGGTTCGGAGTGAGAAAAATGTCAGAAAAATTCATAGGTACTAAGTTTTCACCTTTGGTTTAATACAGAACGTACATTCAAAGTAAAAATTGTTTGCTATTTTCACGCCTGTCAAAAGTAGCAATATCTACTATCTGAAAGCCTGAGCTAAATGCTAGGGGAATTAGTGGATCTTATAGTGCGTTGTAGGATATTTTTTATTTAGAACTGGGTACACCAAAAACAGGCTTATTCTCAGCCAATGCAAAGGAAAAAAACATTTTAACCAGTGGTTAAAATGGCCCCGAACTGAGATCTCGCGAGTATACCATAAAAACAAAAATAATATTATTCGTAATTTTTGACTATCAAAATAGTGCCACGAAATCAAAACCAACTAACTTGACCTACAGTTTCATTCAAATTACAAGCAACGGGAGTTCATGTTATTTGGGTACGCTCTTTTAGAGTACATATTGCAGTTATTCTAGATTTCAGACCTTGGCCTATATTTTTGATACATAAGCTACACGCATACCAAATTACAGTATTGGGGGGTCACTGGCGTACCCTGTGAATTTTGTCAAAGTTTAGTTTATATTATGGCTAATAACTAAAAAACTACAAAAACTTTACTAAAAGTAAAAACGGGGTCGAAATGTTCTAATGAAGACCTTTTATTTGACGTCTCATTTGACCTAATAGTCTCATTTTAATTTTTTTTACCCCTCTTGAACCCTAATATCTCAACATAAAAAATTGATAGCTCGTTGAGTCACACCAAAATTGTGCTATCATGACCTAACTATATACCAAATTTCATGATGATAGGATAAACGCTTCGAAAGTTATCCTCGGACAAACAAACATACATACATACAACGCCGATTTGCCCAAGTTGGTTTGGAGATCTCGCTTGCAAGATGCAAGGTTGGTCAGTTTGTTTGTTTGGATATAGGGGGTAATAAATAATAAATAAATAAATATTGCTGGACATTCCACACATCGCTCTCTAGCCCCAAACTAAGAAGAGCTTGTGCTGTGGGAACTAAATAACTGATATAATACTTATGTGCTTTGTTTTGTAAATACATAATTATAATATATAGTAAAACATCCAGACCTGGAATAAATATCTGTAGATCATACAAACATTTGTTCCGCGGCGGTAATCGAACCCGCTACCTTCTGCGTCTCAGTCGGCTATTCCCCCACTGCACCACGGAGGCCATCAAATCTGCGGAACTACTGATTCGATTCTGAAATATCTTTCACTGATAGAAAACTACACTATCCCTGAGTGCTAAAAGCTACATTTGATCAAATCCATGCGAAGCTTGGGTGAGCTAGTTAAAATAAAGCCGAGTGTTAATCATAATATTTAGCCTTGACAGTGCTATTAATTAAGGTTGTTCCGAATATTTTTGTACGCAATAAAATACCTGATGAGCCAATCGACAGCAAACGAGATCGACAGTGAGAGTTAATCCTCCCTGTCCACCTTGGAATACCTACCTAGGTACCTCCATATACCCTCGTTTAAGATGAACTTGAGGTCAACCGGTTCCTAGTATGGTCAACTTCCTCTTATTTGACTGAATTCTACTCTGTCTAGTTCTCATTAAAATTCAACTGCTGTTACTGGAAATACCTATTAACATGTCATTGTACTTGGTATTAGATCTTTATATTGTGCTATTAGGACACGAATAACTAACATAGCAACGGCACATACATTTTCTTTAATATTTAAAGAAAACAATATAAAAAAAAAATTACTTGAGTAGTGTTTGAAATTTCAACCATCTAAATACCATATTATTTCTTGGAACTTCTGAAATCATCATGACGAGGGGCTTTGGACACCATGGGACGTGATGACAGTTCAATTACAATATTTTTTTCCAAGACTATTTTGAATAGTTGTTTTGCTAGAAAAAATATGTAGTGGCTATGGATCAGCTGTAGCCAGGTACCATACGAATGTACTATAGCTCATTCGTAGATCATGCAAACATTTATTCTGTAGCGGGAATCAAATAGGTGGGACAACCTTTAACGTCGCAATCTCGCCCACCGCGCCACAGAGGCCATCTCACGATCGGTCGCGTAGATGCAAAAATGTCAATGAAATATTTTTGCGTATTCGTAAATCGCTAAGTGACATTGAACCGATGTGATTCGAGATGATCGTTATTCCGATCACGCTCGTGTTTGCTAGCGACACGGTGGCGACTTCACGCTTCATGGAATTCAACTGACGAGAAATGTACATTTATTTTATTTTTCATGCACAGTTCGTTTAGACACATAGAGACAATTCTACTGTTGTGCCAGTATTTTACCTGCATGAATGTTCAGTACTTATTATGACGTGATATCCTGAGGTGTACAACATTATCATCATTAATAGATAGATAGCCCTTTTTTAAATTTAATTACCTACATTATTTTGTTTGTCATTTAGCAAAAGCCTCCTCCAAACTTTTTCATTCCCCTGTCAGTCTAGTCTGGTCTAGTTAGCATAAAAATACTAGATACTGGCTAGAATATAATCTACTTTGCAGTATCACATCATCGTCACGAATGCCCCTGGTAGCTCACCTTCAAACAGCTCAATGTCTACATTTGACAGATGTGACCCACGAATACCCACGTTCGCAAATGTAGCCCTCATTGTCAAATGACGCATTGAATAAACAAGTGATTCTCGATTTAGCAAATATGAATGAAGGGAAGTTTGTTTGTGGGAATCAGGTAAAAAGAGACGTTTTAACTTACTTAAAGTAGCTAAGATACCCAATGAAATATAAATAAAACATTGTTCAATACAAAATACGAACATTAATCTCAACCAAACCAAATTAAGCTGAAACTAACGTAAATAAAATTAACGAACGACTTGCCTAGTACCTACCTAATATAAGGATAAAACGTCAGTAATTGGCACTAAAACATATCACTTACTTATCTACTTAAGAAGAGGCATTAGATTAAGCCCACTCTTTGTAGGTACCTATGTTTGTTTTTTTATGAAATAATTTATTAAAATAAATAAACCCAGATAACACTACTCTGGGCTCTCACGCGATGAATTGACAAATCTTCCCGTACAAATAGAATATTTTACATCCATATTTTTCATGGTTATATCACTTTTTCAGAGAAAATAATGTTCAAAAGTTATGTCAAATCGTTTTAAATTCATAAAAGTGTAAAAATGTTATATTGGTTTAAACAAGGACCATTAAAATCATGAAGGTCAATTACTACGTTTTATGCAAAATGTATACAAACATGCGTAATCGCTATTAATAAAAGTGACATAAAGGACGAACATCTGTCAGGAAGACATTGTTCTATTATGTCCGCGACTTAATTTACTGTGTGAACCTACCTTTATTTATAAATCGATGTAATTTGTTTTTGCGGGTCAAACGAATTTGTATCACTTGTCATTGTGATGTCTGATTAAAATAGAAATGTTTTTGTAAGACTATGGTATTGTTTTAAGCAAGGTCGTGTTTTATTATGTTCGTTAGTCTATCGGATACTTAGTTTTTATCTTCTTAATATACAAAACAATGTCGGGTTAGTTACACCATTTATAACTCAACGGCTTTACCGATTTCCATGAAATTTAGTATATAGATAGATTGTGATGAGATTCAACATAGGCTCCATTTTACCCGGCTAATGGCGGGTAATGTTTTTATTATCAAACCACGCGTGCGAAGCCGAGGCTGGATCAGCTAGTTACCTATAAATAAAAATAAATATTGCTGGACATTTCACACAGCGCTATCTAGCCCCAAAGTAAGCAGAGCTTGTACTATGGGAACCAGATAACTGATAAAATACTTATATACATACCTATAAAATACCAACAGGCAATACTTTTTACAGGATAAAGCCGAAATGTTTCTATTCTAAAGATTAAATTTAATATTATTTACTAACTAATTTGGTTGCACCCTTTTTACACCTTTTTTAAGTACTATTTATACTTAAATAGTTAAGTTCTGTCTGTGTCAGGTTTAGAGTGTTGTAGTTATTATTCAAAGTATAGGCTCGTAATAGGTCAGGCACAACAACCATACAAAAATGTATTGGCGTGATTAGGTTCTTTCTCGAGTTCAATATTGAAATTCGTTAATCACATATAATTTGCATATTCTAATCGTGCGGCTTAAAGTAATTAAGAAATTTAATTGAGAAAACGTGTGTAGAGAACTAACCCGTACCTATCAGTTGATCTACATGAAACAAAGTGTCGAACCACTTATTCTAATGCCTAGGCATTTTTCCCACGGGGTAAACAACCAATTACACCTGAGCTTTCTGCTAGTGACTTGGCAATTCATTTGTTATAAATGACACAGGTCTAATTATGATGGTGACATACGGTAATGTATTAATAGAGATGACACGATGTCAAAATATTTACGTAACAGTGATGTAACTGTGCTTGTAGAGTTGTAGAGGTGCTCAGTTTTACTGAATCTTGGCTGCGCAAGCGCATAAAACGTTTGTGATACGAGTACGCATGTTGAATGGAAACTTTACGGCTGATTATGTATGAGTGTATATGTTCATTCATATTCTATTGGTTTAAAACGTGAACCAGGATATACTTGTATGCAATACTCTTATCTCGAATACGTTATTTAAATTAAATATCAAAGACTTCACTATGATATTAATATTGGTCATGGTCTTTAGCTCTCAGTGCTAATGTATCGACATAATGATAAGCGGATGCGCCAATCACGAGCCACACCTGTAAGTACTCAACTAAATGTCATGAGACCCTTTACCAAGAGCCCTATAATGGTATTTATGAAATTGCCAAACATTTTCACCAATTTCCTTTCTCGAGCTTTTAGCCTTAGCTGGTTCTCCATATTAAAAAGATCTACTGATACGTTAATCTAATGCCAGAGATGTTTTGGGACTTAATGTTTTAAGAAATCAGTAGAAATCTGATCATATAGGTAAGTACTTATAACTAAGCCACAGTTTTTGAGAATGAAAAAAAAATATATTTATTTGTAACAACCACGAAATTACATAAAACTACATAAAAACATGTAATAAAAGAGGAAAAGCAGAATAATTAAATAGTAAAGTGTGTGCTGCCACAAAAACCAACAAATCCAACTCAGCATTTTGCAGTGTCACACGGCAATAGTCTTCCGATGGAACCTTTTTTTTTATACATTATACCTATGCTTCCATTTGACCATGATCTCACCTGATGGTAAGCCATGATGCAGTCTACGATGGTACACGCTTGCCTAGAAGAAACCTATTCACTCGCGACTTAAAGGTACCCAGGTTGTAGCTATCAGGAAACACAGATTCTGGCAAGGCGTTCCACTCTTTAGCGGTGCACATAATAAAGGTCGAAGAGAACCGCTTTGTGCGAATGGGAGGTATTTCTACCATATAGCGGTGGCGTACCGCAGAGCGTCTGGTTGTCCGATGATAGAATGGAGATGGTGGGATCAGGTTGAAAAGTTCCGCCGCTCACTCTCCGAAATGTACTAGATAAAAAACCGAGAAGCTAGCAACCTTTCGTCGATACTCCAGGCTGAGGAGCCTTTCATCAACTAGTTCATCGTTGCCTATGAGCTTCCTGGCTCTTCTCTTATACGATTCCAGACCTTCAAGTTGGTACTTAGCTGATCCGTCCCAGAGGTGAGAACAGTATTCCAAACACGATCTGACTTGTGCTTGGTACGAGTTGAGCAACTGTCCCGGTGTGAAGTAGTCCCTCACCTTTGCGAGTATACGAAGCTTTTTAGCTGCCAACTTTGCTTTCGACTCAGTGTAGGAGCCGAAATTGAGAGTCGGAGTTAATGAGATAACAAGAACCTTTCAGGGTTTTACGTTGAAAATTGTTTACGATACATTTCCAAACTAAAACCACAAGAATCCAATTCTAATTGGGTAAAAAGGTTTGCTAAGACCACACGCAGTAGATGCAGGTGAATTCGCATACAATAGCTTCATCTCGTTGTGAACAATGCAAAAAGGAGGGCGTAAAAACTGATTTGGATGCATCGCAAAAAGTCGACGAGCGAGTAACAAGGCTTTTTGTGTACATCGCCAACGTTTTGTTAGTACGAGTAGGTACTTTAGAAATTCAAATTACAATTATCTCCTGTCCACGGTTTTTGTCGCGTGGTGTTCTAATATTACTAAAATCAGTGTAGCCGGTACGAATGTCTAATAATTTTAGCAGGACAGTTGTATGAAACTTTTCCCAAATGTTGTAATTGTGTCAATCTATACTAATATTATAAAGAGGAAAGAATTGTTTGTTTGTTTGCATTGAATAGGCTCCGAAACCACTGGACCTATTTAAAAAATTCTTACAACGTTGGAAAGCTACACTATCCCCGGGTGACATAGGCTACTTTTTACCCAACTGCGCAGAAGGAGGGTAATGTTTTTATTGAATAACTACACGTGCGAAGCTGCGGATTGGTCAACTAGCTAGTATATTATAATTAATTAGTTTAGACTCACTCGGATGGCGGGAATCCGCCAAGGATCTCGATCCTAGGCAGGGAGGACTTGTGGAGGACCTTGACTAACTGTGTGAAAATTTAGCCATTGTAATATTAAAAAAATCTTTACTTGGATTCATCCCTATAACCTATTTAAATACAACGATTTACTCAACATTAAGTTCTAAGCTTTTGCGGTACACTTAAATTAATACCTGAACCAAAACTGGAATATCAACATATTTTTAGCATTAAACCATAAATTACTGTTTTGCAGACCCTATTGTGCGGTTCTCATGAATTATTTATCAGTTCCGAATCTGGTATCGATGTTTGGCGATTTCGAAAATCGATTCAAACCTGCTCGGTCAGAATTCATATGAGAATCATAAGCTTCATCAGATAAGGTATTGTATGGGACATTGAGTGATGCTCCCATTTCAAGTTGATACACGTTGTATACAATTGAATATGGAGGTGCTGGTTGTAAATGATATGTGATTTAAATATTACAAGAGATGAAGGTATAAAGTTGTTATCTGACTTTTTGTTCTTATGTTTTTAAATCGCTTACAATTTGTTTATTTTTTGTGGAGTAAAACCCAAGTCTATTTGCAAAAAATTATACCTGCCTGACTGCATATATAAATATGCAGTCAATTTCTGCCTCAATTTATTTTATAGTTCTAGAACATTACTAGATCTTAAGGCACTTGTCTCACCGCCGGCGAGTAAGCGATTAGATATTAACTATTTTCTCGCTCAAGAAACGAACAAAAGATATAGATTCCGTGTCAGTAAAAGAGACACGTATATTAATAGTTGATCGCTGGCCGTTCACACTGCCGGTGAGAACTCACTCTCCACTATTTTGTCGCAGTGATTCGCTCAGCGATGCTCGCTTGGCGGTCAGAACACACGCCGTGAGATGATGAGTATCGCTCGCCGCACTCGCTCACTCGCTTTTTAGCACAGCGAGACAACTATAGGAACTACACATTCGCTTCTCGCTGCTCGCCAACTCGTTTCTAGTTTCTAGCTCTACTCGCTTCTTGATTATCGCCGGCGGTGAGACAAGTTGGCAGGCAGTTGGATGGGTGGACGACAAAGAGATAAAGAAGGAAAGACCTGGATGCAAATAGCTCATGATTGGTTGGAATGGCGTTTGAGGATGGAAGCTTATACCCACCAATCAATAGATTAAGCAATAGCTTAAGCTGGAAACAATATGATGATGATGCTGATTTGGTTAGAGGTCTAAGTTATTAGTTTAGGTAACGTTAGTAGTAACAATCAAACAATCCCATTCAAGAAATCGACAGCACAAAACACGGCCTTCACGGTTAATTAGTCTGTTGTATCGTACAATTAACATTGGTTGTTTCTCAGGAGGATACCGTTCGGATTGAGGAGTTGCCTTGCGCAAGCGCAGGTGTGCGCCTACGCTTTATGCCGCAAGGGGTATTGCATGTTGGTGTTTTCAAGTGCAGTGGATACCTATGCCGGGCCCACACTAGTTTTGGAAAGACGATGTTTGATTATTTTATTACAAAGGCGTATTTTGTAGTTTTACAAATATTGCCGTGTGTAATTATTTTTGAAGTGAAAACTTCTTTAGGCGCGTTGAGCATTTTTTGAGATGGGAAAAGACCATTGAACACGCGACACTGTTACCGACACCTCTGTATATAAGTATCTGTAGTCTGTTTTTATTCAAGTTTTCCCTTCTGTCGGCACTCCCGGAGTGCCACTTTTTTTCTTATCTATACTAACATTATAAATGCAAAAGTAACTTTGTTAGTTTGTTTGTTACCTTTTCATGGCTAAACGGCTGAACGGATCGTAATAAAATTTGGCAAAGAGATAGACTATATCCTGTGGAAGGGGTTAGGCTACTTTTTATCCTACTGCGCAAAAGGAAGTTAATGTTTTTACTGACAAATCACGAGTGCGAATTCGCGGGTAGGTCAGCTAGTACATTATACAAAGTGTAAGAAGCTTGTTTGCTTAAAAAAAAGTTCTAAAGAGTTAATAAATAAAATAAGTACTTATTCATAAATTAAGTTTTAACTCTTGCGGACTAACATGTAATTATCATCATCATGATATCAGCAAAAGATCGGTTGCTCTGAAAACCTTATCAAATCATCTATCCCAATTCTCAACCCCTGATCGATTTAATCTTCGAGTTCATTAACTCCAGGCTTAGTAAAATTGATTTACAGTAAAAACACCTGTATACTCACGTTGTGAAATGTAATAACTTGTAATTCATGTTACTTGTCCGATGTTTGATTAAATTCGCTTCAGGTTCATTCGAGTTATAGCACGACTAGTAATTAATGTTGCTCAAATGTTACTGTCGATTTTTATCGACTTTATAATGAGTAGATAGTATTTCTAGGAGTGCCTTTGGTAGAAGAGTTGAGTTCGAACGAAAATATGAATGAACAAGTAATGATGATAATACACCAATGGATTTTTCTACACGTAAAAATTATGTGCGCACTTACACGTTTAAAAACAAACAATTCGAAGGCTTGTGCCATCAGTATTTCAATGAGCGGCGATGGGGTTAAATCTTGGCACGTGAAGGATTTTTAAAAAATTAGGTTTTGCTTGTTTAATATCGGGCCTATTGTGATCGCCACTAGTGTTTATGTCGCTCCTAGTTTATGGGGGCGTTCAAATTTCATCACTAAGCCGTTCAGCCGTTAAAAACTGTAGGATACCCCTAGTGTGATAACTGTTAGCTCCTCTGGGCTAAGAATGTGTTTGCTCGGATGAATGCTACGTTTGCACATTAGTGGATCACATTCGCAGATGTACGGGCGATTCTGCCACCTCATGAAGAATCTGCAGATTTGTGTATCGCAAAGCCCTAGCTTGAACACAATGCTAATTTCTATGCAAAAACTGGGCATGTAATGACTTGCATCTAACCACACTCTTGTGAGATTTAAACGCAAGAGAGGTTGGGGGTTCGATTCCCGCTTTGTTGATCCGCTAATGTTTGTCACTGTTAGATGTTATTTTTTTTTTATAATGTTATTCAGTCTAAATCGAATTAAGTTCAACAATATGAACAAAACTAATTATATAAATAACTGAGATACCAATTCGGCAGTGCTGTAATGTAAACCTTAATCTACGAGTATCTTTGATTTGGTTTAACGCTAGGGTTTTAAGAAATAAGTTCAAATAATCATAAGCCAAGTGATAATGATAGTACTACAATAAGCATTCCATACACAATGTTGGCATCTGTTCAATTTCCCTCTTCCAACAATGATGTCAAGTTAACCTTCAGTTTAACTTACTCCGGCTCAATTTACATTGCCGCGGAATGGAACAGAAGCGAATTTTTGTAAAGAAATTATGTAAATTTTAAAGAATGTATGTATGTATGACCGCGAGGTTTTTGGGAGCGGATCGCACTCACCCTGATGAAGGTTCACGAATTGAACCGAAACATTGTCGGTCGAAACACCGATAAGACGGTACGTGATAAATCCCGTATTTATAATAATGACTGATTCGTTCTATTATAAATTTCAACGAGAAGATAGTTTATAATCAGGGTCGTCTGTGGGTTGTTCTCTTGGTTTGTAGAATATTGTGAAGAACAGTAGTAGCATCAATTATTGGCAGGCAGTTTTTTTTAAATACACATGATGATATACCACTTAGAAGTGTGCGTTTATACTAATCTATACAGAAAATTTCGAGGTTTAAATCAGTCTAGTTGGCCTGTAAAATCAAAATCTCTGTTTTTAAAGAGCCATTTTAATATTTTTTCTCTGCTGATCATGTAAAGTATGTACCAAAATTATGGATAAGACATTAATGAAGTACATAAATGTCAGTTCCGAATGTTTTGTAGTTGCTGAGTAAAATTCAGATCCCTGTCACCAAAATGTTCAATTCGTCGTGTTAAACAATGGTTAGGGCGTGGTAAACAGCAAAATATTGTTCAACAGTCCTTTATGGTTAGAGCAACAGTTTAAAATTTAATCATCTGTTCGTGAACTTAGCCCTAAATAAACCACTAAATAATGTATTTTTTATGTCTTTTAATTTTGTATAAACAATGAGTAATAATCGAACCTTCTCGAATGCTTTTGTCTTGCTGTGTTATTGTAGCTATTGTTTGTGGTTTCGCAGAATGGGGAGTGTCCATTGTGTCGAGGGACCGACCCTTTCCTGGAAGGATCGACCTCGTTCTCGAACAATCGAAATGTGTGCGATATAAATAGGCCGGAGAGATGGCCAGACAGTCAGTCTCGAGTCAGTCTGAGTCAGTCTGAGTGAGTCAGTCTCAGAGTGAGTGAGTTAGTCTCAGCGAGGCCCTGGAGGACTGACGTGGGAAGGGTCTCGCGTGAACAGTAGTTGCTCCCGAGTCAGTCTGGATTAAGCTATACGTGCGATAATTTCGGTGACTTTAAGTGGTGCAACAGTGGTGTGAATTAGTGTGTTGTGATTACGTGTGACCAAGTTCGTGTATTCATCGTTTAGTGCTGAATAAAAGTGTTATTTTGGCTAAACCGATTCCCATTATTTTATCCCGAACCCTCAGCTCGTAACAATTTGGTGTCAGAAGTGGGATAAAATAATGCCGGTTCTACCAAAGGATAACGTGGACGGTGTCAGGACGAGAGGTCAACGACAACAGGAAATGGATGAAAGGTGGTTTGGAGATTCTTCGGTTCAAGAAGCTCGGCAGAGTCGTCAGCCGATGGAGATGGAATCAGCCGCCGCCGAATCATTTGGAGCACCATCATCATCATCCGTGGGCCAAGCTCCTGTGATAGGCGATCTTGCTGCTATTATGGCAATGCTTTGTCGTCAAGAAGAACAGCGTCGTCAGGGTAAAGAAGAGCAGCGTCGTCAACAGGAAGAGCAGGCTCAGTTGCAAGAGGAACAACGCCGTCAGCATTAGGAAGAGAAGCGGCGTCAACAGGAAGAGCAGGCTTGGTTGCAGGAGGAACAACGCCGTCAGCATTAAGAAGAGAAGCGTCGTCAACAGGAAGAGCCGGCTCGGTTGCAGGAGGAACAACGCCGTCAGCATTAAGAAGAGAAGCGTCGTCAGCAGGAAGAGCAGGCTCGGTTGCAGAAGGAACAGCGACATGAACAGGTGGAGCAGACTCGGTTGCAAGAGGAACAGCGACGTCAGGATAAAGAAGAGCAGCGTCGTCAACAGGAAGATCAGCGACGTTGGCCATAAGAGCGTGCTTGACTGATGAGGAAATCGTTCGGTTCATCTGGAAAGGAATTCCAGGAAGTGAAAGAACAGATAGAAATCATGAGAGCCGTGTTTTGGAGGCTGGAATTGGGATCGCTGATGAGAAAGGGACTCTGGGTGTCCTGAAGTATTGGAGACGGCAATGTGGCTCCTCTAGTTGCTACATCTTCAGCGCGAGGTGCGCCTAAAATTGTTCGTGTTGATCGGCTGCCGCGATATGGGGCTAAGAATGCTCGGGACGAGCATGTTTTAGGAGGGGGCAGTGTTACGCCGAGGCTGTTAAACAATGAGTAATAATCGAACCTTCTCGAATGCTTTTGTCTTGCTGTGTTATTGTAGCTATTGTTTGTGGTTTCGCAGAATGGGGAGTGTCCATTGTGTCGAGGGACCGACCCTTTCCTGGAAGGATCGACATCGTTCTCGAACAATCGAAATGTGTGCGATATAAATAGGCCGGAGAGATGGCCGGACAGTCAGTCTCGAGTCAGTCTGAGTCAGTCTGAGTGAGTCAGTCTCAGAGTGAGTGAGTTAGTCTCAGCGAGGCCCTGGAGGACTGACGTGGGAAGGGTCTCGCGTGAACAGTAGTTGCTCCCGAGTCAGTCTGGATTAAGCTATACGTGCGATAATTTCGGTGACTTTAAGTGGTGCAACAGTGGTGTGAATTAGTGTGTTGTGATTACGTGTGACCAAGTTCGTGTATTCATCGTTTAGTGCTGAATAAAAGTGTTATTTTGGTTAGATCGATTCCCATTATTTTATCCCGAACCCTCAGCTCGTAACACTATGCAAGACTTTACTTGCTTGGCGGAAATTCCATGTTCAATTAAACGAAAGCTTTGCGATGAATGATATACAGGAAATACTTCTCTATTACCCTCTCAATTAGCCTTCCACAAAAGGGCAATACCACTGATTTAGAACGTATTCCGAGTGATTATTGAGTAGTTCGTGAGTTCTCTGCTAATGAGGAAGCCAGTGGAATTCTGATCCGTCCTAATGAAGCATGGTTGACGAACATATTTCCTTGTAAACCGTATTGGAGCGCAAAGAATTCGAAGCACGTATCAAGGTGTAAAGCTTTTTTTATAGAACTGTATTTGGTTACTGAGTAGGTTAGGTAGAGCCATTTGAAAAGTTGATTCTGATTAAATGTTCAAGGAAAACGGTTGGATATATAGATATAAGATTTATATAAATCTACAAAAGTTTATTGTCTGTGGTCTACCTCTTTTTTTAAATTTACATACTACGAGTTTTTGGTGATAGAGCAAGCTTATGACCAACCTGATGTTAAGCACCTGGTAGTGTTAGATGAGGTAGTATGGATATTTTATGTACCTACATCTGAATTATCTCACTTGTGATTTTGAGTTCACCTAAAAGTTGATAAGATCGCCCCCTGAATAATATTGGTTTGTTAGTTTAATACATTTTTATCTAGGTATGTATGTTTTAAAAGGAAAATCGTTAAACTAAACAGGCATCCAATTTAACGTGAAGTAAACGAATTAAAGTTAATGGCTAGTGTATAGCAGGTACCATATCTCGATGAACAGGACGATAATCTGCCATTGTAAATTATATTTAGAGGTATTAAACGTTTTATCACGTATCTAATATCCGAGCGAGGTCAGATGTCCATCAGCTTTACCGTTCGGTATGCAGTTTATATCCTCACGCTAAACTTGGGACTGGAAACAGATTACTCGCTTTGAACTTGGTTTAATTTACGAGAAATATACTCTTATGCTCATTTTCACTTACCCTAGGTGACGCCTAAATCAGATAGTTAAATATTAAGGAGTTAAGTATAGTAAAAAAATAATTAAAATCAATGCCAAAAATTTTGGCAACACTTAGTGTAGGATTCAACTATTGAAAATCTATTGAGGAAACGAAAGTGTATGCTAAAGGATTGGCTTGCATTAAGTGATACTTAGTTAGGCGCCTCTTTTATCATTGTTAGTGAAAACGGGTGTAAAAGGCCTACTAATAAATTAGCATTAATCTAGGAATATGATATTTTTTGTCCTTATCAATCGGATTTAAAACTACCTGTCAATATAAAGAATAAAACCTAGACGTAACAAAAGATTACCCAGGTCACTAATAAACTGAATACGTAGTGTATGCGTGACGCGAGCGTGCACGCAGCGATTGTATGTCACGCCACGCACACGCATTCGGTTTGCAGAGGCCTTCATCCTTGGAATATTTAGTTAAACCGTGTTTTGTTTTTGTATGTTTGTATAATAATTATGTATTTGTAATATTTACCAATAAATAAATAAATATTGCTGGACATTTCACACAGCGCTATCTAGCCCCAAATTAAGCAGAGCTTGTACTATGGGAACCAGATAAGTGATAGAATACTTATATACATTTTTTTGTAAATAAATACTTATAATATATAGAGAAACAACCAGACCCGGAACAAATATCTGTAGATCATGCAAACATTTGTTCCGCAGCGGGGATCGAACCCGCTACCTCCTGCGTCTCAGCCGGCTATTCGCTCACTGCACCACGGAGTTCATCCAATGATTTAAAAGACAAGTAACTTTTTAACAAAAATGTAACCGACTTCAGATAACAATATAACATTATACACTGAATACTGATTATATTTCAGATAAAAAAAATATGTGAAAAACATTGTACGTGCCTTTGAAATTTGAGGGTTTCCCTCGATTTCACCGGATTTCACCATCAGATTCTGACTTGGTTCCAATGGGACCACCTCGGATTTTTTTTATTCGAAAGAGTGCACTACTCTTTCCAATAAATTTAGAATAATAATAAAAATAATTCTGAAAATCGGTCCCCAATTGACGGAGAAATCGGTGAACATACATAAAAAAAAATATAGAGTCGAACATAGAACCTCTTCCTTTTTTGAAGTTGGTTAATAAAAAAGACATAATTTTTAATCCGTTTAAAATATTTCGTGGTCAGAAGTAGGCCAGCTACTTTCTAAATCTGCTAAAGAAAGACATACAATTTAGACAACAAATGAGTTTATTTATTTATGACTTGGTCATGATAAAAATAATGTATTACCTAGGTCAAATGTGATTCTTTACAATAAATTAGGAAGCTGGTTTTCTGTATAAATAAATATTTATTATAAAAATCTATAAATAAAAGTTTCGCAAAAATACGATGATGCCATTGAGTTTTCGTGCAAAACTAAGAAGCATTTCTATTTAAGAAAGTCCGTGATATAAAAAACATTAAGTTCATAATAAAACCGTCTCATATTCAAAAATATTTACACAAACAGTCAGTAGTAAGTAGTAGGGGCAGTGCGAGGCGAGACGTTATTCGGAGCGGATCGCACTCACCCTGATGAAGCTTCACGAATTGAACCGAAACATTGTCGGTCGAAACACCGATAAGACGATACGTGATAAATCCCGTATTTATAATAATGATTTACACAAACGTCTGAAAATATTGAAGGTTTGCGAGAATACTTGTCCATAGCTTAGTCACGGCGTGTTCAAGTATGGTAATGTATGTTTGCACAGTCGTCACAACGACGCCACACGAGCCAAGGTCAAGACCCATTGTAAACACACCATTTGAACAACAATGAGATAATCCAAATTCACCGTATACATTGTCAGGTTGCCTTCGTGACGTGCAAGGATTCTCCTAATAGGGAAGCAGTGTATTTGTATGCTAGTGATAGTATTGTTTTGTTAGTACAGGGGTTCCCAAACTTTTCAGTTCTCGGCGCACTTGTAAGTGCAAAATGCTAAACCTGTCGGAAGTATTTTGTCACGGCGCACTAGTTGAAATATGTGGACACTGACGAAACAATATTTAAAATGACTCTAGGCTCAGAAATTAACACAAACACAACCACAATCTTAAGTTTACATAGGTGTTTATAGTACCACTAGCTGCCGCCAGCGATATTTGCTTTTTATTACAGCTGAAACACAGGCATCGCATAAATATAAGATGTTTCAAAGGAAATGAGAATCCTTAACACTTGTTAACATAAAATTAAAAAAAAAATCAAAATAGTTTATTGTGAAATATAGGATGTCACAACTAAAAGTTCACTTCACTATGTTTGCTAAATATATTGGGTGTGTAAAACTAGAAAGATATAAGGCAATACATATTAAATATAGTAACACATATCAATATAATTTTAGGTGAGAGTTGGATATGGTAAAAATTTTGACGGTTATTTAAAACTCCACTTAATCGAAACAAGCGAACTTTGTTTTAGGTTGTGGTTGCAAGAGAGTTCAACGCTAGACTCTATTTAATAATAATAGACTTTATTCTTCGATTTGAATTGTTAATTGCGAATACAAGTAAGTTTTCTTTCCGGAGAAGATAAAACAGGAGCGCCTCGCGGCACCTCTATTCACTCTCCACGGCGCGGGCGCCGGGGCCCCAGGGCGCCACGGCGCACACTTTAAGAACCCCTGGATTAGTAGTTTTAGCGTGTGGTTAAAATTCCTTAGGACAGCAGTCGATCTCAATGTCTTGAATTGAAATTGACTTTGTGGAAAATGGTAAACAGAGAGTTTATGTAATGCCGCTCAAAACCAGATATATGAGCGAACAGATAGGTACTAAGAAAACCTAATATGATTACTAGACTTACAGGAAAGTGTTCCCACTGCTACAAAATTAGTGGAATATCCTCAGGTACTCATAATGGAGTAGAAGAAGAATACTTGATAGAGATTGACGTTTTGTTTGTCTATTATTATTATAACACAGGCAATGTTTCTCTGGTCATGTATTTTTTTTGCGAGATTGAGAGACCATCACTTTATTTATGTTTCATTTATTTATTCGTTTATATTATTTGTTATAGATTACCAGTAATGTGGTGACCATACCAAGATGCCCATCGCAGCGATATCACGTGAAACGCCACCGGCGTCACCACCCCTCCACACCACCTATGAAGAGGCTCTTGTAACCGTATGTATCAATAACATTTACTTACCTTAAACGTGTGAATTCTAGATGTAAAGTTACGATCAATAAGATGTAAATAGTTAAGTACCGTAGATGAGACATGGTCGCAGTAAGAGTAAGAGTAACCACAATAAGAGCGCATACTGACAGTTAGTGCGCGGTTGTCGAACAAATCAATTTTAATCTAATATGATTATTAATTAAAACGGGTATTTATCGCGTATGTACACTTTTTTATTTGTTATCCCGACGTTTCGGCTGTGTTGCAATAGTCATGGTCACGGGTGGACTCACCTGTTAAACTCGTTAAATACCCGTTTTAATCAATAATTATTTACAGTGATCGCGAAAGTTTGAAAAATATGATCTAACATGGTATTCAATTGTTTAAATCTATAGGTCGTGGCTATACTAGAACAAAGCCTGGAAACATTCAGCATAATTCGTGCAAATTGACTCTATGATTCTATAGAGGGTCTTTTGACGACCTCCGTGTTACAGTGGGCAAATAGCCGGCTGAGACGCAGTAGGTAGCGGGTTCGATTCCCGCCGCGGAACCAATGTTTGTATGATCTACAGATATTTGTTCCGGGTCTGGATGTTTTTCTTATATTATAAGTATGTATTTACATAAAAAAAAGTATATAAGTATTCTATCAGTTATCTGGTTCCCATAGTACAAGCTCTGCTTAGTTTGGGGCTAGATAGCGCTGTGTGAAATGTCCAGCCATATTAAAAAAAAATAGATATGTTGGAGTTATGTGAACTCAATAGAATAATCTCTCAATAAGTCCATTAACTTTAACAATCTGACTGTACTGTAGATGGATAATAATAGGTTTACGTTGTTAGCACAAAATAAGGTGCTAGGATGGCTGGTGTCAGGTTAGAAGGGGGGTAATGCACAATACGGGATGTAATGCGGGACCTCAGCGCAGATCTTATTCCCTTCGCCCCCCGCCCCTAGAATTAGAATTAGCACAGAATAAAATATTTATAACCTTCAAAGTTTGTATTTATATCCTTTCCTACTCTAGGTGACATTGACAACGCCTCAATCCCTTCTACTGTATATTCCTTTATTGTAGATAGGTACTATGGTTGTAGTATTAACTGGTATAGCTGTTAACAAAACAAACCAATTACAAATATAGGCGGTAAACAGCAATTTGTAGCTCCAACTGAGTCACTTTCTATCGCGCAGCGCAGTGCAAATCTTCGCGCTATCTCATGGTATTGGGCGCTACAGCAGCTACAAGCAAGGATTATTCCCAGTCCCACATTGTCACTGATTAAACTATAATGGTTCTAATCTGGTACAAGTGCTGACACTTGATACAAATCACTCATGATTAACGCAAAAAGTAGAAACAAAAAACCGGATGGATACACGAAGTCAAGTCATCGAAACCGTTCCTAACCTAAAATGACATCACTGGTCATTCGATTCTCTTTGCATCTAAAAGATATAATTACACATTTTAATAAATTATTTTTTCTCGTATTAGACAGTATAAAGTTAAAGTATGTATAGAATGTATAGTAGTAATCTCATTGTTTTTTTATGAAACCTAAGTAAGCAATGATTAATCATTGCTGTATTCCGGTTTGGAGAGCATGGGCCCGTAAAATACAAGCATATCAGACTTTTTATCGCTATGTTTTAAGTAAAGACTTAGACGTAACTTGTGAAGTAATGTAATTCTTAAAGGCAAAGGTAACCGCTTAACAGCAGGAACATCGAATTAAAAAAACTACAATGAGTTCTACCATTTGGTATGATTAAGACTCTTTGCTTGAAACCCCTTGATAATTCTCGAATTAAACACCTAATCGTCCTAGATTCCAAGCTATCTTCCCATCTCGCTCGTTTCACGCAGTAGGGTTATCAGGTGGTAATGGTGCACAGGTAGAATTAACGGTGCGAAGCGATCGCTGTCCATTGTGGCCCTGCCTCGGAAGCCGTTGTGCAACCTCTTGCACTGCATTCGATTTGCTAAATAATGGATGTGCTTTGCATTGTCCTGGCTATTTGGAGAAATAATAAGTATTTAGAGATATTCCAATTTTGGCGTAAATGATACGTTTTAAAGTAATCCTTATGACTGAAATTAATAAAGAATTTGCTTTGACGTGTGGCGTAGCGGCGTTGCGTGGCATTGCCTGCATCGAAATTACTGCCACAAGTACCCTTGCAAGAATATAATGATAAAAGTTGGTATTCATAAACCTAGCATCTAGGTGTTGATATTGAGACCAGACGGTTACCAGAATTTTGTTTGGAAGTAAATTTGTGATTTCAAAGTACATTTGCAAGGTGATCACAGTTCGAAATATCAATTTATTCACTTCACACCTCGCACGTAATAAATAAACGAACTTCTTGCAGAAAAACTAGACAAACATTGATTTGTGATGCTAATTTGTTATCACCTTGACACGTGATGCTCACATATTGCCAAAACTCTGTGTCTAGTCGTCTAGCTACCAGTTTGCTTCTATACAACACAGTGTCGAGTTAGTATTGCCCCACAGTTAGTGGAAAATGTCCATAATATGGCAAACTGAGTACAATCCACCTGCATACAATAGCGTATAGTTTAGTGTAGTTCCCAGCTTCCGACGAGCGAGCGCCTCTACCTTATCACGACCGGTTCAAATTATTCGCGTAATTTGTTTTAATCCACAAACGTACTTAGGTAAAACTTTAATAGGTGGAAATCGTGACCAGTGAAGTGATACCGGTGAAGTGATTGTGTTACACGAGTGTATTACAAGAACTGAAAACAACCGTGCTATATTTAAAGTATCATTGCAATGGTTATTTAATATTTGCTTGCGTGTAAACGTGAATTGCTCATACCAATCTGTGGACCTTGGCTTTTTATCAAGAGAAGTCTAATAAAATAGTATAGTTCGATCTTTAAGATCTTCTCACGGGCAGTTAAATTCTGAAATTATACGATACCTTACGTAGCAATTACTAACTCTCTTCAATTCATAAAATGCCTGACTTTTATTGCTGAGATTTTTCGTGGTATCTTTCATTGTAATAGAAACATTTTAGAGCGGTTAAATAACGTAATTAAATCAAATTAATTAGTAGATTAGTAGTTAGATTATCTAACTTAATGTTGAACTAAATACATTGAATAACTACAGATTATTACAGTAATTGGCATATTCTACATGTTTGTTATATAGGTACTTCTAATGCGAAATAGTTTTTTTCACTATCTTACTGCAAGGCAACATTTTCCCTACTTCTTTAGCTCCCCTCATTAGTCAAAACTATCGTGGTATATTTGATCGAGCGAAGCGAGACCTCCATATCAACTTGGGCAAATCGGAGTTGTATGTATAAAATAAATAAAAATAAATAAATATTACTAGACATTTCACACAGCGCTATCTAGCCCCAAACTAAGCAGAGCTTGTACTATGGGAACCAGATAACTGATAGAATACTTATGTACATTTTTTGTTGTAAATACATACTTATAATATATAGAGAAACCAGACCCGGAACAAATATCTGTAGATCATGCAAACATTTGTTCCGCGGCGGGGATCGAACCCGCTACCTCCTGCGTCTCAGCCGGCTATTCGCCCACTGCACCACGGAGGTCGTCAAAACGACCTATATGTACCTAAACGACCTGTATGTATGTATGTTTGTTTGTCCGAGGATAACTTTCGTAGCGTTTATCCGATCATCATGAAATTTTGTATATAGGTAGGTAGTGATGGCACGATTGTGGTGTGACTCAATGAGCTAAAAATTTTGGGGGGTTTTTGAGATATTGGGGTTCAAAAGGGTTAAAAAAAAATGAAAATGAGTCTATTAGATCAGGTGGGGCGTCAAATGAAAGATCTTCATGAGGAAATTTGAAGCCCGTTTTTATTTTTAGTTTAATTTTTATAGTTTTTGAGTTATTAGCCATAATAAAAACAAAATTTTGACAAAATTCACAGGGTACACCAGTGACCCCACAATGCTGAAATTTGGTATTCGTGTAGCTTTAGTGACACAAATATAGGCAAAAGTCTGAAATCCAGAATAACTGCCATTTGTACCCCAAAAAAATTTAACCAATGAACAAGAACCCCCGTTACATCTAATTTGAATGAAACTGTAGGTCAAGTAGGTTGGTTATGCGTTTCGTGGCACCAATTCATTAGTCAAAGATTTAAGCCGGCGTGCACAAAGATCACTAAACGTATTTAGCGACCAAACATGTTTAAATTTGAAGTATTTGTATGATTTGACAACTCCTTAAATCATATTTAGCCACTAAATACGTTCAGGCATCGTTGTGCAAGTCGCCCTAAGAACAATATTTATTTTGAGTGATTCGCGAGATCTGAGTTCGGGGCGAACCACTAGTTATTTAAAACAATCTTCCGCACGCGGCTTCGCACGTGTGATTTGTTATTAAAAACATTACCTTCCTTCTGAGCCTTCTATCCGACTGGTAGATAGATAGATAACGGTTTATAACGGTACATCACACTTAAATAAAAAAAAACAATTTAAAAAACAAATAACAAGACACGCGAAAATACAAGTAGGGTTCTTATCGCTAAAACCAATCTCTTCCAGACAACCTTTGGATGGACTGGTAAAAGTAGTCTATGTTTTAATCCCAGCCATAATCTATTTATATACCAAATTTCATCGAAATTGGTCCAGTCGTGAAAACGAAACAAACAGGCAGGTAGACAGAGTTACTCTCGTATTTATAATACAACCCTACTACCTACTATCTCCAGCTTCACTCGCGTAGTTTGTTACAAAAAAACATTAACCCTTATATGCAGTCGGACAAAAAGTAGCCTATTTCTCACACTCAGTAATTATCTATCTATATATACCAAATTTCATCGAAAACGGTCCAGCCTTTTAGTCGTAAAAATGTGACAAACAGACAGATAGACCGTGAGACAGACAGATAGAGTAACTTTCTAGTATGAATATGGAGTAGCATGAATACAAAACTGACAATTATCTACCATTAATAGTGCATTATGTTTGATTTAGTTTTCAACTATAATAATAATAATAAATAAACTTAAACGAAACTTCAGAGGGCATAACTTACACAACTACTGATATGCCACCAATAAAACAATTATTTAAATGCGAACCAAACATTTTGATCTTCGCCAATGGATCAGAAGCCAGATGTCGCTTGTTTTGAATCAGTGGGCATCAATTTTGCAAGAAGCAAGATCTCACAGCACAAGTAAAGAAAGTAAAGAAAGAATACGTGAGTCAGACTTGCACTTGTCCAATTTTTTGATTAAATGATTCAGTTTTTAATCTGATTTGCATAAATAATATAACACAGCCATAAAACATGTTTAAACGTGGATTCGCTTCGCTTTATCCAAAGCTATAAATTAGTTTTTTGTCTATACTCGGCGCGGGTATATTAATATTGTTTCATAATTTTCCGTAAAAACGACTTGTTTTACCGGTATTTACGTTCTAGTTAATTTAGTACTTCGAACTAGCTATTAATAAATAATTGTACATTTCTAATAGATGTTGTAATGGTCTATACTTAATTTTTATTTTAACGTAATAACGGATATTACTTAACACGTATTACCAAGCCTTTAGATTATTTAATCTTTAAAAGCAAAATAATTGACAGATGTGGTCCAAATTCCAAGATTTTGACTTGAACCCGCAACCTTCCTCGTGATACGAGGATGCACTATCCAATTGTGCTACCGGGCTCTGTTACGTCAGGGTAGAAATTAGTGAGATGATTCAGATTACGACTAAAGCTATTTGTTATTTTGTCATGATCATCATTATCATCTAATGACTGACTTCGACCACTGCTAGGGATAAGCATAGGCCTTTCCTTGCTTTTGTCAGTCATCACGGTCCTGTGCCAGCTTCCTCCAGGTTCGATGCTTGTCTGAGTATTAATGGAAAATGCTTCTTAAACATTCATCATCATTATCATATCTGCTATAATACGTCCACTGCTGAACATAGGTCAAAGTCAAAGTCAAATATTTTTATTCATTAAAATCACAATGATCACTTTGAAACGTCAATTTTACTGCCTGTTCCTTCGCGACCAAGCCAGGACAGAAAGGCAAGAAACAAGGCTGGTTGTTTTTTTAATGATCCTTTTACAATACAGAATACAGAAAATAAATTACGTCTAAATTGTAACATTTTGAACGAGTTGGAGCAATTTCAATCCCAAGCTTCTCTATCATCTAAATAATCCGATATTTTATAGAAGGCTCTTTTATAAAGATTTTGTTTAATTACGTTTTTAAATTTGTTAATTGTCAATTTTTGTACATCCCTTGGGAGTTTGTTATAAAAGCGTACACCTTGCCCTTTAAACGATTTACTAACTTTATGGAGTCTACAAGTGTCAACAGCGAGTTTATCTTTATTTCTAGTATTAAAATTATGATTATCGCTATTTTTCTTAAACAAATTAATATTTTTGTGAACATACGTCCGATTTTCATAGATGTTTTGACAAGGGAATGTCATAATATTAATATAATAATAATATTATAGGCCTCCCATAGATATCCAGAACAAGCGATCTTGTGCGGCCTGTCCCCAATGGTCCCAGATAAAGGTTGCTCCCAGCAACTTTTATCAGGTCGTCTTACCATCTAGGGGGGGGGGAGGGGGCATCCTACGCTGCACTTTCCCTACATAACCTTTCTGCCTCAACGGCCGTCAGTTCTTCGAGCTATGTGTTATACATTGCTGTTGGAAAAAAATGGAATAAGCTAATGAGCTATACCTCCTCCATCCTATGGTTTACCAGCTACTGGAGTTATGCTGACTATACATATGTATTAATTTTATAAATTCGAACTCTGTCCCTCTTCTCTGTCTGTTTGTTACATTTTCACGGCTGGACCGATTTCGATGAAATTTGGTATATAAGTAGATTATGACAGAATTGATCATTAAAAAGCCCACATGTTTTTCAACTAATTTCCACACGTTCACAACATTATACATTACCACATTACGTTTTTGCGATGTCAATACACGATTCGCATTACCTTACCCATAGAAGTGACAACACAGATAAAACAACGCACTAATATTTCACTACGATGGCACTATTTATGATTCTGTACTATGTTTGCAGGCCTTATTAAGATTATTGTCTGTGTATATATTTTCTGAAAAATAGAATAGAATACTCTTTATTGTACACCAACAAAATTAAAAATACAAAGAAATACACAAAAGTAAAGGTAATTACAATAGGCGGTCTTATAAAGCGAAAAATATAGATGATATCCAAATCTTGACCTTAAAAAGACTTAAAAAGCTTACCGAGTCAAGCACATGTCTCATCAGTGTCATCATCATCATCATCTCAGCCCGTTTGCACCCACTGTTGGGACTCTGTTGGGCCCTTGCGAGTCTCATCCATTGATACCCAGCTACGCTTTCAGTGTCATAAGTAATTTTATCTATTAAAGGACGACTATTAATTGACGACCTCCGTGGCGCAGTGGGCGAACAGCCGGCTGAGACATAGGAGGTACCGGATTCGATTCCCGCTGCGGAACAAATGTTTGCATTGCATGATCTACATATATTTGTTTCGGGTCTGGATGTTTTTCTATATATTATAAGTATGTATTTACAAAAAAAAAAGTACATAAGCATTCTATCAGTTATCTGGTTCCCATAGTACAAGCTTTGCTTAGTTTGGGTAGCCCCAAACTTGGGCGTTGTGTGACATGTCTAGCATTATTTATTATTTATTTATTTAAAGGATTTGTTTGAAGTGAAAACTTCTTTAGGCGCGTTGGGCATTTTTTGAAATGGGAAAAAACCATTGAACTCGCGACACAGTTACCGTTACCTTTAGCGACACCTCTGTATATAAGTATGTAGTAATTGTTCAAGTTTTCACTTCTGTCGGCACTCCCGGAGTGCCTTTTTTTGATCTAGCTTATGCTATCCCACTGCTGGGCAAAGGCCTCTCCCGCCAGTCCTATAAAAAGCGTCCAAATCATCGCGCCAACGCGTATTAGGCCTTCCACGGCGTCGCTTTCCATCCACCGGGATCCATCCAATTACGACCTTGGTCCACCTCCCTCCCTCTTTTTTTAAATCTAGATGAAGCATTATTAATCAATTTATCAAAATGTCGTATAACAAAACCATATTTTCTTGCTGTGAGTGTTTGTTTTCGATAAAATACTCGAACAGTTTCAGAGAAAATTACAAAAAACTCTCATAAAATCATGTCTTTTAAAACAAAAAATTAGTGTGCAAAAATATTTTATATGAACACTGCCTTTATAGTCGAAAAAAAACTGAAAAATTTCATACTGAAGCGAAAAAAATCATACAATCTTGGCTGCCTCTCCTATTTCACCGACACCCGTATTCTTTGAACTGTAATGACGTGAACTATGGAGTTATAAATAAATTGATATATTGTATTGTAATGCGAGCATTACTGCTTGTCTGCAGAAATAGTTACGGTAGAACTACTTCCCAAACTAGCTGCTTTACTAGCAAATCATTATCCAGGAGGACAACTCGGTTTCCAAAAATTCTGAATTTAAACCAAGCGTGATAAAGTTCATTTAACTTTTAGGCGGTTAGGAGTGGCAAAGGCCTGATCAGTGACAGTTCAAGAATAGCTCGTTCACCTTGCATTGCTCGTGGGAGCGCTGCTTTATGTAAATTCCTTATTCGACTACCGCATTTCTACGCTGCTGTGAGAATTTTAGCGTAGACCTACTGTCGACTGTAGCACTGTTTTGCATATCTAAAAAATCTTTTAGATACGAGTAAAAAATAGGAAACTTTTTGTTTTAACCCAGTATGTATTACGAAAGCGCTAGAGATGTGCTAAATATGAGAACCATGAGTATGAGTTTCATAAATAAATTCTGTGACCCCTTAGGTTCGTATTTGTAGAAATGCGGCAACGTGGAAACTTGACTTTTAGGTTTAATGGACAGTGGCCCCAAGTCAAATTAACAATGAGGTCGTGTTTATTTGTAAAGGCTATTTGTAACTTATCTCAATGACATGACACTTGGTGTTACGGTAATTAGTGGCGTGTTTGCATTTTTAAGTGGTATTAGTGGGGTATTGAGTTTGTAGGTGTGTTTTTCCACAACAATTTATCTATTCAAGGATGACCTATTTATTTTAAGTAAGGACATATGTTGTTTGAAAACCAGTGGAGGATTAATTGTATTGCAGTGTTTAGAGGTCGTAGATAAAGTGCTATGCTTTACCTAGTTAGGCAATAAAATAAAATAAATATACATGGTTTTAATATTAATTTTACATTTTAAGTTACGGCTGGTGGTGTCAGGCACAAACTAAGAAGAGCAGTGGAGGAAGTCAGGTTGTCGATGATGATGACAAGTTGGTTTTTCATGATGGCCCCAATGACCACACAATAATTTTTTTTTAAGTTTGAGACCAGTCTCATCTCAATTGGGCCAGGACCCAAATGGCACATGACCCGTAATTACACTGAAAATTAAAGTTCTGAATTTCAAATTGTTCAAACGAATTGAGAACTCCCTCTTTTCGGAATTCAGTTCATAACAATTGAAAAAAGCATACATCACAATGTAGGTAACATTTTCTTCAGTAAAAATGTGGGTGTCGGCAGGTGGGGATGCTCGGCAGATGTCAAACATCTAAATTGATTGAGTGCGAGGCGAGACGCGGTACGGGGCGGTTCGCACTTATCCTGATTAAGGTTCACGAATTGAACCGAATTGCGTCATTGTCGGGCGTAATATCAATAAAACGGTACGTCATAAATCCCGTATTTATAATAATTTCTAAATTGATGGTTATTGAAAGAATTTATAAATAAAAGAAACCGTTTATAATGATCTTATGAATGAATGAATGGAATACTCTTTATTGCAATGCAAACAAAAATACAGTAACAAAGGAAATAAACAATAAACAACGGTACAATGGGTGGTTTTATCGCTAAAAGCGATCTCTTATCTTATCTTATCATGCGCGTGATGGCAAACAATTAATTATCCGTACTTTTGACAACTACACAACATCTTACCCTAAAAATATAAATAAAATAATAATAACAAATCTTACCCTAATCCTACTGGATGCATGCCGTCATGCCGTGACGGTGGTCTTACACCTAAGGCGCACCAATAGATGTTTCACATCAAAAACGTTAGCTCAGGGTCAAGCAAACCAGTCGCAACAGAGTTGTTCGATGTAACTCATACTGGATATATCAGATATCTGTGAGTCATGCAAGGCGATCCCTGAAGCAAGGTGAATGCGCTGCCAAATATGGATACTGATTTGTTGTATCGAGGGTACATTACAGCTAATCGTGACACTAAACATGACAAAGAGGGACTTGACTGTAGAGCTAACGTATCAAATTTTGACTTGACGAAAAATAGACATAACTTTTTGTTCTATTTCAATTAATCCCCTTAGCCCTGATGCAAACTGCTGCACTAACGCGTGTTGGAGAGTTTTTAAATAATACAATTACTTTTCAAAATCAATGACGAACAACGAACAACAATATTATTTCTGCGATATAGTGTTCATTGGTTTTTTTTTTGAATAAATTTCTTCTATTCTTATATTTCTATTTATTAAATTCTATTTGCAAGCCAGTTTGAAATTTAAATAAAACCTTTGATAAGTTACCTCCTTGGATGCCATGTTTCGGAGTAAAAAATCGTTCCATTTTTAAATTACATTACATGAGTTTACTATGTAATTTATTTGGCCGCTAAACCACGACAGATATGGATTTTTATACAACTTTTGCCGGCTGCTGCTCGTATTTATTTGGCCAGTACAGCAATTTCGATTTATCTCGAAGAAGGTTGTCAAAATAGTGATCAAATTTCCAAACATGTTTGAGAAATAATGAATTTATACCTGTTTATATATTTATACATGCACTATATATAAGACGTATTTTGACACTGATGCGCGAGAGACTACTTACGTAGAGTAAAGTTTTATGAACACATAAATAATGGCGGCCAATGACGATAAACTTCTCTATCACGGAAACGAGTTTAGAGTAAACGAGAAATTAGTCAACATCGATAAAATTTATCGTGTCATGCATGACATATCTCACGGCGTGCATGCTAGCCCAGGTGAGCGATTGCGACGTATTTAGACACTGATGCGCGCGTATTTTGTCGTTGGAATTTTTGAGGACGAGATACCGAAATACGACGTAGAGTGAAGTTCTGGTGGCAAATGACCAACAACTTCTCTATAACGGCGTGCATGTAGCCATATGTCATGTGCAGACCAAACGAGAAATAAGTCGTAAACGATTATGTCTACGTCTACGATGGATAAAAATGGAAGGGAACCGCTTTGTGCGTATGGGCGGTATTTCAACCATAGGTGGCGCACCGCAGAGCATCTGGTTATCCGATGATAGAATGGAGATGGTGGATCAAGTTGAAAAGTTCCGCCACACACTCTCCGAAATATATTCGATAAAAATATTATTTACTTTAAATAAAAATAACAGCACCAATACAGTTAGCGTGATTACGAGAAGGGCATCAGATAAATTCCAGTACATAATGAATACCAGACAATGATTAATTCGACCCAATTATGACAATCAGGAAGAACAAATGATGAATACACGCTGAATCATGGATCAACTATTGAACAAAGAACGCCTTATTGGCGATCATGCAACATCAGAATCTGCACTGAGAACAAGCATGAGATATTACCGAGGGTAGATAATAGAGATGGAAGTGTTTTGGGGGACACTTCTGGCAGTAGAGCCTGGATCTGGAGCAGATGAGCTAACTATTTATGTAGGCTGAAAGTACCACCATTAATAGATTATGTCAACAACTCTCAGAAAAATATAATACAAAATGTAAAATATTCAGTGTGTAAAATAGTATTAAATAATGTTTAAATATTTGTAAAGGTACAATAGGTTACAAATCGCATGTGAGCCTCAAAATTTGTCACACCAACAAAACAATCAGAAAAATGTAGACCTTATCACCATTACATAGAGTCGAAATCATAACTTTCTTGTTGAACAGAGTAGTTGAACATAAAAGGAGTAGAATAGAAGTGAACGGCCTTGCGCCAAGGGTCAGATGGTCGGTCAATGAGCCAGATCGTTACAATACTCTCGGTTTCAAATGTACCTTACCGATTAGCGTTATGCAATCTAGCGCGGTGAAGACAGGTGCTTAGTTTCTAGGGAGAACAAAACCTTACATTTATGGTTTGTCATTTTCCTCTGCATATATTTTTTTATCTAACCTATCGCAGGTCGTATGTGGGTTAGAACAGCGCAGGACAGAGGCGAATGGTGACAACGAAAAGAAGCCTATGCCCAGCAGTGGGATGAGAAGGGCTGACGTTGATAAATATAAATATAAAATATAAATATTGCTGGACATTTCACACAGCGCTATCTAGCCTGAAATTAAGCAGAGCTTGTACTATGAGAATCAGATAACTGATAGAATACTTATATACTTCTTTTTTTTTGTAAATACATACTTATATTATATAGAAAAACATCCAGACCCGAAACAAAATATTTGTAGATCATGAAAACATTTGTTCCGCGGCGGGAATCGAACCCGGAACCTCCTGCGTCACAGCCGGCTATTCGCCCAGTGCACCACAAAGGTCGTCAAATGATGATGATGATGATGAATCTATCTCTTCCCTCTGCTAGGCAAAGCTCTTCCCCAAGTCCTTCCAACAATCCCTGTTCCTTCGTCTGTATAATGGTAAAATTAAAAATCTCATGAAACCCTTAAAACCTCGTAAAATGACTCCAGTTAAAATGACTTTCTATAAAAAAAGTCGTGTCGGAATCGGTCCATTTATTTGATAACTACAATGCCACAGACACACAGACATACAACCGCGTCAAACTAATAAAACCCCTCTTTTTGGGTCGGGGGTTAAACACATGGGGGGGGGGACCAGCCAACTTATACTACGTGTTTTGTTACGTACGACATTAAACGTAAACACGGGTTGGGCTAATGCCTACTGGTATTAGTAATATGGGTTGTCGGGTAGATATCGCTACATAGCGATAAGACCACTTTTAATTGTTTTGTTGTTTATGGTATGCAATAAAGTATTATCTAATGTAATCTATTGATGTAAAATAGTGTTTTTTTCTGATTCATTATCATAGAAAAAATATATTTTCAAACAACCTTAGTATGAAGTCCTACAATATCAATGAAATAGCCTGTATAAAATAGGTAGACAAATCATATTCAAACATCATTTAAGTTGGTAGTAGGTGTCTGTTAAACTGACTAAGTGGCATCGTCGCAAGTCGCCATCAATTTACGTTAAATTTTTTATTGTTAATTGGAAATATATCGATTACTGGAGAAATATAATTGGAGAATAAAAAATATTAAATCCACCTCTAAAATCAGTTAATACGATTCCGGATGTGAGTTTTAAATTAATGTCGTACATAACTAAACAGGTTGTATACAAATGCCTCTGCCTAAATAAAATTTTGTTACCACAGGTTGTGTTGAGTTAAGTCTTGATCTCTATGGCATTGCATTGCACCCGTTACCTTGAGTGAGACATATATGTAACGTCTCATATGCCTGTAATTTCACGGAACAGAGCAATGTGAGTATTACTAGTTATCGGCAATATATAAATAGAGCAGGTAAAATAAATATTATCTAGTAGGAAATATGTTACGTGATTGGAATTTACGTGGGTTCTGCAAGAGTGCGTATTTATCATTTGTTGTAAATACCCGTATGCATGCAAAATGTTATGGTAAACAAAACAAGTTTTCGTTCTATTCATAATTAAAAATACGGTATTTATCACGTACCGTTTTATCGGTATTTCGACCGACAATGCTTCGGTTCAACAGGGTGAGTGCGATCCGCTCCAAACAACGTCTAGCCTCGCACATTTTCGGTCGAAACACTGATAAAACGGTAGGTGATAAATCCCATATCCATAATTATGATTCAAATAAATCACGAAAGTGTTCTAAGTAAAATTAGTTTTATTGTACGATAATGCGCATTATCGTAAAATCACCATAACAATGGATCCCGTTGAAGTCTTTTTCAGGCATCGACTTCAAGGTAGATAAGAATAATTTATATATATTCTATGATATGATACTCGAAAAGAATTAGCTTGAGTTTTATTCGATTAGACTTTCCTAAACCTTTTTTTTAAAGACATTGGGTGTTTTATATTGCATTTTAATTCCAAACAGCATTTTGTACTTATTTAAAAGTTTAAAGTATTAACAGTTCTCAAAATGATATAGAAATTATTATGTTTTGCTTTTAATTTATTTAAACACAACACGATGATTAATAACCTAAGTAGCATCTTTAGCAAAGTCAAAGTTAAAATATTTTAATCATTAAAATCACAATGATCACTTTGAAACATAATTTTACCGCCTGTTCCTTTGCGACCAAGCCAGGAAAGAAAGGCAAGAAACAAGGCCGGTTGTTTTTTTAATTATCCTTTTAGAATACATAACAATACAGAAAATAAATTACGTCTAAATTGTAATATTTTGACCGAGTTGGAGCAATTTCAATCCCAAGCTTCTCTATCATCTAAATAATCCGATATTTTATAGTAGGCTTTTTTTGCAAAGATTTTGTTTAATTACGTTTTTAAATTTGTTAATTGTCAATTTTTGTACATCCCTTGGGAGTTTGTTATAGATTTTTGTATTTTATATTAGTATAATTATTGTTACCTATACATTTTTGAGTTTGCATTTCTTTCACATTTTGAAATATTTAATTTCAGTAAGAAAGAGTTGGGCCCATCGACCTTTTAACGAAGTCAAGGCAGATCTCAAGTTCTCGTCTACTTTTGGTAATCCATCTTGCTTTATTTGGGCCGACCTTTGGGGCCTGTCTCGACGAAGGTGACATTGGCTTCTGACAAAAGTGACGAATTTTGACACTTCCTGTCTTTCCTTTTTGGAGGGTATTCAATAAAACATTGCTGGACCACGATCACTATATACTCCACTCAACTGATATTTACAAACTGATAACACAAAATCAACTTGGGCAAATCGGCGTTGTATGTATGTATGTTTGTTTGTTCGAGGATAACTTTCGTTGCGTTTATCCGATCATCATGAAATTTGGCATATAGGTAGATAGTGATAGCATAATTTTGGTATGACTCAATGAGCTAATAATATTGGGGGGTTGTTGAGATATTGGGGTTTAAGAGGGGTAAAAAAAAATGAAAATGAGACTATTAGGTCAAATGGGACGTCAAATGAAAGGTCTTTATTAGTATATTTGAACACCGTTTTTATTTTTGTTATTTTTGAGTTGTTAGACATAATAAAAACAAAACTTTGACAAAATGCTCAGGGTACACCAGTGACCCCACATTGATGAAATTTGGTATTCGAGTAGCTTTAGTGACATAAATATAGGCAAAAGTCTGAAATACAGAATAACTGCCATTTGTACCCCAAAAAAACATAACCAATTTCAAGAACCCCCGTTACATCTAATTTGAAACTGTAGGTCAAGTAGATTGGTTGTACATTTCGTGGCACCAATTTATTAGTCAAAGATTAAAGCCAGCATGCACAAAGATTACTAAACGTATTTAGCGACTAAACATGTTTAAATTTGAAGTATTTGTATGATTTGACAACTCCTTAAATCATATTTCGCCACTAAATACGTTTAGGCATCGTTGTGCAATTCGCCCTAAGAATAATATTTATTTTGGGAGATTCGCGAGATCTCAGTTCGGGGCGAACCACTAGTTTAATAAAAAAAGCTTGTAGTTGTGGTTGATAGACAACCGTCATTGGAACACACCGTTTTGGTTCTACGTTCTTGATGCGTACAGCTAAGGTATGGACCACTTTACCGTCGTCTCTTTTTCCTGAAAAATACAATCCGAGCCTCTTTAAGCTGTAAATAGGTCTCTATAATAGGTATCTTCTAAATTTTCGTGCTTCATCTTTGACCACATCATCGCTTACCATCAGGTGAGATTATTGTCAAACGAAGATGTACTTGGATGTAAGAACGAGAACGTAAAAAAATCTGTTTATTTTTAACTGGATAGCCAGTTAAAAAAACAGGATTTTATACGTTTTTTTTTAAATATGTATAGTTTTCGTAGTTTATAACTACAAATATTAATGAAATCTAAACAATACTGATCTAAAATGTGTACTCAGATGTTACACACATCAATTTATTTATCTTTAAAACATTGTCTACAAAACTCTTTGTCATAATGTGAATGAGTCAACATAATATTATGACAAACGATTTCATATTGTAAATTGACATTATGATTAACTCAACCAGACTCCTCGTCTCCTGTCAATTCTATGATCCGCCTCCGTTCCATTACATTGGAGCAAGTAGATGGTACGCCGATAGTTTCTATTGTGTACCGAATATACTGGATTTTAGGGTTGTGGTTACCAACTACAAAGTACAAATTAAAACTTGCGGAAGAATGTTTTTTACGTGGTAAATAATAAAACCTATCTAAGTTTGATCGTGGTAAAATGGTAATTAATAAAAATTATTCTTATGATTTTCATAAGTTACCGACATAAAAAGATAAGAAAGCTCTGAATTCGTCGCCTTTATTTTTTATACATTAATTTGACCTCTCTGGATTTGGTCGTAAAACAAGAGGAATTAATAAAGATAAATAAAAAAAACTCTGTTATTTTGAACAAATGTTGACTTAGTGGATTTTTCGAGACTGTAATAAATAATATACATATCTAAAGGTTTTGGTTAGTTAGCGTGTCTTGTTGTTTTTTGAAATACCTTAATAAAGCATTGTTCAGGTGCCTTACTAACCAAACTTACTGAAGAAATCGTTAGCGAAAAGGTTAAATTACCGTGACAGCCCTAAAGAAGGCGATACCCCCCATTAGCGTCAGACAAGATATTGTATGAGCCCTGTCCTAAACACTTCATTGTTCTGAACCCGGGCATGTGTCCGAAATTGATAGACGAACCGATAACCAAATACCCGCGAGCTACTATTATGCTATTTTGGAATATTATAATCAACAGCATTGCTGTATTTCGGTATGGTTTTCTGTGAAATTACAGGCACATGAGGCTTTTCACCTGTATACCTCAAGTTAATGGACGCAGGGCAGTCCATCGTGGGGTACGTTTCTAAGGTGCGTGCCCTACAAGGCAATACTTTGCTTTACCTTGTCCCATCTCCAGGTATTATAAAAAAGGCTTTGTTTGTATGATACCTACATAAAATGTAGCCCAATTTCACGAATTTCTGGTCACAAACTTTTAAATTCCAAAAAATATACTCGATTCACCCGTTACTTATCGCATATCTGAACAACGAACATTCAAACTTTCGTAAATATATAACAGAAACTGTGTTTCCTGATAACTACAACCTGGGGGTCTTCAAGGCACGAGTGAATAGGTTTCTTCTAGGCAAGCGTGTACCATCGTAGACTGCATCATCGCTTACCATCAGGCGAGATAGTGCTCAAACGCTAGCCTATAATTTATAAAAAAAAAACTAGGGTCGATTTCTAAAGGGCATAGGTAATGAAATAAACATTTTCAAGCAAATATATTACAATATTCTTAAAAAATGTAGAAAATGCAAGGTGCCAAGTGTCATTCAACCGGAACAGTGATTATTTATTTAAGTTAGTTGACCCTCTTTGTTTTTGCAATATTTCATTTTGGTCGTAAAATGTCACGTATAATGAGTTAGTTTAAAATTCTTATATCTTAAGATAAAGACGTTTTTACTGGGTCGTTTTTCAAGACGAATGATGTAGTTTTTTTGTCTATTTTATGAGCTTCACTCTGCTGTTTTTTTATGAGGCTTAAACAGCTTGACTAAACGTGAATAATGATCTGTTTTGGGACATTAAATAGATTAGGCTACGTTTTGCTAATGTTTCTAATAACTTTAATATGTTTTATTGCTCATATTCAAAACCAAACCGGGAGATTTTTAGATTTTATACATCATGTCAGATTATATTACGAGTATGTATTACTTGATCCGGATTTCAGGAGGCATCGTTTACAGGCGCTTTGAATCCCCCATGGATATTAGTTTATTGTTTGATGTATGTCAGTCATAAGGCATTTATAGATATAGGTCTTGTAATCATATTTTGAATGTTACATTTTTACCTGAAATAAACTTTGTCTTATGGGAATCGTAAAGACTTAAGAAGTAGTTTAAATACCTTTTAAATCTGTATAACTCGGTGCTTCAAGAACCTTAACTTCTTTGGGCCGCAAGCTTAGTATAAACACATTTCTTTTAAAATCGTACGGGACTTTTGGTTTCTCCGAAGATATACAAAATATCTATAAAAATAACATGGGTAGATATAAGAATGCTTTCACCACTTCTAGACCAAAAAAGATCCAGTTATATGATGAGAGAGAGGAAGATATTACAATATATCACAATACATCTTTGTTGACAAATAGTCAGATGATTTACGATCAGAGGGGTTACTGCCGACATTATCTGCTCATCGACAAACATACTCTTCAAATAAGTAGACATTTCTCAACTCATCTATCATATTGCGATATTTTCGTACCTGTCCAAATAGCGATGATGTGATGATTAAAATGTTTTGACACAAGATTGTTTGCTGTTTCTTCTTGGTATATATATATGTCCTCGTAGTCATAATATAACATTATATTTTTAATTTTTAGACGATGTTTTTCTCTGTGTTGATTTAAGAATGTAACAGAAAAGTCAGTTAGAAGGTTTTAAGGTCAGTTCGGCGCGAGTCGGTCCTATGAGACCTACGAATTTTTGTTACATCCATGACTTTTGAGATGATATACCATCCAAAGGTTGATTAAAAGAGCTATGGTGATAATACCACCCATTGAATTAAATTAGTTTATATTTTTCTCTATATTTTCTTTGATGCATGTAGGTAAAGTGTATTTATCTATCTATTTTATCTATACCATAGCCTATGTAATTATTTAAGTATTAGCGACGTAACCAAGTGTTATATTATGCCCCTACAGTTTGAATAAATGAGTATAAGTATTAAAAGCCTATTACATCATCATCTTCAATCACTCCTCTACTTTTGTGTCCTTGACCACAATTCAACGCTAGTCGCATCCATCAAAAATCAATCAAATAAAAATAGCCCAAACCGAGAAAATAGGCAGGTTACTTATTTGAATATAATAAAACGTGATCAGTATTAATTTATTACAGTGACTGAACACGGCTAATCTCAGCGCAGTTCTGCGATGCGTAAAAACAATAATCTTGCTATTGTCCTCAAACAAGCTTGACCTACATAAATATCTAACCTATATGTAATATGCAAACTGGATGTTATCTAGTGATGTGCTGGTGCAAATAGATAGTAAATCCGTAAATGAATTTGGGGCTAGGAAACAAACCTTAGCGTTTCGAATCTTTATTTCCTGGATTTGTGTTGAGTTCGTGGAGCTTAGCGAAGCATGGTGTTGTAATTCTATTGCAGAATTCGTTGTTAAATCCTGTTTAAGATATTTAGAGAGAGATGTTTACTGTAAAACGAATGCATTGCACCTGCTAATAGGAATGTTATATAACGACGGTTTTATCCAATAAATACTTAATTTTTAATAATTTTTAACTTTCTATTTCTATCAATTACCACCTTTGGTAATTGCTTGTATCCATCTAATATAAATTTGAAAGTAACAGTTTTGTCTGTTTGTTAAGTTTTCACGACTACGAACTGAACTTGACCGATTTCGATGAAAGTCTATAAGTATCTAGATAGATTATGACCTGGATTGAGACTTTGGCTAGTTTTTATGATAAACTATTCGTGCAAAGATTACTATTATTATCAGTCGGAAAAGGCCAAAAGAAAACCTTACATAGTTTGAAGTAGTTTAGAGAAATTGAATCTTATATAAGTAAAAAATAAAAAAATAAAAAAAAAATTATATGCATTATTATCTATATGTGGATTTTATAAAGGCTAGTTGTTTTCTATTAGGTATCTATTTACTATACTTTTATTTTGAAGCTGTTTGTTTTCCCAAATAAATAACATAATATAGAATCTAATTAAAAAACAGTTTCAAGGAAATATTAATAAGAAAACTGTAGGTCATTTATTTAAATCATTATTATAAATACGGGATTTATCATGTACCATTTTATCGGTGTTTCGATTGACAATGTTACGTCGATAAAATGGTATGTGATTAATCCCGTATTTATAATAATCATTCTAAGAAATTGTTCCTTTGTACTATGGGAACCTAGATATTGATTCACAATATGTTTTTCTAAATATTATGTAGAAGTAGTATTTAAAATACCTCAAAAACTGTTTATGGAATGAACCGAGATGTGGCACAGCACTAATATCCTTATAGTTGCACTGGTAGCCACGCTGCACTAGCATCAGATGCACATTGTAAAGGGTGCATCACAATGCGTGGCCTCGCGTCACGTTGCGCTGCGGTGACCACTGGCAAGGGCGCGGCCTCCACCATTGACACTTACAATACCTACTCAATATATTATCATCATTAACTTTAGATATTATATTGTTACCTAGTGTTTACAATTATGGGAACTGTATGTTTATACTAAACGGAAAATGATGCAATAATGGTATTATCATTTATTTTAGAAAAATTTCGTGATTTATTCACCCTGATTCACGAATTGAACCAAAACATTATCGGTCGAAACACCGATAAAACAGTACGTGATAAATCCCATATTTATAATAATGATTATCATTTATGTGAGTTATTTATACGTAGCTGTAAATATTTTTTTAACATATTGTATCTAAAATCGTAGATTAATAAGTAAAAGCCTTAATTTTACCCTAAATGTTATATTATTACTTAAGAGTAACATTTAAAAAATAAAGATAATTTAAAGCTGCAGCGCCAAAATGTACTACGTTTTAAAAATTAGTTACTGAAAAAAATCGCTAGTGCACACTTGCACTATACGTTACATTTTTAGGCGGTTTCAACCCGCATGTGTAAATTCAGTGCGTGGTAAGCCTATCGGGAAATTAGTGGATTTAAATGTAAGTTTAATTTTAAACGGAGGACGACCTCTATGGCCCAGTGGGCGAATAGCTAGCTGAAACGCAGAAGGTAGCGGGTTCGATTCCCGTCGCGGAACAAATGTTTGCATGATCTACAGATATTTGGGTCGGAGTCTGGATGTTTTCTATACATTATAAGAAGGCATTTACAAAAAAAAAAGTATATAAGTATTCTATCAATTATCTGGTTCCCATACAAGCTCTGCTTAGTTTGGGGCTAGTCAGCGCTGTGTGAAATGGCCAACAATATTTATTTATTTATTTTTTGATTGAAAATAAACGTACTGAACGCAGTCGTATTAGTTTCTGCCATCAAAAAGCACACACATGCAAACTCCTTCCACGAGGGTTAAAAATAATCGACAGGCATAGGCTTTCCAGTTTCAAACGATAAAATTGTGCAATCACACACATTGCAATCACAATAAAATGCAATGCATTAATTACTTTGAACTATAAAACAATTACCTGATCGTTGTAAGAACAATGAATCGTGACCTTCGATTAATTGATGAAATCAAACGCAAGCGTGTCGAACTTAAATAACTTTTTAAAGTTTGCAATCATAATCATCATCCACATCCCGACTTCATCCACTGCTGGGTATAGGCCTCCCCAAGTTTGTGCCATCCACCACGATCCTGCGCTAGTCTCAGCCATTGACGGCCCGCTACTCTAACGATGTCGTCCACTCATCTTGCTGTCGGACGTCCTACCCTTCTACAGCCATTCATCCACCACCATTCAGTCGCTACCCTGCTCCACCTGTCATCACCACATCTTGCCAAGTGTCCCATTTGAGACCATTTGAGTTCGATAACTCGATTCCCAACGTCGTGAACCTTAGTTAAGTTACCATAAGTTTGCAATAGTAGGTTTAATTAATATTTCAGTAATATGTATAATTTAATCAAAATTCCATCATCATCATCATTTGTAAATGATGAGCGCTCTCCTTAAATTTAATTATTGTTTTGTTAATGTACACCCCCCTCCATTATTGTAAAGTTACAAAAATCCTCTCAATCCAAAGGTTGTCTAGAAGAAATCGCTTCTAAGTGATAAGACCGCCCATTGTAGTTGTTGCTTTGTGAATTTTTATTTTTATGTTTGTTTCTTGTGTAGTGTACAATAACGTATTTTCATTCATTCATTCATTCATCATCCGAATGAAAACTATCACGAAGGTTACATACAACCCGGGGTATCCTCTAGATATTCGTGCTTCATCTTAGACCACATTATCGCTTACCATCAGGTGAGATTGCAGTCAACCAAAGATTTGTTCGCGATAAAAAAACTCAATCTGACTTCACCCACTGCTAGACCTCTCTTTGCCTGTGCCAGCCTCATCCAGATTCGACCTGCCATGGTTGTTTTGAAAAGTCCACCAGGGAATTTAAATAGTCGTGAGCACATTTAGCTAGGTAATTTGAAATACGTTACATTTTCTGTAGCCCGGGCTTTGGGCTACTTATCATAAACTTAACCAATACCGTTACTTTAAAGTTAAACATGAAATAGGTATATTGTACATATTTCCTATCTGTCAGTGGTCACGTTGGCTCTTGTGACTATCTAGGAAGTAATAAGCTTTGTATTCCCTATCGGTCACATCATAGCCCTTGAGACTTATCTAATAGATATCAAGGAAATTCACCAGGACATTTTGCAAGTAACGTAACAGGATACCTGTGGCCAATTAAAGTTCAATAATCATCGTGTCCCAGCGGAAACGCCAGTGTTCATACTGAATAACAAACGTGGACATCAGAGTAGAAATAAACAACTCATTAGCCTATAAGCAACTAAGTAATCTATTACGTGCCAATAATAATTATAAGTACTAGTATACACTGAAAGTTACGACACGGTATGAACGAAAAAAAGTTTTTTTTTCTATCATCGTAGAAGTTGGTAGAAGGGTCTACGCCGTAGGCGTCAAAAAATTCTTAACGATCCCTCGTATTTTTCTCGTAATACTTGTGTTTGGCTAGGTTTATTTATATTTATTTATTTATATCTATGTGTCTTGGAATTTAAATTAAACTTCTCCCTCTGCCAAGTATGCACTACCTATAATAACTCTTTTTCCTATAATTACACAAAGGTTAACTGGAAGAGAATGCTATCTAGCATTATTTTATTTTGTGCAGTAAAGAATTTTTCTCTCATATTTTCCTAGCTATATTTCCTTCAAAAATTTTCACTGGTTACGTGCTAATGCTTACTTAGAGGTGGAACATCTTGCTACGTAGCTTATTTTAACTCTGAGCGAACCGTATTGTGCGCCAAAAGAAAATGTTAATCTTTAACTCAATAATTCAAGTACTGTTAAACCCTGATTTTCCTTCAGTCCATTACCGACATACATCTAGAATAGACACTTTCGTGTATTTTTTCATACTTAATTACCTACCTGTTATAATTTTCTAGTGTTTGCAAGAATTTGATACCATTAATTTTTACAAACAGTAAATAAGTGAGTGATTGAATGCGGATGTTCAAATTAGTTCTGAGACAAATCTGATCATGAAAATGTGCAATGCATAATTTTTCCATGAAAAGTGTCTGATTTATGTGCGTTCATGGTGACTGTTTTTACATTAAGTGATCATGGCGCCATCAAGCGGCGGCCGCGGGTACTTCTTAGATTTCTATCTGAGCCACCCGACTACGCGGACCGCGACCTAATCAAGTTTAGCTACTCGGTAAGAGATGGCGCTGCTGAGGAGTTTATTGGTGGGAAATATTTTTCACTAAACGGATATGCAATGTTTTGAAATGAATTGAAAATGATTTAATAAACACATTTGTTTATAATAATGTTACAATAATATTATTTCAGAAGATAAAAATATAAATAATTAAATAATTTTACAAGATTATTTAATTAATGTTAAATAGACATAAAAATGGCTGCATATTTTTCAAATTAAGTTTTATCGTTGTTTCAGGCCGAACCGGGAGATACAATAGCCACAACCAAAGAAGGTAAGCATAAACATTTTAAATTCCTTGCTCCATCAACCTCTTTAGTGAGCTGCGGACAATAAAAAAAAAAGATAAACAATATTCGAAATTCGAATATATTCGAATTAATTGATTTCAAATATTATTAAAACAAAAGAAAATTATTTGCGATGTTTGTTGTTAGAAGTAAAAATTAGATAAAATAAATGTGTGTATTTTGCAGAAGAATGGGTGACGAAAAAAACGAGTGAAGTGACTACAACACGTCAAATTGCAACACGGGTCAAGCGCGAGTTGGTTCTCGAAGACGGGCGTCTAGTGAGCGATTCTGGACCGAAAATATCTACCTCTGTAAACGAAGACACGCATACCACCAATCTACAACAGACTGAGGTAAATTCATTTAACATTAATTCATTTTACTTCGATATTAGTGTTGACCACAAGCTCATACTGACTCATGTACTTATTTTCAAAAGTGGTAAACTTACACATAAAAATGGGTACGTTTCAAGCGTGCCTCTGACCATGCGGGATATCTTCACGGGTCTGCGTACCTACTGTGTAAGAGATCTAAAGATATCTATCATGGAGATTAATAAAGTCAAAAGCCTATTTTGATTTTTTACTATCTGACCCGCTCCGGCTTCACTCGGTTTTCAAAATAAAATCTAGCCTAATTCAATACAAACTTTGTCTCAAAATTACGATCACAACAAAAAAATCTGCCAAATCGGTTAAGCTGTTCTCAAATGATGATATTTTATACATGTGGCAATTGTTTTTTTTTTATATAAATATGTTACTTAGAATAAATTCGCTATTTTAGTTTTATACAATGTGGAAAGACGAGATGGAGCATAAAGAATTGCCGGAACAAATGTTTGCATGATCTACTGATTTTTGTTTTGGGTAAGGGTGTGTTATTAATATTATAAATCAATAGTTTTTTAAACATACAGTCTGTCACCGCATTCACGACATTAATTTAAAACACATATGCAGAATCGTATTAACTGATTTTAGAGAGTGGTCTAATACAGGTAGTTCGCATAATAGGTCTTTACCTATGAAATTGCCGTTCTTCAGTACTGGTCAATTCAAATAGAAAAAAAGTTTGGAATGGCTTTGTATTCTACATTCAAATTAACTTTGTTTTAAAAACATGACATTCTTTTTACAAACTCAGTCTTTTGTTTATTGATTAGCGTTGTATTTTCATTACATTTGAACATTTTTCGTCATAATGGATACTTTAAAAATTCGTGTAATTATGGAATATGAGTTCCGTCGTGGCACCAACGCGACACAAACGGCACGTACATCCAAAACGTTTACGGAGAGAACTGTACAAACGAACGCACAACCCGTTATTGGTTTTCCCGGTTTCGTTCTGGAAATTTTGACTTTAAAAATGAAGCTCGTGGTCGTCCGGAGACTTTGGTCGACAATGATGAATTAAAGGCGATTGAAAATGAGTTTCGTCAGCTGGAAGCTCAATCTACAGCTGAGTTAGCAACAACTTTTGATGTTAGCATCAAAACAATTTTGATCCATTTGCGACAAATAGGCAAGGTAAAAAAACTTGATAGATGGGTGCCCCATCTTAACTTAACGATCGCCAGCGCAACGTACGCGTCGAGACCTGCCTCGCGCTGCTCAACAGGCAAAGAAATGAAGGAATTTGGAACCGAATTGTTACGTGCGATGAAAAATGGATTCTGTTCGACAATCGAAAGCGCTCAGCAAGTTGGTTAGATCCTGGTTCAGCACCAAAGCAGTGCCCTAAACCAAAAATGATCCCTAAAAAGGTCACTGTTTGGTGGTCTAGTGCGGGTGTGATTCACCACAGCTTTTTACGAAACGGCATGAGCAGATGTGTACTGTGAAGAATTGGAGACAATGATGGAGAAGCTTGCACATCGGCAACCAGCTTTGGTTAATCGGTCGTCCCCACTGCTCCTTCACGACAACGCGCGACCCCATACTGCACAACAGACAGTCTCCAAGCTGCAAGAGCTGGGGTTGGAAGCTCTCCCTCATCCGCCATACTCACCAGACCTTGCACCTACCGACTATTACTTTTTCCAAAATTTAGACTACTTTTTAGTGGGTCAAAAATTCAATTCACGAGAGGAAGTACAAAATGCCTTTGAAGAGTTTGTTGCCTCCCGGACAGCTGATTTTTACAAGAAGGGCATCAATAAACTGCCAATGCGTTGGCAAAGATGCGTCGATTGCATGGGTGATTACTTTGAATAACAGAAATAAAAAGATTAAAAAAATAAGTACTTTCACTTATTCCATACAAAACCGCAATTTCATAGGTACCTAATATTTATCCAGTAATCGATACCTTTCCGATAAACAATTTTTAACGTAAATCGGCGGCGCCTTTGCGCCGATGCTCTTACTCAGTTTAACAGGTACCCATTTAGCTGATGAATGAATATGATTCGTTTACCTATTTTATACAGGCAGCATTGATATTTTAGGACTTGAAATTAAGGTAGATCGAAAATTAAAAAAAATCATGGTAATGCAATGAAAAAAAAACTATTTTACAACAATACAACAACTACCATCAGCTCTACCCGTGATTTAAATGAATGTCGTAAATGCGGTGACACGCAGTATATACACAGTTCGTTCTAGGCCGTTCTGAAGTTACTAGATTGTATAAACATTTCGAATCGTTTAATAATTACCTGCGTCCGAATTTAGTGTGTTAGTGCACGCCACTGGATTTCAACACATTCAACCCACGGTAGTCAGTCCACTGCTACGATTAATGAATTTAGGAAGTCAATGTATAGTTGCTATAAAGTTTATTTATAGTGTCTAAGCCTGGTATTGTTTTTAGCCTGTTACTTTTTGAAGCCGTTGGAGAAGGTGTATGCGTTTAGGGCACAACGTTTAGGAACAAGTGTTTGCATGATCTACAGATTCGGCTCCGGGTTCCGAGTCTGGTCGTTTCTCGCTAGTATTAATAACTATAAATTTATAAAAATAACTTATATGAGTATTCTATCAGTTATCTGGTACCCATAGTACAAGCTTTGTCTTAGTTGTGGGCTAAATGGCGCTGTGTGGTATTTCCAGCTTTATTTATTCATTTATTCTTCGTGTCCTAAATTTCATTATATCTTTTTTAACAGCATCGCGTACCTGATGACAAAAATGAAACGAAAGATCCAGTACTCAATGAACAATCCAATGAGGCTATCGGGGCACCGCTCGATGGTAAGTCTACTATGATATTGTAGCATATGAAAATTTAGGTAAATCTACTAAACTACCACGTTTTAAGAGGGTTATGAAATATCTGGATATGATTTGAGGCCTTGTCAATTTGGTCATGTCGGATCTCTCTTTTTTTAATTTAATCTTATGTTACTAAAACTATTTACTGACAGAATTCAGATACGTCATAAGAATAATATGAACCACACAACCAAACCAGATACCGACCACAGCAAAGATCCCTTCTAAAACATTTAAGTAATTTTGTTCCATCAATGATATCTTGAATTTCTTATATACCTATATAACAATCAGCTACTAGCAATAGCTAATCAAGACATCACTGCTAGGCTTTTAGCCTTAAGGGGAAAGCTCCTAAAATTGTATGATTTTAGCCGTGAGTCAAGCACATGCCTCTATTTATCTAAGATAAAGTATCATCATCATCATCTACAGCCCATAAGTACCCACTGCTGGTTGTAGGCCTCCCTTTGTAAACGCCACCCTTCCCGGTCCTGTGCTTTGTGCATCCAGGAGTTGCCCGCGACTTTCTTTATATCGTCGACCCACCGCGCCGTCGGACGTCCTGGACTTCTTAGGTCTGCTCTTGGCCACCATTCGGTCAAAGATTTACTCCACCTGCCATCACCTCGTCTAGCCAAGTGTCCTGCCCAGTTCCACTTGAGTTCCACCACCCTTGTTCCGACGTCTTGGACTTTCGTCTGGCGTCGGATTTCGGTATTGGGAACTCGATCCAGCAGGTTGATGCCGAGCATGGCGCGCTCCATGGCTCTCTGTGCAACTCCTACTTTTTACACAGTTTTCTTAGTGAGTGCCCATGTTTCGGCGCCGTAAGTCATTGTTGGCAGGACACATTGGTTATACAGACGGGTTTTCAAGCATTGTGGGATCTTCTTTGACCTAAAAACATCTTCAAGCTTTCCAAATGCAGCCCACCCGAGTTGTATTCGTCTAGAGACCTCCCTAAGATAAAGTATACTATTATCTATATAGTGTGTCTATCTATATAGTATCTATATTAGGGCCTAGACGGATGGACTGCATCATAACTGCACGCTGCCAACAATCTGCGCAGTCCGTTTGCAGTTGGCGTGCAGTTGATAAACAGTTCTTACATACGGTTGGTAGTTTCGATGCAGTGCAGTTATGATGCAGTCAGTATGTCTAGAATCTTACTAGATTAAATACGTAGACTTTATAAAACGTTGTTAAATATTAAAATTATGATACTAGAAGTGGATGGCCCCGGACAACTGGCCCCAGCCGGAGCTAAAGTGGTCCTTTCCAGCATGGTGGTGGCTAACCCTGACGGGAAGGTCCGGGAGAGCCGAGACCTTCGAGTGCTGACGAGGAACGTGACGGACCGGCTGAACGAGACCGAGGAGAGCATCCATCGCGGCGATACTACTCATCAAGTAAGTCTATCGATGCTTGGCCAGCCTTGTAGGTTATTTCTTAACATTTGTTGAATAACGACGAGAATTGCCTCCGTGGCGCAGTGGGCGTATAGCCGGCTGAGATGCAGGAGGTAGCGGGTTCGATTCCCACCGCGGAACAAATGTTTGCATGATCTACAGATATTTGTTCCGTGTCTGGTTCTTTCTCTATTATTATAAGTATGTATTTACAAAAAAAAATATATAAGTATTCTATCAGTTATCTGGTTTCCATAGTGCAAGCTCTGCTTAGTTTGGGGCTAGATAGCGCTGTGTGAAAAGTCCAGCGATATTTATAAAAAAAAAATTAAGCCTATTTCAACACAAGTAACTGTGTTGAAGTATGGAAGTAATCTGAAAGTATATTCTTTCAAATAAAAAAAAATAATCGGTTGATAAACTACGGAGTTCTGTGTTATATAAAAAAAAACTGAATTGAGTCCTTTTTTTGAAGTCGTTTAAAAATTAAGCCTTATGTAACTTATGTACATTTTAGTAGGGTGATTTGCTTTTTTTTTTTTTAATAAATGTAATTATTTTTGTGACATGCTATGGCATTGTCCAAGTTTTCCACTACATTTTCGGAGACAAAGTTGCAGTGTCAAAATAATTATCTTACTGAATAAAATAATTAGCTGACCAATCAGCTTCGCACGCGTTTTTCAATAAAAACTTTACCCTCCTTCTGCGCAGTTGTGTTAAAAGTAGCTTAAGTTACTCAAGGATAATGTAGAATTGTAATAGTGAAAGAATTTTTGAAATCGGACCCGTAGTTTTTGAGTTTATTCGTTACTAACATACAAAAATACAAATCTTTCCTCTTTATAATATTAGTATAGATAGATGAACCTACCTAGTTGTTACACCTGGGTTTACACTTAGTTTACGAAAATTTTACTATTATTTTTTTATTATAGCTTGTATGTAGTATATAAATTCTTTGGGATAAAGACGATATGAAAGACTCTTTATTTAATTCGCACTACAAGGAAAAAAATATCTTATGATTTCTACATAAACTTGTGACTTCAATATTCCGTCGATAAACAAGCAAATCGATCCACTACCTTCATCTCACGATATTTACGAAGGCTTTTAAGCATGCAGGCTATGACAGAATTTATCTATCGCAGATGTAAGGACTCTAGGGACGTATTGATACAACGTCACGGTTCCAGTCAGTTTGTCGACTGATAGTGATGATACACGCTAATGGACTAGGCTGGATACCTTTTTCCGATATTTTTGCTACTTTATAACCTGCAGACGTTTAAGCGTTTGATATGATTGTAGGCAGCAATAAAATTCTAAGCAGAGTTCGTATCTTTCAAACTATACTGTTGGATTTTGTTGTTGGAACTAAACTGAAGCCTATAGTTTGTTAAAAAGTGGTCTTAAAACATTTAATGTTAGAAGTGCCAATAAACTAAACTTTTCTGACCAAACTCACAAAAATTATAGCTAAGTAACTAGCTGACCCGCCCGCGGCTTCGCACGCGTGGATTGTCAATAAATACATTACCATCCTGTGCAGTCGGGTAAAACTATTTTCTTCTGATCAAAATCTTCAAGGGACGTAGAGTACGAAATTTGAAATGGTAAGGCCATTTCAAATTTCGTACTCTACGTCCCTATGAGGCCGTGTCCTAAAAGTGCTTAACCTCTTTATGCTTAGAAACCTTCAAATGGTACTAATATAGTACAATGACTTTTGAGACATTCCAATTTTAAAGGGTATTTGCTTAAATTTTTAAGTAAGTTCAACCTTTTTTGAATAAAATCGGATTGGTTTTCAAACATGTGTCAAAATGAAATGTAATTTAAATCAAAAGCATTAAGGAGTATTGATATCAACTTCGAAACAAATCACTGCCAAAATAACTTTCTACCCCTTTTTAACCCCGTTAGGGGATGCATTTCAATAAAATACGTAACACGTTTTCCATCACTTCTGTTAAAAAAAGTTTATGCAAAAATTGGACCGAAGAATCACGTTGTCCCATACAAACTTGGCCTTTTTCATCCCCTTAGGGGTAGAATTTCGGAATCCTTTCTTATTGGATGCCTACGTCATACACAGGACACACCCTCCAAGTTTCAGGTCTCTACGATCAGTGGTTTAGGCTGTGCGTTGATCCGTCAGTCAGTAATTCAGGGCAAAGCATTTTATAAGTATAGATTTGCGGTGAATTTGACTCTACAGTTTAGTTAGTAATCCACTCCAAGAAAAGTCGAATATAATATATCGCTAAAAAGAAACAATAGTAATATACGAAGGGTAAAATAGAGCAGTGCTTTATTCAGATGAGCGTCCACATAAATCGATGGGGATTTTGAAATTATAATTTGTTCGCGTAGATAGGTCGCCGCGGGCGCCGCGCCCACGCTGCAAAGTGCACTAGACTTGTACCATCGCTTTGTACACCTTTTATTTTTGGTCTTTGCCGATATTTTTATGACTTTAAAGATAATAAATAATAAGTAAATATTACTGGACATTTCACACAGCGCTATCTAGCCCCAAACTAAGCAGAGCTTGTACTATGGGAACCAGATAACTGATAGAATACTTATATACTTTTTTTTGTAAATACCTATATACTTATAATATATAGAAAAACACCCAGACACGGAACAAATATCTGTAAATCATGCAAACATTTGTTCCGCGGTGGGAATCGAACCCGCTACCTCCTGCGTCTCAGCCGGCTATACACTCACTGAGCCACGGAGGCAGTCAAAATGTTTTAAAGCATTTGCATTGTTATCTGGGTTAATAATTTGATCAAAATTTGCATTATTTGTGGGATTTGTGTAGGAGTGAAGAGATAGTTTCTCAAAAATTATTGTGTTTGTTATAAATTTAATTTCATTGTTGTTGTGGATTTTTACTAAAATATTGTGCCACTCTAAGTCACGATACTGCAGCTGCAATCGATTGAAAGAAAGAAACCTTCCATTATTTTCATTTTGAGGCCACCGAAAGTTTACCTCATTTAGCATACAACAAAAACACAAAATATTGGCGGGTATTTCCTTATCAAGATACAAATACGCAACATAACTTTTTAATACACTTGCCATCCAGTTTGCAAGGAAGAGATCCAAGGGCGCGGTTATTTGGTCATCTTGCGGTGACCGGTTGTTGACATCATATTCTAATATAATCTTTTTGAGAATTGCCACTTTACTTTGTTGCCTTGGCATTTTACCAAAACACCTTCATATTATATTTGGCTATTTGTACATATTACATCTGAGTTTGTTATCCATTAAACTGTAAGCAACACCCTCCTTAGTATTTTCGTCCATTTAAGTTGCTATTTTCATTAATCTTCTCGCTCCAGTCGTGACCCGAAAGTTTTGCAATCGGTTGAGCAAACGCTTCACTTGTATGAAATGATAAAGTTATTTGCCAGGTGTTGTAAATCACATCCTAGCAAACTGGTTAGCGCGTTGGTCAATCAAATTGTAGTAATTGCTAAAGTTGTCAATTAGAACTAAAAATGATTGTAGATTTATGCATTCAGCAAGGCTGTAAATAACATATAAGTGTGCCAACTGCATTTACACTCAGTAATGAACCTAAAATACTGATACCTATTATTTTATTCATTCCTTATTTGCAACAGTTCCTTAATTCTCTTACAATTTGGCAATTGATATGTCAGGCCAATTTGGGAATCATCCATCTACAAGATTAACCAATCCGCAGTGCAATCACATGCATCTTACGCATGACAATTAGGTAGGCACATGTTTATGCCCTAGATTGTTCACATTTGATCTGAATTTTCTTACTCTTATTGTCAATAATTAACCTTCTTTTTAATAATTTATCCTCCAAGCAAGATTTAAATCATAATCAAGATATCACTTTGATACTTTTTGCGTCCATAAAAGCTAAGAGGTGCGCTTGTTCTGTGGTAAAATACCAGAGCCGGCATATTGCGCCACAGAAAGTGATGCACCAATGAAAGTGATCGCCCATTTCTTGGCCTGTTTCACGCCCGCCCGTCTGTCGCCTGTGGCGAACAACAAATACTCACGTTTTATGACCCAGGTGTACCAATGTACTCGTACAGTCCAGAAATACATCTGCGGACAAATGTCTCAGAATCAACCCACGCCAGCAAGCTAACTTGTAAGCTAGGATGACAAGGATGCAGCCGTAGCAAATGGTACACCAGCGCCAGCGTAGCAAAGCGTATCCAATTAATACACACGCGATGAAGTTGGGCTACTAATCTTCAATTGTACTTTGCCAGGTGGGACCAGTTTCTGACAAGTGTACAATTGAACGCCACATTACGTCACTACGAACATTTGGACCACTATCACATTGTGATGACGCAACCTCCGAGAAATTGATCGGGCAATCGTTAATACGTTATTTAAATTAATACCGTCCGGTGTTAATTTCTTTCCGCAATGTAAAAAGTTGATCGCTAGAGAAGCTTATTTTACATGCTATACGAGCGTCAATATTTTTCAATTACCAATCGAATACTTAGTGAGTAGCTCAAAGTAAAAAAAGATGTGATTGAACAGATTTGTTTTTCATTTTGTGCACGGTTTAAAAGTCGATTGGAAACACTTGCAATTCCACTAAACCTATTTTTTATTCAATGCAATTTGAGCAAAGGTCTATCTAAGCACTTGGCTTGCAGCGTCGGCTAGTAATTTGACCTCACGCCGGGCATTAGTAGGAGTGCCCGGCGCGCTTTCAACGCGGATAGCAATAAAACCACAAAATATGGGCTTCACATTTTACAAAATGTTGCGAAATGTAATGGATGCGGCCTTTTATTTTTGAGATATTATAAAAATGATTATGTTTATATACACTTGTGAATCTTTTCACATTGAAGATAATACCTGTAAATATTTCAGTTTATCGAATAGTGAGTTCACCTAAGATCTTTACAATTACTGACTTTGCGCCTTCGATAAATAGGTACAGTGTTACAATTTATGATATAATTGTTACATTATTACTATTGCAAGATTTTAACTACTACACTTCTATACGAGTACGGATTTTCATTAAAATTATACCCAGTTTTATCACAAGTTGCCTCATCCTCCAAAGTTTCGTATCCACCTCCAGGTTATAACGCTAGATGAGCGCCGAGGTAGCCGCATTCGAGACAATAATTTAAGATGTTTAGATAAAATCTACAAGCGCAGCGCGGTGTGCCCAAGAATTCATGTGATCACCTCCTAGATTCAATCTTAGATATTGCGTCCAAGAGGTAATGTTACGAAAAATTATCTCCTACTACAGAACCTGTTCATTGTCAAAGATTATGAATCCCAACGTCCCGCGGTGCTTGTTACTTCGTCTTATTTGTATTCATATTTATGGGGGCCATTTTATGCACAGGTGGCTTTAGACGTTTGTGATACAATTTAATTTGAGATAGGGCTGTGTTTTCTTTGACCCATTAGTCATATAGTTTATTCAAAATGTGATAAATAAAATAAATACAAAACTTTACAATACTAAAACTATAAGAAAATACGTATGGGCGTTGATAAATGACATCTTAATTCTGCGCATAATAAGAACATAATTGGCAGTTTTGATTTATAATAGTCATTAGATTCTCCACAGTTGAACATCTCTGGCTATTTATCCCACAGCGCCGGGATGCATAACTCTACATTGTTAATTTATTTTTGTTTACGGCCACCTCTCGTGATCATTGTTGAGTACTACTCGCATTGTTTTCAATGAATTCATTTGTGAGGTTCGCTCGATTAACGACCTTGAACTTTTCGAACAAAAGGGAACGTTTTAAGTGCACTTTATCGATAAATCAAAATTGTACCGATACTACCTACAATGAATCGTTAAAGTTAATTACAACGCCGCTTGGTATCCCTTTTATATTTATAGCCTTATTTCGCGAAGCTCACGTTGTTATAATTAAATTTAATCAAATCAACACGCGAATTTGAAATCGATTGCGAGATTTAGTACGCCAATTAATTTTAAAGATACGTAAAACAAACAACTTTAATTAATTTAATACGCTCTCTTTTACAACCAACGCTTTTACTTTTACTGCTTATTTGAGTTCTCGATACACATCTAACGTTCATTGTTATCTACACTATCAGACATTGGTAATTACGAAGTGGGATTGTCTTATATAACTTGACGTTATCATTAATTATTGAGAAACTGCTAATTACCTATATTGTTATGATAAGCTAGGCAAAATGTACCGGATACGATGAAAATATAGAATGGTAGGTACTAGGATTGTTAAGATACAACTAAATTTCGTTGGATAGAGGACCATTTTATTAAAGTAAATTTTGTGGTCACATTGTTATTTTAAAAGTATAGTTAGTGGGGGTATTTTGGGAGGAATGATTAACTTTATGAAAAAAAAAATATATAAAAGAATCTATGAAAACGAGTATCATTAATCTTAGTTGCAGTGCTACGATCGTCCATTTTTCAGCCATGTTCTCACTTACGCTAAGCACTACATTACGTATGTTTTGTTACACATTAACTCCCACATAAGTTAGTTCTCATCGCGTCTGTATGATTGAAAACAAAGAAAAAAACGACAAATCGGAGATTCGCGTGCGTGAAGCAATTTTGTGGGCTATTCAAATGGATTGATGATGGATGTATCTGAGATCGCAATTACATATTTATAGGTATAAACTTAAAATACAAATGCAATAGAAACAACTAACGGTTTTGTCGAGGCTAAGGTAAAAATGACACGGTTATCTCAGGCTCGGTTATGACTGGGAGTTATTTGTTGCCTATAAAAAATTTGAATTCCAAGATAACTTCTATAACTAACTGTCGTTTCAAGAAGTTCATTAGAATATTTAATTATTTCTATGAATGAAATCCTTTTAGGTATGCGACATGGATACATTTAAATAATTTAAAACTGAGCTCATATCAACTTTAGCAAAATTGCGTAACGTGTAAGTATTCATAAAACGAATGCAAAGTAGGATCAATAATAAAAGATTTTTATTCAATGATCGGTCGGCGTTCTCAAATAGCGACCGGCGGCATAACCTCAAGCCTTAACTGGCCTATTAAACGTTGATTTCAGGAGAATTGCAAAAACATGTAAGCAATTAGAGTTAAGTACACGGTTTGATTCCTTGTTGCCGGCGCACAAGGCGGGGGTGTTTTCGTAATAGAAGTACCGGCTATATTTTTCTTTAGATTTGTAGAACATTTTCTGCTTTGATTTGACTATTTTTGTATCTTTAACTGAAATATCTGCTTTTGTTGTTTTTTTCTATATGATAATAACCTCGTTACAAAATGTATATAGGATAATGTATATGTATATAGGTAAAGATTGATATTACTAATCTAATAAAAATTACAAGTAAACTCAACTTAGAACTAAGATTGTAAATGCAACATCTATCTGCCCTTAACTTCCGTAAGACTCTCTGACAAAAAAACCAGCCAACCTCTGACTTAGCTGATAAAATCATTACATCCCTATTCTCCATTATCCATTCCAAAGTGCGCGAGATAGAGGCTGTTTAATAACCTAACCGGATCCCATCGATACTTTACATTTAGATTGGGTATCGAATGTGTCGACAAGGTCTTAAGGTTCACACCGGATTAAATTGTATGTTTAGGCATTGCGATAGCGCGGCGTTATAAAGGTTATGTGGCATGCGCTAGTCTGGTTCTTATTGGAGGACTCATGAAGGCTGTTTAAATGGAATGTGGAATATAAACCGTTTATCACCTCCGTGGTACAGTGGGCGAATAGCCGGCTGAGACGCAGGAGGTAGCGGGTTCGATTCCCGCGGCGGAACAAATGTTTGTATGATCTACAGATATTTGTTCCGGGTCTGGATGTTTTTCTATAAATTATAAGTATGTATTTACAAAAAAAAAGTATGTAAGTATTCTATCAGTTAACTGGTTCTCATAGTACAAGCTCTGCTTAGTTTGGGGCTAGATACAGTTGTGTGAAATGTCCAGCCATATTTTTTTTTGTTTTTTTTGAAGTTATACTTCTTTGGCGCGATGGAGAAAAATGATGAGAGTGAATTTTTACGATGCGCGCGCACACCGACACCTAAATTTAACAGCATGAAGTTAGTTCTAGGTGGTATGAAAATTGATAACTATGTTCAAGTTGTATATTCTAGTATTTTTATATATAAAACACGTGTTTCGTAAGGGTACAATTAAACAGTGTGAATAAATAAATATTATTTTGGTGTTTTTATTAAATCAATTTCATATACGACGGTGATACTAATAATTTATTATTTATTTAAATAAAATCTTTTTGATTAATTTTAATATTTATCGTTAATCACTACTGCATTTTAGTTATTTTTTTTCCATACGCCAAAGAAGTATAACTTCTAACGCGTGTACATAAGTACACACACTCTTTTTTTTATGAATGCGCTTATCGAAATGGGAAAATTTTAGGTGGGCGAATAGCCAGCTGAGACGCAGGAGGTAGTGGGTTCGATTCCCTTTGCATGATCTACAGATATTTTTTCCGAGTCTGGATGTTTTTCTATATATTATAAGCATACATATATTTACAAAAAAAGTATATAAATACTCTATCACTTAGGTATCTGGTTCCCAGAGTACAAGTTCTGCTTAGCTTGGGACTAGATAGCGCTGTGTGAAATGTCCAGCAATATTTATTTACTTATTTACAAGTAGGCTTTTACCGAGGGAATCTGTTTTAATTTCCCCTAATTTTTTGTAAGTACTTAACCCTATATGCATGACATTTTATAGTAGATAGATAATTCCTTTATTGCACACCATTTAAATACAAATATTTATAAGAAAATACACTCTTAAATAATAGGTACAATGGGCGGCCTTATCGCTAAAAGCGATCTCTTCCAGGCAACCTTTGAGTAGATAGCCTATTATTATCTAGGAAGACACTTCGCCACCTAGAAAAAAATCACAGTGCCCTTGTAGGGTTCATGTTAGAAACAGAAACACTTATTAGATTAGGATCTATGTTAAAAAAATGTGGGTACCTACGCAATAAATTTTTTGACTTTGACTTTGTTAACTGGATATTCCGTTTGTTATTTGTTGTGCTTTCAATACGTAAAAATAATAAATTGTGCCCACCTGTAGTACACAAGCCGGCAACACGCGTATCCCCGAGCGCTCTCCAATAGGCCATGAAGGTACAACCAACAACACATTTGATGGGATACAACACGCTAGCTCCTTTGTGTATGTTTAGATGCCATTTCCTAGGTTCGGAGCACAGATTGGCTAAACTAAAGCTATGCTTGAATAGATGCGGTAGTAGCTAGGCTAAAAAAGCGAAGTTGTGGACTAGCAGGCTGTAATTTAGAATTTAGAATCTTTAAGATACTATTGATCAAATAGCATGACAAAATATAGTTTGGGAGCTTTCTAGGGGTAGGATATCAATTGACAATTAACAAATTGAAAAATGTTATTAAACAAAATCTTTATAAAAAAGCCTACTATAAAATATCGGATTATTTAGATGATAAAGAAGCTTGGGATTGAAATTGCTCCAACTCGTTTAAAATGTTACAATTTAGACGTAATTTATTTTCTGTATTGTTAGGTATTCTAAAAGGATCATAAAAAAAACAACCAGTCTTGTTTCTTGCTTTTCTTTCCTGGCTTGCTTGCGAAGGAACAGGCAGTAAAATTGATGTTTCAAAATGATCCTTGTGATTTTAATGAATAAAGATATTTGACTTTGACTTTTATTTATATTAGAATATCTTTGATCACGAGCAAATCTCAAAGTTTGATTGTGATGTTAATCTGATTCTCGGATACCGAGCCACGCTAATTAGAAACTATTATTCAACAGCAACGGAACTGCGATACTTGTCGTACAAAAGCCGTGCTCCAAATGATTCCCTCAACGACGAGAACATTGTTGAACAGTTTCTTACGAGATATCAAGTTACATCCCTTCTGTTTCGCTTTTTATCCAATATAGCGTGTTTTGCCCACATTAGGAGCATTCTCGGAAACCCAGGTAAAGTTATTGATGCTAATTTGTGAATGTTGGGTTACAATGTTATGTTGATAGGCTCTCCTAATGTTCTGTTTTTATATTTGAAGATTGCCAGTAATCTACATTCTTATGAACTTGATGTAATTTTGTCTTTAGTTAATTTGATTAAATTACTACAGAGAATTATGTAATTCACATTTGCTAGGACCGAAACTTTTCATAAATATATCACAGGTTGATCTTAAGACTTGTCTTAGATCTTAAATAATGCGTTTACAATTATTGTTTAAAAAAAGCTTGAATAACCTAAAAAATGTGAACTTGATAGGTGTGAGAAAACATTACCTAGAATTTACATTGTATCGAATTCCAACGATTCATATTAACTTCACGTCCCATAGATCTTTATCAATTCAACAGCATATTGCGAAAAAACTACAAACCTGTTAATTACAACCTCCTCTTTTTACTGCAAAGTAGTAATATAATTCACCGGGCAATCTCGCGTGAGATCGATAGCTTATCAGATAGCGATCTTGAGTAGCTTACCGTGTGGCCAATCTACCAGTAAAGTTTTGTAAAATCTTCAATCATCAATGTGTATATTAAGGAAGGTTTGTATTATGATAATACGATAAACGAAATGGAGAAAGCATTTATTTTAATCTTAGTTTTTCAGGGAGTGAAAATAAAAAAAAATATCGCTGGACATTTCACACAGCGCTATCTAGCCCCAAACTAAGCAGAGCTTGTACTATGGGAACCAGATAACTGATAGAATACTTACATACTTTTTTTTGTAAATACATACTTATAATATAATGTTCCCAAAATGTTCACAATTTGTATTGTTTTCTTATTTGGGACATCTTAATGTGGATCATCATCGGTTACAAAAATATTAATTAACTAGTAATAGATGCGTATTTAATGAAAACAACTGACTCTATTAAAACATCTCTGTCATATTCATTTAAGGCCAATTTGGCCTAATGTGCAATTATCAGCAGAAAAGTACAAGACAATGAACCAGCAACAATAGTCGACCCCGATGTCACGTGGAAACCGTCACGGTGCTTTCCAACGATATCGCTTACCTAAATGCTTCTCATTCTTTCCTAGTAAGCATTCAATTGTGAGCAGCCATTGTGCATTATGAACTGTCAAAATTACGAGTTTCTCGGTTGTGTGCCTGTTATTAACATGATTGTTTTGATGAAGCTATTATCTATTGCAACCATTGAAATGGAAAGAAAATTGTGATCCCAACATATAATCAGCAGAATCAAGTCTCTCCCCGCAGTAACTGCCCTGGGGGCTGCCAGGGACCAGTCGACATATAAACTATTTTTTGGAAATATGTTACAACAAACTATAAAGCACAAAATTACTTGCAAATCGGCAGCTCTATCTACATCTATAAACTTGTTTGTACATATTTTCTCGCTACTCTAGAAATAATCTCAAAAATGACCGAGACTCTTATTAAATCTTGAACTTCCGAATCCGAACGAGTGGTAGTTTTTTCGTTTTTTCGACATATGCTATGTCAGATTAAAAATAATAGAAGAAATTAATATTCCCGACAAAATAAGGCTAAGCTGACATTCTGCTTATATTACAAAAATGTCTGAAAATTTGCTTCAGATGATACACCTCACAGATTAAAAGGTTGATGACACTCTAACATCATAGATTAGATAAACTCTGTGTCGAGATTAGTTGGAATTTAAGCGACCGTAAGTAAAAGTTATGCTGTATGGTTTAAAATACAGAAGAAAGCGATATTAAATTAATTATTTACCAAAATAAAGTTAAAACTAGTATTTTTAAATAAGCATTATATATGTTTGCATGGTCTAAAGATATTTGTTCCGGGTTTGTGTATTTTTCTATACATATATTATACGTGTGTATTTACAAATATAATTATTTAGATATTCGATCCGTTGTCTGGTTCTCATAGTATAAGCTTTGCTTAGTTTGGGGCTAGATAGCGCTATGTGAAATATCCAGCATCATTTATTTTTAATTATAGTATATGATTTGTCATGACACAATGTTGTATTTAATGTTACTCTGACTACCAAAACACCTGCACTTTGAAATACCTCGAGTGGTTTCTCCAAAATACATGTTTTAGCATTAACGGCATTAATAAAAGGTAAACAAGGTTCAGTAGCTAGCTTTTTATGGTAACCTACATGAATAATTACCGAGTAAATAATTTTAGAGGGACCAGCATGCGGGGACATAAAGATTATTATAATGTTTTGTCTACTGGGGATTCTTATATGATAGTATCGTAACCTGAAATACCAATATATTAGAATTTCAATATATCTCCAATTATTTGAATCGCATTAGTCTTATAGCATGATCACCATAAATAATATTTTTCCCGTGTTTCATTAGCTCTCTACCTCGCGATAACGGTTCGCCGTGAGACCTCAGAAGCAATTCACGATTTTAATTATTACACTTCTGTTCGCATTTATTTTACTCACACAGCCCACTAATTTGAAAATAAAACACTTTCAAACACTATTCTCATAAATAAAATAAAATCTTCATGAAGTACTGCTATTCTTTGCGATCTTTTTATTTTGACCGGTGACGAATGGGAATTATAATTATTTTTTGTTATAGTTTGGGGTTGTGTGTGTTTTTTTTATATCTCACTGCTGGGTACAAGCCTACTCCCTTAAACGGCACTCCAAGCAATCTTGTGCTATTTGCATACATATCTTATCCTCTACATTCTCTATTTCTCTTCTTAGATTACACGTTATACAATATAGATAATTTATATGTTTTTCCTTTATGCAAAGGCTATTAATTACCAGAAACTTCATAATCTCCCCGAAAAATAATAATAATACAGTTGCTATGTCACCTCCGTGGTGCAGTGGGCGAATAGCCGGCTGAGACGTAGGAGGTAGCGGGTTCGATTCCCGCCGCGGAACAAATGTTTGCATGATCTACAGATATTTGATCCGGATCTAGTTGTTTCTCTATATATTATAAGCATGTATTTACAAAAAAATAATTATATACATAAGTATTCTATCAGTTATCTGGTTCCCATAGTACAAGCTCTGTTTAGTTTGGGGCTGTGTTAAATGTCCAGCAATATTTATTTATTTATTTATTATTAAGCTCGTGCTTGTCATCATTTCAATTTAAAATAACGACTGTATGCTGCATTAACTACAAATTATTTATCAATTTGATCTCATTTAACATCCACGAGAGTTGTTAATAAATAAAATTAATTACCTTATGGTAGTATTCTGTCGTACCGGATAACATGCAGATATCGCCAACTACAGTTTCTCAGCAAACGCGATAAACGCACTAGCTTTAATTATAAAATTGTCTCTTCGAAAAAAATAGCATAAAAAGTCTGGAGATGTTGGCAAAAAGTAGAGACGCGTAGGCTCGCACCTGCCAATGGCGTGTCCAGATACGCGGTTATATTTAGAAACTACTTTATTTAAACTCACCGCCGCGCTTAAAGCCCCGGATAAAAAGGCTAAGTTAGTGCACTTGCGGTGCATCGTTTATTAAGAACCATTTACTTTTCGCCCATGATTGTATCAATCGACCGCATACCTCGCGACCGCGCTCACATTAAATTATAAATTACAAAAACGCCATTAAGTTAAGTTAAAAAAAATATGTGCTTGGTAATTCAAAAATTATTTTTGTATAGGCAAAAAAAATTAAGATGATTCTCAGTATTCGTTATCAGGTGCCTTAAGTTATATGAGAAGAGATAGTATGCGGCCGAAGTGGGTTCAGTACTCCACGGACCCGCGTCGTGAGAGCTCGCTTGATCCCGTTCAACTCTTTTGTACTGCGAACTTGCAAACAAGAACCTCAGTCGAATACTTTCATAAACTTTTCTATACATTTGTGATTGAAATTTTGACTAAACCGTGATAGTGATCAGTGTTTTAATTTGGATTTTATACGGTGACATTTGAAAACAAGCTTTTAGCGTTGGTGACTGTCTGAACTTATAAATGAGTAAGTAATTAAAATTAACTTACGTAAATGTTTTTAATACAAATGTAATGCTGATTTCTTAAATTATTTCCTTATTGAACTGTAACTTTATACAATTACATTTAGACTAAAAATAGAGCTTTTAAAAACTTTCCAAAGCTGGAACCAGTTTAGCTTTTAAATTCGCAAAGTCTAGCGTTATTTGTTTAAATAATTACCATTTACAATAGATAAGACAAATCCGACACAAGGTATTAAATTTAATTTGTAAGATATGACAAGAGCTTAGATATTCTATAAGCTAAAATTATACACCTGTTTCTTGCAAGCGTAAGTCTGTGATAAAGACATATTTAATAAATTCCTACAATATACATAGACAAACGTAATAAAATGGAGGATATTTTCTACATTTAGTAAGTCATGTGCCATTACAGTCCAGTAAGCATGTTTAGATAATTATACCTACAAAGATCTAAGGGTGTCAACATTTTAAAGTTCTAATAAAAAAAATGTGTCTGAATTTTTGTGTTTATGGTATAATTTACAAATTGTTATAGGTAGAAATAGAAATATATTATATTTATTGTGACCATAAAAGTTACATAGATGAGTTGTGTCCCAGTTTCCCAGAAAAGCGTAAGCTGTGGCCTAGGAAACAGTTCACTCCTGAATGACAATAAATAAATATTACAGTCTAGTACATGAAAACAAAATAACAAAACAATCAAAGAAATGTGATGTCGGGTTTATACCCAATTGTTTCAGGGATTAATCCCATGTCCATTTCAATTTACAGTTTTGATTTATGATTCTTTGTCTTACAATTACGGTTAGAATGTAGTCTATTATTTAGGCTCGAATAATTTTATTGTAAGTCATTTATTATTTTTTATTGCATATCGGAAGCAATTTTTGAAAGTGATGTAAATTGAGTCACGTTTCAAACATTTTTGATCTAGGAAAATGTTATAACTTTTAAAACTATCATGGTTATGAACACTATTTAATAGTCTACCCGTGATCTCGGCGTATGCAACTGCGTCAAAGTCAAAGTCAAATATTTTTATTCATTAAAATCACAAGGATCACTTTGAAACGTCAATTTTACTGCCTGTTCCTTCGCGACCAAGCCAGGAAAGAAAGGCAAGAAACAAGGCTGGTTGTTTTTTTAATGATCCTTTTACAATACATAATACAGAAAATAAATTACGTCTAAATTGTAACATTTTGAACGAGTTGGAGCAATTTCAATCCCAAGCTTCTCTATCATCTAAATAATCCGATATTTTATAGTAGGCTCTTTTATAAAGATTTTGTTTAATTACGTTTTTAAATTTGTTAATTGTCAATTTTTGTACATCCCTTGGGAGTTTGTTATAAAAGCGTACACCTTGCCCTTTAAACGATTTACTAACTTTATGGAGTCTACAAGTGGCAACAGCGAGTTTATCTTTATTTCTAGTATTTAAATTATGATTATCGCTATTTTTCTTAACAAATTAATATTTTTGTGAACATACATTAGTTTTTCATAGATGTATTGACAAGGGAATGTCATAATATTTATTTCTTTAAACTTATTGCGTAATGATTCTCTGGGGCCCATATTATAAATTGCACGAACAGCCCTCTTCTGCAGCACAAAAACGGTGTTTATATCTGCAGCACTCCCCCACAGCAGTATACCGTATGACATAATGCTGTGGAATAGCGTCAAAATATCGGGATACTCAAAAACTCAAAAATCATAGTAAATATCCCGTTTTTAGTACAAAGTTTTTAACAACCTTAAGTTTAAGCTATAATCCACTTTGACGCTTACATTTTAAATGTTATTAATTCAAGCCTGTTTAGATTTCCTAATTATTTGGTAGTGACTTTTTTCGACTAGTAGCAGAATAATACTGATGCCGTGTATCACGTAATCACAAATAATTAACGATACGAAATACGACATTATTATCCCGTCGGAGTCGCAGGCTATTTCGAAAGCAAGTCGGGCCCTGCATTCTTGCACTCGGAGCCTGTCCGACGGGCTGGGACGAGTGGCGTTTCCAACATTTTTAAAACGCGTCTTGTGTGTTTTGTGAAATGTTTTATCATTGATCCAATTATCCTTCTCATTGTCTGTGTATGGGTTCTGCATGGATGTGGCTTTTGTTGGTTGCCAGGAAAACTTTATTTAAAAATAGAAACTTTGTAGCTTCACAAAATGAATACTTAATCAGAATATCAAACATCTTTTAGTTATGCTTGCTTATCACAAGGTCGTATAAACAACAGGTAAATATAATTTTCACTAGATTAATCGATAACCATTAAAGAGTGTTGATATCCTTTTAAATACTTTTAGCAATCTTTTTACTACGAATGTTCGATTATTTAGTATGTGGTTTGTACAATTATTACTCAAGAATGGTGATATGGTAAGTATGTTCCTGTATAACATGCTATTTTATTGTGTAATAACCTCCTTTGAGATATATTTCGACTTTTCAGGCCAATAATTAAAATGACGGAGTGACTTGACATTTGAAATGGGCTTTGGTATGCACGAAGCCTTATGCAACAATGAGTCATCGGGTTTATAATTTTGTGCATATAAAATGTAGATAGCCAATATAAATTTTGGAATACATTTCACCGCTTTCGGGTGTATGTACATTGGCGTTTATTATGTAAACATTCATATTTTATTCTGCACTAGCTGACCCGCCCGCGGCTTTGCACGGGTGGTTTTTCGATAAAACATTACCCTCATTTTGCGCAGTTGGCTAAAAAGTAGCCCATGTCCGTTCCCAGAATATAATCTCTTTGCAAAATCTCATTACGATCCTTTCAGCCGTTTAGTCGTGTAAAGGTAACAAACAAACAAACAGAGTTATGTATTTATTATACATGTAAACCTTTCTCTTGAATCACTCTATCTATTGCTGAAAACTGTATTAAAATCTGTTGAGTAGTAGAGAAGAGAACAGGCAGCGGAAGCGACTTCATTTTATATATTAAAAGATGTAGGTATAAATAGTTAACTAAAAAAACTTCACGAATCCGTTGTATTTTTGTTCAAGTTATGCGTACTTACTTCGATTTACTTACTTCGGCTGAGACGCAGGAGGTAGCGGGTTCGATCCCCGCCGCGGAACAAATGTTTGCATGATCTACAGATATTTGTTCCGGGTCTGGTTGTTTCTCTATATATTAAAAGTATATATTTACAAAAAAAAAATGTATATAAGTATTCTATCAGTTATCTGGTTCCCATAGTACAAGCTCTGCTTAATTTGGGCTAGATAGCGCTGTGTGAAATGTCCAGCAATATTTATTTATTTACCTTGAAACCGAAACCCTTTTAAACTACTTAGAATAATTAGGCGGTACAAGTTATTTTCTGGTTTCATGTAAATGTGTTTAAAAGTTATACTAGTTTGAGTGCTCAGTGTTATTGCTCAGTGCTAACTACTCAGCTCTTGTGGGAACACAATAACCAGAACCAACTGTTCTATGCAGGAAGGAAAGCCACTTGTTAGTGAAATTCTAAGTAGTTTTGAGTCTTGTGGTAATGACCGTTTACCCGCCGTGTCGTTGCGTAATGTAGCAAAAACGACGGATGTAAATCCATCAGCCGAGGTTCGATGCTGGTCATTGATCGGTTACAAATATCGAAACAAAAAGTGTTGATGCTCAGGCTATTAACCCCTTCAATACTCTTCCTACATTCTCAAGTATTTGATTTATTGTGAGTTTTTAATTGATCAAGCGAAGCGAGATCTCCAAATCAACTTGGGAAAATCGGCGTTGTATGTATGTATGTTTGTTTGTCCGAGGATAACTTTCGAAGCGTTGATCCGATCATCGTGAAATTTGATACATAGGTAGGTGATTTTGGTGTGACTAAATGAGCTTTAGCAGCTAATTTAGTCCCACCAAAATTATGACCACACTTTTAAATGATGAGATGTAATGTAGGGCTGTTGAGATATTGGGGTCAAGAAGGTAAAAAAAATGAAAATGAGACTAGTACATTTTGACTCCGTTTTTATTTTTAGTAAAGTTTTTGTAGTTTTTGAGTTATTAGCCACAGTAAAAACTGAACTTTGACAAAATTCACAGGGTGCTAAAATTTGGTATGCGTGTAGCTTTAGTGACACAAATATAGGGAAAAGTCTGAAATCCAGAATAACTGCAATTTGTACCCCAAAAATGAGCAACCAAAATACATGAACTCCCATTACCTGTAATTTAAATGAAACTGTAGGTCAAGTATGTGGTTTCTATTTCGTGGCACTATTTGAATAGTTAAAGATTACAAATAACATTTTTTTTTGTAATTATTGGAGACTCGCGTGATCTCAGTTCGGGGCGAACCATTAGTAAAAATTCAATTAATATTGAAATCGTATCCGACTGTCATTTAAGTGAGGTTATAAATAAGTAATTGAGAGGCTGATGCTCGGGAGCTATCGACGTAATAGAAATAGTAATAGCCATTTCATTTGACTTTGGCCCCAGATGATATTGACCATTGATTCGGCGTGCCGCTGTTGCGTAACGTTTCGCGTTATAAAAACTGAGCGTGCGTAAATTGATCGGGCTTTTAATGTGTTTATTGCGCATTGATCTTGTAATAACACAAAGTGATATGGAAGAAATAAAATAGAAAGTCCAATGGAGATAGCTCAATTGCTTTTATATGACTGCCAACAAACATTTTGGATGAGTAAAAACATCATTTACATCTCATCTGATAAAATTACAATTAAAATTATTAATATCAATTCAAATTTGTTTCAAAGTCAATGTCAAATATTTTTATTCATTAAAATCACAACGATCACTTTGAAACGTCAATTTCACTGTCTGTTCCTTCGCGACCAAGCCAGGAAAGAAAGGAAAGAAACAAGGCTGGTTGTTTTTTTTAATGATCATTTTAGAATACATAACAATACAGAAAATAAATTACGTTTAAATTGCAACATTTTGAACGAGTTGGAGTATAAAAACTTTAATGAGAAATACCCCGACGTCGCTGTCGTTCCTCAGGTACCCAGGGTGTTACGAGGAGGAGGGAGGCCTTTGCCCAGCAGTGGGATATGGGCTATATATAAAAAAATAGATAATTTAGGGATCGTTTATTCATATCTTGTGTAATAAAGATGGAAATAAATTAATTAATAGTATAATATTAAATGATGTAAGAAGTAACACGTTAGCTCAAATAATAATAAATAAATAATGCTGGACATTTTACATAGCGCCATCTAAGCAAGTTTGCCCCAAACTAAGCAAAGCTTTTACTATGGGAACCAGAAAACTGGTACAATATTTACATACGTTTTTTTTGTAAATACATACATATAATACATAGAGAAACAACTAGACCCTGAACAAATATCTGTAGATCGTGCAAACATTTGTTCCGCGGTGGGAATCGAATCCGCAACCTCCTTCGTCTCAGTCAGTTATTTCCCTACTTTACCACGGAGGTTTAATAAATTCTAATATTTACTAGGAAAAACGCCATGACACTAACGAGCTAAGTAAGAATAAAAAAAGCTAAGAGATTATAATCCTTTAACAAATACTCGTAGGTACCAACCGGGAAGCGTGCTTAGAATTTAAACCGAATTTATCTATCATCTTTGCCTATTAAAGTTTTTTGAATGTTACAATTTAATACTTTGTATTCATTGTAGAAATAAAATGACACAGGAAACACAAATAAAACATGGATACTACAGTATGTACCTTCCGCTATGGTATAAATAAATCATTGCCAAAGCATTTCTTGCTCAATCAAATAACGAAAGAAACCCATTTTAATAACGTTTAGTATCTTGCTCTCTAGCCTTTCTATTCGTGCCAGTTATTGTGCATATTACTCGTACTTACTCGCTAACATTTTATGATCATTGAAAACCAAATTATACACTTTCTATTTAATATAAGCGATCATTGTAGGGTAGAGGTAAACTAAAATATCTTTTTTATTGTTTTTTACGTACAGCATGACACATTATTATTAAATAAATAAATATTGCTGGACATTTAACACAGCGCTATCTAACCCCAAACTAAGCAGAGCTTGTATTATGAGAACCAGATAACTGATAGAATACTTATATACGTTTTTTTTGTAAATACATACTTATAATATATAGAAAAACAACCAGACCCGGAACAAATATCTGTAGATCATGCAAACATTTGTTCCGGGGGGGGGGAATCAAATCCGCTACCTCCTGCGTCGCAGCCGGCTATTCCCCCACTGCACCACGGAGGTCGTCAAATTATTGATTATGAAATATTGTAGAGATCCCGTTAATTTCACTTAAGACAAATTTAACCAGGTAAGAAATTTCAAGGTGCAAGGGCAGTAAATTTCTGAATAAATTATCTCTGCCCTAGATCAATGGCAAGCGGTTACCATAATAGTTGTTATCAAACGATTTTCTTACTAGTACACATTTACATAATCAGTTGTGGTCAGGTGCCTTTCTCCGTTCGTTGACCTTCAAGGCCAGGCGTAATTATCATTAATTGAAAACGTGCCTCGCAATTTCCAACTTCCTATTGACTATTTCACTTGGACCATTTAGAAACATAAGTTGCTTTAAACTATTTATTGAAATACTGACTACCTTAAAATAAAAAAAAAATCACGCTTAGTCGATTACAACTAAAGAAAAGGTTCCATTAGATTAGATAAGATTAGGTAATCCCTTTATTGCACACCATTAAATACAAACATATAAAAGAAAATTCACTTTTAAATCATAGGTACAATGGATGGACCGGATCTATGTGAACAAATAAGGACGGCGGCGTAAATCCGATATTATTAGAACAAGTATATTTATAAAAAATATAGATAATATTAAAATAAAATGCATAATTATAATATAATCAAAAAATTACATATATATTAATATTATGAGAGTGTATGCGATGATGATGTTTATTGCAAACGATTAGTCATCACTACAATAAATTATTGTATCGGGATTATCCGATAAAACATAAAATCATCCAGACAGGAAAGCTTCTAGATTTGTGTTCTAAAATATATAAAACCATAAACATTTCTAATACGGCAATTTCTATCCATTAAATGAAGTAGATGACAGAAAAAAATCTTCTATCCAGTTCAAATTCTATTACTACGCTTATTCAATTCGTACGTGTCTAATAAAAGAAACACAATTTGTGTCGTGATAAAAAACAGAGCACATCACGCAGCAATTTCGTTTGTTAATATCATGAAAATGCTGAAATCATTTCACAAGAAAATATAACTTCATATAACTATGTCCATTGACTGTTTGAAAGTTTGATTTTTAAGCTTTCATAATTATAATGTTGGTGCCATGTACCACATAAATAATGAGGACCTGAAATTCGACCTATTTTGATGCCTTAGTAAGAACAACCTTAATTTAGAGATGATCTCTACTTAATGTTTTGCCATCACATCCGATAGGCTTAAAGAATATTTAGTTGGCGATGGTATCCAACTGATGTATCGGCAGATATCGCCCTGCGGCCGCTATTATTGATGTGCCTGCCTCCGTTGCACACTAACAATGTATGGGATAACGCATTATCGATATTCATAACGTTGTCGCTTGTTAGGGAATGCTCTACCAAATTAGAGAGCATGAACAATTTTTGAAACTAAAGATTAATAACATATTATGTACACATATTATAGATTCAGCAATAACTAAGATGCTTATGTTCCAGCTTATTATAAAAACTGTTGCGTGCAATCATCGATTGTAAAGTTGAAGTCTCAGAATTTATGATCTCGCACCTCGCGTAAGGTGTTATTCTACGTAAAAAGTTTTGTTCCAAGACTTTTATTTGCTTGTCAATTCATAGATTTTTAGTTTCTTCTCTGGTGGTCTTAGATAAGAATAATGTTGATGTCCATTTCGTTGAACCTTCTATTGGTACAAGTATAAATACTTTAGTAGCATATAATAAAAGTAATATAAGTTTATATTAATCTTCTATAAAGTGTAGAGTCACGAAATTCAATTCAACCGAAGAACCGAAGCCTAATAGTGCTGACATGTACTTGCGACAGGTTGATGACTTGTAACATTTCGTAATTACGTCGTTACAATTTTCATTTGTCTTTTTTTGTGGAGAAACTTAACTTTATAAATTTATTGCTTCTTTATAATATTTATTGTTTTTCTAGTTGTGACTTTGGCGTTTGGAGTATATTATAACGTCCAAACCAGGCAATCAATTCTTTCAATCCAAACCAACTTGGGCAAATCGGCGTTGTATGTATGTATGTATGTTTGTTTGTCCGAAGATAACTTTCGAAGCGTTTATTCGATAATCGTGAAATTTGGTATATAGGTAGGTAATGATGGCACAATTTTGATGTGACTGAATGAACTAAAAATTTTGGGGGGTTGTTGAGATATTGGGGTTCAAGAGGGGTAAAAAAAATGAAAATGAGACTATTAGGTCAAGTGAGACGTCAAATTAAAGGCCTTTATTAGTACATTTTGACCCCGTTTTTATTTTTAGTAAAGTTTTTGTAGTTTTTGAGTTATTAGCCATAATAAAAACTAAACTTTGACAAAATTCACAGGTTACACCATTAACCCCACAGTGCTGTAATTTGGTATGCGTATAGCTTAAGTATCACAAATATAGGCAAAAATCTGAAATCTAGAATAACTGCATTTTGTACCACAAAAAAGCGTAACCAATTAACATGAACTCCCGTTACCTGTTATTTGAATGAAACTGTAGGTCAAGTTACTTGGTTATTTTTTTTGTGGCACTATTTTGATAGTCAAAGATTACGAATAATATTTTTTTTGTTTATGGTAGACTCGAGAGATCTCAGTTCGGGGCGAACCACTAGTTAATTGCAAAATACCACTCAAGAAAGATCTTATCATTTCATTAAGAATTTCTTTACGACTTATATAAATCATATTGCGTAACAAGTCATCGATAAAGATTTGCGGTCGCTTAACATGTTCCTCTTATTATTTTAATTCGCTGAGTTGATACTTTATTTTACATAATGCAGCCGTTTGCAAAGATCTAGTAATATTCCGGCATAATAGAAACGTAACTTGCATTTGCTTCATAAGCGTCAGGAAAAAAATAATTTTTGAAATGCATCTCCTTAAGTAGCTCGTGGTAAGGAATTAGGTAATTAACTGATGTTCACCAAAATAAGTCGTGATACGTATTATTCTTTTGTTATATCAAAGACACTACCTTACATCCTAGATCATTGAAGGGGCAGAACGAAGGGAGACTTACTTCATAGCCTTTTATGATGTCGATGATGCAGGAGTTACACTTCTACGCAATATTACATTCAGAAGTAGATATTATGCCGTTTGCATAGAATGCAACAAAGAGAGTTGAGAAAAGGTCAGGTTATTTACAACTGGATTTGTTAGGAAGTTTATTTGCATAACGTGATCGCGGTTTGCTTTGATTTATAGTTGTTTGTAGTCATTTTATGTTATTGTCTTGTTGAAGAGCTAAATAATCCGTCCGGATAGTCAACAGAGTTTCCTAACGCCTTTAGAGACTCTAGCATCAATAGGTATCATAGTTAAACATGGGGTACTCAATAACACCCTGAATTACACTGATCACTTACACCCGAGTATATGACTTTTCATCACGCATGCGAGGAAATTATTAAAAATATTTTTCTACCAGTTTGATGCAAAAAAAAAATTACGTTCCTGGTATCCATTATTATTTTTCACAACTAGACTATATGGCATCTTTAATATTTTTATAAAAAAAAGGTTTGTGTTCGCAGTTGTATTTCATTTTAGCATATTATGAACGACTCTTTAATTTTTATGTAAAAATAAGGATTTGTCATGGAGGTTGTATTGCATTTAAATATAAATGCAATGAGCCTCATTCTATTTTCAAATTTACTTACGGCCGGGCCGTAAATCGCATTTACGGAGCTGTTATCGAGGTAAATTTGAGAGCATGAGTGATGAAAAATATATTTTATAACTAGAATCATAGAAAGATCTACTTAGCTAAAGACTGGTGTCACGTTGGTTTAGGAAAATAAATGCACGGACAAAATAGGACAAACATAAAAGGAATGTAGTTTTTAAACTATCATGGTCATGAACACTATTTGTACTAAAAACGGGATATTTACCATGATTTGTGAGTTTTTGAGTATCCCGATATTTCGACGCATTTGCATGCCAATAATCATCCACTCGCAAATACTTCAGTTTACCCGTGATCATGGGGCATGCAACTGTGTCGAAATATTGGGATACTCTAAAACTTACATATCACGGTAAATGAATGAATGAATGAAATACTCTTTATTGCACACCAAAAAAAAATACAGTAACAAAGGAAATAAACAATAAATACCGGTACAATGGGCGGTCTTATCGCTAAGAGCGACCTCTTCCAGACAACCTCTCCTTTTGAAAATCCCGTTTTTAGTAAAAATTGTCTATAAGAGGAATATATTTTAATTCAAGATAAAATTATAATTTTATTGAAATCTTAAATACTCTGCAGATGGGGAAAAATAGGATAAAACTTATATCAAAGCTGAAAAATGAACAATCGCTAGAAAATAAAGCTATAAGTGGTCCAATAGAATACAATGACTACAACATGTTAGGCAGGTAATAACTTACAGAAATTTATTTTCTCCATTACGTTTGTTGCCAACACAATAAGCAGAACTTTTGTTTCGTTTTTGATTTTGCAATAGAAAATAGCGATGTTATCAAGCGGAGACGTCGGCCGATCTGAAACAAAAGGTAGCACCGTGAAGCGTTCAACGGTTGATTACCCCCTGAAGCACTGCGAAACGATATTTCCTCTTGCCCAACTATTTATTACCTTAGATATTGTTAGTTATGTACCATTACGTTTTTGTTCACAACAATGGTAACACTTTAACCGTAAGAACATTCTATCGATGGAGAAGAATCTAGTGCATGAACTAGCGCATACATTGTATCTTAGTAAGTAATGACATGGAAGTTTTCTTTGTTTTTAATATAAAAATAAGTAGCATAAAAGTTTTAGATAAATCAAATAAAAGAATGTTCTCAGAATCGAATCTTTCTAATGACCATGAATTCAGAACGGATCGTTCCAATCTATGATCAGAGAGCCGCACTCTGTGTTTTTTGTATTCATTTCGCGAATTAGTCCGCCCATTGGCCTCTATAGAGTTCATTTTTCGGCAAATGTAATTTGGATTACAATAAAACTTGCTACTTTTTTCGGGTCGTGCTTGTCAAGAATTCGTTAATTAGACAGATCGGAATCGTGATTCGAGATTTCTTGAGCGATTGTTTTTACAGTAGCATTTGTTCTGGCTCGGTCTTAACAATCTTTACAAACCCAAATATCTTAATGTGTTTGGTATAATAAGGTATTGTATCAGAAGATAAATAAAAAAGTATTGCGTTCGGTTCATTTAGACAAGTGGTCTGAATAAGTAATTTGCTAAAATTGCCCTGCATTTTTGCCCCAACACAGATATTACATAATGTACTAGTTGTAAAATAGAAAAGAATACACGGCAGCGTCTTAGCAACAATACTTAACCGATGCTAATTGTAATGTGCAAACAACGGTGCTGGCTTAACGGTGAAAGTGATTGCATAATGTAAATTTAAGAACACCTTGAGGTGATCATATGGACAGAAATATTTACAATATCAAAAAACTGACACTAAGGCTCGGACTATATGGCATCCGGGCTTGTCAGGGACCGTTTTTAACGGTCCCTGACCAATCCGTCGCACAACCAGACATTTAAATTTTTCCTGCATGGACTACACACGATCCGAGGCCATCCGACTCCGATTTTTACCTGGAAGCAACCGGGACATGCTCCGGATTTGCAGGATCGGGGAGACCCGGATGCCATATAGTCTGAGACTTATGTAATATTTTTGGTATAGAAAGAGATCAAAAAAGAAAGAGGTCTTTAAAATGAACTGTGTGTTTAAACAAACCTGAAGGGACCGATGATAAAACAAATAAACAGCATCAAGAAAAAACAAATGAACATTATACCTAAGTTGGTATGAAGAACACCTGAAACCTATGTTGATATTAAGAAACGGTCTCGGCAGAATAACAGCGTCCACTGCTAGCCCAGTTGACATAATGCTGAGTCGAGGCCTGTTTGCTGCTACATAGCAAACACTAAACCTACCTCATGTTTTAAAATAATTATTATCTTAATGTTTGTTTCTTCACGTATACAGTTTAATTATTTTTATATGTTCAATTAATGTTTCTCATGTCTCATATTTAGCAGTTGTAAATTTATTGTGTGCTATGTGGCAAATAAACTAAATAATTGTCTATATCTATCATTCGATTGAAATTCATAAATAATGGTGTTTCTACATGCACGTTCATGCTCGATGAGCAAGTATAATTGTGCTTGACGTTTTGACGTTTTGTGAGCATTTCGGTTCGACTTAGAACACGAAGTCAAAAAAGTCAAAAGTCAAATATTTTTATTCATTAAAATCACATGGATCACTTTGAAGCGTCAATTTTACTGCCTGTTCCTTCGCGACCAAGCCAGGAAAGAATAGCAAGAAACAAGGCTGGTTGTTTTTTAATGATTCTTTTAGAATACATAACAATACAGAAAATAAATTACGTCTAAATTGTAACATTTTGAACGAGTTTGTTTGAACGTAGTAGGCTTTTTTATAAAGATTTTGTTTAATTATATTTTTAAATTTGTTAATTGTCAATTTTTGTACATCCCTTGGGAGTCTTATTTTTATCGGTTTATACGTTTGATCTGGCTCGACGCAAAAATGTCGAGCATGTATGCACATGGGGACTTACCATAAGATTTGACACGATGATGTTGCAAACCTACGAAATGTCCAAATCAATATAGACAAATAAAATATCGTCATTTGTACAAAATCGTACATACATTATGACTATAGACTCTGATGGTTCGTAAACCTGAACTACATTTATCATAAGGTGATGTAATTATATACGTAGTTTTTATTCCGCTAGTAATGGTTATCCATTTAATGAACTGTAATTGAAAATAATACGCGTCCGACAAAAAGTGGCCATCCAGTTGTGATTCTCATGTTCTTGTTCAAATGTTTTTATAGATGAAAATATTTTTCGATTCAGATTTATTTATTTACCTTATTGACACACTTGGTTTCGTCATTTAAATAATGTTGTCTAGCCTATGTTAAAAGGCCCATGACAAATCATTAAACTCGTAAATAAATCTATATACATATATAAAACAAAGTCAGATTAATTACACCATTTATAACTCAAGAACGGCTGGACTGATTTTGATGATCTTTGATTTGGTGGATTTGTCTTCGCTCGAATAGCAGAATAACTGGTAAAATATCGGAAAAAATCACGTAAAAGAAATAATGAAGAAAATTCATTTTCTGATACATAGATGCAGTGAGTGACGTACATTGGCAGCCCGCGTCATATGCATATCAAGGCGATACGAAGTTGGCGGGTCAGCTAGTTATTAATATAAGAAATGTCAATAAAAATAGGTAAAATGTTGCCAATGTCATTACTTAACAATTCTACCAGAGTATTACAATAATATTGATAACAAAACATACAATTTAAAGATAACACTTTTCAAAATCTAACAAGTCAATTATTCTATTGGCCTATTATTTTCTAGTGCACGATCTAGAACGATTCATATACTGCATTTTTATAGCAAAAACCGTTACCGCTATTGACCTCCAATCGGCTGTGAAGTTAACTGTAATCAAATATTTAATTTGTAAAGTCTTAGCGTTCAGTTAACATGTACGAAATCTAGCTATCATGTAACGGATCCAATTATTTACAATTAAAACGTTTGTGACGGTAGAACCGAACATTCTATTTGCTTTGGTATTGCTAATTAGAAGGTTATATTTGGCTTCGTGGGTGTACTATTGAAAAGAAGATTTCAAAACAATATTTATTGGTGGGTGTTCATTGTTCTTGTAGTCAATCTTTTCTATTTAAAAACAATCCTTGTTACCACACACATGTTTAAAAAATCCTTTACCAATTTTTGTATAGGAATTTATTAGACACGCGCTAAACAGTGTTTAACTATTATTGTGGTAAGACCAATTATTTTTAATCTGAATTGATAATTTGAAATAATTATAGTGTTTTACGTAAATTGCAGTTTATTGGTTGGTAATTTGGCATTGTAAATGTAGGAGGTAGCCCTAGAGAGGTACACGACAGCACTCGAGCGCAATAACCACTGCGCTTCGCCGGCACTGCAATGAGGAAGCGCCCAGTTGTCGCGCCCGCAGGTACAGAGCCTCTCCCAGCCTCTCAGTTAATCACAAACCCACGTTGATTCACTTTAATCGCTACCACTAAATAATGATTCGAGGTAACTGTATGATAAATGGTCGATTCCCGGTACAATAAAGCCCTCTGTAAACGAAGGTCAGTAAGCTTTCAATGCGGAACGTTGCTTGCTGATAATCACTTTATGCTAATTCAAACTTCTTGCAAGAACTTTATAAACATGACATAATATATTTTTTTCAAATCTTGCGTAAATGTAATAATTTTGAATTATAATTGAATCGTTTTAATGGATCAGTCGTATCGCTATAAATTGACTATGAATATTGATCTAGATAATAAAATAAAATAAATAAATAAATATTGCTGGACATTTCACACAGCGCTATCTAGCCCCAAACTAAGCAGAGCTTGTAATATGGGAATCAGATAACTGTTGAATACTTATATACTTTTTTTTGTAAATACATACTTATAATAAATAGAAAAACACCCAGACACGGAACAAATATCTGTAGATCATGCAAACATTTGTTCCGCGGCGGAAATCGAACCCGCTACCTCCTGCGTCTCAGCTGGCTATACGCCCACTGCGCCACGGAGGCAGTCAAATTAAATTTATGTAACAAAATTGAAACTTTAACTTTATATCCTATGAGTATTATTCACAATTTTAATTAAATACAAATCCTAAAAAAGTACTATTTTTTGTCCTTCGTAGGGGGAATGTTATATAGGATTAATTTTTTGAGCAGGTAGTTCTAATGAACGTTAGAAGCATAGCAGGAGAGGTACTCCATCGCCTCAACCACAAGTACCACCAAAATGTTCTTTCCTATCTTAAAAACAGCACATAAAATCATTGGAAGGGTAAAACTGACTCCACTTCTAGCATAAGCTTTCACGGGGCACGGATGTTCCTTCAATACCTCCACCGATTCCACTTAAGACCTTTCCCATCCTGCCGGTACGACCCAAACAAGGAAGAAACCAGTGTTCACTTAATAATAGAATGTCCTTACTACGCGCGTAAATGATATGATCTTGAAATAGAGTTTGATAAGGACATATGGCCGGATACGTTGTCGGAATGGGTGAACAAGGTATAAATAAATTTATTAAATTTGTTAGCCTCGTAATAAAGGAGGCAAATATTAGAAATAAATAGAACTACACTGCTCAAACTTGCACAATAGGTACCTACTTATATATGTATAAAATAAATAATAAAGTTAAATAGAGATAACATTTATAATAACAACTAACCAGATTCTGTACATATATATATTTATTATTAAGCAAAAAAAAAACAAAACCAAAAAAAAATGTTTGCATATATTTAAGACACAACTCAATACGTAAACATAAAACAAACACCACAACATATAAATAAAAAACTTGTATTATATATGTATATTGGACCAACAGATGTACAAATTACTCTGTCTCCTTACTGCTGATAAGCTTATCTCCTTTACTGTAGTTTATATAAATACTAGCTGACCCGCCCACGGCTTCGTACGCGTGGTTTGTCAATAAAACATTACCCTCCTTCTGTGCAGTCGCGTAAAGTGTATCCTATGTCTCAAGTCCATTCATAAACTATCTAGGTATATAGGTACCAAATTTCATCGAAATCTCTCGAGCCGTTAAGTCGTGAAAAGGTAACAAACAGACAGAGACTGAATGACTTTCAAATCGGTATGTATGTAGATTATAACTTGGATTAACACATAGGCTACTTTTTGTTGACAAACAAGGCGTGCAAAGCCGCTGGCGGAAACTAGTTATACATATTAACCTTCCTCTTGAATCACTCTATCTATTGCTGAAAACTGCATTAAAATCCGTTGAGTAGTTCTAAGGTAACAGACAGCGGAAGCGACTTCATTTTATACTATGTAAAGATTTTATTATATTTGTATATATTTAGTTTATTAGTAAATATATTAGTAGTTTCTGTAGGTTTATAAACCAAATATCCATCCAAAGGTTGTCTGGAAGAGATCGCTTTAAGCGATAAGACTGCCCGTTGTACTAACCATTCTTTTTGTGTATTTCTTTGTATATTTAATTTTGTTTGGTGTGCAACAAAGAGTAAATCTATCTATCTATCTGTCATTACCAAATAAAGTAAACCGCCTGTGCAATATGTTAAACCTAAAAAAGTCTCTGATCTGTGTTGGAGGAAAACAGGCGGAACAAACAAAACACAAACCATGTACCATCTCTTTAGCCGTGACACTATTCTTATGGTTTCGCAATGGTGACGACATCCTATAATTCAGAATTAAAGCTATCAGCGTAAATTAATATAAGCTATGTCAGTACAATAAGTCTGTAAAAAATATACTGTAATTAATATTTATAGATAAAATCAAATGAAAACGTTTATCTATGAGGTAAACGGCACTATTGAACAATAACTATTGTTTAAAACTGTTTACAGGGTTGTAAAACTTAACATCAGTAAACGCATGAACTATTAGAGAAAATCAGTGAGCTTGCTTATTTTACGAGCGTGTACGGAGCTTTTCCAATAACTGTTGTTGTGTGAAGACTTACTTTCTCTGGATACCTGCAGTTTAGTACATTGCAAATACGAACTACACAATTACTTATCAGTTTAATGTCTAGCCCTCTAAGTCTGACTATTGATCTTGAAACGACTAGTTATAAGCGAAAAAGTAAAGTGAACACGAACGGCAATTGACTTTCTGTTCATGTTTCTAAAAACTTTCCATTCAATCACAAATAAGTTTCACTCGCAATTATTGCAAGACACAATTTATTAAACAAGAATCTAAGTCCATTTCTGCCTATAAAAGAGCCAGGCGTGCTAAACTAGATGAGTATACGATACACACTACACCGACAATTAGGAAATCTGAACAACAAATCGGACTCTACAGATAAAAGCAATACAAGAAAACACCAATAAAATCCCTAGCAATGCTTTAAACAAGACACAATTTAATGAAAGCTCCTAAATTGCGGTTCAAATGGCGAAATAAATGTAAGAGATGTTGAGAGCTCCGGAAGTACAACAATGATCCCAACTCGGCCGTGTTTCAGAACTTGAAACGCATTGTCCAACTAATTAAAGAGGCTAATAGAGGCTAATGTGAACTGGCACACATTTTCACATTTATCAAGTTTGAATAATGGAAAAATAAGGCGAACCATAAAAGTTGTCTTTATTGGTGTTTCTTGCGTTTATACTTCACATGAATATAACATAGAATCGAAAACGCTTTATTATATACCACACTTAAATGAACAAATCATATTTACAACATATAACTAGATATGCGATGATACAATTGGCGGTCTTATCGATAAAAGCGATCTCTTCCAGTACATATTAAGTATATACCAGCTTACAACATTACTCGTAATTGTGTTAACTTCATTTTGTTCACGATTTGCGATAAATAATAACAATTTAAAGCAATTTTGATGGCATTCCCTTCTAAATATTTCAGATACCTTTTCAAGGCAGCTTACCAGTGTTCAATGTTGGGTGTGTATCATATCAACACGCCCTTTGCCAGCACAAATTTAAACATCATTAGATTAGATTAGATTAGCTACCTCATTATTTATTGCACACCATGAAACAAATACAAATAAAAAATAACAACGTAAATCTATGGATACAATTGGCGGCCTTATCGCTAGATAGCGATAATTATCCGTTTTTATTATGATTGCATTACGATAGCTACCGAATGTATACTGCCCGTGTATTGAATATGTCGTTATTGTTGGTGTCTGAAGTAAGTGGTACCTATGGATACTTAGCTGGGAGCCACTATGTTATAGCGGTACTTTATTGAGTTTACGTGTGACCAAACGTGGCTTTTATTTAGGGCATCAAATTAGCATTGCTATTCGACGCAGCTATGCAACCACCATTTTAGAAACGCTACTTACTGATAACGACCAAGCTCAACTACGTATCGATTGTTATCGATTATTGACTGTCTTAGAGTTGTTTTTTAAAATTTATTATTGTACCCATAAAACCGTGCAAGTTTTATCTGCGCTAACATTAGTTGCTAGACACACGTATATTTTTTACAATAATAAACACATAATATCTAATATAAACACAACTAGAGAGTAATAACTACATTTAAATGTCACATGAAGTATAAGGTGACAATAACGAATCATTATTATAAACGATGTTTTGTGGAAAAAGTTATTGGTGCGTTATAAAATAAATCAACCACTATGGTTTCATCACGCATGGTGAAACCACGTGGACTCTACAAGCATGTGATGACGTGACCACTCTTTGGAAAATTGTTAGCAGCCGTTTGGTTCAACTCGATGAACAGATTAGACATATCATTTGTATACATTAGTAACGCAGCTTAAACATTTTACATATCTACACTTATCTAAGATTTGCTTGTCTTTGTCTTTACAAAAACTAGAATTAAGTTTTTGTGAGGTTCAAAAGCTTAATAAAAAGTTCATCTGTAAATCTGAGAAATGAACAATGACATAAAAGTTAGTACAGAGAACTCAATGAACCAATTAATAAACAAAGTGAAGGCTCACAATCCGTCATTACAATCCCACCCACGTCAATCGACGGGTTGTAGAGTTGTAAAGCCACAACGTTTAGAGGAACACTTAACTTTGTCAAGCTTAAAATATAGAAATCAGCTTCTGGAGCAAACAGTCAATTAGTAGTAAATTAGTCATCAAAGGAACATAATAGTAAACCCTAAAAAGAGTAAAAAAGTTGGCGCCCCGAGAATAAGACTCGATCAACTCAATTTCAGATATATTTTCGAAGATATCGGATGGAACCTCTGTGTTGTGTAGTAACATACTCGTACGTTAACATGAATGCAAAGAGATGACATGCCATATCGATAGAATCGGCTTCTCGTCTAATTATGCGACGTCACAGTGTTAGATAGTGGTCTCGAGGTGCAAGCGCACAATGGAGGTGAGCAACCTTCGCTAACATCTCATTGTCACGCTCACATGTGGGAATGTAGCCGAAGCGCTTACTACCATCTACACCACTAGATACATATAAAAGAAATTCAGCTTCATTTACCAACGTAATTAGTTAGCAAACAGGCTCTGATACTCGAGTTGGACGTGCAGCTGCATATATTTTTGCTCCATTAACTTTTTTCTGACACGAATCAAGTGTCGTGATAATGAAAACAAACAAAAAAGTGAGAGATTAAGTGCGATTATTTGCAATTTAAAGTTGGTTTAGACCTTTTAGTTTGTCGTATAAAACTTACCGGGTTAACTTTCGCAAGTTTTATTTTTTAAGCTCTCGTGTAAATCAACCTGCTATTACATGTGCAGTTTAAGATTGTGGTCCAATAACTGAGATAATAATCACGAGGCTATTCAATACTTAATTGATACTTGAGTTATGTTGTCAATGGATGTTGTATTCTCGTATGTCGTGACAGTCTAATAGTCTAATCTGTTGTTTTATACATTATTAGTATAAGCTATTCATAAATTACTAATTTGAATTACCTCACTTTTAATATATTTAGCATCAGAACACATTATTCAGCGAGAGACTCCGTAACATACGGAAATATTTATTTGAAAGTTTTTATTTTATGCATCTGTCGCCAAATTAAAATAACTTTCTTGAGTTTTAAAACACAAGTCATATTACATAACATGCCAGTGACTTGCAAGAACATAGCACGACCATTACTTTTGAACGTTTGACATAGTGTAACACACTTTACAAAGAAAGTGTAGTTTTAAGAAAGTAATAATGTGTCAGAAGTTCCTGTTTCAATGTATGAGATAAAATCGGAAGTATTGGAGGCAAATTATCTAGTTCTTACACATCTTTGTACTTCCCTGTGAATTTTCTTTACACATCTTACTCATTGATTTACATACTCGTATCCTCAAATAGATACTGTTAACAATTTGTTACGTGAATTTGCACCGTATGAGACAATGAGCTATGTATGTAATTAATTGAGTTATGTTTGTGACCCGACGACAGGAATTCTCATGCACATCGAATTAATGAATGAATTAATGAAAACACTTGGAAAAATAACAAAAAAGATAGTACAATGGTCGGTCTACAACAAAAATAAGAAAATACATTAAACAATAAGCTAAACAAAATACCCACAAGCTCTTTTTATATCAGGATTATTTAGTTTGCATGTTTTCATCTTAAAACAGCTATCACGCTGTATTTGCAATGGATAATAGGTATTGCTTTTTAGGGTTTGAAAGGAATCATGTGGCCCTATGGTATGCGTGAATGGCCACATTCAGCAAATATTAGAATCATTTATATGACAATACCTCCATTGTATCGAGCTGTTGGCAAAGTTATCACATATTATTGTGTCCGAGTCTGCGCAGGCGCACACGACTGAAATAAGTAATAGCAACGGCCGTATCCAAGCTGGTTCTGAATTTAAATGTCCTAACGCTCGTAAAACTTAGGTATTAAAATATCTAGACGGGAAATACTAGTAATATTCTTCGCGTGACATTGATTCTCAGAGAATAATTTAGGATAAAGGTTAACCGGTCTAAAAAATTGTGTTGTTAGTAAAATCTAAAATACTATTTTTAAAGTATGTATACTAAAGGAATATTTATGGTTAGTTGTTTTGTTCATACAAACAAGCTAGGTAAAGTACCACGAAGGCACTCCCGTGCCCCCCAATATCAGTATAGAGCGTTTAACAATTAAACACAAACATTTGTATTCAGTGTTCCGTACGAGTATAATTTTCAAAGCTTACCTACTTACGGAAAAACAAGTGTAATTGTCCTTCCTTGGGACAGTTATGTTATGATGACTGCACGTAGACAAAGAGAAATTCTCACTTATTCATTGCTTAATGCATGTGATACTTCTGTGAAACGCACACCATACGCATAAGAAAATTATACACGCATGCTTTTTTATATAGCTTTTTTTGTGGGGAACTACGGGAAGCCCAGCTTGGAAATTATAATCAGTAATTGGTAAATCTATGGAATTCAGGGTATAGTTTGTTTAATTTTATCAGCAACTTGATAGAAAAAGATATTTTTTTAAATCAAAGAAATTTGTTGGCGAGCTAAGATCCGGCTGGCCGGTGAAGATTTTCACAATTATAATATTTTATCCTTTTAGAAAGACGCCACTCCACAATGAACATCCCATTAATTAATCTCCAGTTAACGAAGCATTAATGAGACATAGCTGAAATACACAGACAGCTACCCCAAGACACACATCCTGTTTACAAATGTTACTTGACTTGTTAAACTTGATCACACCAGCTGTTAGTACTACTAAAACTCTTAATCTAATTACTGTGGTTCCTCGGCTGATACAATGATGGAGAGAATATATTCAATGGACGTAGCTATCCAATTATCAAAAAAATTATGTTTATTTTTGTAATTAAATCTAGTCTAGTTTAATCTCGATTAATAATAATAAGTAAAACTGGATATTTCACATAGCGCTATCTAGCCCTGAACTAAGCAAGCTTGTATACAATGGGAACCCGATAATTGATAGAATACTATACATTGTTTTTTAAAAGTACAAACCGTAATTTAATTACACAACTTTATAAATAGGTAACTACAGCCACAGATAAACAATATCCGATTATTTAGTTAGATGATAAAAAAAGCATAGGACTGAAATTGCTTCAACTTAACCAATAAATAAAAATGGTATAAAGTGACGATTCAAAATGGTCTTCATGGTTTCATTAAATAAATAAATTTGGACTTTGATGTGAACAAATTTAATTTAATGGATATCAGAAGCAATACCCCATATTGTAAAACATAGAGTCGATTCGATACTGAATACAAATGATGTGCTGTGGGTACAGATTGTATACAATACAACTTGCATTTGCAAAGTATTCGTGAAACAGTATACAAACTCGTGACCTCCCAGGCAGCGGCGGTGGGTGAATACTAAATATTATTCGTTTTTAGGAAACAAATGTATCGGGTCGAATAACTGAACATTGTAGCTGTATATATTTATAAAATTTTATTGATCGAACGAAGCGAGATCTCCAAACCAACTTGGGAAAATCGGCGTTGTATATATGTATGTGTGTTTGTTTGTCCGAGGATAACTTTCAAAGCGTTAATCCGATCATAGTGAAATTTGATATATAGGTAGGCAGTGATGATGGCACAATCCTGGTGTGACTAAATGCGCTAAAATGTGGGGGGTTGTTGAGATATTGGGGTTCAAGAGGGGTAAAAATAAAACAAAATAATTGGGTCAAGTGGAACGTCTAATGAAAGATCTTTATTCATTTCAACCCGTTTTTATTTTTACTTTAAAATGCACAACCAACTAACTTGACCTACAGATTCATTCAAATTACATGTAACGGGAGTTCACGTTTTTGGTTACTCATTTTAGGGTAGAAATGGCAGTTATTCTGGATTTCAGACTTTTCCCCATATTTGTGTCACTAAAGCTACACTAATACCAAATTTCAGCACTGTGGGGTCACTGGTGAACCCTGTGAATTTCATCAAAGTTCAGTTTTTATTATGGCTAATAACTTAAAAACTACAAGGGTATAAATAAAAATAAAAACGGGGTCGAAATGTATTCATAAAGACCTTTCATTAAACGTGCAACTTGACTGGATAGTCCAATTGTGTTCTTATACCCCTCTTGAACCCCAATATCTCAACAACCCCGCCAAATTTTTAGTACATTTAGTCAAACAAAAGTTGTACTATCACTACCTATCTACCTATGTGTCAAATTTCACGATGATTGAATCAACGATTCGAAAGTTATCCTCGGACAAACAAACATACATACATACAACGCCATTTTCTCAAGTTGATTTGGAGATCTCACTTCGCTCGATCAATTGAAACAGGCTAATAAATCTTAGCATATATTTAATTTATAATAGGTATGAACTGAAATAGGACTTATTTCTGAATTTTACTTATTGCTTACTGTAAATAGCAAATTAGCTCTGAACTAAGCACATGTATCTTGCTTGAGCCTATTTGCTTGTCCAATGAATGGACAAATAAAATAAATTGAATTCCATTCAAGTGTAGACGGCAATCAAGTTGTAAAAAAAGTTAAGTCGTAGCTAACATCTCCAATGCGTTCTGATTGTCGAGGACCCGTGATTACGCCGCACTAGGGTTTTTGTTATAAGGCTGCGTCTGCGCGCTCGTGGGAATGCTCACCGCACAAAGGAGATAGGTATACGGTCCCGACGATCACAGCACTAATCAAAGAATCCTTAAGAAATTGCTCACTTTTTTCTTATTATTATTATCATTTAGTGTCACTTCATCTGCTGATATCTTAACTTTTGGTCACCGTGTCGTAATAAACTTTCACGAATGAATTGATGGAGATCAATGATGTTTAGCTAAGTTAGTGAACCGAGCTGTAAGTCCGCCCATCGCACAAGTAATAACTTTCACGGCCCATAACAGAGACTTGTTCACCTTGTCTCCCCCGACTGGTAATTTCTCCTCCAAGTTACTGAACATCGCGGTCCCCGTGTATTTTCTTTTCTTCGCAACATAAGTAGGCTACCAGTAATGAGTGGTTTCTCCCTATTCAAGTTTGATAAAATTGCACGGTACGAAAGAGAGCAGTGGACTTATAGCTTAACTAAGAGTTTAACGAGTTAGTTTCATGATTCTATACTTTAAAATAAATGCTATGTGTCCTGCATTAATGCACGAGAATGTCTGTCAACACAGACAAATGGCGAGGTATCGTGAGGCGTGTAACATCTGCCCCCAAAAATAATGATACAACATGTTGACCGCGACCGCTCTGTGAAGAGTGTTACGATTGAGAAGAAGAAGATGTGTCCTACTCCATTCTTCGTGTATAAATTAATCATATAAATCATTAGTCCGACAATACCGTCTCTAATAAATAACTTTTCGTTGTTGATAAAAGTACAGCATTGCCACAAGCGGTACAAAGTTGAAAGTTGATAGAGGATCTTGAGAAGCCCGGACAAGTCTATGGCCCAGCGGGAAAGGGCAATTCTATTTCCTAGTTGTTAACTTGCAATACATGTTTCGCAATAAAACTGATTGTCAATAAATTTAACTATAACTGCCAATTACGAAACCTAATAAACATAGCTGAGTTTGTTATTAGTTATGCATCACGGTAATGAGCCCTCTATTACTCGTAGAGAGGGAGATGTGACCGTTAATCATGGGGAGGTATAAATCAGTTTGGCTGTCGGATGTCATTGTTTTCAAAGCTACCGCGAGACAATTCGTTACTTATTTCGCGTGAGAGACAACGCGGATGTATACGGCATAGATGTTGGGGATTTATCGTGCGTTCGGTGGCAATAAATAACTTGGTCGAGAAGAGAGGAGCGGAAAGGTCACCGCGTACAGAGCGAGTGGCTGCGGGCCTGGCGCGGGCGCAGCCGCGGTTCTCTCAAGGCCGATGCACAAGTTAGATATCTGTAAAGTCGTGCCGGGCTCGACCCCACCGCCACCTGTTGGTTCGGCCCCGGAAAATGTACCTACTTATTTAATTTTAATGATTCTATTATATTGCTTATTTAATTACATTTAGTGAAATGGTTAAACACCGGAAAACGCTAAATCAGTAGGGTATAAAGTATAGTTATTGTTTACTAATCATGGCAAAAACTCGGTAACGAATTACTTGAAAATAATTGATTTATACCAACAAATTTTGACAAATATATCACACTATCATTTATACTTACGTATAAGCCAGTGGAGGTCGGACATTGAACGTATGAAAGTGACCGATTTTAAGTAACTGTATAGTTCGCGTATGAGTTACATCGTTGAGTTAGAAGGTCGAGATGTGGTTTTCGAATAATTTGATACAATCTTTATACCTCTTATCTTATTAGTTGTTTAAACGCGCAATTAAATCTTCGAAATTAACAACTGTTATTGGGTCAAAGTATTTTTCTTAATATTTTAAACATATCCTTAGAATTTACTACTTGCTATGAAATTAATCTTTAATCAAGTCACAAACTCTTTATTTAATAATAAAGAATAATAATAAATATTGCTGGACATTTCACACAGCGCTATCTAGCCCCAAACTAAGCAGAGCTTGTACTATGGGAACCAGATAACTGATAGAATACTTATATACTTTTTTTTTGTAAATACATACTTATAATATATAGAGAAACAACCATACCCGAAACAAATATCTGTAGAACATGCAAACATTTGTTCTGCGGCGGGAATCGAACCCGCTACCTCCTGCGTCTCAGCCGGCTATTCGCCCACTGCACCACGGAGGTCGTCATAATTTAATGAAATTTTAAATTTAATGATATCTTTTAGATTATTTACCCCTTATACTAACGTTCCTATACTTTCACATTTTAAGAAAATCTAGCCCCGAATATCATGAAAATTTTAAAATAACCTTTATTAAATTAAGTAGTATCTAATCACTACCCTACAAATTCGATCCCCGCTGCGGAACAAATGTTTGCATGATCTACAGATATTTGTTCCGGGTCTGGTTGTTTCTCTATATATTATAAGTATGTATTTACAAAAAAAAAATGTATATAAGTATTCTATCAGTTATATCTGGTTCCCATAGTACAAGCTCTGCTTAATTTGGACTAGATAGCGCTGTGTGAAATGTCCAGCAAAAAAAAAAAAGAAAAAAGCATATTGACATTCCATGCGCCACATGCTGCATAATTTTATGCGATCTCTATCTAGAAATTGCATGCAGACTTTACTGCCCACTTCAATAATGCAGATAGTAATAATAAGTTTGTGTGACCTGTCATGGATAACTATGAATGAAATTCCGCCATCGAGCTTTACCATAAGCGGAAAGCGAGTTATCTAGGTACTTACTAGTTTTAAACTAGATATACTTTTTAGTAAAAGCTTTTTTTTGCTCCTGCATAACTAAACTAAACTAAACCTTTATTCATTTTTCATATTGTTAAGATTAACATTACGGATTAATATCTACTTATAGGTAACACTTTATGTTGCCTGAACTAGGATAACTTGTATCTCAGGCAAAAAAAGCTGGACTGGTTAACTAATGAATACTCAAATTACTATGTCAGTATTAAGTATTTTTATTGCGTACAAAGTGGATTAAAATTATTAGGACGACACACGTTCGTGCATCCAAACTTAAATTTTGGAATAAAATATTGGTCAAGCGCATGGTGGATCACGCACAATGAAGGGCACTTTAATCAGTACGGGTGTATCTTAGTCAATAACCCACACGATACGGTGCGTGAGTAAAAAATCAATGACCCCAATTTCTGTAGGTACATAACTAGTTTATTTATTTTTTATTTCAAAATTTAATAGGTGTAAGTTTTTTAACGTATTATCATGCAAAATTTCAGCTTTACAACACTAATTGTCTACAAGTAAAATGGCTTTAACTGGTCGTACAGACAGACGGACATGGCCGAAACTATAAGAAACCTAGTTTGACTACGGAATCCTTTAATATATACCTATTGCAAACAGTGTCCTTTCGTTTTTTTCAAACGCTGCTCTAATATCTGTTACTACATAATTAAATAAAACAGACGTCAGTGTTACGATGCCTAAACGTATTAAGTGGCTAAATAAGATTTAGAGAACTGTCAAATCATACAAATACGTCAAATTTTAACATGTTTAGTCGCTAAATACATTTAATTCCAAACCTCGCGTGCGAAGCCGCTTACCGGAAGCCTTTAAAATATAATTATTGAGTAAGGTATAACAATTAACACAATATTTATTAAGATCTTTATACCTGAACTACATTGAGGCAAATAAATTGGATTGAACACGTGTTATTCTTATCTAATTACACCTTTAGATACCATGGTATGATGCTGCATCTTGTACCAAACAACCATTATTAGAAACCTACTGCGTTACTCTCTGGTGTGTGGGTAGACCTTAAGACCAGGTGTTAGATAAACCTAAACCTGCCTCATTAATACCCATCTCCTTTATTTTCCCCGTCATTTATAATAGCTCATTCTGCTAAAATCCCGTCTATACATGATAAATGTAAAAAAAAAATATTATTTCTGTTTCTAAATTATCCAATAGACAAAGTTACAGAAATGGATGTGTGTAAAGCTTATATTCTTTGCTATTGGCATCAAATATGCAGCTTCTTAGGGTATGTATCTAGGTAATAGGAACTTAACTTGTTTATAATCCTTTTCCTCGGTTATGATAAAATAAAACTAATGACGCTAGTTTCAAACGTATCTCAACACGTCGATGTTTTGTCGTTTGTAGAGTTATTTATTACATTTTATTTCAATCTGCCACCTCTTCGCGTCTAGAAATTCCGTGATACATTGCTTCCATCCGCTTGTTAGCTGATTAATTAGTTACTACTATATGTTTATACTATAACCTGTTTGTGGCTTGGTGCTTATAACGGATGTAATGTATCCGCTTTTTTCTTTATCAAGTTTCATTTAAATTTATGGACGCGCGAGTGAATATTGCTAATATCACCTTATATTTGAAATTCGATAGTATCTATCTATCTGTTTGTTACATATCACGACTAAACGGCTGGACCGATTTCGATGAATTTTAGTTTAATTTAATTTATTTGTAGGAACACTAACAGCTGTTAAAACTTATGCTTAAGACAGATTGTTTATCAGATAGCCAATAATAGGTTTTCACATATAAACGACAATATAGAAATAAAAAAAAAATGTGAACAACCAATCGACATCTCACATTACAGATTTTGGTAGGTATATAGGTAGATTAAGACCTGGGTGAGACATTGGTACTTTATATTGATAAAACAAGCATGTGAAGCCATAGCGGAAGTTTGTAGTCAATTATTTGTAAGTAGGTCACAACTACACTAAGTAAGTAATTAAGTAAGTAAGTTGTAAGTAGGTACACTAACTGACAATAATTTTGTTATTGGCAAGTAAAATTTTTTTTTTTTATAAATTATAGGCTAGCGTTTGACCATTATCTCGCCTGATGGTAAGCGATGATGCAGTCACGATGGTACACGCTTGCCTAGAAGAAACCTATTCACTCGTGACTTGAAGATCCCTAGGTTGTAGTTATCAGGAAACACAGACTCAGGTAAGGCGTTCCACTCCTTGGCGGTGCGCATAATAAAGGTGGAAGAGTACCGCTTTGTGCGTATGGGAGGTATGTCTACCATGTAGCGGTGGCGCATCGCGGAGCATCTGGTTGTCCGATCATAGAATGGGGATGGTGGGATTAGGTTGAAAAGCTCCGCAGCACACTCTCCGAAATGTATCCGATAAAAAACCGAGAGGCTTGCAACCTTTCGACGATGCTCGAGGCTGTGGAGCCTTGCATTTGCTAACTCGTCATTGCAAATGAGCTTCTTGGCTCTTCTCTCAATTGAATCTAGAGCCTCTAGCTGGTGTATCTGCTTTTTAATGTAACGACCAATAAGACACCTCACAACACCTCATTTTGATGTGAACTTTTGATTATATGATAAAATTATAATATCTGGTAGGCCTTAAGATGATATCTCATAACCTAAATCGTTTACATTAACACGAAAAATATATACCCATGATATGCTATATGCATGTTACTCAACAAATTCATTAGATACATACTCGTAGATGTAAGAGTATGCAACTTTTGCAATGTGATTACAAATCATTCACTGTACGTAACGAGTGGTCTCCTTTGACAAGAGAGAGCCGGTACCTGTCTTGTAGTTTGTAGCCAAATCGGCGGCACGCTTTATGCTAATCTCTTGGTATTTTCGTTCATGTAGCTTATTATTTAATTACAGAGTTTTGGCTTACCGTGATACTAATTTTGATTAATTGTTTTGGTTTTGGCACTTTAATGTTAAGACTATGGTCACAATCGCATATTTTATTACTAACTCATGTCTTTAATAGCAGTTTAAATTTTACTTTACTTTTTTAGGGTTCCGTACCTAAAGGGTAAAACGGGACCCTATTACTAAGACTCCGCTGTCTGTCTGTCCGTCTGTCACCAGGCACCAGTGAAATTTTCACAGATGATATATTTCTGTTGCCGCTATAACAACAAATACTAAAAACAGAATAAAATAAGTATTTAAGGGGGCTCCCATACAACAACCGTGATTTTTTTGCTCGATATTGATAACGGCAACAATAGATGCTTGAAATATTCACAGAATATTGAGTGATATTATTCACTTTAAAAATAAATAATTAAAATAAAATTAATATTCAAGCGTGCCCCATACAACAGACATGATTTTATTGCCGTTTTTATATATAATGGAACCCTTCGTGCGCGAGTCCGACTCGCGCTTGGTTGGTTTTTATTTTTGGTTCGTCTTCTCTGGAACATTAAATCAACTATCGTTTTAACAAAGCTAACGAAGTATCAAATAAATTATTTTCACTTAAACTTAGACCGAAACCAGAAAAAAATAATTTTGTTAGAAACAGGATTTTAAAGACAAAATTGTCTTGCAAAGATGCACTTTCTTTATAATTGTTCAGCTTCTTTGTTTTGATGTGTGTCTATTAAAGATTTCATTGATCTTGCAAATTATAAAAATCAAAATGCAGTGAAGGTAATAAATGTACGAAAATACTGTACTTTTATAGGCATTTACGGGTTGATAGTATGAAACTGTAAATATTTCTAGGTTTATTAGCCAAAGAGCCCTTGATCAAACGGCTATTTTGTAGAGCAAGGTATATAAAACTAACAACTTAATTTTGCATATATCTTATTTGACCCAGAGAAGTTGGCCCGTTAAGAATATTGCAATGCAAATTTATAGCTCCTATTAAAATGAAAGAGGAAATAGAAATCGTGTTTTAATTTTCGGTTACATATAGGTGATATGCAGGTAAAAAGCTTGTATCTACTTGAAGAGATCTCTCAACCAGGTTACATAACTGCTAGGCACTCTAACACCTAGTTATATACAATTTTTCCGTGTTCATATGTATTAATTTTTTGGTGCATGTAAAGAGAATTCAATATAAGCTATCAAGGTTCAATAAATGCAATGTTTACCTTTCACAACGCATTCTCTCACGATCTGTAAAAAGTATGAGATGAAAAAAACCGAGAATATTATTAAGATATCCATCACCTGCTTTCGCGGCATTATGGTCGGCGAAAGATTTGCCAAATATTTTCACCAGCAAACTGTGCTTGGCTGACAAGAAATTGACCCACATAAATAACCAGTACTGTTACTTCGCATTATTGATTAGCAAACTTAATTTTGCTCTGGTTATGTCTAATCTGATTAAACTAAATGCATAATATATTTTTTAAGTTATAGTTGATTAATTTACTAAAATAATCTATTACTTATTACACTTTTAGCAAACCGTGATTTTATCAGCGTGGTAATTACCCGAACACAGATATCAGACACACTAAAAACTATATCTAATATCAGCCCAATGGAACTTGCTTAACAAAGTGTAAATACAGACAGACATACCTGCCAAAGTTTTTATTGAAAGAACATGGTTTAATTTAGTAAAAAATCTTTTATACAGGGCGAAGAACGACGCCATTATATTTGTAAGAGAAATTTTCACCAGTGCTTAAAAAATAATGTCACTTTTATTTTCTTCAAACTACACTAACGGATACTCCGTTAGCGTTAGTGTAAAGTTTTATGTAACGGAGTATAGATGTTATAATTATTTTGTTTTTTTTTGGGTAAATAACAGTTTAATACTCATTTACTAAGCATTGACTCTGAGTGCGACATAATTTTAATCGTCAGCCTCTCAACCACATCATGTTGGTACTAGTTGCTATCTTAACGAAAACTTGGTAGTAACTGCGAACTTTAAGATTTGCAAAACACGTACCTACATTATAACAACGTTCTCATTTCCAAACAAGTCACGTTTTTACCTTAAACTTATATTATCTGCAAACTTCGTCTCGGTAACAATGCTTTTTGGCGAGAACGACAAAAAGTTTCATTTTAGTCACAATTTGGATGAAAGATAGCTCCTTCTAGGTAATTTCTTAAAAATGATACTAATTTAGTAAATTTTGCTCGACTAAATAGTTCATCGTGCTATATTTACCATAAGTTCCATTTTATATTAAGTTATTTAGCTATAGCGGTAGCGGTTGATGCAGATGCTAAAATAGTGCATACAGTCGGCGATATGAATTATTGATTGTGAAATTGATTCTGATATAAAAGTAAGTATAAGTATAAAAGAAACTAAAATGAGGCAGATTCATATCAGAACAAACTTCCGCCCGCGGCTTCGCACGCGTGGTTTGCCAATAAAACATTTCCTTCCTGCGCAGTCGGGTAAAAAATACACTTTGTCTCAATCCTGGTCATAATCTATCAATTTACCAAATTTCATCGAAATCGATCTAGCCAGTAGAGACAGACAGACAGAAAGACAAATTTGAATTAATAATATTAGTATGAATATCAATGTATTTATTAGCCAGATACGAGTATATCGAAGTGAAACGCTGTATAACGTATGATGTCCATTAATACATAAAATTATACTTTATAACTTAAGTTCAGTTCACGCGGGAACAACCGCGGGTGATCGCTAGTTACGAAATAATCTCATGGATGTCGGTGAGTTAATAGAAAGCCATAAATTATGTTAAGAGCAGAAACCGTACATAGCATAGATTTTAGAATGTAACTGTAGCGCGAAATTGCCGAGCAAGGCAAGACCACAAAGCTGCAAGATTGCCGAAGCCCTAATAATAGAGCGCCGTGCGATATTCATCGCTAACTGTTCTTTGATTGAACATCGCCATCTCCGATCGACGATGGCTAATTACTTAAGATACGCTATTACCCCGCTCGCTTTCAATTGAAATTCCATCCTCATAGGTCACGGCAAATTGTGCTATATGCGGAAATGCAAGACGGGACAATAGCACAGTAGATTTTATACTATACATGCACATAACTTGGTAAACAAAGAGTTATAAAAAGTTTGCACATTTAAGGTGTTTAGGTACTTGATCCTACATAAGGTTTCACAATAGCAACACTTTCAAGTTCTAACTACTCGCTTATGCAATAAACGGGTGATCACTTACTTGGAGAATGCACTTGTGAGCATCACCGCGAGACCATGCCGCGCCCCGAAACACATTTTATTGAACGAAACAATCACGAATCCAGCCCACGTTTTGCCACTTAATCAAATGTTTAGTTCTATTCTATTGTAAACGGTACCACTTCGCTCATGCATAAACTAAAACAGTGTTAGGAAACTTTACCATGAACACAGAATACGTTTTCAGACCAGCTGGATTTACTTGTCGATTCACTTTATACGGCTTGGGTTGTCGTTCTGGAGTTAAAGCAAACAAATGTACAGGATAAATATCTTTAGGAAGTCATTTTGAACCTCTAAGTTTCTGAAGTTCTATTTTCAAGTAAGCTTTACTAAAGATAAATTTCATCCGGGACTCGGATCTAGTCACTGAAGAATCATCTTCGTCATTTTCAACGTCTTCCGTAGTAGTTATATTTTTCTTTAAAATGACAACTCCATTTTTGCCAGTGCAGAAACACATCTTCATAGAAAATGGGTAAGGTGGGTCCGAGTACCCATTGGCACCCAATAACATCATACTTTTTGTGAGATTAAAACTTAAAGTTTTGAAGCCCAATTTGGTACACAGTACCTAACTTGGCATTGTCTCCATCTATGAATTGTTTCGCTGTGCTAATGAACTTCTCATTCTGCTCAACTAGATCAACCCTATCAAATCGAGGTATTAACAAATAATTACTTATTCTTCCAATTCCCGCTCCACAGTCAAGAGCCAGTTTGGCTTCTGGCGGGTTTTTAACGCGAACACTTTTTCTAAGAATTCTTTGGACGCGTTGATGTCAATGCCCGAAATGTGGCCATAGCCGCCAAGTACGCCGTCAATGGTCGCCGGCACATTAGCCCAGAAACTCACTGCCTTTTTATAAAAATTATTATCACCCATTAGGGAAATTTAGGTTAGTGTGTTTCACTTGTCACGTCACGACGTCCGTGACAATGGCAATTGTGATATAGTGCGTCAAAGTGGTTTTGAAATCTCAATTCATTTGAATTGTTGTCAAACTGATTTTGAATGAAAGGATTTTGTTTCATGCATTTTACAGCATTATCTTTGGTCCTGTCCCATATTTTCTGCACAGACTACTAGGATACTATCATATATTTTCTGTTAGGCCATGTTAGGCCTATTGGCAGGTAACAAAACTTTGATTCGAAGACTATATTCTTCTCTAACATTAAGTATATTATTTTGTTCCAGGCTCTTATCACAGCGGTTAATGGGACAAACGAGGAGGACATCCGAGATGCTCTCAAGACGCAGACCGAGAACCAACTAGCGCTGGTGAGGCACGGACCGCAGCTTGTCAAGGACACCGTCGCCTACAATACCACTGTTACTACTGATAATACGGTAAATAAAACTACATCTATTATATTTATCAAAGAAAATTCATTCAGAATAAAGAAATGTAGTCATTACTCTGATCAAAAACTGGGGTAAGTATATTCATTCCATACGAATAGGTACTGTAAAATAATTAAAGAACATTGTAGGTAATTAATCTTTTCTGAATATCTTGACTACAAGTACTAGACTATACTAATTTAAATTTATGATCGATATAGATTCAGTTTACACATAAACTCATCTCTCTCTCTCTCTCTAGCCTCAAAGGTTTGCTGGAAGAAAACTCTTCTTAAAGTTAAGCTCGCCTGTGTACGTGTCCTCTATTTCTGTATTTTTTAAATATATTTTCTTTTGTGCAATAAAAAATAAGGACAAATGAATTTAAAAAAAGCCTGTGTGTACTACGCCCGTAAGAAGTAACACTTCTTTAGCGTGAATAAATAGTATTATACATTTGCGCAAAAAGGTCGCACCACTTGGATAAGTTCAGACCGGAAACTAACTTCATAACGTTAAATACTTCCGTATACCATGCTGTTTCTCCTAAGATCTGCTTCCACTATATTATAGTCTATGACTTGAGGAGTCGTTACCCCAAGACATAATCGTCAGGTAAATTGTGGTACCTGTGAATTCCTCAACTCAAACCGGAATAGTCTACATCAATGAGAAGATTAAACTGTTTAGCACTGCGCTCATATTCTTACTTATTGTCTGTACTTATGATTGGCTTTAAAAAAGAACCGTAGAGGAACGCAGCGTTTCTGCCAAAAATAATCGACTTTTACCATGATCTTGTATATACTAAAAATTATAATGATTTTCTGACTATATCTCTGCTTTTTATGCAGAAGTTGTTAACCTTTATCATAAACTCTGGTGAAAGAGTACACCATCGTTCAAATAGTAAAACCTGATCTCTTCGTAGGAGGAACTGCGAGCTTTGCGGCCGGATGGAACAATAGTCACTGAAACACGTCACACGAAAGAACAAGAACGTCTTTGCGACGCAGAACTAGCCAAGGACGAGGTGAGGAACAAAAACGTCAACAGTAAATAAAACAAAGTTTAAAAAAGTGATGTGAACATAGGTTTAGAGATTTCGACAAACCTCAATCTGCTCTAGTCAAAAGAGTTGGAATTAAGCACGACAGGAACCATGACTGCCATATAATAACATCAGCTGATTTCAATGAAAATTCAGTTAATCAGCTGTTTCCAGTGCATTAACGGGTGTTTTACGTTTAATGAATTTAACAAGTTATTTTTTACAAAAAGTTGGATACTAAATTTTTGCGTCGGGGATTAAAAACTGATATAGCTAAGAACCACGCCAATTGAACTAACTTTCTATGAAAAAACTTCATCCATATCAGTTCGTTTGGAAGGTACGATGTCACAGACAGAACACAGACTCACAGACATACAGGCAGACATAGGTTTAACTTATAACAGTGGTCTTTTTGGTGTATGTGCTTTTTCTATGTGCCCGTCCATCTCGGGTGGCACCTGTACGAGGGAAGACCTAAGCGGTACCACAGACATTGCGATTCAGGTGGCAATTTCTCTATCAAATACATATTTCAGTTTAAGAAGCATCGTTTTTTAATTATAAAAAAATAAATTGTATTCATAGGCAAAATCACTGCGGAGTGATCAGAGTGTTGTTGAAGAGACCGGTGGGACGGAGAGGAGGAAGAGGGTAGACCTTGAGACGAGCACAGATCTGATGGCGGGAGGCTTGCGCGTCTCCACACAACTCAATTCACGGACTAGGACCGAAGAAGGTAACTACAAGTTTATATCTTGTCGCCACAGCAATTCTACTATAAAAATCTTATCCAGTAAGATTGATGTATAGGTCATCATCATCGTATAAACCACAAGACGTCCACAGCTGAACATAGGCTTCCCTCATAGATTTCCAGAGCAACCGGTCTTCGGGTCATATTTCCATCTAGTGGGGGGCCGTTCTACGCTGCGCTTTCCATTGACAAAGATAACTCAGCGATAAGACCGTCAATATATACCGACTTGATTTAAATTGTTATATGTTATGGTGAGCAATAACGTATTTACTGCCTAATCTGATAATAAATAAAGTGCTTGCTACTAAACTGATTCTTTATTTTTGTTCAATCTTATATACCTACATATAACATTACAGATACATACAGTCAAATGAGTTATTTTGCAAGTATTCTTTAATATTATATTGCATTAATCTACTTTGTTGTAAAAAAATATAATATTTCCGCAGTTGAAAGGGAAGGCCGACCGAACATGGAGGACGATTGGGACAGTTTATCAGTAAGAATGCGACGCCAGCGCCGACTTCGTCTCGGTAAGTTTAGGAACTATCATTTCTTAGTTCAGCTACTGACTAACAGATGGCGGTAGTTGTGAACAGAGCTGCTTTAACTAAAAAGCTTTTTCAACAGATGGCGCTATCACACAAATAAACTAAATTTTTTTCATTTTGGCGCGTAGGATTAGGTGGGTAGGAAACATAATTAATTGTGCGTATTATATTCGTTTATAGCCTGAAACATAGTACACACTCTTTTTTATTTAGTTACATTTAAACTAATCATCTAATACTTATATTTATTGCTTTCAAAGGTGACCAAGGTGTTACAAGTAAATTGTTTCACATTGACCCCTGGCCGGGTATTGCAACAGGAAGGCATAACATGTTTTCGTATCTAAATAGGTAGGTAGGCATTCTGTTCACACTTTACAATTTATTCGATATTTTTATATATTATACTTTTCACATAGGTTATTAATTATTATATTATTATGAATTTTATTAGATAAATATAAATAAAATAAATAATATAGATCACGACTATATTATTCCCCATGATAGACACATCCGCGGATCTCTAACTTACCTGAGAAGATATATGTTTGCATAGAAGTTAAGCATTCATGTGACAGGTTGCAAGCCCATCGCTGCTTTGTATATAACAAACCAGTTTAAAAAAAAAATTAGTGGCACTCCGGGAGTACTGAAAGAAGTGAAAACATAAACAGACTACACTACAGATACTTTTATACAGAGGTGTCGGTAACGGTGTCGCGAGCTCAATGGATTTTTCCCCATTTTAAAAAATGCCCCCTGTAATAACATTTTAATTGTTATGACAGGCTCATTTGTTGGGAATTTAGCAATTAATTATTTAAACCATACCAACGCATTATAAAATGAAACTTCAAATACACACCTGTCAGCCAACATAATAATAACATTCAATTTGTTGACAATACACGTCAGTTTTTATTGGTACAATATATCAAAGGTACTCAATTACTGCGAATAAAACTAATTATGTACTAAATTAATTAATAAAATAAATTCAACAAATATAATCACACACTACAATTTAACATTAATCACATTATTTTAATGAACATTTTTGTATGGATGTAAGGCCTGAGCGATAAGAAACAAACGGAAACCAATTATAATTAAATCATTGACAGAAGTGTTTAAATTATCAGACAACACCCAAATAAGGTGTTTCTAAAACAACCTGCACCGAAGTTTACAATGATCGTGAATGTTTATAGAAACACGCCAGTGCCAGGTTGTTTGCCTTGGTCGCAAAACGTTCCGTGTCGCGTACAAAAGGTATTGTACCTACGTTTTAGCTATTGGTTTCATCTTTTTAGGTCACTTGTAGATCTCACTGATAAACCATTAAATAGTTGAAATTTTGATTTTGAAAATTCTAGCAGTGTAACTTAAAACGTGGTGTAGTCTCCGTATACCTTTGGGTAAACTGGGTCTTCTCATGAAAAAAACTAAACTTAAACAGAAATTTAGGCTTTTTGCGGTGCACTCAGTGATATGAGTGAGTGATAAATTGAATGGATAAAAAAGCAGCTCATAGCAGTTCATAGTATCCATAGGTACCTTAGTTTTCATCTCTAGAGGGTGATAGGTGAGTAGATTGTATGAAACAGTTAACTCAGCAATTTAAATTAAATGAAAATAGTGTTTCAGTGGTTAACTTTCACTTATAATGGTTTACACATATATATGTATGTTCTAAGATAAAATATCGCGCCCCTGCACTGTGAATACCACTGCATCTTCCTTTATGGAAATGATTCTAATGCTTGCATATACAAATTGCTTGGTTTTTGCGTAATTATGAAGTGGGGTGCGTAATTTAGGACTCGAAGATCTCTAAGTAAGTAAAAAACCATTACTGGTACGAGTAGGTAAGGAGTGGAACTAACTTTCAGCGTCTGCTTTTCCACTATAATCTCGGAGTCCAACTCCAGGGTAAATTAATTTTTTGTAGCAAGCGTGCTCCATCTTTTACCACAGCTGTGGTAAGTGTACCATTATGTGAGGTAGTGGTCAAACGCTTGAATATTGCAAAAAAACCTCTCTTCTTATTTTCTTGTTCCCGCATTCGGCGGGGTCGGCTCTCCTAATTCTTGTGCGCCAGGACATTCTGTCCTAGGTTCTGTCCTGTCTAAATAGGCTTTCTTTAAATAGTTATCAATACTACTTCATGATGTAGCAAGGGGTCAGCCTGTACTCCGTTTCTTCTCCGGTAGATGTAAAAAAACTTTTTTCCTTAATCTTAATTTTAACAGTAGGCACACTAGGTATCATTAGGCCTGGCTGCTTACATAATTAAAATAGCAAATCTGTGCGTCAGTTTAAATCAGGCCTCCAGCAAGACATCTAGTTGCCTTAAAAGCTCACTTGAATAGATTATTTTCTGGCGCCGTGGGTAGTACCTGCCTGCCCATGTAGAAAAATAATTATACCTTACTGGTCGCTGTCTCACATGTCGGTCGCAAATCGTCACGATTATATTTAATAGTATGGGCTAATTTAAAACCAATTCAGTACTTATTGTGTAAAAAAGTCTAATGAATTGAACCAAAACCCAAAACTCTTTGTGAGAAGCGGACAGAGATAGCTACGTGTAGCTTTAATAGGAGTAAAAAGGATTAAATGTAGACTTATGTATTTAAATTAGTGCCTTTTGGGTTACGTAAGTGTGCCGCACATGGCATTGTTTTAGATGAAACTGATAAAGTCAATTATACCAAGTGATCCCACTTAGTGAGGCAACTAAACTTTCGCCTCTATAAATATATACTTAACTACTGAATTGTCTTGAAACAAGGAGTTGAAACACGTCGTGAATTAAGGATAAGTGGGTAATTTACAACGAACATGTCAGTTATGGCCAGCTAACAAGTTTACCCAACCTGTGCCTACGCTTGCTACGATGTCGGCTTTGTATGACAAAGTAGGTACCTAGTACCTACTCGATGCTTCATTCATCTTTTTATATCTTTAAAAATAAAATAAAAAAGTGATCCGTTGGTATTTCAAAATTCTGGAAAAACTGAAAGTGCTTTTTTCTACGGGATTTTTGTATGAATTCAAGACCAATAAAGGCTATTTATTTTGATTACCGCGCGAATTCGGGGCGGGTCAGCTAGTTGTATATAAAATGAAAACTGTTAGGTTCGTTTTATGAGTCTGCTTCGTTAATGAAGCACGTTATTTATATCCATCCACGTTACTTGTAAAATTTATACATAAATACGTCATACAGGTGCGTCTCATTAAAATGTAAAGAATCGCGAAACAAAGTGTTTCAGTTTTAATACATCTTGTAAATACATAAAGTTATAAGTCATAGTATATTTTAGAATTCAGATTAAGCGATTTTAATATATTCGAATGCTATCAAAACATTTGGTCAGTCTTACTAATTAGTACTAGAATTAATAACTAGAATTAGAAAAATACTAACATTAGGAAAATAGAGAGTACGACGTAAACTGGTTTCATCTTAAAACTAAACGCCAAGTTAACCGAAAACAATAGTGGTCTAGATATTATCATTCAGTGAATAATTTAGTCACACCTAATGTTGTGTCGTGGTAGTAAAGTAAAGATGTCTGCATCGCATTGACCTTCTGTAGTTGGCAAACTTATTGACTGAACGATTACGCCATAACATGTGTGCGAATGGAGGCGAGACGGCACTCTGCCGCGACCCGCAGAGTGCGCCGCAGCGTGCGCGCCCGCACGGACGCTACTCTACCCTGTACGTTACTCAGTGTGGCCTCTGTTTACAGAACAAGAAAAGGAGTTCGCCAAGCGACCTCTGGACTTCGACATCGAAGAGGAGACGCGCAAGAAAGAAACCTCAAAGTGGCTCGAGAACCATTTTGGCAGTGAATCGCGCTCCTCCCACGACTCCATAGCCGAGGAGATAGGACGGCGACCCGAGCCCGCCTTCTACAAGACCAAAACCGTCGAAGACGAGGGCTACTACGGAAAAACATCGTCAGCACCTCCGCCCCCGGTGTACGGTGATCGAGTGCTGCGGAAGACTAAATCGTCGACGCCGTCCGACGAACGAACGACCGCTCCTCCCAATCGCACGGGAGGATACTTCAAGGGCGTCGCAGACTGGTCGCAGCGACGTGCAAGCAAGCCCAGGATGCCAGAACCTCGCAGCGCCTCGCCGTCACCGCCGGCCGCGCGATCGCCTTACGCCAGCAACGATCGGCTGGACGCTACGCGCCGCGCGTACGGGACGCGGGACTCACCCGCCGGACGCGCCACCTCGCCGCTCCGTCGACACCCGCCGCCGCCCTCGCGCGATGATTCTGCCTACGTATCCTCCTCCACCATGCACAGTCCGCCGCGCGGCTCACCCTTTCGTCCGCTCGACGCCGAGCGAGCCTTCCGCGAGCCCTCCGTCGAAGAGGACTATCGCCCGGTAGCACCCGAACGCAAACGCCACACCAAGCCGCGACTGACGGAAGATCACAGGTACGATAGCGGATACAGAAGTTCATCTAGAAACGACAACTCAGGCCGGTCTCGCGACAGCCGCGAGGAAGGCGCTGCAGAGCCACCTCCGGACTACTCGCCGCCCCGCGAACGTCGCGGAAGCTCCGACAGGGATAGAACACCGCCGCGCCGACGGGAGAGAGACGAACGTAAGCAGAATCAGAAAACCAGGTTCGCGGATAGCGGACGGCGTCAATCACCGGCGCGGAAATCGGTCGGTTCTGCGATCGGGAATTCCATTCGGAAGTTGGTTGGGAAGATTCGGTCAGCATCAGCGGAGAGGCGCGCTCGGTGGCGTACTTCTCGCTCGCCCTCCCCGGAGCACTCATCTCGCACGTACAAGCAGTACGGAGGAGAGATCGCGCCTCCGGGCGGCGGCGGCGGCGGCGGCGGCGGCGGCGGCGCAGGCGCAGGCGGGGGAGGCGCGCCGCCGCACCGCTACTACCTCGGCGAGGACCCCTTCGCGCCCAGCATCTACGGCCGCGAGCACAAGTACGAGGGCAGTGCGAGACGGCACGCCGCGCACGACACCCGCGACCGCGACGCTAGCTCCAGAGACCAGCGCGAACGCGAACGAGAACACAGAGACCGGTAAGTCACAAAGTGTTTATCTATTTGAGCGATCACAATTTCTTCTTTAATTTGCGATATTGAATAAAAACAGATTTAATGTCTAGCATGGGCAACTTTGAATGTGAAAACAATGAAATGTGAAGCTTTATAGTCGTATATGATCGCGTAAAATAATCAAGATTTTCAATGTCCTATAACAGTTAAAAGTTTCAAAACGCTTATCGAATTAAACTTGAATAAACAAAAACGTAATAGGCCTTAAATAGAATGGTTGTCCTACAACCAATACATGCGTCCGCCTACGACCACACGAACCAAACATAAAATTTAATTAATGCTTCTGTTAGCTATTATCATACAGTTACGGCAATCAGATAGGGCTAATGTAATAAAGAAGGAATTCGCGTTGATGCAAAGATAATATGTAGGCGAACAAGCTTTAACTTTTTTAGTCAGAAAATGAAGAAAATAACGATAGCGTTGCTGTTACTAAGATTGTAGCTAGTGCTTATAAACTGGTGAGGACCAATTAATTTTAATGCACAACTATGTATGTTTCACGATAATGTAGGTACTACACTGAAAACCTGTATTTTATCCAGTAAAGCTTGAGTTATTATAAGATTACAAGTATACTGACTGACAGAAAAATTATATATATATATAATTTATGTTAACAGCTAAAAGTAAATCCATGTAAAAATCAGTAATAAACATAACCAGAAATCCATTTTACCAAATTGCTTTTAACCAAAATAGCGTTTCTAAAGCGTTTCCCGGTGTCCATTGTTTGTTGTTGATATTTCTCCCCGGAAACCATTATCATAATTGCAATTTATTCTAATAGCCTGATGACTAAATAATAGGTTTTGATTCAAACTACAAGGAACATGGTTTCTCTTATTTCCAAAATAAATAGAAACTACAGCCAAATTCCTCTAAATTAGAATCAAAAGTTAGTTTTGTATCGATGTCACATGCTCAAAAAGGCGCTCGCTCAAAAAGGATCACGCGATTATATAAGTTAGCCCGTAATATTTTATGATATGAGAACGAATTAAAAATATTGATATCAATCAAACTCCGCGATAGAGCTATAATCAAGACATAGCGTTCCGGCATTTCTTGCCTTTTCGAAACGGCGTCGTCCACGGTCTTGCCCTAATAAGGGTAAATAAGTATTTTATTCGCAAAGAAGCCCTTATTTAGTTTACTGAGTCAGAACTCAGTGACGTTAATCAGGTGAAACATAATTTTAAGCATCAGTTGACAAAGACAAAAATGAGTCATTGCTAGGAAATGTTCTTACAAACAACAGGTGTATGGGTGTTCAATGCAAATGAGCGTGATACAATTATCTTTGCAGATTACCGCAGATCTAGCTATTCAAGGCCAGGCTAGGACACATAAAGGCGCAATTATTCATTCACTTGTCGCAGTTACTGTATCAAGTAACAAAGACGTAGCCGCTTAACGAGCGTAAACAAAGCACGGGTCGTTGTGCGTAGGAAGAGAATCCCTATTCAATCAAATTACATGAATACTGACTTTTTGCGAGAGGCAAAATAGACAACATTTATATACGTGGGTAGAGCTCATCATAAAATACCAATAAATCGTTTGAGACGAGCAAAAAAGTAATCGATTGTCTTCTCGTTTCCAGGGGCCAGTTTTCGAGTACCTTGGGTCGCTTCAGCCACTCAACCAGTCGGCTGAATCCTAACGTCGAGGAAGAAGACTACGCGAGAAGTGCGCAGACTCTACCTCGGAAGCTGCACGATCGGAAAGAAAAGACGGATAAACCAAGCTCTAACAAATACTGGCATCGTCTGACAAATAATAAGAGATCCAGCAGTGCCGTGAACATCAACAACAACGTGACAGTCTCACCCGACGGCAAGATAAACGGATATCCGCCCGGGCCGGCCAAACCCGCGCGCACATACAAGGCCCTCAACCGTAGCAAGAGTTTTGCTATGGGCGCACCTGAACAAGAAACCCACCCTCGCTACGTATCTTCCATGAGCAGAAACTACTCCACCATGTACAAGTCTAACCCCCACCTCAGCCGGCTGGATGAAACTCCCGAACAGTTGAAAAGTCCAGGAATAGTCTCCATAATCAACCGCAGCCAAAGAGACTTGGCGGATGCGGTCTCTCGCGAAACTGAACGGAGAAAGGACGGTCTGTTCGGCGCCAGATATGGAAAGACGCCTCTGAGCAACGGTCACACAAATGGCTATTCAAAATCTTTTGATGATACCGACAAGAAAAAAATCTTTATGAAAGGTTTGAGAGAGCGCGCTCCTGATCTGTATCAAACGCTACACGCCGACGACGAATCCGACGGCAGCAGGCTGTCATCGCGTTACGGCACACCGTCTCCACATTACAAGGAAAGAATATCAGAGGAACGAAAGATACCTTTATACAAAACAGAATCATTGAACAGAGAAACAAGTCCCTTCGTCTCTAGATTGGAATCTAGAGTGAAGTCACCTCTCAGAAGAGGCAGTAACAGTAGCGATAACTATTCGGAAACGTACAGATACACAACGAAATCAGGAGATCCCGAACGACCCAGCGTCACCGACACGGTGGAGACTGTGAGTAAGAAAATAGTGCCTTCAAGAGACGGACGCTCAAAGGAAATTATCGAATCCAGGGAAATTAACTCGGTGACTAAAAGTCGCGGTTTCAAAGATGCTCCTAAGTACCTTGAAAATGGTATTCGGACACACATTTACGAACCTAAAAATGGACCCGCTTACACTGAACGTAGAAGTAGTAACTACAAAGTAATGGAAAAAGTAAGAGATTATTAGAAGAAATGAAAATAATTAATAGAATGCCATATTTTTGATATCTGAGTCAATCGCAGACTGAATGTATGGAACGCTTTAGATAATAAGTTATCTAAGAATATGTAGTTAACTTCATGTAATGAATAATATCTTGTTAATTTATCTAAAATCCATCGTTTATCATGTAAAAAGTCATAAAGCTTTACTAATTTAATGAATAATATTGGAATAATTCCGTCCATAGTCAAAGAATTTATGAATTCGAGATAAGTAGTTACAATTCCGTGTCAAATTTTGTGAATAGCCCGTAATGTGTAACACTGATATTTTAAGATATTAATATTAGTTAAGAGTTTATAAAATAAAATGTATCAAATAAAATAAAATTATAATGTGTTAATACGCACTAATATTATTTGTTTTATTTACGACTGACCAAGATCTAAACAGACAGAGTTACTTTCGAATACCTAGAGATAGCCCGGTACATACCGATAGATAAATACTGATACATTTTATCTCTGGTAACACCCACATAATTTTTCTGATAAATTAAAATAAAATTTTTGTTGGTCGTTTGTTTCACTCGCTACATTCGTAGCATCCTACAGTCCTTGTTGATCAAGCGAAGCGAGATCTTCAAATCAACTTGGGCAAATCGGCATTGTTTGTATGTACTCGTATGTATGTTTGTTTGTCCGAGGATAACTTTCGAAGCGTTTATCCGATCATCGTAAAATGTGGTATTTATGTAGGTAGTGATGGCACAATTCTGGTGTGACTAAATGAAATAAAAATGTGGGGGGGGGGGGGGGGGTTGAGATATTGGGGTTCAAGAGGTGTAAAAAAAAATAGGACTATCCAGTCAAGTGTCACATTTAATAAAAGGTCATTGTGAGTACATTTCGACACCCGTTTTATTTTTAGTTAAAACCTTGTAGTTTTTAAGTTATTAGCCATAAATAAAAACTGAACTTTGACAAAATTTATAGAATACACCAGTGAACATAATCCTAGAGTCGCCACTCGGGTGCGTAAACATAAAAATCCTTGTCACAGGCGCGTCACTTGACAGTGGCAGATCTGTCATACTACATACCTAGGGATGCCCCTGCGGGCTAGTGACGTCGAACGCCGGAACCCCACAGTGTGAAAACTTGGTATGCATGTAGCTTTAGTGACACAAATATAGGGAAAAGTCCAGAATAACTGCAATTTCTACCCCTAATTTTTAATAAAAAAGGGATAACCAATTAACAGGAACTGTCGTTACCTGTAATTTGAATGAAACAGTAGATCAATTAATCTGGTTATACATTTCGTGGCACTATTTTGATAGTCAAAGATTACAAATAATATTTTTTTGTTTTTTATTTATTTATTTAAAGATACACCAACAGTACACATATTTTATCACTCTATAGTTAATCACTATATACTTTACCAGATTTATGACGATAGTCATAAGCACATTTCTGATACATGCACCAATTACAGGTGTATACAACATTCGCCAGCGACGGTGTTTCTATCGGAGACTCGCGATATCTCTGTTCGGGGTGAACCACTTGTTATTTGTTTTAACGCCATCTAGCGGTTGTAGATTTACGCGTACTTTAGTTTGTTCTGAGCCCTCTATCACGACTTGTTCGGTTGTTTGCGCACTTTGCATGCACGACGTGAGCTTCGTAGGGTCAAAGTTTTACTAAAAATAGGTAGATGTCAGTTTAGAAAATAGAAAATCGTCGGTACTTGAATAGTAAAATAAATAGCAGGTATACATTAAATACGTATTGATTTGCCATTTTAAAATCCCCTTCCACCTTGATTTCCAGCTGCAAGGTGGAAAATGAGACGTTGAGAAAGTTTCAAAATCCACCTTGACTAAAATTCCTAAGGGACTAACTAATTTTACGCGGTACTTTGAGTATAAACTGTAACCTAGTATTTTTCAAACGTTCGCGATCACTATACATTATTACTGATTAAAGCGGGTATTTATCGCGTATGTAGGTACCTTTTTTATTTGCTGTTGCGACACAGTCAAAACGTCGGGATAACAAATAAAAAAGTACATAAGTACGCGGTTACCCGTTTTAATCAATAAATTGTAACCTATCTTATTAAAATCATATATAATACCCTTGATTGTATGCAACACTGTTATTTTCTTATTTATTAGAGGTAGGTACCTAGGTAGTTGTACTAATACTAACTTACGTAAATACTAAGGTACATATAGCTATATTATAATAGCAAAAAAGGAGGTAATATTATGTTGGATTGGACTGTGAACTCTACTTTAGTTAGAATCATGTCTGTTTGAAATAAAATCAGTCAAGGAATAGTGCAAATAATGCTTTGAGAGTTCAGTACAAAAATGCAGTGTTGCACAAAAAAAAGTACAAACAAGTACAGCTTTGCTTAGTTTGGGATGCTGTGTGTAAAATGTCCAGCATTCTTAATTTATTTATTTTATTTAATACGGTACATATACATACATTAATTACAACTATATTCTACTAATAAATAATTCATTCATTCATATACTTATTACAGGAGAATTCCTCCAGCAATCCAGTGGATAGATACTAGAACTAGTGGTTCTATGAGAATAGTAGACCTACACGCATTCCCTTGGTCCTAGGAGGTCAAATCTGGTATCTACGTGTTCGTCTCGTGGAGGCGGAGGGGACTGCGTAGTCTGATTGGTAGGCATAAATTTTACAAAAAAAAATGAAATTTGTCCATATATATTGCTACAGCAAACTTCCCCCCTTTTCTCTCCTCCAATCCCCCTTTTGGAATTTTTTTCACAATATCTTGTGTAGAGAGAAGTCATTAGTGTGCCTCTCATATTTGGTTGAAATCCGTCCCTAAATAATACTACGGCAAACATCCCCCCTTTTCTCTCTTATTTTTCCCCCCAATCAAAATCGATCGCAATCGATTATAAATTTAAAAAATTCAAGGATTTGTAAGCTAATTTTCGTTAAAATCGGTTAAAAAATGCGATCTGTAGGCGAGAACAGATAGAAGAATAAAAAAATTTGTGGCCAATCTCGAAACTGAGACGCTTGCTCGCTTCGCTCCCTCGGTCAAATAGTTATTAGGTAAGTATGTAGGTACTGGACCTGATTGCTCGCTAGCACTGGACTGGAAGTCCAGCAATTAAACGCCGAATTAGATCGCTTTAGTACTATCAGACACCAGGTACTATGTACCGGAATTTTATCTGACAATAGACTGTCATATTATATTAAAGAACAACAATATTCGTGGATAGTTTAAAATAAAAATACATAATAATTACCTACTCAACTTTATGGTTTGTTACAAACGAATAAATAGATAAAGAACTCCAATTTTTTACTATTAGGTATTCTGTGACTGTGGATACTTATCAAGCAGTAAATTTATTGCTCCGATCTATCAGACGAGATGTGCCTCGCAAAGTCGCCACACAAGTTTTATAATTTGGAAGATTTCTAACAATTGTATTTAGTGAGTGCATTTTAAATATTTTTTTGTGAAATGGTATGTACCTATTACTTTTTATTAAAATTAAAATTAATAAATACTTATAGATTTTACAATAACACAATTTTTAGAACTTACGTGAAGGTCATTGACTAATAACCTAGTTAAAATCAATGTGAATCATATGATGAGCTATCTATAGATTGTTTGCAATGATCTTAATATATTTTTTATTAGACGTTTGTTAAAAAAAATTCAAAGCCGTAATGCCATACTTAATTCCTTTTGTAAACAGACAAATAAGACGTTGCCTTTTATACTATAGTCTAGCAAATACCTTCGGTTCCACTCGCTTGGAATCTAAGTAATTTGGAACATAACTTTACACAGGTACCTATACTAGTCTGACTAAAATGAAAACTATCTACCTATTCCATAGCTCATTTACTTTAATCTTTTTACACAACAAACATCATACTGTGGTTTATCATACTTAGGTACACAAAACTTTACATGTCATCTTTTTTTTTCAGGAAGCATTAAAACTAATTTTGATAATATGTCTATTAAAAATATGCGAATCAGCTAATATTTTGTACCTCGTTCCCTTCACATCGAAGTCCCATATTCATTTGCTGAGACCTATTGGACTGGAGTTGGCGCGGAGAGGCCATAATGTTACCGTTATAACTGGCAACAAAGAGAAGAATCCTCCGCCAACCTACCGCGAAGTAATGGTAAACGACAAACTCATATGGGATGTGCTTGGTAAGGAAATAAAACTTTTAATTAATGGTTTTAGTAGGCAAAGCTGCTAAATACCGGTCGGTATAATTGCCACATTACATTGCACCTGTCGTCAATGTGTTACACAAATGATACCTATATTTATGTATTAAGATTTATATATAACATTTATTCACACTGATTTTATAAACCTGCTTTCCCCCCACACAGTCCACGATGAAATACTTTTACCCATAAGTTGATTTCTACCATGTAATTGCTTAGAAACTTTACCACCCAATATCACATTCTTAGGGAGTGATAATCACTTTTTTCATTTTTAGGTATGTATAAGTAGGCATTTATGCAAAATTTCAAGTAAACAGGTTAATTAATAATAATCATTAATACAATTTTTCTTACCAATTATGATTAAGTTAAGTAGGGTAAAGTTTCTGAAAATCTGTTCACAGAGAACGCCTTGGAATCAAGATTTCTCGTAGACGTTTCAAACCTACCTAATTGCTTGTCATATAGTTGTAATCATAGTTTTCAAAAATAGCTATTATTTTTTTCTTTTTAGGAATCGAAAGACCAAATGTTTTTGATATGGCGAAATTATCAGCTGAAGAATTTCACGACATGATTCTCTTTAGAGGTGGTTTGGGGACAACTGAATTGGCTCTCAACTCCACCGAAGTCAAAGAATTCTTGAACCAAGACAACTCTTTCGATTTGGTCATCAGTGAACAGTTTTTTCAAGAGGCATTGTACATTCTAGCACATAAATATAAAGCCCCGCTGGTTCTGGTGACGACATATGGAAACTGTATGAGGCATAATATAGTCTCAAGAAATCCTCTTCAGTTGGCAACTATAGTCCCAGAGTTTTTGGATATCAAGGAACCGTCTAGTTTCTGGGGAAGATTGAGGAACTTATATTTCACAGCCTACGAGTATATTTACTGGAGGTACTGGTATTTAGAAAAACAGGAGGCTCTAGTAAAGAAGTACATACCAAATCTGCCAAAGCCCGTGCCGAGTTTGTATGAAATGCAAAAGAAAGCTGCATTGATTTTGGTAAATGGACACTTTAGCTTTGACTCGCCCTTGGCTTATCTACCAAATATTGTGGAAATTGGTGGAATTCATCTAACCAAAAGCGATTCCAAACTGCCTAAAGTAAGTTTCTATACAATTTTTTGTTGAAGCGCGATCTCACATTTACTACAGACTAAAAGTTTGGTTGTATAATATTTTAGAGGATTCAAACGACTTGATGTAAATACAATATTAATGAGATTGATTTAGGTAGTATGATTGTTGTTCATAGTATATTATTACATTTGTACTTTGTAGTAACAATGAGACTTCACTTATAAGACGGTAAGCTACTAATTTTATCAATCGTCATTATCTCATTGAAACCATTTAAGGACAATAATAAAGATAATAGTGTATGGAATTGTGCTCGTGTAATTTTATATTCTCTTAGCTGTTCCCCGCGACTTCGTACGCGTTACACGACTAAACAAAACCAAAAACAAATAAATAAACTAGTGGTTCGCCCCGAACTGAGATCTCCCAAAATAAATATTACTCTTAGGGCGACTTGCACAACGATGCCTTAACGTATTTAGTGGCTAAATATGATTTAAGGAGTTGTCAAATCATACAAATACTTCAAATTTAAACATTTTTAGTCGCTAAATACGTTTAGGGATTTTTGTGCATGCCGGCTTTAATCTTTGACTAATAAATTGGTGCCACGAAATGCATAACCAACCTACTTGACCTACAGTTTCATTTAAATTAGATGTAACGGGGGTTCTTGTTAATTGGTTAGATTTTTTTGGGGTACAAATGGCAGTTATTCTGGATTTCAGACTTTTGCCTATATTTGTGTCACAAAAGCTACACGAGTACCAAATTTCAGCATTGTGGGGTCACTGGTGTACCATGTGAATTTTGTCAAAGTTTTGTTTTTATTATGGCTAATAACTCCAAAACTACAAGGATTAAACTAAAAATAAAAACAGAGTTGAAATGTACTAATGAAGACCTTTTATTAGACGTCCCAGTTAATCTTATAGTCTCATTTTAATTTTTTTTACTCCTCTTGAACCCTAATATCTCAACAACCCCCCAACATTTTCAGCTCATTGAGTCACACAAAACTGTGCCATCCCTACCTACCTATATACCAATTCATGATGATCGCATACACGCTACGAAAGTTATCCTCGGACAAACAAACATACATACATACAACGCCGATTTGCCCAAGTTGATTTGGAGATTTCGCTTCACTCGATCAATAAACAAACATCCAAGCTTTCACACTTATAATATTAGTGTGATAGTTTTGATTGTGTAGTAGGTACTTGGTGAAAAATATACAAATACTAACTTTGAAAAGACTAGCATCATAAAAAAAATCTTGGAATGAGGCATAAGTTTTAAATAAAACATTATGTATAAATACTTTCAGGATCTGCAAAAGGTTCTAGACGAAGCTACTGACGGAGTAGTGTACGTAAGTTTCGGTTCAAATGTGCGCAGCTCGGAACTACCAGTCGAAAAGAGAGACGCTTTTCTCAACGTATTTAGGAAGCTGAAACAAACAGTGCTGTGGAAATGGGAGGATGACAGTTTACCAAATAAGCCTGATAATTTGATTGTAAGGAAATGGCTGCCACAGAAGGAAATCCTATGTAAGTAGTGGTAAACATCTTCTATAAATATGCCGATCTTAGAAGTTCATTCTCAATTTAATTAAGTAGGTATATTTTGTTTAAATTGGATGAATAAAAATCCCAAGTACAACGTGACTTACATTGTTATTGTATGAAAAACAATGTCTAATATAATAGATACCTATGAAATTGCCGTTCTTCAGTACTGGTCATTTCAAATAGAAAAAAAGTTTGGAATGGCTTTGTATTCTACATTAAAATTAATTTTGTTTTAAAAACATGACATTCTGTTACCAAACTCAGTCTTTTGTTTATTAATTAGCGTTGTATTTTCATTACATTTGAACATTTTTCGTCATAATGGATATCTTAAAAATTTGTGTAATTAGGTATGGAATATGAGTCCCGTCGTGGCACCAACGCGTGTAAACGGCACGTAACATCAAAAACGTTTACGGAGAGAACTGTACAAACGAACGCACAACCCGTTATTGGTTTTCCTGGTTCCGTTCTGGAAATTTTGACTTGAAAAATGAAGCTCGTTGTCGCCCGGAGACTTTGGTCAACAATGATGAATTAAAGGCGATTGTTGTGGAAGCTGTCGAAACTCAATCTACAGCTGAGCTAGCAGCAGCTTTTGATGTTAGCATAAAAACAATTTTGATCCATTTGCGACAAATAGGCAAGGTAAAAAAACTTGATAGATGGGTGCCCCATGAACTTAACGATCGCCAGCGCAACGTACGCGTCGAGACCTGCCTCGCGCTGCTCAATAGGCAAAGAAATGAAGGAACTTTGAACCGAATTATTACGTGCGATGAAAAATGGATTCTGTTCGACAATCGAAAGCGCTCAGCAAGTTGGTTAGATCCTGGTTCAGCACCAAAGCAATGCCCTAAACCAAAAATGACCCCTAAAAGGGTGAAGGTCACTGTTTGGTGGTCTAGTGCGGGTGTGATTCACCACAGCTTTTTACAAAACGGCATGAGCATTACTGCAGATGTGTACTGTGAAGAACTGGAGACAATGATGGAGAAGCTTGCACATCGGCAACCAGCTTTGGTCAATCGGTCGTCCCCACTGCTCCTTCACGACAACGCGCGACCCCATACTGCACAACAGACAGTCTCCAAGCTGCAAGAGCTGGGGTTGGAAGCTCTCCCTCATCCGCCATACTGACCAGACCTTGCACCTACCGACTATTACTTTTTCCAAAATTTAGACAACTTTTTAGTGGGTAATAAATTCATTTCCCGAGAGGCAGTACAAAATTCCTTTGAAGAGTTTGTTGCCTCCCGTCCAGCTGATTTTTACAAGAAGGGCATCAATAAACTGCCAATGCGTTGGCAAAGATGCGTCGATTGCATGGGTGATTACTTTGAATAACATAAATAAAAAAGTTTAAAAAAATAAGTACTTTCACGTATTCCATACAAAACGGCAATTTCATAGGTAAAGACCTATTAAAATATGTAGGTATTGACTATTTACATACAAAACACTAATCACATTCCCATGAAAATACAAAAGATTAACAAAATGACGTCTAAACGTGTCTAATCTGTATTGCAGCTCATCCAAATATCAAAGTGTTCATAGCTCACGGCGGGTTAATTGGAACTCAAGAGGCAATATTTCACGGAGTGCCAATTATCGGCGTGCCTGTGTACGCTGATCAATACAATAACCTGCTTCAAGTTGAGAAGCTCGGCTTTGGAAGGATCCTTCAGTACAACGACATTAATGAACAATCACTTCAGAACCACATAAACGAAGTTCTGCGCGACGATACGTATAAAAGAAACGCCGAAGAAGTGTCAGCGCGTTTCAAGGATAGGCCAATGAGCGCTTTGGATACTGCGATGTATTGGATCGAATACGTGATAAGGCATAAAGGTGCAGAGTTCATGAAGAATCCTGCTATAGAGCTAAGCTGGATAGCATACAACATGTTAGACGTTTACGCTTTCCTTATAGTGGGCATGGTGCTTGTTATATATGCAGTGAATGAAATAATCAAGTTTCTTTATTGTTCTTTAAAGAGTTTAAGGGATTCTAAAATTAATAAGAAAAAGCGAAATTAAATTACACACACAAAATATCTTCATCACTCATGCTCTGAAAGTTGGTCAATATTTACTCGATAACGACTCCATAAATGCGAGATAAGTAACGCGAGAAAATAGAATGAGGCCCATTGCGTTCATAATAAGCTAACATGAAATACAATCTCTATGATAACTCCCTATTTGTATTTAAAAATAAAAAAACAATGGCACCGGTGCCATTGTTTTTTCATTTTTAAATACAATACAATATTTTGTACTTAGATCGAAAATTTGCGTTCCCGGGAACGCAAATTTTCTATCTAAGTACAACATTTTTTTTGCTTACAAATAATAATTCACTGCTATCTGTTTAGACTTGTGGCAAGTAATGATAATTAATTATTTACCATGTTAGATGATTGGTATAGATGCTTGTTTATAAACAACGTGTTTTGTTATGTACAGCATTAAATAAACAGGTTCCTAATTACATGATGAATGAGTAGGTATGATTCGTTTACTTATTTTATACGACTGTTTCATTAATATTTTAGGATTTATTATTAAGGTTGTTTGAAAATTTTAAATTTTCTATGTTAATGAATTTGAACAATACCTATTTACAACAATACCAGATCTACCCGTGTTTTAAACTAACTAAGCGGCATCGTCACAAAGGCACCGCCGATTTACGTTAAAATTGTTTATTGAAAATGTATTATTGAAGGTGTTAAGCCTGCCTCTAAAATCAGATAATACGATTCCGAATGTCTGTTTTAAATTAACGTCGTACATAACAAAACAGGTTGTATTCATTCGACTGCGATTGCAAGCAATTCAAATCACATCTTGATATGGCAAAATCACGTCTGCTGTAGTAATAAGTTGTCCTTGAACTTTATTAATAGCGATAAAAAAACTTATCATTGCTAAAAATAAGTTTTTTGTTTACAAGTTTGTAGCGAGCAATTTTAGTCTATCGGTAGTATATCTTTTATTAGTAGACTTTTTTTTAAATGAAACGTTGAAAATGGCTACAAACATGGTAAACTTTAGTAGACACGTAGTACCTACTATGGTACATAAATACTTATCTAAAGATAAATATCTAACACGTATAAATTAATAATATACTGGAGGAATTGAAATATCTATCTGAAACGGGACCAAAAGCAGTGGAAATGCCATCCAAACGGAAACCAGCGACCATAAATTAGACAAATATTTGAACGAAACATTGGTGTTTGAACAAGCACAGTGGTCGCTTTGTCTATGTAGCAAGAGAGCCAGTGAAAGCGGGCAAAGCAGTGCACTAGAGATAGTTCACTCAGACAATATAAAAGAGTCGTTTGTAGGCAATTAGATTGTGGTTTATATCAGGAGGTTGCACCAGTATGTGCATATATACTTACTATACTTATGAGAAGTTATATAGGCAAAAGTCTGAAATCTAGAATAACTGCAATTTGTACCCCAAAAGAGGGTAACCAATTAATTTGAACTCCCGTTACCTGTAATTGGAATGAAACTGTAGGTCAAGTTATATGGTTTTTATTTCGTGGCACTATTTTGATAGTCAAAGATTACAAATAATATTTTTTCGAACTGAGATCTCGCGATTCTCCCAAATAACAAAATAAATATTACTCTTAGGGCGACTTGCACAACGATGATGCTTAAACGTATTAAGGGTCTAAATATTTATTTATTTTATTTATTAATACTTAGATTCACAGTTACATTTGTACCGTATATTATAAACTAATTAACATAGTGAATGATGATGATTGGAGTTGTCAAATCATACAAATACGTCAAATTTAAACATGTTTAGTTGCTAAATACGTTTAGTGATCTTTGTGCATGCCGGCCTTAATCTTTGACTAATAAATTAGTGCCACGAAATGCATATCCAAATTACTTGACTTACAGTTTCATTCAAATTAGAGGTAACGGGGGTTCATGTCAATTGGTTCCTCTTTTTAGGGGTAGAAATTGCAGTTATTCTGGGTTTCAGACTTTTACCTATATTTGTGTCACTAAAGCTATACGCATACCAAATTTCAGCATTATGGGGTCACTGGTGTACCCTGTGAATTTTGTCAAAGTTTTGTTTTTATTATAGCTCAAAAACTACAAGAATCAAATTAAAAATAAAAATGGGGTTGAAATGTACAAGCAAAGACCTTTTATTTGACGTCCTATTTGATCTAATAGCCTCATTTTCATTTTTTTTACCCCTTTTGAACCCCAATATCTCAACAATCCCTCAATATTTTTAGCTCATTTAGTCACACCAAAATTGTGCCATCATTACTTACCTATGTATTAAATTTCACGATGATCGGATCAATGCTTCGAAAGTTATCCTCGGACAAACAAACATACATACAATCAACGCCGATTTGCCCAAGTTTATTTGGAGATCTCGCTTCGCTCGATCAACTATACTAACACTTCATTATCATCATTATCATCATATCAGATACAGGATGTTTAGTGCTGAACATAAGCCTCCACCATAGATTTACAGTGCGAGTAGCGACCGATCTGGTACGGCCTGTATTCAATGGCTCCCAGCTACTTTTATCAGGTTGGTCTTTGCATTTAGTGGGGGACCGTCCTACGGTATGGTTTCCAGTGCGTTGTCTCCACTCGAGAACCTTTTTGCCCCAACGGCTGTCAGTTCTTCTAGATAAGTGCCCTGCCCACTGCCAATTGAGCTTGCTAATTCTTTGTGATATGTCAGTGACCTTAGTTTGTTTATGAATTTTCTAATTTCCAGTTCAATCTTGTAGGGAAACAACAAGCTTCCTTAACACGCCGAGTGGCTTTGAGCCTTCTTAAGAGACCCGTAGTGATGCTTACGTGAGAGACCACGTTTCTGTACCACACTAAGGCTCGGACTATATGGCATCAGGGCTTGTCAGGGACCGTCGCATAACCAAACATTTGAATTTTTCCTACATCCACTACACACGATCGATCCGAGGCCATCCGACTCCGATTTTTACCTGGAAGCAACCGAGAAATGCTCCGGATTCGCAGAATCGGGGAGACCCGGATGCCATATACTCCAAGCTTAAGGGCGACTTGCGCAACGATGTCTAAAACTCTAACCGTATCGCTAAATATTTATTAACTATGGCACACAAAACAGAATACAATCAAACAGATAGAATTACCAACTTGACAATTCATGACAATTCTAGAACTGTTCTGTGTATACTAGCTAAATGTCAAATCATACAAATACGTAAATTTAAAAATGTTTAGTCGCTAAATACGTTTAGGGATCATTGTGCAAGCCGGGTTAACACTTGCTTTGTAACTTGATAAACTTTATTAGTGTACTATCTCATTAATCCCAGCCCAGGTGACTTATGAATTCGAAATGTACCTTGCTTGACTCGTCGCTACGTCATTTCTCTTTCTTTTATGACAGACGCAGACTGATTTCATATTCATTTGTCTAACCTACGCGTAAACGCATGAGTGTTTTCAAGTATTGAAACTCGGAGCATATACCATAGCCCTTATAATTGTTATTGCAGAACTTTACCAAACTTATCCCATTATTCTTTGTCTGTACAAAACCGCTTGAAAATGGCTTTTACAATTAAATGTTCATATAATAGTTGGTAATAGAAAATCATGCAATCCATCTTGCTCATACTAACAACTAGATCCAGATCAGTGGCAGATCTAGGTCTGGTATACAGTTTTTCTGATCACACAGACGCTGTTTTTTTATTCCACACATTTATTGCTTAACACACGCTTTAGGGCTGGACCTTTACAAACCAGTGCCGAAGCCAACGAGTAAGAGGCCTGTTTGTTTTTCTAAAAAACACTATGACAAGATGGAGGTGAGACAGATGGTAGTACTATTGCAACACATAGATTAGAGTTAGGGCTATTGTTAGAGTAATGCATAAGAAATAGATTACGGGTTGTTAGAGAAATGAGATACAGTATCTGCCAATCCTGTAATATTAAGAATGATTTAGGCATGTGGTGACTAGCCGTCCACTAAACGGCCCCCCATAAGTGCCGCCAATGGGTATACCAATAGGTAGGCCAGCGTAAGGGGCAACGTTGGTGTGGGCGGTTAAAGGGGTTTGAGAGGTGTGCTGCAGTTTCACTAAGCACTACTCCCGGCTTTATGCCTTTAACACTTCAAGCCTTGGAGCATAGGTTCCGCTCTCGCGCCTCCACCATTGACTGGCTAACTAAGGCAAACCAAGGGTTAGGGGTTTTTGTCAACCCCAGGTAGTAATGGGGCTCCGCGGTGTCGCCACGCACCGAACGCTCGCCACAAGTGTGCCCTGCGGGATGAAAATGGAAATGGTGATGTTGTGAAGCATTTTGTCACTATCGACGTCGTCGGGGCCGCGTAGGGTAGAGCTGAGGCAAGCCCTGCATTGAGCCAGCCGACAGCGAAGGCCGCCCTCGCCGCGCAGGTGGTCGCGGCAGCGGAGGCGGTGGCAGCGGCCCGCTCTCGTCGCTCGATATGCAGCTGACATCCGGGGTATCATAGATGTCAACCCGGACGACGACACGAGCTTGACGAGGCGTGCGGCGGTGGTGGTGGGCGTGCATTGAGTATCCGCTTGTTTCTGATTTTTGATCGTTGTTATATTTTTATTATTTGATCATGGAAAAAAATAGCCTAAATTGCCTATATTATTATTATTATCAGCCCACTGTGTTCCACTGCTGGGCAAATGCCCATTCTTTCCAGACGCTTCTTTCAGGCGCTAAGATGGTCCAGTCCGCTCGGAAATTAGTGAGCTCGTCCCTCCATCTCTTCTTTTGTCTGCCACTACGTCTTCGGGCTGTGTCGGGGTTCCACTCGGTGGTGAGGTTAGCCCACTGATCACCTGACATACGGCATAAATGACCAGCCCAGTCCCACTTGAGTTTGATGGATTTCGTAGCTATATCTAAGATTTGTGTTCGAGAGCGCAGATCGGTGTTGCGTATGCGGTCAATACGTTTGAATCTGATAATGCTGCGCTCCATCGCACGTTGGCAAACCTTGAGTTTATACTTTTGTATGTTGACTGTTCTTATAGATTCATTAAATTTGTAGACATGCCAAGTTCATCGACATAGCTTTCAGAATTATATAGTACGTAGTAAAAGTTAGTTTTCTTTGATATTAGGTACATGCAGACCATATTTTAAATATATATTTTAGCTGAACCATCAGTAAATACTAACGAGGTATAGAAGTACATATAGAAGATGGGTCGTGGGCCATTTTTATAAGCGGTTTTCTTACAATTTTATTATGTGTACCGCCAAAAAGAGAAACGCCTTACCTTACCTTACCTTACCTTACTCTTTCCTGATAATTGCAACCTGGTCAACCTGACAATTGCAAAGAGTCGCGAGTGAATAGGTTTCTTCTAGGCAAGCATGTTCATCGTAGGCTCTCATCAATTCCCATCCGGCGAGATTGTAGTCAAACGAGAGCCTATAAGTTATAGATAAAACAAGACCAGTCAAGCATGAGTGGGATGTACGGAGAGTTTCGTACATCCCACTCATGCTCATGTACTATTCATATAAATAATAAATAAATAAATATTGCTGGACATTTCACACAACGCTATCTAGCCCCAAACTAAGCAGAGCTTGTACTATGGGAACCAGATAACAGATAGAATATTTATATACATTTTTTTTGTAAATACATACCTATAATATATAGAGAAACAACCAGACCCGGAACAAATATCTGTAGATCATGCAAACATTTGTTCCGCGACGGGGATCGAACCCGCTACCTCCTGCATCTCAGCCGGCTATTCGCCCACTGCACCACGGAGGTCGTCATATGTAAATTTAGCAGCGCCATCTAGTTATGTGATCCAGAAACCAATAAAACTTTTAAGGCAGATTTATAAATAACTGTTCTTGATAGAGTTATCTTTTTATTATTCCTGTAATCCTTGCATATACATTTTTATAAATCACTAGCTGACCCGGCAAACGATGTTTTGCCTTATAAATCGGGTTGTTAAATTACTAAAATGGCTATTAAAAAATAAGGGTTGATCGTAGAAGGGTGAAAATTGAGTATTGTATGTATTTTTGTATGTTGTATCATAAAAAAATAGAAATTAAAAATTTTGTCTAAAAAATAAAAAATAAATTTAGGGGTGGACTACCCCTAACATTTAGGGGGTTGAAAAATAGATGTTGGCCGATTCTCATAGATACCGGATAAGCACAAAAATTTCATCAAAATCGGTCAAGCCGTTTCGGAGGAGTATGGCAACGAAAACAATGACAGGAGAATTTTATATATTAGATAGACAAGATATTATTTTTTGATTGTTTAGTTCTGCAAACTTCGGAGATAAAGAAAACGGTATTTTTCCGTCATTTTTCATCATAACTCCAAAATATTATGCTACCAAAAAAAAGGTTTTCGAATGTGTAAATTAAGTTTTTTTATACGATACTCAAATTGATCTAGTAACCCTATTTTGGAATTTTGACCGCCACCATCAAAATGAATGAAAATGCAATCAAAATGGTAATATTTTAGATTTTTCCTGTTATAATATATAACAATTCCAAATTTCAAGTCGTTAGGTTTATTCGTTTTTGAGATAACAAACGGACGGACAGTCAGGCAAACAGACGGACAAAGTCACACCATATGGGTTCTGTTTTAACCAGTTTAGTCCGGAATCTTAAAAAATTATGAACTTTTAAGCTTAGCTAGGCATATAAGCCAATCATTATTGAAATAATTATTTTTAGTATTATTTGAAATTTTATTACCTTTGTTTTAGAAGGGTTATTCACACGTCTGCCTTTCAGCGCCCTCCAACTTTGAGTTTAAATTTCACTTCACTCGTAAGCTAAATGGCTTTGAATGTGCTTCAAACTTTGAACGTTATTCAATCATCAGTTTGGGATTTTTGCCTTCGTGACTATAAATTTCAATATTGGAAAGTGCTCCTAAGTTATAACGTTCGACAACTTCTGAGAATACTTTGTTGCATAAGTACTAACTATTGCAGGTATGAAACTTTGTATGATTTCAATTTCAACTTGCAAACTTATGTCTATTCTGGGGTGTTGCGCAACAGTTCCACGTAGCATAGCTTTGTAATCTTGGTAAGTCCCAACTTTGTGGAACAACTTTCTGATATCTAGAATATTCTCAGCTATTATTAACAGAAATAATATAAAATTATTTATAACACATTTGCTCGTAAAGGGTCTCTTATTTCACCAATTTCAATATCGTAATGTATATCATTACGTACTTGTGCGTTATTGTAATGTAAAACGCACGAGTTTCTTTTTAATAAAGTAAAACGTACGGTTTATCAAGATGCTTTGTGTAAAACAAACGGTACTTTTTTAAATCTTAGCAAAGAGTTTTATGTCAGAAATGTGGTCAACTTTTATGAATAAAATTAACCTTGGGAGATAACATATAAAAAATAAACATTTAATTCTTTAATTTAATTAATTTTGACAGTAAATTACAACCGTTTATCTTTAACAAAAACATAAAAATATTTATTTACTTTATTAGTAATACTGGCTGTTTTTGTACCTTTGCCTTAAAAAAAAGCGCTGATGCGAACGCATTGCTAATTTGTGAACAAGTAAAAATAATTCCGCGCGCTTGTTCTTTCCGAGAAAGTCCGAGTTTTATTTATTACCTCGCAAATATGTTATAAAACGTCGTATGACATACGTGCGCTTTGATAATTACAACCTCTCCTTTCTTGTAGCAATATCGCCTCGGCTGTAATTTTCAACTTACCGCACTTATATCATAAGGACTATTACTTGACTATAAAACACACGAGAGACAGTTGAATTATCTAAAGGCCATTGCAAACGATCAATAGATAGATCAACTGCTCTAAATACATATATTTTTAAAATTTATTTTGTCACAAAACGGTCGTTCCATACTAATTGTAGTGTCTAAACTAAAGAAGCCGCAATGTGAAGATGAAATTGTGAAGCTGTTGGATTGAAATAAACACAAATATTGGTATACTTTGCGCAGTTCCTCAAAAAGTCCACTGTTTGCAATTCACCTTGTATATCGTCGTATGAGCAATTCAAAATTCTTGCTTTATAACATTTCACTCCAACTCTCGTATTGAAGTATTTCAATAGCCTACTTTCAATACCCTACTTCAATAACTTTCCTAGGAAAGCTATTATTGACAGTTCTACGCTCAAAGACTATTAGAAAACCGTAAGTGTTACTAGGAACCTTCGGCCCCGGATCTAGTGGGGGGCAAACTGAGGCGCCTGCCCCGGGTGGTATTTTCAGGGGGCGCCAAATTCTTCTGCCAAAATAAATTTGAAAATAAAACTTATTTCCAAAAAGCGCTTGGCATCCACCTACATAGTTTACCTGGCTGCTCATTTTATTTGGAACGCTTCAAACTTAAACACACCCTCCTCTCTCTCTCTCAAATGCTGGAGGAGAGGTGGCGCCATGTCAAGTTTCTGCCCCGGTTGGAAATAATTCTAGATCCGGGGCTGATAACCTTGATAAGGTATTCTTGGAATAATTATGATTCCAGTATTTTCAGTACTCCCTATTTACTCGTATAACCTCATTATGAATGCGAAAGATGCAAGGAAAATCTTTGTCAATAAATTTATAACGTACAAAGTAGGTAAGCTAGTAGCCAACAATAGTATGGGAGTTTTTAAACCGTCAAAAGCCTTCACGAAGTCACGACTTCAAAATTGACCATTTTTATAGTCTGGAGCGACGTATACGTTAAGACTTGTCACAGTAATCAATTTAATTAATGATTTGTACTATGCAGTTTACCGAGATAAATTGATTAAAAGGTACGGTACTTTACTTTGTCTTTAAAGTATAGTAACCAGTTGGCGCTCTCATCTTCCAGTTTAGTTGATAAGAGACCATTACTTTATCATTAGAAAATACATCTCCATTCAAAGGTTGTCTGGAAGATATCACTTCTTAGCGATAGTACCATCGTTCTTGTGACGTTGTCTTCTTTTATTTATGTTTGTTTCTTTTGTGTTGCGCAATAAAGAATATTCATTTATTCATAAACGGCTAATATTACAATTGTTAACAATCTAGACTTGTTTAATTTTAACAAAAGACTTTGTTGGGAAATAAGTCAGTCGGTTGTTAATATCGATTAGATACTTATTTCTAATCTTCTAATTTTCAATGAATCAAAGGTACAAAATGTAGGTACATTTTGTACCTTTGATTCATTTCTACCAAGGACCTACATTAAATAAATAAATATTTCTGGACATTTCACACAGCGCTATCTAGCCCCAAACTAAGCAGAGCTTGTACTATGGGAACCAGATAACTTATAGAATACTTATATACTTTTTTTTTGTAAATACATACTTATAATATATAGAAAAACAGCCAGACGCGGAACAAATATCTGTAGATCATGCAAACATTTGTTCCGCGGCGGGAATCGAACCCGCTACCTCCTGCGTCTCAGCCGGCTATACGCCCACTGCGCCACGGAGGCAGTCAAAAACAAACTAAAAAAAAACAAAATTAACAAACTTGTATCCGCTTCTACACATAAAAGAGACACCGCCATAGTAACTACTGAAAAAATCTGATAGTACGAGTATGTAACAAAGTTCCAAATGTAGGTTGCAGGAACTGCGTCAGAATGCAGGCTTTTTGCTCCATCGCGCATTGTATGTTTTGTGATGTGTCTGAAATTAGTCGGTATTAAAATACACACTCGTGGTTGTTGCTACGAGTATTACAATGTCGTAGGTGCTCGAAGTCATATTTTATTTTGTTATATTTGGTATTATTTGGAATTTCGTTAAAGAATATTGAAGATACCCGAGCAATATTAAAAACCGTTCATGATCATCATCACAACGAAAATTGGTAGGTGTATTTAATTTTTTGTTGAACGTATTGTCTTTTGATGACGTCACGGTAGACTAAAGAAAAGAGACATGAACTCACTAATTTCCGAGCGGAAGAACCTTTGCTGAAGAAGAAGTGACTGGAATGAGCGGAGCTCTTTGCCCAGTAGTGAGACACAGAGGGCTGAAATGACACTAAAAATAATGGTATTTTTTAATATAAAAAAAACACATATGTTTCGTTACTAAAAAAGTGTTGAAAATTACGTGTCGTTACACGAAACGCAGACTATACCCAACAAAATTGTGTCAAGAGTGATATCTTAGTGAATATGCATGGATCCTACATTAATAGACATTCGCCAATCTTTTTTGAAATAAACATTACCATAGTTAGTTATTTTGCATACATACTTTTGAACGATAATAGTTGTTTAGACGTATAACAATATTTAATTTTAACACTATAACAGTAACGTTAAAAAAATACGTCTGCAAAATATAAAATACGCGTATTATGTCTGGCATTGCACGGAATTAAACGGGGAATCACAATAATGCTTTATAAAAGCTTTGTGAAACTGCTCTTCTCCACTGGAGTACACGTGATGTAGATAAATGTTTGCATGCCTGTTGTTCAACTTTTTACACAACCATATTTTAACAACTATGCAAAAAGTCGGTACGTATCAAACGCAATGTTTGAACTTGCCTTGACAGACATCTTGACGGGTCTGCCAAGAGATCCGAGGATGTCCATCATGGAGATTAATATAGTCTCGTGAGTCTATTTTGATATATTATATTATATAAAGCTCGATTACCACTGACTGACTGACTGACTGATTGACTCATTGACATGTTTGTTCTCCCAGATGCCACCTCGTAGGGTGAAAATGTTTGGTGGGATCGTATAGAGGGAGTTCCGATGAGTTGGGAATAAATCCTAAAGTACCCCTTTTGTCCCCCATTCGCTCCCATCCACCTCGTATCTCGGAAAGTATAGGTCTTACAGCGTTGGCGCAAAAACTAATGTTGCAGAGGACATTTTTTTATATCCGGTTCCATGAAAAAAAAATGGTCTTTCATACAAAAAAAAAATTGTCCCATACAAAATATTTCTGTATGAATACCGTAAACCGTAAATTTCGTTTGCCGTAATTTTCATACTGTTTTTGTAGGGAGCCCACGGCTTGTGTGTACTATAAAATTACTGTAAATTTGCTTGATTCTATATAATGGTGGTGGAGGGACATGAGATAACTTTCATAGTTTTTGCAAAGGTCATCATCATCATTTTGGAACATCCATTTTTTTTTTTTTTTTTAGTATGCAACGTTCATCATGTTTATTTTGGAACATCCACATTTTTTTAATTATGCCTCATCCACAATGATCACTTTGAAACGTCATTTTTTTTTTATTATGCAACATCCACTGTGATCATTTTGGTACATCATTTTTTTAATTATGCCTCATCCACAATGATCACTTTGGAACGTCAATTACTATTTTTTTTATTATGCATCATCCACTGTGATCATTTTGTAACATCATTTTTTTTCAATTATGCCTCATCCACTATGATCACTTTGGAACGTCAATTTTTTTTTTATTATGCAACATCCACTGTGATCATTTTGGTACATAATTTTTTTTAATTATGCCTCATCCACAATGATCACTTTGGAACGTCAATTATTTTTTTTTATTATGCAACATCCACTGTGATCATTTTGGTACATCATTTTTTTAATTACGCCTCATCCACAATGATCACTTTGGAACGTCAATTATTTTTTTTTATTATGCAACATCCACTGTGATCATTTTGGAACATCATTTTTTTAATCAAGCCTCATCCACAATGATCACTTTGGAACGTCAATTATTTTTTTTTTTATTATGCATCATCCACTGTGATCATTTTGGAACATCATCTTTTTTAAATATTCCTCATCCACAATGATCACTTTGGAACGTCAATTATTATTATTTTTTTTTATATTATGCAACATCCACTGTGATCATTTTGGTACATCATTTTTTTAAATTATGCCTCATCCACAATGATCACTTTGGAACGTCAATTATTTTTTTTATTATGCAACATCCACTGTAATCATTTTGGTACATAATTTTGTTTAATTATGCCTCATCCACAATGATCACTTTGGAACGTCAATAATTTTTTTTTATTATGCAACATCCACTGTGATCATTTTGGAACATCATTTTTTTTAATTATGCCTCATCCACAATGATCACTTTGGAACGTCAATTATTATTATTTTTTTTGTATTATGCAACATCCACTGTGATCATTTTGGTACATCATTTTTTTAACTACGCCTCATCCACAATGATCACTTTGGAACGTCAATTATTTTTTGTTTATTATGCAACATCCACTGTGATCATTTTGGAACATCATTTTTTTTAATTATGCCTCATCCACAATGATCACTTTGGAACGTCAATTATTATTATTTTTTTTGTATTATGCAACATCCACTGTGATCATTTTGGAACATCATCTTTTTTAAATATTCCTCATCCACAATGATCACTTTGGAACGTCAATTATTATTATTTTTTTTTATATTATGCAACATCCACTGTGATCATTTTGGTACATCATTTTTTTAAATTATGCCTCATCCACAATGATCACTTTGGAACGTCAATTATTTTTTTATTATGCAACATCCACTGTAATCATTTTGGTACATAATTTTGTTAAATTAGGCCTCATCCACAATGATCACTTTGGAACGTCAATAATTTTTTTTTTATTATGCAACATCCACTGTGATCATTTTGGAACATAATTTTTTTTAATTATGCCTCATCCACAATGATCACTTTGGAACGTCAATTATTATTATTTTTTTTGTATTATGCAACATCCACTGTGATCATTTTGGTACATCATTTTTTTAACTACGCCTCATCCACAATGATCACTTTGGAACGTCAATTATTTTTTTTTTATTATGCAACATCCACTGTAATCATTTTGGAACATCATTTTTTTTAATTATGCCTCATCCACAATGATCACTTTGGAACGTCAATTATTATTATTTTTTTTTTGTATTATGCAACATCCACTGTGATCATTTTGGTACATCATTTTTTTAACTACGCCTCATCCACAATAATCACTTTGGAACGTCAATTATTATTATTTTTTTTGTATTATGCAACATCCACTGTGATCATTTTGGTACATCATTTTTTTAACTACGCCTCATCCACAATGATCACTTTGGAACGTCAATTATTTTTTTTTTATTATGCAACATCCACTGTGATCATTTTGGAACATCATTTTTTTTAATTATGCCTCATCCACAATGATCACTTTGGAACGTCAATTATTATTATTTTTTTTGTATTATGCAACATCCACTGTGATCATTTTGGAACATCATCTTTTTTAAATATTCCTCATCCACAATGATCACTTTGGAACGTCAATTATTATTTTTTTTTTTTTATATTATGCAACATCCACTGTGATCATTTTGGTACATCATTTTTTTAAATTATGCCTCATCCACAATGATCACTTTGGAACGTCAATTATTTTTTTATTATGCAACATCCACTGTAATCATTTTGGTACATAATTTTGTTTAATTAGGCCTCATCCACAATGATCACTTTGGAACGTCAATAATTTTTTTTTTATTATGCAACATCCACTGTGATCATTTTGGAACATCATCTTTTTTAAATATTCCTTATCCACAATGATCACTTTGGAACGTCAATTATTTTTTTTATTATGCAACATCCACTGTAATCATTTTGGTACATAATTTTTTTTAATTATGCCTCATCCACAATGATCACTTTGGAACGTCAATTATTTTTTTTTATTATGCAACATCCACTGTGATCATTTTGGTACATCATTTTTTTAAATTATGCCTCATCCACATGATCATTTTCGAACGTCAATTTTTTTTTATTATGCAACATCCACTGTGATCATTTTGGAAAATCAATTTTTTTTTGTAGCACAAATTTTTGGTGGAATCGTTATTTTACGGTCATCATCGCCCTTGCCATCATTTTGAATTCTTCTCTCACTTCCTTTTCGTTTTCGAATGTTTCTTCCACATTGATATCCTCTTTAATTGTTTCTATAACTTCGAAATCCTCTTTGATGGCATTTTTACTTCAATATACTTCTGAATTGTTTTTTCTATTTTTCTATTTTCTTCAATTACTTCTCTTACTTCAATATCGACTCTACAAAATTATGGGTTTTAATACAAATCTTAAATCGCTCGTATCTTCTAAACGGGAAGAGTTACCCCCAGCAAACTTTTACAAAATATTGGTACTAATTTTTGGTGGAATAGTTTTTTTAATACCATTATTGCCCTTGAGATCCTTTTTGAATGCTTCTCTTACTTCGTCTTCCGCTTTAAATGCTTCTTTCACCTCGATATCCTCTATTTTTGCTTCTTCCACTTTGATATCCTTTTTAATTGCTTTTTCTACTTATATGTTTTCTTCAATTGCTTCTTTTACTACAATTTCCACTCTACAAAATTATGGGTTTTAATACAAATATTAAATCGCTCGTATCTTCTAAACGGGAAGAGTTACGCCTAGCAAACTTTTACAAAATATTGGTACAAATTTTTGGTGGAATAGTTTTTTTAATACCATCATTGCCCTTGACATCCGTTTTGAATGCTTCTCTTACTTCGTCTTCCACTTTAAATGCTTCTTTCATTTTGCTTCTTCCACTTTGATATCCTTTTTAATTGCTTTTTCTACTTATATGTTTTCTTCAATTGCTTCTTTTACTTCAATTCCCACTCTACAAAATTATGGGTTTTAATACAAATCTTAAATCGCTCGTATCTTCTAAACGGGAACAGTTACGCCTAGCAAACTTTTACAAAATATTGGTACAAATTTTTGGTGGAATAGTTTTTTTAATACCATCATTGCCCTTGACATCCGTTTTGAATGCTTCTCTTACTTCGTCTTCCACTTTAAATGCTTCTTTCGCCTCGATATCCTCTATTTTTGCTTCTTCCACTTTGATATCCTTTTTAATTGCTTTGTCTACTTATATATTTTCTTCAATTGCTTCTTTTACTTCAATTCCCACTCTACAAAATTATGGGTTTTAATACAAATCTTAAATCGCTCGTATCTTCTAAACGGGAACAGTTACGCCTAGCAAACTTTTACAAAATATTGGTACAAATTTTTGGTCGAATAGTTTTTTTATTACCATCATTGCTCTTGACATCCTTTTTGAATGCTTCTCTCACTTGGTCTTCCTCCTTGAATGCTTCTTTCACCTCGATATCCTCTATTTTTGCTTCTTCCACTTTGATGTCCTTTTTAATGTCTTTTTCTACTTATATGTCTTCTTCAATTGCTTCTTTTACTTCAATTTTCACTCCACAAAATTATGGGTTTTCATACAAAACTTAAATCGCTCGTATCTTTTAAACGGGAAGAGATAGCTCTAGGAAACTTTTACAAAATATTAGTATAAGTTTTTGGTGAAACCGTTTTTTATTTTTATCATTGTCCTCGACGTCTTTTACTCAATTTCAATTTCCTCTTTAATTGTTTCTGCTACTTCGATATCTTCTTTCACTTCAATATCCTCTTTGATTGCTTCTTCCACTTCGATATCATCTTTGATTGCTGCTTCCACTTGGATATCCTCTTTGATTTGATTGCTTCTTCCATTTCGATCGTCTTTGACTGCTTTTTACACATGGATATCCTCTTCGATAACTTTAAACAGCTCGATATCCTTTTTGATTGCTTCTTCCACTTTGATATCCTTTTTTATTGCTTCTACCAATTCGATATCATCTTCGATTTCCTTTTGATTGCTTCTTGCACTGCAATATTCTCTTTGATTGCGTCTTCATCTTCGATATCGTTTTTGATAGCATTTTCACTACGATATCCTCTGTGATGGCTTCTTACACTTCGATATCTTCTTTGATTGCTTCTTCCACTTCGATATCCTCTAAGATTGCTTCTTCCTTTTCGATATCGTCTTCGACTATTTGTTTCACTTCGATATCGACTTTGATTGCTTTTTCACTTCGTCATTCTCTTTGAATACTTCTACCATCTCGGTATCCTCTTTGATTCCTTAGTCAACTTCAATTTCCTCTTAGATTGTTTTTGCTACTTCGATATCCTATTTGATTGCTTCTTCTACATCAATATCCTCTTTGATTACTCCTTCCACTTCGATGTCATCTTCAATTTCCTTTTGATTGCTTCTTGCACTGCAATATTCTCTTTGATTGCGTCTTGGTCTTCGATATCGGCTTTGACAGCATTTTCCCTTCGATATCCTCTGTGATGGCTTCTTCCACTTCGATACCCTCTTTGATTGCTTCTTCCACTTCGATATCCTCTTGATTGCTTCTTCCACTTCGATATCCTCTTTGATTGCTTCTTCCACTTCGATATCGTCTTTGACTGTTTCTTCCACTTCGATATCGTCTTTGATTGCTTTTTTTACTTCGTCATCCTCTTAGAACGCTTCTACCACCTCGGTATCCTCTTTGATTGCTTACTCAACTTTAATTTCCTCTTTGATTGTTTCTGCTACTTCGATATCCTATTTGATTGCTCCTTTCACTTCAATATCCTCTTTAATTGCTGCTCCCACTTGGAAATCCTCTTTGATTTGATTGCTTCTTCCAGTTCGATATCGTCTTTGACTGCTTCTTACACATGGATATCCTCTTTGATGGCTTTTAACAGCTCGATATCCTCTTTAATTACTTCTTCGACTAAAAGAAAAACACGCGAGCTGCGAGCAGCTCGCGCACAACGCAACCTCTAGTTATATTATATAAAGCTCGATTACCACTGACTGACTCACTGACTCATTGACATCATTGTTCTCCCAGATGCCACCTCGTAGGGGGGAAGTGTTTGGTGGGATCGTATAGAGGGAGTTCCGGTGAGTTGGGAATAAATCCTAAAGTACCCCTTTTGTCCCCCATTTGCTCCCATCGACCTCGTATCTCGAAAAGTATAGGTCTTACAGCGTTGGTGCAAAAACTAATGTTGCTGAGGACATTTTTTTATATCCGGATCCATGAAAAAAAAATTGTCTTTCATACAAAAAAAAAATTGTCCCATACAAAATATTTCTGTATGAATACCGTAAACCGTATATTTCGTTTGCCGTAATTTTCATACTGTTTTTGTAGGGAGCCCACTGCTTGTGTGTACTATAAAATTACTGTAAATTTGCTTGATTCTATATAATGGTGGTGGAGGGACATGAGATAACTTTCATAGTTTTTGCAAAGGTCATCATCATCATTTTGGAACATCCAATTTTTTTTTTTTTTTTTAGTATGCAACGTTCATCATGTTTATTTTGGAACATCCACATTTTTTTAATTATGCCTCATCCACAATGATCACTTTGAAACGTCATTTTTTTTTTTATTATGCAACATCCACTGTGATCATTTTGGTACATCATTTTTTTAATTATGCCTCATCCACAATGATCACTTTGGAACGTCAATTTTTTTTTTTTTTTATTATGCATCATCCACTGTGATCATTTTGTAACATCATTTTTTTTCAATTATGCCTCATCCACAATGATCACTTTGAAACGTCATTTTTTTTTTATTATGCAACATCCACTGTGATCATTTTGGTACATCATTTTTTTAATTATGCCTCATCCACAATGATCACTTTGGAACGTCAATTATTATTTTTTTTTATTATGCATCATCCACTGTGATCATTTTGTAACATCATTTTTTTTTCAATTATGCCTCATCCACAATGATCACTTTGGAACGTCAATTATTATTTTTTTTATTATGCAACATCCACTGTGATCATTTTGGTACATCATTTTTTTAATTACGCCTCATCCACAATGATCACTTTGGAACGTCAATTATTTTTTATTATGCAACATCCACTGTGATCATTTTGGAACATCATTTTTTTTAATTATGCCTCATCCACAATGATCACTTTGGAACGTCAATTATTGTTATTTTTTTTGTATTATGCATCATCCACTGTGATCATTTTGGAACATCATTTTTTTTAAATTATGCCTCATCCACATGATCATTTTGGAACGTCATTTTTTTTTTATTATGCAACATCCACAATGATCACTTTTGGAACGTCAATTTTTTTTTTATTATGCAACATCCACTGTGATCATTTTGGAACATCAATTTTTTTTTATTTATGACTCATCCACTATGATCATTTTGGAACGTCAATTTTTTTTTATTATGCGACATCCACTATTCGAATATTCTCTTTGATTGCTTGTTACACTTCGTCATCCTCTTTTATTGTTTCTTCCGCCTCCACATCTTCTATTTTTGCATGTTCCACTTCGTTATCCTTTTAAAATGCTTCTTCTACTTCATATCCTCTTTAATTGCTTCAGTTACTTCATTATGCGCTCTACAAAATTGTGGTGTTTCATACAAAACTTCAATCGCTCATATCTTCTAAGCGGGAAGAGATAGCCCTAGCAAACTTGTACAAAATATTGGTATAAACTTTTGGTGGAACTGTTTTTTTATGTCATCCTTGACATCCTTTTTGAATGCTTCTCTCACTTCGTCATCTTCTTTGAATGTTTTTTCCACTTCGACATCATCTTTGACTGCTTCTTTAACTTCGATATCCTCTTTGATTGCTTCTCCCACTTCGATATCGTCTTTGACTGCTTCTTCCATTTCGATATCGTCTTTGATTGCTTTTTCACTTCGTCATCTTCTTTGAATGCTTCTACCACCTTGGTATCCTCTTTGATTGCTTACTCAACTTCAATTTCCTCTTTGATTGTTTCTGCCACTTCGATATCCTATTTGATTGCTTCTTCCACTTCAACATTCTCTTTGATAGTTTCTTCCACTTCGATATCCAATCAACAAATTTATGATTTTTCTTACAAAACTTTAATCGCTTGTATCTTCTAAACGGGAAGAGATAGCACTAGCAAACTTTGACAAAATATTAGTACAAATTTTTGATCATTATCATTTTACAACATACATTTATATTATGCAACGTCAATCCTGATCATTTTGGAACGTCCAGATTTTTTTATGCAACGTTCATCATGATCTTTTTTGCAACGTTCAATTTTTTTTATACAACTATTATCATGATCATTTTCGAACATCCAATTTTTTTCTCTTTGATTGCTTGTTCCACTTCGATATCCTCTTTGATTGCTTCTTCCACATTGATATCCTATTTGATTGCTTCTTTAACTTTGATATCCTCTACGATTGCTTGTTCCACTTCGATATCCTCTTTTATTCCTTCTTCATCTTCAATATCCATTGGATTGCTTCTTCATCTTTGATATCCTCTTTGATGGCATTTTCACTTCGGTATCCTCTGTAAGGGCTCCTTCCTCTTTGATTTCCGTTTGATTGCTTCTTGCACTGCAATATTTTCTTTGATTGCGTCTTCATATTCGATATCGTTTTTGATTGCATTTTTACTTCGATATCCTGTGATGGCTTCTTCCACTTTGACATCCTCTTTGATTGCTTCTTCCACTTCGATATCCGCATTGATTGCTTGTTCCATTTTGATATCGTCTTTGACTATTTCTTTCACTTCGATATCGTCTTTGATTGCTTTTTTCACTTCGTCATCCTCTTTGAATACTTCTACCAACTCGGTATCCTCTTTGCTTCCTTAGTCAACTTCAATTTCCTCTTTGATTGTTTTTGCTACTTCGATATCCTATTTGATTGCTTCTCCCACTTCAATATCCTCTTTGTTTACTCCTTCCACTTCGATATCATCTTCGATTTCCTTTTGATTGCTTCTTGCACTGCATTATTCTCTTTGATTGCGTCTTCATCTTCGATATCGTCTTTGATAGCATTTTCACTTCGATATCCTCTGTGATGGCTTCTTCCACTTCGATACCCTCTTTGATTGCTTTTTCCACTTCGATACCCTCTTTGATTGCTTCTTCCACTTCGATATCCTCTTTGATTGTTTCTTCCGCCTCGACATCTTCTATTTTTGCATGTTCCACTTCGTTATCCCTTTAAAATGCTTCTTCTACTTTCATATCCTCTTTAATTGCTTCAGTTACTTCATTATGCTCTCTACAAAATTGTGGTCTTTCATACAAAACTTCAATCGCTCGTATCTTCTAAACGGGAAGAGATGCCCTAGCAAACTTGTACAAAATATTGGTATAAATTTTTGGTGGAACTGTTTTTTTATTGTCATCCTTGACATCCTTTTTGAATGCTTCTCTCACTTCGTCATCTTCTTTGAATGTTTTTTCCACTTCGACATCATCTTTGACTGCTTCTTTAACTTCGATATCCTCTTTGATTGCTTCTCCCACTTCGATATCGTCTTTGACTGCTTCTTCCATTTCGATATCGTCTTTGATTGCTTTTTCACTTCGTCATCTTCTTTGAATGCTTCTACCACCTTGGTATCCTCTTTGATTGCTTACTCAACTTCAATTTCCGCTTTGATTGTTTCTGCCACTTCGATATCCTATTTGATTGCTTCTTCCACTTCAACATTCTCTTTGATAGTTTCTTCCACTTCGATATCCAATCAACAAATTTATGATTTTTCTTACAAAACTTTAATCGCTCGTATCTTCTAAACGGGAAGAGATAGCACTAGCAAACTTTGACAAAATATTAGTACAAATTTTTGATCATTATCATTTTACAACATACATTTATATTATGCAACGTCAATCCTGATCATTTTGGAACGTCCAGATTTTTTTTATGCAACGTTCATCATGATCTTTTTTGCAACGTTAAATTTTTTTTATACAACTATTATCATGATCACTTTGGAACATCCAATTTTTTTCTCTTTGATTGCTTGTTCCACTTCGATATCCTCTTTGATTGCTTCTTCCACATTGGTATCCTCTTTGATTGCTTCTTTAACTTTGATATCCTCTACGATTGCTTGTTCCGCTTCGATATCCTCTTTTATTCCTTCTTCATCTTCAATATCCATTGGATTGCTTCTTCCACTTCGATATCGTCTTTGATTGCTTTTTTTACTTCGTCATCCTCTTAGAATGCTTCTACCACCTTGGTATCCTCTTTGATTTCTTCCTCAACTTTAATTTCCTCTTTGATTGTTTCTGCTACTTCGATATCCTATTTGATTGCTTCTTTCACTTCAATATCCTTTTTGATTGCTTCTTCCACTTTGATATCATCTTTGATTGCTGCTTCCACTTGGAAATCCTCTTTGATTTGATTGCTTCTTCCATTTCGATATCGTCTTTGACTGCTTCTTACACATGGATATCCTCTTTGATGGCTTTTAACAGCTCGATATCCTCTTTAATTACTTCTTCGACTAAAAGAAAAACACGCGAGCTGCGAGCAGCTCGCGCACAACGCAACCTCTAGTTATATTATATAAAGCTCGATTACCACTGACTGACTGACTGACTGACTCATTGACACGTTTGTTCTCCCAGATGCCACCTCGTAGGGTGAAAATGTTTGGTGGGATCGTATAGAGGGAGTTCCGATGAGTTGGGAATAAATCCTAAAGTACCCCTTTTGTCCCCCATTCGCTCCCATCTACCTCGTATCTCGGAAAGTATAGGTCTTACAGCGTTGGTGCAAAAACTAATGTTGCAGAGGACATTTTTTTATATCCGGTTCCATGAAAAAAAAATTGTCTTTCATACAAAAAAAAAATTATCCCATACAAAATATTTCTGTATGAATACCGTAAACCGTAAATTTCGTTTGCCGTAATTTTCATACTGTTTTTGTAGGGAGCCCACGGCTTGTGTGTACTATAAAATTACTGTAAATTTGCTTGATTCTATATAATGGTGGTGGAGGGACATGAGATAACTTTCATAGTTTTTGCAAAGGTCATCATCATCATTTTGGAACATCCAATTTTTTTTTTTTTTTTAGTATGCAACGTTCATCATGTTTATTTTGGAACATCCACATTTTTTTAATTATGCCTCATCCACAATGATCACTTTGGAACGTCAATTATTATTATTTTTTATTATGCAACATCCACTGTGATCATTTTGGTACATCATTTTTTTTAATTATGCCTCATCCACAATGATCACTTTGGAACGTCAATAATTTTTTTTTATTATGTATCATCCACTGTGATCATTTTGGAACATCATTTTTTTTTCAATTATGCCTCATCCACAATGATCATTTTGAAACGTCAATTTTTTTTCCCTGTTTTTTTATTATGCAACGTTTATCATGTTCATTTGGGAACATCAATTTTTTTTTAATTATGCATCATCCACTGTGATCATTTTGGAACATCGTTTTTTTAATTATGCCTCATTCACAATGATCACTTTGGAACGTCAATTATTATTATTTTTTTTGTATTATGCAACATCCACTGTGATCATTTTGGTACATCATTTTTTTTAATTATGCCTCATCCACAATGATCACTTTGGAACGTCAATTATTTTTTTTATTATGCAACATCCACTGTGATCATTTTGGTACATCATTTTTTTAATTACGCCTCATCCACAATGATCACTTTGGAACGTCAATTTTTTTTTTTATTATGCAACATCCACTGTGATCATTTTGGTACATAATTTTTTTAATTATGCCTCATCCACAATGATCACTTTGGAACGTCAATTATTATTATTTTTTTATTATGCATCATCCACTGTGATCATTTTGGAACATCGTTTTTTTTAATTATGCCTCATCCACAATGATCACTTTGGAACGTCAATTATTATTATTTTTTTTGTATTATGCAACATCCACTGTGATCATTTTGGTACATCATATTTTTTAATTATGCCTCATCCACAATGATCACTTTGAACCGTCAATTATTATTTTTTTTTTTATGCATCATCCACTGTGATCATTTTGCAACATCATTTTTTTTAATTATGCCTCATCCACAATGATCACTTTGAAACGTCAATTTTTTTTTATTATGCATCATCCACTGTGATCATTTTGGTACATAATTTTTTTTAATTATGCCTCATCCACAATGATCACTTTGGAACGTCAATTATTATTATTTTTTTTGTATTATGCAACATCCACTGTGATCATTTTGGTACATCATTTTTTTGATTACGCCTCATCCACAATGATCACTTTGGAACGTCAATTATTTTTTTTTTATTATGCCTCATCCACATGATCATTTTGGAACGTCAATTTTTTTTTATTATGCAACATCCACTGTGATCATTTTGGAAAATCAATTTTTTTTGTAGCACACATTTTTGGTGGAATCGTTATTTTACGGTCATCATCGCCCTTGACATCATTTTGAATTCTTCTCTCACTTCCTTTTCGTCTTCGAATGTTTCTTCTACTTTGATATCCTCTTTCAATCCTCCGGGAAGAGATAGCTCGAGGAAACTTTTACAAAATATTAGTCTAAGTTTTTGGTGAAACCGTTTTTTATTTTTATCATTGTCCTCCACGTCTTTTACTCAATTTCACTATCCTCTTTGATTGCTTCTTCCACTTCGATATCATCTTTGATTGCTGCTTCCACTTGGAAATCCTCTTTGATTTGATTGCTTCTTCCATTTCGATATCGTCTTTGACTGCTTCTTACACATGGATATCCTCTTTGATGGCTTTTAACAGCTCGATATCCTCTTTAATTACTTCTTCGACTAAAAGAAAAACACGCGAGCTGCGAGCAGCTCGCGCACAACGCAACCTCTAGTTATTATTATATTATATAATATTATATAAAGCTCGATTACCACTCACTGACTGACTGACTGACTGACTCATTGACATGTTTGTTCTCCCAGATGCCACCTCGTAGGGTGAAAATGTTTGGTAGGATCGTGTAGAGGGAGTTCCGATGAGTTGGGAATAAATCCTAAAGTACCCCTTTTGTCCCCCATTCGCTCCCATCGACCTCGTATCTCGGAAAGTATAGGTCTTACAGCGTTGGTGCAAAAACTAATGTTGCAGAGGACATTTTTTTATATCCGGTTCCATGAAAAAAAAATTGTCTTTCATACAAAAAAAAAATTGTCCCATACAAAATATTTCTGTATGAATACCGTAAACCGTATATTTCGTTTACCGTAATGTTCATACTGTTTTTGTATGGAGCCCACGACTTGTGTGTACTATAAAATTACTGTAAATTTGCTTGATTCTATATAATGGTGGTGGAGGGACATGAGATAACTTTCATAGTTTTTGCAAAGGTCATCATCATCATTTTGGAACATCCATTTTTTTTTTTTTTTTTAGTATGCAACGTTCATCATGTTTATTTTGGAACATCCACATTTTTTTAATTATGCCACATCCACAATGATCACTTTGGAACGTCAATTTTTTTTTTTTTTTATTATGCAACATCCACTGTGTTCATTTTGGTACATCATTTTTTTTAATTATGCCTCATCCACAATGATCACTTTGGAACGTCAATTTTTTTTTTTTTAATTATGCAACATCCACTGTGATATTTTGGTACATCATTTTTTTTAATTATGCCTCATCCACAATGATCACTTTGGAACGTCAATTTTTTTTTTTTAATTATGCATCATCCACTGTGATCATTTTGGAACATCATTTTTTTTTCAATTATGCCTCATCCACTATGATCACTTTGGAACGTCAATTTTTTTTTTATTATGCAACATTCACTGTTATATTTTGGTACATCATTTTTTTTAATTATGCCTCATCCACAATGATCACTTTGGAACGTCAATTTTTTTTTTATTATGCAACATCCACTGTGATCATTTTGGTACATCATTTTTTTAATTACGCCTCATCCACAATGATCACTTTGGAACGTCAATTATTTTTTATTTTTTTATTATGCATCATCCACTGTGATCATTTTGGAACGTCATTTTTTTTTAATTATGCCTCATCCACAATTATCATTTTGGAACGTCAATTTTTTTTTTTTTTTTTACTATGCAAAATCCTTTGTGATCATTTTGGTACATCATTTTTTTTAATTATGCCTCATCCACAATGATCACTTTGGAACGTCAATTTTTTTTTTTAATTATGCAACATCCACTGTGATATTTTGGTACATCATTTTTTTTAATTATGCCTCATCCACAATGATCACTCGGAACGTCAATTTTTTTTTTTAATTATGCATCATCCACTGTGATCATTTTGGAACATCATTTTTTTTTCAATTATGCCTCATCCACTATGATCACTTTGGAACGTCAATTTTTTTTTTATTATGCAACATTCACTGTTATATTTTGGTACATCATTTTTTTTAATTATGCCTCATCCACAATGATCACTTTGGAACGTCAATTTTTTTTTTATTATGCAACATCCACTGTGATCATTTTGGTACATCATTTTTTTAATTACGCCTCATCCACAATGATCACTTTGGAACGTCAAATTTTTTTTATTTTTTTATTATGCATCATCCACTGTGATCATTTTGGAACGTCATTTTTTTTTAATTATGCCTCATCCACAATTATCATTTTGGAACGTCAATTTTTTTTTTTTTTTTACTATGCAAAATCCTTTGTGATCATTTTGGAAAATCAATTTTTTTTAAATTATGCCTCATCCACAATGATCATTTTGGAACGTCAATTTTTTTTTATTATGCAAAATCCTTTGTCGTCATTTTGGAAAATCAATTTTTTTTTAATTATGCCTCATCCACAATGATCACTTTTGGAACGTCAATTTTTTTTTTTATAATGCAACATCCACTGTGATCATTTTGTAACATCAATTTTTTTTAATTATGCCTCATCCACAATGATGATTTTGAAACGTTATTTTTTTTATTATGCAACATCCACTGTGATCATTTTCGAACATCAATTTTTTTTAATTATGCCTCATCCACAATGATCATTTTGGAACGTCATTTTTTTTTAAATGCAACATCCACTGTGATCATTTTGGAACATCAATTTTTTTTTAAATTATGCCTCATCCACAATGATCATTTTCGAACGTCAATTTTTTTTTATAATGCAAAATCCTTTGTGATCATTTTGGAAAATCAATTTTTTTTAATTATGCCTCATCCACAATGATCACTTTTGGAACGTCATTTTTTTTATAATGTAACATCCACTGTGATCATTTTGGAACATCATTTTCTTTTAATTATGCCTCATCCACTATGGAACGTCGAAATACTTTTTAATTGCTTCTTCTACTTGGATATCTTTTTTGATTGCTTCTTCCACTTCGATATCCTCTTTGAATGTTTCTTCCTCTTTCATATCTTCTCAACAAAATTATGATTTTTTTTAAAAACTTTAATCGCTCGTATCGACTTAACGAAAATAAATAGGCATAGTAAACTTTTACAAAATGGTAGTACAAATTTTGGGTAAAATCGTTTTTTCATTGTCATGACAGTCTTTTTACATGCTTCTCTCACTTCGATATCCTCTTTGATGGCTTCTTCCACTTCGATATACTGTTTAATTGCTTCTTCTACTTGGATATATTTTTTGATTGCTTCTTGCATTTCGATATCCTCTCATCAAAATTATGATTTTCCTAAAAAAACTTTAATCGTTCGTATCTTTTAAACGGTAAGAGATAGACATAACAAACTTTTATAATATGGTAGCACAAATTTTTGGTGGAATCGTTATTTTACGGTCATCATCGCCCTTGACATCATTTTTAATTCTTCTCTCACTTACTTTTCGTCTTCGAATGTTTCTTCCACTTTGATATCCTCTTTGATTGTTTCTATAACTTCGAAATCCTCTTTGATGGCATTTTTACTTCAATATATATTTTTGAATTGCTTTTTCTAATTTTATATTTTCTTCAATTACTTCTTTTACTTCTATATCCACTCTACAAAATTATGGGTTTTAATACAAATTTGAAATCGCTCATATCTTCTAAACGGGAAGAGTTACCCCTAGCAAACTTTTACAAAATATTGGTACAAATTTTAGGTCGAAAAGTTTTTTTATTACCATCATTGCTCTTGACATCCTTTTTGAATGCTTCTCTCACTTGGTCTTCCTCCTTGAATGCTTCTTTCACCTCGATATCCTCTATTTTTGCTTCTTCCACTTTGATATCCTTTTTAATGTCTTTTTCTACTTATATGTCTTCTTCAATTGCTTCTTTTACTTCAATTTCCACTCCACAAAATTATGGGTTTTCATACTAAACTTAAATCGCTCGTATCTTTTAAACGGGAAGAGATAGCTCGAGGAAACTTTTACAAAATATTAGTATAAGTTTTTGGTGAAACCGTTTTTTATTTTTATCACTGTCCTCGACGTCTTTTACTCAATTTCAATTTCCTCTTTAATTGTTTCTGCTACTTCGATATCCTATTTGATTGCTTCTTTCACTTCAGTATCCTCTTTGATTGCTTCTTCCACTTCGATATCATCTTTGATTGCTGCTTCCACTTGGATATCCTCTTTGATTTGATTGCTTCTTCCATTTCGATCGTCTTTGACTGCTTCTTACACATGGATATCCTCTTCGATAACTTTAAACAGCTCGATATCCTCTTTGATTGCTTCTTCCACTTTGATATCCTCTTTTATTGCTTCTGCCAATTCGATATCATCTTCGATTTCCTTTTGATTGCTTCTTGCACTGCAATATTCTCGTTGATTGCGTCTTCATCTTCGATATCGTTTTTGATAGCATTTTCACTTCGATATCCTCTGTGATGGCTTCTTCCACTTCGATACCCTCTTTGATTGCTTCTTCCACTTCGATATCCTCTTTGATTGCTTCTTCCACTTCGATATCCTCTTTGATGGCATTTTCACTTCGGTATCCTCTGTAAGGGCTCCTTCCTCTTTGATTTCCGTTTGATTCCTGTGATGGCTTCTTCCACTTTGATATCCTCTTTGATTGCTTATTCCACTTCGATATCCGCTTTGATTGCTTGTTCCATTTTGATATCGTCTTTGACTATTTCTTTCACTTCGATATCGTCTTTGATTGCTTTTTTCACTTCGTCATCCTCTTTGAATACTTCTACCAACTCGGTATCTTCTTTGATTCCTTAGTCAACTTCAATTTCCTCTTTGATTGTTTTTGCTACTTCGATATCCTATTTGATTGCTTCTTGCACTGCATTATTCTCTTTGATTGCGTCTTCATCTTCGATATCGTCTTTGATAGCATTTTCACTTCGATATCCTCTGTGATGGCTTCTTCCACTTCGATACCCTCTTTGATTGCTTCTTCCACTTCGATATCCTCTTTGATTGTTTCTTCCGCCTCGACATCTTCTATTTTTGCATGTTCCACTTCGTTATCCCTTTAAAATGCTTCTTCTACTTTCATATCCTCTTTAATTGCTTCAGTTACTTCATTATGCTCTCTACAAAATTGTGGTCTTTCATACAAAACTTCAATCGCTCGTATCTTCTAAACGGGAAGAGATAGCCCTAGCAAACTTGTACAAAATATTGGTATAAATTTTTGGTGCAACTGTTTTTTTATTGTCATCCTTGACATCCTTTTTGAATGCTTCTCTCACTTCGTCATCTTCTTTGAATGTTTTTTCCACTTCGACATTATCTTTGACTGCTTCTTTAACTTCGATATCCTCTTTGATTGCTTCTCCCACTTCGATATCGTCTTTGACTGCTTCTTCCATTTCGATATCGTCTTTGATTGCTTTTTCACTTCGTCATCTTCTTTGATTGCTTCTTCCACTTCAACATTCTCTTTGATAGTTTCTTCCACTTCGATATCCAATCAACAAATTTATGATTTTTCTTACAAAACTTTAATCGCTCGTATCTTCTAAACGGGAAGAGATAGCACTAGCAAACTTTGACAAAATATTAGTACAAATTTTTGATCATTATCATTTTGCAACATACATTTATATTATGCAACGTCAATCATGATCATTTTGGAACGTCCAGATTTTTTTTATGCAACGTTCATCATGATCTCTTTTGCAACGTTCAATTTTTTTTTATACAACCATTATCATGATCATTTTGGAACATCCAATTTTTTCTCTTTGATTGCTTGTTCCACTTCGATATCCTCTTTGATTGCTTCTTCCACATTGGTATCCTCTTTGATTGCTTCTTTAACTTTGATATCCTCTACGATTGCTTGTTCCGCTTCGATATCCTCTTTTATTCCTTCTTCATCTTCAATATCCATTGGATTGCTTCTTCCACTTCGATATCGTCTTTGATTGCTTTTTTTACTTCGTCATCCTCTTAGAATGCTTCTACCACCTTGGTATCCTCTTTGATTTCTTCCTCAACTTTAATTTCCTCTTTGATTGTTTCTGCTACTTCGATATCCTATTTGATTGCTTCTTTCACTTCAATATCCTCTTTGATTGCTTCTTCCACTTCGATATCATCTTTGATTGCTGCTTCCACTTGGAAATCCTCTTTGATTTGATTGCTTCTTCCATTTCGATATCGTCTTTGACTGCTTCTTACACATGGATATCCTCTTTGATGGCTTTTAACAGCTCGATATCCTCTTTAATTACTTCTTCGACTAAAAGAAAAACACGCGAGCTGCGAGCAGCTCGCGCACAACGCAACCTCTAGTTTACTATATATTTTTAACTGCCATAAAAAAGAAACTCAGAAAGTTTTACTCATTTTTTTTTAATTATGATAACTATGTTCATACTGGTCATACTGAAGTATGACCAATACAAAAAAAAAACAGGACAAAGTGAGAAGTTAATACATCAGAGCGAGAACTAAAGTGTCAGACATAAGAAACAAAACTGACCAACAAAAGTGGAGATGGACAGGGCATGATAAGATAAATGGACACAAATTGTCACCAATTGGTATCCTCGAGATGGCAAGAGGAGCCGAGGTGGACAATACCGAAAATGGGAAGATCAGATAACAAGTTCATTTGGAGATCTTGCTTCGCTCGATCAATAAATTTGATAAAATTATTTGAGCGTTCCGTCTGATGGAACCATGACATATTTCATTGCTAGTTGAAAGAATCTTCAATTCTGTTTATTTGAGCTGACAGTATGTGGGTTAGTTGATCGAGCGAAGCGAGATCTCTACATCAACTTGGGCAAATCGGCATTGTATGTATGTATGTTTGTTTGTCCGAGGATAACTTTCGAAGCGTTTATCTGATCATGGTGAAATTTGGTATATTGGTATATAATGATGGCACAATTTTGGTGTGAATAAATGCGCTAAAATGTGGGGGGGGGGGGGGGTTCTTGAGATATTGGGGTTAAAGAGGGGTAAAAAAAAGCTGAAATAGAACTATTTCGTTACATGACACGTTTAGTATAAGGTCTTTGTCAGTACATTTCGACCCCGTTTTTATTTTTAGTTTGAACCTTGTAGTTTTAAAGTTATTAGCCATAATAAAAACTAAACATTGACAAAACTCACAAGGTGACCCCACAGTGCTGAAATTTGGTATGCGTGTAGGTTTAGTGACACAAATATAGGGGAAAGTTCAGACTTTTCCCAATATTTGTGTCACTAAATTTTAATTATTTAAATTTCTACTCCAAAAAAGAGTAACCAATTACCTGAACTCCCGTTACCTGTAATTTGAATGAAACTGTAGGTCATGTTAGTTTGTAATTATTACGTGGCACTATTTTGATCGTCAAAGGTTAGGTACAAATAATGTTTTTTGTTTTTATGGGAGACTCGCGAGATCTCAGTTCGGGGCGAACCACTAGTATATTTAATTATGACCGACCACGCACTGGAAAGCGCCACGTCGCACGGCCTGCCACTAAATGGAAAGAGGATCTGATAAATGTTGCTGGGAGCCGTTAGGTGCACAAGATCGGTCGCTCTGGAAATTTATAGGGCAGGGCTATCTTCAGCAGTAGACGTTTTATGGCTGATATGATTGATGATGATACTGAGCTAATATAGATTAAAATTCAAATTACACGCCCATGGTCCAGAATAAAGGAGTTTAATTTGTTTTTCGACTTCAAACAATAAGCAAAATAACTCTGACGTCATAAAAAGGTTGATATTCATTTGCCAACCGTTTCACATTGGCGTTAATACTGAACTGAATGCCAGATTCCCAAGTTTTAATTGCGAACTCTTAATGAGATAGGCTCAGCCTGGCTTTAAGTTGTCCGTCCTATAATCGGTAGAGGGGGCTATAAGTCTTTAGTATTTGTTTGTCGAATTAGCTCAGGGGCCATTTTATTTAACGGGTGAGATCTCGAATAATTCTACTAGCTTACCTACTTTTAAATGCTTATATTTGTATTGTAAAGAATCGCATAAGTTCTTTAAAAAAAGTCGCGTTTAGAACTCAATACAGCCGATATCACGATGAGAACGATCAGAAATCGATTTCACTTGAAATGGGAAGTATCTGTCTAATTTTAGCTCAGCACAATAAAACTGTTTCACATTATCGTCATACGCCGTTTTGTTATGGGACGGCGTTATAAAATTACGATCTTAGCGACTTCAAGACTAGTTTCCTCAAGACTTGAATTTTCAATGCAGTCGCCCAAGTCACTCTAAGGAATGTTTTATTTTCTTCAGTGTAAAAGTGGCTTTGCAGAAAGTTCTCTTATTACCATACTGAATGGTGGTAATTATGTTAGTAAATTATTTATTGCGCGGTTTTCCGACCATTTTCCTTGCTCTGGAGTTTTAACTATGGTCATTCACTATAAGCGATTGAGAGCAAGTAGAGCGTGTTTTCTTGTAAACGTTTTAATATAGAGTAGTAATAAATGAGGAAAACTGAAGGAATTGTACAGAAATGTAAGTACTTACTGCTTATGTAATAACTATAAAAAACGATTTGATGAAAGAGTGAAAAAGTTCGTATTTGTAATGACTTTTATATAAATTCCGCCTATTTTCTTGATAGTTTCCATATTTTTTTAAGCCATTTAATTTTACCGTAAGATTCTAGAAAATGTCTAAAACACGAATACCCAAAGGATTTTGACTCCTACATGAAGAAAAATTTGCCTTGTTAATGCGATCAACATCCTCGGACCTACTAGGAGCTCAGAATAAAATATATGCTAATCTGACATTTGCATGTGACTGGGAAAAATCACTGGGCCATTAAAGAGTACCTACGAAGTAAAGGATCGAGAGCAGAAAAGGGTTAAGGTGAGGGCTGCCTGGTAACGAGCATTTTACATTGTCTTAACCTTACTAAGTATTTAGAATGAACGCAGAGTATGTACTTAGGTTTCGATCGCTATTTACGAGTCAAACATTCTGTTTTTGATCAATTGGATTTGGATTCAACACATCAGGCTTTAAGACATAGCCTTTTGTGATGGCCTCATGTCAAAGTTACGTGTATTATTCTTTTAACATAAACAACATTATTGAAAAGATATAAGTAGATATAATCCCACCATGTGGGATACATAGCTGGGAAGAGAGAGAGAATAAGCGAGGTATTATACAGTAGAGTAAGCGAGGGCCGAAGAGTGCCATTAAAGGTCTAAGACCTTCGTTGCTTTTCCGTCGTTTGTCATGCAAATAGAGAGTGAATAATTTATCGTAGATTCGTCCCCCGTGAATTACTCGGGTACACATTGTTGGGTAAATCAGATGACACAAGCCTACCGGCATATCACTCGCCTAAATAAATAAAACTGAGTGCTTGGTAAAGAGTTGAGGCTAATAAATGTAGTTTCTACTAACCAAAAATGATGTCCGTAGGTTGCAATATGATTTTTTGTTTTTTTATTTGAGAAACAAACAGTACAATAGAGAATACAAATAGGTAGGTTAAAGTTAATACTAAAACCAGTGAAGTTTCCACCATAACATATTTCATAAAAAAAACGTATGAACAGAAAAAATATAAACTCTTATGATGGTAACACATCATCATCATCATCATCATCAACAACCTATAGCAGTCCACTGCTGGGCGTAGGTCTCTCCCAGGGTGCGCCATTGAGCTCAATCCTCAGCTCTACTCATCCAATCCTTGGCAGCCACAGCGCGCAAATCGTCACTCCATCTAGCCGGAGGGCGTCCTACACCTTGCTTGCCTAGTCGAGGTCTCCACTCTAGACCACGTAATGCAACTAAAATTTAAACAAAATATTTACAAGACTATATAACTAATATAATAAAGGTACATACTAAATCATTCATTGGCTATATCAAAACTTGTCTTCGGAACCCAGCCGCAGTTGAGTGGAATATATCAATGTGGACAAATCTTTTGTTATAAGTTTCGCACACTCTATTATTAAACATATTTTTATTATAATTCGTGATAACGATGACAGTATCATTACTAATAAGGTGCCAGGATAAGCCTGTAATATTTCAAACATAGAACAGGTTTATCCTGGCACCTAATTAGGTTCCAACCTAACACGAGAACAACTCTTTTGTTTCAGCAGCACAATAGTTGTAGCGCCGGGAGCAAACCCGGCTAATTTAAATTAAATATTTCTCCAAGCCACCAAAGAATAACTTAAAAATGTTCTAGTTTGCGAGCTGCAACGTTGTTCGCATTCATAAAGCGTGGTTTTGGCCCTGGGACATAAATAAATGGATGTCCGCATACGGTCTCATCGTCCTCTCCCGAATTTTTTTTGTATAATTTTTTGTAGAAGCTGAAAAGTTAATGTGTAACACGTGTACTACTTTGTATGCAGTAAAATATTTTAATGTTATACGAGTATCTTAAATTTTCGTTTGTGCTCTAGTATTATTTTTTTAATCTTTTATAAACTCGACACCTATCAATGCAATTAGGAGGGCTAATTCTGTAAATTGAATGTTGACCATAGTTAAAATACGATTACGCGATTACATTCAAATTATCAGAGTATGCATTTCCTTTATAAGGCTTATAAAACAATAAATCTTGTCATATTTCATTAAATATACATTTTCAGTACAAATAGTTGTCATTATTTCGATGCGCAGGTCAAAATTTGCCACAAAACCGCAAAATACTCGAAAACTATTCATATACACTTCTTAAGAGTATGTATATTAAATAAAAGAGTAAAGTCTTCTTTGACTCGAGAGCGCCTAAGTATGTAATAACTGCACTCCACTCTGCTACGTAACTACGCAAGCAGTTTAAACTATGCAGGCGGTTGGCCTAGAAAAAGTTTCAAGGAATTTTTCCTGCAAATTAAACTTTTTAATAGACATTTTTGTCATTTAATCACGCGGCTATATACGTTTTTAGTACGCATTGAAATATTGCAGCACAGTTCTTGGAGTTTTTATATCTTCATCTTATCTGCAATAGGACGATGTCTACTACTGAATAAAGGCATCCCCCATAGATTTCCAGAGCCTCCACCCAACGGCTCCCAACTTTATTAGGTCATCTTTCCATTTTATATCTATTTGATCCAGTAAAATGTTCCAGTCACTTTTAGTGATAATTGGGTATTTTTTTCAGAATTGTGTATCTGGTATAATTTTTTTACTAATTCTTGCCTGTCTTGCCACATTACACAAATGTTAAATGCAGATAAAAGCATTATATACTTCAACTCGATTTATTTTGTAAAATAAACAATTATCTATCAATCTATCTTTAGGTTTAGGTACTCAAACTAGTGAAGTGATAAAACGATACAGTTTGCTTGAGGGGGGATCCGATACAGCAATACGAAATGATAAGCTTATCCATATTGGGCTCAAAATTATTGTAGAGAATACAAAAATACCAGTAGGTAATGAACAAAACTAGTAGGTAATTGACGAGTACATTTTTTAAGTCTGTTAAAAGCTAATATTGTCTACTATAAACTACTGATGTCGTTCAACTTGCCTGGTGGTCTGCCTACTGGTCTGCACCCTTTACGTGGCCACCACTCTGTTGCTGCCCCTGTTGATCCTCCGTCTTCCCTCCTTGCCAAATGTCCACCCCATCTCCACATCACCTAGTTTTTCAAAAAACAGCTGATATGTAATAATAAAAAATTATAAGGGCCCCTGTTATTTATGAACATTTTTTTTTGCTTTTTTATCTTTATATTTACTCATGGATACTAGATAACACTATAATTGCACCTGATATTCAATTATTATCAAAATATTGTTATCATTGTTTGTCGGTTGTTAACTGATAATATTATGTTTTCAACTATTCTGAACAAATATCCTAAAAAACACTTGCATGCTGTTTTGAAGCTTATTGCTAAGAGCGTAAAAGTTACATTTCTATAAATAGTGATTTCTGAGAGCAAACAAACTCACACGCGCGCAAGTATTACGTTGATTACGTTATGTTCGGTGTGAAGTTAGCTATAAAGTGCTATTTTAACTATCATTATACAGCTGACATTAGGTCAGTGCTGAGGTTAACATCATATTTGGACTGTTTTAGTGTAAAGTAATAGTTTTAGTGGTGTTTTGAGTTTATGAGTGTGATAATATTTAATATAAGACTCATACAGTGTCTAAACGTTTTACTAAATCAGACGGTAAATAACTGATACCAAGTGACTTCCGCTGACTTTTTTATCAATCGTGAAATTATTCGTCATGGTGGTCTCACGTACCACAAAATTATTTGCAAATTTGTGCAGAAGCAATATCCGTGTGAGAGCCCTATCGACCACATGCCCGAAAAACGCCAAAGTAACATTTAACTGGGAAGATCCATTGAATTTCGATGGACAATTACACGACGACGAAAAGGCAATGCGAGACTCGTTCAAAGCATATTGTAACGAGAAACTGCTACCTAGGATAGTAGAGGCGAACAGGAACGAAATCTTCGATCGGGAAATTTACAAAGAGATGGGTAATCTAGGTGTACTCGGATGCACCATCAAAGGGTACGGATGTGCAGGCGTATCCTACGTTACTTACGGACTCTTGACAAGAGAGCTTGATGGAGTAGACTCGGCTTACAGATCAGCGATGAGTGTACAAAGCAGCTTAGCTATGGGAGCTATAAACATGTTTGGAACTGAGGACCAAAAACAAAAGTTCCTGCCAAAAATGGCCAAAGGAGAGCTCGTAGGTTGCTTCGGCTTAACTGAACCCAATTTCGGCAGTGATGCAGGAGGACTAGTCACGAGAGCCAAACACGACCCTAAAAATAAAACATACATCCTATCTGGATCTAAAACTTGGATAACAAACTCGCCGATAGCCGACGTTCTTATTATATGGGCGAAAAACGAGGAGGACAAAGTAAGAGGATTTATCGTCGAACGTTCACAAGTCAAAAAAGGTTTGGATACGCCGAAAATCAATGGAAAATTTTCTCTCAGAGCATCGGCTACTGGAATGATATTGCTCGACGAAGTGGCCATACCGGAGGAGAATTTATTGCCGAACGTAGTGGGCCTGAAGGGGCCGTTCGGATGTCTCAATAACGCGCGATACGGGATCGCTTGGGGCGCTCTTGGTGCCGCCGAGACATGTTTGCGGATTGCCCGACAGTACACATTAGATAGGAAACAATTTGAAAGGCCGCTCGCTTCGAATCAGCTGATACAGAAGAAACTAGCGGACATGTTGACAGAGATAAGCCTCGGGTACCAGGCGTGCTTGAGGGTCGGACGGTTGAAGGACGAAGACAAGGCATCTCCTGAAATGATATCCCTAATTAAAAGGAACAACTGTGGGAAGGCTTTGGAGATAGCGAGAGTAGCGAGAGACATGCTCGGCGGGAACGGTGTATCAGATGAATATCACATTATCAGACACGTGATGAACTTGGAAGCGGTTAATACGTATGAAGGAACTCATGATATTCACGCCTTGATTTTAGGTAGAGCAATCACGGGAATACCAGCTTTTTAAAGGTTTTATATTATTTTTGTAGCTTAGTCACACAAACATATCCAGCAGGATGCATATTTATAAGCGAAATAACTGTTGACAACTCAATTATTTTGGAAATTAAGTTTATAAATTATATTTTTGTTATACTTTACATGATATTTGGTTTTGTAAAAAGCCGTGGCTGCAATACATAAAGCGGTCACAGCATTTTAGAAACTCAAGTTTTTTTATTTTATTGTATCAATAGGTAACCATACCTACTAATAAATAAACCAGTCTGGTAAAAATACTTATAATGATAGACAACGCGTCTGCAGAACCACCAATGTTATACCTACGCGACGATGACTCATAAAAGGCCCGTCGTGTGCTTACTGGTTAAAAATATAAATCACTGAAGCTTAACATTTTTTATTTAAATGGTTCCGTAAACACAAACGTATAATTACATACTCCTCTAAATACAATCACTTCCTATTATCCCAGCGAGTAATTGAAGCCTATATTAAGGGTTCGGTAACCGTAAGAAAGGCTTTTGTTCCAACAACCTTAAACCAAGCACAAAGCGATCTCTTTGAATACAAAACCCGTTGAAACGGTATTATAAAATAAATGACCCGTACCGGTTTCGTACTTGTAGAAGGTACTTGCATCGATAGGTATTTGGTAGTTCCTTAACAAGAGTAAAATGTAACCTATTTGTATTTATTATTCAAATATACAACTATTGTTACCGGATTAAAGACACCCTAAGACCTCTCAGCACACAAACCTATGAAAATATCGTACTAAGGGGTAATCGAAAGTCCAAACATTACGTTTGTTATCTGACCACTTTTGTATAATACGAATAAATAATAAATATTGCTAGACATTTCACACAGCGCTATATAGCCCCAAACTAAGCAGGGCCCGTAGCCAAATTACATTCGCTACGAATGTATTCGATTTCTACATAATTTTGTTGTCGCTGTATCACGTGGTTCTTCTATAGCATGTGTCAAATCCCATACATTTTCGGACTTATCGACTAGCGTCAACGCTAATCGACTGTAACTTGGCTAAGCCCTCAGAGCTTGTACAATGGGAACCAGATAACTGATAGAATACTTATATACATTTTTTTTTGTAAATACATACATACTTATAATACATAGAGAAACAACTGGTTGTTTCTACCCGGAACAAATATCTGTAGATCATGCAAACAGGTGTTCCGCGGCGGGGATCGAACCCGCTACCTCCTGGGTCTCAGCCGGCTATTCGCCCACTGCACCACGGAAGTCGTCGTATAGTACCTTGTTAGTATTCCATAAGTGACAGATTGTAACCATGTTACTAACTGATGTCATAAACCTTCGAATTTTTAGTCTTAACGACCACTACAATCGGTGTCTTGAAGTCGAACAAGTTCTTTCTAGACAAGCGTACGGTATCTTCGGCCACACCATTACTTGCCTTGACTATATCCATAAAAAAAAGGTTCTGTAAAGGCGCACATCAAATTTTTGAGTAAAATTAATTGGTGCACGGCCGGCATTCAAACCTACAACATCCGAATCGTAAGTAAATCTCTAGGGCAACACGTCTAATCAATTTAATAATTAGCTTTATATAAACAGTACATGTCTTGATATCTTAGTTGAATATTATTTACTTAATGGAATTCAAATACCTTTATTGGTTCTGAGCGAGTCAATTTCCTGAAGCAGTTTTCCTTTACCTACCGATTTATTAAATGCGCGGTACATTTTTCGAATGGGAAACTAAATACTTCATAGTTTAGTCTATTCTGCATTATGTAACATTTATTATACATTATGCAATTTTTGTTATCAGTCTCCGATAACATTTTCGGTTGATCCTTTTCTGTGCACATCTTCGCAATACACAAGTTTTCTGGAAAAGAATGCTCTTCAGCATTATGTTCGCCGTTGTACTATTTTTATAAATGAAATAAAGTATTTTTCAATCAATAAATATGTAAATTTTATGTAAATTTAACTAATTTATTTATTTTAATAACACGGTTCACTTATATTGAGATTAAAAATATCATAATCATAATCATCTTTATTTGAAACAATTTAACAAGGGTGTAATTGCAGAAATGAAAAACGATGATACCCACATGAGTAATAAATACTGTGTCGCAGATACCAACGCCCTCCTCCGCGACAAGATAAGTCAGGGTTCCAATACAATCTTAAAGATAATCACAAAATCCAAAAGAAACACATAAGGAATAATAAAAATTACTAAGTAGCACCTCGTATGTGAGGGTATGTGTGTGCATATTTGAGTGAAAATGCTAGTGGATTCATGAGAGTGTATGTGGCTGTGGGGTGTATGTGTGTGTGTGTGTGTGTATGTGTGTGTGGGTGTGACAATTGGATTATATTAAAACCTCTAATAGTTTCTCAGTGTCTTCATAAGACAAGGATTGCAACATTTCAAGACATTTTCTCTTAATAATAACCAACCTTCTAATTTAAGTCCGGGTATCAATTACAGACGGTCACACAAGGTCATTCATATTTTTACCTGACCGCCCCGAAATAGATCAGATTCTAGAGATCATCTAGAAAATTATCTATGTAGAATCTATATAGAAATACCAGCTGAGACGCCCGCAGATTCACACGCGTGTTTTTTCATTAAAAACTTTACTCCTCTTTTTTTTTTTTGCGCAGTCGGGTAAAGAGTATGTCTCGATCCTGGTCATATCTATATATCTATCTGTATACCAAATTTCATCGAAATCGGTCAAGCCGGTTAGTCGTGAAAAAGTAACAAACAGAGATAGAGTTACTTTCGAATAATAGTATTCGAGTATTAGTAGGGATTTTAAGTTACTTCAGTTGTTTGCTTGTGCAACTATTTTCTTTGATTTTAAATAGCACTCTGAACTAATTGCTAACTTCGAAAGGATCTGAAGGAAACATCCTTTATTCCAAGAATTATGACCTTTTATTTTATACTTCTTCCTCCAATACAAAAAATTCAACCTACTTCTTATATACAGAGATTAGCAACGGAAAAAATACTTATTTACTTAGTTTGAGCGTTATCATTTATAAAAATATCAATGTGTCACGATTTTCAGCCTATGGCCGCTAATACAGCGCCCCTAGCGCCTATTTCCTTTAGTCGCTAGGGGCGTTCTATTAGCTGTCATGTTCCAAGCTAAATGAATTGAATAACCATATTACAAAATATGGTATGCTGTTCTTTGTTTAAAGGAATTTATTGATGGTACCATATAATATGTTCATAATATAATGACATAATGACAAGGCTCCCTTACAGCCGCAATTTGAAAGGTTTTTCCGTATTTTTTTTTGTCATCAAAACAATTATCGATTTAGTATTGACATTGATTGATTGATTGACTTATTTGACATTGTTTTGCTCTGTGTTTTATTGATTTTTGTTTTGTTTTTATTAGTTTAAGTTGACATAATTTGATATATTAACTTAATTAGTTGTGTCTGTTTGAGCTACAATAATGTTAATTCTATCACAATTGTTATTGTTATATTCTAAATTTGACGTAACTTAGTGTTCTATAATGTACCTACAGTGGAAAATAAATGAAATGAAATGAAATGTAAAATATTCATCCAGCGCAGTCAAAGCTAGCAATTGTAGGTGTAACACCGCGTAGGGATAATATTGCCAAAGCAGTTTTGTCATGAGACACCTCCTAAAATATCACTTTCTTGTTCGTAATGCTTACTGTTATTGTTTATAAGGTATATTATAGCGAAGCACTGCATAGGAATCATCGCTAACGACAAGAGATGTTCCGACTCCCGGAAAAAGCCGACTCTGTAAAGAGATAAGGAAGGCCTCTCACACCCATTTTGGTGATTTTAAGTATTGCCTTGCATTCATAATGACTGATAAGTTAATAAATAAATAATAAATATTGCTGGACATTTCACACAACGCTATCTAGCCCCAAACTAAGCAGAGCTTGTACTATGGGAACCAGATAACTGATAGAATACTTATACCTATACATTTTTTTTGTAAATACATACTTATAATGTATAGAGAAATAACCAGACCCGGAACAAATATTTGTAGATCATGCAAACATTTGTTTCGCGGCGGGAATCGAACCCACTACCTCCTGCGTCTCAGCCGGCTATTCGCCCACTGCACCACGGAGGTCGTCAAAAGTTGATGACTCGTTATACTTATCAGTCAAGTAATGGCCGGTTCCTATAAACGTCGGTAATCGCTTAGGTATCGGTTATACCGACGTTTTAAGAAATATTAATCTTACGCCTGTCAATTATCAACTTCAAACCAAAGACTCTGGAAATAAATTGGTCAAGTGCGTGTCGAACTACGCACAGTGAAGGGTTCCGTAGCCAGTGCGGTTGTATCGTAGTCTTAGAAAACTTTCGTGATTTATTTTAATTATTATTATAAACACGGGATTTATCACGTACCGTTTTATCGGTGTTTCGACCGACAATGTTTTGGTTCAATTTGTGAACCTTCATCAGGTTAGTAAATTTGAAAACAGAATGACACTCATTGCATTCCTAATTAAAATAAGATACAATCTACAAAACAAATCCTTATTTCTATTTAAAAAAAGGATTGGGTGGTTTTATGAAACCACGGTAAAAGTGAAACTTTGTTTTACATTATAGACATTTAACTAAAAATTTTCGTTGGTACAAATGAGTAATAGTCTATACACTACACGGTCAGCTGATGCGAACTATAGACGCCGCCATATTGGCTTCGGCGCTCTGACGAACGCCTTTCACTTTATCCCTACTCCGCGGCCGACCGTCACGCGACATGCAACACACAGATGAAAAAGTTCGAGACGATTTAATAAAAGTTTCACTTTAAAAGAAAGATGCCGTAGTTTAGGAGTAAGAATAAAATAAATTTTATTAGCCAGAACTTAATAAACATTGTACGTAAGTGATTTAAATAATAAACATTGTAAATAATAAACATACGATTTGTTGAGGGTAGATTTGCATATAGTAAAAAAAACAATGGATATCGGGAACACAAATTTTCTTTTTAGCAACATAATGTTTTACAAAGTCTGATAATTTCATCGCATTCATGATGAAAAGTTATGTGTTATACTCGGGTGTAAGCGATCAATAACACCCTCGAGGGTCTTATTGATCGCTTACAGTGCTTGTATAACAATGTACTATTTAAGGCTATTTCTATGCTTCAAACACGGATTAATAACATTTCTGTGAATCGACGGTTTTTTTCGACATTTTGATGATAACTCCAAAACGATATAAAATTAAAAAAATAGTTTTGGAATGTGTAAACCAATCTCTTTGATACCCCACTTGACCTCGTAACCCTATTTTGAAATTGTGACCCCCGTTTTGGCTATTTTGGTCATCAAAATTAAATTTTTGTTACTTGAAGTAGAAAGAAGTTAGTATTATTATAACTGTTCCAAATTTCAAGCCGATAGGTCCAGAAGTTCCTGAGATAATCAGCTGTGGCTGTGATAGACGGATGGACGAACGGACGGACAAAGCCACACCACCGGTTTCCGTTTTCACCATTTTGGTCCCTAAAAAAACACGTCAAAACCTAAAAAAAAAAAACACATTGATATGCCAATTTTTATTGGTACAGTGTCGTGTGTGTTGTAACAGTATTGTGGTTTATCAATCTTATATAGACCAACATGTTTTTTATTATATAGTTATATGTATATGAAGCTTGTTATAGTTTCAGCATGTTAAGATCACTGTAAATTTAAAAATTTTAATCACAAAAATCGGCTTTCGATTTGGTTTCGGTTTGCAGTAGCTCGCACTCACGGATGTCGCATAACATCTGCCATTTTTTAGAAAACTAAAATCACCAAAATGGTTACAGAAAATTGACCGGATGGTTCATAGACAAGTAGTAACATCTCTAACAATATTAGAGAAGAAGGGATGCAATCTTGCCGATCTATTTGCGGGTAGAGCGAGACGGTTTGATCGATTTTGCTATTGTTAGGTTTCCTTTAACGTATGGTAGAGGATGTCTACATTTGCTAGTTTATTTTCTATTGCCTCGGGCGAGCGAGACGAGATGCAATTTCCAAACATTGCTACAGCTAGCTTCTGAAATCTATATAAATTTTAAACTAATAAAGCAGGCTTATCTACAGCATTCCTTTCCTGGGTTTGATCACCATGGAACGGACGGTAAATTGTCATTTCCAATTTTGATTTAACGAATAAATGAATAATAAAAAAATAACGCTGGACATTTCACACAGCGCCATCTAGCTCCAAACTAAGCAAAGCTGGTAGAATACTTACATATTTTTTTAACAGACTTCAAAAAAGGAAGGGCTTCTCATTTCGACTGTATTTTGTTTTATGTTTGTTACCTCGGAACTTTCGACTGGGTGAACCGATTTAAATGATTCTTTTTTTATTTTAAAGCTGGTGCTTCCCGTGTTGTTCCATTTTAATTTAGTCTAGTTCTGAAAACGGCATTCATGAGAAAATCATATAAGTCTTATTTTTTTTTATTGTAATCTGAAGTCGGTTATGTATAATATATAGAGAAACAACGAGACCCGGAATAAATATCTGTAGATAATGCAAACATTCTGCTTCTGAAACATTTTTAAAGTTAGTAAGTACTGAATAAATCTTAACCTTGGAATAAACCTTGTACCATAAAAATCATGGAATAAAAGAATCGTTATAAAATATTCGCATTCCAACGTCTCTAGCAATAAACTGCTTCTACGAAGGCACAAATGTACTTATAGGCATAAAGATATAAAACAAACGAGAGTGGAGTGTACTAAACTGAATAGCATGACGTTGTGTTATTAAAGATTCCATTTCATGCTGTTTCATGCTGTTTTGGTACATGAAAAGTGCTTGCATAATGTCGTAAGTGGTCTTCGAGTCTTGAATCTTTTATGAACATTTTTGGTCTAGACTGTTTCGACTTAAAGGCGCTCTTTGAGGCGCTTTACGCTTTCATAATATGCATCGGTAACAATGTGAGAACCTATTCAGGGTCTTGCAATTTAAATTAATTATATTGAAGGGACGATTTTTACACATTTTTTTTTAAAATATTTATTATATTTATAGGCAATGCTTTGTTATAGGCGATAAAGTCAAAGTCAAAATATTTTATTCATTAAAATCACAAGGATCACTTTGAAACGTTAATTTTACTGCCTGTTCCTTCGCTACCAATCCAGGAAAGAAAGGCAAGAAACAAGGCTGGTTGTTTTTTTAATGTTTTTTTAGAATACATAACAATATAGAAAATACATTAGGTCTAAATTGTAACATTTTGAACGAGTTGGAGAAATTTCAATCCCAAGCTTCTCTATAATCTTAATAATCCGATATTTTATCTTTTTTATAAAGATTTTGTTTAATTACGTTTTTAAATTTGTTAATTGTCAATTTTTAAAAAACTCTTGGGAGTTACTGATGGTTATCTCTTATCATCAGGTGGCTTCTTCCATGTCCAGGTTATATAAATAGTGATACTTTTTCGGGTTTACATATACAGGGTGCCGACGTGTACAGTGCCAATATTCGAACACAATGTCATAGATAGATTTTCTTTTTAGCAATATAATGTTTTACAAAGTCTGATAATTTCATCGCATTCATGATGAAAAGTTATGTGTTATACTCGGGTGTAAGCGATCAATAACACCCTCGAGGGTCTTATTGATCGCTTACAGTGCTTGTATAACAATGTACTATTTAAGGTTATTTCTATGCTTCAAACACGGATTAATAACTTTTCTGTGAATCGACGGTTTTGTTCGAAATTTGCACTTTATTAGGTAGTATTTTGCAATACTTTATTGCACACCATAAACACCAAAAAACAATTAAAACTAACATTATTAATATATACAAAATTGATGGTCTTATCGCTAAGTGGAGATATCTACAAGACAATCTTTGTATGGAATGGATCATGTGAGTTTTACCTAGGGAATCAATTATAATATATTAAACTAGTTATAATATATAAAATTACAAAAAACGAATGTACCTACGACAGGTTACATTTACATTAAATACAAAATATTATATGAAAGCGATAATAATAGCTAATATGAAAGAGATAAGTAGTAGTTAGCGGCAAGTGGTCAAATAATGTTCCTAGACCTCAAATAATGTCTGAAAATATCGAGTGATTTAGCACGTCCAATAGCCACTGGCTCCTCGTACTTCTTAAAATGTACACGTGGTAATTCAGTTTTTTTTATTCGGAACTTAACAATAGGGCTTTATCGCTGAGCGACCACATCACCCTGTAGACATCAAATAATAAGAAAATACAACTACTAACATATTAGTTGAATGGTTAGAAATTAGCAAAAAAAACTATGCTAAGTTCTAACCAAATAACATCAACACAATACAACTGTAAGGCCACATACGAATATAATAGGCATAGGCACTGATAAAATACTATTACAAAAACCAACATCAAAAATATTTGCATGGTATGCAAGTGATTCCAAACCCATATCAATTAAAAACCTCTATTAAAATAACATCACACTTTGCAAGGTAATTACGAAAAAAAATGGACACTCTTGCGCATAAACACACTGCTGTCGCACGTTGAATAATAAAATAATAATGCTGGACATGTCACACAGCGCTATCTAGCCCCAAACTAAGCAGAGCTTGTACTATGGGAACCAGATAACGGATAGATACTTTATACATTTTTTTTGTAAATACATACTTATTATATATAGAAAACATCCAGACCCGGAACAAATATCTGTAGATCATGCAAACATTTGTTCCGCGGCGGGAATCGAATCCGCTACCTCCTGCGTCTCAGCCGGCTATTCGCCCACTGCACCACGGAGGTGGTCAAAGTTTGGTTTAATAAGTTAGATAAGTAGGTATCATAAGACAGTAAGTATTTCATTCATTGAAACTAATACCAATTTAAACATCAAACTTTTTTAATGGATTTGTGTTGATATATATTACATACTCTGTTTACGTCACCACCCTGTATATTCCAAAGCAACCAGTATTTAACACTCGATATCATAACAATTCTAATGAACACTCAAAGTTCAAAATAATCCCTCATTAAGTACTCTCACTTTATCATAATTTCCGACACGCATAATTCTGAATACAAAAGCATCAATTGCAAACTATGATTTGGACGTAATGGTTAACGGCACGAGCACGGTTATCAATAAAATATTGCGGTGTGCTGTGAAATATTTACGTTCTCATTAGCTGGCTTTCAGGTGCACCTGAAACCCACTGCACGCTACGCGAATTGAGATATAGTGTTGATTGCGGCTGCAGAATTGATATGGAATTTGCATTCCACTTTGGGTACTTTTGTAAGTGCTCGGTAAAATGCGAGCATCTAAAATCAATAAAAGCTGCGGAGAGTCACGCACTGAAGTAAAACTAGTGGTTCTGTGAGCACAGTAGACCTCGCGTACCAAGTCCAAAAAGTAATTTGCGCAACAAAATTAACGAAGGAAGTCCAATTTTAAATCTAATTTCAGGTGCTTGTATTTTCCAATAGGCTTACTTAAGTAGACTTTTGAGCAAAATATTGGTATAAGTTTTAGCGATTACTCGCGTTCTCTTGGTCCTAAGAGGTCTAATCTGGTATCTGCGGGTTCTTCTCGTGAAGGTGGAGAGGACTGCGTAGTCTGATTGGTATATGTAGGTATACATTTTCCGAAAAAATTTGAAATTTAAATACTTCCATATAACGTTGTTGTACGTTGTTGCAGCAAACTTCCCCCCCCCCCCTTTTTCACTCCCTTCTTTTAGAATTTTTTTCGCAACATCTTGTATAAAATGAAATACTTAGTGTGCTCTCAAATTTGATTGAAACCCGTCGATAAATAACACTACTGCAAACTTCCCCTCTTTTCCCCCCTATTTTTCACCCGCAATCAAAAATCGCGATTAAATAAAAATATTATATAAGTCAAGGAACTTGTGTGCCAAGTTTCGTCAAAACCGGTTGAAAAATGCGACCTGTAGGCGAGAACAGACAGACAGACGGCCAGCCGGACAAAAGCATTTTTTGGCCAATCTCAAAACTGAGACGCTTCGCTCGCTTGACTCGTTCGGTCAAATAAATAATACTATTTTATAAGGATTTGTAGCAGCACTATGCTTATTACAGGATAAATTTATAAACATTTTTAAATTCATAAAAAGGAGTAATTTCGACTTCATTAAAAGGTAGTTACGAACAGAGATCAAGGGCAGAGACATTTCTCAAAATTTGTCGACTGTTGAAAATTTCTCCCTTTATTAAGATTGTGTAGACGGTAAATAGATACTCTGCCTTCAAATATTTTAAGCAAGAAAAACCCTAGAGATATAATAAATCTGATAAAAGGAGTAGCTTTTACTACTGCACGTGCTTTAAAACGGTTGACACATCACAAACCAATCTTGCTCGCTGCAATGCATTCATAATTAAATACTTGTTCGACGAACGTGCTTCACATTGCTTATACATTACGGGTACTACTTTATTTTTGCGTTACAGGACTTCTTTTTTTCTTTATTTAGAGAAATACTGAAATTAGCGAATCTCTGCTTTGAGATTCGTTAATTTAAGTAGGACCAAATTCCTGATTTAGACCCCAGCACAGGGACACACGATATTTTTGTAAAGCAAGGAGTATAATTTAACCAAACTCTGTCTAAAGTTTGCATGACCTGCAAATATTTGTGTCAAGTGTCTATGGTACTATGCTACTCGAGACCAATGACTAATGTTATGCTATTGTCAGTTATATTGTCAGATCTAATTGGAAAACACGGAAAAAAATACCAAAAATGTTTTGTGTTGATGAAAGGAGATGTTGATATTTACAAAAGTAAGACATTCTTCGGTAATAAAATGTAGTCTCTTTATTTTTCCTTATTTTCTAATGTAACTACAAAAACCAAACAGCAAAATTGTTCTGAATATACATATAACCTTTGGCAACCCTTCCTACGCAAACAGAAAACTTCCCGGTGATTAAACACTTACTTTAGGAACAACACAAACAGGTTATTGTAGACTATAAATGGACTTTTCTATCCCACAAGCGTTGTTTTCAACGAAAGTTTTCACATTTCCGTTAGAAAAGTGGAGCAGTTGAAAACCCTAGCGAAAAATGAAATAGCTGGCTTAAATGTAAGTATCCTGTCTTGGTTAAATTAAGAATTGCTAAGCTGAGACGATGGTGCTGGGCAGTTCAACTGCATCTAAAGCCTTGCACTAAAACCCAGATATTAAATCAGATGCATGCTTAACCTTTGCAGTGAGGCCTTTGCACGTGAGGATGCAAATACCTTACTAGTTGTCCTATCATACTCTCAATTTCTTACTAGCTTCTGTAAGCTTGAAGTTGTATTTCGGCCATATCATATAACGTCATCCATCACGTCAGTCATCGCATCAGCGGCGTAAGTCATGAAAATGATTCTTCTATTATGTTCCATACAATAAGGGCCGAATTCACCTTCGAAACTAAACGCGATCAGTTCAAGCTAAACTCAGTTTACGCGTTTAACTCAGTTCAAGGCTACAGTTTGCATCTCACCAACATCAACTAAACGCAGTTAAAGCCAAAAGCGGTTCAAATTCTAAACGTCAAATTTTCGACATTTAGCTCATCTAAACGAGTTTAGAGAGATGTCAATCAAAAGTCAAGAAGTGTCATTGACTTTATTTTGTGAAATATCTGTTACAGAAGTATTTTTTTTATATTATTCATATAGTTTATATCAAAAATGACGAATGTGACGAAAGTGATGATGAATACTTTGTTCGTCGTCCAAGATGGATACGCGAAAGAGAATAACACTTCGACACCCTTGATGACAAGGATTTTGTGTTCAGATTTCGTCTCACGAAACCAACAGTTATGTCTGTATTGGAGTCGATTAATGATAAAATCGAATCTACTACGAATGGGGCGGCGCCGGCGTAATGACAAACAAAACGTGATTATGACAGTTTTATTTGACAACTGCGTTTCGATCGTATCGATATTGATAAGTTTAGTTGCACCAAGACACTGTTTGATGTTGCAAATACGACACGCATCGCTTCTTTGTTTATGATTCTAGATAAACTTGGTTTTAGTAAACGAAATCAAAACGGAGCTGGTGAATTCGGTTTCATGAAAACCGAGATCAAGTAAAACATTTGAATAAATGCAGTAAATCAGCTGTTCTCTATAAGCTTCAGAAAAAGTTTAGCGCAATTTGCATCTCACTCTCCCAGATCTGAATCACAATGAGCCACGAAAAGCAATTAATACTTGAAGTAGCCTGATTCCGGTTTAAAACTAAGTGCTCCTTTGAATTTTCGTTCTAATTTACATCTATAGGATAGCTCTTTAGTCTGTTTTTTCTCTTGAGCTTTGCAATGGCTCGAGCTTTTTCTCAAAATATAATGATCTCTGTTTCATTTTAGTTTTCATAGACGTATGCGCATGATTTGAGTGTCCACTTACTTATTGCAATCTTTAAATTGTTTAACAAGTAAAATCGCCTGAAATAACCGCAAAGCATAAGAATTCATATAAGTAAAGAAGTATAAATACTAACCCAAAATTCAATGAGAATTTTTGTCCTTGTAAATTGAAAATGGAACAGAATTTAAAGGTCTTTCTTGACACGGCTCAAGCTAAGCGCTGGCTTATCTACTGTGTGTCACATCACGTAAGCCGAGACTGCCACTTTCAAGAACCCTTGTACCAGATTCTTGAGTTCAGAAGATCGCTACGCAAGTCACTATTTAGACGCAAAACTTGGATAAATTAAAGATTTTTCAGTACGAAAAATGCATAAATACTCCTAGAAATGCAGATTGAATACAATTTTACGAGCTTTCTGTTTATTATTCAGAATTCGTATCGATTGTAAAATCCTAACGAAATTTATACTACAACTATAACGAGTGGAATGGTTTCATAAAAACAGAAGTAAACAAAATACAGAGAGATAGATAGTTTCAATAACGAGATCTAGCTACCGATTCTGTGAACATTACGAAGCAAATTACTTTAAATTCTGATTGTAATCATTGTTTAAACTGAGCACATTTAGAGGCAATAGCCCATTTTCACGGAACCCGTTTAGTACACAACGAGATTGCTTGTTTAATTTTAACAATTACCATATTTTTTGAGTTAACATCTGTTGGTTTACCCCTTTTAAAAGATTTTTATTACGATGATTTTAGGGACGTTTTAGGCAACACCAGGCATAATATTCAGGTGAGAAAAAATTGAATTTAGAAAGCAAACACTCTTGATATCGCTGAACCAGAATCGGAATTTACTTTGGGAATATTTTCATTCGTATAGATTATTTGCTTTTACTTGTGTAAAATAAACTTTATTTAATTGTCAATTATAGTTACTTCAGCGTTTTATCGTTTTTGATCTTGTCCATAACTAACATTATTATTGTGGCATTATTTATGTGTTGAGAAGATAATCGCTAGTAGTAAAATAATGGTTTGGATCGTTTTATAGACAAACGCGCATAAAGTGAACGACTTCATTCCAAACTCCATGGATGAAATTCAGCGGTCAGTATGTGAAGTTTACGAGGTGCATCAAATGTTCCACTGCAAGAAGCGTGAAGTTAGTGTCGGTTGGTGCAGCAGAGACAAATTGGTGCTGTAATTAGAGCTTTTCCCTGAGGTAGTGTGTACACATGATACCTAATATATAATAATAACTACTTTTGGAGACAGTTGCTGACGAAGATTACGAGGTTAAACTGTTCTTTGAAATATGAAAGCGAAAGTTACTCATCAGAACGATGGTCATGCAGAGCTTTGCTTATCCTAGTTGATTTCTGAGAATTTAAGAATAACTAGGCAAGAAAGCCTGGATCGCATTAGGTAGCCAGCCATTCGATCTACGATAGCTCATCGGGGCACACGCATTAGATAGCCAAGTATTTTCATAGAAATCTTAGCTATTTCAGTCAGTTGGCGCAGTCTTTTGCTGATTATATTAAGTTTAATTACTTTAATGCTGGTTTGATGATTTTACAATTTTATGAAAATCCGCGTGTCACGTTGCTAGACGCAGCTAACTCCAAAAACAAAGCATTGTGTTCAGATTGGCAGTGTTTGCAGTACGGCAGTTGACGGCCGGAAATAAAGCGCCTGAAATTCGACAAAGCAAATTGATACTCGTATACTGAAAACTAAGCTTGATTGATGTAAGTTTAGCACGGACAAATTGATAAAAATGCAATGTTGTTAGATGTAATTGCAAAAAGACGGTTAATATCTTAAATCAAGGCAAAATACACCCTAGCATGTTAGGTGAGGTTTTAATTACATGAACCAGATTGAGAAATTCAGTAGCCAAGCTTCGAATCACGTCGACGCTGTCATAATCTTAGGGCCGAATTCACCGTCGAAACTAAACGCGATAAGTTCAAGCTAAACTCAGTTTACGCGTTTAATTGAGTTCAAGGCTACAGTTTGTATCTCACCAACATCAACTAAACGCAGTTAAAGCTAAACGCGGTTCAAATTCTGAACGTCCAATTTTCGACATTTAGCTCGTCTAAACGAGTTTAGAGAGATGTCAATCAAAAGTCAAGAAGTGTCATTGACTTTATTTTGCGAAATATCTGTTACAGAAGTATTTTTTATATTCTTCATATAGTTTATATCAAAAATGACGAAAGTGACGAAAGTGATGATGAATACTTTGTTCGTCATACAAGATAGATACGCGAAAGAGAATAACACTTCGACGCCCTTGATGACAAGGATTTTGTGTTCAGATTTCGTCTCACGAAACCAACAGTTATGTCTGCATTGGAGTCGATTAATGATAAAATCGGATCTACTGTGTATGGGGCGGCGTAACGACAAACAAAACGTGATTATGACAGTTTTGTTTGACAATTGCGTTTCGATCGTATCGATATTGATAAGTTTAGTTGCACCAAGACACTGTTTGATGTTGCAAATACGAAACGCATCGCTTTTTTGTTTATGATTCTAGATAAACTTGGTTTTGGTAAACGAAATCAAAACGGAGCTGGTGAATTCGGTTTCATGAAAACCGAGATCAAGTAAAACATTTGAACTCAGTTAAACAAAACGTGGTTTTATTAAACTTAGTTTCCGAAGAAAATGGTGAAATCGGCCCTTAGTCGCTAAATAAACTATATCGTTTTATTACGAGTGAACATATAAATGTCGTGTACGGTGTAACTTTGCATACGCTATTACAGATTAAAACAAATTTTACAACCCATATTAGAAGTACCGGTTCTCTTTCATTTACTGTGCAACGGTGTGTTTGCGAGTGTTTGCAAGGCTATATCGGTGTTCCTCTGCGGTCGACTCACGCTGAGTTGTTAATGCTGTAGGTTTTTGTACAGCGAGCTTATTGTTAATGCTACTCGGTTCTACACGTGATACTATTCTGTATTTGTAGCACTATTTATTTGTATTTGTGACACTTTTAGTATTTATAGTACTTCTTTCAGCCTCGGTTCCAGTGCAGCATAGGATATGCACGCAGAGGCTACGCACGCTAGCTGCGTGGGTCCATTTGTCTGCTTGTGTGTATCTTTCCACCTGCAACACATGCGGTGCACGGATAGTGACCCACACCCACACCCACGCCAGTCGTTCACACGTCAGTTCTAGTTCATTGCTCTAGTCAATAAATCCGCAGGGCTGCCTCTAGGGGAATCTTCAAATCCAAACTCTATAAACACTTCATTTCTTTTCAAGATACCCAACAAAATTGAGCACTTTATGTAGGTATATTTATGTAGTTCGTTTATGTATGTGTATTATTATTAATGTTTGTAAGTTTATTTTATGATATCTAAGCTAAAGTTTGTTTACCTTTCTATTTTCTGGTACTACCACTTTATCCACACTACACAAAGGTTAGCTAGAAGAAAATGCTAATTAGCATTAAGTTTGCCTATGTAATATTTTATTAGTGCGATAAATAATTTTCTAATCTAATCTAATTCTACTGGGAGACACATCTGAGCAGACCACGTGTATGTGTATGACGTCATCAAGCCACACATTTGTACGTGGCGTGGCCGTGGGTCACAGCGGATTAATACAAAGCGAAGCTAATAAACTTCTGTTGCAATGGAACCGCGGCTTTAAGCAAGGCTAACTGTAAATCTTGGATGCAATCGATTTTCTTTGTTTCATCGTTTTCTGCTGTATGTGGTTTGTTTCTGGAATTTTAAGGCTTAAACTTACAATGGAACGCAGCATTTTCGGGTTTAAACGCACTGACCGAATATAAAACACTGTGTTACGTTCCACTACTGCGATTGACGATGTGGGTAGAAAAACGACTAGATTGTAGTGGGACTGGGCGGGCCACGTTAGCCGACGCAGCCTGAGGGAACGCGACGTCATCGCGGGACAATCTGGATGCCTGTGAGAGAGGATGGTAGGGGATAGCTAAGATCAGAGATGATTGAAAGGACTTGGTCCCGATCTTTGCCCAGCAGTGGGAGAATATAGGTTAAATAAAAAATAAAATACTTGCAAATTCCAACAAATGATAACTCGCACTTTGCTACTTTAAATGGACTCTTTTAAATGAAAATACAGGATTTTGCTAGATCTTTCTTTAGAAATTGTAAGCTAATATTTTTGCAAACTATATTTTTTTATATTTTCCTAAGAAATGAGGTAATATAATAACTGCAGCAGTATCCGATAAAAAAGTGTTAACAGGGTTACGCTTCGGGTCATCGACATAATCGGGAACTCATCGGACCGACTGCGGACAGCCGTGTCGTGTCCTGGCTGCCTTCCAATGCAATGTTTACACGAACAAACTTTTTCAACTATCGTGGTGTTTGTATTACTTCCCGCAAAAAGTTTGAACTAATGCTTTCCTCTAGAGTCAGTCACAAGCGAATTAAAAGCGTGAGCATGTTACTGTAACCAAAGATGCTTGCAGTTTACTTTACCCTCACGGACTAATAAAACACGCCAACTATTTAACTGAATATATTTTATCACTTTCACTTCACACTAGTTCACTCCTTGATACACTTGCACTTGGGACACACTGTTACACAACATTGCTCTGCCTAATTGCGCGTGGTTTACGTTTTTTAACAAACCGCAATACGTATGAAACGTATTTGATCACACCAAACAATATGGATATGGGTGGACCCAGACGAACGACAGTCGTTGTCAGCAGGCAACGGCAACTGTTGAGTTATCAATGACCGTCAAGCTGCCCGTTCATTCGCACAGTATTGCATTGTCACAGTTTTGTTACGGTTAGATACATTGTTTTGGGAAATGCATTAATGTGAACATCTACCAATATCTGCATATCTGTAAAGGTTGCAGATGAGGTTTTTCAAGTATTCCTGGTGTACAATATAGAATTATTATATTCTATTCTATTCTTTGAACAGCTTGCTAGTGGGAAACCTGCTTTACTTCTTGTCAAAAGTTCAAACTAATGCTATCCTCTAAGGTTACGCGGAAAATTTTTCAGTATCCAACGTTCCAGAATTTATTTTGGGTCGAGTTGAGCTTTATGCTATGTGCGCCGGAATTAATTACATTGTGCAAGATGGCGACCTAGTTTGCTTAAAAACATTTTTTGCTGAACTCTCTTATTATTGGGGAACATCCGGTATGACTGGATATCAAATTATTTCTCAAATATTTTGCTGTGCAATACTTGATTTATTTCAAACAACTGTTGTAATCCTTTCTGTTTAAATCAGTTTTACTTTTTGATTTATGATTTTTGAAGATCAACCAATACCATATTTTTTCGCAGAGTTTCGTTCACTCTTCAGGTGTTCAAGTGGGCCAACATTTTGAGACTGACTGTACCAAGCCTCCATATTTTAGAAGGTTAGTTAAACCCGACAAGCTCCCTCCACATGGGAGTGACACAAAAACAAATTGTTGCTTAAAATTTAATCCTAAAATGGCAGCAGCGCCGTGTCAAGTGCGAGCGAGGCGCATCGTTAGTCGGAGAGTTTCTTTTGTCTCAAGAACTGTAGAACACGCTTGTTACACCCCCTGTACACCCCTTATACCCCTTTTGTGACCCGTCCGTGGCCTTCTTTACCTTATTCATTGGGCTATTCAACTTCCAAAGAGGTTACCAATGCGAAGAGCCGATTCTTTTGTCTTTGCTCAGGATTTAAGAGCTAATGAATGCGAAATGTGCTAATATTTATCCACAAAATTCTTTGAACCTTTACGGTATTTCATTTTGTTTTTAGAAACTATTCGTATCTGTTTGTGGATTGAGCGATATTAGTTATTAGTTTAACGTGTTAATTTATATGATCTCTCATCTAAAGATTTCTCTAGACTGAATAGTTAAACTATGAGACATATATAGAGAAAGGTACTTTAACTAGAACTCCGCGCTGAAGTTTTCTGAAACTGTGTCAGATAGGCATATAAAACTATATCACTATATGAAAAGTGCATTTGAGAAGATATGTCATGAATTATCTTCGTATTAAATGCAAGTAATTATTAGATAAACCAACGGAAAAAAATGCTAAAATACATCCGTGGCTTCAAAACCCAGATTGCAGTTGAAATTATTGACTGCGTTGCTGGTTAAACAAATTATTTTCGACCGGAGCATAGTCACCGCCACAAACCATACCTGACCCACCTTTTCATACGTGGCATATCACACTGACATTTTCAGAGCCGGCCTTTTGCATTTCACACAAACGACATTCCATCCCGCGAGCATCAGTTATGAACGGGAAATTTTCATAAAACACCTGCGCAGACCTCAACCTATCTCAATTCGAAAAGCTTGCGTTACGATCGCACAAAAACTGGGTCTGTCGAGTGTAACTGGGGCATCTTTGCTTAAAAATTCAATATGGCTAAACGTACTTGGACTGTGGGATATATCACGTGGAAGCAATTTGAACACCTCTCTGCCGAGCACTAAACGTTATTTATGGTAAGCCCGAGGCACTCAGTAGATCAGCCACACGGAGTTTAGTGGGATTTTCGGCAGTAAAGGGTTGCATTATCGATGTTGTCTTATCACTTATTAATATTATTTAGTTTTATTACACTCAGGAATATAATACTAAAACATAAGATTCGTCTAGACAACCACAAATAAGGTTTTGCAAAAGTATAATTTACGAATTTGTTTTTCTTTGATACACATTGTCTTAGCGAAATTATTTCACTCAAATTCTATTTTGTTATCATTAGTTAAAAGCGTTGATGCCAAGTTAAGACAAGGCACGTCTGCCTGCCAATCTAGAGTCAAAACCAACTTTGGTGAATCTTTAAATTGTGCTGTAATTAATGTGAAATTAATTTTACTTTTCAAGTGAACCAATTTGAATAATTCTCAGAGGCAAGATAATATAATTGCAAAATTCTTAAAGAGATTTCTCCTTAAAAGAACTCAAGAACAGCCCTTTATTTTGATTTGTCCCTTTGTTCTCGTAAATTAACGCCATTTGGAGATGACTATCTTACTTCTTACGGCGGGAATAATTAAAGTAGGTAGAAGTTAAACATCTATCTCATTACAATTTTAATTATATATTAGGACTTTAATCATAGTGCCCAAATAATTACTGCCTTATCCAGAAAACCCCAACTATCAAGAGAATACTTTGCAAAAGATAAGACACCTATATATAGGTGAAGAGAAAACTTTGTACCCCTTTTTAAGCTCATTGAGCGCACAGAGGAGTGTGTGATTTGACTTAGTTAAAGTTTATATATATACTAGCTGACCCGCCCGTGGCTTCGTACGCGTGGTTTGTCAATTACAAAAACAACAACAAAAACATTACCCTCCTTCTGTGCAGTCGCGTAAAGTGTATCCTATTTCTCAAGTCCATTCATAATCTATCTTAGTATATAGGTACCAAATTCCATCGAAATCGGTCAAGCCGTTAAGTCGTGAAAAGGTAACAAACAGACAGAGGGACAGAGTTACTTTTAAATCGGTGTGTACGTAGATTACGTAGATACGTACGTACATAGATACGTAGATGTATGTACCTGGGTTAACACATAGGCTACTTTTTGTTTACAAACAACGCGTGCGAAGCCGCTGGCGGAAGCTAATTATGTATATTAACCTTCCCCTTGAATCACTCTATCTATTGCTGAAAACTACATTAAAATCTTTTAAGTAGTTTAAAAGATCTAAGTTAACAGACAGCGGAAGCGACTTCATTTTATACTATGTAAAGATATAGCAATAGGCTGGTCGCTAAGCTCGAATAACTGATGGCCGCTGGGTCAGAAAGGTTCTCAAGTGGAGACCATGTACTGGAAAGTGCAGCATAAGACGGCCTCCCACTAGATGGAAAGAAGACCAGATAAAGGTTCCTGGAAGCCTTTGGCTGCAGGCCGCACAAGATCGGTCGCTCTGGATACCTATGGAGGCCTATGTTCAGCAGCGGACGTCCGGAATATGATGATGGTGAAGGTTTATATGGAGAAGCTGGGGCGAATGCTAAAATTAAGCTAACAAAAAATATGTTATTATTGATCGAAGTATGACCGATTAGGTATTATAAGCATGCTTAGATATAGTTTATACCTTGAAATTACTTGACATGATTATTATTATTTTCCCACTTGACATTATTATTATTACCCGATAGCTTGACATACCTTTGTTCTTCTACTGTATTATTTGACATATGCCGCATAAACTATTTTAATATAATTGATTTGACATGATTCAATGTTTATTTGCTGTACTTTTTGAAAAGGCGCAAACCCAACTTGCAGTGCCCTTACAGGGTATATGTACTTACTTCTAAGTTACCTACCATCTAAGCAAACAACTGTATATGTACGTGTAAGCAGAATAAATTAATATGAATATTATTATTTTTTATCTATATTTGGAGATTGGAAAAATTATACGCCATAGAATTTAGCATTCCAGTCGTCTAAAAAATCGTTGAAATAATTTGAATATATAATAACGCAATCGGTAATATGCAAGACACGATAGCGGAAAAAACGAGACGCGAATTTAAGCTATACCATTTTTACTCCCAATTTTTATCCAAATTCATCGTATACAAAATATAGGAATCACTTATATCATGTCAAACAGCTCATCAGCTTCGATAACGTACCGGCTGAATAACAAGTGGTCCGTACGTCAATCCCTACATTAAATTAAATTTATAATCAACTCGGCTCCCCTCAGAGGAAATTAAATTATACCTGCTACTGGTAACTTCGAAAACATTTACATTTGCTTGAAAAAGGTAATTCATGCGCTTCATTTCATCGGTTCAAAGAATACTTTTCAGCTGCAAGAAGCTTTGGGGTTCCGCTAGTTAATTAAAAGGAGTCGTTTATATTTATCATTAGGGTATTAATGAAGTAATTATGACTATTAGTCATTTATTGAAGTTATAGCTTTCAATAAACTTTTCAAAAAGTTCATTTTAATATTGATTTAACTATTTTTGTAGAAGTGTTTTTCGTTTAGTTTTCTTACGTGTATTGCTGCATAAAGGTTCGTTTAATTAAATTTAATAATAAGTGCGTAGCAACATCTAGAGTAAAGAACTAAAAACAACATCGAGTAATTAATCTTTAAAATTTCATGGCTATTGGAGTACCTACCTATCGTTCATTAAGCCTAATCCATCTAAAATCATGTACCAGGCACTAAAACTACATCTATTACTACCACATGCTACCACGCTGTGCTAATCATTTTCAGTACATGGATTTAAAGGCTTCAGATAAATCAAGTACGTATCAATGAAAAAAAAAAATATGTATATATTGCTGGACATTTCACACAGCGCTATCTAGCCCCAAACTAAGCAAACCTTGTACTATGGGAATCAGATAACTGATAGAATACTTACATACTTGTTTTTGTAAATATATACTTATAATACATAGAAAAACATCCAGACCCGGAACAAATATCTGTAGATCATGTAGATCATGCACACATTTGTTCCGCGACGGGAATCGAACCCGCTACCTCCTGCGTCTCAGCTGGCTATTCGCCTACTGCGCCACGGAGGACGTCAATGACAGACAAATCCCGTGCAATACAGTAACAACCTATCATCAACTTGTAACATCCCCCCAAATTTTTCAGGTACGATAGGTCTAAGTCATATGTTTTTATTATTTTTTATGTTATTTGTGGAGAAACAGGCTTATGTCCCGACTGATGGTAAGCGGTCACCGGTCATAAGCGGGAATCGACCATCTTTGACTATATGTAAAAGTAGTCTCACAAAATGGTTGTTGGGTGGGATAATGTATATCTTCAATGTAGATGAGTTTATGAACTATCTACACTGTTAAATATCGCACCAGGACTAATAGAAATATAAATTTAAATAAAATGTAAATTAAATGTGATATTCCATTTATAATGTGATTTATATGGTGAATGACTTATAATTCTGGAGTTATAAATATAAATAAAGTATTGTATTTTATTACTTCTTTACGTTAAAGATAAACAATCTCTATTTACTTGGTATATATGGATCATATTGAAATGTTTTACTGTGCGTCCAAACCATTCAGGGGTTTTTACTGCCATCTTTCGTCTTTGAAATGCAAAGGCATTTAAGTGTAGCGAGATCCGAGAAACTGAAACTTCTTGATTTATTATCGTTGTAAACTATCTGAGTACTTACTCGGGCGGTTTCACGTCACAGTTATCAGTTGAAGTTTGTTCCCCTTCACTTATTGCTTGTTGAGTAAATATTCTACCGGTTTGGTAAACATGTTTAAAAAATTATTTGTGAATTTGAATTACGTAGTCTTCTTTTCTAAGAAAATTATCTACTTAAATTTCATTCTTCGTACTTCAAGTAAATTTTTCCGGACTAATTATTTAGGTTGGGGACAAAGTTTCTTCGCATTTTTTAAGAAAATTCATAACATTTTTTAATATAGTTTATTTACATTTAACTAAAGTATGTAGGTACCATTTTGTTCGATACATTTTTGCCATCTTGTAGGTAGGGACATGATCCCATTGCTATAGAAATTTTGGAGCTTCTGATCAAAATACCGCGACAAGTGGTTTTGGCAGTACTCTCGTGATGTTAACCTGACACTGCCTAAAGAATTCTGAAGAGACCGAAACAGGTGGTAATCTGAAGGTGCAAGGTCAGAACTATACAGCGGATGCATTAAAACCTCCCAGCCAAACTCTCTTAATTTTTGTTGAGTGGCTAAACATGTGTGAGGTCTAGCGTTATCATGATGAAAAACCACATCCCTTCTGTTGATTAATTCCGGCCGCTTTCTCTCAACTTCTTGCTTTAATCTCATCAGTTGTTCGCAGCAGAGTTCAGAATCGATGGCCCTGCCTGGTAGTAACAGCTCATAATGAATAATGCCCTTCCAATCCCACCACACACACAGCATCACCTTGTTGCGAGTTAACCCGGGTTTCGCCACAGTCTGTGAAGCCTGACCGGCCTTTGACCACGACCTTTTTCGCACGTTCTTGTCGTACGTGATCCACGTTTCATCACCAGTTATCAGCTTCTTCAAAAATGGTTCGGTTTCATTACGTCGTAATAAAGAATCACAAATGAGTACACGGTTCATTAGGTTTCTTTCAGTGAGCTCGTGGGGTACCCAAATATCGAGCTTTTTTGTGTACCCAGTTTTTTTCAAATGCGCCAAAACTGTTTGAGGTCAATTCCCAGTTCTTCAGCTACGTCGTAACTACTGATATGCCGATCTTGCTCCACTTTTTCAAAAATGGCATTGACTTTATCCGTAATAGGGCGACCAGAGCGACGTGCATCTTTGACATCAAAATTTCCGGATTGAAAACGCTTAAACCAAATTTGGACTACTCTCACAGACACTGCATTAGGTCCATAAACATCGCAAATTTTTTTCGCGGCTTGCGTTCCATTTTTACCTTTTTTGTAGTAAAATTTTAAAATATATCGAATTTCTTCATTATATTCACTCATCTTACAGTACGAAAAACAAATAAAAATCACACATTTTCCTCATTTGAATTTGGAATTATCTTCTTTAAAATTTAAACTTTGAATGATACCAAAACCAGCCAGATACAAATAGTATAGCCAAAGAGATTTTATTACAAGTTCATACATACTATAATGCGAAAAGACTTTTTCCCCAACCTATTTTTATATGAAATGGAAAAGAAATAGCATTGGAAATGTGAACGTTTTGTTAACTTATTTGAAATCTTATTTTACAGCGTAATAAATTAAAAATTATATTGATGGCCTAAACTACTTATCTGTGGTGAAATTGTATTCAGTATTCAGTATTTTGTTGCGTTCATACAAAGTGGATTAAAATGTTACATGTCAGGTCTTATTGACTAATAAAGAGTCCAGCACTTCATATGTACCCTGCAAGTAAGGGTGTAGCAATGTTAAAGCTAACTAGGCAGGTCTAGTGGAATCAAAGTTGAGCGGTTTTATGTTTTGAATTTTATTGGTTAGTGAAATCATTATTGTAGAAAATTATTTACATGTCTTGTTAAAAAAGTCGTCTAGTGTGTGGTAACTCTTTTCCATTAGTATATGTTTTAATCTATGTTCAAAGATGTTGTCGTTTTCTTGTGCTTTAATTTGTTTAGATATTTTGTTATATTGTATATCGTTATATTGTATATTTTTACAGCCATTACATTCGGACCCGAGCTGTCCATTTTTAATGTTGATGTAGGTAGTTCTAGGTTGTACTTTTACCTACACTGGAAGCGACGTGGTGGGTCAGTCTTTTTTTTTATAAATGCGGGTACTTTTTGACGAATTTATACATTTCTAATACGTATATTGAGGTCAGTATTTCATCAAAGTCAGTATTTGAATTTTAAAAAAGTATGGCTTACAGCTTTCTATTACCTTTATATTGGACAAGATGCGAACACATTTTTTCTGGGATATGAACAGTTCCGTATTGAACGAAATTCATAAAAAAATGCGTCTTGTACCTTTTAACGAAATCTGTAAATGCAAAAGTGATTTTTTCAAGTTTACTCGTAGCTATAACGATTCTAGTGACATTTGTGTCCAACCTCATCTTTTCACTTTGTACACCTAGTATTAAAAAATAACACTAGACTCGAGTACAACACAAACACAGCCGAAGGCATAAGCGAGTCTCTTTATACCAAGAGTTAACATTTTAATTAAAAGTCTCTTTGCATGCTTTAAACGACTCCAATTAAAATGATGTCTTCGCAGATAGCATAAAGAGTTGAGAGATCTGACAAAAAGGGTGCAAAATGTTTAATCTTGCAACCTGTTTAATCTGTGCTGTGTCTATTTGGATATCTATGGTGTCTATTTGATTGACGCCGTGGCTCATAATCGTAGTGCAAAGGTGTGAAACTTTACGTAATGACTTTCCTCTTCTCCCCCAGCGGGATTGAAAAGTAGGGGTTCATTGGGAATAAACGAGATTTGATTATTTAAAGATAATTTTACAATATTAGACAACATTTTACTAGTATGTATTTAATTAAGACTTTTCCACGCATTCTGCTCACAAGCTGCGATACTCACACTACACTAGCTACTCTTCACTACTCTACGCTAGCTTGTGACCAGAATGCGTGGAAAAGTCTTAATTAAATACATACAAGTATTATGTTGTCCAATTACAATTTTTGAATAATCAAATCCCGTTTATTCTCACAACTCTACACTAGCTTGTGAGCAAAATGCGTGGAGCAGCTGCCCTCTGCTTTTTCAGAGTGAAACTAAAACTCAATGGCCGATCTCTTCCCTTCCCGTCAACGAAATAATCCCCTATCCATTCAAACATTCAACACGTTTAAAATTTCTTGTTTATATCCTGACATTTGTTATATACCTACATACGAGTTTATATATACACGACTTTTGTATTTTGAAATGAGACTTTTTTTCATAAAAAATAAATTACGGAATTAGCCACCTTCATTCTACTACTTAACGACGTTTTACGCCGGAACTCAGCTAAAAATGTTGCTAGCGGTAACCCATCCTACTAGTTACTGCGTGGAACATTCCTCAGCTACACGAATAGCACGCCTGTGCTTTACTTGCATAGTTTTTATGAATATTAAAAACCCATCATAACATTTGTGAACCCAACGTTACTAATATTCCGCATCGCGTTCCCAATTTGTACGATTTTTTCCTGGAACTGGGGCCTTGACAATTTTTTCTAAACAAAAGGTCTAACGTCTGTTTACTTAACGACGTTTTACTGCCGGAACTCAGCTAAAAATGTTGCTAGCGGTAACTCATCCTACTAGTTACTGCGCGGAACATTCCTCAGCTACACGAATAGCACGCCTGTGCTTTACTTGCATAGTTTTTATGAATATTAAAAACCCATCATAAAATTGTGAACCCAACGTTACTAATATTCCGCATCGCGTTCCCAATTTGTACGATTTTTTCCTGGAACTGGGGCCTTGACAATTTTCTCTAAACAAAAGGTCTAACGTCTGTTTTCGAACCGGCTTTTCATTAAGCGTCGGGACTCGGGAGTTAGGACGGGGAGTTCAAAGCGCGTCTGCCTCTGGCAACTATTACAACGTTCTGCGAGTTTCATTCAATCATTGTGGTATTGGCATCTTTGTTTTGAGGAGTTTTAACGAGCTGCTTTGCGATGGACGGTAAATGAAATTCCTTGTTCTGTACTCGTAATTTGGGTAGTGGTTTGTTTATACGGCGAAAACCAATGCGAACAAGTTAATACGTTTTATACGTTCGAACAGGGATGTCGAATTTTATACCTTTAGAATTTCTGTAATGGTAGTAAGAAACTTATCGATCGACGAATTAATTTGACGTTTAAATTCAATAGTTAGACGTAACAATACCTCGACTATGTTGTTTAAAATTTCGTTAATTTTGAACGATTTTTAACTTTTGAAATCAATATCATGAATGTCCAACATCTTGAGGTGATATTAATTTGCTGTTATTGCTGCAACTCATGCAATTACTTGCATTTTTCTCTATCAACGGTGGCATCTTTTATCTTCATAGATAGCATCTCCCCGCCCTCCCCTCGACTTTCTCATTTATAGTATAAGTTCGCCTTTATACACGTCCTTTTTGTAAGGTTTTTGACAGTCGTATCCATTTTGAATAAGATTTCAAAACCATCTCAAAAAATTACAAGCCTAGACGGGATTTGAACCCGCAATCTTCCTCTTGATACGACGAATGATCGTTTTGACTAAACTATGAGGTTATGGGTTTTGACTGTGACATATAATTAAGACAAACAAACAATAGATGATAAAATAAAGAAAATATTTTTATTAACAACCTTTCTGGCTCGTTCTTTCCGAATCATGTTCTAGCCCTAAGTCTTAGTGCATTGTAGGTACTTACTGGTAGTACTCGATGAAGTGGAGTTTGCATTTTCTTCAAACAATACCACAGCAATAACAAGCGAAAAACTAAAATCTAATAAAACACAGACACTAACTGCGATATTTTTAATCCGTGCTCAAACTAAGCAATGCAAACGCTATCTCAAACGAAATTCGTAGTTTGCATTGCGCGCCATGAAAACGTTACGTGCTTGCAACGAAGATTTCAGTTTTATAACTAGCTGTTCCTGCTTGCATATTGGGCTTGAAATACAACGAGATCGTTTCTACGAAAGTGTTTCACGGGATATTGCTGAGGAGGTTTGCCTTTGCATAATCCGTAATTTCCTTGGCTACTCGTACCTTCTTGAGTTTCATGCGCGTACGAAACTATATAATGCTATAGAATACTGATATGCTTAAAAATAAATGGGGTGAAAAAGCTACTGGTATAATAAAAATGATAACCAACGGTTGGTTGTTGATCGTTATTTGTAATCATACTTCTTGGGTGTTAATTTTTAGTATTTGGCAACGACAGGGGCGAATAGCCGTTTGAGACGTAGGAGGTTGTGGGTTCGATTCTCACTGCGATATAAATGTTTGCATATCTACAGATATTTAGTTTGGGTCTGGGTGATTCTCTAATATAAGTATATGCAAAAAAAAAAAATAGTATTCTTAAATAGTTATCTTGTCTCCGTAGTTCAAGCTTTGCTAAGTTTGGGGTTAGATAGCGCTGTGTGAAACGTTCAAGATTTTTTTTTTAATATCAAATATTTTGTTATGTTTGTTCCACCACCCGGACGAATAAAGAAACACTTAAAAAATCTAATATAACATAAAAGCTTTGACGTTCGAAAGATCCATGCTTATTTGAACTACTTCAGTATAAAAAATGTTTATAAAAAAAGCATTTGAATTTTTAGCTTATTGTAATAATAGGTAATTCTCCTAAAGCACCTCTTACCACTATTAAACTCATGCAATATTAATGAAAGCCAAATCATACCGACATTTTTAACCGCCTGGAATATTTGAATCCAGGCTGCGTTGGAACACAGGGATTTCCCTGTCTCCATGTACGAAACAGGAGGCTGCATAATGCATTCATTGATGCGCGCTTTTATCTCTGTTCCGTTTACATTACATTTATTTTTCCATTTTATGAGCTGAGTCTACGTTTCTGTGTCGTAAATTTTGAAATTATTTTAAAATTGTAAGGCATTTTAGACCGTTCATAGACTTTTATATTTAATCTAGTAATGAAGTACTACAAAATACATTTCATTTGAACGTAATTATTTAAACTAGGAAGGAGGTATCCAAAATAGAGGTTAACCTAGTTTGGGGACCGATATCGACGACCTCCGTGGTACAGTGGGCAAGTAGCCGGCTGAGACGCAGGAGGTAGCGGGTTCGATTTCCGCCGCAGAACCAGTGTTTGTATGATCTACAGATATTTGTCCCGGGTCTGGATGTTTATCTATATATTATAAGTATGTATTTTCAAAAAAAAAGTATATAAGTATTCTATCAGTTATCTGGTTCCCATAGTACAAGCTCTGCTTAGTTTTGGGCTAGATAGCTCTGTGTGAAATATCGAGCCATATTTTTTTTAATTTATTTATGATATTGTTTGACCTATGTAACCATGCTTTGTTCAATAAAAAAAAAATAAACTAACAAAAAAGGTAATCTTAATTATGTTTTAGAAACAAGGAGAGTCAAGGTTAATACACACATCCTGTGGTGAATCAAAGCACCATATCCTCGTAATTCAGGGTTCCACCGTTTTATTGAAAAATGTTTACGAACATAGTTAACCTAACATAGCTTCCTTTGACAATTACAATCTCATCATCTCGTTTAGTCTATTCAGTTTATACTGTGCGCGGTACTAGAACAACTCGTTATCTTCAAAGCAGAATGCAGTATACAAAAATATTCCATTTTAATGTCGAGGTCGAAAGAAAGCGCACGTACGTTTTACCGCTCTTATCTTTGTTGGTCATGGGGCGGTTGCAAATGGAGGTCTTATCTAAATATTAGCTTTTGTTTATACGTCTGTCCTTTACATTCCGCGTACGTAATACCTATCTTTGAAATGCGTCCGGCCTTTGGTATTTGATATCGCTCATGCATACAAAGATGCCTCGAAATTACTATCACCTGATCCCTTAGAGGTACGAGTATCGTTTCAGTTTCGCTCGGGAGCGTTCTGCTTCACATCAGTGCTTGTGTTACTTAGAATTTGCACGTATTCGGTACTAACATAGCAACCCATTCAGTATAATGCTTTGTCCGCTGTATGTTTTGTGACATCAAAGGGAAATTCTGATTCTTTCGCCGTGTACTAACCATTACAATGGGGCTTGACAACTATTGTTACTGGCATTGAAAATATTTGTTGTATGCGTAATATTCAGTTGTACGTATTATAATACATATATACATATCTATTCTTGTATTAGTTACTAGCTATTATTTATTAGAATAAATACTTATGTGTCTGAACCGGTTAATCTACACTGCACTAAGGTTAGCTGAAATAAAATGCTAATTAGCGTTAAGTTTGCCTATGTATTGCGTGTGTGTGGAATTTCTCTGATTTAAGTATTTACGCGATGGGTTTTCGGTAATGGTCAAGTTCTTTCTTCAATTACTACTTGTTAATTCAGTGCATAAAGCTGACAGTTCCCGAGAACCCTATCTGTGGCGGCGGCAGCAGCAGGCTGAAAACCAGCGTAGCCCTCGACCTATTTACTACCACCCTTAGTGCTACCTACGATAATGTACTAATGTTACTTAGAATTAGGCCTACTGTTAAACTTACCTAGCTTTATTTAGTACTTATTGTACCTACCAACTTCTGTTAGCATAAGAGGTGTGTGTAAATATAATAAATGCCCTGTTATTTAATTTTTTTATTTATATATTTTAATCGTCAGGTCTGACGTATACTATATCGAAGAATATTGATAGAGACGAAAGTAGAGACTGACTTTCGAAAGAACGTGGAACCTACATTATATGCAGGATTTATTAATTGCTATTTTTTAGTTGAGAGCTTCATCTAGAATTCCAAAAACTGTAGTATGGGTATTTGGTCAGGTTTAAGACAAAGTCGCGATTATGATTTAAAATAATATTACTTTAAACTAAAATGAGACATAAATCTAGCATTCCGGCCACAAGTGAAGCGAAGTCGGCTTATCCGGGTTACAAGATCCGGTCCGGGCCGCGTCTATCGAACACGGATATTCCATTTGCATTGCATCCGCTAATATCCCACGCATTAGAAATTCGGTCAAATGTTAATACAGATTTGACTAGTTTCGAATTTTGGTATAGAAGCTTAGTTACTCTTGACCAAGCTAATATTACCCTCCGGTACAAAATTGCGTTAAGATGAAGTTTTATTAAAAATATTAATTATCTACAACTAAAATTGAGGTCATCAAATAACAAGATAGTTATTTAAATATTCTAAAACAAAGATACAAAAAACGGGAGAATAATAAACTACCTATTTAAATCTCGAGATAAAACAGTTTGAAACACATTTAGAACAAATTAATAAGTATTTTAGAAGAGCTTAAACTAATTCAAACTTTTAAGTTTTGTTATTAAATTGAACTCCTTTAATTATTAACTCACAAGCTGCCCAACAGAGTTTTGTAATTTAAAATTATGGTGCTACAAATCGAAAAATTTCACACTTGTTTGAGAAATAATGTAATTTAGTTTTAAGTGTTCATAAAATATTGAAGCGACCTTCTGAGAGCGCGAGCTTCGTCTGTCTTGAGGATATTAAAAATTTCATATTCGCTTAGGTATATTTACTAAGAGTGCACATTGAATAAATGTGTCAAGTGCAAAAAAAAATACAAATTGCGTACACTATACATCGTTGGGAGATTTTACTGCGGTCGTATTTTAATTATGGAGACACATGGAATAATATTCGCGTACATGGAAAATATAGTGACGTTCGCAGTTCATTAACGATTTTTTTAGGTTTTTTATTCATCTGCACGAGATAGGATGTTTTTATTCGAGTATGCTGCGTTCAAAGGGGTATCATTCTATATGTCGTTGTGAACTAGGGGATGAATCCAATACTTTGAGGATTTACTAAAATTGTAGCGAGTATTACCGTGAGCCCTCACCTGAATGATGAAAAACGGAAACACGTTTCTACCGTATGCGATAGGATCGTTTACAACCCCTAAACCCGTTAGAATGTTGGTAATAACTAACTATATATGGTGCTAACATATATATATTTATTTTATTTATTTATTTTTATTTATTTATTTATTGTGAACTTTCTACATGTAACTAAAACAAAGTGATATATATCGTGCTAACATATATAAATATATATATATCGTGCTAACATATACTATATATCGTGCGAAACTTTCGTTCTAACAGCCTTAATCAACGACCTTCGACGACCTCTGTGGCGCAGTGAGCAAATAGCTGGTTGAGACGCAGAAGGTAGTAAGTTTGATTCCCGCTGCAGGAAATATGTTTGCATAGTCTACAGATATTTGTTTCGGGTTTGGGTATTTTTCTATGTATGCACACAAAAAATAAAAAATGTATATAAGTATTCTATTCGTTATCTGGTTCCCGTAGTACAAGCTTTGCTCGACGACCTCCGTAGTGCAGTGGGCGAATAGCTGCCTGAGACGCAGGAGGTAGCGGGTTCGATCCCCGCTGCGGAACAAATGTTTGCATGATCTACAGATATTTGTTCCGGGTCTGGTTGTTTCTCTATATATTATAAGTATGTATTTACAAAAAAAATGTATATAAGTATTCTATCAGTTATCTGGTTCCCATAGTACAAGCTCTGCTTAATTTGGGGCTAGATAGCGCTGTGTGAAATGTCCAGCAATATTTAATTATTTATTTATTTGCTTCGGTTGGGGCTAGATAGCTCTGTGTAAAATGTCCAGCATTATTTATTTATTTACTTGATGACATTGTGAAAATAATGGTTATATTTTTATCTATAGAGAGGCCATTTTATTAACTTGATTTATGGAACATAATATTACAACTGGGTGGTTGACATTCTATATTACTCGCAAGTCACAATTAAAACATTATCCAGATCAATGAGTGATATACATACATAGGTAGCTTTTGATCATTCAAGAAAAATTCTCTGCACTTTGTATCAAAATACCTATCGTAGATATCCTTGATATATATAAAACTGACAGATACTAATGTACATAACTATGTAGATACATTTGTATATGCCTGAAATCTCTCAGAAGCCTCCTAGAAGATGAGCCACGAAACTAGATACAAATTGTTATCCTCGTTATAAGTGCTGCGTATCGTGGGCCGCGTCATTCCATTAATGCTGAGGATACATCACGGCGTGGCACCTTCTTGGAGCTTTCACACTATTTAATACCGCGACATTCCGTAAATATTTATATTTTATTTTAGTTTGCCTAACATTTAGATTGTCTAACATTTTACGGAAGTCGTACTCACTGACTGTGCTTCAAGTTTGAATAATAATAGGCTGTATTTTAATCGATACAAGACCCATCCCTACCAGTGGAGATGTTGCAGTGGGGATTTAAGAAATGAATACTGTTCATCATTGAAACAGAAGGAATCAATATTATATGCACACAAATATCACGAAAATTATAAAAACGAGTGATTAGAGGCGATTGTATGAAATTTAACTACGTTTCATAATAGTGTTTCAGGACGAAAGGACCAAACCTAATTTTGACAGTTTTAATCAATGCAGGCAAATATTCACATAAAGACTGTATTAGTATAAGTTTATGTAAAAGCGTCGTCATTGTTAAGAAAGCGTTACACCGCTACGGCTGTGCTACGCAACGCTACGAAGCTACAACCTGCGCGACTTAACTGTGCACCTCGCACTGTGACGTCATCGTCACAGTGCGAGGAAAGCGCGGGGAAGCGGGAGTGGGGTCGCCTTCCAGGGAAGTGCACAGTTAAGTCACGCGTGTTGTACGTGGTGGTGTCCTAATAGAACGCGATTGCGCGATCATCGCTAGTTTGCACGAACTCGCCGATGTAAAAAAAATGATTTTAGGTAAAATGACAAGAACGTGCGATGATTGCGTTATATTAGGACACCGCCTCTGTGCCGTCAGCGCTAAATAGTTTTTGTCATGAGACTACGCCATGCTGCAGTGGTGTGTAAGAACCGTTAGATTTACTGCCGTGCCGAGATGAAAGGGCTAGGACGCCGTGCACCCGCTTTATTAGCTCAGTTAGGTATGTGAACGGGAGATTTATTGTGTTTTCTGAGGAGGTTCACCCGCGAAAGAAAGGTGTCTTGTTGAGAGAAAATTGTGTAATTTTATGTTCGTAAATTATAAACATTTGTAATGTTTATTATGTAAAATAAGCTTTGCGGAGTCTTAATTCTCAAGAACATGTTAATTCTCAGCTTTCGTTTTCATTCTAATGTTATTAAACTCAGGGTAGACTAAAACATTAATATTACTATTATTTTTCATCTAAAGAGAAGATAATAATTAAAATTTCAATCTTGTTAAATTAGAATTGACTAGAGCATTATTTTAAAAGAATACGCCTGAATTGAATTTATACTATATTGAGCTTCGCTAACAAGTCACATTTTATCGCTCTTTTTGAGAAAGTAATTTCTTATCGTAGCAAAAAATATGTTCTTAAATATACGTAAATCGAAAGAAAATGGCAATTTAGAACATATTTAGCTTCAAACGTTGCGTATTTAAAATAACGAGAAGGCACCCTCACTACATTCAAGTCCCCTCACGCAAAATAAAATTATTTTCGACTCAAACGTAATTTTAAAATCGTCGACGACTATAAAAACATCTACAATGACAAAATTTTATCAACTGTTATCCAGGGTTTTAATTTTTCAAATTCTTTTGCGTTTCTTGAGCAGATGGAACACAAATAACTATATTTCTATTATATTTTTGAACTAAGTGTCCGTCCGTTCTGTAATCTTCTTATCCGTCCTTTTGTTTTGAAGTACTGGGTCTCGATAAAGCCTTTGTTGGAAGGACCGAGGGTTGATAATCTATATCAGTTTGTGTCCAACCAAGGGAATAGTTAAGTAAAGAAACAAAAGTATACGTAGACATGAGAGCGAGTGATACTTGAGAGTGTTTGTACTTCAAAGGGAGTAAAATGTAGCAATATCGATTTTATGTCACGATATGCAATTCGAGGGGGACTCTTTGTAGCCAGACCGTCAGATAACAACTGTTTCTTCCTTTGTATCGATAAGGATGCACCTCTAGGGTGTACGTTATACAAGACTGCAAAATACAAGTAGTTTTCGAAAAATACATGAATGATAACTTATTGAATGATGACTACCTCCGTGGTGCAGTGGGTGAATAGCCGGCTGAGACGCAGGAGGTAGCGGGTTTGATTCCCGCCGCGGATCAAAGGTTTGCATGATCTACAGATATTTGTTCCGGGTCTGGTTGTTTCTCTATATATTATAAGTACTCGTATGTATTTACAAAAAAAATGTATATAAGTATTCTATCAGTTACCTGGTTCCCATAGTACAAGCTTTGCTTAGTTTGGGGCTAGATAGCGTTGTGTGAAATGTCCAGCAATATTTATTATTTATTTATTAAGTTACAACCACTTTTAGAAAATACGGAAAATAATAAGTCTTCCTTGGCATAAATAAAACCGTCCATTATTACATCGATCAAGGTAAAGTAGTCGCTTGAAAAACCTTCTACAAACAAAATAAAGGTGCGCCAGTTGATGAAATAGGGAGGCTTGCCAACAAAATTTCAGCGCAATTTCTCTTAAACGCGTCTGTCGAATGGCTCATCCCACAATGATACCATTCCGTGATTTCCCTCCAGAGGAGGCATCAAGTTTGGAGTAAATCTCAGATATCTCCTGTAATGTGTCCCTTGGCGTCCTAACCGAACTCGCTGACCGTAAAATTGTAAAAACTACCATAAATCTCTCCCTTTTTCTTTTTAGGCTACGGCAAAGTACCGTGAAGGAAGCCATTGATTTTGAAAGACTAACGTATAGTTGGACATAATACTCATAACTTGATCACTTTTTGTTAGGGTTAGACATTTTATTAAATTTGCTTATATGTTTGAAAGAAAGTATATAAAAAATACATTTAATTTCACAAACCGTCACAAAAACTTTCACACTTCTATTCAAAACAGAGGTAATGTAAATATTTATTGGTTAATATGCTAAATGGTTGTAATATTCAGTTTTCTACAAAAAATATCTGAAACACATTAATAAACATTTTTCTCAGAGGACATGAAATAGGTTAAAGGTTATAGATTCAGCAAGTTTTCTTTGAAAGTCGTTTTTGGAAACAGCCGAATGAGGACGATTTTAATTGGTGTCACCAAACTAGATTACCTTCTCAGCCAACTAAGTTAATTTGCAGGTACTTTATAGAAGTTCCATTATTTGCTCAGACTTTTGTTATCGCTAACGACGACGAACATTTTGGCCAATAAATGTCGTTCGTCTAAACACTGACATTTTATATTATATCAATGCTTGTAATATATATGGTAACCTTCATAAGTTTGATGGCTTCAATTAACTGTTATAGAAATAAAAAGTGCTTACAGACAGACGTCTTGACGAGACTAGTCGTCCAAATACCATCGCCGACAGCCATCCGACTGGCTCTTGCATTACAAATGACATGTTTACTATATGTATGTATGTATAGGTAAAGTCTAACTAGTAAGACTCGTTGGACTTGTCTTAGGAACACTTCCGCCTAGTGATCTGGAGCAGTTGAGCTATCTATAGATAGATTGCAACGGTCTTTAGATGATTCAACTGCTTCTTTGTCTTCTTGTGCTTCTGCTTTCTGTATTTTAATCTTGTTAATATTTAAATATTCTTTCTGTTAATAAAGTTATGTATGACTAGTAAGAAAAATAGATTTCATCACGCTTTCATCTCTCAAAAGGGATCGGCTTGGGTGCGGTCAGGCCTTTGACGGTCTGTGGCAGCCGTCGACAGTCGATTCAGCTGTCTGCAAGCCCTCTGGCGGTCATTTGAATAACACAACCTTGATAAACTTATGGGTACGCCATTAGCAGACAGCCCATCTGGTAAGGCCATAATAAGGCTTTGTAATCGTCTTTAAAATTCAACCACCGCAATTGAAAGTTGCTCAATCACTTCGAACATTTAGTTTGTCGAACTTTTTAATGAAACCAGGGTCGCCACCGAAAAATACTCCAAACCTCAAACACGCAAAGCTGCAAAACTACGAGACTGGAATAATGTCTGGGATAGAAAAACTTTGCGCTTTGAACCCTAGCGAGGGTAAGTGTTTTGCATTTGAACCCACGCAGCCTGCATACCAATGCGTAAAGGATTGATGTTTGCACAACGCCACAAAAAATATCCAACCTTTACCTCCCTACTGACTCGACATTCCAGAGTGACTGGCTACATTCAGCGCTACGGTTAACATATGTGCGTATCCAATACAAAGCAGAATCACATCGATCAAGCTTGAAAAAATAAATATTGCATAGCGGAAATAAATAAAGCTGATATTCCCTAAACAAAAATGAATGGCTAAAATAATTTGACAATAAAGGATCGTAGATCGTCGAAAGATACATTAAAAGGCTATTATTTAGGCTACGGGAACTTAAGTAAAAGCAAAGATTTTTACCAAGATTAAGGCTTAAGATATTGCTGAAAGAACTTTCCGACTCCGTCCGATAAAATGTTTCGTACGCGTGTAATCCTAAAATTCTGCGTGATTTGTCTTTGCCGCGATAAAGAAAGTGTTCGAGCTTTTCGGGTGCAGTAAAGTCGAGTCATTTATCAAGGAGCGAACTCGTAACAGCCAACCTACAGCTCGTTGTAAATGAAAATATATTTTACTTTTTTCATATTTGGGGCTCATGATCTCAGCGAGTCATAAAACAATGAACACAAATTATGCTTTCACGGATCTAAGGACATCTTAAAACTCCCGCCTTCGAAGACAATATTTTAAATTATGTTATAAAATATTACGGGACTTTGTTCGTAGTGAAAACCTGTGAAATAATTAAGGAAGTGTAATAAGGTTTGTAATTTGCATAACAAGTTTTTAAGGTTCCAACGAAAAATATTACTAGCAAAATCCTTTTGGTGAGTCGAGCGTTCTATCAGAGAGATTTGTGAGGATAATATTGAGGGTTGGAGACGTGTTTAAATTTGTTTCATACTTGTTGATTGATTTAGTTCAGCTAGCTTGTTACGCAACTTTTCGTTCAGTTGAAAGTTAATCAATGGTTTATTTTAGTGTACACTTTGGTAATACAAAGTTTGTTTTAACTTCTATGTTATTTCGAATAAAATAACGTCCGTGGTTTCACAGTACTTCAAAGAATTTTAAGGTTTAGTTTAATGCTGGTTTTGATCGATAATGTGTTTACTATGAAGAGTTTATCGAAAATAGCGACAAGCCAGCCTAAAACTCATATCAAAATACGTGTAAGTATGTAATTTTGATGAGAATTAATCTTACAATACACTCATCAAGCTCTCAATATGCTTTATACTTATTATATGTTATATATTTATATTATTACATACAATCAAGAGTTTCTATAAAAGATTTGCTACTACGGCGTAGGCTTGCTACACCCCGTAGCGTTTCGTAGCACTTCGTAGCACAAACTTGTACATTGTGTCTCCGTTGTAATGAACTCCCAGGTCCAGCTAGGTCCTGAAGAGCAATGTCTGTGAAGTTGACAAATGTTCCAACATCGTAGTAACTATACGCTAGCTGTGGCTGTAGGTGTTTGCTGAGACCACTTCACAGAAGGGTGTGTGAAGCCATCTGATACATTCGAGTACAGTACAGCATAAAAGTGGAATCTTACGAATGTTTTGGATTAGTTTTTGTAAAGGGTAAATTTTAATGCGCCTATGCTTGTTTTTTGACTTTAGTTTACTGTAATAATTTTAGTAAATATTTTACTGTATAAGTAGATTAAATAAAAAAAAAATATCTTGACATTTCACACAGCGCTCTCTAGCCCCAAACTAAGCCGAGCTTGTACTATGGGAACCAGATAACTGATAGAATACTTATATACATTTTTTTGTTTTTGTAAATACATACTTATAATATATAGAGAAACAACCAGACCCGGAAAAAATATCTGTAGATCATGCAAACATCTGTTCCGCGGCGGGAATTGGATCCGCCAAAACATTGAATACAGTGGATTTTCAAACTAAATTATAAAATTGGCAATAGCACAAATATGATAACAAAATAAACTCTAGAACAGAATATCATTCGACGTTGCGCATTATTTTTAACACGCGACTATGTGCGACGTCCCTCAAAACTATCGGCAAACGAGTCATTTTTTTATGTTATTTAAATAATAGCCTGGCGTTTTCTTACAACAGATTTATGTGTGAGTGTAGAGTACACACCCCTGAAGCCTTCGTGACGAGTGTCAAGAGTACAAAACAAAGAGGTGTCATGTTAAAACTCAAGTGAAATGTATTATTCAGAGTCTGCTCCAGAGACAATTCGGCTTTTGTTTGAGGCTGAATCATATTGTAGTGGAGACGGATATGAACGTTATTCTGTTACTTCTTTTGTTCCTTACGAATATATTTTTTAAGATTTCTGCACAAGTTTATTTTAGGAAATACTATATGAAAGAGGGTCATATTGATGTTGTAATGTACTTTTGGTAGAGAATAATTTACAATATTTAATAATAAATAATAATAAGTATTGCTGGACATTTCACACAGCGCTATCTAGCCCCAAACTAAGCAGAGCTTGTACTATGGGAACCAGATAACTGATAGAATACATATATACATTTTTTTTGTAAATACATACTTATAATATATAGAAAAACATTCAGACCCGGAACAAATATTTGTAGATCATGCAAACATTTGTTCCGCGGCGGGAATCGAACCCGCTACCTTCTGCGTCTCAGCCGGCTATTCGCCCACTGCACCACGGAGGTCGTCTATATCGTAATATATAAGGTAGAAACTAAGAATACTTCTTAAATACCGGTTGTTCAAATGAACAACCGGTATTTAAGATTTTTAGCTACTAGCGACAATTAAGATACCTAAAATGATCAAATGTATGTTGATAACGTTAGGGTTTTTTACGGATCGAATTGCAAAAAGGGTGTGACTAAAATATTGGCCAAATTTTGATTAGATTTTGATAGTCATCAAATCAAATCTATTTAAGGAGACCAATCAAAGCAACTGCCGACAATATCGCCAGTTAGCTGACTTATTTAAAGATACCTGCGACGTGAAAATAGAAGCTATGACTGTCATGTAAATAAATGCATAATAATAGAAAAGCTTTTAAAAAATTAACAGAATGTTTTAAAATGAATTGCAAAAAATACATTTGAGTACGTTTGAATAATATTTTCCGTCGGTGCAAGCGTAAAATATAACCGAAAAAGTTTTAATTTAAATCTTTAAAGCGATGAAATATAAACGATTTCTTGTCGCAGTGCCAACGTTTTGGTACGGGAGCCAGCAATGGATTGATACGTTTTGTGTTCATAGCTTATACAAATATTAGATTTCATCGTCACTGTTCTTGCTGACTGAAAATTTTATTCAAAATCTTCAAATTTATCTTTACATAATGGGCTTACAATCTGTTACGTGAATGATTAACTTCTATGGAATGTCTCTAACCCATGTTAGAGGATCGGATTAGCATAGACACAAAAAAAAGCTTCTATGGAAAAAATGATCAGTACCTATCAAATGTAATGTTTGGACTTACCAACTACCTCCTTGTGACATATTTTTACGAGTTTGCGCACTGAGTAAGATATTCGAGGATGTATATCAATGGGATGAATATAGTCTTAAGCTATATTACTATTTGTTTAGTATTTTTAAAACTTTTGCGACCACTGTACATAATTACAGATTAAAACGGGTATTTAAAGCGTATGTACTTTTTTATTTGTTATTGTTGTGATGGCAATTGCAGCAACTACCCTCACTTGATCTTCAGAATTAAAAATGTTCTTGTTTATATTACGACACACTACACTAACCGTATCTACGCACTGAGACGCCGAACACGACGCGCAAACCTAATAATCACCGGGTTACAAGACGCTGAGAGTCTACAGCAATCTTCCCGATTGAAATTTGGAAATTTCTTGATTTCAATCGCTTCACGAACCATTCTCTTGCAATAATGGCGTTCACTAGAGAGAACTTTAGGATCATGAAGTTCAATCCAATGATTCGGTTCCGAGTCTACCAGATGCTGTGCTATCGCTGACTTGTTCACCTGGCAATTTTTGACAGCTGCGATATGCTCTTTGAGACGCTCGACTATGGGACAAAAACAAAAGGTATAAAAAAGGTACACACGCGATAAATACCGATTTTAATCAGTAATTACTATTTTTTTTAGACGACCTCCGAGGCGCTGTGGGCGTATAGCTGGCTGAGACGCAGAAGGTAGTGGGTTCGATTCCCGCTGTGGAACAAATGTTTGCATGATCTACAGATATTTGTTCCATGTCTGGGTGTTTTCTATATATTATAAGTATGTATTTACAATAAAACAAGTATCTATGTATTTTATCAGTTATCTGGTTCCGATAGTACAAGCTCTGCTTAGTTTGAGGCTAGATAGCGTTGTGTGAAATGTCCAGCAATATTTATTATTATCATTATTATTTATTTATGTTATTTTCTTTTGAAGTTAGAGCTCATCACCTACAAATGTTTTCTTGTAACGATTCTTGTAGTTACCCTTTGCGCTCTATTTAAACTTTCTACTCTTTTTATCCCAAATCAGACTTAATGCAAAACTGTCAAAACAAATATTGTTAACTGCAATTTCAAGAATTAATTATTGACTACTAATATTGATGGGGTATTTATTTCGTATGTACTTTTATATTTCATCATTATCATATCAGTTATAGGACGTCCACAGCTGAACGGAAAAGCCTCCACCGTTGATTTTCAAAGCGACCGGTCCTGTGCAACCTGCACCTAACAGCTCGTATTTTCATCTTGCGGGAGGTCATCCTACGCTGCGTTTTCCAGTGCGTGGTTTCCACCTAGGCTCCAACAGCCGCCAGTTCTTCGAGCTATGTGCCCGTCCACTGCCACTTCAGACGACTAATCTTCTTGGATTAGCAGTCCTCTCCTCAACTCCTTGAAAATTTAACTAATTATGATAATTATTATGATCATTATATGATAAAATTGATCGTAAAAGTTTGATAACTTAAAGTTTAGTTGATGGCCGTGAGAAAATAAAAGGTAATTTTGGTCATTGTCTTTTACATTTAGACTGGCTCTGCCTACGGGCCTAAATTACGAGCAGATCTATTGTTACTTGATGACAGTTTTCTAATTCAGCTAGGTACAAGGTAAAATAAACTCATAGGTGAGGTGGACAATGTCTACGTTGAGTAGGTACTAGTATAATCAAGTGTTGTTGAAGTATTTAATGCGCTTTCAGAGGTTTCTTTCAAGTATTATGTTTAAAATTTATAACTTCGCACACATAACCTAAGAATAGAACCATTTAGAACTATCATTATTATAAATACGGATTTTATCACGTACCGCCTTATCGGTATTTCGACCGACAATGTTCTACCAATTTGACTGAACACATACGTGCAATGAAGAATGTCAGTGGCGGAACTTGTCCTCGATTCTGATTCGACGCACTACATACGTTTCAACAAGGCCCGGGTCTTAGCGAGAGAGAAGCTCTTCGTTCCTCGCAAGATCCGAGAGGCGATAGAAATAAGTCGTGTGACGAACTTTAACAGAGATAGTGGATGGGTTCTACCGCCAGCCTGGAGCCCATGCCTTCACGATGCAAGTGACAAAAGAGTGAGTGAACCTGGTAGAGACATAGTTAGTGTTGTGTGTTTGCCTGTACCGAGAACTACCGAAGCCAGCAACAGTGATGATAATGATGATGATGCATCCTGTCAACGCGCTGGGCCATCGTTGACTCAATCCCCACCATCGCGCCCGTCTACTCGTGCGCAGAGGCTGCGGCGCGCAGTGCGAGGCGAGCCGTTATTCGGAGTGGATCGCATTCACCCTGATGCAGGTTCACGAATTGAACCGAAACATTGTCGGTCAAAACACCGATAAGATGGGACGTGATAAATCCCGTATTTATAATAATCATTTAGAACTACATTTCTATAGTTTGATACGGCAAGTTAAGTTACCTTGTTAAGGTTACCTTTTTGTAAATACCTGGATGGATGGAGCTGGTTTTGAATGTAATTACCAAAGTTGTGTGGTTCAAATTTGATTATTACAGAGCCCGTATAATACTCGTAGTTCAGTAGCATTTGATTATATATTCTGTTCACTGCGAGACGGTTATAATGAACCCTATTAAATGAGGCATACGGTAGGAACCTATAAGTTAATTTTAGGTTAATAGTTTCAAATTAAACGTCAAAGTGAATGTACGTAGGGGTCTTTAAGTCGCGAGTGAATAGGTTTCTTCTAGGCAAGTGTGTACCATCGTAGACTACATCATCGCTTACTATCAGGCGAGCTCGTGGTCAAACGCTAGCCTATAGAAAGAAAGAAAGAAAGAAAGAAAATACATTTATTTGACACACACATAGGACAGACCATTCAGAACATAACAAACATACGTACTTACATAAAGACTATAAATTATTAAAAAGAAAAGAAAAAAATTATATAAACACAGGAAAAAACACATGATGAAATGTTTGTAGCTAGGTATACATAGGTAGGTACATACAATATGGTCTTCCGTGCTGTGTGGGCCAAACGGGCCCCATCTCAGCGTATTGCTGCCAACCATCCGAGGAAGGTAAGCAGCGCTGGTTTTCAGATGGGACCCATGGGTAGCCGTATAATATATTAAAAAAAATCGTTCAAGTACCTACTGCCATATTGTTATAATAATTTACTATTACCAATGACGAGTATTTTATGTTTCGAGGTACTCTAAAAATTATAATAAAACAAAACTCTTCAAACACTCCACTCAAAAGCACTTGTATCGGTAAATAATTCTCAGAGTACCTCAGGGTATAGAGTGCCCACACTTAATTAATTGTTTCCTTCAACATTCAAGAGTACCTTTCGCAAAAAAGCGTTTCAAACAAAGTTACCAACAATCAAAAACCATAAGCATAAAACAGTCTTGTCCAACAAAGTGCACCATAAAACAATTTTCATTGAGGAAACCTAAGAAAATGGAATGGCGAATAATGGCACTTCTTTATGTTGGTAAAAATTCCTAACAAGTCCCAACTTTGACATTAGCCGGTGAATTATCGCGGTCTCCTTGGTGTCATTTGCGAAGTTCAAGTGAACTTTGCGCTTTGGGAGGCGAACAGTGAACTTAGATTCTTTGCAGACTTCGTTGGACAAGTGAGCAAGCTGTTTTTTTTATTCCTTCATTGTCACATGAAATTTCAAAATATGGGCAGTTTTTAATTTGACATTGACGTCTAGATACCTCTTATAGCTCTTCTTTGGCAGGTTGAGTATATCACTCCGTATAGAGACCAAATTGAGTTCAAAATTTTAAACCTCCTTCAAGAGTTTACTGAAGCTACAAATTGTAGTTTCGTATCCGGAAGCAAAAAGGTACAAAGTGGAAAATGTTGCAAAGCTCCAGATGCACTTTTGATGGGGTTTATCAAATATCTCTGAATCAATTTAAAATTTGAGTACAATATAAAATCTTGATGCTATAACAAGCTTTTCTACAATGTAAATAAATAAACTATTTTTACAATGTAAATTCTTGCGAACTGGTAGCCAACCTTGCCGTCAAACGTAGGGCGCGCGAAAGTCAAAATAACTTCATCTTAATACCGTTATATCAGCCGTAGAAAATCCACTGTTAAACATAGGCCTGTCCCCAAAAATTCCAGAGCAACCGATCTTGCAGATCTTCTGCACCCAACAGCTCCCAGAAAGCTATATAGCTCAGTGACTGATAATATAATATGACCCTTTCAACCGCTATCAAGCTTTTAGTAAACAACAATAATAGTCACCCATTTTTAATAATGAATGGTCGGCTTTATCTACTTCTCATTTAGTTTGAGTGTCTATTTAATAATAGATTACCGAAAACTACTATAATAAAAATGGTGTGTATTTGTTCTATCAGAAATAGAGTGGCTTTTTACCACAAAAAAGAATTTCCGTTATAATAAAACAGTGAATCCAAGAAGCGAACAACGGAACAAATGTATACAACTTCAACGGTGTTGCAAAAACTCAATTAAAAGTTAGCTAATGCCAGATAAGAACACTGATCACGTGAACTGAAAATAGTCTTTGTAGCAACGGGATAAGAAATACGGAGCTTCAGTCACAATTAAACTTTCTAATAAAACTACGAATCCTAAGTTTAGTATTCGGTATTTATTCCCTCTGTAGAAATGGTAACTAGGTTCGATTAGTATATTTTTGACCCATTTGCATAATAGGTTAAATCTTGAATTAGAAATGTTCAATTTTGGTTTCTTGACAAATAAACGGTATTGTTCACTTAGCTAGAGCGGAGTTAAAGTATTGACTGTACCCAGGTTTTTGAGCAAATTATACCGCTACGCTACACCTACATGCACCCTACTTACAGCAGACCACCCTTATCTGGTCGGCACCACCTTGCCGTACCAAACGATTAGTTTCTACTTTTCTTGTAAGGAGTGGAACTCACTTCGGGCGTATGTTTTTCCGATCCAGCATAATCTCGGAGTCTTCAAGTTCAGTGTCAGGTTTTTTCTAGGCAAGCATGCTCCATCTTCGATCACACAATTACTTACCACCAGGTGAGGTAGTGGTCAAGCGCTTGACTATCATCAATAAATAAAAAACAGGTCAAGTGCGAGTCAAACTCGTACGCCGAGGGTTACGTACCTACCCATTGTCCTCTAAATTGTATGAGCGCCCATACAACTCAGAGGACTATCTTAATTGGCGTCAGCTATGTGTGTATGGGGACACCCTTTAATTTTCAACTTTTTTTATTTTTTGGAATTATTCCTTTATTTATGCTGCTTTTTGCCAAATTTTATGATTTTAGGTGAACCTGAACTACCATATAGGATTTCGACCCAAAACCTATATGGTACTTCTGGTTGACCTACAATTGCCAATTTTGATTCAAAGCAAGGTTTTACAGCACAAGTAAAGGAAAAATTCCGAAATATAAAATAAGTTGAAAATTAAGGTAAATTTTGGTACTTTAACGTAAAGTTATAGGTAAACGTAAGTTTTAACGATATTAAGTCCTACTATAAAACTAGCTTTGGCTTAGTGATGTAAGTACCTATGTTTACTTTAAAAAACTTTGCTGCAAAAATTAAATACTTTATTTACTTCGGCATTCAGTTTAATCACAAAAATATGTTTATATAAATAAAGCAGTGTTTAATTTATGTGTACCTACTAATAGCTTTCTAGTAGAAAACTATGTAATATAATGAAATAATTAAAACTGTAGAGAGATGTTTGTTCAGCTCTCGTACACCGATTCAAATGGCGGCGACGGACGTCCGGTCTAGGTATGCGTAAGGGCTATAGAGACGTGCCGTCGCCTTCTATAGATACCTAATCGATCGATTAACCTTATTACTAGTTGGTGAGATAATCGAGTACTTCCACACTCCCCCTGTTGACTAACTTGTGGACCCCACGTTAATTAAATAACAAATCTAACCTTAGCGTTCTTACGGTAACGGCCGCGTTTACGCATAGACAAACGTCAGATCCTTCATTCTCCCTATGGTATCCCATGGTACTGTTTGAGATGAAAAACGTGGTATTTTCCAACTATGTCATCGCGTTTCTTATGAGCCAAGATGTACGTAGTTGGACTAATCTGATTTACTACAACGTACGGGCCATTCTGCTTCGCTAGGACGCGTATATGCTTCACGCATAGAGGCGTGCCGTCACCTTCTGTAGATAATCGATCGATTAAACATAATACTAATCGGCGAGCTAGTCGAGTACTTTCTAGAAATCTTATTTTCTTTCTAAGGTTTCAGCTCATTTTGCCTCAAGTAAAATGACAGTTACTTACAGACTTGAAATGAACTTCTCATTTTAAAATGCAAAAAACAATTATGAGACGTTAAGCAAAACGGAAGGAGACCAATTAAAACTATGTCTTTACGAACTGCTTAAAAGAGGATAGAAAGTAGATACCGAGGAGCACTTTAGGGCCGGATAAATTAAGGTGAAAAGGTTAAAACGTGAATTAAAATTTCCGTCTGTAAAAATATAAGTACTTATCCAGCGGAAGCCACTCTTCAGTTAATGAGAAACTCCTTCGTTAAAACTGTTTACGGATTTGGCCCATCGCAAGTATTGAGTAGGCAAATTTTGAAGTGGAATTAATTTGGCGGGGTTTGGAAACACGTTTTGCTTATGATTGTGTTTAAAATTTTGTAAAAAGATTTTTTAAATTTTAAGATTCGATATAATTTTAAACACATTTTTTTAACAATGAATTGGAATAGCAAGCAATGGCAACGGTGATTGCTCAAGATCCACCATGATTGTTACACTTACATTGGGCCGGCGGATAATCTATTTCTAAAGTCTATTAAAAAAGCAATAATTTCAAAAACAATGCAGTTAGAAGCAAAATAACTTTTAGCGTTGCAATTTCACACAACTCCGAGCATAAGTTTTTTACGCGCAACTTGTAACATGTGTCGACTGAAATAGAGTGTAAATAAATCTTTTTTAGTGGCTGTGTGTCAGTGTTTCAGCCATAAACAGGGCAGCGGGCAACGGTCAGGTCAGACTCCACTAACAGATAAGAGTTGCTACGATAATGCTTCGTGACTTGGTACGATATTAAAATAGATGGTGGATATGGTATCACCAGAGATATCAATTACAGCATACAAATGGCTTAAACTGAAGGAGTTTTTCATACATGTTTTTGATTGACAAGTGAACTGCTTGACTTAGAACAAACTCACAATTTGTGTAATTTTTTTATTTATTATGAATTTATTTAATTCAGATAAAATAAATAGACACCATAAATCCATAAATTACATAATCCTTAAAAACTAACACAAAATCGTAAAATTTAGCAATACACAATTAAAATAAATAGACACAATATTATCACAAATAACAAATAAAATAAAAACTAAAATATAAATTAAATTAAATTAAAATGTCAGATTATGCATAAGTTTTGAAATTAGATTAAATTGAATTGAATTGCAATAGGTACATAATGAAAATTACAATTATTAAATAAAATGTAAGAAGTTAAATTGAGCCTATCATAATTTTCATCCATTTGGCTTGGATTGGGCAGTCCAGACGTGATACAATCATCTGGATACACTCAATCTTTATCATTTATAAATCTACTAGCTGGTGCCCGAGACTTCGTACGCGTTACACTTCTAAATGTGTAGGTAACCATAATAGAATTAAAGATATTTCAAAGTTTTGTATGCTTGTTTTCTGCTGTAATAAACATTTTTCTTTTTTTTAACCTAGAAATAAAGCTAAACCCGCTGTTGCAACTTGATTTGGCACCGCATTTTTATCTATGGGAACTGATTTATGGGATAAAAAGTAACTTATGTGGTAGCCCAGGTATTACGTGTATACCAAATTTCATCGAAATCGGTTCCGCCGTTACGACGTGATCGAGTAACAAGCAAACAAATAAACAAACATCCAAAACTGTGCCAGGAGGTCGTCAAAATGTTCTACTCGTAGTCCTTACCATTTCAAATTTCGAACTCTACGTCCCTATGAAGTCGTGCCCTAAAAATGTATAACCTCTTTAAACTTAGAAACCTTCAAATGAGGTACTCATATAGTATGGTGACTTTCGAGACATTCCAATTTTAAAGAGTATTTGCTTATGTTTTTAAGTGATTTCAACCTTTTTTGAATAAAATCGGATTGAGTTTTCAAACATGTGTCAAAATAAAATTTAATTTAAATTAAAAGCACTAAGGAGTATCGATATAAACTTCGAAGCAAATCACCGCCAAAATAGCTTTCTATCCCCTTTTTAACCCCGTTAGGGGATGAATTTTAATAAAATACGAAACACATCTTCCATCAATTCTTTTAAAAAAGGTTTATGCAAAATTTGAAGTAGATTGGACTAAGGTATCACGTTGTCCCATATAAACTTTGCCCCCCTTTTTCACCCCTTTAGAGGTAGAATTTCGGAAAATCCTTTCATTTCCTACGTCATAAAAAGAAGACACCCTCGAAGTTTCAGGACTCTACGATCAGCGGTTTAGGCTGTGCGTTGATTCGTCAATCAGTCATTCAGGACAAAGCCTTTTATATGTATAGAAGTAATATTCTATACGAACACGAAGCACCCAAACTATTGAGTGGTTTTAGGTAACTATGATGTAAAAAGAGTTGTATAGAGTGCGAAGGGTACCTATAGTTTCAATTCACAAATGAACTTTAGTAAAAATATATTTAGTAAATAATTTCTATAAATACTATTAGGTTTTAAAATTCTTATAAACTGTAGTCGGGCTAAAGAGATTTTTAAACTTAGTTAGTGTTTAAACTTATCTTAGGAAAATATTAAAAATTTTCAAAAGTGTTTTTTATTTTATGTATTTTAGGTAAGATTTTTTTTATGATAAGCACATGGCCTACCTGATGTTAAGTGATAACAATCACGTAAAACAAAGTATCAAGTACAAAGTAGGGCACGCACCTTAGAAACATGCCCTACGATGCACTGCCCTGCGTCTATCAACTTGAGCCATACAATTAAATAATTTTAGTGAGTAATTTGTGTAGACTCAACCTAAAACCATTTCGCCCACTGAATTTAATCTGTGACATGAAATATACGCTGCGATCTTGCAGTGAGATACAACCACGTTTCCTGTTTAGGAACTGTCATTTATCGTCGCAGCAAAAACCGTTGGCGCAAAACAGCTGGCTTATTTACCCCACTGAGGACAAAAAGGTGTTAAGCGATAGGTGTGTCGCAGACTCATGGTAATAGCTGAAATTGAAACTACATTTTGGTAATAGTTGTTAGTGCATATCTTCATGGTAGATTGGGCACCTTGCCTGGTAAATAAGATAAAATAACAAAATTAAGAGAGATTCTAACTAGTGGTTCGCCCCGAATCGAGATCTCGCAAGTCTCCCATAAAAACAAAAAAAATATTATGCGTTATCTTTGACTATCAAAATAGTGCCACAAAATATCTAACCAAATTACTTAACCTACAGTTTCATTCAAATTACAGGTAACGGGAGTGCATGTAAATTGGTAACTTTTTTTGGGGTACAAATTGCATTCAGACTTTTGCCTATATTTGTGATACTTAAGAATTACAGCACTGTGGGGTCACTGGTGTACCCTGTAAATTTCGTCAAAGTTCAGTTTTTATTATGGCTAATAACTCAAAAACTGCAAGGACTTAACTAAAAATAAAAACTGGGTCGAAATGTACTAACCTTTAATTTGAGGTCCCATTTGACCTACTAGTCTCATTTTCATTTTTTTATCCCTCTTGAACCCCAATATCTCAACAACCTCCCAAAATTGTTTGCTCATTTAGTCACACCAGAATTGTGCCATCACTTTCTAACTATGTATCAAATTTCACGATGATCAGAACAACGCTTTGAAAGTTGTCCTCGAACAAACAAACATACATACATACAACGCAGATTTGCCCAAGTTGATTTGGAGAGGTTTAAGCCAAGCTTTTTTTGCCTTTCGACGCGCAAAACCAGCAATTTAACTTTTTTAGATGTGATCATTTTGCGTATCGTAACCATTTCGTTAATATCGGAAACTCGAAATACCGGCTCTGTATTATAATTAATTTTGCTAACATCTATTATAAAAGTAAAAAGCCAAGAGGTATTTCGTGACTTGCGCAACGATGTAAAAAAAAAACAAATAGACATTTTTATTCAGGCCTTTGGGTATACGATGAATAAATCCAATAATCTACGAGCGGCTTTGATGTTGGTTTAACGTTGTCTTTTAAATTCGTTTAGTGAAAAATATAAGCCGTGGTTCAATATTTGTTTTATTTGCAACGAAATATATCGTCTTATTTTATAGCTGGGTTTGTCTCCTTGTTTGGAGTTTCAACTAGAAATGTGGAGAAAATATACATTTAGCTTTAATTTCTAATGCATCTCAATTCGTTTTTTTTTATAATACCTGGGGGTGGAGCCGGCTTATGGCCCACCTGATGTTAAGTGGTAACCATAACAAAGCGTTGCTTCATAGGTCACGCACCTTAGAAACGTGCACTACGATGCACCTGCGTCTATCAACTTGAAGCATACAGGTGTAAAGCCTCATGTGCCTGTAATTTCACCGGCAACCATACCCTTCAAACTAAAACACAGCAATGCTGCTTGGCAGCAGAAATAAGTATGGTGGTATTACTTCCACGGGTGAGCCCTTTTACAAGGATCTCTACTACTCTTCTCTTCTTGTAATTGTGACACTTTCACAAAACGGTGAAAAGAAGCATCGCAAGGAAATCGGCATATCCTTGAACCAAAAATTCGATGTCATGTGCCTTTAGGTTAGTGTTCTAATAAGTGACGATGGGCTTGCAACCTGCCACGTGAATGTTTAACTATTTGCAAAAAGTGGCCATGTATCAAAAGATATTTGGACTTGCCTCTGACTACCCCTTTGTGGGATATTCTCGCGTAATGTACCTATAAAAGATCCGCGATGTCCATTATGGGAATTAATATAGTCATTAATATATCTATTATGCTTGGTGTTTTTTTATGAGATCGAATCAGAAATGAGGAGATTCGTAGACGAATTAAAGTCGCTGACATAGCAAAAAGGAATAGCAAGCTGCAATCGCAGCGGGCAGGGCACATAGATTGAAGAACTGACGGCCGTTGGAGCAGAAAGGTTCTTGAGTGGAGAACACGCACTGGAAAGTGTAGCGTAGGACGGCCACCCGCTAGATGGATATTTACAGTCAATTTTATAGCGATAGAAACATATACTTTATGGGAAGACGAAGTGAGAGAAGCATTAAAAAAAAGACGAAGTGAAAGGCGCATTCACAATAAAGGTGAAGATAATAAAAAAAAACGATTCCACCAAAAATTTGTATCCCTATTTTGTAAAAGTTTGCCATGCCTATCTCTTCCCGTTTAGAAGATACGATAAAACATACATGATTTTTGGAAAAAAGGTAACCTACATGGATCAGTGTCTATTATAAATACAACGTTGCCCGTCATTCAACAACTTAATAAGAAGTCACTGCGACTTTTTATTTGAAATAGTTATCGGAACGGAAAATCAAATAAAAAACTGGAACCGACACCTCTCGTCGATATCCATTACCTTTTCAGGGCAAATTCTTCGGAAAGTTCAATTTTTATCGACATTTTTGACAAAATATGTCGTCCGAATTCAAACGACACGAAAAATACATTGGAATAACTGACACTCGATAGTTAAAACCTTTTTGGGGCAATTATTATATTAAATATTTGTTGGTAATTTATCGCCATTATAATAATAACAGTTTTTATGATACGGAATGTGAACATTCTATAAGATGTGTGCGTGCTGATATAAATACAAAATAAATTACTTTATTATCATGTTCATAGTAATTATACATTTTATGTCAATTTTCTTTGTGGGTATTTTATTTTCAGACCTCAGTATTACCAAAGAATACTTAACTATTACTACGTAAAGAAGCGACACTCCCATACTCCCGGCAAATCTGTTATCCCCGCAACGCAGCAGTAAGTCTGGTAGTAGTGATGACTTGTCACCGCTGCTCACTGCGTGTGAGTGTTATTCGTAGGTATACGAAATGAAAATAAGTTTTTTGCTGAAAAATTACTTTTTCAAAACTAGCTTTTATAATATTCATAATCGGAACCGCAAACAGATTCAAATGAGCCCAAACACTAGTAGCCTAAAATCCATTCAGAAGTTCCGTTGTCTAGTATCCGTCTCCATAGTAAGACCACCTCCATGGTACCATATTATTGCATTGTCACCGAAGTTACATATGTATTCCAAATTTTAGCTCAATCGGTTGAGGGGAACGGGTTTAAAATTCAGTTGCAAGATTCCACCCGGACAAACATACATTGCAAGTTTTACTTAGAAAACTTTCGTGATTTATTTCAATCATTATTATAAATACGGGATTTATCACGTACCGTCTTATCGGTGTTTGGACCGACAGTGTTTCGGTTCAATTCGTGAACCTTCATCAGGGTGAGTGCGATCCGCTCCGAATAACGTCTCGCTTAACACTGAGCGGATTATTCGGAGTGGATCGCACTCACCCTGGTGAAGGTTCACGAATTGAACCGAAACATTGTCGATCGAAACACCGATAAGACGGTACGTGATAAATCTCGTATTTATAATAACATTGCAAGTTAATAAAAAGCTTGTAAAAACCTGAAAACTGGTTATTCGTGAAAACTAGACCGATTTAGAGTTATGAAAATACATTCGAATTGTACTTTAACACCTAAAATATATGTATGTTGGTATGATCATGAACATGCACCAAATATTGATAAAATGACTGAGAGACATCACCTTCAAGACATCACAACCAAGTTGATTACGTGAAGTATTAAAGTACAGATACACATGCTACTAACTAGCATGTCTTAAGCACCTGCTAGTAATGAGCATGCTAATTTTGAGTGAGAATGCTACTACATCGCAAGCCAATTTTCTAGCACGCTACCTGTGGTGCGGGTCAGAGGGGTGTGCTCTATAGTATGCTTTAACTTGCTTGTTTATTAGTAGCGTGCTAGTACTAAATAGTCGATGCTACTGAGTAGCATGAAAGCATATGAACTCATCATAAACATGCTATGTTAACGTACTACTTAATGGCATGTGTATCATTACCTCGATCCCTGTCCCGCTCATTTGGTTTAGCTCTACTATTCAGTAAATTCCCACACATACAAGCCGCGTGCGGATAGGCCACTGTGCCTATTGAAGTAATAGGTAATTAATGTATGGATCGTCATGAGCCTGATTAACCTTTAATGTACATAACAACAATTAAATCATGAAAAAGTGTATGAAAAAAAGTTAAATATAGTCGTACATAGATACGCCTATATTTTATTTTTACGTACATAAACTTACTTCAATAACTAAGAACAATAATGGATATTGGTTGGCCTTTATCGATCGGCATAAAGCGACCCATTTTTATTTTTTGTAAGTTATTTGATCAGTAAACATCGAATGAATGTATATCTGAAAAATGAAGCGAACGAATTATAATATTATTTATTGCACAAACTAAAAACAATCTGTGCATCAGCGAACTTAATGTTAGATACCATTCTCTAAATATATATACTTACATCATTATTGATACTAAGATAAATATTTAAAAATAACTGTAGCAACGTGACCACCGTCGGAACTCCTAGCGCTCAAGTACTCGATTAAAATCCAACGTGAAACTCTGCAAAAGAAGTAGGGATAATTGAAAACCTGATCTCTCATTAAAATCTCTCGCCTTCGTCCGTTTCAAAATTAAACACGGCCATATCGCAGTCACGTCGGTTCCCGCTTTTTATAACTCGTCCAGGATAGTAACTGGTATTTATTTGATAGACTTAGATATGAAACTCCCAAAATGGAAGTGTAGTAATCACGTAGTCATCATCATTATGTTTCCCGTAGGCTGTCCACTCGTGAACATAGGACCCCATCATCGATGTTTTGGGTGTCTTATCTTGTTTGGTCTGCACCAACCAGCTCTAAACCATAATACCCTTTTTTATTTTTACGTGGGTACTTAAATGTATTTTTAGGTAATTTGTTTTGGGTTGCCTGCGATTTGTGGCATTATGTATTCCCTTAGTTACGCGTAATTACGCAATGTGGATTTGCATTACTGTCTAGTTATTTATTTATGCTACAGTATTTCCTTAGTTCTATGGGACAACAAGACGGCGCCCGCGTCAATTTTTTTTCTTTGAGTATTGCTATTTAAAACAATAAAAAAAGAGACGAGATTCGTTTCTCTACGTAAGTTTCATTATTTAATCTGGGTAGATAATACGAGGTCTTCTTTGCGCAGACTTTTGTGGGCTTACTTTAGAATAACCCTTCTATTATGTTTAATCTGAGTTTTTGCGTAATGATAAGATTAATTTGGACCTGCCATTTGTACTTTTAATATACTTTTGGGAACTGTTCAGATTATTTTCCAGTCTACTGAAAATGTACTAGACTATTAAAAATTATTCGTGTTTTTGACAACAGAAGGAAGAAAAATTCAATGAATGGGAATTTTAATCCTACATTACTTCGTTTCCTTTGGAGTCAATCTCTTTGTTATTATGCTAAGGAAATGTAGTGCGTGAAATATCACAATCCCTATCCAATAAAGCTTTTTGTCAATAATTCTGAACAAAAACAGATCCTATTTCAAACAATTTGGGTTAGATGTGTATCTATATTTTCTTTACTTCTTTGAGTTTTTGAATTGAATTTATTTCTGCTTTACTGATACTATTTAAAAATTAAAGGCTCAAGTATAATAACTAATTCTATGTAATTTAGACGTTAATGTTTTGTTTTATCTCTTGGATCCTTAGTTTCTCATAGAGCTCTTACAAAGGAAACTAAAAATAAAGCAATCTTTTTATCTCTTAGAAGTGAAATTTCTTTGTAGATAGACTTTCTGCCATCATTTATTTATTTGTGGATACAATAATCCAACGTTAAAACTGAATGATAAGATTTGAGGTGCTACAGCTTCCAATAGCTAGAAATCCCTTCACTGTTAGGATTTTAACCCTTTTAGACTAAAAATATATTCAATTGAGCTATACTACGCGTTTTGCTATAAATGACATCAAATGAAAACACAGGTAGGGCTAATGGCTAGTGTTATTGTAAATTAGGTTTTTTTTTCAAATTCATTATCATAGAAAATTTTAAATTTTCTAACAACCATGACCTAAAATATCAATGAAACAGCCTGTAAAATACAGGTAAACAAACCATATTCATTCATCATGTATGTAGGTACCTGTTAAACTCACTAAGCGTTACAATGGCGCCGCCGATTTACGTTAAAAATTGTTCATTGAAAATGTATCAATTTCTAGATACATACATATTCAAGCTACTGGTATTAAGCGCACCTCCAAAACCAGTTAATATTCCGATTCCAGGTGTGTGTTTAAATTAATGTCGTACATAACAAAACAGGTTTTATAACGTCCGCTATGACATTTTAAATATCTGCTCAGGCACCTTTTCGCCATTTCGTAAAGAACTTTATGGTGGTCATACACGCAACGGTATGCCTGCTCAAGTTACCTGTACAGGTAACCTGAGTAACCGGAAAGAATGTGTGGAATAACTCAAGAGTCACATACACGGTCGGGATTAGATTAGATAATTCTTTATTGCACACCATAAAGCAATACAAATAAAAAAAACAGGTAATCTGTTCAGGTCATCCGTTGCGTGTATAGCTACCATAACGGACGTCTTAAACGAGTAGTAATATATTTTTATACTTTATTTTAATTTCTTTATTTTTATATAATGTCTTCCGGCGGCCTATTAATAACAGGGTTACCGTGTAGCTCATACATACTTAACCTACTCTTCATTATCGATAAATAAATAATTAAGCCATTGTAAGTTATTTCTATATAGAAGGGTATAGACGGGTAGGATGTCCGGCAGCGACATCGTAAAGGTCGCGGTCTGTCAGTGGGTGAGACTAGCGCAGGATCGTAGTGGATGGCACGAACTTGGGGAGGCCTATACCGAACAATGTGTGAAGTCAGGCTGTGGATGAAAATGATAATGAAATTATTTCCACACAAGAAATACAGTGTTATAGATTGAAGTGGGTTCCGATTAAATTACTGGCTCATGTTACTTTTCACTTGTATCTCTCAGTGTAACGGGCGCTATGCAATGCCATGTGCATGGGGTTTTCAGATCCAAAGTGCGCAAGCACAACCTCACTTTCATGAACGAAGCCTACAAAATGAACGGTGTTCTGTAGATGCTCTGTTATTTATTCACTCTGTTATCTTCATATTTTATGAGTTTATTAAGTATTATTGTAACTACCTATTTATTAGTTTATCTATTATTTTTAACTAGTGTTTAACTATGAAAAACAAAAAAAAATTATTCGTAATCTTCGTAATCAAAATAGTGCCACGAAATGATAACCACTTAACTTGTCCTACAGTTTAATTCAAATTACAGGTAACGGGAGTTCATGTGATTTGGTTACGCTTTTTTGGGGTACAAATTGCAGTTATTCTGGATTTCAGACTTTTGCCTATATTTGTGTCACTAAAGCTACACGCATACCAAATTTCAGCACTGTGGGGTCACTGGTGTACCCTGTGAATTTTGTCAAAGTTCAGTTTTTAATATGGCTAATAACTTAAAAACTACAAGATTTAAATAAAAACGGAGTCGAACTGTACTTACAAAGACCTTTTATTCAACGTGCCATTTGACCGGATAGTCTCATTTTGTTTCCCCCCCCCCCTTGACCCCCAATATCTCAACAACCCCCCTACATTTTTAATTCATTTAGTCACACCAAAATTGTGTCATCACTACCTACCTATATACTAAATTTCACGATGATCGGATAAACGCTTCGAAAATTATCCTCGGACAAACAAACATACATACATACATACATACATACAACGCCGATTTGCCCAAGTTGATTTAGAGATCTCTCTTCGCTCGATCAACTATATATATTTGGTATTATTAACAATATATCTAAGTTTTATTTCCTAAAATTTGTCTTGCTTCTTGTCGTGCACTACCTACAAAATATTTTTTCCACACTACGCAAAGGTTAACTGGAAAATAATGCCTGCTAGCATTACGTTCGCCTTTGTACAGATCTATGTATTTTTGTGCAATAAAGAATTTTCAATCAATCAATGTAAGTTAAGTCTTAGCTTGGTGTACTCTTTGAGAGTGTGCTTGTTATAGGCAGTAGACCATAGGCCCGTGCGTCGGCACAGATCCTAATCTTATAATATAAAGGACAACGATTTTCTAAAAGCATTGCAATCAATCAAATAACTAATACTAACATGACACGAGACGCTGAGAAAAGGCACAATTCGTTTAACACGCGATCCACGCTACTTGTGAATGCACGTAGAATAGTGTTGTATACAAAATAACCGGAAAAGTTCGACTTGTATTCAAAATGACAATTATTTTCGCAGCCTAGCATTGCCAGCTTGCAAGGTCTGTGTTGTCGACCTATCTGGCGCAGTGGGCTATTTGGCGAGATGCAAGAAGTTCGATTTTCGCTGGACAAATGTTTACATGAACTACAAATATTTGTGAGGTCTGGATGTTGTGATACCGTGGTACTCGTTTCCTTGCTTAGTTGCAAAGGAACAGGTGGTAAAATTGACTTTTCAAAATGGTCATTGTAATTTTAATGAATTTGATTCAGATTCAGATTCATTTATTCCACAAAGATACCACAGTACACTTGGAAAAGTCAATATTTTACATACATAATAACAATTTGAATATAGCAATATAAACAATAAAAAAGAAAGTAACTAATTTAAACTAACATAAAACATTGTGTACGTAGTACAAATTTACATCTCAAATAATAGTAATATCAAATAATTTAACTATATAACAAAAACATATAAAATAAATAAATTCACAGTGTACTGAGATCATCAGCAAGTGCTTCGTCAATCGTATAATATGATTTGTCCGATAACATCTTTCTAATTTGATTACTAAAGTCGATATGACTTGTATTCCGCAGATTATGTGATAAATTATCACATAAGATAATTTATTAAATAATTTAACACTTAGACATAAAAAACTTTTTCCAACTTTAGCTAATCTGTGTGTTGGAAGACAAATATTATTTTTATTTCTAGTATTATATTTATGAATGTCACTATTCAATTCCAATTTATTTAAGTGAAATTTTACATACATAAGATTTTGAAATATGTACTCTCCTGTCATCGTCATAATTTCTAGTTGTCTAAACTTTTGTCTACAAGATTCTAGATTTTTCATGAGTAGGATTGAACGTATTGCTCTTTTTTGCAGTATAAAAATTCTATTTGATTGGGAGGCATTACCCCATGCAAGGATACCATGCGTCATGATAGAAAAGAAATATCCGTGATAAACCATTTTAGCTGTACTTATATCGCTTAGTTGTCTCATGGTTTTTATTGCGTATACGGCTGATTAAAGCTGAAAAATGAATAAGTACATAGTTCATAGTTTCTGATATCCAGGACACAGAATATCCTAGTGTGAGTCAGAGGGCTTAGCCAAGTTACATTCGCTTTGAATCGGTTCGTTTTCTACATAGGTTTGTTGTCGATATAACAAGTGATATTTCCATGGCATGTGTCAATCCCATACATTTTCGGACGTATCAACCAGCGTCATCGCTAATCGAATGTAACTTGGCTAAGCCCTCAGGTCTATTTAATATGTGACTGCTGGGTGTTTCTTAATCTATACTAATATTATAAAGAGGAAAGATTTGATTGTTTGTTTGTTTGCATTGAATAGGCTCCGAAACTACTGGACCGATTTTAAAAATTCTTTCACCGTTGGGAAGCTACACTATCCCCGGGTGACATAGGCTACTTTTTACCCAACTGCGCAGAAGGAGGGTAATGTTTATATTGCAAAATTACGCGTGCGAAGCTGCGTATTGGTCATGTAGTTATGTTATAACAGCTTTCACTCGCGGATTCGGATTGACATGTAAATAAATAAAAAAATATAAAAACGTTAACCATGAAAAAAAACACATAGATGTGCCAACTTACATGGTGATCGATCAAACGGTATCGGAGTCTATCAATCTCAGATTATGCAACCTGTTTTGTTATGTACGACATTAATTTAAATACACATCCGGAATCGTATTAACTGATTTTAGAGGTGGGTTTAATACAGGTAGCTTGAATATTTATCCAGTAATCGATACATTTCCAATAAACAACACGTAAATCGGCGGTCCTTTTGCGACGATGCCGCTTAGTCAGTTTAACAGGTACCTACTTACACGATGAATGAATATGATTTGTTTAACTATTTTATATAGGTTGTTTCATTGATATTTTAAGACTTGATATTAAGGTTGTTTGAAAGTTGAAATTTTTCTATGGTTAGAATTTGAAAACCTTTTACAACAATGCTAGCCATTAGCCCTACCCGTGTTTTCATTCAATGTCGAACATAGCAAAACACGTATTATTTACACTTTAAATAACTCAAACTTCAGGAAACTAATAAATCAAGATTTAACAAAAAGAAATGTGATAATTGTTTTTATTACAAAAGTCGGACATCCGGCTAGAGAGTAACGTACAAGCGGTAACCTCACTGAATAACTTTAATGATACCTTGGCGTGTTTAAAAATAAAAACTTTAAGGATCTAGTGGCCCGATAAATAAATTGGAGGTGTATGATTTGTGCAGCAGTAGGTAAATGTAGGCATGCCAGAAGCTACTTAGACTTGCTTTATTTCTTTATTTGTTGCTGCCAAGTTTTCTGGTAACACGAATAATGAATTAAGCCGTTTTGAACCTGCACCATATGTCAATTTTGCATTCTAACTCAAGACTTATTTTTTTTGTCGTTTTGGTCATTGTATATTTTGTTATTGACGACCTCCGTGGCGCAGTGGGCGTATAGCCGGCTGTGACGCAGGAGATAGCGGGTTCGATTCCCGCCGTGGGACAAATGTTTGCATGATCTACAAATATTTGTTCCGAGTCTGGATGTTTTTCTATATATTAAAAGTAAGTATTTAGAAAAAAAAGTAAGTATATAAGTTTTCTATTTGTTATCTGGTTCCCATAATACAAGCTCTGCTTAGTTTGGGGCTAGATAGCGCTATGTGAAATGTCCACAAATATTTATATTCGTTTATTTATTATTTATTTAAGTTACCTTATCCTTTCAAATTCTTATGTTTTTATTGTTCCATAGTACTTCAAAAGGAAAAAGAAACCCTTGTAGGAACACTTCATAGTCCGTCTGTCTGTCTGTCTGTCTATCAAGATCATTTTTCTTATGAATGCGTGGTAGTATTGTCATGATTTTGAAAATGATATTTTATTTTTATAAGTGTTTTTTAGTTATTTTACTATTTTTCTTATGCATTTGCACAAAAAAAATATGTTATTTGGTTGTTTAAGCGCCATTGTGGGCTATGTTGTTTGCTTGACTGAACGGACCAACAGGAAAGGAACGCCACTGTTTATTATGTTGCCGGCTTGACATAACCAACCAATAGGAAGAGTACTGCAGTTATCTTGAAACACGATCGAAGAGTGGGGGAAATTCGGTAAGCACTAGGGAGCTGGCCAGTGCTCTCATCTGGTAAAAAAACCTAGTAGTAGAATCTATAATATATCTGCAAAATTGTAACCTGTTGTACTTGTCTAAGAGATTATAAATATAATTCTATTACCGTACAAGTGGTTTTCGTTTTAGTATCAAATTGAAATTAATATCAAATAATTATAATAATATTATTAATATCTTCGGTCCCTTGGAGCAGTAAAAAAATCAAGCTAACTCAACGCAGTAAAAAAATACAGCCATTGATGCCACATATTTTGACACTCAAAAATAAATAGAAACGTATAGGGTACTTCCCGTGAGACTAGAATCATTAAATTTGACAGACAGCAAGGTCACGCAGCACAAGTTAATTTGTAGTTATATCAACGCGAGTCAGTGTCGCACTTGTCCGGTTTTTTTTAAACAAGTCTTGTTCTTATGTTTGAACACAAATATAAGTTTTTCTGTTTGAATTCTGTAACATAGTAAAGCTAAAGATGAAAGATTAATTATGTGTAGGTTACCAACATATTGTTACGAGCTGAGGGTTCGGGATAAAATAATGGGAATAGATCTAACCAAAATAACACTTTTATTCAGCACTAAACGATGAATACACGAACTTGGTCACACGTAATCACAACACACTAATTCACACTACTGTTGCACCACTTAAAGTCACCGAAATGATCGCACGTATAGCTTAATCCAGACCGACTCGGGAGCAACTACTGTTCACGCGAGACCCTTCCCACGTCAATCCTCCAGGGCCTCGCTGAGACTAACTGACTCAGACTCAAACTCGCTGAGACTGACTGTCCGGCCATCTCTCCGGCCTATTTATATCGCACACATTTCGATTGTTCGAGAACGATGTCGATCCTTCCAGGAAAGGGTCGGTCCCTCGACACAATGGCCACTCCCCATTCTGCGAAACCACAAACAATAGCAACAATAACACAGCAAGACAAAAGCGTTCAAGAAGGTTCGATAATTACTCATTGTTTAACAGCCTCGGCGTAACACTATAATTGTGTATTTGTCTTACAAGAAGAAGAAGATCTTTTACAGAAGATATTTTGGGGAATATGCGAAGAACTATACGATCTGATCCCGCCATCTTTTTCCATCAAAAGACAAGCAGGCGCACGGCTCAGTACCATTATATACCATCACCCATTCACACACACCGTTTTGGTTCTACATTCTTGATGCGTACAGCTAAGGTATGGAACATTTTACCGTCTTCTGTTTTCCCAACGAATACAATCCGGGCCTCTTTAAAGTAAGAGTAAATAGGTTTCTTCTAGATCTTCCTGTTTCATCGTAGACCACATCATCGCTTACCATCAGGTGAGATTGTGATCAATCGAAGATCAGTTAAAAAACAATAAAGTATTTCTGATCTTTTTGGGGTACTATCACTATTTTACTAAATATTTAAATTTCGTGGTAGGTTTGTATATTAAAAGTCGTTATACTTTTTTTATAAAGAATAGTATATTATATTCCCTTCTATGAAATTTAAATTTAAACAGCTATGAAATGTTACTTTTATGAAATCTGCATCCTCCTTTGACGCTGCATAAAAATCTCGACAGTAGGTATATTATAATAAAATTCACGTTTGTGCCATAATATTTTTATTCAAAGCTTTACGCAGTCTATTTCCATGTGAATGTTTAAAAACATATTAAATCTCCCTACGAGGGATAGTGAGCATCAACATCACCCTAATACTTCTTTCGAGCCCAACAAAGACATGAAAAATGGTTGAAAGTGGGCTTTGAATGGAATAAAGGTACTCTTATCTGTTCGTAGATTCCACATCATACGTCGGGAATCCCGTTTTTGTGAGAGAAGTGCTAAGCAGGTGTTTATTGATGGTACTTCCGTAGGGGACGGATTTAAATAGAAACTGCTGATTTACCTTCTTGGTTAAATGAACACTTTACACATCCTTGATGTGAACCTTTTGAGTTTGTGCTGAAGCCTTCTGGGAAATTCAGGGTGTTTGGTGTTAGATTGCTTACATAATTAGCACCCTTACGTTTTTCAAATGCGTACCTACTAAATTTCTTATAAAAATGAATATTAATTGTGTTTTTAATAATTCTCTGTCTCTTTTCTTTATACTACTGGAAATGGAACAAACCTATGTCCCACCTGATGTTAAGTGGTAACCATCGCCTATAACAAAGTTTGCCTCGTAGGTCACGCTCCTTGGAAATGTGCCCTACGATGCACTTCCCTGCGTCCATCAACCTGAGGAATACATGTGTAAAGCCTCATGTACCTGTAATTTTACCGGCAACCGAAACACAGCAATGCTGCTTGGCGGTATAAATAGGTATGGTGGTAGCACTTCCCCGGGCGAGTCATTTCACAAGAAACTCTACTACTCTAAATAAATAAATATTGCTAGACATTTCACACAGCGCTGTCTAGGCACAAACTAAGCAAAGCTTGTACTATAGGATCCGATAACTGATAGAATACTTATATACTTTTTTTTGTAAATACATACTTATAATATATAGAAAAACATCCAGACCCGGAACAAATATTTGTAGATCATGCAAACATTTGTTCCGCGGCGGGAATTGAAACCGCTACCTCCTGCGTCTCAGCCGGCTATTCACCCACTGCGCCACGGAGGTCTCAATTGTCTAGGTGCCTAGTTTCTTAAAAGTTATCTCTATACAAGTAACTTTTTAACAAGAATATAACACTCTAGAGGTTAAATGACTTAACCAAACTACTGAACTGATTTTTCACATAAAAAAATAATTTTCCAAATCGGTTAATAAATGACGGAGTTCTGAAATAAAACATAAAACAATTATGCGTTCCTATAAAATTTGAGGATTCCCTCGATTTTTTGGGATCCCATCATCAGATCCTGACTTGATGCCCATGGGACCTTAAAATAAAAAAAAGGATTTCTCGAATCGGTCCAGGCGTCTTCGAGCAATCGAAGAACACACATAAAAAAATTCTGACGAATTGAGAACTTCCTCTTTTTTGAAGTCGGTTAAAAAGAAGAAAAATATACCTACATTTTGTAAGCAAACCTATAAATAAAACTGGGAACCGATTTCCACCAGAAAGAGCTAACACGACGTAATCCAAACATTCCTGGAACTTTGAAACTCATACGCGTAGATTTGAATTCATTCGGTCTACTTGCGAATTCCCGTGTGAAGTGAGCATGATTATCGAAGTCTAAAGGCAGCTTCACACATACGCCGAAACACAAAAACAGCAAGGAAAAAAATATATAGTGGTTTGAGCCATGACGATGTAAGAAGGCATGTATACTTTTCGTTAAGTTCTGGGTAAAAACATCTACGCGGCATAAATCTGAAGCTGGCTTTACTTAATTCCAGTTCATTGAACTTGATCAAACTTATCCTTATTCGTGGCTTTGGTCGCGTGATCGCTCGGTAGCGTGTCGTTGTATTAACAGTCATTACAAAATTTCCCAATAATAAGCCCACTGAAACATTAGCCGTAGGCTACACGAAAACAGAATTAATAATGGCCGAAGTTTGCGGTTAATTCGGTTCACCATCTGCGTAAAATGTCGGAAAATTTTTACATTCCATCCCCCGTAATCCGTAAATATGGGGTCATTAAGCCGGCGCGATGCAAACTGCTTTTTATTAAATCGGTACACTTTGCACAACTTTGTAGCGCAATCGAATCGACCGCAAGCTCCGCGCAAGTGTCTTATATTATCTAATCAGATTAACAATATTAAAGATCCACAAATGCTTACATATATGTTCATTTATTAACAACGCGTATGAGTCTTACTTAGGGCACAACGATGCCTAAACGATGTGTAAAGTTGTAAAATCAACAAACACATCAAAATCAAACATGTTTAGTCTCTAAATACGTTTAGGGATTGTTTTGAAGCCGGGCTTAGTATCTACTTTTTGTCATTACGACGGTGTTTAAGTACAGTACTTGAAACTCGTGCTAAGAAAGCGGAAGTTTTTCTTTGAGTTTCTGACAGTCCATTGCATGAGGTCGGGGACTAGTGTGGTTGTCATATTACGTAAACCAATTTATGTTGCTGTTGCTGTCACTGGACAGGCCGTCACTTACACACGTGAGATACGCACTGTAGGTATGAAATGACTGTCTGACCAGCGACATAACAACAGCAATTGTCTTACGTAATAAAACTACGGATAAATATATATATGTATCATAAAATTTATATTTATGTACTTTAATGATTATATGCATTTTATTTTATATTATCTTTATTTTTATAAAATTGTAATAGATATTTGTTTTAATCATATTTTAATAGTTCTTATTTGTTAACATAGATCCTGTCCATCGAAAGATTGCCTGGAAGAGATCACTTTTAGCGATAAGGCCGCCTATGACTTAAAAGTGTATTTTCTTTCATTTGTTTATTTTTAATGGTATGCAATAAATATATTATCGATCTATCTATTTATCCACGGATATACATCAATGTGTCTATTAGCGCGCCTGGCCGCAGGGGACCCATCGTTTCATTTATTGAAATTTACTAAAAAGCTCGCGCGGCTCTCTTGAGGGTTCGTTGTGGCGAGACGCTAATTGATTTATTAAAATCTGCAGTAAGATTTTCCGTGGTCTATCGATCATTTTGTGTTTTTTGACATCTATGACATTATTTTAAATATATTAAAAGGTTTAAATAGTAGATTTAAGTTAGAAGATAGTTCACAAAAAAAAATAAAAAACTTAACAATATGTTTATACAAAAAGTGATACATAGACTTGCTATTTCGCATATTTGTATGTTAAATTTATTTATTAAATTATTATTTTGTTTGTTAAATTATTTATATAATTTTTTTGCTTTGTTAATTAAATTCTAACAACCAACTTCAGTAAAGTTCCGCAATTTGAGAACAAACAGGAGAAATTAAAAATATACACTGATGTTATTCCTCTACCATCATCATGACCTCCACTGCTGAAAATAGGCCTCCCCCATAGATTTACAGAGCAACCGATCTTGTGCGTCCTGCAGCGAATGGCCCCGGCAACCATTACCAGAGGGCTTAGCCAAGTTACAGTCGATTAGCGATGACGCTAGTCGATACGTCCGCAAATGTATGGGATTTGACACATGCTATAGAAATATTACGTCATTCAGCGACAACAAATGTATGTAGAAATCGAATAGATTCGTGGCGAATGACATTTGGCTACGGGCCCAGGTCGTCTTTCCTTGATAACTAGATAGTTGCTCACGCTTTCCAGTGCGTGGTCACCACGCGAGAACCATTCTTCCGAAAGACCCGTCAGTTCCTCGAGCTACCTACCCCGCTTATTGCCACGAAGTTTGCTGATTATAGCTCTATCGAAACGATTTGTTTGTGTTTGTATTGAAAATTTATTTCGATCGATATATACCTAAATTAAGAGGATACGACCGCCAATCGTACTCGTATAACGATAATTAAATTAACGTTGTTAATTTTAATAATTATATTATTTATTTTGGGATGTAAAATAAAGAATTTAATGAATGGTTACTCGTATATAATTTATCCATCCATACTAATATTATTGTTACGCCGAGGCTGTTAAACAATGAGTAATAATCGAACCTTCTCGAACGCTTTTGTCTTGCTGTGTTATTGTTGCTATTGTTTGTGGTTTCGCAGAATGGGAAGTGGCCATTGTGTCGAGGGACCCACCTTTTCCTGGAAGGATCGACATCGTTCTCGAACAATCGAAATGTGTGCGATATAAATAGGCCGGAGAGATGGCCGGACAGTCAGTCTCGAGTCTGAGTCAGTCTCAGTGAGTTAGTCTCAGGGAGGCCCTGGAGGACTGACGTGGGAAGGGTCTCGCGTGAACAGTAGTTGCTCCTGAGTCAGTCTGGATTAAGCTATACGTGCGATCATTTCGGTGACTATAAGTGGTGCACCAGTGGTGTGATTTAGTGTGTTGTGATACGTGTGACCAAGTTCGTGTATTCATCGTTTAGTGCTGAATAAAAGTGTTATTTTGGTCAGACTGATTCCCATTATTTTATCCCGAACCCTCAGCTCGTAACATTATAAATTGCAAAGTAACTCTGTCTCTCTGTCTGTCTGTTACGTTTTCACGACTGAACGGCTAGACTGATTTCGATTAAATTTGGTATATAAATAGATTATGTTACTTTTTATCCGACTGCGCAGAAGGAGGGTAATGTTTTTATTGACAAACCCGAGGGCGAAGCCGCAGGCGGGTCAGCTAGTCTATCTATATTTTCCGAACCAAAATCTTGGAAAAATACCGGTTACTGAGCTAATCCAATATTACACCAAATATTACCACATTGCACCCTCCCCCAATGAAATAAATCTCGCAGTCCGAATGTATCATATAAAGTAGATTGGTTCCGCGCAATTTCGGTAATGCACAAGTTGGCCGGCCAAGTATGAGGCGAAAGATGAATTTGATTTCAAGTAATGTATACGGTCTTATAAATTCTTGCAACGCAGTCGTTTATTGTATTGCGTTTTTAGATTTTATTTTAATAATATTAACTGAAAATATATGTAAAAATAATACACATCATCATCATCTACAGCCTGACTTCTACCATAACTAGGCATCCCGTAGTTTGTGCTATCCACCACGATGCTGATCCTGAGTTAGGGTAGCATGAAAACCAGAGAAAAGTGTATCTACGGAAGCATAGAGTAAAATGGTAAAATGACATTTTAGCGTCAAATTTAGAAATATTTCCACAATATTTCTGCGGTCACGCATTCATATTCGGCGACCTGAACAATATCGTTGACCCACCTCGCCAATTTACGATCGACGCTTATATAACACAATCATTATTTTTGCATCTAAACATAAAAAATACTGAAGTGCTTTTTCTTTTTAAAAATAATTTCATTCTCATTTCTCAGTCGGCAACTCACCCACCATGCCACAGAGGTCGTCAAAATGCAAACTGCGACTATATAATGCACCACTCGATAAAACACCAACATGCTAATGAACTTCTTCGTAACAACCCATCATGACAGTGCAGCTAACGTCTTAATAAAAAACGAAATTTCCTCCCAGCTTATGACTGCTGTTTGATATCGCTAATTTCCAGCCGCCGCTATAAATTACCAGGGAGGAAATGAGCTCGGCGCGACGGAAAAGGGGAAAAAAATGCTAATAAAATTGTACCTTCCCCGTTAATCTTAACCCACCACGGCTTTGTTCAGATTTGAGCTTTTCCTAGCTATAAGTTCTTGCACACGACTGTTAAAGAAAGACAGAAAGTAAAATCATTATTCAAAATCACACGTTAAAAAAAAACACAATAACAACAACCTCTAACTTAACTTGTTCTATGCTTGGTTTTCATTTAATTTCTCCTTTTTAAATGATCGTTTTTTCACACTTGAACACCAACACTTAGCAGGACATGTTTTTTTTGTTTTATGTTTTAAGTAAGACACTATAGGCTATAATGCATAAATATTTATTTTTTTGTAATTAGAGATAGACAAATTATTATGACAATGTTCCAAAATATCTTTGTGTATAAGCAACTTATTTATTTTGTTTTTCTGTAAACTTTTTAAATTAATAAATAAATTTATCTTTAGGCCACTTCAACCAGCCTTGGTCGGTCAGGTCCTTTTTTTACGTGAGGATATCCGTCATGGATACCTTCTGCCTTAGGATGGTGGTGGCGTTAGTGGGATGGTGGTCAGGTCCGCCTGTGGCAACTTTATTAATATTTGATATCCAAACATCATGCAATTTACCAAATAGTATAAACTCAATTGTATGTTATTTTAATTATTAGGTTATTTTAATTACAATTGTAATATTCATATGCCATATTAACAGGAAAAATATACATTAGTACTGACTAACAGGCAACATTGACACTGACAACAACACCTTATTTTGATAGTGTTACGCTGTTACACAATAAGAAATAGCCGAAATTTCTCGAAGGCTTTTGTCTTACCTGCTGTGTTATTGTCTGCGGTTGCGCAGGATGGGGAGTGGTCATTCTGTCGAAACACCGACCCTTTCCTGGAACGTTCGAGATCATTCTAGTGTAGTGAATTGTGTGCGATATAAATAGGCCAGAGAGATGGCCGGACAGTCAGTCTGGATTTTGCTATACGTGCGAACATTTCGGTGACTTTAAGTGGTGCAACAGTGGTGTGAATTAGTGTGTTGTGATTACGTGTGACCAAGTTCGTGTATTCATCGTTTAGTGTTGAATAAAAGTGTTATTGTGGTGAGATCGATTCCCATTATTTTATCCCGAACCCTCAGCTCGTAACAATAGCTATAGTATCTAATAGTTTCTTTTCATGACCTTGCGGCATGACACTTAGTTTTACACTAAAGTTGTGTGAAAGAATCTAACCCTCCCCGGCCAGTGTTCAGATTTGAGGTGCCTAGGTAGCCAGGAAATTAATATTTCCTAAGTGGCAAGGGGACAGGCCGCCACAGAATTTAATTAACGAACAAAGTACCTGTGGGCGCTTTATCGTGGTCCTTTACGGCTTCTGTTTCTACACGATTTTTCCCTTTAATCCAGTAGCTTTTTATTTCGTTTGCCAAATTGAAATTAAATACACCTTTTTAAATTTAATTTTATTTATCAATTCATGAAACCTAAACTTATACTCGAATAGGTATAAATAAGCAGATGGTGATTTAATACCTTTCAGTTTTTTATCCACCAAAACAGTGTTCTAAGCGCAAGCATTGTAGCCAGATATAGTTAAACAAAGTGTCATTAAAATATTTCGATACTTATGATTTATAATACTCAGATACTTATCAAACGTGGCCAAGAAAAAGAAGTAGAAAATAACCATGCTAGTACTTTTACAATTCACTGTACAAATAACCATATATTTATATATATATATAACTTTTGTTTAAAAATAATACTGTTAGATGACATACTTTCTACAAACAATCACTATCACAAATAAAGAAGAAAAATTGACACAACCGCGACCAAACTGAACAATTCGGACTGGACCGTACAGTTAAAACTGAAGATGAGTCTCCCGATTTACCCATGATTGTGGATTCCCGGTTTAATTAAATGGAAACACGAGAATGGTGGGTATTCTCGTCAGTGTTTCAATGGCTAGTTTTTATCTAGAGTTTGAAACGGACTGAGCTTTTGAACGTACATTATCACAGTTCCAGAGCAAGATCAATGGGCGAAGCATTCGGAGCTTAGTCTGTTCTCTTTTTATTACCCTAGCTATGCGAAGTTTGGTGAATGGATAAAAGCAGTGATAGGGTACGAACTTTTTGTGTGAATTCACCAATCAACTCAATCACATGCTTCATGCATTCCTTTATTGAGTCACATAACAGAACCAATAGATGTAAAATAATAAAATCTAATTTGGAAGGCACTTATACATTTTAATATATCTATCGCATGAATGTTTTAATAGGCTTTACTTAAGAAATAAATGTTACAAATTCTAAATATATGTAAAAATACAGCCATCTGGAGTATAACTGGCGAATATTACATATTATGATGATGAATACTATTTCACAAAATAGAGGCATAGATATCATTTGCAATTATTAATATTATCTAAAATTTATTTTATTTATAAAAAAGTAGTTTTAGTTCACAATTGGTCACTTAACTGAAAAACACATTTCGGTATTTTTAACAAAGTCATTGGAATCACGGGCTGTGACCGCGACCGCACGCGTCACAATTTAGCGTGCTGCAACATAAATTGTCGCATATTCTGGTATTTTAAAATAACTGTTCATTTTGTATTGGATAGGCTGATCGCTGACTACCGATAATCGCCAGATACAATCAGCCAAATTAGAATGCGAGATTTTCCGAAAAAGATCGTACGTAAATCGAACAGACGTCGGTTATACTTTTGCCGATCAAATTATATTATTTTTTAAATTAGGTGTCAGTACAAGCCCTATAACCCTATATCCAACAGACTTGGCTTGCATTGCACTGCTTCCGTCACCCTAATACATACAGGAGAAAAGACTCATGTGAAGAAAAGGACAGAATTTAAGCTTTATCACGTGTTATATGAATGACATGAAGGTCAGTAAAAATCGGACACCGACTATAATTGGTCGTATTCGGATCAGTGACCGATCTTAATTGATCGTCTACGTAAGGCCTTCCAGCTGACTTCTCTTCCGCTTTTTCGAAATCTATTACTGGGTTCGCGGGAATTATTCGCAGTCAGGTACCAATGAAAAATTTAGCTCGGTCCGATCTGGACAGGCGTAGTATATTTTCCGTTTAACAATGAAGGTCCATGCCAATTCTTTATCGACACGAGAAGGATTGATGTTCAAAAAGGTTCTCATTTAAAACAGTGAGAATGTAAAAGGTATTTTAGATGGAAGCTCGTAATGGCAGCCGCTTGGTCAGACTTCATTAGTAGCTTATGGTTTTCCTTTATACATATACTTTGTACTTCCTACCTTATATACCCTTCCACCTGGTTCACACTGGTTCGAACATATTGGTTTCCTCCAATGTTCAGAATTAAATCTCAGAAATAATATACTTCGTATTTTCATATTCATAGAGAATATGAAAATGATAATTTCTACGTAATTAACAAAAGACATTATACGATTACAATTCTAATTTAAGCGATTGTCCAACAATTTGATAGATGATACATGCTTATCTGCTTACCAGCCAATTTACTACAAAACGTTATCCTAATTTAGAATAGTGCACGTTTAAAGTTTCAGGCCAACGAACTCTACTCCAACATGGAGTGAACGGAAATCCCATCAATCAAATTTCCATCAAAAAACATCCATTCCAAGTCACACGTATTTTCACCCGCAATATTACAAAACCAGGACCCTACCATCATCTTTTGCTGCGACCTAAAAATGGAGGGTAGTTGAAATACTTTCTTATTTCAATGTCAGTTTAGTAAATATTCGATGGTGAAAGAAGGTGGGAGAGGACTTGATTTTAGTAAAACTTGGAGCAAAGGGGCTGGGTATGCAGTTAAAAATATTTGACTTACGAGCACGAATCACGATTTTTGTAGACAAATATGGCCGGATGCTATTCTAAAATGAAAAGAAAATATTTAACACATGATTATGCTGAAAATATTTATAAATACACGCACGTTATACTGGTGAAATTTCAAATTATGTAATAAATAATAAAATCTTATATGTACGTAGGTAGCTACGGACGTTGTTATGTTTCGGTAGCAAATCTATCACAGTACATTTTTTTGAAGCCCACGCGCAACCAGGAATCTATATTTACATGTACAAACTTTGGTTTAACTGTGACCCCTGTAATTGGTGCGAGGATTGTCTAAAAAACATCTTATCAACTTTCGTGATTTATTTCAATCATTGTTATAAATAACATCGTCGGTTGTAAACCCATAAAACGGTACGTGATAAATCCCGTATTTATAATAATCATCTGAATAAACTATCATCTCGTATCAGAAACTTTATTAGAATTCTCGGAAAGAATTGTGGTAGTGGCACGTGTCTGCTTCCATTCGGGGAAAATACGGTACGAGTAAATCCAAATCCCAGCTTCGGTTGTCGACCCATCCCGTCGTCAATTAGCTAACAGGTAGCGGGAGCCAGGTGTCAAGTGATGGTAATTAACTATCTGCTGGCCACAGATGGATCTCCCGTGGTACTGATTACTTTTAGCTAGATAAGTTTGAACAGACTTTGAAAAGCCAATTGAATGCTTCTTGGAATGGTGTTGTGGAAGATTATTTAGATTATTGTAACGTCAGGCTTTCGTTTATTTATTTGTATGTAATATATACTCTATCTATTATAATAAAATCTCGTTAATCATACAATGATGTTGAGTGTAGTATTTCAAGTAAGTACCTGCATTTGCTACAAAACTGGTTATGTATTTTATAAATGACGGTTACATCTAATTATCTGAATCAAAGACGGCTAAGTACAGACAGTTGGTGTGAGTAAAATAAATGAACCATGTGAATAAGTAAATGAACAAAATACATCGCTTCATAAAGAGCTGTCTTATACTCGTAATATAACCTATTCTAAGAAAATGTAAAGGTCATTTCAAACGTTGGTCGCGATGTCTATTAACAGGTAACATCTGGATTTTGACAGCACAAACCTTTACGAAATAGCGCCCAGGATTATTTTTAGGATTTATTGATTTTTCGCGATGAAATCTTTATTTCCTGCCCAAATATTAATTTAGTAGGTTTGCTTAATTGAAAACCTAAACTTATTAATTGAATAATATCTATTGAACGCTTGGTGGTGCAGGGGAAGGTAGACGGCAAAAGAGCGCGTGGCAGATCGCCTATGAGACGGATAAAGGCTGTCATAGATGTTCCTTTGAACGAATGTACCAAAAGAGCAGCGGTGCGAGAAGAGTGGCGAAGAGTAGTTAAGCGCGCCACAACCCTGACATGACGACCACGACCACTCTGCCAAGAGTGCTACGACTAAGAAGAAGATAAACCTATTAATAAATTCAAATTATAGCTGCTTGGAATAGTAATAATGTTATGTACTCGTAGTTTTTGATCGGGTTTGACAAGGTGTAAATCAATGTAATCACAGACTAATGCAGAAAGCATTCAAAGTATATTATTTGGCTTTGCTTGTTCCTAGCAGGTGGAAAAAGGTTGATAAAGATGATGCAAGTTATTAATAAAGTTTAGCTAAACAACCTAGTATTTTTGTGTAAACCTTTGAAAATTGTTTTTAAAAAGATATTTAAGAGATTTTTTGGGAAAATGAGCTGATGATGATTATCTTTAGCTATACGCACACGTAAACTGCAGAATATAGGCCTTCCTCATAGATTTCCAGTATGTTCGATCTTGTCCTCAACCTCCTAGTAACCTTTACTAGGTTGTCTTTTCATCTAGCGCGGGGATTTCCAAACTATTTTGAGCTAGATACCCCTTTTCCAAAATTAACTGATACCTCAGACCCCTATAGACTCTACTACTACTTTAATCTCTAGTTTTATTCCTATTGATACAAAATACTTACCAATTTAAAAACTTTGCGGTTGGCTAAGTGAGTAAACTTGACATCATTTTCTCATCAAAATTTAACAAAATAATTAGACATAAAGTTCAGTAAATATCAAGTGTAATTAATAATATTATTACAAATTACGTAAAAATACTTAAGTACGTAATTTTATGAGAACAAATATTAAAATCGCAAAGTAAAGATAAATAAATAATGTGTCGACCCCTGCGAAACCGATTTTGACCTCAAGGGGTCGATATCAACCACTTTGACAATCCCTGATCTAGCGGGAGGCCATCCAACGCTGCGCTTTCCAGTGTATGGTTTTCACTCAGTAATCTTTCTGCCCCAATGGCCGTCAGTTTTTCGAGTTACGTTGATGATAAAAATGAAATTAATATATTGAAAAATTCAACGTTTAGATACTTTTTTAAATTGCGTTGCTTCGCAGAGACCAAATTTATGAAAGGATTGTCTTGCTGTTTCTAGAATAAGCTTACAGACAATCCGTTTTCCCTTGTATGAAAAAAGAGTACCTATGAATAATATTACCGAATATTTTAACAGAAATAGCAAAAGCCTTGTAACGTTATTTCATGGTATGGAGAAAAGATAGAGCAAACAACAAATCCATACGAGGAATATTTTGAAATTATCAACAGTTTTGTTTAGGAAAACATATTGAAACTGAATATAATCCGTGTTACCACAAAAACATTAAATAACTGTTTAAAGTGTGTTTAAAAAATCCCAACCTATTTTTGTTTGACGTTTTTTTAAGCACTTGCTAAACAATTTTTGTTTTTTTTTGTGGTTCGTTGAGCACCTCACACTGGATGCAATTCTGTGGGAACTAAAACTATTGCTTTCTTCTTTTTTGTTTTAAGTGGACAGTGAGCGACAATTGTCATTTTAATGCTGTCAGACTTAAATTTAGTTTAGTTTGTGTCAACCGAATTGCCTCCAATATCTTATACATTGTGAATCTCGTTTTACTATAAAGCCATGAACTACGGTGGGTTCTACGATTTTTCAGTTAAAATAACTTTTACTGCCTCCGTTTTGACTGCCTCTGTGGCGCAGTGGGCGTATAGCCGGCTGAGACGCAGGAGGTAGCGGGTTCGATTCCCGCCGCGGAGAAAATGTTTGCATGATCTACAGATATTTTTCCGTGTCTGGGTGTTTTTCTATATATTATAAGTATGTATTTACAAAAATAAAGAAATATATAAATATTCTATCAGTTATCTGGTTCCCATAGTACAAGCTCTGCTTTGTTTGGGACTAGATAGCGCTGTGAGAAATGTCCGGCATTATTTATTATTATTTTATTACTGATTTAATTTGGTCAAACCAAAGAATACTAACTATTACAAAGTACGTGCTAGGGTTTCCTAGAAAATTCTAAGATTATGCCGTACGCTTTTAAAGTAACATAAATTCTAGAATTTTGCTGTAGTTGATTCTTTTCGAGTAACATACTTAAATACCCTGCAGCAATAGCAAGTCGTCTAACAAAGGAAACGCAGTTGCAACCATTTCGACTAGTAAAAACTTAATTAGCCCGGTGTTACAGACTTTCTATATTGACCTGTGAACCAACTGAACTCCATGTTTCGTTTACCGCGATAAAGTTGCGAGTTTACACGAGCACACATATATTCCAAACGGATATTTATAGGTGTATATATCGGGGAGACCTTTCTGCATTAAAATTTAAGCAGGTGGTGGGTCGGACCCAAGCATGTATCAATGTGTTTAGGAAGTTGTGCACAAAAATTTATTGGGCACTCGATCGAGGGAACGTATACTGAGAGAAACTGTCCGAAACTGCCAGAGATTCGGAGTTTCGAATATGTAAAGGTAATGTTTATGTTTTGAAATGTAAACGTGTGGGGTTTTGACTTGGGCGATTTATTTTGTTGTTAGTCTTTGGAAAGAGATGCTTTTCTCTCAGACTACACATATGCTTTTCCGCGATGAATAAAATGAGAATATAAAACACGTTTGTTTGGAATGTTGTGTGTTATAAAAAACTGCTTTGTGGTTTTACGCAGTGCCTACGGGAAAATAAACAGAAAACCATGAAATAGTTTCGTGCAGGAAAATAATTACAAACATACAAGCACAAATACCTAAGGGAAGAATTTGCGTTTCTCATTTATCCCAACAGCGTAACCCTTGATTAGATTTAAAGAATGGCAACAAAACAGGGGAGAGTGGGGTTCGGGACTTCATTATACATATTTCTTTCTGTTCCTTTCCACCCCGTTTTCCCCAGTAATCATTGCGTTCCTATGCCATGTCTGAAGAATTAAAGATAAAAGTCGAGGTAATAAAAGGGGAAATGCCCGAGATTGCTAAATATAAGAATATTTTCAAAAAAGTTGGGAACATTTTGGACGGAGATAATATGCTGATATCGAATTTACATATAAATTAAAATAAGATTAGGAGTATTAGCGTACTCTCGAGAATTTGCGCGGAATGTCTGGTGGCCCAAAATATTTCGCCATCGAAATACTAAAATAACATTCTTTGATAAATATTTTGCTGGAAGAATAGGGATTTAGACAATAAAAGACTTATAAATAAAGTAATTTAGATTGTAAGGTATGGCTAACTCTAGTTCCGAATTTGGAGATCACTAGAAGATCCTTGACTTGTCTTACGACTTATGACCAAGACCGATCTCTTGACGTAATCTCGAGAGAACAGAAACGCTATCATAACTAGTGTTTCGCCCCAAACTGAGATCTCGCGAGTCCACCATAAAAACAAAAAAAATATTATTCGTAATCTTTGACGATTAAAATAGTGTCACGAAATAAATAACCAAATATCTTAACCTACAGTTTCATTCAAATTACAGGTAAAAGGAGTTCATGTAAATTGGTAAACTTTTTTAGGGTACAAATTGCAGTTATTCTGGATTTCAGACTTTTGCCTATATTTGTGATACTTAAGCTACACGCACACCAAATTACAGCACTGTGGGGGTCACTGGTGTACCCTGTGAGTTTTGTCAAAGTTTAGTTTTTATTATCGCTAATAGCTCAAAAACTACAAAAACATTACTAAAAATAAAAGCGGGATCGAAATCTACTAATGAAGACCTTTCATTTGACGACTCACTTGACCTAATAGTCTTATTTTAGTTTTTTTACCCCTTTTGAACCCCAATATCTCAACAACCCCCCAACATTTTTAGCTCATTTAGTCACAATAAAATTGTGCCATCACTATGTATCAAATTTAACGATGATCGAATCAACGCTTAGAAAGTTATCCTCGGACAAACAAAGATACATACATACAACGGCGATTTGCCCAAGTTAATTTAGAGATCTCGCTTCGTTCGATCAAAAATGTAACTTACGGTCATCCATCCATAGCTCATCATCACTGAAAATTACAAACATTACAAACAAATAAGTAAGCTATACAACAAGCGCTATATTGAAATATGCTATAAATGAACAGCTTATTTAACTATGCAGTAATGATTGCAAAGCATCTGGATTTGAAGTTTTAATAAATTGATGAAATTTAGTACATTTAATACATCCATAAAATGTTCAATTTTACAGTGATATTCTTCATATAAGAATTTACTGATGACGACCTCCGTGGCGCAGTGGGCGAACAGCTGCCAGGTTTCATGGATGTGGAGGAGCCGTTCTTCATTGAACCTAGTGAAGGGGCGGGGTTCGATTCCCGCTGCGGAACAAATGTTTGCATGATCTACATATATTTGTTCCGGGTCTGGATGTTTTACTATATATTATAAGTATGTATTTATAAAAAATATATATACCTACGTATTCTATCAGTTATCTGATTCCCATAGTACTGCTGCAGTAAGCTCTGCTTAGTTTGGGGCTAGATAGCGCTGTGTGAAATGTCCAGAAATATATATTTTTTTTATATATACTCAAAACATTAAACCAATTGTTATAAAATCTATCATCATTTTTAAGATGGCTTAAAAATCTTAGAAGTTTCCGTAAGTGTTCGGATAACACTATAAAAATAAAAATACTATTTGAAATAAGCAACGCACAACAACATCTCTTGTCAATGAACTAAACTGCAACGTTTGGCATTGAGAAGTTAAAAAAACTGTATAAGTTTTCCTGTAGATGGAGCTAACGGCACTTCAGTCGTAATCTGAATCATCTCACTAATTTCAACTTCGACGTCTCATGACGTGGTAGCACAATTGGATAGTGCATCCTCGTATCAAGAGGAAGGTTACGGGTTCAAGCCCCATCTAGGCTTAAAAATTTTGAGATGGTTTTAAGAATCTTGGAATTTTCCGCTTGTGCTCGGTAAATACTATAAAAAAAAATCCCATTGAAGAGTAATTCCATTCAAAGATTTCTTTCGCAGTCCTTATATTTGCATATAATTTATCATTATACAAAATGTGAGGGCTCAATATCTAAACGCTACTTGAAACTTTTAATGAGCTACAATATGATACGTAATATTAAATCGCAATTCTTTTACCAACATTCTCAAAAAATAATGAACGCACGAAAGGTAAGCAGTTCTTTTAGTTATTAACTTTTTACATGCGGAGCTTTTTAAAAGGATAACTATTTGTCAACATTAAAAATGAAAATTTTATAAAAATATCCATTTAAATAATGTTTTCAGTTACACTTTACCGGACTCTAGCGGCATTAACTAATTAGTCTCATTCCTCACTTAATTGCATAGAAATTCAAGTAAACAATGAAAAATCTTTAGCAAACGAAATCAAAAGAAAAGCTGACCTTTATAAATAGCAAGGATATTAGCTGAATACTTCATAATAGCAGCAGGTGAGACCCATAACTTGGGCTTGTAACATGAGCGCCTTGGGACAAAATTGCAAATACTTTGTCATATCGTAAGTTGCCTCGCAGGTTACACAATACCTAAGAATGTAACATAAACAAACAAGTTGAGACCCCTTAATAGAATTTCAGGCAGCACCTTTGGGATATTTACTTAGAAACCAGATTTTCACCGAATGTGACTAATACCGCTGACAGTAGGCGGTTTATTAGATATTTTAGTTTAAAATTGCACATCCCAGCACCGCGTTCATTTGAAGTTTACTTACAATGAGACAAAATTATCTTTATATGCAAATAAAACTTTATAGTGATATGATTTTGCTGTGAACACATTTTTTTCAGGAACAACAGAGTGAATCAACTCATCAAATCAAGTTATCAAGTTTAAAACCGTTTACGTGAGTTTGTGCCGGGAAGCACAGGAAAACAGATAACTGTTTTTTATGTAAACGCGGCTTTACAAGGTAAAGATACTTTACGTTGCTTATAATGTTCTTGTAGTTAGTTCCACAATGTCAGCAAAAGGTAGGACAAATATTTGCAGTGTAAAGTTGCTATTGTTGAAACATTTTCAATTAAGTTTGCGTTTGTGTGACACAGGCTTTAAGTTAAAGCTGTTGACAATGTTGGAAACTGCGCAGAGGCTTTGTAAATAGTGCTATGTAGTTTTACGCACAACATTATCAGAGCTTAAGTTTATATATTTTTTTACGTGAGATGACTCATCTGACGGCACACTATTACCACTGCCAAACAATACGATACTAAACAATAAGAATTTTTCATTACAGATTAAAAAAAAATTGTTTCTCACCAGTGTAATAGATGGCGCTGTCTAGTGATAAGCCGCCAAAAGATATGGTTTATATGCCAAAATCTCGTAGACACAATATCAAAATTTGTCTATAACAATCTTACAAAAAAAATTATTTTTGTTTGTTTATCTGACGATAACACAAATAGTTTTTTTTATTTCAAGTTCCTTGGAAAATAAAGTTAGGATGGCAATAATAAATAATAATAATTATAAATAATAAATATTGCTGGACATTTCAGTGCTGTCTAGCCCCAAACTAAGCAGAGCTGGGAGCTATAGGAACCAGATAGCTGATAGAATACTTATATACTTATTTTTTGTAAATACATACTTTTAATATATAGAAAACCCACCAGACCCGTAACAAATATATGTAGATCATGAAAACATTTATTCCGCGGCGGGAATCGAACCTACTATCTCCTGCGTCTGAGCCGGCTATTCGCCCGCTGGGTCACGGAGGTCGTCAAATTCGGCATTGACAATTCATTTTCCTTTGTTAATCAGATTATGACAAACAACGCCATCTGTGAGCAATTATAAAACATTTCAGTGAAAACCCCTCATTGCACAACCTCACATGTTACGTTCAACTAAGATTTTATCTACATGGCATTGCATTGCGCCCAAATCGTAACGTGATACTTAAACATGGTTCCGCACGATATAGCAAAATGTATCGCTCTAGAAATAAAATAAATAAACAGAAAATAATACAAAAGCATTTTATAATGATACAACTATCACAATAATAGACAATTATTTTTGCGAGGTCTACAAGATCGAATCAGAAATGAGGAGATCTGTAGACAAAACAAGGTCACTGCACAGGCAAGCTGAAAAGTGGCAGGGGCGGCGTACATAGCTCGAAAAACTGACGGCCGTTGGGGCATAAAAGTTTTTGAGAGCCACTCACTGGAAAGTGCAGCGTAGCTTAAGAAGGCCTCCCTAGATGGAAAGACTACCTGGTAAAGGCTGCTGAAAACCATTTGGCAAGCCCGGATTTAGTGTGGGGGGGGGGGGGGGGGGCAAACCAGGGCACATGCCCAGGGCGGCAATTTCAGGGCCGCCAAATTAATGTTTGAAAAAAACTTGGTTCACAAAGTACGTAGCAAAAATCCAGCGCACGTCGTAGGTACACTATCTATCGATTATTCATTTGATTTGGAACGCAGGATGCGTTCCAAATCAAATGAATAATGTTGGTTTGTGAGCACATGGTTGTGGTTTGTGAGTTGGTTTGTGAACACATTCTAAGTTGATTTCTGAATTTTATGCACGTATCCATCCTCCCCGCAGACAAAATGGGATGGAGCTACAAGAGCTAAGCCGAATATGCCCGAACGTCAAGCGACGATCGCTGTGGGGTTATGTGGTTGATTGAGTGTGCGAGTAATCAGTGTTACTCGTTAACGAATAGTTGAATGATAGAATATGTATATTTAAAGTACTGTAATACAAAGAAATAAATAATAGGAAAAAAGAATACATTTTTATCAGTGTCGTAGCTAGAGGCGGACGCCAGGGGTGCAAGTCTTGAGATTTGCGCCCCCTTGAGTCTGAGTGCATGGTGCACTAGTTATCCGCAGCCTGCAAGCTGCTGGGACACGGACACACTAGAAACTTGCTAAGGATATAAACACGTTTATGCTAACTTGCACTTCATTACGACAGCGCTTAAAATAACCTTAAATGAAAAGTATTTATGTTGTTGTCATTTGCCAAACTTAAAAAAATACCCCCCCCTCCCCCCCCCGCCTCTTAAACGCTGAAGGGGCGCCACATCAAGTTTCTGCCCCGGTTTGGAAAGATGGAAGATCCGGGGCTGCCATTTGGTGCAGGCCGCAATATCGGTCGCTCTGGAAATTTAGCCCATATTTATTAGTGGAAGTCCTGTGAATGATACTAATAAAACGATGTTTTTACTTCAATGGGATAATTACCACGATTTGATAAGATACAAAAAATATACTTAGATAATAATCCTTTTTGGTGAAAATAACGGATAACATACACTCTCAGTAATCTCTAAATATCTATATAGCACATAGCTCGAAGAACTGACGGCCGTTAGGCCAGAAATGTTCTCGAGTAGAAAGCGCAGCGTAGCACCACCCCCCACTAGATAGAAATAAGACCTTATAAGGTATGCTGGGAGATGTTGGATGCAGGCCGCACAAGATCGGTCGCTATGCAAATCTATGTCCTATATTCCTTTGGCTGATATGATGATGAATGAATGAAAATTCTTTATTATATCTTACAAGCTAGACAGAACAGTATAACATAAATGTAAGAATAATGGGCGGTCTTATCGCTTAACAAAGCGATCTCTTCCAGACAACCTTTGGATGGAGAGGCAATGATTGCTTAATAGAAGATTGGCCGAAGTGTAAAAAGAATAAACTTAATAATAGAAAAAGAAAAATAAATATGCACTTACATACATATACATATATTAATAATATTATAGATCAGATGAATGAATTATTATTGACTCTTCATGGAGATAAAAGTTTTTGAGTCTAGCTTTAAATACGGAAGGTGAGGGGGATTGTCTAATGGAGACCGGCAAGGCATTCCATAATCGAACAGCTTGGACGGAAAAGGAGATTGCATAGAAACTGGTTTCATGCATCGGGGTTTTGAGAAGGAGGTTTTCAGAGAATCGGAGTGTGAATTTGTGTAATGAAGGAACTCGAATGATGATGATGACTTCCTTATTATTATCAGTGTATGGATATGTAGATGATCTATGTATGGACATAACAGATACAAATACAAAAGTTAGCGCTTCTCTTGCTGTCATATCGTAGCTACAATAAAGTTCTTGTGACAAAGATAAGCTAACATCAAGTACGAACCTATTTTACCCAGTGTAACCACGCCCATGCTTCATTCTATTTATTTCACCATAATCCGATTATCTCCTACTCATCATTTCGTAATTTTCATCGTCTTATTATAAAGTCTCAGGACCTAAAGAACCCCATTCAATTATAAATATACCGTAAAGATGAAGCCCAAACAGGTGCCTGAGTTAATTGAATAGTTGAGCGAATTCGTGGCGTATCGCTTTCTGAGACAATGTGATGTACCTACTAAGAACACTTTGGGAAAATGTACCTACTTAGATAGAACACGCCAGGAAAATGTACCTATTTAGTACACGGTGGAAAATGAATTTAGGGGTATAGAATTGGGGCAAATAAAGAACGAATACTTTACTGCTTACTCGCTTTTTGCTATATAATTGTGGCAAAAAAGGTGTATGAAGAAACATATCGTTTCCAAATACTTTACTCCTGAGCTTCCTACACAACTGCCATAGAAGTTTTTTTCCGCTGGGCTTACGGACTCTACAGCTTTAGTCAAGCAGTTGTGTCACGGGGGAATAAACACAAATGCGGACACTTTCAAGAGAAAAATTTAAGAAGCTTTTGGTGATAGGTAATGCGTCTATAGTGCCTACCACGAGTGATATAGTCTACTAGGTGACGGCCCGTCATTTGTGTGCCTTATCTACCTAATCACACGAATGTTGTTGGGGATGAATATAGGGCGCTGGTAAGGGAGATTTAGTAATTTCGAAGGACCTTTAAATTGAAATAAGAAGTATGGAATAATATGGGAGTACGAGTAGGTATACTCTCAGAGAAGAATTTTTGCGCAATCATATAAAGTAGACGAAAAAAGCATGCCACCCACTTAATTACTTCAAATCGCACGTTTCTAGACGTGGATTTGTTAAGCACGGGTGTCCTGATGATGGAAATGTCTTCTGAGGCACAATTGAAAATGCGCAGCACTTCACGAGAAACGTCTCGAGCACAGCAGTTACAAAATAGAGTTAAAATTGTCTATTCACGGAATAGTTTCTTCAGGGGGTAAGACCAGGACCAGCAAGGTGCGGTCGTGCAAGTCAACTGAACGGCGCCCGCGCTGCCAGGGAGCGGCGCGGAGGTGTGCGCGGGGCCAGGCATGTCAATTAGCCGACCCGCCTATCCAACGTTTTCAAACGACGGTAGTCGCAGAAAAAGCGGATGACAAACAGAATTCATCTATGAGCAAAGATCCAACAAATATTATAAATGCGAAAATTTGGATGTTTGTTTATTTGTTTGTTTGTTACTCAATCACGTAGTAACTGCTGAACCAATTTCGATGAAATTTGGTATGTACGTAGATTATAACCTAGGTTAATACATAGGCTACTTATTATCTCATAAATCAGGTCCCATGGGATACAAATGGGGTGTCAAGTCAAGTGGCAACAGCGAGTTTAGCTTTATTTCTAGGTTAGCTACACATTTAGTGGTGTAACGCGTACGAAGTCGCCAACAGCTACCAATTATTATAAATACGAAAGTTTGGATGTTTGTATAATTATTTGTTTGAATGTTACTCAATCACGTCTTAACTCGGCTAAACCGATTTTAATTAAATTTGGTATGTGCGTAGATTATAAACTGGGTGAACACAGGCTACTTTTTATTGACAAACCACGCGTGTGAAGCCGCGGGCTGAAGCTAGTCTATAATACACAAGCTACTTTTTAACAAATATATCCACCAACTTTAGAAAACAGAAATCTTCGGAACTCGGAAACGGAACTCTAAAATGAAAAGTGGTTAATTAAATTAAATTAAATTAAATTAAATTAAATAGTCATTTATTTCAGATATCCATGATCCATATGTTAATAGTATTAAAATTACATTAAATTATAATGATATTAAAATTAAATCAAAATGATATTAAAATTAAATTAAAATTAAATTGCAATTACATCAAAATTAAATCAAATCAAAATTAAATTTAAAAATCTGTGTTGGTTTCTATTACATTAAATAAATAAATAAAATAATACACACAGAAAATAAAACAAGTATAAAATAGGGACTGGGTGAAAACAGTATCTGCCATTTTGTGCCAAGGGTGACTAATTGAGGAAATTATCTCCGTCATTAATCACCCTTCGCACAAAGCACCTCCAGAGCGGAGATGTGCAGCACTCAGCCACCGTCCTCAGGATGCTGTTGCGACTGTCCCGAACTCTGCTCATCAACGATGCCGTTTTTTTGCGCATGATGGCGTGAAAGCCATCTGTGTGATAATGGGCAAACATCCCCGATGCACTGTAGTATCGGGGCAACCGCAACATCATCCGGAAGATGTTATTATATTGGATGCGTAGGACATCCAATGATCTTTTGGTATGTCAGACCCACAGACTTCCCGTGTACAAGCTCTGACAGTAGGCTTTAAAAAGCGTAACTTTAACTTGTTCAGTACAACGGGAAAATCTGCGGGCCAACATGTTACCTCGACTTAACGAAATATCTATTTGATTTTTAAAGAGCTTTCCAGCTATACTATACACAGTGCTAGGGAAGCAAAACATTTTTTTATCCACTCTTTGCCTCGATAGAAAGTACCTTTAAAATTATTTGACCTGAATAAAACAATGAGATCACTTTAGAGCAGCGGTCACCAACCTTTTGGCAGGCAAGGACCACATAGTGGCAAAATGAGGTAGAGGAGGGCCGCACTTGTTCATAATTTTGATAATAAGGTTCTGTCTATCTATTAAGTGATATTTAAAATGCAAAAACATTATATTTACATTTTATTATTAGGTACATAGGACTACGTCAATGAAATAGGAGCAATGAATGACAAAGAAATGAAGAATATAATATAAAAAACACTTAAACGATAACTTCAAAGTATATATAACTGCAATTATACAAAATATAATTATAATTGGTACAATTATACAAGACGTCAGCAAGCGAATATTGGGGCTCAAATGGAGTTGGGCGGGACACTTGGCCAGACGTAGTGAGGACAGGTGGACTAAGGCAAGGCTCTGTTAGAGTGGAGGACGAGAACTGGGCATCGAAATAGGGAATGTCCACCAGCGAGATAGGTCGACGACATCAATAAGACCGTGCGTCATACGTGGTTCAGACTTGCACAGGATCGGGAAGAATGGCAAAGCAGTGGATCGAGACGGGCTGAGAATGATGATGATGATGATATAAAATTCAGTGTGACGTTTGAGGCTGTATTTGAGTGTCTATTTGTTGTTGAGCTTATAGTTGAAATTTTTAGTACAAAAAAGAACCCCTTTTCCCTTTACTTACATTGTAAGAAGACCTTACTTTTAACCAAAATTGAAAATTCTGGGTCAACCGGAAGTGGGTACTTCCGGTTGACCCATTGATTTGGGGTCGAAAACCTATATGGTAGTTCCCGTTGACCTAGAATCACGCAATTTGGCAAAAAGCAAAGTCTTACAGCACAAAAAAGGAAAAACTCCAAAAAATAATATAAGTTTAAAATTAAAGAGTGTCCCCATACATAGTTGGCGCCAATTAAGATAGTCCTCTGAGTTGTATGGGCGCTCATACAATTTATTATAGATAACGCCGGTACGGAACCGTTCGTGCGCGAGTCCGACTCGCACTTGGCTGGTTTTTTTAACGTTGTTTAAAAAATATATAGGTATGAAAAACCATATGTAGTTAAAGGCTGTATATAGGTTACTTTTGAATAAACCATGAGAGTTTTTATGTAAGCAAAGAGCCTTGTCAATCTTATCATCATCATTTTAGCCGGTACACCTCTTTATCACGATGCCAATCTGAGAGTCAATCTTCTCTTGGTCGTAAAGTGGAAACTGAACATTTTTGTAATGGCACAGTATTTTGCGCACCCAATTAAAACAGTTCATATTCGATTATTTAAAAAATATATAAAAAGCAACTGCAAAATATAATTTACCCTGCAGACCACCAGCTGGATGATGTCCTCTCAATTAAACTCAAACAAATATTGGACGATTGTTAACACGTGACACAATGTGACCAATCAACGGCCCGTGTGATTATCATCCACGAAACATAATTTCGCGGTTGATATCCACCGGATCCGTGTTTCAATGCACTAATCGATAGATTACTGCTCCGAATGTCATTTCATTAAATAGAACAGGCCTGTGTCACACATCACTTCAAATTGGCTTTTAATTTAGGAAACGAGGTATCGCAACATTTGTTACCCACATGCTTACTTGCTCAACGTTTTTGCATACAATAGAGCAAGATGGAAAGTATTGACCATACTAATATTATAAATGCGAAAGTAACTCTGTTTTTTCGTTTGTAAGTTTGTTTGTTTGTTACCTTTTCACGACTAAACGGCTGAACGGATCATAATGAAATTTAGCAAGTAGATAGATTATATCCACAAGAAGGGCATAGGATATCTTTTGTCTCAAAAAATAATCTTGAAGAGGGTAAAATAGGGGTTGAAAGTTTTATGGTCAATCCAAAATTCCTTAAGTTAGGGATCTGAAAATTCATATTTAGGCTTTTGGTAAGAAATAAAGACATACGTGTTTCTACTTTTTTGCTAAATCATCCCTAAAAGGGTGTATGGGGGGGGGGGGGTGAAATAAAGTACGGTGTTAAAATTATGAGGTATCCTTTAGGTGTACCGTTGGTATATAGATAGATTGTGGCCGGGATTGGGACATAGGCTACGTTTTACCCGACTGCGCAGAAGAAGGGTAATGTTTTTATTGATAAACTACTCGTCCGAAGCTGCGAGTGGGTCAGCCAGTTGTTAATAAGTTAGTAGCGCGTATCAAGAGGAAATTTTTGACATGATTTTATAAATCTTAGGATTGTTATTATTGTATGATTATACTTGCTCATTAAACATGAACGTACCATCAGTTTTGGACAATTATACAAAGCGCAATATGATTTTAAAAGAGGTGCATTCCGAAACACGACATGCTAGCGTTGACGTAGCTATTTTGCGTACCAATTCAGTTAACGCGCTGATAAAATGTAAATTTTTGACCACTTTTGAATCCTAATATTTCAACAACGCCCCTACATTTTTAGCTCATTCAGTCACACTAAAATTGTGCCATTACCACCTACCTATGTATCTAATTTCACGATGATTCGATCAACGCTTCGAAAGTTATCCTCGGACAAACAAACATACATACATACAACGCTGATTTGCCCAAGTTGATTTAGAGATCTCGCTTCGCTCGATTAAATATGTTAAGCTTTATATTTCACAACCTAAGTTTTAATTTTATATTCTAACACGTCTCAAATAGAATGAACTCTCAAAGACAACAAAAATAATGTATAGTGCAATCAGTTGGAGTAAAACTATACCTAATAGATATGCAAGTACTGCTATTCCTGTGATCGGAATCAATGCGTGCATAACAATTCAGACTATGAATTTTAATGTGCTCTAATCGTTTGAGATAGGCTGTTTGACATTATTCTGGAGAATACTCGTAGTTGAGGACTCTCGTCTAAACAAGAGCAGCGTATGATTTGATTCACCTCTCGCATAACTAGTACATATTCTGATGAATCGTTTTCAATCAAATGTCTGTCTAACATCTGTCTATCCTATCTTTTATGTTAAAAAACATAATTTGCCGCCTTCTCCAGACAGCAATTGTAACGTAAGAACCCATGTATAATTTCTATTTAGATTTCAAAAAACATTTGAGCAATAATAATAGAACTCATTTTGTCATAATATATTCTAAGAAATGGCCCATTATGCCTTATTTATCACCTTAACTCCGAACTTTTTGTACGAATCCAACTCTTTTCACCTCTCATAATAATTTGGGACTCATATATAAAAATGTCAACTGAATATGTAGCTCCTAGCTGTTGCACGCGACTTCGCACGCGTTACACTTCTAAATGTGTAGGTAACCTGTAAATAAAGCTAAACTCACTGCAACTTGACTTGACTCCCTATTTTTATCCCATGGGAACTAATTTATGGGATAACAAGTGCCCTATATGATAATCCAGATTATAATCTACGTGTATACCAAATTCCATCGAAATCGGTTCCGCCGTTACGACGTGATTGAGTTACAAACAAACAAATAAACATCCAAGCTTTCACATTTATAATATTAGTGTAATGTAAAAAAAATTGCGAAAAACAATACAAACTAAATTAAACTTCTAAAACAAACTAAAATAAAACTAATTTCTGCTGACCAAAATTTTCTCGTCTTTACCATTTATAATTCCGAACTCTACGTCCCTATGAGGCCGTGTTCTAAAAGTGTATAACCTCTCGAATCTTAGAAACCTTCAAATGAGGTACTAATATAGTGCGGTCACTTTCGAGATATTCCAATTTTAAAGAGTATTTGCATAAGTTTTTAAGTGAGTTCAACCTTTTTTGAATAAAATCGGATTGAGTTTTCAAATATGTGTCAAAATAAAATGTAATTGAAATCAAAAGCACTAAGGAGTATTGATATAAATTTTTAACCCTTTTTAACCCCGTTAGGGGATGAATTTTATTAAAATACGAAACACAATTCTGTATTCCATCAATTCTGTTAAAAAAGGTTTATGCAAAATTTGAAGTATTGGACCAAGGAATCACGTTGTCCCATACAAACTTTGCCCCATTTTTCACCCTCTTAGGGATAGACATTCGGAAAATTCTTTCTTATCAGATGCCTATGTTATACAAAGAACACACCCTCCAAGTTTCAGGTCTTTACGATCAGTGGTTTAGGCTGTGCGTTGATCCGTCAGTCAGTCATTCAGGACAAAGCATTTTATATGTATAGATAGATGTAAAATAACCCTAGAATGTAGACCATATATTTCTGTTTTTATTCTTATACTAGCACAAATATTATGTCTAACCATTAATAATTGTAGACGAGCGTTCGCTAGGTTTTATATTGTTAAATAATACAAATCTAATGTTACCTACAAGAACTAAAATATCTGACCGTCATGAAATGTATAGCTTTAGTGGCTAATTGAATACATACAAAAATAATAAATTTGATTGAAATATTCTTATTAAATTCCTAACTGAAGTTATCTATAACTCAAATTAGTCGAAATGTTTATACGACGTGAGTCCACCATGATAATGAAACTTTGAAAACGGCTTTTCCGGGCGAGGGGAACAGAAGGGAATCAAATAGACTGCTTAGAGGAAAAAGTTGTTTGCGCTTATTGTTCAGGGATATTTTTTCAAATATAAAAATGTGGCATCACTAAAAGTGTTCCCAGCGTAAAACTTGGAGGTTTTAAGCTTACTCAAACTGGAAAGTTAGGCAAATGACACCGCCGGGACAGAAATATTTCGCAATCTCCTCACAGAGATGGGATGGCTTCTGAAGAAGTTTTTTATAAGGAAGTTGGGTAGAAACAAGTGCCTTTGCCGACGCTTCGCAGCGACCAAACAATAGATAAGTATGCTGAGAATAGGCAAAATGTCCGCTCTTGTTCTTATTTTTGACAGCTTGCTTGCTTTTGAGGACTGTTCATTGTGTTTTTATGAGCGAAAACTGAAACTCTTGTTGTGTTAGGGCATATTGTGTATTCACAATTACTTTTTTCCACCGGATCTCACCTCGTTAGAAGATCGCTGTCATGCAGGAGCGTAGGAAAAAAACAAAATTAGTATCTACATATTGACAAAGGTACATCAGACTAATATTATAAATGCGAAAGTTTGGATGTTTGTTTTTTTGTTTATTACTCAATCACGTCGTAACGGCTGAACCGATTTCGATGAAATTTGGTATGTACGTAGATTATAATCTGGAATAACACATATATTACTTTTCGTTGACAAACATCGCGTGCAAAGCCGCTGACTTCTCAAAGTTTGTGCCTGTTTCTATATTATAAACTTTCCTTATCTCTTAACTTTGATTATCTCTATTAAAACCGTAATGACCTGGCTACTATAAAAAAACATAACTTACAAACCATCAACTCATGAACAAGTAGAAAAATGAAAAAGTAATCTACTATTAATCGAGTTGAAACGATACATTTTACCAGCCAGCTTTATCAACTACCAAAAATTCGAACAATACTTGTAGCGTGGCCATGTTCGGGAAATTAAAATCGGTGGCACATCCCTTCGTCGGCGCTAAATTGGAAACGCACCACCTGGGTTGCGAACAGTATGATGCTTTCACACTAGAGTCTATATTGTAAACTGTTTGGCTGACCTCATAAAATGTTGTCTATTTTCAAACAGTTTTATGGAGTTGGGTTGGTACAATGGCGATAAATGTTATTAAAGTAATAACATTTTAATGAAAGTTTCTCCGTTCTTACCTGATTTTTTTTTATTGATGATAGCCAAGCGCTTGGCCACGACCTCATCTGATGGCAAGTGATGGTGTGATCGAAGATGGAGCACGCTTGCCTAGAATTAAACTATTCACTCTGATAAACGATTAGATCGTACTTGATTTAAAAACTTACACAGTGGTCGATGTACAATGGGTACTTGCATCATCTTCTATGCTAATAGGAATGCTAGGTGTAATAAGATGTGCGCACGAGCATACCTGAAATTTTCTTCAGCGTCTTTTAACCAAACCTATTTCTACACAAAACTGAAAAAATATGACAAGATCAGCTTTTATTTTTAATAATTGTTGATCATATTTTTATAGATTTTATAAGGAGTTTTATATTCTTTTTGTTGAAAATGTCTCAATAATCTTACATAATCTAAACAAACAGATTTCAGGACAAACTACATACCAATTAACTAGTGGTTCGCCCCGAACTGAGATCTCGCGAGTCTCCCATAAAAACAAAAATATATTATTTGTAATCTTTGACTATCCAAAAACCCACAAAATACTACAACCGCATACTTGACCTACAGTTACATTCAAATTACAGGTAATGGGAGTTCATGACAATTGGTTAGTCTTTTTTGGGGTAGAAATTGCAGTTATTCTGGATTTCAGACTTTTGACTATATTTGTGTCACTAAAGCTAAATTAATACCAAATTTCAGCATTGTGGGGTCACTGGTGTACCCTGTGAATTTTGTCAAAGTTTTGTTTTTATTATGGTTAATAACTCAAAAACTACAAGGGTTAAAATAAAAATAAAAGCAGGGTTAAAATGTACTAATAAAGACCCACTTGACCTAATAGTCTCATTTTCATTTTTTTACCCCTCTTGTGGGGTACAATACAATATCTCAACAACCTCCCAACATTTTTAGCTCATTGAGTCACACCAAAATTGTGTCATTACTATCTACCTATGTATCAAATTTCACGATGATCGGATCAACGCTTCGAAAGTTATCCTCGGACAAACAAACAAACATACATACATACAACGCCAATTTGCCCAAGTTGATTTGGAGATCTAGCTTCGCTCGATCATTTAATATAAAGCTATTGCCTGGAAGATAGTACTTTTGTTTAAATTTAGATAGCATAGATGGTTTACCATTAAGTAGATATCTATCAATCCATCAAAATTAATGAGTTATTATAATTATCCAATTATTGTATAAATTAGCATTATTGCACAATATTATTATTGCTTTGTGCTTATATACTACTAAAATGTTAATTAAACTAATAACTACTATGCAAATTTTGCTAATGTTAAGTAAATACTCTACTATCTATACATAGTTAATTAACAATCATTGTAGTGTCCTAGCGGGGTTCATGATGGGCTTATGTCATGAACATTTTACCTACTATGTACCTTTGTACAGTTGTACACATGAAACAATGAATAAGGGAATCTATGAACAAGCTCTCTTCTTTTATCATTGTTTTTTATAGGCTTTGGCTCAATAACCACTTTTCAAAAATAGCCTCAAAAGTACCAGTGAGATAATAGTAGATTATTAAACGAGAGGATAAAGCAGTGTCGTCACGGGCGCAATTTCCTTTATGAATTGAATCCTGAGCGTAACGAAGGATTCTAGAGGTAATTCAAGAGCGGAGCGAGGGATTTATGAGAATCCTGAGTGCAGAGAGGGATATATTTATCTTTGGAACAGCGTTGTATGGCACTAGAGTTATAAGATATGTAAGAATTAAGAAGACGTAAGAAGACCTAAGAAGACATCGCACTAATATTAATAAATGCGAAAGTTTTGATGTTTGCTCGTTATTTATTTGTTACTCAATCACGTCGTAACGGCTTAACCGATTTCGATGAAAGTTAGTATATACGTACATTATTGTACGTACCTGGATTAACACATAAGCTACTTTTTATCCCAGAAATAAAGTCCCATGGGATAAAAATGGGGTGCCAAGTCAAGTTTCAGCAGCGAGTTTAGCTTTATTTCTAGGTTACCTGCACATTTATTCGTGTAATGCGTACGAAGTATGGCAATAACTAGTATTAAATATTTTGCGTTCTGTACAGAGGCTAGTTTGATTAACCAATTAGTTCATATTGTGGGGATTCTTTGATTCAAATTTTAATACAAATGATGTTCCGAATTCAAATCACATGATGCCCGCGCGGGTACGACTCAGCCGTAGGGATTCAATCACCTACTTTCGGTTAGGTTTACATGACATGTAATTTGACATTAGTGTTGTCTGTGCTAGTCCCATCCAGGTTTTGCAGGCGATATTTTTATTTTGAATGGGTCACAGTTGCATATCATCTTTTTCAATGGACATGCGTGCGGCTGAATAATGCATAGCAAGTCAGAATAATTTTACACTGAGACGGACTGTTCCATTTACTCTACTGGATGCTCTTTGACCTATCGTCTAACGTTACTATAAATTAGTACCATTTCTATTGCCACAAACTAAACTAAATTGAAGTTGACAGCAATAAAATCACAACTGTCACAATCTGTCAGTATAGAACAAAAAAGGATGTCAATAATTTTAGAGTTTAGTTTGTGCCAACAGAATTACCCCCATTGTGTTAATATAACATAACCAAAAGATTTCGTTGATTAGAGTTACAGATAAATACTAGTTTTTTTTTAAACTGGATAGATCTTCGTTTGACCACCATCTCACCTGATAGTAAGCGATGATGTACGGTAAAAGCACATTACCTTAAATTAGCAGGTGTTAATTAAACAAAGTAACACTGATGTACACTAAAGCGTTAGTTAGTTAGTGCTTAGGTTAGATTTTGATGTTGTTGTGTTTGTTTTTTTTATTTATTATGTGGTTTTTGAATAAAATGTTTTCTTTCTTTTATTCTTTAATCTATATATTTTCTTTGAGTTTCAAATTTTTCTTTAAGATTAAGAAATAAGTTTTTTTTCCTTCTAACCTATCTCGTTCTACTGGGAAAAAGTATCCAGGTGATATACTGAAAATTATTGAGGATCAAACCCCGCTAAAGTTTTTTATAAAACATGTAGACGAAACAAGCAAATGGTCCCAACTGATGTAAAGTGGTAAATCTGGTAATCACCTATAACAAAACATTGCCTCGTAAGTCACGCACCTTAGGAACGTGCCCTACGATACCTTGTCCTGCATCCATCAACTTAAGGTATACCAGGGTAAAGCCTCACCGGAATCCATACCCTTCAAACTGAAATACACTGCTTAGTGGCGGAAATAGGTATGGTGGTAGTACTTCTTCAAGCGAGCATTTCCACAAAAAGCTCTCAATAAATCTTAATATGCTCGTAAGATTTAAGATTTTAAGATTTTTTTAAACCATATCAAAAACTTTCAAGCCGAACGGGACTTGAACCCACAACCTACCTCTTGATACGAGGATGCACTGCCAATTGTGCTACAGGCTTTTGTCACGAAACTAGTATAAACTAACTAGTATAAAACTTCATAATATTAAATACCACATATAGTAACACCCCAGGTAATGTCCACACAGTCCATTCATCCAAAGGTTGTCTGGTAGAGATCTTTATTTAGTGATAATACCGTCAATTACATCACATAGATTTATGTTGTTCTTTTAAATTGTATTGTTTTATGGTGTGCAATAAAGAATTATCTAATTTAATGTAATCTACTGTACCGGCATCCAATGAAGTAACATAGTAAATATTTGGTATATGAGAACCGCATGGATATATCGGGATGAAATTCCAAGAACCTTCCGAGATTAATTAATCTGGCTTTAGAGGCCCCTTGCGGCGGGAACGCGAGTTAAAAGTACCTACTTGTCATAGTTACGACGTGTAGTTTGTAGTTTAGTAAGTTGCTGGATCTTTGGAAATGCATAGATAGATAAAGTGTTTCAATTTAAAATAATTAAGTATATTTAAGGGACGGTTTCTTCACAAAAAATAATAAACAAATGTATTCATAAAATTTTCTTGTCTTATTATAATATATATTTTTTTTTCCGTATGGGTGTTTGATAACTAACTCCTCCTAAACGGCGGGACCAATTTGGATGAAATTTTGTGTATATTTCAATTGGTTTAAGGATGGTTTGAAAACACAGTTGGCCCCATTAGGTGGTGCTGTTGTCAAGCTCCAGAAAATTGTGGATGAAGTCACGGGCATAGTTTTCTTATAAAAATCTCGAGAAAATCTATAAAATGCTGCTTAACAAAATCTTAACGATCTAGCATATTGGACGATGACACTGATTAGTACGCAGATCGGTGAAGATACCCCACAGAGTAGTCAGAGGCAAGTCCAAATATGCCCATTCATTGCATAAAAGTTAATAAACATTCACGTGTCAGATTGGAAGCCCATCGCCATTTATTAGAATACAAATTAGATGTCGGTTCTGGAGGAACGGTGAATCAAAACTTCGCGGTTTCCTCGCAATGTTTTCCTTCAGTTTTGAGCATGCCAAAATACTCACATATATTTTTTGAGTAGTAAAATCTATTGGTTCATCGCCGGGATTTGAACCGATAACAATTGGAAAAAAAAGAAACACCATGTTAACTCCAAATAATTTCCGAATCTGGGTCTACTCAAACTTTGAGAGCTCTCGTAAGATTGACTGAAGAATGTAAAACACTGCCTGTGCGTTTATTTTGGCAATGCTTAGTTAGTTTTAGTTTTATCAAAGTTGGTTTTATTCATTGCATTGATGTCTTGCAGGAGACAATCGTTATTGTTACGTATCACCGTATGAATCAGTAAATCACACCCCACTTGAGTAAAGTTACTTTCAACTCCTTATTACAAGACCATCCAAAATACCTCATTATGAAATTTTTCTTGACGTCATAGCAACCCATTATTTTACTAAACTTAATCGTTATTTGAAATTGAAACTGGACTTACGAATTTCCGAGTTAAATCAAGCGAATATTTTACAGAACTAGGTCATGAGGCATCACACAAATCCCGAATTATTAATACATCATTACCGAAATTCAATTATTAACATCAGCAATAGTAATATCTTGTCAACGCAATCGTATATTGGCCATTACAGGCCGATAATTTAAACCCGATCACCAACATCAAACACATGTGATCTAAACTGATATTCAGCGAGATTAATATTAAGTCTTATGCACACAATACTCAGGGTATTCTATTGATCGGGCTTATCTAGGGAGGGGATCATACATACGAAGCTATTGAAGATATTGGATCTGACATGATGAAACGATGTGTTGCTTAAGATAAATTACTCTCTCACTATACTGTTTTTTAATCATCACCGATCCTGCACCACAACTTGATCACTAACATAACGTAGAACTGACCATAATAATAATAATAATAATAAAATCTTTATTCATTTTTCATATTGCTGAGATTAACATTACAGATTAGTATCTACTTATAGGTAACACTTTATACATTGCCTGAACTAGGAGGACCTGTATCTCAGGCAAAAAAACTGGACTGGTGTAACTAATGAATACTCAAATTAACAAAACTTAAAATCTATTTACATAATGAAAAAGAAACCTACAAAAACTAAGTGCACACGTGCTATACAATATTTAAAATCCTACTTTATTACGTTTAGTAACTCCTCAGTTTCCTCGTATGATAGATTGGATAGAGCAGACTGTAAGGCTCTTTTACAGTTTGAGAAATTCATTGAGTGGATGCTTAATTTACGATTTATCCTTTTGTACAGGTATGGTCCTAGGAACATTAAAAATCTGGATGCAAAAGCATGTTTTATTAACCATAAAATAATCACGATGATAACAGACGTCTAGATATCAAAAGCATCTCTATGAATGCGAATTTACATTAACTGTAGTGTAATCTATTGTTACGCCGGGGCTGTTACAGAATAAGTAATAGTCGTCCTCTCGAAGTTATACCTACTGTGTCACAGAATAGGTAATACTTGGTATGGAATATACCTACATGCGCACGTTTTTACCTACAGTTGCACATAAGAAATAGTAGTCCGGTCGAAATACCTACACTATTCTGGTTGCTAGTGGAACGATCGAGAACATTCGAGTGATATGTACTGGCCGCGGTATAAATAGTGCGTAGAGACGCCCGAGGTGTCAGTCTGGTTTTGGCTATACGTGCGAACATTTTGGTGACTTTTAGTGGTTTATTGTGCAACAGTGGTGTTAATTAGTGTGTTGTGATTACTTGTGATTAAGTTCGTGTATTTATCATTTCAGTGTTGAATAAAAGTGTTATTTTGGTTAGATTAATTTTCATTATTTTATCCCGAACCCTCAGTTCGTAACACTATTATTTCATTAGATTGCACACCTTGTACACATAATAAATATTAATCAATGGGAGATCGACCACGGCTCGTTTCCTATACTGAGCCTCACCATTTCACGTCAATAGGGCTTTTGTATGGAAACCGCACGTGGTCTAGGCAAAGGTGGTCTGAGCAATTAGCAGATAGCATTGGCTCCATCTCTACAATTTCGTGATACATTGCATCTTGGGGTTGTAAAACGGCTCTCTTCGAACGGTTGGGCAAAAACTGGAACTATGTATACTGTTAGAACAGATAATATTGTATAACAAATGCCTTTCCAAACGGAAGAAAAACATATAAAAAAAAATAACAATTTACATAATGTGGCATAGTTTTCTTGTCACTCGACGTCATTCTTACTTCTTTACTTACATAAACCTGCTTAACTGTCCTCTGTGCCCTACGACCTGCACAAAGGACGACCTTATATATATATATATATATATATTATACCCACAGATATAAAAAAAAACAAATAAATGTAAGCATAATGGGCGGTCTTATCGATTAAAAAATGGGCAATGATTTATGCATAGTTATTTATAAAATAAAATAAAAATAAAATAAATATTGCTGGACATTTCACTCTAGCCCCAAACTAAGCAGAGCTTGTACTATGGGAACCAGATAACTGATAGAATAGGTACTTATATACTTTTTTTGTAAATACATACTTATAATATATAGAAAAATATCCAGACCCGGTACAAATATTTGTAGGTTATACAAACATTTGTCCCGCGGCGGGAATCGAACCCGCTACCTTTTGCGTCAGAGTCGTGGTAAAAAAGTTTTTATCCTTTCTTTATTTTTCCTACTTACAATTTTACATTCTTCTCTGGTAAGTTTGGTTAGACATTCGGAGTGACAGTATGTCTCCATTGTAACGTAGTGTAATAGTGGAAAGCAAAGCCGCTTTTAGCAATATCATGCGAAGATGAATACGATTGAATGGCTCCAATATATCATCAAAATTGGCTAAATTCAAATTATTTATAATCGCTGAATCCAAAATTCCAATAATCTCATTAGGAATTAAAATAACATTTGACCTTTTGAACTTGTAAAATTAAGGCTGGTTGTACAAAGTAATACTAATAATAAACAACAATTACGTTTATTTAAAGTACTCATTAAGAAAAGTACTTTTAGTATATTATTTATCTATGGTACTTGTAATAATTTATAGAACACCGAGAGTATCTACAACAAAGATGGGCTCAAGAGGGTGAAAGGTAGAGAGCCTTTCACTCAGCTACGAGCATGGATCCGGAATCGTACTCTAAACCTAGACAACGAACGCTGGGCACAGATCATGGACTGCAGACAGTCGAGGGCGGCTCTGTCGGCCGTCTCGCCACGACTGACACGTCGACTGCTCAACCTTCAAAGACTGGACCTTCGAATCATCGTGGGGACCCTTACAGGACATGACCCCCTAAACAAACACCTCTACATCATCGGAGCAACAAACATCTCACTCTGCAGGGCATGTCTCACCGAAGAAGAAACAGCTGCCCACATAATCCTGGAATGCGTGGGGGTAACAGCACAACGTGCAGAAATCCTGGACAACTGGTCACTCCGTGAAGCCTGCGAAGACCCCAGGAAACTTCTGCGCTTCTGGTCGGAGTTAGGCTGGCTATCCATATAGTCAACCCTCTCATGCATAATGGACCACATACAGAGTTCGAATGCGGAAAAGGGAGTCCACCAACATAACATAACAAAAGGTGGGTTCAAGTTTATCCCAGCAAGTTTTTATATAAAAAAGTCCCTAGCCTCATTCGTTTACCCTCAACTTCAACCTTAAATATTTAACTGCAAAATGAAAATCAAAACATTTTATTTTAAAAGGCAAACAATAAAACACGTTGATAATTAAAAATACCAAGCTTTGTTTAGTCTGCATTTTCCATTGTCTTTACACTTTTGTCCATCTTTACAGGGAAATGAATTTGTTTTCCGAATTCAATTTCCCCGCCGCTAGGCCTGACTTCAGACAAAGGCGTTTGAATGGATCAAAGGAAGACTATTATATCTCACGCCTCTGATCTTGGTTGATTGAGATTGAAATAAAGGGTTCTATAGGATCAAAAATAAAATATTGGCCATCAACTTTTTACGGCGTCAAATAATTTTAATGATCTTTGATTCAAGGCAGGATAAAAATGGCTTCGGCTTCAGTTACTTTCATAGCGGGGTTTGCCTTGGAATTTTGGGGTTCAAGTTGAGCAGAAAGATGTTGAATGAGAAATTGGGTGTTTCAAATACGTTCCATACGTTCAGGCTAAGTGACTGGAATATCTGCATTTATTGGACTAACGTGTTTGTTTTATTACGATATTTATCATAATAATTAGTACTTCAAACCTCTGAAGATTCAGGAAATATTCTTCGTACACTCTCTTTATATATACCATGATATTTTATTGGTATTCTTTCAAACAATGATTCTGATATTGGCATAAAATGAGCGTAACCCATCTCGAGTGAGAGACGGCCAATATTTCTGCATAAACATCTGTCTCCAGCCGTTTCATAAAGCGAGCAGAACACGAAAAAGCGATAAAGTCGAACCGACATTTGAACAACACTCAGAAGCGTCGATGTTTGATAAATACGACTGTGATGGAATATAAATTAAATAAGTCGTAGGATCTCCACGCTCAGATTTTTATTGATGGTCGTAATTTATTTGAACGGCACCCGCAGTGCCGGGAGAAATATGAAAGGCATTACAGCAAAAAGGCCTCTTGGAATTTATGAGCATCTCTTCGCAGTTTGATAACGTTCGAGTTTTCATAGAAGCTCTCTGTAGGTTCCGCCTCTTATTGACTCGAATGCCTCTAAATCAGGTTTTCGAGTGGCCTATTTTAAGCTGGCTTAAACTTTTGTTGCATTTTATCTGGTTTTGGTTGAGTTTTACGCATTTACAAAACATAACTCAATAAATAATATTCGGATTAAGATTAGATAAGGTAAAAGCCGGATAGTTGCCTCACTTTTCAAAAAAGCTCTGTTATAAAAAAATATGTACTTAATTAGAATAATGCAAGATGTTTATCAAAACATAGGTTTTTTATCTATTGTAGTAGTCTATTTTTTCGAATATAATTAATAACGCTTTTGAGTAAATCCTGTTTTATTAGACCTCTCAAAAAAGGGATAGTTGCCTACTCTAGCGGATACTCTAGCGGCCTTACGTTAAAAATGCTTAGGAGGATACTTGCCGAAGCGTGGACAAACGCCTCATTGTGATTTCTTAAAATATAAACTAATTTATATGAATTAATGTAATCAGTCTTTATTATTCAGTAAATTCTTTAAACACAAAGGCTAAACTATCTTCTGTCCAGCTTATGTGGCGCGGCACCATGCCTGATTTACGCTGATATTTGCGAGGAATTTTGCTCACCTAGAAGGAATCCAAAAACAGTTAGGTTTTTATTTTATTTAAGCTAGATTAAATAGTTATATAAGACACCAAAAGAAATCTGTCTTTGCACGTTCAATAATTTATAGTAGCGGATAATTGCCCCTAGAGCAACTATCCGCAAATGTAACTAGGGTGACTATCCTTTTTAATACGGATACTTGCCCTTTTTTTTTACAAAATAAATAAAAACAATTTCACAATAAAACTTAATACACAGTGTAATATAAACTCTAATGCATGCAAAGAAACAAAAAGTTGACTGAAACCACAATCAGTAATAAAAATATTCAATAGTTTTTCTGCGGAATATTTTCGCTCCCATAGACGAAACGTGTACGTCTATACTGACGGTTTACATGATACTGAGGTCTGTGGAAGGGGCACTTACAATTATAGTAAAGCGCTAACGCCACTAGCGTCCCTAACATAGTGTATTCAAAACCGGAGCAAGTGTCCCACTGAAGCAAGTATCCGGCTTTTACCCTATTTGCTTGATAATAATTACTTTTTCAAATATTCTGCTATGGTTTTTTTAAGGATTTATTATATTACCTACGAGTAAGATGTATGCTTAAATAAACACCATGATGATTGAAGACTTCCAAGAATAGTTTCTTAATAATACTTGAAATGCCTGTTATTTCTCCAGTAAGTATTCTGTTCTATTTGAGTTTTGTACCAACTATTTGCGTAGTCAAAGAAACGGAAACAGTAGTACTGTTCAGTACACATTGTAGTGCGAAAGCGGATTTACGTAATTAATTTCCCAGGTGAGCAGTAAATAACTGCAAAGAGCCGTATTCAATGTTTATGCTTACCTCGAGTAAGATAAAAGCCTTCTAAGTCTATAATACCCATTTTTATTTATTTATTAACAAAATAGGAACATCAAGAGCATACATATTTTCACATTTTAACATTTTTTGAGACATCTTTATGTATGTTCATTTATATGGGACACAAATTCTATGACAAACTAACAAGACATACCATTAAATTTTACTGAAGTAACCTAGCTGTCCTAGTAGCTGTGAGTGGTTTTCAAGAAAGTATTTAAGTGTCAAACTTCGAAAGAACCGGTTTTCTTGCAAGAACGTGATTGGATTTTGTTTGGCTATTGTTTATTAAAAAGTTTACACTAATAAGCTTTTAAGGGATTTGATTTCGCATTGCAATAAATAAAACATTCTATCCATCCTTTTATCGGCGCTTATCGCTAAGCGGCTATCCGCTTGTGGAACTCTCTTCCTGTGGAAATCCGCAGGGCAGCCTCTATGGGAGTCTTCAAATACAAACCCTTTAAACACTTCATCTCTCTTCAAGATACCCAACAAAATTGAGCACTTTATGTAGGTTTTTTATGTATTTCGTTTATGTAAGTGTATTATTATTATTATTATTAATTTTTGTAAGTTTATTTTTTTTTGAAACCTAAGCTAAAGTTGTTTTACCTCTCTATTTTCTATTCTATCTCTATTTTATGGCACTACCACTTTCTGCACACTACACAAAGGTTAGCTGGTAGAAAATGCTAATTATCATTAAGTTCGCCTATGTATTTTTTTTACTGCAATAAAGAATTTTCTAATCTAATCTAATCTAACATTTCAATGGAGTGACCATTGTGCCAGAGTGAAGCTGTGGCAATAATGCAACTATTTTTTAAATTGACATTTTGGCATTCTCTGCGCATTGCCATAGATTGCTTGAAGTGGGTCGTGGTGTCAAAACTGCCCAGAATGGAGCAATTCAATGGCTCTCCTACAGACCGAATAGGTTTCTTTATTCTATAATGTACACAAATAGATTACAGAAAATCTAACAAAAACGCAATGCACAAATAGGAAATAAAGAGTTCTGATATTTCGGCAACTTTAATTTAGTTATCTTGGTGCAACCAGTCAGGCTTAGAAAAAAGCTTTGAAAATAATGTAAATAAATAAATATTGCTGGACATTTCACACAGCGCTATCTAGCCCCAAACTAAGCAGAGCTTGTACTATGGGAACCAAATAACGGATAGAATTCTTATATACTTTTATTTTGTAAATACATACTTATAATATATAGAAAAACAACCAGACCCGGAACAAATATCTGTAGATCATGCAAACATTTGTTCCGCGGCGGGAATCGAACCCACTACCTCCTGCGTCTCAACCAGCTGTTCGCCCACTGCGCCACGGAGGTCGTCATACCTATAGGTAGCAGTATTTTCAAACTTAGTTTCCGTCATTTCCAGTCCGGTCAATTCAAAAAATCATTCGGTATTTAAATTAAATAAAGCTGTACGCCTGTAAAATTTCTAAAGCAGCATTCAAATCGTACCAAAGCAAATCGAATAAACCTTATATAATCCCTACGCTATAGCACTTAAGAGCACTTAAAATAGGCAGGTAGTAGGCAGTCCTATCGAACTAACAAGCATCAATGAAAAGCCCCTGTTAATTCAACCATCTATTCGTGATTAGGGCTTGTTGTTAGCATTTATTGGAAAAATATTACTAGGTAATATTGAATAGAGTGAATGGTGCTTTAGATTAGGGGTAAAATAATCCTAAAGCTCTATACACGATGCTTGGTAATATACTGACGATATTCAAGTGACGGTTTCTCAAAATATAAAAAATACTTCTCGAAAAGAAAACAACTATTTTAAAGAAAATCGACTAAATTTAGGTGATTAATTCTATATAAAACTTACTGCCTACTCTTGCAATCGACATCCAAAAATAAAGGCCGATTTGATATCTCTTTCGAAAATGGCTGCGGGTTTTGAATTAGAAAAGGAATATCTCGAGACGTCACCAATACAGTGTCTGTGGTTAGATGGCAAGCATTATGCAATAGAACAACATAAGTTTATATTATATATTATTATTAAAGTGTTTGTTTTTAAATGCCAAAATAAATTTCACATGTCTATGGTAAACATTTCACAAATTTATTTATTATGCTTATCCAAATAACCCCTTTCATTTTTGTGCGTGTATTATCAAACACCCTAGGTGAATAAGACACAGCTAAATTAATATCATGTCTATTTCTTTAGTCGTCTAATGCATAAAGTTTGCGTGTTACCTACTTTTTTGGCCAACCATTAATACATTATTTTAAACTAGCTTCTGACCACGGCTTCGCACGCGTGGTTTGCCAATGCCTATGCCTATGTGTTAATCCAGCTGATAATCTGCGTATATACCCAATTTCATCGAAACAGTTCAGCTGTTACGACATGATTGAGTAACAAATAATTAAGCAAACATCCAATCTTTCGCATTTATAATCCCTACTAATATTATAAATGCGAAAGTAACTCTGTCTGTCTGTCTGTCTGTCTGTTACCTTTTCACGCCTAAACCGCTGAACCGATTTTGATGAATTTTGGTATAGAGATAGATGGAACCTTGGGAAAGGACATAGGGTACTTTTTATCCAGATCCCGATCCCGATCCCGGAATTATACGGGTGGAAACGCAGAGTGCAGTTGTGTATCGTATATCCCTACTAAATGAATTTTGGTATAGAGATAGATGGAACCTTGGAAAAGGACAAAGGCAACCTTTTATCCCGATCCCGATCCCGTAATTATGCGAGTGATAGATAACGCAGGGTGCAGTTATGTATCGTATATGCCTACTAAATGAATTTTGGTATAGAGATAGATGGAACCTTGGGGAAAGACATAGACAGTCTGTCTGTTTCGTTTTCACGCCTAAACCGCTGAACCGATTTTGATGAATTTTGGTATAGAGATAGATGGAACCTTGGGAAAGGACATCTTTACTTTTTATCCCGATCCCGATCCCGGAATTATGCGGGTGAAAACGCGGGGTGCAGTTATGTATCGCATAATTCAAATACCTAGCCAGCTTTTAGAATACTTTCTGCCTGACATGTCCATCAGGCCCATCGGCCTATACACTATGAATGTGTGAGTGTGACGATGCATGGTGTGGTGTGGCGGGGCTGGCGGGCGCGGGCGCGCTGCGCGGCGCGGCGGCAAAGACGTGCGGGGGACGCGGATGGCTCGGTGGGAGGAGTGTAGATCACAAAGTATGCTTACCCGAACGGGCAGACACGTGAGGGCAGACGTCGTTGGCGGACGCATGCGATATCTACAATTTTGAGCTGCAACGTATTCGCTTTCTTTACGTTTTCATTGGTGTTTAGGGTTTCTTGGATAAGCATTTTGTGTTATTTACTTAGTTGTTTTGGTTGTTATTATTAGTTTAGCATAAGTTAGTAGTAGGTAGAATTATAGTTAATAGGTAAAATAAATACTTTAATTCATTTTTTAGGATAGGTATAAAATTGTAGTAGATTAGTAGGCAGGTTTTTTTAAGTTTTTTCACATTTAGTAAGTAGTTACGGTACCTAAGAAGGTCAGCATAGTTTTTATTGAGTATTAATAGGTAAGTAATGTTGTTTTGTGAATAAAATAGTTCCAGTAGTTTCGCATATAATTTTATCGATTCATTTTGTTTTTATTCCATGTGGATAAAATAGTTCCAGTAGTTTCGCATATAATTTTATCGATTCATTTTGTTTTTATTCCATGTGGATAGTATATTTTTTTTAACATTTAGTTTTAGTTTAGCAATTCGTTTTGTTTTTGTTTTATTTCATGCAATGTGTATAAGTACCTACCTTAAGTATAGTTTCGTACTCAGTACCTTTAACTAAATTTTTTTGTCAGCTAAAGAATTTTTTTTTGCATAAGTACTTACCTGTTTTTATTACTTTAGGTAGGTAACTGGTTAAGTAATATGCCTCGCAAGCGTAAATCTAATTTAGCGCGTAGCTCTAAAAGAGCTCGAACTGCGCAAGTAGCTAGATCCCAAGAATCTGAGGAGCAGACTCAGGCCCGGCAGATTTTAGATGCTGAGCGACACGCAACGCAAAGAGCTGCCGAGACCTATGAACAAACTCAGGCCCGGCAGATTTTAGATGCTGAGCGACACGCAACGCAAAGAGCTGCCGAGACCTATGAACAAACTCAGGCCCGGCAGATTTTAGATGCTGAGCGACACGCAACGCAAAGAGCTGCCGAGACCTATGAACAAACTCAGGCCCGGCAGATTTTAGATGCTGAGCGACACGCAACGCAAAGAGCTGCCGAGACCTATGAACAAACTCAGGCCCGGCAGATTTTAGATGCTGAGCGACACGCAACGCAAAGAGCTGCCGAGACCTATGAACAAACTCAGGCCCGGCAGATTTTAGATGCTGAGCGACACGCAACGCAAAGAGCTGCCGAGACCTATGAACAAACTCAGGCCCGGCAGATTTTAGATGCTGAGCGACACGCAACGCAAAGAGCTGCCGAGACCTATGAACAGACTCAGGCCCGGCAGATTTTAGATGCTGAGCGACACGCAACGCAAAGAGCTGCCGAAACCTATGAACAGACTCAGGCCCGGCAGATTATAGATGCTGAGCGACACGCAACGCAAAGAGCTGCCGAGACCTATGAACAGACTCAGGCCCGGCAGATTTTAGATGCTGAGCGACACGCATCATTGATAGCTGCAGAGATGCCAGAAGAATCCCAAAGACGACGTGTGTTAAATGCTGAACGGCAGTCAGAAAGGAGAAATGCGTTTACAATGTATACATGGGGAGCATTCCACAATGCTGCTTTTGATTATGACCCATCGATTGAGTATAATAACCATCGATTACTTCTCATAGGTGGAATGGATAAAAAATGTATACATTGTGAAGCACTCAAGTGGAAAGAAGAAACTCCGGGTATGTGTTGTTCTGGTGGCAAGGTTTCAATTCCAATACTTGGAGAACCAGAGGAACCATTGAAGTCTTTACTTTTAGGTGATAACAACGAATCGCGGCGTTTTTTAATCAAAATAAGGAAATATAATTCATGCTTTCAAATGACGTCATTTGGTGTAGAAAATGAGGTGGTTATGCCTGGGTTTTCATCTACTTTTACAATCCAAGGTCAAATCTATCATAGGATTGGTTCTTTGCTTCCTACAAATAATGAGCAACCAAAATTTTTACAGATTTATTTTATGGGAAATGAAAACGACGAGGTTGACCGCAGGTGTCAAAACATTCAATTAGTAGAAAAGGATATTGTCTTAAAGATTCAGAGAATGTTGCATGAACATAACCGCCTAATAAACACTTTCACAACAGCCTTAGAAAGAATGCCGGGAGATGATTATAAGTTGGTGATTCACCCAGATCGTACACCAAGTGGGGAACACGAAAGACGATATAATGCACCTTTAATAAATGAAGTCGCAGCCATGGTTTGTGGTGAACAGTTTGCTTCCCGTGATATAGTTTTACATGCCCGTGATAACACACTAACTAGGGTGCCGGATACACATAAATTTTACGATGCGTTACAATATCCGCTAATATTTAGCAAAGGGCAAGAAGGGTATCACTTTCAAATTCCACAAGTCGATCCTGTAACTGGCCTGCCCTTGCCTAACAAAAAGGTATCATGTATGGACTTTTATGCCTTTCATATCATGATTAGAGAAAATGATTTTAATATTATATCACGATGCAGGCAACTGGCCAATCAGTTTTATGTTGATATGTAAGTTAAGGTAGAAAGTGAACGATTACGATACATAACATTAAATCAAACTAAATTAAGAGCAGAAAATTATATCCACCTTCAAGACGCAGTAGCGAATGACGCTAATCTAAATCCAAATGATATTGGTAGAATGATAATTTTACCGTCTTCATTTGTAAATAGTCCGAGGTACTTACACGAATATACTCAGGATGCGTTTGCTTATGTACGTACATATGGTCGCCCTGACTTATTCGTTACGTTTACTTGCAACCCAGCATGGCCGGAAATAGTAAATGAATTAATACCGGGTCAAAGCGCGATTGATAGGCATGATGTAGTCGCAAGAGTTTTTAGGTTGAAAGTTAAAAAACTTATGTCTGTTATTTCCAAAGGCAGAATATTTGGAGAAGTGATCTGCTTTATGTATTCCATAGAGTGGCAGAAGCGTGGCCTACCACATGTCCACATATTATTGTGGTTAAAAGACAAGTTGAGACCCGATCAAATTGATAATATTATCAGCGCAGAAATACCCGATCCAAGCACTGACAAGACACTTCATGATATTATAGTTAAAAACATGATTCATGGTCCATGTGGACCTGAAAATCCTCAGTGCCCTTGCATGAAAGATGGAAAATGCACAAAGAAATTTCCTCGCAAATTACACAAAGACACTGTCCACAGTGAAAACGGATACCCACTCTATCGTAGAAGAGCACCAGCAGACGGAGGTCGAACGGCATCTGTGAAACTACGAAATGGCAGTTACGTCACTATTGATAATAGTTGGGTGGTCCCTTATTCCGCTATTCTATTAAAAATATTTAACGCCCATATAAATGTTGAGGCTTGCAGTTCAGTGCGCGCTATCAAATATATCTGCAAATATATTAACAAAGGCAGTGACCAAGCTATTTTCAATTTTAGGAGCACAGAGCTTGCAAATCGCGTAAATGAAGTACATACATATCAATCTGGTCGTTATGTTAGCAGCAACGAAGCCGTGTGGCGGTTATTAGGGTTCCCGTTGCACGAAAGGCACCCCACCGTTACACATCTAAGTGTACACTTAGAGAACGGTGAACGAGTTTATTTTACAGAAGATAATTTCCACGAGCGACTATCTACTCGACCAAAAACCACCCTTACAGCTTTTTTTGAACTTTGCATAAGAGATGAGTTTGCAAGAACTCTTATGTATGCTGAGGTACCGAGATATTACACATGGGACGCAACCAGAAAAACTTGGAAACGCCGAATTCAAGGAACTTCGGTTCAGAACTGGCCTGGTGTCAAATCTGGAGATGCCTTAGGACGGGTTTACACAGTCCATGTTACTAACATGGAATGTTTTTGTTTAAGGATGCTTCTACACCATGTGCGTGGGCCAACCTCTTTCAATGATCTCAAAAAATACAACAATCAAGAATTTTCAACATTTCGAGAGGCATGTGAGGCAAGAGGATTATTGGAGGATGACAATCATTGGAATATAACACTGGAAGAGGCTGCACAATGTAGATCAGCGGCCAAGGTGAGAATGCTTTTTGCTATACTAATAGCGACATGTGGGCTTTCAAACCCTCAACAACTGTGGGAAAGGTACAAAATTCAAATGGCCGACGATATTTTACACAGAGTACAACATCATAATCCAAACGTTACATACAATGATTTCATTTTTAATGAAGCCCTAACAAAGATAGAAGACCAAGTCATAACTATAACTGGGAAAGATTTGTCAGATTTTGGGTTGAGCAGGCCGCAAAGAACTGGGGAAGTTTGCAGTGATATAATAAGAGAATTGAGTTACGATGCTGCTTCTTTACAACAACAAATAACTGAGTCTGTTCCGCGTCTAAACCCAGAACAAAGATTAGTTTTTGAGAATGTTGTGCAAAAAATCGAAAGTGGCGAAGGTGGTTTATTCTTTTTGGATGCGCCAGGAGGCACGGGTAAAACATTTCTTTTAAATTTACTTTTAGCCCAAATTCGTAAAGATAAAGGAGTTGCTGTTGCTGTAGCTTCTTCTGGAATAGCAGCTACGTTACTTAATGGTGGCCGAACGGCACATTCAGTACTTAAACTGCCATTGAACTTAGCTCATGAGGAAATGCCAGTTTGTAACATTACTAAAAATAGTGACCGTGGACGAATGTTACAGCAATGTAAGCTGTTGGTTTGGGATGAATGTACCATGTCCCACAAAAGAGCGATAGAAGCACTAGATCGGACCATAAAAGATATTAAGAGTAACCAAAGTATCATGGGTGGTATGGTGGTACTTTTAGCTGGCGATTTTAGACAGACTCTGCCGGTAATTACTAGAGGCACGCCGGCAGATGAAATAAATGCATGTTTAAAAGCGTCTCCATTATGGGTGCATGTAAAAATTTTTTGTCTGACTACAAATATGCGAGTACAACTGCACAGTGATACACAATTGGTGCAATATGCGGATGCTCTTCTGAAAATCGGAGAAGACCGTATGGAAACAAATAGTGACGGAATGATTACATTGAATCGTGAATTTTGTAATGTTGTCTGTAACATGGATGACTTAAAGAACAACGTCTATCCCGATCTTGCAACCAATATGAAGAACAGACAATGGTTGTGCGAAAGGGCAATTTTAGCACCGACAAACGAAGTAGTGGGGCAGATCAACGAACAAATCATGTCAGATGTGGAAGGTGATTTTGTTGAGTATCTGTCCGTAGACAATGTCATGGACACTGAGCAAGTGACATCGTTCCCTGTAGAATTTCTTAACTCCTTAGAATTATCGGGGGTGCCTTCCCATAAGTTGAGGCTAAAAGTAGGTGTCCCGGTCCTGTTGATGCGAAATCTTGACGCACCAAGAATGTGTAATGGCACACGTCTACAAATTACACACCTGGGATGCAATATTGTGAGAGCAATAATTATGACAGGAACAGCAAAGGGAGAAGAAGTGTTAATTCCCCGTATTCCAATAATCCCTACCGATTTGCCATTCCAATTCAAAAGAGTACAATTTCCCCTGAAAGCAGCATTCGCTATGACGATAAACAAAGCTCAAGGACAGACACTCAAAGTAGCTGGTGTTCATTTAGAAAAAAACTGTTTCTCCCATGGGCAACTGTATGTGGCGTGCTCACGAGTATCGAGTCCACAAAACCTACATGTTTTGACCAAAGAAGGAAAAACAAAAAATGTCGTATACAAAAACGTATTAAACTAAGTTAAGTCATGGATCAGGGTCAGGAAAAGTCTACCTATGTTAATCTCAATAATTCAATGTGCCGGCTTCATTAGAATCGTTTCATTATAGTTTCAGAGCCTATTCAGTCCAAACAAATTTACACGAAGTAGTAGTTCTACGCAGACGAAGTCGCGGGTAACAGCTAGTATTAGTATAATTGCAAGTTTACTATACATTTAGGCATATTACCGAAAGACAAAAGATACCATTAATAATCTCTTGTAAAAAGTTCAGTAAGATGCCATAAATTCTATTTTCTTTTAGATTTACTCGAAATAAAAGGAAATTACGAAGAGAAAAGTTTTTAAAGAGTTCCCATCTTTCGCATTAGAAAAGAAATTATCGCAGGTCAGAGGTAATAACTTCAGAAGTTTTGTGAATAGTCTAGTTGAAAAAATACTAAGCCTTAATGTTAAGGCATGTCTTTATCGGTAGGTACTATTTTTAACCGACTTCAAAAAAGGAGAAGGTACTGAGTTCGTCGGAATCTTTTTGTTTCTGTATATTCCCCGATTGCTCGAAAACGCCTGGAACGATTTGAGAACTTATGTTTTTGTTTAAAAGCTGGCCCTGTTGGCACCAAGTCAGGATCTGATGATGGGATCCCAAAAAAAATCGAGGGCAACCCTCAAATTTTATAGGGACGCATTATTGTTTCGCATATTTTCTAAAAAAAAACTATTAAAGTATTTGCGTCTGGTACTGATCATCTCATATTGCTGAGCTGATGATGGAAAATATAGCTCCTTAACTTATTAGGAGTTAATGGCTAATTCTTTAAATAAAGCTTTTAATAAATAGGCTCGTAGACCACTACTTATCTTCCTTTGAGTTATTCAGGTGAGCTGATGATGGAACGTACAACTCTTTGTTTATCAACCGGTTTGGTATTTTTTTTTAATTGCAAGGTTATACTTAAAGATTGGTCTTATAGATATTTCATCAAATTTTGTTCTGTTGTCTGAAGTTGGTAATATTTTTGTTAAAAATTTACTTGTACATACTTACCCTGTTAAGCTAGTAAAACATTCAAACGAACCTATTGCATTAAATTTTTGTAAGTCTATTGGAAGGCGTACGAATCTGGTTTGGATTCACCTCACAATCTAGTTTTAAATCTTCAACTCTGCTTGCTTGTATACTCGTATTACTAGCAAACATCCCATAACAGTTTTACTTAGAAAAATTTCGTGATTTATTTTAATCATTATTATAAATACGGGATTTATCACGTACCGTTTTATCGGTGTTTCGACAGACAATGTTTTGGTTAAATTCGTGAACCTTCATCAGAGTGAGTGCGATCCGCTCCGCACTGCGTCTCGCCTCGCATTTGTCATCGTCGGTCGTATTCATAATAATGATTCCAAAACAGACTTAATTTTTTTATCGAAGAAAGTATATTTTAATATCTGAAATTCTTATCTACAAGATCACAACTGGCTAGATACGGTTCATTCTTGGGCAAGTTCAGCAATAAAGCAAAAAAAGTGCTTACACCCTATATCTCATCTATATATCAGAGGGGTAGAGATCTTACACACGGTGCCAGAAGGTATTGCATGTCGCAGGTCTCGACTCTTCTTTTGGTTTGTTTGTTTAACATAATTCCTGTCAACAGCGAATATTTTACTATTATTAGTCTAGTCAAACATAAAGTGTCTATGGGTTTTGCATATTGTATTTGTGCAGTCAGTCAAATAGGGGTGGTATCAAAGCTATGGTAAAAAACCACTTGCTTCTCATAGAGCTTTTAGTATCTAAGTCAAAAGATTTAAACAATTTGTGTACAGCATGTCGCGCTCCTAGACTAATCGTGTTAAAAACTCTTCGAAAAACTTAAATTATTATTTTTATCTATTGATATGTTAGGGCGGGAAAATATCTCTAACAGGCGAATGGAACGGATGCTGTGGAACGTCGGAAATCGAGTGCTGTGCACGCCTCGCTTTATTTATTTTAACATCATGTCTGTTGCATCCGGCGGACAAGCTCGCTACTTGCTGCGATCTGTTGATAGTGTTCTAATATATAGTTTCCTTTATACTGGAGATTATTAAGATAAACAATTTACTTTCATGACGATAGCGATAGTAACGGCTTTGTTTTGTTTTTCGGGAACTTTTATGAGGTGGTTTATGTGCGTTCTATCTAATAGCTTTCTATTTGTAGGAATTTATTTATTCGTAATATCACCCTTATCATCATAATTTCAACCATTTATGTTATTTTTGCTTACCTATATACTTATTTTATTGTATAATACGAGTAGGTCTTTACCTATGAAATTGCTGTTCTTCAGTACTGGTCATTTCAAATAGAAAAAAAGTTTGGAATGGCTTTGTATTCTAAATTCAAATTAATTTTGTTTTAAAAACATGACATTCTTTTTACAAACTCAGTCTTTTGTTTATTGATTAGTGTTGTATTTTTCATTACATTTGAACATTGTTCGTCATAATGGATACTTTAAAAAATCGTGTAATTATGGAATATGAGCTCCGTCGTGGCACCAACGCAACACAAACGGCACGCAACATCAAAAACGTTTACGGAGAGAACTGTACAAACGAACGCACAACCCGTTATTGGGTTTCCGGTTCCGTTCTGGAAATTTTGACTTGAAAAATGAAGCTCGTGGTTGTCCGGAGACTTTGGTCAACAATGATGAATTAAAGGCCATTGTGGAAGCTGACGAAACTCAATCTACAGCTGAGCTAGCAGCAGCTTTTGATGTTAGCATCAAAATAATTTTGATCAATTTGCGACAAATAGGCAAGGTAAAAAAACTTGATAGATGGGTGCCACACGAACTTAACGATCGCCAGCGCAACGTACGCGTCGAGACTTGCCTCGTGCTGCTAAATAGGCAAAGAAATGAAGGAAGTTTGAAGCGAATTGTTACGTGCGATGAAAAATGGATTCTGTTCGACAATCGAAAGTGCTCAGCAAGTTGGTTAGATCCTGGTTCAGCACCAAAGCAATGCCCTAAACCAAAAATGACCCCTTAAAAGGTGATGGTCACTGTTTGGTGGTCTAGTGCGGGTGTGATTCACCACAGCTTTTTACAAAACGGCATGAACATTACTGCAGATGTGTACTGTGAAGAACTGGAGACAATGACGGAGAAGTTTGCACATCGGCAAACAGCTTTGGTCAATCGGTCGTTCCCACTGCTCCTTCAGGACAACGCGCGACCCCATACTGCACAACAGACAGTCTCCAAGCTGCAAGAGCTGGGGTTGGAAGCTCTCCCTCATCCGCCATACTCACCAAACTTTGCAACTACCGACTATTACTTTTTCCAAAATTTAGACAACTTTTTAGTGGGTAAAAAATTCAATTCCCGAGAGGCAGTACAAAATGCCTTTGAAGAGTTTGTTGCCTCCCGTCCAACTGCTTTTTACAAGAAGGGCATCAATAAACTGCCAATGCGTTGGCAAAGATGCATCGATTACATGGGTGATTACTTTGAATAACAGAAATACTAAAGTTTAAAAAAATAAGTACTTTCACTTATTCCATACAAAACGGCAATTTCATAGGTAAAGACCTAATATCAAACTAGTGGTTCACCCCAAACTGAGATCTCGCGAATCTCACAAAATAAGTATTATTCTTAGGGCGATTTGCACAACGATGCTTAAACGTGTTTAGTGGCTAAATATGATTCAAGGAGTTGTTAAATGATACAAATACTTCAAATTTAAACATGTTTAGTCGCTAAATACGTTTAATGATCTTTGTGCATGCTGGCACTAAATACATAACCAACCAACTTGACCTACAGTTTCGTTCAAATTACAGGTAACGGGAGTTTAAAGTGGTTACTCTTTTTTGGGGTACAAAATGCAGTTATTCTGGATTTCAGACTTTTTTCGATATTTGTGTCACTAAAGTTATACGCATACCAAATTTCAGCACTGTGGGGTCATTGGTGTACCCTGTGAATTTTGTCAAAATTTAGGTTTTATTATGACTAATAATTCAAAGACTACAAGAAATAAACTAAAAATAAAAACGCGGTTCAAATCTCCTAATGAAGATCTTTCATTTGACGTCCTACTTGTTATAATAGTCTCATTTTTTTTACCCCTCTTAAACCCCAATATCTCATCAACTCCCGAACATTTTTAGCTCAATTAGTCACACCAAAATTGTGTCATCGGTAGTGATGACACAATTTTGTATAATACAATAATGTACACAATAATGTACCTATGTATCAAATTTCACGATGATCGGATCAACGCTTCGAAAGTTATCCTCGGACAAACAAACATATATTTATACATACAACGCCGATTTGCCCAAGTTGATTTGGAGATCTCGCTTCGCTAGATCAATAAAAAATGGACTGTGTTAGTTCTAGTCTGAAATAAAACTATTGAATTGAATAGGACGTCCACTTCTGACCATAGCCTAATAGATTTCCATCTCTTCATATAATCTATTCCAAGTATGTTAGGAAACATTTGTATTTTATGTTATTAAAGGATTAGGTGAAGTGTGTGAAAAAGCTAGAACAAAGCTAGGTTGAAATGTAATGCCCGTTTGCCGAGCTATTAATATAAAAACAACATATGTACAAAATGTAATAGATTACCCAAAAGTAAGCCAGGCCATATGCAGTCGGTGTGTCAATACACAAATCCATAAAAATCTAACGTAAAATTACGTGCGTGTGAGATAAGGTCCTTGATTTTGTATGGATCTGTTGCCTTCGATATTCCGATTCGATATTCTAACACGGAATTCAGAAATACAGGGCTGAAAGACACAAAGCTAAAGATGTCCACACCTAAATCTAATAAACAACAATCCCGCAACAGACAGGAAACGCTAAGTGACATCCGTCGAGATGTCAATTAGGCTTTTTAGGCCCTTATGGTACGACTTTGTCTGACCATCCGTCCGTCTGTTACAACTGATTATTATACTTTGTGTACAGTAATTAGCCAGGTTCAAACTATTAGATAAATGATTTACTTTCTGGAGAAAGAATAAGAATGGTGGCGAATCTCTTTTGATAACTTTGTCTACCTACAAAATATATTTTCCACAAGACGCAAAGGTTAAGAAGGTAGGTGAAAGAGAATGATTGCTAGCATGCTTGCATAGTCATGCTGTACATGCACAGATACACAACCTCCTGCGTCTCAGGCGGCTATTAGCTCACTGCGCTATGGAGGTCGTCTAAGTCATCGGCATTGATAGAAGCTTTTGTACTTTTCGACCAATAAGTAAATTACTAATGAGAACCTATTTTTCGTATATACATTTTTGACAGAATTTTCAATCAATTAATCAATTCCGCCTTGCACTTGTCAGGCTTAATACCCTTAGATCTCAGGATTCAGGAGAATACGTATACATCTATTAAGTTAAGAGAGGGAAGCCTCTAGATTAATACATATGCAGAATGCTTTGGCAAATGTAATAAAACTGGTAATTAGCTATACCTGTTAGTGTATCTTTAATTAAACATATTATGAACAAAAATGAATGAATGAATGAAAATACTTTATCACACACAAACAAAAAAAAAACACACACATCACACAAGAAACAAACATAAAAATAAAAATTCATAAAGTAACAAGTACAATGGGGGGAGGGGTGGGGGGTGTACATTATTAAAACAATAATTAAATTTAAGGAGAGCGCATACAATAAAATAAAACAATATAGGATAAGTAAAAGACGTTTTTGACGGATAAAATCTTTTCACTCTTGTTTTAAATGCTAATTCTCGTAATGATATCTAGTAAAATTCATGTTTCGATTTCATCTCAATGGCTGTAAATAGAAAGTTTTAGGTTGCTACAGGAAAGTAAAGTTAAAATTACAAGTATTGGGGGGGCAGTTTTGGAGATAAGTCAGTTCACTGGCTCATCGTGACTGTCGTCGATGATACATGAGACATAAAACACGCTAGTTACTAAACTGACCTGCAAATTGGGTTGTGTCAGGAGTCCTTTAGTGTCATTACACTATAAGTTACTGCTCTCATGATAAGCAGTGATGCAGTGACGAACGCAATGCGCCACGCAGTACGAGTATAATACTATCTGTATAATATACGTCGTATGTTTAGTGGCTTTACAATTTTCTATCAGATTGGATATTAGCCAATGTTATTTGTCTAATATAATGGCAAAATTATGCCTGAAGTTATCTTTTATGACAGTTTTTACTATAATAGTCAGTTAACAGTTTTACTACAATATATTCGAATCGAAACTTGTCTATGTATTTTGACTTCACCACAAAGCCACAACAAAGTAGATCATGCAAACACTTGTTCCACGGCGGGAATCGAACCCACTACCTCCCGCGTCTCAGCCGGTTATTCGCCCACTGCACCACGGAGGTCGTAATGTGGGTACGGGCGTAGTTCTCAATGTGAGCTCTGTGCGGAGCGTGGTTCTACGCCCACGCTTACGCCCACGCCCATACCCACACTTCAAGTAACTTTCGCGGTATATCTAAATGAATAAATATAAGGAAGTGATATTTTGTATGATATCGCATGCAATTTTATGCACAAGCAAAATATATATGTGGGTTAGCAAAATGTACCGGTCGGTATTATCGGTATTATTGTGGAAGAGCCCTTACATCAACAACAGTAGGAACAATATTGACTTCTAATAGTTCCTATTTGGTCAGACTTAGTGACATTAGAATTAAGATAAATAAGGAATGGGTCTGACCCACCCGCATAGTAAGTTAAAACACATACAAAAGTACATACAAAAGTTTTAACCGGATGAAACCGGAACTGATTGCAAATATTTTCATAAATACGGAGTTATACTGGCTTTGGTTTTCTGTGTGCCCATTGGTTTAATAAATTAATATACGTATTATTTGGTAGAGTAAGTAGTTAACTCGTAGGTAAAACCTATGTGAAACTCTTTTGTGTACACAAGAAATTAAAAAATTCATCATCATTGATGACTTTACCGTACACCACAAAGTGTTTTCGGAAAATTAAGCTATGAACCATTATGAAAACAACGAAAACACGTAACATATTATGTGGTATTTAAAATAAATAAGGTTTTCAATAATTGCAATTATTTATTTTGGGTTTATAAATAAAATGGTACGAGACTTTTCATACACGTGCGTAAATAATGCTTCTCAGTAGGTGCCTATTTATAGCGGGTTCCTATATCCGTCAGTAACCGACTACGACTCGTATCCCCTTGAAAAAATGTCAAACTAATGTCAAACTTTTGACACGTTTTCAAGGAGAAACGAGGCGTAGCTAGTTACCGACGTATATAGGAACCCGGCATTAATGTATTTCCATGAAAGTTGTCAAATTTTTGTATGCTTATAAATTTTGCGCTGAATTAAATGGCACATTTGATGTGCCAACTTCATTTTTGAAAGAATGAAACCAACTTTATAACAAAAAAATAAACAAAATATAAAACACTAGCTGACCCGCCTCGGCTTCGCACGGATGTTTATCAAAATTAAATATAGCCTAAAAGATCCAGGAATAGTTGAGCTTTTTATCAATAACACCAAAGAACAAAATATATTTTCTGTAGAAACTTTAACGACTCAGTCTTACCATGGGGACTGATTTATAAGATAAAAAGTAGATTATACATTATTCTAGGTCTTGAACAGATTTTTGGCAATGTTAGAGCTCAATACGTTCAGTAGTTTTCGCGTAAAGTGGTAACGAAGACCCAAATCATTTTTCTAGACACCTCATTTTTATCACATGGAAACTGATTTGTGAGATAAAAAGTAGCCTATATGTTATTCTAAGTCAAGAACTAAATTTCTACAAAGTTTGAGCTCAATCTGTTAAATAGTATTGGTGTGAAGGGTAAAAAAGGATTGTGTGGTTTTATGAAACCACGGTAAAAGTGAAACTTTGTTTCACATTATAGACATTTAACTAACAATTTTCGTTGGCACAAATGAGTAATAGACTATACACTACACGGTCAGTTGATGCGAACTATAGGCGCCGTCATATTTGCCTCGGCTTCTCTGACGAGCGCCTTTCACTTTATCCCTACACCGCGGCCGACCGTCACGCGACATGCAACACACAGACGAAAAAGTTTGAGACGATGTAATAAAAGTTTCACTTTAAAAAAGACATTATTTTTGTATACTTTGATACCCCATTTTTATCTCATGGGAACTGATTTATAAGATAAATGGTAGCTTATAATCTACATATATACCAAATTTTATTGAAATCGGTTCAGCCATTACGGCGTGATTGAGTAACAAACAAACATCCAAAATTGGCATTTATAATATTAGTGTGATAAATCAAAATATAAGTTTGGTTTTTAAAGATCAATGGGCGGTCTTATCGCTTAGAAGCGATTTATTTCAGATGATGGTTGTTTTTTTGTATCATATATTAAGTAGTATTAACGTACAAAGGCTTACAATATTTGCCAATTACATTTTACCAAATGCATTAACACCAAGTATTAAATGCTCAAACTACAAACTAGCCGTACTTCATTATCCAGTATCGTTCAACTAGCTTCGAAACTCGCTAATCCGAATTTCAGTATTTCACGATGTACATACCTACTAGTATGAGTACATCTTGTTAGTTTGGAATATCGAGTTTAACTGAGCTAAGTTTAACATTTAATGGTGTGTAAGTGAGCTCTTCTTACAATGTTACACTTTGGAGATAATTGTATACGTTGTGTGTTAATATACGCACAAAAATGAAAGGGGTTATTTTGATGAGCATAATAAATACATTTGTGAAATGTTTACCATAGAAATGAGAAATTTATTTTGGCATGTAAAAACAAACACTTTATTAAACTTATGTTGTGCTATTGCATAATGCTTGCCATCTAACCACAGATACTGTATTGGTGACGTCTCGAGATATCTCTTGTTGTTACTTTATTTTTGGATGTCGATTGCAAGAGTAGGCAGTAAGTTTTATATCGAATTAATCACCTAAACAAAGTGGATTTTCTTTAAAATTTGATAATATGATAAGTAGTTTTTTCGAGAAGTCTTTTTATGTTTTGAGAAACCATCACTTGAATATCGTCAGTATAATACCAAACACCCTGTGTATACATTTTTTTTATAAATTATAGGCTAGCGTTTAACCACGAACTTGCCTGATGGTAAGAGATGATGCAGTCTACGATGGTACACGCTTGCCAAGAAGAAACCTATTCACTCGCGTCTTGAAGACTCCTAGGTTATATTTATCAGGAAACACAGACTCAGGCAAGGCGTTCCACTCCTTGGCAGTGCGCATAATAACGGTGGAAGAGTACCGCTTTGTGCGTATGGCAGGTATGTCCACCATGTGCGCGTGTGAGCGTCTGGTTATCCGATGATAGAATGGGGATGGTGGATTCAAATTAAAAAGTTCCGCGGTATACTCTCCGAAATGTAATATACTTCGTACTATTATTGTGGCTTTTTTAGCGTTAAACATATTGACCATGTCTTATCAGAGGATAAGGGCTGACGTAGCTGAGAGGAAGGTATATCCTCCATTTAACGATCCTTATTAATATTGACACAATATAACAGGATTGTCACAAATAATTGGTGAATCCATAGGCTCCCGAACTAGTTTAACTATGTTTCAGGAGCCAGTGGTTTCTCTCATCTAGTGCTACAATTGAGTTACATATCCAAGACACAATCCACAATAGTTTTTCTTAAAAATAAGCAGAATTGGACCCCTAGTAAAAAATCTCATTAATATTTTGATAAAAATGCTGTTGTTAATGATAATGTTTTAAATATTCTAATATGCAAATTATCCCGCTTTGAATAAAACTTCAACCAACATTATTTTGAATTGAATAGTTTCAGAAACAAACTTGCTTCCAAAGGTTTCCTAACGTACACAACATTTTCGGAAAGTCCAACGCTCAAGTTGGCATCACAAGTGCATTACACCAACACCACTTGAGTTTGTTATTGGACACGGTGCAAGATTGAATCAGTGGTCACAGCAAACTAGCCTTTGTTCGGATACACATTCGGGTATTTCACAATTGAATTCTTTAGAGCTATTGAATTAGGTAACTAAAGGATTTTGTTCCTCGATTTTGTAAGCATGGTATGGATTAAATTTAGTCTAATATTGTCTTAGTTCTTACTCATATTCTTCCGTCATTAACCTATTCTGTAATTTGTTAAACCACAAAAGCAAATATAGGCTATAATAATGTTTGTAAAAAATAGTATATTGTTCTACACGGGCCCCGTAAGCGATTTTATACCCGGAATAAATAAATCACACTAATATCATAAATGTGAAAGTTTGGATGTTTGTTTATTTGTTTGGTTGTTACTCAATCACGTCGTAACAACTGAACCAATTTCGATGAAATTTGGTATATACGTAGGTTATAACCTGGATTACCACATGGGCTATCTTTTATCCCATAAATCAGTTCCCATGGGATAAAAATGGGGTATAAACTCAAGTCCAATATAGGCTATAACAAAGTTTGTAAATAATAGTATATTGTTATACACGGGCCGTAAGCGATTTTATACCCGGAATAAATAAATCACACTAATATTATAAATGTGAAAGTTTGGATGTTTGTTTATTTGTTTGTTTGTTACTCAATCACGTCGTAACAACTGAACCAATTTCGATGAAATTTGGTATATACATAGGTTACCTGGATTAACATATGGGCTATCTTTTATCCCATGGGATAAAAATGGGTCAACTCAAGTTGCAACAGCGAGTTTAGCTTTATTTCTAGGTTACCTACACATTTAGTAGTGTAACGCGTACGAAGTCGCGGGCAACAGCTAGTAAATAAAAAATAAATAAAAAGCATTCATTATTAGGGAACAGCGAATATAAAATGATGTTTACAGTTTGATACGATGATGCCTGTATAAGTATGAAAACTGTGTTACTGTGAGATATATTGGCGTACGAGCGAGGAAACGCAAGCGAGTCACTAAAGAGTTCGAGGGTGAAAAAGTATTTAGTATTTTAACCTATTACAAACTTAAGTTTTATACAATGTTTAGTATGGAATACTAGTAGAAATACGGTACTGTAAGTAGCAAAATCATGGTAATTTTGCTACTTACGGTACCGTATTTCTCTTTCATTTTATTTTTACCCACGACGGATCAGAGAAGGTTGTTTGTTTGTTTTCCGAAATGGTTCGACCGATTAAGATACAGTTTTCCGTAAAAGGTTTGTGATTCATCGGCGATGGTTCTTAGATAAGTGTTATGATGTTAAGTAGCCAGAGGGCGTGTAATAAAAATATTTTAGTTAAGCGATCTCAACTGTAAATTTAGATGGGTTTTTATATGTCGGAGATTTCGAAATTATTTTATTTATACTTATCCTGGTGTAAAATAAAGCGTTATTCCATTATATTCTATCCTTAAATTTTTTTTGATTAAACAACTTTTTTTACATGTAAGTATTATCTCGTAACTACATATTTTATTTCAGTCGCAGTGATATCTCATGCGTTTTTATAACGTTCCTAGAGGCCTGCGAATTCCAATCTGTGACAAATTAAAACCACACAGCCCTTTTTCGGGTTCCGTCTGAAGCGAACATGGTGAGAACAACGCATTTTTAATTTGTGGGGAAAACATTCGCATACCTTTCTTTTCTTGGTATTTCTGTCTATCAGATTATTAGACCTAGAATGCCCTCTTACTTTTACGTGATTACCTATTTTTGGCAACATTTTACATAATTCACGGAGGTGCATTATGTATACCTACTGTGGTATCCATAATAAAATGCCAACCTCTGTGGCGCAGTGGGCGAATATCCAGCTTCGCAGGAGGTTGCGGGTTCTATTCCCGCTGTGAGACAAATGTTTGCACGGTCTACAGGTATTTGTTTAGGGGTTTGGTATTTATCTAAATATTATAAATATGTGTTTACAAAGAAAAATGTACCTACGTATATAATTATTCTATCAGTTATCTGGTAGTGCAAGCTTTGTTTAGTTTATGGCTAGATAGTGCCGTGTGAAATGTTCAGCATTATTTAAGTATTTATTTATAGTATTAAGCTAGAATACCACTTATACTATTCGCTAACATTACTTGGATGCATTACGAGTACGTACATCTTTTTGTACACTTTTTTTTTCTCGCCCTACTAGGTAATTCAGGTCTAACATTGCTAAAGACAAGATAAATTTGCCACAATAATTCATCATCATCATTATATTAGCCATAGAAAGTCCACTGCTGAACATAAGCCTCCCAAATAGATTTCCAGATCGAACGGCCTGAACCTAACTGTTTCCAGCAACCTTTATCAGGTCGTCTAATCTAGTCGGGGAAAGCACTGGAAAGCGCAGCGTAGGAGGGCCTACGCTGCGCTTTCCAGTGCGTGCTATGTGATATCCGCTTGAGAACCTTTCTGCCTCAAAGGCCGCCAGTTTATCAAGCTATGTCCCTCCTGCCACTTCAACTTGTTAATCTTTTAATAATAATAATATTAATAATATTGCTGGACATTTCACACAGCGCTATCTAGCCCCAAATTAAGCAGAGCTTGTACTATGGGAACCAGATAACTGATAGAATACTTATACATATAATGACAATGTGCGTTCGTGAAATAAAGACGTAATTGAGTTTTCTGAAATAACAAATTTACTTTTATTCACAACACAATTAAATACAAAGTTTAAACACAATTAACTCTAAACAGAGTAACTTACCTGAAATAACAAAAAACAACATTTAAAGCCTTTACTTCTATTCTAGTTTATATACTTCCTTTTATTAATACAGGAAACTATCTACTGTTCCAAGTTTTACTAAATTATCAGCCTAACCGCATCTTGTTAAAAATTACCTCAATACTGACAGACGGTGACACTGACATTAATCAAAGACCTGTAGATAATTATTCCATAAAGAAAAGGTACGACACCAAACGTAGTGATACTCTTTACATCTCCCACCCTCGGAGAGAACAAATCAAAATGATTTTTCGATTATGAGCTAACCATTACTGGAGATAACTTTGTAATATGGTAGAAGTTTGACTCCGCCTTCTTATGTCCAGCATCAACTTCATAGATCGAATTTGAAATCTTCCTTAGGATTTTGTATGGTCCAATCCTTAATTCATCCATCTTCTTCCTATTCAGCCGGTTTCCGTTTTCTACATATACTCTATCACCTACTTCGAATTTATATTCTCCTCTATGCAGATCATATATTTTTTTATTATAGTTGTGAGATTTTATTGAATTTTCAAATGCTAGTTCTCTGTCTCTTTTGAGATCTTCTATTGTGCATCTTGATTTCAATTCCAGGGGCAAAATATCCATTTTCTCTCCTTCCAAAAGATATTTTGGAGAAAACTTAGTGACTGTATGTTCTGTTTCGTTATATTTTTCGACACATTTTTGTGCAATAGTTGTCCATGCTGTTTTCTTGACCCCTTCGTTTATTTTGCACCTTATCCTATTTACTAAAGTTTGGTTTAGCCTTTCATTGAGTCCATTTGAAAAAGGTGCGTCCACAGCAGTGAAAACCATTGTTATGTTTTCCTTTTTCAGGAAGTCTTTAAATTCTTTGGAATTTATTCCAGGGTATTGGTCTGTTAATACCATATCAATATGATTGCTTTGTGTCACATTTTTTATCAACTTGATAAAATCATTGGAGTTTTGATTTTTTGATGTCAAAATATAAGCATATCGTGTAAAATGATCAACCAGGAGATGTAAGTATTTTTTCGTAGACCGTGATCCTCCGAAGCCTCCAATTGTATCAATTGATATAATTTCAAATGGGCGTGTTGCTGGGCCTAAATGGGACATCAAACCAAATTTTGAATTCCTTCTTGACTTGTTTTTTATACAAATGTCACATTCATCACACATTTTCTTAATATTTGTGATGATATTCTTTGCTGTATAAAAAGGGGTTATTTTATTTATCATCTGGGTTCTCCCAATGTGGCAGTAAGTATTGTGGACATCTCTAATTAGTGTTTTGCTAAATGCTTCTGATAGTATAATTTTTTTCCTTCTTTTATTCTTTTTGTAATATATGTTATTCTCCAGTATAAACTTTGATTTTTCATCTTGTAGATTTAGGTTTGTGTCTTGGTCCTTTTTTATATCTTCCATGCTTATTAAGTTTACAACTTTTAGAAAATCTTCAGCATTTTCATGAGGTTCTAAGACTGGATTCCTGCTTAAGCAGTCTGCTTCTTGATTTGACTGTCCCGGGTTATATTTTATCTTAAAATTGTATTGGGATAAATAATATGTCAAATCACCCAGTTCTTCATCAGTTCTAGACTTGATGTTCAGATTTTCCAAAGGTTTATGATCTGAATATACTATAAATTCTTTATTCATAAGCCAGTGTTGCCAATATTTTACAGCTTCCTTAATTGCCAGGCATTCCAAATATATTGCCTTCTTTTTCTTTTGAGTGTCTGTCAATTTTTTAGAAAAGTAAGCTACAGGTTTATTTTCTCCGTTTTCATCTTCCTGTTTTAACACAGCTCCCACTCCTTTAATACTGGCATCAGTGTAAATTTTTATTGGTTGTTCTGGGTCAAGTATTTTTAAAATTGGTTTCGTGCATAGTAATTCTTTTATTTTATCAAATGATTTCTGGCATTCTTTGGTCCAAATAAACTTTTCATCCTTCCGTAATAAATTGTGTAATGGTTCCAGGATAATTGCAATGTGTGGTACAAATTTATGATAAAAGTTTACTTTCCCAAGGAACTGGCGTATATTTTTCCTTGTTTCTGGAATGGGGAAGTTCCTGACAGCTGTTAAATAATCTTTGAGAGGTCTTACTGAATTATTTTCTATTATATGCCCCAAATACTTGGCATGATTGTTTGCAAAAGTGCATTTCGAGAATTTCAGTCTAAATCCTTCTGTTTGTATTGCCTCAAGTAGGTTTGATATATGTATTATGTGTTCTTCGAAACTTTTAGAAAAAACAAGGATATCGTCGATGAAATTCACCGCAAAGTCTGAGAGTTTATATTTTCTTATTATGTTTCTCAATATTCTTTGGAAAATAGCCGGAGCTGTCTTTAAACCAAATGGGAGGCATGTCCACTGGAAATGGCCTTCTTGCGTGACGAATGCCGTCTTATATTTATCTCGAATTTTCAACGGAATGGACCAAAATGCTGAATTTATATCAAAAGTAGAATAATACTGACAGTTTACAGTCTTCACCATCAAGTCTTCAATCAAGGGGAATGGCTGTGATTGAGGGACAACAATTTTATTCAATTCCCGAAAATCTATACACAGTCTTGATCTTTTTCCATCTTCTTTTTTATACGCTAGGGTAACCGGTGCAGCAAAAGGGCTATATGATTCCTCGATTAAGTTGTTCTTCAATAATTTTGATATTTGATTTTCAATTTCTTTTCTATCATCAGCTGTGCATCTGTATGGGCGCTTGTAGCAATATTTATCTACTATCAAGTCTATGTGAGCTTCATAACCTCGTACCGTACCAACGTCGTATTTGTCCTTAGCAAAGACTGGTTTGTATTTTTTTATTAATTTATCAATTTCAGTTTGTTTACATAAATCTAGGTGGTTTACTGAAATTTCAAATTCACTGTAGTTAATATGTTCATTGAAATTTACTTCACATCTGTTTATATTGTTCACCTCTTGTTCCTGTACCTCAGAGAATAGAGAAACATCTTGTTCATTTTTGTCACCTAGTACATCAGGAATTCCGACATTCATTAAATTGTAAATATTAGTTTCTGAGTCTTTATGTTTGTAATCCTCTTCATTTTGGACTTTATTCTCTTTTTGTGGGTTATAACTTTGTATGATATTCAATTCTTCATTTTGGATTAATTTAAATTTTTTGATACAATCCAAACCAATGAGAAAATCATAATGAAAATTTTCATTATCTATCACAAAAATATTCATTTTTCTTTCAATGTTATATATTTTTATTTTTAATGTTACCATACCTTTTGTTTTTTTCTCACCATTAATAGTTTTCAAGTTTGCTGTTTGTTTATTAAGTACATCTTCTTCTTTTTCATGTATTTTCAATAGTTTTGCATTAATTAACGACACATTTGAACCCGAATCATAAATTGCGGTAACTTTTAAAGTGTCATTTAATAATAACTTTACTTTTATTAATGGTGGTACTTCTAGTTTTTTGGATTCTCTTCATTTAGTTCAATTTCTAATTCAGAGTTATTCACACTTTTCACAACTGATTTATGATTTTTCACATTAAACCAGCAGGTTCCCTGAGGGTGAAAACGTTTCCCTTTTTTCTCAGTGACACAAATTTGGCATGGTTTCTTTTCTTCATTTTTTTTTGTATTTATGTCAGAGTATGTGTAGTTCTTTTTTTCATATCTGTTCCTCCCAACAAAATGTTCTAATTTGCCTATCTCATTGTAGAGATCTTCGGTTTCTTGTAATGTCTCTCGGTCAATTTTATCACTTAGGTAATTTGGCAGGCCTGCGGCTATAAGGTCTATAAGAGTACCAGTATCAATCGTCTTCCTAACCTCCAATAACAATTTTTCTTTCTTCAATGCATACTCAAGCAATGATCCCGTTTGATATTTAAATCCAAGAGCATATCTGATCGGCGACCAACCCTTGTTTCCAAATGTTTCACAGAAGTTTTTTTCCCATTTAATCCACTCTGATTCTACTGTAAATTTCATTAACATACAACTGTACCAATTCACACTAGAATATTCTAAAAATTGTTTTAAAATTTCAATTTTTTGCCTGTCTTCATCAATATGGAAACGTTCACATTCTTTGTTGAAATCCTTAATCCATTGGTGAGCATTTGCATTTCTACCAGTGAATTTTTCAATCATAAAATCTTTTGAAATTTTCCCCAAATTTTGAGTTTCTGATTTTTTTTGTTTTTCTTCGAGTAATTTCTCTAATAGTTTCTCCAATGTTTCATTTGAACTTCTAGTTAAGGATTTTTGATCATTTATGTTTTCCATAATCTCTTCAAGGTAAAAATCATTAAACTGTATATTTTGTTCTTCATCTAAATATGTCTTTGATATCTCATCAGTTAAAGTTATCCATATTTTCCTTGTTTGATGTCTTTTATTCAATGTTTTTCTTATCTTGGCATAGTTAGATGTATTTGTTATTAATTGATGTAAACTTGCAGGTTGATATTCGGCTGGTATGTCAAAGGTTTGACCGTCAGATGTTCCTATTGAGGTTATACAAATAATGTTTGATTTTCCATCTGATGCTGTTTTCACACAAAAGTCAAATCTTAACTTCTCCATACTTCTTGAAATATTTGCAGAAAATGTTGTTTTATAATGACAATGTGCGTTCGTGAAATAAAGACGTAATTGAGTTTTCTGAAATAACAAATTTACTTTTATTCACAACACAATTAAATACAAAGTTTAAACACAATTAACTCTAAACAGAGTAACTTACCTGAAATAACAAAAAACAACATTTAAAGCCTTTACTTCTATTCTAGTTTATATACTTCCTTTTATTAATACAGGAAACTATCTACTGTTCCAAGTTTTACTAAATTATCAGCCTAACCGCATCTTGTTAAAAATTACCTCAATACTGACAGACGGTGACACTGACATTAATCAAAGACCTGTAGATAATTATTCCATAAAGAAAAGGTACGACACCAAACGTAGTGATACTCTTTACATACATATACATTTTTTTTTGTAAATACATACTTATAATATATAGAGAAACAACCAGACCCGGAACAAATATCTGTAGATCATGCAAACATTTGTTCCGCGGCGGTATCGAACCCGCTACCTCCTGCGTCTCAGCCGGCTATTCGCCCACTGCACCACGGAGGTCGTCCTTTGGGCTATGTCAGTGGCTTTGATTAACATACAACAATTATACTTCCAAGCTCTTAAATTAAATATTGATTACTATAAATACGGGATTTATAACGTACTGTCTTATCAGTGTTTCGACCGACAATGTTTCGGCTCAATTCGTGAACCTGCTCCGAATAACGTCTCGCCTCGTACTAATTATTAATCCGCTTACTCGGAGCGGATCGCACTTACCCTGATGAAGGTTCACGAATTGAACCGTAACATTGTCGGTTGAAACACCAATAAGACGGTACGTGATATATCCCGTACTTATAATAATAATTGAAATGAATCACGAAAGTTTTCTAAGTAAAATTAAATAGTGCCTACGAGATTTGACGCATGCAAGTTCGGGACCCTTGTATGATGTGGCTCGACATGTCATGGACAATTTTATTAAATTAGAAAGTTGTTCGGGTTTATGTGATCATAACCTTTTTAGCTAACTTCTGAAATGGAATTTTTCTCTTTGTGTTTTATAGAGGTTTGTTTTTGATTCATTTAGCTTTCTATTATCCTAATAACATTGATGAAAATGTGTCGCAGAAAATTCTAAACACAGAGAGCTCGTTGTGACGCGTGCGAAGGTTTCGATTGTTGATCGAATATAATCTTTGGTGCTAAATCTAAAGTTGCCAACCGATTTCAAACTCAAATGTAATATTAATTTATTTATTAAAATCATGAGGATCATTTTAAAACGTCTATTTAGGTACTGCTTGATATTCCTCCGCGATCAAGCAATAATCATGCAAGAAATAAGACTAATCTTTCTTTTGAATGAAGACTCATGACTGGACAGTCTATCATTAGCTATATTGTGTTGAATTAAATTTAGATAGTATCTCTATAATGTTTTTGCCTCGACTATCCCTAAGTGTACTTATCTGACCCGTATCGCCAAAGTTTGGTGTAGAACGGAGCTGACCGGCCCACATTTGCGGCGCACCGGACTGACGCTCGGCAAGACCACAGACTGTTAAGCCCGCAATTACTCACAGTTAATGTACGACAACGCTTAGCCTGTAATCCTAACGCATGCGTGTGATTCTAATGATTTGGCGAACTAATCTGATGTCTTGTCTTAAAAGTCTTAAAAAAAATTAGCTAGAAACAAATAAACAGTCTACGCTCGATAACAAGAGACTCACCCAGCGGTCAACTTACCGCTTTCTTTCTCTTTCTTCGAGTCGTAATCCTCATATATGGTATCATGAAACTTAAGAGTCCAGGGTTGTACGGATCTGGTCAGACCAACATATCGGGCTACGGCCCCGTGGTCTTTTTCCCTCGGCTTTGCCATTGATGATAAGTTTCTGAGTTTCTCCAGGTTGTCTCTGTGTTTCCTTGCTATGTGCCCAAAGTACTCAAGGACTCGTTGGAGGCAGATGGTTCATTGCCTGGTAGTTATCTTGAGTCCCTTGAAACATCAGTCCTTCGGGCCATCCAACTCACCGCTAGGCGTGTTGATGTTGATGGACGTGGGGCAGTGCAGTTCACGTGTCTAAAGTGCGTGACCTAACATCAGGTAGACCATATGCTTGTTCCACCTACAAGTCGTAAATTATGTAAATAAAAACTAAACTAACAGAGTTTCTACAGTAATTAATGTAATTTTACACCACCTGCTCGACAATGCCCAATTATATCTCATGTAAACCTCACCGAAAGTTGGTGATTAAATCCGGGAGTAAAGTTGTACTGAATGTCATTATGCCCGCGAGGGCATGATTGGGATTTTAATTTGGACTATATGTGTGTTATAGTTTGAACCAGGCTATAAGAACTTATTCGTAATAATGTTTACCCTGCTCTACGAAATTGTACTAACTAAAACTTTAACCTAAGTTAAGCTATTTACCTACGTTGATTTTGTAGTAAATAAATGGTTGCATTTTTTCCAATTAAACTAACCTCTGCACAGAATGCACCAACCACGATTTAGTTTTTATTGTCTCACAGAAAGTATGAAAAGTAGAGCATACCTCGTGGATAAAGCTGTCTGCATCTTGGGCGTGCTTATATTCCTCTCTGCACTCAGGAATCCAGTAATTCCCTCGCTCCGCTCGTTCGTGATTTTACTTTAGAATCCTTCGTTACGTTCGGGATTCAATACAGCGCCCGTGACGGAATACACTGCGTTATACCCTCGTTTAATAATCTAGTATTAATTCTAGGAGGACTTGTTAGAAAATATTTTATATTAATAATCATAAAGTAACACCTACTACATCTTATATATACCTATATATAAAACAAAGTCGGATTCGTTACACCATTTATAACTCAAGAACGGCTGGACCGATTTTGATGATCTTTGATTTGTTGGATTTGTCTGCATCCCTATTAGCAGAATAACTATTAAAATATCGGAAAAATTCACGCAAAACGAAATTATGAACAAAATTAATTTTCTCATACATAGATACAGCTAATGATGGACAATTGACAACTCTACCGAGGCTAATGTACGTCACATTGGCAGCCCGCGTCATATGTATGTCAAGGCGGTACGAAGTTCAGCGGGTCAGCTAGTTATATAATAAATACAACTAAAAAAACTAAGATGTAAAAAAATGTATTCCTCTTTAATAAAACTTTTTTTTTATTATTTATTTTTTATTTATTTATTTATACGGTAGGTTTAAACAGTGAAATAGATTTAGAGAGCCAATTATCAGTTCTCACAAATAGCTCATAGGTTAAACGAAAAAAAAACGGCGGAGACTAAATAACTATGTAAATCAAATGAAGTTAATTCTACTTGCTAAGTAAACTACTTGTTTAGTATGATAATATGGTGGATGTATTCCATTTAGTACACTCAGATTGTTCGCATTTTTCTGGAGCAGGTAGATACTTTCTAAATCCTATATTATGTCTTAGGGTGTCGGGTGCAACGCAATGCCATGTACCCAGTCTTAGTTGGACGTAACCTGTGAGTAGTGTTGCTAGGTGTCCCAATTTGCATGAGACGTCCGTTCAAGGGTCTGGTGACATGTCCCGATTTACCCTTGATCGGGAATGACCGGATTTTTCCCAGACCTATGAAACAAATGAGTCTGTAATTATTTATCATCCCACTATAATATTATAAATGTGAAAGTTTAGATGTTTGATTGTTTGTTACTCAATCACGTTGTAACGGCTTAACCGATTTCGATAAAATTAGGTGTGTTGATAGTTTATGATCTGGATTCAAACATAGGCTACTTTTTACTGACAACTGAGTTAGCATGCGGTACTGTTCAAACCTAACGGCGGAACCTGATTCACAAAGCAAGCGAAAAGATAGAGCCTACTTGGATGGCGTGCCACTGTATTCTGGTTTCGTTCTAGCCGCGGAACTTCACACAAAAATTGGTTGTCTGTAAAGTTGGTTTACGGACGATAGTTTAACGTGACAACGTCATAACAAAACATTGATGAAATAATTGCATACTTTTATGTATAAAATTAAATCATTTTTATTGAATTATCACTATTTTGTATGGGTACAAAAAAAGGAGTGAAATAAAACCTACAATTTATTTGAAATAAAATAATAGAAATTTCAAAAATTTTAAAATTAAAGTTTTAATAAAGATAATGTACTTCTTAAGACATTGTTAATCTAAATTCATCAAATAACTTGTAATTAATTTTAAAAACTGGTGTTTAGCTATAAGCTATAAGTATAGCTTAAATATAATTATGAACAAGTTTTCATAGAAATAAACTGTAATCAAATATCTATCATTAATTATATGAATCACCATAATTTTTTAGTCAATTGTAACATATCCTATTATTACTGCACTCGCCGACAGATGCTACTTTTTTAATAATAAAAGAATAAATACTCGAAATTTTACTAATAATCAGATTTTTGAAATGCAAGAATAATTAACCTTTATTGCCGAAATTGTTGTTGTAATAAGCAATGAAAACCACATCTTTTCACTTCACTTTATAAACAGTCGACGAAACCGTTCACGTTTAGATGTAAGTTGTTTGCTGCCGCTGTCTTTCTTCTCCTCGGACGCATAGGCCAATCGAGTGGAAGAGAGATAGATGCGGCGCAAGCATACCTACAATGAGCGTAACGGGACAATGAGTCATCCTTTTACGTGTACGCAGCCGGCGTTCATCGATTTATTAGACGTTGTCACGTCAAAAACCCGGCAAAAATACCGCTCGAAATAAATATGGATAAATCTGGATAGATTTCATAAAAAAATACACTTGCTCACGAAACCCACTATCTCTAACAAACATTTTATATTACCAACAGAAAATAAACAAACACACACTTGTAAATTCGACATGTCTATGATGTAACGGTCAGTGAAAAGCGCTTGAAGCGATTTTCACTAATTAAGTGCAAACAGAATTGGGAGCGCTGTTTGTATTTTTGCTTTCCGGAAAGCGCTTTTTGTGCATTCAGACGATTTTTTAGTTTAAGTTTAGAGATGAGCTTTTGTCAAAATGCTTTTTCATTATAATCTTTATAGAGACTTTTATCAAACGATAAAAAATTAAATCATTATCCTCATCATGATAAATTGAATATCTACGTCTTCAGATTTTAGATTTTTATCAAATTCGACCACATAAACCGTGTGTATTTTTTTATACTATTCGGAGATGAAACAAGCTTATACCACACCTGATGATGTTAAGTGGTAACCATCGCCTATAACAGAGAATTGCCTCGTAGAACTTTTATATCGATGAGATTATTGAAGGATGGAAATAAACGGAAAGTTCAAATTAAACAAACCTTACCACAACATTAAACTTTAGATTTTCAGTCATTTGTACTTACACCTCATATAAGAAACGGTCAAGGTCACGGTGACAGCGGCAAACAGCCTGTAAGGGTCGGCTTCCACCAAAGCGGAACGGCCACATAAATGACGTAATACGATTTTGATGTGATTCTATTGGCTGAATTTACACATCTCTCCTCTCGGCTTTAGCGAAAACCCATGCGCCTGTGCTAGGTACCGTGCGTGCTATAATTTTAATTGGTTCTCAAATATTGTATAGCTTTAAATGTATCCCGAGTTAAAAAAACAACGGAGAAAATAATACGGAAATCAAATGAGCAATGTTTTCATTCCATCTCACATGCAATGAGCAGCCAATCAGATGTGCTGGGTTTTAATGAGTAATGCGCGATGAGCCATGTTTGACAGTTCCAAGGGTGCCGTCATATAGGGTCAAATGGATTGGTGTCAGATTAGCAACTCGGCACGAGCTCAAATAATTTCGAAGAACAGATGCAATGCAGGTGAATTTTGGCTTGTTCTTTACTGCAACTAAAATAAACTAAAATATTGTGACTAAAGAATAATATCCACGCAAATAATAGGTATGAATACCTATGAAATTGCCGTTCTTCAGTTCTGGTCATTTCAAATAGAAAAAAAGTTTGGAGTGGCTTTGTATTCTAAATTCAAATTAATTTTGTTTTAAAAACATGACGTTCTTTTTACAAACTCAGTCTTTTGTTTATTGATTAGCGTTGTATTTTCATTATATTTGAACATTTTTCGTCATAATGGATACTTTAAAAATTCGTGTAATTATGGAATATGAGTTCCGTCGTGGCACTAACGCGACACAAACGGCACGTAACATCAAAAACGTTTACGGAGAGAACTGTACAAACGAATGCACAACCCGTTATTGGTTTTCCCGGTTCCAATCTGGAAATTTTGACTTGAAAAATGAAGCTCGTGGTCGTCCGGAGACTTTGGTCAACAATGATGAATTAAAGGCGAATGTGAAAGCTGACGAAACTCAATCTACAGCTGAGCTAGCAGCAGCTTTTGATGTTAGCATCAAAACAATTTTGATCCATTTGCGACAAATAGGCAAGGTAAAAAAACTTGATAGATGGGTGCCCCACGAACTTAAAGATCGCCAGCGCAACGTACGCGTCGAGGCCTGCCTCGCGCTGCTCAATAGGCAAAGAAATGAAGGAATTTTGAACCGAATCGTTACGTGCGATGAAAACTGGATTCTGTTCGACAATCGAAAGCGCTCAGCAAGTTGGTTAGATTCTGGTTCAGCACCAAAGCAATGCCCTAAACCAAAAATGACCCCTAAAAAGGTGATGGTCACTGTTTGGTGGTCTAGTGCGCGTGTGATTCACCACAGATTTTTACAAAACGGCATGAGCATTACTGCAGATGTGTACTGTGGAGAACTGGAGACAATGATGGAGAAGCTTGCACATCGGCAGCCAGCTTTGGTCAATCGGTCGTCCTCACTGCTCCTTCACGACTACCGACAGATAGACCTACCGACTATTACTTTTTCCAAAATTTAGACAACTTTTTAGTAGGTAATAAATTCAATTCCCGAGAGGCAGTACAAAATGCCTTTGAAGAGTTTGTTGCCTCCCGTCCAGCTGATTTTTACAAGAAGGGCATCAATAAACTGCTAATGCGTTGGCAAAGATACATCGATTGCATGGGTGATTATTTTGAATAACAGAAATAAAAAAGTTTAATAAAATAAGTACTTTCACTTATTCCATACAAAACGGCAATTTCATAGGTAAATACCTAATGTCATTCAAGCGGTCTCGGCAGAATAACAGCGTCAGCAGTTGACATAATGCTGAATCGAGGCCCTTTTACTGCACATAACATACCTAACTCATGTTCAAAATTAATCATTATATTGTTTGTTCCTGTTTTTGCATGTACTGTTTTAATATTTATTTTTTTGTTCTTTATTTTAATTTTTTTTTCTAACTTGTGTTGTTCTTCTCATCTCTTGTAAATTATTGTCTATTATTATTATTGAAAACGAACTAGTTTAAAACAGTCTTTCAGGAGCCAGTGGTTCGTCTCATTTTTGGTCTGGGCTAATTCTGCCCTGCTAATTGTACCTACTTGTAGTAATCGTCATTTTAAGGATTTTAACTTTTTACAAAAATGACATCTCAAGAGGCTAATTAATCTAAAAAATTTTCTTTATTTTTTTATTATAAACATGTTTTTATATAACGAGAAACGCAGGACTTGCTAAAACAATAAATATGTTTTCCGCGTTCATCTCCAAACCGCCATTTTGCAAATACTGTGTTTGCAATAAGTAGGGCAGAATTATGTCTATTAAATACCGATTTATGAGAATATAATATATACATAAAAACATATTTATATTAACAAGCTCTCTCAAGTTGTGTTATCCGTAGGTTAGGTATAAGTTTATAACAAAACTAGCTGAACCCGCGAGTTTTGTGTTAACCTATTAGCTGAGTAAAGTACTAATATCGCTATTTAAAAATAGGGGTTGGTGGTAGAAGGGTAAAAATTTAGGGTTGTGTGTATTTTTGAATACTGTATCATAAAAAAATAACAACAAAAAATTTTGTCTAAAAAATAAATTAAGGGGCGAACCACCCTTAACATTTAGGAGTAATAGATATTGACTGATTCTCAGACCTACCCGACATTCACACACAATTTTATGAAAATCGGTCGATCCATTTCGGAGGAGTTTGGCAACAAAAACAGCGACACAAGAGTGTTATATATTAGAAGAGAGATACATAAGTGTTCTATTGACAACAGGTTACCTAATACATAATTTGTTTAAGTTTGAATCAGATAACCAAGCTGCAGTGGCACATAGCTTGAAGAATTGATGGCCGTTGGGGCGGAAAGGACCCTCCTCTACATGGAAAGATAATATGATGAATATGATAATATGAGATGGAACAAATGTTTGCATGATTACAAATATTTGTTCCGTGTCTGGGTGTTTTTCTATATATTATAAGTATGTATTCACAAAAAAAAAGTATATAAGTATTCTATCAGTTATCTGGTTCCCATAGTACAAGCTCTGCTTAGTTTGGGGCTAGATAACGCTGTGTGAAATGTCCAGCAATATTTATTATTTTTTTATTATTATAATAAAGGTTGCTGCACAAGATCGGTCACTCTGGAAATTTATGTTAGAGGCCTATGTTCAGCAGTGGACGTCCTTTGATGATGATTAGGCGTGGAACAGTATGAAACAAGCTTTACCCTGATTTCACAATATTAAATACATATGTATGATCTGTTTGCTCACGCGTACATCACGTTGTACCCGTCATATTAATTTCAGAAACTTATGTTACCAATTTAGACGATATTAGCGAATATTACGGTAACAATTAACGGAAATATTCGTATCACGTTTGTAATTAATTAAGTTCAAGATAAATACCGCTGAAGGTATTTTATAATGAATGAGCTTAATAATTACCTGTTAAGATGTTTAATTATGACGTTTTCTAGTCTTCTTAGAATTGTTGAAAAAGTATAATTTCTACAGTAGGTAAGGGATACACTGTGTAAATAAATCAGAGCAAAGTTTAATGTTGTGTCTTATGGCCGGTTCCTTTAAACATCGATACGCTTCTCCTTGAAAAGTTGTCTTTTTTGAAGATAAATATGTCGTTGGCGATTAAATATGTTTATAGGAACCGGTCATTAGTGACACTATTCATGACCTACTAAGAGGTCTATAAAGAGGTAAGATTTATATATTTGTAACGAATAAACTCAAAAACTACTGGTCCGAGTTCAAAAATTCTTTCACCATAAGAATGCTACTTCATCCCTGGGTAATGCTTTTTATTAAAAAACTACGCGTGCGAACCTGAAAATTACTCAGCTAGAACTATTACGACGAAACAAGAAAAATATTTCGTTTTCTAGATGTTCTACAAGACCTTCAAAATATGTCACGTTATGTATCCTAAAACGAGTGAAATTTAGATTCAGGGTATTTTGATCAAACAATTCATTCTACTCTAATGCAACATCTCCTTGGAAACTGTAAAAATAAATCTTCCCAGTTGCCGTGCCAATTGAAAACAATTCTTAAAAGAAAACCAGCGTAGACATCCTTCGAGCGATAACAATATGCCAGACAATTCCAGTATCTATAGGAAAGAATGCAGGGATACAAAAATAAAGATTGAAGTCGGGTCCATAATGAGGAGCAAGTCTTTGTGTTCAAACATGAAAACATAAAAATGTATTTGTATAAAATCACGCACTATCTTGTCCCGAAAATAAATGATTAACTAATAAACTGTTATACAGATATTTTCATTAATTTAATAGTGAAAGGTAGGTAATCCAGCTATGTTGTGTTTATGTGGGTGATCCACGCGGCAATGCTTTGTTATAGATGATATTTACCACTTAACATCAGGTGGTGCATATGCTTGTTCCATCTCCAGGACATACATTTTTTTTATAATCAAAATACATAGCCTAAAACTGTTTGTGTAAGGAAACCGACGCGCTATTTTTGACTAATTTAGAAATTTAGCGTTTAAAATGAACCCTTATGATCACGATAATTAAAGTTGAATTTGAAGTGATTTATTAGAATTTGCTTTCAGCTTAGTATCTTCTTCCTTGCTATGTCTTTAGACTGAGATGCTTATAGCTATAGGTTTCATCAAGTCACACAGTATAATTTTTATTTGAAGTATCTAAGTTATTTTAAAATTAATCAATCCATAAGGGTTATTTATGCACATGTGAAAGTTGGTACCGCTAAATAGGTTGTTTTAAATCCTATAGAACTCTAATCCTCAACTATGCAAGCGTACTATTTTTCGTTTAACATGGGCGTCTAAACCGCTTTTGAAACGAATACTAAACCGCTATTTTTGCGTTTTTAACGCCCGTCTAGCGACTAAAGAATGAAAAATAAAGTATTTCAGTAATGCACGCCCGCCACGGGACGGAAGCATCAGGGTGGATGTCCCCGCTATCTTGACATACAACCACTCCTTTACTCTTGCACTCTTATTTATGAGAAAAACATACTAGATACCGGAATAAATTTGTTATTTTGCGATTTTGATCACGCTGTATATTAAAGCGAAGTATTTCGGTGAGTTATTCTCAAAAAGTTGGGTAACTTTGTCTGTGTTTTCGTAGTCTACGATCGTAGAGGATATGCGATTATTTCTGTTCTAAGGTTTTAGAATGTTCAGAGACTATCCAATATCTAAAAGTGTAGCGGTAACTTGAACAGGAAGCTGAGAAAAAAATATTATAGAAGTAATTCAAAAATATTTTAGAAAATTAAAATTATTTTAGAAGGATTCTATTCCCGCCGCGGAACAAATGTTTGCATGATCTACAGATATTTGTTCCGGGTCTGGATGTTTTTCTATATATGATAAGTATGTATTTACAAAAAAAAGTATATAAGTATCTATCAGTTATCTGGTTCCCATAGGACAAGCTCTGCTTAATTTGGGGCTAGATAGCGCTGTGTGACATGTCCAGCATTATTATTATTATTATTATATTATTAATTACTTCAACACCAAAAAAGGTTTGGTTACTAAACATGTTTTTTTAACTTCAAATTAAGCTCCTTAAACGACTGATTATCCAAATTTCATCTGAAACAGTATTTTAAGAAGTGTTTCTTTAATAAAAATATCATTTTTCGAAAAGTCGTAGAACAATATTGCTCACCTTTGTGAGCACTATATACCATTCATGTTAGCATAAAATATTTCATAGCCACTTATCATGTACTAGCTGACCCGCCCGCAGCTTCGCACGCGTGGATTGTCAATAAATACATTACCATCCTGTGCAGTCGGGTAAAACTATTTTCTTCTGATCCAAATGTTCTGGTTCAGTAGTATTTCAAATTTTCTACTCTACGTCCCTATGAGGCCGTGCCCTAAAAATGCATAACCTCTTTATGCTTAGAAATCTTCAAATGAGGTACTAATATAGTACGGTGTCTTTCGAAACATTCCAATTTTAAAGAGTATTTGCTTATGTTTTTAAATGAGTTCAACCTTTTTTGGATAAAATCGGATTGGTTTTCAAACATGTGTCAAAATAAAATGTAATTTAAATCAAAAGCACAAGGGAGTATTGATATCAACTTCGAAGCAAATTACTGCCAAAATAAGTTTCTAGCCCTTTTTAACCACGTTGAAATTCATCCCAAATTTCAATAAAATACAAAACACGTCTTCCATCAGTTTTATTAAAAAAGGTTTATGCAAAATTTGAAGTAGATTGGAGCAAAGGAATCACGTTGTCTCATACAAACTTTGCTCCCCTTTTTCACCCCCTCAAGGGTACAATTTCGGAAAATCCTTACTTATTGGACGCCTAATTCATACAAAGAACACACGCTCCAAGTTTCAGGTCTCTACGATCAGCGGTTTAGGCTGTGCGTTGATCCGTCAGTCAGTCATTCAGGACAAAGCATTTTATATGTATAATTCCGTGCTAAGTTCTGACTTTTCTCACGTGGTACCGTAATGTACCAGGAAAAAGAAGGTCAATCTGTGATGGTGATGTTTCAAAATGTAATTTAATTGCGCATGTACTTGGGAAAAAATTTGCTTAATTTTTTTTAATTTTCCTTTGGTCAGGAAAAATTATACGGTTTAATGCAAAGTGGTGGTGAAGAACTGGATCATTTTCATAACAATATACTTCAATTAGAGAAATGGAGAAAATACAGTTCATGAATAATGGAGGTCTAAAATTAATGATTGTATAAATTTATCTGTCTGAAAATATTTTGAAACAATGTACAAAGGTTTCGGTTGTATATTTTACTATAGTTATTTTATGATGTAACGAATTACAGACGCAAATTCTATGTAACGAACTGAACAATACTTAATTATGTTTAGATTATGTGCATTATTAAAGTTATCTGTAAGTCACTTTTGTATTTCTTGTTATGAATTTCTATTCTTTTGGGAAAATTAAAGTCTAAAATGTTAATTAGGAACTCATTATATAATGAGACTTTTATTGTTCAAGCGTATTTTATTGCATATTCCCAGAAACCATTCCCAATAAAAATCTAAAAGATTCGAAATCCCTTTGTTTATTACTTAATTTGTTAAACAATAAAATACAAGCGGCTGGTCAAATTATGTTATTGTTGGGCAACGAGGGCGTCAGGCCCTCACGGGACGGGACGGGGCGGGCCCGACACGAGAACAATACCCATCAAAAATATATTTGGAGCGGAATATCGAACGCTTGTATTTGCTCTATCGCTTTGTTCACTGCAATACCTGACGTTGAACTTAAGAGCTTGTGTTCTAAAATATTGACTGCAACCTGTGAAAATTCAGAACATGTTTCACTCTACTCACAAATAGAGCACCTTTGTTTTGTGATCTATTAATTTGGCTGGTGGCGTCGTTGCCAAGCTTAATCCGCTCATTTGTTGGCTTAATCTTCTCCTAATATTTAACAACAATAAAACTATTAAAAAGGTTATAATTTAAAAATAAAGTCATTAGGTACCTAGTTTTATAAACATTGTAATGAAAAAAAAACTCGCTTTAATAATGATGTAAAATTATGTTTTGTTTTAATATGTATTAACAATCTATGCAGCCGAAACGTGGACACTTACGGTGGGACTGATCCACAAACTGAAAGTCGCTCAGCGAGCTATGGAAAGGGCTTTGCTCGGAATTTATCTGAAGGATAGAATCAGAAATGTAGTTATCCTACAGAGAACCAAGGTGATTGACATAGCTCAGAGGGTCAGCAAGCTGAAGTGACAATGGGCCGATCATATCTGCCGCAAAACCGATAACCGAACTGTAGGACGACCTCCGGCTAGATAGAGTGACGGTTTGCGCGCTGTGGCTAGCAAGGATTGGATGAGAAGAGCTGAGGATCGGGCTCATTGGCGCACCCTGGAAGAAACCTACGTCCAGCAGTGGACTGTTATAGGTTGATGATGATGATGATGAGGTATTAACAGATATACGTAACAAAATATCGCTAAACATAGTCTAGGTATTATAAACTATTAATAATCCACTGACTCGACAGGCTGTTGCGCCTCTAAAAGTCTTTTGTCAAAATTGTTATTTGTAACTATTTCATGTTTTAAATCTAAAATGTGTTTATAGTTTGTGCACTTAGCTTATTGAACATAATTTTATGTCCACTTTGCCCAATCCACATTTAAAAAAAAAAATATAATTTTGAATAAGTACCATAAGATATAAAAGAGAGGTGCAAATTATGTGAAGAGAATGCACAACGATCATTTACAGCTATAAAGTAGTCCTAAAGAGAAGTAGAATATAGCTTCTAAAATAAAACGGCAGGAATAAAACGAACGTTTCTAATACTACGTAAGGAGAAGTTAAGCGTGGTTATAAATAATAAAACAGCTTGTGCTCTAGAAAAATGCTTATAAGCCATACTCAGACAATGCATCTTTAGCGGACTTCCCAAAAAGCGCTAAAACGGTAATTTAGACGTGAGCAATCACATCAAGTTTATATCATAATGATGCTAAGTATCTGTGTATGAGCTTGGTACCCTTATAACGTAAACCAGTTGCTGTCGCCTGCATGTCGTTCGGATAGGCCATCCCTTTCACAGCTACAGTGCGTATCTTACTTGTAGGGATGGCCTGACAGGGTGACAGTGACAGCGTCAGCGGCGTATTAAGGGTACGTGCCCACGATAGGATCTGTGATATTTCTTATTTGGACGTTTCTCACTATTTTGTGTGCCACATTGTACAATTGACATATTCTAAGATATAATGCCAGTGATAGAAAATAAGGTTTGACTGCCAAGATTATACAGTTCTGTGAATGTATCTTTTATACAGAGAATTAAAAAAATATGTTTAGATCGTCCGCTTAATGTTTGTACAGGTAAAAGTTAGAGTATCTTAGGTAAGTAGCCTAAAGTGCTTCTAAAAGTATTCCAAGTAAATTGTAGCAATACGGATTTTACGATGTCGTAAGCGAGGAGGATTTGACAGAATAGAAAACTGAGATCAATTTTAAGTTTATATTTCAGTTATGGGCCATATTTTTTAATAACTCTTTAGATTTTCAAATATCTAGTGTTTCGTATTAGATATGAATTATTTCGGATTGGCTATACTGTTCAGTCATTATCCAAAAATGATAAATTCGAATGAAAATGTAATTTCAACACAGGAGTGATTGACAACTAAATCCCTTGCCTGCAGCGCTGTCCTAAATCCATGCATCTACTATACATATTACATAATATTTTCATGAATTCAGTGAACAATTTATATGCATATGACATGCAATTGGCTAAATTAATCTCTTTGATTTACGGCTAAATTCGGTGGGTATTTGTGGAATATAATTTTGTAGGATACGTATTATTTTCGCAGTCGTTTTGAACGGTTACATTGTAGTTATCGCCTCGAGCAGATTTGGTAATGACAGCTGTTCATTTGGCAGCGTTTAATTATTTAAATGTGAGACTACAAAGTATATTATTTGTTTCCAATATTGTTCTGAAAAGGCAGTTTAAAATTAATTTGAATGTTATTTCTCACCGCCATTTTAATCCGTTTATAAGAATTTTATTTTCGTTAAAGAATTCATAGTTCATAATTCGTTTATTGTCTGTAAACCTAGGTACTAAAGATGGTTAAGCTTAATTTTGAACTATACTAGGTTTCGCCATTTTAGCGTACATTATATTTTATTACCTAAATTAATACAATAAAAAGAAATCAAATACCCACATAATTAAGAACGCGCATGTGAGAGCGAAACAACTAAAAAAATTGCCTAATTTTTTGTTGTTGTACATAGAACAAAAACAGTGTCAAATATCACATATATATTACCAAATTACAGAAGACCGAAGAGCTGACAGCTACCTCGGACAAAGAATTAGTCTAGTTATTAAAAGGGGGAACGCTGCCAGTATCTTCGGAACCTTACCTAAAGGGACTCCTTTTAATAACATATTTTAGTTATTATTTTGTACTTATAATTAGATTAATTCATTAAATTAATTATTTATTATATCCAAATTTAATATTATTAAATCCACTTCTTTGGTCCATATATTTGACAAATAACTGTGTATAAACAAAAATTAAAGTGATTAAAACATTTGCTGTTTCGGAGTTTCCACAAATATAAATGGAATAGTCATGTAGTCAAGCTCAGAAATACGAGATAATCTTCGCATGTACCGACTAAGCCACAACTATGAAACTGACTTCAGTTTTCGTGAAGCAATTTTGAAATGGGTTGCGGAAAATAGACCAAGACTGAACTTTCTGAATTATTTTTAAATCACTAAGTTTAGAAAATGTTCTAGTAGGTATTGGTTCTATATTAGATTTTTAACTATACTATAATTATATAAATATAAAATTGTAAGATTGTTTGTCCGAAACTACTAATCCGATTCTAAAAAATGATTCACTATTAGGTCATTTAATGACAAATTTGTGAGTATCCCTGAGTAAAGGATATATTTTAACGTGATAAAAATCGTGCGAAGCCGGGACAAGTCAAATAATTACCTAAATTTTTTTGAGAAAAGGACATCATCTTTTTTGGTCCAAATATGAAAGTGCCGACCAATAAAAAATATGCTGTATTCCGTTAGAACTTGTCTATTATGACACCAAAGCTGTAGGGTCATTGTCCTTGGTTTTATTGGAGTTCAAAAATTCAACATCTTCATACATTTTCAGTGAATTTAATAAACAAAAACAAATGATTTGTTCTACCATATTTTTATTTTGAACATCGTTTAGTAAGATAAATAATAATAAATATTGCTGGACATGTCACACAGCGCTATCTAGCCCCAAACTAAGCAGAGCTTGTACTATGGGAACCAGATAACTGATAGAATACTTACATATATACCTTTTTTTTATAAGATATATTGGTTCTTGACCTATTTTGGAGATGTTGATCTTGTTTTGTGTTTTTGAGGATTAAAAATAAAATATATATACAGGGGTTATTTTGTTTAATTAAATACTATAAAATCATCGTCGTCTGGTACAACAATAATGTTCTCCAATCCATAAGCTGGAGGGGTTATTGCTGGCAAATGTGCATGGCTCATGAACCATATAATGCACATAATATGGGAGCAGCATCCAATCAACAAGGTATGGTAGACGAATCATTTGTTTTTGTTAGTTAAATTCACTGAAAACGTATGAAGATGTTGAATTTTGAACTCCAATAAAATCAAGGACAATGACCCTACAGCTTTGGTATCATAATAATAAATACTCAAGGGGACAAGTTCTAACGGAATAAAGCATATTTTTTTATTGGCCGGCACTTTCATATTTGGACCAAAAATGTATGAAATCCCGATGATGTCCTTTGTCGTGCTGCAGGTAAAATGCTTGTAGTAGGGAGAAAGGTTTTCGAGTGAATATCACGCGAAAGCGCGGTGTAGGACGACGGCCCCTCAGTACATGGAAAGGCGACCTGACTAAGATTGCTGGGAGCCGTTGAATGCAGGCCGTACAAAAACGGTTGATGTGTAAATCTATGGGGGAAGCCTATGTTCAGCAGTGGACGTCTCTGGGTGATACGATGATGTAGTTTTTAATCATTGATACTAAAGAAAAATAGCTGACCAGGGTATTTTTGTAAGATATTTTCGTCTCAGGACTTTACACTTATGTCGTTACGGAACTATAGAAAAAAGACAAGTATTGGCTGCACAGTCGCTTTGTCTTTCTAGATAAATGGTAGTGGGATTATTTTATTCAACGTGCCAACAGAATATGCATATATCATTCAATAAACTGTGGAAATTTTGAGACTTGGTTTGGCTTCTTTCAGTGACATAAATAATATCGATGATTAATAGACTCTGGGTTATTATTATCCAATATTGATTGTAGATTATTAAACAAGGGGATAAAACCGTATTTTACGTCACGGGTGCTATATTGAATCCCGAACGTAACAAAGTATTCTAGAGTTAAGTACCGAGCGGAGCGAGGGAGTTACTAAAATCCTGAGTGCAGAGAAGGATATAAGCACGCCCAAGATGCAGACAGCTTTATTCACGAGGAGAATACTCTACTTTTCACACTTTCTGCGTGACAATAAAAATTGGTGCATTATGTGCAGAGGTTAGTTCAATTTATGAATAAGTTCATAATGAGTGGGTCTCTTTGGTTCAAATTTTAATACAGATGAGGTTCCAAATTCAAATCACATTATACCCGCAAAATTATAATGAAATTCAGTACAACTTTACTCCCGGCTCAGCCGTAGGGGTTTAATCACCTGCTTTCGGTGAGGTTCACATGACATATAATTTGGCATTGTCAAACATGTGGTGTGAAAACTTCATTATTTGATTAAAATAATCACTGGTTCTGGATAGAGCCGTTGGGCGCAGGTAGCACAAGGTCGGTCGTTTTGGAAATCTATAAGGGAGGCCTATGCTTAGCAGTGGACGTCCTATGACTGACATGACGATAATACAATCACATTTTTTTTATTGTGTGTCCATTTTTAAATTATATTACTACAGCAGTTATTCTTAATACAAAATAACAAAATAGGTCGTCACTCAGCTGTGTGCCACTGTAACGTATAGCTTCTGTAGCGCTGATATTATCTGACGCCTTTAGTGCGTGTGACCAGCATAAAACAGAAACACGCGTTTACATAATCACATTCAAACGTGTATAAAAATTATAAAATAAAATAATTAAATAAAATATTATTACAAAATAAACTACTAAACATTGCACATAACTTATTAAAGCAAGACTATATGTAAGATCAAAAATAACACCAAAATAAACAACAAATTTGTGCAAATGATTCCTTAAACCAAATATTAAATAAATAACAATGTTGAGGACTTATTAATTTAACATACATAACAAAAGTAACCCTTGCAACTAAATCAAATGATGATGATGGATAAAGATTTCGGGCAGAGCCGTTCCTTCAAGTCGACTTTTAAATTCAGCTTGTATAATATAACGATACCCTAAAACTGGTTTAGAATGTGATCATTTATAAATAAGAATAAAACTAACTTACTTAGTGCTGTTTCATTCGAATTATGCGAAGGTCTCATCCGAAGACCATTTCTTACTAGTAGAATTACAAGTTGTGGTACTTTCTCTGTCACACTTCAGATCCCAATCGCTAAAATACAAGAATAAGCTGACGGGAGATGTCCCGTCTCACTCTTCCGCTCGGCGTCAGTTGCTGGCTTTAAAATACCCTTAAACTGGTTTAAAATGTGATATAATTAGCATTCGGAAGTTTACCTCCGTGGAAACGCTGCTTAAATTGATTAATTCTGTATGAAAAGATCCAAAGCCCTTGACTGCGTAGCGTGTGCTTATTTAACGGAAAATTAATCTTTTGTGTGTAATTATAACATAATTTTGGATAAGGAATATGTGGGAAGTCAAAATCAACAGGCGAATGCTTTTTTTACCATTCGCAGACTTAATTTTAATCAATTTTCGGTAGCATTATGATTTATGAAAGCAAGAACACCTACGTCAGACGTTACATTGATACTAAAACAAAACTTGAATTAGATTAGATTTAACTACCTGCCGTTGGGTAGAGGCCATGAAAATAGTAGCCCATCTACAACGTTAATTCCTGTCGGAATCTACAATCGCTATGGAATGAACGCTAGTGAATTTGAAGAGCGTGAAAGAACGAAGGAATTATCCGTCGCGTTATTCTACGGATTGAACGATAGGACAAGTCAGAAGGAATTAACGTTGGTGGATAGGCCACTAATCTGACATGAAATGAAGTAGCAAAATAGTAATCACGTATACTTCAATATGTATTATCCTATAAACTCTCGTGATTAATTTTAATCATTATTAATAATATAGCTTAATATATAAAACAAAGTCGGGTTTGTTCGAACACATAAAAGTCGAGAACGGCTGGACCGATTTTCATGGTTTTCGATTTTGTTGTATTTGTCTCCGTCCCGAATAATAAAATAACTATTAAAATATCGGAAAAATTCACGCAAAAAAATATTATGAAGAAAAATCATTTTCTCATACATTGATGCAGATAATGATGACCGAAGTATATTGACAGCCCGCGTCATATGCATGTCAAGGCGGTACGAAGTTCGCCGGGTCAACTAGTTTATTATAATGATGTATTATCCTATTGTACCTAGCACCTCCTCCAAGTTTTTTCAACTGCCCTGATCCTTCGAAATCTCCTTCTACATTCTTTAAAAGTTCGTAAAAGTAAAAAAATGGACAAGCTCGTGTTATTTTACACACAGTAAAGGGTCCCAAGTCTGTGTGGCTGTACCTTAGTCATTTTAAGATACAATGTTAGTTTTTCATGACATTTTAATTGCTCGAGCGAAGCGAGATCTCCAAATCAACTTGGGCAAATCGGCGTTGTATGTATGTAAGTAAGTATATATGTAGATATGTATGTTTGTTTGTCCGAGGATAACTTTCGAAGCGTTGATCCGATCATTGTGAAATTTGATACATAATTATGATATGATGTAGTGATGGCATAATTTCGGTGTGACTAAATGAGCTAAAAACGTTAGGGAATTGTTGAGATATTGGGGTTCAAGAGGGTAAAGAAAAATGAAAATGAGACTATTAGGTCAAATTGGACGTCAAATGAAAGGTACATTTCAACACTGTTTTTATTTTTAGTTTTGTTTTTGTAGTTTTTAAGTTATTAGCTATAACAAAAACAAAACTTTGACAAAATTCACAGGGTACACCAGTAGCCCCACAATGCTGAAATTTGGTATGCGTGTAGCTTTAGTGACACAATATAGGCAGAAGTCTGAAATCCTGAATAACTGCAATTAATACCCCGAAAAAGCTTAACCAGATAACATGAACTCCCGTTACCTGTAATTTGAATGAAACTGTAGGTCAATTATTTTGGTAATTTATCTCGTGGCACTATTGTGATATTCAAAGATTACGAATAAGATATTTTTGTTTTTATGGGAGACTCGCGAGATCTCAGTTCGGGGCGAACTACTAGTGTATCTAGTTTCGAATTATCTCTACTCTTGATTAGCTACGAAAATCTCTGTATCGTTTCACCAAATGTATGAATTGTTTACAAACAGAACTAAAGACATAAGTTGCTGCACGTAAACTAGTAAAATCTACTCTTTTTTGATAATTCTTCTTAAAACTACAGTGTATATGCTTCTATTGTCGATAATTTTGAAACATACAAGAATAGCGGGTAGGCTGGTCACACAAATACACACGACTATTACGAAAATGGCCACATTGAAGCTTTGTATTTCGTAAACCAAATTTTGTATGAAAAAAGTGTTGAGGAAACATTTTAGTATTTTTGGAAGACCTATTCAATGATAACGTATAGGATGAGGAGTGTAAGTAAAAAAATGACCTCCAACTTCCATCTAAAGAGGGTCACCCTAAAAAGATTTTAGTTTTTTATCATATACTACGGGTCACTACAGCCAGCTCTACAGTCTACGAGTAGTACGGTTGTAACTGGATGGACAATCAGACGGACGTGGCGATTCCTAGTTCGACAACGAAACCAAAAATGGCAACACAAAAGTAAATTGCAAACTGATACGAGTTTTCGTTCTACTTTTAAGGCCGGCTTGTACATTGAGCTACTAAATACGTTCAGGCATCGTTGCGCAAGTCGAGTCAACCTTAAGATTCCCATAAGCACTTCTTATCAGCGAGAAAGAAGAATTAAAGTTGGCAAAGAAACGTAAAGTAGTCCAACTTAGATTGATGGAAAACTTTTTATCAGACGCAACATATCCAAGACGCAAGATATCCAGCAACATTATCTTAGGAATTTTCATCTATTCTTGCTACACAAAAACAAAGGTTTGAAAGAATAATATATACCTAGATTGACATGACTAAAGACTGGGAAAAGCGAGATATTAAACCGGTAACGATAAAAATTCATTTTGTTGTATCTAGCTTATAATAAAAAAGTGGCACTCCGGGAGTGCCGACCGAAGTGAAAACTTGAACAATTACGTGTATATTTTTTGAATCGTCGGTAACGGTAATGATAACGGTAACAGTGTCGCGAGTTCAATGTTTTTTTTCCCATCTCAAAAAATGCCCAACGCGCCAAAAGAAGTTTTCACTTCAAAAAAAATTTGGATGTTGCAAAATGATCATGATGGATGTCGCATACACATAAAAATTTACTAAGAAAGTTGTCTTATGTCCCTCCACAAACTAAAAAAGAAACAAATTATATACAGAGGTGTCGGTGACACAGTAGCGAGTTCAATTGTTTTTTCCCATCTCAAAAAATGCTCAACGCGCCTAAAGAAGTTTTTACTATGCCCAAGGCACCTAAAGAAGTTTTCACTTCAAAAAACAATTTAATCAAATCATCATCATACACAATTTAAATTGGTAGATGCAATTGTTTTTTTATTCAAGTAACCTATTGTATTGAAGAAATGAGAAATTAATAGTAGATTATTAAACGAGGGGATAAAGCAGTGTCTTGCGTCACGGGCGCTATATTGAATCCCAAACGTAACAAAGGATTCTAGACTCACGAGCGGAGCGAGGGAGTTACTAGAATCCTGAGTGCAGAGAGGGTCACACGCCCAAGATGCAGACAGCTTTATGTACGAGGAGAATACTCTACTTTTTACACTTTCTGCGAGATAATAAAAACCAAATCTAGGTTGGTGAACTCTGTGCAGATGTGAGTTCGATTTACGAATAAGTTCTTCGAATAATTTACGAATAAGAACTTCGTAAATCGCACTAACCTCTGCACAGAATTCACCAACCTGGATTTGGTTACAGAGAGATAAAGATATACCTACAGATGAGGTTCCAAATTCAGATCAACCTCCTATGCCCTCGCAGGCATAATGAACTGCAGTGCAACTTTACTCCCGGTGCAGCCGTAGTGATTTAATCACTTACTTTCGGTGAGGTTTACATGACATATAATTTGACATTGTCGAGCAGGTGGTGTGAAAAATAACATTATTCACTTTTGTCTAGTAACGTAACGTCGCAATTATTGTAAAATGAAACGAAATAATAAATGTGAAAGTGAGTTTGTTTATTTGTTTGTTTGTTACGCGTTCATGTCAAAACGGTTGAACCGATTAAGAAACAACCCATCTATCTAAATTGGTTCAGCTTTATCGAGTTTGGGTCATTTATTGACAAACCACGACTGCGAAGCCGCGGGCGGCTAATTTTAAATAAGTTCTAATTGTTTTGTGGAAAAGTTATGAATATTCCTTATGAAAAATACAAAAATGAGAATTCTAATATTAAGCCAGCATAGTTTCGGAGAATTACTAATGAAATTCATCAATAAATCAACAACGATCAAATATTGGTTCCAATTATTTTCGACCAAAGTCGTACCGCAAAATTGGAGTCTATTTCTCGGCCAATCAATTTCCTATTAACTCCCAACTGTTGGTTTTCTATTCCTACTTTCCGATTACGTTTCGTAGAAATGTTATATAATGAATATATAGTTATTCTGTGATATCAAATAGTTATTTTTAGTACAACACTTTATTTTAGATTTTATACAAAATAGCTATTGGCTGGTTTAGTTGCAAGTAATTTATGTACTGATGATATCGCTGTCATGTAATTTATGGAGGTAAAAAAGACCATCTTAGAACAATGGAGGGAATTGCGACAAGAGCGAAGCTCTTAAATACGAGTAGAAGATATTGTAGATTTAATAAATCTATAATGTGAGTATAATGCACAGATTTTTGTCATCTGAACCTAGCCTCATACTAAATGTTACGCGCGATGTACACAATCTTCACCCGTAGTGAAGCCATCAATGCATTTTTTTTACCAACCCCTACTGTCCCACTACTGGGCAAAGGCTGCCCCTCTTCCTTCCACTTATTACGGTCTAGAGCCAGATTCCGCCCGTCTCTTTGGAAGACGTCGAAGTCGTCGCTCCAGCGTTTTATAAGTCTTCCTCAGCGTCGCTTTCCGTCTTTAGGAATCAAAAATATGCTTGTGATCTGCAGGGTTGCATACGGGAGACATGACCCAGTCTCATTTCAACTTTTTTTTCAATCAATGCATAAAAATAATTATTTTGAAAACTACAAAATGGCGTTCAAAATGAGAGATATCTCTTGTTTAGCAGGTGACATTCAGGGTACGGGGTCACATGTTTATTTAGGATGATATTTCGATTAAGTATCGCACACAGGTCGGTACAACCTACCCTGACTTGATTAATGAAGGTACGCCTATATTAAATGGCATAGGTACGCCTTATAAATAATTCACTATTATTATCATAGAAATTTAGTTATAATTCAAACAACCCTACATCTAAGATGAAGTTTGATATTATTGGACGTTAACTATTACAACAGATTTGAACAGTAATTAACTGTCTAAATAACAACTGTGAGTTTGTAATGTACATGATGGTAATGTACAAATTGTATTTATTTATGTATTAGGATTACAGGTCCGGTTTTTATTATTATTATTCCACACATTTATTACTTCACACGAGCTTTAGGACTGGATCTTTACAAAGGCATTAAGGCATTACCGGGGCCGAAGCCAACGAGTAAGAGGCCTGTTTGTTTTATAAAAATCACTATGGCAAGATGGAGGTAAGACAGATGGTAGTACTATTGCAACACATGGATTAGAGTTCGGGCTATTGTTAGAGTAATGCTTATGAAATAGAGTACGGGTTATCAGAGAAATGAGATACGGCACCTGCCAATCCTGTAATATTTAGAATGATTGATGCAGGTGGTGACTAGCCGTCCACTAAACGGGCCCCCATAAGAGCCGCTAATAGAAGGCAGCGCAAGGGGCAACGTTGGTGTGGGCGGTTAAAGGGGTTTGAGAGTGTGCTGCAGTTTCACTAAGCGCTACTCCCGGCCTTATGTCTTTAACACTTCAACCCTTGAAGCATAGGATCCTCTCTTGCGCCTCCACCCTTGACCGGCCAACTAAGGGAAACCAGGGGTCAGGGGTATCTGCCAACCCCAGGGAGTAATGGGGCTCCGTGGTGTCGCCACACACCGAACGCTCGCCACAAGCGTGCCCTGCGGGGATTATTATTATTATTATTTTTATATTATTTGTGGGGAAACAGGCTTACGGCCCACTTGATGATAAGCGGTCACCGTCGCCTATTGACACCGGTAGCACCCGGGATATTGTCGATTCGTTCCCTACCCTGTAGACACCTTTTAACATTTCTCTTGAAGGGTGCCATGTCGTAGCCTAACGGGAAAACCTCAGATGGTAGCTCATTCCACATCTTGCAAGTATGGGATAGAAAAGATCGCGTGAAGCGTGTGGTGCGCGACACCCAATTGTCGATGGTATATGGATGAGCTTTATTACGTTATCGGTGCGGTGGTAAAATCTCGACGACAGGATGAGATGAAATAGCTCCTTAGAACATTCCCCATTATACAGGTGGTGGAATACACTGAGCGATCCGATGTCACGGCGTTGACTCAGTGATTCCAGCCTGTTGGCAAGTTTGGGATCGCCGATGATTCTGAAGGGAGTCAAAACGAAGCAATTGGTACTTTGGAGTTCCATGCCAAAGATGGGAACAGTATTCTACGTGTGGCCGAACTTGCGCAACTTAATTATTAGAAATAATCTTTATATTTATTTTCTTTATTTATATTATTTATAAATATACTCTGTGCACCGCTGTCCATTACTGTTTCGCTCATTACTTTCCATCCAAAGGTTGCTTGAAAGAAATCGCTTTCAGCGATAAGGCCGCCCATTGTACTGTATTTAGCATAAATTAGTTTTTTTAAGTATTCCTGGTATACAGTAAATAATTATTATATTCTATTCTAATGTTTTACCGCCCAGTATTATTGAATTATCTAGTTTATTTCAATCACAAATGATTTTAAACTTTTCAGCAGTTAAATCCTAATGGAGATACTTATATCTGAGAAGGTTAGTTATTTTGTATTAGAAATAAAAAAAAACACATAAGTAAAGTAATTTTGCTTCCGGTGAAATAAGTCTAAAAACACCTTACATAATAAATAGAAAATACTGTGCTACAAAATGTAACACAGGCACCGGTGTTCGCGCCATTTTCGATATTGACAGGTCATCTTGCATCACTGACATTCCCGCCCATCGCTGATAGTGATAAATTTTGTCGGTGCATGAAAGGGTGGAATCAACAGCAAAATTAATAAATTCCCGCTGTGTTTCTTATGTTCCTTGTGAAAGGCCATGTCCGGGGAATTACTACCACATACTTATTTTTGCCGCCAAGCAGTATTACTGTGTTTCGATGAAGGGTATGGTTTCCGATAAATTACAAGCATATGAGGCTTATCACCTTTGTCTCAAGTTAATGGACGCGGGGCAGTGCATCGCAGGGCACGTTTCTAAGGTGCGTGACCTACGAGGCAATACTTTGCTATAGGCGATGGATACCATTTAACATTAGGTAGGTCATATGCTTGTTACATCACCAGGTAGTTGATCGAGCGAAGCGAGATCTCCAAATCAACTTGGGCAAATCGGCGTTGTATATATGTATGTATGTTTGTTTGTCCGAGGATAACTTCGAAGCGTTTATCCGATCGTCGTGAAATTTGGCATATAAGTAGGTAATGATGGGCACAATTTTGGTGTGACTCAATGAGCAAAAAATTTTGGGGTTCAAGAGGGGTAAAAAAAAATTAAAATGATACTATTAGGTCCAGTGAGACGTTAAATGCAGGTCTTCATTAGAACATTTCGACCCCGTTTTTACTTTTAGTAAAGTTTTTGTGTTATTAGCCATAATAAAAACTAAACTTTGACAAAATTCACAGGGTACACCAGTGACCCCACAGTGCTGTAATTTAGTATGGGTGTAGCTTATGTATCACAAATATAGGCAAAAGTCTGAAATCTAGAACAACTGCAATTTATGGCCCAAAAAAGGTTTAACCAATTAACATGAACTCCCGTTACCTGTAATTTGAATGAACTGTAGGTCAAGTTAATTGGTTTTTATTTTGTGGCACTATTTTGATAGTCAAAGATTACGAATAATATTTTTTTTGTTTTTATGGTAGACTCGCGAGGTCTCAGTTCGTGGCGAACCACTAGTATAAAAAAAATGTTTACATTGTGAAAGCATAAAAACCACACGCACGGCAGTTCAGCGGAAAAACAAATGTTATGATTCGCGGTTCGACTTACGACTCGCGGATATGTCCGGAGATGTGCGCCGTCTGACAATGCAAGGGCCGTGCCATACTTAGCGCTCGCGTAGTATATGCGCGATGACGGATTTGTCCACTGATTTGTAAGGCGCGGCGTGAGGCCTCGACGCTCGTGTAGTGGTCGGTGGATTTAAGTTTATCATAAAAGTAAAAAAACCAGACGTGTACCTAACAAATAGATTAGATTAGATAATACTTTATTGCGCTAGTAAAATAATACATAGGCGAACTTAATGCTAATTCGCATCTTCATAATAATAGCAGTAATGAAGATTGTGTGTTAGTGCTTTTAAGAAAATATATTTTGGAACATTTCGATAAATAGAGTTAGGCTATTTATTTTACTTAAATTCAGAACGTGATTTTGTTTCAAAATTATTGAGTAAATAAAACGTTCCAATTTCGAATTAAGAATTCGGTCTTATTTTGACTGAGGAATTTACGGAAAATTCTGCACCAAAAGGTTCGTTCTTTTAGCAGTCTTTTTGCAGCATTTAAATAAGGCACGTTTGGTTTTACGGTACCATGCGCTTGGGAAATCAATGATCTGGATTCATTCGGCAGCTGGCCTGTTGACCTACAAAGAACATGGACAAAATTAATAAAGCCAATCCAAAAATAAAAAAGAACTTCGCCTTTTTACTGTAAGCATATTTTTTTATTGTAATCTTTATTAATTAATTTTTACGAAATATATTTCTCAAACGGTTGAAAAAGTCCTCCCAAAAATTGTAATAATGTTCCTTGTCTCTCTTTTCTTAAAAACTTTTTTTTTCAAAAACAATAAACGGGGTTTTTATTAAATTTCGTCGAAAATTCTGCATTTCACAAAAGCAGACGAAAGAAAATTCGATTTCTGATGCTCATTCACTAAAACGGCTGCAATATTTTTGTGTCAACACCTGAACGTTGTTCGCAAAAACTAAGAGTGAAAAACAACAATAGAACCTTGTGCCTTTTATTTCACGAAAGAAATTATGATGGGAGTGCAGAGGAAATGTTTAGTTGTGCTACTTCTTATATTGTTCAACTCCTAATATTGTGCTCTTTGTACAATATTAGGAGTGCCAACTAGTAGTAAACTAGTAGTAGTAGTAAACTGCCTCCGTGGCGCAGTGGGCGTATAGCCGGCTGAGAGGCAGGAGGTAGCGGGTTCGATTCCCGCCGCGGAACAAATGTTTGCATGATCTACAAATATTTGTTCCGTGTTTGGGTGTTTTTCTATATATTATAAGTACGTATTTACAAAATAAAAGTATATAAGTATTCTATCAGTTAACTGGTTCCCATAGTACAAGCTCTGCTTAGTTTGGGGCTAGATAGCGCTGTGTGAAATGTCCAGCGATATTTATTTATTTATTTTTATTTGTTCTTAGAAATACAACTTGGCTACATAAATACAGGTAGTGTGTGTGGGCACTGTTTTACGTAGAATTATTATTATAACACTAGCTGTCCCGCCGAACTTCGTACCGCCTTGACATGCATATAACGCGGGCTGTCAATGTACGTCACCCGCTGCATCTATGTCTGAGAAAATGAATTATCTTCATTATTTCTTTTTGCGTTAAATTTTTTGATATTTTAATAGTTATTCTGCTATTCGGGGTAGAGACAAATCCAACAAATCAAAAACCATCAAAATCGGTCCAGCCGTTCTCGAGTTACAAGTGTTTGAACAAACTCGACTTTGTTTTTAAGAAGATTTACGGTTAGAGGAAAATTATTTTGCGTTTTGTTCTTTGAAATCAAATTGTAGCGTCGCGCGTTGCCGCACACGAGTCAAATGCCTTTTTCCTACTTTTTATACAGAAGATTGACGCCAGTGGTCGCTACACGCCACGAGATACCAATTCTCGCTTCGTGCAGCGGTGTTTTATTTTAGATTAATTATAGGCTAGCGTTTGACCACAATCTCGCCTGATGGTAAGCGATGATGCAGTCTACGATGGTACACGCTTGACTAGAAGAAACCTATTCACTCGTGACTTAAAGACACAGAAACACAGACTCGGGCAAGGTGCCATCGACCAAAAGTAAAGAAAAAGTAAAAATGTGGCTGTCGCGCGTAGCCGCTTCCACTTCATGTGGCGGTGTTTTGTAGCTATGGCGTGTAGCTTGTGAGTTGTGTGTGACTAGAAGGCTTATTCAATAATATTCTTTGAACTACATAATTACTAAATATACTAATATTGTTGGATTTTTGCTCATTATAAATATATTGTAAGGTGAATTTGAATTTGAATTTTGTTTGTCAACCGCTTTTTCTACGACTACCGTCGTCGTAAGAAACTATTCCGTGAATAGACAAACTTAACCTTATTTTATAACTGCCGTGCTACGAGACGTTCTCGCAAGGTGATGTGCAATTTTAATTGTGCCTTAGAAGACATTCCATCATCAGGAAATTGTGTTGAACAAGTCTACGTGTAGAAACGTGCGGATTGGAGTGGTTAAGGTAGGTGGCATGTTTGTTCGTCTACTTTATTTAATTGAGCAATGATTTTTCTCTTGATAGCATACCTATATAGATTCAATATTTATTGATCGAGCGAAGCGAGATCTCCAAATCAACTTGGGCAAATCGGCGTTGTATGTATGTATGTTTGTTTGCCCGAGGATAACTTTCGAAGCGTTGATCCGTTCATCGTGAAATTTGCTATATAGGTAGGTAGTGATGACTCAATTTTAGCGTGACTCAATAAGCTAAAAATGTTGAGGGGTGGGGGGGGGGGGTTTGTTGGGATATTGGGATTCAAGAGGGGTAAAAAAAATGAGACTATAAGGTCAAATGGGACGTGAAATTAAAGGTCTTTATTAGTACATTTCAACTCTGTTTTTATTTTTAGTTTAATCCTTGTAGTTTTTGAGTTATTAGCCATAATAAAAACAAAACTTTGACAAAACTCACAGGGTACACCAGTGACCTCACCGTGCTGTAATTTGGTATGCGTGTAGCTTAAATGTTACAAATATAGGCAAAAGTCTGAAATCCAGAATAACTTTTTTCAAATTTGAATGAAACTATAGGTCAAGTATGTTGGTTATTTATTTCGTGGCACTATTTTGATAGTCAAAGATTACAAATATTTTTTTTGTTTTTACGGGACACTCGCGAGATCTCACTTCGGGGCGAACCACTAGTTATTTATATTTAAAAGGTCCTTTAAAATTACTAAATCTTCATCCCCAGCAAATATTGCGTAGTTTAAATAGGTACACAGGGCTCGTCCGTATCATGGCACATTTGTATCGCAACATGGTTTCGGCACAAGATATCGGCACAATCAAAAAATCCCTACAAATTCAGACAATTCTATGGATATATATGTAGGAATAAATAAATAAATAAATATTGCTGGACATTTCACACAGCGCTATCTAGCCCAAATTAAGCAGATCTTGTACTATGGGAACCAGATAACTGATAGAATACTTATATACATTTTTTTTTGTAAATACATACTTATAATATATAGAGAAACAACCAGACCCGGAACAAATATCTATAGATCATGCAAACATTTGTTCCGCAGCGGGGATCGAACCCGCTACCTCCTGCGTCTCAGCTGGCTATTCGCCCACTGCACCACGGAGGTTGTCAAATGAATGGAAATGAATGGTTGAAAATGGAATGAAATCTCTTGGCCTCATAATAGATGACACGAGGCAGTGAAACAAATGAAAAAGTGACATGGCGTCGCATGATTACAAAAGGCGACCCCGAGTATCGGGGTTTTTAGTTTTTAAAGGCTTATTTCTAAAGTAATCGTAACAATATAATTCGAATCTGACGAGAGACTGGTATTACACTATTTTTGTTAATTTAATGAATGTTATTATGCTCTAGTTTTTAATAAATAATATTCTATTTATTCTATTCTATTCAGGAAAGAGCGAGTACAAAGAAGAAAGAAGAAGAAATTCAGACAATTTCTGCAACCATGTTGCAATACAAATGTGCCCTAGCGCGGAGATCCCTTAGATCTGCTGCGGTTATTATTAATCGTATCTAATAAGTTTACTTTTCAATCGTCAAATTAAAATATAAAAATAAAAAAAAAATAAAAATGGGCATTTATTTACACACACACACACACCTATTATGCTAGCAGAAGTTGGTAGGTACAATAAATACTAAATAAAGTTAGGTAAGTGTGTAACAGTAGACGTAATTCTAAGAAACATGAGTACCTACATTATCCTAGGTAGCACTAAGGTAGAGAGGTCGAGGGCTCAGCTACGCTGGTTTTCAGCCTCGCCTTGGCAGAAACATCTGCTGCTGCCGCCGCCGCCACAGATAGGGTTCTCGGGAACTGTCTGCTTTATGCACTGAATATAGCTAACACGTCCACTTCACCCCTTTTAGATTTCCAGAACGACTGCTCTTGTGCGGCTTGCACTCAGCAACCCATATTAGGTCGTACTTCACTCAAGTGGCAAGAAATGGGAGTTAAGTGTCCTGCTCAATCCGGTGCGTGGTCTCTAAAAATAGATACTCAGGTATAATAATACAAAATAATATACATTCTAATAATAGAAATGCAAAAGTAACTCTATGTTTTTACGACTAACGACTAGACCGATTTCGAAGAAATTTAGTATGTAGAGGTATATGACCGGGATTGAGACATAGGTTTCTTTTTACCCCACTACGCAGAAGGAGGGATAATGTTAAACCACGCTTGCAAACCCGCGGGCGAAAGCTTGTAAATTATAATTTAGGTCCAAGTTGTTTAACAAGACCGATTTGCTACTCAATGTTAAACAATGTTTTTATCTATTCAGATTACTTTCAAACTTATGAAGCAATAGTAGTTATTGCGCAACGTATAGTTCTCACGCGGCCTATGTGAACATGCCCTGGGGCAACGTTAAACAGCTCTAAGACCACCTGTGTTTGTGTCCTATAAATAAAGACCCCGCCTCCCGCGGTGACAATTTATCCCCTTTATTTATGAAGTGGGATCACAACATCGTCTATTACGATTAAGTTACAGTGGTTTACCCTTCTTGTTGTTTCTAGTCTAAATACGTGGCTTGCTTAATCCGATAGCTTATGTTGAAGTTGAAATAGGTATATATTGTTACGAAAAACGAACTTTTCAATACTAAACTTGGTGAGTTAACTAAGGGTTAAATTTGTCTGCCTTGCCAATAAAAAGAAGCCTAACTTTCAAAACGTAGATAAGTAGATAGGATTGGATTGGAAATTGGTTCAGTCGTTACTTTACCTGAAAAGGTAGCAACCAGACAAAGAGACAAAATTATATTCGAATTTATAATACTAGTGGTTCGTCCCGAACCAAAAACAAACGAATCTCGCTACGACAAAAATAGAGCATTACTGAAAGCAGCCAGCAAAAAAAGTTATGATGGACGAACGTGCAAATATGGGCCGAGGCAAAGCCGGGGCACACATACATAAGTTGTGTTACCTAGTTGTGGCCAAGGCTTGTATAGTACTTTTCCCAAATAATGCGCGGAAATTATAAAATTAAATAAAACATACAATTAATTTTCAAAATCAATGACGAACAACGAACAACACTAATTTTCCCCGTGATAAAGTGTTCATTTGTTTTTATTTTTTAATAAACAGCTTTCTATTTGCAAACCAGTTCGAAATTTAAATAAAACCTTTGATAAATTACCTCCTTGGTTGCTATGTTTCGGAGTAAAAGATCGTTCCATTTTTAAATTACACGACAGGTATATATGAGTTTACTATGTAATTTATTTGGCCGCTGAACCACGACATATATGGATTTTTACACAACTTTTGCCGGCCGCTGCTCGCACTTATTTGGCCAGAAGGTTCATCAATTTCGATTTATCTCGAAGAAGGTTGTCAAAGTAATGCTCATATTTCCAAGCATGTTTGAGAAAAAATATATTATTCATAATCTTTAACTAATAAAATAGAGTCACAAAATTTTAACCAAAGAATGCCCTACAGTTTCATTCAAATTACAAGTAACGGGAGTTCATGTTAATTAGTTACTCTTTTTAGGGGTAGAAATTGCAGCTATTCTGGATTTCAAACTTTTCTCTATAATTATCTCACTAATGCTACACGAATACCAAATTTCAGCACTGTATGGGTCACTGGTGTACCCTGTGAATTTCGTAAAAATTCAGTTTTTATTATTGCTAATAAATCAAAAACGATGAAGATTAAACTAAAAATAAAAACGGGGTTTGGATTGTCTATTAATCTCCTCATTTTATTTTATTGATTAATACCTAGATTCACAATTGCATTACTTATATTATAATAAGTATTATAATAGTATATTATAAACTAATCAACATAGCACAGAACTTAAACCAAATTAAATCTACATCATGTCTCATTTTTGACCTCGTAGAGAGGCCCTTAGATAGTACGCTGAGTATCCTTGGGCCTTCTTATGAGGCTCACTGGTAACAGATACTGGTCAAAGACATAGTGTTATGGACGGGAAGATGTTACGTATTTTGCCTACTTTACCGTTTTTTAGCAAGATTTCAAAATTGGATTTTTTTTAGCGTGAATAGCTCTAGAACGCCATAATTGTAATAGACTAGCAAAAGCCAGCTTGGGACCGCGAGTTATGGAACGGACCTTGTTATTGCTATATCGATATCAAAACGCTCTCCGGGGAATAACCCGACGAGATACGCTCAGTAGCCCAGCCCTAATGTAATAGTTGTAAATAGTGGGTTAAGATTTTGCTCAGGTTCCACAGGTAATTTTATGGGGTATTTCTGTTTATTACTTTAGTATTTTACTGTATTTTATCTCCCGATTTTGCAAATAAAATATCGAATACAGCGGGCGTAAACTATTTGAGTATTTGCGGCGTAAAAACAGATTTCAGTTTTATTTACCTCAACTAATCACACTATCACACTAATATTACAAATGTGTAAGTTTGGATGTTTGTTCATTTGTTTGTTACTCAATAACATCGTAACGGCTGAACCGATTTCGATGAAATTTGGCATGTACATAGATTATAACCTAGATTAACACATAGGCTCATATACTTTTTATCCCATAAATCAGGTCCTTTGGGATAAAAATGGGGTGTCAAAATTTCTATAAAATATGATTTTGGTCTTTGTTACCTCTTCACGCCAAAACTACTGAACGGATTGAGTTCAAACTTTGAAAAAGTTTATTTTTAAGCGTAAAATGATATGTAGGTTACTTTTTATCTCATATATAATTTTCCATGAGATAAATCAAATCAAATCAAATATTTTATTCATTAAAATCACAAGGATCACTTTGAAACGTCAATTTTACTGCCTGTTCCTTCGCGACCAAGCCAGGAAAGAAAGGCAAGAAAACAAGGCTGGTTGTTTTTTTAATGATCCTTTTACAATACATAATACAGAAAAGAAATTACGTCTAAATTGTAACATTTTGAACGAGTTGGATTAGTTTCAATCCCAAGCTTCTCTATCATCTAAATAATCCGATATTTTATAGTAGGCTCTTTTATAAAGATTTTGTTTAATTACGTTTTTAAATTTGTTAATTGTCAATTTTTGTACATCCCTTGGGAGTTTGTTATAAAAGCGCACACCTTGCCCTTTAAACGATTTACTAACTTTATGGAGTCTACAAGTGGCAACAGCGAGTTTACATTTATTTTCTAGTATTAAAATTATGATTATCGCTATTTTTCTTAAACAAATTAATATTTTTGTGAACATACATTAGATTTTCATAGACGTATTGACAAGGGAATGTCATAATATTTATTTCTTTAAACTTATTCCGTAATGATTCTCTGGGGCCCATATTATAAATTGCACGAACAGCCCTCTTCTGCAGCACAAAAACGGTGTTTATATCTGCAGCACTCCCCCACAGCAGTATACCGTATGACATAATGCTGTGGAAGTAGCTGTAAGTAGATAAAATGAGTTGTCAAAATTAGTACAAAAAAATACTTTTATTCTTTATTAACCCTTCACGCCAAGGTTAGGTTAGATAGGTATAAATACGTAGAATAGATATATATTCTCTCTTTTAAATCCATATAGTATTCATATAGTTTAGGCGCAAAAAAAATGCTAGCGGTTACCAGCGACATCGCCCACGTTGTTTTAGGATGTAAAAATACATAGGTACAGCTAATTTTAAGAGTCTCTCTTCGTTTTTCTTTTCTATTATCAAGATATTAGACATTTTAAAAATGGTGGACTTCATTCATTTCTTTACGAATAACATACCTTTAAACCTTTCGACGCTTTCATGTTTATCTTTAATTTTACCTTTTTCCAATTGAAACGTACGCATAGTTCAGTCGATACGATGCCGTAAAAATGCCAACATCCAATCTCTCCTTTTGTAGTGAATTTGCATAAAGAGGCTAGCGGTCCTTTGGGTCCCTTTTCGGTTTTCCATTTTGTGCTTGAATGAGACGCGAACGGAGCCCTGACTGAAGGTGGAATCTAAGAAGAGTTTTATCCCGAGTGTATCTACTGGAAAAGGTATTAGTGAATAGGTTATATTATTACTTTTGAAACTATCATGGTTATTAACACAATTTGTACTAAAAACGGGATATTTACCATGATTTGTGAGTTCTTGAGTGTCCCGAGATTTCGACGAAGTTGCATGCGCCATGATCACGGGTAAACTGAAGTCTTTGCGAGTGGATAGTTATTGGCAGATATAACGATCTACCCTCTTTCTTAGTCTCTTGCTAGGAATGAATTCAGTAATACTATCACTACTACCGGTTTCATTCTCGATCATAACTCTATTCCGACACACAACACTCACGGTATCAGGGCGCGTAATTGACACTACACTTCTTCGGTTCTTACACATTCTCACCACAGGATTCCAGCCTCCAGATATTTGAAAACCATCTTCACGATTGAAATTCTTGTGTTTGGTAATCTCAATTGCCTCTTGAACCAGTCTTGGGATGTAATGTCGCTCAGTTGAGATTACTTGTGGGTTGTGTAGCTCGATCCAGTGGTTTGAGCCTGAGTCCAGCAGATGTTCCGTTTTTAGTACAAATAGGTTATATTATTAGTAATAGGCTGAGGAAAGTCTTACGAGGCGATGGTTACCACTTAACATTGTGGGCGACCTGCTCATTTGAGTTTTTTATTGAGATTTATTTGAGATGGATCTCCAAGTTGTAGCCCAAGTATAAAAAACTCACATTTTTAATCTAAACTAACTCTATTTTTAACTATATTATCTATTAATATTTATTTATTTATTACAATACATAAAGCAATAAATAAATATTGGTGGACATTTCACACAGTGCTATCTAGCCCCAAACTAAGCAGAGCTTGTACTATGGGAACCAGATAACTGATAGAATACTTATATATATTTTTTCTTTGTAAATACATACTTATAACATATAGAAAAACATCCAGACCCGGAACAAATATTTGTAAATCATTTTATTTTATTTTTTAAATTTTTGGAAAACTTACAGCTAGGTTACAGAAAAGGTATTTGAATAGGAAATAAACAACAGTAAATGCTACTTATTACAAGAAGGCCAATCAAAAGTTTCCGCATGCAAACATTTGTCCCGCTACGGGAATCGAACCCGCTATCTTTTGCGTCACAGCCGGCTATACTCCCACTGCGCCACGGAGGTCGTCAAAATCAATGTTAAAATCAAAGTCAATGTAAAACCTTAAAGGTTTGTCTCGGTGCTTAGAGACACTCGAGCTACTACACATTATTTAAATACTGAAAAACCCGTCACCTTTGCCTAAACATAATTTTATAGTTACTCAATCACACACAACTGACATATCCACCCAAATTACCGTCTACAATTTCTATGCATGTAGGCAGGCAGGTACAGAACAAACCGTATATCAAATCATCATCATCATCATGTTCTCTAACTGATGCCTACTGTAAGACATAGCCTTCTCTACAAAATACCATAACTTTTTCTTCTTCTTTCGTGTCAATAGCTTACAGAGTATTAAAACACGCAATCCATTAGGGTTGAGTAGAGTAGGGGTTAAAACCCCTCCTCATTCCTCCAGTCGCTATGGCGGTTCCTTTACTGTCCATGGAGTCAAGCTGTGGAATTCTCTACCACACTTTATCCGCGCAAGTCCATCACTAAGCACTTTTAAGCTTAGAGTCAAAGTGCATTACCTGCCCTTGTAAATTTTTAGGTTATTATGTATATATTATTATGTTGTAGGTATATTATGTATATTTCGTATAATGTGTTACGTATTTTTTGTAGTATGTGTTATGTTTATCTGTAATGTAGGTATAGTTTATAGGTATTATTTTTAATATGTATAAGTATTTTATTTATTATGGTAGGTATATATTATGTATAACTATTAGTATTTTACTGCAATGCCCTTTCTGTGCACGTACCCACCACTATAATCAACTATCTCTAACTTCAAAGGTTTGCTGGAAGAAAACTCTTATTAGGGTTAAGCTCGCCTTTGTACATGCCCATTTTGTAAGCTGTTTCTGTCTGTAAATTTATTTGTGTACAATAAAGAATATGAATATGAGTAGAACCTGGCCACGTCTAATTGCATTATTGAGATTGTTCTAGGTGGAGGCCGTACGGACACCACACGAACATTTCCCCTGGCATGTCCAGGGGAAATGTTCGTGTTTGCTTTGCGTGGTCGGTTTGGAAAGTATATTAGCCGACTTGGGACCCAGGTTGGGCAGTATAGGAAAAACCTTCGTAGATGGGGAATGCGAGACCCTTCGCTAACCAGATGTGATATAGCACCCCAGCCAGACTATGCCCCACCGTGACGAATGGCCTAGAATCTAGATCAGATATAAGTAATAGGTAAAGTCTAAAATGTGTATGACGATGTAAAGCACATCGATTCATTTTTAGAGTGCCACGTACCAAAACTATTGTTTCATAGCACAAGCATTTTCTATCAACATTTATATTACAGACAACGCTATTCGCACCTATTTCCTCTTGTTTGTCTCGTAAACTAAGAAAATCACCGCCATGGTCGATCGAAGCGTAATCTCCTCAGATATTTTACCTCGCGGCGGAAAAACAATTTTCGCTCATGTATTTTTTTCGAGAGATTTTCTAGACCTACATACTTAAGTAAGGCATATAAATTTTACTTTGTTTGTTCCTTACTTATCTACATCAGATTTGAACCCAAAAAATACAGATTTCGTAGCTATGGTTTTAGCTGCATGATTTCTCATGAGATAAGCCTGTAAAAATATAAGATTTCGCTATGAAAATTTTAAAATTCTAACGTTGGAAGTTTTAAGCATAACAAACGCTGTTAAGCTTGGATTATTTTCGGTCTTTTTGAGTAGAAAACTTTGGTAATATTAACATAAAACACATTATATTATAATCCTTTTAAGCATAAGTGAGGTAATAGTCAAAATACCTGTAATAGATAGGTATTTTGACGCATTACCCATCATGAGTCCGCATGGACCCATCTAGTTTGCCTTGGCAAACTCTTCTGGCGGAGGTTGCTGATGCCAAACGACCTTTAGAACGACCATTGCTGCGGTTTAAAGAAGGCCTAAAGCGTGACATGGCAATCTTTCTAATAGATCATAGTAGATGGGAAAGCGAGGCAGAAGACCGTGACTCTTGGAGGAAATTCGTCGCCCGCAGAGTAGTCGCTCATGACAATGCCTGGCTCGACCATCTAGCACATAAGCGGGCGCTAAGACATGAACGTGCCGAAAACCCTGGACCATCTACAGGGGTTGTATTTATATGTAAAAAGTGCGGTCGTGGCTGCCGCTCCAAAATAGGCATCTTTAGCCATGAAAGAAAGTGCCTAAACTATCCAACCTGACGCTTACTTAAATCATCTTCTATAGATGTAAAGGCCCATGATGATGATGACCTTTGGAACATTCTTAGAATAAGATTTGAAAAAAAGAAAAACTTAGGTCAAAATTAATCTGATTTACCTATACTTTATTTGATAGTATATAAATTACCAGGACATTTTATAATATTGTACACTAGGACAAAAACACTTGGAATAATTACAGTATGTTTAGTAACTTTCTATCCGATTTGAAACTGCCTGACTAAACACAATACATAGTGTAACTATACGTGTTTATTAGTAACACAGAGTGGTTATAATGCAAAGGTACCTACAGACAATAAGAAAAATACTCCGGTGAAAACCTGTCACTCACATTACCTCCCACGAGATGTCGTATTATTTTTCCATCTGATATTTTTATGTTTAGGGACGACGACGTCAAAATATAAGCGCCTATGCAAAAAAAAAGCTCCTTTCTTATTTCGTACCGAATCGTTGTAATGGATGCTTTTCACCTGTCATAGGTATCTTTTTATTTACATTCTGCTTAAGATATTTGAATCCATTTTTTTTCTTTCGTTCAAATATTTCAATCAAGCTAAAATATTTAAGTCAATATTATTTCCCTTCAGTAAACTGTTGATAGGATCTTGGGATAAATTAAAAGTGACAGCTTACTATATTCTCATAATTACTTATATACTGTCAAGTTTATATAATCGGTCGGTGGTGTAGGCAGAAACTTTATAGTAGGGGAGCCCACGATGCTAAATGCGGATTTACTCGAGCGTCATGGGGACCTATTGGATTTTGAAGATTAAATGGTAGAAAAAAAAGGTTACATGAAGTAAGGTCCTTCACCGGTGGGGGGAGCGTCTACAGGCGGTCAACAATGTAAAAAAAAGAGTCACATGGAAATACGCGAGCGCGTCAGATATTAATAATGTATATGCCCCACGTGTCTCTGGTGACGGAGGTATGTTAATCTGCCGGTTTGCATTGTGGGAGTGGCCGCACGGAAGAGTACCATGAAAAAAATAACGAGTGCGTTTGATTTTCAGAGGGGATGTTAGGTGAACCCTAGAGAAGTTCCCATTCAAAAGACTGTCGATTCTGACGTGACGCAAGCTTGTGGCGGCTAATTGAAAATGAAAAAATAAATCGCTATTTAGAAATACTCGAGCGCGTCAGATTATTACACAGACAGGTTCAACTTGATGTCCTAGTTGTGCTGACTCTTAATCTGACGGTTATTTGCAGGGGTTTTCTTAATCTTAAGGTTTGAAAAAACAAAATGTTTACAACACTGAATGTGACAAATAAATATACAAAGAAAATTAAAAAAAATGTTAAATTTGTTTGTTAAAACAATTACTACATATCCAGAAAATAAGTAAGTAAAAAGAACAAATAAAAAAATATTAATCTATTATTAAAATTTATCTTCAAAATATTTTATTAATCTTCTTAATTTTCAGCATGTAATTAATCCACAATACCTTAATCTGACGCGCTCGAGTATTTCTATCTATCGTATTTTTTTTAGTATTCTAATCGGCTGCCCTAGACGCGCGACCCTATATCGAGAGGTTATTTATATACGGTGGAGGTACTTAACAGGGTGTAGAGTTATATTAATCTGCTGCGCTTAAGTACATAAATCCCAAAATCGCCTCTTGGGCTTCCCTACTATTAGATCTCCACTTGCTTCTATTTTGACATACTTTTTGAAGTGTAAACTTCTCTAGGCGCGTTGGGCATTTTTTGAGATGGAAAAAACATTGAACTCGCGACACTGTTACCGTTACCGTTACCGATACCTCCAGATACCGTATATGTATCTCGTAATTGTTCTAGTTTTCACTTCTGTCGGCACTCCCGGAGTGCCACTTTTTATTTTCCCTCATTCACTCTCATCACATTCTTCGTGAATGCGGTAAGGTTAAAAGTACTCTTGACTATTCTCATAGTTTATGAAATAATAATGTAATATAATAATGCCCATATTATAATAATGCTCTTGAGTATATACATGTTATAATTACCGAAGTAACCAACTTCAAAGCAATCTATCTACGTACATCCAGCAAAAATAATATCGCTAAAGAAATGACGAGCAACATCATATATCCAACATGACTGCTTTACCCGCATTTTGTTATGTTTATTTTCGATTTCACTTCGCTTAGTACGAAGGGAATTATGATAAGATTATTCTGAGCGAAAACAGATGAAACAAAAACATGTTGGGCAAAGGGGATTCTGTAAAAACTTTGCTTCATATTCGATTTTTGAGTACCTATAAGCCAATGGTAGTCCACACCAAGTCTGCATTATTGTAGAAATAAAAACCACAATGAATCCATCTCAGCTGGACAGCGTTCTTATCTACGTGACGTCTTCTCATCCAAATACTTATCTGAAGACAAAAGTCTTTGATCACCAGTGACGGCATAATGGCACGGAGTAGTGGCCTAGGGGCCTCATAAGAAGGCTCAAGGTCACTCAGGAGCTATGGAGAGGACTATGCTTGGTATTTCTCTATGAGATCGAATGAAAAATAAAGAGGTTCGTAGACAAACTAAGGTCACTGACCTAGCCCGAGAACTAGCAAGCTGAAATGGCGGGGGGCAGGGTATATATGTCGAAGAATTGACGGCCGTTGGACCTATGATGGAAACAAGACTTTATAAAGGTTGCTGGGAGCCATTAAGAGTAGATAAGATAAGATAACTCTTTATTGTACACCAAAGTAAAATACAGAACATAATTTTTACTAATAGATTTAGTACAATGGGCGGTCTTATCGCTAAAAGCGATCTCTTCCAGGCAACCGTTGTATGGACAGGATTATAATTTATCACATGACGGCGGTGCATTTATATAAAATAGAGTAGGTACGAGTACTCGTCTATAGCAAAATGACCAATCTTTGATTCGATTTTTATCTTATTAGATCGTGTTCAAAATTGTAAACGGAAATATGTATGGATAATTCATTATAACTCCAAGGGCTGCAACTTTTGGCGAGGGTGTGCATTGTTTGGCATATATTATATATATGGTAACATACTCGTATATATTAACTATATTAACCATTATGCTGACTGAGCGGACTGACCATCATAATCTACCTGAGTCACAGTTAAGTCACAAGCTGCCAATTTTTTTACGAATAATCACATCCAGTTTTATTTTTACTCGTTGGCTTTTTTATTTTTACCTGGATTATGCCGGTGTAATCTTTATGTAGCTTTCACATACGTAGTGAGGGCGTAATCACATTATTGAATGTTTTCACTATCACTTTTGCATACAAAATGTTACTCAGCGGACGTTCAGTCGTATTTTGCGGATTATTGTGTTTTGTTGAATTATGTAAGTAAATGTACATTTATTTTTTATACAACACGGAACAAGCAAGTGCTAAACAAGCTGATGCTAAGTGGTATCCATCGCCTATAATAAAGCTTTGGGTTACCTTAGGAACGTGCCCTGCGTCAATCATATGTAAAGCCACACGTGGCCGTTATTTCACCAGCACCCATACAATCTTCAAACCGAAACACAGCAATGCTACTTAGTTGCAGAAATAGGTATTTGACTACAGTACCGATTTCTAAAACCAAGCAGTTATGCTTGCATTGCTGTCTTCCAGCTTAAAAAGTATGTCCCCGTGAAGTTATTATAGGCACAGAGACTTTTAATAAAATTGTATATGGGTGACGGGTGCAGTTCAATGTCTATGCACACCAAGTTTTAGTTATACGTATCCTGGAGGTCAATGAAATTGTTATGTGCAGAAGTAGATTCTAAATCGATGATCGGCTTACACCACCTTATCACAAAAAATCATGTCTTAGAATTCCTTGAATTATTCAGTATGAATAAAATATTTTGTTGCAGGTGCCAGTGTGAAACTAAAGAAGAATGGAATCAGTTTAGCAGTACTCGAATACAAACAGAATATCGACTTTGGAATAAATAACACTCGCCTTCTTCCGCCAATTTTGATTATTCCAGTTCTGCTTGAAAATTTTAATAACGGAACCGATATATCAAGTAACTTTAATAAAACTAATACTCTGCATTTCACGCACAAAATAAGTCTAAATGAAGATGAAGACATTGATAATGATGTTGGTTTTCGTCAGTCACTGAATAGAGGAATGGGATTAGTAAATAAATCATTAGAAGATTCCAAACCTAAGATTATAGTGAGACAAAGTGGGAACGAGATTGTAAACCAAACTTCTATCGTAAACAGTACAGAGAAAGTGACTATAGAAAACATAAATATAGAGAAGGGAGAAAATATAACTGGTACAATAGAGTCGACTCCGTTGCCAGAAGGTTTATACCCAGCCTCAAATATAAATGAAGAGAAGATTAATGCAGTATCATTTACTACTACAACTCCAGAAGAAAATCTTCCCTCAATAACTGACAAGAGATGGCAAAACTTCACAGGGAGTGCAAATCTTAATTTCGGTAATGTGTCGACAACAAAAGAAACAGATTCGAGTACAAACAAGGGTCCTTACTCAGCGGCTTTTTACAACAATGAAATGATCGATCAAATATCAATAACGACAAATTCCTATATAAATGAAGAATCACCTTTGCCATCACCCAAAGATGATCGATCGAGAACATTCTCACAAAAAACCCAGCACTCTGTCAATCAGTTTAAGCCTCTTGCTGGTTTGTATTACGACGGATTTTTACATAAACCTTTAGTATTGTTACCCGGGTTCATTCCGAGAAAATATTACAATCTTTATTAGTAATAAATCCAAAGAATAGCGCAATAAAGTTATTTAATTTCTGGCGCCTTAATTTAAATCTTAAGCTTAGTTTAACATTTTTAGACTTAATAGAATGTTTTAGAATTTATAGAATTAGAGTTTATAGAATGGTGGCTCCAATGTATCAGAAGTTAAAATTTCCTTTATGTGTATAGCGCAATCGTTTCGTACAACTTATTGACCAATATGCCCGATTTTTACTACACAGTTGAAAGTTTTTAGAAATTGGCACTCACCCTTGAACCATTTGTAAAGAAGTAGCAATAACACGGATAGAGTGATCACAATTGCAAAGTTCTCACATTTCAAACTGTGCTCGTAAAATCGGGAGAATGCCTGTAACTGCTGCAACAGACAAGGCTCTAAAATTGGTATTGTTAGTACCGTGAGTGAAGACAAATAGAGGTGACATCGCCATATCGAAAAGTTACAGTAATATGCGGGTCTGCGCATAATTTTAGGTTGGGTATAGTAATATGGGTCTGAATGTTTTTCTATATATTATAAGTATGTATTTACAACATAAAAGTATATAAGTGTTCTATCAGTTATCTGATTCCCATATTACAAGCTCTGCTTAGATTAGGTCTAGGTAGCGCAGTGTGAAATGTCCAGGAATATTTATTTATTTATATAATATGTTGTGATTTTGTTGTAAACCCAAATGTAGCTATTAGCAAAATTTTTAATTTGTAGATACGTTCTACCCAAAAAATGTCTCCACGAATGTGTATTTGCACCTGCAAATATACATTCGTGGAGAAATTTTCAACTTGTAGCCATTTTTGTTCAATAAACCATAATAAGAAAGGAATGTCTTTTGTAATCTTTAATATCGATAAATCAATTCCAGTTATCTTATCAATTCCGTGGTTATAACATACTCGTTAAGCAAGCATTGCCTTTTGAATTCCAACTCATGCAAGTAACAATGTTACTTGAGAATCGCCATTGCGCTGGTACTCATATCCTATTGTGTGCGATTGACACTCTTCGTTGAGCTATGAAGTTTGAATTTCATCGATACCATTCCATATAGTGTTTTACCATTTTTAATCGAATAATCGGAAGCAACAGTGAGGTATGTTTAACAGAAATAAAAGCATCCAGGAACTTCCACATTTATTATTCAACTGACGGAGACGCCATTCGGAGTTACCGTAAATGTACTCGAGTGGGAAGTAGATTTTCCGTTAAAGCAGGGGTCGGCAACCGGCGGCCCGCGGGCCGCATGCGGCCCGTAGACTATCTCGGTGCGGCCCGCAACCCTGAGGTCCGTAAGAAAAAAATACCGAAGCAAAAGGCCATATAAATTCACTAGAATTTATACGGCCATGCTGCTGGGCCATGAGAGTATTCTTGAAAGCTCGCTCCCACGCGGGGTGATAAAAATGTACCTCTATTTCATTTCTTAAGAACTGTTTATCAAGACTGTGATGTTATGTATTGTTTCTACCGAAAATAAATATTTGCTGTACTTATTCAATTCTTGGCAATTTCTTTTGCGTTTATCCGCCGCACGTGCGGCGGCGGGCGGCTCCTTTGAGACAATAGGCGGGGCGGCAGTCTTTGATTAGACGCAGGTGTGCGGCGGCGAAAAAATTCAAAGCGACCGGTTTTAGTTAAAATCACAGCCGCGCGCAGCTCTCGCCACATTCGGTTGTGGAAATTCGCCGGAAACTCACGTCTCATCTGGTTGCTAGCTACGCGTTTCGTTTCACCTTTCTTCCATTCGCTGATAGCTTCTCACGCACGACGTATGAGGTAAGTTGTATGCACTCGCGAGCATTTTGTTTTATTTTATTTACTGCTTGTTAATGTGAACCTTCAGATTGATGGGTAAATGTTATAAGGACGGGGATAGTAGTTACATGACATGAAGTTAGTTACGAGTGTGTCATGTTTTAATTATTATTTGAATGTGGAGTTGAATTTGTAGGTGCTAACTGGAACATATAATTTTACAACGAATTTAATTTTTTTCATTATTGTTACAGAATAATTATATAAACATGGCTTCAAGAAAAAGGAAGATAGAAGAAGAAAAAAGAGTTTTTAACGAATTATGGACAGAATTATACTTTTTTATCGAGTTTAAAGGAAAACCGTTATGCTTGATTTGTCAAAAGAGTATTTCTGTAGTAAAGGAATATAACCTGAAGCGACATTACGACACCGAGCACAAAGCTAAATTTGACTGTCTTGAAGGAGAAATACGGAAAAGGAAAATTTCCACTTTGAAATCGTCATTACAAAATCAACAAAACATATTTAAGGTTGTGGCAGACAACAGCGAATCGAATGTTCGGGCCAGTTACAGGGTAGCAGAGATTCTTGCAAAAAGTGGACGTCCGTTTACCGATAGTGAATTAGTAAAAGAGTGTGTCTTAGCTATCGCAGAAGAAATATGCCCAGAGCAGAAAAAAATGTTTGAAAGTCTTAGTCTCTCTGCAAGAACTTGCACCCGACGTACTGAAGACTTGGGTGCTAATTTGTGTGAACAACTCAGGGATAAGGCGCAGTCTTTCGACTGCTTCTCTTTAGCGATGGATGAAAGTACGGACGTGTCGGATACAGCACAGTTACTCATATTTGTACGCGGCATTGACGAAAACTTTACTGTTTACGAAGAGCTTGTGAAAATGTGCAGTTTGAAAGGTACAACTACGGGAGAAGATTTATTTCACCATGTGGAACAAGCTCTGGATTCATTGCAATTAAGCTGGGAAAAGTTAACAAGTGTCACTACCGATGGAGGCAAGAACATGAGCGGTCAAAACAAAGGTGTTGTTGGGAGAATCATCAGCAAAGTGAAAGATTCTGGATCTACTGTGCCATTGATTTTTCACTGTATTGTCCATCAAGAGGCATTGTGCTCCAAAGTTATATCCTGGAAAGAAATAATGGATACTGTAACATCCACTGTTAATTTTATAAGAAGAAATGGGCTCACACACCGTCAGTTCCAAAAGTTTTTGGAAGATCTGGAAGCTGAACATGGTGACGTGGTTTACTACTGTGAAGTGAGGTGGCTCAGTCGAGGTGCCGTTTTGGAACGGTTTTTGATTTGAGGAAAGAAATTGGCAACTTCATGGAGATGAAAGGAAAGCCAGTAGAAGAGCTTACTAACAAACAGTGGATTATCGATCTTGGTTTTTTGACTTATTTGACTAAGGACCTGAATCAGCTCAACAAACGCTTGCAGGGAAAAAATAAATTGATTTGCGATATGTATACAGATGTAAAGTCATTTGAAATGAAACTGAAACTGTTTATCAAGCATATTGATGAAAAAAAGCTTGACCATTTTCCTAATTGCAAGAAAGCCGTGGAAGAAGCTGGAGATAATTTTGTGTGGCAAAATATTACAATGAGAAACGTGTTAACACAACTACAAACTGAGTTTGTAAATCGATTCACCGACTTTAAAAAGAGCTCCCTTAACATGGAAATATTCCAAAACCCTTTTGCAATTGATATTAGTGAGATACCAAGCAATTTGCAAATGAACATAGTAGATTTGCAAAGTAATAGCACACTTAAAACGGCATTTAAGGAAAGCACTGACTTGATACAGTTCTACGGAGGTTTGAGTTCTGAAAACTTCAAAGAATTGAAAAAGTTTGCTCAGCAGACAATAACTATGTTTGGTAGTACATATTTGTGTGAGCAGACTTTTTCAATTCTCAACTACCGCAAAAATAAGAATTGTTCGCGGTTAACGGATGAACATTTAGACGCGATACTGCGCGTGTCTACTACTAAAATGAAAGCAGACGTTAAAAAACTTGCAAGTCAAATGCAGCCTCAAAAATCTCACTAGTTCTTACTTTTATGTTAGTATAGTAGTTCAATTAAAAAAGAGATAATTGTATGAATATATATGCGTTTTATTTCAAATATTAAAAATACATGCCCGAACATATAAATATAAGTGCGGCCCGCACTGATACTCTGGCAACATATGTGGCCCGGCTATAGCATAAGGTTGCCGACCCCTGCGTTAAAGCATTATTGCTACAACAGAAAATGGTCAATCGATGAGACCGCTTTGAATAAAAGCATTTTGTATTTTTCTTTCTATAATTATTAGATGCCCCATTCGTGGTATGTCATTAAAACATTATTCTCCTTCTGTACAGTTGGATAAAAAGTAGCCTATGCCCCAATCTCGTTCATAATCTATCTGTATTCAAATTTCATCGAAATCGGTACAGCCGTTTAGTCGTGAGAACTAAAAAAATATACAGACAGAAAACAGACATAAAAAAATTGCACATAAAATGTAACAATACGGGTTTCTACCAACTACCTAACGGTTTTAAATGTCTTTGTAAATTTTAAATGTGTGGAATAAGTGTAGAATAGAATAAAAAATACTTTATTGCACACCATAAAAAAATTACATAAGAGCAACGTAAATCTATGTTATACAATTGGCGGTGCTATTGCTAAACAGCTATCTCTACCAGACAACCTTTTGATGGAATGGACTGTGTGGAGGGCGTAATGGTGTACTTACTACATACTAATGACATACAAATAGAAACATAAAAACATAAATATTCAGCGAAAAATAATTAGTTAGTGTTCCCTGAGCATACGTTTAAGGATAGCGAGTAACTTGGCCCATCTGATAACCACCGGCAGCGCGTTCCATAAACGGACAGTTTGCACTGTTAAATTGTACCCTGATAATAAACTATCTCGTTTGTACCTTTTTAGGGTTCCGTACCTCAAAAGGAACCCTTGTAGGATCACTTCGTTGTCCGTCTGTCTGTCTGTCTTTCAAGGCCCTTGTTTCAAGAATGCGTAGATTTATCTCGTTGAAATTAAAATCAAATACGTAGGTCTACGATCCCTTTTTGAGTTCAAAAACTACAGCCATTTATGCCGCATATTTTGCTTATAAATAAATCAAAACTTATAGGGTACTTCCCTTAGATTTAGAATCATGAAATTTCTTAAAAACCAAAGTCTCATAGTAGAAGTAAATGAATAATCCTAAAATTGGCATACTGGCTACGGAACCTTTTGCTGTACGTGCTTCGACACGCACTTTACCAATTTATATACCTTACATACACGATAAATACCCGTATAATAATTATGTAAAGTGACCGCAAAAGTTAGGAAAATACTACCCTGATATTATTTTTGTACGTTTTTTTACTAGGTTTGAGATAAAAAAATGCGTGAATGTCGTGGAACACTCGGTTGGAACGAAGTACATTTCGTAGTATATTATTATTGAAATAATAATATTGATATTAAATTAAATAAGAATATAATTATTGATGATAAAATATACATAACATATATTATTACATAATTTATTAATTTTATTTAATACTAGCTGACCCGCCCGCGGCTTCGCATGGGTGGTTTTTCAATAAAACATTATCCTCATTTTGCGCAGTTGGCTAAAAAGTAGCTTGTCTTTCCCAGGATATAATCTTTCTCCTTGCAAAATTTCATTATGATCCGTTCAGCCGTTTAGTCGTGTAAAGGTAACAAACAAACAGAGTTATGTATGTACATACATAACACATAACTCTCTTTGTTTTTTACCTTTACCTTAGCGAGTATGCTATAAAATAATAATATAATTAATATATTATAATATTAAATTAATCTTTACATTGTCTAAAATGAAGTCGCTTCCGCTGTATGTTCGCTTAGATCTTTTAAACTACTCAACGGATTTTAATGCAGTTTTCAGCAATAGATAGAGTGATTCAAAAGGTGAGGTAAGGTATATGTTTATACATATACATTTACCTTCCTTAGTGATAAATATTTCAATTTTCTTCAAACTCAGAACTACATACTTGGAAAAAACTTTGGTATTTCATTGAAAAATGCATGTAATCTATAACAAACTGACTGAAACCAACGTCTCTCTGATGACAAGAACCATTAAAACGAATAACGTATGCAAAAGCTGCGAAAACTATTCAAATTGAAGTTTGGAAGACATGAAACATCCATTAATCCACACCGGGCGACCGTCCGATTAACGTATCTTTGGGAACGTAGCATCAAAAGGACGAATTAATGTAGACGAAAACAAGACCCATCGATTTAATCCTATTTAGTTTGGAACTTTTGAATTATTTATCCATTCTGACCCTATAAACATTCGCCTAGTTCAAACAGACCTACGGACTAAACCAGAGTACAATCATCAATGTATATTAAAAAGTTCCTTTTTTGTGTTTTATAACGAGTTAATCATGATTAGATAACATCCATACTACGCTCATGGTACTATTCGCTTTGTGTTTTCTATTTTGTTTGTATTTTTTTTTTGTTTATATTGTGTACAATAAAGTGTTTTCATTCTATTGTTCATTCAACCATACTATAACACCATATGTACAAAAATAATTTGAAAGTAAATGTGTCTCTTCGTCTGTTACGTTTTCACGACTAAACGGCAAGACGAATTTTGATGTTTGTTATATGGACGGATATGGACGGACCTGGATTGAGACATAGGATTATTTTTGTTAATAAACCACGCGTATGAAACCACAGGTGAAAGCTAGTAGTCAATATTTTTTACAAGCGTTTTATTAACTTGCAATGTATGTATGTTTGTTCGGGTGGAATCTTGCAACTGAATTTTAAACCCGTTCCTCTCAACCGATTGAGCTAAAATTTGGAATACATATGTAACTTCGGTGACAATGCAATAATATGGTACCATAGAGGTGTTCTCATGATGGAGACGGATGCTAGACAACGGAACTTCTGAATGGATTATAGTAGGCTACTAGTGTTTGGGCTTATTTGAATCTGCTTTCGGTTCCGAGTATGAATTTTATACCGAGTATAATTTGTGTTTTGAAAAAGTAATTAAGGCAAGTGTCGGATCACTTTGTGATGCAATTTGTGGAAACCGTAAACTGTTGTTGTAGGTATGATGCGGCGGCTTTTCGAGCTTTTCTAGATACTAGTTAAAATATTTATTTTACTAATTGGAGATCAAACAAGCAAATGATGTTATAATAACGTGACGACCTCCGTGGCGCAGTGGGCGAATATCCAGCTGAGACGCAGGAGGTAGCGGGTTCGATTCCGCCGCGGAAAAAATGTTTGCATGATCTACAGATATTTGTTTCGGATCTGGGTATTTTTCTATATATTATAAGTATGTATTTACAAAAAAAATATATATATATATATATATATAAGTATTCTATCAGTTATCTGGTTTCCTTAGTACAAGCTCTGCTTAGTTTGGGGCTAGATAGCGCTGTGTGAAATGTCCTGCAATATTTATTTATTTAATAATATTATTTATTATAATCACACTAATATTATAAATGTCAAAGTTTGGATGTTTCTTTGTTTGTTTGTTACTCAATCACGTCGTAATGGCTGAACCGATTTTGATGTGGTGTGTTGATAGTTTATGACCTGAATTCAAATACAGGCTACTTTTTGTTAACATACAACGCGTGCGAAGCCGCTGGCTGAAGCTAGTAATAATGAATCTATATTAAAGGCAATAATAGAAAGTACAAGATGTTAAGACTTTATTCCACGGCCCATATAAATATATACCTTATATGTGATTACCAACACCTATAACAAAACATTGCCACGAAGTTCACACACCTCACTCATAGAAATGTGCCCTACGATGCATTACCCTGCGTCTATTATTTGAGACATAAAGCGATAAAGAGATATAAAGCCTCATGGTCGATATTTTCACCGGCACCCATACATTTCAAACCAAAACACAACAGTTCTGCTCGCGGCAGAAATATGTATGGTGGTATTACTTTAGATTACAATTGAATCAAATTATTCGAATAACGAAATTATCTGATCGATACTTTATCCCACAATCAAATTGGACTTCTGAAACTCACAAAACTTCCGAAATCTCATCATTCTACTTTAATTGTCTTCGTAATGAGGTGAACCATTAATATTCATAGTAGGTAATTTGTCCAAACAGCCCTTAGACGAATCGCGTCGACCAGAATAAGATATTAGGGGACAAACTTCACGCATTGACCCCTTTTTAAAGGTTAATGCCTGCGTCTTCTCGCGACACCTGAATACTAATATGGGATGCCGTTTAAAGTTTCTAGTATAATGAACAAACAAAATTAAGTACGTTCTTGGTGATAATCGACGAGAGGGGTTGGGAGTTATAGCATTATTTTTAACGACTTGCGTCTTGTAGCAATGTATGTTTTAATATAAAGGTTTTATAATCTTCTGATGTAACCGATAATGAGGAAGTGTACGGGTAATTTTAATCTTAGAACCTAATTATATAGGGTGTTTGATAATATACGCACAAAAATGGAAAGGGTTATTTTGATGTGTAATTTATTTTAGCATGTAAAAATAAACACTTTATTAAACTTATGTTGTGCTAATGCATAATGGCCTTTTTACAGCCGCTCTAATTTTAATTATTTTTAAGGTTTTTTTAAAAATTTTATAATAGTTAACAAAGCCCCTATACAGCTGCATCTTTCACTTTTTGCTTTAATGTTTGCATTTATTTGTAACATGACGTAACTAAGCGTTCCTAGCGATCCTTAAGTTTGAATAAATGAATGGCTAATGTCTAATGCTTGCCATCTAACCACAGATACTGTATTGGTGACAGCTAGAGATATTTCTTGTTATCCCTTTCTAACCCAAAACCCGCAGCCATTTCCGAAAGAGATATCAAATCGGCCTTTATTTTTGGATATCGATTGCAAGAGTAGGCAGTAAGTTTTTCATCGAATTAATCACCAAAACTTAGGCTATTTATTTTTTAAATTTGATAATATAACTAGTAGTTTTTTTTCTAGAAGTCTTTTTTTGTTTTGAGAAACCGTCACTTGAATATCGTCAGTATATTACCAAACACCCTGTTTAATGGGAATAATAGTGTAATCATGTGAGGAGAGAGATAAGCCACTTCGGGTTTTATAAGCGGTTGTGGTAATGGGGCCAAACTAAAATCTCGTATAGGATAGATTATATTAAATAAACAATTCAATAGAGCCTTGAATAAACCTTAAATATAATTTACGTTGTTTTTTAGTTTTTCGTAAAAATAGCGTTACCAGTAGTTCGTTAACAAATAGAAAATTATATGAAACAAGCTGCCACCCGCGGCTTCGGACGCTTAGTTGTCAATAAAAAATAGTCCTGTAAGTCTCAATTTCGGTTATATTTATTTTGCATACCAATGAAATAATTTGTATAACTAACTTAATCGAAATCGGTGCAGTCTTTTAGCCGTGAAAACGTAACAAACAGACAGACATACAGAATACAGATAGGTAGAGTGACAAAGTTACTTTCGAATTTATAATTTATATTTGTTGAGATATTGAGGTTCAAGAGGCGAAAAAAAAAGTCTATCCGGACAAATGGCTCGATTAATGAAAGGCCTTCATCACTACATTTTGACTCCGTTTTTATTTATAGTTTAAACCTTGTAGTTTTTAAGTTATTAGCCATAATAAAAACTGAACTTTGACGAAACTCACAGTGTTCATCAGTGACCCTACAGTACTAAAATTTGGTATGCGTGTAGCTTTAGTGACACATATATAATCAAATGTCTGAAATCCAGAATTACTGCAATTTCTACGCCAAAAAAGGATAACCAATTTTCATAAACTCCCGTTACCTGTAATTTGAATGAAACTTTAGGCCAACTTAATAGGTTATGCATTTCGTGGCACTATTTAGAAACAAATATTTTTTTTTGTTTTTATGGGAGACTCGCGAGAGCTCAGTTCGGGGCGAACCACTAGTTAATTAAAGTGCAATAAAAACAATCTTAAAAAAGTAAAGAAGGCTACCTTGATAATTTTTAGAAAAAATCTATCAGAGTTTAAAAGGATTTTGTGTCAAAAGATGCTTCAGAATTTCCTGTCTGATATAACCCCCGGTCCCAAAGACATCGTATTACCACGCTCAACGGAGAAACTACCAGTTTCCTGTTTTGTGTAATTTCCCTGAAGCTTTGCACATTTACTGATTTGATCAAACTGCTACTAACGTTGCATATTATGGAGAACTTAGTTAACTTATGCAATGGCTTTTCGTTTCCTTTAATGCACTGAAAACTCGTAATAAAGCTAATTGAAAATTAGTATCTATCTGTACCTACATAATTCAAACAGCTTGATTTTATCTGTTAGCCAAGAACTGACCTCGTCGCCTTTCCTTTTCAGGCTTCGAGATCAGTAGTCTCAATTCGTCACGCTAAATCTCTCCCTATCTTTAAAAACTTGGTCAGACAACACTATCTGTCATCCATCGCTCACTAGGCCACTTATTAATTATTACATTTTTATAATTTATATATGTAAGTATGACAATATATATTTTATGTATTATAATATTAATATTTATGTAATTTTATGATTATATTATACATTATAATTATGCATTTTATTTTATATTATCTATATTTTTAATAAATATACGTGTACTATATCGGATTTACCCCGCCGTCTTTATTTTGTTCACATAGATCCTGTCCATCCAAAGGTTGCCTGGAAGAGATCGCTTTTAGCGATAAGGCCGCCCATTGTACCTATTATTTAAGTGTATTTTCTTATAAATGTTTGTATTTAAATGGTGTGCAATAAAAAAATTTTCTATCTATCTATCTATCTAGTTATCAATAACTTAATTTACAGTACATTGGAGAAAGTAATAACTTAACTTTCAAAAGAAGAGTCTATACTAGCCTTTGCTCTCGGCATAAAACTCGCCATGAAGTTTTTAAACAGTTTTACTTAGAAAACTTTCGTGATTTTTTTTCATTCATTATTATCAACACGTTTTTTGTGTAATTAGTGTTGTGTGTTTGCCTGTACTGGGAACTACTGAAGAGAACAGCAGTGATGATAATGATGATGGTGCAGCCTGTCTACCCGTTAACGCTTCCCCACCACTGGACCCATCTACTAGCACGCAGAGGGCTGCGGCGCGTAGTGTGAGGTGAGACGCACTCACCCTGAGGTTCATGAATTAAACCGAAACATTATCGATCGAAACACCGATAAAACGGTGCGTGATAAATCCCGTATTTATAATAATGGTTTTTAAACTGAATTATTTCCACTAGAAAAGGATATATACGCTCACAAGGACTTAATTCCGTGATCCTATCACACGTAACTGTGCCAAAATATCAGACACCCATTAACTCACAAATGATAAATATCTTGTTTAAAGTAAAAATAAAAAAACGTGATCTTTCACTATGGACCTCATAAGAAGGCTCAAGGTCGCTCAACGTGCTATAGAGAGGGCTATGTTTGGTGTTCCTCTACGAAATCGAATCAGAAATGAGGAGATGCGTAGACGAACCAAAGTCACCGATATACTACAAAGGATTAGCAAGCTGAAGTTGCAGTAGGCAGGGCACATAGCTCGAAGAACCGACGGCCGTTTGGGCAGATAGGTGTATGACCCCCCCCCCCCTCCATTAGATCGAAAGAAGAACTGATAAAGCTGAAGTTGTTAACTGCTGGAAGCAGTTGGATGCAAGCCGCACAAGATCGGTTACTCTGGAAACCGATGATGATAATGATGGAGTAAAAGTAATGCTATATTTTTCGTAGGTACATCATGATTAGATAGAGACAAAAACCATAACACAGTCTGAGCAATCATTATGCAAGCATACCGGAACAATCTGTAGTTTGTATATAAGCTAAGCACATAGCTTGTTACGCATTTACAAAGTATGTTCTAATTTCAGACCGTTTCCCGTTTCCCAGTGCATTCCGGGTGCAGTATGCGGGAATATTCTCAACTCGTTTAGTGTATGTAGCCGGTACCTTGCATGGTCCGGGGGAAAAGCCATTTTCGAATTATTTCGCACTGTTCACCAACTTTTTTCATCATTGCCAACTCCAGTTTTAGTTTATGAGCCGACTAGCTTACGCTCGCGGCTTTACGCACGTGGTATGTCAATAAAGTAATCTGTGTCTCAATCTAAAACTTATGTATATACATCTCTCTTTCATGGGCATTAGATGGCCTTTGACGCATGTTGATTACAAATAAAAATAATAATGTAAGTACCTGCCTTTTTTATAAATTTTTGACTAACACTAACAACTATTCATTTGCACATGATCTCGCCTGATAGTAAGCGGTGATGCAGTCTACGAACTTACAAGAATAACGTTCATCATCATCATCACATTTATCATAGGACAACCAGACATCGTAAACATACCTCTCATACGCACAAAGCGGTTCTCTTCCACTTTTATTATGCGCACCGCCAAGGAGTGGAACGCTTTGCCTGAGTCTGTGATTCCTGATACCTACAACCTAGTGGTCTCCTCAAGTGGCGAGTGAATAGGTTTCTTCTAGGCAAGCGTGTACCATCGTAGACTGCATCATTGCTTACCATCAGGCGAAATCGTGGTCAAACGCTGGCTTATCACACTATTATTATAAATGCGAAAGTTTGGGTGTTTGTTTAGATGTTTGTTTGTTACTCAATCACGCCGTAACGGCTGAACCGATTTCGATAAAATTTGGTATATACGTATATTAGAACCTGATTAACCACATAGGCTAACATTTATCCCATAAATCAGTTCCTATGGGATAAAAATGGGGTGTTTCAAGTTGCAACAGCGAGTTTAGATTTATACTAGGTTACCTACACATTTAGTAGTGTAACGCGTACGAAGTCATGGCAACATCTAGTAATTTATAAAAAAAACTTTTACCTTCTTTAGTCAACCAGCATATGGAGGATGAACTGACTGCTAGAATATCTGAATTATAATATTATATATTCCCCTGAGTGTACATACATTCCCTTTGCTAACGTTTTACCGTTTTATTACTAGGAATTACTTTAATCTGTTTTCAAGCAGGGTATGCGACTGCTTTTCAGCTATTCAGACTATGCGTTTATTATTGCGTTCCTAATAACTAAGTCGAATTTGCGTTTCAATATATTTGGGCACTTGCTTTTCGACTTTGAACTTAAATAGGGGTGTGTGTGTAAATAAATGCCCTTTGTTTTTTTTTAATGGCGGCCAGTGAATACTCGTATTGTTTTGACTAATCTAGTGATATCATCTCGCATTTATCTAGCATTTGACGACCTCTGTGGCGCAGTGGGCTTATAGCCGGCTGAGACGCAGGAGGTAGCGGGTTCGATTCCTGGCATGGAACAAATGTTTGTATGATCTACAGATATTTGTTCAGTGTCTGAGTGTTTTTCCTTTTATTAAAAGTATGTATTTACAAAAATAAAAGTAAATAAGTATTCTATCACTTACCTGGTTCCAATAGTAAAATCTCTGCTTAGTATGGGGCTAGATAGCGCTGTGGGAAATGTGCAGCAATTTTTATTTATTTATCGTATTTTTATCCAATAAAGTAATGAACTCTTCAATGCAATTTTAGACGTAAAAGCATTCTATGATTTAAAAAAATAACAAAAAGTTCAAGGGTTTACTTTGTTTTGTACAAAAACACATAGGAAACATAAATATAAAAGAACGTTGACGTAATATATGAATTAAATAATTCTACTAGCTGACCCGCCGAACTTCGTACCGCCTTGACATGCATATGACGCGGGCTGCCAATATACGTCGCCTAGGTAGAATTGTCAATTGGCCATCATTAGCTGCATCTATGTATGAGAAAATGAATGTTCTTTATAATTTCTTTTACGGGAATTTTTCTGATATTTTAATAGTTATTCTGCTATTCGGGACGGAGACAAATCCAACAAATCAAAGATAATTTCAAAGTCAAAGTCAAAGATTTTTATTCATTAAAATCACAAGGATCACTTTGAAACGTCAATTTTACTGCCTGTGCCTTCGCGACCAAGTCAGGAAAGAAAGACAAGAAACAAGGCTGGTTGTGTTTTTTAGTGATCCTTTTACAATACACAATACAGAAAATAAATTACGTCTAAATTGTAACATTTTGAACGATTTGGAGCAATTTCAATTTTAAGCTTCTCTATCATCTAAATAATCCGATATTTTACTTAATTATTAATATTAGATTAATAATCAAAATCGGTCCAGCCGGTCTTGAGTTAAAAATGGTGTAACTAACCCGACTTTGTTTTTTATATAAATATAGATATAAATATATTTACATTTACTCTAGGAGCTATGAAAAGCCCTTCAATGATAACAATCAGATTTGCTTTTGTGATTTGAAAATCAAATCATTTGAAAGCAGAGGGGTTAGATCAAAGTTCTTTATGTATGTATTTTCCCTTCTTAATACTGTTTGATGTCCGAGTCTCTGAACTCGTAGGTAATTTTATCACCCTCAAATATTTTGGTATCTTTTAGAGGGCAGAAAAGATTAGAAAATTATTTATTGCAAAAAATAATACATAGGCAAACTCAATGCTAATTAGCATTTTCTTCCAGCTAACGTTTGTAACATTCCTCTTTTATAAATAAACAAATAAATAAATATTGCTAAACATTTCACACAGCGCTATCTAGCCCCAAACTAAGCAGAACTTGTACTATGGGAACCAGATAACTGATAGAATACATATATACTTTTTTTTTGTAAATACATACTTATAATATGTATGTATATAGAAAAACGTATGTATATAGAAGACACGGAACAAATATCTGTAGATCATGCAAACATTTGTTCCGCTGCAGGAATCGAACCCGCTACCTCTTGCGTCTCAGCCGGCTATACGTCCACTGCGCTACAGAGGCAGTCAATAAGATTGATTAGTATTGATTTTTTGGTAATTATGCTACTCTATCAAAATAATTCACTTAGTAGCCCTTCGTTGATCGAGCGAAGCGAGATCTCCAAATCAACTTGGGCAAATCGGCGTTGTATGTATGTTTGTTTGTCCGAGAATAACTTTCGAAGCGATGATCCGATCATCGTGAAATTGGATACATAGGTAGGTAGTGGCACAAATTTAATGTGACTAAATGAGGTACAAATGTTGGGGGGTTGTTGAGATTTACGGGTTCAAGAGGGGTAAAAAAAAATGAAAATTAGAGTATTAAGTCAAATAGGACGTTAAATGAAAGGTCTTCATTGGTACATTTCAACTCCGTTGTTATTTTTAGTAAAGTCCTTGCAGTTTTTGAATTATTAGCCAAAAGAAAAACTAAACTTTGACAAAATTTACAGGGTATTCTCACAGTGCTCAAATTTGGTATACGTGTAGCTTTAGTGACACGTATATAGGCAAAATCTGAAATCCAGAATAACTGCAATTTCTACCCCTAAAAATATAACCAATTAACATGAACTCCTGTTAGCTATAATTTTAATGAAACTGTAGGTAAGTTATTTGGTTTATATTTCGTGGCACTATTTTGATAGTCAAAGATTACAAATAAATTTTATTTTTTATGGAGACTCGCGATATCTCAGTTCGGAACCACTAATTTAATAAAAAATAGAAAATGTAAAAAATGTCTACGAATAGAATAAAATGTCAGCAAATACTAAAACATGTCAACGAGTAGGTACAATAAAACTACAATTAAAAATGTCATGGAAACTAAACTAAATGACTAAAATTAAAATTTGTCATTTAGCACTTCGTCAATGGAGTACTAGGCTTTTTCTCTAATAATTTGGTCAGCGAATTTTGAAATGCATTCATACTTGCCTCGGCACGAATTGACAAAGGGACTGTGTCTGATAGGTGCCATAAAGAACACACTAAGACGTAACAGTGTTGTCTTGCATGGTTGATAACGTAGACTGCCTTTCCGCTGATTGCCAGGGGGAATTGCTACTTCATAGATGTGTAGTGATGGAAGGGTCAAAATTCCCCACTGTTTAACCCAGCGAGCGTAAAGTTGGGTGTAATACACCCGAGGTGTCTATTTTTCGTCGATATTTTTTATTTGGTGCGTTAAATACCGCTGTACCTTTGTAGCTGCGCAACGGAAAGGTTACGAAGCACTGAGTCACCCATTTCGGGTTCAAAAAACCCAACCTTACCCTCGGTGTAACGAATTTGAACCTTACGCACGCTGGGTTAAAAACATCCCTTCAGGTGTCTCTTTTCAACGCGCGTGACACTCATGGCGTGAAGTATCAATGCGATGGACGTTATACTGAGTTATTATATGTAGACTAAGGATGTTTGTCCAGTGTTGTGTCGTCGCGGAAGAATGTTCTCTGTTCCCGTGTCCCCGGTATAAGTGAGCGGAGGAACGCCGTGGAGGTTTAGCCGGTAGGAGTCCGACATACCGCTCCCTGGGTTCAGAGCGGTATCCATGAGGATTCCACCACGTAAAAAAAAACGGGTGTTTGTCCACCGCAGCTGGCGCCGTTACAGGAACATCACCAAGAAACGAAATTATTCAAACCGAACTTGACGGTAACGGCATGCGGTGGACACGGATACGTGGCCATAGTAATCGTAATAGTTTTTCACACGGGTAAAACCATAGATAACAATGAACCTTTAAAATGGCTTACCTACCTGACGCACGGAAAGCAAATTAATTTATATTATGAACAAAATTATGGATGGATTTATTACATAGAAGTGGCTACGGTTAGCGTCGTATTAACTATTTGGTAATCTTATAGTCGATAGAGAGATAAGTCAAAATGTTGCTAGATAACCCAATGTATAGCTAAGCAAAAAATATAGAAAATAAGTTTTTGTTAAAAAATTACTTTTTCAAAACAAGCTTTTATAAACTTCATAATCGGAACCGCAAGCAAATTCATATAAGCCCAAACACTATAGTAACCTTCTATAATCCATTCAGAAGTTCCGTTGTCTAGCATCCGTCTCCATCATGAGACCACTGCCATGGTACCATATTATTGCATTATCACCGAAGTAACATATGTATTCCAAATTTCAGCTCAATCGGTTGAGGGGGACGGGTTTAAAATTCAGTTGCAAGATTCCACCCGGACAAACATACATACATTGCATGTTAATAAAAAGCTTGTAATAATGGAGGCACCACTGTCAAGCGTTGAAACATTATTAAACATTTGTCGATACATTCAATTACAAATGCGAAACATTCACGACTGACTGATGTATGTACTTACGCTTGACACATTTAAACGTATTGTCTGCGTTTTAGAATTTTAGTTCCGTTTCTAAACATTTTGTTAAGTTGTAGGTATGAAGCTACTTCGGCACCGTCATCTTGTTCTATGTGACGTCCCGGTTATAGTGGCTGTGGGAAAGGCCCTTACCTGATCTTTAAACCCACGGAATCCATAAATCATATTTAACACTTCAGCGGAGGCTCGCCGCATCTCAATAATCCGCACTACCACATACCGTATCGCGAGCACAGATTGCATTACCATCTGATTTCTGAGTCTGCACTTCGGAATATTATGGTTATAAACATTTCATTCTGCAATATTTTCATGATTCTTTCAGATATATGGTATAGAACAATAAAAACTTTGTTAAGAATAAGAGTTTTTCATAAATGCTTAATCTTATCTCATCATTCCACTGATTAGACACGGAACAATATTTAATTGTTTAAAAAAATTGTCGCTTTTTTCATATTTTTCTCCTAGTTCACCGATTTAATACAATCAAATCTACGTTCTACAAGAAACATTTGTACAAATAATTAATTTGTCCCAACAATTAAAATACTCAACTTCGCCATTTAAATTCTGGAAAACTCATTATGAAATTCGCATTAGTACTTACCAAAAATAACTTGCTACTTTGTAAGCAAGGTAATTCAGAGTGCAGAGTGAAATTAATTTTACATAGGCGTAGCGTAGATATATGTAGATACAAGAGAACAGTTGGTTTACTCCAGTAGAGCACGCACAACATTAATAAACACACACATCTACAGTACTTAAATTTTCTCAGGAAGTGGTTTAATTGTCGTCCATTATTGTTATTAAATCACAGTAACAGATCCACTTCTTAAATATGTTCACTGAACATCATAATTAGGTTTCTCGGAAAGCGAGTTTTCTTGTGTTTGGCGGCAGCCAGGTAAATAAATGATAAATAAATAATGCTAGATGTTTCACACAGTGCTATCTAGATAGCTCTTAGTTTAGGGGCCCTAAACTAAGTCAAGCTTAACACCTAACCATTAAGACCGGGTAACTGATACAATACTTATTTACATTTTTGTAAATACATACTTATAATACATTGATAAACGTCCAGACCCAAAACAAATATCTGTAGATCATACAAAAATTTGTTCCGCGATGTTTGCGCGTCCTCCTGCGTCACAGCCGGCACTTCGCCACGGAGGTCGTCATGAGACAAATTAGGTTGAAAAAAAGGTTATAATGTATGGAGATTACCAGCCGCTCTGTTCATTTTGTGTATAACGACCCCAGAGACGGAGCGCGCAAGTAATTATAAGATTCATCGACTCACCTCATTCAGTATTACTGGAGGCATTGACGGCATCTTGCGGCACTTGTGAAGCTTTGTTTTACGCTCGAAATCGGAAATTCATTGTTATAATAAAATATATTGTAAGAAAAGATGATTTTGTTGTTACAAGAAATGTCTTGAATATCCTGACTGGCAGTTCCATGGAATGTAAGTTATCCTTATTATCATATACTTTTTATTTTTGTAGCAAATAGGTAGTTAAATTGATGTTATGGTAAAATTTTGGGGTTATTCACTAACTCGACACAAGAGACCAACACACGAGTGTCCAGTTGGTGAAACTCAAAATTGGTATCATTAATTATTTTGTCATCTGGACAGGTCAATATTTTACGCGTGTCCACAAAGTGAAACTTAAATTAAATCACTTTTATGTTTTCGCCAACTCGACACACTTTTTGCAAAAAAAAAGCTACAGTCTGACTTTGTTCATAGAATTAATGAACGAGGCGATTTCATGAAAACGCTACCTGACTTTTTTTGCTAGAAAAACCTTATTAACTTTTATTTAAGATAAATTTTGAATTAAAACAATTATATAAACATCTAATAATATATTGATTTAATAATATAAAGACAAGTATACTTAGCTAATGTTACTATTTTGATTAATTTTATTACAATAGCGTGAAAATATTCACTATAATCTAATTAATATACCTAATAATTTTAAATCTTCCCTTCGAGTATCACAGAAAAATCAAATAAGAACATACTTATTTTAGCTCAGCAAAATATATTTTTGTATTTTTCGAGGTTAAACGCAATGATGTTTTTAACTTAGCTGTATTAAAATCCACGTCACTTTTAAATGGCACAAATACTGCACTTAGTTAACACACGAAATTATGACCAAAGGGTTACCGGGTTGGGATTTATTACGTGCTCCAACCAATCAGAGCAGATTACGCCATTGTTAGTCACCGGCCGCCGGAATACACAAATGTTTAATAAAACTGGTTACATGTTGACGATTATAGAAAAGCATAGAGATAGTGACTTTCAAATACTATCAGTGTCAAAACATATCCGTTATAAATTCACAAATGGTGAATAACTGTACAATGACATACAAAATTACCAGTTCCCTGCAGTCATGATGATTGTAAGAAAAAACATTTATATGCGTGACTGTACTTTGTCATGAATTCCGGTAAAATGCGAACGTGTGTCCAGTTGGCAAAAACTTAAAAGTGATTTAATATAAGTTTCACTATGCGGACACGCGTAAAAATCTTGGCGTGTCCAGATGACGAAATAATAATTGATACTAATTTCGACACACGTGTGTCCAGTCTCTTGTGTCGAGTTAGTGAATAACCCAAATTTTGATGTTACTGTCTGACGCTGCTACAACATTAGGCTAATATACTGGTTAAAGTCAAAATAACGAGGACCAGAGTAAGTTGTGGTATCCGAAAAAAGCTTTTAAAATTCAATTGAATTCATAGCCCCTTCTTTTTTAAGGTCACTAATCGAGGGTGTTATTGATGGTTCACACGCAAATATAACACAAAATTTTTTTTTTCATTATTGCTTATTAGGAAAGTGGTCTCTTTCATTTTTAAATATATATATATATATATATTAATAAATAAATATATATTTGTTATGGCGGTTGCATTTATGAATGTACCCTCTTTTATATTAAAATAGATATAAGAATTTGTCACAAAGATTGTATTTCATTTTAGCATATTATGAATACAATGAGCCTCATTCTGTTTTCAAATTTAATAAGCCGATATTGATAATCGCATTTACGGAGCCGATGTCCAATTTTCAATGACCAACTTTCAGAGGATGAGTGATGAAAAAGTGAACTTTCTTTCATGTTTATTTATAATTAGCTGACCAATCCGCAGCTTTGCACGCGTAGTTTTTCAATAAAAACATTACCCTCCTTCTGCGCAGTCGGTAAAAAGTAGCCGGAAATAATGTAGCTTCCCAACGGTGAAATATTTTTTTAAATCGGTCGTGTAGTTTCGGAGCCTATTCAATGCAAACAAACAATCAAATCTTTCCTCTTAATAATATTAGCATAGATGGTGTTCAATAAAGAAAGACATTATTTTTCTATCTTTATATCTACACAAGGTGGTAATTTAACGTACCATTCTTAGTTCCGACATTGACCCTAAAATAATCTGAGCCCATTACTCTCTTGTCACGTTTATCAGGTAAGTAATATAGTTGTTTCACCCGTTGTTTCGGAGCAATCTGCCCGGTGCCTCATAAAGATTTTATCCTCTAGAAGATATAATCTCCATTGCCAGACAACATTCTGAAACCCGAGTTTATTCTTAAACGGTCGTAGAAAATGTACTTTAGTAGACTTTTTTGAAGTGTCATGCAAGAGTGACGGGAAATCTTAAGAGTCTTACAAACATCTAAAAATAAATCGCGACGGACGGGACTTGAACCCACAACCTTCCTGTTTTTCGATGCGTTTCGATAGAAAATGCCTATGGCAGAATATTTATGACGGTCACCATTATCTTCAAAAACCCTAACTTGCTAATAACCCAACGCTTCCGTGCTCCAGAGATTCTCGTGAGTACTCTCAGACAATGCAAAAATGACAACAGAACTTCAAAGCTGAACTGAAATAACTGTTGAAATAATTATTGAAATTAATATTGTAAAATTTGTCGTCATGTTTTAATTTAAACTTGGTTAGTGTTGATGTTTATGGACGGATACTGTTACTCCGCGAGGCGCGAGGGAAGTAGGTAGGGATGTAATGTGGCCCCTTTACTCGTTATGCCCAACCGCTTCATATCTTGTCAGTTTTTTTGTGCGTGAGTCAAAGAGCTGGCAATATGAACGCGGGTAAGCCACATAATCATGCGCACTCATATCGCTTCGGGTGCTTAAAATGGAAGTACGTATATTGTTTTGTTTTACAACATTTATATGATTGGCTTTGCTATAAAACTAAGTGCGAACGCGGCAATAGTGCTGAGATCCATTGCCGAAGGCGAAAGTCAGAATACGGAGTGGCGCGAATAGTCGCGCGAGATTTTGCGCAAGGAGAGCAGTATGTGGCCGCCTACGGCAATATTCGCGGCGGCGGTCCGAGTGTCAGCGCGAGGAGCATAGTATGGCCGCGGCCGCGGGGTGATGAATTTGACATTTTACAGGAAAATGTTCGAACAGCTATTGGAAAGATTGATAGCGGCATAATATACCTAAAAATAGATAACATTTCCCCGTCTTAAATCGATCTAATCTCGATATTTTCTTTAGAAAATCCATCATTCAGATCCCTCTACTTATGTGTCTTATTGTCTTCTTAAAAACTTACGTGCACTAAATAATTTTGTTACACCTTGTGATTTTTCATTCAGTTTTTTCATAACCCCAAAGTGTGTCTGAAAGGTACACTTACAATACGACTAAATTTGTATCTATTGATTTTTTGACAATGATTTGCAAAGCTGAATCGTATAATTTATCACCAAAGAATTGAAAATAAATTAATATTTACCGTTCCGCTTTCATTTATTACCATCGAGGTGTTCTTTGTAGTCGAGTTAATAATTTATTGATCAATCCTGAGAGTAAATAAAACAAAGAGTGCATTTCGATATGAACTCACTAACACTAATAATAAAACAAACCGATGAACTTTTTAGCGTATCAGCAGTTCATGCAGTAGTTTTCAGTAATTCTTACAGGGTGCACCAGTAATCCCACAGTGCTGAAAACATAGGTAGGATAAAAAAAATCTGGCACCGAAAACCGGGAGAAGCGGGATTTCCGGTACTAACATTATTATTATATTTATGTAGGTAATTAGGTAGTTAGTAGTTTTTTTATTTCTACTTGTTTTTTTTATTTTTATTTTTATAGGTACCTAGTTAAGCACGCCAACCTATGTTGTTTTACCTGTCACGGTTTACTGGTAGAATATGCTTTTAGTATTAAGTCCTCTATTTGTACATTTTTCTTTTTGTGCAATAAAGACTTAAAACAAACAAACATTGCTCCAGAACCGGGAAATAGAAATGCAGAAACAGGACCGTTACTGCAAACCTAGCCTTGATCAAGAAATCGTTATGTAATCCGGATTTTTGCGTAAATTCTTTTTGAAAATATGCACGTGATTAGACACATGAGGCACAACAATAAACGATGAAACCAAGGTGTAACCAGGCCTATGCATAAGCCGGGTTCAGTATCATATCTCCCCTCGATCAACGCATTGTAGGCACCTACTTTTACTAATTGGTTCCCGTTGAAAGGTTCTTTAGGGGGGGGGTTCGACATCCTCGGAAATGATTGTAGGTAGTGAGTAATTATTTTTCTTTAAAAGTAATTAGTTATTCGATTTTTCCTCAAATATTCACTTCGGTTTCAATTGTCTTAGCACAGTATATTATTAGTGTTTAATTACACTTGCTGGATTTGTAAAAGTTATTTGACGTATGATTATTGAAGAGTTGTTTAAAATGTATAATAATATCTGTAATTGAAGAAAATTATTTCAAAGTAGTCCATAAAATGTTATAAAGTAACGTTAGCCACGCATCTAATCGATAAGACCGCCCATTGTACTATTTGCTTTGTGTCTTCTATTTTATCTGGAAATTGTATTTTTTAAGGTTTACAATAATAAGTTATCATCCATTCATTCAAATGTTAATGATATTTCTGTACAAATTTAGAAAAGAAACGTATAATTTTTATGAAATAAATATAGAATGCTAGCTGACCCGCCCGCGGCTGCGCACGCGTGGTTTTTCAATAAAAACATTACTTCTGCGCAGTCGAGTAAATAGTAGCCTATGTCCCAATCCTGCTCACAATCTATCTATATATCAACGGTACATACGGAGTGCATCTAAAGAATACCTCATAATTTTAACCCCTTACTTTATCCCCCCCCCCCTCTTTAGGAATGATTTTGCAAAAAAGTTGAAACATGTATTTCTTTATTTCTTACTAAAAACCTACATACACACTGCGTCACATGAATAGGACCAGCATGTTTTCTATTGTTATCTCAAATATGAGACAAAATAAATATATAGTAATGGTACGTATAAACATCTTTAGGCATGTGAAGTTTGGCTAGAAACAATTGAACTTTTTAAGCGCCCAGTGTGACCGCGAACGATGCTTAGGTAGGTAACGTGACGCGTCATTTGAATACGACCAATGACTTTTTCCTCCCCCTGCGCGGCTCAGTTGTAAAACAAAAACAGCACAGTGCATACGTATTATGCATAACTAAGTGAACAACATCAAGTCGTGACGATATAATAATTTTTTTAATTAATATGGGTCGGAAAAAGTGTTTGACACTCGAGGAAATAGGAAAAATAAAAATTCTTTGTGAAGAGGGCTATTCTTTAAGAAAAATTGCAAAAAGAATAGGGCGTTCACACCAGGTAATAAGTAATTTTCTTGACGATCGTGAAAATTATGGTAAGAAATTCAAAGGCCGAACCAAATTCGCGACAACTGAAAGAGAGCGCCGAGCAATATTACGCGAAGCATCGAATTCTACGCTAACAGCTAGACAAATAGCCCATAATGTTGGAACTAAAGCATCTGTGAGGACTGTTTAAAGGATTATACGCAATTGTCCACATTCAATATCGCTTGAAAATGAAGAGAAAACCATGTTTAAAAGAGCATCACTGTACGGAACGTCTTCAGTTTGCTCGAAACAAAATGCATTGGACTAAAGAGTGGTATAAAGTCATATTTAGTGATGAAAAAAAATTTAATTTGAATGCCCTGACGGGTATTCTTACTATTTTCATCATTTACGAAAAAATGAAATAATTTTATCGCGTCGGCGAAATGATGCAGGCTCAGTAATGGCCTGGGGTGCAATATCATACAACGGGCCGATTGATTTAGTAGTTATACAAGGTAGACACAATTCTAGAAGCTACATAAATCTTTTAAAAAAAGAAATATGTAAATTTAGCAGTATCACAGATGACAAAAGTTTCATTTTCCAACATGATAATGCCAGTATTCATAGAGCACACGATGTCCGTCAATGGTTTCAACAAAATAATATCGATGTTCTCGACTGGCCATCACTCTCCCCCGACCTAAATATAATAGAAAGTGTATGGGGGTGGTTGTCACGTGAACTTTATAAGAACGGCAAACAATATAACAGTAAGCAAGAACTCGAAAAGGGTATAAAGAAGTGTTGGAGCAAACTGCCGATTAAATACATAAGAAGTCTTTATGGTTCAATGCCGTCTCGGATTTTTGATTTAATTCAAAAAAGGGAAAAAGCCTTAATTGTTACTCAATGTTTTTTTTTTAAATAAATATTATTTAATAGCAATTTTTTTTGTGTTTTATTTAATGGTCGTATTCAAGTGACGCGTCATAATTACCTACCGGCATTGTTACAAAGACTCTCTGAGTCTTAAGAAGTTCAATTGTTTCTAGCTAAACTTCACGTGCCTAAAAATGTTTATACGTACCATTATTATATATTTATTTTGTCTTATATCTTAGATAGCAAAGGAAATTATGCTGGTCCTATTCATGTGACGCGGTGTGTATGAATTTTCAGATCCCTAACTTAAGGAATTATGGATTGCCCATACAAACTTTCAACCCCTATTTCACCTTTTTCAAGATTATTTTTTGAGACAAAAGATAGCATATGTCCTTTTCGAGGATTTAATCTATCTCCATGCCCAATTTCATTACGATCCGTTCAGCCGTTTAGTCGTGAAAAGGTATCAAACAAACACACTTACAAACAAACAGAGTTACTTTCGAATTTATAATGTTCGTATGGATTATGATGAATATGAGGTGTTCGTATTTATTTTGCAAGTCATGCGACCTCGTAGGTTATGTTTGATTACCTTTTAGTGACTTTGGTGGTTTTGTTTACGCAAAATGATAGATTATTTTGGTAATAAATCGATGTAAAAAATACTTTGCATATTCTGATTTGAACTATTAGTAACCCAACAAAACAGGATGTGGATGCAGACTCAAATAAAATATTATACCTAAAATGATCAACATAAAATATGACACCAATTTCTTAGTACAGCGGCTCTTTGCCAAGTTCATCTGAGAAGTGATTGAAAAGAAATAAATAAGCGGAGAAAGTTTCATTCCCAATCCATCAGTTTGTGGGAAATCGAGAGAAAGACAATACAACTTCATCAGTTATTCAATAACGTGGGTATTTCTTCACAGAACTGGAGATATGATACGCAATATTTTATTTGAGCCTTTGTGAATATAATATCTATGAGTGTTCTTATATATTGTGATTTTGCGCATAGCATCACATTGGTCATCTTCTTTCCACCAAAAGCCAAGCAGACGTACGGCTCAGTTAGTACGTCCCTTTCGCACTTACCGTTATCTATACATATAAAATGCTTTGTCCTGAATGACTGTCTGACGGATCAACGCACAGCTTAACCGCTGATTGTAGAGACCTGAAACTTGGAGGGTATATTCTTTGTATGACGTAGGCATCGAATAAGAAAGGATTTTTCAAAATTCTACCCCTAAAGGGGTGAAAAAGGAGGGCAAAGTTTGTATGGGACAAAGTGATTCCTTGGTCCAATCTATTTAAAATTTTGCATAATCCTTTTTAACAGAATTAATGGAAGATGTGTTTAGAATAGAATAGAATAGAATAGAAAAACGTTTATTTTGCATCACAAGTATACAATGGCTTAGACAAATGGGTATAAATTAATGAACAAATTTGTGTTTCGTATTTTGTTGAAATTTATCCCATAACAGGGTTAAAAAGAGGTAGAAAGTTATTTTGCAGGTGATTTGCTTCGAAGTTGATATCAATACTCTTAGTGCTTTTGATTTAAATTACATTTTATTTTGACACATGTTTGAAAACTCAATCCGATTTTATTCAAAAAAGGTTGAACTCACTTAAAAACATAAGCAAATACCCTATAAAATAGGAATGTCTCGAAAATCACCGTACTATTTTAGTACCGCATTTGAAGGTTTCTAAGCTTAAAAAGGTTATGCACTTTTAGGACACGGCCTCATAGGGACGTAGAATTCAGAATTGGTAAGGATGTTTGTTTATTTACTTGTTTGTTTGTTACTCAATCACGTTGTAACGGCTGAACCGATTTTAATGAAATTTAGTATGTACTTAGATAATAACCTGGATTAACACATATACTACTTTTTATCCCCTAAATTAGGTCTCATTGGATCAAAATGGGGTGTCAAGTCAAGTTACAACAGCAAGTTTAGCTTTATTTATAGGTTACCTACCTACACATTTAGTAGTGTAACGCGTACGAAATCGCAGGCGTTCAGCTAGTGGAAAATATACCGTTCATAAATACGGAACACTCTACCGTTGTTTGTCTTATTTGAAACTTACAATTAAGGTAAGAGTGAATAGGTGTCTTCTAGATCTTTTTGCTTCATGTTTTACCAAATAATTGCTTTCCAGTGAAATCAGATGCATACAAATTGAACATTATCACAGCTATCGAAAGTCTTATTTTATGATAACAAAACAAAATAATTAAAAACAGTACAGCAGCTAAATCGCTTTCCTTGAAATGACTACACCGCTAACGGTTATACCTACACGGGAACAAACTAAGAACGTTGTATAAGGTACTTTCTGTGAAATTCTCGTTCCCAAAGGTGGCGTATTTGCAAAGTTTCATATAAACATCTCTGTGGTAGTAAGCAAGTTTAGTTTAACTCTAATTTCGACACTCTAAGGAGACGTACGTAAAGTTCCTCCGTCTAATTAGGATATAACTTTCGGCCATTCGTTTCAATTTAGTTTTGGTATCGTTCCATGAATGTGTCAGAAGTTTAATGACATTATTATCTATAAGCTGTAGTAGTTGGAAATTGCTATACGTTAATAGTGAAAGTTTCAGAAGGGTTGATATAGTTAACAACTCCCTACTCGAATTAATGAATTTTCTGTCATTATTATAAATACGGGATTTATCACGTACCGTCTTATCGGTGTTTGGACCGACAATCCGCTCCGAATAACGTCTCAAACAACGAATAACGAACCGAAACATTGTCAGTCGAAACACCGATAAGACGGTACGTGATAAATCCCGTATTTATAATAATGTTTAGAATCTATCACGAAAGTTTTCTATGTAGAATTTTCTGTCTTTATTTTCAACTTGGTTATTCATCCTTCAATGATGTAGAATGTCTCTGCAGTCAAAAATCTCCCAAAAACTATACGAAACGTTTAAGTTATTATTAAAAGCTTATGAACGGTAACTTATCCCAATAAAATATTATTCTAGAAAACAATAAAAACTTGCATAGGTATAATTTCAGTTTCACATTTTTGATTTATTTTGCGGACCGTATTATAAGAAAAATATATATCAAAAATATATAAGAAAAGTTGTGACCTTTGTTATTGAATTAATTTCGAATGGGTGGGCCCTTTGTTATATTACTCAATCGTTTGTCGAAGTTTATACGTTACATTCATCCCGAATCTAATAGAAAATGGATAAAAGGGTCACATTTTTGTAACAATGATAGCTGTTTGTTTCATTGTGTTTGTGATATGATACACAATATCCGGATGTCAAGGATTTCTGAACAGATGTGAATTGTAAAGCATTCCTCGAAACTGAAATTAAACTATCAAAATTTTAGCCTATCTTGTCTTTTCCCTAACTTGTGATTGTGTGTATCCTATGTCTTAAGTCCATTCATAATATATCTAGGTATATAGGTACCAAATTCAATTGAAATCGGTCCAGCCGTTAAGTCGTGAAAAGGTAACAAACAGACAGAGACAGAGTTACTTTCAAATCTGTAGGTACATAGGTTATTATAACCTGGATTAACATATAAGCTACTTTTTGTTGAGAAACAACACATGCAAAGTCACTGGCGGAAGCTAGTTAACCTTCCTCGTGAATCACTCTATCTAATGTTGAAAATGACATTAAAATCCGTTGAGTAGTTTAAAAGATCTAAGGCAACAGACAACGGAAGTGACTTTATTTTATACTATGTAAATATGCGTCAATGTTTTGTATACGTTTGAAAGTGTTTATACCGGCTTTGCAATTCCCATGCAATTATGCTCTGGCATATAAACATAATCGTTTACTACTAGAAATAAGCCAATTCGTGTTAAATAAGCAAACTTAACGCAAAATGGTCATCATAAAAAATATTATATAAAAATATATCATATTTTTCATTTCCGAATATCATAATGATTCCAAGAAATCGGACCGAGAGCCATAGCTTTTAGGGTGATTTGTTAGAGAGAAAAGGTAAAATCGAAGATTTTCGTACACAATCCGGAAAATTTCCATATCTAAATGGAAAAACCGACCCCGAACAATCAATTTATCCTCTAGCGGTTTACACCACCTGTACAATAAATATTTATATCTTCATCCCTCGATTTGTATAGAACATTTCTTTGGAGGAACCAAAATATTTAGCATTCCAATCTTAAAATCAATTCGTGCTTTTGTGAAGTTTAAAGTTACTTTTAGAACATAATTACAATCAATTCAAGTTTTCCTCTGAATAGTTACATCAAAGAATAATAGATAGATTTCGCATACCATAAACAATAAAACAATTAAAAGTATCAGTTTTAAAATGAATGTATACAATTGGCGGTATTATCGCTAAGTAGCGATCTCTACCAGACAACCTTTGGATAGCATTGATCATGTGAGTTTTACCTAGGGTATAATAACTCTTATTAAATACCTAGTTACACCGCGTTTTGATCTTTCATAAATAAATAAATAAATATTGGTGGGCATTTCACACAGCGCTATCTAGCCTCAAACTCGAACCAAATAACTGATATACTTCTTTTTTTTTTTTTGTAAATACATACTCGTACTTTTTATAATATATAGACAAAAATCCAGACCCGGAACAAATATTTGTAGATCATGCAAACATTTGGCGGCGGGAATCGAACCCGCTATCTCTTGCGTCACAGCCAGATATACGCCCACTGCGCCACGGAGATCGTCAAATCTTTGCATTGAAAGTTACCTAGTTTATAACACAATCATCAACGACGCAGCACAGTATATATTCCAAAGACGACATTCATTTGTATTAACTAGTGCTTTGCCCCGAACTGAGATCTCGCATAAAACAAAATAAATATTATTCTTAGGGCGACTTGCACTACGATGCCTAAACGTACCTAATTAGTGGCTAAATATGATTTAAGGAGTTGTCAAACCATACAAATACAATTTAAACATGTTCAGTCACTAAATACATTTAGTGATCTTTGTGCATACCGGCCTTAATCTTTGACTAATAAATTAGTGCCACGAAATGCATAACCAACCAACTTGATCTACAGTTTCATTCAAATTAGAGGTAACGGGGGGTTCATGTTCTTTGGTTAGTCTTTTAAGGGGTAGAAATTGCAGTTATTTTGGATATCAGACTTTTCCCTATATTTGTGTCACTAAAGCTACACGAATACCAAATTTCAGCATTGTGGAGCTACTGTTGTACCCTGTGAATTTTGTTAAAGTTTTGTTTTTATTATGGTTATTATCTCATAAAACTACAAGGATTAAACTAAAAATAAAAACGGGTTGAAATTTACTAAAAAGACTTTTTATTTGTCGTCCGACTTGACCTAATAGTCTCAGCTTCATTTTTTTACCCCTCTTGTAGTACCCCAATATCTCAACAACCCTCCAACATTTGTAGCTCATTTAGTCACACCAAAATTGTCCCATCACTACCTACCTATGTATCAAATTTCACAATAATCGGATCAACGCTTCGAAAGTTATCCTCGGACAAACAAACATACATACATACAACGCCGATTTGCCCAAGTTGATTTGGAGATCTCGCTTCGCTCGATCAACAAAATCATTATTTAAACATTTATAGCCTGTTTCTCTGAGATCAACCCAGCAAAGAATCAGGCAAGGGACAAAGTGGGTTATTCTCTTGAATGATTCTTTTATATAACAATAAGTCTATTTCTAGAACTTCTTGATTTTATTTTACCTCACAGTGGCTAAAGTAGGCTACCTAACCTTTGTATTATAGCACCCAATTCCCTTGTTTCGTTCCCAGTTCGGGGTCATAAGCTCTTCGCAGTCAATTTAACATCAGTTATTTATTACATTTTTGCGTTACACTTAAAGTGTTCTTTATTTTGGTACCTGTAGCTTTCCCCTGTAATAAATCGTTCTTTTAGAGACCTTAAGTGTGAAAACTAGGGGCTAATGTACGGGAAATAAAAATGGGTTTACACTCTACCCAAAGGTAGTCAACAATATCTGCTTTCTTTTAAATACACTGAAATAATAACGTAGGAGCGTTGTTATTCCGTTATTACTGGATGGGAGTCCCGCACCCCATCCAGCAAAAAACGGTATGCAGGAAGCTGGGGGGAATACTTCCAATGGATCATGTTTTTAATGGGCATGTTGTAGTGGCTAAACCGAATGCCAAATTCGACTGGATCGGTTTTTTGCTGGATACAGGAAATAACAGGATACTCGTGTGACTGCTAGTATTAAAGCATGTACTATGTACTAAGCTATGTACTAAACGGCACCCTACAACAAAACTGTACCTGCAAAAACGGGATGTTGCCGTGTGAAAGGGCTTATATACTTATACTTGTAATATAAAAATTAAAGCGAATCCGTAGAGCTACAACTACTAAGCTTTATCAACAACGTAGACTATAACTATAAATAAGTTGCTACGGCGTAGACTTGCTACGGCGTAGACTTACTACGTCATATATGTACAATCAGGAATAATTATAATTTTTACTATACTAGAGGTTCGCCCCGAAATGAAATCTCGCGAGTCTTCCATAATAACAAAAAATAGTGTTAATTGTTATCTTTGACTATTGAAATAGTGCCACGAAATGCACAACCAAATGCTTGACCTACAGTTTCATTCAAATTATAAGCAACGGGAGTTCATGTAAATTAGTTATCCTTTTTTGGATTTGAAATGGCAGTTATTCTAGATTTCAGACTTTTTCCTATATTTGTGACACTTAAACTACATGAATACCGTATAACAGCACTGGTCACTGGTGTCCCCTGAGATTTTTGTCAAAGTTCAGTTTTTATTATGGCTATTAACTCAAAAACCAAAAAGTGTAAACTTAAAATAAAATGGGATAGATATGCACTGATAAGATATTTTATTATACGTGCCACTTGACCGTATTGTCTCACTTTTTCCCCCCTTTTGACAACCAATATCTCAACAACCCCCACACAATTTTAGGTAATTTAGTCTAAAATTGTGCCATCACTACCTACCTCTGTACCAAATTTCTCGATGCTCGAACCAACGCTTCGAAAGTTATCCTTGGAGATCAATTAATTTTAGGTTAGTTTTACTAGAAATATGTACTTAGTTTTTGTAATATAAAATAACCTGAAAATGGTTTCGTTATATCTTTTTAACCCATATTATATTGTAACACGAGGCAAATCCCTCTAAATATAATAATATAAACAAAAATATTACTGGTATTTTATATAGCACTCACAGAAGACGTATTTCTAAGGGGAGAAATAATGTATAACGTATATACTTGTCTACTAAGCCTTTGTTGTATCATCTTGCGTGAAAGAAATTGTGATAGCATTTTTTTACGAAGGTACGCATAAAATCTACAGTTTTTGAGCAGAGAGAGGTATAAACATACTTAACCACAAATACACGACATTTTTGCGTGGTAAGCTTTTTAATATCGTAATCAGCTACAAATCAATGTTAATGCTTTTGAGAAACGATGGTAAACGTACAAAAGAGATGGTTTCAAGCATTTTGAATGACATCTTTACCCAGCAGTGGTATAAATATAAAAAATCAGATAAGTGCGATTCTGAATCGCCCACAGAGGGCTCCGTAAATTTTTGTATGTATTCGGAACAAATTATACAAAAATCACGATATTACATGTTTGCCTTTACATGTACATAAGAGAGACCTTGCTTCTTGCCAAATTTCATAATTTGAAGTCAACGGGAAGTAACGGTTTTAATTTATTTGCGAGTGGCAACATATGCGGCATAAATGGGGTATTTTTTTTAATGCTTTGCCTATGTATTTTGATTTTTTTACAGCTCCAAGGGACCGTAGACTTATTAATTTCAACTTGATACTTCCCCGCATTCCAGAGAAAAAGGATCTTCTCATACAGATAGACGGACAACGAAGTGACCCTATAAGGGTTCCGTTTTTACAATGAATGAATGAATGAATGATCATACTTTATTGTAACCACAAAAGAAACAAACATATAAATAAAAATTCACAAAGCAACAAGTACAATGGGCGCTCTTATTGCTTAGAAGCGATTTCTTCCAGACAACCTTTGGATGGAGAGGATTTTAAAATTTTTGTACGAAACCCTTAAAAATGACAAACAATATGGCTATGACATTCATGGTTGCCACTTGTAGACTCCATTTTTTTTAACCTATACTTTCCCACTGCTGGGCAAAGGTCTCCCCCATGTTCCTCCACATCTCACGATCACTCGCCACGTCCCACCAGCCATCTTGGAATGCATCGAGGTCGTCACGCCAACGCTTCCTCGGCCTGCCCGGGCTTCGACGCCCATTTCTGTAGGCATCCATTGTGTGACGACTGTTGTCCATTTGGTAGACTCCATAAAGTTAGTAAATCGTTTAAAGGGCAAGGTGTACGCTTTTATAACAAACTCCCAAGGGATGTATAAAAATTGACAATTAACAAATTTAAAAACGTAATTAAACAAAATCTTTATAAAAGAGCCTACTATAAAATATCGGATTATTTAGATGATAGAGAAGCTTGGGATTGAAATTGCTTCAACTCGTTCAAAATGTTACAATTTACACGTTATTTATTTTCTGTATTATGAATTGTAAAAGGATCATTAAATAAACAACCAGCCTCGTTTCTTGCCTTTCTTTCCTGGCTTGGTCGCGAAGGAACAGGCAGTAAAATTGACGTTTCAAAGTGATCCTTGTGATTTTAATGAATAAAAATATTTGACTTTGACTTTGGTTGAATTACACTGTAGAGCATTCCATTCCTTTTCAAAGCTGTTAAATACCTACCATAATCATCATCATTATAATACCAGCCAAATGACGCCCACTGCTTAACATGGCCTCCCTTATAGATTTCCAAAGTGACTGAACTTGTGTGGCCTGCACCCAATGGCTCCTAGCAACCTTTGCCCCGACGGCCGTCAGTTCGTCGAGCTATGTGTCCTGCCTACTGCCGCTTTAGCTAAAACATAGCACTTCAGTTAACCCAAGAGTGGTCGCATACTACCTGACCTGATTGGTCGCGCGGAGAACTGTATACCATTTATAAATTCAAATAAAAATAAATTTCAGATTCAACTATGTTTGATTCTTATTATAATAGTGTTATTAAAATATTGTTGTATTCAAATTAATCAATAAAAACGAATCACAATCTCTGAGTATAAAAAAATCACCAAAACAAAAATACTAATTAGTGTTTAATTAACTTTTTACACGTGTTGCATAGTTTTCGAGTGCTTTTATTGAGGCTTCTTCTGCAGTCGTGGCAGCGACCTATAGATCGAGCTGGTGTCTGTGCTGACGTTGTCACTGTAGTTTCTGTCTGTATAATGCCAAGAAAGTCTCGTGCGCAGCAAAGTGCGTTTGTCAATTATTTAACTTAAAGTACCCAGAATCGTTCGTAATTTAAGTAAACGGTTTTTGAGAATTTTACAATTCCGTAAATGTGGATTACATAGGTAATCCACGCGACCACTCTAGGGTTAACACCTTTGCTCCATAAATTATTTGACTTGACAGACTCTGGTTCTAAGTTGCAGCATTTTACTCGTATGAAGAACACAACCCCTACAGTACAACATTTCGTTAAATAGAAATATCCATTGCTGTTATACAGAGCTTAAACTATACATGAAAGCTGTATACAAAATAACACAAACAGCTGGATGATACCTAAGCACGGTTAACCCGATCTAAATACATAGGAAATTAGATCAGGTAGAGGTTCGGAACCATAATAATATTAATCCTGGGGGACCACGTAGTTACAGATGACCCATTTTATATATTTCTTGGGCCACAATTCCCTGCCCGATTAAAGTGGCTGGCTGAAATTGAGCGAGGGAATTATACTTTGTTATGGCCAGAGGAGTATCCTGCTTGGAAGCGCCCTACAGCCTAATTATTTGGCCGCTTTAAGTAAAAAGTTTCGAATCGAATGCTGCTTTGTTTTTCAATATCGTGATAGATAGATAGAAAGGAGGTACTTTAATGTAAACCTTAATTAACGAAATGAATAAATTTAGCACAACCTTAAGGTTGTATATAAATTTGGTTGTTAATTAACGGAAAGGATATACAATTATTTACAAGACTATATATTTTTCTATATAAAATATAGAAAAAACAGTTGAATCATGTAAAGACCGTTGCAAACAAGCTATAGATAGCTCTAGATCCAACAACCTTAATGAATGATACAATTGGCGGCCTTAACGATAAGTAGTGATCTCTAGCAGACAATCTAAGAGTAGTAATTTAAGAGTAGTAGAGTTTCTTGTAAAAGGGCTCGCCCGGGGAAGTGCTACCACCATACTTATTTCTACCGCCAAGCAGCACTGCTGTGTTTCAGTTTGAAGGGTATGGTTGCCGGTGAAATTACAGGCACATGAGGCTTTACACCTGTATACCTCAAGTTGATGGACGCAGGGATGTGCATCGTAGGGCACATTTCTAAGGAGCGTGACCTACGAGGCAAACTTGTTATAGGCGATGATTACTACTTAACATCAGGTGGGCCATAGGCTTGTTCCATCTCCAGTAGTATAAAAAAAAATTTTTCAATAGTCCGTACCATGATAGGTACAATGGTGAATGGTTAAACCTTTTTATTATACATAAGAACATATTAACTTCTGGTGGTTCACTGTAAGAAAGGTGGGATTAGAACCTATTGTAATCAGATGTTTTGTTTTAAATTTTTTATTATATTGCCACATTTACTTCGGACTGAACGTATTTCTTACTGTTTAGTTCGGTGTTTATGATCCCCATCGCAGTATAAACGTTACGAGGGAATAAGATTACGGCGTGATCACTATCATTCATTATTATGGATTTCTTAGCTGGACTTAGTGATGACCAATTTACCTACAATACCACAGTTTATTAATTTACCTTTACTTCAATGAGTGAAATGAATGAATAAATGAATGAAATACTCTTTATTGCACACCAAACAAAAATATAGTAGCAATGGAAATAAACAATAAACAACGGTGCAATGGGCGGTCTTATCGATAAAAACGATCTCTTCCAGACAACCTTTGTATGGCAGGATACTAAAAATCAAAAGACGGCTGTGTAAGAGTACCTATAAACCTGTATGTAATGTGCTACTAGTAATTTTATGTAAGGTTGTTTGCCTGAATGCTATCAGAAAAAATATACTGCTATATATACGTACCTTTACATGTATATCTATTTATTTACGTGTCTATTACTGCAGAGATTGTTATATAATGTGTTGCAATTATAATTACAAAATAATGACGGAATGTATTTTTAAGACAATTTTTTGTAATTATAAATATTTGATGTTATTTTTTAAATCTAAACAACTTTATTTTTTTAGTTGCAAAGCCTAGCTTGCTTGTTTCCGCTTCTCTAGCCTTCCTAGTTTAGCCGCTTGCGTAGCATAAGCACAAGCCTGCCTTACTCATCTCTTCTCAGATGGGTAGGGTGCGAATGGTCTTGGGAGAGTGCAGCGCCAGTCGCCGATCCCCAAGGCAAGCCTGGCGGGCTATCCTTCACGTGGTTGCCCCCTGTTATTGGTCTAGTTCTCTCTGAAATAGACGTAACTAAAACCTCCAGACGAACACTGCGGGGCCCGAGGAACCCCGCGGGTCCACCATCGACAGGACAGATGTTGGATAGCTCCTCAAGGGGGGGGAGGTGGGGGATGTGGGGTCTCAACCCCCACACCTTCTCCCTCCCCCCCCCCGCACCTCGGTGACCCAGCGCCGCGGTGAAGGGGGGCGAAGGTAGGGCTACTCAAATCGAGGTTGGTGCTGCTTCCCCCCCCCCTATCACCAAAAATATGGGGCGATGCCGCATGGGCAACGGCATCGACCACGCTTGCCTTTCTAATCTGCTTTTTGTGCTTTCACAAATCAACAGAACACCCCCCCAAACTAAAATCATGAGTAAAGTTAACGAATTGAGTGTGATGCCATGCGATCCGGCCAGCACCCGGCGCCCATTGGTTCCCGGGCCGGTGGGTGGCAAATTGGCTACCGAAGGCGGTGGCGGGGTGGTACCCCAGGCCCCGTCTCCTGCAACTGCTACTGGACCCAAAGGTGCCTTAGAGGCAACCTTTACCTCCACATCAAACTCATCTGCATTGGCGCATGACTCGACTGGACCAGTGCAGAAGAAGAAGAAGAAGAGGAAGAGGAACGCGGAGAAGAGGGTGGTTTCTGAATCCACCACATCAGTCGACACAGCAGCGGCGGCGAGCTCCGGCGGTGCTGTGTTAGATATTGGCGCAGGACGGGCTACCGGGGCGCCCACGGCGCCAACCGGTAGTCAGTCCTCAGGTAAGGGACAGCTAAGCGGCCTAGACCGCAAACGGATGTTGAGAAAGGAGCGTCGCAAGCGTGACGCTGCCTTGGTCAACGAAGTCAAACGTCGTCATATGGAGGGCCTCTTCTGCCCACCCAATCTGTCGGTGTTCGCACCTGCAGTGGGTGCAATAATGTCGCGTCCTCCTCACGACATCATGATAAACCCCATTCCCGTCCCTCCCGTAGCAACTAACCGACCTGCTCTCGAGCACCCAACCCTATCAGTGGCGTCAGGAGCTGGGGAGCCAACCGGTGCACCGCTGCAGGAGACGGGAAGGTACACAAAAACAGGCACTAGACCTGTGATCCCAATAACAGAGGTGTCAAGGATGGAGGCTGTGTCAGAACCAAATGTTCAAATACCGGAGGCTCCCACCGTGACCGAACCTGATAAAGGAATTGGTTCTGGGAAGGGCCAAGGGTATGAAGATCCAGCTACCGCCTCGACTACCTCTGCAAACACAACCGGCGACTGCCCCCGAAACGCTAAAAGGCAGAGGAGCTCAGACATTGTATCACCTTCCTCTGCAGCAGCGGAAAAGAAGGTGTGCTTGGGTAGAAGCTCCTCAGCCGCTAGCGGCGTGCCCGGGGCAGATCTCGCGAACTCGGAGGAGAGCAATGGAGGAGCAGGGTCGGACACCTACGCCAGAACTGCTAGATCCCACCTACGAGTAGTAGTCCTGGACAGATCTGGCGTTCATATGGACGATCTTAGCGCCACCGCGCTCAGAAACAGACTGGAGCAGTGCACGGTGGACTACTTTATGGAAAACAGGTACGATAAAGGGCGGCAAGGTCCAACGTTCGCCTCTCTGCCAAGGCTGGCCCACGGGGGCCTGAGGGTGGAGGCCTGTGATGACTTTTCTATGTCATGGCTGGACTCCGTCGTCAAGTGCCTACCGGGACTATGGCCAGGCTCCGGAGGTTACAAGGTCGTTCGGGAACTTGACCTCCCCAAATATCACAAAGGAGCAGTGTTTGTGCCGGACTTCGCAGGCGACGCGGAGACTATCAGGAGCCTACTTGCCTTTACTAACAGACACCTCGACATAGAAACGTGGCCGATCTTCGCCCACCGGATCCTGCAGAAGGAGATGACGACGGATAACGTCGTGGTTTTCGGGATCCCGGTGGGGAAGATCGAAGCCCTCGAAAAGGTAAGCTATAGGATCAACTATAAGATGGCGAAAATCCACGTGATGATACGGAAGCCAAGAGCTGGGGATGTTAGGACCCCCGTGGTGGCACCCGCCCTGGAGTCATCCTGTGCATATACAGGTGATACGGGGGCGGAGCCTGCAGCGGGGATCACTGACGTTTGCATGACTCTTGCCACAGATGCTGAGGGGAAGCTGAGTCGGGAGAATATTGACCTAATCCTAGGAGATGGCGGAAGCGAGATTGAAGGAGGCTTATCAAGCCTCAACATTTTTTCGCCAGCGTCTCACATGGGAGAGGACGAGGAGCGGTCACTATTGTCCCCACAGAGCTTCCAATCATCATCATCCCAACAGTAGGGCAGTCGCTAACGACTTTCCTACATCCCCCCACAACCCCCTCCCTTCTTCCTAAATCATCATGATGTCTAAAAGGGAACAACAACATCAAACAAAAACCCACACTAAAGTCCTCCATGGGACTAGCAATAATGAGAAATGTAGTAAAATCAATATCATTCAAGCCAATATCCAACATAGCATAACTGGGTTCGCCGCCCTTAGGAGAACCCTTGAACAGCAACCCGACACCATAGCACTGGTCCAGGAGCCATACATCGTCCGAGGAAGGGTAGGTCTTAATGCCCTCCGGGGCAATGTATTTACTCCACCGGTGCAGAACAAAACCAGAACGCTCATCTATGTACCAAACACGCTCAAGGCATCGCTGATAACTCACCTGTGCACGGATGACCTTACAGTGGTAAAACTGGAAACTGGGCTTGAAGGTAAGCTCAATAATATCATAATAGCCTCTGCATACATGGACATTAGGGCAGACTCGCCTCCCCCAGAACTAGAGGAACTGCTCATTTACTGCAGAACACACAATACCGAATGCATCGTGGGCTGCGACGCCAACGCGCACAGCACCGTGTGGGGAGGTACAAACACAAATGACAGAGGTAAGGATTTACTAGAGTTCGTCTTGAGACATAACCTAAACATCCTAAATAGGGGTTCGGAACCAACGTTTGTTACGTCATGGGCCCGAACCATAGTCGACATAACTATAGCAACCGATATCATTGCAGAGTACATCAACAACTGGCATGTTGCCACAAACGAGGCCTCATGTGCAGACCATAGGTGGATCAGATTCAACCTGGCGACAGGCGAAATTGAACCCCGGACCTACCGTAACCCAAAGAAAACAAACTCAAATCTTTTCAGGGAAACACTAAATAAGGCCATGGACGAACGACCATGCATTGAAGCCACGTCTAAGCTCACGCCAACGGAGATAGAATCCACACTTACATCACTGACCCATTGCGTGAGGGTCAGTTATGAAAGGTCGTGTCCACTCATAACAGAAAGCAATAAAATTGCTCATCGCAAAGACAGATGGTGGAACAACAACCTCACCAAAATAAGAAAGAAGGTACGACATCACTTCAATAGAGCGATGAACACCAACAAAGATGCAGACTGGTCAGACTACAGAATAGAAAGACAAAAACTCAAGCTCGAAATAAGTAAAAGCCGCAATAACTCATGGAAAAGGTATAGCAGCAACATCGCAAGCCAGAGTGAAACGGCCCGCCTAACCAAAATACTTTCTAAGGAAACAACAATAAAACTAGGCTCCCTCAAGAAGCCCGATGGATCGTACACGACCACTGAACAAGAACAGTTCGAGCTACTGCTGAGAACACACTTCCCGGACAGCACTCTCAGTGACAACACAGACTGGGAGAAAGACGACGGTCACACTCCCGTGGCCGATGACTGGGACCTGGCAGACTCTATAGTCTCGGATGAGGAGCTAGTATGGTCGGTAAGGACTTTCCTTCCATACAAAGCTGCAGGAACCGACGGCATCTTTCCAGCCCTTCTACAATGGAATCTAACAAAAATCTCGGCCACGCTCACTGCAATCTTCAGGAGCTGTATCGCCTGGAAATACATTCCTCTAGCATGGAGAGAAGTCAAAGTAGTCTTTCTACCTAAGCCAGGCAAATCAGACTACACTCACCCCAAATCGTTCAGACCCATTAGCCTGAGCTCGTTCCTACTAAAAACCCTAGAAAGACTGTGTGACAGGCACATTCGTAGCGGGCAACTGGTCGAAAATCCGATCAACAAACATCAACACGCCTACCAATCAGGAAAGTCCACTGAAACGGCACTTCACCAAGTGGTTCACAAGATTGAAGGCGCTCTAGAGAACAAACAGTCTTGTTTAGTGACATTCATAGACATAGAAGGCGCTTTCGACAAGACAACCTTCCCAAGCATCACAAAGGGCCTAAGGGACCAGGGTGTGGAAGAAAACCTAAATAGATGGATAACACAAATGCTTGCAAACAGAGCGGCACAAATAGAAAGCTCGGTAGTCACACGCTGCAAGGTTACAAAGGGTTGTCCACAAGGAGGTGTACTCTCCCCACTCCTTTGGATTCTTGTAGCTAACGAACTCCTCGACGCACTCAACAAAGACGGCATACTTACTATTGCATACGCAGATGATCTTGCTATCATGGTATCAGGACTGTTTGAATCCACCCTATGCGAAAAGATGCAGAAAGCACTACGCATCGTGGAACAGTGGTGCCACAAGCACAGTCTCTCCGTCAACCCAAATAAAACGGAGCTTGTTCTCTTCACACGGAAACTGAAACTACCGAAACTAGACCTTCCATCTCTCTTTGGAACAAAACTAAATCTCACCAAAGAAGTCAAGTATCTAGGAGTATGGCTCGACAGCAAACTGATTTGGGGAAAACAGCTCGATCACGTAACAACAAAGGCCACAAATGTGTTATGGCAGTGCACACGTGCCGTTGGCAAGGACTGGGGCCTGAAACCGAAACTATGCCTCTGGCTGTACACGGTCATGGTTCGACCGGTACTTACATACGGCGCTGTCGTATGGTGGCCAAGAACCAACCTAGTAACGGCAATAAACAGGCTGCAACAAGTCCAAAGGTTAGCATGCTCTCTCATTAGCGGCTGCACAAAATCAACTCCGTCAGCTGCGCTGGATATCATACTTGGAATGACGCCACTTCAAGTGTATATACAGCAAGAAGCAATGGCGGCAGCGCTAAGAATAAAATCTACCAACCAATGGAATGGAAATGGCAAGAAAACGAACCACTGTAGAATTCTGGATAAAGCCATCGCTATCATTCCAGAAGCAGAAATGGGCACAGACAGAATAGCAACAACATACCTAACAAACAAAGGGTATCATATGGATGACCAGGTGATAACATCATCAATACAAACACCAACTGTATATCACATCTATACAGATGGAGCAAGAAATAAAACGGGGGCAGGTTGTGGCTTTTACTGCCCGGAAATAGGACTTTCAAAAGCACAACCCCTGAACAAACTGACCACAGCGTTCCAGGCGGAGACACTTGGACTTCTCCTGGCAGCAACGGAAATATCAACAACAATTGGGTCTGCTCCTCCTCACTCATCAACTGCAAACCATAAGATGCAACTCATCTTCACAACAGACAGTGCGGCACTTATCAACGCGCTCAGACGACCCGACACTCGATCGAAATCCATTGCGGAATGCCATAGTGCTCTCCAAAAATTGGCCGAAAACCACAGTGTTATCATCAGATGGACAAAGGCTCACAGCTCCTGTCCAGAGAATAACAAGGCAGACTCCTTAGCAAGAGAAGGAGCCAGGCTTACACCAAACACAAATGATAACAACCTCTCCAATCCGCCAACGGTGGAAATCAAAAACAGACTGAGGATGAACTCCGAAAAGGAGCACCAGAGAGTCTGGGAACGCAGAACAGACTGTAAGCAAACAAAAACAATGTTCCCTGCAAAGAATCGAAAAACAACAAATACCCTGTTAAAAATGAAACGCGAGGATCTAAGGATGATGGTGGGAATCATCACAGGACACTGCGAACTTAACCATCACCTCTTGAAGACCGGGGCCACGGACAGTGGGCTCTGTCGCGCATGTCTTCAGGAGGAAGAAACGGTGGAGCACGTGGTGCTTCACTGTACGGCCACGAGCGATATCAGGCTGAGGACGGGTCTGCTAGAGCTCATCGAATCCTCATCCGCTAACACAACGGCATCCACGGGGATCTTGGAAAGCTGCATCCATCAACCCAAAATCCTGCTCCGTTACTTCAAGGAGCTAGGATGGCTGGGGTCAGGTTAGAAGGGGGGTAATGCACAATACACCCCAATGCGGGACGTCAGTGCAGATCTTATTCCCCCCACCCTAGAATTAGAATTAGAATTAGAACTTTATTTTTGAGTTGTTGTACCTAAAATGTATTACCGGCCCGCCGTACGCGCCATGTTGACCAGTCAGGTGACCAGGCGGGTCATTGAACGAGCAGGTGCATGGGACGGCTTTTAATAACTTTTTAGTAATCTGTGGCATCACACAATACGCTAGTTCTCTAATATTGCGTCGAGCAGTATTTAAAACATTTTCTCGAAATTTTGATCATACATTTTTATTACATTAGTTTTAAGTTTTGTGTAGAAACTTTGAAAATAGGAGTAGAGAGAAAGAAAGGGAACAGAACCCTGTAAAGTTGTACTCATATTTAATTAGTGGTTTTAGCTAGAGACTATTTTTAGTGTCATGAAACATTTTTAGAACTGAGAGGTGGACTTGAACTAAATAGATAACCAACCTGAGGGCTTAGCCAAGTTACATTCGATTAGCGATGACGCTAGTCGATAAGTCCGTAAATGTATGGGATTTGACACATGCTATGGAAATATCACGTGATATATCGACAACAAACCTGTGCAGAAATCGCGTCGATTCAAAGCGAATATAACTTGGTTGCGGGCCCTGGAAGACTTTTATTCACTTATTAATTTGATAAGTTTTCTTTGAATACCGAAAAAAGCATATTGTTTAATTGAATATACACTGATATTCAATGAGCACTTCAAAAATGCATGTTCAAAATTCGTTTTTATTTTATTCCAATTTATTATAAGAATCTTTATAAGGATACATGTCGGCCCTATCGTATGTACAAATTAATTGAATCAAAGGTACAAACAAAGCAAACAAAATAAAGATAAGCAAAACAAACAATTAACTTATTTAAATCGGTCCGGCACCACAACCATACAAAAATGTACAGGTGTGATCCCTGACGGGTTTACTTAAAAAATCAATAACTAGACACAAGTAAATTAAGTTACCTACCTATCTATATGTATGTCACTTGTGGCGACAAAACTAGTTGAAGCAAATTTAAATGCTTACCAAATGATAACCGTATTTTTAGCACAAGTGTCTCAAATCGCTAAAAGTCAATGTGTAAACTCCTTTATTAACTTATCGGGTACAACTGCTCCTAAATATGATTTTGAAAAACATTTTTCAAGTCTGAAGACGGTGCAAAACTAATAACATTGATATTTCCTTATTTTCTATTACAATTTTATTTGACCTCTGTCCTTTTCGGCCGTACTCGTGGTCAGTTTTCGAACGATGATTAGTTGACAAGGCATAATAGCAAGTAAACTTTGACCATAAAATGACATTTACGATATTTAATATAGTAACAATTTATTATTATAATTGAAATTCTCAATTAGGGACAAATGTAATAATACTGATTTAACTATAGTACTTTTATTTAGTACTAGCTGACCCGCCGAACTTCGTGCCGCCTTGTCATGCATATGACGCGAACTGTCAATGTACGTCGCTTTGGTAGAATTGTCAATCAGCCATCATTAGCTGCATCTATGTATGAGAAAATTAATTTTCTTCATAATTTTTATGCGTGAATTTTTCCGATATTGTAATAGTTATTCTGCTATTCATCAAAATCAGTTCCGCCGTTCTTGAGTTATCAATTGTGTAACTAACTCGACTTTGTTTTATATAGATTTGCTCTATATTTATTGAATATCATAAAATATGACGTCATTTATAAACGTTTTTCGATATAAATTATCACCGATATTCGTAACTCCAATGTTATGTGCTAAAACTTTTAAGCGAAAAAACTACATTTAATAATAATAATATGTAAAGGAATTATGTCTCAGGCTGATTTTCAAAGCCATTTAGGCCAAGTATTAGTCGGAAGTAACCTCTGAAGTAACGCATTGATAGCCAATTTTTTTTAAAACGTCCGTGGCGCAGTGGGCATATAGCCGGCTGAGACGCAAGAGGTAGTGGGTTCGATTCCCGCCACGGTACAAATGTTTGCATGATCTACAGATAATTGTTCCGTGTCTGGGTGTTTTTCTATACATTATAAGTATGTATTTACAAAAAATATATATATAAGTATTCTATCAGTTATATGGTTCCCATAGTACAAGCTCTGCTTAGTTTGGGGCTAGATAGCGCTGTGTGAAATGTCAGCAATATTTATTTATTTATAATTAAAAAGGCAAATATGGACTTAGGCCGCCACGTCATCTTGTAAAAATTATTCAATGGGTATCAAGGTAAAATGTCGTCTTTGAGTATGGACACATAAGTCGTAAAGCTATAAAGTTGTCTCTGACCAAAACTTTTTGCGGGATACTTAAGCGGCCCGTCCTATATCAAAAATTTACCGACTCTAGTGTTTTTTTATGAACTTTTTCGTACCGATGCCAACTGAAATAACTTTTGGTAGGTCCTGTCCCTTCATAAATGCTGTCTTTCGCAAGATAAAGAGTTTCATACATTCTTTATAGCTTTTATTTATGCCATTTATTTTTAGACGGTTTACAGGTTGATAAATTCTACCTATATCGGTTTGAGTTTTTTTTAATTTTAAATAATATTAATATGGATTTATATTCATTTATTGCTCTCATATATAAACTACAGTAACGTTAGCACAATTCTCATTCGTACGTAATCTACGGAAGTAGGTACGTACATGAAAATTTGACGACCTCCGTGGTGCAGTGGGCGAATAGCCGGCTGAGACGCAGGAGGTAGCGGGTTCGATTCCAACCGCGGAACAAATGTTTGCATGATTTACAGGTATTTGTTCCAGGTCTGGTTGTTTCTCTATATATTATAAGTATGTATTTACAAAAAAAATGTATATAAGTATTCTATCAGTTATCTGGTTCCCATAGTACAAGCTCTGCTTAGTTTGGGGCTTGATAGCGCTGTGTTAAATGCCCAGCAATGTTAATATTAATATTAATGAATCCCATTTATAATTATAACTAGACAAAATCTCGACCATAAAGCTGTTACAAGCAGAATAAATAAATATTGCTGGACATTTTACACAGCGCTGTCTAGCCCCAAACTAAGCAAAGCTTGTACTATGGAAACCAGATAACTGATAGAATACATATATAATTTTTTTTGTAAATACATACTTATAATATATAGAGAAACAACCAGACCCGGAACAAATATCTATAGATCATGCAAACATTTGTTCCGCGGCGGAATTCAAACCCGCTACCTCCTGCGTCTCAGCCGGCTATTCGCCCACTGCACCACGGAGGTCGTCAGAATAAAATACAACTTTCCAATTTACAGTTACACGGAAGAATTATTTCAAAATCTGGGTCATTATCATTACAAAAGAGCTTTTCACGGTCCTTTGTTGAGTTGCATGATAAGGGGCTTTGTTTTAGAGGAATTACCTAAATTTCATCCTTGGAAAACGTTTTACCGCTTTATTTGTTTCTAGTAAAATAACAAGGTTTTGTTTATTTGAATTATACTTTACTGTACAATGCTTGTAACCTAGATTGTATCATTACATAACTATTAAACGATATGAAAATAAGCTCCATTTTCCATATCGATTATTCATACAAACACTTCTGTTTAATTAAACGCATATCCGGAGGCAATTGCACAGAATTATAACAATTTAGCTACAGAACGCACACTGTGTGTGAACTTAGTGGTATGAACATCCTAGCTTGAATTTTCTCTCACTACCAAGACAGATATATAGATTACATTTTATTGTTCACCAGAATTCATTTTATAACTAGATTGTAAAATGGGCTGCCATAAAAAATTGAAATAAAAAACATGTTAAATATATTACATAGCAGCTCCAGGATGACATCTAAGATTGACTGGGCTGGCCTCCCTCCAATTATAATATATTATTAGAATTTCGTGCAAAACTCAAGTGGCTCCCTATCCGTCTTCGCCGGAAAGCACATATGTATTCTGGCCCTTCTTTTTAACATTCTTTTCAATCCTTCTTCACCATCCTATCTAAAGGAGCGTTTTGTGTTCTTGCACCAGACGCATGATCGAAACCTACGCTCATCTGAAGCTCTAAGTCTCCAAACCCCTGTCCACAGTTCTCAATTTTATGGTGACTCCTTTACAGTTCAAGCTATGCGGCTGTGGAACGCTTTACCTTTCTCTATTAGATCATCTAAATCTCTTCCTATCTTAAAAGCTCTTGTATACAACCATTTCCTTTCTTTGTCTACGCACTGCTAGTTTATCGTTCTGTTATCTCCTTTATTGTAGTTTATATATATAAGTATATGTTATTATATTTGTAAGTATGTATATATATTTCGTTTATTAGTAGGTATATGTGGTAGGTAGTATGTTCATAAACCTACATAAACTACCTAGTTTATGTAGGTTTATGAACATACTCGTATATACACCGCTATCTTTTTGATTTTGTTTTGTCCTGCCCATCCAAAGGTTGTCTGGAAGAGATCGCTTTTAGCGATAAGACGATTGTACTTACCTTAATTTTTGTGTATTTTTATTGTATTTTTAATTTTGTTGGTGTGCAATAAAGAGTATTCTATTCTATTCTATTCTATTCTATTCTATTCTATTCTATTCTATTCTATATTTGATGGCGTTCCAATACCTATATGTAACAGTGTGAAAAACTTAGGCGTTCTTATTGATAAGGACATGTCATGGGGAACTCATCTAGCCGAACTAAGTCGGAGTTGTTCGCTTCGGCCGCGTCATTGAGAAGGCTACAAAACTTTCTGCCGACATCCACCAAAGTTGCGCTGGCACAATCTCTCTTACTCCCTATTCTTGACTATGCTGACGCCTGTTACACGGATCTCACTCAGAAACACTTGGACAAACTTAAGCGCCTTCAGAACGTTTGTATCAGGTTTATATTTGGACTACGAAAATATGACCACGTTTCTGATTTTCGCAAGAAGCTCAAGTGGCTACTTATCCGCTACCGCAGGAATACTCATATCCTCTCTCTCTTGTACAGTATTTTGTTTAATCCTTCTAGTCCTTCTTATCTCAGAGAACGCTTTGAATGTCTCCATCTATCTAATCCTCGTGCGTCTCTTCTAAGTCCTTGAAACTAAAACTCCTATCCACTCTTCTAACTTCTATGACAACTCCTTTACTGTACAAGCTATCCGTTTATGGAACTCTCTTCCTTCTTTAATTAGATCTGCCAAATCCCTTCCTATCTTTAAAGCGCTATTGTATAAGCACTATTTGTCTGCATCAGAAAGCTGAGTCATCTTATTTTGTTATTATATCTGTCGTTGTTATTGTTTGTATTACATCTGTTTCATAATTGTATTTTTATTTATTATTAATATTTTAATAGTACAGAAAATTTATGTATTACATTTATATTAATATCACCTATCTATTTATTTTGTTTTGCTTATGTAAGCACACAGCTAAATAAAAAGCTTAAGTTATAAGGCTACCGTTCTTTAACGTTCTTGTAAAATCCAGGCCATCCAAAGGTTGTCTGGAAGAGATCGCTTTTAGCGATAAGACCGCCAATTCTATCGCGTGTCCGGTTTTAAGTGTTTTAAATATGATTTGTTAATTTAAGTGTGGTATACAATAAAGCGTTTTCTATTATATTCTATTCTATATAGGAATAAAGAGGTCGACCGCCGCGTCGAAAATGCCTGGAGGAGCTTCTGGTCCCTGAAGACGCTAATGAAGGGAGACATTCCATTGTCACTTAAGCGTAAACTCATCGACATGTGTATTATGGTGCCCAAACTTGGTCATTGACAGAATCTCAAAAGCCCAAACTCAAGGTTTGCCAAAGAGCCATGGAACGCAGCGTGTTAGGGGTAAAGAGAATCGACAAGAGCCGCAATACCACACTGTGCGCGAAGACCGTCATCGCAGATGTTGGTGACAAGACAGACAGGCTGAAGTGGGACTGGTCATGCAGGTAGGTCGTATGGTTACAGACAAATGGGCAACAGTCGTCACACAATGGGTGCCTGCAGATGGGTGTCGAAGCCGGGGCAGGCCGAAGAAGCGTTGGCGTGACGACCTCGATGAACTCCAAGATGGCTGGTGGGATGTGGCAAGGAATCGTGAGGTATGGAAGAACATGGGGGAGACCTTTGCCCAGCAGTGGGAAAGTATAAGTTAAAAAAATTAGGAACAAATAGATGTTTCTCGGGTATATGCCTAACCTTACTGGTGCTATACTCCACGGTCCTGTGCCAGCCTCAAACAGCTTCGATCTTGCGATGCTTGCTACATCATCTGCCCATCTCGCTTAGTTGTAGTTTCTAAATGTTTTGTTGTTAACATGTCACAACACAACACACCCTGCTTTATATTACTCTGCAACAATCCTTGAGTAAATATAACGTAGTCATTGCATATCGTTCCTGAGATTAATGCCCTGTTTGCTAATGAAATTGCTGGAACGTGTTTACATAGTAAATTTTAACGTTTCTGGCACTGCCTAATCATATTTAAGAGAATGTTGAGAGACTGCTGACTGCTGGGGTGCTATGTATCTATTCTGTTAGTACAGGAGGTCTTGTTGACCCCCCCCCCCGCCCCCCCCCCACTTCAACAATATTAGCAGTTTCCAAAATAATGTTCTTTGTTTATTTTTAACGGAAATTATAGTTACATAACTCGTTAAAAATACAAAAGAAATACATAGTTGAATAATCTAAATACCTAAATGTATATTAAAATAAGTACAACTAGTAGGTACATTTGGTTTATTATACATTATTACTTTTTTTTATATGAAACCTCAGCCAATCTTCCTTTTACACACCTCTTCATCCAAAGGTTGTCTGGAAGAGATAGCGATAAGACTGTACATTATACGTTTTGTTTTTGTTCTCATTATGCTGTATCTAGCTTGTAAGGTATAATAAATAGTTTTCATTCGTTTCTTTTCGTATAGTATCATTTCTAAATGAACATAAATTAAGTTAAACATATTTTCTATAATTATTTTATTAATAACTAGCTGTTGCCCGCGACTTCGTACGCGTTACACTACTAAATATGTAGGTAACCTAGAAAATAAAGCTATACTCGCTGTTACAACTTGACTTGCCACCCCATTTTTATTCCATCGAACCTTATTTAAGGGATAAAAAGTAGCCTATGTGTTAATCCAGGTTATAATCTACGTACATACTACATTTTATCGAAACAACATAAAATTGTTAACAAACAAATAAAAAACATATAAACTTTCGCATTTATAATATTAGTATGTTTCTAATATTCGTAAAAAAAACCTTTTTGTACCCCGTACAGTGAGGGAAGTTGGCAGTCGTCCGAGATGTCAGCGACGCGACACTTGTCGCGCGACAACATACGAGTACACGTCGGGGAGCTTACATTGTTACTATAAAAATATTAGTGTTGGTGTTATGTCGATAAAATCGTTACGTCGATAATACCAATTCCATCGTGTTCTTCTGCCAGGCTAGCCTGAACACCCAAGTTTCTGTCTACGGAATGAGTATCATTACGCTTAAGCCGGTTGCAGACCGAAAACTAAGCTATGCCGAAGCTAAACTGAGCCAGCTAAGCTAAGCCAAGCCGAGCTAAGCCAGAAATATGTGCCGTGCACACCAAAAACTAACCGAAAGATCAGTCAGTGTTGCGAAGTTCAATTCGACGGGCGTACGCTCGCCATGAATAAAATTGATGAATAAAGTTCCGATGAATATGTTACACATAGAAAAAGAAGATTAATATTGACTTATCATTATTTGGATTACTTATTTCCTCCACTATTCTTTTCCATACAACATCTTTTTTAATTAAGTTGTGATACTCCTTTGACTGTGTGTTCCATAGTACAGGAAATTGTTTAACAATTTCAATAAATTGCTCCACATTCGCTACAAAACGACCGTACGTACGACAAAGGACACTGGACAGCACTGGCGAAGGATGTGCGTAGGGCGTGCGGGGAAGGCGGGAGGGGCTTAGCTTAGCTCCCGTAGCTGCGCATCGGCATGCACAACTAACTTAGCTTCGCATATTTTAGTTAGCTCGCATAGCTTAGTTCTCATAGTTTGCGGTCTGCACACAAGTATGGAAAACTGCGTCAGCTATGCGAGCTAAGCTAAAATAACTTAGCTTAGCTCTTGGTCTGCAACCCGCGTTAAGTTTAAAGAAATAAGTATTATGACATTCCCTTGTCAATACAGCTATGAACATCTGATGTATGTTCACAAAAATATTAATTTGTTTAGGAAAAAATAGCGATAATCATATATTTTAATACTAAAAATAACTCCATAAAGTAATAACTTTTGAAACTATCATGGTTATGAATACTATTTGTACTAAAATTCAAGATAAATATTCAGTTTTTAGTAAAAATAGTGTCTATAAAGTTAGTAAAACGTTTAAAGGGCAAGGTGTACGCTTTTATAACAAACTCTCAAGTGATGTACAAAAATTGTCAATTAACAAATTTAAAAATAAAATTGATCAAGCGAAGCGAGATCTCCAAATCAACTTGGGCAAATCGGCGTTGTATGTATGTATGTATGTTTGTTTGCCCGAGGATAATTTTCGAAGCGTTTATCCGATCATAGTGAAATTTGGTATATAGGTAGGTAATGATGGCACAATTCTGGTGTGACTCAATGAGCTAAAAATTTTGGGGTGTTGTTGAGATATTGGGGCTCAAGAGGGATGAAAAAAAATGAAAATGAGACTATTAGGTCAATTGGGACGTTAAATCAAAGGCCTTCATTAGTTCAGTTCGACCCCGTTTCACTTTTAGTAAAGTTTTTGTAGTTTTTGAGTATATTATTAGCCATAATAAAAACTAAATTTTGACAATATTCACAGGGTACACCAGTGATCCCACAGTGCTGTAATTTAGTATGCGTGTAGCTTATGTATTACAAATATAGGGAAAAGTCTGAAATCTAGAATAACTGCAATTTGTACCCTAAAAAAAGTAACCAATAAACATGAACTCCCGTTACCTGTAATTTGAATGAAACTGTAGGTCAAATTATTTGGTTTTTATTTCGTGGCACTATTTTGATAGTCAAAGATTGCGAATAATATATTTTTTTGTTTAGGGTAGACTCGCGAGATCTCAGTTCGGGGCGAACCACTAGTTAAACAATATCTTTATAAAAAACATATTGGATTATTTAGATAGAGAAGATTGGGATTGAAATTGCTCGAACTCGGTCAAAAATGTTACAATTTTGACGTAATTTATTTTCTTTTATGTATTCTAAAAGGATCATTAAAAAGAACAACCAGCCTTGTTTCTTGCTTTCTTTCCTGGCTTGGTCGCGAAAGAACGGGCAGTAAAAAGTGATCCTTGTGGTTTCAATGAATAAAAAGTTTTTGTTTGACAAGTGAAAAAATTGTTAAGTTCGATTTTGAGTCATCTCGATATCGATATAACGTCCCTACACTATCACATTCCCTGAGCGGTAATGCAACGGTATCCTCTTCGTTATCCGACTCGGATTTGTCGAGGACCAACGTAAACCACAAACTAAAAACTTTATGTATTTTATTGTTTAGCTTAGACTGTTAATATTGGTTATGGTTTCAATAAATCTATTGCAGCAATTTATCAAGGTAAATAAGGCTAAGTATTGCTAATTGTTGACTGCTGATGGAGGTTTGTGAGCTGAAAGATGTTTCATAAAATAAAGATAAAGATATGTTCATAGAAGATGGAACGTCATTATTGACAATTTGTTATTAACATTAATAGTTATTGATTACTAGGTGACCAGCCCCAGCTTCGCACAGATTTTTAAAGAAAATATAGCCTTTATGGTCTTGACTTCATACAAAAATCCCATAGAAAAAGAGCACTTTTACTTATTCCAGATTTATTTTTGTCAATTAATAAGGCAAATTTTAAATTTTACATTTCTTAAAAACATAATTCGGACTATTCGACAAATCAGAAACGAGGAGATTCGTAGACGAACCATAGTCACTGACATAGCACAAAGGATTTAGCAAGTTGAAGTGCCAGTGGGCAGGGCACTTAGCTCGAAGAACTGACGGGCGTTGAGGCTGAAAGGTTATAGAGTGGAGACCGCGCACTGTAAAGCACTGCGTAGAATGCCCCCCACTAGATGGAAAGACGACCTGATAAAGGTTGCTGGAAGGCATTGGGTGCAGGACGCACAAGATTGGTCACCAGATATGGTCTATGTTCAGCAGTGGGCGTTCTAAGGCCGATATGATAATGATGATGAAAACGCGACATTAACGGCTGGCTTCAACCGACTTGATCCGAGATCTTGCGTACGCGTCTGAGTCCGTGCGCGTGTTATTGCTCGATATACTAAATTTAACTTCTGTACTTATTCTGTGATATTACTTCGTGTGCAAAGGTACCTACTAACGTGATATTTCCTCGTTAGATTTGGCGATGTTAGCCTAACCAGAGTTTATGTAACTTACGCTAATACCTCACCAGATATATCTGAGCTATTTTGGTACAAGTGCATTTACTTGTCTCATGTTTCCGCTCGCAACCGCAATAGACACGACACTTCGCTATGCAAGTAACTACTGCTTACGCTGTGACATAGTCCAACTCAGACTCCTCTTACTAATACTACACTTCTAAAGTAGAATTATAAATAATTTGGGGTAGATGTGAAATCCTGGGAAGGGCAGAAAATAATCACGTGAATGTTGGTGTTTCTTTTCCGCAAGCTTAGAGGGTTATAAAAACACGTTAAAAAAGAAGGTACTTCTGTTAGTATCTGTTAGCCCGTTAAGGATCACGCCAATACATTTTTGTATGGTTGTGATGCCTGACCGATTAAGGCAGATTCGGTCTTTCGCGTATTTTTTATAAAAGGAATCAATAAAATTACGCTTCTATGTCCATATTTTATTACCTGTTCTATGACTCTACCTACGAACTTGCAGAGCAGAGCCAATGTAGCATAATTTAACACCTCAATTAAGCTTACAGACAGCATCTCGAACTTCTCATAAGTAGATACATATTAATTTCTACTCCAACTTTCCAGTAAAACGGCATTATAAATTGAGCGAAGCGTCTGTCTAATAACAGTTATGTTGAGAGCGGAAGGAGCCACAGAAGGAATTATAGGACCAACGTACATAACTTCAACTTTACCATCACTAGAAACCGTGACAATCACAAAAGCAATACTGAAACTTATTACACTGACAGACAGCTCAATTCTATTTGTCACAACTATACGATCAGCGTTGTTTTTCAGTCGGTGAAAAGACATATCTCGTGCTAATATAAGCTAATGCTAACGTGATAAAGCTTATTTTACATTGATAGGCTATTTGAAGGGACACAGGCTAAATGTCCCCCCTTATGTCATTGTGTCGGGCGAGGAAAGTTACGAAATAACTTTGTAACTGGCAACCAACTGCGGAAAATGGAGGTAAAGTGAATGTAGTGTAACAACTAATGTTGATAGTTTTGTTCTCGAGTTCCTGCTGGGTAATGTTTTTGTTGGAGAACCTTGAAACTGGTTTTTATGTCAACTATAGTTTTGGGGTAATATTTAATGGATTCTTTATAAAAACCACGAGCATATAATTATCGAGGTAAGGAATAGCCGTTGTTATCTTCTATTTCATTAGCGATAATAACACAGTAGCATACACTACAATGTATTTTGATTACCTAAGTCTATTACTTATGTCTATCATTCAAAATAGTGTTTTATACATCTCTAGGCACAGTATCTAGTGAGGCTAAAAAGCTAACGCTGCAAATTGTCCCCACAAATTGCAGCTGAGTACGAACGCAGCCGCTAGTGCTCGGGGCGTTTTGAAGTAGGCTTTCTATCCTCTCAGCTAACTCAGCTTAATCCATGACGATAATTGCCTTAACCGAAGACTTTATAAACTACAACATTTAAGGTCTTTGAGTGTGGGGTCAATCAAGAGAATTTCAATATCAGTTTACAAGAAGTTTTGGTGGAAAAATCGGGTACATAAATATTAATTAACAAAAAAAAACATATAATGGTTTTGGACCTCGAAAGTTTGCTGGAAGAAAACTTTTCTTAGGGCTAAGCTCGCTTTTGTACATGACCTCTGTTTCCGTATTTTTAAATGTATTTTCTTGTGTGCAATAAAGAATAAAGAATACGAGTGCTTATTCAGTATGGGGTCTTCAAGTTGCGAGTGAACAGGTTTATTTTAAGCAAGCCGGTTCCATCGTCCACCAACAAATCTTTCGAAAGGCTAATTTGTATTCCTAAATATGTTAATATACTATCTCACTGCTGGGAAAAGGTCTCCTCCATAGTTAAATATAATTCTAAAGTTTTTATTTTATTTAGCAGGTTGCTTTTACCCTCTCTTGAAAACAGTCTAAGTGCACCCTCTATGTCACTTTACGAGTAGGCTCATTAGAATGTACTCGTAATGTCACTGTTAATCCCTCAAACACTCCCTTCACTCACACCTCAAGCATATAATGCTAAGTACTAAAGTAACTCAGATTACCCGTGGGAATAAGATAAATGTTCTTGTGATCGTAAAGAATGGCATACAATTATTTAGCTGAAGGAAAAGTTGAAAAAATGCATTTGTGCCCACTACGACAGTTTCACGGACTTGGGTAATTTTTTTTTAATTTCCAAATACTTGACCACTACCTCACCTATTGGTAAGTGATGGTGTGATCGAAGATGGAGCACCCTTGCCTAGAAAGAACCATTCACTCTGGACTTGAAGATTACGAGATAATATTGGTTCGGAAAAACATACGCCGGAAGTGAGTTCCACTCCTTACTTGTGCTAAAAAGAAAAGTTAAAGCAAATCGTTTGGTACGGCAAGGTGGTATAACGACCAGGTATGGGTGGTACTTCTCAATACATCTGATTTTCCGGTGGTGGAAAGGGAAAGGAGAAATAAGGTCATGAAGATCTTGCGCACATTCACCAAAATGAAACTTGTAAAAAACTGTAAGTCTGGCTACTCGGCGTCTGTGCTCTAGACTTTATAAATTGGCTTCCACTAGGGAGTCATCACCAATGAGTCTAGCAGCACGTCGCTCAATCGTTTGCGTTAGGTTTGATCGTGAACGGGTTGGTCGTAAAGCGACATGTATGGTCTCCCGATACTAGACTATGCTGATACCTCTTATCTAGATCTCACTGAACAGCAACTAGATAAACTTGAGCGCTTGCAAAACTTTGGCATCCGGTTCATCTTCGGCTTGCGGAAGTATGACCATGTGTCCGAATTTCGCAGTAAGCTCAAGTGGTTACCCATACGCCTTCGCCGGGATACTCACATCCTTCAGCATTTATATAACATCCTGTTCAACCCTTCCTCACCTTCCTATCTTAAAGAACGCTTCCATTTCCTCTATCAATCCAATCCTCGATCCTTGCGTTCATCTGACACACTCCAACTCAGGACACCTGTACACTCCTCCTCCTACTTTGATAAGTCTTTTACAGTGCAGGCTGTCCGGTTATGGAACGCGCTGCCGGTGGCTATCAGATGTGCCAAGTCACTTGCCATTTTTAAACGTATGCTCAGAGAACACTATCTGAGTATTTGTCGCTAAATATATATGTATTTATTATTAATTATTTGTTTCTTAAATAAGTCTAAGTATGTATATATAAATTATTATGAGTAGTTATTATTTAGATTCATGTAGTTTTCATTTATGTAAGTTTTATATTTTTTTTTTTATATAATTAGTATTAGTATGTATGTACATGTAGTATGTTAGGTACACCCCAGGTAATGTCTACACAGTCCGTTCCATCCAAAGGTTGTCTGGTAGAGATCGCTAATTAGCGATAAGACCGCCAATTGTATCCATAGATTTACGTAGTTGTTTTTTTTTTATATGTATTTGTTTCGTGGTGTGCAATAAAGTATTATCTAATCTAATCTAATCTAATCTATGGTAATCGAACTCTCGTTGCGACCGTTTGACGAATGGTCCGTGCAACCGTCACAACGTGTATGGCCACTCTTAGTAACTGCTGAATGACTAGTAGGAACTATAAAATAAAAAGTAAATATTTCATGTATTATGCCTTAAAACACATAGCACATACATAGTTCGAAGAATTGACGGCCGCTGTCGCAGTAAGGTTCTAGAAAGAAGACCACGCCCCCCACTAGATGCAAATACTACCTGATGAGGGTTACTGGGAGCCGCCAATTTTCTTTTAATCTTTGCATTTATCAATATAATCTATAATTTCAGTTTTAATTCTTCGCAAAATTCAAAGATAAGGGTAGGACGGTATTTTTTTCGACACTTTTCATCAGAACTCCAAAACAGTACATATTAAAAAAATGGTTTGGAATGTGTAAATCTATCTCTTTGATATGATAGTAACCCAATTTTAAAATTTTGACCCTTCACCATTTTGGCTCTTTTGGCCATCAAAATGAAAATATTTTGTATTGTTTTATTTGTAGTAGAGGAAGATAATGAGTTCCTGACAATCAGCTGTAACAGACGGACGGTAGACGGATGGATAAAGTCGTACTATAAGGGTTTGGTTTTTACTATTTTGGTCCAGAACCCTAAATAAAATAAGTTCTTTCAGAATATTTAACGGTGCGAAAAACCCCTAGGCTATTATATCGTGGTCCTTACCTTCACAATATAGACAAGCACCTTTAAAAAAAACCTACCAGTATAATATACCAACTTAGTATTCAGGACTATAAAGTAAAGTGATTACTCTAAGGATTAAGATTTGCATAGCTGAAACCCTGCCTTTGTACATAAATCCTCTAGAATTAACGACGAATTTGAAAATAAATGGAAGACTAAGTGAGTAATATTAAACAGAACATAATTTCTCATTTATAATACTATTTAGACTAGGATTAGAATTTAGTTGGGATAAGCACTTGGCTACAAATAGAGCTGTTTTAGTTCTGAGCCCCCAATCTAGTCGAGTAAATGCAACTATCCAAAGTAGGGAAGTTAAGCAGCGAACTAGATCGTTAGAGATCCTGTAGCATTCTGACAACCGATTTCTTATTGGTCCACATTCCTTAAGGAGCTAACATATTGTTACGAGCTGAGGGTTCGGGATAAAATAATGGGAATCGATCTAACCAAAATAACACTTTTATTCAGCACTAAACGATGAATACACGAACTTGGTCACACGTAATCACAACACACTAATTCACACCACTGTTGCACCACTTAAAGTCACCGAAATGTTCGCACGTATAGCAAAATCCAGACTGACTGTCCGAGCAACTATTGTTCACGCGAGACCCTTCTCCACGTCAGTCCTCCAGGGCCTCGCTGAGACTCACTCACTATCCGGCCATCTCTCCGGCCTATTTATATCGCGCACATTTCGATTGTTCGAGAACGATCTCGATCGTTCCAGGAAAGGGTCGGTGTTTCGACAGAACGACCAATCCCCATTGTGCGCAACCGCAGACAATAACAACAATAACAGCAAGACAAAAGCGTTCGAGAAGTTTCCATTATTACTCATTGTTTAACAGCCTCGGCGTAATAATATGTTAACAATTTTTTTGCGCAAGCCTAGGAATTGGAACAAATTCTGGCCATTGACAATATCACCCACGCTGCATTTTTAAGGACTTAGGAAACTAAGAAATGGAATAAACCTATAGTAACCTATGATAACACCATAAAAACTACATGTTAATGCAATAATAACACCCGCCCCGACTTCGCAAGTATAAAATTAGCCTATATGGTTTTATGTTCATACAAAAATTCCATAGAAAGCACTTTCACTTTTTCCAGAATTTTCCTATTTAGCGGGCAACTTTTTCAATTGTTTGTTTCTCTAAAACCTTATATGGATTATTACTAAAATAAAATAAAATACGAGTCTTACAGTAGTCGCATATGATGTGTAACATCTTTTTTATTGTACTATATAAACAAAAAATTACAAACAAAATATAAAACACAAAGTCAATCTTATCTATCGAATTCATCACTCTAAAAGTTGGTAATTGAAAACTTGATAACGGCTCCGTAAATGCGATTAACCGTAAGTTAATTTAAAAATAGAATGAGGCTCATTGTGTTCATAATATGCTATGATGAAATACAACCTCCATGAAAATTTCTATTAAATGAAAGAGGCCGTTATTATATTCTCGTAGTGAAAAACATCTGACCACTGCGCGCGCTCATTGGTCAAAGTGCTTCCATGGTTTCCTGTTACACATATCCGTTCCTTTTGCCAAAATCACTCCAACAAACCGAGGGGAAAGATGTTACACATCAAAAATAGATGTGCAGGATCTAAAAATAAAGGAATCTAAAAAAAATAACAAGGCTTGATTCAAGTAGTTGTAGTTTTTTGTGCAAAGCAATAATGTATATTCTTGAAACAACGCCACGTATTTCCATAGTAAGGTCGCTTCTAACGATTAAGTTCGTAAGTACATGCTACTATCGAAGTGGGGAAAGCAGAGAAAGTAGGGGATGGAAACTATTTCCAATCGGGTCTTCAGTTTTAAGTGTTCCAGTTAAGTTGATTTGCGGCTTGCGCCAAGATTAACTTCGTGAACTTTCTTGCTGCGTGTGTATTATAGCATAGAGAGGAACAGCACGTGCACTTACAACAATCAATAGTAAATATTTGCAGATATTGCAAGCGTTTGTGAGAATAGAATTCGCAGTCTCTTGCGTCTTATGCGGCTACACGTCTATCTCGCCACAGCGGTCATCATTAAAATATATGTAGAAGGGGGCCCTCTTATGCTTTGCTTTCCAGTGCGTGGTCTCCACTCGAGAACCTTTCTGCCTTAACGGTCGTCAGTTTTTCAAGCTATGTGCCCCCACCCTCTACCACTTCAGCGTGTGAATTATCTGGGCTATGCAGGTGACATTTTGTCTACGAACTTCCCTATTCCTGATTCAATCTCGTAGAGAAACACCAAGCATAACCCGCTCCGTAGCACCAAGTTGATACAGATTCATTATAAAATTATTGATGGATTATAATCATTTTTAGCCACAAAATGAAATTTTCTTTAATTTACAGCTGTTAATATTCTCGTCTTTCAACTTATTATTTCATAATCATTTTCCCGTTCCCGTAAATTACTTGTAATCCCCAATGTTGGACCGAACTTTCACAGAAAGCGTGCGAAAAATGTTCACAAAAATATTAATTTGTTAATGAAAAATAGCGATAATCATAATTTTAATACTGCAAATAAAAAGAAACTCGCTGTTGCCAATTTAAGACTCCATAAAGTTAGTAAATCGTTCAAAGTACAAGGTGTACGCATTTGTAACAAACTCTCAAGTGATGTACAAAAATTGACAATAACAAATTTTATACTTAATTAAACAAATCTTTATAAAAAAGCTTACTATGACATATTGGATTATGTAGAATCTAAATAATCCAATTTAAATTGCTCCAACTCGATCAAAAATGTTACAATTTAGACGTCATTTGTTTTCTTTATTGTTATGTACTCGTATTCTAAAAGGGTCATTAAAAAGAACAACCAGCCTTGTTTCTTTCCGGGTTTGATCGCGAAAGAGCAGACAAATTGACGTTTCAAAGCGATTTTTGTGATTTAAACGAATAAAACATTTTGATTTTGAGCGGGTTGTTTTTCCCTCAAGATGATAGCGATTGCGGCGGTGGTCCTGCTTTCTATATAAATTTGGCCTCACGGAGCGAGCCCAGATTGAAATGAGACCTTGAAAGAAATTATTTTAGGGATTACAAACAACACAAAATTAAGTGACTTTGTAATTTATTCCACGGCCAAAACAGAGGGTTTCAGAGATATTCTCAGTTGTTGTGTATTTAGATAAATACGACTTGAGGTTGGAATAATACTGGAAAGATTATTAATTTTATTGTCGGCATTCACAAACAAAGAGAGGTAACGGATGGTTTGAATGTTATGAAATAAATCATAATTTTAGGTGTTTGGACTTTCTTTGGTTAATGTTTTAGAAATGCTGAGAAATAGAAAAGTATTCCTATTTTAAAGAACGTTTCCATTTCTGCCATCAATCCAATCCTCGATCCTTGCTGACACGCATAAACTCAGGACACCTAGATACTTCTCTTCCTACTATGATAACTCTTTTACAGTGTAGGCTGGTGTATTCAGGTAGTGGGCGCGTTCGCATGCAAAAAAAGTCGTCTTGCCGGCCGCCACGCTGCCCCGGCGGCTGCAAACCCAAGTACTGGTGACCGGAGCCTCCGCAGGAGCGAGCACAGGCTGCTACGCCACGATACCTACCTAGAGTAGAGAATGTGGTTGGAAGTCGTCCGCGCGGTGTGGTGTTGCGCGCTGTGGTTTCTGATGAGCGCGGCGGCGGCGCACGGCTGCTCCAAGAAGACAATTTGTCGCCCGCCGCCGGAGGGCAAGCCTGGCTGCGGGGGGAAGCGATGAAGAACTAGCTGTAGATATTACAAGATGGAAGGTACTTCAACTGCGGTCTACTTGGCCTACAATGAAGACTGATTTACTTCATTAATAAAGAAAAAAATAAAAAAAAAACAATAAAACAAAGTTATGAGATGTGCCAAGTCACTTGCCATTTTTATGCGTATGGTCAGAGAACCATTTGTTTATTTGTCACTAAATATCAATGTATTAATTTTTTATTAATATGTTTCTTAAAAAAGTATAAGTATGTTTATGTGAATTGTTATGCGTTGTTTATTTTTCAGGATCATTAATTTATATAATTTTTATTTACAGACAAGAAAGTTGCATCATAATGTTTCCGTTTTGGCCATTTTGTTCCAGAACTCTAATATAGTTTAATAAATATATAACTAATATAACTACCTCCGTGGCGCAGTGGGCGTATAGCCGGCTGAGACGCACAAATGTTTGCATGATCTACAGATATTTGTTCCGTGTTTGAGTGTTTTTCTATATATTATAAGTATGTATTTACAAAAAAAATAACGTATATAAGTATGCTATCAGTTATCTGGTTCCCATAGATAGATAGATAGATAGATAATACTTTATTGCACACCACGAAATAAATACATATAAAAAAAAAACAACTACGTAAATCTATGGATACAATTGGCGGTCTTATCGCTAATTAGCGATCTCTACCAGACAACCTTTGGATGGAATGGACTGTGTAGACATTACCTGGGGTGTACCTGACATACTACATGTACATACATACTAATACTAATTATATAAAAATAAAAAATATAAAACTTACATAAATGAAAACTACATGAATCTAAATAATAACTACTCATAATAATTTATATATACATACTTAGACTTATTTAAGAAACAAATAATTAATAATAAATACATATATATTTAGCGACAAATACTCAGATAGTGTTCTCTGAGCATACGTTTAAAAATGGCAAGTGACTTGGCACATCTGATAGCCACCGGCAGCGCGTTCCATAACCGGACAGCCTGCACTGTAAAAGACTTATCAAAGTAGGAGGAGGAGTGTACTGGTGTCCTGAGTTGGAGTGTGTCAGATGAACGCAAGGATCGAGGATTGGATTGATAGAGGAAATGGAAGCGTTCTTTAAGATAGGAAGGTGAGGAAGGGTTGAACAGGATGTTATATAAATGCTGAAGGATGTGAGTATCCCGGCGAAGGCGTATGGGTAACCACTTGAGCTTACTGCGAAATTCGGACACATGGTCATACTTCCGCAAGCCGAAGATGAACCGGATGCCAAAGTTTTGCAAGCGCTCAAGTTTATCTAGTTGCTGTTCAGTGAGATCTAGATAAGAAGCATCAGCATAGTCTAGTATCGGGAGAAGAAGCGACTGCGCGAGCGAAATTTTAGTGGCAGTCGGAAGGAAGTTACGCAATCTCCTAAGAGAACCCGCTGAGGCAAACATCTTACGGCTGACTTCAGATATCTGAGGTCCCCATGACAGTTGCCTGTCTATGAGAACGCCTAAATTTTTCACCGTCTCACTCTGCTTAACGTAGGTGCCATCAAATATAATTTGTGGAAGGCAAGACCAGTCTATCCTCGATATCATCCTAGAACCCCCAACGACGATTACTTGAGTTTTGAGTGGGTTAACTCTAAGACCATGTGCCTTGCTCCAGTCCAGAATACGGTCTCGGTCAAGGTTTATTCTATATATAGCTTCAAGCTATATATAGTTCCCATAGTACAAGGTCTGCTTAGTTTAGGGCTAGATAGCACTGTGTGAAATGTCCAGCAATATCTATTTATTTATTATTTATTATAGTATATAATTATGATATTTGTTTCATCATCATCATCATCATCTCAACCCACATCCACCCACTGCTGGGTATAGGTCTCCTCGTTATCACGCCGCTCACTCTGGTCCTGTGCCAAGCGCATCCATTGCCTTCCCGCAACTCTCACGATATCGTCCCACCATCTGGCTGGTAGTCTGCCAACTGGTCTGCGCCCTTCTCGCGGCCACCACTCGGTTGCTGCCCTCGTCCATCTTCCGTCTTTCCTCTTTGCCAAGTATCTAGCCCATCTCCATTTCATCTGGTTGACCCTTCTACCCACATCCATGACTTTGGTTCTGTGTCGTATTTCGATGTTGGGTATATGGTCCAATGGCGAGATGCCTAACATGATACGATCCATTGCTCCCTGAACAATTCTAATTCTGTGAACAAGTTCGTTCATGAGCGGCCATGTTTCAGCAGCAAGATATTTGTTTAGTAAAAAATAATTGAATACTAATAACTAGTGGTTCGCCCCGAATCTCGCGAGTCTCAATAAACAAAAAACAAAAAATATACTATTCGTAATCTTTAATTATCAAAATAGTGCCACGAAATAAACAACCAACTTAACCCACAGTTTCGTTCAAATTACAGGTAATGGGAGTTCATATCAAGTGGCTAGTCTTTTTTGGGGTACAAAATGCAGTTATTCTGGTTTTCAGACTTGCCTATATTTGTGTCACTAAAGCTACACGAATACCAAATTTCAGCGTTGTGGGGTCACTGGTGTACCCTGTGAATTTGGTTGAATTTTGTCAACATGTCAATCACATAGTAATTATATAATATAAGTATTATGGCTAATAACTCAAAAACTACAAAGACTAAACTAAACATAAAAACATGGTTGAAATGTAATAATAAATACCTTTCATTTGACGTCCCACTTGATCTGATAGTCCCATTTTCATTTTTTTTACCCCCCCCCCCCCCCCCCACATTTTTACGCCCATTTAGTCACATCAAAATTGTGCCATCACTACCTACCTACCAATGTATCAAATTTCACGATGATCGGATCAACGCTTCGAAATTTATCATCGGACAAACAAACATACATACAACTCCAATTTGCCCAAGTTGATTTGGAGATCTTGCTTCGCTCGATCAATAATTGCAGACCATAAAGTAGCATTGACACCTTCAACATCGAACTACGAGTAACTTCGAACATTCATCTCGCTCTAATTATGACAATTTGCTTTTAGTTAGAACTAGCTTTATTAGTTTTCGCATGTTCTAAATTCAATAAATGTTTAGAATTTAGCGACTAGGAAACTAATGAAACTAGGATTTATGGTCTAGTTATTTACATGACTATTAAATACATAAACAATTAAATCATCTAAAGACCGTTGCAAAGAATCTATAGATAGCTCATCTGCTTCAGATCACTAGAATATATTATTGTTTATAGTATTAAATATAAAATACTCTTGTCAAAGTGACGCGACACTTCACGTCAATGAAAGACAGTTAAATTATATGGATATTGTTTACCGTTTTATACCTGTCAACTTGACGTTGGCATAATTGTGACAACAACTAACCACAGAAACCATACAACCAATAGTAAATATTGAATGGATATTGTTCATACAAAAATACTAAAATAGCTATTAAAAAATGGGCGTGGGGGTAGGAGGGAGATAAATACTTTACGGCCTATTCTCATTGATTGATTGATTGAAAATACTTTATTGCACTTATAAAACTAGTACAAAGGCGAACTTAATACTAAAGAGCATTCTCTTCCAGATAACCTTTGTGTATTGTAGATATAGATGTGTAGCGCACAGAAAAGGGAAAAAATTAAAACTTGCACAGGACTAATAAAGATAGCAGTTTGGTACCCAAGAAATGGGAAAAGAAGTAGAGGAAGACAATACAAACGCTGGAAAGACGATATTGAAAATACGGGAGGAAAACTATGGACACAACAAACTGTAGTGAAAAATGTAAGGAGTTGAAGGAGGCCTATGCCAAAGGGCACACAGATGATAACAATTAAAAATCACCAATGTACCCTACGTAAGTATCAAATTGTAAAATCTGATTAAACGGCTTATTTATTTATTTTTAATAAACATAGCATAATATAGGTACATACTCGTACTACATAAATACTTTATGATAGCCTAAACTATACCAATATCAAATAAAAATACATACTTAACAATAGAAGTGTTATGGAAAGAATAAATTGCTCATTTTTGGTCGGTTTGACAGAGAAGGTGCCTATAGATTCTCAATTTGAATGCATCCACTGAAGTAGCCTCGAAATAGTTTGGTGGCATGTTATTCCAGAGACGAGTAGCGGTTATGGTTTAAGAGTCAGAGTAAGTAGCCGTGTTATGCTGTGGAGTAATCAGTTGGAAACGACGAGACGGTCGCACATGTATGTCCTCAGTTGATACGGATGCAAATCGCTCTGAGGTAGCTGGGAAATAGAGGGTTACGGACCTACCAAATTACATAAAAAAAAATCATTAAAATCAGTCGATACGTTTCAGAGGAGTGCGACCACTAAAACCATCACACGAGATTTTTATATGTTAGAGAATTGTGTCGTGGGAGCTGTTTCGTAAAATACTAAGTAAATATGGTCTTATCTTCTCGTTCATAAATAATTATATCATATAGAACTAGTGTTTACTTACAGGTATGCATTAATAGGCACTTGTTATCGATGAGTTATATGATGATGAGTACATAATGTAACTAAACATAATTTATACGTGATGGAAAAAGCATGTGGCCCACCTGATGTTAAGTGATAACCATCGCCTATAGCAAAGTATTGCCTCAGGTCACGCAACTACGAAACGTGCCCTATGATGCACTGCCCTGCGTCCATCAACTTGAGGTCTACAGGTGTAAAGCCTCATGTGCCTTGTAGCGTTACAACTCTCTCCTGGAAAAGAAGAGAGCTTTAAGCCAAGTTGAATTCAGACCTACCTAGGTTTAAAAAGAAGGAGGGATTTTACAATGTGTTATGATTTAATACAATGACTGACTATTAATACGGTACTTATCAAAAACACTTATTGTCCCACTATGGTGCGTACAAACGATAAATCCGGGAGTCTGCAGGACCGGTAGAATGCGCGCTGGTTGAGGGCTAGTGGAGCCTCTAGCCTACGTCGACGAGAGGCCGAGAGGACGAAGTAGCTCCACCGTGATCTCCAGGTCTATATAGAGCAAAGGTCTCCAGCCTCGAGGGTCCAAGAGGGAGACGTGAGGACTCCAACCTCGAGGAGGTCAGGCTCCCAGGCTCAAGCTGGTAGGGCTTCGCCTTCAAGAACAAACTGTTACTGGGCTGCGCTGACTGATTTATACAATGAGACTGTTTAAAGCGTTTCTCTTTGAGATCTTTTACTCTCTGTTCCCAAGCCCAGACTGTCTTTTTCAAGGATGCTCTCGATGTCATTCGGACCCGTTCCAAAATTAAATTATAAAATTATAGTTAGCGGCCAGTACAGCCTTACATCAAATTCAGAGGTTCTATGTAAATTCCAAGTAAAACCTTACGGTTTTACCAAGAATTAGAAGTAAAAATATATATGTGTCTAAAATGTCATGTCAGTACCCTTGTCAGGTCTGTTTATTTTTGTGTTTCTAGTCCTAAAAAGTTAAAATAAATATAGCATCATTTATACTCCTTTGATGAGAATACTACTTTTTCCACCATATAAAAATATATAAATGGGTATTTTAAGGTTTCGAGAATGAATTTAGAGTTTTCTGACCAAAATAATGATGAAAATGTTAAAGTATGGTAAAAGGAAACACAGAATCTATCTTCCCATGTAAGTATTTATATTAGATAACGTGAATATCACGATCAAAATCTAGATAAAAAAGTGGGTGATATTACAGCCTGTAATTTCACCGGAAACCATACCCTTCATACCGAAACACAGCAATGCTGCTAAGCGGCAGAATTAGTTATGGTGTTAGTACTACCCCGAGTGAGCCCTTTCCCAAGGAACTCTACTACACATAACGAACTGGTTGAAAACTGTACATTGACGAGTAGTCAAATCAATTTTGTTCATCAACTTTCGCTGCCAACTGTATAAAAGGAAGAGGTTCTGTAAACACTACCCTTGGACTGAGGTAAATGTTCCATGAAATTACCTCAGCATTTTGCCAGCAATGAAATTCGTTTCCCACTGGCCAATTTCGACTTTATCCGTTAAAGCTGATCTTTGTGTGTATAGCTAGGGAAGCTTATTACGGTATGATACAGTTAGCACTTTTCCTCTAATAAGGGATTCATTTTGGTATTTATATCTCAGAAATTTAGTAGAAAATCAGAAAACCACATTGACATTTCATATTTAACTTAGTTCACTCATTTTCCTCAATCAATACCAGAGTAAAAGCAAATTTTCTTTATCAAAAGATATCGTTTTTAAAGCAATAAGACTGCCCAAAAATTTCTTAAGGTACGCACTAGATACGTTAGGTCCAAAAAGAACCATTTGGTGTATGTAGAATACCATTTTATTTAAAAAATAACGAATCCCTTAAAATATTTTTCTGGCAATCATTTTAGGCGTTTCTGCGTAATAAATCTAAGAATTATTTGAACAAAACTCGGTGCGTATTGATGAATGGAGGCTGTTTTCGAAACCGAGATCCTCTCACTTATTGATGACCCCTTATTTATTAGGTAGGGCGCACTCAGTTGAATGGGGTATGTGAATAAATGTGATGAGGAAGTTACTACGGAAACTCACTTGTTATTCGATTATTTTATGATATAGTTTTATTTTTCATGTTTCTTCTCATCAACATTTCATATATTTCTTTGTCATTGACTAATGGCTGGTTTCTGTAAGCATGGTCACCGATAACCACTCCTGTCTCTTTGAAAAAGTGTCGTTGGTTACCGACGTTTATATGAACCGGCCATAAGCAAAATGAAAATCTGTATTGACAATTACTTTTTAATCTCCGTCAAAATGGGTGTACTGGGCCGGTTTTTTTGTAAGGAATTTCATTAAAAGTTGTGGTTCTTTTTTTTTTGTGAACTGGTATTTGCTAGATGATATCAAAATAAATAGAACACTTATAATTGGGGGTTTCAAACATTCGTTAAATTAACTTGTGAATAAGTTGTTAGTTTATCCTGTCCAGAGAACAACAAGGCAGAATCCCTAGCAAGGAAAGGAGCCAAACTTACACCAAGCAAAAATGTTAACAACTTCTCCAATTCGCCAATGGCGGATATCAAAAGTAGACTGAGGGTTAACTCCGAAAAGGAGCACCAGAAAGTCTGGGAACGCAGAACCGACTGCAAGCAAACAAACACAATGTTCCCTGTTAAAAATGAAACATCAGGAGCTAAGGATGACGGTGGGAATCATCACAGGACACTGCGAACTTAACCATCACCTCTTGAAGACCGGGGCCACGGACAGTGGGCTTTGTTTTGCTTGTCTCCAGGAAGAAGAGACGGTGAAGGACGTGATGCTTCACTGTACGGCCACGAGCGATATACAACTGAGGACGGGTCTGCAGGAGCTCATCAAATCCTCATCCGCTAACATTACAACAAAATCCACGGGGATCTTGGAAAGCTGCATCCATCAACGTCGGGTTAGAAGGTGGGTAATGCACAATACACCCCAATGCGGGACGTCAGTGCAGATGTTATTCTCCCCACTCTAGAATTAGAATAAGAAGTTGTTAGTTTATTATAAAACTCCAATAAAGTTGGATTGATTTTACCGATAGGATAATTTCAATTTTAGCCAGAGGACTAAAATTCCCAATGAAAATGCTTAAATCGAAAATTCACCAAATTATTCTTGAATCACCTCCATGACACACGGATTTTCCTTTTAACACATGCTTTAGGAGTTTAAACCTTTCCGACCTTAATTTGTTTCTTCTTTCATAATTTTTCCATCAACTTTAATCAATACGGTTTTCGTTAGCTATTCCCCTAGTAGCATCGCGTCTCAAGTGCGTAACTCTTTAATTTCAGCTGACGCGTAAACTTCAGGTTCGGTAAGCCGCAGCCAGCCTATTGACATACGAACAGAATATATATACAACATTATATATATGGAGCTTAATATTGCAGCGTTTGAGAAGGCGCTTATTACTTACTGAGTAAGGAAGAGCTTTTATGTATGAGTAATTAATATTCTTAGTATCAGGCACGTGTACTTACAATGTGCCTACGTAAGAGTGAGTCATTAACGCTATATGTACTCGTTCGGACACTTTATTTTATTATATATTTTTTTATATATTGCGTTTGACCACTATCTCGCCTGATGGTAAGCGGTGATGCAGTCTACGATGGTACACGCTTGCCTAGAAGAAACCTATTCACTCGCGACTTAAAGATACCCAGGTTGTAGCTACCAGGAAACACAGACTCTGGCAAGGCGTTCCACTCTTTGGCGGCTTTCCACTTTATTGCTAAAAGTTGGTTGTATGAAGTTGCTTAGTGCGGATGTTAGGTAAGCTACTAATCTAATCCCAATAAATGGCGATGTTTGCATAAAACTAGCTATTAGGTATGTTTTAAAAAAACCAGCCAATTCAATTTTAATATTATCTTTTTTTCATTACATGACATGTTTCAAAGTAGAACTTGATAAGATATTATTATTTGCTAAAAAGGCAGAGATATTGTATAATATTGAAAAAAACACAATTCATCTACTTGTCGATGTTGGTATTATAAAAAAAAAACCTGATAAAGTTTTATCATTAATTTATGATGGATTCTCCAAGAAACCCTTGGTCAAGAAAGTATCACGCCCCAAAATGTCCAACTGCCCATTTAATATTAACACAGGGTGATATTTAACGGTTCACCATTTGTAAAATAATTACCGTCACTTATCGCCGATGGGAAGCGATCCTCGTAATTCCCCCAACTATTTCCCGCCTTGTGTGTGTTCGGAAAAGAAATATGACGCAATTTTGGTAATGCTTAGTTGTCGGGCCACAAGGGAATGAAAAATTCAGGGGGCTGACGAACATTACGGTGGCACATTGCTAAGAGCATTTGTTCCATTTTGAAGAAAGGAATATTTTCAGACGAGTGCATATTGTCCTCTCCATCCAAAGGTTGGCTGAAATCGCTTCTAAGCGATAAGACCGTCCATTGTACTGCTTTGTGAATTTTTATTTTCATGTCTGTTTCTTTTGAAGTGTACAATAAAGTATTTTCATTCATTGACTGCCTCCGTGGCGCAGTGGGCGTATAGCCGGCTGAGACGCAGGAGGTAGCGGGTTCGATTCCCGCCGGGGAACAAATGTTTGCATGATCTACAGATATTTGTTCCGTGTCTGGGTGTTTTTCTATATTCTATATATTATAAGTATATATTTACAAAAAAAAAAGTATATAAGTATTCTATCAGTTATCTGGTTCCCATAGTACTTAGTAGTCTGCTTAGTTTGGGGCTAGATAGCGCTGTGTGAAAAGTCCAGCAATATTTATTATTTATTGTTATTTATTTATTCATTCATTCATTGTTGCGACGGAACAGAGAGCTAAAGGTAGTTTTCAAATTAAGTGACTCGGTCTACACTACAAAAGCGATTTTTTTATTGATTTATGCTTTTGTCATCGGTCCTTGCTAAGTTTGTAATATTTCAATATTTCAAGCTAATAAAAGCGTGTTAAAAAGTATATAAAGAGCATTGACCTCCATTTATAATACTGCAATAATTTTAACATGTGTTAATTTTAGCTTTAAAATGGCAAGGTGCAGTAATAATTGAAATTTTGTGGTGTGAATGTGGCATGAATAATTAAACAACCGTAAAATATTTTAGAGCTGTAACAATGCATTTATTTAGGCGATTAATATAACGAGTTAAAAATAATAATATTTAAACTTACCAGTTAGCTAAAAGCATTATAACGGTGCCTGAATACATTTTGTGTCCACGTAAAACAGATGCCAATTAAAATAGGATTCTGTCTGCACCAACACAAGGGTTCCTCACGTGGTGTTTGGAATAACGAAGTCCTCGGATTTTATAGCAATTTAGTACATTCAACTTAATAATTATTTAGTTACAGAGTTTTGCGTGCGTGGTAACGGTTCAAAAGTTTCTGACAGATCATGACAGATGTCAGAGATTTAAATATGAATGGTGACGTTTTACGTTTCGTTCTTCATTCTTTGAGTCGGTACGCGACAGACTCATACAAGATTAAGCTGGTCTTAATTCGGATTTTTGATAATTAACCTAATGAAATTATTCATAAACCAACTTCACATTAAGATGAATGATTTTACTTCGCATCAATAATGTCAACATAAGTGAAATTGTAAGTCTGAGAAAAATTAAAAGGTTTCGTTGTATGAATACATTTCTTTTGTATGAGAATATATTTGGATTTGCTTAGTAACAAAAGGTACCTCCTTGCTAGATATTGTAGATATCTTCTTGTATACCAAACTCTCCAATCTGTTGTCCTGTCACTGCAACATCTGTGCATTTCCTTTCCACTCCATAAAATTGCACACACACTATTCTCCTTAACTCCAGGTAATAAGATTCAAAATTACTTATTCGTGCTGCAATAAAAATGTCATTTATAACATCCGATGTCTCGATACAAAACTAATACACTTAGCACTTGTCTGGGGGAGGTGAGACATGACAATGGCTTGCATTATGTGAGGGAGTCGGTATGCATTATTGAATTTGCACATGAGACTCGTTTCTGTGCGTTGCCGTTAGGGCGATGTTGATTATGCGGCAACAGGGAGAGGTCGTGAATCTGTCGTTATTTTGAAAACGTTTTTCGGGTTGAAAACTTCTATCAAATATAAAGCCACGTTCAATCATTTTACGATCCAATCTTTTTAACTAATTGAAATATTAAAAGCTAAGAACAAAACAACTGAGGGCTTTTCATTATGATAAAAAAACAGTTCCAACTGGTTCGATAGATAGCGTTGACTAAAGGCCAGTTCAGATATACGAGTAGGTACGCAATATTTGCCGCCGCTGTGCTCGGCACCAAAAATCGAGTGGGTGGGTATGCGGTTTTCCTACCGTTCAAATCTAAGCGGACATCGCTACCGATATGATTCACAAAGCAAGCGAAAAAATACCATCTACCTGGACGGTCTATCGCGGTATACTGGTTTTGCTCTAGCCGCGGAAGTTCATACAAATACCTGGCGGAATAGAGCTCAGTATTTATCGCTTCCCATAGATATCGCTGAATATGCCTTAACATTGATAATCAAAAAATGTTAGTCGTTATTTTTTGTGAAGATCCAAGTCTAATGATATAAAAAGCTTGATTTGACATGTTCGTGAAGAAAGAGGGGTTCCTCTTTGTTTTTTTTTCTACTTAACTTTTCAGAAAATGTATACCTGTTTGAAGCCATTTTCCTTGGTTCATACCAAAAAGATAAGGTTCTAAAACTATATCTAAACACCAATTCCATAAGTAAATGTGCCAATTTCACCGCAAAAAATATGAAAAACAAGCAACACCTTTATAAATCGCCTGGAAACAGCCAGAAACATTCCATAAGAAATATTAGTCTACCAGTTTGGGAAATAGTCACGCAGACCAGCCTAGTAGTCCTATGAGTTACGAGCAGGCTCTCTGCACACGCAACTTTGCCAGAAAATGTAAAACAATCTTCATAAATCGATGGTCCACAGTTCTACACTCTAGAGGGCGGTTTTGGATAAACGCGACCAAATTAGGAGTCTAACAGATTAGATTAGAAGAAGACATTTCTGTACTAAGGTTATTGAGTTTTTATTATGTATCTTAGGAGACACTTGTAGAGGTTATTTGGAGTCATAATCCGTATGAGTTGTAGAAATATCAATATAGAAGTTGATACTTCTACAAAACAATATGGCTATTTGGCCTCGATAAAACGCCTAATTATTACAGTTTTGTTTATTTCTTCAAAATACTATACATTCATTTATAACTAAAAATTCAAGAGTGCCTAACATATGTTTAATCTTATATTGCAATGCGCCTAATATTCTTCATTTTAATTCAACTCATCAACATTTTTCCCTGTTTCTCAGTAATTAAATGAAAGTCATAAAACTAGTGGTTCTGTGAGAACAGTAGACTTTGCGAGCCTTTATAACCATTCAATAACCGACACATCCCTCCTTTTCCCCTCCACACCCTTTTGGAAATATATTTCGCAAAATCTTGTGTAGAATGAAGTCCTTAGCCTCTCAAATTGTGCCTCTCAAATTTTATTGAATTTTATCGTTTTATAAATAACGCTACGGTAAACTTCCCCCTTTACTGTAGGCGAGAACAGACATTTAAACAGACGAACAAAAGAATTTTTTAGCCAATCTCAAAACTGAGACACTTCGCTCGCTTGGTCAATAAACTGCAGCGATTTGACTATGGCAGACACAAGATGCAAAAACTGATAACTTGCTGCAAATCATTTTTTAAACGATAATTATACTAGTTATTTTCAAACTTTCGCGATTTATCGTGTATGTACCTTTTTTATTTGTTATCCCGACGTTTTCGTTTGTTATCGGCTGTGTTGCAACAATCGTGGTCACGGGTTGACTATCAACGCGATAAATACCCGTTTTAATAAATAATTATATAATTGCACTGATGTGGCCCACCGTAAATTATGATATTGCCTTGTTGTTGTTCTCCTCTTAGGTTTATCACAGTCGCGTCTTTAGAAACAGCACCTCACTAGTTTATATTGCTTGACCCGCCGCTGGAGTTCCTTTAAATTGAATCTACGTGATGTGTGGCGAATATCGTAGATCAGATAGATTTTATAGATGCGGGAAATATACTGAGATGAGAAGATTTTTCATAACATAACTATATGAAGGTATTTTATCTTGTGCTTGAATCATAGTAGGAAATTACTAGTATGGAACAAAATATGATTTTAAGATTTAGCAACTTTACTTAGGTAGAAGTGTAGCCATAATATAAACTTATAAATCATTGACATAACCAAAATTATTAGGAATTAGCAAACAAAAAATTGGTAGTGGGCAGGCACAATTTGAAGCAGAAAGGTTTTCAAGTGGAAACCAAACACTGAAAAGCGCAGTGTAGAACGGCGGCTTCCTATGATGGAAAGATGACATAATAAAGTTGGGAGCCGTTGGATGCTAGTCGCACAAGATCGGACGCATTGGAAATCTATGTGCATATGTTTATCTGTGGACGTGCTATAGCTGATCTTGAGCAACACATAATTTCTCAGCCATAAAGATTACGGATGCGCTCTTTACTCAGATATCCTTGTATAAAATAATCATTCAGTATGTAATCAAAATGGTATCAAGACGTAACCACTTTTATAATATACCTAGTAAAATAAACATCGTCTATAACAGCGCAATACACTATATGTATGAAATACCGGCAAAATTAATCGAAACCCGATTACAGCGTTCAAGAATCTCGAATGCTTACCGAATACGCATTGGAAGTGCTCCTGCCAGACCCGAACCTTTACGTGATGGGGGGGGATGTGACAGGAATCGAAAACGAGAACGAAATGTTTGTGGTTATTTCGATTGAACCCTGAAAGGGTACGTACACTTGAAATTTCAACCGTGTGTGGTGATGAGATTTGTCCGGCTTTTTTGACATTTGTCCGGCTGTCTATCTTACAGGACTGAAGACGACAGCAATGTGAAATGAGGCCCATAACAAGTGGGCTCAAATGATGATGAAACTACCGCCATAACACGGCTTTGCTTCCATAAAAATGGTTAAGAAGTTATACTGATAAAATATATTATGTTATAAAAAGGTAAGATTAGTGGACGGTCTTATGCAGACTGAAATTATCAACACCAGTCATATACGGAACTTGTCGATCGAAAAATGTACATTTTGCATGATCTACAGATATTTGTTTCGGGTCTGGTTGTTGCTCTATATATTGTATGTTTTTACAAAAAATATGTATATAAGTATTCTATCAGTTATCTGGTTCCCATAGTACAAGCTCTGATTAGTTTGGCTAGTTGGTAGATAGGGCTGTGTGAATGTCCCGCAATATTTATTTATAGATCGAGCGGAGCGAGATCTCCAAATAAACTTGGGCAAATCGGCGTTGTAAGTATGTATGTTCGTATGTATTTATTTATGTATTTATATATGTGTGTATGTATTTGTGTATGTTTGTTTGTCTGAAGATAACTTTCGAAGCGTTTATCCGATCATCGTAAAATTTGGTATATAGGTAGGTAATGATGGCACAGTTTTGGTGTGACTCAATGAGCTAAAAATTTGGGGGGGTTGTTGAGATATTGGGGTTCAAGAGGGATAAAAAAAATGAAAATGAGACTATTAGGTCAAGTGAGACGTCAAATGAAAGGTCTTAATTAGTACATTTCGACCCTGTTTTTATTTTTAGTAAGCCATAATAAAAACTAAACTTTGACAAAATTCACAGGGTACACCAGTGACCCCAGTGCTGTAATTTGGTATGCGTGTAGCTTAAGTATCACAAATATAAGCAAAAGTCTTAAATCTAGAATAACTGCAATTTGTACCCCCTAAAAATGTAACCAATTAACACGAACTCCCGTTACCTGTAATTTGAATGAAACTGTAGGTCAAGTTAGTTGGTTATTTATTTTGTAGCACTATTTCGATAGTCAAAGATTACGGATAATATTTTTTTTATTTTTATTGTAGACTCGCGAGATCTCAGTTCGGGGCAAACCACTATACATATATATCAATCTGAAAGATATCAAAACAACAAACATAACTACGGGTTAAACTTTTAGGTTAACTCAAAATGGCAGAATTCAGTTTTCCAGATGTGATGATATTTTGGAATAGGAGTTATCCAAATTATATTTACTGTGTTAAATATAAGAGCCGTTTTATTTGTAAAAGTCTACAAATAAAAAGGCTCTAACTGGTCGGACAGACAGTCAGACATGGCGAAACTATTAATGTTCCTAGTTTGATTACGAAACCCTAAAAATGCAATAAGTGATAACTAGCCATCCGGTTTTATTGCAAAAACCGACTTTATTACAAACCAAGTTATCCTTATTGATCCGGCTATCTAATTTCTCATCCAGTATATAACCGCAAACAGTTTTCTCGTTAAACACTGCGGTATTCCCACGGGTAAAAAGGTTTCTTTTTGAACGGAATAAAAGGACGTACGAGCGCAGTACGGGTTTTTAGTTAACCCTGTTATAAGGCTTTATTGATCGAGCGAAGCGAGATCTCTAAATCAACTTGGGCAAATCGGCATTGTATGTATGTAATGTATGTATGTTTCTTTGTCCGAGGATAACTTTCGAAGCGTTTATCCGACCATCGTGAAATTTGGTATATAGGTAGGTAATGATGCTACAATTTTGGTGTCAATCAATGAGCTAAAAATTTTAGGGGGTTCAAGAGGGGTAAAAAAATGAAAATGAGACTATTAGGTCAAGTAAGACGTCAAAAAAGGTCTTCATTAGTACATTTCAACTCCGTTATTACTTTTAGTAAAGTTTTTGTAGTTTTTGAGTTATTAGCCATAATAAAAACTAAACTTTGACAAAATTCACAGGGTACACCAGTGAATCCACAGTACTGTAGTTTGGTATGCGTGTAGTTTAAGTATCACAAATGTAGGCATAAGTCTGAAATCTAGAATAACTGGAATTTGTACCCCAAAAAAGGATAACCAATTTACATGAACTCCCGTTGCCTGTAATTTGAATGAAACTGTAGGTCAAGTATATCGGTTTGGTATTTCGTGGCACTATTTTGATAGTCAAAGATTACGAATAACATTTTTTTGGTTTTTATGGTAGAGTCGCGAGATCTTAGTTCGGGGCGAACCACTAGTTTATAAAAGCGTCTATTGATTATGGAGATTTGTATCGGCGCTGGTATGGTGAGGGGTTGGTAGGATCATTTTTAAATGTTACACAGATTTATACTTGAAGTAAGTAATACAAAAAAAAAATATACATCTAAGTATTCTATCCGTTGTCTGGTTCCCATAGAACCAGCTTTGCCCAGTTTAGGGCTAAATAGCGCTGTGTGAAATTTTCCTAATTATTTATATATTATTTATTTTTACTACATTTTTTACTACAGAGTATCTTACAAAAACAAACATTGTAGTAATAAATATATAAATAAACCTTCATATAAAGAAATAAAGAGATAACACTTGACACTCGCTAATTTCTTTATTAATTATGTATTAGTGATTAGTGAATAAATATTATTATATTGTATTTGCTAGTGTATGTACCTAAGTGTAAATGTGGGTGTATCGAATAAGTATAAATACACGTAGCTATAACTTTGTTAACACAGCATACCGCGTTATTGATGGTCATAATTTATCGCATAGGGCCCATGTTCTTATGGGGAATGCGAATGAAATCTCAAAAGTACCACCCTTGAATTTATGATTCCCCTCGAAGCCTCTAGGGACTGCTAATTTTTTAAGGAAAATTGGCAGGTCCTTTTCTATTTGTGTGCGCGTATTTACTTTTCAGGAGCTTTCGTATTTGCCTTTTATTATTAGGTACGCTTGTAAATTCATTTATCATTTGCTGGTAAACTTTTCAAATGATTTATACATTTTGATGAAACAGTAGTTTAAAATATTTGCCCAAATATTACCATCCGTAGCAGTGGACCAGTTAGTCCCATGGCCAATAGATGTAGCGTTTTTAACGATTATGACACTTAGAATTATAAACGTGAAAGTTTGGATGTTTGTTTATTTATTTGTTTGTTTGTTACTCAATCACGTCGTAACGGTTGCACCCATTTCGATTATATTTGGTATATACGTAGATTATAACCTGGAATAACACATAGGCTACCTTTTATCCCATAAATTAGTTTCCATGGGATAAAAATGGGGTGTCAAGTTCAGTTGCAACAGCGAGTTTAGCTTTATTTCTAGGTTATCTAAACATTTAGTAGTGTAACGCATACGAAGTCACGGGCAATGGCTAGTTTTATTTGGTTAGTTTTAACTTCTGCCTTCAGCCTCATTGGCTAGGTCGAAAAAAGTTATAGTGCTTTTTAACAGCGTCTTGCGCAACGATGCCTAAACATATTTAGTAGCTAAGTGTGATGTAGAGAGTTGACAAATCATACAAATACGTCTAATTTAAACTTATTCAGTCGCTAAATACGTTTAAGGATCGCTGTGCAAGCCAGGCTAAACAAATTTATCCAAATCTGTTCATCAATTTTCGAAATCTTGGACTCTCTCTCGAATGGGCATTTAAATAATTTTTTTGGATTACATCACATAATTTTTAAATGTTTTCTATAAATAAAAGATACCTACGTTGGAATATTGTCAATCCTTATTCCATTTCAGGGGTAGAAAGTACGAACGTCTAGGGCTGTCAAACGTCGATCGCTGCAAGGCACGGACAGTTGAGTGGATCCCGCAACCAATTTTCCCATTGACTAGGTAAGTAGGTAAATACGTAATTTCAGGGTACATTAATTTCTAACTAAGAAGATCACATACCTATGACCGTGGTCTACTATTTCTGCATATGTTGTGTTCGTTCTCGAATGATTTGTGCATGTGATTTTTTTTATTTGTTTGTTTGTTACGTTTTCACGTCGAAACGGCTGAACCGTGTTTGATCGAATTTGTTAATTAGATAGACTGGATTGAGACAGGCAATTTTTTGTTGAAAAACCACGCATGTGAAGCCGTGGGCGGAAGCTAGTTAATTCTAATTCTAGGGTGGGGGAATGGGATCTGCACTGACGTCCCGCATTGGGGTGGAATCTAGTTAAAATATATTCTAAAAGAGCAGATTATATTGGTTTATCATATGTTATCAAATGGTAAAGTATCTATAATTTATCTTTACCATTCAAACCCTGTTCAAACAAGTACAAGCCGAGAGATCACTGGTACTTAGTTCGTGTAAGTTAGAATAAACACTGGAATCGACCGGCGAGCGATTAACGAATTTAACTTCCATAAGCACACATGAAATTGCACGCGCCGAGTTAATCCTAACTTGTGTAACTAACATAACTAAATGTGAATTACCAGATACTACACGTAACAGTGAAATACGTGGGATACACACGGTAGGGCAAAAGAAATGTCATAACTTGAATTGCTGCTATTTTGTTTAAAATAAAAAAAATGGGTTCCATTTTCAACGAAAGTTCATTTAAGGTGTAAAATTTATGACATTGCTGAGATTTTATTTTTTTATTACTACATTGAGATGGAACAAGTTTATGGCCCACCTGATGTTAAGTGGTAACCATCGCCTAAAACAGAAAATTACATCGCAGGTCATGCATGTTATAAATGCGCTTTACGTATACAGGTGTCTTCATGTGCCTGTAATTTCACCGGCAACCATACCCTTCAAACCGATGCAGAGCAATGCTGCTTGGCGGTAGAAGTAGATATGGTGGTAGTAATTCTCCGGATGAGCCCTTTCACAAGGATCTCTACTACTCTTAAAACTACCACTCTTGAGTTGATGTAAATTTGTGCTAGTTTTTTGTACGGCATTTTGAACTGGCCGGCCAGATTGCCAGAACTTCTGCCAGACTTATTTCTTTAGGGACATCAATACTTCCCAGCAAGCACACTTTTTTAAAGGGAACCCCGCCGAAGATTGTACAGCTGCTTCTTAGAATATCTAGCCCAATTCCGAAAATGACCAATGATTATAAATTTCAAACCAGTATGCCCATTTCTCAAAATTTCAGATTCCCTTAATGTTTAATTCCAAAGGCGAGAACTTTAATTCAATGCGAATTTGAGGTTGCTGTTGAAATGTCTGTTATTTCAATAGCTCTATGCTGATAACGTAGTGAAGTCGAACAGTGTCCAATTATTAATTTGCTGAATTTGCAATGGAATGAACTCCGCTGAACACGGCTATAACCAAATTGACATTTTAGTGAAATATTAATCGATTTAACATGACTCATGACAGTAATTTACTATCTACAAAAAAGCAAGAGTGTATTTAGAAAACCCGTTTTGGATGTCTCCTCTTCTAAATTTAAAAGGTACTTAAAAAAATACCCTCTTCGTTTTACTTTATTATAGTTAGTATCTTTAGAATCGTAGACAACCCCATCTGACAGCCTCCATGGTACAGTGGGCAAATAGCCGACTGAGAAGCAGGAAGTTGCGGGTTTGATACCCGCCACCGAACAAATGTTTGCATTATCTACAATTATTTTTTTCGGATTTGGTTGTTTTTCTATAAAATATTATAAGTATATACAAAAAAGCGCTGTGTAAAATCTTCTTCTTCCTGGGAGGGAAAAGGTTCCCTCATTACGCGGGGTCGGCAGAACATGTATTTTTCTACCATACCTCTCTGTCAGCCGTCATCTCCGTTGACACATTTTTCCTACCCGTATCATTCTTCACACAGTCCATCCATCTCTTCTTCGGCCGTCCTCTACTTCTATATCCATCTACACATATCTAACACTCTTTGTGTCATATGATTTTCTTCCTTCCGCATGACATGCCCAACGCTAAACTCTTACTCCTCAATTTTTCTATCACTAAGTCTACTTTCAAACTTCCTCTAATGGCGCTGTATAAAATGTTGAGCATTATTAAATTGCAAAACGATCTCTAAATGTATTTAGCGACTAAACATGTTTAAGTTTGCCGTATTTGTATGACTAGGTGTTGCCCGCGACTTATTACGCGTTACACTACTAAATGTGTAGGTAACCTAGAAATAAAGCTAAACTCGCTGTTGCATTTTTATTCCATGGGACCTGATATAATGGATAAAAAGTAGTCTATATGTTAATCTACGTACATACCAAATTTCATCTAAATCAGTTCAGCCGTTACGACGTGATTGACAAGCAAATAAATAAACAAACGTTCGAATTTTCGCAATTACAATATTAGTGTTCGCAATTACAAGTACAATGTAGTTAGTGTGATTTATATATTAATATTATATACTATATTCTTTTTTGTAAGACGATCATGCTCAAGCTCTTTTAGCAATTTTTTAATGTATTATCTTTTTGATAATTTTTCTTTATTCAAAGCAACAATATCTTTGCCATCTAACCATCAATCCAACTTCAAGTCAGCTCAATCAGCGCAAAGAAAACAAAACAGATTGATTATACTCCCAGTTCCAGGAGTTTGGCAACGTGGCCGCATTTGTCAGCCTGTCACGGCGTCATAACTTACTGTCTACTTTAATCAAAGCTATTGCTATTGTAATAACAGATATTTCTGTATTTACTTTGAGATAAGTTATAACATTTTGAATTTGTGTTCACAATTTAAAGGCTCTATCGAACTAATGGACGACAAAAACACATATCACATATATACTAACGAATGTAACTAACGAAAAGAAAAACTTCACGTCGAATACACTATAAAAAAAAGGATATTTAGTTATTTTTTATTCTTGGAAGATATCTAAAAAAACAGTCATAGCCTGCTATATCTCTCTGATGTGGTATCTGTTCTGTTCTGTTATGTCAGATAACGCGATTCGGGACTGATCATGGCACATATTTATATTTCTACCACAGCTTTCCCCCCAATTATAAGTTCCAAAATCTTTCTGTATTTGACTTAAAATAACGTGGACAAAGCCGTGGATAAAAGGTAGTCTTTTTAACCTGACTTTACCCTCTGCTGGGTAAATGTCTCTTTATGGTCTCTATGGTCGTCATGGATCTTATGCCAGCCTCATCCAAGTTCGACCCGTGATTCTTGCGATATCCTGCCACTCACACCTATTAGTGAAACAAAGTATTTTTTCCAAAATTACTATTTTAAATATTTCTTTATTTAAAAATGTTTTATTCAATACATAGCAGTTGCTCGAAATTGTGAAAATTTGAACCGCAATAATTTATTAAATTCAGTGAGCTCAGACGGGGCACGTAGGGCGAGTAATTCGTATGCCCACCCCGTCAATACGAGCACGGGTTTGTCGTGAACCGGTTTGTTCGGTTTTGGTATTTATTGAATCTTAGCACTGTTTCTTGAGAACATTTTAAGTAAGTAAAGCTGAATGTTCTGAAATGTTGTGAAATAAGCTCGATTATCATTCGAATTATAAAATTTAGTAGGTAGTACCTATTTTTGCAGAGAATACTGCAATCACCGCAGAGTTAAAATGAAAATGTATCAACAGGGTAATAGGTCACGTCATGTAAAAAGAACGCTGGCGTTCAACATGTTTTTGATTATATTTAATGATATTTTAAGCGGTTTTTCCTCAATTAACTAAAAAAAATATCAAATAATTTAATCCAAAAATAGAGAAATAAATCAAACGAACAACTAAAATAACAAATACTCATCAAAATCAAAATACTCAAGTTGGCCAACATAAATAATCAAAGTGACAATTTGTTACCTCTACAAAGTCTCGATACAAAGTGAGCCCTCTTTTTTTTGTTTTTTCGGATGGACAATACTCGCTGTTGGCCTCTGAGGCCGTGACAGCTTAACCGAACTTTTGGCAAGCGCAGATGGCACTCAGCCCAGTAGTGAGCCCTATTTTTTTTTTTTTTTCGGATGGACTAATCTCGCTGTTGGCCTCTGAGGCCGTGACAGCTTAACCGAACTTTTGGCGAGCGCAGATGGCGCTCAGCCCAGTAATTTGTTAAGGCACCTAGCGCAAGGGCACCACTTAGGTACGAGCCTCGGCTTGGGCTGTTGCCGGGGTGGGGATAGGAGAGAAACGCCCGGGTACATGTCTGTACCTCGTATAGGTGGCGACTGAAGGGATTCGTCGACCTCGCCGGCGAGGTCGGTGTTTCTGTAAAGTGTTTGCTCTGTCTGATATAGATGACTCAGCTTCCGCATTAGCGGAGGTGATTTCGTCATCCGGGTCTCCGAGAACGTGTCTCGGACGACGGAGGATTTTAGTGAGCCCTATTCAAGCGAGCGCCGCCTTTTTATAGTCGACCGTTGTGCACGTGTCGTTTTTAAGCGATTTCTTGTTAATAATATTCTAGCTAATATATTTTTCAATGTACCTACCAATAACCAATATAGGAGGCCGCGAACGAAAGGCTAGTTTAAAAATAAGACTAGGCCTAGTACTTTCGTGCGCGAGTGTACCCATGCGCAAACACACCCCTCCACTTTCTTTCAGCGTTCTTTTTACATGACATGACCTATATAATAAGTAAGAATAGATAAGTATATGTATATGAAGTAAGAATCGAGGAAGAGAAAATATTTTTTTATTCTTTTTTAGAAATTGCACATTAACGTTAAATTTAAAATCCAGTATAAAGTTCTCTTGTAGTTGAAATACTAACGAAAATGTTAAAGCAGAAGCATTCCGAGATATTCATAATTCAAGCCGAGCTTGCCACATATTTACCTTTTCTTTGTCTCAGCGTTCTGGCGCATTCAAGCGAAGTCGTTCAAGATTTGTAAACCTCTGTTCATCAACTTTATGATGAATGTCTCATAAAAAAGTAAAGTGAAATGTTTTCGTTTTGTGACGAATGAAGTTTCTTGTTTGAGTTGTTTGGATTAATTAAAAAGTAGATTTAAATAATTATTGTTAGTTACAATATTCTGTAGTGTATAAGAGTTTTATGAACACTGTAGAATACACAGGACAAAAACACAAGAAAAAAGTGTTCATTAAAAAACCCCTGCCCCCATTTTTTACGTCAAGTCAGGCTTAATTACGTGACATAGCTAAGAACCACCTTTAACTAGCTTTCTATTAAAAAACTGCATCCGATTCGGTCCATTTGTTTGGGAATTACGATGCTTTAGATAGACAAACGGACAGATAGGTAGTACTAAAAATAATTGATTAAATGAGTTTATTACAATGATTAAATTTTAATTTAGAGTTTTAACTATGTAGTTATTATTAAATTAAGAGCTCTTTAATATTACTAAGCCTAGTTCTATATTTTAAAATTTGAGTGTATCACGTATTCGATTATTTTTCGAGAACTGAAGACTTCTGATATAATCTGAATCTTTGTATCCTTTTCTCATTATTAGTCATACGATTTGAAAGTCATTGTATTTACCAGTTTCTTGGCATATAAGATTACGTGCCGGCACGACACATTTCATTTTCTATAACCACCCAGCTTTTTGGGTGCAATGAAGTAATAAATAGTAGCTAATGATAGCTTACAAAGATGCTTTAGTTCTGAATACCTGATGACATGTTAATCGAGCTAAGTGAGATTTAAAAATCATCTTGAGCAAATGGGCGTTGTATGTATGTATGTTTGTTTGTCCGAGGATAACTTTCGAAACGTTTATCCAATTGTCTTGAAATTTAGTTTATAGGTAGGTAGTGATGGCACACTTTTGGTGTGACTAAATGAGCTAAAAATGTGGGGGGTGGTTGAGATATTGGGGTTCATGAGGGGTAAAACAAATGAGATTATACGGTTAAATAAAAATAAAAGGTTTTTGTGAGTACATTTTGACCCCGTTTTTATTTTTAGTTTAAATCTTGTAGTATTTAAATTATTAGCCATAATAAAAACTGAATTTTGACAAAACTCACAGGGTACACCAGTGACCCTAAAGTTCTGAAATTGCGTGTAGCTTTAGTGACAAAAATATATAAAAAATCTGAAATTCAGAAGAACTGCAATTTATACCCCAAAAAAGAATAACCAATTTACACGAACTCCTATTACCTGTAATTTAAATGAAACTGTAGGTCAAGTAAGTTGGATACATTTCGGCGCACTATTTTATTACTCAAAGATTAAGGCCGGCTTACACAACGATCCCTAAACGTATTTAACGACTAAACATGTTTAAATTTTACGTATTTGAATGATCTGACAGCTCCTTAAATTATATTTAGCCACTAACTACGTTTAGGCATCGTTGCGCGAGTCACCCTAAGAATACTCGTATTTTTGTGTTTTGGGAGACTCGCGAGATCTCTCAAAACCAATAAACAAGTAAATTGCTCCACCAATAATTTGCGTGGTCACAACGACCTGTGAAATAAAATAGCTGCCCTTTGGCACTCTCTCAACAATCTGGGGCTCAATCTAAACAGGAGGTGTATCACGCTATTTACGTTTTCTCAATGCAATATGGAAATACAAACCGATCTGTTGGGATTGGATCTTACATTGGAAAACAAGAAACTAGACTGGCGTTCATGTATAAAAATCGAACCCGTGATTGGTTCACAAACGTTGCGTTCTTCAAGCTTGCTTAGTAGCTCCTAACAGAGCACACTGTTCTGCGCAATTATTAGTTGAACCAAAATTCGTCAAATCTCTTTTGCGTCAAGATCGTGCTTTTTCAAGTCCTTTTCTTGCAGTGAAATAGACAATTTATTAATAATTTCACACCACCTGCTCGACCGTGTCAAATTATATGTCATGTAAACCTCACCGAAAGCAAAATTAAATCCCTACGGCTGAGCCGGAAGTAAAGTTGTACTCAATTTCATTACGCCCTCGCGGGCATAATATGATTTGAATTTGAAACCTCATCTGTATTAAAATTTTAAACAAAGAGACCCACACAATAAGAACTTATTCGTAAATTGAACTCTCTGCAAAGAATGCAGCAATCTATATTAGGTTTTTATCGTCTCGTAGAAAGTGGTAAAAGTAGAGTATTTTCCTCGTGAATAAAGTCTGCATCTGGGGTGTGCTAATATCCCTTTCTGCACTCAGATTTCAAATAACTCCCTCGCTCCACTCGTGAGTTAACTCTAGAATCCATCGTTACGTTCGGGATTCAATATAACGCCCGTTATGCAAGACACTGCTTTATTCCCTCGTTTAATAATTTACTATTATCTATTTATTAAATAAGGATCAAAGTTCTGACTTACTGGCATAATACTACACTCAAAGCATAGTCTAAGCCGCTACTTCTAAGAGACTTTGGAGGGTGTGTACATATACATGTTTAATATATATTTTATTTGTTTTGTATTTTGTTAAAGTAATGTTCACATCCAATTGAATTCTAATGGAAGACCAGCGAGGGTAAGCATCATGCTGAGTTAGCGTCCTTTTTGTAACTTATGACAGTAGATTGTTTAGTTTTCATTTATTCTCTTTTGCACTTGTATCTTTTTTTTGTGTATTTACACATTGTTGCATTTTTTTTTATTCTATTCTATTCTATTATTTTAAGTTTTATTAATGAGTGGCCGATGGTAGTGTTATTTACAACTAAGTACTTCCGCTCTTCGAAGGGCATATCAAGTCGCCCTGGTGAGAATGATGCCTCCGGATATAAACCTAGGTTTATCTACTTATTACCTACCTTCTTATTTTTAACCCCCAACGCAAACAGAGGGTATTATTAAATTATAAAATTGATGTATTTAGTCTGTCTGTGTGTTAATGTGTCTTATTCTATGTGGCATCGGCGTTTTCAAACGGATGGACCGATTCGGATGCGTTTTTTTTAATATTATAGAAAGCTAGTTTAACTGCGGTAATTTCTAGTCGTCCGTTTTATATGGTTTTAAGAGTTTTAATGTGCTTATTTAATTTTGCTTGTTTTCTAGTAGGTAATATTATGACAAAATTGCGTACATGAACTATTTAGTCCCAATTTCTACTAATGCTTAAAATAAAACATTGACTAAAAAAAAGGCTCTACGACGTAGCACTTACTTAGCGATATTTCTTTAAAAATAAAATGAATTTACTATATTATATATGTAGCAGACGCCGAGCTAGATTTAGGATAGAAAATGTTATGCATTGTATAAATTTAGAAATTAGAAGCGAACGATAGGGTCGCTGCCGCTGAACTGAGCGCGGCAGCCGGGCTTTTTTTTTTTTTTTTCGAATGGACTAATCTCGCTGTTGGCCTCTGAGGCCGTGACAGCTTAACCGAACTTTTGGCGAGCGCAGATGGCGCTCAGCCCAGTAAGTTTTTTAGGCAACTAGCGCAAGGGCACCACTTAGGTACGAACCTCGGCTTGGGCTGTTGCCGGGGTGGGGATAGGAGAGAAACGCCCGGGTACATGTCTGTACCTCGTATAGGCGGCGACTGAAGGGACTCGTCGACCTCGCCGGCGAGGTCGGTGTGTCTGTCAAGTGTTTGCTCTGTCTGAAATAGATGACTCACCTTCCGCATTAGCGGAGGTGATTTCGTCATCCGGGTCTCCGAGAACGTGTCTCGGACGACGGAGGATTTAACGCGGTAGCCGGGCGCCGCCGTTTTTGTATATTTATAGTGTGCGAGCGAGAGGGCGCGATACACCCGCCCCTCTCCCACACTATCGAATCGGCAGTAAAATGTTATGGTGTGTGAGCGAGATACACCCGTCTCTCTCCCACACTATCGGATCGGCAGTATAACATTGTAGATCCCGGCCTATAAAAGTAGCGGCGGCCGCCCTCAAAATTGTATTCAGCATTGTGACTTCGTCTAGAACAGTTCTAAGAAATAAATATTAACAAGTGAAGAAGAAATCGAAGGTTACTTTCAACAACATACAGTCCACAACAGTTTGGTCACTCAGAAGCCGGATCAGAACACGGATCAGAACAGGAAAATTCGACGGATTGAAAAATCGACGACGTTACCATGGTGGTAACCCGGAGCCAAGCAGACGCCGCAGACCAGGAGCGTCGCGACACGGAACGTCGCGAACTGGAACGCGAGCTACAGGGAGAAGCTGGAGCCGATCTTCAGGCCATCGAACGAGAATGAAGACGAAGGCTATCGCTGGATCCACCTGCGTCACTAAACCCACGAGGCGGTGTCGCGATCGAACCAAGGCCACCGAGGACGGTGCTGGGGGTGCCAGACCCCGGTCCCCCGCACAATCGGTACGATCGACCGCAAGCACTGCCACGAGGACACGGATGGTGGAGCTGGAGGCTGAAGAAAAGCTAGCCGCCCTGCGAAGAAAGTAGCTTCAGATCGAGGCAGACCTTATCAAGAAGCGGTTGGCTGTAAGCCTAGCGGCCATTCAGGATGACCAGGAAAGCCTTCACGGTGATAATGGAACCGATCATCATCAGAAGGTTGACGCCTGGCTCCGATCGAACACCCTTGATGCACGAAGGGAACGACGGGACGTGCCGAAGTCTGGAACCAAGGACGACCGACACCTGAGGTTCAACGTGAGGGACAGATCAACCACCCCCGTCAGATCAAGAAGTAATGTCAACGCCTTGACCGAGGCTATGGAAAAGCTGGCCAGACCCAGGATCAAGTGTCCTGACTTACAACCATTCTCCGGAGCTTCAAATGAGTGGTTGGCATTTAAGGCCGCCTTTCAAGATTCGACGACGATATACCGGCTGACACCGGCAGAAAATCTGCAGCGGCTAAGGAGCTGCCTGAAAGGAGAAGCTAGGGAACTGGTGTCTGCCCTGCTGTGCACTGCAAGCAATCCGGAGGTCATCCTGAAGACACTTGAACAATGCTTCGGGCGACCTGAGGCCATCATCGACCGAGCCTTAGATGACCTCAAGAGGTTGCCGAAGCCAGGATCATCAGCGTTAGAACTGAACGTGTTCGCTGTTAAGCTTCAGAACGTGGTCTGCGTAATCAAGGGCATCAACCGCCATGGGTACCTCTTTAACCCCATGCTGGCCCGAGAAGTGTTGGAAAAGCTGAGCCCTCACATCAAGGCGCGGTGGTGCGACTACGCAAACGAACAAGAAGGAACAGCGGACCCAGAAATCGTCGTGCTATCTCGCTTCCTCATGCGAGAGGCAGACCGAGCGCTCCGGTATAGTTACGCTCCATCTGCAATAGCAACCGCTGCTAAGAGAGAACCCAGGCCGACCATCACCGATGCCAGGCCGAAAAGGAAACCGAACGCCGTGTACAATGTAGCTGAAGACGAACAACTAGACAAATGCCCGATGTGCGAGAAGCCACATAAGCTACCGGACTGCCCGAAATGCGCAGCGCTTTCCGTAGACGAACGGTGGGAGCTTGTGCGCAATAACAAGCTTTGCTTCAAATGTATTGCCAAGAGACACATGCGCCTCCACTGCAAGGCCAAGCGGTGCAGCATAGGACAATGCCTACGACCTCATCAAACAAGTCTGCATCAGCAAGAAAAGCCGGAGGAACGTCCCGAAAACCCGAGGTCCGAAGCAGGCACCGCAGAGTCTGTCCTGACGATGGCAACACCGACCGCCACCAGCAAGAGGACAGTGCTGCTGAAGATGTGTCCAGTCACTGTCGTGGGACCACGGGGGGAGATCCGCACACACGCCCTCCTGGATGAAGGGGCTACAATCTCGCTGATCGATGAGGAGTTGGCGCAGAACATCGGTGCTAAGGGATCGCTGCTACCGCTACAGATGCAAGGAGTCAACGTGACACAGGAAGAAAATAATAGCAAGCTGGTCACCATACATTTGAGGGGAACAGACAGAGAGTTGCACAAATTTCAAGCAAGAACAATCAGAGGCATGAAGTTGATTCAGCAATCCATACCGAGCACGCTTCTGGAGTACGAACATCTCCGAGATCTATCGCAAGAGGAAGTGTGCTACGATACCGTACGGCCTGGAATACTGGTGGGAGCAGACCACTGGGAATACATCGTAACATAAGAACTGCGCGTCGGTAAACGGAACCAGCCGGCCGCATCCCGAACTCGACTAGGATGGGTGGTGCACGGGACTGTGCCACGCACCATCATCGAAGATCGAAACAGCGTTCTGCACGTCTACACTCCGCAACGAAGAGTGGAGGCGAGAGAGCAGCAGGACAATCATCTCCACAACTTGGTGGAACACCACTTCAGCATCGAAGCGCTCGGCATCACTCATAAGCCACATGTGAGTGACGCGGATCAGCGAGCCGCTAGAATAATCGAGCGAACTATAAAGAAGACGGACAAGGGCTACGAGATCGGGCTGCCCTGGAAGGCGGACGGCATGAAATTGCCTCCGAGCTATAGTGGAGCGCTCCGTCGTCTCCACAAAATGGAAGTGAAGATGGACACTGACCCAGGCTTCGCTAGAAAATACACCGAGCAGATAGAGAACCTGCTGCAGAAAGGATACGCCGAACCATGCGACGGCACTGAGAAGACAAGTCCGGTCTGTTGGTACCTGCCACATTTCGCGGTACAGAACGTCAACAAACCGGGGAAACAGAGGCTTGTCTTTGACGCAGCAGCAAAAAGCCACGGAGTCAGCCTGAACGACCATCTCCTGGAAGGGCCGGACCTACTGATGTCGTTACCAGGCATCCTGTTTCGATTCCGGGAGAAACGCATCGCAGTCACGGCAGATGTACAGGAGATGTTTCTCCAAGTGAAGATTCGTCGGGAAGATCAACCGGCACAACAGTTCTTATGGAGAGGCGCCGACAGAGAGAAACCACCTCATCACTTCAAGATGACGAGCATGATATTCGGCGCCGCGAGCTCTCCCTTCATGGCGCATTACGTACGCAACCACAATGCGAAAGAACACGCTCAAACTCACCCTCTCGCCTACGAAGCCATCACTCGAGATCACTACATGGATGACTTGGTAGCGAGCTACGAGGATGAACAGGAAGCCCACCGCGTGATTACTGAGGTACAAGCAGTTCACGCGGCGGCAGGGTTCACACTGCGAGGCTGGAGCGCTAGCAACAATAGCGTACTGCGAGACGTACCCGAAGAACTGCGAGCGACCACACCGACTCAACTTGGAAGAAACGGGCCAGAGAACAAGATACTCGGGCTGTACTGGAACGCCGAGCGAGATGAATTGGGGTTTAACACTTCAATGAACAGAGTCCCCGCCGAAGTGCGTGCACGAAGTCGCGCGCCTACCAAGAGAGAAGCACTCAGCGCGGTCATGTCCATATACGACCCTCTTGGACTGCTGAGCCACTGCACCATACGCGCAAAGATCATCCTGCAGAGCCTGTGGCGCTTGAACATCTCCTGGGACGAGCCTATCCCTGATGAGGAGAACGACCTTTTCGCCACATGGCTGGGACACCTCGCCGATCTTTCGGGTGTGCGACTGGAACGACGCTACGCGATGGAAGACGACCAAAACTTGGAGCTGCACGTTCTGTGTAACGCCAGCGAACAGGCCTACTCCACTGTGGCATACTGGCGCGACACACGACCCGACGGAAGCGTCAGACTGAGTCTCGTGGCCGCCAAGTCAAAAGTGGCTCCGAAACGCGCGCAGACCATTCCCTGCCTGGAACTGCAGGCGGCTGTCATCGGTGCCAGACTGGCTGACACCATCAAGAAAGAACATCGAGTCCAAGTTAAGAGAACAGTGTACTGGACCGATTCAATGACGGTGATTCACTGGGTGCGGCACGACGCGAGACGGTACACTCCGTTCGTCGCCCATCGCTTGGGTGAGCTAGCAGAGCTCACTCACAAGGAAGAATGGCGATGGGTGCCCACCAGGGAGAACATAGCCGACGATGCGACGAGATTCGCGAGCACACCAATCTCCATAGAAGACCGCTGGTTCCAGGGACCAGAATTCTTGCTCCGCCCCGAGAATCAGTGGCCGACAGAAACGACGTCGAGCGAAGACGGCGAGGAAGAGGTGATCCTGTGTCGGCGCCGAGCCTCGGGATTAGAACATCAACACATCGAGGAAGCGGAACGCACTCTCCTACGTCAAGCCCAACAGGAGAGCTTCCAAGACGAGCTGCAGAAACTAAAAGCATCTCGTCCGATCACCAGGACGAGCCGACTGTTTCGGCTGGACCCGGTCCTGGAAGACGGCATCCTGCGCGTCAGAGGCCGCATCGGGGCGGCCACTGCATCTCTTGAAGTGAAACAGCCCGTCATCCTCGACGGCCGCCACCGGATCACCAAACTCATCGTGCTGCGAGAGCATTGCGCAGCAGGGCACGCGAACCGCGAGCGCGTGACGAATGACCTCCGTCAGAAATATTGGATCATTCATCTACGACCCACCGTGCGCACCATTGAGAAGGACTGCGCCCTCTGCCGAAGGAGGCGATCGAGACCTCTGATTCCGGCGACAGGGGACCTACCACGGGCACGCCTCGAGCCCTACCACCGCCCATTCACCCACTGCGGGGTGGACTATTTCGGGCCGATGATAGTGAAGATTGGACGCCGCCGAGAGAAAAGATGGGGCGCACTGTTTACGTGCCTCACCACACGCGCGGTACACCTGGAGCTCGTGTCGTCATTATTCACGAGCTCTGCGATCATGGCACTGCGAAGAATGGCGGTGCGAAGAGGTTGGCCGCGCGCCATGTACTCAGACAACGTGACCAATTTTCGAGGGGCCAACAACGAGCTGCGAGCAGCCTACGCCGAGTGGGCACCAGCGCTGCAAGACGAAGCCCTGCTACACCGACTGGAGTGGCATTTCATCGCGCCAGGGGCTCCCAACCAGGGAGGAGTCTGGGAACGACTGGTGCGATCCATCAAAGTCGCATTAGCCGCCACACTGAACGAAAAGGAACCGACCGAGGAAGTCCTGCTCACCCTACTGACAGAAGCCGAGTTCTCTGTGAACGCGAGACCTTTGACACATGTCAGCGTGAGTCATGAAGATCCAGAAGCTTTGACTCCAAACCATTTCCTCTTGGGGTCATCCGCCGGCCTGCCCACCGCCGGACAGCACAGCGAAACCGATCGACGCACCTGGAAGGCCAGCCTAGCGCTCGCTGACCATTTCTGGCAGCGCTGGGTCCGAGAATACCTGCCCATATTGGTGCCACGAGGAGAACCCTCGGACAACAAGAGGCGACTACAAGTCGGGGACATCGTCATCGTAGTCAACCACACCTTGCCACGGAACGTGTGGCCCGGCGGTGTACGAGTGGCAGACGTCCGAACGAGGACTGGCGTCTTCAAGCGGCCCGTGAGAAAGCTCATCGTCCTGAAAAAAGAAGAGGCTACGCGAGCTGCGCCGGTGGGAGGAACTGTAGCGGACGCCGAGCTAGATTTAGGATAGAAAATGTTATGCATTGTATAAATTTAGAAATTAGAAGCGAACGATAGGGTCGCTGCCGCTGAACTGAGCGCGGCAGCCGGGCGTTTTTTTTTTTTTTTTTTTCGAATGGACTAATCTCGCTGTTGGCCTCTGAGGCCGTGACAGCTTAACCGAACTTTTGGCGAGCGCAGATGGCGCTCAGCCCAGTAAGTTTATTAGGCAACTAGCGCAAGGGCACCACTTAGGTACGAACCTCGGCTTGGGCTGTTGCCGGGGTGGGGATAGGAGAGAAACGCCCGGGTACATGTCTGTACCTCGTATAGGCGGCGACTGAAGGGATTCGTCGACCTCGCCGGCGAGATCGGTGTTTCTGTGAAGTGTTTGCTCTGTCTGATGTAGATGACTCACCTTCCGCATTAGCGAAGGTGATTTCGTCATCCGGGTCTCCGAGCACGTGTCTCGGACGACGGAGGATGGCAGCCGGGCGCCGCCGTTTTTGTATATTTATAGTGTGCGAGCGAGAGGGCGCGATACACCCGCCCCTCTCCCACACTATCGAATCGGCAGTAAAATGTTATGGTGTGTGAGCGAGATACACCCGTCTCTCTCCCACACTATCGGATCGGCAGTATAACATTGTAGATCCCGGCCTATAAAAGTAGCGGCGGCCGCCCTCAAAATTGTATTCAGCATTGTGACTTCGTCTAGAACAGTTCTAAGAAATAAATATTAACAAGTGAAGAAGAAATCGAAGGTTTACTTTCAACAACATACAGTCCACAACAATATATATACTAAACGAACACATTAACAAGAAACTAAACAATGAAAATAAAAAGATCACCTTTGATGCGATTATACAAACATCTAAATTAAATAGAAACGAAACCACAAGCTCTTGTGACATAAAATATTTTTATCAACCCGTAGAAATCTAAGCTTGATTATTCTTTAAATTTTCTTGAAATTCGTTTTGTTTCTATTTCTAACCCAGCTTGATAAGACAGAAATATGATCAGACCATCTCAAAAGGTTTAGTATAATTTTAAATGATAATAAGAATTTATTATTCAAACAGGTCATTAAACGAAATTGATGTTTACTTAAAATATCGAAAGCAACTTGTTTTCTCAAGATCAAAAGGAGAAAAAAGGTTTCCCCATTTTTCACGGGGACAAAATTAATTTGATTATATTCGAGGGATGTCGGCAGTTGATTTTGAATTAAACTTTTGTGAACTTTGAAAACTCAAATGGATTTTTGTTTTGGTACTTCTAATAATTCAGTTTATTTTGTATATTAGTATTTTATAAATTACTCTCATGATTTAGGTTATTAAGGAGAGGTAAAATTTAATGATTTTAGTCGGAACTTGCTGAGTTAATCACATGTCTCAACAATGTAAAAAGTATTTTTTATCTATAAGGGATTAATCAATCTATCAAAGTTTTATGTAAGTAGCTGATAATAAACTATATTTCCTTGCAGTGTTTATTTTTGTCAATAAACTCGAATAGTTTCAAAACAAAAAATTATAGTTTAAAAATATTTTATTTGGAAAACTGCCTTAGAAGTCAAAAGAAAAAACACTGAAAAATAACATACTGAAGTTTACATTGGCAGTGCTTGGACCAGCAAGTTCCGACAAAAATAATACAATCTTAGAGCCTCTCCTTAATCTGCCCATTGTAAAATAACTTGTGTTCATTCATTAGTTCATTCAGTAGTTTTATTTAGATCCCGACGCGCGACCTGTTATTTGGCTCCTTTTTAGTTTGATTTGGTATATTACATAATGACATAAAGTATAATTTTTTTTACCAGCCCGTACTGTCCCACTGCTGGGCAAAGGCCTCCTCCTCTTCCTTCCACTTATCACGGTCTAGAGTCAGATCCCGGCAGTATCTTTGGAAGACGTCCAAGTCATCGCTCCAGCGCTTTTTAGGCTTTCCCCGGCGTCCATAAAGTATAGTATACTATGTAAATTACGTTACATAAATTATCTTCCATTCTGTTCTGCAGCAATGTAAATTAAACTTTGTATGAAATAATGCTCCTCCCTCGTATCAGTCAGCGAACAGAAATGGGACAGATATCGTATTAGGAACAATTCAAATCCACTAGTTCATCACATTACGTCATCCACAATCCCGTTGTTCAGTCAAATGGAATATCACAGGTCTGTGCATCAATAGTTCCGGGGATAGTGTTACACAATTATGAGATTATTAACATTTATACTAGATTAAAATACTGCCGGTCATAAACGCAAAACTGCAATGCGATAGTCCCTTGTAATAACTTACGAAAGCTTTCTTATAAACATCACACTAATATTATAAATGCGAAAGTTTGGATGTTTGTTTGTTTATTTCTGACGTCATAACGAACCCATTTCAATGAAATTTGGTGTGTCCGTAGATTATGACCTTTATTGACACATAGGCTACTTTTTATTAACATACCACGCGTGCGAAGCGAAGAGATACGTACTTGAAGCTAGATGAATTACAAAAATATTATAGAAACTAGACGATCATACGATGCTACGATTTACTAGGCTGCTACGGAGCTGCTTCGAAAAAGAATCATCCTTTTCCCAGTATCTTAAAAGTGTTAAAAGAAGTAGAAGTACTATCACTGAACCTTTTTCTGCCCCCGTATTTGCACTGCTCTGTTCCGGTTTCAAGGGTATGGATGCCGGTGAAATTACAGGATTATTAGACTTTTCCCCTGTATATCTCAGAGTGAAGCTAAGTTTTAGTTTGACGTAAGATTTCATCATCATCATCATTCTCAGCCCGTGTCGACCCAGTGTCACGACCCACGGTCTTATTGATGTCGTCGACCCATCTCGCTGGTGGGCGTCCCCTATTTCGATGCCCAGTTCTCGGCCTCCACTCTGTTAGTGCCTTAGTCCACACCTGTCGTCACTACGTCTGGCCAACTGGCGTACGTCTAGTGTAAAAGTGTGATGCCGAACATGGCGCGTTCCATGGCTCTCTAAGATTTAAGGTAATACAATTGTTATAAGCGCAGTGGTAACTAATAATAAAGTAATAATAAATAAAAAAAGTAAATTAATAAATAAAGACTGCGTGAATAAGTAGCAGACACCAACTGGTAGCGGTATTTAAATAGAACGCTTCTGTGTTTCGAGCTGCAAAGTTGCCAGTCCATGAGACTCAATTCTAGCGAAGCTAAATCAACTTGGGCAAATCGGCGTGGTATGTATGTATGTTTGTCCGAGAATAACCTTCGAAGCGTTGATCCGATCATACTGAAATTTGATACATAGATAGATAGTGATAGCACAATGTTGATGTGACTAAATGAGCTAAAAATGTTGTGGGGTTGTTGAGATATTGGGGTTCAAGAGGGGTAAAAAAATGAAAATGAGACTATTAGGTCAAGTGGGACGTTAAATGAAAGGTATTTATTAATAAATTTAGACACCGTTTTTATTTTTAGTAAAGATTTTATAGTTTTTGAGTTATTAGCCATAATAAAAACTGAACTTTAACATAATTCACAGGGTACACCAGTGACCCCACAGTGCTGTAATTTGGTATACGTGTAGCTTATGTGACAAAAATGTAGGCAAAAGTCTGAAATCCAGAATAACTGCAATTTGTACCCCCAAAAAATTAACCAATTAACATACACTCCCGTACCTGTAATTTGAATGAAACCGTAGGTCAAGTTATTTGGTTATTTATTTCGTGGCACTATTTTGATAGTGAAAGATTACGAAAAATGTTTTTTTGTTTTAATCGGAGACTCGCGAGATGCTTCGGGACGAACCACTGGTTCTACTAACACAAATGTTTTCAATACCCGTGCATGCTATAACAATCCCATTAAATGGAATAGTTTAACAATATTTTTTTTTTATAAAATAGCAGAATTGCAGGAGTACAAGCTTTTTAATCCTGACAAATTGAACACTACAATGTCCATCACGGATATACTTTATATCAATGCGTGTGTGTTGGTATGATCCAAATGTTAATTCATGCATGTCGTTTAAAGTTTTATTGTGGAAACTCGTGGATGTTAGAATGAAACTTAGGGAACCTCGAATTTGTGTGGCACTCAACCCAAAGTGGATAATGGACTTAGATATTGTGTTCATTGTAATTGACTGATAAGGGGAAGAATATATTTTAATTGGTTCAGTATTGTAGCTAAATTAATAATTAGGATACTGGAATTTCTCCTTAAAGGTTTCCTTGCCATGATTTATTTATTTAGATTTTTTGAGCGACTGGTCCTGTAGGGTTATTCCTTTACGGCACCACCTCTAGGCCATCAGTGGTGCCATGGAAGAATATGTCTCGTACCCAAAGGCTCTATGGCAACGTTTCCATGGTCTTATGTATTGATTAAGTGGTGGCCATGCTATGCTGTGCTTTCGAATGCGTTGTCCTCACTCGAGAACCGTTCTGCCCGAATTATATTATGATCTTCGTAATTAACCACCATACTTATGAGTCCTATAAACGTTGCTCGGTAGGTTATTTATTTTATTGCATCAGATTTAAAATTACAGAGAACATTTAATAATAGATCTAGCGAAGCGAGATCTCCAAATCAACCGGGGCAAATCGGTGTTGTATGTATGTATGTATGTTTGTTTGTCCGAGGATAACTTTCGAAGCGTTTATCCGATCATCGTGAAATTTGGTATATAGGTATGTAGGTAATGATGCCACAATTTTGGTGTGACTCAATGAACTGAAAACTTTGAGGGGTTGTTGAGATATTGGGGTTCAAGAGGGGTAAAAAAAAAATGAAAATTAGACTCAAGTCAAGTTAAGTGAGACGTTAAATGAAAGGCCTTCATTAGTACATTTCGACCCCGTTTTTACTTTTAGTAAAGTTTTTGTAGTTTTTGAGTTATTAGCCATAATAAACACTAAATTTTGACAAAATTCACAGGGTACACCAGTAATCCCAGAGTGCTGTAATTTAGTATGCGTGTAGCTTATATATCACAAATACAGGAAAAAGTCTGAAATCTAGAATAACTGCAATTTGTACCCCAAAAAAGAGTAACCAAATTACATGAACTCCCGTTACCTGTAATTTGAATGAAACTGTAGGTCAAGTTAATTTGGTTTTATTCCGTGGCACTATTTTGATGGTCAAAGATTACAAATAATTTTATTTTTGTTTTTATGGTAGACTCGCGAGATCTCAGTTAGGGGCGAACCACTAGTTATTTAGTTTTCAAAAGGTTCTCATAGCAAAATTCACAATAAACTTACAAAGTCACATTAATACCAGGTGCTTATTACAAAGCTACAAAACATCTTCAACTTCATATAAATTAATTTAAGTCTACTTTGTTCTCGAAGCGAGCTCATATTTCTTAATTTATTCGATACATTCGCGTGCTTGCGAGAGGCAGATAGGCTCAACGACACAGCTCAGTAAGAAACAGCTACGTCAAACTTTCTATTGTACTCATCATCACTCATCTGTCAGTATTCTGATTAATGCATACTGATCGAACTTCCTGTCATATCAGACCACCACTTACGTGACTTCCGTACTATACAAGACAAGCGCTCGTGGTGTAGCTTTGCTGGTTGTTCTTTTATTAAGGTATTCAGGATGGTCATCGCATGTTTGTAAACGTTACATTTAAACTTAGTTACATATCAAATAAGCGCTTTTACGCTTAGAGGTCGTCAGGAACTGGCTATAAGAATAGTCAAACCGTTACACAGTGTGTTATGAAGCCCAATTTTGTTGCATGTCATTGTTATTACAAAAATCATTAGTTATGGTTATTTTAAGCACTGAGTAAAACACTCGCATCGATAGAACGAGTAGTTTAAATAAAAAAAATTCAAAGGACTCGAAAATAAAAATTTATAAATATAAAAAAGTAGGTTACATAAAAGACGTTAGTAAAAATGTGTTAGAGCCAATGCTAAAATTCAATAAATACCTATATCGAAAAATACTTTATACATACACTTTAATTTTAATTATTAATACCTAATTTAAAACCGGTTTTTTTGACGACGATATCCGTTTACTTAGAATAAAGTGTACCAGCTCTTCTACCTGCTTCTAGGTATTGCCCTATATTTATGGTCGTTCTTCACGACACAGCGACCGAGTGGTAATTCCCGCACTTTATACGCCTGTTTGAGAATACTTGAGGTGTGTAAATAAAATAAAACCCGGTAATGGTGCTGTTACGTTTACTTATTTACGGCAGACGGGGAGGAATTGCTTGTGAGAATTTAATGTTTTGGGTTTTAATGTGGACGGCCCAATTGAGAAAATGTCTATTATTTTAAGGCACATATTTTGACAGAGGAATAAAATTATTCATGTTTATAGATATCTCATCCAAAAAAATTATCGCTGAGCTATCTAAAAGAGTGTTGCATACGTTCTATAGATAATTTGAGTTGCAAGATTACCACCAGTTGAAAACTTGTTATGTAATAGGTAATCAGGGGTGGTGCCATGCTAAAATGTCCGCGTTCATATTACGTACAATATGCACGCCGCTTCGCACGCGTGGTTTGTCAATAAAACATTACCCTCCTTCTGCGCAGTTAGCTAAAAAGTAGCCTATATATCAATCCCGGTCATTATCTATACATATATACAAAATTTCGTCGACATCAGTTCAGTCGTGAAAACGTAACAAACAGACAGAGGGACAGAGAGACAGACAGACAGAAAGACACAGAGATAGAGATACAGAGAAATGGAGAGTCATTTTTACATTTGAATTAATAATATTAGTATGGATATGGATTATTAATACTAATTAAAAGCTTTAGTAAGAGCATACTATTAAGGGCGTTACAGTGTGCCGTATGGCGCTTCACATGGGTTTTAGCTACTGGTTGAATAAGTTGCGTCCAACCTATTTTGAGCGTAGGGACAAACGATATTGAGCTCATTTCAAATTGAAACCATAAACCTATTCAAATATTATATGCTTTAAATGTTAAAAAGACCTTACATTGTTATAGTTTGGTTCAAAATGAGTTTTTTTTACGGATCGATCTTTATTTTACCACAATCTCACTTGATGGTATGAAATAAAAATAAATAAATAAATATCGCTGGACATTTCACACAGCGCTATCTAGCCCCAAACTAAGCAGAGCTTGTACTATGGGAACCAGATAGCTGATAGAATACTTATATACTTTTTGTTTGTAAATACATACTTATAATATATAGAAAAACACCCAGACACAGAACAAATATCTGTAGATCATGCAAACATTTGTTCCGCGGCGGGAATCGAACCCGCTACCTCCTGCGTCTCAGCCGGCTATATGCCCACTGCGCCACGGAGGCAGTCAAAGTATGCTCTGATATGGGTTTGGTTATAAATGCATTAAAACTTAGGGAGACCATAAGCAACTATAATTTTACTAAGTCAATAAATAATATATGTTCTGTTTTTAATTGACTTATCTCTTCTACAAAAAAACGTTTACTTAAATAAAAAACTATTTTGAAAGCCATAATTAGAAATTCAGGTTAGCAAAAGACCCATCCGATACTGGGCCGTAACCGTTCCCTAGATAATTTCCAGTGGCTCCATTCAATGTCAGTTAGTCCCACGCAGTACATACGAATCACTTATTAGCTTCGAACAATCAATTCACGTAGACAGCTATCGGCGAGATGACTTGTAATGGGCGTCGTGTGCCCCAAGGACAAGGGGTGGACACAGAGTAGCCAATGTCAGAACAAGATTATCTTTTCCCAACGTCAAAACACGTTGCTTAGCGCTGTCTCAATCAATTCACGTAGACGGTTACCGGCGAGATGACTTGTAATGGGCGTCTTGTGTCCCAAGGACAAGGGGCGGACACAGGGTAGCCAATGTCAGAACAAGAACATCTTTACCCAACGTAAATACACGTTGCATAACAGTTTTAATCAATTCACGTAGACGTCTATTGGCCACATCACTTTTAATGTGCGTCTTGTGTGATAACTAAATCGCAGCGTTGTCAAGAAAGTTCGCCTTCTTCCTAGGATTTTCCTTCTCTGTGGTACTTATCACCGGTGGGCCATGACACGACGTGTCCGAACGTGCCGCGCGTGCGATCTCGTCCGATGATTGCATTTATTCTATGACAGGTATCGGACACATCGGACTTCATATTAGTCATAAATAATAAATAAATAAATATTGCTGGACATTTCACACAGCGCTATCTAGCCCCAAATTAAGCAGAGCTTGTACTATGGGAACCAGATAACTGATATAATACTTATATACTTTTTTTTTGTAAATACATGCTTATTATATATAGAGAAACAACCAGACCCGGAACAAATATCTGTAAATCATGCAAACATTTTGTTCCGCGGTGGGAATCGAACCCGCTACCTCCTGCGTCTCAGCCGGCTATTCGCCCACTGCACCACGGAGGTCGGAGGAGTCGAAGCTTATCTGAGAGTTTCTTGGCTACGGATTAAATTAACAACATTCAGATGCATCGACTGGAATTAATGATTCATAATTTGTTAGTATTTTCCAAAAAAACCTTTTATTATTTTGTCTCTTGTTAGCTTTCGATTCGATTCATGATTTCCATTCGAATATAAAGCATTTTTATGAGCAATTTACGAACAGTTTTGGACTATTTGGCTGAAAAGTCCCGGTGCGGCAGAAAAGGTGTGTAAAATTTTACCTCAAACCATCTAAAAAGTTGAGATAAACGAGAACATTTTATAAAATTTATGAAAAATGTTACCAAGTTTCTTATAGTAATTTTGTAAATTTAAGTAAATTTTGTTACTCAACATATTTCAAATGTCTGATTTTTAGCTACTGGTTTTGCAATGTCATTTACAACGACAAAACTGTGACGGAATTTGGACTACACTCGTCCTTATGCGAAGTTAAAAATAAAAAACTGTATATTATAAAAAAAAATACGCACAAAAGAATATGCGACCTGCAAATATCTGGTGTTGTGTGGTGTCTCGTTGGATCGGTGTTTTTGTACCATCGACCCACCGTACAATTGTTTGTCATGCTTCCGGGAGGGAAATTTATGGCCACACAGCCATGAACGCCGAAACACAGCCGGAAACGATTTCTACGTAAATAAGGGCAAAAAGTGTAGTAAATTGTGAATAAAAATGTTACGGACAATATTGTAAAGTAGTCAAAAGCTTTGGTTTTGTAAGGCTTTGTTTATCAAAGCTTGTTGAAGTGGAGTAAATAAAAGAAAGCTTAGGGGAAACTTTTGCAGTATAAATACTGAAATTTACTTATACTTCAAGTTTTTACAATAAGCTGTTACAAATGGCTACCTCAATTATTATAAAAAACTGACACGCTTCACGCGATCTTTTCTACCCCATACTTGTAAGTTGTGGAATGACCTACTATCTGAGGTTTTCCCGTTAGAATACGACATAGTACGCTTAAAGAAAAATGTAAAGAGGTTTTTACAGGGTAGATAACGCATCGACAATACCCCGGGTGTTTCCGGTGTCAATAGGCGACGGTGACAGCTTACCATCAAGTGGGTCGTAAGCCTAATTCCCCACAAATAACATACAAATAAAAAATAAATTAAAACTATTGAATCAACGTCGCGGGAATGGTAAAACATCGATATAGTATTCTTAGGATAATTCACAATACTCTGTTGTCTCCTTGTATTCTACCACCTGCTCAAAGGATGACCTCGACAATGTCACACTCAACTCTACAGATGTAGCAAAACACAATTCTAAATTAGTTAAGGTTTATCAATGACACATCAAAAGAATATCAAACAATTTACAACAATGGACTTGGGATAATTACTGATTAAAACGGGTATTTATCGCGTATGCACTTTTTTATTTAAAATCCCGCCGTTTCGACTGTGTGGCAACAGCCATGGTCACGGGGTTTTAATTTTTTTATAGATGTTCGTATGACCACAATCTCTCCTGATGGATAATGTGGTCTAAGATGAAGTACGAAAATCTAGAAAAAAACCTATTTACTCTTAAAGAGGCCCGGATTGGATTGGTGGACTAAAATACTCGTTTTAATCAGTAATTATGGCAGTGATAGCGAAAGTTTGAAAATACTAATATACTTGTGTCCTCAGATTATGCAAACAAACAGATGGAGTGTACGCAACAAACAGTATGACGCCACTTATCATTCATGTGTGCGTGGCGATTAGAAATAGCTCTGTAGGGACACGTGCATCAGTGTGCGTGTAATGATACCAGAAAAAGAAAAAAACTCCCTGTATTTTTTTTAATGTCCTTTTACGACAACAGGTTCTAAAATTTTATTTGGATACATGAATTTGTTACTAATTGGATACAAATTTGTGTGAGTATTAGGATTGAACAATTGTTTAATTAACTAGTTTAATAAACACTTAAATATTTCATGTACCATTGTAAACGCATTGTAAAATTACAGAAGAAATAATATGTGAAGATTTTTATAACTAGCGGTCCGTCCGGTGTTTATTGAGGTTTACATGGACTTTAATGTCCTCCTGGCCGAATTACGGCTATAGCGACCATCTCGCAAGAAACTAGCCAACAACGCAGGATATATTCCTGACTCCGGACTGTTATTAGAATTTGAAAAATTACAATAACACTTTTTGGAAAAATGGACTTTATAATAATACTTTGGTTTTTTCTGTAGTAATTATTATATAGTATGTATATATATATATATGGTATAGTATTATATATTATTATACAGTATATTCATTTCATTAGACTGTTAAAAAAACATACATGTGAATCCAAAATATTTATTAAAATCATAATTAATTATATTGCCAAAAAAAAAAAAAATTAACCACTTTAATTCTGCACTAATTTCTTGTAATATTGCCGTTTGGCTTCTACATGTCGAGAATTAGTTTCTAATTTTGCTATATAGTGCAATCGCACCATTAAATACTTTTCTATCAACAACTTCACCAGATTCACTCTGTGAAATTTTGCACATATTGAATATGATCTGGATTAACATATAGGATATTTTTATCCCGGTAAAATGTTCTGGTAGGATATTTTTCCCGAAGCGAAGCGAGGGCGGATCGCTATTACTTCTCTATATATATGCGTTATTATATATGTGTATATGTAATGTATATACATTACATATATACATACGGAACTAAATTGTTATACATATACAATTATATTTAAAATCCCGCATAAGATATTAATCACCGAATCACAGTAAACGGCAATAACATAATTATAGAAATACATACAAATTCGGAATAACAATTTAGGCGTGAGATTACGCGTGGGAATCGAACCCACGTCCGTACATTTAACAGTCAGGCTAGCTAACGCCTAGATCAACAGGTAGTTTCCCCAATTGAAGGGAAAACATTTTGCCGAAAACTGGCAACACAGTCGAACTAATGTTGAGGTTTTGTGTTTCGAGACAACCGTTTAATTATTGGGTGAATAAATAATAAAATCAATTAAATAATTTATAGTTACTTGTGAAATGATATTCCATCCACTTTTTTTGTTTTTGGGAACAAGTTTTACACTGTTTAATAACACAAGACGGCATTTTTGACAGAAAATAATGAATCACTCGAGACGTTCAGGCAGTACGACGCTATCTTTAGCACTGCCGCGAGATTGTATTCGCTTTTAAATTTGTATTCGCTTGTGTGGCTTCACTCGCACGTTCGGCGCGCTCTATCTGTTTGTTTGTGTAATCTGAGCTTGTGTCTTCCAGCTTTTAATAATGACAGTGATTTGCTTCGATCAACAATTGTTGATTTGTCAACAAAAACCCAATAACATCAAATACTAAAACACTGCATGTGCTTTTAGAGTTCAAGACAGCATCTGAAACACAATCAGACAAGCTGTTGGCCACACGCTTGCCCGTGGCGACAGATTTATGTGAAAGGACACTAAACACTTAACAATCCTTTTGTGCATCAAACCTAAACCAACACACTACCTACAATACAAATAGTGTGCTGTTATTTTTGTTTTTGTAAACGCATTGCGATAAGGAATTCACAGTAAAAGAGCATTGTTGAAATGGTCGGTCTATTCCGCATTGTAAACGAACGCATTGGTTCTATAAATCATTATTTTCTATCATCATGTACTTAATATACAAATATATATATATATAAGTATTTCATATACAAAATTTAATCAAGTAAAACGTAAAACATACATGAACTAACTAGGAAATCAAAATCGACTGAGCACGTTACAGGCAACTCGACGAGTTTTTCACTATAGACTTTCTTCATTTACTCCATGTATTATATACCTACTGATACCTTAATCAAAGTAAGGGTGCTAACTATTTTATTCCGCCACGAGAAGACGATAGATTATGACCGGGGTTGGTATATAGGCCACTTTTGTCTCTCTGTCTGTTTGTTACGTTTTCACGACCAAACGGCTTAACGGATTTCGATGAAATTCGATATATAAATAGATTATGACCGGGTTGAGACATAGGCTACTCTTTACTCGAAAGCGCATATTTTAGGTATAGTTCATATTAGTTTTGGTTATATATATTTATTTGTGTTTTTGTACACTCACCTACCTTTAAAATCATCTCTGCCTCTAGCCTCAAAGGTTTGCTGGCAGAAAACTCTTCTGAGGGTTAAGCTCGCCTTTGTGCATGACCTATATTTCTGTATTTTTAAATGTATTTTCTTGTGTGCAATAAAGAACTAAAGAACAAGGAGGTTATTGTTTTTATTGACAAGCCGCGGGCGCGTCAGCTAGTACATAATATGAAGTTCCTTGTATTTCAACTTATAATTTCGAAGAAACGTTTCCGAACAGCTTATGGTCCGTGTCTCATTCTACAGCATAGTGGACTTCTTTTCACCGATTCACTGGCACTTAGTAAATCGAGTTTCAAGCAGGATGCAACGTCAGCATATTGCCGAGCGTCGTTCCACTGGTATTATGAAGTCCTATTTTGCAGGGACATTTTTCGTTCAACAGTACACGATTGGATTTTTGAAACGTGTAAATTCGATAAAACATGGCCTGGGGAGGAATGAGAGAATGAGTTACGAGCGCAGACTGGCTTTCGGCGAATGCAAAGCTTGATTTGACTAACACTTTTTTGCTCTTTCTATTTTAATATCATTGGGAAATGATTCACTCCTATTTTACTGGTTCATTTTCAATGTCTGCTATATTTCTTTCTTAATATTTATTGCGGATATTTTCAACCCCACTGTGGAAATTTCTATCAATTTTGTTTTAGGTGATAAATAAGATTTTAGTGATTTTTAAGCGCACCAGCTATTTTTCTTCAGGCTATGAGCCTAAAGCAGAAAAATAATCCTTTTCGGGTTAACATACATAATAACTGTTCCGAAGCACCCTCCGAATATAATTTACATCTTTCTCCGCTATACAACGGCCATCTAATTACGCAGAACCAAACAAATGACACGACAAAACATCAAAATAATGTATCACTCCGCGTAAAAGGACAATATAGCAACAAAATATAAAATTGCCAGGACACCGGTGTGCCGACATCAGCTGTAACTGCACCGAGTTCAGTGCTCACGTACCTTCATCCACTAACCTTTTACCTTAGTGGATGCGACTTAGAGCAACATTTTTTACAAGCGTGCGCTGAAACAAGAAAGCATTGTCACTGAGTCGAAACGTGGAATTAGCTTGCATCATAATCTTGGCTCAGAATCATCCATTACTGGGCATAGCAGCGGTGACCTACCTTGTTTTCTGCCAGCATCCTCTATCCTGTGCATCTCTCATAAAGGTGACGACGTCATATTCAGAAAATTCTGGTTTGTCTTGCATAGCGTTACGGTCTATTGGTCACCTGACTAATCTAACAAGCTTGAATGCTGGTGAGAACAACTATGTGCTTAAAGAGATCGCCACGCTTGGGGCTTTGGAGTGTCTGTATTTGAATGATAATCTGAATTTGGTGGTAATGAGCATTGAAAATTGTCCTTTGACTTCCATGCCACCTGAAGTGGTCAGCCAGGGTCCATCTTTTGTGATCCACTTGTACTTGAACACAAAGGACTCTTACAGATATATGTGATACCTCCGTGGTGCAGTAGGTGAATAGCCGGCTGAGACGCAGGGGGTAGCGGGTTCGATTCCCGCCGCGGACCAAAAGTTTGCATAATCTACAGATATTTGTTCCGGGTCTGGTTGTTTCTCTATATATTATAAGTAAATATTTACAAAGAAAAATGTAAATAAGTATTCTATTAGTTATCTTGTTTCCATAGTACAAGCTCTGCTTAGTTTGGGGCTAGATAGCGCTGTGTGAAATGTCCAGCAATATTTATTTATTTATATATTATCAGATCAGCTAGGCTTACAGCATGGATGAATGGTCGCTACTAAGGGCTCTCGTGCCCGTTAATCGATGCTTAGGGAATAAGTCGAATCGATGTCGGCCCCGGCTACTAAAATCCATTAATCGGTGATAAATTTGATCGGATAATAGAAGAAAAAAACTTACAGTAGTCGCAATTAAATAGCGCACGCTTCCCCGGTTTCCTGTTACACATTTCCGTCCCTTTGGCCAAAATCACTCCCACAAACCGAGAGGAAAGATGTCACACATCAAAAAGTTTTATGGATTGGTTGGATTGCTCATACATTTTTTAATCGAGATCGATAGATTCAATCGCAAAAACGCAAGCAATATGTGCATCATGGACAGTACTTAAAAAAAATAAGCCCGTATCTGTTTTAGATTTTAAGCCGAACATGAAGTTTAGGTTTGATAAAAACAGTTCACTTCTAATCTTAGAACTTTATAGACGAGATGCGCTCACTACCGACTGCAACCATAAAGTTTCAGATGCTGCACACAAATAATTTATTAGATGTTATCTTGAAGTCTCCACACCTCTCTGTTTCTGACAATGCAACTGTCGCAGGTAATATATTTGGAATTTTCTAGCGCTATGAAAAGGTTACGTGATCTGAAGACGAGCGTTTTGCACCAAAACATTCTGATTACTTGAATGACCAATACAATTTTCTTTCATGAGATGCAAAAAGCTGGATATGTACTGGGCGAGATTCAGGATTAAAGATGGCTAAACCATGTCTTTTTTCAAATAGATACTTATATCTCATGTTTAAGCCGCTCTATCAATACGCTGTGTCGCTGTGTGTGTCAATCGTAGGTATTTGTATATTATTATTTGATGAACCAAATCATACAACTTATAAGTATTGCCTATAATATATTAGACTTTATTAAGCACTAAGCTTGTAAAAGAACAACGTCAATAGTTTACGCGTATAACTCAATTTTCAGAAGCCATTCTGTCGATTTTAGTACACTCAAATTATTTGCGAGATACACACTAAAAACTTCAAAAAAATATTTAAAAACTAAAAACGGTTTAAAACATATAATTTCAGTTTATCTATTTAGATTTTTAGTTGTACTCTTTCAATCCAAGATGTGTTGCGGAAGTTGCTGCGGAAGCTGCTGCAAGTAGCGGATGCCCTTGCACCACTATCTACACTTGCTACACCAAGATTTGCTGATAACCAAGCGAAGGCTGGTTGCGCTGTTGGCGCATAGAGGCAAACCTATTGAACCTATTGATTTCGTGACTATATTTTGATCTACAAAAGTATGTTTGAGGTTCCAGTAAAAACGTAGCCTTTGAACTATTCCAATGTTAGTAATAGATAGATAACAATAATGATAGATAGTAATGAACCGAATTATTTCGTATTAACCTGGAATTTAGATTGACGAGATACCCCAAAGAATTTGATTAAAGCTTTGATTGCCAGTTCTAATACCATAAACTTTACTCGCAATAAAAGTGGGATTTCAAATAAATATTTATGAAATTAAGTTTAAGTAAATTACGTTTAGGTATAGAAAATATTAGGTCTTCGCTTCTATTAATTGAAGATGTTTCACACAATGATTGATGGTAAGTGGCACTACCTGGGTGAATGACGTCACCACTATAGTGCCGGGGAAAGAGTTTTAGATGGTAAGATTGTACCTTCATCTTCTTAGCGTGTCAAGAGTTCTACGTATCTATTTATAGTATGTTTCATAGAAGTTTGGCCACAACAATGGCAAGATTTTACCTATGCTTTTCCCTCATTTAGGTAGTGCTAAAAAGCTACATTGAAATAAAAACAAGCATCTGTTACACGGTTGCGTAGCTTAGAACGATTTTTCATTGATACAGCAATTACATTGCAACAGTTGCAGAAATTTTGAATGAAGATACGTAATGCCTTTAGGCGTGATTATAAATAATAATAATATGCACTCGAGGTCCAGAACAGGCTGGCAAAATGGCAGGAAAAACTGGAGAGTGTCAGATTGAAGATCAGCAGAACAAAAACCGAGCATTTGTTCTGTGACTTTGGTGGTCCCTCCAGTTTTACCAATATTGTTTTGGATGGTGTATCCCTACCAGTCTGCTCTGACTTTCGGTACCTTGGGTCATTGATACAAAATGGGGCGACATAGACCAGGACGTTAAAAATAAAATAAATGCGGGATGGATGAAATGGTGACTGGTTACTGGAACAACGTGCGATCATCGAATGCCCCTTAAACTTAAGGGGAAAATTTACAAGACGATCATAAGACCTGTCGTAATGTATGGTTCTGAGTGTTAGGTCACGAAAGGGACGGATGAAAGAAAAGTGCACGCTGCGGAAATGCGAATGTTGAGATGGATGTGTGGGGTAACGAGAATGGTTAAGATAAGGAATGAGTATATTAGAGGAAATTTAAAAAAGTAATTAAATGTAACGCCAGTAATAGAAAAATTGAGGAGTAAGAGGCTAGCGTGGTATGGACATAGGGAAGAAAATCATGTGACTAAAAGAGTATTACATAGATACGTGTGTGCATGGATATAGAAGTAGAGGAAGGCCGAAGAGAAGATGGATGGACCATCTGAAATGCCTCCGCGACATTATGAACATAAAATGATTGGTTATAAAACAAACAAAATATGTAGCAAAATTCAAAATATATGAAAGGTGAGACATTTCAAATAGATCCAGCACTTCGTTATCAATTTTCTCCAAGAACGCATTCAAAGTCACTACGAGTATAAACTCCGCAGTCGCTTGAGGGATTATAGATTTACAAGTTTGAGAGTTGAGTGGGAATGGATTGTTGGATGTTGGAATATAATTTAATTACGTGTTACGTCTCTTAAAGAAATAATACAACAGTGATCTAAGCGAGAACTGTAGTTCGGCTAACGCAAATAGATATTACATATAATATTTCGATGCGCACAAATGATCATCTTAGCCATAACAAATGTGTCTATTCTAAATTGCATTCGTGTATTGAAATCATTCGTTTACTGTAAAAGAAACGGTTACTAATCTACCTATAAAATTATGGTCATTGTTACTGGTAAGGTCAGTTACACATGTTCATTACGAAATTAATACCTCTATAAAACTATCCATTTTATGAACAAAAACGGAAATACAATCGTAGTAAACGTTGGCCATTTACAATCATCGTGTCAAAAACTAAACATAAAAAAGGATTGTGTGGTTTTATGAAACCACGGTAAAAGTGAAACTTTGTTTCACATTATAGACATTTAACTAAAATTTTCGTTGGCACAAATGAGTAATAGTCTATATACTACACGGTCAGCTGATGCAAACTATAGGCGCCGCCATATTGGCCTCGGCTGCTCTGACAAGCGCCTTTCACTTTATCGCTACTCTGCGGTCGACCATCACACGACATGCAACACACAGACGAAAAAGTTTGAGACGATGTAATAAAAGTTTTATTTTAATAAATATTTGAATAAATGTATTTACTGCTATCAAAATAATATTGGTAATACTTAAAATAATTATGATACTGAGAATATATTTGTTTTATAAATCTTAAAAGAATTAAAGAGCCAATTCGAATGCCAGTTTTATAAACATAACTTAAATTTTAATGTTAACCTCAGTGCTTTCGCTGTAACAAAACTCATATATTATTTGTCATTTAGATATTCCAGTACTATATGTTGTATCTAATAAATAATTATTCATTTAAATCGCTTAAGGTACCTACAGTTTGGTTATCTATTGTGTAAAAACATTATTCGTAGGTCAACAACAAAAATACAAAACCACCAACGTAATCAAAAAAAGCACAGCTGAAATTCCACTGTGAAGCGCAATAAAGTAAAAGCATGCGAAAATGTTGTCTCCTCATTAAATAAACATTTAAAATGCGTCAGGAAATCCTCGGGGTAAATAAAACCACCCGCTGCGGTTCATTCGTTGCGATGCGCTCGCACCTAATTACTAAATAGCTTAATGGATGAAACGCCCTCATTACTGGAGTGCTGGCATGATGTTACATTGCCTGTAGAAAAAACTGAGTACTAGAACCGTATTTCAAAAATAATATTAAACTGTCTAATCCACACAAGTTCCAACGGATGACCAGCGCTGCATTCTGGATGACAATGACTAGTTTCATAAAATGTCTACTATATTAAAGAGGCCAGTATCCTATTACGTCCAGTTCTACAAGGTCCAGTTTTCTAAAACATCCAGTATCAAAAAGTCCATTTACCAAAATGTCCAGTATCCTAAAAAGTCAGTAGCAAAAAGTCCACTTACCAAAATGTCCAGGATCATAAAACGTCCAGTGTCAAAAAGTCCACTTACCAAAATGACCAGTGTCCTAAATCGTGCAGTATCAAAAAGTCCATTTACCAAAATGTCCAGTATCCTAAAAAGTCAGTAGCAAAAAGTCCACTTACCAAAATGTCCAGGATCATAAAACGTCCAGTGTCAAAAAGTCCACTTACCAAAATGTCCAGGATCATAAAACGTCCAGTGTCAAAAAGTCCACTTACCAAAATGACCAGTGTCCTAAATCGTGCAGTATCAAAAAGTCCATTTACCAAAATGTCCAGTATCCTAAAAAGTCAGTAGCAAAAAGTCCACTTACCAAAATGTCCAGGATCATAAAACGTCCAGTGTCAAAAAGTCCACTTACCAAAATGTCCAGGATCATAAAACGTCCAGTGTCAAAAAGTCCACTTACCAAAATGACCAGTGTCCTAAATCGTGCAGTATCAAAAGGTTTACTTAACAAAACTTCTGGCGTCTCAAAATGTCTAGTCCTACATCGTAAAAGTAAGAGTGGACAGATAAGACAAGAGTTGTCCAAAACGACCACAAACAACTAAAAATTATTAAAAATGTCACATACCGTAATTTCTAGGGAAATCCTAATCCTAGACTTCTCTTTCCGGGTTCAAATGAAAGGAATTGAAGATGTCTTCATTTTCGATGACAGCTGACAAATTAGAGGTCTTGTCAGTACCTTTCATTTAAGCATAAAGTTGCATGTTTGGGATGAATAGTGCCCGAGATATGACTATTTGAAGTTTGCTAGCTGTCATCGAATATTTAGACCTCTGCAATACCTTTCATTTTAGAAACGGGGAGTCTAGGATGTTCCTGAGGGGTCAAAAATGTCTTTTTTTTGGAAAAGGTAGGTTTTAATATTTAGTATGTAAGCTATTTAATAATCAGTCAAGCGCTGATTTCAACCCCAGTTACATGAGCCAATAAATTACATTGCGCATGTGCGGATCCAGATTCTGCGACCAGCCAGATACATCAGTAAAGCACAAATCCGTGGAGTGTTGAAAAAACGCTAAACTATTTTGGATACTAGACCATTTAAGTCCTTTGACGTAATGTTACGCTGACATGTTTGGACACTAGTTATTATGAAACTCTGGGTATTGTAGGACTGGACGTATTAGACATTAGACTTTTTAGTATACCAGACATTTTAGGAGACTAGACTTTGTCAGAACGCTTTTTTGGTACCTTCACTATGTTTGTTGTGTACAAATTAAGTAGACATGCAATTCTCATAGTTCTAACAATTTTTTACAAACACTTTGGCTACTTTTTTTAAAAAAATTACGATTATGACTTCATTTGATATTCATTAAATAAATAAATATATAAATATTGCTGGACATTTCACACAGCGCTATCTAGCCCCAAACTAAGCAGAGCTTGTACTATGGGAACCAGATAACTGATAGAATATTTATATACTTTTCTTTTTTTTTAATACATACTTATAATATATAGAAAAACACCCAGACACGGAACAAATATCTGTAGATCCATTTGTTCATACAAACATTTTTTCTGTGGCGGGAATCGAACCCGCTACCTCCTGCGTCTCAGGCGGGTATACGCCCACTGCGCCACGGAGGTCGTCAATTGTGTCAAATATTCATTGTGTACTTGAGACCCCAACTTCAACAAAGGACGCCAGTTTAAGGCACTTGTCTCACTACCGGTGAGTAAGCGATTAGCTATCAACTATTTTATCGCTCAAGAAACGAACAAAATATATAGATTCCGTGTCACTAAAAGAGACACGTATATTAATAGTTGATCGCTGGCCGTTCATACTGCCGGCGAGAACTCGCTCTCCACTATTTTGTTGCAGTGACTACAACACTCGCTCAGCGATACTCGCTCAGCGATACGCGCTCACCGATACTCGCTTGGCGGTCAGAACACCCGCCGTGAGATGAACCAGTTATTTAGATGATAGAAAAGATTGGGATTGAAATTGCTCCAACACATTCAAAAATGTTACAATTTAGACGTAAATTTTTAATTAAAAAAAATTTAGATTCTAAAAGGATCATTAAAAAACAACCATCCTTGTTTTTTGCATTTCTTCCCTGGCTTGGTTGCGAAGGAACAGGCAGTAAAATTGACTTTGGTCATTTCTCTACTAGTATGAATACTAATTCTGCTAGTCTTTTATCTGAGTGCACGCATTGTTATGAATTTAGAGTAATCATTAGAACTATCATTGTTGTCTAATTCAGAAGACGATGATGATGTATTTTCAAAAAACGATGTTTTTTCAACGTCCATCACTACGCATCGCCACGAGCTCAGCAAGTGGCGCGAGTATCGTCCGCCGCACTCGTTCACTCGCTTTATAGCCCAGCGAGACAACTATAGGAACTACACACTCACTTCTCGCTGCTCGCCAACTCGTTTCTAGTTTCTAGCTCTACTCGCTTCTCGCTCATCGCCGGCGGTGAGACACGTGCCTAAAGTAAGTATATGTGAGTGTACGGTCGGCATCGGTAATGCATGATCAGATGTTTTGCGAAAATTACTAAAACTTTTATCTACTTACATATACCAGCTGGTTTGAATCGACGCAAAAATGTACAATATTTCTGGTGCTGTATGTTTATGTCGTGTAAAATATCACAAAACAAAATATCAGCAATTTTGTAACGCTCAAAAAGCATACCTTATAGATTGGTATTTCACAACGTAAAGAGAACCTATTGAATCGCGTCAAAGGATAATTATTTATCCGCATATTCCAAATAAATTGCGTAGTTTTCAATGTCGGCTTAAAGTGAAGTATTAAAGTTAATATTTCAATATGTTGATTTCGAAAAAGGTTAGTTCTAGAATAAAAATATGTACGAAGTAGAGTGGTGTCCGTTGCGGGTGACATCAAAATTCCATTAGAAGCGGAGAGGGACACAGTTGATCTGAATTCAATGTGCGTGCGGTGTGCGCATAATACACATTTGAATGAATATCTGTAATCACCGATTGGTCGACGTTTGTTCCAATTTTTGTAACGGCCTGCTCGTGGCGTGGGTGAAGATTTTTTGAATGTGTTTACGCTGTACCAATAGTAACGTCACGTTAGTAGTAACGTGTGAATAAGATTTGCGCGGGTTGCGCAACGATGCCTAAACGTATTTAATGGCTCAATATGATTTAGCAAGTTGTCAAATTTAAATATATTTAGTCGCTAAATACATTTAGGGATCGTTGTGTAAGCCGGGCTATTTGCAAAAAAACACGTTCCATATTTGAAGAAATACTGAATACAACGTAATAGAGTACTTTCTAAAAATATAAATTAAAATGAAGTAATAAGTATGTAAGTATTCCATCAGTTATCTGGTTCCCATAGTACAAGCTTTGTTTAGTTTGGGGTTAGATGGCGCTGTGTGAAATGTCCAACATTAAAAAAAAGTAAGCTACTTACACACATGATATTCTTATTTATAGAAGAAAGTCTAGGACAGGACAGATAAATGTTTACAAGCAACAGTTTCCCTGAAACACTATTTTGACGGATCGCATTTCCCCCATTCTCTCAACGTGATCAAGTCAACGTAGTCTGTAAGATTTACTTTGGAACGTCAGATAATTTTAGGTCTTTTCTTTTAATTTTATAGCTTAAGATCGCCTTTTAATTATACCAACAGTAAAACATCAATAACATTAACTTTCCCTTAACATTCAAACATTCGTTATACTTGCTTGTTGACAACAATACGGAGATAACAATCTTCCTTTCGCTTTGAAGTCCCAAGATTGATAGGAAGCACAAAGAGTATTGTTCCAGCGTTCCTTAGTTAGGATCCAACTGAATTGTTGTGTAAACAAGTCGAACTCAGACTGACTTTAAGCGTTATTACTTTCTGAGAGCTCTTCATTCATTATCTCCCAACTTCTAGCGAAGTTAATGTTTCCACACGTAAGAAGGTACTTTAATTTATTATGAGACTTAAAACAAACAGTTTATAAATAGTTTTTGGTATGATTATTAAACAAGGTGATAAAGCCGTGTCTTACGTCACTGGTGCTATATTGAATCCCGGGCGTAACGAAGGATTCTAGGGTTAAATCACGAGCCGAGCGAGGGAGTTACTAGAATCCTGAAGGTAAAGATGGATATAAGCACGCCCAAGACAAAGACTACTTTATCCACGAGGAAAATACTCTACTTTACACACTTTATGCGAGACAATAAAAAGCAAATCTAGTAAAAGCGTTTCAAAATAAAATAAATATAATATGAATAAAAAAACTGTAATATTGTCTATTTGGGTCTCTTTGGTTAAAATTTTCATACAAATATGAGGTTCCAAATTCAAATCTCATTATGCCCTAGGGAATAAAAAAATTCAGTACATTACGCCCGGCTCAGCCTGAAAAATGTAGCCTATATCACCCGAACTATAATAACGAATCGATTGACACATCATTCATCAAAATCAGATGGGTAGTTTAGGCGCTATATGGTGTGACATAAGTAAATACAAACATATATATATAGACTACTAGAAACATAACCATTACTTTTGGCTTTGCCGTAGTCGAGTAAAAAACTCAATTACATTGGGTAGTGTGCATTGACACTGCATATTTACTTTTTACCCGACGGTTTTTACCCTTTTTACAGCAAAACCAAAAGGAAAAGTTATGTTTTTGTCGAGTCAGTTTCGAGCTTAAGGGCAAGAGGTGTCTTCACCACACCTCCTATGGCTCAGCGACCCGGATTGTGTCTTGGCTTTCGATAGAAGAAATCCCCATTTTGGGCTCCTCATTCTGGTCCTATGCAGCTCTCCGCTTGTAGCTCACGCAGGTCCGCTTTCACGACATCTAATCAGATCGTGTCTTATCTAGATTTAAAAGCTAATAATTATACTGTAGTAGATACCATACCGTTTATCAAGTTTTCCCTGATTGCAAAATATATTGTTTATTTGAATTTAATATTGTAAAAATTGTAAATGATTTTAATGTGAAAGATATTGAACACATAAAATTATATTGGCATCACGGAGGAACTTCCAAGCAATAAAAACGCCATACATTCCATAAAATTCATATCACAAACTCTCATAAAGGAAATAGCAAAAGGGATTCGTTAGTAAATAAAACAACTCCAATATATTGCAAAAAGCATAGAAACAAGAAAGTTCGTGGAATACCCGAGAGAACAACAGAACATTCGTAAATTTCTAAAAAAGAAAATAGAAATACTCGTCTCAAGAAGTTACTCTCAGCCATAACTTGTTGGTTGAAGGCTCTCATAGAAACATAAACGAAATACAATAACTGGGGCGGTCCTTACCGGTAAAGGGATAAAAACTTTGTTCAAATGATATTGAACGCAAACGAAATGCCTTGCATATTTTTGTTTGAAATATGTTTGATGTGCTTTGTTCATCCCTGCATTCGTTCTTGACTTGTTCATGTTATTTACCTTTGGTTGAGTAGTTCTACTTGTGTGCCTATTTAATGTCATTAGACATATATATAGGCACACATAATTTATTTGCTAACATAGCACACACGTAAGAGAAAACAGAAAATAACATGTACCTATCAAACATAGGAAAAAACTAATAAACATAGAAAGAAGCATGTAAAACATTTAACATTAAATAATAGGTAAATAGTATGTGCTACTGCAGCAAATGGGGTTCAGCTCAGTATTACACCTTGCTGCCGTTCGGCAGCTCAGCGCTGTTATTCTGCCGAAACCTACATTAGGCAATTCATTAAATCTTGTAAGAACTTGTAGGCGGCATTAATTGATTTACATAAAATTATAATATAATAATAACAACGCCTCAATCATTCTTAATATTACAGGAATGGCAGGTGCCGTATCTCATTTCTCTGATAACCCGTATTCTATTTCATAAGCATTACTCTAACAATAGCCCGAACTGTAATCTATGTGTTGCAATAGTACTACCATCTGTCTCACCTCCATCTTGCCATACTGATTTTTATAAAAACAAACAGGCCTCTTACTCATTGGCTTCGGCCCAGGTAATGCCTTTGTGAAGGTCCAGGCCTAAAGCCTATGTTAAGCAATAAATGTGGGGAATAATAATAATAATAATATATTCATTTATTTCTCTCACAAGTTGTTTCTTATATCTACTCGTAATTTACAAAGGCAAGTTTGTATGGTGTTAAGAAACATTGTGAGAGACTGGTGCCTGCAGTAGGTTCATAGGAACCTGTATTACAGGTCACCAGGCCCCACTCTGCGAGTGTGAACAACAAAGGCTTGTCTATGAAGCGGAAATTGTGTTGCAATAATGGTATGAATACATTGAAGTAAGCAACAAAGATGGTGGAAATATGAAAATATACGCTGTATTTATAACTACTTAACTTACTTTTTTACAAAATAACAATATTACAGTTTTGAACCTAACTGATTAATTATCTATTTTATTAGCTTGCTTGTGTGTATGTGTTTGTGTTCGGGTGTATGTGTGTGGGTGGGCGCGCGTGTTTGAGAGTGGGTTGTGTGTGTTGTGTGTGCGCATTATGTACCTATATAATTGGATGAGGATTATGTATGAAATTTGAGAGCGTTGATCTTATAGATGATGATTTGGATATATGAATATATAACGGCGGTTTCAGGAGAATACAAGTTCTTATGTGTGGAACCGAGACTCATTCTCGGGAGTCGGTCACGAGGTGAAGGTAAGACCTTCACCTCTGGTGGTATTGTCAATGATTGATAAGTAGAAGTATTTTTTTTTATATTAAACTTACACACAAGCTGACGAGCCTTCTGATGTTAAGTGGTCACCGCTGCCTATAAACTCCTGCAGCACTCGAGGTACTGCAGTCGCGTTGCCTAACACTTAATACCCTATTTACACCTCTCTTGAAGGCGTTCATTTTGAAGCCCACCGGAAAAAGCTCCGGAGGAAGGTCAGGTGCGTGGAAGAAACGAGTGGGTGAAACGCACTGTGTGAGACTTCCACGCATCTACAATATGTGGGTGAGCTCGTTGCCGGTTGCGGGAGGTACGATGGTAGAAGTGGGAAGCAGGGATTTAATTGAAAATATTCTATAGATTCGTAGTATTCGTTACCTATACTAAATCTAACCGCTACTTCATTCGTGTGGTATGGAAATAGACTATTACGCAGTAAATATTTCTAATTTACTGTTCCAGTCTGCGATTCGATTTTAATATTCAGTATTTTATTGCGTTCATACAAAGTGGATTAAAATATAACATGTCAGATCTTATTGACTAGTCAAGAGTCCAGCCCTTCATATTGTTACGCCGAGGCTGTCACAGTCATAGTCTGCATTTCTCGATGGCTCTCGGCTTACCGGTGTCACAGAATAGGTAATACTTTGTATGGAATATACCTACATGCTACGTTTTTACCTACAGTTGCACAGAATAAGAAATAGTAGATCGGTCGAAATACCTACACTTTCCTGGAACGATCGAGAACGTTCGAGTGTTATGAACTGTGCGCGGTATAAATAGGCCAGAAAGACGGCCGGAGGGGTCAGTCTGGATTTGGCTATACGTGCGAACATTTCGGTGACTTTTAGTGGTTTATTGTGCAACAGTGGTGTTAATCAGTGTGTTGTGATTACTTGTGACTAAGTTCGTATATTTATAGTTTTAGTGTTGAATAAAAGTGTTATTTTGGTTACACTAATTTAATTATTTTATCCCGAATCCTCAGCTCGTGACAATATGTACCCTGTAAGTAAGGGTGTAGTAATATTAAAGCTAACTAGACAGGTATAATGGAATCGAAGTTGAGCGATTTTACGTTTAGGATTTTATTGGTTAGTGAAATCTTTATTGTAGAAAATTATTTACAAGTCTTGTCTTTAAAAAAGACGTCTAGTGTGTAGTAACTTTTTTCCATTAGCATGTTAAGCATTATCTACACACATAAAATGCTTTGTCCTGAATGACTGACTGACGGATCAACACACAGCCTAAACCACTGATCGTAGCAACCTGAAACTTGGAGGGTGTATTCTTTATATGACGTAAGCATCCGATAAGAAAGGATTTTTCTACCCCTAAGGGGGTGAAAAAGCGGGACAAAGTTTGTATGGGACAACGAGATTCCTTGGTCCAATCTACTTTAAATTATGCATAAACTTTTTTTAACAGAATTGGTGGAAGACTTGTTTCGTATTTTTTTTAAACTCATCCCCTAACGGGGTTAAAAAAGGGTAGAAAGTTATTTTGGGCGGTGATTTGCTTCGAAATTGATATCAATACTCCTTAGTGCTTTTGATTTCAATTACATTTAGTTTGACACATGTTTGAAAACTCAATCCGATTTTATTCAAAAAAGGTTGAACTCACTTAAAAACATAAAAAGAAAACACTCTTTAAATAGGAATGTCTCGAAAGCCACCGTACTATATTAGTACCTCATTTGAAGGTTTCTAAGCTTCAAGAGGTTATGCACTTTTAGGACACGGCCTCTAGGGATTTTTCACTCATGGGGATTCGAAATTCAAAATGTAAGGATGTTGGTTTATTTATTTGTTTGTTTGTTACTCAATCACGTCGTAACGTAACGGCTGAACCGATTTAAATGAAATTTAGTATGTACATAGATTAACACATATTATACTTTTTATCCCATAAATCAGGTCCCATTGGATAAAAATGGGGTGTCAAATCAAGTTACAACAGCGAGTTTAGCTTTATTTCTAGGTTACCTACCTACACATTTAGTAGTGTAACGTGTACGAAGTTGCAGGCGTTCAGCTAGTTGCATATAAATTATTAAAAACTTCTGGATAGTACAAAGCTATTACATCAACCCCAGCGACATGTAAACAAAGGGATAAAAAACCCAAGTATGTATGTAGGTATGCTTTGTTTACGTATTGTGTGCGTGAACAAATTGTTTATGGGTCTGTTTCATTCTAGAGTGAATGAATGAATGATTATCGCTTAACAAAGCGATCTCTTCCAGACAACCTTTAACTTACAATGCTAAAATTTCAGCGTGAAAAAAAAAACTATTTTTGGTTTTTTTATATTTTTCAGCCTAGTTCTACTGGTTCAATTTTTATGAAACTAAAAACTTCAACTGCATTTTTGTCTCGGATCTAAACTCTTTCTACCTTTTAGTAATCGTCTAATATAATACCGATCTTTTGTTTCGCTTAAAAAAGACTCGTAGCGGCCATGTTAAAATTTTTCTTACATCTTACGTTGTAATTCTTTACGCACGAGTAAATCGGTCTACTTGGAGTACTTTTTTTTTATCCACGACGAAATGGAGAAGGTTACGCGTTTAGTGTGAGAAGTTCTTTGTGTGTGCTAAAAACGAATATTCCCATTTATCTCTGAAACAGTTTGCCCGATTTAGATACGGTTTTCTCTAAAAGGTTTGTGATTCATCGGTGATGATTCTTAGATAGGTGTTATGGTGTTAACTCGCCAGAGGGCGCTGTTATAAATATTTTTTGTTCAGAGATCTCAGCTCTGAAATGGAAATTTATGACGGGTTTTGTATGTTATCATTTTTTTTATTTATACATATTTTAAATTAGTTGTCCTCCGTTCTAATGTGTCCACATACCACGGACTGCAGACAGTCGAGGGTGGCTCTGCCGGCCGTATCGCCACGACTGACACGTCGAATGCTCAACCTTCAACCTTCAAATCATCGTGGGGACCCTTACAGGACATTGTCCCCTGAACAAACACCTCTACATCATCGGAGCAACAGACAGTCTACTCTGCAAGGGATGTCTTACCGGAGAAGAATCAGCTGCCCACGTAGTCCTGGAATGCGTGGGGGGTAACAGCACAACGTGCAGAAATCCTGGATAATCCAAGGTCACTCCGTAAAGCCTGCGAAAACCCCAGGAAACTTCTACGCTTCTGGTCGGAGTTAGGCTGGCTATTCATATAGTTAACTCTCTCACGCATAATGGACCACATACAGTGTTCAGATGCGGAAAAGAGAGCCCACCAACATAACATAACATCTAATGGGTCTTCAAATTATAATTTACATAAACATTCTTAGATACACGCGATAGAAATAACCTTCGGCAGTCGGGCAAATACAAGTTTATAATACTGAACTTGAGTAATAATTATCTTACACGCCAACTTTAGTTCATAATGTGAAACTAAATACACTGTAAGTCAAGATTAGGGCCGCTAAATGAGTTTATGGCGTGATAGTAAGCCGCCATATCATTAGGGATTAAATACTCAAGCTTTACCTGCTACTATATTTATAAAGCGTATTTATCATTCTTGCCCATAAATAAACTTGATTGATTTCAGGTATACTTAATAAAAAGGTCAAAATGATTTTTTTATACTAAAATATGTTTTCTTCTTCAGGCCTTTTCCCATTTGAATAAAAATATGTATTATGTGCATTTTTATGTGAAAACTTCTTTAGGCGCGTTGGACACTTTTTGAGATGGGAAAAAACCATTGAACTTGCGATACTGTTACCGTTACCGACACCTCTGTATATAAGTATCTCGTAATTGTTCAAGATTTCACTTCTGTGGGCACCTCCAGTGTGCCGCTTTTTTTGTAATCTATTTAATTTTATCTTTAATTAGAGTTTATGGGCCTTTGAACACCCGTTGAACACCTGTTTATAAATTCCTCACCAATTATTGCTTAGGAGTTTTTAAAACAATAGTTAAAGGGTGTTTAACTTTTTGTGGTCCTTATTTACCTTTACCGCGGCACTACTCAGATAATGCGTTACACTGAGTTCGTTACATCATTTTTTATCTTAAAATAATCAAAATATACTATATATGGTGCCATTATAACAAAAAAAGTTGAAACGAAACACTGCCCACAGAAGTGAAAACTTGTTTTTTTTTTCGAATGTACTAATCTCGCTGTTGGCCTCTGAGGCCGTTGCAGCTTAACCGAACTTTTGGTAAGCGCAGATGGCGCTCAGCCCTGTAAGTTTTTTGAAGAGACAACTAGCGCAAGGGTACCACTTAGGTACGAGCCGCGGCTTGGGCAGTTGCCAGGGTGGGGATAGGAGAGAAACACCCGGGTACCTGTACCTCGTGTAGGCGGCGACTGAAGGGACTCGTCGAGGTCGGTGTATCTATGAAGTGTTTCCTCTGTCTAATGTAGATGACTCAGAGATCGCTTCCGCGTTAGCGGAGGTGATTTCGTCATCCGGGTCTCCGAGAACGTGTCTCGGACGACAGAGGATTTTAAGTGAAAACTTGAACAATTACGAGATATTTATATACAGAGGTGGCAGTAACAATAACGGTAATAGTATCACGAGTTCAATGGTTTTTTCCCATCTCGAAAAATACCCAACGCGCCTAAAGAAGTTTTCACTTCAATAACCTAAACCGAGTTCATTAATTTTCTGGAAACAAATTATATATTTTTTTATTTCAACCCTTGTTCGATCGATGTAAACTCGCCACAATGTTGTCTTTTGTTATTTAAACAATGCTTTTGTTCCATTTATTTCATTGAAATCTCATTATGCCAAGGCTGTTAGTGAAATATTTTTGGGTAACCTGAAACTCAATGAAAATGAAATAACAGTGTAATATAGAAAACCCCTATAGAGCTATCAATTTGAAGATTAACACAGCGTCTGGTGGCAATTTGCAATAGCTGAATAAAGGCAATAGCCGCTAGATTACCTGGAACAGGATTAAAGACGACCTCCGAGGCACAGTTGGCGAATAGCCCGCTGAGACTCAAGAGATAGCGGGTTCGATTCCCGCGACGGAACAAAATGTTTGCATGATCTGCAGTTCAGGTCTGGATATTTTTCTATATATTATATGTATGTATTTTTTATTGTTTCAAAGAAAAATGGTATGTAAGTATTCTATCAGTCATCTGGTTTCCATAGCTCTGCTTAGTTTGGGGCTAGATAGCGCTGAAATGTCCAGCAATATTTATTTATTTTTTAAACATGGAATAGTTTTGCCTATTATAAATTAAATCTGCAATGGGGGGCAACCTGTATAAATGCACCCAAATGTCCAATAACAGAAACAAATGGCGAGATATCGTAAGGCGTTTAACATCAATCCCCAAAAATAATGATACAACATGATGACCACGACCGCTCTGTCAAAAACGTGTATACCTGTATAATTTTCTAAACTTAGTTAGCCTTAATCCACAAGAGATGCACGTGATACGGTGCAGAGATTTATATGTGACTAGCTTCCGCCAGCGGCTCCGTACTTTTGGTTTGCCAATAAAAAAGTAGCCTTTGTGATAATCAAGGTATCGAGTACCATATATCGAAATACCAAATTTCTTCAAAATTGTTTCAGCCATTATGACATGATTAAGTAACAAACAAACAAACATCCAAACATACACATCACACTAATATTATAAATGTGCATGTTTGGATGTTTGTTTATTTATTTGTATGTTTGTTACTCAATCACGTCGTAACGGCTGAACTGATTTCATTGAAATTTGGTATATACGTAGATTATAACGTGGAGTACAATATAGGTTACCTTTTATCCCATAAATCAGTTCCCATGGAGTGTCAAGTGAAGTTGCAACAGGCTGTTTAGTTTTATTTCTAGGTTACCTAAACATTTAGTAGTATAACGCGTAAGAAGTCGTGGACGACAGCTAGTTTATAATATTAGTGTGATACGGTACATAAATTATTCACCTTGCACTAAATATTAAAAAAAAAGTAAGTACCTTCTAACTCGTATGAAAAATAGGTAAATAAATAATTTGAAATGATAAAAATCATTTTTACAACTGAAAATACACTCAAAGTAAGCCAGTTGAAGGAAATTGTTTAACGGAAAAGGAAATTAATCTTTCTCTTAATTAGTAAAGTTGGTCCGCTTCGGAAAATTCAAGGTCAATGAATCAAGGTAGCGCTACGGTTGGGTCCAAATGGGAAAAACCATTCTTTGCTTTTAAGACTTCCAATATTTTAGAGCGAGCGAGTCGATATTTCAACGGTTGACGAAGGGGGAAAGGTTATCTTGATTGACGAATGGTATGGATTTGCCCGATCAATTTTAGTTTTGTGGGTGGGTAATAGTGATTTTGGAAATGACAAGTGTAGGTGATTAATCAAAGATTATTTGTGTAATCCTCAGAAGCACAAATGTACGTAAGTATATTGAAGTGGTGTTTAACTTTTAAGCTGGTAATACTCAGCAGTAATGGACTATCATGATGTAAGAATGATGTACCTCATTCTTGCAAATAAAGTTAAAAGTTTAAATTAAAGACTGGGAGCCATTGGGTGCAATCGTATAAGATCGGTCACTCTGAAAATCTATAAGGGAGGGCTATGTTCAGCAGTGGACGTCTTGTGGCAGATATGATTGAATGAATAAAAAATTATTTATTGCACAAAATAAAAATAATCTGTGCATAAGCGAACTTAATGCTAGATAGCATTCTCTTCCAGTTAACCTTTGTGTAATGCGGATAACAGTTACTAGAGGTAGTACATATTTGGTAGAGGGAGAGGCTTAATTGCTCGTAAAGGGTCTCTTATTTCACCAATTTCAGTACCGTAATGTATGTACTTGTGCGTTATTGTAATGTAAGCCACACGAGTTTCTTTTTAATAAGGTAAAACGTACGGTTTATCAAGATCCGTCTAAAACGAACGGTACTTTTTTAAATCTTAGCAAAGAGTATTTATGTCAGAAAAGTGGTCCACATTTTAGGAATTAAATTAACTTTGGGAGATAAAATATAAAAAATAAACAATTAATTCTTTAATTTAATTAATTTTGACAATAAATTACAACCATTTATCTGTAACAAAAACAAAAAAATATTAATTTACTTTATTAGTAATACTGGGTATTTTTGTGCCTTTGCCTTAAAAAAAAGCGCTGATGCGCACGCATCGCTAATTTGTGAACAAGTAAAAATTATTCCGCGCGCTTTTTCTTTCCGAGAAAGTCCGAGTTTTATTTATTTCCTCGCAAATATGTTATGTAACGTCGTATGACATACGTGCGATTTGATAATTACAGCCTCTGCTTTCTTGTAGCAATATCGCTTCGGCTGTAATTTTCATCTTACCGCACTTATACCATAATGTACTATTACAAAACACGTATAACATATACATATTACATATACATACACATATAACGTATATATATAACGTGTATACGGTATTTTAATAAACATACCTTCTAATACTTAAATATCAACAAACCCTAGTAATACAATTCATAAAGTAATAAATATCGTTATAATATTATATACTACATAGACTTATACTCACATAGATATTATGATGATGATTATGGTATATAAGTATAAGAATGAAATTGTATTAATCTTGAATACCAATTATTATACTTTTGTTGGCCCTAGTAAATATGCATTATAGCATCCAAAACCCTACGATATTCCTCTAGCGTGATTTAATAATACTCTTGTTTTCAAGATAAAGTCTGCAAAGTGAAAGTTACAAATCACATGCAATTTCTTATCTATTTAATTAAACATTATCTAAAACTGCCCCTTCCTAATATTACTAATTCACACCCCTAATAGAAATACAAGAATTCACACTTAAATCTACCCTAAGCCTTGATATAGGGTGATTATAGAACAAATCCGGCCAGTATAACAATTTCAATTACGTATTAACGTTAGCCCCTCTTTAGACCCCTTTAGGGTTGTAATTATCTATATCAGCTCGAGAGTATCATAAGGATCCATAGTTTGAGACTTAGTGGTTCAAATAATTTGCGATGTTATTATTATCCATTATGGTCATTTTGAATGCAGAAAGAAATTAATAAAGCTTGACATTTCACATACAGCGCTATCTAGCCCCAAACAGAGCAAAGCTTGTACCATGAGATTAAGGTGACTGATATAATATTTATACATATGTATTTTTATATACATATACTTCTAATAAATAGATAAATATGCAGACTCGGAAAAATATCAGTAGATTATGTAAACATTTGTTCCGTGGCCGGAATCGAACCTGCAACCCACTGCGCCATGGAGGTACAGGATTATAGGTATTGAACGTATCAGTAGAGAAAACCATATATATAAGATTAATATATACCATAGATGCTACGGTGATTTTAGGGGATACTGAGGGCTTAGCCAAGTTACAGTTGTTTAGCGTTGACGCTAGTCGATAAGTCCGAAAATGTATGGGATTTGACACATGCTATAGAAATACCACGTGATACAGCGACACCAAATGTATGTAGAAATCGAATAGATTCGTAGCGAATGTAATTTGGCTACGGGCCCTGGTCTAATCGAAACTTTCAATACTCAAGCTTCCTGATCGTTGTAAATTTAATTCAATTTTCACAAAGAACCTTTAACCTTACCTTTTTTATATACGATTACCTTCTGCATTGAACAGAAACAAAATCAATAAAATCTTAACAAAGATGTTTACATCTGTAGCAATGATGTTCGACACAAATTCAACTTGCTCTTTCTATTCACATTATTCTTATTACTACATTAAAACACACTTTATTAAACTTTCACTCAGCATCGCCCTACCATTTAAAATTCTTAGTGCGTTCACACAATCGTGAAATTTGTTTCTCTTCCCCCTCTGAAATGTCAAACACTAGCTCGAAGCTACGAATTTCACGAGGGATTGTCCCCTTGACAGCTCTAACCAGTAATCCATTGAAACTGAGGGTCACTTTCCAATTACACCGCTTAGTAAAGCGAGTTTTTCTTTGAAAGTTTAAAGAAAGTTATCTTGAATCCACATTTTCAATATTCTTTAGAATCTTTAGATTATTATTTTACGCGTTCATCTAACATGAAATGCATTCTTGACTCATAAGTTAAGTACAAATCATTTATTTGTTTGGAACATAGAGCATACTGTTTCTACTGCCAAGCAGCCAAGCTATGTTTCGTCGTATGTCTTAAATTTATCTGAATAAAATGATACATGCACATATTCAGTAATTTTAAAAATATATAAAAAACAAGTAAATAATAATAACAAGTAAAAGCAATGTATATAAGTGTTAGTATAAAAATAAAAAGAGATTCCGCATAAAAAAAGAATGTCATAAATAGGTGGTGGGGAGATTGCATACGTCAGTGAGTATTTATAATATATCCTTCCAGAGCAGGCAAGATGCTGAAGTCACAAGACGCACAGAAAACGTCTGGAAAGCCTATTGGGCCATGAAAAATATGATGAAGGGTAACTTTCCACTCACATTTAAACGCAAGCTCATGGACGCGTGCATTCTCCCCATCCTTACCTATGGCGCTCAAACCTGGTATTTGACGGATCAACAAAAGTACAATTCACAAAAAGAGCGCAGTATCCTAGGAGTCAAATTAACAGACCGCATTAGAAACAGTGAACTGCGCTCCCAAACACAAATCGTGGACGTTGGGCACCAAGTAGGCAAGTTAAATTGGGACTGGGCGGGACACGTCTGCCGCATGTCGGAGGAGTTATGGGCAAAATCCACCACCGAGTGGATCCCAAAAGACAGAAAACGACCACGTGGCAGACCGTGACGCCGATGGAAAGACGAACTCGACTCGTATATGGAAGACTCACGCGCATGATAGATGGAGTGGAAGGAAGGGAGGGAGGCCTTTGCCCTATAGTAGGACAGTACAGGCTAGAAATAAATAAAAATAAATATTATTATTGGATTATTATATACTTAAAGTGCGAGGTAAAGATGTTATTTGGAGCGGATCGCACTCACCCTGATGAAGGTTCACGAATTAAACCGAAACATTGTCGGTCGAAACACCGATAAGACAGTGCGTTATAAATCTCGTGTATATAATAATAATAATATTTACTACATATTTGGTTTTAATCCGTCAAATATTCCTGGATATTTGAATAAGCTTAGGACCGTAAGATCAATAGCAGTTTAAACTAAATTCTAAGTTTAAACTCACTGTCAAAGAAAAGATTTAGTTTACGGGTATTTGCTTAATAATTTGGTTAATTTTCTTTTTTAAATCAATTTAAACGATTTGCCTTGCAAAACTACCAATAACTGACTCCGAAAATAACATAATCGTAGCTCGTTTAAGCTATAAAGACCTTACGGTACCATTAACTTGCATTTGTAAATCAGTGAGACCTAATCCTACGACGCACGCGGCGCAGTTGTTGGTAATGGGAGATTCACACCGCACTAGTCGTTTAGTCTAGTGTGCTATTAAAACCAGCCTCGCTTGAAAATGTATTTGCGAGAACTGAAATAAAAATAAAGGATTTTGTAGAAAAAGCAACGAAAAACTTTGTTTGATAAAATAAAACGGTCGTGTTCACACCAATAAAGCTTTTTTTAATATTTGACTGACCTGAGACCCTAATAATTTGAAGTTGGCTAGTAATAAAGTTATGACATGACTTTTTAATGAAAATGCATCTATTTTTAGCCAGATTCCTGTGTTAAAAATATCTTTGTGAGATTATACCTAGCATTTTCACCAATAACATTTTCCCGGGACAATTCCATTAATTTTAATAACCTATAGAGATTTAAACCGTTCACATTTCGTAGAACAACACTTTAACAACTTTATAATTAGGCATTAGAGTTGAGCGCAGGTGTGATCTAGATAATAAACGTGATCACCTTAAAAATAAACCAGCTGCCAACATTCACTATAATAATATAAATGGCGCTTTGATATGAACATTATGTGCGCGCACATTTAAGGCCAAAATTGGTTAAGCTAGTCACCAAAGAGCGCATCAACGGAACCAAGCAAAACCAAGCAATGTCGCCGTAGCCGAAATCGGCCTGGATGACATCAATTAGGCATGGCCTAGTAACTAGACCCAGCTACTAAACTACTGTAGAACCATTAATACAATAAATCTTTCACTAACTACGGAACAATTCATTAAAATTTCTTCAAACGTGCGTGCGATAAACCAATAGGAATACCTTCCCTGCCGAAAACTTCGACTTATCTCTCTCACGTAGTCGGTCGTTACGTTGGAATTATGGCTTCGGTTAAACACATGCTACATTTACTTGAAAGTTCATGTTACGCCTGAGTAACTTCTCGCTTAGTAAGGGTACTAGGCAAAAACATTTGGGAAATGGCGTCAAGCCCAAATGGGTTACGTAATACTGATCGCACTATCTTTGTGTAATCAGACCGTAACCGCCCCGAGCGGGGCTCTTGTCAACTTGTCTTTTTCGGTTTCATACTAAACTAGATACCCGCTGGATCCACATGAAAGAAATACTTATTTGTAGCGTCCATTTCAAAGAGAACCCTTTTATTTAAGGATTTGTAGGCTGGTACAGGTGAAGGTTAATTTGGTTTCTGGATAAAACAAACCCTTATTTTATTTAGATGTATTTTTAAGCAATTGGTATCAAAATAATATTGCTACAAGTTTGTCTTCCGGTCTTGTTTTCATACTCCAACTTCTCTGCTTCTATTAAGTTATCTAATTCCACATCGGCTAATCTATAAAAAAAGGACTTTATTAACAAATCTAAATAAGTAGATGAATACATAAGTAGAAAATAATATTTATTTATTGAAATTAGCCAAATTCTTGAGCACCTCATAGTAAAAAGATTACCTAAAATGCATCTATAAGACAAAAACCTTCATTGTTAGCTTTCATCAACGATACAGCTAGTTAACAGGCCTGTTACTTAACAAATTCAAAAAACTATCTGTCTCTAAGGGCGACTTGCGCAACGCTGCCTAAACGTGTTTAGTGGCTAAATATGATTTAAGGAGTTGTCAAATCATACAAATACGTCAAATTCAAACATGTTTAGTCGCTAAATACGTTTAGGGATCGTTGTGCAAGCCGACCTTAGCCATATACATCTGGTTTATCGCTTAACTTGGCTATTATCAGGCAAATTTTAACTAATGTCACACGCCGTATGTGCGGTGTTATTTATATGTGCCTCTAATTCTAATTCTAATATAAGGGTGGGGGGAATAAGATCTGCACTGACGTCCCGCATTGGGGTGTATTGTGCATTACCCCCCTTCTAACCTGACCCCAGCCATCCTAGCTCCTTGAAGTAACGGAACAGGAATTTGGGTTGATGGATGCAGCTTTCCAAGATCCCCGTGGATGCCGTTGTGGTGTTAGCGGATGAAGATTCGATGAGCTCCTGCAGACCCGTCCTCAGCCTGATATTGCTCGTGGCCGTACAGTGAAGCATCACGTGCTCCACCGTCTCTTCCTCTTGAAGACATGCGTGACAAAGCCCACTGTCTGTGGCCCCGATCTTCAAGAGGTGATGGTTAAGTTCGCAGTGTCCTGTGATGATTCCCACCATCATCCTTAGATCCTCGCGTTTCATTTTTAACAGGGTTTTGTTGTTTTTAGATTCTTTGCAGGGAACATTGTTTAAATAAAATAACAATGTAAGTGCCACTATTGGTTCGCTGATTCCATATCTAGTTGTTATTTTTTGATCGCAAATTTTAAATGAATCAAATAACCAGAAATATAACGGTCGCTACAATTAAAAAAACTACCAGTTCCTTTATTAACGATCAATGGTTTTTTTATACGACCAAGAGGTGGGACAAGCATATCGCCTACCTGATGTTAGTTAGACCCTGCTTTAGATTAGAAGTAAATAAAATTATACTGTTTTGTACACCTTGTTATAAGTTTTTATGTGTTTATCACACTAATATTATAAATGCGAAAGTTTCTATGTTTATTTATTTATTTGTTTCTTTGTTTGTTCCTCAATGTCGACGTAACGGCTGAACCAATTTCAATGAAATTTTGTATGTACGTAAATTATAACCTGGATTACCATATAGGCTACCTTTTATCCCATAAATCAAGTCAAGTTTCAACAACGAGATTAGCTTTATTTCTAGGTTATCTACACATTTAGTATTATAACGCGTGTGAAGTCGCGGGCAGCAGGTAGTAATTTATATAATGTTAATATACCTGCGTATTATTGTTTTATTTATTGTGGCGGATAAGCATCCACATTTAATTTGATTATAAAAAACACTTTTACATCTACAACTAATATAAATCTCTTTCAAACAATCGTGATGTAACGTAAAATCATTGCACATAAAATCTCTACAGAACTATTATTTTGCAATTGGTTATCAAATTCTACGAGTACAGAACTAGAATACCTACCAGTATGTGGTTTACAGTCTGACATTCACACGGTTACTAATACCTAAGCGCTTTCTTGGTCCCCACCATCCGTCGCACTTCACTTGGCCACCCTATTTGTCACGGCCTTGATCCAGCCGCCATTTTGCCGCCTCGCCAAATGCCATTTAAAGTTTGAATGTCTTCGCCAAAATACAAGAGCTTTTAAAATATATTTTTGAAAGCATTTTATTGCTTTCAAGAAAAACTTTGCTTATTTCTTTAAACATTTCTAAGATATATATTATTTATATATACATATATATAAGTCTTTAATATAGGATTATTTACTAAATTACATTTGAGTTGACAATCATTTGAGTCATAAAACCGAAAGCACTAAAATGAGGATGTCTAGCGGAGAAAATAAAAAAAACTTCGCCTTTTTTATAGCAATAGTAAGTAGGCAAAAATAGGACTTTATACCCCCTGGTCCATACTTGAATCGGTAACAGGTAATGATATTTTTAACTGAGCACTTTCGAGCTGCGAAGACGTACGTTAACATGTTGGTCTCGTCTATAATCGTTAAGCCATGTCAGAGGCCATTAGGCAGGTTCTAGCCCATAAGAACGACATTATGCTACTAAATTGGTCAAGCACGTGTTGGACCATGCTTAGTGCAGGGTTCCGTAGTCAGTGCGTCTGTATCTTAGTCATTTTAACATATAACATAATACATTGTACTAGTGATTCGCCCCGAACTAAGATCTTGCGAATCTCCCAAAATAAATATTATTCTTAGGGCGACTTGCACAACGATGCCTAAACGTATTTGGTGGCTAAATATGATTTAAGGAGTTGTCAAATCATACAAATACTTCAAATTCAAACATGTTTGGTCGCTAAATACGTTTAGTGATCTTTGTGCATGCCGGCTTTAATCTTTGACTAATAAATTGGTGCCATGAAGTGCATAACCAACCTACTAGACCTACAGTTTCATTCAAATTAAATGTAACGGGGGTTCTTGTTTTCGATTATAATTTTTTGGGGTACAAGTGGCAGTTATTCTGGATTTATGACTTTTGCCTATATTTGTGTCACTAAAGCTACACGAATACCAAATTTCAGTATTGTGGGGCCACTGGTGTACCCTGTGAATTTTGTCAAAGTTTTGTTTTTATTATGGCTAATAACTCAAAAACTACAAAAATTAAACTATAAATAAAAACGGGGTTCAAGTGTACTAATAAAGACCTTTCAGTTGACGTCCCATTTGACCTAATAGTCTCATTTTTTTTAGTAGTTACCTACACAGTCATGTCTCCTAGTGCATACTAGGCTTAGCACGGTTGCAGTTATGGCTAAATAAAACATCAGATGTATTTTTACAAAACACTTTTTATTAACTCTAGCTCACGCTCTACCAGCAGCAGTCTAAAAAATATAAAAATATATAAAGCCTTTATAAAAGTCATACACATTTTAATTACAAAGCGCACTAAAGGGCATAATTAAACGTATCATCCAATCGAATGAACAATATTTCTCCCGCCTGTTAAATGAATACACAGTTTAAAGGACCAGCTAGTACACTCCAAGTAAAATAGTGGACAGCGTAGCTGAGGAGTGGTTACAGAAACGTCTAGCAGCGAGACGGATAGAGGACGTAGTCATATCTCATTTAAAAAATGTACAATCAAGAACTAATCTCTCAGAACTTTTTAGCCACAACCAGGCCTGCCGTAAAATATTTACGCAGTTTATCTCTTATTTTAAGAATATATTGTAAGTAATTCGGTACTTCAGTAGTCCGGTGCGACCAATAATCCGGCACCCCCCGGTCACGCCTCCCTCACCACTCCCTACTCTCGTTCCGCGCTTGCGCACATATTTTATTTACATAATTATTATGAATTTTTTTACACTCCAATAATGCGAACATTCCAATAATCCGGTTCCAACTAGTTTTTAATACTGCCGGATTAGTAAGGCAATATAAAAAATAAATAGATATATAAAATAAAAATAAAATTTATACGTCTAAAGCAGATCACAGTGAACACCAAATGATTGTAGCATTCTTAATACTTGTTTCAGAAATCATCATCATATCAGTATGGGCCATTGTACCACCATGTATTAGTCTTTAAGTTCTCTAGGTTAAGTTATAGTAATTTGGTGTAACATTAAAAATTATCTATCGATCTATCTATCAGACATAGGACGTCCACCGCTACACATAAACCTCCCTTATAGATAGTAAATCATTTAATGAGCATGATGTACGCTTTTATAACAAACTCCCAAGGGATGTACAAAAATTATTAACAAAGCGTACTATAAAATATCGGATTATTTAGATAATAGAGTAGCTTGGGATTTAAATTGCTCCAACTCGTTCAAAATGTTACAATTTAGGCGTAATTTATTTTCTGTATCGTTATCTATTCTACAAGGATCATTAAAAAAACAGCCAGCCTCGTTTCTTGCCTTTCTTTCCTGGCTTGGTCGCGACAGAACAGGCAGTAAAATTGACGTTTCAAAGTAATCCTTGTGATTTTAATGGCTATCTGGCTTTGACTTTTGACTTTAGATTTGATGAGTGACCAATCTTGTGTGGCCTGTACCCAACGGCTCCCGACAACCTTTATCCGATCATCTTCCCATCTAGTGGGGGACTCTAGAATTTACTTAGCTTGTTAATCCTCTGGCCTATGTCAGTGACCTTAGTGTCACAAATAAAGATTTGTGATATGAATTTTAACTTTTCTACATTAGTCTATAGTATTCCAGCTGTTCTTAAGACCTGTGATGAATAACCAACGCTGCTCGTATTATTTCGTTAATTACACGCATTATGGAATGCAATGTGGTCTGTTCGTTTCCGGTTATATTGTTGCAGCGTAAGCATAAGTAGATATTTATACAATAAACAGACAGCGGCGTAATTGTTTATTTTAAATGTAAGCGGAGATACATCTCTTATAACATGGTAACATGGGAGTTTATATGAGCTCTGTGTATTATTAAAATAAACTAGGATTTCTTAGTTATAACATTTTATTCAAACTTCAAAGTCCTCATACATCGTTAAAATCAAAATCCTTTAATTCATTAAAATAACAAGGATCACTTTGAAACTTCAATTTTACTGCCTGCACCTTCGCGACCAAGCCAGGGAAGAAAAGCGAGAAATAAAGCTGGTTGTTCTTTTAATTATTTTTTTTAAATACATAAGAATAAAGAAAATAAATTACGTCTAAATTGTAACATTTTTGAACGAGTTGAAGCAATTTCATTACCAAGCTTCTCTATTATCTAAAATAATCTGACATATATAGTCGACGTTATAGTAGGCTTTTTTATACTGATTTTGTTTAATAATGTTTTTAAAAATGTTAATTGAAAATGTTTGTACATTACTTGAGAGTTTGTTATAAAAGCGTACATCTTACCCTTTCAACTATTTACTAACTTAATGGAGTCTACAAGTGGCAATAGCGTGTTCATCTTTATTTCTAGTATTAAAATTACGTCATTTTCTGGATGCTAGGCTATTCGTAGGCTTATTACCAATTACTGTCGCGTCGCTGTCGCTAGTCAGGCCGTCCCTTTTATACCAAAAGCGCGCATCTCAGGTATGTAAGGGACGGCCTAACCAGCGACATTGACACGACAGCAACAGGCTTACGGAAAAAAGCAACTGGTCTCTTTCGATTCTCGTCCTTTGATTTCTAGCCACAACGTCAATCGTCCATCAGGCTTAAAAAAACATTGAAGCTTTCATTATTTTAGATGATTCGAATAAAGTTCAAAATGTTCTCAAATTTAATGCGAAAACACACCACTATAATCAGCTTTATCTATCATCAAAGGTTTGTTCGAAGGAAATCCATAATAATGTTTTGATCGCATTTATATGTTTGTTTTTTTTACGGTTTAGTTTTTGTCTTTATTACTACAAAAAAATTATTACAAAAAAACCCATATTTTTTTTATAAATTATAGGCTGGCGTTTTACCACTATCTCGCCTAATGGTAAGCGATGATGCAGTCTACGATGGTACACGCTTGCCTAGAAGAAACCTATTCACTCGTGACTTGAAGATCCCTAGGTTGTAGTTATCAGGAAACACAGACTCAGGTAAGGCGTTCCACTCCTTGGCGGTGCGCATAATAAAGGTGGAAGAGTACCGCTTTGTGCGTATGGGAGGTACATATGTCTACCATGTAGCGGTGGCGCATCGCGGAGCGTCTGGTGGTCCGATCATAGAATGGGGATGGTGGGATCAGGTTGAAAAGCTCCGCAGCACACTCTCCGAAATGTATCCGATAATTTCTATCTATTCGCTATCTATTTGCGTATAGTAAGTAATAAAAATAACTGGGTTTTACTGGTTACTCCCTTAATGATGGACAAAAAGGTTCGCAACCAAAATTGGAAATAGATTGGTTTGATGTATTCAAATGATCCAATCATTATACGACCTAAATATTTTAACCAAAGAGTCCTAAATCCTGCAAATCTCCTCGATCTTTAATTTTCGAAACTAAAACACGAATACTTTCAGACTGTTTTCAGACAAAAATACGAAGTCTTGTGGAAAATGTTTATTAACATCTAGTTACCCTATTTACATTCACAAAACATTCACTGCAAATGAAAGCCCGAGTGGTAATGGAAAGAAGATGGGCAATTTATTAAATTTAGAAGTTGTAACGTAAGAAAATAAGATTTTCAGGTATAAGATTTCTTCAAAGATTACAAGGTACAAGGAAAGTCACGTTTTTAATTAACAAAAGCATGTTAACAAGTAATTTTTTAGATTGAAAATAATATGTTCCATAAACCACTTATTTCAGCTAGTAGACGCACAAGCTAACGGGTCTTTTCAAACTATTCTTTTCGACCCTGCGTCAATCAAATCCAACCCTCTTTACGTTGTCATCTGACATAAATAGCATACAATAAATTAAAGAAAATAGTAAAGAATTACGCGAAATATAAGCAATATTTATCAACGGCCTTTAAAGGTGTGTGTAAAGTGATGACATATGGTACAGAAACTTTCACTATAGGCATCACCTCTAGAGTGCTTTCACGCTCCCGGGAGGCAAGCCGTTTTTTTCCCTTGGTTGCTCAACGACCACCCAGGAGCATGCGCAATGCGCGGTAATATTAAGATTTTTCATTTCAAACTGACTCAACCGATTCCTTTCATTCTTTCTGTGTGTCATTCTCCATAGAGCAGGCTTGATAATGGCGGCGATAACAAAATGTCATACGTCTGAAAATTTGGCAGCAATCAAAATATAAAATTTATTTACGTTTGGCGCCATTTTTACCGGCCATCTTGTGTTTACATCAAATTGATTGTTTGTTACTGTTTTCATGTGACGTAATTTTATTGTAGTATTTGTATTTGCCGTGTAGCTACACGGATGTAGTTTATGGAATAAGTATTTCCGAGAAAGAAAGAAAGTTAATAGTTTTGGTATGTTATTACTTTTTTTTTTCGTGTATTTTTTTAACGTGTTTTTCGCCGCGGCTGCATTGTTTTGATTTTAATTAGTTCAAATTATGAATCCTTATCTTATTTTGTATTTTATTAGGCTTAATAAAACCATAATAAAAATAAATAAAAAATAAAAAAATCTCTACGATAAACCATACACCTACAATAATTATTTAAAAAGGTCATGCGTTTTTACCGTGAATTGGGACTGGATGCAGATAAAAGTTATTTATTTTCTATTTATTACAATTTTTATTTATTTATTTCTTATTAAATCTTATAAATAATGTATTAAGCTATAATAATAAATAACTTTAAACCATATAAATATATAAAATTTCTCCATTTAATGAGATACTTTCCCAACCCAACAAAAGACGTGACGTCATTGCTTTGTAAAATAATTTCTCTCATATTTACAAACAAAACCGTCCTGAATGAGTTGTTATAAAAAGCTACAATGTTTAAGCTATTTAAAAACAGAAGTATTAATCGATTTTGATCCATCAACACTCGACGATTTATCAACAAGTGTTCCCGGGCGGTCTGTTTTTTGTTGACATTTTACGATGCGCAGATTTAGGGTTCAATATTTATAAGTAAGGGTTCTTTCTGTCTAATTTTTTGATTAAACCTTGTAAATAATGTATTAAGCTATAAAAACAAATAACATTTACATAGATAACTGTTATATTTTTGAAATCATAAGCATTTTAATCTGAGATTCGGGAACAAATGCGTAAAATTTTAGTTTTGAACCTGTGATTTTGATTACAATTTACTAATAAAATGGCATAAAAGTTATACCTTTAGAAAGCCTATTTCACCTAGATTCTAGTACAATAAGATTTTAATACATTGTTAATTGAAAATAGTTGAGAAAACTTAGTCCAAACGCAGCGCGATAATTTTTTGGCGCGAATTTTTTTTTAATTGCTAACCTCAAAGCAAGTGTTATAAAAAAATGTTTCGCGATTAAAGCCAGTGAGAGCACTCCTCTGGATAAGAATTCTCAAGGACGTTTAAGTGTGTTATGGAGAGAGCTACGCTTGGTGTTTATCTACGAAATCGAATCAGAAATGAGGAGATTCGTAGATGAAACAAAGTCACAGATATAGTACAAATAACTAGCAAGCTGAAGTAGCAGTGCGCAAGACACATGGCTCGAAGAACTGACGGCCGTTGGGTTAGAAAGGTTCTCGAGTCGAGACCACGCACTGGAAAGCGCAGCATAGGAAGGCCCCCGCATTAGATGGAAAGACGACCAGTTAAAGGTTGCTGGGAGCCGTTGGGTACAGGCCTATTTAGCAGTGGACGTCTTGTGGCTAAGACGATGATGAAAGGCCTCAAAACTTCTAATTTGTCGCCATTTCAATTGAATTTTAAATCAATATTCTGGAAAAAATACAATTTCTATTTCAAAAGCCAATATTTTATGCTATTGAATTATTACTTTGATCAGCGTTCAACCAATCAATCTAATGAAAAAATTACACGAATTATTTAATGATAGACAAGGCACTTATATTTATTACTTTTGATGAGCCAAGAACTTTGTCAAACTAATGCATTCAGGCACATCCAATAACAAAGTGTACGTCAAACATTTTAATATGAAATGGTTCAAAAAAAATCCATCACCTGATAAAGCTGACTTTGTAATATTAAATGAAGTATTGAGTGGATTGGAAATATTCTTTGACACTCTAATAATAACACTGAACTATTTACTTTATAATTTGTCTATGTCACACGTGATATAGTTTATCTCGGGATGCTTCTTTTCTTGTACTGTTATTTCAGTGTAACATAAATCATAATTTGAGATATGAATAATAGTAGATTATTAAACGAGGGGATAAAGCAGTTGTTTGCGTCACAGGCGCTATATTGATTCCCGGACGTTACGAAGGATCCTAAAATTTCCTTACGAGCGGAGCGAGGGAGTTACTAGAATCCTGAGTGCAGAGAGGGATATGAGTACGCCCATGATATAGACAGCTTTTATCCACGAGAAGAAAACTCTACTTTTCACACTTTCTGCGAGACAATAAAAACCAAATCTAGATTGGTGTATTTTGTGCAGAGGTTAGTTCGATTTACAAATAATCTTATTGTGTGGGTCTCTTTGGTTCAATACAGATGAGGTTCCAAATTCAAATCACATTATGCCCACGAGAGCATAATAAAATTCTGTACATCTTTACTCCTGGCTCAGCTGTAGGGATTAAATCACATGCTTTTGGTGAGGTTTACGTGACATATAATTTGACATTGTCGAGCAAAACACTCCAGCGCATGTAGGTGACACACTAAGCGCTTCAGCTTTCTAAGAGGTTTGCATTTAAGGTTTAAGGCTCAACTGTTTCTTCTGTATTTTTGTCATTTTACATATTTATCTGATAATAAATTTAAACTAATTATAAAAAAAACAAGAACAATAATGAATGAATGCCCGAATGATAATTATTTGTTACTAGAGACAGCAACAACAGTAAAAAAATCTACAAAACAATAATAATAAAAAAAAATGGGCAATAGAATAATAGGCAGTCTTATCGCTTAACAAAGTTATCTCTTCCTGACAACCTTTGGATGGAGAGGATCACTTAATGAAAGATTGGCCAAGGTGTAAAAAAGAAACCTTTTAATAATATAAACACTTATCTTAACTTTTTTTTCTTGACTTTTCATTGAGATAAAAGTTGTTGACCCCGGATTTAAATACCAATTATAATTTATTTCTAAAAAATAAAAATCTCGTGACACGGTTATAGTGGTCGCACTCCTCCGACACGGGTAGACCAATTTTAATATTTTTGTTTTGTATTTTATAGGTATAAGAATAGGTCGTGAAGTATTTTTTTCCTACCCCCCCCCCCCCCCCCCCCCCGGCCCCTATTTTTTAATCACGATTTTAGTATTTTGCTATAAGTGTGCGAAGCCGCGGTTGGGTCAGCTAGTAATAATAATAATTATCTTCTATTATCTGTTTTCATATGAAAACAAAACATATATATTTTTTTAATCTATTGGATAGCGGTTCTCAGAGATAAGGTAATTTGTCTAATTTGAATAAGGTAATATAGGTGGCCCAACCAAATCCATCGAATATCTTGTTAGCAGGTGCGTCCTTTCTAGCCAGGATAAACGATCCACTACACATCTGTGGTAAAAGTTACCTCTACAGTAGTGGTCCTGTAAGAACAGTAGACCTCCTCACGTTCCCTTGCTTCTAGGAAGTCGAATCTGGTGTCTACAGGTTCGTCTCGTGAAGGCGGAGAGGACTGCGTGATCTGATTGGTAGGTATAAATTTTAGGGAAAAAAATCTAAAATTGTAATTTGTCCATATATAATGCTACAGCAAATTTCCCCCCTTTTCCCCTTTCCACTCTCCCCTTTTGCAAATTTTTTCGCAAAATCATGTCTAAAATTAAGTCTTTAGTGTGTCTCTCAAATTTGATTGGAATCCGTCGATAAATAACGCTACAGCAAACTTCCCCCCTATTTTGTCCCCAATTAAATCACGATCATTAAAAAAAGTTAAATAAATAAAGGTACTTATGTGCCAATTTTCTTCAAGATCGGTTGAAAAATGCGACCTATGGGCGAGATCAGACAGACAGATGGACAAAAGCATTTTTTAGTCAATCTTGAAACTAAGATGCTTCACTCGCTTCGCTCGTTCAGTCAATTAGACCGCAACTCCAATATCCTAACACAACAAGTGCAATACGTAGAAACAAGAACCACAAGGAAAAAGTTACAGAACGCCACACATTTCAATTACCAACAAAACAAAAATACAATCCATATTCTCAACACAGGTGCACTTTTCAAATGGGATGTGGGAACAGAATTGATTGTAGGGCCGTTTCCCATTTAGATATGGGAATACTCGCAATGTGGATGACAACGAGTACGCCGTTACAGAAATATATAGAAGTGACTATGGTTTTCGGGGTTGTATCTCGTTTTATGTAAAAATATGCGGTACTTGGAAAAATTGGATAATGAATCCTTGGGAATTTGTAAACGTAAAAAATGTGCGTTAATCACATACTGAAGCGACTGTTAGCTTGCATAAAAATTATCTCTTTGATTTATATAAATATTTATTAGTATTATTTATTATTTGATTGCAATTTATTAATTTAGTCGTTTATGATCAATAAAATATTGACGGAAGTAAGTTATAATTAAATTTGTCATTTTTGTACCTTGTTTAAAATAATTGGATTGTTTATTTGAATTGTGTTCAATAAATAATACGATCTTAGGATATATTTTTGTAATTGAATAATTTATAAATGGTTGTTGAGTAGCTCAACGGAAGTCGTGGCTGCTGTTAAAAAGACTTGTTTTAAAGAAACTTGGTTTTTTCTTGGTTGTAGATTTGGACAACGTCAGTCGTTTTCGAGCTGTGAAGCGTATCGGTCGTCTAAAAGTGTAATGATTGAAGTATTAGTCATAACGGAGTGTATTAATGAATAAATGAAGACTTGTAAAGCACCAAGGTGTAGCACTAAGCTTGTTTCACGACGTTATATTATTATAAAAACTTCTTATTTATTTATTACATAAGCAATGCAGTTTTAGACGTGAGTTATCCGTGTTTGCTATCACTAATACAACATACACTAATATACACTAATGCTAAATGGTAAATACAACTCTCTTCGGCCAAAGATCTTCCTTGATGTAAGGTCGTCACATGTTTTGTCGGTACTCTCACCTACAAAAATTAAAATGGTGTCTGGTAGAGGATGTATGCGTTGATTGACGTAAAATCTGTAATTTGCCACAAATTGTAACAGAACGGGCGTTTCTTCATTGCACGGCCCGGCCCGGCACCGACACTTACACCGACGCATAGTATAGTGTAGTATAGTATAGCATAGCATAGTAGGACGCGTAATTATACAAAATTATTCGGCACGTAGTCTCACTGGCCCGGCCCAACACCGACATATGGCGCTGGCACCAGCGTGTCATCGCCAGCAAGTCTCCCAAAGGTGTTGGTTCTCTGTGGGCGTGCGGATGGCGTGATTTAATCCGGTCACATACAGTCGAAATTCCGTTCCGGAATATCGAATTAGAATTCGAAGGCAGCAAATTCATACAAAATCAAGTACATTATCACACACTAACACGTAACTTCCTGTTCCAATTTTTAAGGATTGCGCGCGGGTGGCACGAATGCTCCGCTCCCAGGCATAATGCCGCGCAGAGGAACAGGTCTCTCGCTTGAAGCGTGGTCTGCAACACAAGTTGACGGTTCGTGGCCAGCGCACTTGCCACGAGGCGTCAACTATTCCTGTCGTTATAAAATTTACTTTTATGAACACAATTCAAAATCCTAACTTCAATGACAAGACCATGCCCGAGCGAAGCTGTTGCAGCTGGTGAAGTCCCATGGTATAAATAAAGCCACCGTGTCGTGTCGGAGTGTCTGTGTCGGTCTAATGAAGAGTAGCTGTCGGTGTCGTATTGTTTAGCATTGTCCGTGACTGCGCCGGGCTGGACTGAGCGTGTAGTGAAGAAGCACCCATTAATGGCTTAATCCTATATTATACCTTTTTTTTTTTTTTATAAATTATAGGCTAGCGTTTGACCACTATCTCGCCTGATGGTAAGCGATGATGCAGACCTATCTCTGTTTTTGCCATACCAGCGGCAAGCAAATCAAAATGTTATATTTTGCCATGCCCAAAATTTTGCGCATAAATGCTTATCGGTAAGGCCAAAACAGAGATAGATAGGCCTAGGTGGTTAATCATCAGAAAAATCTCACAATCTGTTTTATTAATCTCCACCTGGGCCAGTCATAAAACCCATACAACGTCCTTTGCTTATATTAAGGCTCTAATTGCATATTATGCGAGCCAACATTAGCATATCAATTGATTACTTAACCCGGGCCTAAGTGCTTCTCATTAGGCACATGACTGTGCCCTGAAAGCTACACCACGTCCATAAATTAGTATGTATATCTTGATGGTGTGACTTGAAATAAACCTTATAAAAGTGCCTGAAAAATAAAATTACTGCTGATGCGGTATCGATCTATGATTAAAAATATGCTTCAAACATCTAAAAGAATACTTATCCCATACACATATGCATTTGACGACCTCCGTGGTGCAGTGGGCAAATAGCCGGCTGAGACGCAGGAGATAGCGGGTTCGATTTCCGCCGCGGAACAAATGTTTGCATGATCAACAGATATTTGTTCCGGGTCTAGTTGTTTCTCTATATATTATAATGTATGTTTTTACAAAAAAAATGTATATAAGTATTCTATCAGTTATCTGGTTCCCATAGTACAAGCTCTGCTTAGTTTGTGGCTAGATAGCGCTGTGTGAAATGTCCAGCAATATTTATTTATTTATTTAATAAAGAAAATGGGTAGCAAAGCTTTTAATAACAGAAAGAATATACAATTATTTACATCTAGCTGTTGCCCGCGACTTCGTACACGTTACACTACTAAATGTGTAGGTAACCTAGAAATAAAGCTAAACTCGCTGTTGCAACTTGACTTGCCACCCCATTTTCATGCCATAGGAACTGATTTATGGTATAAAAGGTAGTATATGTGATAATCCAGGTTATAATTTACGCATATACCAAATTTCATTGGAATCGATTCAGCCGTAACGACGTGATTGAGTAACAAACAAATGAATAAACAAACATCCAAACTTTCACATTTATATTATTAGTGTGATTATTGTGATTAGTTGTCGCCCGCGACTTCGTACGCGTTTCACTACTAAATGCATAGGTAACCTAGAAATAAAGCTAAACTCGCTGTTGCAACTTGTCTTGACGCCCCATTTTCATTCCATGGGATCTGATTTATGGGATGAAAAGTAGCCTCTGTGTCAAACCGGGCTATAATCTACGTTTATACTAAATTTTATCGAAATTGGTTTAGCTGTTACGACGTGATTGAGTAACAAACAAACTAATAAACAAACAAACATCCAAACTTTCACATGTATAATATTAGTGTAATAAATACAGAATAAACAGTTGAATCATCTAAATACCATTGCATACTATTTATATTTAGATAGGTCACATGTCCCAGATAACTTCCAGAAATTATCTCATTAAGGAGTTATGACATATCTACGTTAGTAATCAGCGTTGGAACAAAAAGTTTTCGAGTGGAGACCTCGCACTGGAAAGCGCAGCGTAGTACGAGGCCCCACTAGATGGAAAGAAGACACATAAAATACATTATAAAGATTGCGGAAAGCCGTTGGCTGCACAAGATCAATAGCTCTAGAAGCTATGGGGGAGGCCTATGTTTACTAGTTAATGTACGTCTACGTATAACTTGTTACGTCTTATGGCTGCTATGGTGATGATATATCTACGCCTAAAATAGAGGTCGATAAAACTCACGTGCTTCTAAATTATGCGGCTCTAGATAGTAACCTTAAATAAGCTATTTTTGGAACAAAACTTACCTAGGCACTAAGAGCATTCATTTATCTTTACATAGTATAAAATGAAGTCGCTTCCGCTGTCTGTTACCTTAGATTTTTTAAACTACTCAACGGATTTTAATTTAGTTTTCAGCAATCGATAGAGTGATTCAAGAGGAAGGTTAAATGTATAACTAGTTTCTGCCAGCGGCTTCGTATGCGTTGTTTATCAATAAAAAGCAGCCTATGTGTTAATCCAGGTTATTATACGTACATACCGATTTGAAAGTAACTCTGTCTCTCTGTCTGTTTGTTACCTTTTCACGACTTAACGGGTCGACCGATTTCGATGGAATTTGGTACCTTTATACCTAGATATAGATATAGAAAGGTCTTGAGACATAGGATACACTTTACGCGACTGCACAGAAGGAGGGTAAAGTTTTATTGACAAATCACGCGTACAAAGCCGCGGGCGGGTCAGCTAGTAATCATAATAAATGAGTGAAAAACTTATGGAATCACTAATGTGCTAAAATATCAATCAGGAGCTACTAATAGTGGCTTCATTGGAAGGAGGAAAAGCTAGATACATTCATAATTTAAATTATCTCTCTAAAAAATGCATCTGTATACAAATAGGGAATATACTACCTTAATGGTTTTTGGTGTGTAATAATAAACTAGGCTTTTATGTTCTCCTTTAATTAATTCATGATTTTCTAACGGGTGTTTGTAATACCCACTTCATTATGCTACAGTTTGCTACGCTATGCATCTGCTCGTAGCAGCATCGTAGCGTAGCCACGATAAACAAATTATGCTTTTTATAGTCCCCTAAAAGGTTAATTAGTACTTTCCATGTAGTCACTACATAAATGGGTGACCGCTAGTGACGTTTTCAACTGACCTCTTCGTGGTTTAGAGTGCATGTTAAGAAGTCGTTTCCAGCTATAAAAGTCATCATGTGTTTATTACAAAATATTTCCACTCTCTTTGTCCATATTTTAGTCTATTTTTTGCTATTTTCTATTTGTATTTGTTGTTTTAAAGATAAATTGTTTTTCATTTATTAATTCAATTCATTTCGGATAAACTCAGCCATAGTCTTATACGAACTTTACAGTCTCCAGGGGAATAGATATTCCATGCTAACTGATTTAAACCAACTACAAATTATGTTGTGGTTTCTAATACGAAACTTGCCCAAGGGCGAGGTATTCCCATCAAATTCCTAGGATTAGCGGTTAGGATGGGCTAAATGGGTTTAAGAGGAACGTTCGGCGAACTTAGTTCAAATATTTTCATTTAAGCCAAGGCCTTATGTTGGAGAGCAAACATGTTCGATAAAACAAAAGTTTGTTTGTCGGTGCACACGTACCAAACAGGTTTGCCCGGTACTAGATCAGTGCTGGGTATTACACTTAGTATCAGAGGGTCAGCAAATTGAAATGGCTGTGGGCAGGTCATGTCTCCTGAAATGTATAATCGTTGGGGTAAATGTGTTCTGGAGTAGAGACCACGCAAACGAGCGTAGTGCAGGACGCTCCCTGCTAGATGGAGCGATGATCGAAGGGGTGGAGACAATAGCAGAGCCGAAGATTGTACTCAGTGGCCCACGTTGGGAGAGACCTATGTCCAGCAGTGGACTGTTATAAGTAGGTGATGTTGATGCTGGATCAATCCACCCGGTGCCCAACCACTGTCTATCAGGTTAACGCTGGCCATGATCACTGGATATCAAGGTTCTTTCTTTTTCTCTTTTTTTGTTCCGCCTGATTTTCCTCCGACATGGAGTTCGGATACATTTTTAGGCTAACATTTTGTATATTTTCGTAACTGTTTACTCTGTCTATATATACATATATATATTATTATAAGTATATTATTAGAAATTATTATTATAAGTTAAATATATTATATTTAACTTATAATAATAATAATAATTACTATACTATTATTACATTATTAACAATGGATATCAAGGTTCTCTATTATGTGAGATCATATAAAGAATTGTATTTTTTTTTTATTTCGTGCCAGAACATGCCAGTAGCTCACATGATGCTAAGCGGCCAAATCTGCATGTAAAAATTACATACCTTACAGGTTACGTCCAATTGATTATCCCAAATGGGATTGCACTTCGTCCGTTACCCTGAGACATACAGATGTAATGTCTCATGTACCTGTAAATTCACCGCTCCCTTACTTTTCAAACCAGACCCACTACGAGCATACTGCATAATTAAATGAGTAGTATCAAATAAGTACTTGTGAAGTGTTAATGCATTTCAGTGAATGCATCTTAATCTACCACCATACGGGTTTGGCGGGTAGAAAATGAGTAAGCTTTAAGTCCACCTATTGTTACATTTTAAGCGCAATAAAGTTTACAAATGTATGTAGTGCATCGAAATAAGTATAATATTAAATGTTAAAACGAATAAAAGCTTAAGTGGGATTGGGCGGGGCGCGTAAGTCAAATGCTTCCGGAGAAGTGGGCTGACATCGTAACACCCTTGGTACCTGAGGATGGACAGCGACGTCGGGTTCAGCCGCGAAAGCGTTGGCGCGAGGACATTAGTGGGTTCGAAAGAGAATGGTGGGAATCTGCCGAGGATCGCGATAGGTGGAAGGAGTTGGGGGAGGCCCTTGCTCAGCAGAGGGAAAATATAGGCTAGCAAAAAAAAACGAATAAACAAATAAACTAGTAGTAGAAGCGTCTTTGTGCTTCATCTTAGACCACATCATCGTTATCATTAGGTGAGATGGTGGGCAAACGAAGATATATACAGATAAAAAAAAAGAAAAAAAAGGGAGTATAGTTAGGGTTAAGTTCGCATTTGTACACACGGCTACACATCAAGCTATTTATTACCAGTATATGCTGACCTCTCATTGTACGGAAAACTTACACAATGCGAGGTCAGCTTATACTGGAACTGTATAGCTTGAGGGGTAACCGTGTGTACATGTCTTTGTAAGCTGTTTTTGTCTATAAATCTATTTGTGTACAATAAAGAATAAATAATAGAAATGAGTACAGTGGTGGCATTAGGTGAAATACGATTGCTTAGGTAAAAACCGGCTAAATGACTTCAAGCTGGCACGCGGCGCCGGCGCGGTGCCGGACGAGTCCACGGCACGTGTGCACTGAGACTTATCTCGTGTGTGGAGAGGGTGTTTAAAAGTTTAAGGTTAAGGTGTTTAAAAGTGGGTTTAAAAGTTACTTACCACTTTAGTATATAGTTTTAATTATTATTTTTTTTAACTTTATACATCTCCGTTTGACCACAATCTCACCTGATGGTAAGCGATGATGTGGTCTAAGATGAAGCACGAAGATCTAGAAGAAACCTATTCACTCTTACCTTAAAGAGTACGACGAGTTTGACGAAAGTAGTAGTAATGTATGTTGTATTCAGTGCACCGTCTGGATAACAAGTTGTTAAAAGAAAACAGTAGCAACATTACATTTTCAGTAGATAACATTAGTTTTTGTTATAACATATTTTCACCAGTTGTAGCTTGCAGGTTCTCCATGTGCAATAATAAATTTAAGGAATATCAATTGGCGTTAATTTGACAAATCGTTAATATTTGCTGATTAACGGCTCACATGGCATCAAGTCATTTATAACAACACATACCATCACATATTCACATATTACATATTTAAGGTGTACCTAAGAAATTATTTAAACGCTAAAATCATAACTTGTTTTTCTAAAATCTACATTTTCTTAACTATTTTTATTAGATACGTCTCTTATGAAGTTATCTGATTCATCAGTACTCGTTTTACTTTCTTGTCTTTTTCTCGGAAAAATCTCAAAAGCTCTTGGTTTTTTCATATTCACTGTTAATTATTTAGTCAGTGTAATCATCTCGGGAACTTACCTCACGCTTAGCTTGTTTTTACGTACATAATGAATACATACAGTAGACTCAAACTGCCTTTAACGTATCGGTTGTTTGTGACATAATATTGTGAAGCACTTATTGTTTGCAAGATATGTTCAGCCGTTTTAAGCGTTTTCTTATATACCATTGTGATTTTTTAATATTTTACACACTGGTATCTTACATAATCAAAATACATTTTAAGTACCACGTGAACAAAGCAGTAGATAGAAGTACGATACAAGTTAACCTTTTATAGAAGGTATTGTATCTTAAAGTGAGTGCGTATTGTAGTAACAGAAGAGTAGTCGATAGTCAATTCTGGTATCGAAATTCTAAGTTATGCGTAGACAACCCTACTAGATTGAATCAGAAGGGAGGCTACCCGTAGACAAACTAAAGTCTTTGATATAGTCCAACAACGGCAAAGCTCTGACCGCCACTTGTATTTCTGCGTGTATTGTTATTTGTATTTTATATTTTTTGTGTTTTATGAGTGAGTAGCTGTAGCCCGCGACTTCGTAGGCGTTACACTCCTAAATGGAGGTAGGTAACCTAGAAATAAAACTAAACTCGCTGTTGCAACTTGACTTGACACCCCATTTGTATCCCATGGAAACTGATTTATGGGATAATAGGTAGCCTATGTGGTAATCCATGTTATAATCTACGTATATACCAAATTTTATCGAAATCGGTGCAGCCGTTACGACATGATTGAGTAACAAACAAATAAATAAACAAACATCCAAACTTTCACATTTATAATATTAGTGTGATGCACAATAAAGCGTTATTCTATTTTATTCTCTGTCGATTCTTCCAAAATTGTCTTTGCCCCGAGTAGGCTCAATAATGTTTTTCCTAGACAAGAGAAGGATACTCTGTCTGTAGCATCGTACGTTGTATATATAACAAATTATATATCTTACAAAAAAAATTGTCTAGAGTGCGCGATTAAGAAGAGTGCGAAAGAGACAACTTGAGAAGACAGTGTTGTCTAGGTATCGTAAGACCTAGACAATTTCAGAAGAAATTTGCATATCCTTAAATGTCAAAAATAGAGAAAATAATGGCTATCGTGCTCGGCGTTGTAGACTACTGTGGAGGAAGTGTCGACAATGTTTCTTCCCGTTCACTCTCGCAATCGCCGTGTTCGAGATGGTCAACAAGTGTCTTCTTTCTTCCGAAAAATTACACAAAACTAAACCCTTCTCTACAGTTACTGCGCTAGGCCTACAGAGGATTAGCAAACTGGAGTGGCAGTTGGCGGGGAATATTTTGAAGAACTGACGGCACGAGTGGAGACTCCGGAAAGCGCAACGTGAGATGGTCTATCTTACGCTGCGCTTTCCGGAGTCTCCACTAGATAGAAATGTGCTGAGGGCCGCTGGGTGCAGGCAGATCGCTCTCAAAATCTATTGGCATTATTTCACTAAAAGCGGCATGTCCAAGTTTTCATGATTTGAGATCTCATATCATAGGTACAATAGGTCAATCAATTAGTATCTAAGTTTTCATGATTTGAGATCTCTCATTATAATCTCATAGGTACAATAGGTAAATTAATTAATATTTATCCAATCAGATAATGAGATTGTAGGCTTGGCTGCATTAGCCGTCCGCCGTCCAGTCTGTAACGAGCGCTGCAAACTTAATTATCTGATGAACCAATTAAAGCTGCTAACAGGACTTGGGAACAACAAGTGAAATACAGGGAAATTGTGTTTGCAGACTGATTTAGATTGGAAACTAGTTTTGATTCTAAAATCACCTACATATATTTTTATGCAAATTTCAATAGCTTACTACCAGGTATTCATTTCCACAAAAAGTACCTATAAAAAGTAGTAAAAAAGTACAAAATACCATTACAACCTAGGTATCATGAGTGAATGCTTGACCTTCTCCGGAAAAAAAACAATCAGATAACTTTCATGGTGACTGGTCAAATGGAAAAAAGTCAAAGATCCCGAATGACTGCAATTTACACCCCAAAACAGAGCAATCACTTCACATGAACACCCGTTACTTGTAATTTGAATGAAAATGTAGGTCAAGTAAGTTGGTAGTGAATATCGTCGATAATTTATAATGTAAAGCTTTCATGCCACTATTGTATTCTTTATTCTTTATTGTACACAAGAAAATACATTAAAAAGTACAGAAATGGAGGTCATGTACAAAGGCGAGCTTAACCCTAAGAAGAGTTTTCTTCCAGCAAACATTTGAGGCTAGAGAGAGAGATGATTTTAAAGGTAGGTGAGTGTACATATAAGAATCATAAATATGTACAAATATCTCAAACAAATAAAACAAAATATACCTAAAGTAACTAATAATATTATGAATATAATAAATAAACTAAATTATAAAATATATATATATATATATATCTACAATAAAATAAAATTACAGAGAATATATAAAATATGCTCTTTAACTTTCTGTTTGAAAGTGATAAACGATGGACTAGCGCGGACTTCATGGGTAAATTTTATTAGTCAAATATAATAAATACCTTCTAAATTTATAAGTTTTTACTCCGACCGTTTTTTGTTTTTAGACTGGCGAGATCTCAGTTCGAGTGAACCACTAGTTTCTACTAGTAGCCAACGCATAGTGTTCGTAATTCGACTGTACCAAATTAATAATATTTGTAAAATGATCTTATAAAGAAAATCTTATCGTTAATTTAAATTGTGTTGAAATAAACGCTTTAGAATCAACATTACTGTAACATACTAAAAAGTTATTATTATGTAAATTGAATTTTGAGGCCAATTTTATGCATTAGATAATAAAATTGGGGCAAAGTTGATCCAATAAAAGTAACGACGAGTAACTCTTTCACAGCCAGCAATAAAATACGTAATATTTTTAGAAATGACTTTAATCTTCCTCGTACCGGAAAACAATTACAGACTTTAAAAATCTTATTCAATATTATGTACAGTGATAGATACACAATAGATACAACCTTAGACCAATTTTTACACACAAAGAAACTTAATTCTAGAAGTCCGTACACTTTTTGAACTCTTAACGATTATTTTTACAACCTATATCACATTTTTGATTTTATATCTATAGACCTTTTATTACTGAAAACATTTTCATAATGTATTGATTTAAATTAATGGAAAAAACACATGAAATAAAGCTATAAATGTAGCTAAAGTATAAATGGTTCATTCCCTGGCAGAATTACGATTGGACTTATAAGATGCATCATAAAAGAAACAACCATCGGCCTTTTGAAAGTAGGTTTAGACATGTATATCGAGTTCAAAGCCAGATTTGATCGCGCAGCCTCAGTCCATTATCATACAATTTTATCTAGTAGAGATATGGCGTTTAAATATGGCTTCCAGCGCGATTTTCATCAGTATAAATGAGATTATCCCATATCAAGTGAAACAGCTCATATTTCCTACTGTGAAAATAATTGTTTGTAGTATCTTATAAATGTATTGTCAAGCATTTTATTTATGTACACTTTAGATATGTAAATTGATGAGACGAATAAGTTGAGATTTTGATGTTAGGTTATAAACGTATTGAATTTGCACTAATCCTTAACATACTATTTACAAATCCGCTACATGATTAACCTTGACTTTGTTATTAACAAAATGCCTAAATAATTATTATACGACAAGCTAAAAGGAGTCCGTTTAAATATTTCCTGACCGAAAAAGTAGGCACTTACGCCGAATTCAGTCTTTCATCTAACGGTTCACAAAAACACAAAGTACTCGCGGGTTAAGACCGTCCGAGCTTAAACTGTCGTTTCTATTAGGTCCGGGTAGGGTCAACAAAAGTTGTCTTTTAGGTCCGGATAGCCGAGATCGGGCATTCGCCTCGAACCACTGCTCCTGTTGTCAACGCGCATGCCCCGGCCGGCCCGGCCTAGGCTAGCGTACCTTGTATCCGCAAGCTTATCTCTTTGTGCCACTTCATCATAATATCTTGCATCGTTCAACCCCGCGCTGTACTTCTGACTTAGACTATACTTGTCGATCGTCGCGTATTTCTGCACGGTGGCGTATTGACGACCCGTTTCGACGGGTACTCCGTTCGTTTTAGCACGGTCGAACGGTCTTTCTTCAGGGGGTAAAGCGCCATCTAACCTGGCTTTGAATTCTTTGTCTTTTCTTCGTCGTCGTTTGCAAGTACATAGAGCTACTAATACAGCACAGATGAGTAGACCTACTCCTGCTGCTGCGGCTACATATGGTGACGGTAGAGATATGCTGAATGAGCAGTTTGACTCATCTTCGTCGTACCCGGAAGGACAGTGGGCGCTACCATCACACCATAGTGCGATAGGTATGCAAGCGTTTAGTTCTGGACATCTAGAAAAATAAAATAAAATATAATTATCTTTATAATTATATTTTAAAGGCTTGTGCAAACCAAATGCGTGTGCGTGGCGTACGCGTGGCGTCAGCGTGCATACAAAAGTTGCATAGTATGAAATTCTAAGGAAGATGTCAGACCGCCCACGTCACGCATAGGCCACGCATAGCCCTTCATTCGTAATAACATAGGTTAGTTCCATGACAGAACAAAGAGTCTGAAAAAATAATTTTCAGAATCAAGATTAGATCACAACACCCTCTTTCATTATTCATCGAGCTATTTAAGTTCTACTAGTTACCGAAGACATAAATACAAACAATAAACTTATTTATATCGAGAGTCAGGAAAAATCCAATCCCTGTTCTAGCTGCGAAGGTTTTAAGATTTTATAATAGCAAACTTACCTGAACCGGCAATCCGCAACAGCTGCAGGAAGAATATTAGTTTCCGGGTCGTGTTCGAAAGAAGGTTTCTTCATAATCTCAATCCATTTTATCGAATAATCGGCTTGCTCGTGTTGAAGAAAGTCAATAACATAACTTTTCGCGTGCGGTTTCAAAGAAGTTTCCAACGCTGTATCTGCGGACTTCCAACCAGGAGAGTAAAGTTCTATGAAACCCTCACCATCGGGGCATATTTCTTTATAGTTTGATGTATCACGAGCTTTGTATATGAACAATCGGTTGGGAGAAGAGCAGAAGGGAGAAGAGTTGATAATTTCGTAGCCTGGTATCTTTACGTAGAGGTATCTTCCTTGGATCGGATTAACATCATCGCCTCCGGGTTCGATTAACCACGGTCTATGCACACAAGCGACTTCTGCTCGCACGCTTTCCGATATGACGTTGCGATCGCCAACTATTTCTGGTGCAATAGATGTTTGTCTTTTATCGTAAAGTCGTATTTCCCCACTACTGCCTCTAAGTCGTCGATCACCCCATCCAGTTGAGCACACAGTTTCATCTCCCGGACCGGTTGGTACAAATTTGTATTCCCCTTCAAAAGCAAAGTCATCGTAATCTTCAGTGATATTCATCATAGTGACGGTGAAGTTTACTTCAACAACCGGAGCCGTTAGCGTGTGTATGTTCAAAGGCTCTGATCGATTGGTGCAAATACAATCCCTTTGTATCGGCACTCCATCCCAAGGATACTCGGTAATAATGATTTGGGCCAGCCCTTCGCCGCCGATGGTCCTTTTCGCGGGCCTATCGCATTTCCACCGGCTGGTTCGAGAGTCTTTGTGCGTGCCACAATGCTTGTTCCCGAAATAAGTGTTTGTTAAGGTCAGTTGTACTCTCTCCCCTTGTTTTGCTTCGAACCTGAGGGAAACGGATACGTTATAACCAATCAAACAAACAATGGATTTGTTCTATTCGTGAAGTTGGCGGGGATTTCAATGGGGTTTGCCTTGACCAGTATGAATAGCGTAAAACACAAAAAATATAGTACCTACATACGAAACGGAATCGTGAGAACCTAAATAAAAAATCGGCTATTCTAACGTACTATGCTTACCTTAAAACACACGTCAAATTCTGTGCGCCGCCCCTTCCATAGTAGAAAATCGCCCGAGGCGCTTGAAACCGTCCTGAATACGTTTGTGCTGACTTGAAAACTCTGTCGCACGCCGATTGGGAATCCACGAGCGGTTGCCCTTGCTCGCTCACATCCACGAACTCGTACCGGAGAAGGAAAGAGACGGGATATAGCGCTGAACCCTGTCGAAGTTCCTGCAGAAAAAAGTCCAAGAATTAAAAATAATAAAGTTTAGAAACTTCTTAGAAACTTGTTCTTATCCTTGTTAGTAGATTTTAAGCATTCAAGAGTACGTACACTGCTCTTTCCGCCTCATAATGGATTTTATACAAGTGTGTCTAGAGGGTCGGATTTTACATGGAACAAGACGTGGTGTAGTAAAACTTCAAATATTTAGTTAGAAACTTGCTTCAGTCCTTCCTCCGTTGAATTTAATATTGAATAATAAAGCAGTTTCTCAACTAGTGACTTTAACAACTTGCTTAAGACCAGGTTCCCCATATTAACTAGGGCGTACTCTGATTCTAAAACAACTACAAGGAATACTTTTAGATTTATATATTTTTATGAGCTATTGAATTTTTAAAGCTTATTTTGTTTGGAAGAGTTGTATGAAGGGCTATAAAAGGCATATCCAATTGGGCATTATCAGCTCAACATCATCCAAATATTATTGAATCCAAAATGGTTGATATTTACTGAAACTTATGAAAACAGCACTTATTGAACGAGCGAAGCGAGATCTCCAAATCAACTTGGGCAAATCTTCGTTGTATGTATGCATGTTTGTTTGTCCGAGGATAACTTTCGAAGCGTTTATCCGATCTTCATGAAATTTGGTATATAGGTAGGTAATGATAGTACAATTTTGGTGTGACTCAATGAACTAAAAAGTTTGGGGGTTGTTGAGATATTGGGGTTCAAGAGGGGTAAAAATAATGAAAATGAGACAATTATTAGGTCAAGGGAGACGTCAAATGAAAGGTCTTCATTAGTACATTTTGACCCCGTTTTTATTTTAAGTAAAGTTTTTGTAGGTTTTGAGTTATTTGCCTTAATAAAAACCAAACTTTGACAAAATTCACAGGGTACACCAGTAACCCCACAGTGCTGTAATTTGGTATGCGTGTAGCTTAAGTATCACAAATATAGGCAAAAGTCTGAAATCTAGAATAACAGAAACTTGTACCGCAATAAAGCGTAACCAATTTACATGAAGTCCCATTACCTGTAATTTGAATAAAACTGTAGTTCAAGTTATTTGGTTCTCATTTCGTGGCACTATTTTTATAGTCAAAGATTACGAATAATATTTTTTTTTGTTTCTATGGTAGACTCGCGAGATCTCAGTTCGGGGCGAACCACTAGTATATTAAGTACACAATCGACACAAAAATTAATAACCCATTTTTAACCATGAACGGAACCTTACATTTTTATCGAAACGAAGAGGTGACAAAGAAAATGCAAGTATAGTAGAACGTGAAATAATACGATTAGTACCGTAATCGTCTAATCTTAATAAATCACTAACATTTATCAGTCTAAAAAAATTTCCTATAAAAAGTCCTTTATTGGGGCCACCAATAAATCTCATACTAGTTGTGCGACGTGTGTTCATTCGCGAGCTCGGTGCTACTCTAGAACATTCCACAGAAAGAATGTACTCGCACGTGCCACTTGCATTATTCACTATGGCAACTAAGACAAGCGTGACATGATCTAGCTAGCTTGTTTCACGGTAGAAAGGTCCAAAAAAAGGACAAAGGTATGGAGTCAGTGATAATATTAGCACTATATTCTGTTTCGTAAATAATCTGGTGGCATATAGAATTTTAAGTCTAGCTTTGATTAGTAACATTTATTTATGTGCTTTTTATCAACGTATAATGTAACTTTCAATGTAATTATTCTTATTCATAAAAATATAGATAGATTGGGATAGATAACTCTTTATTGAATTACCACACAAACAGAAATTATACAAAAATAAATACTAGGCTAGAATAAATAAGGCAATACAATGGGCGGCCTTATCACTGAAAGCAATCTCTTCAGGGCAACCTAAACTTTTTCAAAATATAGGTCTGATATCTTCCACTACAGGGCAAAGGAATTCGTTACTTTTGTACTGTATTTCTTACTGATGTGTTGTTTCTGACCAAAGCCTATCGTAGCAATTTATTTATGGCGTCTCTACTATATAAGCATTGTAAATTTGATCTATGTAAATTGATCTCTATGATTTAATGACTACGAACATTTAAAATAGGTGTATAAGCCCCGAAAGTTGATGTTGCGATGGAACCTTGTCACAATAACAGCTGCGTGACGTCATCCGTCGCAAAAAAGTACAGATAGCAAAAAAATGTAATAAAAAGTACATAAGCTAGGGTTATGGGTTTAACTCAAAAATAAACTAAACAACAAAACACAATAATAACTATAAAACAGGATAACAAAAACAAAAAGCTATAACAAGTACTCGATGCGCGTAAGCACGTAAGCGCGGGCTGACCTTGCGTACGGTACTGACAAGACGGTGCGACGTCGACTACGTCACCAAGATGGCCGCCAATCGCAATATGAACTTGCAGGGATAATATACATAGATTAACATCGTATAGGGTTGTGGTCAACTCTGGTTTTAAAGTTTTAAAGCCGTAGGCTTAACATGGCATGATAACGATTATAGTCGGAACTGACATCTTAACGTTCTTAACGCACTAAAGCACTCACGATGACCCATCAACCATACAACTTAACATAGCCAATCTGATAAGAAATGCACTACACGTTTGAGTCGCTCGTCAGTTTCTAAATATAATTTGAGAAAACCTTCACGGGCTCTTGTAGCGTAGAAATATTCAAGAAAGGGCCACGGGAAGGACAAAAGATAAAGTCACGACCGTGTCCCATGGGTACTGGATGCCAAGATCGATCCGCTAGAAGTAAGTCCGCACTTTAGTACCGACAATGTTGGATCCCACGGCTTTACGATCTTGTTTCGAGATTGGCTTTCTGTTGTAGTCGTTAAGTTGAAAACATTACTTAACTTTAGTTCGTAGCAATTGTAAAAACGTAGTTTAATTCAGCTTCATACTACTTTTGAGATGCAATCATAATAAAACTGTTCTGTAGTTGTAGTAGGATCATAAAAGTATTTTGGAGTCGGAAACTTTGTTATATTTAACTTCTTGAGTGACCTACTCATTTGCTTGTATCCGCTTAAAACGCATATGTAAGTAATGTTTGGTTTTGTGCACACAGTCCATTCCATCAAACGATTTTCTGGTAGAGATTGCTGTATTACACAGATTTACGTTGATCTAGTTCGATTGTATTGGTTTATGGTGCGCGATAAAGTCTTTTCTAAATATATATATATATATATATGGTGTTCATAAAGGTACTAAATTAATGCTTTTACGAGTTCAAAAATTAATGTTGTTATGCACTGCGTCGTGGTGTTTATAATGCGTGATCAATCCTAAAACTATGTAAGTTCAAAACTAAGTATTTCGTTCTTCTTCTAGCGCGTCAATTGTAAATCTAAACTATTTAAGAGTTATACTTTAAGTTAGAGAAGATTTCGTTAAAATACCATAACTTAACCATAAAGTAGAATCAGCTATTTATGCGATTGGTCCAAGTTTAATAAATCTATTTCTGGTATACCGGAAGTCTGTAACTGTTTCCGTTTCTTACCCAATGTAGACGTTTATATTCGGGTACAGAAAATTCACGTGACATAACAATTTATAGATCGTTCCCGGCCTACGACGATCGCCGGGTCAACTCCAAATTAGTATTTGTCACATCGAGAGCCCGACTGTAACATACTGGCTGACTTTATGTACCAATATATTTTGAGCTGTGTAAGACTCAAAGCTTGAACTGTATGTTTGTTTGGTGAGTCATTAATACTGCTTCAATCTGTTAGTAACGAATAGAAAGTCACGTTTCTTAACAGACCAGAGCAGTTCAGTTATCTATAGATTGTTTATGGTATTGAGATGACTCAACTATTTTTCTGTATTTTATAATATACTAGCTGGCCCGGCGAACTTTGTATCGCCTTGACATTCACATGACGTGGGCTGCCAATGTACGTTGCCAATAGAATTGTCAATTGGCTATCATTAGCTGCCTCTATATATGAGACAAATAATTTTCTTCATAATTTTTTTTTTTGCGAGAATTTGTCCGATGTTTTAATAGTTCTTCTGCTATTCGAGGCGGAGACAAATCCAACAAATCAAAGATCATCAAAATCGTTCCCGCCGTTCTTGAGTTATAAATGGTGTAACCAAGCCGACTTTGTTATATATGTATATTATATAAGATATGTGAAGTAAAGAGTTTGAGAAAATATATCTCTTAAATCCCAAGATTGATTTATGCAAAGGATTGTCTCATCGGTGTGTAAAGCTTGATCTGAACGTTCGTTTGTCATGAGGTATTAGATATAACGTTTCACTCGTATTTCTGGTTGTCTGGTATTAAACGATAAGTCCGCCAATTTTGTCAGATAAATTTACGTGGTTTTAACTTTACTATTATATTAATTTAGTTAACTATTTTCTACCTAGGTTCACTGTAAGCAATAGAAGTTACCATCTATGCCACGAATACTACACTAATTTGTCTAACTAACGAAGATTTATATAGTTGAAAGGGCTGCGGTTTCATTAAATATAAATAAACATATGTAGGGTAAACGCCGGATACTTGCCTCAGTGGGATACTTGCCCCGGTTTTAAATACACTATGCTAGGGACGTTAGTGGCGTTGGCGCTTTACTATAATTGTAAGTGCCCTTCCCACAGACCTCAGTATCATGTATTCCAAAGTGGTTAAATAAACTTATTCTTATTCTTATGTAAACCGCATGTATAGGCGTACACGTTTCGTCTGTGGGAGCGAAAATCTTCCGCGGCGAAACTTCGACGGCCGTCGAGTTTATATTGGTAAGTAATTTCTATTGAATATTTTTATTACTGATTATAGTTTCAGTCAACTTTTTGTTTCTTTGCATGCATTAGAGTTTAAATGGCATTGTTTATTAAGTTTTATTGTCGAATTATTTTTATTTATTTTGTAAATACAAAAGGGCAAGTATCCGTATCAAAAAAGATTGTCGCCTTAGTTACTTTTGCGGATAGTTGCTCTAGGGGCAATTATCAACAACTATAAATTATTTAACAAGCAAACACAGATTTTTTTGGTGTTTTATCTAACTATTGAATCCAGCTTAAATAAAATAAAAACTTAACTGTGTCTGGATTCATTCTAGGTAAGCAAAATTCCTTGCAAGTAACAGCGTAAATCAGGCATGGTGCCGCGCCTCATAAGCTGGACAGAAGATAGTTTAGCTGATTACTTATTTATTAGATATTATTTATATATATTATTAGATAGACTGATTACATATGTTGATATAAATTTGTTTATATATAAAAAAAATCACAATTAGGCGTTTATCCCCGCTTTAGGCAAGTATCCCACGAAGCATTTTTAACGTAAGGCTACTGTCCGCTAGAGAAGGCAACTATCCGGCTTTTACCCTAAATGTTACCAAATGGATTTCCCATACACATACAATATTTATCGATGACACAATACCAATAAGTGTTTGTCTAATATGTTCTACGCAATTCTCCAACTCGTATACCAAAATCTGCAATTTCCACCCGCTAACGCGCGGGGACAACCGTGAAATTTCGACCAAGACGAGTCAGTTTCAGATATTAGTTCCCAGAATGCGCACGTGCTGCGTTTACCTTGCCTCCTACAACATTCATAAATTTCCCTTGTCACTTGATGCTCATAGCTCACACTGGCATTTTTGATAAAACACGGAGATATTGCAGGATACCGATTTCAAAAAATACATTTATCTGCTGATAAAATGAATTTGTAATTAAAACTAGTATTCACATGCAAAATACAAAAGAGTTAACCCATTAAAATACTGGTCAATCTATAGATATTATTTGTTGTTTTTTTTTTGCATTATCCAGTAAGTAATTATTACGTAAGTACACAGTAAGTAAGTAAAGTAGAGGCGGTACGTGCATTCTCCTACGTGAAGGTTTGGAGTTTAAAGAACTACAGCTGCCATTGGACATATCAAAACCATTTGATTTCGAATGTTGCGCTGTTAAAATACCGAGTTTAAAGCTGGTTTTAGCATGTGTATACAGAATTCCTTCTGGTAATTGTAATGTGTTTATGAATAAATTGCAAACATTACTGCCTGCTATTTGCAAAAAAGAAAACAAGATCATTATCAGTGGTGATTTCAACATTGATTTTTTAAAACCAAAACACTCTGCCACTAAAATACTGCTGGGTCTTTTGCAGAACTATGACCTAAAACCGCAGATTAAATCTTTTACTCACGTCACATCTAGATCAAGAACCTGTATAGATAATGTAGTTAGTAACGTAAGTGGTATAGGTAAAGTTTATGAGCTGGGATTATCGAGACATTCAGCACAAATTTTTAAGTTTCAAATAAATACCAATATATATATAAATGCTTGGTATGAGTTTAAACGAAGTTATACAGAAGAGAATATGCAAAAATTTGAAAATGTTATGTCAGCTCTATCATTTAACGAGGTCTATAGTGAATCGGAAACCGCAAGTGCATTTGCAAAATTTTATGAAACTGTTATTCTGTTTTCTAGCTTATGCTTTCCTCTAGTAAAAATTAATAAGAAACTTAACTATCGCCAAAATTGGATCACAAATGGTATAAAAATATCTATTAAGACAAAGAGGAAGATGTACTACACATCAAGAGTAAAACGTACAGAGGATAGAGTTCGTAAATATTGCAATTACACAAAAATATTGAAAAAATGTATTAAAATATCTAATCAAAAGTCTAATCAGCATTATATTGAGAATTCTAAGAATATTTGTAGATCGACATGGAATATCATTAAAGGAAATAGAAATACTAAACTACCAGTAACCATAAAAGAAATTCACGTTGAAAATCACGTAGAAAAAAACCCAGAGAAGATATGCAATTTGTTTAATGATTATTTTATAGATATTGTCGAAAAAGAATGTAGTCATAAGATTAACATCTTCTCTACATTACACGATAGATCTATTGATAGCTCAATTTTCCTAAAACCAGTAAATGCTGGTGAAGTAATTAAAGTTATTAAAGCTCTTAATAATACAGCTGCGGTAGGAATCGATCACATTTCAACTGCAGTCTTAAAACGAAATGCCAAATACATAGCTGAACCATTAGCTCACATTGTTAATCTGTCTTTTGAGCAAGGGATTTTTCCAAAGCAACTGAAATCCTCAATTATAAAACCTCTATATAAAAAAGGGGATAAGTCAAAGATTAGTAATTATCGCCCCATTACGTTAATATCAATATTGTCCAAGGTTTTTGAAAAGTTAATGTTTGCCCGCCTTATAAATTTTGTGGAGAAACATAAGATCTTAAAAGAAGAACAGAATGGATTTCGACAAAATAGATCTACGACACTGGCTGCCTATCATCTAATGAAAATGGTGACTGAATCCATCGATGAAAAAGTACCTATTTGTGCATTGTTCATGGATATGTCTAGGGCTTTTGATTTTGTGTCTCATAGTCTTCTACTAAATAAGCTACAGTTGTACGGCATTCGAGGAAATTGCCATAAATGGCTTCAATCATACTTGGAAAATCGTGATCAGTGCACCTCTATCTCCACTTTAGACTTAAAAAATAAAACACTTATTGAACATAGATCAGGCTTTAGAAATAATTTGTATGGAGTCCCACAGGGAAGTATTTTGGGTCCATTATTGTTTATTTTGTATATAAATGATCTTAGTGATGCTATTAAGGATCCGATGATCTTATTTGCCGACGACAGTGTGGCGGTAATAAAGGGTAAAAACCTGGCCACATATCAGGATAATGTTAATTTATGTTTAGGCAAACTTGGCACATGGATGGAAAATAATAGTTTAGTACTTAATGTAGGGAAAACTAAAATCATGCAATTTTACTGTCCAAAAGGTTCAGCCAAGCCTTTAGAGGTATTATACAAAAATGAAAATGTCCAACAAGTACCTATGTTTCCTTTCCTGGGCATCATGGTCGACCAACATGTGAATTGGCATAAACACTGTGAAAACTTATGTATGAAATTAAATAAATATGTGTATGCGCTCAGGAGAATAGTTCACATGTCTTCACTTGAAGCAGGAAAAATGGCCTATCACGGATACGTAAGTTCCAATCTCCGCTATGGACTTATTCTTTGGGGTAACTCTAGTGAAGTAAAATCTGTTTTTTTGACTCAAAAGAAATGTATTAGAGCCCTTTGTAATATTGGAGATCATACCATATCATGTAAGCCATTGTTTAAGGCCCTAAATATTCTGCCACTAAGTTGTCTGTACATTTATGAGGTATGCCTGTTCATAAAAAAGCACCAGTCCTATTTTTGTAAAAAGCCTACTCCTTATAGTGAGAGGACCAGGGAACGATTTAAGAATAAACTAGCCCTCCCAAAGTTTAGATTAACAACAAGCATGAAAAGTATATTTGCCATGTCAGTTAAGATCTATAATAAGATTCCTAGCGATATTACCTCTCTACCTTTTCAAAAACTGAAAAGAAGGCTCTTTTCGTGGCTTTTGGACAAGTGCTTCTATGACGTTAAAGAACTATTAGAATGATTCACTTTTACATTTATTATTTTGTCATATTATTATTATTTTTTTACGATTCAATTAATTTATTTTTATTTTCTATTCATGAACATCTTAACTTTCAATTATTATTATTATTTTCTCTTTTTTAGAGTTTATTATCAATTTTACTGTAATATTAACTTGACATTTTATTTTATCCGAATTTAATTAGAAACTTTTATTGATAAATGAATTTATTATTTTATTAAAATTAATGATTTATGCCATAACTGGTATTATTAATTTTATTACAATTTTATACTATTGTGGTTATGCACCTGTAATTAAATTATTGTTATTGTCACTTTATTTATTAAAACGGGATAGGTAATATAGTAACATTGTACACTCGAAAGAGTAATTTGTGACTGGACACTTTGGTATTTTTTTTATAAGATCTGTATCATACCACATTTACAATGAATAAAATGGTTTCAATGGTTTCAATGGTTTCAATGGTAAGTATACTTAGTTACTACATTAAGTAAGTAATTTATATTTCCGTGAGTCTGGTTATTTCTTTATTTTTAACAAGCTTTTCTGCGGCTTTTTACACGTGTTTTGTCATTGAAATGTAGTATATATCTCAATCCAAGTCTTAATCTATATAAATACAAAGTTTCATCGAAATTGATCGAGTCGTTTAGTTTTAAAAACTTAACAAACTGAGAGACAAAGTTATCTTCGAATTTATACATATAATACAACTGTAACTGGGCCAAAGTAATGTTTTTGACCAATATAGAGGCCGAAACGACATTTTATATGTATTTTGTATGTCTGTCCCTTAGTACTCGTATCACGCTGAAACTACTTAATTGATTTAAATGAAACTTGGTATAATGATAATTTATACTATGTTTTAACATTAAGAATATTTTTTATTGGATTTTATTGAATATCCTTTTTAAAAAAGGAAGGGGTACAAGGAAGTTAAAGTTTGTATGTAAAAATAAACTAAAAATGCCTTGATCAAATTGAAATAAATTTAAAAAATATCTAGGTAACATAATTAGATGCGGATCACGGCCACCATATAAAGATATTTTATAAAATGTTACTCTCAAAAAGTAGTTCAATTTTCATCGCCTACTTATCATAACGGTACTTGTGTAAAGGCGCGATTCCACCAAAATCATGTGCACTATAATGTTGTGTGAAAGTTCGTGAAGAGAACAAAGTGCTGTGACCGTTATCATGCACAGTGTTGCACAGTGGCACAGTCTAGTGAAATCGCACCATTACATATCCGTTTAAAAATACCCCGCACTTGACAAAATGCATACGAATACACGACACACGGTGAAAATGGAAGGCAAATGCATACGGACACACGACACTCGGCTAAAATGAAAGGTAAATATTTGGCGGCGTAATTAGCTCGGCTTTGACAGCGAGATTGTACTCGTAGCTGAAAGTAGTTTGTAAATCTTTAAAGTGGCTTAAAGCGAGTGCGTGAGTGGAGGCTGTGAGGGGAGGGGGGGCAATTAGCTGACACAGGTTAAGTAGGTAGAGGGGTGGTGACCTGGTATTTTAAAAGTATATAAAAATGTTAATATCATCTAGAGTCTTTAAAAGTTAAAACAATAACGTAAATTGTTTTTGGTGCCAATCCACCCGTGATCACAGCTATTGCAACACAACCGAAACGTTGGGATAACAATTAAAAAGGTACATACGCGATAAATACCCGTTTTAATCAGTAATTATGGTGTTAGCATGGTATGGGCTATGCGTAGAGTTTAAGTGAATGTAAATCTGTAACGAAGAAATCTGACAGAAAGCCAAGTCATAGCTTATATCATGTCATAGCGCAGATGATTATCAAGCTGAAATAGCAGTGTGCTGGCCATAACATGTGCCAAAGAACTGACCATCGTTGGGATAAATGAGTAGAAACCGCGTCTTGACAAAGAAGACACAAACACCGGGCTCGTGGCGCGTATTTGTAGAGGCCTATTATGCCCAGCAATGGACTAATGGGGGCTAATGATGATGATATTTGGTGACAGTAGGTACAGACAAATTATTCCGGTTTTTATTTCACATTTTCTTGTAGATGACCTAGGCCTAGATGATAGGCCCACGGCGTAGATAGCCTACGGCGTAGATCATCTACAAAAAAACATGCGTAGGAATATTGTTTTATAATAATTATTTTAAAAGACATAAAGTTTTGACTTACACTAAGGGCGAGTTGCGCAACGATGCCTAATCGTATTTAGTGCTTATATATGTTTAAGAGAGTTGTCAAATCATACAAATACTTCAAATTTAAATTATGTTTTGTAGCTAAATATGTTTAGGGATCGTTATGCAAGTCAAGCACAGCTAGGGTCTCAGAAACAGCGAGTAGAGCGAAGAACAAACTAGCTAATGAGTAACTAGACTCACCTGCAATATAGTTAGTGCTGGGCCACTTGTGATGTAGCTCTCGGAAGGCGCGCAGGGCCTTGTGGCCCTCGTCGCGTTTGAGAGCAGGGCGTGGTCACACAGGCGCGGAGACTCTTCCCGGCAAAATGATCCGAGCAGGGATTTCTTGTCTTTCATCTCCAACTATTGAAATTATAGAAAATACATATAGGTATATTAGCGGTAAGCATTGATTTATAAGTTAAGTTTATAATAATAAACAAGACTGGTCAAGGTTTGCGCATCGAGGTTTTTGAGCCTAGATAAGTTTATTTATGTTAATTGAGCAGCGCCATCTAGTTATGTGACCGGTAAACCAACAAAACTTTAAAGACAGATATCTAAAAAACTGTTCTAGATACATAGATATTTCGTTATAATTTTTGCATATACGAGTATGATTGAAAGAAAACTATGATAGAAACTATTATCAATAATATTTAGGTATATATTTTGAATTATATTTTGACCATTATATTTTGACCTGATAATTTTTGTGTATTGTAATAACAACTGTACTATGATTACAAAAAACGTTAGAAAAATATGAAAACATTAGAGAACTACTGAAAGAAAAACCGCTGTTTATCTTGAATTGTATGTATGATGTGTGTTTAAATAATAAATTAAGTTAATAAACAAATATATAAATAAATATTGGTGGACATTTCACACAGCGTTTAGCCTCAAACTAAACAGAGCTTGTACTATGGGAACCAGATAACTGATAGAATACTTATATACTTTTTTTACCCGGAACAAATATTTCTAGATCATGCAAACATATGTCCCACGGCGGGATTCAAACCCGCTACCTCCTGCATCACAGACGGTTATACGCCCACTGCGCCACGGAGGTCGTCAAATTAAGTTAATAATGCAGTTGGTTTCCAATTTGATGAGTGGCGATTCTAACGTTGTACTATTATTATTTTTTCATTATAGCATACCTAAAATTCCATTATAGAATTAAATTGGACTCCTAAAAATAAATACATTGCGGCAAGCAAACCGAGCTAATGGTATTGAATAAATAATTCATCCCATTCAAATACTCTACTTACAAAGTGTATCCGACCGGCGAACGGAAAAACTTCTGATTAAAGTGCCAACTAAAAAAAAATAAGCTGAACCGAACCGCTTATCCATTGTTAATGCAAACTGAAGTCCGAATGAATGAAACGAAACACCGCAGTGCAGTCGGTGGAACTCGGGAAAAGTGCTCAGACACATTAAAGAAAATTAATGTTTGGCTGCCGACGTCAAGAAGAGAGGTTGAAGGTACTTGGCAAAGTGAAATGGCACGAATAAAGCCGGTGTGAACGCCGCCCAATTCTATATCGCTCCGAGCTTGTATCATCACATTAGCCTTGCAAAACTTCCATGAAAGTTAATACACATTTTATTTTGAAATTCCCTCAATTTATGTAGAATCATATCGTTATCGTGATTCGATGTACGGTAAAAGTTCAACAATTTTATTTTATAGCCATACATACCTTGAGTTTGCTTTAGATAATAACAGTTCATAAGATTTGTTGCGGTATTTAGATTAAGTTACAAAACTCTGTGTATACTCGTATCTTTCATACGATTTTATACGGATATATTAGTTTTTTAAGAGATGACACACACAACTGCCAAATCTTTTTCTCTTCCAATCTTGTTATCGTTGTACACATTTAGCTTTGCCGTGTGACTAGTTTTGTAGTTTAATCGTATAGCAGCATACCTAGCTAACTTATTCCAGTTATATATTGGTTTTAAGTGGCAAACTGGCAAAGAGCCAGTCACTTCCACATTTACTTAGAACAAACATTGTACTTTGCTACAATGCGCGTACAGAAGATAGAACTAATATTATACGAAACTATGAGGCTTAAACACGTAGATATACCCACTTTTAAAATATATTATAATGTATATAGCAGAACAAAAGTAGTGGACGTGGGTAGATGTGGTAGTTTAAAATAAGGGGGGAAAACGGAAGACGAAGGTATACCAGACCAGATAGATCGGATAGATGAAAGATGATTGTGAAACGTAGATGATATTGTGAAAACGGTGGGATTTCACTATTTTGCCAATTGTCAATTTCATCAACATTATTATTATTTTGTAATTTTATTTATATTTCATCAAACATTAACATAAACTTGGATAAAATGCAATGGAAATGGAAATAGAATAATTAATATTGGCACAAAATCGTCTGATAGAGAGATCAAATGTTATTTCAAACTTTATAACCAATCCAATGAACCGATTTCAACAAAATGCAAATACTGTTTAAGTTGCATAATCAAATAATATCAGAGTTCATTCAAAATGTACTTCATTAATTTTATTCAACGTCGGCTGCTGATACACTGGCAGTTTTATGCAAGTAACTTGTGATTCAAGCACTTGTTGTTACCATGATGGTTGAGGCGGTATTGGCAATGCAAACATGCTGATTGTAGTACAGCTGTGACTGCCTGGAGTTAATTGTGAATAACTGCTTTAAGGTATCTGCTCTAAAACAGTATCTGAACAACAACAAAGCGCAAATTCAGCCGCACGTAGAATACTATTCCCATCTTTGGCACGGAGCTCCAAAGTACCAATTGCTTCGTTTTGACTCTCTTCAGATAAGACCCATTAGAATCATCGGCGATCCCAAACTCGCCGACAGGCTGGTTCCGTTAAGTCAACCCCGCGACATCGGATCGCTCAGTGTATTCTACCGCCTGTATAATGGGGAATGTTCTGAGGAGAATATGATCTCATCCTGTCATCGTGATTTTACCACCTCACTTCTCGACAACGTAATAAAGCTCATCCACATATCGTCGACAATTGGATGTCGCGCACCATGTAAAAAGGTTTCTACAGGGTATGGACTGCATCGATAATACCCCGGGTGTCGCCGGTGTCAATAGGCGACGGTGACCACTTACCATCAGGTGGGCCGTAAGCCTGTTTCCTCACAAATAACATAAAAAACAATCCAGGCTGCGATTATTGTTTCTGTTGTAATTGCTATTGTTTATTACTCATAGTTTGTGATTTGACGTAGTTAAATTCAATTGAACTAGTTGCTAGTGCACATTGGTCCAAGTCTCTTCTTCTCAAAACATCTCAACACACTTCTAGCCGCTATTGTGGCTCCTTCACCGTTTATGCGGTAAACATTTGGAATGCCCGTTCATGAAGTTCGCGCTAGCCCATCACTCAACATTTTCAAACGGAAAGTTAAAGAGCACTGTCTTTCTCTGTAATTTTATATTATTATAGGTATATATTTATATTAGGTATATATTATTATCCCATTATAATATTATAACATACTTTAAGTATGGCTCATATTAGTTTTGGGTATATATATTTATTTATGTTTTTACCCTCACCTACCTTTAAAATCATCTCTCTCTCTCTAGCCTCAAAGATTTTCTGGAAGAAAACTCTTTTTAGGTTTAAGCTCGCCTTTGTACATGACCTCTATTTCTGTATTTTTAAATGTGTTTTCTTCTGTGCAATATAAAGAATAAAGAATTGGTCCAAATACGACAGTAATTCATTGGTTTTTTAAATTACTTTTCTGAATAAACTTTAACTATGACAAATCGCACACTCCTGGGTACGCGCAATAAGCTTAAAAGGGGCACAAAGTTTTCTCTTCAAGTGCTATACGTAGATATAGATACTTGGTTTTTTACTGTATAAGAGTCTCCACGGGAAGTTTTACTCGATAATTTACAAAATAATAAGTATTTAAAACAAAATCTGTTTATTTTTTGTTGCTCGTCGTTCGGTAGACATGGTAAATTATGTAAATGTTGTATACTGAATAAATAAAATACGAAAAACATTATACCATTTTCATATATAAAATTTTACACAGTTTTACCTAGCTACAATTATTTAAAATTGTGTATGAACTAACGGGAAATTGTTTGATTATCTTGCCGATAAATACGTTTATTTATTCATTTTTTTCCGACTGACGCCAACACCCTAAAAATAAAGTGTTTCTCAATTCTATTTCTGACTTTTTTGCAAAGTAGGTAACTAGATAACAGCCAAAAGTAATTTGCTTAAAAGTTGTCTTGAGAAAGATGATTCATGAATAACCGAATGAATACTGATAGGTAAATTAGGATTTAGTATATTGTACACAAAACATATATATATATATAATTTTGTATCATTAATTTGTCATAATTTGTCTTCAGCGACAGCGCTGGAGCTAAACCCGACATTTTTAGATGTTATAAAAGTTTTTCCCCAAATTTATAAAAACGTACATTTTATGAAACAATATTTTACTTAATTATATACTTATCTAAGTTAAGCTAAGTACCTATGTACATTTTGTAGTATTAAATACAGTTTTCTTTTTATTTCATTGTGTTTAAGTAATATGGTGATCAAGATAGACCATCAGTCCGATGGTTGAATGCCATTGAGAACGTAGGTGGGTGTCAATAGATGTGACTCGCAAGGGACCGGAAAGCATGGCGATATATTTACTACGTGTTTACTTATGTACGACATTAAATGAAAACACGGATAGTATTGTTGTAAAACAGGTGTTTTTTTTCAATTAATTACCATGGAACTTTTTTAACATCAACCTAGTCTATCAAGTCCTAAAATATCAATGAAACAGCTTGTTTAAAATAGTTAAACAAATCATGTTCATTCATCATGTAGGTACCTGTTAAACTGACTAAGCGGCATCGTCACGAAGGCGCCGCCGATTTACGTTAAAATGGTTTATTTTAAATGTATCAATTACTAGATAAATATTCAAGCTTCCGGTATTAAACCCACCTCTAAAATCATTTAATACGATTTTGGACGTGTGTTCTAAATTACTGTCGCTCATAACAAAACAGGTTGTATATATACCGTCGAGAGAGAAGGATGTATGGAGGGATTGACTGGAGGTCTACGCCGTGGAGGTGACTATTACTGAAGAGATAGATAATTAAGATCAAAGTAGTGATAAATATGTTAATAAGAGTTACTAAGTTTAATTAACAACATACATAAAGGCTTATTATTTTATTATACCCAGTAGTGTGTGCAGACGGGCTAAAATGATTATGATGATGAAAGTAAATACTTTTGTTAGGTACCTTTCTGTCTAAGTCCGCATCAGGAGCTGGTCCATCCCATATCGTGAGCTGCGAGGAACAATCCTTTTGTTGATCGAAACCGGCTGGCTCCGTTCCCGCCGAGTGATACTTCACGAATGATACCCAAACTATTTCGTTCGTTCGCCCCTAAAATTGAAAGAAAAATTTTTGCACTTACAACATATTTTTTTATCTTGAATTTGTAATCTTACCACTATACTTAGAAATTCGCAATAACGTTGAACAGTTTCACCGATTTTGTATCTTTGGATCAGATTTGAAACTTTCCGTCAATGCAAACGACAAAACACAAAATTATGAGTTAGTGTTGGACGGGTATTATCACCGCACTAGTGAGGTGTCCCCTCTCTATGCTGTGGACATCCAGCAGCCATGACAGATGACAGATTATAAACACACTTGTGAAGATTCAATGTCAGTTTATAATTAATAATTCACTTTTATAAATTAATAATAAGTAATAATAAATAATTTAAATAATTTACTTTTATACATGGTAGAACTGACATCGAATCTTCACAAGTGTGTGTGTAATACATATGTCATCTGTCATGGCTGCCGTATGTCCACAGCGTAGAGAGGGGACACCTCACTAGTGCGGTGAGTGTCCGTCCAACAGTTAGTCTCTTAGTCTAACTTAGGAATTCCACTCAAGGCGGATTTTGAACCTTTAAGTTTACATTTTCACCTTTCAGCCAAAAATCAGGTTGCAACATTGCAAAGATACAGTGAATTTAATAGTATGACGAATAGTTTTAAAAATAAAAATAAGCATTTTACAAATTTGTTTGTCAAAATATAATGTAAAAAGTGATCATGATCAAAAACAATGTTTACTATGGTAGGCATTATACGACAAGATGACACCAGGCATTTTGTCTATAGGTCGTGTGTCAAAGAGTGTACACCTTAGCGACACTGAGTTCCTCATAAAGTTTTGCTATCGCTCAGTTTGTCGCTCAGACTAAATTTCTAGTGTTTAGTATCGTCGTTTATGCCTACCATTAGTTTAAACTCCTATCCTAATTATCCGCTTATCTTTTGGGGTTTCTAGGAAAACACAAGAGGATTTTTATAAAAACAAGATTTACTTGTTGTCAGTTTTATAAAACAGCAGCCGAAACAAGTCCGTATATCTTAGAACTAAGAAACTCCGAAACGTTTTCTCAGTAGAGTAGAATTTATGTTACATAATCCGTAACAAGGTTATAATGAAGATATTAGAGCTCCGTCTAGAGATTTGGAGGAAGACAAAAACGCTACACACGTTATATTAAGGTAATCTTATAATAATTTAGCTTCTTGCTTAAATCAGCTTTTATATTATGATTAATTTTGCAAAGTACGTTAGGTACGTGTTCTCTGCACAAAGATAACTCATGAAAGGCAGAAAAAAACGATACATGAAGATTAGGTACATTCTAAAGACAAAAAGGTCTGAGTACACGGTGACAGATAAAAAACTTGTCCCAGTTCCATACATTACTACTTTCAAAATATTTCTATTTCGAAGGTAGTTTGGCCTCCAAGGCCGGTCACATACAGTTAGAATATCGAATCGAAATTTTGACGCAGAATATTTATACAAAATTAAACGGAATAATACGTATGTCGTGTGTGATAAGGTCCTTGATTTATTATGGATTTGCTGCCTTCGATATTCCAAAACGGAACTCCTAAGACTGGTTGTGACCGGCCTAAAATGTTCTACACTTCTCGGCTAAACTATTTATGCTTTATTATATTTTATAAAATTCTCTTTCTGATAAAACCATAGCCTATTTACATTAGAACGAATGTCCAAAAATATTACGAAAACAAAAAACAGACTGGTTAGATTCTACGCTCACAATTTTTCTAACCTTTACGACACCAAAGAAATCGTTGAAATTCCTGCTCTACCAACTTTGAAGGTAGTTTATAAAAGTTAAAAAGCTACCTGAATGTAGGATACATACAAAGTATTTGGCGTTAGAGAGTGAGTATTTCAAATAAATTTCTAGTTTATAAATGGTTCTTTTAAGCTCTACAAAGCCAAATTGAAATTTGTCCAACAAACTGTCCAAATTGAACGAAAAACTTGTCGTTCACAAATAATTTAATAGAGCCATAGGTTTTTGAGTAGACTTTTTATTTTTTTAAACAGTCAGAAAAATCTACTGAGTATTTGTATGTAGTTTAAAATTCATCTTCAACATGAAACCATATTTTATTTCTTCTGGAAATAGTTTTGCGACAGAGTTCCATAATAACTTTTTCATCTTATATCAAAAATTTAATCTATAGATAGTCTAAGATCGGGCAGTGAGAAGTGAGACTATTCCTATAACTGAATTTTCACTGTTCACACACATAATGAGCATTTTTTCCAATAATACCTAAATGAAATTAAAGAATTTAGAATTTCATTTGAACTATAAAAGCAATAAATCAAAGAAAATATCAGTAAGAGGACAAACGAAGCAAATAATCTTCCACAAATCTTACCTGGAAATAGTAGACGCATGAAGTATTTGGCGGAAGAGAATGTCGTGGGTTTCTTAGAACTCCGCTTGTTTTGTCTGAAGAACGGAGAACAAACCGACATCGACCGTCCGATCTCACATATGAGTGTGAATCTCTGTCCACGTAGAACACCTAGGAAAAAAATATAGTTTGTAAATCTAAACGACAAATTCACTATTTGTGATAAGCTGGATGACCAGTTTTTGAATAGATAAATTTTGCGAATCATTAAAATCATTGTCAGACATTATCATTTATTTTGTTCCCGGAAATTCTTTCACAGTTCCGGAAGTTCCCGGAAATTTAATTGATACAGAAAATTTACAAAAAAAAAATAAACAAAAAAAAACTACTGGGAAATGAAATCAATTTATTTTCTAAAACAATGTTAACTACATTGTAGGTTATGTTAAGAAATAGATAACAATAGTAGATATTTAAACGTACTACCCAAAAAGAAATAAGAAAATGATCCTAAAATATTTTCAGCACAACAAATAAAAGTTCCGTTAAACATTTTGAAATGGGTAGCTACAGTTGGTACTTGTAACATAAACTCATTTATTGTGCGTATCGTAATTAGCAAAAGCAATCAACCCACATCCACGCGAAATTCTTAGATTTAATAAACAATCAAGAACTCATTTCGTACTCATAACACATAGGCGAACTTAATGCTAATTAGCATTTTCTACCAGTTAACCTTTGTGTAGTGTGGAGAAAGTGGTAGTGCCAGAAAATAGAGATAGAATAGAAAATAGAGAGGTAAAACAACTTTAGCTTAGGTTTAAAAAACACTTACAAAAATTATTAATAATAATAATACACTTACATAAACGAAATACATAAAATACCTACATAAAGTGCTCAATTTTGTTGGGTATCTTGAAGAGAGATGAAGTGTTTAAAGAGTTTGGATTTGAAGACTCCCATATAGGCTGCCCTGCGGATTTCCACTGGAAGAGAGTTCCACAAGCGGATAGCCGTCACAGTGAAGAAAGAAGTTTAATTATCTAAACATTGTATATTAATTTGATCCAATTCAAAGTATTTATTATTGTTACATAATTAACAATTTCAAAGATCAATATGGTCTACTTAATGTTAGACAGTTTATACATTTTTTAGCACAGAAAATCTGTGATCGGGTTTGGTTTAAAAATGATTTTGTATCAAATGTAACATTTCAACTTGCCTTTGACTACCCTCTCGCTAGTGATATATCTCCACGGCTCTGGGAACTAATAAAGATATCCAAAGACTTAGAAACTGATTTATATAATTTCCATTTTTACTGTCTTTATACCACAAACGAATAAAAAATATTGATATCAGCCGTAATATTTTCCTTGCCCATCAAATAAGCAAAAACTTCGATCCTTATATTAAGTTCATCCATTCCTGATATTATTCCGTAAACAAGTTATATTTCGGATCATCAATCACTTTAGGGGAAATAGATAAGGATAAACATCAATCTAGGAGTTTCTACAGCAATAAAGTTCATTAACCTTGACCAGCTCGATCACCAGTGCTAACGTTAGTATTTTCCAGCACGAATATTTACGTAAGTCGCTAGACAAATTTAAACAAAAACGTTGATGTCATTGCGATTGGCGTTCGAGATGGATTAGTTCCATCTGGCCCGGTGGTCCGACCCCGGTACTGGGGCGGATGGGAATAAAGTGCCATCGACACCGGTGATCTGACTACAGGGGCAGATATCACTTCTTTCACGCACGCTGCTATCATTGGCTAAAATCGTATACGTAGGTCTCACAACGTAAATATTTGTGCTTGGTCTTCTGTTTTGTTAATTGTATAGTTGGTTTCATTGTAATTATGTATAACGTCATTATTTTGCCTCGCGATTTAATTAAAAAATTATTATATAATATAAAGTTAATTTTATATAATATTAATATATAATAAAATTATATTATATTTTCCTTAATGATTCAATATTATCATACTGACTTCTTTTTTTGCTAATTACTCCATCACTCTCTATTAAGTAATTTGCGCAGGGTTTCTCTAAAATAGACCGTATTATTTAGATATTAAAACATGAACTTACTTGTACTTCTAATTCAAAACCCGGTAGATAGCTCAAAGGTACAGGATGAAACGGGTTGTCGAACGGCGATGTGTGAAACTCCAGTAGCATATTTGGACCACGAGTGACTATATCTGGAACCGCATCGCCCCCACATAGCCTGACCAATATAGGGGAGTTCCTATCTGCACCGTCCCACACTGTGAGGTAGTCTTGAACAACGTTACACTGGTCCCAGATCCTGTAAAAAAAAACCTGATATCCAGTGGACGGTGGCGAATTTCTCCCAGAAAAAATCATTCACTCTTGAACCAATTGTATGATCTACATAGTATGTTAAGCCTAAAACGTAAGTCGCGGAATGTTTTATCACAGATTATTAAGTAGGTATAAGATAAGATAAGATAAGATAACTCTTTATTGTACACCAAAGTAAAATACAGAACATAATTTTTACTAATAAATTTAGTACAATGGGCGGTCTTATCGCTAAAAGCGATCTCTTCCAGACAACCTTAGTATGGACAGGATTATAATATATCACATGACGGCGGTGCATCTATATAAAATTAAAAACATACCTACATACTATAAACCTAAAATACTAATAATAACTCAAATTTAATTATAATAAAACAAGCAACTATAAAAATGGTTATGATGAATTAACAAGCAGCGACAACTTCAACGCAGGGACAGATAATGCGTGTGTACTTTTGTTTTAAAATTACTAATAGACTTGGATGTTCTTATAGAGAAGGGCAAATCGTTCCACAATCGTACGGCTGTTACAGTGAAGGATCGACCATAAAACTCTGTCGTATGGACAGGAGTTTTAAGTTGAAGGGAATCTGAAGAACGCAAATTGCGATCATTAGCCTGGTGGAGAAACTCAAAACGCTCCTTAAGATAGAAGGGAGAAGAAGGGTTAAAAAGGATGTTATACAAAACGGACAGTATGTGTGCATTCCGGCGAAGACGGATGGGGAGCCATTTGAGCTTTGCGCGAAAATCAGAGACATGGTCATACTTGCGCAAGCCAAATATAAACCGAATACAGAGGTTTTGAAGGCGCTCAAGTTTGCTCAGTTGGGCTTCAGAGAGGTCAAGATAGCAGGCGTCGGCGTAGTCCAGAATCGGAAGTAAAAGAGTCTGTGCAAGCGTAACCTTGGTAACAATAACTTAGGTATGTAAGTGTTCTATCTGTAACCTGGTTCCCATAGTAAGCTTTGCTTAGTTTGGGGCAAAATAGCGCTGTGTGAAATATCCAGAATGATTTATTTATTATATGTATTATATATGTACGTTTAATTTTATTATAATTGAGACGTTTTGTCAGTGGGCAAACGTATATTGCAAAAATATCGTCAATCCAATTTACATTTTGTGTGATAATGATCATGAGCGGTTACTTATCATGGAGTTCAGTTTCGCCAGTCTCCAAGATTTTCTAATAAAAACAGACCAAATGATAAAAATGAACAAGAACCGGACGGATAGACCTAATAAAACAAGAATTCCAATTTGGCTTTCAGTTACAAAACCCTAAAAATAAGCTTCAAAGGCGGATTTCGCGAAATGGGTAAGATAATTCTAAGTTTTTTTTCAAACATAACTTATTTTTTGATCTATTTTTCCTGGAATTCACAGAATGTTATCCCTATTTAGATTAGATTAAATGTTGAAATCACAAATAATTTTATTAGCCTTGAATATTTAAATTTTCGTTAATTCTTTTGGAATCGTTTATATTACTATCTGATTTCTGAAACCAGAGTTGCCAGAGAATGTATGTTAATGTCTCAGTAGACAATATACCCGCGCCGTTATCTCATTGCCGCATGACTGCTACATCAATTTATCTACCTTCTTTCATCATTACCTTTTACTATATACGGCAAAATCTAAATTCTATTTTCCCGCGAAAATGTATGAAGGTAAAAGGCCAGTTCCGCGTGGTTGGGTTTAACTGCGCCACAGAAACCCGAATGGCTCGCTATTCCGACGGTAGATCGCATCTTGTGCAAAATTACACGCAATTTTCTAACTTGTAAAGCATAAATGAAAATTCTAGTGAAATATTACCGGGTTTTTCTGATCCATTTGGTTGCAGGTAAACTGGTTTGTTGGGAGTAATTAAATTTTACGCTGCGTCGTTAGAAGTTTTTTACTACAATATACTGTTTGTTTTAGAAACTATTTTAGTAATCAGTTTTGGAACTCGCGTTGTTGATTAGAAAATAAAACGCATGGCCACTGCATGCCATAAAGTTAGTAAATCGTTTAAAGGGCAAGGTGTACGCTTTTATAATAAACTCCTAATGGATGTACAAAAATTGATAATTAACAAATTTAAAAAAGTAATAAATAAAATCTTTATAAAAAAGCCTACTACAAATTATTGGATTATTTAGATGATAGAGAAGCTTGGGATTGAAATTGCTCCAACTCGTTCAAAATGTTACAATTTAGACGTAATTTATTTTTTGTATTGTTATGTATTATAAAAGGATCATTAAAAAAACAACCAGCCTTGTTTCCTTTCTTTCCTGGCTTGGTTGCGAAGGAACAGGCAGTAAAATTTACGCTTCAAAGTGATCCTTGTGATTTTAATGAATAAATATGTTTGACTTTGACTTTGACATGGGCCATCAATAATAATTTACAGTTTCATCCATGTATTTATTGTTCATTGTTAAGCCTTATATTTATTTTTGTATTATTTCTGTTTGTGTGGTAATTCAATAAAGAGGTATCTATCTATCTATCTTTATTGTATAGTCATATCAGATTATACACATCAATTAATGAAATTAGCATAATGTTCAAACTGTTCTGTATTTTGCTATATATACTTACCCATTGTTATCGATTTACTTATACTCCACTAATTCCATAGCTGTAATACACCTCAATTATAATTAGAAAGTGAATTATGTATATGTGGTACGCACGACTAATTACAATGTTTCTCGTCAATATCTTATCTTCTTATCTTATCTTATCTTATAGTATTCTAAAAAGGCTGTCAAAGAATTCAGCTAACGGCAACTGTAATTTTTAACTAATAATAAACTTTCACTGAATAATACTTACTTCAAAACGCGCTGGCTTCTGTCGTACTTTACTATTTGGTCTTTGATATGTATCTTGTGACTGTTCGTCTGTCTCACTGCCAGTAAAACGTGTTTATCAGCTGGTATCTGCAACAAAGGCCTAAATTTCAAAACTGATCGTTATCTCCAGAATGTATGGTTCAATTTCGCCTGTCAAAAGAGGCGACGTGCGCGGAACATGTTCATTTATTATGTACATTTTGGTGTAACTGTTGCGTACATTTGGTGCGAATTTTACATTAAATATTAATGCAAACGGCTGGTTATAACCGCACCAGCTGAGCTAAGCGCACCTCTTTGTTTCCATTTCCATTAATAATGATTTATAATAGTCATCGCCGGTATAATTTACTGTGGGACTTTATTATGTTTTGATATCATCATAATAAACCTTCATAAAGCTCAGTATCTCTTATGATAATGTTCTGTGTTAATACACATTGTTACAGTAATTATATAAAATATTTAAAAAAATGTTTAGTGTTGTCATCGTTATAATTTTTCAGTATGATCTTCTAATATATCAATATAGATGTTGGTTGGTGTATAATTTATATTTATTGAGATTGATAAACTCTGACCCCGATGACCGTTCACTATGAAAATTGGTACAACTAAGTGTTTGTTATGGAGAATTTGTGCTATTTTTTTTATATACAAACCACGCGCTTAGCCGCGTTTGAAAACTAATAATATCACACTAATATTATAAACATGAAAGTTTGTATGTTTGTTACTCAATCACGTCGTAGCGGCTGAACCAATTTTGATCAAGTTTAGTATGTAAGTAGATTATAACCTGGATTACCACATAGGCTAATTTTTAACCCAAAAATCATATCCCATTGGATAAAAATGGGGTGTCAAGTCAAGTTGCAACAGCGAGTTTAGCTTTATTTCTAGGTTACTTACTCATTTAGTAGTGTAACGCGTACGAAATCGCGGGCAACAGCTAGTATAAATATTACAGTACCTAATTGTATAATCGTAAAGTGCTTAAATTCTTAGCACAATCCTAGATATTGTGAAATAGGCGGTGTAGTGTTGCCCAATTCAGGAGACATTTAATAACACACACACACATATATACATACATACATACATAAAAATTATTACTTCACTACCACAGACGAAAAAAACTATTATTTTTAATTCGTCAGGATTCTAGAATCTGTTTCTTTTACACTGTTCTAGGTATTACAAGATTCGTTTAGTACACAAGAAAATAGTTCGAATCCTATCACAAGAAGGTATCTAAAATTCACTTTAACGTTTATCGCTTTTATGTCGGTAGTAAAACGTGCCTTATATCGTAAAGAAGAGGAAGGAAGTATCGAATACCTACTTGATTGGTTAAGAAAAGCTTTTGACGGATATAAAAGACTTGATCTGAAACTTACCTTTGTATGATAACAAAAAAAAAGATAATTTATACAGCATATCAAGCACATTACTGATGCATTAAGAGTTACCAATATTCATGGGCTACAGCAATTAGAATACAGTGCATAATTACTGATTAAAACAGGTATTTACGTGTATATACCTTTTTTATTTTTTATCCCGATGTTTTGGCTATGTTACAACCGCCGTGGTTACGGGTGGACCATGGCTAAAGTAATTATGTACAGTGATAGCGAAAGTTTGAAAAATACTAGAATACAGTGTACGATTACAATGCGTGTTCGGCAGGTTTTCCCGTCACCACACTCTCACAGTAGTATTTCTGTACCACACTTCCCACCGTTTTAAAATACAGGAACATACCAGATTGGGCACTCGAACAGTCCTTCAAACAAACTTAAAAGCATGTAGAATTCACAATAAAGCATGTTTTCTCACCTTTGTATGCTCAATGCGGTATGTACAAGTGGCGTTCCTAGGATACACGCCAGGGAAGTTCGGTGACTGGATGCGGCACGCTCGTAGATCGCAGTCGCTCAGTATACGGTCGCAGTACGTCCCCGGCACGCGTTCTCCCCGCCACGCTCCCACAGTAGCGTTTCCGTAGCGCAACCGCGCTTCGCTCCGTCTTAGAAACTTGTACGCCAACTTAAAGTCGAAATTGTAGCCAACACCCTAGAAACCAGCGGGTGAGTTAAATTATGGTTGGAGTTGATCTGCATCTACTTTGGAACTTTGTGATGTTGACAGTGACATTTGCTCGTTTGGCGTAACACGAATTTTGCATCATTATAATTGTAACGCATCAACTAGCTTTCAGTGAGAGTAATTTGATGATTCTTGAAAGCATATTCTTGACGCTGAATAGGGAGCAGCTCCGCATTCATTTATCTTAAATATCACATGGTGATCAAAAATTTGACGATAATAGATTTTCCAGATAGCTAAGCTGCCCCCAAAATAACAATATCATCTTGATAAAATTAAAGTCTATTATCGCATGTCAGTCATCTCATACCATTGTATTATTATTTTTAGTATATATTATTTTTTTATTTCTCTTCATTTGTAAAATATACTCTGTGCACCGCTGTCTATTACTGCTTTGCTCATTATTTTCCATCCAAAGGTTGCCTGGAAGAAATCGCTTTCAGCGACAAGGCCACACATTGTACTATATTTAGCATTCATTCGTTTTTTTTAAGTATTCCTGGTGTATAATAAAGAATTATTCTATTCTATTATTACGTGAATACGGTTTATGACATTTAACATATCGCGACTAGATCGCAGCCTGAATGTTACGTGAATTGGCCTTATGAATATTTTTGTTAATTCAGTAATTTATTTATTCTGCATATTAAAAATAGAAGTAATAATGCAGACATAAACAATAACTAATTATGGATATTTCAGATAGTGCTATGCAGCCCCAATATAAGCAGAGCATGTACTATGGGAATATAACTGCTAGAATACTTATAAACTTTTGTTTATTATATACATATTTCTATTATATAAAAAAACACCCAGAGACGGAACCAATAAATAAATAATAAATTAACGAGAACAAAGGAATACATACAGAATTAAATTTCTAAAATAGACGACGTTTATTTCAAGCTTAGCTTAACAAAATGTTTCCTCTATACCGTGTTTAATTACAGTTTTTGCGCAAAGTTGATCTTTATAAATGAACAACAGTATTTATCTTCATTAGGAGTCACTTACGTAAGCTCTCTTTGTGTTTTACTGACGTGTTGTAACTAACTACATGTTTTCGTCTGCGACGCGCCTAATATTTCACTTTTCCCCTTTTAAAGACTTGTTCACACTATGCTAGTAATTAAGTTTCTTATTGAGTTGTTAAATAAATAAAATGAACAACAAGCTTCTATCAGAAATGTAGCAATTTCAATAAATTCAAAGTTAGGTACTAATTAGGCACAGTTTTAATACGGAACGCGTACATACGGTACTTACGGGACCTGATAATAAAAGTATACAGTACTTACATATGTCATTGTTTTAGGACTTAGTTATAATAGTCCAAGAGCCGGTGAAGATCGACCTTCACCGATCTGATAACCAGATGAGACGTATTTTTATCAAATATAATTTATAAACAAATATGCCTATAATTACTTGCCTATCTAAAAGTGCTTATGGCTATTTTGAATTAAATTAACTTTAAACGATTTTTTTTCATCACTTTAATTCTTTTGATAACCAAATGAATTTTATTTCACTGTTAGTTTTTAACACACAGAATATGCCTCAGTAGGCTTGCCTACTCATTTCTGTGTATAGCTACCTGGCAAGCCGATGTGAACAGGTAAGTCAATATAGGTGACTCCATCGTTCTGTTAACTTATCGAAAGTTATATCAAATTTTAGATTACTTTATTACAAAATCAGTCATATTTCAAAATCATTGCCTGCAAAAAATCATACTTATAGTACTGTTGCCTAGCTAAAAACTTTTAGAGAGCACTTTTAGATAGGCAAGTAATTATATGCATATTTGTTTATAAATTATATTTGATAAAAAATATGTCTCATCTGGTTATCAGATCGGTGAAGGTCGATCTTCACCGGCTCTTAGACCAAAAGTAAGTAACTAAACAGCTGTTGGTTGTTACATAATTTGTTGGTATGTAAACAAATAATCTACATTTATTTGATACAACGTGTCACCAGTGAGAAGTAATTTAATGACACGATGACACAACTAAATAGGTAGGTGGTAAGGGGTAAACCCCTTCGTACTACTGTTTAATTACTAAGTTTCAAGTTAATACGAAGAGATACCCAACTGGACCGAATACAGAGAATTACTTGGCACTTGATTAAATAGTATTCTCTGAACACGCCCTAATATTTCATTGCCGGTTCATGGTTCGTTGACTTCCTTTTATCTGGTGTTAGCAGCCACATTATGTGCACCGTGGGTTTAACTTTCGATCAATTAATTAAGCAACGATTACGGACACCCCTGGGACCTCACAGGATAAGGTCCTATTACAATAATTGATGTTATTAGCTTTAATAGCATAATTTTCGTAGCGGAATTTCAGAAGTCTTAATTAATAATGAAATTGTAAAAGTGACGGTTCTTTGACTTGAATTATATCGAAATAGAGTTGTTATTTATAAAAAAATATATTTACTACATAATTAAATAGGGTTGTGACGTTAGGGAGGTGAATATGCAAGTGTTATACGATACAAATCATAATAAAATACGCGTTAAGCCCATCACAGACGTAGCTATAATATATAGCAATATACCGTGCTATACTATGCTATAATGTATATTATAGCAAGCTGAGATGATGGTCGGGCTAGTTTCTATGCTATGCAATAATATAAATTACAGTATAGCTTGGTGACGTCATAGAAATATAAATTATAGCTGCGGTTGTGGTCAGTTGAAAATTTGTACCGAAGAGATATCGCGCTATGCCTTGCTATGATTCATATTGCTATATATTATAGCTACGTCTGTGATGGGCTTTACTTGAGGACGAGTTCAGTACATTTTCTCGTAATTATCTTGCAAAGCGTGATGTCATTTAAGTGGATGTTTTATACTGATATGATTTTTTATAGTACCTGGAGATGGAACAAACATATGGCTCACCTGACAAGGCGATGGTTACACCTGTTAAGTGGTAACCATCGCCTTAGTCAAGTGCCTCGTAGGAACGTGAAACGTGCCCAACAATGCACTCATTCAACTTGAGGCATACAGGTGTAAAGCCTCATGTGCCTGTAATTTCGTCATACGAAAACACAGCAATGCTGCTTGGTAGCCCAAATAGGTATGATAGTAGTACTTTCCAGGGCGAGCCCTTTCACTAACAATTACAATTATAACAAAAATAAATTTTGTACAATTATTAAACTTTATTAATAGATTGATAAGCAAATAGGTAGAGTATCTATAAATAGGAAAAAAAAATGTTTGCCACTCCGGGAGTGCCGACAGAAGTGAAAACTTGAACAATTACGAGATACTTATATAAAGAGATGTCGGTAACGGTAACGATAACAGTGTCACGAATTCAATAGTTTTTTCTCGTGTCAAAAAATGTCGAATGCGCCTAAAGAACAACTTCAATAACGTGAGCTGATTTCAAATTTAGCTGTTTTTTGTAGGAACATAAAATAGCATTTCTTCGAAAGCTGCATTGATTGTTTTTGAAAATATAAGTAAAAGTTACAAATTAATTATTTTGGGCACACATAGATGTTTTCGATGAACTTTTGCACACGCCCACCAAGTAATAACATATTAAATCACGTATCTAATAAATTTTGTCTGAAAAGTTTTCAGACTAATATGCGTTACTTTAATTGCTATATCTAACTCAACCCGAGAAAACTTCCAAAAACTTCTATTTAAAATTGATCAAAAACTTTTTATTTAATGTGGTTGTAAAAAAATTACTTATCCTTAATTAATTACTTAGGTATTGTAACTGAGTAACTGAAAAACAAGCTATTTTTAAAACCCGATAGTTTAAAAACAGCTTTTTATGTACTAAATTATCCTTAAGGAAGTTAGACTACCTTATTTCGTAAACTGCTGTCTTATCATATCTAAAATAAACCTATATAAACGTATCAAAAAAGTTTTAGAAGGCATCCTTCTCGATTCCTATTAAAATGTATGTTTTAATAAGTAATAGAAAATCATTTATTAAATTAAAATTTCGTAAAACTGAGAGGCTGATAAAAATTAGACCTATTACTAGCAGTGACTGAAGTGCGAATGATTATGCTTTCTTCGACAATAACATCTCGACAGCCATACGCTTGTACCGTTATCTCATTTTTTTTCCTAACCTGTACTGTCCCACTGCTGGGCAAAGGCCTCCTCCTCATCTCTCCATTTATCTCGATCCTGTGCCAAATCCTGCCCGTCCCTGTAAAAAACGTTCAAATCCTCGCGCCAAGCGCTTCTTAGGCCTTCCACGGCGTCGCTTTCCATCCACAGAGATCCATCACAGAGACCTTGGCCCACCTATCAGTTTGCGTACGGGAGGCATGACCCGCTCAATCCTATTTTAACTTGAGCAATGCTGGTCTTTGAGCGCAGCGCGGTGTTCCGAATCTTGTCTATTCTCTGGACATCTAAAATGCTGCGCTCCATCGCTCTTTGGCAAACCCCGAGCTTGGACTTTTGAGATTTAGTCAGTGACCACAGTCTTGGTCACTGAATTAAATTCAATTATTAATATATATTATAAATAGGTACAGCATTGGTCACGTATTGTTTTATCGGTGTTTGTTGACCTTTCGGTTCAATTCGTAAACCTTCAAGGTGAGCGCGATCCGCTCCGCTATGGGTCTCGCCTTGCACTGAGTGCACCGATTAAACGGTACGTAATCAATCGCATATTTTTAATACTAACAACTTTTAAATCGCCCTCAAATCTGAAAGCATCGATTAGTACGAACTTTGTGAACATAAAGTTTTATAGATCTTAATTCACTGAGTTGAGATCTATTTTATAGCGGTCTAGGTCATAAAATCTCACTCACCTGTTGACTGAGTCTATCCAATCTAAGCGTCATATTAATAGAGTCTGATTCACTGAAGTATACTGTGTAACCCCAAGCGGAGCCACACCACTGCCCTAGAGGTGGCGATGGACTCCGCTCTACTATCGTCATGTGTCCGTCTGGACATCCATCTGAAGTAAATGAAACGAACTTTCCAACGGTGAACGTGTCAAATGTGAGCTGGAACAAAAAAAACAGTTATATACAACGTGTTATGTTATGTACGACATTAAATGAAAACACAGTTAGGGCTAATATAGGTAGGTATTGCAGTAATATAGGTTTTTTTCAAATCAGTTACAAAAGAATATTTTATATTTTCAAACAATCATGTCCTAGAAATATCAATGAAGTAGCCTGTGTCTAAAATAGGTAAACAAATCATCGTCGCAGAGGCGCCGCCGATTGGTTGTTTAAAAATATTAAAAAGTGTTTTTTTGGAAATGTATCGATTACTGGATACCACCTCTAAAATTTGTAAGTACGATTTCAGATGGGTGTTTTAAATAATTGTCGAACATAACATTACAGGCTACCTAACCGTCGCTAACTAGTCTATATTATTTTCTAGCGACGATTATATCTCACTGAAAAATCAATGAGATATTTATCAACACAACACTTTTTATTAAGTTGTCAAATCAAATTTAGTTAGATTTCATCTCGATACCATCGGTGTAAATTAAGGACACATGAATTAGGTTAAAACTCATTGTAGCGTAATGATAAAATAATGTTCCAATTTTTGGTGGACAAAGGCCAACTTTCGAGTGACTGGATCTAATAGCACGTTGATAGCTCATATCGTGGTCCGTGCAATAATGAAACTTTTCTACATAGGCCGATCATATTGGGTTATTAACCCTAAAATGGGTGATTTTACACATGTACAATAAAATTCACATTATATTTGTTTATATGTTATTTTTATATGTTTTGTTTATATGTTTGTTATGTGTATATAATTAATAATATATACACACATTTGGGAAGAGTGGCAGAAACAAGGAGAGGCCTATGCCCAGCAGTGGGTCGACACGGGCTGAGAATGATGATGATGATGATGACACACATTTAAAATGTCTAGCTCTATTATTTATAATTATTATCTATAAAAAAGCTTTTAACTGAACTATAATTAACTGAATTTTAAGGGAATTTTTATCAACCGATAAAAATTACGACGTAGACAAACATTGTTCTTTTATCCTAATTAAAGCATTTTAATGATAGTTACTGCCGTAAGCATACCTAGTTGTAACTTATATTTAATTTTCCTGTTTTGTTTATCGCACTAATATTATAAATGCGAAAGTTTGGATGTTTGTTTGTTACTCAATCACGCCGTAACGGCTGAACCGATTTCGATGAAATTTGGTATATACGTAGATTGTAACCTGAATCGACACATAGGATAACATTTATCCCACAAATCAGTTCGCATGGGATAAAAATGTGTTATCAAAGTTTCTATATAAAAATTATTTTGGTCTTTGTTACCCTTCACACCAAAACTACTAAACGGATTGAGTTCAAACTTTGCAGAAGTTTAGTTCTAGACCTAGAATAACATATAAGCTACTTTTTATCTCATAAATCAGTTTCCATGAGATGAAAAGGGGGTGTCAAAGTTTCAATAGAAAAATGATTTGAGTCTTCGATACCACTTTACGCCAAAACTACTAAACATATTGAGCTCAAACATTGCAAAAAATCTGTTTTAGACCTAAAATAACATATGTATAAGCTACTTTTTATCTCATAAATCAGTTCCCATGAGGTAAGACTGAGTCGTTAAAGGATCTGTATTATATATATTTTGTTCTTTGTTAACCCTTCACGCCAAAACCAATGAAGGGATTGGGCACAAACTTTGCAAAAGTTTAGTTCTAGACCTAAAATAATATATAAGCTACTTTTTATCTCATAAATCAGTTTCCATGAGATAAAAAGGGGGTGTAAAAGTTTCTATAGATAAATGATTTGAGTCTTCGATACCACTTTACGCCAAAACTACTAAACATATTGAGCTCAAACCTTGCAAAAAATCTACTTAAGACCTAAAATAACATATAAGCTTGTTTTTATCTCATAAATCAGTTCCCATGAGGTAAGACTGAGTCGTTAAAGGATCTGTATTATATATATTTTGTTCTTTGTTAACCCTTCACACCAAAACCAATGAAGAGATTGGTCACAAACTTTGCAAAAGTTTAATTCTAGACTTAGAATACCATAAAGACTACTTTTTATCCCATAAATCAGTTCCCATGAGAAAAGAAAATATATTATGTTCTTTGTTACCCCTTCACGCCAAAACGACGTAGCGGCAACAGCCCACTGACTTTATGTTAGATATAGGCGCAATGATGAGTCATAAAAAAATCCGCAGATAAGATACTTTCAAAATAACTTTACTTTTACCAGTATCTGGCAATTAAATATTTATAACAATTGACATCAAGCACCCTACGCATTTTTACAATAAAATACATATTTTTTTGTTAATTACACTATTCATAATTTAAATTTATTGAAAGTTATTTTCTACTATTTAATTCGGTATCTACAAAAGCATATTTTTAAACTATTATTTATCATTGACAAACTACGCGTACAAAGCTGCGGGCAGAAGCTAGTTAATAAATGAAAAAAAATATAACTTTTGAAACTATCATGGTTATTAACACTATTTGTACTAAAAACGGGATATTTACCATGATTTGTGAGTTCTTGAGTGTCCCGATATTTCGACGCAGTTGCATGCGCCATGATCACGGGTAAACTGTAGTCTTTGCGAGTGGATAGTTATTGGCAGATATAACGATCTACCCTCTTTCTTAGTCTCTTGCTAGGAATGAATTCAGTAATACTATCACTAGTACCGGTTTCATTCTCGATCATAACTATATTCCGACACACAACACTCACGGTATCAGGGCGCGTAATTGACACTACACTTCTTCGGTTCTTACACATTCTCACCACAGGATTCCAGGCTCCAGATAGTTGAAAACCATCTTCACGATTGAAATTCTTGTGTTTGGTAATCTCAATTGCCTCTTGAACCAGTCTTGGGATGTAATGTCGCTCAGTTGAGATTACTTGTGGGTTGTGTAGCTCGATCCAGTGGGTAGAGTGTGGATGGTAGTGGGTGGGGTGGGTGGGAGGGTAGATCGTTATATCTGCCAATAACTATCCACTCGCAAAGACTTCAGTTTACCCGTGATCATGGCGCATGCAACTGCGTCGAAATATCGGGACACTCAAGAACTCACAAATCATGGTAAATATCCCGTTTTTAGTACAAATAGTGAATAAAAATATATTTTGAAGTAGGTATGTTGTAGTAGATAAGTAACGTAATTTATTTTATGCAACTAAACCTACTCGTATATACAAAGCAAACTATATATAAAACCCTAATCTAACAAGCCGCTGCCAGTGGGTAGCGTGCCCAGAATGCTGGCCGCATTGCCACGTTGAATGGCAATGCTTAAACGTTGGCCAAAATACCTATACCTAAACTTGAGAGCAAAAAAATCGCACATCATGATTTTTTGACATAACTAAAAAAAAACAAAAAATATTATGTTTCTGTAATGCAGATTTATAGTCTATTTTAATACCTATCCAGTGGTATCTGATTTGTCTTTCAATCATTACATAAAAATGCTTTTGTGGATCAATAACAAAAATGCATGTTTAGTAAAAAATTCTTTATTCAAGTATTGGTGTCAAAGTTATGAAATTAAAAGATAAAATTAATTTAAAGTTTGTTATTAATACCGAGTGTTCCCTCCCCTAGCCTGAATCACTGACTCCATCCGTGTTTTCATTGATGTTACTAGACTTTTGATAAAGTCTTGAGGAATAGCCTCCCATTCCTCTGCGATCGCCTGTTGCAGCTCCTGTAGAGTCGATGGAGGAGCATCTCGGCCTCGAACTCTTCTTTTCAGCTCGTCCCATAGATGTTCGATGGGATTGAGGTCTGGGCTTCGAGCTGGCCACTCCATAACGGTCACATCCACCTCTTGAAGGTACTCGATTACTATGCCAGCAGTATGCGGTCTTGCATTATCTTGCATAAAGAGAAAGTTTTCGCCGATAAACCCAGCAAAAGGTACGACGTGGCTCTCGAGTACTTCCTCAATGTATCGTATGGAAGTCAATCCTCTTGATTGGCGACCAGTATTCGGTCCGGTGATGAAGGCAAGCTCGGTTTTTGCTTCCATAGACATGCCTCCCCAAAACATGATTGATCCACCGCCATAGGCGACACGTTCTGTTATGCAGCATTGGGCAAATCGCTCTCCCGATCTTCTATACACCTTCCCCCGTCCGTCGTTGCCATGCAAGCACATCCTGCACTCATCAGAGAACAGGACTGCACTCCACTGCTCTGTAAAAATGTGCGGATGTGCGATTTTATTGCTCTCAAGTGTATTTGTAGTAGATGATAAAAGTTTTAGCATTACATAATGTAGATTCATTTCGGATTAAGTTTAGTGTTATGCTCATTAAAAAAAGGTAAACCACAGACCTTTTTTAACGACCACTATTTACCTAGAATCTTGTAGCCTTATTGAAGCACAAGGAAAGTTTACGTTTACATAAACCGCTTTGAAACTATCCCGGGTTTAAAAGAAAAAGTTACTAGAGTGTCACTTTTTAATGAGCAATACTTACAACGCTAAAATAAACTGTTCTCGTCATTAAAACTAAAAAATTAACATAATGTATTGCTAACTATGTAGAACTAATTTTGCGGATCAAAATAGGTATCCGGTTTAGTCCCAACCCATAATTAACATCGACTGTCACTTGAAAATAGGCTTTATATCTTCAGCTATAGACTCTCAGCGTCCTGGAATCCGGTGATTACTAGGTGTGCGCGTCGTAATATGAACGAGGATATTTCTAATTCTGAAGACCAAGTGAGGTAGTTGCTGCAGCTGCCATCACTTCTCGACGGTAGCACCAAGTACTCCACTCCACCCGTGACCACGGCTGTTGCAATACAGCCGAGACGTCGGGATAACAAATAAAAAAGGTACATACGCGATAAGTACCCGTTTTAGGCTTTATATCGTTACTTCTATTAATTATTATAAACTAGCTGATCAACTCTAGTTTCGCACGGATTGTTATCAAAATAAAATATAGCCTACAGCACTTAGGGATTGTGTAGCTTTCTAACAGTGAAACTATTTGTAATATTGGTTGTCTTTCCGGAGATTACTCATTATTTAAAAACCTTACATCCTTAACATCAAGATTCAAAAAATCTGCGTGACTCGTATCTTATTACGTACTAGCTGATCCGCCCGCGGCTTCGGACACGTGGTTTGTCAATAAAAACATTACCCTCCTTCTGAGCAGAGAGTAAAAAGTTGTTTAGGTCTCAATACCGGTCTATTTATATACCAAATTTCATCGAAATCGGTCTAGCCGTTTAGTCGTGAAAACGTAACAAACATACCTGAAAAATTGAAGACAGAGAAATAAAAGGACAGAGTTACTTTCGAATTTATAATATTAGCACGGGATATTTAGCTAAATAAATGAGCGCAGTGGTTGAAGAGTTCAGACAATTGAATAGATGGAGTATTTGAATTTTATTCTTACCTGTATAATATCTCCATAGTTACCACCAATGGCAGTGAAGTTGAGGTGGCATATAAAAGGCAGGTGGTCTTCTCGTGGTCGTCGCACTTCAAGCTCGTACGTCCGACCGACGTCACCCATGTACGTTCTGTTACATGCTGTAAAAATAAAATCGATTTAATGTTTCAATAAAGCTACATTAGCAGACTTGGACCTTAGGAAATTTTTCCCGCAGACTGTTTTAAGATTATTAAAACCATCTCAAAAATTGTCAAGCCTAGACGGGACTTGAACCCGCAACCTTCCTCTTGATACGAGGATGGACTACCGATTGTGCTACCGGGCTCTTCACGTCAAGGTCGAAATTAGTGAGATGATTTATATTATGACTAAAGCTCCGTTAGCTCTTACAAGACAACTTATACAGTTTTTTGACCTGCTCAATGCCAATCGTTGCAGTTTAACGAAGTTTTGGAGGTAACGGCGGTTTGGTCGTAATCTGAATCATTGATATTCATTGAAAATTTTTGAGATGGTTTAAAAAATCTTGGAATTTTCCGTACATGTTCGGATAACACTGTAAAATAAAAATACTGGTTTAAGGTTATTTGGTTTTGTGGCACAAAATTAAACCCTAAATAATAACACAAGCATTTAGAAGGATTTACTAATCCTTAGATAAGGTAGGATGAGCGAAAAGTATCACTGACTACATATTTGTAAGACTTTTCATTTCATCGCTCAGGATGATAAATGATTGCAATATCGCTGGAAACCGTATGAAATTTGGTGGAATCGATAAATTCTCGGAGACTGCTCGTACAAGCACCTTTTATAACTACCACGAAATTCAACTCGAAATCTCGGTTATTGAAATATATAATGTCAATAAATACGTTGTAAACGATTAAACTGATAGAAACACCCCGTGACCACAGCTGTTGCAACACAGCCGAAACGTCGGGATAACAAATATAAAAGGTATATTACAATACCCGTTTTAATCAGTAATTATAACCTAATAGATTTATTACTATTAACTTGACTACACAGTTTATTAAGTGATTATCTCACGTTTCAATTTTGTGATGCAAAGACAATGTCGTATTTAAGGTAATCAGCCCACGCACCGTTCAGCCCGAGGGTTTAGTCATGATTAATATAAATAATTTCGTTGTAATTGAAATGTAAGTATTTTTATATTAGTTATTACGTTTAGGAATCGTTGTACGAGCCGGGCTTAATGTTTGAAGCCGAACCGAAATACTCACAAAACGTCGAGAACAATGATACTTGTTCACCGAGCATGAACCGTGCAAAGGCACCAGTAAAAGAATTTTTTAAATTAACCTACTTTTTCTCCCAATCTCCTTTCCATCCATCGTGGTCCAAAGCCAGTTCTGACCAATCTGGGTTAAATGCATCCATTTAATGAAATAAATAATTCTTTATTCTGAATTCGTATACTATTTAATTAAAAGTGTCATAGTATTTTATGGCTAATTTATGTATTATATCAAAAATCTAAGCAGCAAATTCTATTAAAATTATCGCACGTCATGATACCTGTACTATTTTTAATCCTTTCAACACAAAACTAGGGAAATGAAAAGTAAAAAAATCTGAATAAAGCGGCCCACAATAGAGGCGGCCATATTTTTACGATCTTTTTAAAAAATACGCCTTTTGTCTGACCTGACAGCGCATTATACAGAGTGTATAGCATAAGACAAGTGTTCAGTTCGCCGCTGAACATCATTGTCCGTTTAATGTTGGCACAGAATAAATAATAGTGTTTGGCCTATTGTTTTCTGTGGGTGAACATGACAGCATAACGGATAGGGTAAAGAACGTTGATTTTAACTTAAATTACACATTACTTATGTGAGTTGACGAAATGTACGAATTTTCTAATAGGTAAACTTCTGAAAATGTTTTCAGATTAAATTATGCTATGCTAACAGTTTTCTGAAGATCACTTCTTTGATCTTCCATTGTTTTATTCAGAAGCATTGGCTAGGGATCATTACTGGTCATTTAAAACACGTAGGTGATGACCCGCCTGATGATAAGCGGATGAAACTGATTATAACAATAGCAATAGCATGGCGCTTGACTTACGAGGCAATCCTTTGTTATGGCAAGGCGATGGTTACCACTTAACATCAAGTGGGCCATATGCTTGTTCCATCTCCACATCATATAAAAAAACCTCAAACCTCAAAGGATACGACAGACTAAGATTATGAATGAATGAATGAAAACACTTTATGAGCATTAGAGATAACCTTGCATGTATTATAATCATATAATAATTGTACATAATAATACATATTACATAACTATTTATAAATAGCGATGATGTACTCTTTATCATTGAGGATTCGCTGAAGTTCGGACTAGAAATATCTGTTTTCTGAACTTCAGCGCTCTACATCGGATTTTTATTGTAAGACATCTAGACAAAAAAATTACAAACAACATAAAAACACAGAAAATGATGGAGAGGATTAATTATACATATTTTTAGAACTTAATAAAAATCACTATATCTTTGCAATTCATATTTTACTGTAAAAATTGTTCTACTTTTTATTTTTAACTTTTTTTACCAACGCATGTTTTTTTATACTACCTTAAGATTGAATAAGCTTATGGCTCACCTCATGTTAAGTGGTAACCAACGCCTATAGCAACGTATTACGTCGTAGGTCACGCACCTTAGAAACGTGCCTTGCGTCCATCAATTTGAGACATACAGGTGTAAAGCCTCATGTGCCTGTAATTTCTGACTGCCTCCGTGGCGCAGTGGGCGTATAGCCGGCTGAGACGCAGGAGGTAGCGGGTTCGATTCCCGCCGCGGAACAAATGTTTGCATGATCTACAGATAGTTGTTCCGTATCTGGGTGTTTTTCTACATATTATAAGTATGTATTTACAAAAAAAAAGTATATAAGAATTCTATCAGCTATCTGGTTCCCATAGTACAAGCTCTGCTTAGTTTGGGGCTAGATAGCGCTGTGTGAAATTTCCAGCGATATTTTTTTATTTATTTTAATTTCACCGGAAACCATATCCTCCAAACCGAAACACAGCAATGCTGCTTGGTAGCAGAAATAATTATGGTGGTAGGACTTCCCCAGGCGAACCCGTTCACAAGGAACTCTACTATTAATGATGTAGTAGATTTGTAATGTTATTTATTAACTTAAGGGCATTGTCTTAATCACCAGTTAAAGAAAAATTGAGGAGTAAGAGACTAGCGTGGTATGGGCATGTCATGCGTAAGGATGGTATAAGTGTGGATGAATATAGAAGTAGAGGAAGGCCGAAGAAAAGATGGATGGACTGTGTGAAGAATGATATGGGTAGGAAGGAAGAGACAAAGGAGATGACGGCTGGAGAGATGTGGAGGAGGAGTACATATTGTGTCGACCCCGCGTAATGTGGGAAAAAGGCAGGAAGAGGAAGATATTTGTTGCTGATGAATCTATGCTAGTATAAATAGTATTCACATATGGACCTGCGGTATATAATTCAGTTCTCTACACACAAATTCCAATTAAAACTGGTCTTTATATTTTATGAGATCTGGCACAGTCATTATTTACCTCGGTTGTTTGCGGAGTAATTTACGTTGTATTATTTTGTTTCAACTGCGATGATATATTTCTTCTGAATGCGTTAAAACCTCAATAAAGTTTTTTTAATCAGTTGCTAAAATTATTTCGCTTACAAAACAACCTCAACCTACAAACAACCTACAAAACACAAAACCAAAAATAAAATAAGTTAACAATAAATTAATTATTATTAAAACCTTTATTAAATAGACAACGAGATCCATAGTTAAATTACATTATTTCTATATAAATAAATAAAAAATACTATAGGTAATTAAAATAATTAATTAAAAAATAACCGTAACGTAATTTAAAATAACCTTAATAAAAAATAAAAACTCAATAAACCAATAATCACACAACTTTGTAAACTGCAGTACCACGGGTGCTGCAGGAGTTTATAGGCGACTAACGAAAGTCCGTCAGCTTGGTTCTAAAAGACGAGTTTCGAAAATTTCAGTATGTAAAACAGCCTAAAATCACGAGTCGAGAAAGTTCGTAAAGAACAATCTTCCTTACATTGAGCCGAAGTTCTCCGGGCTCTAATAGCGTCCTCGCTAAGTCTCATTATGTTTGCAAAGTAAACAGTTTTGTTCACGCTATTGATGTTACCATTATTTCGGAGAAAAGGTAATTCAAGTACCTACAGTCAGCAGTAGGGTAACAATTTTAGGTCCGTATTTTAGAAATCTGCCCTCTCTTTTGTTTTTATACAACATTGAGATGGAATATGCACATGGTCCACCTGATGTTAAGTGGTAGCCATTAATCGAGCGAAGCGAGATCTCTACATCAACTTGGGCAATTTGGCGTTGCTACATGCAACGCCGAAACTTATAAAAATAGCACTTATTGATCGAGCGAAGCGAGATCTCCAAACCAACTTGGGCAAATCGGCGTTGTATGTATGTATGTATGTATGTTTGTTTGTCCGAGGATAACTTTCGAAGCGTTGATCTGGTCATCGTGAAATTTGGTACATGGTAGTGGTGGTACAATCCTGGTATGTTCAAATGAGCTAAAAATGTGAGGGGGGGTCTTGAGATATTGGGGTTCAAGTGGGGTAAAAACAACCCAAAATAGAACTATCCGGTCAAATGGCACGTATAATTATATTATACGTCTTCATTAGTACATTTCGCCCTTATTTTTATTTTTAGTATAATCTTTGTAATTATTAAGTTATTAGCCAAAATAAAAACTAATCTTTGGCAAAATTCACAGGATACACCATTGACCCCACAGTGCTAAAATTTGGTATGCGTGTAGCTTTAGTGACAAAAGTATAGGGAAAAGTCGGATAATCAGAATAACTGCAATTTCTATCCAAAAAAAAACAATTAACAGGAACTCCCGTTACCGGTAATTTGAATGCAACTGTAGCTATTTATACTGTACTTATTTGAGCCATTTGGGGTCATGACCCTGAGTCCATGGAGTACCGGGACATATCGCATTTTCAAAAAAAATTCTGGGCGTCTGGTCGAAGCGACGTGTGATCTGAGAGCTGGCGCTTATCTGGGTCAACGCATAAGCATTGCAATTCAGCGGGGCAATACAGTCATGGGGACACTTCCGCCTGGTAGTGATCTGGAGCAGTTGAGCTAACTATAGACTGTTTGCAACGGTCTTTAGATGATTCAACTGTTTAGTCTGTATTTTAGTAATGTAAATATTGTATATTCTCTCTGTTATTAAAGGCTTGCCCAGTTTATTTAGTTAGTTGGGCATTTCGTGGCACTATTTTGATAGTCGAAGATTACACATATATTTTTTTTGTTTTTATGGGAGACTCGGAGTTCAGGGCGAACCACTAGTATAACAATGGCTTATAGATCACACACCCACGCATAATGGGCGTGCCCTAAAATGCAGTGCCATACGTCCATCAACTTGAGGCATACAGGTGTAAAGCATCCTGTGCCTGTAATTTCATCAGCACCCATACCCTTCAAACCGAAATAGACCTATGCAGCTTGGCGGCAGAAATAGGCATGGTTGTAGTACTTCCACGGGTCAGCTCTCTCACTCAAAAAGCTCTTTGATCTGGTTGAGTATATTTAATTTTAAAAACTAATATAAATGGCGGAAGTTATTACCTCTCATTTGCACTTTGATGAAAATAGTGTTTAAAAGAAATTAACCAGGTTAAACTAGAAGTTTTTTAGAGCTTCAATAAAAACTACAAAAAAAACTGTCTCACTTTAATTTTGACTTTAGTTCTGGAATTTGAGTAACTTGCGCAATGATGCCTAAACTAAATTATATTTAATGGATAAATATGATTTGGAGTTGTCAAATCATACAAATACGTCAAATTTAAATGTTAATCGCTAAATACTTTTAGGTATCGTTGTGCAAGCAGGCCTTAGTTTCAGTCACTTTTTCTTTGTCATTTATTTGATATCAAGAAAGAGCCTAGTGAGATCGTTCGTCCTGACCAAAGGTTCATGTTTCGCAAAATAAATAATAATGAATTATCAATTATGAAAAGGTTGCAATTACTCAGTGACAAAGAAAAAATCTGTTTTGTCTAATTTGGTGTACCTACATATGTGCAGTTAGTGATAAAATACATTTAATTACTACACATTAAACCGCCCCTTGAACTAAATATATTTGAAAAAAATATGTTCTGTATTCGACTTTGGTGTATAACAAAGAGTTATCTAAACTTATTTTTGTAACCTAAGAAGAAGCACTATAGTTTGGTATATAGATGAATTAAGTGTTCTTCTCATACATAATCCTTTTAATTATTATTTTCACTAGAACCGGGATATTTACCAGCATTAGTGCCTAAATATCGGAACATTCTTAAACTCACTAATCATTATAAAATATTTTGTTAATTTTTTCTGCATTCGACTTCTATTGCTTTGATACCTTTGTCTAAAACCTTAAAAAGTTATTAGCAACATTAACATCATCATATTCCGCCCGTGTCGAACATTTGTTGGGTATGTCTTTTATGAGCCTCTACGTCTCGGCACTTTCAGCCCAGCTTGCATAACAATCCCTAAACGTAATTAGCTACTAAACATTTTTTTTATTGATGATAGCCAAGCGCTTGACCACTACCTCACCTGATGGTAAGTGAAAGTGTGATCGAAGATGGAGCAGAAAGAATCTATCCACTCTGGACGTGAAGACTCCAAGATTATACTAAAGTCAAAGTCATTTTCATCATCAAAGTAGATTTTTATTCATTAAAACCACAAGGATCACTTTGAAACGTCAATTTTACTGCCTGTTCCTTCGCGACCAAGCCAGGAAAGAAAGGCAAGAAACAAGGCTGGTTGTTTTTTTTTTAATGATCCTTTTACAATACATAATACAGAAAATAAATTACGTCTAAATTGTAACATTTTGAACGAGTTGGAGCAATTTCAATCCCAAGCTTCTCTATCATCTAAATAATCCGATATTTTATAGTAGGCTCTTTTATAAAGATTTTGATTAATTACATTTTTAAATTTGTTAATTGTCAATTTTTGTGCATCCTTTGGGAGTTTGTTATAAAAGCGTACACCTTGCCCTTTAAACGATTTACTAACTTTATGGAGTCTACAAGTGGCAATAGCGAGTTTATCTTTATTTGTAGTATTAAAGTTATGATTATCGCTATTTATCATAAACAAATTATTATTTTTGTGAACATTCATTAGATTTTCATAGATGTATTGACAAGGGAATGTCATAATATTTATTTCTTTAAACTTATTGCGTAATGATTCTCTGGGGTCCATATTATAAATTGCACGAACAGCCCTCTTTTGCAGCACAAAAACGGTGGTTATATCTGCAGCACTCCCCCACAGCAGTATACCGTATGACATAATGCTGTGGAATTAAACTAGTCTAGCTGTGTCTACGTCTGTAAAAAGACGGATCTTTTTGACTGTGTATGCCGCAGAACTAAGTCTCTTCGACAACCCATCAATGTGAGGGCCCCATTGAAGCTTATTATCTAGGGTTATACCTAAGAATACGGTGGTGTCTACAACAGGCAACTCCTAAACCTCTACACTAATTGAACCAATGAGAGACCAGACCAAATGTATGTATAAAAAAGTATTCTCCTAGTAAAACCAGCAATTTTCTAGTTTCCCGGTGCATTTACCATTATATTCGCACGTGTGCACTAATTATGCGCAAACTCGTCGGGTTTCGGCGGTAGACGCATTAGGAAAATTAGAGTTATTCCAGCATTATTACTATTTGAATAAACTTGTTTGTCAGATCTATTGTTTGTTTATGCTACGTTACAATTACAACATGTGAAACAAACAGTGCTAATGTTAGGGTTTGGTGCTTTAATGATTAGGTATGACTCTTAGTTATAGTTCATGTGAAACTGTTTGTTGAAACGGATCTAAATACCATATGTTCCTGAACAACCGTCTCATGTTTCAGTATTGAAGCGCTTATGTGTGCAGGACGAATTTATGCATGTTTAATAATAATACATTTTTTTATACTACCCCGGGCCCGTAGCCAAGTTATATTCGCTTAGAATCGATTCTAGTTCTACATAGGTTTGTTGTTGATTTATCACGTAATATTTCCATAGCTGTGTCAAATCCCATTCAGTTTCGGACTTATCGACTAGCGTCATCGCTAATCGAATGTAACTTGGCTAAGCCCTCTGGAAATGGAACAAGCATATGGCCCACCTGATGTTAAGTGGTAACAAACTATAACAAAGTATTGCCTTGTAGGTCACGCAACTTAGAAACGTGCATTACGTGCCCTACGATGCATTGCCCTGCGTGTAATATATAATAAACAGAAACACAGCAATGCTGCTTGGTGGTAGAACTTCCCTGGGCGTGCTCTTTCACTAGGAACTCTTATGAACTCTACTCTTTTATTTGTTATTAAAAAACATAATACACAATCAGCACTTATAATTTTAATTACATGCACTTAAATGGAGAATTAACAAGCTTTAATATGGAAAAACAATTATGCATTTTATAACTGTGCTTGGGGTCGGACGAGAATATCTTTTTTCAGGCTACCAGCGCCCTCCATCCAACTTTACGTTGAGTTCTTAAACATCACACTATAATATTACAAATGCAAAAGTTTGGATGTTTGTTTGTTTGTTACTCAATCACGCCGTAACGGCTGAACCGATTTCGATGAAATTTGGTATATAAGTAGATTATAATGAAGATTACCATATAGGCTACCTTTAATCCCATAAATCAGTTTTCGGGGGATAAAAATGGGGTGTCAAGTCAAGCTGCAACAGCGAGTTTAGCTTTATTTCTTGGTTACCTACACATTTAGTAGTGTAACGCATACGAATTCGCGGGCAACAACTAGTTAATAATAAATTAATCTGGGTGTTGTAATACCATGGTATTTTAAATAGTTTCTGATAACCATGATACCGGAAATTCTAATTTTATTTATCTGAACATATCATTCGGGTGAAAACGCAATTTGACAATACTAAAATTATTCGTAGTCTTTGTTTGTGTGACCCTTAGGAATCTACGACTGTTAAGTTTTATGTAGATTCGTAGGCGGTTTTAATAACTAGAAAAATAAAAAATGCAATTTAAGTTATCCTTTTTAGGGCTCCGTACCTAAAAAGGTAAAAAAATAACCCTTATAAGATCACTCTCTTGCCCGTCTGTCCGTGTGTGACTTAGCAAGTTGGAATTTATACCAGATACTGAAGACTTATTAGGTGTATAAAAATCAAGGTAAACATGATAAAAAGATATGGGCAAATTTAAATTTTTGCGAAAACTTGTAAGTACCAAAATTTACCTACATTTTTAACTTTTTTATTTTTCGGAATTTTTTCTTCACTTGTGCTATAATACCTAGCTTTTAACCAAAATAGATCAACCGGAACTACCCTATAGTTTTGGGTCGAAAGCCTATATTGTAGTTCCCGTTGACCTAGACTCACAAAATTTGGCAAAAACCAAGGTAGCAAAAAGCAAAAATCAGCACAAATAAAGAAAAATTCCAACAAATTAAAAAAGTTGAAAATGAAAGGGTGTCCCCATACATACATAGTTGACGCCAATTAAGATAGTCCTCTAAATTGTATGACCGCCCATACAATTTAGAGGACTAGCTTAATCGGGACTAACCTCAAATAAGGTAAATAAATAAAATTGTGCTATTGAATAAAATAAATATTTTAGTGGGGCTCCCATACAACAGACATGATTTTTTTGCCGTTTTTATAGATACGGAACCCTTCGTGCGCGAGTCCGACTCCTCTTGGCCGGTTTTTTTCACAATATCTTACTTTGTTTACAAGTATGTATTTATGAGTATATATTATATTTTATTTATTTATATAGACATGCCAACGACAGTTACCTAATACATGAATAGGAACACATTCATGTTAAAAACACATAAGTTACTGAAAGGTAAATTGTGCATTATTATTTGTTTTTAATAATTAACTGCTTATGTATACTTTCGCATACGTAGCTATCATCTTTTTAATTAAAACACAAGCGGTTCGTGACTAATGACAGTACATTACGTTGAAACACCGCCACGGTAAACTTAACACCTTATTAAATGGTACGTGGGTTTTTTTGTTAATCGTAGCTATATTTTGGCTTAATGACCACCTACTCGGGTACGATAAAAGCAAGTCCGGCCGTAATTACAGGAGGTTTATTGTTGGTCTTTGAGTGGGTATTTAGAATTATCCGGTAGGGTATGAATTTTTATTGTTTTGAAACCAAGTTTGAAGGACGAGTTTTATTACAAGGGACTGAAGCCGTTTTTGAGGAAAACCTGTTTATTACACATCTTTGTTGGAACCGTCTCCTATATTATTGCTCTTATTATCATTTTACACGTACGGTACGAGACCCAGCTCGAAGGGTATTGCACTCACCCTGATGAAGTTTCACGAATTGAACCGAAAAATAGTCCATCGTAACACCGATAAAATGGTGCTTGGTGAATCCCGTATTTATAACTAGCTTCTGCCAGTGGCTTCCACGCGTGTTTTGTCAATATTAAGTAGCCTATATTATAATCCAGGCTATAATCTATCTACATACCAAATGTCATCAAAATCGATTTACCACGTGATTGAGTAAAAAACATCCAAACTTTTATCCAAACGCATTTCTAATATTAGTGTGATAATGTATCTCAATAACAAACTTGAAAATTCGTTTAAAGATTCAATCTCTTATCTTTATAATGTTAGTAGAAATAAAATCTTACTAAAACCATTGTAACTTTTTAATATTTAACCTAATAACTTTGACTCCGTGGCGCAGTGGACGAATAGCCGGCTGAGACGCAGGAGATAGCGGGACGGTTCCTACCGCGGAACAAATGTTTGCATGATCTACAGATATTTGTTCCGGGTCTGCATATTTTTCTATATACCATAAGTATGTAGGTATTCACAAAAAAAATATTTAAGTACTAGCTGACCCCGCGAACTTTGTACCGCCTTAGAATCAATATATTTTGTGTTGCTAAGCTGAGTTAATTTTTTTTTTCAATGACCTTTTCTGTGCACGTACCCACTATAACCAACTATCTCTATATTCAAAGTAGAAAACTATTAAAGTACTAATATCGCTTTTAAAAATTAATTAAAAATAGGAGTTGGTGGTAGAAGGGTGAAAATGTATGGTTGTATGTAATTTTTATTGCCGAATCATAAAAAAATAAAAATAAAAACTTGTGTCCATAAAATAATATAAAACATTTTGGGGTGGACCACCCTTATCACATAGGGGTATGAAAAATAGTTTACGTCCTATTCTAAGACCTACCGAATATACACAAAAAATTTAATAAGAATCGGTCAAGCCATTTCGGAGAAGTTTTGTTTGTTTTGTGGTACGAGAATTTTATAGATTAGACTAGCTGACCCGCCCGCGGGTGGTTTTTCAATAAAACATTACCCTCATTTTGCGCAGGTGGCTAAAAAGTAGCCTATGCCTTTTCCCAGGATATCATCTATCTCCTTGCAAAATTTCATTACGATCCGTTCAGCCGTTTAGTCGTGTAAAGGTAACAAACAAACTAACAAACAAACAGAACTATGTATGTAACATATAAACCTTTCTCTTAAATCACTCTATCTACTGCTGAAAACTGCATTAAAATCCGTTGAGTAGTTTAAAAGATCTAAGCGAACAGACAGCGGAAGCGATTTCATTTTATACTATGTAAATAAGATTCTATCAATTACCTGGTTCCCATAGTACAAGTTCTGCTTAATTTGGGGCTAGATAGCGCTGTGTGAAATGTATAGCAATATCTAATATCTATCAACCTAATATATGTATTTTCAAAATATTTTTAATATAATCTAGTACCTCAGTTAGAAAGCTTTTTGTATCTACTGTATATTAGTTTAAGCCTTATGGCCTTATGAAAACCTTGCATTAGATACTTCGTTTACATTATTTATTTTTATAGCGAAGGTTCAAGGCATATTTTATTTACTAAAATAACCCCATTGCTGTTGAATACTAAACTCAATTTCGTTTACATTACGGTCTCTTTTGAGAATTCATGGCTCTCGGGGCGGGTGAAGCTGAAAGCGTCCGTTGAATGTAATCTAGTTCTTTCAATACCCTTTGTGAGTACATTTCCAGGATCTTTTGTGTAAGACAATTATCGTCGGCGACAACGCTCAGCAAAAAGTAATTTACTGCGAAATGAAATAGAGCCGTTTGAGAAGTGCAGAGGACAGCTGCAGGAAACGGCTTGAATGTTAAAGAAGTTGATGAAACTGTACGTGTGTTGCAGTATTACATTAAAGCCTTTGTTTAATGTAAAAATTCTACTGGACTTTCTAATACATTTCATCCCAGTGCGGACTCGAAATGCGAACATTTAAATTAAGAATTTAATTAAATGTTCGGATTTTGTGTTGTTTGTTTCAATATTAAAACCAGCCAGTATTCACACAATTTACTGATTTCACAAACCAATCTTTTGATAAATGTTTTTTAGGTTAAACGCTTTTTGTTTTTCAATAAATAACTTCTACTATGAAATAACATAAACCAAAATACCCGACCGTAAAACAAACTTAAAAGAGCTAATCAATCTTGGACATTTTGGTAACTGCAGGTGAACTTTAGTATAATCCATCATATCACTGAGAAAGTTCCTAAGATATGTATGTCATTAATGATGTTGACTATAGTCCCTGCCTGCAATTATAAAAATGGTATATTTATTTTTTAATTTTAGATTTCTAGTGCGTTAGATAAAACAAATTTGTTCGACGAGGAATTTGAGCTATGAGAGCGAAATATCTATATTTTTGTACCTCCAACTTCTACTTTTTACCTAAAGGTGTTACATATTTTATCATCATCATCATTCATCATCCACAGCCCAACTTCACCCACTGCTGGGTATAGGCCTCTACAAGTTTGTGCCATCCGCCACGATCCTGCGCTAGTCTCAGCCACAGACGGCCCGCAACTGTGTCATCCACCATCTCGCTACCGGACGCCCTACCCTTCTACAGCCATTCCTCCGGCCACCATTTAGTTGCTACTCTGTTCCACGATAAATTTTATAATATCTGATATTCTATAGGTTTTAATAAATTTTTGTTTTTTCGAAAATCCATTATGATTCTAAATCACCTATAGCCTATGTCACTCTCATAGTGTAGATTATTTCAATAACAGCTCATTTGTTAAAATCCGTCTAGGCGTTAAGCCTACATTCATACATTTATACACTTTGAAACATTACCCTTCTTCTGCTCAGTCGGGTTATTAACCCTGTGGTCTTAAAGCATTAATGAAGAGCTAATAACATTATCGGACAAATATAGCTTAGCTTCTATCCACTGATAGTGGACGATACCCTTAGTAGAAAAAACAATAAAGCGGACATGGCCCCTTCTCAAACTTGAAACATTCAAAAGAAATTGGTCCCCTCTAGACGATTACGTAAATCCATAAACATCAAGTATAATATGTTTTGGCGGACTCTCCGCATAACTCCAGGGGATGAATATTACATAAAACGGAAGCCAAGTCCATCGCTGACACAGTCACTCCACTACCATACTTCGTAATGTGGGGCCATCAGATTGGCGGGCTACTGTACAAATGGTTATTTAAGTTTCATTTTAAAAATACTCAATCGCTTTGGAAATATTGTTCGGATCACTATTTTTTTAATGACCAAGCACATCACCATCATATCAGTAAGTAAAAGAACATCCATTGCTGAACATAAGACTCCCCCATAGATCTCCAGACTGACCGAGCGACTTGTTCGTCCTGCACCTAACGGCTCCTAGCAACCTTTATCAGGTCTTACTTCCATCTAGTAGGGGCCCATCCTACGCTGCGGTTTCTAGTACGTGGTCTCTACTGGAGAACCTTTCTGCACCAACGACCGTCAGTTCTTCGAGGAATGTGCCCCGCCCACTGCCACATTCAGCTCGCAAACTAACTTTACGGGCCCAGCGCCTTAGACATATGTAGCACTCGAGATAATGTTACAGCGTTGCCAATCAGAACACCTTTACTTACATTTTCCTAGAAAGTGTCTTTATAAAACCACCGAGGGAAGCTTTTTGAAATCCTGGAAGTGACTTTATTTCAGTGAGTGGCTTAGGTTGAATTTATTAACAAGATAAATATTCTTAAGCAACATACGAGAAATCCAACGAGTGCAGTACATAAAGGAACCAGGTGGGCAAGTGATAGTAAACATTACTCTTGACTAAATGCTTGTCTACAACTGTGGTTACTAACGAAAAAAAACTGTTTACAAAATGTAGAGTTTAATAACACTGGCCTTAAAATCTCAACTAATTGCTTACCTATCCGATAATCTCTCATTCTCATCTTTTTCTTTTGTGTTGGATGTCAGTTGCCGGAAAAAGGAAGGCGTATCAAAATGCGTTGCAATAATCTAAAAACGGAACTCCAGAAACGGGTTTACCAAAGGCTCTGAATGAGCAGTTCCATTTTCTTTTGATGGAGGTATTTCTTTAACGTCATGTCAATATGAATTGAATTCGGTCAGTACCCTCACATAATGACTATGTTGACGTAGATTTTGCGGAGCTCGTGAAATGTAGAGTACGCTATTAATATTATTTGTATGATAATAAATATTTACTAAGAGTTCCCTGGAACACTAAGGCTTCAGGGAATTCTATTGAAATATTTTTAATATCATTTTTATTGTGTTGTATAAAACAAAAAATGATGGGTCCATGTTTTATCATTATTAATAACACAATGAATTGTGTTCTGAAAAGGAAGCCTTTGATTTAAATTAAAAGGCTCGAAAGTCGAGTATTTTTGTTATTAAGTTGTAAATTTGTTTTTTTTTTACACATAGATTGTTTGCTTCGTGGTAAAATACTTCGAAGTTGGACTCCACCATTTATGGAGACTCTAATAATAGACGTAATAATAGTTGATAGTCATATGTGTCATTTTGTCATTCTTTTTAGGGTTCCGTACAAGGATTTATAGGTTTTTTATACTAAGTAGAGATAGAACAAGCTTAAGGCCAACCTGATGTTAAGTGGTAAGCATCGCCTATAACAGAGAATTGCCTCGTAGGTCACGTACCTTAGAAACGTGCCCTACGATACACAGCCATGTATCCATCAACTTGAAGCATACAGGTGCAATGCCTCATGTGCCTGTAATTTGACCGGTAACCATACCCATCAAACCGAAACACAGCAATGCCGCTGGCAGCAGTAATAAGAATGGTGGTAGTACTTCCCCAGGCGAACTCTACTGCTACTTAGAGGTATAACATGTCCATCTGTCTATCTGTATATCCGACCAGTTATTACTATTTTATTTAGAGACTATTAGACGTATATATACAATTTGGTATTCTGATAATTATGTGTTAGACACGCCTAGCAAGTAATTAAATCAAAATCTAAGAACATTTTTATGTTTATTTTTACATTTTTGTGTTAAATAAAAACGAATCACAACCTATGAGTATAACAAAATCAACAAAACAAAAAAAAACGTCTAAAGTGGCGCAAAAAATCAAAAATGATCGCCACAAATAAACTTTTTGCACGTGTTGCATAGTTTTCGAGTGATTTTATTGTGGCTTCTTCCGCAGTCGTGGCAGTGACCTATGCATGGATCGAGTTGGTGTCTGCTGACGTTGTCGCTGTGGTGTCTGTCTGTATAATGCCAAGAAATTCTCGCGCAGCACTGAGTGCGTTTGTCAATTATTTAGCGTAAAGTACCCAGAAGCGCTCGTTATTTACGTTAGTGGTTTTTGAGAATTTTACAATTCCGTAAGTGTGGATTACATAGGTAACCCATGCGACCACTCTAGGGTTAAATGATGTAAAGAGTTGTCAAATCATACAAATACCTACGTCAAATTTAAGCATGTTAGTCAATACTTTTAGGGGTCGTTGTGCAAGCCGTGCTTAGGAACAGCCGTACTGACTATGGAACCCTTCACTGTGCGTGGTAAGACATGCGCTTGACTATTTATTTTTCTTTCTTTTTTATCTTATTCAATGACGCAAACAGAAAAGCCAGTACAGTACCTAAATAGTAGCACAGAGCAGTAGATACCTAATTTATAATATCGATTTGGTAACTATTATGATAATATTATGAATGTACTAGCTGACCCGCCTGCAGCTACGCACGCGTGGTTTGTCAATGAAAACATTACCCTCCTTTTGCGCAGTCGGGTAAAAAGTAGCCTATGTCCCAATCCCGGTCACAATCTTTCTATACACCAACGGTACATACGGAGTGCATCTAAGGATTGATTTTGCAAGAAAGTTGAAACACGTATTTCTTTATTTCTTACCAAAAGTCTAAATATGAATTTTCAGATTCATATTTAGAATTTTCAGAGAAAAAGTTGAAGAATTATGGATTGCCCATACAAACTTCTAACCCCTATTTCACCCCTTTAAGATTATTTTTTGAGACAAGATGAAACATCTCCTTGCCAAATTTCATTACGATCCGTTCAGCCGTTTAGTCGTGAAATGGTAACAAATAAACAAACTTACAAACAAACAAAGTAACTTTCACATTTATAATATTAGTATGGATAAATAAATAAATATTTGTATTTTTCTTTCCTCAAAGGTTTGCTCCAACAAACTCTTGTTAAGGGTTAAACTTTTATACATGTTCATTTTGTATATTTTTATGTCTGTAATCTATCTATGAATGAATGAATGAATGAAAATTCTTTAATAAACCTTACAAGCTAGACACAACAGATTTAAAAATAAAATAAAAAAAACAAATAAATGTAAGAACAATGGGCGGTATTATCGCTTAACAAAGCGATGAAAATAAGACTGTGTGCAATAAGGAAAAAATATTTTTTTTTGTAACGGGTAGGGTGTTACTTACGTGTGCAAGACTTCGGCTCATCGCTCTTATCCCCGCAGTCATCTTCACCGTTGCAGAACTTATCCAACGATATGCACTGCCCCGTATCACACAGCATCTCACTCAGCCTACACGGCCCATCGTTCCTCATTTTCATTTTCACTGGCACCATCACATCAGAGCTTTCTATACTATCCTCATTCACAAACTCCTCATTCAAATCTTGAGGACTACACAGTTTCAACGATAAAAGCACTATTATAAACAATAAAGTCCTATTACTTGTCACTTCTTGGAAGTTTTTGAGACACATTTTCGCGGGTTTTTTGGTGTGTTGTCACAACATTTTGCCACAGTGATTACATCAGCTTACTACCTGAAACAAAATACGATTTTTAAAAGGGTTGTAAAACGGTCGAGATAAAATGGTGGATCACTAATGGATGGCTTGAATTATTGTTGGACCAAACAAATGTAATTTGAGAATATAATATCAGCTATAAACATTATTTAGTGCTTGAATAATTCAAAGTTGCTACTAATATTATAAAAGTGAATGTTTAGATGTTTGTTTATTCATTTGTTTGTTACTCAATCAGGTCGTAACGGCTGAACCGATTTTGATGAAATTTGGTATGTACGTAAAAAATAACCTGGATTACTACATAGGCTATCTTTTATCTAATAAATCAGTTTCCATGGGATAAAAATGGGGTGTCAAATCAAGTTGCAACAGCGAGTTTATATTTATTTCTACGTTACCTACACATTTAGGTATAACGCGCACGAAGTCACGGGTAACAGCTATTGCTTTTTAAAAACAACGCAGTTGATTGGCCATAAAAGCGTTTATTTATAATTTTCATGTATAGTATAGAAAATAGGAATTATACGCCAACTCCAATTTCTAAAAATGTGTTTTACCGTCATATTAAAAGCAGTCCATGATGGTTTAAATAACTACTAAGGGTATTTTTAATATTAAAATTTATCAGTCATTTTCGTGAAATCTAATTAGTGCAGTGAAATGGTTAAAGTAATTAAAACGTAATTACGGTAAATAGACCGTAGAGGCTGAACTAACTCATTAAATAAGTTAATCAGAGTAATTTACAGACTTGTTCATGAATTAACTGATTTGATTGGGTAATTATAGGCTCGACGCTTGCAAAAGGTAGATTTACTGAGGCATCGTAATTATTAATTACGGCTAAGAGTACCAATAAAGTTTGGTAGAAAGTGCTTACACTACATGACTACAACTGGTATATTATGGTATCAAATAAAAACATATGTTTACAAGATTAATACTAATACATTGCAAATCCACTAGCTTTGCCTTCACAGCTTACACCGGAAAAGGCGCCAACCAACAATATAGTACACATAGTCCACGTACAAAGTCGGTCGTCTAAAGCGTGACCAACGCCATCAACGCGCTGCACTTCCACCATCACCACCAGGCACACAATTTGTTTACCATTTCTGCGACCATTGCTATCGCTCTCGTATCGGCCTTACAAGTCATATGCGTAAGTGCCGAAGCTCACAAACGGACATGCTTAAACAATCTTTTATAGATGCTAAAGGCATATGATGATAATGATGCCTAAAACATTGTACAAGGGGCGTAAGAGAAAAACTGGCAATCTTACTTGCACCTAATCCACATAATTTTATTTTATTTTATTCGGAAAACAAACAGTACTTATTTCTAACAAGAACAACTTTAAAAACGTCTTATTACCATTTACATGTTTTCGCCCGCAACATAAGACATAAGACCATAATAACATAAGACCCGCAACATCACATCTTGTGCTGATTTTCTAATTTCTAGATACATTATGAATACCAAATCTCGTAGCAAGTGCTACGCCTGCGTTTATATTATTGTTCATCAAACATCGAAGCTTGAGCGACTTCAAAATGTTTTCATTAGATTCATTTTTGGACTCCGCTAGTTCGATTATATCTCTGAATTTCGTCTTAAGCTCAAGTGGCTGCCTATTCGCCTTCGCCGGAATGCTCATAACCTTTCTCTGCTATACAACATACTCCATAATCCCTTAACCCCCTCCTATTTGAAGAAGCAATTTCAGTTCTTTCATTTTTCCCATCCCCTCCAACTCCAGTCGCCTAAAAATCGATTGCTAAAAACGCTAGTCCATATAGTACTAGCTTCTATGACAGTTTTTTTACCGTCTGAGCAGTACGTCTATGGAATGCATTACCAATAACAATACGGCAAGCCTCATCCTTAGCTATATTTGAATATAGGGTAAAAACTTATATCTATCAGAAACATCATATTATCGCATATAAATCTATTCTATAAGAATCAAAGTCCTGACTGACTGACAGACAACGCACAGCCTAAACCGCTGATCGCAGAAACTTGAAATTTAAAGGGTATGTTTGTCTTGATGCATAGGGTACACCCCTACGAAAAACGTTTCACGATACAATTGACTACTAACGTCTGAAGATGGGGTAATGGACCGTTCTTAATCAACAATATTATCATTAATATATTAAATAATCGTTACGGGTTCTGAAAGACTGACTGAAAATCAATGCACAGCGTAAACCGCTGATCTTAGAGACTTGAAATATGGAGAAGTAGTAACGCGTACGAAGTCACGGGCAACAGGTAGTTAAGGTATATTTATAGTATTTAACTAATTATGTATTATAAATATTATATATACCATAATTTTATTTAAGATATTTAGTTATGTAATTTAATAATTTATTTATGTTCATTTGTATTTTACTCGTATTTAGGTATTAGTTGCACTCCCTACTTCCATATCTTAAGTGCACCCCCAACCATATCTTTGACATTACTAAATCTTATCCATCCAAAGGTGGTCTGGAAGAAATCGCTTCAAAGCGATAAGACCACTGATTGTACTATTTGCTTTGTGTCTTCTATTTTGTCTGGAATTTTTATTTTATAATGTGTACAATAAAGTGTTTTCATTCATTCATTCATTCATCGATTATACGCATCGTAAGACGACTTGTAATGAAACAACCTGCATTTAATCAACAAAACCTACAATCTGCTTGTAGCAAGTCTCGAACAGGTGCTACGCCTATCTATACATAGGTAAGTATGATGTAATTTTGTATTATTCTATTTAAAAATCTGCCTTTACAAGGTTTGTGAGACAAATGATGTGACGTAAGACCCACATAGAATCCACACCGGGCCCGCAAAAGACCCGCGCTCAAAGTATCATACCCTACTCACGTTTTTACACCAAAACAACAAAACTTGACCCAATTCTTAACACGTGACACTGAAAACAAATGTACAATAATACAAATCATATAATACCGAAGCTCATGGGAGCATATGGCATAGTGTGAAAGCACGATCGACCCCAGTAAGCGAGGCAAAACATATACCCCACTTTCCGCCTCATGTGAAAGACATAAATTACATCGCACCTGGAAACAGCTAGATCGCGGCTAGATAAATAAATTCAAAGTACGTCCTTGTACGTATCGTTGCATTTACTTGATTTATGTTAAAATTTGCACTAAGTAGGATTTATCGGCGGAGGAGGACTAGTTGGGGAAAACTTTTGAGTACGGTTTCTTGGGTCGCAAAAGTTGCTGTGATAATATGAATTTATTTTACCCTCAATAATTAAGGTGGGTTCCCACTATCTGTGATATAGCTGACAAGCACGCATTAACGCAGCGTAGGAAAGATCTCGTCCGTGGTAGTACAGACAAGTATGTAGCGGTGCGTTGGATCCGCCGTGAATCTATAACTTCACAGGTGCGGGGCGAGCTCGTGCGAGGCACGTTCTACTTTCTCTTTCACTCTTTCAAATCACAAAATGGCTTCGGATCTCAGATTCGTACAGACAGATACGCACCGTGTGAAGAGCTGTGCATGGTATCATCCATAAAACTCGTATTTTCATTTTCAATCCTAAACAGAGTTAGAATTCTATTTAGTAGATGTTAGGAAGCCAATCTCATTTTTATTGGTGATTTTGACTTGAATGCCATATTGCCCGGACTTTCAGTTATATAAAAAAATCCATATATGTATATATGAATGTGCGCCAGATCCTGATAATCTAATCCCTCCTTATCCCCTCCACTTTGATTGTTAGTACAGTCACTAGCAGGTGACCACTACCTCATCTATTAGTCAACTATTCGATTAAAAAAAAACCGTTACACCGAGATTTTGTTTTCCACGGAGATTTTGTTTTCTCTACATTCTGTTTGTTTTCACTCTTATATATTAACCCACATCTCGAACTATCTCTATCTTGACTTCCCAAACTCAGCCATCAATCGTTTAGTTTTGGATGTTGTTGGTCTCTTGACCTATTTTCCTTTATATTAGTTACTGAAAACATTCAGAGATTTTTGTTCCACCAATTGATTTATGTAGGTGTAGTTAACATTAGTGGAAAAGTTTTGAGGCATTTGGCATTTGGATAGAGATCTGTATTCTCAGATGGTGACAATTTCTCCTAATTCCACATCCCTGAAGCAAGGCGATAGATGCACAGATATGTTCCTGTGCCTCTTCTCGAAATGGTTGTGCTTGGGTAGGTAATGAAGGTAGTCACGACGGATCACAATGGTCCTCTGGATCTTCATCTTCTGCACGACTCCGTTGAGGATGCGGCATTACCAGTAAAGGGACACTTCTTGTCATTGTATGTGCCTTCAATCGCCTCTCGTGGGGTCTTTAAGCCGAGACCCAGGTCTTTATGGTAGGTACCTCAGTGGCTTACGACTACGCTTTATACCGATTCCTTTCTTCCGGTTTAAGAAAATGGTCGGCTGCTTTTGTAAAGAACGTTTTGTCTGGTCCGCCTGTTGCTTACATTGGTAAGTACTTTTAGTAATTTCTAGTATGACATTGAGATTCTGCTATGCTAGCGCTTAGAATAGCTCGTAAAACACGTGTATAGCATGCTTGAAAACCGCAAGGCGTTTGAGTTTTCGTTGTATTGAGTAGCGGGGTGTATCATTGCGACTAGGCATGTAAACAAAGGGTAAGAATTATTAGCATGTGTATCGAGGTAGTTCTGTTATACTAGCAACTAGCATTGTTCGTATGCTAGTTCTTAGCATGCTAGGAGAATAATTTGCTCTTTGGGGTAGCGGAGAGTATCAGGTACAAGAACCTGGTATGTTGGCTTGCCAGCGCCTGGAATAGAGACATGTGTATCTTCAGCTTAAAGTGCCTGACGCCATTTTATCATTTTACGTCAGCCACGTGCAACATTTCGGAAGTCGCCGCAACTTCGACACAGAATGCAAATGAACGTAAAAGCAAATTTGTGTTTCCAAATGCGAAACGCTTACAAAGGGTTTAAATTTGCAATTCTATTATAAAGCGATGCGGATAATACGTCCAAATGTAAAACCGATGGAATAGTTTGACGCTCCAATGTGTGGGATTGGTTGCATATCTATGAATGAGTATTGCCCATACCTAGTATTAATACCTATTATTTGTGTCGTCATAATAATTTACGAGTAGTAGAACTCATTGTGCGAAGGCTCACCCGGGAAGTACTACCACCTATATTTCTGCCGCCAAGCATCATTGCTGAGTTTTAAAATAATATCATATCTGTAATAAGCTGCCCACTGCTGAACATAGGCCTCTCCAATAGATTTTTAGAGCATCTTCAGCGGCTTGCACCCAACGGTTCCGAGTTCTTCTTTGCATCTACTGAGTGCCGATTTGGTTCTGTAGTTTTTAAATTAAATTAGCTGTATCCAATCCATTATTTCAAAACAATTATAAAAAAACAAGCAATGGAATTATTAACATAGGATTTCAAGCGCTCTTTACACAGAATTTTCAATATTATGAAACACGACTGTATAAATTATACATTTTCTACGCGCGAAAATAAATAAATAACAAAATAAAAAGCCACGAGTACAATGGGCGGTCTTATCGTATTAACTCGATTTTTCCTTACGACCTTTGGATGGAGAAGATTTTGTAATATTATGCAATGGTCGTGACAGCAAAATAAAAAATAAAAAAACATGAAGAATAAACCAACCACAAACACTGTCAACTAAAAAAATACATATATTCAACGACCTCCGTGGTGCAGGGGCCGAATAGCCGGCTGAGGCGCAGGAGGTAGTGGATTCGAATCCCGCCGCGGAACAAATGTTTGTATGATCTACAGATATTTGTTCCGAGTCTGGATGTATTTCTATATATTTATATATATTATAAGTATGTATTTACAAAAAAAAGTATATAAGTAGTAGTAACTATCAGTTTTCTGGTTCCTAAAGTACAAGCTTTGCTTAGTTAGGGGTTAAATAAATATAAATATAATATGTATATATAACAATACAATATATTTATATTTATTTATAATTGCGAGGAAATAAATTCAACAGTAATTGCTATTTTATAGAGGAACAAATTTTATCATAAGCCTCAATGAGATAATTCACTGGACAGAGATAAATTATTTCGCTGATAATGATCAGCAGTGCATTCTAGTAAAATACCGTGAACATCACTTAAGCGGTTGTCATTCTATTCACAAGTTGCGCACCGCACCCTTTCATTTGGTAAAAATCTGATAATTGTATTGTTTCCACGAATGCAGTCCTTTTCCTTTATGCTAAGTACTTTGAGGTGTCATCTAATAAATCGTTATTGGATGACACCTCAAAGTATATATATATATATATATTATAATATATTGTTATATAATTTATGAAATATTTGTTATCTTTGCAAATGTGCAAAAGTGTATACAAACTAAATTAGTCAATAAATTTATATGAACAAGTTAGTTCCAATTGACACGATTCCAATAGATCCAATCTGACAACTGAAAGAGTCTGAGAACAATTGGAAGAGAATGCTTGCTTGAATCAAGTTCGCCTATGCACTGATATGTTAATTTTATTCCATAGAATATAATAGAAAATACTTTATTGCACACCTTAAAAGAAAACAATTACCAACAATAAATCATTTTTAATCAACCAAACTTCGCCACACGCGTTCAATACGCAATTATGAAAAAAAGACATAACTTTATGTGAATTAACCCACGGCATCTAGAATCGCCAAGCAGTAACAAAAACTGCCCGCAAGACATCGTGACAAATAGTAGGAGCTATCGTCGAAAAATAATCACCTCATTTAAATTCAAGCTTCGCCTAAAGCTGGACAAATTGACTTTTTCTATTTAAAGCGACCATTAATGTATTCAAAACATTAATTATACTTGCCGTGTAAAGGCATCTAAGAACTGGGATGTGATAAAAGTTCCTGTTTCCTTGATATTTTTTTTGCCGGTTTAGGGTTTTGAGCCAAAATGGTAAAAACGGAACCGATACGGTGCGATTTTGTCCGTCCGTCCATCCTGTTCCCTGATTATCTCAGCAATTTCTGAACCTATCGGCTTGGAATAAATAAATATAATACTGATGATTTTATAAAGTAAAAAAATAAAACAAAACGTTTTGATAGCCAAAAGAGCCAAAATGGTGATGGTCAAAATTTCAAAATAGTAGTAACCTTACTAGGTTAATTGGGATATCATATCAAAGAACTTGATTTACACATTCCAAAACCATATTTTTTTAAAGGTGTACTCCTTTTGGCGCCTTTGGAATAATTATGAGAGTGTTTTTACGATGCGCGCGCACACAGACAGCCAAAAAGCGACATAATGAAGTTAGCTACAAACAAAGAGTTGTCGCATACGGGATGAAAACATTAGCTATTTTTGTTCAGTTACGCCAAAGAAGTATATCTTCTTATATGTATTTTTTTTATTTAGAACTGTTTCGGAGGTATGATGAAAAATGTTTAAAAAATACCGTTATGCCCCGTTATGAAGTATATCTAGTAAGCCAAAGTGGTACTCAATTTTACCCAAAGCATACAAATTAGTTCAAACCAGTCAATTTAATTTTCAAAGTTGGCAGTATTTATACCTATGAAAGCATTATATCCCCTTGAGTTCGTTTTGCGACGGAAACCACTTACCGACCCACCTTCAAAGACTATTTTCTGCTCTCAAAGCGATTAAATATTTTTATTAAAGCACATAAATAACACACTTGGCGGCATTACGTGCAGGCACAAACTGCAGTCGCGTGGTTTCATGTAATATAATGCGACAATTATTAAAACGTTATTATTTGAAACTTTTATAAGTGAGGGTGAAAATACTGAACGCTACCGGACTTGTATGAACAGTTAAGTAAATCGAAAGCAGTCGTACACTTGGACGTAAGCTTCGACTGACTTGATCCAAGATCCTTATACGCGCGTCTATGTTTTCTAGCGAACGACCTCTGTGGCGCAGTGGGCGCTGAGACGCAGGAGGTAGCGGGTTTGATTCCCGCTGCGGGACAAATTTTTTTTTGGGAAAAGTTTGCATAGTCTAAAGATATTTGTTGTACTGGGTTTGAGTAATTTTCTATATCTAATAACTATGTATTAATTATTTTTATTTGTAGCCTGTACCGTCCCACTGCAGGGCAAAGGCATTCCTTCCTTCCTTCCACTCCACTCTATCATGCGCTCGTGTGGTCCAGTCGATATACATACGAGTCGAGTTTGTCTTTCCATCAGCATCACGGTCTGCCGCGTGGTCGTTAAAAAAAATATATAAATGTATTCTATCAGTTATCTGGTTCACATAAAAGCTTTGCTTAGTTAGGGGCTAGATAGCACTGTGTGAAATGTCCAGCATTATTTATTTATATATATGTTTGCGTGTGCCTGTTTTTGATCATTGTAGCAAACTTAACTTCTGTCCCTATCTATTTTGTAGTAAAACTGTAAAGTAATAATGCATTGCGCCCGATTATATATTATTTTATGTTTGTGTCTTACCTCTAGTTAGCATTATTACTCTCGTTTTTTCACAGATTACAGTTCACTTCATGATTGTGCAGTGTTCCTGCTCAAGAGCCGTTAAAGTAGTATTTATGGTGCCTCAATGTAATCAAAGAAAAAATAGGTACACGAAAAATTAGGAATACTCACGCTCATAGTCCATTTACTTGAACAGGTAAAAATTATAAAACGGATACGGAAGTCATTTATTAGCACAAGCTTATACCAACTTATATTTTTGGTTAGTTTATTATTCGTCGTACAAAATATTTCATACATAGTTTTAGAAATATGCTTTCATTGGCTAATACGTTCAGTCATTGGGGAAAATAATGACGCCGACTCAATATACGCTTACAACTAATAGTAAATTTTCTTAATACAACCCCTGAAGGCTTAGCCAAGTTACATTCGATTAGCGATGACGCTATTCGATAAGTCCGAAAATGTATGGGATTTGACACATGATATGGAAATATCACGTGATATATCGACATCAAACCTATGTAAAAATCGATTCAATTCGGAGCGAATGTAACTTGGCTACGGGTCCCAGAACTCTTTCCGCAGAAGTTTTTGTATTGAGCAAAATCTAAAATCAAAATCAATTTATTTACAAACGCACCCAAACTATATTAATCCTGGATCTACACTTAGTCCTTTTTGACAATTTCTTTGTAGAAACCTATCAATATTATTAAAAGGTTTTCAAGCATAGTAACCTAGGATTTTGAATCAATATGATCTATAGCACAAATCCTAAGGCATCCATTACACGCTCAATCTAACAACAGTTCAATCAATTACCTTGACATGGTCTTACTCAAGATTGATCGTATTGTGATATATACACTCGTAACTACTTGTATTTCTAATAAACTCCATTAGTAGAATATTCTAGATACTAAATCATGCAACGTCTAGAAATAGTTGGAACGTCGGAACTTCAAAAAAAAGCAGACTCAATTTTAATTAAATTACTATAATCTATTTTGATTAAATTTATAACTATAAAAAAATCTTGACTAATTCGCTGCCTGCTAATTGTATGTACTTGCAGTAATCGTCATTTCGGGATTTTAACTTTTTTGCAAACTTTACATTTTAAGAGCGTAAGAGCATCTATACATAAAGTAACAATTTTTATGATATTTTTTATTATACATATGTTTTTTATTTAAAGAGAAATGCAGCACTGGCCCAAAAATATTGCCGTTACTAACAAGCAGCATTCAGCATGTGCTGGAATGTTGTGCAGTAGTTGCTGCGTTTACTATACTTGATTTTTTCTTATTTTTAGGCACACTTCTAAAGTTATATAACATAGACTTGTTGTCTGTATAGCAAAAAATATGTTTTACGCGTTTATCTCCAAACCATTTTGCAAGTCCTGCGTTTGCAATAAGGAGGGTAGTTCTGTAGTGCGGTGGTTGAGTAGCCGACTGAGACGCAAGTCGTTGCAGGACAATTTTTTTTTATATTGAAATGGAAATGGAAGCCTATGGCCCATCTGATGTTAAGTGGTAGCTATCGCCTATCACAAAGTTTGCCTCGTAGGTCACACTCCTTAGAAATGTACCCTACTATGCACTTCCCTGCGTCCATCAACTTGAGGAATACAGGTGTAAAGCCTCATGTGTCAAATGTTTGTAAGATCTGCAAATCTTTGTTTAATTTTGTTATTGTATTAACATGGTTCTTGTAGTTTCTGATACAGGTAATTCTAGTGTGAAGGAAATGATTTTCGTGGTCGTAATCGTTCATAGCCGACTTTGACCATAGTGAAGACTACGAAAATTGTTTCCTCCAATAATAGAATAGAAGAATAGAATAGAATAGAAAAACGTGTATTTTGCATCACAAGTGTACGAGTACATTACAGCTTAGACAAATGGGTAAAAATTAATGAGCAAATTTGTGAGCAAAAACGGTAACCACTCAGCATTATGCTATAGTAGCATATTTATACTACTATAGCGCTGGTCTTCCGTGGTGCCATTTACATAATACGATTAGACTTAAATCTCAGATGAATAAGCATAAGATTGAAATATCCAAGAATAGCCAACCTGATGCAAGAATGAAGCCTACAAAACTGCATGATTACAGATTCTACGAAGCACCAACTTGTTCAATAGAATATTTGGCATACTGTCAAATAATGTCCCATCCGCATTTTATTATTTCTGCACGTAGTTTCCATGAATTGCAGAAGTCAGTTAGTTTGAACGCAAGCATGCATAAGCACACTTCCATTTAAATATAATAAAAGCTCTCTTTCACCCCATTTTGGTTTTATGCTGATACAGATACACTGCGTGATACACGTAAAGGTGTCTTAATAATTTAGGACAAGGAGTCTCTGTAATCAACATTATGAACCAGATATGACGTGAACGGAAGTATAAAATAACGTAGCAGCCTGCCAGATTTCTTGTTGACGGTTAAGCTGTCACGGCCTCAGAGGCCAACAGCGAGATTAGTCCATTCGAAAAAAAAAAACAGATTTCTTGTCGTTATGAAAGCAAAAATATAAAAAAAAACTGTCAAACTGCGACCAGGGCTCGTAACCAAATTACATTCGCTACGAATCTATTCGATTTCTACATACATTTGTTGTCGCTGTATCACGTCGTATTTCTATAGCATGTGTCAAATCCCATACATTTTCGGACTTAACGATTAGCGTCATCGCTAATCGACTGTAACTTGGCTAAGCCCTCAGGCTCCTCATATATTTTCAACCTATTCCATTATCTATGTCACCTGAACAGTCACCACCCTATGAATTTTGCTCACAATAAGTAGTATAAAGGAGTTCAACACTTTTTTCAGCTATTATAAGTTTATTTTGAACATAAAAATAACAGTTTTGTCGAGTAGCGTGAGAACGGCTAATTATAATATTGTATGCACTGAATTACGTTGAACTGGTTCATGTTTTGAACCTAATGATGAAGGCAAATTAGTACCTTTGAACAGTACTTTGGCTACATAAGAAAAAATACTAAATAATGTACATGTATTACGGGTAATGGGACAGGAATTGATGCGGTTGGCACAAAACCGTCACTCTAGTCGTTCACAATTTTATGGCGACTCGTTCAAGCTGTGAAACTGTGGAACGCCTTACGTCCATAAGGTCGTCCAAATCTCTTCCTATTTTCAAAGCCAAGGTATACAGCCATTTCTTTTCTTTATCTCTGACCTGCTAGTTAGTGTTTATGTTATTTATGTTCCATTATGGAGAATTGTACACACTCCATTGATTTAAATTGTTTTGTTTTTATGATGTCCAATAAAGTATCATCTATCTAACACCCTAACTCACTTATATTCTTCTTCTTACCGTGTTAGAATAGAATAGAATACTCTTTATTGCACACCAACAAAATTAAAAATATAATAAAAATACACAAAAATTAAGGTAAGTACAATAGGCAGTCTTATCGCTAAAAGCGATCTCTTCCAGACAACCTTTGGATGGACAGGACAAAACAAAATCAAAAAGACGGCGGTGTATCTACGAATATGTTCATAAACCTACATAAACTACCTATACATACTAATAAACTAAATATATATACTTACAAATATAATAATATATACTTATATATAAACTACAATAAAGGAGATAAACATAACGATAAACTAGCAGTGCGTAGACAAAGAAAGGAAATGGTTGATACAAGAGCTTTAAAGATAGGAAGAGATTTAGATGATAATACGTGTTAATAGTTTTCTGTTTTTTTTATTAGATTGACAGATGTGGGGCCACATTGATTGCATCAGGAGAAGCGGTTTTAGGTCCAGTGAAAACAATGCAGTACTTGCTTGATAACCAACCACCTGCACGATAGATAACCTATAAACGAACTCTGTTATATTAAGAACTAGCTGTTGCCCACGACTTTGTACGCGTTACACTCCTAAATGTGTAGGTAACCTAGAAATAAAGCTAAACTCGCTGTTGCAACTTGACTTCACACCCCATTTTTATCCCATGGGACCTGATTAATGGGATAAAAAGTAGCCTATGTGTTAATCCAGGCTATAATCTACGTATATACTAAATTTTATCGAAATCAATTTAGCCGTTACCATGTAATTGAGTAACAAACAAACAAACAAATAATCAAACATCCAAACTTTCACATATATAATATTAGTGTGATCAACACAAGCAAGTGATGTAAAAATGTATTGAAATGTAATATTGCAATAGATTCAACGTATAAAAAAGGTCGCCATGTATTGAAGGTAACACGCAAATAAAAATCTTTATAACAATAATATAAGTGAAATATTATGCTATAAAACTTTTAACTCCGTTTACGTCTCAGGTGATAAATGCAACGCAATATCGCAAGGGGTGATATTACAATTGCAATTTTCATAAAAATATATGAACTGTTAGAAGTATGTGTTATGGCAGCCTTATTACAGAGGGTGGACAGATATTTATATACAAAAGATTATTGAATTTCACAAAATTTTCTTATTTCTAATAATTTCATTTCCTCGCGTGTACGTCACTCGCGCGTTGCCAACCCTTTAACATTTTTAAAACACCTTTTTTGAAGACTTTTAGTTTAGCAAGCATACACATGCTGTGAAGGTGCAGGCCACATGGCTTCGCATTGCACTCTTCAGTGTGAGACATAAAGTTTATTACATTTTATCAACTTACAACCCGTAAAGTCCCACTGTAAACCTTTCGCTTTAATCTTTTTAGCTGTAACCATTAATTTATCATTACCCAGCCGTAATACGAGTGTTAACCCTTACAAGATGCTTACAAATGCGGCGCCTACTTAGACAAAAGCCTCCTTCCTGCGTCCCACTCAATCCTAAATGATAGTTTCTGTCTCACAAGACCCTAGCACGTTAACTATTATTAGACTTAGTAATTAATTACATCCCGGACACAGCTTTTAAAAGCAAAGCTGGTGAATAAATGCAGAACACCGTTTACAACTTAATTCAATTCAAGTAATTGATTTTTTAATTGTGTGGAAAGAAGTAAAAATTATTTTTTCTACGATCAGCAAAAATTTTTTTACGGTAATGCCATCAAATCTCTATACAATAAAAGTTCCTGCCAAGTATTTTGCTTATAAAACCCTGGATAGCGTCCTATAATGATCCAAGGTAAAACACAAGAGCGCTCTTCTCGAAATAAAAGTTAATTTGTCTGAACTAGAGCTACTTCAACTTTGAAGGCAATTCCCATTAGCACAAGACATAATTATTAAGTTTCCACATGATTTTGAAGTCTTAATGACGTAACCAGAGAGGCAATGCTCTTCAGATCGTAATGTGACCGAAAGATGACGGTATTTAAAATGAGTTCAAAGGTTACCTAAAGCCCTTTAACATGTAAGTCTTTACTTCATAATAACTCTCTAACTTAAGAATGAACCAGCTGTTCTTTCAAAGACTCCATTGTCTTGAAGTTCGCCGTGCCGCAAACCATTTCTGTTTATTAATGCGCACCATTAGTCAGACCAGCCGCAGATGAGACTTGGACATAAAACATTCTGGAGTATTCTTATCTCGTTAAAAAAACCTGAGTCTTACATAGAACTTGCTATAAGTTTTTATAAAGAGCGTTTCTAGCAAAGCTACACATATTAGATACTTTTAAGTCATGTACACGAATGAAGCGAATACTCAAACTTTTATTGTATTCCACAATGTAAAGGTGGTAATTGATATGTGCATGTTCATTATGGACCCTGTTGTGCACAACAATATTTTGGAGAGAGTAACTTGCTTAGTTGTTTGTTTAGTAACATTCCGCGCTATTACTTACGTAAACCTGAACATATTTGTTCTGGCTTTGAAGTTCTTCAACCCATGTCAAAGGGTTTCAATACTGGTCACTGTTTTTTATAGAATCAAAGGAGTATAATAGAACAAAGATGAAAAAATATTTCCGATCCAGTATAAACATTACATAGAATCCGAAACGAGGTTATCTGACAGAGAACCAAGGTGATTGACATAGCTCAGAGTGTCAGCAAGCTGAAGTGGCAGTGGGCCGGTCATATCTGCCGCAGAACCGATAACCGTTGGGGTAAACGTGTTCTGGAGTGGAGACCACGTCTAGGCAAGCGAAGTGTAGGACGCCCTCCGGCTAGATGGAGTGACGATTAGCGCGCTATGGCTAGCAAGGATTGGATGAGAAGAGCTGAGGATCGGGCTCAATGGCCTGGACTTTTATAGGTTGACTAGCTGTTGCCCGCGACTTCGTACGCGTTACACTACTACTACTCCATATTTCAAGTCTCTAGGATCAGCGGTTTACGCTGTGCGTTGATTTTCAGTCAGTCTGTCAGAACCCGTAACGATTATTTAATATATTGATGACAATATTGTTGATTAAGAACTGTTGATTTCCCCATCTTCAGACGCTGATAGTCAATTGTATCGTGAAACGTCTCGCAAAAACAATTTAATATAATCCAAACACGATACTATACTATTATATATATATATATCCATTAATGAGTTCTGTAGATTCCCTCCTGGCTCCATCATCAGACCCTGGTGGTCTTACCATGATAAAATGTTTCATTATTTACCGTTAAAAAGCATTTATGCAAAGTTATACGTTCGTAAATGCAATTAACATTGTTTTAGAACAAACTACAACATGCCTTTTCAAGCCGAGTTGATGATTTTCAAAAAAAGTAACTATGTCATGTTTCATTATGTACCTTGATAAGTATTTCTGAAAAGTTTTACGATTACTAACCCCAGGAATAATGTTTTACCATACAAAGTTCACGATTTTTGAAAAACAATAAAATACCGTTTCTCTTATTTTTGTTTAAAATATATTTGCCAAGTTTCAAGTTTATACATCCAGGAACCACTGTTTTTCATATAAACATAAACCCCTCTTTTAACCCCTTTATGGGTTGAATTTAAAAAAATCCTTTCTTAGTACAACCCATCAAGATAAACACGGGTGTATTTCTAAATTTCAAGTTTCTATGACCAGCGGTTTAGGCTGTGCGTTGTCTGTCAGTCAGTCAGAACTTTGATTCTTAATAATAGATGATGATGATGATAAACATTATATATTTATACAACAAAGCATTCAACAAAATACACGCTCTGTTTGTTTACCTAAAAGCTAAAAACTGATTTCGTCAAAGAAAATCAGAACCTTTTTTCGGAGACGCGCATAAATTACCTCTGCCCAACACACCGAAGAGAATTGAGAGTAACAGTATAGAAAGTCCTCATTACGGGTAAGATGGAGGGCGAACGATCTGCATGACGCGACTTCCGAATTAAATTCCATAAAAGGGAGATTGTTCATTCATTTTCCCCTCTTTGTTTGAGCTCAATGCTTCATTCACTTCAACTGGGGTGTTCATTATGACAGCTATACAAACTTACATAGTGCGTGCCTGTAGTGGCAGAGCAATTTAGCTTTGCGGTAAGGCGGCTCCGTAGACACTTATCGGTTGCAAATTGCAGTGATCTTGATTACAGTATCAGATTGTGGATTGCTATTGACTACTCAACTTAATTTGCAGCTATCTTGCTACCTGTCAGACACTTTTCAATGGAAAATTTTGTGTTACTCACTTTTTAGTTACCAACCTAAAACTAGCGTAAACAACGTTTGATACAAAATATTATACTCGTACGTTCACACTAAATAAAACAGTAATATTACATTACACACTCCCATTACATAATAGACAGTACCTACTCTAAACCTACGAAAATAAATAAATAAATAAAACGTTTATTTTCCCATCACAAATAGCTTTTACAAAAAAAATATAAAAGTAGGCAACTTAAGTTACAGTAGATAGGAAGAAAATAAACTTATTAATTACATTGAGTAAGCCTAATTAGAAAACCTGTTTCGTGAGGGACTGGTGCCTGAGATAGGTTTAGAAAACCTGTATTACAGGTCACCATAAAAATGTGTGTATAATGTGGAAAGAGCTGGGTTGTAACTAGTGGAGATCCGTTGTATCTGCCTAGCCCTGCGGGAAACAGGCCGACGGTGTAAGTTTTGACATGGCCAATATCTTTAATCTAAAACAATCAACAATATTCACATATCTTCAGACCTTTCAAAATGAGTTAAAGTTCAATTGAAACTGCTGAAAGTTCAGAGCTCTATCGCTTGTGACAATAGCTTAACTTATTTGTAAGATGGCCTACATCAGGGATTTAACTCTTGGATGCAGATGGTTCTAAGCCGAGCGGCATTTAGGAATTTGCATGCCAATACTATCGGGGGCAAATCTAACGAACAAACTTCGAGACTATAAACTACTTACTATGAAAATATATTTAGAATTGGGTGCACTGTTTACGTGAATAATCTAGTGGTTCGCCCTGAACTGAGATCTCACGAATCTCAAATAAAGACAAAAAAAAATATTCGTAATCTTTGACTATCAAAATAATGCCACGACGTGCCAGTTTTATTCAAATTACTGGTAACGGAAGTTCATGTAAATTAGTTACACTTTTTTGGGGTAGAAATTGCAGTTATTCTGGATTTCAGACTTTTGCCTATATTTGTGTCACTAAAGCTACACGCATACCCAATTTCAGTACTGTGGGGTCACTGGTGTACCATGTGAATTTGTCACAGTTCAGTTTTTATTATGGCTAATAACTTAAAAACTACAAAGTTTAAACTAAAACTAAAAACTGGGTCAAAATTTACCACAAAGACCTTTTATTAGACGTGCCATTTGACCAGATAGTTTCATTTTGGTTTTTTACCCCTCTTGAACCCTAATATCTCAACAACCCCCCACATTTGTAACTCATTGAGTCACACCAAAATTGTGCCATCACTGCCTGTCTATATACCAAATTTCATGATGATCGGATAAACGCTTCGAAAGTTATCCTTAGAGAAACAAACATACATACATATAACGCTGATTTGCCCAAACTGATTTAGAAATCTCGCTGCGCTCGATAAACTATTATGTATCTTAATTAAAATATCTTTATTTAGCTGTTTCTGATTACGATTATCTTTAGAATAGAACCTGTGTTAGTGCTAAGAATACTATTTTCTCTAAAAATGTCACAAAAGATCCCTCAAAAACTTATAGATCATTGAAAATATCCCGTTTTTAGTAAAAAAAAAATGTTGGTTGTTTAAAAATGTATAGTACAAAGAATGTTTTAAAACAATATGGCAGATAAAAACAGTTTACAAATATATTTCTGGAAATTTACAACTGATAAAAAAACCTATTTGGGGCTCAACAACCACTGACTGTACAAAAAAAATGTACCAAACAGAAATCTACCAACCATATATGGTAGGTACATTTAGTATTGGTATTACATTAATTCAAACTAAATATTACTGCTACTTGTAAGCAAAACGCTTGAATGCTCAGGCAGTATAAAATTAATGACCCTTCAAGTCTGTTCTAACTTTATTATAATCCTCCAATGCGCGATCGCGCATCCAGCCACATGATCCAAATTACGCAGACGACGGAGAAAAATAGATCGAAATTTTTCATCAGAACTTCCTGTATGTTATTTCGAAGATAAAACTTCCTTGGTAGTGTGAAAGTGAAATATCGAATTCATTAGGGAACTTTTGTATCAACAGAGTATCGGTAATAATCGCATTTGGAACAAAGGAGTTAACGGAATTTGAAGGGAAATTTTGCTGATACAAATTGTGTGGTAACTTATGGCTGAGATTCTGTTTTATACGTTTGGCATAGCTCATAAAAACAATTCTTTTTCATAATAGCTGTATGCAGCTATGTTATTTTCCGTGAATTATAATTTTGACGTGAATACGTTTATAAAATTGCTTTCATAGTGGGAGACAATTAAAAAAACGAATGGTAACAAAATCGAGGGATAGAGTTTGGTGTTGCAGCTCCATATCTATCATCTCCATCCAAAATTTTATTACACTACTGGATAGCTAAAGGATAAAAAAAATTCGTTACGCTAAGTGAGGACTGTGCCGAATCGCGCGCGGTGGAGGGGGAAGCACCGCCATTTTAGGGTCATTTTGCGTTGCGAGATTTCCTTTAGTATGACCCGAAGGACTTCTAAATGTTCAAAAATGATTATAACATACATAAAATAGTGTATTTTATATGCAATATAGAAAATATTACCTGTTACGTACACGTATTCACGTATTTATTATTTATTTTATTTTCATAGTGGGAGACAATTCAAAAAACGAATGGTAACAAAATCGAGGGATAGAGTTTGGTGTTGCAGCTCCATATCAATCATCTCCATCCAAAACTTTATTACACTACTGGATAGCTAAAGGATAAAAAAAATTCGTTACGCTAAGTGAGGACTGTGCCGAATCGCGCGCGGTGGAGGGGGAAGCACCGCCATTTTGAGGTCATTTTGCGTTGCGAGATTTCCTTTAGGATGACCCGAAGGACTTCTAACTGTTCAAAAATGATTATAACATACATACAATAGTGTATTTTATATGCAATATAGAAAATATTACCTGTTACGTACACGTATTCACGTATTTATTATTTATATTATTTGTGTTTCCTGTTTCTTTGTATAATTTTTCTTTGTTAATAAAATCTGTATGTAAGTAGGTATGTTCGTTCTGTATATGTTCTGTTTTCAATAGTCTGTCCTGTGTGTGTGTCAAATAAATGTATTTTCTTTCTTCTTTCTTTCTTACAACACACGGCCGTATCCATGACACAGCCACACCCCATTTATTTTTTTATCGTTGGTCACTAAAAACTAATAACTTTCAGAATCTTAGCAGCCTACTTTGATTAACGTTTCTGTAAATAAATGTCTTTGTAAAATAATCGTACCCATTCAGAAGAATTAGGCCTTTGTATTAGGGAGAAAAAAGAAAAACGAGAAAAAGATACGTAGGTATATTATTACACATCATAAACCTACTACCCTATTAAGGAAGTGAGATGGCAAGATAATAGCCTCGAGCACACCCAGGGTGTCTTTAAAGATAACGTTTCTTTTCCCGTTGCTGACCAAAGTTGACATAATTCACTTAAAGGAAAAATATTTTCAACCATTTTCCTTATCCAAATAAACGGCATGCCTGATTCAGCTGACACAATGCCGAAAGCAACTTTCGGATAAGTACTTTTTTCATACAACTGTAAATGAAAATAAATTTTGTGGAAATGTGGGGAAAATATGTCTAAAGCAGGCTCGCTCAAATAAATTGTTGATGCATGAAATACTTTACTGTGTTAAAGTTTACTGAAAGCGCACAAACTACCTTAGCAACGCGGGTCCGTGCTCGCTACAACGTTTTGACTTGTCACTGACTAATATAAAAAAGTCATCATTGTGAGATGGGGAAATCTGCATTCTAATAATACAATATAAAAAATGATTGTCCTATAAAATTCGTATTAAAATAATCCTCGCGGAAAAAATTATTAAATCCACAACTCTAAAATAAATATACCGTAGAGAGAGGGGCTGCGATTAGCCGAGCAAGCAATTTTCTTAGAAATTATGGATTACCGAAGCGTTTTATCAATGCCCGGGATAATATATTGGCTCCCGTCTCATTTTTTCGGATGAAAACAACTCCATCATAGAGTGGGAGGTCTGAAAACTGTTATTTATTGTGTCCATTATTTTCAGATTCTATTTTAGTGATATAATGTTGGGGATATAACTCAATTATATTATTGAAACTTTGTTATTTATTATAACACAATAATATCACTGCTAATATATAGTGTTATGTTGAAGCCTGTCAAAGAATAAGCAATAACAGGCGTGACAAAACAATCAAACACGTCGATCTTTGAACGAATTGGACCCAAATGTTCCAGAACAGTAGAGAGATTACACGCGGCCATCAGCCACCATCAGCCCGACTGAAAAGCCGTAAGAGCTTCCTCCAATCCACGAACCCCACGGACCAAAGCCCGGCAGTAGCGAGGCTTGAATTATGGTCCTCCCATCACACTGCTCCTCCTGATTACATTCCACCAGCGGAGCATCTTCCTTCCGGCTACAAGCTGCAGTGGCCAATTTGGAAGTCCCTAAACCGGTTGCGCACTTAAGTTGGCCACTGCCGAGACAATCAAGCCAAGTGGAGCTACATCGACCCATTACGGAGGCAGTGCCACTACGGAGCCACCTCAAAAAAAATGTCATGTCCTCTATGCCCAGCCATCTGCACACGAGAGGACTTGTACCAGGCAACAGAGAGGGCTGTGGAAGTTGATCTCTACTGGGCTAATAAGATTAGAACCACTCACCCGAGAGAAGAAGAAGAACGCGAGGTATAAATAGGGCATCGGGAGGCCCTGCCAGTCACTAAGCCCCCCGTCGACCGGGACACGTTCTCGGAGATGCAGATGAGGAAATCACCTCCACTAACGTCAAAGAGATTTCATAGTCATCTACATCAAACAGAGCAAACACTACCCAGATACACCGACCTCGCCGGCGAGGTTGACGAGTCCCTTCAGTTGCGGCCTACACAAGGTATAGACATGTACCTGGGCGTTTCACTCCTATCCCCATCCTGGCAACGGGCAAGCTGAGGTTTGTACCTAAGTGGTGCTTGCGCTAGTTGCCTCATCAAAACTTACTAGGCTGAGCGCCCTCTGCACTCGCTAAACGTTCGGTGCATCGGCCTTTGAGGCCAACAGAAAAAAAATTTGAATATTTTTTTAAAAACTGGCAGTCAGTCTTTACGTAGCTACGAGTACGATACATTCAAGAGACTTTTTAGTGGTTTCTAAGTGTTTATTTGTGAACAATTGTGTCAATTAGTGTTGCATGAAAAAGTTTGTGTATTTGTGTTTTGTTCGTTATATTTTGCTTTATTTTTTTTATTTTTTTTTTCGAACCCCAAGCACGTTACAATATTTATTTCCATAAGTACCTACCACAGTTGCTATGCCCTTCCCTCAGCTCGCACTGCAACTTGCCACGAGGCTATGAAAGTCAAAATATTTTTTGAGGAAATTTTACTAAGAATTCTAGTAACACCGTAACAAGTAAATAAAGATAAATTAACGCTTTCTCTGCTTAACTTAACACTGATAATCTAGCTAACGTTACAAAATATCAATTGGTTTATTAATAATCACTGATTAAACTGGGTATTTATCGCGTAAGTACCTTTTTTATTTGTCACGGCTGGACTGCCACCCGTGACCACGACTGTTGTAACACTGCCGAAACGTCGGGATAACAAATATAAAAGGTACATACGCGAAAAATACCCGGTTTAATCAGTAATTATGTACAGTGAACGCGATGGTTTTATTAAAATTTAAATATAATAGACTTATAGGTAGGCAATCAATCTTTTCCCAAACGTCATAAAGGAAAGAGCCACTACAAACTATCGAACTAAACAGCTATTCCGTGCAACATTACGGAACAAATGACATTAAAAGACGGAACATCGTGAAAAACACGAGAACCGCAATTCGCAACAAACAGAATATGTTGGATACGGTTCACTTGTACCCGACAGTATTGGTTTGTAGCGAATGAGAAAATGAGCTAGCTCAGTCAAACATTGTCAGAACATTAACACCGGTAAAAGCACGTGATCAATTCCGTATTTATAATAACTGGCAGTGCAGTGCTCGAAATTTGAACGTAATCCATAATTATTATTTTTTTATCTTAAATTTATCCTCACCGTCTCCGTAAAAACATTAACTATGCTTAAGTTCTTGAAACTTAAAACTCCTATGCACTCTTCTAACTTCTATGCCAACTCCTTTACTGTACAAGCTATCCGTTTATAGAGCTCTCTTCCTTCTTTAATTAGATCTGCCAAATCCCTTCCTACCTTTAAAACGCTATTGTTTAAGCACTATATGTCTGCATCAGAGAGCTGAGTCATCTTATTTTGTTATTATATCTGTCGTTGTTATTGTTTGTTTTACAGCTGTTTCATAATTGTATTTTATTTATGATTAGTATTTTAATATAATAGAATGTTTATGTATTACATTTATATTAATATTACCTACCCTGGTATCTATTTATTTTGTTTTGCTTATGTAAGTAAACAATTAAATGAAAAGCTTAATTTATAAGGCTACCGTCATTTAACGTTCTCGTAAAATCCAGTCCATCCAAAGGTTGTCTAGAAGAGATCGTTTTTAACGATAAGATCGCGAATTGTACTATCGCGTGTCTAGTTTAAGTGTTTTATATATGATTTGTTAATTTAAGCGTGGATATTTTTTTTTATGTTAGATATGAATGTCGATGGATATAGAAGTAGAGGAAGGCCGAAGAAGAGATGGATAAACTGTGTGAAGAATGATATGGGTAAGAAAGAAGTGACAATGGAGATGATGGCTGATAGCTGTCGGGCCGACCCCACGTAATGTAGAAAAAGGGCAGAAGGAGATTTATTTTTGCTGCTACTTTGAAATTATTATACCGGATGAAAACGTCTAACCTGCATCGCTTACCACATTAGCGATGTAGTGGGCTAGCTGTGTCCAACAGTAGTTGTATTGTGTCAACCATCATTGTGTTTTCGAGCATTTGTTTCCTTACAAAGCGGCAGTTAGGAATATTTATTGAATGAACTTGTGTCGTGACGGTCGCTTTTTAGCCAATTTCTGAAACGCTATACGATGTACAAGCAATAAAAGTTTAAGTTTTCGATCTAGTTTTATGGGACATCGATGATATTTGCATATAATATCGACAGTATAGTGTTTCTCAGAACTAGTATGTTATCCCGAGGGTGGAGAGGCTGGGGAACGATCATCGATACTTACATGAACAACAAATGTGACTTTTGTAAATTCTATGATTTTCATTTAAGAATCACTTGGTAAAAATCAGATGATTATGGTTAAAATTCAGTTTATCAGCTGTTTTAAATCAAAGACGGGCACAAATGAAAACCAGCTGATATAGAGTCACACTAAAAATTTCAAGAAATTTCTCAAAAGTTTTTTTTTCACGTATTTTCGGAACAGAGCAAATATTTTTCAATATTAGAAAAGTTATATAAACAAAAGCTTAGCCACCCATTCGAACTTATTTAATGATAAGGTAGTAAAATTAATTTATTTAGGGAAGTATTCAAACCAAATAAATCAAAGTGATTGAATATTCAGAACTATTCAGCATAATCCCACTCGAAACCCATTAAATCAGGGCGGAGGTCCATCAAAAAGTCTTATTAAAGTTTAACGACCCATCTTATGACGGACAGGACTTATGCAAATGAGTGAAGGGTACCATGTTGTGCCACAGTACAGGTACTATAACTGGGTTACTGCATGCAAACAAACAATATGCGCTTTGTTTCTTGATGCTTTATGAGCGATTTTATAAAACAACTAGGTTTTATGTGTTGGATTAGAATATGATAACCCGTTCATACCTTGTTAAATGAACATGTGTCAGATTTTTTTATTTAAAACCATCACAAAAATTTCAAGCCTAGACGGGACCTGAACCCGCAATCTTCCTCTTGATACGAGGATACATTATCCAACTATTGTACCAGGCTAATTCACGTCAGGGTCGAAACTAGTGAGATGATTCAAATTACGACTAAAGTGCCGTTAGCTTTATCTACAGGCAAACTAATACATATATATATATATAATAATATATATAGTTTTTTTTTTGACCTGTTCAATTCCAAACGTTTCAGTTTAGTATATTGACAAGAGATGTCGCGTTGCTTATTTTTAAATAGTATTTTTATTTTATAGTATTATCCGAACACATAAGAAAATTCAAATAAAAAATTAAATTTTTGTGATGGTTTTAAAAATCTGGGAATTTTCGGTATGTGTTCGGAAACACCACAATATAAAAATACTATTTGAACATGTATACATAGTTAAATAAACCCTAATTTTTATTAATTTTATGGTTTTGATAACTTTATTAAGGAACGATAAGAAGGAAAAAGATCGCAAGTGATTAACAAGTTCAAAGCCTTGTCACTTGCATATAAAAGAAGCATATACAAGGCACACTACCGTCTACACTAATTAATTTACCATCAATCATGGCTCTTTTTTAACTTTAATTCCAAGCATACACGATCACACTCACTGTTACTCAAACTTGTTTTAAGTGTCATATTTTGTATATCAAATATAGTATATTCTCGAAATCCCTACTGCTTCGTCTCCATCAGTGCGTAAAGGCCTTGTAACTGGACGATCACTACAAACATACATACTTTACTTTTTGACGACTCCGTGGCGCAGTGGGCGTTTAGCCAGCTGAGACGCAGGAGGTTTGATTCCCGCTGCGGAACAAATGTTTGCATGATCTACAGATATTTGTTCCGGGTTTGGATGTTTTTCTATGTATTATAAGAATATATTTACAAAAAAAAAAGTATAAGTATTCTATCAGTTATCTGGTTCCCATAGTACGAGCTCTGTTTAGTTCGGGGCTAGATAGCGCTGTTTGAAATGTCCAGCAATATGTATTTATTTAACACGGACATTTTGTTTTCAAATCATTTAATTAGAAATTACCCGTGATAAAGCATGTATAGTTGTTGTAATTGTCAAGTTACAAGGTTACGACCAGTGAGGATTTCGTGAACAAAACCAGGTAGATGATCTATTTTATTTTATTTTACTCACAATCGACAACACATATATTTGATTGTTTGTTATTTCGATTTCATGTACTAGACCGTAATATTCATACCATGTCATTCAGGATTCAGGAGAGAACCTGTTCCCTAGGCCAGAGCTTACACTTTTCTGGGAAACAGGGACACAATCTATCTATGTATCTACTATGGTCACAAATATATTTATTATTCTACCACGGGATTCCAGTGAACCAGCTGTCAATGCATCACACTGTATCTGTTCTGGATTACAGAGGACGAGGGTGTCTAGGCTTGTTTTTACAACGCCACATGGTGTCGAGAGAGCCTTTAAACAAAACAAGCAAAGGGATGACGGATAAGTACAAGCCTGTACTAAAGTGGAATCTGCTTTTGGAGAACAAAATTATTCTAACAACTAGCGACAGCTAGTTGTTAGAATAATTTTGTTGTTCGTTCTAGGCAAATAACAATATGCTACGTAAATATGAAACAAAATCAAATAGTACGTAATCCTATTTTCTTAAACAGGATAAACAGACAGAAACACAGTATAATAAAGCAATCAAATGCAGGTGTAACCTGATATTATAAGACCAGAGTACAGAGTCAAAATTGATATTATACTAGTGGTTCGCCCCGAACTGAGATCTCGCAAGTCTCCTAAAACACATAAAATAATATTCTTAGGGCGATGCCTAAACGTATTTAGTCGCTAAATATGATTTAAGGAGTTGTCAAATCATACAAATACGTAAAATTTAAACAAGTTTAGTCGCTAAATACGTTTAGGGATCATTTTGCAAGCCGGTCTTAATCTTTGACTAATAAAATAGCGCCACGAAATAAACCACCAACTAACTTAACCTACAGTTTAATTCAAATTACAGGTAACGGGAGTTCATTTTAATTGTCAAAGTTCCGTTTTTTATTAGGCTAATAACTTAAAAACTACAAGGTTACAACCCCCCCCTCCCCCTCCACATTTTTAGACTCCCCAACACTACCTACCTTTAAACTTCGAAAGTTATCCTCGGACAAACTAACATACATACATACATACAACGCCGATTTGCACAAGTTGATTTAGAGATCTTACTTTGCTCGACCAACAATTTTGACTCTGGAAATTTTAATGTTATGTTCTATATTATTATCGAGCTTGCGCTTGCATTGAAATAAGTTACAGACGACCTCCGTGGTGCAGTAGGCGAATAGCCGGCTGAAACGCAGGAGGTAGCAGGTTCGATTCCCGCCGCGGAACAAATGTTTGCATGATCTACAGATATTGGTTCCGGGTCTGGTTGTTTCTGTATATATTAAAGTATGTATTTACAAAAAAAAAAGCATTTAAGTATTCTATCAGTTATCTGGTTCCCATAGTACAAGCTATGCTTAGTTTGGGGCTAGATAGCGCTGTGTGAAATGTTCAGCAATATTTATATTTATTTATTTATTTATACAGGCAAAGAGAGTGTGCAAGACTCACCAACTCGCTCTGCAAATCTTTAGATACCTGTTCAGCCGTGGATGTCTTGGCTTTTATGATAATGATGATGAAAGACAGATACCGCTGTGCAACTTTGTCAACATCTACAACTTGAAATCACCCACTGCTAAGGACAAGTCTCCTTCAGTTTGTTCTAGCACCTGTTTCTAGAAACACGATGTTATGTTTTTTCTTAATCGTGCACGGAACAATAAACCATGAATTTATTCCGTCGTACTATTAAGATTTTATTCGATTAAGACGGAACAAGGTTATATTGTTGCGTGCGAGTGAGCGGATTTAGCTGCGGTAGAGTTATGATTGCGCATGGTAAAGCGGAATGTCAAGAGCTTTGCCCTGCCCTAATTAGCTCGACTGAAACGCCTGTGAGTTTTGCGCTTTATGATTTCACGTTTGCAACAGATATAGGGTAAAAGCCTGTTTTGGGGCGGCATTCGTGCGTGCATTGCTTTAGTTTAGAGTTCAGAAAGACGTTTAGAAGTTTGCTGAGTCGTTGGGCCAACTCATAAGATCGGTCGATCAGGAAATCTATAGGGTGGTAAATGTATATGTGTAAACGTGCTATTACTGATGATTGAGTGTTAATTTGCTTTAAATAACTTTTCAAAATACGATATTAAAGTTTTTGTATTGTTCTGTATTTTCTTACATAGCGCCACGCTTTTCCGGAAGATTCCGAAGGACACCTCTCTATCCAAAGATTGTATGGAAGATATCGACTCTAAGCGATAATACTGAAAATTGTACTTCTGGCTTTGTGTTTTTATATTTACGTTTGTTTCTTCTGTTGTGTTTGTACACACGGCTACACCTCAAGCTATATTTTTCCAGTATAAGCTGACCTCGCATTGTGTAGTTTTCCGTACAATGAGAGGTCATCATAGACTGGAAATTATAGCTTGATGTGTAGCCGTGTGTGCATGTGTTTTCATTCATTCATTCTGAAATCCGTAACAAAAACAACGTGTAAGTTGGAAAAATGAACCTCTCTTGGGTACAAATACAATAAGAGCATTTTTAATAGCGTTTTACCTGCCTGCCCACAGAGGTTTTTTGAAAGGTAAAAAGCCTAAAGGCAAAATTCTAATTCCAATAATTTTATACAACCAAGTATTAAAATGAGGTTTCGCTGCGTTGGTTGTCGCGGTTTAATCTGGCCAAGCTCTAGCCAGGCAATTATCTACGTGAAATAGTGGCCGTATTAGGACCACTTACTTTGTGCCAGCTTAACCGGATTACTTTGAATGTAAGTAGCCGGTGCTCGATAGGACAGCGGTGTCGGAACCTGTTTGGAATTTGGCCTGCTAATTGGTTGTTGGGAACTGTTTGTTTAAGAATAATGTTTAAGAAAACCAGTAACGTTAACTAGTAATATAAATACGTAGGCATTTTTTGAGAATAGACGGCACAGCTCAATTATGAAATATTTTACAAAATTACATAACTCGAAAACCTGACGGCAGTTGGAGTGAATGAGTTCTTAAGTTCTAGAATGGAAACAACACACTCTGTAATTATGAGATGGCACTTATGATGAGGCTTTACACTTGTATATCTCAAGTTGATGGACGCAGGGTATTGCGACGTTTTTAAAGTACGTGACCTACGAGACAATACTTTGTTATAGGCGGTGGTTACCACTTATCATCAGGTGGGCCATATGCTTTGCTTATTTCATCCCAAGATTCATTACAAAAAAAAAATATTTCAACGCTGTGTGATGTTTACATACTTATCAGCAATAATGCTACTTATCTATAAACAAAAACTAAAATAAAAAAATATAATAAATACAAATAATCCTATAAAACAAGCTTAGACAACGTGATTTAAATAATCATTCATAATAAAACTTCGAAAACCGCGCAGATGCTCTAATACGCCCATCTATCTCGCCAATTCTGAGCCATTTTTAAAACATCTGACACCGCTGGGTAATCCCCTGTCCATTATATTCTACTTAAACTGTGAATTGCAAAGAGCGGGTCCGATTCTTATGTGATAGGGATCCGTAGCGCAATTAATTTAAGTTATATTATTTTTATAATACTTTCACACAAGAAATCAGAAATCAGAACGTTTATTTGCTCGAATACAGGTAAATGTTTCGATGTTACAATTTGTTGATCCTTATATACAGATCCATACAGATGGTGTGCAAATATAAATATATAAATCAAATTTAAACTAATCGAATGTCAATAAAATTAGAAATATCAAACAATACAATATAAAAAAACATATGTCATAGTTATAGTCAATTAAAAGTTAACGGAATGGGTTAAATATTTATTAATGTCATAAAAGCAATAGTGTGCCAACCATTTTGTCAACTTTGCTTTGAAGACATTGAATGGTAATTCTTTAAATGCATTTGGCAATTTATTATATACCTTTATGGCACTCACATGAACATTTCTTTTATAAATGTCCAGTCTGACTTTAGGTAAGTATAATTTATGTGGATTTCTGGAGGCAGCTTTTTTTATAACTACTTCTGATTGCTTCTTGAAACAAGAGTTCTGGGCTTGCTAAAAGAAGTAAAGGGGTGACTTAAAAAAGTTTTTCAGTGCTGATATCTAACTTGCAAAAGACGTAAATAACTAAATTAAAACATATGAAACATTACAAAATTAACATTACATTAAACCTCAAACCAAACTCATTGATGGCATAATGATGTTTTGTGTAAAATATATGTTGATTTAAAAAGTATTTATGGCGCAGTGCGACATACTAGGTCCAACTCATTACTAATACACTTACTATCCTTTTAATAGATACTGTGCGTTCATAATCGACGAAAAAACTAACGCACATTTTGTTGTAATTGTTTTATGCTTTGAATAGTTACAATGTGTTTTGTATCGTTTGATAATATTTGAAACTGCCTGTCAATGCTGCTTGAAACAAAAAACAAAACAAAAATTCTATAAGTTATCTAGTTCCAGAACAAGCTTTGCTAAGTTTGGGGCTAGATAGCGCTGTGCAAAATGTTCAGCATTATTTATTTATTTAAAATACGGTGTAACTGTTCTAAGAATATTGCTAAATTATTTATTGAGTAACATAGAAAGAGTTTCTTAGTAATTAATGAACTTTCTCTATTAAGAACATTCCTTACAAGCTAGATACATCAAAATGAGAAACAAAAAAATGTATTATGGGTAGTCTTACCGCTAAAAAAAACCTCTTCCAGATAAACTTTGTAGTTCAGTAGTTAATTAAACTCAAAAACATGTGTCTGGTGTGGCAAGCTACAAACTATGGAACTCCAAAAATCAATACATTCTGTGTCTACATTAATACAGAAAGCGTATTTAAAATTCAAATAAAGTTTAACTCCCTTTTGGACTCCCCAAATTCATTGCTTTTGATTACTGTTTTGATTACAAAGGGGTAGTCTATTCATGTGAGGGTGGATGGACTACGGTCAGTAGATCGATATACATCAGCGTTGGGTATCATTATTTTTTACAACCTTATATATATTCATTTCGCGTTTATGCCGGTATGAATATATTTTAATAGGATAGTGGCTTGTGATAGTCCATTAATGTAGACTACGGTTGCGGAAGAAAAAGGTCTATAACATAGAATTTTTATATAGATTATTTCATTCGTTTGTAAATATACTCTGTGCACCGCTGCCCATTACTGCTCCGTTATTTACTTTCCATCCAAAGGTTGCCTGGAAGAAATCGCTTTCAGCGATAAGGCCGCCCATTGTACTTTATTTAGCTTAAATTAGTTTTTTAAGTATTCCTGGTGTACAATAAAGGATTATTCTATTCTATTCTATTCTATTCTATTCTATTCTATAGAATCGTTAAATAAATATATTCTAGCAGGAAGAGACCGTTACCCAGAAGTGTTACGAAATCTATACTTAATATTATAAAGAAGAAAGATTTGTATTTTTGTATGTTTGTAACTAATAAACTCAAAAACTACTGGTCCGATTTCAAAAATTCTTACACCATTAGAATGCTACACTATCCTTGAGTAACATAGGCTACTTTTAACTCAACTGCGCAGAAAGAGGGTAATGTTTTTGTTGAAAAACTACGCGTGCGAAGCTGCGGATTGGTCAGCTAGTCACACTAATATTATATACGTGAAAGTTTGGATGTTCGTTTATTTATTTGTTTGTTTGTTAATCAATCACTTTGTAACGGCTGTACATACCGATTTCAATAAAATTTACTATGGACGTAGATCGTAACCTGGATTAACACATAGGCTACTTTTATCCCACAAATCAGGTCCCATGTGATAAAAAAGTGGGTGGCAAGTCAAGTTGCAACAGCGAGTTTAGTTTTATTTTTAGGTTACCTACACATTTAGTAGTGTAATGCGTACGAAGTCGCGGGTAACAACTAGTATTTAATATTTTGCGTTATGTACAGAGGCTAGTTCAATTAACAAATAAGTTCTTATTGTGTGGGACTTTATTAGGTATTTCATACATTTTGGCCAGTTTTATCTTCCAAGTTTTCGGATTTAATTTTCTTACACCCGGAATTATTTTATTGCCCATCACAAACCTCTGGCGTACCTATATTCAAATAAAAAACGACCATTCATTTTATAATTTAATGAAAATTTGTGGCATAAAATTCGCAGTAAAATAAAGTCATTTATAAAGGACATTTATGCAAATAAAACGTTGGAAATAAATGGTGTTTCTTGTTAAACCTCGAGGCCGCTCAGAGTATAATACAGCATTTTACCCGCCCTCCGTAAAAACCTCCCAACGCACGGTTTTAATTACTGAGCAAATATAGCGTTATCTTTTTCCGAAAATCCGGTGACCAAAGCTAACAGTTTATAGGGTTACCGAGTTAGATTATTTGCTGTAAAAACATGTTTAATCACTGTTAAACAGAATTATCAGAGTTATAAAAAGTGTGGCTTCATCATATTTTTGAAGTGAAAACTTCTTTAGGCGCGTTGGGCATTTTTTGAGATAGGAAAAAACCATTGAACTCGGGATACTGTTACCGTTACCGTTACCGACACATCTGTATATGAGTATCTCGTAATTGTTCAAGTTTTCACTTCAGTCGGCACTCCCGGTGTGCCACGTTTTTTTAATTATAATCAACAAGCATTTTGCCGAATGTGCCACTAACTTGTCACTAAACTAACGTTCAGTTTTATGTATATATCTTAGACAATATTTCCACACAACATTTCAATCTGTAATCGATAGGTAGCATCACTAACACCGCATGTTGGTAAACGCAAAATTCCCCTTCTAATACCAAAAAATTACCTGTTATTCGTATATAATAGTGTTGTACAATTGAAGCAATTGACGATGTGAAAATAGCAGACGGTATTGTGATCAATAAATCTTTATCGTGACGTCCGGTGGACACTCATATCTTACAGATTAAGTAAATAGTGGTTCGGAATTCGGAACCTCAATACAAAATCTGATCAGTGCGTGTTGTGAATAAGACACAAAGATTTGATTACTTTCTATAGAGGAGGCTTAGGAACCAGTCGTTTGATGATTGTGAACGATTAAAAAACTACTCGTAGGTAGCTTTCTTATATCTATACTATGTATATTAGATTTCGGTGGCAGATGAGTAGGCAGCTTCGACTTCCTTTGATGAACAAATGTTTGCATGAAATGCATATAAGTACATGGTACTTATACTGATACCCTCGATACAGAAAGTTCGAGTGTCGGGGTCAGGGCTGTTGGATATCATTAATTTGAAAGTAACTCTGTCTGTTTATTATCTTTTCACGATTAAACGGCTGGACCGATTTCAATGAAATTTGGTTTACCAAAAGATTGTGACTTAGATTAAAACTTTTTTTATTGAAAACCTAACGAGCAAATCCGCAAGTGGATGCTTGTTTATTTATATTCTAAACAAAGCAACGTAACGTAAGCACTTAAATATTTTTATGATAGAATATGAAGAATTCAGTATTTGAGTCCACTGTCTACACTGACCGTAAACAAAATCCTCTATTTCTTATGTAAAATATTATGTAAAAGAGAAATCTCGGTTGAATCCAAAGCAACGATCCCAGATATTCCCAGAGGATTTCTGTAGAGAATTACTATTATTTTCTTGAGATGAATAATAATATAAAGTGATTCAGTTCCAGTAAGAAATAAAGGTATAAACAAAGTCACTGACATAGCAAAAAGGGTTAGCAAACTGAACTGACGGCCGTTGGGGCAGAAAGGTCCTCAAGTAGAGACCACGTACTGAAAAGCGCAGCGTAAGACGGACCCACTAGATGGAAAAATGACCTGATAAAGGTTGCTGAATAACGTTGGGTGCTGGCCTCACAAGAAGGTGCTGGAAATCTATGGGAGAGGCCTTTGTTCAGCAGTGGATGTCTATGATTGATATGATGACGATGATAACTGAGGCCCTTGCATCTATCATTAGCGATGCGCCTGATGGCAAGTTTACTTGAGTAAAGCTGGAACTTGCCAGTGGAGGAAGCAGCCACTAAGTAATATATTATAAAGTTTTTTTTAATTTGACGAAATCCTGCTTTTCCAATTTTTTTACTCCGATGCAATGAAATAATACTAACATTAAACTAAGTCGAATCGCATTATAAAAAAACGGACAAGTGCGAGTCGGACTTGCCCACTGAGAGTTCCATACAATTATGACCGCGCAGACCGTTGCTTAACCTCGATGATTGAATACGTACTTTCAATAAAGACTATATTTTTTATGATTTTATTACAAATGTATAGTTTTCAGATTTTTCCGATGTTACTTGCTAAATCTCTAGTTCTAGGTCAACGGAAAGTACCCTATAAATTTTGAGTCTCAAAATATACGTTTTTTGCGGCATAAACGGCCGTATCTTCTTTTACGTTAACTTACAAGTTTGATTTTTTCACAGCTTTAAGGTACTGTAGACCTGAGTTCAGTTCGGAGCGTTTCTGAGAATAAGGGTCTTGACAGACAGACAGACAGACGGACAACAAAGTGATTCTATAAGGGTTCCGTTTTTTTCCTTTCAAGGTAAAGAACCCTAAGAATAGTGAACTTTATTCATTTTAGTGGACCAAAAAATTAACGATACCAAAATTAATTACTCTCTCGGGTTTGGTTGTTTCTTTATATATTACAAGTATTTACAAAAAAAGTATAGTAGTATTATATCAGTTAACTAGTCCAAAAAAAAGTCAAAAGCCAAATATTTGTATTCATTAAAATCACAAGGATCACTTTGAAACGTCAATTTTACTGCCTGTTCCTTCGCGACCAAGCCAGGAAAGAAAGGCAAGAAACAAGGCTGGTTGTTTTTTTAATGATCCTTTTACAATACATAATACAGAAAATAAATTACGTCTAAATTGTAACATTTTGAACGAGTTGGAGCAATTTCAATCCCAAGCTTCTCTATCTTCTAAATAATCCGATATTTTATAGTAGGCTCTTTTATAAAGATTTTATTTAATTACGTTTTTAAATTTGTTAATTGTCAATTTTTGTACATCCCTTGGGAGTTTGTTATAAAAGCGTACACCTTGCTGTTTAAACGATTTACTAACTTTATGGAGTCTACAAGTGGCAACAGCGAGTTTATCTTTATTTCTAGTATTAAAATTATGATTATCGCTATTTTTATTAAACAAATTAATATTTTTGTGAACATACATTAGATTTTCATAGATGTATTGACAAGAGAATGTCATAATATTTATTTCTTTATACTTATTGCGTAATGATTCTCTGGGCTAGTAGGGTACTTCCCATAGCTTTGCTTAGTTTGGGGCTAAATAGTGCTGTGTGAAATGTTCAGCATTATTTATTTACAAAAATAGTCTAAATGGTTCCTCAGACCGTTTCTCTGTATTTGCTATAGTTTCGGATTGCCCCATACTGTCCCAGTAAAAAAAACAAACATGAACAGAAACTTTATTTCCCTTTTTAAGCTTAATGTGGGCATGGGGGAGTATGTGATTTGGCACAGTTAAAGTTTATATGGAGAAGGAGGGGAAAATGCTTAAATATAAGATAAAAAACTAATAACGGTCAAATTTTGACCGTTGTGCACTAGCAACTAGTATGTATAAAACACGTAATCGTATCATCCAATATTTTTGACTGTGTACAATTCATTCTGTATATTCCATCCTATATCTGATTATACTTGACAAAGCTAAGCTTTGAGTATAACAGAGGTTCATTCAATGTGGAAAAGGGGTGGCTGTTCAATGATTATGTACATACTAATGAATCAGATATATGAAGCGAAAACAATCTGCGTAGCCACTTAATGCTTGCATGGATGTTGGCAGGCTATTGCACTCTGTTAAATGCATAACTTGGTTGGTATCTCTCGTAAAGATAACTAGAAAAGATACCGATGACCAAACACAAACGCTTAAATAGTTGAATATAAATCCATACCAATATTATAAATACGAAAGTAACTCTGTTCCTCTGTCTCACTGAATAGAATAGAATAATTATTTATTTGGTAAACACAAAATGACACATGAAACAATTTTAAGGAAGAGTAGATACAACTGAATCCATTATGACAGTTCGACTCATGTGTCTGCGTACCAAAATGGCGTTCAGCTCAGCATAATGTTAGATGTTATGCATCCAACGCTGATTTTCAGCTGAAACCAGGAGCAAAAGATAGTGCAGCAGCGACGAAGTAAAATAAAAATAAACAAAGAAGTGAATAAATAAAAGGAGTGCAGTTTTATTAAAATGTAGATATAAATTTTATAAACATACTTTTATAAATAATAATATATATATATATATATACATACATATATATGACTTATGAATCCAAAGGTTATGAAGGTAAATGGCTATACATAAATAAATATGGCTAACTATTTAAAATATATTTATTTAGATTTAAATACATATCGACGCTTGAAAGGCAATAATTACCAAGCGACATTTTGGGCGATATTGAGTTATATATATCATTGAAATCAGAAAAAAATTCTGGTCAAATGGTCCTACTTTCATGCCGCTAGGACAAAGTTTGTTGTCGCTTGGTAACTTAAAAAAATTCATATTTTTACAATTGTCGGCGTCCAAGCGACTATAATTTTACCGATTTATGAATAACTTTCACTTAGTATTTATTCTATTTTTACTTATTACACTTAGTAATTTTTGTCTAGACTATAAATTATGCATTTAAACGTAAAGTATGTATTGCTTTACGGTACCTAGGGTATTAACATTGCTTAGGAAATTTTACCTGATTCAATTATTTTTTTCTCGTTATTTATGACTTTTTAACACACCTTAATTATTAATTATTATTAAACGCGAACCTAGAAATTATATTTTAAAAAATCCAGTTCAGTATCAGGAGCTATAAGTTCCGCAAAAGCTAGATTCGAAACAAACATTTATAAGCAGATTATGAAAAAAATTATTTAAATGAGATTTAAAAAATACGAATTTAAGAATCGGATTCTTATCAAATCGAGATAAGCGAATATAAAATTCGTGTTGTTTCTGATAATTTTCTATCGTATTCCGTTAGCGTTATTTTATCTTTATACTTTTGAGTTTCCGTAAATTGCTTTATCATGAATAGACAGTTATACATATATAGCTTGTACACCACACTTAAATTAACAAATAATGTTTTAAATTTAAATATCTGACTAGACTTAAATTGACTTACTCACTAATAAAAGTCATGTAAATTACTTGACACTCATTAATTAATTACACTTATATCTAACTTTATGGTTATCAAAATCTTAAATTATTCTCAGTTGTCGGATTTTTTTGTGATAATTTAGTTATATCGAGAGATACCTGTAATTTGCTGTATAATCTCGTTAACTAGTTTTTTTAAGACACTTTGTATTTTAACTAAAGCTGTTGGTCTCTTCAATAAGTAAAATAAAATATTTTTACAGTGGGAAGACATTGGTGGCGATTCTGTTGTTTACACTGACTATTTTGTTCACGCTAAAGATCAAATTAGAATGACATTTAAATTGACATTTCTAAAATTAAGTAATTTTTTTATGATGGCATATTTGCTGGCTAGTTTTAGTGATCAATCAAATTGGTGTTGACTAAAACTAATCCGCAAACACGCCTTCTTATTCAAAAATACTTAAATTTAGAAATGTTACTTTAAGTGTCATTCTAATTTGACCTTTAGTGTGAACAAAATAAGACTATTCATATTTTACGCAATTTTAGTTAGTCAGCGTAAAGAACAGAATCACCACCAGTATATTACTTATTCTTTTATTATGACTCAGAACCAAATATTTCTACAACTTTATCAATTTGGTTCTTTTAATAGACCCCATTAAAAACTTCACACTCTTGGTTTATATTATTAATTTGCAAAATCGGTGGCAAGGGACATTTCCCCCATAAAAACACCTGTCCTATCTTCTATACGTATTTTTAGCATGCTATGACTGTAACAGAGCCATTTTCGCTATAATCACATATCTGTATGCAAATCTCAATGGACACGGGGTCGTTTCTGGTTTAATTACGTTACGAATGGTTATTCGCACTCATAAAGGGCGAGGGAAATTATATCTTTATTAATAACTGGTGTAACTGGGCCGGTTTTTCTACCGGTAATTTTATTAGCAGCCGTTTGTTTGTTATTTATTATTTTAAGGTGTAACTTTTATTGTCGGATGGAATTACTCTATATATTTTAAAAGATTCGCACCAAATTTTATTTCATAGTATTCTAACGAGCGTTAATTGCAAAACCCTGTATTTCTACTATTTTATAGAAAATGTATTCTTTTAAATTAAATTAGGTACGTAGATTTTCAAATATTTTTCTCAACATAATTAGAAAATTGTGATGAGGGTATCATTGCAAAACATTGCTTATATGCTTATAACAACTTATTATTCGATTTACAAAACGACTATTCTTCTATATATGACTAAATTTGCAGAACTGAAACAAAGACTTATAACGTAAGATCTTTTAACGGTTGAAAATACCAAAAACACTCTTACACGATTCAAGAAAGTACCTACTTTTACAAAAGAATAGTCACTTTATTCCATTTTCGGCGCCTAACAAAGAAATTCGTGTACCCCATAACAGATATTTCCGATAAAGGAATACTACAGACTCAATTCAATTTCCTCGTTTTCACGCGTTGGAATGGAGTTCGAGCGACGTTTTCCAACGACCATCGCACGCTTTGAGGCGTGTGCAAGGTGTGACCGCGACATCGCCATTTCTATCCATTCTTTGTGCCTTTGCTTGGTAAATGGTCGATGTTTGAAATTACATCAAAGAAAATAAAAGAAAAACATAATCATTCCACCACAAGAAACAGATAATACAAAAAAAACACAGGTAATGAGAGTTCATGTAAATGGATTACCCTTTTTGGGGTAAAAATTGCAGTTATTGTGGATTTTAGACTTTTCCCTATATTTGCGTCACTAAATTACCATGTGAATTTTATTAAAGTTCAGTTTTTATTATGGCTAAAAACTAAAAACTTCAAAGTTTAAACTAAAAACAAAAACGGGGTTGAAATGTTCTCACAAAGACCTTTTATTAAACGTGCCACTTGACCGGATAGCCCCATTTTGTTTTTTTTACCCCTCTTAAACCCCAATATCTTAACAACCCCCCATATTATTAGATTGTTTAGTCACACCAAAGTTGTGTCATCACCTATATACTGAATTTCACGATGATCGGATAAACGTTTCGAAAGTTATCCTTGGATAAACAAACATACATACATACATACAACGCTGATTCGCCCCAGTTAATTTGGAGATCTCGCTTCGCTCCATCAATTAACTAAAATTACAACTAACTGCTAAGTGTACACATGATTTTTCCAAAAGATTTTTAGTTTTAATTATCTTAAAGTGGGTTTAAAAAACTACTAATCGGTTCAATAACAGTTTTAACATTTATCTATCTTTCGAACGAACAGCACGATTTGAGGCAAAAGTTAGAGACAAATCGCAACTTATAGGCACTCTTTGTGAGCTCGATTAAAACATGGCGGGTGTTTTAACATAAACTTCGTCTTTTTATGAGATGTAAGGCTTTTGGTGCAATACGGCGGTGAGTCTGTGGCATGAAACAACTTTGATAGGAGTGTGGTATAACGTTGATTGCAAGTAAATATTGAAAGAGACGTTTGACGGATATCGTGCTTTGAGACGTGCCCGAGTATATATGTGTGCTCCTGCTATTTGATTTTCAGCCTTAGAGTCGAATAATGAAAGGTATACATGAATGTCATAGTATTAAATTGTAAATAAAGCTCATAATCCAACGAATACTAGTGACAAAATGCCCTTATTCATTCGAGGACAGTGTGGGCTCCCAGGCAACAAAGCTGCAAATAGGCCACTTTGCAAACAATACGCTCAGTTTCAGTAAATTCGCTGAAACTCCAACCGAGTTCGGTTATGAAATACTTAAACTTTTAGTCTGAATTGGACCGGTTTCCGCAGTTACAATGTCAACTTTGGATGTTTCTTGCAACGACATGATCTATTTTTGTGAATGCTGCCTTCGTTATAATAATTATAAAGGATTTTTACAAATATTCTGTAATGATTCCGCAAAGTTGAACATGCATAGAATTGCAAAAATATCGTAAGGCTCTTTCTTTGTGCTTGTACCACGCGTTTTGAAGCGTGGGTAGATTTAACACGTTACAAGTTGCAAACATACATATATACAGCACCCACCGTTGGATAAGCTTTCTCTCTATTACGCCAATTCATTTGATCTTGAGCAAGTCTGACCCATCGACCAAGTCAAGTCAATATTCATTTATTCATTAAAATCACAAGGATCACTTTGTAAAAACAATTTACCATCTGTTCCTCTGCGACCAAGCCAGGAAAGAATTAGATCCGAAACAATGCTGGTTGTTTTTTTTAATGACCATCCATCCAATTAAAATTAGTTGCAATCAATTCACAATTTGAGAATTTTACCACTTTTAGCGATAAAGTCATCTTATTACTAATCAGTGCATATAGGTTTTTCAAAGAAACAATCCAATAATATCTGATTTCCGCCACCATTCTAATTTGTTCACATATATCCTGTAGATCCAAAGGGTGCCTGGAAGAGATCGCTTTTAGCGATAAGGCCGCCAATTGAACTTATGATTTAAAAGTGTATTTTCTTTTATTTGTTTATTTTTAATGGTGTGCAATAAAGACATTATCTTATCTAATTTAATTCACAATTATAATAGTCCATTTCAAACGACAGGGTAACTTATTATTATTACTTATTAAATCAATTTTTTTATTGCAAAGTCAACCTGATGTCGTTTCATGTTTCGATTTTGAGCTTTAATATCAGGTAGTGTAACACGGGTCTGCTATGTATCGCTGACATCCCCTACAATGGCAATGCTGACACAATGGATCTAGCCAGTCACGCTATCGACGCAAATAGTAATAGCTGCAAGTGTAGGACTTTCAGCCTCAAGTTCGATATCAGTTCTGTCAATCTGTAAACTAAAAGCCACTGGCAAGAGATAATGGTAGGTTATGTCTGAATAGTTTCCTTAGTAACAAAACTTTGAAGAAGATACGGTGGTAATTTCAGCCCAGGGGTTCGCGCCGTGTCTTGTTATGTATTCCAAGTTATAAAACAATTAAATTTTAGATTTCTATTACAACTTCGAAGAAAGGGTTAACTTGAGAGTTTCTAACATTAGATTTAATATTTCAATAACATTAGAAGGAATTCTTAAAAATACATTTGTAATTTTAAACGTAGGCATTACTTGCGTGGTAATCCTAATAGAAAAATAAAAGAGATCTAAGATAACAAATATACTTTAGATCTTAAGGGGGGCATGTTAATCTACCTACTCATTAATGTTCATGATTTAACACTTACACACAGATTTAATTGCGCCACCTAGTTCCAATCGGGCGAGCCAGCTACCACTAAAAATAAATAAATAAATAAATATAACTGGACATTTCATACAGTGATATCTACCCACAAACTAAGCAGATCTTGTACTATGGGAACCAGATAACTGATAGAATACTTATACACTTTTTTTTGTAAATATATACTTATAATATATAGAAAAACATCCAGACGCAGAAAAAATATCTGTAGATCATGGAAACATTTGTTCCGCAGTGAAAATCAAACCCGCTACCTCCTGCGTCTCAGCCGGCTATTCGCCCACTGCGCCACGGAGATCGTCAAACAACTATTTGTTCGAGCACTCATTGTACTAAACAAGACGCATACAATATGAAACACCAAAGATGTGGTTTAATTTTCGTGACAATGAAAAAAAGGACCACGAAAATATTTTTTATGATCCGGGGGGCGCCAGACAAAAAAGGTTGGGAAACTCTGATCTAGAGGGACCTGTAGTTGGCTGTACTTCTTAACCTAGTTAAGTAATTCGTTTTAAAATTGTAGTTGTTGGTATTTTCAATAAATAAATTCACATAACCTGTCGAATAACTTACCAAATCATACTAATATCATAAATGCGAAAGTTTGGATGTTTGTTTATTTATTTATTTGTTTGTTACTCAATCGCGTCGTTACGTACGTACGTAGATTATAGCCTGGATTACCAAATAGGCTACTTTTTATCCCATAAATCAGGTCGCATGGGATAAAAATGGGGTGTGAAGTCAAGTTGCAACGGCGAGTTTAGCTTTATTTCTAGGTTACCTACACATTTAGTTGTGTAATACGAAGTTGCGGGCAACAGCTAGTCTATAATAAAGTTTAGTCCAGTGAAATTGTCCATGCAAATCCCCCCAGATTTATGTAAGGGCGATGAAAAGGGTGTGCGTAGTGTCCCAGTTGGTTGCAGTTATCTTCAACAGGTAACATTACAACTATTTACATTAGGGAAACTTCGCTATCATTTCTTTGAATCTCGTCTGCTTATTAATTCTGAATGCCAGGGGATTTGCAGACTTCCTTCTCCGAAATTAGTTATCTTTATCGGAAATCAAACGTTGTAAGTCATTAGTAAATGGAATATTAGAGTATCTTGCAGAGTAAGCAGAAATTATACAGCAATTCCTTTAACGAGAAAACATTGATGTAATCACGAAAATGTCTGAGAGCTAAGTAGGTACTAAGTATAAGGTGGTGTACTAAATTGTGGTATAAATAAATAAATAAATATTGCTGGACATTTCACACAGCGCTATCTAGCCCCAAACTAAGCAGAGCTTGTACTATGGGAACCAGATAACTGATAGAATACTTATATACTTTTTTTTTGTAAATACATACTTATAATATATAGAATATAGAAAAACACCCAGACACGGAACAAATATCTGTAGATCATGCAAACATTTGTTCCGCGGCGGGAATCGAACCCGCTACCTCCTGCGTCTCAGCCGGCTATACGCCCACTGCGCCACGGAGGCAGTCAAATTAGCTTATTTACCGAAAGATTTAAGTGATTGTAATGACTACATTGGAATAAAACCATCAACGTGTTTTATTACGTTATTCAGGGAGCGATTTTATTTGTTATGCATACAAAATGCAAATGATTTTACATGTAGGTACATAAATAAACAAGTTTTTGGAATTATTTCCTGAATCAGATGATTTATTGTATTTTTAACGAAAATATCAGGTTTTCTGTTATTTTTTTAACGAGATACAAATATTAACTCTTATGTGTAGAATAACCCCCTCTTATATACCAAATTTAAGAAGAATAAGTTTTTTGTTGAAAAATTACTTTTTCAAAACAAGCTTTTATAAAATTCGTAATCTGAACCGCAAACAAATTCAAATTAGCCCAAACACTAGTAGAAAACACTAGCATCCATTTAGAAGTTCCGTTGTCTAGCATCCGTCTCCATCATGATACCACCTCCATGGTACCATATTATTGCATTGTCACCGAAGTTACATATGTATTCCAAATTCTAGCTCAATCGATTGAGGGGAATGGGTTTAAAATTCAGTTGCAAATAAAGATATATATATATATATATATATATATATATATATATATATAGATATAAAAGATGTGATACGCTATTCATAATACATCATGAATTTTTTGCAGAAATATGAATAACTTAACTACTTACCCAATAAATTGTTCTAACTTAATATTGTTATTTTTTTATTTACGTAACATACATATGTACATGTGGGAACGTCATTTTGTTCCTTAAATTAATAAAAAATTAACCTTAAAATTAAAAATTAAATAAAAAACTTATTTACAACAACATTACCTATTAGCACGAACCGTATATTCAAATAATGTCGCATATACCGTAAATAATAAAGGCATGCCGCTAAATTCCAAGCTTAACCATTAAAATTATATAACCCATAAACGTTGCGTGCAAATCTGGAACTAACGAACAGCTGCCGCATTAAAAAAACCGCGAGAGCCAAAAGCGTAAGAGTAGTTACGAACCCCTATAACCTTTTTGTTTGACCCAACCTTCGGGAATTATTCGCACACTGAAACGACCGTTCTTGCAGATCCCGATTCAATAGCGTAAGCGTTTTGTTCACGAATGTACCGAGCTAATTTGCCGATATTTCAGCTATTGTACTATTTAATGGTGCTTTTCTAGATAATGTTACTTATTACATAAAATATTTCTGTTGTAACCAGGCAAATCAGACAGATAATTGTTATGTTGCTATAATATTTCTGTAGTTTAGGTAAAATAATAATCACTGTGCTATAATAAGAATAATTAGTCATGTAATATATTGATTAAATTGAAACCTTAATTTCTAACAGGAAGAAGAAGAAATCATTCATAAAGTCTAATGAGGGAGCTAACATTGTTCAAGAACATGGCAAGCCACATAATTATGAATTATGCGTATCGTGCTTTTTAATTGATTATTCTAGTTTATTAACAAAATAATTTACCTTATCACGATTAGAGTGCGGCCGAAACAAATTCCATTATAACACTCGCTGCTTTTGTCCAAATTAATTAATTTTCACAACACAAGCGTCACATGGAATACAAGGACATTATTTGTCTCTCATTTATTATCACATAACGTCCAGTTGCGGATCATTTACATAGTATCGTCCACCGCAACACTGCACCGTCCCAATGTGTTGTAATCTCTATCGAATTAATATTCAAAATAAGTTACTAACAGTTTCCTTGAAAAACAAATGCAAGCGTCTGTCCAGTACAATATATTCGCAAGAGGATGTCACAAAGACTCGCTTTCATATACACATCTAACAAAAAATAACAAAACGTCACGAATCGTCGCCGGTTCTATTGTCCCGAAGTGGGTAGGGGCAGCGTAGCGCGCTTTCGCGTCGTAGGCGCGTCGTAGCTTCGCTACAGCCGGCTCGACACTGGCGGGGGCTACGCGCCGACCCGGACCGATCACCCACACAGATCCGGCGAGCTCACGATTGCGTGTAGACACGACGCGGCTCACCCACACAAGCACACAGTTTACATCCCTCGAGTGGAAGCAGGAAAGTAACATTTTTGGGCTTGTAAAACGCACACAGTGCTATTTCTTACGCACACATTTGAACCGACGCAACTTCTCTCATGTCTATACACATTGCGATTTAAACTTGTAATCCCTAACGATGATTTCAATTCTAGGGATTTGTAGTTCCTTGGGGGGAAAGGGAATTTTGTATCGACAAGTAGGTCAGTCGATATTATAACTCGTTTATCATTTATTACTAATTATGAAAGTTAGCTTAGTTCTATAATTTTTAGCTCTTTACAATGCAAAGCATGAACTAGTAATAATAATTTAAAGCTCGCAATAAATTGATTTACAAATGACACACGTATTAGTTTTCCTTTGTTCATTGCTATTAACTGTTATTCATTAATTTTTCCACTATGATTTCAACATTCAACTCTAAAAGTACACCAATAACGACAATTTTTCTTTTTATTTTTATTCATTTTACTCCACAAATGTGACACATTTCCACACATCCTGAATAAGGGGTCACGCCATACCCAACTTTATTTATTCATCTCAATTAAACTTTATAACAAAACAAGATACCAACTTTCATAATAATGTTTTAAGCGTCCAAGGTCTCCACGGCTGATTAAAGGGAAAATTTGTTTAAGGCTCTGTAACAGCTACTTAAGTCACTCCAAGTTTTCACTGAAGTCCCAGGTAGACAGCGTCGTGATGCGATGTAATAACAATAAATAAATAATCACGGAACAGTACACGTATAGCCTTAGTGTCGCGTACCATCGCATCGCTTTTCCTCTCACCTAGGCCAATTGGTCACGGTAGATATAATGTATTGTCAAAGTTCCGAACAAAATGTAGGTATCAAACTTGAATGAAAGTTTTCAATGAAGATGTCGCAATTAATTTTCGATAAAATTTAACTCGTTAACGTCGGAAAATTACAGTCTTCTCGAGGGTCTTAATTGAAGTGTACAAAAGTTTTTTCATTAATATTGTGCCGTGTTTTTGTAACAGCCTACTTTCTTTGAAATTGGGTTGAAATAAATTAATTTCAATTAGGTGTCAATTTTGAATATTTTAGAAGGAGGAAACTTAGCTCGGGGCACTGCCGCCGTACTCCCAGATGTGTCAATTATTACTAAGTGGATCATTTAAATCTTTGAATACAATTTCCGCTTATAAGTTTAACAGAGAGTTTTACCTTGTCCTTTAAGGCTAAGTGCATATAAACTACTAACCGCGCGGTACAAGATCAAACTAAATAGTGTTTATAGACTACATTACCGCGCGCTACCGTAGCGCATTCATATGAACTTAGCCTAATAATAAAGTAAACTTAAGAGTGTACTATACCTCAGATAGCTTCATATGATCCTATATTTTTATCAGTAATACTGCATCATTTACTTTGTAATTCATATAATGTAAATGCTGAGAATATGAGCTAACAACTATGTGTAGCAACAATACGATTCCTTAAAATTTTCTCCCTAGAAAATAATTCCAAAGTCACTTCCACAAATTACAATAAACGCATAGCATTCAATAAATACTATAAATGAGTTCGCGAAACTTTACATTTTTATCGATATTTATATGACGCATAGTACCTTTGTTTCGATTTTTATATTAACCAATAGTTTTGTTATAAATATTTAATAGTAAACTGATGTGGCAGTGGGTGGGTCACGTATCTCAAAAGACTGGAGGCCGTTGGGGCAGAAAGGTTTACGAGTGATAAACACGCGAAGCGAAAGAAAGAAAAGCGAAGGAAAGCGGAACGTTGGACGGCCCCTCACTAGATGAAAAGGCGACCTTATAAAGGTTGCTGGGAGCCGTTGCGTGCAGGCCGCACCAAGATCCGTCGAGCTGGAAATCTGTGGACGACTTTTTGTGATGATGAAGTGTTAATTGTTTCAAGTCCGACCAATATTTGTATTTATTTATTTATAAGGCACTTTACAAACATTACATATCTCTCTATTAACTGAATTAGACAATTATTGGTAGTTATTCATTAAGCGTTTTACTAGTGGAACGTTGTTGATCATTAAAATAGAAAAATCTATTGGACAAATCACTATATTCAACTTACACAAATAAACCTTACCAAAACGACTTGTGTCTATTCACAAGAAGCAGTACGTCTTTTGTTTCATTCATTGGAAGACGTTGATAGAACCTTCACCAAACAGTTCGTAAATAAGGTAGCAATAAAGCTAAGGTAGTGCAGTCGGCAAGTCCATTTGCCATTTCAATGCAGACATTCATGTGCAATCGTTCTTTTAAATCTTTCGAGCAGTATAGTTCAAGATGTTAGAAAGATACAAAGTGCGTGAAAATTAAATGGAAGCTAAAATTTCTTGTTTTTTAATGGTCGCCTGTGTGAAAATCAAATTCTAGCACCAAATATATTGGGTTTGACCGCAAATAAAAATTAGATTAGATTATTTAAGCGTGTGTTTAAAGAAATCTAAAAAATAGTTTAACCACGCGATAAATATTTGTTTAACTTTTTTGTGGTAACAAGGATTTTAAAGTGTTGGTTAACACGAAAAAATTTTCGAGTTATGATAATCCCAAAATAGGATGGTTATTATTAGATTCACATTGTACCTAAATATTGATACAGCGAGATTTTTTTTTCGTCACGGCCCAGTATAAATACGCTTATTAGGAAATTAAAGGGTCGCCCAAAAGTCATGAACATTGTATAACGCCTTCAAATCAGTTTTTGTCTTCGCACCTACTTTTGGACTAACAGTACGATGCTGGTTGACGTCGAGATTTATTTATTTATTTATTTATTTATTTATTTATTTATTTATTTATTTATTTATTTATTTATTTATTTATTTTTTTATTTATTTATTTATTTATTTATTTATTTATTTATTTATTTATTTATTTATTTATTTATTTATTTATTTATTTATTTATTTATTTATTTATTTATTTATTTATTTATTTATTTATTTATTTATTTATTTATTTATTTATTTATTTATTTATTTATTTATTTATTTATTTATTTATTTATTTATTTATTTATTTATTTATTTATTTATTTATTTATTTATTTATTTATTTATTTATTTATTTATTTATTTATTTATTTATTTATTTATTTATTTATTTATTTATTTATTTATTTATTTATTTATTTATTTATTTATTTATTTATTTATTTATTAGTAGTAAAATAATAACACTAAAGGTCATAGCAGTTATATTAACTCAGAAAGGGATCGTCACCGTATCGCCTTTCGCCTCGTCGTCAACCAGGCGTCAACCTAACGCATAATCAAACCAGATCAACAGCTTGGCTACGCCTAGGCGACGCCGCGCTTACGGCTCGCCACCCGCTGGTTGAGGATTAGGCCTGTTTCACCGGGTACCGCGAGACGTAAGCGCGGGGATGACGAGCCGTAAGCGCACCGCACCGCGGTTCGTGAGCTTGTCCCGAGGCGATGCGATTACGTTACGATTTCAATTAGTGTGCGATGCAGCAGGGAGTTTCATACAAAGAATACTGAACGGCTCGAGTTGATCCCTTTCCGAGTTGATATGTGTGCTATGACCTTAAATCATTTAATTCAGGCTACAATAAATTAGTTACAGGATAGTAATTAACTTATTGTAAGATATATACGATTACGATTATAAATAAAGATAAAGTTATATATACGATTACGATTAAGGTACGATGGGGCTGACACTACTGGTTTCATAGTGAAACATAGAAACCAGTAGTGTCACTGCGATACTTCGCCTGCTGCTACTGCCTGCATCTGCTCCTTGTACCTTAAAACTAAAACAAGAAAAGACTGAATCTTGTTGAAGAATCTACGATAGCTCTAAGATATTACGTAGATCGAGCGAGCCTTTGAGCCATCCTTCTACCGGAAATTTAATTTAATCGCGTTTTCTTCTTTACTAAACGACCGCTTATATCGTAGAGGTTTTCAAAAGATTTCCCTTTGAAAATCGATTATCGTTTGGTAAGGTCGGATAAGATATTTGGCGATTTTTGTTGTTGTTTTTCGGTTCTACAATCACTTTTTCATTATCTTATTAGCTTTTCGCACGAAAATATCAAGACTTCTCGATTTAATAATAACAAAACAAAAAAGAATCGGTTTTAGGAGTTTTTTTTTTTGTTTATCTTATTTTAGAGCCTCTGTCGTAGACAAAATTGTTTTGCCTCAATGAAACTGTTATAAAAGCTTTATAAAAATAATCATCAAATTTCGTTCACCCAGTATGCGTACATAAACAACTAAGGAATAGGAAACCTCCTCCTTGTTTTGAAGTCAGTTCAAAATGTAGCTGGAACCAATAACACTTTTTCAAAACCATTCTTAGCATGCAGCCTTATCGTGGACATACTATACTTTGCGAACAGTAAAACTTCCACAGTTGAAAATGCAAATAACTCACACTGATACCAAAAGCGTCCGAATCAAAGCCACTTAGACAACTCTTCTCCAAAGTTATCGGTTAGCCGACTGCAGCAAAACTTACCCTCTTACCGAAACATAATAAATCTTTCTTACTGTCATTGATATTTAGCTCGTGCGAGAGATTCGCGCCACAATGGTGGGAGCCGTCGATAAATCATTTAGAAGTATTTTGTTTGCAAGCTCGAGTGTCTGTAGTTATATCGCGAGGCTTCGGTTTTGGCTTATTTATAGATGAGAAATAAACATGTGATGAAAATATTAATAAATGCTCGAAGAACTCAGCAGATGCAGATTATCTCCGTCACCTTTGCGGTGCTGATACGATAATAATTGACTACCTCCGTGGTGCAGTGGGCAAATAGCCGGCTGAGCCGGCGGATCAAATGTTTGCATGATCTACAGATATTTGTTCCGGGTCTGGTTGTTTCTCTTTATATTATAAGTATGTATTTACAAAAAAAATGTATATAAGTCTTCTATCAGTTATCTGGTTCCCATAGTACAAGCTCTGCTTAGTTTGGGGCTAGATAGCGCTGTGTGAAATGTCCAGCAATATTTATTTTTTATTATTTATTTATTTAATTCGAGATTCCTGATATTTAAGATACAGGAAAACTAAATTTAAACTAAAGCATAGACTTTTTACAGTTATTCAACTCAGTAATTGTGTAACAGTTTTCAAAATTGCTAAAAAAATCTGAATCTCGATTAGCGCAAATAGATTCTTAGTAAATTGTTTCCACTATGAACGTTTCAGCTCGAAGAACTGACGACCTTTTGTGTAGATATTCCTGTTCTCGATTGGAGATTACGTACAAGATGGCTCCCCATTATGATTGAAAGACAACCTGCTAAAGGTTACTGTGATGTAAATAAATAAATAAATATTGCTGGACATTTCACACAGCGCTATCTATCCCCAAACTAAGCAGAGCTTATACTATGGGAACCAGATAACTGATAGAATATTTATTATAGTTTTTTTTTGTAAATACATACTTATAATATATAGAAAAACACCCAGAAACGGAACAAATATCTGTAGATCATGTAAACATTTGTTCCGAGTTGGGAATCGAACCCGCTACCTCCTGCGTCTCAGCCGGCTACATGCCCACTGCGCCACGGAGGTCGTCAAGATAAGGTAAGGTAAGGTAAGATGCAGGCGACTTAAGATTGGTCACTCTGGAAATATATGGCAAAGAAAATGTGTCGTAATTATTTCAATCATTATTATAAATATGGCATTTATGACGTACCGTTTTATGTTATGCATAATTATGTTTCGGGTGAATGCGATCCGCTCCGCACTGTGCACTACGGTATTCCACTTTCGTACCTATTTATCGTAATTATATTTCATCATCATCATCTTCGTCAGCCCTTCTCATCCCACTGCTGGGCATAGACCTCTCTTCGTTGTCACCATTCGCCTCTGTCCTGCGCTTTTCTAACCCATATATGACCTGCAACTTTTATAATATCGTCGACCGGCGGCGGGCGACCTGCATTCCGGCTTCCATCTCAGGGTCACCACTCAGTCTGCACCCTGCTCCACTTGTCATTATTGCGCCCGGTCACATGTCCTGCCCAACTCCATTTGAGTCCCAATATACGCTTGCTAACGTCTTGAACTTTATTCCGCTAACATTGACGACCTCCGTGGCGCAGGGAGCGTATAGCCGGCTGAGACGCAGGAGGTAGCGGGTTCGATTCACGCCGCGGAACAAATGTTTACATGATCTACAAATATTTCTTCCGGGTCTAGATGTTTTTCTATATACGTATTATAAGTATGTATTTACAAAAAAAAAGTATATAAGTATAACATCAGTTATCTGGTTCCCATAGTACAAGCTCTGCTTAATTTGGGGCTAGATGGCGCTGTGTGAAATTTCCACCAATATTTATTTATTTATTGTTAAATCTAATGGTATATTAAAATAGTGTACTATTCATTTAAAACAGATTAAGTAGCGTTTAATTGAATCTTGGCAATACTTTTTCTCTGCGATTAAGTTAAAGCTAATTTGCTGAAGCCTTGTGTTTCAAAATAATTGAATTCGAAGTCACTTTGATAAGGATTAGAGTCGAAAAGGGTCGCCTGTGTACGAGAAACTTGTTGTTGCTCGATTTTGTACAGACTATATTGCGTAGCTTACCTTTTATCTACTTAGGGCGTTTTCTTGTTATAACATAAATACTTGGATGTGCCCCTCAATTCTATCGTGAGATTCACCTAGCCAGATTTAGTCATTTAAGTGCTTTGACCATTTTTATTCGATTAGCAAGCTGAATTCGAAGTGGGCGGTGCACATAGCTCAAAGAACTGACAGCCGTTGAGGTAGAAAGATTTGAGTCGAGACCACGCACTGGAAAGCGCAGCGTAGGACAGCCCCACATTAGATGGGTAGCTGCGAGCCGTTGGGATCAAGCCGATTAAGATTGGTAGCTCTGGAGATTAACCGATAAAGGAGGCCTATGTTCAGCTGTGGACATCCTATCGTTGATGTGATGAAACTAATGCCAAAAAATAAATAAATAGTCAAAGTCAAATATTTTTTTATTCATTAAAATCACAAGGATCACTTTGAAACGTCAATTTTACTGCCTGTTCCTTCGCAACCAAGCCAGGAAAGAAAGGCAAGAAACAAGGCTGGTTGTTTTTTTTTAATGATCCTTTTACAATACGTAATACAGAAAATAAATTACGTCTAACTTGTAACATTTTGAACGAGTTGGAGCAATTTCAATCCCAAGCTTCTCTATCATCTAAATAATCCGATATTTTATAGTAGGCTATTTCATAGAGATTTTGTTTAATTACGTTTTTAAATTTGTTAATTGTCAATTTTTGTACATCCCTTGGGAGTTTGTTATAAAAGCGTACACCTTGCCCTTTAAACGATTTACTAACTTTATGGAGTCTACAAGTGGCAACAGCGAGTTTATCTTTATTTCTAGTATTAAAATTATGATTATCGCTATTTCTCTTAAACAAATTAATTTTTTTGTTAACATACATCAGATTTTCATAGATGTATTGACAAGGGCATGTCATAATATTTATTTCTTTAAACTTATTGCGTAATGATTATCTGGGGCCCATATTATAAATGAACAGTCCTCTTCTGCAGCACAAAAACGGTGTTTATATCTGCAGCACTCCCCCACAGCAGTATACCGTATGACATAATGCTGTGGAAGTAGCTGAAGTAAACTAGTCTAGCTGTGTCTACGTCTGTAAAAAGACGGATCTTTTTGACTGCGTATGCCGCAGAACTAAGTCTCTTCGACAACCCATCAATGTGAGGGCCCCATTGAAGCTTATTATCTAGGGTTATACCTAAGAATACGGTGGTGTCCACAAGACCCACTCCAAGTCATAAATAATAATAAAATAAATAGTCACGAGTGAACGGTCATTCTATAGTATTTGACATTAAGGTAGTGTTCATTTTGAAACAAAAGTAAATAAAACTTTGATTGAAGGCCATTATCCGATGCGAATATTTTGGTTCACTGAATCTACCTATATTAAGCTGAAAATACATGTTAAGGTAAATATTAGAAGTTTATTAGACTCAAACAAAAACACAAGGCCGATAATGATACTAATACAAAAAACAATAGCGGTTGTTTAACAAATATTTAGCTTAAAATGTTTTTCACTAGATTCTTAACTTAGGCGGTCAAAAACGAACTGCAGTATAAATCTAAGTCTTTTATGCTTGCTGTCGTGTAGTGAATCCTAAAGCAATGCATTTAAGTTCAATATCTATTGAATACACGTATCAAGGTGAGAACTCTAGACGTTAAATGAATGTTCGAAGCCGTTTAGATGGTAGCCTTTACTATAATAATTACGCTTTGTATATTATTACTCTACTTATTTTCCAACGACCATTTTCGTGATATTCTAAGTGATATCCCAGAGTAATCATTTCCGTTTCCCACTTTGAAGCTTTACCTATATAAATGGATTTTTGTATCAAAAAAGTGTTCAGGATACCTTATATTGTTTTAAGACCTATTTAACGATACACCACATGATAGGGCGCGTGAGTAAAATAAATCACACCTACTTCCATAAAGGGCAGGAAACAAAAAAAAATTTGTTTTTATTTCATAACTTACGGACTAGTCGGACGGACAGAAATTTTCTAATTTTTAAACTGCTTATACACTGAATTAACAATGAATAAAATAAATTAAAGTTTTATACAATAGGTCCAAATAAATAAAATAATATTACTGGGCATTTCACACAGCGCTATCTAGCCCCAAACTAAGCAGAGCTTGTACTATAGGAACCAGATAACTGATAGAATACTTATATACTTTTATAAAGTTTATAAAGTTTGTATAAAGTGTTACCTATAAGTAGATACTAATCCGTAATGTTAATCTCAGCAATATGAAAAATGAATAAAGATTTTATTTATTTATTTGTAAATATATGTATATAGAAAAACATCCAGACCCGGAACAAATATTTGTAGATCATGCAAACATTTGTTCCGTGACGGGAATCGAACCCGCTAGCCGGCTGAGACGCAGAAGGCTGCGTCTCAGCCGGCTAAACGCCCACTGCGCCACGGAGCCGTCACGAAAATATATAGAAAATAGACGATCTTGTCTGAAAAGTCTGACGAAAATGAAGTATAGAATGTTAACAATTTTAATTTATATCAAATATACATTTGAATTTAAACATTCCGTCAACTAGGAACGATATGACTAAAAGATAGACTGAATGTTACATGGAAAACAGATAAAAGCACATATCCCAGAATAGACCGTACCGCCGTAACCCGAGCTGCCCTGTAAATTGTCAATTAGGGACAGTTAGTCAAACGTGATCGGCCGAATTTGAAGGAAAAATGGCTGGTTTTCATTGTAATATGAGGCTGTACTTAGTAAAATATTTTACATTATATTCATTCATTCAATGTAGCCTCTGTGGCAAAAAGACGAGATTATAACAAAGTTAACTTCTTGTTTTTTACCGCCTTGGTCGGGTTAGGAAAATATGTTTTCCTTTTTTTTGGATTAGTACGGTGAGATTATAGAGTGTCTTTGAATTATTGTGCCACCCTTTGAGTCTTCGCTTTTTCGAATCAAAGGTTTCTTGAAATAAGACCAGATTGAATATTGTAGCCTAAAATTGGCAAAATAACCTGTTTGATATCCTTATCAATTGAAAGTATGTGGTATTTGCGCACTCATTTTTTGACTGGATGGTCGTCGAAGATATTAGACCTCTTGGCACCAGAACATAAGATGCACTTATAGTCGTATCTATCTATGCAGCCTCTAGCTCGCACTATTGAGTATAGGCCTCCTTTCTATTACATCAATTCAGTCTTGAACAAATCTGATCCATTGAGTGTTTTCGCCTTATCTATTACCAACTTTCTTTTGACAGTAAAATCATAATTATTTTAATGGCAATTTTTTTTTATCAAATTACTCTACACACGAGAATCAAAATTAAGAAAAATTGAATATAGTAGCGTAGCGGATCGTTCCTTAGACACTATTAGACCAATTTAATTTTTGTTTTTTTTATTCTACTAAAGTAGCAAACAAGCATACGGCCCATCTGATGGTAAGCGGTTACCGTAGCTTATGGACGTTTGTAACACCAAAGGTAATTACTCGCGCGTTACCGAGCCTTTAACATTTTCAAAACGCCCTTTTTGAAGAACCCCATACTGTAGTTCCTGGGAAAACTCCGTTCGGGGATATTTGTTTGCATAACTGTAAAAGGAGACCGTAATTATAAATAAGTATCCACAGAGCATTATTAGCTTTATCTCTGAGGACTGAATTCACAGATTACTCTGACCGTGAGTCCGTCTCTAATTAAGATTTTTTAATTTGCTCTTTCGGTCAAGCTAACGTCCTTGCACCATATCTCCTACAAAGAGTAGGAAAAAAAAGATACATTTAGGTAATTTTCGGAAGAAATTGGTGTGCATAAATTATATTTAGAATGAAGAATAAATCATTTTTAGTATTTTTCAAACTACCGCGATCACTGTACATAATTACTGATTAAAATGGGTATTTATCGCATATGTAGTGCGTATATAAGGTTGGTGTAGTGTGTCGTAATATGAACGAGGACATTTCTAATTCTGAAGACCAAATGAGGCTAGTTGCTGCAGCTGCCATCACTTCTCGACGGTAGCACCAAGCACTGCAGTCCATTCGCGACCATGGCTGTTGCAACCCAATCGAAACGTCGTAATAACAAATAAAAAAGGTATACGCGATAAATACGTGTTTTAATCAATAATTCAATTTAAATAATTGTTATAATAAATAGAGAAAATTATGTTATTTGACACTCAAAATGATGTTGGAGCTTGTTGGGTGCAGACTGCAAAAAATCAGTTGTTCGAGAAATGTATGGAAAAAAACCCATAGGAGGTCCACTGTTCATCATAGGCCATGTTCAATAGTAGTCGTTCTAGGGCTTGCTTGTTTTTTATACGAGCTGGAGATGCAACAATAATTTTGCCCACCTGATGTTGAGTAGTAACCATCGCCTATAGCAAAGTATTGCTTCGTAGGTCACGCACTTTAGCCACTGCCCGGCATCCATCAACTTGAGGTATACAGATGCCTCAAGTGCCTCTAATTTCACTGGCAACCATACCCTTAAAATCGAAACAAATGCTGCTTCGTGGCAGAATAAGGTATGGTGGTAGTACTTGCCCGGGCGAGCCCTTTCTCGAGGAACTCTACAACTCTTAGTTATATGTTCATAATAATGTATTAAACCGCAGAATATCTATCTAAAAGTAAAATAGATAGGTGTAAATTTCACTAGCGTGCCGAGGTTCCGTAGATCACACGTAGAGCGAGTAGTTTTCATAAATAAAGCGGGGTCATTTTGTTTAATGGCTGGTTGTAAACGTAAGAAGCTTTGAAATACGACACGACAACTTATACAAAGAGACGTGATTTATTGTTATGTCCTTAAAGTTGATATTGCACTGGTTAAGAATCAGCAAAAGGCTATATAATTACAAGTGGTTCGTCCCGACCCCGATCTCGCGAGTCTCCCATAAAAACCAAAAAATAATATTTGTAATCTTTGACTAATAAAATAGTGCCACAAAATGAAAAATCAACTAACTTGACCTACAGTTTATATGAATTACAAGAAACGGGAGTTCATGTGATTTGGTTTTAGTTTTTTGGGGTAGAAATTGCAGTTATTCTAGATTTTAGACTTTTCCCTGTATTTGTGTCACTAAAGCTACACGCATATCAAATTTCAGAACTGTGGGGTTACTGGTGTACCCTGTGAATATTCTCAAAGTTCTGTTTTTATTATGGATAATAACTCAAAAACTACAAGGTTTATACAAAAAATAAAAACGGTGTCAAAATGTATCCCCCCCCCCCCGAATCACAATATCTCAACACCCCCCCCCCCACATTTTTAGCTCATTTAGTTACACCAGGATTGTGTCTTCACTCCTTTGCTATACATATACCAAATTTCACGATGATCAGATTAACACTTCGAAAGTTATCCTTGGAAAAACAAACATACATACAACGCCGATTTGCTTCAGTTGTTTGGAGATCTCGCTTTGCTCGATCAATAATATACGTTCCCGTTGATGCTGAAATAGCTTAATAAAACGTAAGACAATGCTTCGGGCTTTAAAATGTCTGATCTCTGATCACGCAGACCCGTGAAGACATCCCACAAGGGGGTACTCAGAGGCAGTCCAAACTTTATGTTTTTTGCAAGTTTTTTTCATGCCCGCTCTTTGCATAGAAGTTAAGCATTCACGTGGCAGGTTGCAAGCCCATCGCTGCTTAATTAGAATACTAACACCATGGCACACGGCTTCAAATTTTTGGTTCTAGGACATGCCGGCTTTTTCAAGATATTTTTTCTTTACCGTTTTGAGTACATGTAAATGCGCACTTACAGTTTTCTAGTAAAAAATCAATTGGTCACGGCCGGGATTTGAACCCACAATCTCCGTATCGGAAGTCGGAATGTAACTCACTAGGCCACCATGGCTCTAAGTAAGTAAAACAACGAAGACACAAGAAAAAAACAAGTACAATGCAGTCAGCGATAACAATTTCAAACCCCAATACTTTTGTAGCTAACATTTTCTCTATCTATCAATCCATATACTATATATAAATCAATCGCTGTTCGTTAGTCTCGCTAACACTCAAAAACGGCTTGACTCCCTGGGTTTAGAATCACAATTCGACGCGGTGGTGCTGTTATCGAGATTCAGAAAATTACGTACGAAGTCGTGGGCATACAACTAGATTTAAAATATATCTGTTTGATGCGTTGACTAGTAAGAAATTGTCCCTAGTGATTATGTGATTATTTTTAATGAAATCTATACATTTTAAGATCTAAAAATGTTTATTATTTTAAATAACTGATTGCATCTACAACATACCGTTCGTTTCCGTTTCTACTCATCGACAACAGACTCCGAACCGTTTTCATTTTCACTTTCCCCAAGGAATGCCGATTTTAAACCGGAGTCATTGGTGGAAAATGAAAAAGACACGCCTTTACGATTTCCATTAACATTGAGTAAAGCGTCGAAAGCCCCGAGCCCCAATGAATCAATCTTAGAGACAGACCGTTTCGAGATCGCTATGAGACTACGAGTACAGCGGTATTAAATTTTGAGAGACAGAAAACTGCTGTTAGTACACAACTATTGCCACAGATTTATTTTCTAGGTTGGTGGATTTAGTCCTTTATTTTTATTGTACTTTTTACGTCAGGATACTTTCCGCCTTAGGGTAGTAATGGCGGAAAATTCTGTCAAACTCTCACTGACTAAAACCTCATAGGGTTCCTTCTGAACACCATTGGTCGCAGCTTGATCGAGGGTCGAGGGTTGATGGCAGCAGTTTTCTATTGTCCCCGAATGATGCAGACGTCGAAGATGACTCGATGTGTTCATACAACAAGATCAGGAGATACTTCACACCAGGACAGCTTCTTAGTCTTTACAAAGCACAAGTCCGGTCTGGTACGGAGTACTGCTGCCGCCTTTGGATGGTTCAGCCAAATACCAGCTCGCTACCTTAGACTCGATAGAACGTAAGGCTTTTTGGCTTATAGATGAGCAATATAGGGCGGAGACTAAGACCCAAAGTCTCGAACACCGCCGTAAAGTTGGAAGTCTATCGTTCTTTTACAGAATACGTTTCGGGGAATGTGCCCAGGAGCTATACGATCTGATCCCGCCATCTCCCTTCCATCAAAGGACAAGCAGGCGCACGGCTCAGTACCATCCGTACCTAACTCCCACCCATTCGCAGACACCGTTTTGGTTCTACGTTCTTGATGCGTACAGCTAAGGTTTGGAACACTTTGCCGTCGTCGGTTTTTCCTAAAGAATACAATCCAGGTCTCTTTAAGGTAAGAGTGAATTGGTTTCTTCTAGATCTTCCTGTTTCATCTTAGACAACATCATCGCTTACCAGTAAAGATTGTGGTCAAACGAAGATCGACGAATTTCGATGATTACGTTTTTAAATTTGTCAATTGTAAATTTTTGTAAATCTCTTGGGAGTTTGTTATAAAAGCGTACACCTTGCCCTTTAAACGATTTATTAACTTTATGGAGTCTACAAGTGGCAACAGCGAGTTTATCTTTATTTCTATTATTAAAATTATGATTATCGCTACTTTTCTTAAACACATTAATATTTCTGTGAACATACATCAGATTTTTATAGATGTATTGACAAGGGAATGTCATAATCACGCTATCACGACTTTGCCTAATATAAATTGTAAAAAATATTGAGATACTCGTACGTAACGTATTGAACCGAAACATTGTCGCTTGTAACACCGATAAAACGGTGCGTGATATATTATGTAAAAAATCCATACCAAAATTCTTAACCGCTAACATACAATATTTCATAGTCTTAATCATCAAATAATTATACAAAAATGAAAAATTAATAATACAGATAATTGAATAATTTAATAGCATATCAATAGTTTAATAATTAAATTGAAATAATTATAAATAATATACTATTTATAATAAATAATATACAGATATTTGTTCCGTGTCTGGGTGGTTATCTATATATTATAAGTATGTATTTACAAAAAAGTATATAGGTATTCTATCAGTTATCTGGTTTCCATAGTACAAGCTCTGCTTAGTTTGAGGCTAGATAGCGCTGTGTGAAATGTCCAGCGATATTTATTATTATTATAACTTAAATAATGGTGTTACGTTTATAACGTTATAATTTCTAATAAACGTTCCCGTAGATACTGAAATAGCTTTGCAAAACGTAAGACAACGCTGCGGGCTATAAAATATCGGCTCTGCATCCGTCAGCAATGTTTGAGCACCTATCCAATTAGGGTTTTTCAATGCGCCCCTTGAGCAGTTTCCACTTAAATATTGTTAGGAGAAATTGTATTCTATGTTGGAATGCGTCATTTACGAGTATGTCGTTTTCAACATCATATTTAAATGAGAAATAATAGAAGAGCTTTATTTTTAACTTTTTTAGAGATTGGGTTTCGATGAAAAAAATCTGTTTAAATAATATTTTATATTGTAGTCGAGCAATGCGCATGGCATTGCTCATAAAATACATTTGTATTGATTTTATATACGCGCTACTGAAATGTACGTGTTAATATTCGTATCGTTGATTGCAAATACTTTATTGCACTTAAAAACTAGTACAAATACGAACTTAATGCTATAAAACATTATCTTCCAGATAACCTTTGTATTAGATAAAGTATACATCAGTATCGTAGATAAAGATGTGTAGGTAGTGTGCGGAAAAGTTAACTAATGAAAATTACTAATGAAATAGTTAAACGATTGTAATTTTTTAAATTTTAAGTTGCCGCAACTTTAAGCCTAAAACAAAATAAACTCACCCTGATTAGTCTATCTGCTTGGTAATACACCAGTATTTTATAAATCATTGAACCATTTCCTGATTTTATTACGAAACCTTTTAACCTGCTTTTTCCATAATCGTAGGTAACGATGACCTAACGAAATGTCGAAACTTTATAGTTGATTGATTAATTGATTGAAAATACTTTATTGCACTTTTAAAACTAGTACAAAGGCGAACTTAATGCTAAATAGCATTCTCTTCTAGATAACCTTTGTGTATTGTAAATAAAGATGTTTAGGTAGTGCACAGAAAAGGGAAAAAATGAAAATTTGCACAGGACTAATAAAAATAGCATAATACTGGTATAAACTACATAAATATACCTACATAAATACTTTATAAGATGGACTAAACTATACCACTATCGAATAAAAATACATACTTAACAATAGAAGAAGTGTTATGGAAAGATTAAGTTGCTCATTTTTGGTCGGTTTGACCGAAAAGGTGCCAATAGATTCTCAATCTGAATGCTTCCACTGAAGTAGCTACGAAATAGTTTGGTAGCATATTTGATCGAGCGAAGCGAGATCTCCAAATCAACTGAGGCAAATCGGCGTTGTATGTATGTATGTATGTTTGTTTGTCAGAGGATAACTTTCGAAGCGTTTATCCGATCATCGTGAAATTTGGTGTATAGGTAGGTAATGATGGCACAATTTTAGTGTGACTCAATGAACTAAAAATTTCGGGGAGTTGTTGAGATATTGGGGTTCAAGAGGGGTAAAAAAATGAAAATGAGACTAATAGGTCAAGTGAGACGTCAAATTAAAGGTCTTCATGAGTACATTTCGACCCTGTTTTTAGTTTTAGTAAAGTTTTTGCAGCTTTTGAGTTATTAGCCATAATAAAAACTAAATTTGACAAATTTCACAGGGCACACCAGTGACCCCACAGTGCTGTAATTTGGTATGCGTGTAGCTTAAGTATCACAAATATAGGCATAAGTCTGAAATCTAGAATAACTGCAATTTGTACCCCATAAAAGAGTAACCAATTAACATGAACTCCCGTTACCTGTAATTTGAATGAAACTGTAGGTCAAGGGCTTTGGTTATTTATTTTGTAGCACTATTTTGATAGTCAAAGATTACGAATAATAATTTTTTTTTGTTTTTATTGTAGACTCGCGAGATCTCAGTTCAGGGCGAACCACTAGTACTCCAGAGACGAGTAGCGGTTATGGTGTAAGAGTCAGAGTAAGTAGTCGTGTTATGCTGTGGAGTAATCAATTGGAAACGACGAGAAGATCGCACAGGTCTGTCCTCAGTTGATACGGATGCAAATCGCTCTCTGGAGTAGCTGGGAGATAAAGGGTTGCGAAGAATACTATACAGGAGGGATAGCATGTGCGCATCTCGACGAGCTCTGATGTCAAGCCATTTTAGCTGCTGACGATATACCGAGACATGATCATATTTTCGTAGGCCATAGATATAGCGAATGCAGAGATTCTGCAGACGCTCCAACCTACTCAGTTGCTCTTCCGTAACATCGTGATAGCATACATAATCTAGGATGGGTAAGAGTAACGCATTAACCAGTGTGGTCCTCGGGGCAAGAAACTTTTTAAGCGCTTCAGAGTATTCATGGTACCATACATCCTCCTACTAATCTGGGTAATATGGTGGTCCCATGACAAATTATGGGTAGTGAAAAGGCCCAAATTCTTAACCTCCTTGCAGAACTGCAGTGGAATATTATTATATTTAAAGTTATCTTGTACTCGTAGATAAAAACTCGTAAAGAGTACTTATGAAGTACATCCATACCTCGTTGATACCACTCATTCGCACTCACTGTTTTGGTTCTACGAGAAATTATTTTTTTGTTTATAAGGGTATACTTCCCAGGTGGTCCCATGGCACCAAGTCAAGATGATGGGATCCCAAAAATATCGAGGGCAACCCTCAAATTTTATAGCGACCCAACTCAGTTTTATGTTTTTACATTAGGACTCCGTCATTTATCAACTCTTGTTTTATTTGAAAGGATGTACCTACTTTTATATTGGTTTCATAGACATTTCATCAAAATCAGTTTAGTAGTTTGGCTGAGTGGGTTATATTTTTATTAAAAAATTACTTATTCTGAAAACTACAATGCGGTTATATTTAAGGTAAGAGTGATTAGGTATTATCTAGTTCTTCGTATTCCATCTTAGACCGCACCATCGCACCAGGTGAGATCGTGGCCAAACAAAGCTTTATTCAGGTAAAAAAAAAACTATTTCGTACAATGTTTACACACGTCGACATCTCCATGCCTCGCATCCTATCAATCACGTTACAGCACTAAAACCAGGGTATAAAATTGTAAAACTGACTACACTTGAATGTACGATGCACGAAATAACAACTCCTGGACTTTACTTGGTAGATATTCTCAAGAGACTACTATTTTACTAAACAAAGTTTCATTTATGAAAATATTTGTTTCATAATGTATACGACAGGTTCAGGCAGTTTACGTACCTTTATGTTTAAACTAAATAACTAATGGTTAGCCCCGAACTGAGATCTCGCGTAATCTTTGACCATCAAAATAGTGCCACGAATTATTAACCACATTTCTTGACCTACAGTTTCAATCAAATTACAGGTAACGGGAGCTCATGTTAATAGGTCGAAATGTAATCACAAAGATATTTTATTAGACGTGCCACTTGACCGGTTATTCTCATTTTGTTTTTTTTACCCCTCTTGAACCCCAATATCTCAACCCCCACCAACCCCACCCCCACATTTTAGCTCATTTAGTCACACCAAAATTGTGTCATCACTACCTACCTACGAGTATAAACCAAATTTCACGATGATCGGATAAACGCTTCCAAAGTTATCCTCGAACAAACAAACATACATACATACAACGCCGATTTGCCCAAGTTCATTTAGAGATCTCACTTCGCTCTATCAAAAATCCTCAAACATAGTTCATAATCTCTACTGAATCTATGGAGTTAAACACGCGACAGCTGTATTAGATTTAACCATATTTCTATTATACCTATGAATGATGCTTCCTGCGACTGTTATGTCTACTCTTATCTAAAATCTAGCTCGAGTTTTGATTTGTATTGTTCTATGTATTTTCTACGGGATATCAAAACTTTTTAGCGATAATACTGCCCATTGTGCTATTTGTACAACTATTTGTTTTGTGTCTTCTATTTTTTTAATTAATATTTTTATGGTGGACAATAAACTATTTTCATCCTTAATATTATATATATATAAATATATATATCAATAAAATTATATCTGCGTAGAAAGCTGGTGACGAAATATTACGATGATTCGCCTAAAGTTAATTCTATATCCGAAAATTCTGGGTTTCCAAGACTTTTCTCAAACATGCTTGGAAATTTGAGCATTACTTTGACAACCTTCTTCGAGTTAAATCGAAATTGCTGTACTGGACAAATACATGCGAGCCGGCAAAAGTAGTATGAAAATCCATATCTGTCTTTGTTTACTGCCAAATAAATTACATAGTAAACTCATATCTGTCGTGTAAATTAAAAATGGAACGATCTTTTACTCCGAAACACGGCAACCAAGGAGGTAACTTATCAAAGGTTTTATTTAAATTTCAAACAATTTATTGTTGTTTGTTGTTCGTTATTGATTTTGAAAAGTAATTATATTTATTATTTTATATTATAATTTCCGCGCATTATTTAAGAAAAGTACTATACACGCCTTGGTCACAACTAGGCATTGATGGACTCACGTGTGTCCTCAGCTTCGCCTCGGCCCACATTTACACGTTTGTCCATCAATCCCTCTTTTGCTGACTGCTGCAGCAATGTACTATAACTATCATAGATTTTAATAATTTTAACATGTTAGCTTTGTTACCTACTTTTACTTTTGTCTTTATTCTGAATACTTGTTGCTAACACGTGTTTTTCTCTAAATAAATTTATCTTATCACGTGGGCACTTTAAACCCCCAGATTATATTAGCTAAACTATATTATATTCTGTGTATATATCAACGATCATAATTTTCAAAGCTGCGATTTAAAAATCGCGTCCAGGTTTTAGCTCATCTATGTCTAGATGCGCTGCCGTGTTCCATTAGCGTTCAGGTCACGTAGGGAGACACTTGGAGCCCTGTTCGACCAATCACCGACAGCAAGACGGGAATACGTTAGAGAATCACACTTGCTTGTATTAAAGTTTAACAGTTTCTGGATAGGAAATACTCAAATCTATGTCAAGCCTTAGCAGTGTTAGAGTTAATTAAAAAAACTGATATGTAGCAAGATTTATAATAGGGTAGTGAGGTATGAGTGGTAAAAAATACTAACTGGCGCATTCTCGGGTAGATTCAAACCACACACAACATCTCAAGACAGACACACGTTGACAACCGTAGATTTAGGTCACATCGAGATTGCGAGGCCAGATTCCACATTCGTAAGACAATTTATTTCAGTCAGATTTTTTTGTCCAAAATCAACGCACTGTTTACACAGAGCTTTAACCGTGGCTGTTTTACCGACATACGCTGGCTCGTACATGTGTAGCGTCGTTACGAATATGGAGATACGCACATAGCGAGGCGCGCGCAGCATCATCTTCATCATTATGGGTGCCTTTTCATCCTCCAAACTTGGATGAAGGGATCCTTTCTCCACTCCTAGCGATCTTGTGCCCGTCTCATCATATGCGCGCAGCATATACGTCGCTATATACGTAGCTATTTATTTTTACTGCCGAAATATCAGAGCAACTAAAAAACTCAGATATCATTGTAAATGCCCAGTTTTTAGTGAAAATAGCATTCATAACCACAATAGTTTCAAAAGTTCAAAAGTTATGGCTGAACGTACCTACGTATTTTATTGTTTACTAGTGGTTCGCCCCGAGATCTCGCGAGTCTCCCATGAAAACCAAAAAAATATTATTCGGAATCTTTGACTATTACAATAGTGCCACAAAATGAATAACCAAATAACTTGACCCACAGTTTCATTCAAATTACAGGTAACGGGAGTTCATGTACAGTGGTTATTCTTTTTTGGGGTAGAAACTGCAGTTATTCTGAATTTTAGGCTTTTGTCTGTATTTGCATGAGTAAAGCTACACGCATACCAAATTTCAGTACTATGGGGTCACTGTTGTACCCTGTGAATTTTGTCTAAATTCAGTTTTTATCATGGCTAATAACTTAAAAACTAGAAGGTTTAAAATATAAATTTAAAAAGGGTTAAAATGTGCTAATAAAGACCTTCATTTGACGTCCCACTTGACCTAAGTCTCATTTTCATTTTTTTAACCCTCTTGAACCCCAATATCTCAACAACCCCCAACATTTTTGGCTCATGTAGTCATACCAAAATTGTGCCATCACTACCTATATACTAAATTTCACGATGATCGGTTAAACGCTTCGAAAGTTATCCCCGGACAAACAAACATGCATACATATGATACAAAGATTTATATTTTTGAATGTTTGTAACAAATAAACTCAAAAACTACTGGTCTGATTTCAAGAGTTCTTTCACTATTAGAATGTAATAGTATTGTAATAGTGTTAGGATATATAATAATGCCTCAGTAAAATAGCCTACTTTTTACCCAACTGCGCAAGAGGGTTATGTTTTTATTGAAAAACTGCGCGTGCGAAGCTGCAGATTGGTCAGCTAGTAAATAATTTGTTTCTTACGTTAGTTTGGATGAACCCTGCCTTCCTTTAACTTAATATTAAATACTAAAGTATTCAGTTATAGCTTCAAAGTCACCAAACGAGTTAAGGAAAACATCTGTTCAACTACTAGCGAAAGTATAGATATTATTTTCTAAAACTTTTTCTTTCTTCATTTTGTTTAGACACATCCAATCTCCCCGAAGTAAAATGGTACAATTTAAACGCGAGAAAATCGAAAAACGACAACCAAAGAGCCGAACAGATGTGAACAAAGATGAAAAAAGTTTCACAAATTCGGAATGGGAGATGATTACAGTACAGAGAATGGAGAGACGTTATTATGAAGTCCCTTTTGTACTGATTTCGAATGTTTCCTTTTAGAACTTGGTTTATGGCTTAGCTCGGGAAATACCAACAAAAAGTTGAATTCCCAGCAAATCTTGCTATTCTTTGTTTTATTTTATTTCTGTTAAATTCGCTACTTTATTAGTTAAGTTGTTGTGTTATTGTTTAAACGACGACGCATTGAAAAAAAGATGAAGTGAGAAAGTTCTTCAGATGCTTAAGTTTTCCTTCTATCGAGAAAAGAGTTTCAAAAAGCACGAGTTAAAACAAAAATAAAAAATTTTAACTTTTATTGGCAGACTTTGTTCATCACTGGCCTGTAACATCTACGAGAGATAAGTATGCGACGCCATTTGTTTGGTAAGTTGACACTTATTACTTATCTAAAACGGACCTTGAAGTTCCAGCCACTCCCCTAAAATTCTTTAAAAGCTGATTTTGAAGATGAGTGATGAGGCCAGCTTTGGCGTCCCACAAGGCAGCATTTTAGGATCTTCTCTTCTTCTCTTGGATTATTTCCACAAATTTTCATTTCACTTCCTCTAAAAGTTAAATAAAGAATCACTACCAGTAACTAACCATCTTATTGTTTGCATCAACGTTCGTGGCTTATAATGCCTATACTTATGCCTAAGGCTAAACCGGATTTCAGGTCCTGGACTCAGTAGCGTAGCGTGGGTGTCAGCCGCCCGGGGCGGAAGAAAATTTTGCCGCCCTCTTATTCAGGTATTCTGATTTAAGACTATGTACAAGGAATAAAAATTTCCGTGCTCATTTCGATCTGTCCAAATCGTAGGTGGCACACACCTACGATTAATAAAATATGAAATGGTTCAAATATTTAGAAGATATTATTTATTTTGAAATTTTGCCGCTCCCTAAAGGTGCCGCCCGGGGCACACACACACCTTGGTCTGAGTATCTATCTATGTATCTGTTGCAAAATTACAACACCCAATTACAATGAGAATAAAATCCCAACGCGTCTCACAAAATCGTGTCACAGTTGTTTTTATAGAAAGTAACACGTCTCTTTTTGTGTCTGAGTTTAAAAATCGACCCCTATAAGAGTAAAATGGAGAGATAGGGTTTTTATGGAAGTAACACAATACGGAGGAAAGCCTCGAGTATACCTAAATTGTAAGTATTTGAACGTGCAATCTACATTTTAGCGGGACGGGGAAACCAAAGTTGATTTGTGACACGAAACGTATGACAATTCTCATTTCCGTGCTGATTTCCTGCTCGATTTCTAAACGTGTTGGCTTTTTTGTTCGCTGATTGAAAAGCGCGAAGCAAAAAGATATTTCGAAGAACCGTGACAATTTTTTTTTTGTTGATTTATTAAAATTATCAAAACTCTTCAATAAAAATTTAATTTAATAAATAAATAATGCTGGTCATGTAACACAGCGCTATCTAGCCCAAGACTAAGAAAAGTGTGTACCATTGGAATAAGCAACCAGATAACAAATAGAATACTTGTTTTATAATTAACTTTTTTTATAAATAGTTACTTTAAATATTATAGAAAAACAAATATTTGTAGATTTTGCAAACATTTCAAAGAGTCTAACAAAAAAAAGAATTTTGTGGTTTTATAAAACCACGGTAAAAGTGAAACTTTGTTTCACATTATAGACATTTAACTAAAAATTTTCGTTGGCACAAATAAGTAATTGTCTATACACTACACGGTCAGCAGATGCGAACTATAGGCGCCGCCATATTGGCCTCGGCTGGTCTGACGAGCGCCTTTCACTTTATCCCTACTCCGCGGCCGACCGTCACGCAACATGCAACACACAGACGAAAAAGTTTGAGACGATGTTAGTACAAGCTCTGCTTAGTTTGGGGCTAGATAGCTCTGTGTGAAATGTCCAGCAATATTTTTATATTTTTTATTTTTATATGTAATAAAAGTTTCAATTTAAATATTTTTCTTGTTAGGGCAAACTCTTTCAAGTTTTTCACATTCACACATACACATGCACACCGTAGAGAGCAACAAGACCATTTTAAAAGGTATAAATCATCATCGTCATATGGATGGATTGTGTGAAGAATGATATGGGTAGGAAGGAAGTCACAACGGAGATGACGGCTGATAGAGAGATGTGGAGGAGGCATACATGTTATGCTGACCCTGCGTGATGTGAAAAAAGGGCAGGAAGAAGAAGAAGTCATCATCATCATAATCATATTATTAGCTTCGTCCACTGCTGAATATATTCGTAGGCCTTCTCATGGATTTCCAAAGCGAACGGTCTTGTGCGACCTACACCCAACGACAAACGATAAAAGCTGTTTTGTATATTTTACTACAAATAAGAGCTATAATTATTTAAAACAGTCTTAAACGACTTTGTAATTTATTTTCGTTTAAAGAACATTTTACTTATCTATTAATCTCCAGCGAGTCTTCATAGAATAGTAAAACATCAAATAAATTGCTAATTAAGAAAGATAAACAGTAATGAATGGGCTGTGTATTCTCACAGACTCGTTTGTGAGGTATTTTCTAGAAATATTGATAGAACCATATAATAATTAACGATTATTATCATATGTGTATGTACGAAAGACACGTGAGACTAATACTTTGCTATGTTCTGCATAATGTATGTATGATATTACTGTTAATATGTATGTATGATTGATCGATTACTGGAAATTGCATCAATGTTCCTACCTCACTACAGATAACTTATATATTTTTAATTCCAATACGAATAAACACCAAATACTTTATTCACGTTATAATCTACCGACTTCACTACAATTTAATAATAGGTAATATATACTAGAATACCCACTAAAAGTTTACCAATATTTTAGTGGGTACACCCAGAAATAATCCAGATAAAAGTACATTACAATTAAAGCTCCACCAAACATCACTAAAACTAAACGAGGTTACAATATCACATTTAAAGTACTTAACTTTATAAACTCGCACCTTCCTGTTCAACAGTCGAACCGAAATTGAGACCACCATTGCCTTTTGTTCTTAAAAACGACTTCCCTATCACGTGACGTTACCGACCAACCAACTTCGGGGCAATCGAAGTTGTGTGAAATTCGTTAACGTCCCTATTTTACATTTGACGTAAAATATACAATTATTTCTTCAATATAAAAAACTAAGCAATTTATAACACGGTTTTTATATTAGTTTGGATTTTACAACATCAATATTTAAATTAAACCTATTAATAGTTTTACATTTCCGTCTTACTTTACTTCCGATAACTCAGCTGAACTTAGTAATTCTTAAAAACATATATTAACAACATATATGTGTTACTTTAAAAATAAGATTATTTTTAAAGTAACACATATATTTTGGGAAAGTAACTAACCAATTAAAAATAATACAATCAATGCATCTAAAACAAAACACTATGCAATGTAATTTCCTGCGTAAAGTCAACTGTAGGTTTTACAATTTAAATAATTCTTGATAAAATCATACAAAAATGTTTCTTGGTACCAAAAAATCTATTAAAATTAAAACGTAAATAATCTAAAGTATAACAATATATAGCCGTACATGCGATTTAGTTTAAGTATTTGACTAGCGAAAATAAACACGTAAAAGTGACTAGTATAGAAATTAAAATAGAATAAAAATAAGAAATTCAATTCAAAAACAAGGGTTATGTGCAGGACTGTAACAACTACCGAGGAATAAAGCTCATGTCGCATAGTATGAAATTTTGGAAGAAAGTGATAGCGATACGAATGAGAGAGAAGAGTGAGGTAACCCAGAACCAGTTCAGATTCATGCCAGGAGGAACAACGGACACTATATTTGGACTTGGCAAATTGTGCGAGAAATACAGGCGTGCACACAAGAACTGTGGTGTTCGTTGATCACCACGGAGAATGCGTACGATAGGGTACCCCAAAAAGTTCCGAAGAAAAAGAAATAGAAATGAGAAAATCCGTAGTCAAACTAAAGCAGAGGAGTAGCAAGTTTAGTAGCTGTGGGCGGGGCACATGAAAGGGCTGCGTAGCTCCCCCCACTAAATGTAAAGATGATCTAATAAAGGATGCTGGGAGTCGTTGAGTGCAACCCGTACAATAAGAGCCTGCCGATAGTTTGTTCAGCCGATTCTGATTCGTTCTAATGTGCGCATATGACCCCGTCTGCCAGGAGCGTTGGCTACTAGTATAGTGACTCGTGATTCACACCGTGCGACAAGAGTACTATATTGCGTTCTATTTCTCCCCATCTATAATACAAAACAAAGTCAGGTTAGTTACACCATTCACTCAAAAACGGTGGGACCAATTTTGATGATCTTTGATTTGTTAGATTCGTCTCCGTCCCGAATAGTAGAATAAATAAATATATTTGAAAAATTCCCATAAAAAAAATTATGACGAAAATTAATTTTCTCATACATAGCTAATGATGGCCGCTTGACAATTCTACCGTCATATGCATTTCGAGGCGCTACGAAGTTCGGCGTGTCAGCTAGTTTTCCATAAAGCGTTCCTTGCAAATTGCATGCGATAAATGCTGATAATGGACGAACCCAAAATGTATCACTAACCACCTGCTACTAATTGGATTTGTTTATTCCTTTTCTTAAGTTTTTTTCCCAACTCAAATGTAGGGTACTTACTTATGCGCAGCAGATAATGTTGAAACTTCTCAAACTGCAAACATAACCCACACCTTAAAGAAGCAAGTTCAATCCGGGGCTAAGCGCAAATTGCCTTCATCAAACCCAGTGGTTGGTGCCGGCAACCTGACACAAACTAATCGTATTTACCCCGCCATGATTACCTGATCTGAATATTCATAAGCCGGATCATAGAAGAAATTATAATACTCGGATAAAAGATTCACTCCTATCCTAAAATACTCGTACAAGTAAGTTTTTAACAAAAACATTACCGACCTTAAAATAGTTATTTTTTATAAAAGATATTATTAGAAAATATTATGTGACACTTTTACTTAGTAAACTTTCGTGATTTATTTCATTCATTATTACAAATACGGGATTTATCACGTACCGTCTTATCCGTGCTTCGATCGACAATGTTTCGGTTTTCGAGAGATAGTTAGTGTTGTGTGTTTGCCTGTACCGAGAACAACCGAAGAGAGCAACAGTGGTGATAATGATGATGATGCAGTCTGTCAACGCGCTGGGCCATCGTTGACTCAATCCCCACCACAGCGCCCGTCTACTCGCGCGCACAGGGCTGCGGCGCGTAGTGCGAGGCGAGACATTATTCGGAGCGGATCGCACTCACCCTGATGAAGGTTCACGAATTGAACCGAAACACCGATAAGACGGTACGTGATAAATTCCGTATTTGTAATAATGATTATGGGACATATGTCCATATAAAATTTAAGGGTTGTCCTTGATATTTTGGGATCTCATCATCAGATCCTGACTTGGTTCCAATGGGACTACCTGGGAAGTGTACCCTTTTAAACAAAAAAGAATTTCCCGAATCGGTTCAGACGTCTTCGAGTAATCGGGGAACATACATAAAAAAAAAGATTCCGACGAGTTGAGAACCTCCTCCTTTTTTGAAGTCGGTTACAAACAGCAAAAATCTGGAGCAATATTGAAAAGCCCCTCATCGTTACTTGGGTTTTGAAAGATAACTTTAAAACGTACACAAAATCAAGATTGAACAGTTTGACTACCTCCGTGGCGCAGTGGGCGAATATCCTATTGCGGCGATATTCGCCCACTGCGTTGTTCGATTCCCGCCACGGAACAAATGTTTGCTGATCTACAGATGTTTGTTTCTGGTCTGAATGTATTTCTATACATTATAAGTATGTATTTACAAAAAGTATATAAGTATACTATCAATTATCTGGTTCCCATAGTACAAGCTCTGCTTAGTTTGTGGCTGGATAGCGATGTGTGAAATGTCCAGCAATATTTATTATTTCATAACTGGATATTTTAGAATTGCTCGTTTTGATGCAAGGGAATTGACAACATTTCGTTTGAAAAAACTCAGCAGAAGGCATCAGAGATAGTACTCTTTTTCTGAAGGGGTCCTATAGTTTTAAACTAAGCATCTATAGTTTTTCAGTCACTATTGTTTGAATTTCCAAGCCATATAGAATCTAAAACTACAGTTATAAAGCTAATTTTTGATGATAAAAGGATTAGGAGTGCCACTGGTCTCTTCCGATAACATTCTTTGGGGTTGCAAGCTTAAACGAATTAGTTTGGAACGGGATGTAATTAAGTTATAGAATTATGTTAGAATTTTTATTAAGGCTTGAAAGTTGTAGATTTCATTACGAGACAAGAATCGGTTACTTAATTAGGGATGGTGTCTTTGGAAGAGTTGTTCAAGCAAAATTGTATTATATTGAAGAAAAACAGTTCAACAAAAGAATCATTCTGCTTATCATCCGTAGATACCTGAGTATACTTCTTGGCATACTCTGGGAAATGGTAATTTTATGGGGCAAATAATAATAATATGTAATATTTTTTATTTATTTTAAGCTGTATTTCCATCTAAAATTAATTAGTGGTTCGCCCCGAACTGAGATCTCGCGAGTCTCCCATAAAAACAAAAAAATATAATTTGTAATCTTTGATTATCAAAATAGGGCCACGAAATGCATAACCACCTACTTGACCTACAGTTTCATTCATATTACAGGAATCGGGTGTTCATGTTAATTGGATCAGATTTTTTTGTGTAGAAATTGCAGTTATTCTGGGTTTCAGACTTTTCCTTATATGTGTGTCACTGAAGCTATACGCATACCAAAGGGACATGCCCATATAATGCTGTCAACTGCACAAAAAATTGCGTTCATCCAAAAAATATGTTACATTTTTTCGTTAATCTACGTATCAATCGATTAACACGAAAAGTATCCTACAATATTTTAAAATAATAATAAATATGAAAACGACAGGAAATGAAATGGTAGCAAATTGCCTCCAGTTGCAAACATTAGTGTTGAGCCAGAGTTGTTCTGAGACAATAATCGATTGTTGATAAAAGACCATAAATAAAACAATCGATTTATTTGACAGTATTTTCACTGACACGAAAAATCGGTCACCGATTTCAGAAGTACGAAACCAAAACGATATTTGTTTCCCAATGAGCGTTTTGTAAATCGTTTTTTTTTCTCTTTAATTAACCCGGGGGTGGTATTATGCTTGACTCGCGCAGGTAGCGAGCGCCCGAGCGAGATAATCTCAGCCAATCGCAGTGCGCGCTGAATTTGCGCTCAGCTGTTGACGCACCGCAATTGATCTAAATCCTCTCGCTCTCAGCTAACCTTGATCATAATCGGCGGGCCGTTGATCTCAGCGCCACCTTCTAGATGGCTTTAGGATTAACCAGTGGAGAGAAAAAAAAGTGGAAAAAAATAACTCGGCTTATCTGTAGCATTATCTCGATTTTAATTCGATCAACAGATGAGAGGTAAAAGCTTCGCACGATTTTTGCATAAGGCCATGCAGAGACGAGTTAATGACACAGACATGAGATATTTTTTAGTTAGGCACCTATCACTCGTTATTCCTCCCAAATCATCGAATTAAGAACTAACTCAAACGATAATCGATATCGATCGATATCGACTACCTATTCAATCCAAGTTTACAAAATCAACACAGAAATACATAATGAATTCTATTAAACATCTTCAAAGGCAAATAAGTACATTTTTTTTTCGCTTAGGTACAATTGGTACTCACATTTTTCGTACATTTTATTACCTTATTACTACCCCTGACACACTAAATATCTGATTTTCAGAAGTAAATAGGTAGGTATATTTTTGTATTTATCTGTGGTGCTCGTGTTGAATCGAAATAAACTCGATTTTACTTCGATTCAACATTTGCTCAACAGAATCAGATGATTATTATTTCTTTGCATTAAAATATTGAATTTTGATTTACTGGAATAATTGCCCTCGTCTGTTGATTGTATAGGAGCGCGATGTCAAAAATGGCACTTCTGTGCGCGCGCGCCTTGAGATTAAATATAATCGATTGTTCGATTTGATCGATTATTTTGCGCCGATAAATCGATATTTCGGATAATAGTCGATGGTCGATATGCCAATCCCTATGACTGTGCGCGTACGTCATTCACAAACAAGTACCTACACAAGCCGTTTCCTGTGATCTGTGTCTGTGGCCGTTTCGTTTGTTTTCTCGCGTATTTTTGTTTGTTTGCTGACTTAAAGCTTTTAAAATGGACTCCGATACTTCTTCTAAAATTGATAGTAATTATCAATATAATAATTTATCTTGGAATCGTTATAATTACAATAATAAACTATTTAAGTTGTAGTTGAATACAGTGATGTAAAACTGGTTGTTTGTGAAAAATAAAAACTGATTTTTCTCATTATAGTAAACTTTTTTATAACTAACTTCTTAGCTCTTTTATTACTAACTAAGCCTAGAATCATTAGCAATTAGTTTCAAGTGTGTGCAGTGACAGCATTTTTTACAAGGGAGAGTGGGCATGCCCCTTTCAGCACTGCAGGCTCACCGGTGTACCCTGTAAATTTTGTCAAAGTCTAGTTTGTATTATGGCTAATAATTTAAAAACTGCAAGGTTCAAACTAAACCTTTTGTTAAACGTAATTTCGTTTTCTTTTACCTTTCTTGAACCCTATCTCAATAAACAACCCCCCCCCCCCTCCACATTTTTAGCTCATTTAGTCACACCAAAATTGTGCCATCACTACTTATATATATATAAGTAGTGATGGCACAATTTTGGTATATATATATATATATATATATACCAAATTTCACGATGATCGGATAAACGCTTCGAAAGTTATTCTCGGACAAACAAACGTACATACAACGCCGATTTGCCTAAGTTGATTTAGAGATCTCGCTTCGCTCGATCAACTAATAACTTACTCACGTTTGTCTGCCCTTGCCACCTCAGCTTGCTAATTGAATAAAAATCGTTAAAGCACTTAAATGACCAAACCTCGCTGGGTGAATATCACGATAGAGAATTGATGGGCATGTACAAGTATATTTACGTTATAACCTTTATCTTAATAAATCGCAGATGTTAATTTACGTACATTTGTCGTTGAGTGTACACGCAAATATTTCCTATGTTGTCGCAGAGATATTTTTCAGTGCTAGATTTTTTGTTCGTGTTTATTAACACACTAAAACTACAGTTTATAGTGTAGTGTTTTTGTGTTTTATTTTTAGTGTTCCCAAAGTTGTGACAGACGTTTCATACAACACATCAATATTGAAGCTGTCAGTTAGATTTATAGGTGCTAGTCAGTCACAAGCCTCATTTTTATGACGAAAAAAGAGGGGATGTTATAAGTTTGATGCATGTGTGTTTTTCAAATGGATTTTTTTTTTTTTTATTTAATTATACATTACTAGCTGACCCGTCTGAACTTCGTACCGCCTTGACATGCATATGACGCGGGCTGCCAATATACGTCACCCCGGTAGAATTGTCAATTGGCCATCATGAGCTGTATCTAAGTATGAGAAAATACATTTTCTTCATAATTTCATTTTGCGTGAATTTTTCCGATATTTTAATAATTATTCTGCTATTCAGGGCGGAGACATATCCAATAAATTAAAAGTCGTCATAATCGGTCAAACCGTTTTTGAGTTATAAATTGTGTAACTAATCCGACTTTGTTTGGATAGATATAGGTAGATAGGTTTGCGTTTGACCACGATCTCGCCTGATGGTAAGCGATAATGCAGTCTACGATGGATCACGCCTGCCCAGAAGAAACCTATTCACTCGCGACTTGAAGACACCCAGGCTGTAGTTACGGATAGACCGAATCAGATGCTGTTTTATTACATATAGTTTACCTGGTGGTTTAAAAACTACCCCAGTTAATCTATCTTTCTGTATGTGAGTGTTTAACATTTTTCTCCAACACCACATTTAGAGAGCATCTATTCTCTTCTCTTTTTTTTAGGGTTCAAGTCATTTTAATGTAATCAGTATAAATGTCACTAATATTATAAATACAAAAGTTTGGATGTTTATTTATTTGTTTGTTACTCAATCACGTCGTAACGGCTTAATTGATTTCGATGAAATTTAGTATGTACGTAGATTATAACTTGGATTAACACATAGGATACTTTTTATCCGATAAATCAGGTCCCATGGGATAAAAATGGGGTGTGAAGTCAAGTTGAAACTTAGTAGCTTTATTTCTAGGTTACCTACATATTTAGTAGTGTAACACGTACAAAGTCGCGGGCTTAGCTAGTAGTTTATATTTGAATTAGAATTTAAAAGATAGTTAATGTTAGATTAGTTTGAGGGATTGAGACGGATTCTAGATAATGGAACCTCTAAATGGATTAAAGTAGGCTACTAGTGTTTGGGCTCATTTGAATCGTTTTACTGTTCCAACTACGAAATTTATAAAAACTTATTTTGAAAAAGTAATTTTTCAACAAAAATATTATATGTGGTTATAAAACTTCAACTGTTATTAAGTTCGCTTCGTAAACTCCTTATCAGTCAGTGTATGGCAAGAGATAAAGCGAACCACGGATGGACGTTGTCGACCAAAGTGCATTTCTGTACAATCACGTACAAAATACAAATTCGATTTCAGTTTTATGGGCAATAAAGGTTATTGCGGTGCTTGGTTTATAGGTTATTGTAAGCATAATAAGCATGATACATTGTTATAGAGTTTTGCAACATTGCAAGAATTTTAATTAGCTTAACTTAGGGGTTGTGAGTGAGGGGATTAATTTAATAAATGTGAGATCACGCTGGACGGTAATATTTAGTTTAAAAGGCTTTAACGGCAAAATGGGTGAACAATTTTAACAATAAAATTACTTTGTGCCCTATTTTCTGCTTTATATTTTGGTTCATTTTATAAATCGCTCCATATAATAGTTGCCTTAAACATTAAAGATAAGCTTGACCAAGACCAAAGTGCTTCTAAAAATAAGTATTTAAGTTTATATGAGTTGAATGACTAACCCAAAGAGATTATCTTTACCAATATTATAAATTCGAAGGTAACTCTGTCTCGCTGTATCTGTTTGTTACGACTGGACCGATTTCGATGAAAAAATATAAAGATAGATTATGATCGAGATTGAGACATAGGCTACTTTTTACCTGACTGCGCAGAAGGAGGGGAGGATGTTTTTATTGACAAACCACCTCACCATCATCATATCAGCCAAGCAGGAGGGGAGGATGTTTTTATTGACAAACCACCTCACCATCATCATATCAGCCAAAGGACTCCGCTGCTGTATGTACTTCTCCCCCATAGATTTTCAGAGCGACCGATCTTGTACGGCCTGCCCCTAATGGCTCCCAGCAACCTTTATCAGGTCCTCTTTCCATCAAGGGGCATCCTACGCTGCGCTTTCTAATGAGTGGTTTCCACTTGAGAACCTTTCTGCCCAACGGGCATCAGTTCTTCAAGCTACCTGCCCTGCCCACTGCTACTTAAACTTGCTTATTATTTCATCATTTTTTATTTATATATCATCATCACTATATATGTATACTCGTAAAACAAAGTCAGGTTGTTACACCATTTATAACTCAAGCACGGCTGCACCGATTTTGATGTTCTTTGATTTGGTGGATTTGTATTTGTCCCGAAAGCAGAATAACTATTAAAATATTGGAAAAATCCACGCAAAAAAAAAATATGACGAACATTTATTTTCTCATACATAGATGCTAATGATGGCCGGTTGACAATTCTACCGGTGACGTACATTGGCAGCCCGCGTCATATGCATGCCAAGGTAGTACGAAGTTCACTGTTCCAACTAGTGTTATATATATATAAAAAATGTTGCGTGAAATAAAATAATAATACTGGTTAATTCAGCAACGGTATCTAAACTCAAACCAAGCAAAGCTTGAACTATGAGAACTAGATAGCATAGAATACTTATAAATATGTGTTTTTTTGTAAAATAATACACACCCGAACCCGAAACAAACATCTGTACTTAGATCATGAAGACATTTGTTCCGCGATGGCAATCGAACTCGCAACCTCCTGCGTCTCAGTCTGCTATTCACCCACTGTGCCACGTAGGTCGTAAGAAAAAACAACGCAAACTAATTCATATTAAAACTTAATAACAACCACTTATCCACACAACAGTACGTGTCCCCGCAACCAGGGTGGAAGACCATTGCTGAAGCTTTAGTGCATGAAATTTGACAGCGCCCCCTTCCCCCTCACCCCAAAACCGTAGCCTCCAATATTATTAAGGCTGGCTTTTATCGGACTCACCTCGAAACTCGAATTAATAGAGGTAATCGCGAACGTACGGCTTTAAATGAGTAAAACCTGGAATATTCAATATCGTTTTATGGTTATTATGACACGATATCGCTTGATGAGGGCTTTTAAGTATTCAGAGACAGGGGTTCTTCAAACAGAGCGTTTTTAGGGTTCCGTACCTCAAAAGGGAAATAGGAACCCCTATAAATCACTTCGTTATCCGTATGTCTGTCTGTCAAGCCTTTTTTTCTTAAGAACATGTGGAGGTATCAAATTGAAATTAATATCAAATATTAAGGGCTACAGTCCCTTGGAGCTGTACAAAAATTAAGCTTCTAGGTCAATAAAAATACGACCATTTATGCCGCATATTTTGACACTTGCCAAAAATGAAAACTGGTTCATCTGAGAGAGGAACCTCCTGTTTATACGTGCCGAGTCCAGGAGTACTGCCTTCTATCTTATCTGACCCTTGATCCATCTAACAACACCTACAACAAAACCTTCGTTTTTACACCCAAGTTGTACTATCTGCAACTTTTCTTTTACCAATTGTTCAAATACTGTGTAGTGTATAACTTTAGTAAACACTAGCTAACGCGCCCGCGGCTTCGCACGCGTGGTTTGTCAATAAAAACAGTACCCTCCTTCTGCGCAGTCGAGTAAAAATAGCCTACGTCTCAATCCCGATCATATACCATCTATGCCAAATTTCATAGAAATCGGTCCAGCCGTTCTTGAGTTATAAATGGTGTAACTAACCCGACTTTGTTTTATATATTACTTACATAACAATAATATATATATATTATATAGTACTTACATAACATTTATTAACCTTGTAGCACAGCTCAATCATTAACAACATTTATGTAGTCATTTTTGGGCAAGTTTGTCTTTTGTAATTAAAACGTATTGTACTTTGCACTTTCTTGTATGTGCCAAAATAATAATAATTAATCAATTATAGTTAGAAAATTATAGGTACAGTTTGTCGGAAATATGTTGGCTAAAAAATGTTCAACACTATTTCTATCATTTCCAGAATGTTTTTGAAATATAGGTATTATAAACTCTAATAAAACGTTCATTTGTACGAACTAACCGAAACCAGTAACAACTGTTCCCAATTCCACACTGAAATATACTCGGAACAATTTATGATAACTCATATAGATACAAACATGTAGCGTAATCTGTACATTAATTGTTGCTGTAATTCAGCAGAATGGAGTATTCATAAATCGGTTTATTAAAGGCTCTAGCTTGCTTTTACGTTAGATAACGAGCAAATCGTTGTTGTATTTTCAATTTTATTTCAGAGTACAATAATATAATAATTTCGTTTTCATGAATTCATGAGAAAAACGATTGATTTCCAACCAGTGCTGCCAATTACGGGGAATTTTACCGATTTGCGGGGAATCGGTAGACAGCGTGGGGCGAGCGACAAAAATTGGGGAATTTCGAGGAATTGAGGCTGACTGCTTTTTTCAGTGTAGAAGCCTCAATAATGTTACCATCCATTGTAGATTTACATCATACCAAACAAGGGATAGCCAAAACTAATCCAAACCGAACCGGTCTACGCTTATAGCGAAAGGGAGGTACAAAATTGTTTGAAGTATATACCACATTGTAAAAGATGTTTTTAGATCATAAGAAATCATTCGAATGTTAAACTTGTTGATGATTACACAAAATTTTGTATGAAACAGTGTTTATACTATATATATATATATATATATAATAATTATTATTATATAAATATATAATAATTATTTAATAATATCATAGCGGGGAATTTCGGGGAATCTAGCTCACTTTTGCGGGAAATCAAGAAATTTACGTTGGCAGCACTGTTTCAACAGTTATTTTGTAATTTAAGTTCTTTTAATGGGCAGATTTCAAATAAACAAGAAAATGCACTACATGAATACAATCCGTATTAAATAATTTAGCAAGAGTTGTTATTAAGAGGGTCATCATTATACGGACTGGGTATAAAGCTTAGATTTTTTTGATCAAGTTAACGTGTATTTAATTAGTGGTTCGCCCCGAACTGAGATTTCGCGATTCTCCCAAATAACAAAATAAATATTGTTACGAGCTGAGGGTTCGGGATAAAATAATGGGAATCGATCCAACCAAAATATCACTCTTATTCAACACGATGACGATGAATACACGAACTTGGTCACACGTATCACAACACACTAATTTACACCACTTAAAGTCACCGAAATGTTCGCACGTATAGCTTAATCCAGACTGACTCGGGAGCAACTACTGTTCACGCGAGACCCTTCCCACGTCAGTCCTCCAGGGCCTCGCTGAGACTAACTCACTGAGACTAACCCCGACTCAAACTCTCCGGCCTATTTATATCGCACACATTTCGATTGTTCGAGAACGATGTCAATCCTTCCAGGAAAGGTCAGGTCCCTCGACACAATGGCCACTCCCCATTCTGCGAAACCACAAACAATAGCAGCAATAACACAGCAAGACAAAAGCGTTCGAGAAGGTTCGATTATTACTCATTGTTTAACAGCCTCGGCGTAACACTGCCCCCTCCTAAAACATGCTCGTCCCGAGCATTCTTAGCCCCATATCGCGGCAGCCGATCAACATGAACAATTTTAGGCGCACCTCGCGCTGAAGATGTAGCAACTAGAGGAGCCACATTGCCGTCTCCAGTACTTCAGGACACCCAGAGTCCCTTTCTCATCAGCGATCCCAATACCAGCCTCCAAAACACGGCTCTCATGATTTCTATCTGTTCTTTCACTTCCTGGAATTACTTTCCAGATGAACCGAACAATTCCCTCATCAGTCGAGCCCAATTCCAGCCTCCAAAACACGGCTCTCTTGATTTCTATCTGTTCTTACACTTCCTGGAATTCCTTTCCAGATGAACCGAACGATTCCCTCATCAGTCCAGCACGCTCTTATGGCCAACGTCGCTGATCTTCCTGTTGACGATGCTGCTCTTCTTTATCCTGACGTCGCTGTTCCTCTTGCAACCGAGTCTGCTCCACCTGTTCATGTCGCTGTTCCTTCTGCAACCGAGCCTGCTCTTCCTACTGACGACGCTTCTCTTCTTAATGCTGACGGCGTTGTTCCTCTTGCAACTGAGCCTGCTCTTCTTGCTGATGACGCTGCTCTTCCTTATCCTGACGTCGCTGTTCTTCCTGCCAACGTTGCTGCTTTTCTTGTTGACGACAAAGCATGGTCATAATAGCAGCAAGATCGCCTGTCACAGGAGCTTGGCCCACGAATGATGATGATGGTGCTCCAAATGATTCGGTGGCGGCTGATTCCATCTCCATCGGCTGACGACTCTGCCGAGCTTCTTGAACCGGAGACTCTCCAAACCGCCTTTCATCCATTTCCTGTTGTCGTTGACCTCTCGTCCTGACACCGTCCACGTTATCCTTTGGCAGAACCGGCATTATTTTATCCCACTTCTGACACCAAATTGTTACGAGCTGAGGGTTCGGGATAAAATAATGGGAATCGATCCAACCAAAATATCACTCTTATTCAACACGATGACGATGAATACACGAACTTGGTCACACGTATCACAACACACTAATTCACACCACTTAAAGTCACCGAAATGTTCGCACGTATAGCTTAATCCAGACTGACTCGGGAGCAACTACTGTTCACGCGAGACCCTTCCCACGTCAGTCCTCCAGGGCCTTGCTGAGACTAACTCACTGAGACTAACCCCGACTCAAACTCTCCGGCCTATTTATATCGCACACATTTCGATTGTTCGAGAACGATGTCAATCCTTCCAGGAAAGGGTCGGTCCCTCGACACAATGGCCACTCCTCTTTCTGCGAAACCACAAACAATAGCAGCAATAACACAGCAAGACAAAAGCGTTCGAGAAGGTTCGATTATTACTCATTGTTTAACAGCCTCGACGTAACAATATTATTCTCAAGGCGACTTGCACAACGATGATGTCTAAACGTATTTAGTGGCTAAATATTTATTAATTTTATTTATTAATATTTGGATTCACAGTTACATCTGTACCGTATATTATAAATAAACTAATAAACATAGTGAATGATATGATGATAAGAGTTGTCAAATCATAAAAATACGTCAAATTTAAACATGTTTAGTCGCTAAATACGTTTAGTGATCTTTGTGCATGCCGGCCTTAATCTTTGACTAATAAATTAGTGCTCCAAAATGCATAACCAAATTACTTGACCTACAGTTTCATTCAAATTAGAGGTACCTGGTGTTCATGAAAATTGGTTACTTTTTAGGAGTAGAAATTGCAGTTATTCTGGGTTTCAGACTTTTCCCTATATTTGTGTCACTAAAGCTACACGCATACCAAATTTCAGTATTGTGAGGTGGACTGGTGTACCCTGTGAATTTTGTTAAAGTTTTGTTTTTATTATGGCTAATAACTCAAAAACTACAAGGAATAAACTAAAAATAAAAAGAGGGTTGAAATGTAGAAACAAATACCTTTGATTTGACGTCCATTTGATCTAATATCCTCATTTTCATTTTTTTTACCCCTCTTGAACCCCAATATCTCAACAACCCTTCAACATTTTTAGCTCTTTTAGTCACACCAAAATTGTGCCATCCCTACTTACCTATGTATGAAATTTCACGATGATCGGATCAACGCTTCGAAAGTTATCCCGGACAAAGAAACATACATACGTACATACAACGTCGATTTGCCCAAGTTGATTTAGAAATCTCGCTTCGCTCGATCAAAAATCCTCCGTAAAATATACCGTATGTAGTTTCTGTGTATTTGTTATTTGTGTTGAAATAAATTTCTATATCATTTTTAATTATTGTAGTTTTTATGTGAAACCGCTGATTAGGCTTTTTCATAATGATCCGAGATCAAGTTTCACCATAAAACACATAAGCGAAGTTCATACATAAACTCGACTTTCAAACAACTGTACTCTGAGAATTTATAATTAAAACCAGGTAAATACAATAAAATTAAATCATAAACTTTTGACACTAATGGTAGGTACACAACCTTTTATTCAATCTAACTTTGGAACGAATAGGGCCCTTTATTTCGGTGTTATTTCCTCATTAATGTGACTGTGGAAGTTGGGGCTGGATTAAAAACTCCTTTGGGAGCTCACGCCTGTACAATTACACAGTGTAACAATAAACCATCTGGGTCACTTATAAAACTGGTTCTAGTTATCTTAATTCGAACATAAATGCTAATTTTCTAACAAAGTAGGTTCATTACTAACTCTAGGCCAATTAATAAATTTTGAATCAAATGATCAAATGTGAATTCTAAAGTATAATAATAATCACGATGTTTACAAAATTGTAAGATTAGAGAAATTAAAAAAAAATCTTTGCGAATACTTTTAGCACAAAGTAATTGGTTTTTATATCTAAACATATGTAAATTTGACGTATTTGTATGAGAACTACCGAAAAGAGCAGCTGTGATAATAATGATGATGACGCAGCCTGTCAACACATCGGACCATTGGGTGCGGTGGTAACGCAACCCTCACCACCGCACCCGTCTACTCGCGCGCAGAGGGCTGCGGTGCGTAGTGCGAGGCGAGACGTTATTTGGAGCGGATCGCACTCACCCTGATGAAGGTTCACGAATTGAACCGAAACATTGTCGGTCGAAACACCAATAAAACGGTACGTGATAAATCCCATATTAAATAATGTATTTGTATGATTTGACAACTCTCTTTAACAAATTTAAGCACTGAGTACGATTAGGCATCGTTGCGCAAGTTGCCCTAAACCCGTTTTCTTCTTAAAATCTCATCGACGAAAGAAAATTTTCGCCCTACGTATAAAAATCACAAATTAAAACCAATAAGGATGGCTGATGTTTCCGGATAAAAATTATGGTTCGTTGTGCGATCCCAAAAATCGACAATGACTACCTCACATTATCCTAAGAGGCTTATATCAGACTGAATCAAAATCAAAACGACTTTATTTTGGAACAAAACGTGGTATACTGTATTGAAATAAATCTTTTAATTCGCCTTCTTTGGGTGTAAATAATTACTAGTCCAAAATATGTAGATAGTTGCAAACTCACTTTTTAATCATTATAATATTTATGTAAGTAGGTATATTTGTTCTGTATTTTTTCTGTTCTGAATGGTCTGTTCTGTGTGTGTGTCAAATAAATGTATTTTCTTTCTTATAATTTATACCAACATTTTGTATAGAAAAGCAACATTAAAAAAAAGCATGTGGGCAATTCACACGTGGTAGAAGTGAAATATTTAAATACCACGTGCATGTGCTTGGGATCTACCGACTCACTCTCTTTCTCTCTCCTACTTTCTACCTTTGTGTATCTTTCTTTCTCTCTCCCTCTTGCGTTGGAATATTGGACGCTACTCGTTGCTAACGCTCGCGCTAGCCTGTAACAGGTATACTACGCGCATGCGTTTGAGTGCCACGCATTTACTCTAGCTCTTTCTCTTTCTATTCCCCCTCCCCAGGAGCGTTGAACGTTTAAAACAACAGTACTTTCATACCCCCTCCATGGTAGCGTTTAGCGTTAAACGTTTAACGCAACCTTTTGGAAGTCGCATAATAAGTTTCACTTCAAAACCTAATCTACTCGTATAAACGTGGGTTGACATTTACATGTTAAAATAATATGACAAAATCATAACCGAAATTCGTGTATATTAAGATAGTTATATCAAATAATACTAGCTATTTACCCATTTTTACACTGTTAATACTACGTTATATTGTGCAAAATAAGAAAAGTTCCGACCGGTACACGAGAAGTTATGATCAGCAGTTGATATTTCTGGTACGTAATTAAAATTTCATTAGGACCGTAGATGCAGCGATAAACTAATTTCACATAAAAAGATACAGTTGTCTCGCCGCCGAATAAGCAATAGTAAAATTTTAGCGGTTCGACACTGCGGTCTGTGGTGCTTGTATGTTGTATCAATGTGTCTGTTACTTGTGCTGAAATAAATGTTTCTATGCATCTTAATGTGGATTACCATAACTTTTTCCCCTGAAATAATTGTAGCTCAGTCGGTAACTCATCCATCGTGTTACACAGGTAATCAAAATTAGTGAGTAAGCTATTCTGGTTTTATCTGTGCCAATCGCTTCGGTTAGAACTAAGGGTCACGACTGTCCTTGTTTTCTATTGTGATAGTATTAGTAGCTAATTTTATGGAATATCTGATGTTAATGTTGCTTTTGTCAAGTCTTTTATTGGCCAGTTTTGAGTCCATTTCCATTATATGATAAATTATACCCGACCTGGAAAAAGGAGATAGGAATCGTCAATTATTGATCGAACGAAGCAGGATCTCCAAATCAACTTGGGCAAATCGGCGTTGTATGTTTGCAATGTTTGTTTGTCCGAGGATAACTTTCGAAGCGTTGATCCGATCATCGGTAAATTTGATATATAGGTAGACGGTGTTAGCACAATCCTGTTGTATACTAAATGAGTTAAAAATGTGTGTAGGTTATTGAGATATTGGGGTTCAAGAGGGGCATAAAAAAACAAAAATGAGACTATTCGGTCAAATGGCATATTTAATGAAAGGAATATGTTAGTCCATTTCGATCCTGTTGTTATTTTTAGTTTAATTTTTGTAGTTTTGGAGTTATTAGCCAATAAACTGAACTTTGGCGAAATTCACGGGGCACACCAGTGACCCCACAGTACTGAAATTTGGTATTCGTGTTGCTTTAGTAATATAAATATAGAAACAGTCTAAAATCCTGAATAATGTCTACCCCTAAAAAGAATAACCAATTACATGAATTCCCGTTGTAATTTGAATGAAACTGTAGGTCAAGTTTGTTAGTAATTAATTTCATGGCACTATTTTATTAGTCAAGGATTATGAATAATAATTCTTTTGTTTTGCGGGAGACTCGCGAGATCTCAGTTCGGGGCGACGCACTAGTATTTTATAGGCGTCATATCTTTTTAATTTGGCTGGTTAATGTTTATTGATCGGGCTGGTTTTGTTTGGGCTGAAGAGCAGTACCGTAGGGATTATCGCATCTTTATTATCTAGAAGTTTACAGGTTCGACATTTTTTGAGAAGTTTTTAATTATTGTATTTGTTACTAGCTGACCCGCCCACGGCTTCGCACGCGTTTATCAATAAAACATTACCCTCATCTGCACAATCAGGTAAAAAGGAGGCTATGTCCCAATCCCGGTCATAATCTATCTATATATCTAACTAGCTAACCCGCCGAACTTCGTAGCGCCTTGGCATGCATATGACGCGGGCTGCCAATGCCACCCCGGTATTGTCAATCGGGCATCATTAGCTGCATTTATGTATGAGAAAATGAATTTTCTTCATTATTTCTTTTTTCGTGAATTTTTCCGATATTTTAATAGTTATTTGGGGTGGAGACAAATCAAACAAATCAAAGATAATTATAATCGGTCCAGCCGTTTATTCGTGAAAACGTAACAAACAGACAGAGAGAAAAAGACGGAGTTAGTTTCGAATTGATTAAATTTGTATAGATTACTCTGAAGTGGCTACATCAGTTTTACCGAAGATTCTCGTAAAGACCAGCATTCAAACTTGTTTAGGATCTACAATGCTACATGACAGATAGGACAGACGAATGCTTTATAATAATAACATCCCTCTTTTTGTGTTGGGCTTAATTTTAAATACGCCTACGTATCTTCAACAGGACAAAAAATATGTATTAACGAAAGAATAATTAATAATAAATATTGCTGGACATTTCACGCAGCGCTATCTAGCCCCAAACTAAGCAGAGCTTGTACTATGAGAACCAGATAACTGATAGAATACTTACTTTTTTTTGTAAATATACTTATACTTATAATATATAGAAAAACATCCAGAACCGGAACAAATATCTGTAGATCATACAAACATTTGTTCAGCTGCGGGAATCGAACCAGCTACCTCCTGCGTCTCAGCCGGCTATACGCCCACTGCGCCACGGAGGTCGTCATAAATATGTATCATCGTCATATCAACCATAGGACGTCTACTACTAATTATAGGCCTCCTCTGTAGATTGCCAGAGCAATAGATCTCGTGCGGCCTGCAGCCCTGCACCCAACGGCTCCCAGCAACCTTTATCAGGTAATTTTTCTATCCATTGTATAAAGTTTTATTTGCCACAACAAAAAAAACCTACTACTACATATTTAATTATGGTAGTAAATAAATTAATTACTGTCTCTAGTCCATTTAAAACAGAAAACAGAGATAAAACAGTTATATAAAGTTAACGAAATAAAAAATCGCAGTAAAAAACAGATCCTTTATATCCATGTTCAAACAAACCACGTCAATCTACAGAGACGCATTCAGTGCACACCAATGAAAACAATAGCGCACAGAAGCTAAGACCGTAGCTAGGAACGAGTATGAATAGAAGCTACTACCTTCACTTCACTTGCGGTATGGTACAACTAGGGATGTACCAGTTTGTTGATGGTCCGTACTTTACCGATTTTTTTTTTTTTGTCTTGGCCGTCGTATATTGTAGAAAAATTTCAATTACATGCTATCGTTGCGGGTTTACTAGTGGTTCGCCCCGAACTGAGGTCTTGCGAGTCTCCCATTAAAACAAAAATATATTATTCTCAATCTTTGGCTATCAAAATACCTACAGTTACATTCAAATTACAGGTAATGGGAATTCATGTTAATTGGATACTTTTTTTGGGGTACAAATTGTAGTTATTCTAGTTCTTTAGTTATATTCTATTTGACGAAATTCACAACTCACAGGGTGCACCAGTGACCCCACATCGCTTATGTGATACAACTAAATTTAGTTCAGGTTTTATTATGGCTAATAACTTATAAACTACAAGGTTTAAACGAAAAATAAAAAAGGGGTCGATATGTAATCAAACAACCCCCCCCCCCCTCACATTTTTAGCTCATTTACACTAAAAATAAAAATGGAGTCTAATAATCTCATTTGATCTAATAATCTCCTTTTCATTTTTTTTTACCCCTATTGAACCCCAATATATCAACAACCCCCCAACATTTTTAGTTCATTTAGTTACACCAAAATTGTGCTATCACTACCTACCTATGTATCAAATTTTACGATGATCGGAACAACGCTTCGAAAGTTATCCTTGGACAAACAAACATACATATATATATACGAGACAATTTGCCCAAGTTGATTTGCAGATCTCGCTTTGCTCGTTCAATTATATTGCAGCAGATAATTTAAATCCTCCATAGTCAGCTAATCAGAATGCAATATTAATTAATATAATAAATTAGAACTTTAAAATTAAGTTAACAGAAAATGTCGATGGATTAAAAAATGACATCAAAAGTAGTAATCCATCAGGATTGAGGAGATGCATTTAGCTTTTCTAAGACGAGAGCACTTTTTCAAAGATGTGTGCATTTATCTTTTTATATCAAACAAAAATTTTCAAATGCATTTTTAAATAAACGAGTACGTACTTATATTAATTGTACAAATTTTTGCAAACTCAAACATACAAAACTTATTTTGGTTTGTTAATTTAATTTGCTAAAATTTTAAAAACTAGCTAGAAAACTTTGACCAGACGAGGTAGGTACACTGAAGCCGGACGCTCGTTAACCCCTACAGCTATTTAGAATGGAATATATTTGCTTTCACTAACTTGATTAGATGTAACTATATTTATGTCGACTTAGACTTGAGTTACCCAGAACACTTGCAGAGGAATTACCCCCTAGTTAACGTCTATTCTGGTCACCTTAAAAGACTGCGTATTCAAGTTTGCCGCTCCAGGTGTATCTAAATAAGTTTGTATTTTTAAACTAGTTTCCAACTTTTACTTAGAACACTTTTGTGGTTTATTTAAATCATTATAAACGCGGGATCTATCACGTACTACGTAGTGCGAGGTCTGACGCAGTGTGGAGCGGATCACACTCACCCCGATGACGAATTGAGCCGAAACATTCGTCGTAACACCGATAAAACGGTACGTGATAGATCCTCTATTAATAGTAATAGTGTCCAACTCTAGTATCGAAGTTTAAGGCCGCCCTAAGGCCTCCAACATGACTTATGATCTTTTAAAAGAGTATCTGAATAGAGTACGGCTGAAAAATCTGCTCTAAACGGTTTCACACTTCCTTGCATGCACATCTTGCCCTAACATCTGCACGATGAACGAATAATGACCTCTTCACGGTAGATATAGCCACCTGCTGGTTTAAACGGCTTTGAGACACGAAAAATCCTATCGAAGGTTATGCTTTTCGTCTCTTCTTTCCTTTGTTTAATTATTTTATTTAGCTGTTGCCCGCGACTTCGTATTTGTTACACTACTAAATGTGCAGGTAACCTAGAAAGAAAGCAAAACTCGCTGTTGCAACTTGACTTGACACCCCGTTTTATCCCATGCGATCTGATATGGATTAACAAGTAGCCTATATGTTAATCCAGGTTATAATCTACGTACATACTAAATTTCATCTAAATATGTTCAGCCGTTACGACGTGATTGAGTAACAAACAAACAAATAAATAAATAAACAAACATCCAAGCTTTCGCATTTATAATATTAGTGAGATGGTTTGCAATAGATTTAATGGGGGCAATGCTGTAGATAGGTACTAAATTAATATAGAAATATGAGCACTTTTTGTACACACCAACAATTACATAGCATAATAAAAAAACAAGATACTTAAAACTAAAAACAACAGAAATGGGCAGTGGGCGGTATTATCACTTGAATCAATTTATTCCAACAACCTTAGGATAGAGAAGACAGTACTTATATTAATAAATAAATAAAATAAATATTGCTGGACATTTCACACAGCGCTATCTAGCCCCAAACTAAGCAAAGCTTGTACTATGGGAACCAGATAACTGATAGAATACTTATATACATTTTTTTTTGTAAATACATTCTTATAATAAATAGAGAAACAACCAGACCCGGAACAAATATCTGTAGATCTTGCAAATATTTGTTCCGCAGCGGGGATCGAACCCGCTACCTCCTGCGTCTCAGCCGGCTATTCGCCCACTGCACCACGGAGGTCGTCCTCCGTGGTGCTCCGAAAATAATGCTATTATTTTCTATATCATACGGTCAGAGTGTGACATTGCTCATTATAGTGCTGGCAAACGTAAAACAGAATTGCCCTGTTATCTATGTATCTAACTTTAAATCGGACTTCTTCCTTTCCCTTCCCTACAGCTGTTTAATATGAAACGTGTTTGCACAGTGAGGCTTTGTTGATTAAACATTTGGTTAATTTTAATACAATACGTTTGTTAATGATGCAGCAGCTGCCTATTGTACTTAAAATACGTTAATATGCAAGAAAATAGGTGAAATTTGTTATATTATGTCTGGTCTGTCATTTTACGGTCTTCAAAAAAGACTTATAAAGCCTAAATTACAAAAATTCTAGGTTGGTGACGGTAAGCGGTGTTCGAGGACAAGCCATAGACATCCGGGTATTTCGAAAATGTCTCGAGAATAACCTAGATGCAGAGAAGAATGGCTAACAAAAGGGGCCAGCGGTGGGGGATTTTGGACTTAGATAATCGTGATAAAACTACAAAAAAATGATGATTATTAAAAGAAATTATCAAAATAACTATTTAGAATCTGCTAGTAATCATCGTCCAACTTTTATCTGTAGTTTTGGAAACATTTTATTCTAATTCATTTAATTTATTCAGAACATTTAGTTAATCATCTATATGCATAAAATTACCAAAATTATTGTTATAAATACGGGATTAATCACGTACCGTTTTATTAGTGTTTATAATTGTTAATCCGGTATTTATAATAATCACACTTATTTTATAAATGCGAATGTTTGGATTTGTTACTCACTCATTACTAAACAATTGTTGATTTAGACGACCTGCGTGGTGCAGTGGGCGAATAGCCGGCTGAGATGCAGGAGGTCGCGGGTTCGATGTTTGCGAACCAAATGTTTGCACGATCTGCAGATATTTGTTCCGGGTCTGTTTGTTTCTCTATATACTATAAATATGTATTTACAAAAAAAATGTACATAAGTATTCTATCAGTTATCAGGTTCCCATAGTACAAGCTCTGCTTAGTTTGGGGCTAGATAGCGCTGTGTGAAATGTCCAGCAATATTTATTTATTTAATCACGTCGTAACGGTTAAACCGATTGCGATGAAATTTGGTATGTACGTAGATTATAACCTGGATGACACATAGGTTACTTTATTTGACAAACAATGCGTGCGAAGCTGCTGGCAGAAGCTAGTTATTGAAATAAATCACGAAAGTTTCCTAAGTAAAATTACGAAAATTCTGGCCATTTTATGCATAATTTGAAAACAAAGATGTCTTACAGTTAAAATAAAGCCTTGTTTTCACATGATTTATACCTAACCAATAGTGTGTAGATGTGAATACCTAAACCAAATAAAAAGAAGTCAGAAAGCTGGTACAGTGGGTTGGGTACACTCATGTATTGACACAAAGTGGTCAACTGAGCCCACCAAACAGATCGGCAGCGGACCGAAATGACCATGGGCTAATTTAACCATTTAAAAAGTTATTGATCTACTGAGCCCTCGGGCTGAACAGACTGTGCTCTAAGTTGACTATAAAGATTGCAATCCAATGTCAATGCAGCCAGTTTCTTGGAGATACTACTGCTTTGAAGTGTTCTGGACAACTTTTACTTTTATATGTATTCTTTCTAGTAATAAAAAACTTGAGAGGTGTCAAGGGACACCCGGATGGAACGAAGTTCCTTTCATAATTCCTTCCGTTCATAAAAAATATTATTTATTATTTACAAAAAACCTGTATACACTCAACAAAAATAATCGTCCCGACACCACACTGTTCAATACGAAATAGAAATGAAAATATCTGGCTTGCTTTCTATAAGAGAGAGAGACAGACAGAGAAACATGCGACGCCGAAATATCTGGCTTGCTTTCTATAAGAGAGAGAGAGACACAGACAGAGAAACATGCGACGCCGCACAGCTTACAATAGCTTACTATAGCAAAAAGTGTCGTGACAACTTTTCGTAAGAATTTTTTCCGTCTAGCCCCCTTTCACAACGCGCGATAAGGAACTTCGTTCCAATTAGACTGCCTCTGTGGCGCAGTGGACGTATAGCCGGCTGAGATGCAGGAGGTAGCGGGTTCGATTCCCGCCGCGGAACAAATGTTTGCATGATCTACAGATATGTGTTCTGTGTCTGGATGTTTTTCTATATATTATAAGTATGTATTTACAAAAAAAAGTATATAAGTATTCTATCAGGTATCTGGTTCCCATAGTACAAGCTCTGCTTAGTTTGGGGCTAGATAGCGCTGTGTGAAATGTCCAGCAATATTTATATTTATATTTTAGAACATAATGTTTTCGGTAAATATTTACATAATATACAAACGATAGTACACGTATTAGTATCGTATCACGTACGAGTACGTGTCAGCGACTCAGATTAGTTCATGTAACTAAGCGGTAACTTTTACAATTAATACGAACCAACGAGGGTTACTCCAATCAATTTGTTGCTTACTCAAAAAGTTGCTGATCGAAAATATTAGCAATTTATTTAGCTAAGTAGGTACGGATTCGGCTGAAGTTATGAAACATAGTTTATAATTTAAAGTATTTAGAATGTTGGTAAATTTTTTTTGAAGTGAAATCTTTTTTAAGCGCGTTAGGCATTTTTTGAGATGGGAAAAACCGTAAAACTCGCGACACTGCTACCGTTACCGGTACCGACACTTCATATACAGAGGGTATTTGAAGTGAAAACATCTTTAGGCGCGTTGGGCATTTTTAGAGATATGAAAATCCCATTAATAATAATAATAAATATTGCTGGACATTTCACACAGCGCTATCTAGCCCCAAACTAAGCAGAGCTTGTACTATGGGAATACTTATATACTTTTTTTAATATATACTTACATAATATAATATATAGAAAAACTCCCAGACACTGAACAAATATCTGTAGATCATGCAAACATTTGTTCCGTAGCGGGAATCGAACCCACTACCTCCTGCGTCTTAGCCAGCTATACGCCCACTGCACCATGGACGACGTCACAGTCATTGAACTCGCGACACTGTCATCGTTACCGTTACCGACACTTCTGTATAAGTATCTTGTAATTTTTCAAGTTTTCACTTATGTCGGCACTCCCGGCGTGCCACTTTTCTTATTTTTTTATAGTTTTTAAGCGTACTTAGAAATAAATACACCTAAAAACCTTAGAAGGATTGTCCTAAGCGTAACACAAAGCATTCCTCTTTAGTAATGTAAATGTCTTCTTTCTTTCTTTGTTTCTTTCTTTCTAGTAAACTACTTGCATGTTTCTTTAGCATTTTATAATCTACCGTCTGACATAACATTGGATACTTAAAAAAACCGGCCAAGTGCGAGTCGGACTCGCGCACGAAGGGTTCCGTACCATTATCAATAATAAATTGTATGAGCGCCCATACAACTCAGAGAACTATCTTAACTGGCGTCAACTATGTATGTATGGACACCCTTTAGTTTTCAATTTTTTTTTTATTTCTTTGAAGTATTCTTTTATTTGTGTTGCCCCTGCTTTTTGCCCAATTTCGTGATTCTAGGTCAACGGGAACTATCATATAGGTTTCGACCCAAAACTTATAAGGTACTTCCAGTTGAATTGTCAATTTTTGGTAAAAGCATGGTAAAGGGAAAATTCCGAAAAATAAAAAAAACCAATATCTTTTTATCGTGTTGACTCACGACCTTGATTTGTATATTATACACCTAATAGAGACTATAGACCTCAGTATCTGGTATAAATTTCAAATTGCTAGGTCCACCCGTTCCTGAAAAAATTGGTGGTGACACACAAATAGACGGACAAGAGAGTGATCTTATAAGGGTTCCTTTTTTACCTTTTGAGGTACGGAACCCTAAAAAGTAGCAATCAATACTAAATAAGTTATTAGTTTACGACCTGTTTGACGCTTCAAACTGGGTCAAATAACCCAAATCTAAAATATAAAATTCTCGTGTCACAGTGTTTGTAACAAAACTCTTCCGAAACGGCTTGACCGATTCTTATTCAATTTTTTGTGTATATTTGGTAGGTCTGAAAATAAGACGTAAACTATTTTTCATACCTCTATGTGATAACCCCTTTGGTCTATCCCAATTTTTTTCTCCAAATCAGAAGTCAGAGTATATGGCCACCAGGCCACCATGCTGTAATAAATTGTCTTTTGTCTCTTTCGTTCGAATTTAAAACTTATGTTAATCACCCGTTGAACACCAATTATTGCTTAGAAGCTTCATCATAATTGGCTCAGTATTTTTTAGATAATTGGATTTTTTTTATTGATGATAGTCAAGCGCTTGACCACCTCACTTGACGGTAAGTGGTGGTGTGATCAAGTTTGGTATAGGAGCCATATCAAAAAAGTAATTCATTAAAAATTTACTACAGAAAATTAAGCTTTTGACTGATTCTCTCAGATTCTTAATTTCAGAGATCCAACATAAATGCCTATAACTTTTGAACTGAGAAACTTCATATTCAAGGAATAAGATTTTCGGGCACTACAAAATCATAGCTAAAAGTTGTCATAAAAACCACACAGGTAACACACAAGAAGAGAAAGAATACATCTAAATAATAGTCTTTCGTACTGTAGGGGCCAAAGAGGCGCCGTCTTAGCGTATCCAACCATCTGAGGATGGTAAACGGCGCTGGTTTCCAGGCGGGACCCATGGCCCCATGCGTGGCCTCACAAACACAGAAAAAAATATTTATGAGGTAGGTACATAAATATATAGATACTTATATCATCAGGCACTAAAATGTCTCCGTCATTCGTATTGTTATTCGTAAATAATTAGACGTAATTAACTACTAACTGTATTTACAAATAACCTAGTTTTAATATGTAATAAGGAATAATTGCCTATTTTTAATTACGAAAATTCTTTGAAAAGTACTTAAGTAATAAGACATATAAATAAATAAAATAAATAAATATTGCTGGACATTTCACACAGCGCTATCTAGCCCCAAACTAAGCAGAGCTTGTACTATGGGAACCAGATAACTGATATAATACTCATATACTTTTTTTTTGTAAATGCATACTTATAATATATAGAAAAACACCCAAACACGAAACAAATATCTGTAGATCATGCAAACATTTGTTCCGCGGCGGGAATCGAACCCGCTACCTCCTGCGTCTCAGCCGGCTATACGCCAACTGCACCACGGAGGCAGTCAAAATAATTATAAATAATTACTAGATATTCGTTGAAAGTTTCAGTTTGTTTCTTTTAATTAAAATGTGTAATTAAATTACGCGATTAAACAGGTTTCGTCTAGCCACTAATAGTAGACTGCATCATCGCTTAGTATCAGATTGTAATCACAGGCGAGCATAATAAGCGTAATAAAAGTTCATGTTTTTCAATTAGGGTTTATAACAATATTTGCGTGTTCAGTAATCTGTTTTAAATTATGAAAACTATTTGCAAGTCATACGAATACCTAAACCCAGGTGCTCAAATTCACAGTAAGTTGTCGACCACTGAAAATAACTGGGCAAACTTTTCTCATCAGTGTTTTAGTTATGTGATACGAATAGTAGCTACGCAATTACCAACGTATGAAGCTATAGTCTGTTTATTTAGAGCTGTGCTTGTTATTTCTTCCAATGAGGGGTTAGCCTTGTTTTTAGATCTGCTAACAGATGGCGTTGCTCTGTTATTGATTTAACAAAGGAAAGTGAATTTGTCAGTGTCAATTGCCGTATCAACATTATTTCCCGAGAAACTTGAAATAAAATATAGTCATATGTATATGTTAAACTGACGAAGTAAGATTGTTGTAGACAACAGATTTTGGCATTTATACCATATTTTTGGCGGCTTATCTCCAGACCACGTCATCTATTATGTTAGTTGGAACTATTATTTTTTTATTTTTTTTTAACCTGTGTTGTCCCACTGCAGGGCAAAGGCCTCCCTTCCCTCTTTCCAGTTTTTTCTGTCCTTTGCTGTAGTGGGCCAGTCTCGTAAATGCACATCTAAGTCGTCACGCCATCTCCGTGGTGGTCTGCCGCGTGGGCGTGTTGCGTTAGGGACCCAATCAGTTGTGATCTTTGCCCATAGATCTTCGGGCATGCGGCAGATGTGGCCGGCCCAATCCCACTTGAGTTCACTTGAGTATTTTTTAAATCATAAATAACAAGTCCTTATTAAATACGTAATAATAAAAATAATAAAATGAATGTATAAATAAAGCTTTAACATTGCATGCGTTAAACGCCATATTACACAATAAATACAATTTGAATTTGAAATAAAAAAATAGTTACAGTTAGCGACTTATGGTGATCACCATACTGTAAAATTAAATTTGTGTGCACAATGAAACAAAACATCGCAAGGAGACCCCTAAGTAGCTAGGCCCAGCCGATAATTTATAAAAAAAAATCTGTATCATCCGCCAAAAGAAAATTGTATTATCACGTTTGTATCGTAGAAAATATCAAGTCATGGAGTTGTTTAAGAGTATCTGTAAACCTTTCATTTTGTAACCAACAAAATTTGGTTACCATCTAACTCCATTTACGGTTTTGATCATCATCATCATTATTTTGTACCTAGCATATACGATATTGTATACCTACTCATTAAAATTTGTTAAGTGTTTTTTATTGACTGCCTCCGTGGCGCAGTGGGCGTATAGCCGGCTGAGACGCAGGAGGTAGCGGGTTCGATTCCCGCCGCGGAACAAATGTTTGCATGATCTACAGATATTTGTTCAGTATCTGGGTGTTTTTCTATATATTATAAGTATGTATTTACAAAAAAAAAGTATATAAGTATTCTATCGACTATCTGGTTCCCATAGTACAAGCTCTGCATAGTTTGGGGCTAGATAGCGCTGTGTGAAAAGTTCAGCGATATTTATTTATATATTTATTATTGAATAATGTTAACTACTTTTAAGAATAGTAGAGTTCCTTGTGAAAGACTCACGCCCGACGAAGTACTACCACCTATTTCTGCCACGGAGCTGCATTGCTGTTTCGAATTATGGATGCCGGTGAAATGACAGGCACATGAGGCTTTACACCTGTATGCCTCAAGTTAATGGATGCAGGACAGTGCATCTTAGGCATATCTTAGGGCACGTTCCTAAAGTGCGTTTCTATCCTACAAGGCAATTCTTTGTTAAAAGTCCATGGTTACCACTTAATATTAGGTGGGTCATCTTCAGGTCGCATTAAAAAAAACTTAAATTGAAAACAGCCTGTGAGATTTAAATCAAACGTGTATCAAGCAAATAAAATAATACATGCCAAAACATTGGTGCCATGATACAATTTCAGAGGGTGGTTTTTCTAAGGTCAAAGTTATCAAACAAATTCACGCCTGTTGTGTTGTTGTGTGGTTTGAAAGTGGCGTGTCTGGGGGGACCCTAAGTCGCATCTTGACGCGCCATTAGGGGTAGATTGCGTGTGTTGAATACCAGGGTATTTGGTTAATGCCCTTGGGAATAACAATTTGTGAACAGGTTTTGGGGCTTATTTACATTTTCATAAATTTTTCGATCGGGGTAGAAATAAAGTTTGTAGAGCTTGGTAAAAGTTCTGCTTTTGTGGAATCGCTTAGCTGCAGTTACTGTCAGCTGTGACAATAGCTCGCCTCATCACTCCTCATAAACTTTACGACGCTCTTGAAACAGGCTGAAGAATTACCGGAAGCGAGCGCCTCCAGATAAATATAATATTTGAACAAAAATATTGATGTAAGTAATGCGAATCGAGAATCGTAAATACGAATGACGTACTCAACTTTTTGTGACGAACGTTTCGGTGTAATTTGTGAATATGGGTCATTTGACGAATCCAACGGAATGGATTCTCGTAACAATGGAATTCCAAACTAATAAAGCAATGATGAGACAATGGAACTCACATAAAAGGCTGGTATCGCTAACAGTAAATTACTGTAGGAACAAATTGTATTTCAGGAACGATAAAAAACAATATTGTTATACTTTTAATACTGTTTGATGATAAGTTCATGGGTATTTAGAATTGCTAAGAAATGTTTAAGAATCTCTAACAGATCAGTCTTTGTCTTATCAGAATATTCAGGTGGACAAAAGAGGAACAAATCCCGACTAGCACAATCTAGATAAAAAACGCGCCTGTTCAGTAGACAGTAGCGACTAGTCAATTGAAAAGATATTATATAGTGGGGCTGTAGCTTAATTGAATCTTAGGATCCAGCTTAATCTGCTGGATCTAAAAAAGTATATTTCATATTTTCAAATCCTAGCTCCAGAAAATACTTGAAGGCGTTTCCTCATACTTAAGTCAACGAGTTCGGTGCCAAGGAGTTTCTAAAGTCTAAGCCCAAACATATCGGTAACCCAAGTGGCGTCACCCCACACGGTCTCAGTCGACGATCTCTTTCAATTAACTGAAGCACCCTAGAAAGCCTTAGAGAGGGTTTCCTGGCCACAAATTCTGGTCAGCCTTGAACTGTTCTACGTTTAGATTATAGTTTAACATTAAAGAAAGATTTAGCTCAATAAATATGTCTGAAACCAGACGTAACATTGACCACTTCTGAAGTTGCGTTATAAATTTTGTTTGGATGGTACACCAAAAACGTTGCTGTATGTAATCCCCTCACCCTACATGGTCTATTAATTCGTGCAATAAATCAGTCATCTCGTTACCAAACTGCCAGAGTGCCTGAAAGTCTCCCCTACAGCACATAATGTAAAAATAAGGGTCTTTTCTACAGGATCCTGTGGGTAATGTGGGCATCACGCACGGTACGATGTCCAACGGAGCGTTGACAAATGCGTAATTGAATTTTGAGCCATTGTGAGACCGTCAGAAAGATTTATGCTCAATTTCTCGGGAAATTTAAGGAAAATTAAATTTGTTATTAAGTAGTTTCATCTGATATACTTCTAAATTTTTATTAAATTTCCCAAGCGTACTAAGTATTGTAACCACCATTATTATTATTAGTATAACTAGTAAAAAGTGAGATAATCTGAACGATAAAACGAATAGCCTTTTTCCTTCCTTGTGGTTCTCAAAAAGCTCGCTGTCTACGGATTTGGTACAAAAAGTCGGGTAGCGTTGAAACGAAATTGAAATAACAAGATAATTTCAATTCAGATCCGGCTAACGAGACGACGACGACAGACGGAAATAAAAAAGTACGGGTATCCGGAATCCTGAAAAAGCTATATCTAAGATAGCCAGCTTTCTATCTATATGAATCAGTCCTTTGATTCATTACAGTTTTCGATTAGCTCCCGAGTTTGGCTTTGAGATGGCTTGTTCTTTTTGCGTCGTGAGTAAATATTTTCTAGCTCGTAGGTTTTTAAGTTACCTTCGAGTTTTAAATTACTTACAAAAAAATATGTAAGGATTTATTGATTGATTAGAGACTTTTTACTCTCTTGAAGATTATCTCAGATCCTGAGCCAGCCTCATGTAGGTTTGACAAAAAATTGAAGCTCATTAACAAACAAACAACGGTTATAGAGCATAAATGTATCAGCTTTTAGGACGATAAACACCAACATAAATCTACGTACGGCAACTCAACGTCTCAGATCGCAAAAGTACCATAATTTACCCGACATTTTGCAAACGAATTTACGTATCAACGCTCCCACCATTCAGACGATCCTGTTTCTTCTCGTATCGCCGAGTCAATCGCTAAGTCGAGACTGCATAAGCCACAGCTGACAACTCACTCAGTCCCTTTCCAATTTGTGTTCGAATAAATGGAAACGCTCGAATCGCATAAATGAAAACGGTGGAACAAATTGATTTCTCACTCAAACAGAACCGTGTGGTACAACCTTTTACTATTTGTGACGTCGAAAATATTTTTGTGGCTCCCATTGAAAAATTTTTACAGATTGCTATGGTTTATTTTGATCTACATTGCATTTTTAGATTCACACGCTTCAACGAAAAATAGAAGCTACTAATATTTTTTGTGCATAGTACTTAAAACTAGTTACCTAAAGGCATAACATTATTATACTATATAGAAGTATTGCATTTCAAAACAAATCACGGTTAATTTTGCATTTGGTCAATCTCGCCAACAGGCTGGAACCACTGAGTCTACGTCGTGACATCGGATCGCTCAGTGTTTTTTACCGCCTGTATAATGGGGAATGTTCTGAGGAGCTATTCAATCTGATCCCGTTGCCGAGATTTTACCCCCGCACTTCTTGACGACGTAAGCTTAACAAAGCTCATCCATATATCATCAACAATTGGGTATCGCAGACCATACGCTTCACGCGATCATTTCTAGGTACCCCATACTTGCAAGAGGTGGAATGAGCTACCATCTGAGGTTTTCCCATTAAGCTACGATATGGCACGCTTCAAGAGAAATGTTAAAAGGTTTCTACAGGGTAGGGAGCGCGCATCGACAATACCCCGGGTGTTGCCGGTGTCAACAGGCGACGGTGACCGCTTACCATCAGGTGGGCCGTAAGCTTATTACCCCACAAATAACGTAAAAAATAAATATATTAAATATATAGATAAGATACAGTGAAATTTTTTTCCACATGATTTATTTATTGAATATATATTCTAGTATATATCTTATCTAAATGCAAAATTTACCAATATTTGATTTAGAAATGCAATACTTTTGTCATTTAAAAGTAGCAGCGCGAAAAGAAATCTTCATTGTTTAAAAATTTTATCAATTCGAACTTCAGCAAAAGTAGTTAAGAACTTCTTTTGCAATTTATTGAAGAAAAAGGTTCATAAAATCTATTGAGTTGGTCTCCAAGATTCTAGACCTCGTAATATAGATGACCTTTCTAGAAGGCTGATGTATTTAAAATAATTGAGAGACAATCTTAAATTTTGTAAAATCATTCTAAAATTTCCTGCTGGACCAGTTGTAATATTAGCTAGCACCACAGATACAATCAATAGTACTACTGGGACAAATAAGTGCCAGTTGTCCACCAATGGCTAATTATACAACTGGGCCGGCGGGCAAAACTTACGAACCAGACAGGATTTGACGCACTAGACGATAAATGAGCACGTGGTGAAATTGGTATTGTGATCCCGTATCAAAGGGAAGGGCCTTGTACCCATATGGGTACAAATCGCGTCTAGTTCGTCATTTTTGGAATGATTTCATAATCTAGTGGAGACCGTCTACTCTAAAAATGAACGCCCTTCCACTTCATTATGTCAAAGCGAAATGTTGTATAATCACTGTAATCACAAGGCTCATTTTGAATTATCTTCGTGTGGTGTTGATGCACGCACAGTAATGAAGTGGAGGGGCGTTCATTTTTAGAGTAGACATACTCCATCATTACAACGTTCGTGTTTCCCGAGTAGTACGATTATGCAACCAATGTCCGGCCGTCACGCGGCTTGTGACCGCTCGTCAGTCACCAGCATGGACCTACTATACTGTTTGTATAGTAGGTCCATGGTCACCAGCAGCTAGTGAGCTTCAAAAGTGGTAGCACGTGCGATTTAAATATTTGAAAGTATATAAAATACGTATTTCCGATGATAGACAAAATTTGAGGAGGCATCTTACTTCGTAGAACACTATGATGTTATTTAAGTAGGTTTTAATAATTTTTATTTTATCATTAAGCTTAGAATATTAGCATCAAAAGTTACCGAATATTAGTCATCACAAACTGGAATGGGTATAGCCAAAGACAGCCACACCATAAGTACTCGTAATATCGCAGGGCATTATGATAATGTAATATTGACTAAACTAATAAAGCTTTCCCAAGAAAACCATTTGGAATATTTGTCGAAGAGATAATAGGGCATTTTCCTAATACATACCTCAGTGATTTATCGTATTATTAGACAACTCCAACATTGATAGCAGTGACCGAGACCGACCGATTATACAGTGTGGCCCTGGATAAAGTGCAACCCCGAAAGGGGGTGAAACTAGATCAAAAATTATCGACAAAAAAATAGAAAAAAAAATTTAAAAAAAAATCGTATATACTTTATTGATGTATTAAAATTTTTATTGCTCACTAATGACTCTATTTAATAAAAAAATTATTTCTTCCAAAGTAGTAGGTCTATTTTGTTAAAATAAAAACCATAATCATGTCAGATATGTGACGATGACGATAAAATAACAAATAACTGACAAACAAGTGGCTATCGTGACTTAAAGTTTAATTTTTGTATTAAAATTAAATTTTTTAGGCTGTTTTTTTCCAATAAACTCCAAAAATCTTAAAATTAAGCCTATAATACTAGAAATTTTTATGACTTTTTATTATTGTCTATCATAATAGCTTTTAAATAAAATAAAAACCTACGTTCTAACATAAAAAATGTGCTGGCTAGGAGCATTTAAAGTTGACCACTGACGGTCAGTGGTCAACTTTAAATGCTTATTAATTTCCAATAAACTCCAAAAATCTTAAAATTAAGCCTATAATACTAGAAATTTTTATGACTTTTTATTATTGTCTATCATAATAGCTTTTAAATAAAATAAAAACCTACGTTCTAACATAAAAAATGTGCTGGCTAGGAGCATTTAAAGTTGACCACTGGGTCAGTGGTCAACTTTTTAATTTTTAATTTTTTTTTAATTTTTTTTTCTATTTTTTTGTCGATAATTTTTGATCTAGTTTCACCCCCTTTCGGGGTTGCACTTTATCCAGGGCCACACTGTATAAGCCGCTGCGCAGACCGCGCACGTTCAGACTTGTTGAGACTTGTTCAAGACTTTGTGCTGTGCGGACGGGTTTTTTTCGTGTATACGTAATAACGGTTTTGTTTAAATTAAAATCAAACCCATGTTAATTTGTTCGTAATATTTGTCAAAATAAATCAGTTAATGTTATAGAAAGTTTATTGTTAAAAATAGTTTTATCTTTTACTTCTAAAATCAGAAGTGGGATAAAGGATCTTCACTTCCACACTAAAGCCAAAATTTTTCAGTTATTTATGTAAAATCCATCGTATTTTTCCTTATTGTTTTGACATCGTCCGCAAAGCACGTGTTGAGATAACCTTTTTTTCTTTTTTTGTGTAATTTTCTGTGCTTGTTTGTTGTGTTCGTGTGTTACTGTTTTCTGTTTTACCTTCGTAAAATGGATAGATTGTCTAGATCGCAAACACGTGAGCACCGCTCACGAAGCCCACGGAGATGGCGTTCTCGCAGCAGGCACTCACGAGGTCGACGTTCGCGCAGTTCGTCGCGAGGGCATACTCCGCGGCGCAATTCACGGCATTCTAGTAATAGCAGTGGTGGTCGTGATACAGGGCTCCGCGCTTACGGCGATCGCACTCCATCTCGAGGCTATACACCGCGAAATAAAACACGGTATCGTAGTCGTAGTTTTAGTCGCAGTGCAAGTAGGCGTGACCGCAGCCGCAGTCACAAACGTTACCACCGCAGCCGTGAACGCCACGGTCACCGCAGTCAACGGAGCCGCAGCCGACGACGTGATCGTCGCAGTCGTGAGTCCTGGCACACTATTATGTCTCGTATACAAGCTTTAGAGACCCGAGCGCAGCCGATAGACTCAGCTGGCACCACTTTTGGTAACGGCACGGAGCAAATTGTCGATGCCATCCAGTCGTTGAAATCAGTAAGTACCCGAAGTTATTACGTTTCTAATTTCGATCCAAACATTCACGATGTAGATACATGGTTCGATGAGGTGAATAGGGCTAAGCTCAGTAACCGGTGGGACGATCGTGAATGTTTGTCTCGTGTCGGAACTTGTTTGAAAGGTGACGCAAAATCATGGTTAGACGAGTGGGTCACTAACGACCGATCGTGGACAAATTTTAAAAATGATTTTAAATCCTTGTGTGTCAAAAAAATAGACAAAGCCAACATTCTGTTTGAGGTGATGTCAAACGATTCAAACAAATTCCGCACCTATGCTGATTACGCTCGCAAGTCCTTATTACGCCTGCGCATTGTCAACGGTCTCAGCGACGAGCTTATTACGGCTATTGTGTTGCGTGGTATCAAGGACCCACATGTTAAAGCTACTGCTACAAATGCCGATCTCACACCAAACGATTTGGTTAATTATCTGTCTACATTTGTAAAGCCTGACAAAGAACCAGTCGCAGATGCTCGTATGGCGCGCCGCCCAGACAGCAGTAAGCCTCAAGGTAACAAACGACCGTTCAAGTCATTTAACCCGAAATGCTTTTTATGTGGTGAGACGGGGCACAAATTATTAAACTGTCCTAAAGCCTCAAAACCTAGCGACACGAATAATTCAAGCCAGACTAAGTCGACTGTTAATCTGAAATCCGACACTTTATGCGCATACTGTAAGAAGCCTGGTCACCAGATAAGTAGATGCTTTTCAAAACAACGTTCAGAGCAACGCAATAAAAGTAACGTAAACTTTTGTTCTACACCCGTCCAAAAGCGAAAAGATGTAGTAGTAGGTGTAATTCAAGGTATCCCCGTAGATATTTTGATAGATAGCGGCGCAATAGACATTTCGCTCATCTCCTCATCTGTGGTGAACTACTTTTCTTGCCAACAAAAGCCAATAAAACGAACTATTAAAGGAGTAGGCGAATCAATCACTACTGTAAACTCTTACGTCACTCTCATTGTTGAGTTGCAAGGCATATCAGTGGAGGTAGATTTGTTAGTGGTACCAAGTGAATGTATGAACGCTCCCGTTATAATTGGTACAGATGTATTGAATCGAGATGGTGTAACGTATATTCGGACGAAAGACTCTCAGCGTATTATACGCGACCCCAAGCCTTTAGCAGTGTCAGCCGTGGAGTCAACTGAGCAGCGCTCTATTAAGACGTCGGCGGTCGGAGATGATCTGAAGGAGCTAACATCAATCTTGGATGAGTATGCTGACTTCATGATCTCAGGTACGGCCACATCTACTGTCACTACAGGTTCCATGCATATTAAGGTGAACAATGACACACCTATACACTACCGTCCTTACAAAATGTCGCATGATGAAAAGCTGAAGGTACGTGATATTGTCCAAGATCTTCTTTCCAAAGGTATTATACGCGAGTCGGAGTCACCTTATTCGAGTCCTGTTTTATTGGTTAAGAAAAAGGACGGCTCCGACCGCATGTGTGTTGACTTCCGCGCCTTGAATCGAGTGACTGTAAAGGACCGATATCCGTTACCGCTGATTGATGACCACATTGATCGGCTGGGAAAAAGTAAGTACTTTTCAACGTTGGATATGGCAACCGGGTTTCACCAGATCCGTCTAGATGAAGCCTCGATTCCCTTAACTGGATTTGTGACTCCTGAATCTCACCTAGAGTACGTGAAAATGCCTTACGGCCTTGCCAACGCCCCAATCGTATACCAGCGCATTATTAGTAAGACCTTACATGACCTCATTACTGAGGGAAAGGTTTTGGTGTATATAGACGATTGCTTAATACTTACTTCCTCAATCAATGAAGGTTTAAAGACCTTACGAGAAGTACTTTCAACCCTTACCAAAGCAGGCTTCTCAATAAATCTAAAGAAGTGTTCGTTCGTGTGCACCGAAATCGAGTACCTAGGTCGCGTGATATCAAACGGTGAAGTGCGACCATCCCCAGGTAAGATCCAAGCCCTTGCTGATTCTGTTATACCACAGAATGTTAAGCAGGTAAGACAGTTCTTAGGACTAGCGGGGTATTTTCGGAAATACATAGCCCAATATTCAACTAAGACAGCTTGCATCGCGCGTTTAACTTGTAAAGATGTTGAATTTAGTTGGGGCACTGAGCAGGAGCAGGTACGGCAAGAAATAATTAAAATCTTGACCAGCGCTCCTGTGCTTGTCATATTTGATCCTGCTCTGCCTACGGAAGTCCATACAGATGCAAGTAGTCTCGGTTACGGTGCAGTTCTTCACCAAGTTCATAAGGATGGTAACCGTCGTGTTGTGGCTTATTACAGCCAAGTCACGAAAGGCGCTGAACCAAAATACCACTCTTATGAACTCGAAACTCTAGCGGTGGTAAAGGCTCTGAAACATTTCAGGCATTATCTGATAGGTATGCAATTTACTATAGTCACTGATTGTAACGCCTTAAAGGCGACACAAAATAAGCGAGATCTGTTACCGCGCGTGGCAAGATGGTGGATCTTTCTACAAGATTATAGCTTTCAAATATCTTATAGGAAGGGCACCATGATGCAACACGCAGATTATTTAAGTCGGAACCCCTGTATTAATGTCAACAACATTGATCGGCCTCGTAATTGGGCACAAATTGCTCAGGCTGGTGATGAGGAGACTCAAACTATGATCCAGTCATTGGAACAAGGTCAATTAGACCCGACCCGGTATGTCAAGCAAAATGACATTCTTTATTACCGGTACAAGCAGACAGGCGAAGAGTCAAGATTTCTTTGTTACATACCAAAGGGTCATCGGTTGAGCCTCCTCCGAATTTTTCATGATGAGCATAGTCATATAAGTTCGGATAAGGTAACGGATTTAATATTAAGACACTTTTGGTTCCCAGGCCTTAGGGCCTTTATTGTCAAGTACATAGCTCACTGTTTGACATGCATAGCCCACAAGCGTGTACCACGAGCGCCCTTGCAACCTATCACGTCCTGGGATAAACCTGATATTCCATTTGATACCTTACATGTTGATGTTTTGGGACCTCTTCCCGTGTCAAAGGGCTACAAGTTTGTGATGCTTGTGGTCGATGCATTCACAAAATATTGTTTGTTGATACCCGTTCATCGTCAAGATATTGATGAACTTAAACGTGTTTTCAAGTATGTGATTTCGTTGTTTGGTACCCCTAGGTTAGTTGTATCGGACAGGGGACGTATGTTCGAGTCGGCAAGTTTTACATCTTGGATGCAAGTTTTGGGTGTGCAGTTGCATCACATTACTCCAGAGATGCATCGCGCCAATGGCCAGGTAGAACGTTATGTTCGCACGGTTCTCAATATCTTACGAATCGTTGCCAACCACCAAAAGAATGAATGGGCTGATGAACTATGGCAGCTGCAACTTATATTAAACCTGACGAAGCAGAAAACTACCCAGACCTCTGCTCTATGTTTACTGGTCGGTCATGAAAGCGCCACACCGGCAATACGAGCCCTTGTAAGAGATGTTGCTATACATCCAGTAGCGTCTAATCGAGAGTCCAAACGGGAAATGCTTAGACAAAGGACGGCCGAACGATTAACGAGGAATCAAGAACAGCAAGATGCCGTTATTAACAAGAATAGGCGCTCTCCTCGTGTGTTTCGGGAGAATGACACAGTGTTTGTCATCAAATACGCTCAGTCCCAAGGAAAACTAGATCCTGGCATGCGCGGGCCTTACCGAGTTGTCAAGGCAATGCGCAATGGTCGATATGAACTCAAGTTGCTTGCTGGGGCATATGGCAAGACGACATATGCGGCAGCACAGTTCATGGTGCCTTGGAGGGGTGAGTGGACCCCTGAAACGTGTGCTGCCTTCTTTGAAGGTAAGCCTGAAGTCTACGCGGTACGCAAACTTTAAAGCGCCTCTGCCGGTAGCCACCGTATGGTATGCGCATACCTGGAGACGGTGCGAAAGCTTTTCGGTATGCAAACTTTAAAGAGCCTATGCCGAAGAGTCGTTGAGTGGTATGCAAACATGGGGCCTCTGCCGTGTAAGTGCTCAGCGTTCATTATTATTATTTGTTGTACGTACATAACATGTTGAGTCGACCGTTTTATAGTGTAATTGGGAGGCATTGGTTTGTGATTCATAAGAACCATAAATCAATGCATGCTTAATTACTTTGTTTTGGTATAGAGGTGTTGGTAACTTTGTTTATTTTTATTTAACAAGGACTAACTTAACTAAACCTGGTATAACTTACCGAGGTTTGAGTTTGTAATCATGCTTATTTCATTGCAGATACAGCTGATGATTCTGATTGTCCAGATGACATTGATCAACAAGGACTTTTGCCTGGACTTGAAGTGGATCAACCGGGGCCTTCTTTAAGAGATGTTGGGATCGGAGAACCTGGGCCGTCAAACAGACCGCTCCCGATACTGGACCTTGACTTTTCCGAAGAACCTGACGAGGACGTCAGGATATCAGGAGAGGCCGTATTAGACAACTCCAACATTGATAGCAGTGACCGAGACCGACCGATTATATAAGCCGCTGCGCAGACCGCGCACGTTCAGACTTGTTGAGACTTGTTCAAGACTTTGTGCTGTGCGGACGGGTTTTTTTCGTGTATACGTAATAACGGTTTTGTTTAAATTAAAATCAAACCCATGTTAATTTGTTCGTAATATTTGTCAAAATAAATCAGTTAATGTTATAGAAAGTTTATTGTTAAAAATAGTTTTATCTTTTACTTCTAAAAGTATAATATCTAGAAGGGAAATGAATCTTGAATATTCCTGATGGAAACTTTTTAGTCACGTGGTCTGGTTTATTTTCTGAAAGTAAGAGAAATAGGAAAGCGATTGTTTGATTTGCAGTTTTTTTAGGCTAAGCTTTGACTATGTTTGGATGTCGCGATTCCTGTTTAATAGTCGTTAAATCATGTCGGAGCGGACTAAAAACTCCGGCACAAGAATCGGCCGCTTGCTCATAAGAAGTTATTCACCATACAAATAACCTCTTATACCTTAATTATTTTAACAATGAAAACAAAATAAATTTAATGTATTTTTTTAACCTATTCATCCTCGCTGCTGGGCAAAGGTGTCCCCCAAATCTTTCTACTTGTATCTCACCAGTCACAAGATCGATGCCAATGCTTCTGAGGCTTTCGAAGCGATCCAACCTTTTTTAACTGACTGCGTAATACAAAGGTGTGAGAAAAGTTTTAACAGAACCATCTCCAACAATTGTAATAACAATAAAATTAAAGTCTATTGTGTATAAAAGTTTTGCCAAGTGCAATTTCTACGCAGTTTTTATTCTTCTTTTGTAAATATCTAACGAAAAGAACACTGAAATTCTACACCTAATTTTAATTGTCTACTTCGTTATAAATTTTCAACAATATAATTTATCTTTTAACAACTCAATTGTACCTTGCCTTTAGATTGACGAGGTGACCTTGTGAGAAAAAGATTTATTGATCGTAAATAGTGTTGGTGAATAATTCGACAAGAATACCTGGCTACTCAAATACTCATTCAAACTAATTAATAATTCATTGAAACTAGAAACAGTAGCTTTGTTAGATCTGCGCACTTTACTTATGGATTTGATCAAATCTCTGTTTTAATCATATCCCTGCGACACACATAGATTGTGACCTAGGTTGAGACATAGGCTCCCTTTTATTGACAAACAAAAAAATAGGTAGATACACGGCTGCTATGTAGTTGAGTATAATCTGGTATATACAATGGTTGTCTAGAAGAGATCACATTTAGAGATAAAAATAACCTTTGCACTTAATATTTTTTTTCAATTATGTGCTTTTTTTATTTGGTGAAAGTGAAATAAATGGTTTACCATAATCTAATCTAAGTTATATTGATGTCATTGTCCAAGTTTGGTTTTCCTGGCACTGCGGCATTTAGCCTACTGCCGCTGAGTGTAAAATGTAGTAAAACACCCACTGAAAGTCAAATGTAATTAATCGAAAACATCGCTCTTACGTAAGCATCGTGTGGTTACCAAATCGGCCCAATATTATAATAGGCCGCGTATTAAAAGTTCACCATTAAAATGTGCGTCATAAAACTCAGAACCAGCAACCACATTACCAAATTGTACGAAACAAACATATCTAATAATTACGCCCCAGGCACTGAGGCTCGTACTGTGGAATTATGCGACCGCACTAACTTTTTCAATCTCAACTTCGACAATTAAATTTACTCCCAAGACTCAACCAACATAATATTTCAATAACGGAATAATAGGATCGGTTAAAATTTTCTTGTTTGTCTTCTATGAAATTTTGTCTTTCAACTTTTTTGACTGTAACGAACTGATAAAAAATATCATTCCAAAGATTTTATTATTCGTTCCGGGTGTTGATAACACAAAAGTATGAATAAAGTATAGGAGACAACATTTAAAGGTGAACAATTTTTTTTCGAAAACATTGTCTGGATTTCGCTGAAGCTGCCACCCAGGGATAATATTTTCTTACAAAAACAGCCTTTCATACACGATAAGAAATAGCTGTTTGAGAACTGAAAGAGCTGTATATCATTAATCTTTACATTACAAATTCATGCGGTAAGAACTCACTCGGTCGGATTAAGCGGGATTATAAATGAAGTGTCACAAGAACGCCAACAAAAAATGAGAATAGCGCAAGAACCTGTGAGAATATCCTTACATACAGAACTAGAGACAAAGTATTCAAAATTGGACATGAACATCTACTAGTTAAAATGTAAAACAACAGTTAGTTATGATTTTTATGGCAAACTAAAATAAACACTGTTTGAAGACAAAAGCCGAAAGCTTGTATACAAAAATATATCATTTTTTAGCCCACAGATGCATAGAAAATTTGGCAGCTGCGGTAACCGCGTAGCACCACACCCGCCACCCCAAACGGTGTGTGGAGCTCCTAAGGTGTGCATTCAAAATGACGTACGTAAATTCCAATCAGCTCCCAGCTCACAAAAAGTGGAAAGGAGGAAAACCATTGAACAAAGCGAACTGTGCGTCAGTTTTTAACTCGACGAAAATGGGCCTACGCAGTAGGGATTAATCGGGTAATTCCCGAGTTGAATGGGGAAAAGGAACTGCGAAAACATGGCGAGTGCTTTCCGATTTTATTATAAAATCGAAGGGCGAGTTGCGATTACGGAACTGTTTCATCATTGGCTCGTTATGAAAATACAAACACTGTTGTGAAATTGCGTACGATTTGAATACTTTTTAACACTTGTCACAAAAGAGATTGTGGAAATTAGTGCACTCATTACACCCACACCCAGAACATATCTCCTAATAGGTAATTTATCTATGCAAAAAAGTACAAAACAAAATTGTGTAGACTTGTGTAGCCAATCTTAGTTTTAAATGTGCGTGCACATAGAGTGCAAGTCAGAGAGCCGTTAACATAATGGCATGGTAAGTTTGCAGGCGGTTTACTTACGTCTTTTATCCAGTTCGTGCTTGCGTTCATCTTCAAAAGTGTAGACGTTTTGCTGCACTAGTCTTCTCCATTTTGGCTTATTTTCTGCCAGTGATACCAATGAGAGGGTTCAATCAAGCACTTTTTCAAGCTTCTCTTTTGAGTGTCTTTGTATCGGAGGAGTTGGCCACCACTTTTTCGCTTTCCATTTAGAAGCTCCGAATAGAAAATGCACTTCGCCAAGTAGGAAAACGTATATTGACTAAGTTGGAGACATCTTGGTGAAAGGTCAGGTCAAGAGTACCCTGCACCGACAAGCACGTATGTGATGAGCATGAATAAATAAAAAATATGATGTCAAGATTAATTTTGTCTCTGCCTACCCTTCGGGAAACACGCATGACAGCATATAGCAACTATATCCAATAAGTAATTATTTCATAAGTGAACCCGTATCTCTTACGACGAATTATATTCTACGCGACCTTGAATATTCCATTAGAAACGCAGACGTTATTAAGTAAAAAACCCTTTGCCAATAAAGTCTAGAAAGTTCTCAATCTACTCGAACGCTAATTTTCCAACATTCAAAGGATCGCAAAAAGGGCAAATCTAAAGGCTTTGTCGCGCAACATCCCACAACGCAACTGACAGCTCACTCCGATTTCTATGTAGATATATGCTACAGTCGAAGTTTGAATTAGAATCAAAACGTGATTTGACTAGTTCTAAAGCAGGTATAGCGCGAAAAGTGCAAAAAGACGTAGCCACTTGCTCCAAATATCTCCAAATCCATTTTAACACGCTTTTATTAGCTTGGTATATAAGTATGTATGTTTGTAACGGAATCCTTGAACTTGATTTTCAACCACTTCAAAACGTCAAATTAAATCGAAATTTTGCACACTTATTAATAGCGATCGGATATTCGGATGCATATTTACCTAAACTTGATTTTTGGGTGAAAAATTATGGTAGCGGCTTCTTAGATTATTTTAATTATAAATAAAATCACGGGATCCCGGGATTGGATGCATATTTATTTAACGTTAAATATTAAGCAGGTAGAAATTGCCATCTCACTTGCACACTTACAAAATGCTTATACTCCCTGAGGTCTAATAGGCCCGATCTGACTCTTGTTAGAAGGTTGTTTTCGCTTCATCAAAAATTACTGACAGTAAAAGTAGGGAAAAGCAACCATATTACGTTGTAACAACGCATTATGCGCCAAAGTGTGCGTTTTTTCATAGAATGTGAATTTCTTTAGACTATATGAAGGATGAATGACGTACCATAAAAACCTATGCAGCTTAAGGGATGTTTAGGTATAGTAACTAAACGAAATAAATTTAAAAAAAAATGTTATTCCCGCAATCACGGAATTATTTCGATAAAAAAATGCTATCCATACTAGCTAACTTTGAAGTTTAGGTAAATATGCATCCGAATATCCGATCACTACTTATTAAGGACTTATTAAACTTATTAAATACCATAATTCAATAAAAAAATACGATTGCTATTGTAGTTAGCTCAACTAAAAAATAGAAAATAAATAATGCTTTAAAAGAACTAAGAACACGCTTTTGTAGATAATCGAACTAAAAATTAGAAAAAAAATACAATAAATTTAAACAAAGAATAGTGTAAGTAACAAAAAAAAATATTGTATAAAGCGAAAAATATTGTTACGAGCTGAGGGTTCGGGATAAAATAATGGGAATCGATCTGACCAAAACAACACTTTTATTCAACACTAGAACGATGAATACACGAACTTGGTCACACGTATCACAACACACTAATTCACAGCACTGTTGCACCACTTAAAGTCACCGAAATGATCGCACGTATAGCTTAATCCCGACTGACTCGCGAGCAACTACTGTTCACGCGAGACCCTGCTCCACGTCAGTCCTCCAGGGCCTCGCTGAGACTCACTCACTCAGTCTGACTGAGACTGACTAAGACTGACTGTCCGGCCATCTCTCCGGCCTATTTATATCGCACACATTTCGATTGTTCGAGAACGATGTCGATCCTTCCAGGAAAGGGTCGGTCCCTCGACACAATGGCCACTCCCCATTCTGCGAAACCACAAACAATAGTAACAATAACACAGCAAGACAAAAGCGTTCGAGAAGGTTCGATTATTACTCATTGTTTAACAGCTTCGGCGTAACACTGCCCCCTCCTAAAACATGCTCGTCCCGAGCATTCTTAGGCCCATATCGCGGCAGCCGATCAACACGAACAATTTTAGGCGCACCTCGCGCTGAAGATGTAGCAACTAGAGGAGCCACATTGCCGTCTCCAGTACTTCAGGACACCCAGAGTCCCTTTCTCATCAGCGATCCCAATTCCAGCCTCCAAAACACGGCTCTCATGATTTCTATCTGTTCTTTCACTTCCTGGAATTCCTTTCCAGATGAACCGAACGATTCCCTCATCAGTCGAGCACGCTCTTATAGCCAACGTCGCTGATCTTCCTGTTGACGACGCTGCTCTTCTTTATCCTGACGTCGCTGTTCCTCTTGCAACCGAGTCTGCTCCACCTGTTCACGTCGCTGTTCCTTCTGCAACCGAGCCTGCTCTTCCTGCTGACGACGCTTCTCTTCTTAATGCTGACGGCGTTGTTCCTCCTGCAACCGAGTCTGCTCTTCCTGTTGACAACGCTTCTCTTCTTAATGCTGACGGCGTTGTTCCTCCTGCAACCGAGCCTGCTCTTCATGTTGGCGACGCTGTTCTTCCTGCAACCGAGCCTGCTCTTCTTGCTGACGACGCTGCTCTTCCTTATCCTGACGTCGCTGTTCTTCCTGCCAACGTTGCTGCTCTTCTTGTTGAGGACAAAGCATGACCATAATAGCAGCAAGATCGCCTGTCACAGGAGCTTGGCCCACGGATGATGATGATGGTGCTCCAAATAATTCGGCGGCGGCTGATTCCATCTCCATCGGCTGACGACTCTGCCGAGCTTCTTGAACCGGAGACTCCCCAAACCGCCTTTCATCCAATTCCTGTTGTCGTTGACCTCTCGTCCTGACACCGTCCACGTTATCCTTTGGCAGAACCGGCATTATTTTATCCCACTTCTGACACCAAATTGTTACGAGCTGAGGGTTCGGGATAAAATAATGGGAATCGATCTGACCAAAACAACACTTTTATTCAACACTAGAACGATGAATACACGAACTTGGTCACACGTATCACAACACACTAATTCACAGCACTGTTGCACCACTTAAAGTCACCGAAATGATCGCACGTATAGCTTAATCCCGACTGACTCGCGAGCAACTACTGTTCACGCGAGACCCTGCTCCACGTCAGTCCTCCAGGGCCTCGCTGAGACTCACTCACTCAGTCTGACTGAGACTGACTAAGACTGACTGTCCGGCCATCTCTCCGGCCTATTTATATCGCACACATTTCGATTGTTCGAGAACGATGTCGATCCTTCCAGGAAAGGGTCAGTCCCTCGACACAATGGCCACTCCCCATTCTGCGAAACCACAAACAATAGTAACAATAACACAGCAAGACAAAAGCGTTCGAGAAGGTTCGATTATTACTCATTGTTTAACAGCTTCGGCGTAACAATATCTTAAAAGCACTTTTTACATGATATTTTCAAAATGACTCTACTTTTACCAATATCTGTCAATAAAAATTTATAACAATTGACATCAAACACCCCACGCTTTTATACAATCTGTTTTTTTAATCACATTATTCTTAATATAAATTTATTGATAATTTATTTCTACTTTTTAGTTCGATAATCTACAAAAGCGTGTTTTTCGTTTTTTCAAACCATTATTTATTTTACACCTAGCAGTCATCATAGCCTTGTCACAGTCATAACCCAGAGGATTAAACTGTAGCAATGGGCAGGCACACAGCTTGAAGAACGACGGCCATTGGGGCATAAATTATATCGAGTGGAGATCACGCACTGGAAAAAGTAGCGCTCCTACACTGCGTTTTCCAGTAGCAGATGCGCAGATATAGGTTGCTGGGAGTCATTGGGTGCAAGCCGCACAGAATTGGTCGCTTTGGAAATCAATGGGGGAGGCCTATGTTTAGTTTAACCCTACACGAAGATTCCTTTTATCGTGGTATTTGTGACTACGAGTACCTGCGTATCTCAACGCCTAGATGTAGTACAAATATTTGCCGACCATGCAACCAGTGATCTCTAATACGTGAAGAGAAAACTTTGTACTCTATTTAAGCTTATTTCGCGCACGGTGGAGTGTGAGATTTGGCATAGTTAAAGTTTATATATAGTTATATAGTTTATATAAAAAATATACAAATTACGGTCGAATTTTGGCCACTGTGCACCGGCAACTATTTAGAATAATTTTGGAACGTCAACTTAGGTTAGACGTAATGGAAAGGCGCTTAATTTTTGGACTAACTTCACTCCAAAACACCAATAATTCGAACTTTAACTGCAACAGTTACAAATAAGAAGATATTAAATCCCTCACCAGACGCAGGGTTATTGTGTCATGAAGTTAATAGAAAAACTTCTTCGAATCTCATTATTGTGATCCAAGATGATAAGTACCTACTCGTACTTGGTGAAGTGTCCTCGGTCGTTTAGGTCAAGCAGTCTTTTGAGGGCCAGAAATATCAAAGCTAGGGGAGGGTTTTTTGACTTCGTTTTGATATAAGTAGTTATGATGAGATTTATAATTGTTTTTTGTTAGTTTCACATACCTAAAGTAACTATACACCTCTGTTTAGATATTGCTCTGGCAAAAATGGACCAAAGCAATATACCTATAGGATGTTTGATAATATAATACGCACCAAAATGAACGGGGTTATTTTAATGAGCATAATCAATAAATTTCTGAAATGTTTACCATAGAAATGTGAAATTTATTTTGGTATGTAAAAACAAGCACTTTATTAAACTTATGTTGTGCTATTGCATAATGCTTGCCATCTAACCACAGATACTGTAATGGTGACATCTCTAGATATCTCTTGTTGTCCCTTTCTAACCCAAAACCCGCAGCCATTTCCGAAAGAGATATCAAATCGGCCTTTATTTTTGGATATTGATTGCAAGAGTAGGCAGTAACTTTTATATCGAATTAATCAGCTAAGCTTAGTCGATTTTCTTTAAAATCTGATAATAATATAAAAGTAAAGTATAAAGAGTACTTTTTTTTCGAGAAGATTTTATTATGTTTTGATAAACTGTCACTTGAATATCGTCAGTATATTACCAAACAACCTGCATAAATTAATTATAATTATTGCTGGACAATGCACACAGCACCATCTAGCCGTAAAACTAAGCAAAGTATGTACTATGAGAATCAGTTAACTAATAAAATACGTATATATCCGAGAACAAATACCTGTAGATCATGCAAACATTTGCTATAGTACTTTGGTAATTTATTTATTTTATTTATTTCATGTATTGGATATGTTTGGATCTAGTAATTATTTATGTTCATAAAACGACAAGACCATGTTTCAAAAAATGTTTACTCGCGTCTTGCACGCGTCTTGAAGATTCCCTGGTTGTAATTATAGGGAAATAAAGACTTAAGGCTTTCCACTCTTTGGCAGTATGCACTTTAAATAATATATTATACCACGTGTTTTGTTGCGTACGACATTATATGTAAACACGGGTAGTTCTAATGGCTAGGATTGTTGTATAATTTTTTTTTCTATATCATTACGATAGAAAATTTTAAATAACGTGAATATCAATTCCTAAAATAACAATGAAACAGTCTGTATCAAATAAGTAAACAAATCATATTCATTCATCAGGTTGATGTTAAACTGACTAAACGGATCCGTTGCAAAGAAACCGCCGATACTAAAACATTTTTTTATTGGAAATGTATCGATTACTGGATAAATATTCAAGCTACCGATATTAAACCTACCTCTAAAATCAGTTAATGCGATTCGGATGTGTGTTTTAAGTTAATGTAAATACATAAGAAAACAGGTTGTATGTAACACGGACATGGCACAGGCGTAAATACATTGAAGTGCTGTGGGACGAGTGGCAACAATGGCGGCGGAAGTGGAGACGCGTGAATTTGGTGTAAAGCCATGTCCGAACGCGCCAATTCGCTATGTTTTGTGCCTTACGCTACCCCTTTAATCAATGACAAGAATATAACTGGTGCCCTCTACAAATATAGTAACATACTGATAATATTGTCTACCTATCTTGCTTTCGGATTTAGATTTGGTTCGTCTGAAGCTGTGATACGTAAACGACGTAAATATCGAGGGGAACAGATTTTCTCTACCCCTGTTCTATCTTTTGCGTCTCTGATCCACCGAAAGATAGAGGATGCTGGCAAATAACAACGGAAGGAGACTCAGTAGGCTAAGATGATGATGATGATATTGTTACGAGCTGACGGTTCGGGATAAAATAATGAGAATCGATCTAACCAAAATAACACTTTTATTCAACACTAAACGATGAATACACGAACTTGGTCACACGTAATCACAACACACTAATTCACACCACTGTTGCACCACTTAAAGTCACCGAAATGTTCGCAAGTATAGCAAAATCCAGACTGACTGTCCGGCCATCTCTCCGGCCTATTTATATCGCACACAATTCACTACACTAGAACGATCTCGAACGTTCCAGGAAAAGGGTCGGTGTTTCGACAGAATGACCAATCCCCATCCTGCGCAAGCAGGTAAGACAACAGCCTTCGAGAAATTTCGGCTATTTCTTATTGTGTAACAGCGTAACAATATGTAATAAGAAAATATGCATTCATAATCCAAACTGTACACGAAGTGTGTCACAATTCACCAAAAAACATGGCCATAATTTCGCGCAACAATAACAAGTTTTCCACCACAGCTTACCACACAGTCACTACGCAAACATGGTGTCCATTACGCGAACAATCCAGCTGCGGCTGAATTTAATCCGTTTAACTGCACAACGCCCAAAGTTATCTGCCGACGAATATGGTGTAAAATCAGCTGGCATAATGAGTTCAAAATAACGCGGTCCGCTTTATTTGCGCGCTCCTCACAGTTTGTTACTGTCGTTAATTTATTTGTGCGACGACCTCTGTGACAAAGTGGGTTAGCTGACTGAAATGCAAGAGGTTGCGGATTCGATTCCGGCTGACAATTGTTTGCATTGTCTACAGTTATTCGTTCCTGGTTTGGGTATTTTTCTATACAAATATAAGCATGTATTTACATAAAAAATATGTATTCTATCTATCAGTTATCTGAATCCCATAGCTTTGCTTAGTTATGAACTAGATAGCGCTGTGTGAAATGTCCATGATTAATTATTTTCATTTATCAAGATCTAGGTCAATGAAAATCCGTCAATTTGATCAAAGATCTACTCTAATCCTACGAATGTAGCGAACGAATGAAACTGAAAATGTCTAACGAGATTTTATTTTGAAAGGCAACACGAAAACGCTATTTATTTCCAACTCTATTTGATTTGCTCCGGAACGTTACTCCGGTTGGTTTTGAAGTGTGCAAACGGATTAAAGCGTACAAAAATATCCATTCGTGCTTAACCCTTAATATCTAGTGTGGGGTATACCACACCCCAAAGCATGTTTCAGTTTATTGTCACTTCGGCTGTTATGAGGCAGGCCACCCGCTCGTTGCCAGGCAACATAGCTGGGATGCCAATGACAAGGTTTGCAAGATATTGAAAAGAATAACACGATATCGAGGATGCCTACACCTCGCAGTAGATACAGACGAGTTGAAGTATGTATTATACGAGGGGCACACTAAAAGTTTTCGGATTAACTAAAAAAAAATACTATTAATGGTCAAAAATGAACTTCTTGTTTCTCAAAATATTCTCCGTTTACGTCAATGCAATTTTTCATACGATTAAACCAATTTTGAATACATTTGTGCCACTCCTCCGTGGTGACGTCAGATACATGTTTTTCATACTCTTCGACAGCATCTTCTGTTGATGAAAACCGTTGATCGTATAATTCGTTCTTGATTTTTGGGAACAGAAAAAAGTCACACGGTGCCAGGTGAGGACTATATGCTGGATGACTCATAAGTTGTACGTTTTTCGCCCTTAAAAACTCATTTGTCTGTCTGGCCGCGTGGGAACTTGCATTGTCGTGGTGCAAGATGATACGGCGTTTACCGTTATTTTCACGGAGTTTGTCAATAATTTCCGGTAAACAAATGGTTGTGTACCAGTCACTATTCACGGTACGACGATTTTCTAAAGCAACAGCAGCCACGTGTCCAATTTTATTTAAAAAAGAAGCAATCATCCGCTTCGAGGCACTTTTCACGCGCGCCACTTTGGTTGGTTTCGGCTCATCTCGAAAGACCCATACGCTCGATTGCTGCATCGTTTTGAGATCATAGCTATAAATCCATGTTTCGTCACCTGTTACTATGTCCCATGCGAAATTGGAAGCCCCTTCATTGTATCTGGCAAGCGTAGCATGGCACCAAGTGATACGGTCCGTTTTTTGAGCATCAGTCAAATTGTGTGGGTTCCATCGAGAACACAGTTTTCTCACACCTAAATGTTTCTGTAGGATTGACTGTATTTGACTCATACCTATGTCCAAAGATGTCCGGATCTCATGGTAGGTCACATGTCTGTCTGTTTCGATCATACGGCGCACATCATCAATGTTTTTGTTGTTCAAAGCGGTGCACGGGCGACTTTCACGGATTTCATCATGGAGATTGACACGACCGCGTTTTAATCCTGTAATTTAATTAAACCAGCTATAAATAGTCGTCTTGCATGGTGCTCCTTCGCCAAAAGCAGATTAAAGCCAAACGACGCTCCGCTGAGCTGTCAAATTACACTTAAAATCGTAAAAAATCATGCAACGAAAATTTTCCCAAGTTAAATGCATTTTATCACGCAATTTTTAAAATGACGCCATAATGTGAAAACAATTGACAGTCAGAGGAAACAAATTTTATTCTACGGCTAAAAAGTTCCATTTTCAAATGTAGTAATAACTTTTTAAATATTGTTTATGTAAGTGGACAATTCCGGAAACTTTTAGTGTGACCTATGTACATCATCATCATATCTGCCATGGAACGTTCATTGAACATAGGCCTCTTCCTTAAGATTTCCATTGATAGACCAAAATCTTGTGTGGCATGTACCCAACGGCTCCCAGCAACCTTTATCAGGTCGTCTTTCCATCTAGTGGGGGTCGTCTAACACTGCGCTTTCCATTGTGTTGTCTTCACTCTAGAACCTTCCAACGGCCTTCAGTTCTTCGAGCTAATGTATAAAGTCAACCTTGATACCTTCGGTAGAGGATGGTGGGAGATATCGAAGGTAGTTGTAAGAACTTGGATGAGACCTTTGGTCATCAATGGGACGAGAAAGGTTGGTTCAAATAGTGATAAGAGTGTAAACTATATCTTAGAACAAATTTTATAAATTTCCATAGTTTTCCATAAGAAATCATGGGACGCCGTATACCCCGTTCAAGTGACATGGGATATAAGATTTTTGGTGCGAAGAACGGGTTAATACCGTTCCAGTTCTTGAAGCAAATATGAGAAGAAAATCAATACCATCTTGTTATGGCACCATTTCAGAACTGTCTTCTGGGTGAGTATTTTTATAGTGTCTATATATTAAACACAAACACGGTTATCTATCTATCGCCCACAATAAACATCGAGCATTTCCGTTCCACAAATTCTGTAACGAGGATTGGATCAGTTCGCCGTTACATAATTGCTTATTGTATTTGAACTCAAGCGGACTACCCCAAAATTTCGTTAGAAACACAATATTATAGATATAGACCTAGAAAATCGTTTATTTGTCACAGAGTATACATAATACATTTACAAAAGATAAAAACATAACACAGAAAGAAGATTAAAATTATTAAACATCAAAAAAATATAAAATTAAGTAAATGGTAGACGTAAAACAACGTCAACTGGATTACCAGCGGACGCTGTTATTCTGCGGAGACCCTTTAATCAACCACTAGACCCTGTGAGAACAAAATTACATTTTGTGATGTCAATGATGTGTTATATATACCTAATGATAAACCCGTTTTTTGACGTTTTTAAAACGGAAGTTTGAAAAATACTATTGATATTTGATGTGTTCCATAAATTTAAATATAATGTCAAGTGGTTATAATATAATTAATTCATTAGAATCGAATAAAAATAATAACATTAAATTTAAAATAAAAAATACCCTAAAACTAGCAGGTAAAGGGGGCGTTTCATTAACAAACAAATATGCAAAGCCGGTACCAAGAAATCGATAATTTTATAATTTGAATTCAGTTGCGTAAATCTGGGAGGAACTTCATACAATTTAATAATTCACACAAAATCATGAACCAAACTCGACTGGAGCTTGTTAGAATCTGTAAGTAGGTTCGTGGAGTTTCAATTTCCTACCAGTAACGACCTCTTTGATTTAGAGCTATCGAGACGTTACTTACAAGTAGGTAATATGAGCCCTTTCATTTTATATGATCGTATAACATTTACCTGGGGGCGTAAAAATGATGTAAATCTGAAATGCTCTGTTCTTTATTATATTCTACCCTGTAGTAGAAAATAATGTGCCACTTGGCAGAGCTTTGGTTAAATCAACTAATCATATTTTACCACAAGCCTTAGTTCCCGTATCAATTACTCTCAGTACTCAGGCTTAATACTTTCGTGATGAAAAGTGAGGATCACCAAAGTCAAAGGGTAGAAGGTAGTAGAAGGTGTAGAGAGAAATCATTTACTCAAGAATGGCACGCTATCGTTAAGAAAAAATGTTGCTTTCATTAGCGGAAGACACAAATGACCTATAGTGAGATAAGTTTTTCCCTGCAGAGTTCTCAAAAACCGTCGGCAGAGAGAGTTTGAAGGAAAATAATTGATCGCAGCAAAAAGTCGTAGGCTTAATCTCAACTCAGAATAAAATGCTAGTTTGTTTGCCATATAACACATGATACCTAACGGTATTTCGACCGACAATGTTTCGGTTCAATTCGTTAATTTTCAACAGGATGATTGCGATCCGCTCCAAATAACGTCTCGCCTCGCACTGCGCGCCGCAGCCCTCTGCGCGCGAGTAAGCGGGCGCGGGGGTGGGGATTGAGACAACGATGGTCCAGTGCGTTGCCAGGCTGCATCATCATCATTATCATTACTGTTGCACTCTTCGGTAGTTCTAGGTACAGGCAAACACACAACACCAACTATGTCTCTACCAGGTTCACTCACTCTTCTGTCGCATGCACATCATTGTCGGTCGAAGCACCGATAAGACGGTACGTGATAAATTCCGTATTTATAACAATGATTGAAATAAATCACGAATGTGTTATAAGTAAAACGTGTAGATGAAATGAAATGTGGTTTTCACTGTTACTTACTTAGTATTAAATAAAAGTTATATTTCAATCTTTTTCATCTGAATAATTAATGTATAAAAAACTTATATTTTTTTTAGTTTCCAAGATGTCTAGGATAAAGTGAAGCGGATGAAAGAAGAAGCAGCGGAGAAAACTATGAGCAAGAGTAGAACTACCATGTGGAATACATAGCCAGGATTAAAGGGAAAAGCTTCCAAATAAAAGAGGTAGACACAGGCAAGTCCTAACGCGGGGCTCACTGGCACATGTAATTGTAATTAAGTACTTGTAATTGTTATTAAGGGTTCCGTACTTGATTGCGAAACTTAAGACGTTAAAAACCTCTGGTAAATCACATCACACTAATATTATAAATGCGAAAGTTTGGGTGTTTGTTTGTTACTCAATCACATCATAACGGCTTAAACAATTTCAATTAAATTTGGTACGTCGATAGACTATGATATAGATACACATAGGCTACTTATCATTGAAAAAACGCGCGTGTGAAGCCGCACGTGGAAGCTAGTATAAAATATTTTACTGTACAAAATAATACAACTCGAGCAAGGAGGAAGATAAGGATACACTTTTTCCTATGTTGGTTTGCATTGTATCACAGGAAGTATCTCTCAAATTATGCACCATATATATTTTTTGTGTATAGTATAAAAGATGTAGGTAAATCATCGTACGTGTATTTGAAATAGGAAATTCACCGAAGTAATTTTCTCAAAGCATTCAACTCCCGCGGGATTGTATAGAGTACTCACACCAAACGATTTCACTTTGTAAAACATTGAGTAGTATCTACTGCAGTATCTAGATCCATTAAAACTTATGCCGCGGCAGCTCGGACCATCGAGATTACGTGTAACTTTAAAATTGACCAGAATATAAATGTTTTAATTGGAAGTTCCTTTTTATAAACATGTAAATCATAATTTTTAAATTAACAAATATTATATCGACTTAAATCTTATATTATGTAGTTTTATCTGTCACTGGGTGTGAGGCGTGGACAATGACGTAGAGATACAGAGTATGGCTGTGAAGGAAAATGGAGGGAAAACAGAAAGATTCTGGAGTGGAGAGCACGCACTGGAAAGCGCAGCGTAGAACGTGGAAATCAAAACCCACCTCTCGCGTCTCAATTGCCTACTTAACCACCGCTATACCTTCAAATTTTATTCATAACCCAATTAATTATACAGGAAGTTTTTAGGTAAACTTAAGCCCAATCGTTTAGTCACGTAAGGTTAGAGCATACATCAACCGGTATCAAAGTCTAAGGATCCGTAATCAGGTGTATCACTCACTAATGATCCGATCTCTGCGCTAATCCGGAGTTACGGAGGGGCCGACTACTTTTTCTCGGTAATCCCTTCATTAGCCGTGTCTGCTTAGCGCAAACAAACTGGAGGGCTACACATGGTACTTGTACGTGGACAAGCGGAAGTTGTTAATCGGATCAGCGCTAAGACAATCTATGACAGAGAGCGTAGTGCGAATAATTTACATGATTTGGTACTCCCACATATCAGTTATTACGTGGATGGGAACGATGGTCTATAAATAAATATAAAGCTTGGCCTAGAAAATACCTACCATTGGCTGAAAGCTTTTGCGTTGTTGCCGGGTTAATCCGATTTAGGATAAACCAGTTTTTCATAGACCAAACTAGTTTATCTGTAGTCTGGTAGAGTTTGAAAAACAGTATAATCGAATGAACATGTCAGTCACATAAACTTCTTACCCTATTCTCACACATACCTACAATGTGACTGTCAAACAATTGCGTTTTAAAAATATAGGAACCTAAAATCCGCTAATAGTAAGCTGCAATTTTTCTTCCGGTTGTCATAAGAGCATAAATATCCAATTTTCTACGTAGGTAGCGTACCTTACCTAGGTTATAAGTTTATGTATAGGCTCAAGCGCCATCTGCTATTTGTAGAAAACAAGAGTGTATGACAATCATAGTGCAGTGACGCACACTATAGAATACGCCAAGACTCGTGGCATCTTCCTTCTATCAAACGACAAGCAGGCGCACGGCTCAGTATCATCCTATACATACAATACGGTTTTGGTTCTACTTCTTAATGCGTACAGCTACGGTATGGAAAACTTTACCGTCATCTGTTTTATCTACTTAATACAATCTGGGCCTCTTTCAAGGTTCAAAGTAAATAGGTTTCTTCTAGATCTTCGTGCTAGACCACATCATCGCTTACCATCAGGTGAGTTTGTGGTCTAACGAAGATCTAAGCAGTATAAAAAAAGACGGGGCCAACTAATAAACATGTTTGTTTCCTTTCTAATACTACTGGTAATCAGTGTTATCGATTGATACTCGGCGCATCACTAATGGCTCCCGTAAGGGCTGCAAGAGCGAGTGAGATAGCAACATTATAGAGAAAATTGTGCATAGCAATAACTAGGTTTAAATGGCAAATTCTACATCATTCTTTTATTTAATAAAAAGCTTTATAAACTTAAAAATATCCGGCTACTTCTTTTGGCGTGTTACGAGAAACAGATTAGAGTATTTTCAGCATGTGACGGAAGTTTCGCATGCCGATGTAACACTATGAAGGTAGTTTTTTCAATCCAAGTGGTGCGTGCGCAAATGAAAAATGACAAACACTACATGTTTACATGCGTGTATAAAAGGTTAAATTAACGCGTCGCACACTGACAGGAGTAAACGAAAGAAGAAGAAAGAGTAAACACGAATGTTCAAAAAATTAGTAGAGCCATTTCGCAAGAGTTTATTAGGACGGGACGGAGCCCAAGCGGACGGTCTTTACTTAGCTAAGTTCAAGCTGCTTTTTAGGGTTTTTTAAGTTTTTTTTCTTGTAAACGATAGTGTGAATGTGTTTAAGTTTGTGTTATTGTTATGTATGTGTTTACGAAATGCGTTATTTTGGTTAAATTGGTTATAACTAGTGGTTCGCCCCGAACTGAGATCTCGGGAGTCTTCCAAAACACAAAAAAAATATTCTTAGGGCGACTCGCGCAACCATGCCTTAACGTATTTAGTGGCTAAAAATGTTTTAAGGAGTTGTCAAATCATACAAATACGTAAAATTTAAACATGTTTAGTCTGTAAATACTTTTAGGAATCATTGTGCAAGCCGGCCTTAATCTTTGACTAATAAAATAGTGCCACGAAATGAGCAACCAACTTACTTAACCTACAGTTTAATTAAAATCAGGTCCATAGTAATTGGTTACTTTTTTAGAAATTGCAGTTATTCTAGATTTCAGACTTTTCTCCATATTTGTGTCACTAAAGCTACACACATACCAAATTTCAGCACTGTGGGGTCACTGGTGTACCCTGTGAATTTTGTCAAAGTTCAGTTTTTATTATGGCTAATAACTTAAAAACTACAAGATTTAAACTAAAAATCAAAACGGGGTCGAAATGTATTACAAAGACCTATAATTAAACGTGCCACTTGACCGGGGATAGTCTCATTTTGTTTTTACCCCTCTTGAAGCCTAATATCTCAACAACCCCACAACATTTTTAGCTCATTTAGTCACACCAATATTATGCCATCACTACTTACCCATGTACCAAATTTCACGATGATCGGATAAACGCTTTGAAAGTTATCCTCGGACAAACAAACATACATACATACAACGCCGATTTGCCCCAGTTGATTTAGAGATCTCGCTGCGCTCGATCAATTATTTTATCCCGAAGCCCTAGCTCGTAACAGTACTACTTTTTCTGTGTCTCAGGTCCGGTCCACTTTTCGGACGGTAAGGTTGTAATATTTTATAGATATTGGACCGCGTTTTCTGTCATTATCGTAAAAGGAGCGTCAGCAAGAAAACTATTCCCTCCCCTTTTACCATGGAATAAATAATTGAACTGCCGTCTAGAAGGTTCACTCCAACCAATTCTGTTCAGCTATGTACAAGTTACACATGTGAAATGAAAATAAATCTTAAAGTCTACGTATGAAAACCTTGTTTTCGATATGAAGTATCTACATCTACTTTAATACGAATATTATAAAGAGGTTATGTTTGTAGTTGTTTTCTATGTTACTTTGTGGGGAGTAATCTCTAAAACTACTGAATCGATTCTCAATATTAAGATACTAACATCACTATATTTTATTCCGATAAAAAATGTTTTTTGTTCTTAACTTCAATATTTATAAATCAAGTCCTTGGTGCTAATGAAGTTGCGAGCGGGTCAACTAGTTACTGATAAAACGTACGTTACTAGGCAGTGAAGTTTATCAAAGTATTGTATTACTGGTATTCGCATAATGAACTTAAAGTGAACGCAGTAAAGCTCAATTTATATCGAAAGCTGAAGTGAAGTGATGGCAAGTCTGCTATTACTTTCATAATACTTAAGTGGGTCTGGTACTTGCGTAGAGGAAATTGAATCATTTATTGTAACAGCATAATGCTGCTTTATCTGATAGGTTTCGGATGGACATACCTATGATTGTTTACTGAAATGGTCCAAGCTAACCTTGGTTTGACGATGGCCCTTCGAATATGGGCAACCAATTTTCCTTGAATGGATAATGATTATACAATTCCGATAGATTATTTTGCGCACAAATATAGATAGATAGATAGATAGATAATTTCTTTATTGCACACCATTTAAATACAAACATTTATCAGAAAATACACTTAAATAATAGGTACAATGGGCGGCCTTATCGCTAAAGGCGATCTCTTCCAGGCAACCTTTGGATGGACAGGATCTATGTGAACAAAATAAAGACGGCGGCGTAAATCCGATATAATAATATTGATTTACACCCGCCCATATTTCATCACCCTTTTTACCTTCTATCTATCACACTAATATTTTAAATAAATAAATTAATATTGCTGGACATTTCACACAGTGCTATGTAGCCCCCAGCCAAGAAGAGCTTGTACTATGGGAACCAGAAAACTGATAGAATACTTATATACTTTTTTTTTAAATACATACTTATAATATATAGAAAAAGATCCAGACCCGAAACAAAAATCTGTAGATCACGCAAACATTTGTTCCGCGGCGGGAATCGAACCCGCTACCTCCTGCGTCTATTCGCCCACTGCGCTACGGAGGTCGTCAAAATATATTATATAGATACCTAAAGCCAATTGATACATATTTCATCACCCTTTTTACCTTCTATCTATCATACTAATATTTTAAATAAATAAATTAATATTGCTGGACATTTCACACAGTGCTATCTAGCCCCAAACCAGATAACTGATAGAATACTTATACGAGTACATATAGTGACGGTTTCTTAAAACATAAATAAACTTCACGAAAAAAAAACTACTAGTTATATTATACAATTTTAAAGAAAATCGACTATGTTTAGGTGATTAATTAAATATAAAACTGTCTACTCTTGCAATCGACACCCAAAAATAAAGGCTGATTTGATATCTCTTGCGGAAATGGCTTCGGGTTATGGGTTAGAAAGGGACAACAAAAGATATCTCGAAACGTCACCAATACAAGATCTGTGGTTAGATGGCAAGCATTATGCAATATCACAAGATAAGTTTACTAAAGTGTTTGTTTTTACATGTCAAATTAAATTTCACATTTCTATGTTAAACATTTCACAAATTTATTTATTATGCTTGTCAAAATAACCCCTTTCATTTTTCTGCGTATATTATCAAACAGAAACATACAGAAATAAAAAATAAAAGTAATAGGTAGCGAAAGTTATTTTCATATATTTTTTATAAATGTGTTTTTTTTTTTGTTACGCAATTACGTCGTAATGGCTCAACCGATTTCGATGAAATTTGGTGTATAAATAGATTATGAGTTGGATTAAAACAGAGGTTTTTTAAATGACAAACTACGAGAGAGAAGCCTCCTGCGAAGGCTTGTCAACTGACCACTGACGATGCGCTTGCAACCTGTCACGTATATCTAACTACTATGCCATACATAAGTGGGCATGTTTCTTTATTCTTTACTGTACACAAATAGATTGAAGACAAAAACCGCTTACAAAATGGGCATGTGTAAAGGCGAGCGTAACCGTAACAAGAGTTTTCTTCCAGCTAACCCTTGAAGACAGAGATAGTTGATTATAGTGGCGGGTACGTGCACAGAAAAAGTCATGTAAGTAATAAAAAACTACAGTTATACATAATATATACCATAATAAATACATTATTTAAACATATTAAAAATAATACCTATTAAATGTGCATACGCTATATATAAACATAATACATTATACATATTTATACTAATAACCTAAAAGTTTACAAGAAAAAACGCAATGTATAAATTGTCCTCTGACAACTCCGTAGTGCTGGAATATCTTCACGGAAGGCGATGGTTACCACTTAAACGCAGTGGCAGATTTACCAGCAGGCTGAGTGGGCTTGAGCCTAGGGCGGCAAATTTAGGGACCGTTAAAAGATTTCTGTAAAGCAGTTTTCTGATGTTTTGCAGACAGAAGTCTACAAGCCAACTTTCAGATGACTTTTCCCTCTTCCTTTTCATTGAATATACAATAAAAACTTCTATAATTATATGATTGAGCTTTGATTAGCTCAAAAATATATCGTATTTCTTACCTACACAATTTCAACGAAATTGTTGGATTAAAGGGCGGCAAAAATTTAACAGCCTATACTTGGGAAATATGTGAATCCGCCACTGCTTAAACGCGATACATTTTTAATTATTTACAAATTTTCATCTGTAGTGTCCAAATACCACCTACATCCCCAATCCATCGGACAACCAGACGCTCCGCGGTGCACCACCGCACAAAGCTCTTCCATCTTTATTATGCGCCCCGCACTCTTTTAATATGGAGTGGAACGCCTTGCCTGAGTATGTGTTTCCTGATAACTACAACCTAGGGGTCTTCAAGACGCGAGTGAATAGGTTTCTTCTAGGCAAGCGTGTACCATCGTAGACTACATCATTAGGCGAGATCGTCTTCAAACGCTAGCCTATAATTTATAAAAAAAAACAAAAAACAAACTGACTAATATTCGCTAATACCTATTTCCGCGTACCAGGTAACGGCATTCAGTGCCGTTAAATAAAGTAGGAAGGTAATTTCAACACAAAATCCACCCTTAAGGTGACCACGCTTCGCTCTTGACGACTGTACATGCTACCAACTGTCCGAGCAAAGCCGCGCGCGTGACACTGTAAGCCCACCCGAAAGCAGCTTTGAGTTTGTCCCTGAACGGATTAAAAGCAGAAAGTTGGAATGCAATTTTAAATTAAACTAAGGGAAAGCGGCTAAATGGCGGTGATTTTATATTTTATCGTATTTTACGGGCGCTGATTTGCATTGGCATGATTGACTTTTGATAGGACCGTATCAAAAGAGAATAGAATTCGATGAACTCTAGCGAGAACCGAGACGATAGCTGAGTTTAAGCGTTCTTGGCACGAGCACTGATGACAACTGTTTTTATTATTGAGTAGTCAACACTTTGATTACTTGCTGATGGTAAATGGCGGTGAGGGCGAATAAGCTAGTTTCTCTAGAAGGAATCACTACTCACTCACTGTTCGCTCTCGACTAGTCTTCAAGTCTAGCGTTTAAATAATTATTGATATATATGGTTTTATTTGATAATTGATGATCATCTCGTTACCGTCACATTATTGTGAATTATAATACATAGATTTAAATTCATAGTATCTGTATCCATTTTCAAAATGAGGCCAAAATCTAAACCAATAAAAATCAAATCAACAAAAATCTAGTCCAAGTTTTTCGAACAACGGATAACCTCATTTCTAAACGTATCTTTTACGTAAATCTATTCAGAATATTTCAGAGCGGCAAGGAAAACAGTGATTTTTACGTATATCATTGAATGCATTCTGCATGCACTCACATTAATCAAACGAAACTTCGTTCTAAAACTCTGGGAAATCCATTATGTATTAGTACATGTAGGTACAAGGAGACATAGAATAACCATTTGCTACCGCCCACACCGCAGTCTATAAACAAAATGACACCCCAAGGTATTTAATTAAAAGATATACATACCAACCGAAAATAATGCGATTGATAGTCTGGGATATTATTATTATTTATTATTATTTCGAGTCACTTCTGTCCTACTGCTGGGCAAAGGCCTCCCCCGCTTCCTTCCAGACATCTCGATCCCGATCTAAATCTACCCATGCCTCCAGAAGATATCATTGATCATCAGCCCATATTAGTCCACTGCTGGACATAGGCCTCTCCCAATACACGCCACTGAGTCCGGTCTTCGGCTCTTCTCATCCAATTTCTGTCCGCCACCTTTCTTATGTCATCGCTCTACCCAGCCAGTGGCGCCCCACACTACGTCCTTCAGAGAAACTCAAAGCATAGCCCGTTCCATAGCTCGCTGCGCAACCTTAAATTGGTGGACTAGTCCTACCGTGAGCGTCCACGTCTCAGCACCGTAGGTAATTACGGGACGCACTGATTGAAGACTTCAGTTATCAGCCATTGTGGTATAGGGGACGAGAAGGTTTGACCTAATGTCCTGAATGCTGCTCAACCTAACTGAATACTCCTCTTAACCTCCATCTCGATGTTGTGGATGTATTCGGGCTGGTTCCGGATGTATGTGAACATTAAAAATAATCTTGGTTTTAACCAGGAGATACCATTTAATTTATTAATGAACAAAGATGTGTATGCAGATGTATGGTAATGTACTTACATAGATAATGTTTCAATGATTACAAAATCCCTCAACCTAAGCCTTCAGGCTAAGACTGACTAAATTTATTAGTTTCTTCCAAAAGAACAAATCAATATGTAGGTACATAATTGACGTAAAGATGTTCCTACATTATTCATCTTTGCTATACAATGTGTTATGTATAATATTAATGAAAACACAGGTATGGCTAGCATTGTTGTAAAAATGTAATAGTTTTTTTTTTCAAATTCGTTACATATAATATATTAAATTTTCAAACAAATTTAATATCAAGTCTTAGAAATAGCAATGCTTAAAATGAAAGCTCGCAGGCTCTTGCACCTCGCATCTCTGCTCTTTGGTATTGTTGCTAATAAAATACCCGTTTACCTTTACGATAAGCTCAGCTGGGTTCAAGATTGGTCTCGCTACCAAAGGCGAGCCTGTACTCACGTGTTTTTGACACCTAGACACAAGTCTGTCGCATTTCGTGGGTCTTTTAGGTTTGCAGCTTCTCGTTGCTGGAACGATCTGCCACCACCTTTACGTGCCCTGAAAACAGTAACATCTTTTAAATTTGCACTGAAGAAGGAACTTCTAATGCTGCAAAAGCGCTCATAGCTTACCGAACTTCACGTGGACAAAGATGCTGCGACACAGGAGCCATCGCGGCTTTCTGTCACGCAGGAAACCGTCTAGTATTTTTCTCCTTCTTGTTACACTGCTCACAAACACTACTCCACACTCTCTTTTCTTTAGGTCTTTAGACAAATCTTTCTAGAAATCATTCATATCTTTTTATCTCCTCCTCCTCCTCCTCCTCCTCCTCTTCATTGTCTCATGTCCTTCCTTGCTATACATCGCAACTTAGTCACAGTAATTGATCTTTACTTCCCTAGCGCAATCTTTACCCACATAACACTTTGTTTTTATCTCAAACTCTCAAAGTTTATTTTTTAAGTATATGTAGCTATGTATGTGTATGTATGTATCTGTGTATGTGTATGTATCTGTTTACTTTTCTATTCATTTTTCTGCGTTCGTGAGGCTACCCATGGGTCCCATCTGAAAACCAGCGCCGCTTACTATCCTCGGATGGTTAGCAGCAACACGCTGAGACGGGGCCTGTTTGACCCACACAGCACGGAAGACCATATTATTTGTAATTACCTACCTATATTATATGTACTTAATTTTTATCTTGTGTGTTTCCTGTTTCTTTGTATAATTTTTCTTTGTTAATAAAATCTGTTTGTAAGTAGGTATGTTCGTTCTGTATATGTTCCGTTTTCAATAGTCTGTCCTGTGTGTGTGTCAAATAAATGTATTTTCTTTCTTTCTTTCTTTTTTCTTTCAATGAAACAGCCTGCATAAAATAGGTAAGGAAATCAATTCATTCAACTACTTGCCGCTTATACGCGCTGTCGATTTGATGCTTTAAAATGTTTAAATTGTTTATTAGAAATGTATTAGTTGCATGATAAATATTCAAGCTACCGTATTAAACCCACCTTTAAAATCTGTAAACAATTGTGTGTTTTAAATTAATGCCATACATAACATTACATATCCAGTTTTTGATTTTTCTAATATGTTGTTTTATAATATGTTGTCTAATATTTTTGTAATTATGTATGCCCAATTTTGAGAGTTGAAGCGAATAGAGCGTAGAACGAATGGAGGTTGCCAGAACACCGAAGCGTCTTCTATAAGAATCAAACCAGATGGCTAACGACCATGTGGCAGACCTGAACTCAGGTGACTGGATGGCATAGAATACGGTATAAAAGCTATTGGAGTTAGAGGCTACAGAGAAAAAGCCCAAGACATACCCTGGAAAACACTAGTATCTAGTGAACGCCATTATTACTAGACAATGGTTCGTGAAGCGAATGTAATGAAGAAATTTCAAAATTTCAATCGGAAAGATGGCTATTATAGTCCTGGAACTCGGTGATTATTAGGTGTGCGCGTCGTGATCGGTCGTCTCAGTGCGTAGATACGGTTAGTGTAGTGAATGAATGAGGGCATTTGTAATTCTGAAGACCTAGTGAGGATAGTTGCTGTAGACCACGGCAAAAAAGGTACATACGCTATAAATACCCATTTTAATCATTAATTATGTACATAACATAACATCGCGAAAGTTTAAAAAATACTACTACTCAAGACCCTATTGTTTTTATCGTGTAGACACACAAGCTGGTGGGCCTTATGATGTACGTGTCAGTAGTCACCGCCACCTACAAACTACTGCAGCACTCGTGATACTGCAGTCGCGTTGCCTAACACTAAATAAAACTTAAATGAAATATCCCCTTCTGCAACAATATCAATTCTGAAGTATCCTGTACTACACCTACCTGCAACATCACAAATCAAAGCTTTTAATTTTCTTCTAGCATCGTTTCGACAAAGTTTTTCCATTTACATCGATTCCTGTATCGTCAACATTCCCGGTACCAACTTTTTCATTTTCCCGCCCGACGTTATTTCAATATCAGTACATTTAACACCCAGAATTTTTCCGAGAATTATGAGCTGTAAACGACTCACGAATTTGGAACAATCTATCAAAAAGTAAATTAGATCGTATTGTGTATGTCACACACCATAATGCAGAAGCACGTAAACAAATTATTGTTTCATTTGCATCAACGCCAATGAAATGTATTTCATAACAGCTTCCTTTGAATAGATTTCCCACAATGCGATTTTCCATTTCATTTCAGCTCAGCTGTGAAAAGGTATTTGTTGATGAATAAATCATTCGCGAATGGAGCATGAATTGTGTTCAAAAATACGATTACATACGGTATCATTATTCATCTTTTTAATCGGTCGCAGTAATTAAATTGTAAAAAAGACTTGCCATAACCTTCTTCATCTGAACCTTTTTTGTAGATTTTTTTCTAAGTATCTACTCTGCAAGTAACCTAGACCACATTTACACATCCGATGGCGGCAAGTGATGCAACGAATAGCGAGCGTGCATGTGTAAACTCGTAACTGACGCTCGCGTCAGCTCATCTACGCGAATATTTGAACGAGCAGCGTTACGACAACGAGCACGAATGTGTTAAAGCAGTGTAACGGTTGCTCCCGTCGCTTCATTTACGCTAACATTTCGATGATCGTTTCGACAAGTGACGAGCGCAAATGTGTAACCACCGTTTTTTAAATTCACGCATACCAACTCAGATTTTGTTTTCGCAAGAACTGTTACACAATTTGTTGGTAAATATAAGAAAAACTCCACTCTGTTAGTGCCTTAGTCCACCTGTCGTCACTACGTCTGGCCAAGTGTCCTGCCCAACACCACTTGAGCCCCAATATTAGCTTGCTGACGTCTTGTACTTTAGTCTGCTTGCGAATTTCGGTATTGGGAACTCGATCTAAGAGTGGTAGAGACAAGGAGAGACCTATGCCCAGCAGTGGGTCGACACAGGCTGAGAATGATGATGATGATAAGAAAAACTACATTAGAATCTTATCCATCTCTCAAATGAACTTGTGATCTTACTAACTCTATAAATCCTCTCAAATTCATTACATAAAATCACGTTGGTAATTTCCATTCCATCTGGTTCCATCTCTCAAGCTGTCTCACAGCATACTTGAGGGTAGCTCATCAGTTATTACGACCTCATCTCTCCCTGGAAAATCCGTAGAAAAATGAAGTACATCCAGCTACGGAACTTTCTTAATAAAGTAACTTGCTTTTTATTTTGAAAGAATAAAAGTACGGCATAAGTTGCTAGAACTCAGTCCGCGTAGTCAATTTTGTTCAAAATGTCCTTGTCTTATATTATGCGAAAAAGAGTCGAATATTCAACGTTTTCAGGAAAATTAAATTACCTACTAATTTGACAGCAACGACATAAAGCCTCCGTATTCAATCATTTTCTTACTAATGTGTGTATATAGGCAGATAGGTAACTTTTAGTAACTATTCTACATATATGTATCAATAGAGTATCCACGTGATAAAGCAAACCCTTAATAATTTTATCAAGAAAATTCAATGCAGTAAGAACTAATTTCCATAAGTTTCCATTAAAAACTTACCTATTAAACTTCAACATTAACTATACGTAAAACACTGCGCCAATTGACTCGCTAAGCTGCAGTTGACTCATTATGCAAAATGCAGTCACAAAAACGGCATTACACATTTCAAAATACAATTCTCATTTCTTTATCTATAAGTATTGCGTGTAACAAAAGAACGCAAACGAAACTAAAGCAAAGTTTATAATTTTGCTCGTGGTTGTACCCCGACGAATTCCTTAAGAAACTACAAAACTTGTAATTTACGAGTAATGTACTAGAAACTGGATAGTTAAACTCAACTTCAAAGTTTTATGAACTGCAATATCAATAGTTTTTAAACGCAACGAAAGTTTTATTAATAAGAAAGTTCTACCTTACTGTATTACAAATTTAATTAGAAAGTAATTTTATGAAAATAAAAAGTAATAGTTTATAGTACGTAAATTTTGTAAAATATTGTTTAGTATTGAACACATAAATCTTTCCGTCATTTGTAAACAGTAAACAAGATAAAGAAGCGTTTCTATTTATTCTTACTTTAAGACTATAAATTGATTCAAGTCGCCATAGTTTGTGTGTTTACGCTTTGTTATATTCATGTGCCTTTGCAAATAAAAACTTTTTTTTTCTTACTTTCTTTCTTTGCACAACTTTCTCGCAACTTTTGCGTCACAAATGCGACTTTCAAACTGTTTCCAACTGAAAATTTCTACAGTCGAACACTAAACCACTCCATCACTCATAAAAATCTTTTGTCAAAGATTAGCATACAAATAGCTCCGCGTTCCCTCTTCAGTTTTACCGGTATTGATCTAGGTGAGAGCTGGCCGACTTTTCATCAACTTTTAGAGTAGAATTCCCTATTCCACTTTGAAAACTTATCATTGAAGTGCACTGGAAGTTCGCTTAATCTCGTAGGTATCTCTTCAAAGTTAACACGTAGCGTTTTACACAAATGTGTACCTTGATGACAAGGACTTAGAGTGCAACTAGAATTGACTGACTCATTAAAATTTGCCATAAAAAAGACAACCTTAAAAAAGAGTTTAGGTTTGTGGTACCGGTCTCAGGAGCTTCATGTACCTACTGACTTTTTTGACGAAGAAAGTTCTATGTGCACTAAGCAGAATATGGTAACCGCGCTAAATTAATAAGGTACTACAGCCACAAACGCCTAATCACATAGCTGAATAAAATATCAAGGAATTTGTTTCCAGCAACACTGAGATTTTTTAATGTTCTTGGAATTTGTTCAGCATTTTATTTTTTAATAAAAATCTTGTCGATTTAAACTTCGATGTAGTAACTTCGTTGTGTGGCGTTAATTGAAAAATATAATAAAATAAGTAATACGAAGCATATTTCAACCTTCAGAACAAGGGCTTCAAGTAGAATAAGTAACATGAATTTTTGTTGTACCCCCGGAGCAGGAACTCCAAGTAAAATAAGTTAATGAAGTATTGTTAGAGACCCCCCCCCCGAGCAGGGAAATAGTGAGTGGCCATGCATCCCCCAGGGGTTCCAAAGACGGAGTCCAAGTGGAATGCTCGGTTCTATCTATAGGAACCACATTATATTTGTATATTTCTATAATAGGTCTTTACCTATGAAATTGCCGTTCTTCAGTACTAGTCATTTCAAATAGGGAAAAAGTTTGGAATGGCTTTGTATTCTAAATTCAAATTAATTTTGTTTTCAAAACATAACATTCTTTTTACAAACTCAGTCTTTTGTTTATTGATTAGCGTTGTATTCTCATCACATTTGAACATTTTTCGAATATGAGTTCCGTCGTGGCACCAACGCGACACAAACGGCACGTAACATCAAAAACGTTTACGGAGAGAACTGTACAAACGAATGCACAACCCGTTATTGCTTTTCCCGGTTCCGTTCTGGAAATTTTGACTTGAAAAATGAAGCTCGTGGTCGTCCGGAGACTTTGGTCAACAATGATGAATTAAAGGCGATAGTGGAAGCTGACGAAACTCAATCTACAGCTGAGCTAGCAGCAGCTTTTGATGTTAGCATCAAAACAATTTCGATCCATTTGCGACAAATAGGCAAGGTAAAAAAACTTGGTAGATGGGTGCCCCACGAACTTAACGATCGCCAGCGCAACGTACGCGTCGAAACCTGCCTCGCGCTGCTCAATAGGCAAAGAAATGAAAGAATTTTGAACCAAATTGTTACGTGCGATGAAAAATGGATTTTGTTCGACAATCGAAAGCGCTCAGCAAGTTGGTTAGATCCTGGTTCAGCATCAAAGCAATGCCCTAAACCAAAAATGACCCTAAAAAGGTGATGGTCACTGTTTGGTGGTCTAGTGCGGGTGTGATTCACCACAGCTTTTTACAAAACGGCATGAGCATTACTGCAGATGTGTACTGTGAAGAACTGGAGACAATGATGGAGAAGCTTGCACATCAGCAACCAGCTTTGGTCAGTCGGTCGTCCCCACTGCTCCTTCACGACAACGCGCGACCCTATACTGCACAACGGACAATCTCCAAGCTGCAAGAGCTGGGGTTGGAAGCTCTCCCTCATCCGCCATACTCACCAGACCTTGCACCTACTGACTATTACTTTTTCCAAAATTTAGACAACTTTTTATTGGGTAAAAAATTCAATCCCCGAGAGGCAGTACAAAATGCCTTTGAAGAGTTTGTTGCCTCCCGTCCAGCTGATTTGTACAAGAAGGGCATCAATAAACTGCCAATGCGTTGGCAAAGATGCGTCGATTGCATGGGTGATTACTTTGAATAACAGAAATAAAAAAGTTTAAAAAAATAAGTACTTTCACTTATTCCATACAAAACGGCAATTTCATAGGTAAAGACCTAATATATATATATACGTCTGTTCTAGCATCCCTACATCATCAGAGCGTAGCCCTGTTCGAATCGCAAAGTTGGGGAGCACGTTGTAATTTCGATGCACTCCAAGATAACTTTGGATAGCGTAGATCCAAACGAGCTGACAAAGTTATACTGTCCTTCATATTGTTATTTGTACCAACATTGTAAAACCAATTGTATAAATTATGATTGTTTTGTTTGCATAATTTTTGTGGTCTATAAGCCAAGTGTTGTGTCGATTAAGTATTTGCCGGTGAAGTAAGTTGTAAGTTTAATTCACCTTTCAACCATACAGAAATGTATATGCGTTAACCTTGACGAGTTTTTTACCTGTTAACCGATTTGAATAAGATTTTTGGCAAAGATTAGAAATTAATAGAAAGTGTTTCAGTAAGGATAAAAGAACCTACTTTTTACAAACAAGAGGAAATAAAGTAATACCAGTCTGTAACACAGGTTCGGTTGCACGGTTGCTAAATTTTTTTTTAGTTGTTTTTAAATTTTTATTATTTTGTTATTTGTTTTGTTTGCTTGATATCGTATTGTTGTTATAAAGAAATAAAAAATATATATAGATTAAACACCCATCTTTTGTATAATAGAAATAAAGATTTGTCATGGAGGTTGTATTCATCATAGCATTTTATTTTTAAATAGAAATAAGGATTTATCAAGAAGATTGTATTTAATTTTATTTTAGATTGTATTTAAGTATTTTGATTGCCGCCGTGGTGCAGTGGGCGTATAGCCGGCTGAGACGCAGGAGGTAGCGGGTTCGATTCCCGCCGCGGAACAAATGTTTGCATGATCTACAGATATTTGTTCCGTGTCTGGGTGTTTTTCTATATATTATATGTATGTATTTACAAAAAAAAAGTATATAAGTATTCTATCAGTTATCTGGTTCCCATAGTACAAGCTCTGCTTAGTTTGGGGCTAGATAGCGCTGTGTGAAATGTCCAGCAATATTTATTTTATTTTTATTTTTTTATTTTAGCATAATCTGATTGCAATGAGCCTCATTCTTTTTTGAAATTATATTATGTCCCTACAGCCGTAAATTACATTTACGAAGCCGTTATCGAGTTTCCATTGAACAACTTTCAGAAAATGAGCAATTAAAAATGTTTTTTGTTAACAGAAACCATTTTTACATTCACTCCTAAACATAAAGCCTCCCCCATAGATTCCGAGCGCGACCAATCTTGTGGGCCCAGCAACCATTAAAAGGTCGTTTTCCATCCAGTGGGGGGCCGTCCTATGCTGCGCTTTCCAGTGCGTGATCTTGACTGACTGCCGTTGGGGCAGAAAGGCTCTCGGCCAACGGCCGTTAGTTTGTCGAGCTATGTGCCCGGCCCACTGCCACTTCAGCTTGCTAATCTTTTGTGATATATCAGTGACTTTGGTTCGACTGTGGAATTGATAATGAATTAGAAAATGTTGAAGTCGGTGATGGAATGAATAAGCAGCCGCATTGTAAAAGCGAGTTCATAGCAGGAATACTTTGACAATCTCTCGAATGTAAGGTATTTAGCAGTTTGTTTTTGCGAAAATTGGAAGGTCTGAGTGCCTGAAATGCCTATCTTTCTCAGTTAATTTGTTATTTCGTAACACAGCTGAAAATTATTTTGTTAATAACTTCTTTGAAGGCTTTGAACTAACTACAGATTCTTGTAAATTGTTGTTGATTTATGCTTAAGGAATACCCGATCAAAGAACAAAGTATTTGGATATTTTGAATCGTATTATTAAATGTTGCCGAGCCTTGACATTTTTTATTTTATTTTACACTAGCTGACCAATCCGCAGCTTCGCATGCGTAGTTTTTTTAATAAAAACATTACCCTTTTTCTGAGCAGTTGGGTAAAAAGTAGCTTAAGTCACCCGTGGATAGTGTAGCTTCCTAACAGTGAAAGTTTTTTTTTAAATCGGTCCAGTAGTTTTGGAGCCTATTCAATGCAAACAAACAAACAAACAATCAAATATTTCCTCTTTATTGATCGAGCAAAGCGAGATCTCCAAATCAACTTGAGCAAATCGGCGTTGTATGTATGTAAGCATGTATGTATGTATGTTTGTTTATTCGAGGATAACTTTTGAAGCGTTTATCCGATCATCGTGAAATTTGATACATAGGTAGGTAGTGATGGAACAATTTTGGTGTGACAAAATGGGCTAAAAATGTTGGGGGGTTGTTCAGATATTGGGTTTCAAGAGGGGTAAAAAAAATGGAACTATTAGGTCAAATAGGACGTCAAATGAAAAGTCTTTATTAGTACATTTTAACCCTGTTTTTATTTTTAGTTATATCTTTGTAGTTTTTTAGTTATTAGCCATAATAAAAACAAAAGTATGACAAAATTCACAGGGTACACCAGTGATCCCACGATGCTAAAATTCGGTATTCGTGTAGCTTTAGTGACATAAATATAGGCAAAAGTCTGAAATCCAGAATAACTGCAATTTGTACCCTAAAAAAGATGAACCAGTTAACATGAACTCCCGTTACCTGTAATTTGAATGAAACTGTTGGTCGAGTACTTTGGTTATTTATCTTGTGGCACTATTTTGATAGTCAATGATTGCGAATAGTATATTTTTGTTTTTATGGGAGACTCGCGAGATCTCAGTTCGGGGCGAACCGCTAGTAATATTAGTATAGAAAATACTGAATACAGAAATATACATGCTATTCACAGGACGGTATGTGTACACAAATGATCACTATCGCTCACCTTAGGTAAACCTGTATTGTGGGAATGTAGTCGGAGACCTTTGATGGCTTAAAAACTCTGAAACCAGAGTTAGTCACTGTCTCGTACTAACTTACTATGAAAATTACAAATAGTAATAATATGTCACGATATCCCCGTAATAGACATCCTTGGATCTAGTATTTTTCAAACTTTCAAAAATACAAACATATACAAAGTTTGAAAAATACTGAATTACTGATTTAAACAGGTATTTATCGCGTCCATGTACCATTTTTTATTTGTTACCCCGGCGCTGCGCGGCTGTTGCAACACAGTCGAAACGTCGCATCGGCGCCCGTCGGGTTAACAAATAAAAACCGGCCAAGTGCGAGTTGGACTCGCGCAGGAAGGGTTCCGTACAAATCCGTATCTATAAAAACGGCAAAAACCAGATTTGTTGTATAGGACCTATAAATAATTGTTATATTTTAATATACTTATTTATTTTTAAAGTGAATATGTAACTCAATATATAAGTGAATATGCACATCAGCGTTCACAGGCGAAGATATAAAAAGATCGAAGGCGTTGTTGTTTGATTATATACCTACGAGCCAGCGCAATATTGCTCGTAAAAATAAAGGAAAAGAGCAACGAGATTTAGAAGACATCATAAATCTTTTTAAAACTGTGGATCCAGACATTGTACCGTTGTTCGTAGCCCATCAATTGGAAAAACTACCCCCAATATTATTTGAACATCTGGACTGTTCCAAAATTTTGAAGGATATACTGAGACTACGAGCAGAAATAGAAGACGTAAAGAATACTTATGCTACCATTAGCCAAGTTGATGAGTTGCGATCGGAGATGCATCATCTTAAATATGCGTCCCTACCGCCTACAAATTATGTAAATACAAAAAGAGGTGCTTGGATGCTGGACCGTAGTAACTGTTTGGGTAACCAATGCCTAGACAGTGGCCCTATGGGACTCTCGCAACACAATTATTCTACGCTAAGTGAACGGGAAAATATCTTGGAACAGCCTACTATTGACCTGCAACAGAGGCAGGATATATATCAGTCTCCCTATGAGCGAACTCAACCTAGTGATAACAAAGCAATCAATGATGACAACCGGCGACAGGCGCTTGGGTACCGTGCCCCTGATAATAACAGCATAGTGGCCAATAATGCTCCGCAGGGACCGGCGCTTGATTACCGTCCACTGCACGCACCCCCGAGTGATGGCAACGTAGTGGCTAAGGATACACCCCAAGACCCGGTGCTTGGGTACCGTACACCTCATGCGCCGATGACAAACAACAATGTTATTTGTGATGCCCCCCAATTAACAGATGTGCACCGTGTGTCCCCGAGTAGCAAAAAGAAAGTTACCTGTGTTGCCCCCCAGTTATCAGGGAGGGGGCAACCTGCATCCACGAGTAGTGACAACAAGGGTACCTGTGAGGCCCCTCAGTTATCAGGGAGTGGGTGCCGTGCACCCCCCAGTAGCAACAACAAAGTTACTTGTGATGCCCCCCAGTTGGCAACGAGTGGGCACAGTGCACCCCGTACACCCCCAAGTCGAGCCACTACAAGCAGTGCGGATTGTGAGTGGAAAGTAGTAGCTAAACGGAAATCGAAACCTAAATATAGATATCTGGGCCAGATGGGTAAAGGGCAGATGCCGGAAAGTACGTTTAAAGCCGCTGATATAAGAACACCAGTCTTCATTTCAAACATCCACAAGGATACACTGGAATCTGATGTTGTTGATTATATATTTGCGAAAACACAGGAAAGGGGTTCGCTTGAAAAAATATATATAAAAAAGCAAGTGGATCATAAAGCCTACAAATTCTTTGTGCGAGACAACAAGATGCCATTATTTCTGGACGAAAAACTGTGGCCACAAGGAATTATATTTAGACGCTTCGTACATTTCAAGCCAAGACAGGCGAACGGCGGCGTATCCGCTATAAACGGCCCGTTATACACCCAGTATGGATAGTAAAACCTACAGATTTGCTACTTTCAATTGTAAAAATGTAAAACGCTCAATTGATGGCATTCGCACGTTATGTGACAGCTGTGATATAATTGCCCTGCAAGAGACCTGGTTACTGCCTGATGAAATAGATTTTCTGAGTGGTGTAAACAAACTTTTTAGCTACACGGGAACATCAGCTGTTGATACGGCGGCGGGTTTGATTCGAGGGCGGCCTTATGGTGGTGTTGCACTCTTATGGAAAAATAGCGTGTTTCACAGTGTGTCTGTTGTTGAGTGCAGTAATCCTCGTGTGTGTGCGATAAGAGTGACTACGAAGGATAGACCATTTATAGTGATGAGTGTATATATGCCTACGGATATTCCAAAAGCCCTACCGGAATTTACGGACTGTCTAGGAACAGTAAGTGCTATTATAGATGACTACGGAATTGATTCTGTTTATATGCTGGGTGATTTTAATGCTCACCCTGGTCGATTATTTTTCGACGAGTTGTTATGTTTTTGCAATGAATTAAATTGGTGTTGTGCTGATATCGATAGATTAGGTTTATTGTCAGGTACTTTCACGTTCATAAGTGAGGCGTATGGTAATAGAAGTTGGTTGTATCATTGTGTCGTTACACAATCAGCAATGTGCTCAATAAATAATGTTTTTGTAAAGTGTGACGTATTATGGTCTGATCATTTTCCCCTCATACTTGAATGTAACCTTAATTTGTTGACCCCTTTTATAAATAATTTTGAAATAGCTGCTAGTAATGTTGTATGGGGAGAAAGAGGTGATCAACAAATAGCATTGTACAAAATTGAGTGTCATAAGAGATTGAGATTGATAGATTTTCCCGTAGAATTTAGTAACTGTAGTGATCACTTTTGTAACAATGATTATCATAAACATCGTATTGATAAAATGTACTCCGACATTGTAATGGCGTTAAGTCAATCTTCTATGGGGGGTCGGGGAGGCAAGGGTAAAAAGAAGTGTAAAAACAATGTAATAGGTTGGAATAAACACGTATGTGAGGCGCACAGGGAGGCCAGGCTTAAATTTCAGGTTTGGATATCCTACGGCAAGCCCGACTCCGGTAACATCTATAACGCGATGCACGAAAGCAGAAAAATATTTAAATCACGATTAAAATGGTGTCAGACACATCAGGACCAAATAAAAATGGATGTCCTTGCTTCAAAGCATTCCAAAAATGATTTCCGCGGTTTCTGGAAAAATACAAACAACCTGAAGCATCGGCCTGGTCTTCCTGTGAGTGTAGAAGGTTTAAGTGATCAAAAACTTATTGCTAATAATTTTAGAAATCACTTTTTTGTAAAGTATCCACTAGGTCCGACACAGTCCATGAGAGATGTGGGGAAAGCGGAAGGTGGATTAGTGGGAACGCTGATTGTTGCTAGGGATGTAGCTAGGGCGATAAAATCGATATCCAGGGGCAAATCTCCTGGGCATGATGGGCTGAGTATTGAACATCTGCAAAACGCCGGCCCTCATATATTTGGAGTCCTAGCTATGTTTTATAACTTCTGCGTATCTCATTCGCATCTGCCGTCGGATTTGTTGAGAACAATCGTAGTTCCGATTGTTAAGAATAAAACAGGTGATCTCTCAGATAAAACAAACTACAGACCAATTTCGCTGGCGACCATCGTGGCCAAGGTTTTTGACAGTATAATTAACACACAATTAAATCAGCACCTAGAACTTCATGATAATCAGTTTGGGTTTAGGCCTGGACTGTCGACTGAAACAGCGGTATTGTGTTTTAAGAGTGCTGTCAAATACTATACTGATAGAAAGACACCTGTTTACGCTTGTTTCCTGGACCTCTCCAAGGCCTTTGACCTGGTCTCGTACGACATCCTGTGGAGGAAGCTAGAGAGCGTGAAATTCCCTGATGAACTGATTGCTATCCTCAGAGTGTGGTACGGGAGCCAGGTTAATAATGTCAAGTGGGCGGGAGCACTGTCTGAGCCATACATGTTGGAATGTGGGGTGAGGCAAGGGGGGTTGAGCTCACCAGCATTGTTTAACTTGTACTTAAATGGACTAGTCGAGGCACTCAGCAGTGAGCATATTGGTTGTCATATTGATGGAGCATGTTTCAATAATATTAGCTACGCGGACGATATGGTGCTGCTGAGTGCGTCGATCTGTGGGCTTAGAAAGTTGCTAAGTATATGTGAGAATTATGCCAACAGCCATGGACTAATCTACAATGTAAAGAAAAGTCAGTACATAGTCTTTCAGGCCAGCTCAAGACGAGTTACGGAGGTACCTCCAGTAAGGCTTTACGGTTCTAACCTGGAAAAGGTAGAACAGTTCAAATACCTGGGTCATTTGGTTACGGCTGACCTGAGGGACGATGCTGATATTGAGCGGGAGAGGAGGGCTTTGTCGGTCAGAGCAAATATGATAGTCCGCAGGTTTGCACGCTGTTCAAGAGACGTTAAAATAACTCTCTTTAGAGCATTTTGTACTTCATTCTACACGTGCAGTCTGTGGAGAAACTATACTCAGAGATCGTACACAGCCCTCAGAGTTCAGTACAATAATGCGCTGAGGATGATGTTGGGGCTTCCCCGCTTCTGCAGCGCGTCAGTAATGTTCGCGGAGGCGCGCATCAATTGTTTCTATGCGACAATGCGCCTGCGCTGTGCATCCCTGGTGCGGCGGGTGCGGGTGAGTACCAACGTCCTCCTCAGCGTGATTGCAGACCGCCTCGACTGTCCGTATCTAAACCACTGCTGTAAGCTCCATGCGCCACACAAGCCCTTCCAAAGAGCATTATGAGTATTTGCGAGTGAGAGTACCTGACTGTAATTATTATTTGACTCATGATTATTTTGTTTTTTAACTAAGCACACTTGTACTAACCCATTTGACATGTTTAATTAAGTTTTTATTTTTACTAACAAATATGGATCTTTGACATCTGAACTAAATAAATGAATTGAATTGAATATTCTGTGAATATTCCAAGCGTCTACCCGTTGCCGTTATCAATATCGAGCAAAACGATATTAATAAATATTTATTTTATTCTGTTTTTAGTATTTGTTGTTGCAGCGACAAAAATACGTCATCTGTGAAAATGTCAACTGTCTAACTATCACGGTTCATGAGATACAGTCTGGTGACAGACGGACAGACAGACAGACAGACAGCGGAGTCTTAGTAATAAGATCCCGTTTTACCCTTTGGTTACGGAACACTAAAAAGGTACATACGCGATAAATACTCGTTTAAATCTATAATTAGATTATATTATCTCTTCGGTACACAGGACTATGAAGATAACCTACGAGGGGGATAGTCAGAGGTAAGTCCAAAGATAACGATAAACATGAAACATGTATTGGAATTGTTGATTCTAGGACATATCGGTTTCCTCGTGATGTTTTCGTTCACATATTTAAGAACGTGTAAATATGTTCAAAAAAATCGTGTATAAAAAACCATTGACTGTTCACGGCCGGGATTCGATAAAACATCGGGCCTAGTGTCTCAGAGAGAATATGCTTGCCAACACACTGCAGAAAAACAATCCGCTCAGTCTAATCTAATTTAACTCTCTTCTGAACTTCTCTTCTACAAAATAGAAACTAGTTAGAACATAATGTTTTTCTTTGATTAATTAGACGCAAGCTAGGTCATGGTAGTTAAGATACAAAGTAGCATAGCAAAATCTAGACCATTGCTATTTTTCAAGAGAAAACAACAAGATAAACAAGTGAATTTGTCACGTACTAGATAGCTGAATAAGCTTCGATTAAACAGTACAGTTGTACAATCAGTACCTAAAGTGAATTGCCAATATACATATTTTAATAATTGACGACCTCCGTGGTACAGTGGGCGAATAACCGACTGAGACGCAGGAGGTAGCGGGTTTGATTCTCACAGCGGAACAAATGTTTGTATGATCTGATAGATATTTGTTCCGGGTCTGGATGTTTTTCTATATATTATAAGTATGTATTTACAAAAAAAAAGTATATAAGTATTCTATCAGTTATCTGGTTCCCATAGTACAAGCTCTGTTTAGTTTGGCGTTAGAGAGCGCTGTGTGAAATGTCCAGCTATATTTATTTATATAAAAGACTAGCTAACTCGCCCGTGACTTTGAAAGCGTGCTTTATGAATAAAAATATTACTTACCCTCCTTCTGCACAGTCGGGTAAAAATAGCCTATTTCTCAATCTCGCTCAATCTATCTATATACCTTTCATATAAATCGGCTCAGCAGTTTAGTTAGGAAAACGTAACAAACAGACAGAGATTTACTTTCGAATTTATAATAGTGGTTCGCCCCGAACTGAGATCTCGCGAGTCTCCCATAAAAGCAAAAATATATATTCGTAATCTTTGACTATCAAAATAGTGCCACGAAATAAAACCAAATTACTTGACCTACAGTTTCATTCAAATTACAGGTAACTGGAGTTCATGTTAATTGGTTTTTTTTGGGGTACAAAATGTGGTTATTCTGGATTTCAGACTTTTGCCTATTTTTGTGTCACTTAAGCTACACGAATACTAAATTTCAGTACTGTGGGGTCACTGGTGTTCCCTGTGAATTTTGTCAAAGCTTTGTTTTTATAATGGCTAATAACTCAAAAACTACAAAGATTAAACTAAAAATAAAAACAGGGTTGAAATGTACTAATAAAGACCTTTCATTTGACGTTCCACTTGACCTAATAGTCTCCTTTTCAATTTTTTTATCCCTTTTGAACCCCAATATCACAAGAACCCCCCCCCCCCCCCCCCCCCCCCCCGCCACCCCACATTTTTAATTCATTTAGTTACACCAAAATTTTGCCATCACTACCTACCTATGCATCAAATTTCACGATGGTCGTATTAACTCTTCGAAAGTTATCCTCGGACAAACAAACATACATACATACATACTTACATACATACATATTTACATGCATACATATATACACAGTTGATTTGGAGATCTCGTTTCGCTCGATCAATTAGTAATGATGATTGATGCCTATTTTCTGGGCATCGAACAAGAATCTTTTATCTGCCTTCTTTAATAGACCTATGTATAGTCAAGTCAAAGATAAAGTCAAAAATTTTTATTTACTAAACCACAAGGATCACTTTGAAACGTCAATTTTACTGCCTGTTCCTTCGCGACCAAGCCAGGAAATAAAGGCAAGAAACAAGGCTGGTTGTTTTTTATTAATGATCCTTTTAGAATACATAACATTAAAGAAAATCGAATTGCTAAACAGACGATGTAAACTGACATAAGAGTGTTGCCACTTTATCATGAAAAAATAGTGCTGAGGTTAAATGATTTAGATTAGATTAGATTAGATTAGATAATACTTTATTGCACACCACGAAACAAATACATATAAAAAAACAACTACGTAAATCTATGGATACAATTGGCGGTCTTATCGCTAATTAGCGATCTCTACCAGACAACCTTTGGATGGAATGGACTGTGTGTCAGACATTACCATTAGTGATTTAGTTAATTCAATCATTTTTAATCTCTTCCTTATCCAAATTTTAAGCCGTCAGCGGCACGTGGTCACTTTAAATAAATAACGACGCTTAAAAGCTTATTCGATAATACAATAACAATAAATTTTATTCTGATTTTTTTACTAATTATTTATTTCAGGTTCATTTCAATTGTAGTTTCGTTCTTGTGAACGATTGAAGCTGAACTAGATCCATCTCTGCGATTTAGAAGTTGGCACCATTATTTTCACAAGTGGCATAACAATCTGTCCGTTTACTATGTCTAATTAGCAATTCGACTATAATATCAAATCTTAGTTGAACGTAACCTGTAATCTATACCTATCTACTAGCTGACCCCGCAAACGTTGTTCTGCCATATAAATTATCAAAGAAATCAAATGCAGAATGAAATGTCACAGTGACGCGACACTTCATGTAAATGACTTCACGTCAGTGAACGACGGTTAAATTATATGGATATTGTTCGTACAAAAATACTAAAATCGCGATTAAAAATTGGGGGGTGAGGGTAGGTGGGGTGAAAAATACTTTACGACCTATCATACATACCAAATATAAACAAATAATTCATATAAATCGGTCGAGCCGTTTCGGAGGAGTTTTGTTACAAACACTGTGTCACGAGAATTTTATTGAGTAGAGAAGATAATATAAGAGGAAAGATTTGTATTTTTGTATGTTTGTAACGAATAAACTCAAAAACAATTGGTCCGATTTGCAAAATTATTTCACCATTAGAATGCTACATTATCCCTGAGTAACATACTCGTAGACTACTTTTTTACCCAACTGCGCAGAAGGAGGATAATGTTTTTATTGAAAAACTACGCGTGCGAAGCTGCAGATTGGTCAGCTAGTGAGTATAGTATAATTACTGATTAAAACGGGTATTTATCGTATATGTACTTGTTTATTTGTTATCCCGACATTACGGCTGTGTTACAATAGCCGTGGTCACGGGTGGACTGGAGTACTTGGAGCTACCGTCAATAAGTGATGGAAGCTGCAGTAACTACCCTCACTTGGTCTTCAGAATTAGAAATGTCCTCATTCTTATAACGACACACTACACTAATTGTATCTACGCACTGAGACAACCGATCACGACGCGCACTTCTAATAATCACTGGGTTCCAGAACGCTGAGAGTCCATAACCATCTTCCGGATTGAAATTTAGAAATTTCTTAGTTTTAATCGCTTCACGTAATAATGATATATTATGATATTATCTTATAATAATGACGTTCACTAGAGAGAACCTTAAGTTAGTGAGAGAGCTAGTGATTAATATAATAGTTAGATATAGGTAGTAGTTATTACTTAGGTGAGACATAGCCTTGTGTCATCCTCGTCCTATAAATATATACTGCCAATAGTGTATTTGAATAAATTGGTTGTAACATACTGAAGGACGGACAGACGGACAGACTGACAGATCGACAGGACGAAATTATAAGTGTTGCGTTTGTTGCCGTTTGGCTACGTACCCCTAAAAAGATTTAGATGTTGACAGTGTTCTTGCCTTTCAAATGAAATTAGAACACGATTTCTTATTTTTTTTTTTTATAGTTTGGAGACAATTATATTTTTGACGACATCCGTGTCGCAGTAGGCGAATAGCCAGCTAAAACGCAGGAGGTTGCTGGTTCGATTCCCATCACGTGTTTTTCTATATAGTATAAGTGCCTATGTATCTTAATACAAAAAAGTATACAATTACTGTATCAGTTATCTGGTTCCCATAATACAAGCTAGACTTAGTTTGGGGCTAGATAGCGCTATGTGTAATATCCAGAATGTTATTATTATTATATTACAGGAGTTTTGTAGATTAATATAATTAGCGATTTTCTAAGATCATAATTAATCACGCTTAGGGCACCATATCACACAATATGCTGCCAAATCACTGCAGCTCAGCGTAGAATACGCCGGCCATCCATTCGCCTGTCTGTCACAGGTCAGCCTAAGGCCGGGACTCCACCAAAGCAGAGATGTGTGCGGTGTGCTGTGTGCTGTGCGAGAAGAGATGTTTTTCAGCTCGCGGGACTCCACCAAAGCGGAGATGTGTGCGGTGTGCTGTGTGCTGTGCGAGAAGAGATGTTTTTCAGCTCGGGTGCGGGGCGTTGAGTGCTCAGTACGCATTCTGACACGAAAGGTAGACGATGTCGCTATTATTACAAAAAAAGTATCTTCTTTTACTTGAAGAAGAACTACAGTCTGAAGAAGCAGAATTGATAGCTTTATACTACCTAAACAAAAGAAAACATCGGTTTTGGAAAAGAAGTCACTTGTATTACCATACCAGTCATGGAGAATTTTTTACTTTGTTTAATGAGTTAGATGATGAAAGTTTTACCAAGTCCTACAGACTACCGAGGAATATATTCTACGAACTACATAACTTAATTAAACCGCATATATTTAAGCAAGATACTAACTACAGGAGATCTATCTGTACCCAAGAGCGGCTAGCAGTATGTTTGAAGTAAGTACCTACCTAATTATTTTTTTGTTAAGTGTGTTTGTGTTTATGTGTGTTATCTGCGTTTGAATGTGATCAGTCTTTTTTGAGTGTTTGTTTTTTTTTGTGTAAAAGGGCTAAGTGAGAAGTACTCAAAACGAGAATCAAGAAGTACGAGAATACATGAAAAATATTATGTAAACTGAGTATGTAAGGATTACGAGAAATCGAGATCCGTTGTCTCTTTCTACCCCTCCGGGAGACTGGAGTGATGCATATTATGTAAAAACCAAATTTATTTTTATATTATCTTATTTATTCATAAAGAAAACAAAAAAATCAACTGCCGTTCTGGGAGTAGCAAAAAAAACGTAAGGTTAAATTAGAAACATAACGTACAAAAAAATTATAACAGTAAATCACATGAGACATATTGCTTTCTTTTCCATATAGTTACAAATTATCATATGTGTCTTCTTCTGTGTCGTCGTTTCTGAATGCTTCTTCTATCTGTTCATCGGTCATGTGCGTATCTTCCAAGCTTGGAACAGGTGCCTGTGTCGAACTTGGACCCGGTGTTTGTGTTGAGCTAGGAACCGGTGCCTGTGTTGAGCTAGGACCCGGTGTCGAACTTGGACCCGGTGCTGAAGTGTAACCGGGGGAATACCAATTATTTTCATTTGTGTTATACCATGTGTTTTGTAGCTCAAGTTCTTCCAATTCTAAAAGAACATTGAAAATTTTACGTTTAGCCTGAAGCTGCATATATTGAGAAAGTTTTTTTACACTTTTTGATATCGACAGAAAAAAAGTGTCCATTTCGTCAAGGGTATTATTTTTCTCTATCAATGATTGTATTTCTAGTTTTTCTTGGCGTATTCTTTCACGGTTTGCATGGTGCTGTATAAGTAAATTACTTATTTCATCCGATTTTCTTGTTGCATTTCTGCATGTCGAGGCTGAGACGCTTGATGTCGGTGACGGCGAATGTTGTACAGATGGACGATCTTCTGGAGTGCTTCTTGTATGATTGCTTGATGTTTCAAAAAACTCATCGGTTACATTATTTTCCAATGAATTTGTTTCCTGTTCATTTAAATTTGTTTGTGAGGTATAATTTGTAGTCCTGTTTCTATTCGTCATATATGGTATCAAAAATTCCATTACCTTCTCATATTTCCATTCACGAATTTGTTTACCACTCTGTCCACTTCTAGTGGCATTCTTCCTTTTTAATGCGTCCCGGTGGCTGTCTCTCAACTTTTTCCACTTAGATTTAGCCGTTTTTACTGAAATAAAAATAATTGAAATGATTATAAATATTAAATGTTGACATTGCCATAGTCAAAATATACTTACCGCATTATCACTCATGCAGAATTTATAACCATTATAAATATTTAAAAAATACCAGAGTTTCAAGGGAAACCAATTTATAAAAAAAAAAATCTGAAATCAAACAAACAAAACGGATTGTATCTCTCGTACGTGGTCGCGGCAGACGGCGGCGTCGAAATTTGAAATGTTAATAAATAACGAGTGATAAATCCATTTTATTTGTTTGATTTCAATGTGTTGTGCTCGTGTGAATCTTAGACTTTTAATTGTTTCTTTTCTATTATTTAAAAATGGCTATAACTTTTGAACGAGTGAAAATTCTGTAAATACATAATTTCAGTAATGCCTAATCTTTTATAGTTCCGGAAACAACACGACACTGATTAAGATATTATTTTGAAATGACCCTTCTATTCTAACTGAAACCACGACACATAAATATAAATCTATATTATAATTATTACAGGTATTTGGCGACTGGTTCAAAATTTTCACAAATAGCTAAAAATTTTAGGATTGGAAAATCGACTGTTCCAAGAATTATAGAAGATGTCTGCGATGCCTTGTGGACAGTATTACAACCTTTGGTTATGCCAGAACTTAATGAAAATGATTGGAAAAAAATTTCAAAGCAATTTGAAGAAATCTGGCAATTCAAAAACTGCGTCGGGGCCATTGATGGCAAGCATGTGTACATGTTTGCACCCCCAAAATCTGGGTCCTCATATTACTGTTATAAACACAGGTTTTCAACTGTAATGATGTGCGTAGCCGACGCTACCCGAAGAATAATTATGGTAGATATAGGTTCAATGGGAAGGTTCAGCGATGGTGGTATTTTTGCTGATAGTATATTCGGAATTCGTTTGAGAGAAAACAGACTAAATCTACCACAGCCACAACCCTTGTACCAAAATGGAGAACCTGTACCGTTTGTTTTTATTGGAGACGAAGCTTTCCCTTTGATGACTAACTTAATGAGACCATATCCACGCGATAATTTAAATAACGAAAAACGAACATACAATTATAGACTTTCAAGAGCTCGTCGTATTGTGGAAGCTACATTTGGTGTATTATCACGGAAATGGTACGTATACCGTAAAGAATTTGAATGTAAAATAGAAACAGTGGAAAAAGTGATAAAAGCAACGTGTGTTCTACACAACTTTTTAATTGACAAGATGCCTGGCTATCTAGATAATAATGAAACGGGTTTGGCCACGACTATGTTTAACGACACAAACGTGGAAAATCTATTATCGAATGACAATATGGATGCCTATCAAGTTCGAGAAAAATTCTGTAGTTATTTCAACAACGAGGGCGCCGTTCCATGGCAAGACACTCGTATTACAATATTACTTGAACGAAATACTTAATATAATAAATTGCACTTACCGTCAGATAATTGAGTTTCTTTCAAAACGTTCTCCCAAGCTGCATCTTTGACGTCAGTAAGTTTATAGGTATCTATTGATGTGTTCCATAGACATGGATATTTTTTTACTGATTCAATAAATTGTTCATCCATTACGTTTTATTTAAATTAACTAATTGTTTACGTTGAAAAATACAAACTGCACAAATTATTCACGATAAAAGCGTGTGCTCGCGTGCACGGTACTAGCAAGATGGCCGGCCGGCCGGCGCGCGCGCGGGGTTCTGCGGGTTGCTAGCGGGCGAGAGGGGGGAGGGTGACATCGCTCACTGCACGCCGCTCACATCTCTCGTCTCCACTGCGCGTCGTCCGCGCACAGCTCACATCTCCGCTTCCATCGCGACATACAAATATTAGACATCTCCGCACAGCGATCTCCACTGAAGCTGAGCGGAGAGGAGACGTGTCAATAACTCAATTCTATTGGTTGTTTAAAAAACATCTCCTCTCCGCTCGTCTCGTCTCCGCTTTGGTGGAGTCCCGGCCTAATTTCTGAGAGCTCTGCTGACTGAGACATAGAAATATGATTCACACTGACATTGAGGCTAAGTCCTTAAGTACCTAAGAGCATAATAGATAACCCTGAAATTTAATTCTAATGAAAGTACTGTTTACATGAGTGTCACGCCCAACGAAGAGACAAAAGTGATATTTCATAATGTTTTATCACATCATCATATCAGCCATAGGATGTCCACTGTAGAAGTCAAAGTTAAAGTCAAATATTTTTATTCATTAAAATCATAAGGATCACTTTGAAACGTCAATTTTACTGCGTGTTCCTTCGTGACCAAGCCAGGAAAAAAAGGCAAGAAACAAGGCTGGTTATTTTTTTAATAATCCTTTTAGAATACATAACAATACAGAAAATAAATTACATCTAAATTGTAACATTTTGAACGTGTTGGAGCAATTTCAAACCCAAGCTTCTCTATCATCTAAATAATCCGATATTTTAGAGTAGGCTTTTTTATAAAGATTTTGTTTAATTACGTTTTTAAATTTGTTAATTGTCAATTTTTGTACATCCCTTAGGAGTTTTTTATAAAAGCGTACACCTCTTGCACTTTAAACGATTTACTAACTTTATGGAGTCTACAAGTGGCAACAGTGAGTTTATCTTTATTTCTAGTATTAAAATTATGAATCTCATAATATTTATTTCTTTAAACTTAAGACACATAAGCCTCCCCATAGATCTCAATGGCCGATTTTCCGCAACCTGCACTAAACGGCTCCCAGCCACCTTATTCAGGTCATCTTTCTATCAAATGAGGGGCCGCCCTACGCCGCGCTTTTTAGTGCGAGTAGAGACCTAGTCGAGACCATTTTATCCCAATAGGCGTCAGCTCAAAATATTTATTAAATAGCCATAATTAAAAAAAAAGTTTTATGGAGTTTACTCCCAATTTGCTTTAATGTATGGACGTGAAACTTCAATCTTCATAATCAGGCAGATTTATTTGATATCCGCTTTAGTAATTCCATATCCATTCCTCAAATCAAAGTGAACCCAACCACGACCCAATAGGAAGATTAAGATTAACGAGCACCGAGCAGACTATATGTTCCTTTGTATCGCTGATTGAATGACTTTACATAAACAATGATACGCGAATTTGCGAGTTATAATCGATCCTTTGAGAGATAAGAATTGTCTGCATTTGTTATTTATTTTAGACTAGCTGTTGCCTGCGTCTTAGTATGCGTTACACTACTAAATTTGTAGGTACCTAGATATAAAGCTAAACTCGCTGTTGCATCTTGACTTGACACCTTGTTTTTATCCCATGGAATCTGATATGGAATCTGATTTATGGGATAAAAAGTAGCATATGTGTTAATCCAGGTTATTATCTACGTACATGTTAAATTTCATCAAAATCGGTTCAACCGTTACAACGTGACACACAAATAAACAAACAAACATCCAAACTTTCGTATTTATAATATTAATAATGATTTTAGGTATTTAATGACTGAATTTGATGCAACATTGCAATTTATTTACAAACATTATATGATTCTAGTAATAATCTTCAAAAAACTTTTATTTTAAGAGATAAGTTTTTTTAAGACTTACTTAAACATAAAATACAACTAAACCTATATACAAAGCAAACTATATATAAAACCCTAATCTAACAAGCCGCTGCCAGTGGGAAACGTGCCCAGAATGCTGGCCGCATTGCCACGTTGAATGGCAATGCTTAAACGTTGGCCAAAATACTGGCCAGCATTTTGGTCACGCGTCGCCTCGACCAGGCGTTTTGAAAGTTCATTATAAATTTTGTGGGCGCTCGGTCCCCACGGTCCAAGGGTCTCAACCCCAAAAGGCTCAAATATAAAGCATGTGTTTAAACTACTATATTTGCGCCTTTTGAGGTTTTCCGCCGATTCAGCCGCCGCACCAGCCTTATTTTGTGATCCGGAAAGATGTGACGGTGTTAAAGTGTCAACACAAGTGGCGTCCCACACTAAAGGCCGTCCCATCTTCCACGGAATTAGTGTCATTCCGTCAGGTCTTTTACCATCGTCACGCACGAGACCACTTGGTTCCAAAATGGCGGCGCAGTTGGCGGTGGTAAAAGCTCGACGTATGACATCATTGAGACTGGCGTGGCGGGGAATTCTCCCCATGCTTCTTACACAGGAAAGACCGTGGTGGCCGAGCTGGTCGACGGCAGTACCGCATTGGCAACGGTGTGGGGCACAACATGGTGCTCCCAGGCGAAGAGATGCTGCAATGCGAAAAGCTGAAGAGTCAATTAAAGTACCTATATTGCGTGAAGGGAGAGCCTGTAACCACAGTCCTGATTCCCACTCAGAAACGGCTAGAAGGCGGGCACGATCTGACGAGCTGGTACACGTTTGAAATAGTTGATTCCGTGTTTGCTCGCTAATCGGCCCGTCCCATAACCTCTGAGATTTCAATATCTTTGGGAAATCAGAATTGGGGCAGGCTGAGGACCACGCATCTCTGGCTTCGTTCATTTGCGATATTACAAAATCTCGATCATCCGGAATCGAGGCCAAAAGGATCTTACGTGTTAAATTTAGGGTGCTATGAACGGATGACAGAAATGCGGGGAGAGCCACACTCGAAACTGATCGGATACCCAGACCTCCTAAACGCACCGGTAATGAAGCCTGCACCCATGCCCTCTCATCCAAATTTATGTTCAAAACAGACGCCAAAGTATTTTTGACGATGCTGTCTAAACTCTGTAAAATATCATTATGTTTCCAGAGCTGACAACATCTGTATAAGTAGTAATAATTGATTTAAAATGTCACATTATACAAACAATAATAATAAAAAATAATTACTTATTTACGTTAAAAATAAAAACGAGAATAAATAAACCTTTTTTATCCTTTAGCAAGTCGTCAATAGTATGCTTTAAATAATAGCATAACTAAGCCCATGCTTAGATTTGCCTGAATTTATATGCTCGTATACCAGCTGATATCTCGTTGTAATATATGGATGCCATACAGAGAACATCACTCATGCGCAAAAGATGTTGTTTTGTACGAGCGAAGGCGGAGTTGACTTTTGCGTCGAGATCCTGACGGGGACTCGTCGAACAAATTGAAATTGCTTCTCACAAGTATGACAACTTCACTTATACAACCTGTTTTGTTATGTACGAATGTAAAACTAATAACCAATCTTAAAACTACGTTGATGACATCGTCTATGTTAAATCAATTACAACACTTACTCAATGTATAGTGCGTGGAAAAATAAGGTTTAAGCAATTGTTTAAAATATGAACATTTGTCCATGAACTCGGGCCTTATTATACTCAGGCCGGCTTGCACATGGATGTCTAAACGTATTTAGCGGCTACTAGTGGTTCGCCCCAAACTCAGATCTCGCGAGTCTCCCATAAAAACAAAAAAATATTATTTGTAATCTTTGACTATCAAAAAAGTGGCACGAAATGCATAACAAAAAATGTTGACCTACAGTTTCATTCAAATTACAGGTAACGGGAGTTCATGTAAGATGGTTCGTGTTTGTTGGGATAGAAAATGCAGTTATTCTGGATTTCAGACTTTTGCCTATATTTGTGTCACTAAAGCGTGGTAAAATTTGGTATGCGTGTACGCATACCAAATTTCAGCACTGTGGGATCACTGGTGTACGCTGTCAATTTTGTCAAAGTTCAGTTTTACTATGGTTAATAACTTAAAAACTACAAAGTTTAAACCAATAATAAAAACGGGGTCGAAATGTACTCACAAAGTCTTTTAATTAAACGTGCTTTTGGACTAGATAGTCTAGTTTTGTTTTTTTTTTATACCTCTTGAATCCCAATATCTCAACACAGTTTAGCTCATTGAGTCTCACCAAAATTATGCTATCACTATCTACCTATACACCAAATTTCACGGTGATCTGATAAACGATTGGAAAGTTATCCTCGAACAAACACACATACATACATACATACAACGCCGATTTGCTCAAGTTGAATTGGAGATCTCGCTTTGCTCGAATATATGCTTAAATTTGACGTATTAGTACGACTGGACAACTCCTTAAATAATAATACTAAATACATTTAGGCATTGTTGCGCAAGTCGCCCTTACCAAGAAAAATAACAATAGTACTTTATATAAAAGCCGTTTAAAATGTGTAACGAAGCGTTGTCATTTGTTTATCTTAAGGAACAACATCGCTCCATAAACTGACATAAAAAAAAATTAGGCTGGAGGCCCGTACAGTGTATATTACCCTGTAATATTTTTCTACACACACTGTGGCTCTAACGTCAAGTTTGAAATAGGAGGCACGCAGCTCGAGTGTTCTTCCGTGAGAACCTCATTATTCCAAAGCACGGTCCCTTTGTATGACGAAATAAGGTTCTTTAACAAACCTCACATACGTATAACAAAACAAAAAGTACACTTTTACTCCTGAAAAGAACTTTTGTTCTACATTTTGAGCGCTCTGAAGATCAAGGGTACGAACGGGCCTTCATGTCTGGGTTTGTTTTGGTATGTGTATTCAGGCTTTTATATCTGTTTTACTATTTTTATACAGCGTTATTGCTTTTAGTATAGGAATAACAATTTCTGAAGACGGTATTTCGAAGTGTATCTATGAAGAGCCTTTTTACGTTTTAACTTGAACATAAGAAAGAAAGAAAACATTTTATTTAAAAACCACACAGTAAAAAAAACACAAGAACAAAATCTAAGCCAACCACTAACAAACTTAAAAGCTTTGTGTGGGGATGAATTGGTACTCAGCTCAGCATGATGCTACGGCATGTTAATACGCCACAGCGCCGGTCCTTCGCTGAGTCCAGTTTAGATTACCTCACGTACATCAATCAAGTATCAAGGGTAGTCTTCATAAGAAAAACACAACTATTGTTAAATTCAAACCAAACCATACTAAAGATCACTAAATACATACATAACAAAATTAAATACCTCGTATTTTAATTCAATATAACTATCACTTAAGAACATTATCACTTAAAACAAACAAACGCCCTATATATTGATTACGATTAACATGCTTGGTTGAATCTTGAACAACATCGTAACTATTTACTTTTTTTTTAGGGCTGTTCATGCAATTTATAATATGGGCCCCAGAGAATCATTACGCAATAAGTTTAAAGGAATAAATATTATGGCATTCCCTTGTCTATGAAAATCTAATGTATGTTCACAAAAATATTAATTTGTTTAAGAAAAATAGCGATAATCATAATTTTAATACTAGAAATAAAGATAAACTCGCTGTTGCCACTTGTAGACTTCATAAAGTTAATAAATCGTTTATAGGGCAAGGTGTACGCTTTTATAACAAACTCCCAAGGGATGTACAAAAATTGACAATTAACAAATTTAAAAACGTAATTAAACAAAATCGTTATAAAAGAGCCTACTATAATATATCGGATTATTTAGATGATAGAGAAGCTTGGGATCGAAATTGCTCCAACTCGTTCAAAATTTTACAATTTAAACGTAATTTATTTTCTGTATTATGTATTGTAAAAGGATCATTAAAAAAAAACAACCAGCCTTGTTTCTTGCCTTTTTTCCTGGCTTGGTCGCGAAGGAAAAGGCAGTAAAATTGACGTTTCAAAGTGGTCCTTGTGATTTTAATGAATAAAAATATTTGACTTTACTGAAAATATGCCCTAGAAACGAAATATCTGACCAAACAACGTCATTGTTTAAACATGCTTCACATGTACTGAACATAGCGGAGAAAATGTGACTACCCATTTGTCTAAAAGGTCTATTCCTTATAAGGCTCAATACAACTATTTATATACATTGCGATATATCTAATTCATGTTCAGTATGCGCCTAGAGCACAGGAAGTTGTGGGTTTGATTCCCGCCACCGAACTTTTGCATTATCTGCAAATATTTGTTTCGGGTCTAAGTGTTTCTGTATATCATACAAGTATGTATTTACAGAAAATACATACTACGTGTTTTGTTATGTACGACATTAATTTAAAACACACATTCGGCATCGTAATAAATGATTTTAGAGATGAGTTTAAAACCGGTAGTTTAAATATTTATCCAGTAATCGATAAATTTCCAATAAACAATTTTTAACGTAAATCAGCGGCGCCTTTGCGACGATGCCGCTTAGTCAGTTTAACGTCAGTTTACCTATTTTATACAGGCTGTTCCATTGATATTTTAGGATTCGAAATTAAAGATAATTGAAAATTTATAATTTTCTATGGTAATGAATTTGAATAAAACTATTTATCAACAATACTAGCCACTAGCCCTACCCGTGTTTTCATTTAATGTCGTACATCACAAAACACGTAGTATAAGTATTTAATCAAATAACTGATTAGTTTGGGGCTAAATGGCGCTGTGTAATATGTCAGGCATTATATTTTTTTATTTCTCTCAAAACCCGTTGTACTCGTTTTAATGAAAAAAACATCGCTTTGTATGAGCACTTATTACTCGCAGACGAAATTGAGGGCGGGTCAGTAGTATATATTTTGCTATATCAGTTATTAATTTTTGGACCAAATACAAAATATTGTGTAAGCCCCCCGGCGCAGAATATTATAAAGAGTCGATGAAAAACCAATACCGCACAAAGGTTTACGAATACTTTGTTACACTGAAACAGTATTTTGATTTACCGTAAATAATGATGAACGGTTAATTAAATAAAAAACAAGGAACATTATTGTGGTAAAGTTTATTTATTTACGAAATAGATTGGTCATAATAACTTATAGGTATAATTATAGCATATTTCTTTTATGCTATTAGTCCTGTATGTGTTAAAATAACTAAAAAACAAAACCCTATTTCTTTATTTCTAGACCTTAGAATCTTACACGATATTTATAATTGTGGGTGCCAGACGAAAGAACCCCGGCACGTCTCGAGAATTGTGATGAGGTGAAACAATGGCGCGGCCAGGAGCGGGCGGCGGTTAGTAAATCATTTCACTGGAGGAAATCACTAAGCTAAGAGAAAGAATTCTGTCACGTGATTTTCGTCTGAACGGGGGACCACAGAATAAATAATAGTTACAAGTACCTACCCTTTACTGAAGTATTTTTAGAGTGAACGTATTTGGAGTTTGGAATCGAAATAGTAAAATAGAAATCTACTTTTGATTATATTATATCCAGACATCCATCAATCATATCAGTAGATCTTTCAGTTTTAAATTACTTGATTACGAGTACCTCTTAGTCAATCAATCTTAATTTATTGCAATCATAAATATCATTTTAAAACGTCTTAATTTGTCTTACTCTTCATGTCAACAACAAGTATATGCAGTAAAAGGGCGCAATTTTAGATTGAATTAACAGATGCCTAAAATGGCCTAAAACCTGCTTTGCGTCTTTTTTTCTTAAAAAGAGTCTATGCCAACCAAGGCAAAAGACTATAACTACTTCATCCTTCATATTTGAATAATAATTAACCTGTCAAAGCCCTGGATTAAAACACAATAGATTTGCAATTGTTGTGGCTCGATATCGAGTCAGCTGGGAGTTAAGGCGGTGCTCATAGTGAAATAACAACTTAAAAGTACTCTAGCCCATCCAACTTGAAGCGCAGTAGTGTTTTATCTGTTTAATTATATTAGTTTTTTCCATAATTATTAATTTTTGGGATTGGGCAGGCCATATGGTTCGAATGTATCCAAAACATTGGGCGAATCTAGTCACCCAGTGGATACCGAACAGGCGACGCAGTCATGGTAGGCCCAGTAAAAGATGGAGAGACGACCTGGATGCATTCAAACCAGATTAGTCAGAATTGGCAGTGGACCGCGATGGTTTGTGGGGAGATCGGGAGACCTTTGCCCAGCAGTGGGACAAAGTAGGTATATTTTATATAGTTTTACAATGGTATCTTAAGTAACCAATTATGGATGTAAGCTCTGAAATAAAATAGAATTGAATAACTTTTGAAACTATAATGGTTATGAACACTATTTGTACTAAAAACGTACAAATTAATTAAAATAATTACATTTAGTACAAAAAGTCAATTGAATAAGTCACAGTAGGTACCGAACAACAGATCTCCATTTCATGGTGGGTAAAAGTATTAACAGTAAGAACTAATCTTTATCAACAAAATAAACAAACGCATTCTGGAAGTGCAGCTGTGCATCGACAGAGACTGCTTGTATCACTGTAAATATGCCTTCAATGTGAAATAATATTTATTTCACTGAGTATATACATAATTCAATATGGATAAGACTAATGGTTCGCCCCGAACTAAGATCAGGCTCCCATAAAACAAAAAATATATTATTTGTAATCTTTGACTATCGAAATAGTCCACGAAATATATAACCAAATTACTTGACCTACAGTTTCATTTAAATTACAGGTTCAGGAGTTTATGTAATGTGGTTCCTTTTATTGGGGTACAAATTGCAGTTATTCTGGATTTCAGACTTTTGCCTATATTTGTGTCATTTATGCTACATGCGTACCAAATTACAGCACTGTTGGGTCACTGGTGTACCCTGTGAATTTTGTCAAAGATCAGTTTTTATTATGGCCAATAACTCAAAAACTATTGAGACTACTGAAAATAAAAACGGAGTCTAAGTATAATAATAAATACCTTTCATTTGACGCCCCACTTGACCTAATAGTCTCATTTTTACCCTTTTTGAACCACAATATCTCAACAATCCCACAACATTTTAGCGCATTTAGTCACACCAAAATTGTGTAATCACTACCTACCTATTTGTTAAATTTCACGATGATCAGATCAACGCTTCAAAAGTTATTCTCAGAAAAACATACATACATACAACGCCGATATGCCCAAGTTGACCAACCAATCTCGCTTCGATCGATCAATAAGAGCGATTTAGAAAACTTGTTAAACTTTCGGGCCTCACAACCATACAAAATGTATTAGCGTTTCCTTGACGGGTTAAATACCTGTGTTTACGATACCACTACACTATTTATATCGGAATCAATATCATTACAATTCATCATCATTAAATCAGATAAATCCAGAGCGACTGACCTTCTGCGACCTGTACCCACTTCAGTTAGAACTGAAGTGGGTGCAGGTCGCAAGCAGGTCAAGGACTAGAATCCTCTGAGCCATGTAAAAGACAACATGTCAACGGATCTTCTTCATTTTTGATTCGATCTCTTCAAGCATAGCCCATAGCTCGCTGAGCGACCTTATGAAGCACACAGAGAGGAACTGTATGTCATCAATGGCACTAAGGTGTTTATCAATACTCGTTCCTCTTCTTCTAGCGTATCAATGGCAAACCCAAACAACTTTAGAGTAATACATAAAAACATTATAATGCTGGACATTTTACGCAACGCTATCTGGCCCCAAACTAAGCAAAACTTGTACTATGAAAACCAGATAACTGATAATGTTGTTGCAATTTATACAACAAATAATAACGGAGTATATATTTGAGACCATATATAATAAATAAATGGTGTTTTTTTAAATCAAAAAACTTCATCGTTTTGTTTTTGTGCCTAACATGTAGGTACTTACCGCCCTGTCATACGTACCTACCATACGCTCTCTGTTGACTGGTTGAGTTAGGTTAGCCGGGTCATTGACTGAACTTGGCGAGGGCAGGAACTAGCTGGGGGGATAAGACCAGCCCCAAGAGAGGTTCAAGGCAAAAGAGACGAACTGCACGAGGGGCTCATTGAAGAGTGGCTCGAGAGGTTGGCGCAACCTAGCGCCGGCATTGAGATAGTCGAAGCAGTTCGTCCGCTTTTAAAAGAGTGGCTCGCTAGGGAGCATGGTTCGATGACCTTCCGATTGACACAGGTGCTAACGGGGCATGGTTGCTTTGCAAAGTACCTGTGCCAAATCGGGCGGGAATCAACGACGGAGTGCCATCACTGTGGTGCCCTCGTGGACACATCTCAGCACACGCTAGAGTTCTGTACCGCCTGGGCAACGGCAGGCACTGGTGGGAATAGTAGGCCAGGATCTCTCGCTGCCGAGCATAATTCAGGCTATGCTTAGCAGCGATAGAGCCTGGGATGCCGTAATCTCTTTCTGTGACGAAGTAATGTCTCAGAAGGAGGCTGCGGAGCGTATCAGAGAGGATGATCCTCTCGCTGAGCCGCTCCGCAGACGAAGGACCGGAAGGAGGCGAAGACAGTTTCTTCGCCTTCTTCAGCTCGATGGGGGCCAGCAGGGTTCGGGTGCGGGGAGCTCCAACCCAGCATCGCACAGGCCTCCTAAGCTGAGGAATGTCTTCCATATTCCAGTACATTCCTCTCCTTCCCAGGAGGAGGACAGAGGGGTCCGCTTAAGGCGGACATTAACCGACAGGGCCGCGGTTGAATCCAACCGGGACCCCGTGACCTTGTCAGGTGCTAGTGCAGCATCGACCCGCTCATCCGATGGGCGGTTTGATGATGCACTGGCACTGAGGTGAATGAAGGAATATCGGTGGGTTTTTAGTCGGTATGCCGCTGGTTGACAGCCGACGGAGAGTCCGACAGACCCCTTCAGCTCTCCCCGGGTTGGAGGACATGCGTAAAGCATTTTCCCATCGAAAAAAAAAAAAAAAAAAGGGTCATTGACTGAACGAGGTCCAGAGCTGGGCAAAATACATCCTTTGCGTTAATTAAAATACAAATTACAAAATACTATCCCGCACGTATTTAAAATACGAAATACAAAATATTTTTAAGTCGTGTATTTGAAATATAAAATACAAAATACCATACTATTTTTATTTAAATTGCAAATACAGTCAAGTGACAGTACTTGACAAATTGACGTACAGTACAGGTGCAGTGTTTCCAACTTTAAAGATTGACATATTTAGCGGTCGCCATTTTGCTTGCGAATAGTTACAAAAACTATCGAGCGCTACTTTCTGCAGAACGCACCGTTAATAAGATCGCTAAATGTATTTATATGCAGATTTATTTAGAAGCCATAAGTATTTGAAATACTAACTACAAAATACCTCACCGTCCGGTATTTGAAATATCAATTACAAATTACATTTTTACAAAGTAATTGAAAGCGAGGTCATTGAACTAGCGGGGTTGTTGAACGGCTCGTAGTAACTTTTTGATAATATGTGGCATCGTACAATAAGCTAGTTCTCTAACATTTTGTCGAGCAGCATTTTATCGAATTTCTCGAGATTTTGATAATATAACAAGATTATTTTATCGATACTTTTTTTCTATGTTCCGTCCCCTCAAAATAATTAGTTTAAATTGCAACACCCTTATAGTAATACTTTGCCATTTCAAAACTTTCAGGCACTTGGAATTGTTGGCAATAAAAAAACCTTTGAGAGCATTACTCTGTAATTAGCTACATCTGAATGAATTTTGAAAACCTGTATCGAATCGTACAAGTGAATTTTGTACACGTTCGTTGCTATCTTTTCAATCTGTGGCCAGAGCAAGCAAACAGCCAGGGCTGTTTGAGGAGCAAAGATTAACAGAACTATCTAACCCTATCTTGAGATCGGAATCCAGACGCAAAGTTACTCTGTGCGGTCTTAGTCTGTAGTTCGCTATTTATGGGGTGTTTGACTATTATTATTTATACTGTGGATGTCAAAGTCTTGCGGGATCTGACTCTCGTCATGTTTTTTCCTGATTCCTAATGAGTTCCGAGAAAGAATTCCAACTAAGTCCTAAAGAGTCGCGAACTTACTTCAACAAAATACATATTGCTATTATCTTAATGTATCTAATATATATGTTATTTATCAGATAGTTTAAATTAGTATTGAGATATATATATAATACATAAATTACGCAGCTTAAAAAACACAAAAAAATATATTTTTAGAGTTTAAAAAAAAAACTCATTTTTGTCTTTCAAAAGATTAATTTGAACTGACAACGTGCCGCGAGTGTGGCTTATTTGAACGGTAACAATTTTTTTGCCCTTATTCGTCATTTATGTACCATTAAGTATTTTTTCTCCTATTACCTACTAATATAGGTATTATAGGTACTAATGATCTTGCTCGATTAAACAATTTAGATAATGTAGATATTTTTTACGTTTGTTTGCGACAAGAACCACATTTGAATTCTTCCAATGCCCCACCAAGCGGTCCCACTGGTGGGGCAAAGTGAAATGCCTTAAATTTTGCGGTGGAGTCTGCCCCAATAATGTGATTAAAACAACCAACAACCTCCTTCTGGTTAGCAGTAGGTCGTAAGGTTCTTTTTAGGGTTCCGTACCCAAAGGATAAAACGGGACCCTATTACTAAGACTCCACTGTCTGTCTGTCCGTCTGTCACCAGGCTGTATCTCATGAACCGTGATAGTTAGACAGTTGAAATTTTCACAGATGATGTATTTCTGTTGCCGCTATAACAACAAATACCAAAAACAGAATAAATATATTAAAGTGGGGCTCCCATACAACAGACACGATTTTTTTGCCGTTTTTATAGATAATGGTACGGAACCCCTCATGCGCGAGTCCGACTCGCACTTGGCCGGTTTTATTTTATTTATTTTTATACTGCTATCCAGTGTAGACTAGTGAAGAATTAGTGGGGCAGACTCTGCCACCAGAACAAACAACTTCGCAGCAGAATATCTCAAAAAAGCAATAATGCTAAAGTAAAACTGTCCTTTGTAATATCCAGTGAACGTACTTCCAACAGTCCCCTATTGCATTAGCAAAATTTCAATAGAAATCGGAATCATTTTGTACTTAAAGTGAACGCATAGTAAAATGTTTCATAAGTGGCGGACCATTCATGGATCAGATATCCAAGATGGCAGCCACCCACTGACTAAAGGCTATAAAAACATATGTTGACAAGACAAATTGTATTAAATCTACGAAGTAAATAAAAAAGCCGGCGTATAAGCGTAAATTCAAAATTTTATTTATTAATGCTATCTGGAGATGGAACAAGCTGTGATATTGAGTAGTAACCATCGCGTATAAGAGAGAATTGCCTCGTAGGTGACGCACGTTAGAAATGTGCCCTACGATGCACTGCCCTGCGTCCATCAACTTGAGGCATGCATGTGGAAAGCCTCATCTGCCTGTAATTTCACCGCATCGAAACCCTTCAAACCGAAACATAGCAATGCTGCTTGACGGTAGAAATAAGTATTTAATTACTTATGAACAAAATATGAACTCTTGGCGCATCAACACCGCTGTGACGAACTGTCAGTTTTGCTGCCAGTCGTAATCATATAACTGTGAGTTCACTGCATACTTAACAATCTATAACTTTAAAACAAGTATAAATTTAAGAAATCAATCCCCTCTTTTTGCGACTTATCTAAGAACCATCTCAGTAAAACCTGTATTCTATTAAAAAAACCGTGTCTGAATTGGTCCATCTGTTTGGGAACTACAATCTCACAGACAGACACACAGAGATTGGCGTTAAACTTATAACACCCTTCTTTTTGCGCCGGGGGTTATACAATGAAAAAAGATTGCCGGTTGAAATACCGATAAAACGCACGTGATAAATTGCGTATTTATAATTAAGATTTTCAAGTTTGAGTAGTTTTAGGCATTGTTAAGTCTATCAACATGATGGCCATTTTTTCTAGCCATGGTCATTTTGCTTGTGCAATTGGGGGGCGGATCCGTACAAAGGACAGGGGAGACCCATATTATCTGGAAAAGATTAGATTCTGCATATAAAATGCTGTGTTGCAAGTTACGACAATGCTCTTATATATATGAGGATTATATTTGCAGTGGATGTTTGTTTGTGCAAAAGATATTTCCAATAGATTGCGCCCTAGATACTTCAGCTAAGATCATACCTCTCTATATCTCTCATACATATATACATACATCTCTAGATACATGGTTATGAAATCCAAAGGTTGTCTGGTAGATATTGCTGTTTAGCGATAAGACCGCCAATTGTATCACATAAATTTAAACTGTTTTAATTTAATTGTTTTGTTTAATGGTGTGCAATTACATTTTTTCTTTGTTCTATGATCTGAGTTGTAGTTTATTATTTTAGATAAATGGGAGCCGTCGGGTGCAGGCAGGTCCCATTAGATCGGTTGGTCTGGGAATTTATCATCGTCATCATCAACCTATAGCAGTCCACTATTGGACGTAGGTCTCTCCCAGGGTGCACCATTGAGCCCGATCCTCAGCTCTTCTCATCCGATCCTTGGCAGCCACAGCGCGCAAATCGTCACTCTCCATCTAGCCGGAGGGCGTCCTACACTTCGCTTGCCTAGACGTGGTCTCCACTCCAGAACACGTTTACCCCAACGGTTATCGGTTCTGCGGCAGATATGACCGGTCCACTGCCACTTCAGCTTGCTGACCGTCTGAGCTATGTCGATCATCTTGGTTATCTGTCGGATAATGAGAATTTATGGAGGAGACCTATATCCAGTGGACGTTATATGGTTACTATGATAATGAAGAATATAATTTGAGTGGAGACATGTTGACATTATTCAAACGTTATACAACCTGTTTTGTTACTGTTACGCCGAGGCTGTTAAACAATGAGTAATAATCGAAGTTTCTCGAGCGCTTTTGTCTTGCTGTGTTATTGTCTGCGATTGCGCACAATGGGGATGGGTCGTTCTGTCGAAACACCGACCCTTTCCTGGAAGGATCAACATCGTTCTCGAACAATCGAAATGTGTGCGATATAAATAGGCCGGAGAGATGGCCGGACAGTCAGTCTGAGTTAGTCTCAGTGAGTGAGTGAGTCTCAGCGAGGCCCTGGAGGACTGACGTGGGAAGGGTCTCGCGTGAACAGTAGTTGCTCCCGAGTCAGTTTGGATTAAGCTATACGTGCGATCATTTCGGTGACTTTAAGTGGTGCAACAGTGGTGTGAATTGGTGTGTTGTGATTACGTGTGACCAAGTTCGTGTATTCATCGTTTAGTGCTGAATAATAGTGTTATTTTGGTTGGATCGATTCCCATTATTTTATCCCGAACCCTCAGCTCGTAACAATTTGGTGTCAGAAGTGGGATAAAATAATGCCGGTTCTACCAATGGATAAAGTGGACGGTGTCAGGACGAGAGGTCAACGACAACAGGAAATGGATGAAAGGCGGTTTGGAGATTCACCGGTTCAAGAAGCTCGGCAGAGTCGTCAGCCGATGGAGATGGAATCAGCCGCCGCCGAATCATTTGGAGCACAATCATCATGATCCGTGGGGCAAGCTCCTGTGACAGGCGATCTTGCTGCTATTATGGCCATGCTTTGTCGTCAACAAGAAGAGCAGCGACGTCAGGATAAGGAAGAGCAGCGTCGTCAGCAAGAAGAGCAGGCTCGGTTGCAGGAAGGACAGCGACGTCAGGATAAGGAAGAGCAGCGTCGTCAGCAAGAAGAGCAGGCTCGGTTGCAGGCAGAACAGCGACGTCAGGATAAGGTAGAGCAGCGTCGTCAGTAAGAAGAGCAGGCTTGGTTGCAGGAGGAACAACGCCGTCAGCATTAAGAAGAGAAGCGTCGTCAGCAGGAAGAGCAGGCTCGGTTGCAGAAGGAACAGCGACGTCAAGATAAAGAAGAGCAGCGTCGTCAACAGGAAGATCAGCGACGTTGGCCATAAGAGCGTGCTCGACTGATGAGGGAATTGTTCGGTTCATCTGGAAAGGAATTCCAGGAAGTGAAAGAACAGATAGAAATCATGAGAGCCGTGTTTTGGAGGCTGGAATTGGGATCGCTGATGAGAAAGGGACTCTGGGTGTCCTGAAGTACTGGAGACGGTAATGTGGTTCCTCTAGTTGCTACATCTTCAGCGCGAGGTGCGCCTAAAATTGTTCGTGTTGATCGGCTGCCGCGATATGGGGCTAGGAATGCTCGGGACGAGCATGTTTTAGGAGGGGGCAGTGTTACGCCGAGGCTGTTAAACAATGAGTAATAATCGAAGTTTCTCGAGCGCTTTTGTCTTGCTGTGTTATTGTCTGCGATTGCGCACAATGGGGATGGGTCGTTCTATCGAAACACCGACCCTTTCCTGGAAGGATCGACATCGTTCTCGAACAATAGAAATGTGTGCGATATAAATAGGCCGGAGAGATGGCCGGACAGTCAGTCTAAGTTAGTCTCAGTGAGTGAGTGAGTCTCAGCGAGGCCCTGGAGGACTGACGTGGGAAGGGTCTCGCGTGAACAGTAGTTGCTCCCGAGTCAGTTTGGATTAAGCTATACGTGCGATCATTTCGGTGACTTTAAGTGGTGCAACAGTGGTGTGAATTGGTGTGTTGTGATTACGTGTGACCAAGTTCGTGTATTCATCGTTTAGTGCTGAATAATAGTGTTATTTTGGTTGGATCGATTCCCATTATTTTATCCCGAACCCTCAGCTCGTAACATTATGTACGACATTAATTTAAAACACACATCCGGAATCGCATATACAGATTTCGAGGTGGGTTTAATACCGGTAGCTTGAATATTTATCCAGTAATCGATACATTTCCAATAAACAATTTTTAACATTTTTAATCATCAAATCGGAGGCGATGCTGTTTATTCAGTTTAACAGGTACATAATGAATGAATATGATTTGTTTACCCATTTTATATAGGCTGCTTCATTGATATTTTAGGATTTGATATTAAGGTTGTTTGAAAATTTAAAATATTCTATGGTAATGCATCTGTAAAAACCTATTTTACAACAATACAGCCACTAGCCCTACCCGTGTTTTCATTTAATGTCATACATAACAAAAGACGTAGTATAAAATTATTGTTACGAGCTGAGGGTTCGGGATAAAATAATGGGAATCGGTCTAAACAAAATAACACTTTTATTCAGCACTAAACGATGAATACACGAACTTGGTCACACGTAATCACAACACACTAATTCACACCACTGTTGCACCACTTAAAGCCACCAAAATGTTCGCACGTATAGCTAAATCCAGACTGACTCGCGAGCAACTACTGTTCACGCGAGACCCTTCTCCACGTCAGTCCTCCAGGGCCCCGCTGATACTGACTCACTGACCGTCCGGCCATCTCTCTGGCCTATTTATATCGCGCACATTTCGATTGTTCGAGAACGATCTCGATCGTTCCAGGAAAGGGGTCGGTGTTTCGACAGAACGACCAATCCCCATTGTGCGCAACCGTAGACAATAACAACAATAACACAGCAAGACAAAGGCGTTCGAGAAGTTTCGATTATTACTCATTGTTTAACAGCCTCGGCGTAACATTATAATGACTTTCACAATACTGTTGAGATTGTTTGACAAAATATTTTAACGCCTAAAATCTAGAATTTCTATACATGTCAAGTAAAAGTTTGAAAGCAGATTTACAAGTATTAACTACCCTTCAAGTCTAAAGTTCCATCCAGTTAGTGTAAGTACTTGAGGTAGGCTACCTTTGACACCCTCCAAACTATTTCCAACATTAAATAAATTGATCAAGGGTGTGTCGAACCCAAACTGTGAAGGGTTCTGTAGCCAGTACGGCTGTATTTTATTCATATTAAAATACATGAGACGCAGGGTTCGATTCCCTCTGTGGAACAAATGTTTGCATGATCTACAGATATTTGTATCGAGTGAATTTCTGATGTTTGATTTTGTTTTTTTTATGTTTTTCTATATATTATAAGTATGTTTTTACAAAAAAAAAAAGCATATAAGTATTCTATCAGTTATCGGGTTTGCATAACACAAGCTCTGCTTATTTTGGGCCTAGATAACGCTGTGTGAAATGTCCAGCAATATCATTTATTTATACATAGTTAATTTTGCAAACCCAACTACAGTACTTGGGCGACTACTGCTCGTAAACTAGTAAAGTCTCCTCATTAAAAAGCCTTGTTTCTTGCCTGATTCTTTCCTGGCTTGGTCATGGAAGAACAGGCGGTAAAATCGACGTTTCAAAGTGATCATTGTGATTTTAATGAATAAATAAATATTGAATTATTAAAATATTGCTATATAAATAAATATTGAAATATTGCTTTGATAGTTATTCTAACAATTAAAGTATATGTAAAACTTTCTAGGCATACAAAAATGGCAATTTTGAGGCTCTATATTTCGTAAACGAGCTCTTGTATCAAAAAAGTGTTGAGCAAACTTCGTAATGTTTTTAAAAGACCTATTCAACGATACCGCACAAGATGGGGTGCGTGAGTAAAAAAAAATCCCCTGTAACTTCCCGATAGGGAAAGATTTTTACTATACAATTACTAGATAACAATTTTTGGAATTTTGATTTCTTCCTTTACTTGTGCTGCGTGACCTTGCTACTTACCGAATTTCATGGTTCTAGGTCAACGGGAAGTCCTCTTATGATTTATATGCGGCATAAATGGCCGTATTTTTGATGGCATTGACTTAGAAGCTTAATTTGTTTACAGGATCAAGGGGCCAATAGACCTACGTACTAGATATTTATTTCAACTTGATTTACACGCGTTCCTGAGAAAAATAGTTTTTGACAGACGGACAAACTGACAGATGGACAACGTAGTGATCCTATAAGGATTCCTTTCTTCATTTTGAGGTACGGTACCTTAAAAATGTTGTGTAGACTCCCAGAGAACCTTTTTGAAACTAAATAAACCCTTTTGAAGATTGTTGAAATCCTTTGATACCTACTACAGATGTGGGCGACAGTTTCGTCATTTCTCCTTGTCTGTCATTTGAGAAAGATAAAGGAACCATAGCTACTATATTTTTACCCGTCTGCCGATGGAGGGCTATTATTATTTATTACGTGCTATTAAAGCACTGCAGGTACCACAAACGCCAAACAAACATATATTAGGATAAATTTGTAAATAGTCAGTCAACAGAAACTGGTAGTCCATCGGCACGATGGGCAATTGGCTGGGACTGTCGCTTTTTTACGTATTTAATATTTTTTGGTTAGAGGTTCCCATTGACTCTCTTCGGATACGGAACTCTAAAAAACCAGTGTAGTTTATTTGTTCACTATAAAACAATCAGCATACGGCTGGAATATAATACGGTATAAATTTTAAAGGCACATATTTCACAACAGCACGGTTACATTTCTAATTTTAACGTGCAGACCGAATTTATGCCACGTACATGTGTTGCCATTTAGTCTGGGAGCCAATTATCACTTTCTTATATTATGCTGCACATGTATTGGTCCACCTGCTCTCATGCCCTCTCTGCCCAACCACAGGCCCGCACAGGGCGCCAACCACGATCTTTTAGAAAACCATCATGTTTCAGGAGCGTTTTGTTTCAAGCTTGTAGCAACATTACTTCGATTTGAAACACAAAACGTTTAAACATTACTGAGTGATTATACTACGTTCAGTATAAAATATTGCGAAAATAAACACGATTTATTTACTTTTTAGGATAATTTTACGCTTTATTTGAGCTCTAAAGTGAAACGTTTTGAGTGAATGAATAAATCATTGGTGACGTCACCAAAACTGATTCGCCTGTATAAAGTAAGCTTACTAATTGAGGGTCAGGGTACGAAATTTCAGTGTAATATAATTTTAATAATGCTATAAGAGATTGAGGTTGACCCCCATGATAGGAATTTAACCAACGCAACAGAGAGGGTTGTAAAAGTTGTTCTCTCTCCTTAGCCTGACGTATCAGGTTTTTTTTAATTGATCTTCAAAGTAATTGTAACATAGTACATGTGACAATAGTGTTATAAATAAATTGTTATATTGTATTCGATGATGAGAAAAATTTACACCTGTCTCCCAGTCTTTATAGAGTAGTGGCGTAATATCGTTCGGTGTGCGAAACAAACATTTGTTTATATCTGCACATATTTTGTTTAGGCTGTATTACGTTACGTTTGAATTCGGATCATGATATCGAATCCACTCGTGTGGGGTAAAGATGGCTGGTAATTCAGGTTCACACACGTTATACTCGTAAAATAATATTACCTGCCGAAGTGGATTTAGAAATAAGTTTTGTGATATAATCAATACTGTTTCGGCTTATTTGATGTATAACGCCAAAAGTCGCTGATCATTTACAAACTTCCAAAAGTCCTATACACCTTTATTATCAAAAGTGATCTGCTCCAGTCACATTATTCAGTGAACACATTGTTCAGTGAGGGTTATTTAGAGGTGAACATCATCGTAACAAAAATTACTGAATGCAGAATGCATGAAGAATGCAAAAATGGGTGAACTTTTCTAAAATGCAAACTACTGTTATAAACTTTAAAGTAACTCCGTTTGTTACGTTTTCATGACTAAGCGGCTGGACCGATTTCGATGATAATTTGTAGATAGATTGATTATGACCGGGATTGAGACTGCGCAGACGGAGAGTAATGTTTTTATTGAGAAACCGTGTGCGTAGCCGCGGACGGAAGCTATAATTATATAGGTACTGATGGCTGATGAATGATGAGCGATGAGTGAAGACTGATGACTCATGACGGATAACTACTTTGTTTCGATGGTGTACACCGATATTATATAGATTTTTTTATCATAGATTAATAATAATCTCGTATGTGATAATATATATGTAATATACTACACATCTCAGGCATTTGCTTTATTTCATAGGAACGACATGAACTCCTCACTGATAGTTTTTTCCTCAGATATAGTACCAGTATATTTTTTTTGTTTATTTGTTATTTAGAATCACAGTTAGGATTATAAATTTAGTTTTTTGTATATACGCAAAATACTAGGCTAAGTAAGTATGTATTTATTTAAGTATTTATAATTTTACATACTGTTATAATATTTTATAGACAATAGACAATAGTTTATTTGCTAAATAGCACACATAATACATTTACAAAACATGATTTAAAATGTAAAAGATGAAAACATGTAAGACATAAACAAACAATAGGTGTAATAAATAATTAATTTTAAATATGAGGTAGGTATGTTGTGTGCTATAGCAGCAAAAGGGCCTCGACTCAGCATTATGTCAACTGGGTTAGTAGTTGACACTGTTATTCTGCCTAGACCGCTTAATCACCCACCAGACCCTGTGAAAACTGTGTGTGTGTTTTATGTAGTTATATTTTTGTAATATTTATCTCACCCTAACAAACAATAAATATTATTTATGTGGGTAGGTAGGTAGGTGCTACACATACCTACCTTCACTCAATCCCCGAGAGCAGTGCAAGCTGACGTCCGTGACGACACTATTTGGGGTCAGCAGAATACCAGCGTTAAGTAGCTAGGTTCCAGCCTACATACTTAGCACATGGTGAGCTGACGCCATTTTGGTATGACTGGACTTTGCAATTACGCGTATGATGGAAGTTGCGTGAGATATTCCTGTATTTTTGATTAACCTGTAATCTTTGACTTCTGGCATTCTTGTTACATAGGTATCCTCCTATTTACACCCACTCTTAGAGCCAGAAGTCAAGATTCGACATTACTTGTATGTCTTCTTCTTTTGTGTTTTATTTTGTAAGTGAGTCGTGTCAAATAAATGTTTTCATTTTCATTTTTTTTTTTCATTTATATTTGTAACCTTACGATTTTCACTGAATAATGAGATTGGAGGTAGATCATCGACTTTTGATATTTTAGGTGTATAGGACTTTTGGATGTTTGTAAATATGAAAGAAAGAAATAAGAAATGTTTATTTAGGATTGGACTTCAATTAAACATTAGTAATTATGTAAGTTAGCTATATACAGTTAAGTCAGCTACTTTTGGCGTTGACTGTACATTTACGAGAACTTTTATTCTAACACTGCTTGCCTCCCAGGAGCATGAAAGCAGTTTAGAGGCTGAAAACCGAGTACATTTTATGAAATCTGAATCTATTTTATTGTATCCCCATATTTATCGAATCATATTCTGTATCGATTATAGGTATATACATATATTAGTGGACTTGTCTTGTCATTCAAGACTTGTTACTCTACTGAAGTTAGTGACTTGAGAAATAGTGACAAACCACACCGGCCCACTGTCGTGGAGATTGTATTTTATTTTAGCTTATTATTAATGCCTTACTATTTTCAAATTTTCGCATTTACGGAGCCGTTATCGAGTTTACAATAACCAAGCATATAAGCAAGCGTGATGAAAATGCATAAACAGTAAACACGCGTCACCATAAAAAATAGTAAACGCTCTTTTTGAAGAACCCTTTTAAGTAGTTTTTAACATCAATAAAAAAATTATAAATTTTTTTATTTATTCAAATCACAAGGATCACTTTGAAACGTCAATTTTACTGCCTGTTCCTTTGTGACTAAACCAGAAAAGAAAGACAAGAAACCAGGCTGGTTGTTTTTTTAATGATTCTTTTAGAATACGCAAAAATAAATAAATAAATATAAATATTGCTGGACATATCACATAGCGTTATCTAGCCCCAAAATAAGCAGAGCTTCTACTATGGGAACCAGATAAGTGATAGAATACTTACATTCTTTTTTTTGTAAATACATACTTATAATATATAGAAAAATACCCAGACACGGAACAAATATCTGTAGATCATGCAAAGATTTATTCCGTGGCGGGAATCGGATCCGCTACCTTCTGCGTCTCAGCCGGCTATACACCCACTGCGCCACGGAGGTCATTTAAATAATCTAATAAAGAAAATAAATAACGTCTAAATTGTAACATTTTTGAACGAGTTGGAGAAATTTCAATCCCAAGCTTCTCTATCATCTAAATAGTCCGATATGATAAAGTAGGCTTTTTTATAAAAATTTTGATTAATTATGTTTTTAAATTTTCTATTGTAAATTTTTCTACATCACCATAAAAGCGTACACATTGCCCTTTAAACGATTTACTAACAGTTCTAGTACGGCCCATATTACGTTATGGGCAGTATTACTAGAACATATTCCCACCCTGAGTTCAGGTTTATACTCAATGTGCTCACAGCGAACGCAGCATTTGACAGCTGCACACGCTGTAAACGTTTTGCGACACAACGATTTATTGCACACGCAGCGCTCTACATTCTGACGTAGCCCCACTAGTACCAACATTTTAGGGTGGCTTTCCACCAGAACTGTGCGAGGAAGCTAAGCGGTGAGAGGAAAACATCACCTGTATTGCTTAATTTGCCTAGCCTCGCATAATCCAGCTATTCTATTGTTGGATTATTTCATCGCTCACCACTTAGAGCACATGTCCAGTCTGGTATGGAGTACTGCTGCCACCTTTGAGATGGTTCGGCCAAATACCAGCTCGCTACCTTAAACTCGATAGAACGTAGGGCTTTTAGGCTTACAGGTGAGCAAAATATGGCGGAGACTAAGATCCAAAGTCTCGAACACCGCCGTAAAGTTGCAAGCCTATCGATCTTTTACAGAATACATTTTGGGGAATGTGCCCAGGAACTTTACGATCTGATTCCGCCATCTCCTTTCCACCAAAGGACAAGCAGGCGCACGGCTCAGTACCACCCGTACCGTAGTTGATATACCACCCATTCGCACACACCGTTTTGGTTCTACGTTCTTGATGCGTACAGCTAAGGTATGGAACACTTGCCGTCGTCTGTTTTTCCTAAAAAATACAATCCGGGCCTCTTTAAGGTAAGAGTAAATAGGTTTCTTCTAGATCTTCGTGCTTCATCTTAGACCGCTTACCATCTGGTGAGATTGTGATCAAACGAAGATCTATAAAGTTAAAAAATAAAAACTTAGCTCACACAGCTCTGGTGAAGAGACACCCCAAAACGCCATTTTAACATTGATTTTCTATAAGATTTGCCATCGCTGATTACATTTATATACGTAAATACAGCGATATAGCGAGTATAGCGATGGCAAATCAAACTAATATTATAAATGGGAAAGTTTGAATGTTTGTTTGTTTATTTGTTTGTTACTCAATCACGTCAAAACCGCAAAACCGATTTCGGCGAAATTTGGTATGAACGTAAATTATAACCTGGATTACCACATAGGCTACTTTTTATCCCATAAATCTGTTCCTATGGGATGAAAATGGGATGTCAAAGTTTCTATATATATTTTTGTCCCCCCCCCCCCCCCCCCCCCAAAACAACTAGGACAAAGCCGTTGGCAACAGCTAGTTTAACATATAATCTTAAATAAATATTTATTGGAACAGTAGGTGATCACAGTGTATTTTATTTAGTCTTTCTTAAAAACAGGTTCTACGTTAAGCAACGTTCCGCGCGGTCGCTACTTAAATCGATGACCGTTAGGCATTTTCAGTTGAGTACCTACTTCCATGCTTTGAAAGAAACTTCGAGATGTTGATCAGGATATAAAAGTCGTGAGTCCAAAGAAAGACTGAGGCCAAAGGGTAGTATAAAAACTTCGACATCAGAATTACTCATAACAAATAGTGCTGGACATTTCACACCATGCCATCTAGCCCCAAGCTAAGCAAAGCTTGTACTATTGCAACCAGATAACTGATAGAATACTGTTTTTTGTATATATATATATATATAATTTATTCTATATGCTTCCACTCGCGGCTTCGCAAGCTTGGTTTGTCATTAAAAAGTTGCCTATTTCTTAAATATCTCCAAATATCTGTTCATCAAGCAGTCATTTATTCCGTGGCTGGAAATGAACTCTCAATCTTCTGCGTCTCAGCCAGCTCTTCGCCCAGTACGAGACGGAGGTTGTCATACCTCATACAAATGTACTTATTTTACATTGATGCATGTTATAATTCAGGAAATGAAAGTACTCTTTGTTACCACAAAAAAGTTAAATAGCTGTTTGACGTGTGTTTAAGAAAACCCTGAACAATTTTTGTGTAGGGTTTGTTATATACAGGTGCTAAACAGTGTTTATTTTTTTCTGGTTTATTGATATTTAACTGGCAAACTATGGCACAAGATTATAGTAAATGGTCAATAATGGCTGAGTGAAAAAGTATGTATTAGTGTCAAAGCAAACAAGCCCACAAAAAACAAAACAAAATTACATAAGATCCAGCTAGAAAATTCACGGTGACATAAAGCCTGACCTAAGATACCCTTACAGGGCACTACTGGACCACTAAAAGTCACTATTATATTACTCCAATGTCACTTACATGATTTTATTACGTCGTAACGCGTACAATACCGTGTTCTAGTTTACTGCTAGCCCCTCATTAAATTAATACAGTCTGCCACATGAGCTGATTAACAATTTGCGACTTTAAAATTAAATTTTTCAAGAGAGAAGTAAAATCGTTTTTTGGCACAATATTAGACATATACAGATATTTATTTGCTAACAGAACACACACATTTAACAGGTATAACAATAAACATACATACAATAACAATAAACATCATACAATGTAAGCATTAATACTAAAGGTGAAAGTACAAGCACGTGAGACTTTCACGTTTGTCTCAGGGTGACGAGAGCAATGCAATGCCATGTATTGTATTGTATTATACATATTCACATGTACTTAGACTAGTCATATCAACAGAAAGATAAATTATTAAAATTAACAAATTATTACTTAACTATTTTACTATAAATAAAATTAATTGGTTCCAGCAAAAGCATTGTCAGATTGTATAAAAATATTATAATACTATAAAGTAACGTAGTGATTAGAAAGAAAAAAAATGCGGCCATCACGGGACGCCCAACGAAAAATAGAAAAATAGCGAAAAATGGTCACCAAAAAAATCTGGCCAGAACGGGATTTGAAACATCTAAATTGATGGTTATTGAAATAATTTATGATGAAATAAACCCGTTTATAATCATCATATCTTAACATACGCATCAAACCGTTGCGCCGCGTGACGGCGCAACGGTCCAACGGCACAACGGTCTGGCTTTGGAACTCAATTTTCTTATCTTTTCATACGTAATAGTTGTTGTTTAAATATTGATATTGTTAATTTGTTATAATTGTTAATTTTCATCGTTGGAATCAACCCCTCCAAGCTCAAAATACTAGCTCCGAGGCACCTTGTATGTCTTGCCCAGCTGTGAGGCAAGTTAAGTTAATTAAAATATAAATAAAAATGTAGCAACCAAAATTATTGCTGGGCGTCTTGTTTGGTCGAAGCGACGTGTGAGCCGAGAGCTGGCGCTTATCTGGGTCAACGCATAAGCATTGCAATTCAGTGGGGCAAAGCAGACAGTGTCTTGGAGGCACATCCACCTGGAAGTGATCTGGAGCAGTTGAGCTGTTGTTGTTGTCCAACTGTATCTTTTGTATTTTTTAAAGTCATATTATTACTTTTAATAAATATTAAGAACAAAGTAAATAAATAAAAATAAATAAAATAAATATTGCTGGACATTTCACACAGCGCTATCTAGCACCAAACTAAGCGGAGCTTGTACTATGGGAACCAGATAACTGATAGAATACTTATATATTTTTTTTTTTTAGGTAAACCTAACTTTTTTTTAAATATATTTTAGGCTTGCGTTTGACCACGATCTTGCCTGATGGTAAGCGATGATAAGATACTACACGCTTGCCTAGAAGAACTATATTTTTTTATTTGTCTTGCAGATAGAACAAGCATGTGGCACACATGATGTTAAGTGGTAACAATCGTCTATAGCACATATATGTTTCATGACGATTAAATTTTAATATCACGAATAAATAATTAAAAATTAATACATATTTTTCTTCTAAAGTTCCTTCATATTTCTCCCGTTGTCTATTGTGTACTACCTACAAAATTGTTGTTCCGCATTATACAAAGGTTATCTGGAAGAGAATCTACAAAACCCCCTTCATTTAGCTGTCTCTTAAAACCCAGCCGTGTTTATGGTGAAATAAGAGTAAGCTCTGGCAACCGTAAACTTAAAACCACTCCTCTCAGGAATGAGGTCCTAAGACGTATTACATGCGGAAACTAAGACTTGAGTGTTAAGGAATTTATGCAAATGAATCTCGCCTTACTTGGTATACAGCTTATTGACGTAGCAGCTTCGAAATATCATTTATTTTATGATAGAAATATTTTAAAAATCGTGTGAGCTAGCCTCCTTTCTGATATTTAAACATCTATTGGCGAGCCTCGGCAATAAATCTGACGTATATACCGTTACTGCAAATGACATGTCGCTCTCTTATGCCGTTATGCCCCCTCTACGCCGTAATCGATCAACTTTGATGATTCACATCTGCCAGGCGTCCCGTGACGGCCTACTTTTTTTATCCCTAAAATAAAAGTACTACGGCTTACAAAGGTTGTCTGGAAGAGATAGCTTTTAGCGATAATACCGCACATTTTACTAAAACTATTTGTAATAATTTTATTCTGTATTTTACTTTGGTGTACAATAAAGAGTTATTTTATCTTATCTTATACTAGTGCTAAGGATACAGGTGCCTGCGATGCTACGATGCTACAAGCATAATATATGACAATAGATCTATAGTTCTAAAAATACTACTGATCTATGAGTCTACAACGCGACGGCTACTAGAGCTACGAATCTAGGTACCGTGCTACGGCACTATTAAGTTCTACGGTGATATTTTGTAATAGATCTAGTGCTACGATGCCACGGATCGGAGTGCTACGGATCTACGATGCTACGGTGCTACTATGATCTCCAACTGTACTGCGAATCTCGCAGTCTTCTTTCGATGCTACGGATAACTCTTTCATCAATTTAATATTACTTTACTAAAAGAATCTATAAGACTAAAACTTACACATATATTTTGTGTTATCATTTAAATACCTGTCTTATTATGTCTGGATATATGTTTTCTGATTAAAATAAGGTTTTTTTTTCTCTCAAAGCGTATCTTCGAATCTAAAGCTATTACGTCTTTAAATTATCTTCTATTTATTCTGGTAAAGATAACCAACTGTTACCTGCATATGCTGTGCTTGATGGAATGCACTGTAGACGCCACCGTACAATAGGGCCTAGGTAAATAAATTATCTTTGAAAACTTTAATATGTTGTCTGTTTCGTAATATAATGCTGAATAATTTATTGTGCTAATTGATTGTGAAGGTTTTGTTTTTGTTTTGTTTATGGTTGCGCCTTTTCATTGATTGGGACAACAAATATTTAAACAAGTATTTTGTAAATTCAGAGCCTTTGTTTGTATGTGTCAGTGTTATCCTATCTTCCAAATTATTGAACCGAATTTAAAAGCAATTTATTTTTATTTGAGAGCTTTTGTTCGTGAGAAATGTATGTTTATAAAAATGTAGGACAACAAAATTTTTGAAATTTAGAAAAAAATACTTTTGTTCCTTTGTTATTATTATGATGTTAATATACATTTTCAAACAATCAGCGTTTGCCATAAAATTAGGCACATCGCTTCCAGAGGCGTTTATACAAAATTTTTTAAATAAAGCTAATACGTGATCCTCTCCGCACCAGCAACAAAGGTAAAGATTTATATCCAGTAGAGAAAGAACTAAAGTGTGGCGGTTAGCTACGGAAAGAAACGAAAGTTTAGCTAGCCAGACACTACTGTAATGACCCTAAGGTCTATATTCCAAAACTGAATCAAAACTCAGCCGTGAATCATTTGACAGTATTGAATAAACAATTTGTTAAAGTATTATGTTTATTTGCCAATTGTATACATTCATTTGAATTATGTTAATTATCCCGCCACCTGCTCGACAATGTCAAATTATATGTCATGTAAACCTCACCGAAAGAAGGTGATAAATCCCTACGGCTCAGCCGGGAGTAAAGTTTTGCTGAATGTCATTATGCCCTAGCAGGCATATTGAAATTTGAATTTGGACCCTCATCTGTATTAAAATTTTAACCAAAGAGACTAAATCGAACTAACCTCTGCACAGAATGCATCAACCAAAGAATGGCTCCTACATATGTTAGGCGAGTGCGGTCTACTAATGCGCAAACGTAGCTTTCATCTGGGCAAATACATTCTTAGCATGGAGGAACTAACAGTTATCACCCAAAAGGAAAATTCTGCAGTTTTTAACAGCTGTAGGGTTTTAGTGAACTTTGAACGCCCCCATAAACTAGGGGTGACATAAAAACAAGTGGCGATCACAATAGGCTTCGTGGCGGCGGTGAAACTAAAGCCACAAAAACTAATAAAAAAACGCTACCATGGGCATCTAATTTATGATTCCATGGCTTTTACGTAATTTCAAAAAGCAACTCTACCGGTTGCTGTGACGTTACTGTGGCATGGACCCTGCCAAATGGTGCTACAACAGATTTTTGTAATGTTCTGTATTGGTAAGCGGGGTCTGGACCGACGCCAATTCGGCCATCGATTTACAAGTTCACTTTATGTTTTTCTGATACTTTCCGTGGAAGCGCGAGGCGTTTCCGGCTATTTGTTAGTTATGCAATATTTTAACTGCGATATTGTCTTGGAACTTCAGGCATTAACCTTGAAATAACGCCAAAACTTGAGTACTAACTTCTTTACTGAAAACTAGTATAATTTGAGCTTCGATCTATCGAAAGATGATGTCATGTATATGAGAATATGGCGGATGTTCGTGCTACGTCTCTGTCTTTCTTGTGATAATTTATAGAGAGAGATACAACATAAACCTTTGCCGAATCCCGTATCCCTATTACGTAAGCCAGTTATTGTCGCGTCTCAGTCTTTCTTGTGATGAATGATATAGATAGATAGAGAGATAAATCATAAACGAATTACGTAAACCAGTTGCTATCGTGTCACTGTCGCTGGTCAGGTGGCCCTTGTTACGTGTGTGGCCTCCATTACACAAGTGAGATACGCACTGTAAGCAGGTGTGAAAGGGATGACCTAATCACTGACAGCGACGCGATAGCAACTGGTTTATAATAATAATCACTAAACCAATATTACTGGACATTTCACACAGCGCTATCTAGCCCCAAACTAAGCAGAGCTTGTACTATGGGGACCAGATAACTGATAGAATACTTATATATATTTTTTTTGTAAATACTTATTTATAATATATAGATAGAAAAACATCCAGACCCGGAACAAATATATGTAGATTATGCAAACATTTGTTCCGCAGCGGGAATCGAACCCGCTACCTTTGAGTCTCAGCCGGCTGTTCGCCCACTGCGCCACGGAGGTCGTCCTTATGTAATAAGGCTACCGATAATGTGGCCGCATAATCGTGCTGCCTTTATTTTACTTGGATATTATCATTTTGTTTTTAAAACATCCCCATGTCACCATTTAGCCCGAACAAACAGCGTCATGAACTATAAGTTATAATTTAGTGTAGATTAGGTAACTATGTTTATGAAGATACCAAAAAATTAACTTTTTGCCAAAGCAGTGTATCAGGAGCAAGCTGGAATCCTCTATCTACCCCTCCAGAAAACAGGCTTATACTAAATTAATAAATAATGCTGGACATTTCACACAGCGTCATCTAGCCCCAAACTAAGCAAAGCTTGTACTATGGGAACCAGATAACTGATATAATACTTACGTATTTTTCCACGGCGGGAATCGTTTCAGCCGTCTATTCATCCACTGCACCACGGAAGTCATCATACTATTCAGCTAAGCGTATTTTCTTCATTATCATCATCATATCAACCACAGGACGTCCACTACTGAATAAAGGTATAAACAAATCTTGTGCGACCCGCTCCTAAGTCAACGGCCAGCAACCTTTAACAAGTTATCTTAGTTAAATCTATATATACTAGTGATTCGCCCCGAACTGAGATCTCGCGAGTCTACCATAAAAACAAAAAAAATATTATTCGGAATCTTTGACTATCAAAATAGTGCCACGAATATAAACCACTTTACTTGACCTACAGTTTCATTCAAATTACAGGCAACGGGAGTTCATGTGAAATAGTTTTTTTTTGTACAAATTGCAGTTATTCTATGTAGATTTCAGACTTTACCAAATTACAGCATTGTGGGGTCACTGGTGTACCCTGTAAGTTTTGTCAAAGTTTAGTTTTTATTATGGCTAATAACTCAAAAACTACAAAAATTAAACTAAAAATAAAAACAGGGTTGAAATGTACTTATAACGATCTTTCATTTGACGTCCCATCCTTATAACCTCATTTTGATTTTTTTTTTTTACATCTCTTGAACCCCAATATTTCAACGACCCCCCAACATCTTTAGCTCATTGAGTCACACCAAAATTGTGCCTACCTATATACCAAATTTCATGTGATTGGATAAATGCTTCGACAGTTATCCTCGGACAAACATACATACATACATACAACGCCGATTTGCCCAAGTTGATTTGGAGATCTCGCTTCGCTCGATCAATAAAACAAAGTCGGGTTAGTTACACCATTTATAACTCAAGAACGGCGGGTTCGATTTCTAGGAAATTTGGTATATAGACACATTATGATCGGTTTTGACACATAGGCTACATTTTACACGACTGCGCAGAAGGAGGGTAATATTTTTATTGGGCAAACCACGCGAGCGAAGCCGGGGGCGGGTCAGCTAGTAAAATATAAATGTATTATATTATTTCTAGTATGTATACATACATCTCCATCACTGTTTTTGTAACGCCCGGTCTTTTGACTTAATGTTTATAATTGTAAACGGTTCCCACGATACAGGCCCTCAGCCTAGTGTGCGGCCATTGGCAAATAACTGACCACTATGACAAATTATTATGTTTTGTTTATCTGTGCCGGTTTTTAATTGTATGTAAGTGTTTTGTTCAAATAAAGAAATTGAATTGAAGTGTAGGGTATTTCTAAATTGCTTTAATACAAAATTAGAATTCCTAAAACGATACATCGTATAATAATATACCTTACGAAATAAGAACATATATTACTGGCAAAATAAAAACACTTGAATTGCTTTAAGTTGAATAGGCATAAGGAACTTTTGAACAAGAGACGTAAAATGTGAAATTATGAAGCCGAGTCCTGCGGACTGATTCTGTAAGGCTTCAATGGCAATTGCAAAATTTATATAAAATTTCGAAACAAGGCCGACAAGTCAAGTAGGACTCGAACACTGAGGGTTCCGAACCTAGATAGGTTTATTTATGTTAACTAAGCAGCGCCATCTAGTTAAGTGACCGGTAAACAAAGAAAACTTTTAAGACAAATATCTTATAAACTGTTCTTGATAGAGACTGCGTTATTACTTTTCTGTTATTTTTGCATATATATCTATTAATAATACTAATTTCAGATTTTTCACTTCGTAGATACGGACGGTATTTTTCCGACATTTTTCATCATAACTCCAAAATTGTACTAAATAAATGAAATGAAAAAATGGCTTTGGAATGTGTAAATCAATTAAGTTGATATGATACCCCATTTTAATTTTAATAGCTAACTTTAGAGTAACAATCTTATAGTATTAGTAGGTTGTACGAGTATGTACACCTCGATGTTTTTTTTCTTGTATGTTAAACCATTTAAATAAAATGAACCGGAAGGAAATACCTGATTAAATGATTAGATTGTATCTATTACTTCATTTTAGCCACTTCCCTTGCGCGATTCGATGCGCAAATTACCAACTAAGCCTAGGTACATAAATATGAACATTATATACATCATTATTGTCTCTAGTCGCTAAAAACATGAAATAAGTACCTGAAATACCGATATTTTCTTACAGAATCAGCCTGTTGGTTTATTGGGTAAGTTTGAAAAAGTAGAAATAAGGAGGCGTGTTGATGTCATGACCTGGAAACAATTTGAGAGTAACTTAGACTTCGCTCAAAAGAATTACATAATATGAAAAATAATAACGGTTAAAGGTTTGATAAAAGTAGAATTAATATGTGTTTAGTTCGATCGATTGGAGTGGTGTTTGAATGAATAGGACCACCGCGCATGATTTTTGTGATGAATCAAATAAAAAAATAACCTGTGTCTGTATTGAATTTAATTAAAATTAAAATATATTTAACGAAATACGGCTGGCTATCAATATAGTCAATTCTCTCATGGATAATCAACCACATAAAGAGTTCAAATGCGGAAAAAGGAGTAATGTTTGTTTGTTACTCAATCACGTCGTAACGGCTGAACCGATTTCAATGAAATTTAGTAGGTATGTACGTAGACTATAACCTGGATAACACAAAGACTACTTTTAATCCCATAAATAAGGTCCCATGGGATAAAAATGGACTGACAAGTCAAGTTGCAACGAGTTTAGCTTTATTTCTAGGTTACCTACATTTAGTAGTGTAACGCGTACAAAGGCAACAGCTAGTATAACATAAGGTACGATAAAACGGTACGTGATCAATAATGATTTTTTTTGTCTCTCTTCAGGGTTTTGAGCAGAGTTTGGTATATAGTTCGTGCTAGGCATGTATGGAATAAGCCCAGCATCTTTCATGTATGTACTATATGAGGCATTGAGGGGACTCTTTAATCTACTTAAGGTTGTGTTTTTTTCATTAGCTCGTGCATTCGGCAATGTTTAAAAAAAATCCCGATTTTTTTTGGAAAGTCATCTATTTATTGTACTAACATGTACATTTTTTGACAGCTTCCAATGAATAAATTTGCAAAAGCCTACTTGAATTGCATAAGCCAAAATTCAGTTCTGGCATACGCGCCTACACGGGTACAAGTTTTTCTTCCATAAAATCCTACTGAGAAAAAAGAGGTTAAATATTCAAAGATCCAGGATCTTGATGGCTCTTGGACCAATAAAGTCTACTACTGTTTATATTGCGTTTACGACTTCGTATTTCGAAACCAATTAAAGTCTAGTGTCTATCAAAGAGGAAATTAAAAGCGTGGGACGGTACTTAATAAAATTACGTAGCAAACGATTAGTAAATTCTAGAACAAGGCTACGATTACGGACCATAAAAAAGACGGACAGTGCCAAACTAAAAAGTGAAGCACCCAATAAATAAATAAATAAATATTGCGGGACATTTCACACAGCGCTATCTAGCTCCAAACTAAGCAGAGCTTGTACTATGGGAACCAGATACCTGATAGAATACTTATATACATTTTTTTTGTAAATACATACTTAAATTGTAAAGAGAAACAACCAGACAAGGAACAAATATCTGTAGATCATGAAAACATTTGTTCCGCGGCGGGAATCAAACCCGCTACCTCCTGCGTCTCAGCCGGCTATTCGCCCACTACACCACGGAGGTCGTCAATGAGTGCCGACTGAGTGAGTACCGAGTGTAGGTCGGTACGAACAAAAATACCATAATCAGCTTATGAGCATGCAATATTAAACAATGTAAATTATATAACACGATTATAAAATTCTATTATGAAAAACAAAATGTCAACGAGTACAATAAAACTAAACTAAATGTCATGGAAACTTAAACTAGGAAATATTCAAATTCTTACACTAAAATTAAGCAGATATAAAAATTTGTCATTTAGAAATTCTTCAACGGAGTTTTTTAAATGCATACCCCAATTATAACACCCCTCTTTTTGCGTGAGGGGTTAAAAATAGAGAAGACCGTATTTGTGCACGTCTAGGTATTTTCTTATCATTTTCTTAGCGCCAGACTAAGGCCGGTATCTGTATTTACTTAAATACCAACAGATCTGAGCTTCATCCAATCTCCGCCTAAATTCCAGCAAAGCCTACTGTAATAGTAGACGGCCATTACCGAGTAAATCCGCTGCAGAGGATGCAATAAGCGTTGAGTACTAAATTCCCGTATTCCCGTCTGGAAACCCCGGCCTAATGGTGCGTGGTAGAATTGCATAACTTATGGCAATTTTCTCCTACTTTACCCTCAGTAACGCATCATTTGCCGGGTCGCCTCGTTAGATCAGTGGTAATTATGGAAGTGGCCAGTCACAACCAGTAAACGAACTTTTGATTGCTCGTTCAAAATCAGTTACGGTAGAGAAGAATAATGTGAGAAAATGTTAATGATTGGTTGTATGATGCAACAAGGTTGAATGACCTTTTTTATTGGGAAACCCAGTTTTTGTATATAGAGTGGTTGTACAAATTTAGTTAATATTCAAAATTTAAATGAACAGTGATGGCCAGTGGTAAATACAAACTGAGCAGACTGATTCTATACAAACTAATTCAGAAAATGCGTCATCAGTTTTGTTTAAAAACTAGTTGTTTTCAACCAGACTGAACCTTGACATTAACTTTGACTTTGACATTATTATCTCTCTGACTAACTCAAATGTATTTACTTGGTCATAGACTAATAGCTATCATCAATCTGTCCTAATCTCACTATGTGAGGTTGGTAAAACACATAATTTTCTTCCAGTCCTTGTCTGTCGTTGGACATAGTTTTAATATGCCCTTAGTAGTCAAAAGCCAATTTCCGTAAATAAATCTAGCCAGCTTCAAGTTTCGATCTAACTTCAAAATCAGTAAATGCAAATAATGCAACTGAAGTTTGAATAAAGCCGTGGTTCCATTGCTGCGTAAAATGTGCACGCAGTGTGGTGCAGGCTGTGTGTCCTTTCTAACACGGAGCACGGATATTGGCCCACGCCCAAGTCGCACACGTCAGTTCTCTTTGTGAGGCCACGCCGCCGTGTGTCGAATGTATAGTGTGTGCTGCATTGATGACATGTTGATTCAAAAAACGTATTATTACATTAGATGAATTCTTGAGTGACCAAAATGTTATTTAATTTTTAATATATCTAAATCTAACTTTTACGGACTGATATTTTTATATTATGTTTAGTGTGGTTTATTTTGTTCTGATGTGTTATATTCTTATTTTAAAACTTGTTATGACGTCCACAATCACACAATATTGTAATTTGACATTTTATTATAACGTGTTTTTATTTGTTAATTTTTTTAACCATTTTTAATATTTGTATACCTCAAAAAGGTGAAGCATAGTGATTCCTCTTTAATAACACCATCTGTTTTGTACAATTTACCTGTGTTTCGTGCAAATAATATCTTGAATCTTGAGCTACGTGGGTATGACATAGGGCAAGCCACGTGTATGTTGGTGATATCATCAAGCTACGCATCTGTACGTAGAATGGCCGTGGGCCACAATGGATGGATTAGCCTATAGTGAATCTAAGTAAACGTGCGTTGCATTTCCGTGCGCTGCAACGGAAGTGTGGCCTTAGAATGAAGTTATAATAACGAGGTATAGAACTCAAAAATGTATCGAGAACACTCAAACATATTTTTTTAAGGAACTCTACTTGAAAACTATCAAAAACTACAATCTCAACTCTCACTTTCAGCCTTAATTTGTACGCCGAACTACTTTAGAACGTCAAAGTAATACATTCTATATTCATCGGAATGATAAAAATTAATTTGTCCAAAAAAATGTTATATCTGTTTATATCCAGGTGCATAGTTTTGCCACTAAAAAAACAGTTTCATGATTAATATCCAAATCCCAGTTTCTCTTTAAAATCTTAACAACTGATGCCCGATACTTTATCATCGGCAAAGCTCTTTGTTTTGCTGAAGCAATATAGCGATTCTATTAATGACAGCGATGTTTCACCGTCAGCTTTCTTCACCTGATAAATCGCGTCGTAAAACTGACTTTTCGTCCCGTCTTTGTTTTCCAACGAGTAATTAACAATGGACAGGTGATAACGTAATATTTTATGAGAGATTATGTAGCTTTGTTATCATCAAACTCAAACAACAGTTATATAATCGATGAGCCAAACCCAGTTGTATTCGGAGGCTATTTTGAATTAAAACTATATAACTAGTGGTTCGCCCCGAACTGAAATCTCGCGAGTGTCTACCATAAAAAAATATTATTCGTAATCGTTGACAATCAAAATAGTGCCACGAAATAAAAACCAATCCACTTGACCTACAGTTTCATTCAAATTACAGGTAACGGTAGTTCATGTTAGTTGGTTGGCCTTTTTTGGGGTACAAATTGTAGTTATTCTAGATTTCAGACTTTTCCTATGTTTGTGATACATAAGCTACACATATACCAAATTACAGCACTGTGGGGTCACTGGTGTACCCTGTGAATTTTGTCAAAGATTAGTTTTTACCATGGTTAATAACTTAAAAACTACAAAGTTTAAACCAAAAATAAAAACGGGGTCGAAATGTACTCACAAATTCCTTTAATTAAACGTGCTTTTGGACTAGATAGTCTAGTTTCGTTTTTTTTTATACCTCTTGAATCCCAATGGTTTATAATGGCTAATAACTCAAAAACTACAAAACTTTACTAAAAAAAACATGGTCGAAATTTACTAATGAAGATGTTTCATTTGACGTCTCATTTGACCTAATAGTCTCATTTTCTTTTATTTTTACGCCTCTTGAACCCCAATATCTCAACAACCCCCCAAAATTTTTAGCTCAATGCTCATTGAATCACACCAAAATTGTGCCATCATTACCTACCTATATACCAAATTTCACGATGATCGAACAAACGCTTCGAAAGTTATCCTCGGACAAACAAACATACATACATACATATATATATATACATACATACATACATACAACGCCGATTCGCCCAAGTTGATTTGGAGATCTCGCTTCGCTCGATCAATGAGCCTCCGACTACAACTGTGATTGGATAATAGAACTTTACATTAGAATTAGTGGAATCGGTCAACATTCTGAAACTAGTTTCTAGCTTTAACTTAATCGCGTTTGTCTAATTGATCGAGCGAAGCGAGATCTCCAAATCAATTTGGGCAAATCGGCGAGGTATGTATATAAGTTTGTTTGTCCGAGAATAACTTTCGAAGCCTTTATCGTGAAATTTGATATAGGTAGTAAATATTGGCACAATTCTGGTGTGACTAAATTAGCTTAAAATGTTGCGGGGTTGTTGAGATATTGGGGTTCAAGAGCGCTATCTAGCCCCAAACTAAGCAGAGCTTGTATTATGGAAACCAGATAATTGATAGAATACTTATATACATTTTTTTGTAAATACATACTTACAATATATAGAAAAACATTCAAAACCGAAACAAATATCTGTAGATCATGCAATCATTTGTTCCGCGGTGGGAATCGAACTCACTACCTCCTGCGTCTCAGCCGGCTATTCGCCCACTGCGCCACGGAGGTCGTCGTTTATACAATATAAACAAAATAAAATTATATTATGTTTTGTAAAAAAAAATAAGTAAAAAAGTATATAGATTTTATTGTGTTTATTTTAGTGTTTTACTATAATTGTTACACTAATACATCTTTTTACTTATAACATGAACTAAAAACGATGTGTACAATTTTCGACAGTAGCTTGCTTATATTTGAATTTACAGTAAAAAATGATGAATTATATATTATTAACAAAATAGGTAGGTAGGTATACCAATTTGTAGTATAATGCATCAGATGAGCTTTGTAAAAATTATCTTGACCCTTAAGATTTAAGGAGCTACACACATAAAAACCGGGTAGCGGCGGTTATCGCGCCGCACCGGTGCCGTCCTACGTTTGGTGTGTGCCTTTTGTCTCAACCATTCATTTTGTTTTTTATAAGCTTTCACCCATGGCTTCGCATGTGTTGTTTGTCAATAAAAAGTAACCTTTATCTCAATGTAGAAAACCGCTTCTTTCAAAAAGCCACAGGCTCGCCTTGTTACTTTCACAATAACGATCTGCACCGCGATATGAAATTAGAGTCCATAACCAAGTTCATGAAGCTCACCTCTAAGCGACATTATGAGCTTGCCACCCATTACCCGAATCCTCTGGTAAATACCATAACCGACTATCCCATAGACGACCTCCGTGGTGCAGTGGGCGAATAGCTGGCTGAGACACAGGAGGTAGCGGGTTCGATCCCGCTGCGGAGCAAATGTTTGCATGATCTACAGATATTTGTTCCGGTTCTGGTTGTTTCTCTATATATTATAAGTATGTATATTATATACAAAAAACAATGTATACAAGTATTCTATCAGTTATCTGGTTCCCATAGTACAAGCTCTGCTTAGTTTGGGGCTAGATAGCGATGTGTGAAATGCCCAGCAATATTTATTTATTTATTTATAGTTCCACCTGCGGACAAAACTCTCCATCGACCGAGACACGTTCTCGGAGATCCGGATGATGAAATCACTTCCGCTGACGCGGAGGAGATTTCTGAGTCATCTACATTAGACAGAGCAAACACTTCACAGATACACCGACCTCGCCAGCGAGGTCGACGTGTCCCTTCAGTCGCCGCCTACACGAGGTACAGGTGCCCGGGCGTTTCTCTCCTATCCCTATCCTGGCAACAGCCCAAGCAGAGGTTCGCACCTAAGTGGTGTCCTTGCGCTAGTTGCCTCACCAAAACTGGCTGGGCGCCATCTGCTCTGCTCGCCAAAGTTCGGCCTCAGCAGCCAACAGCGAGAAAAGTCCATTCGAAAAAAAAATCCAGATCATAATCTATCTACATACCCTTCGTAATCGGTCCAGCCGAGTCGAAAACGTAACCGACAGAATAACTTTAGATTTTATATTAGTATGGATGTACTCTTTGACATTGACATGAAAGTATTCTGACTTTCACAGTAATTAATATTCATTTTCATGTCCCTGGTTCCTTGTTATTTAATAAAACTATCGCATTATTACCAGCTCGAGATAAATTTAATCGACAGAATTTTTGAAACCAAACAAATTGTACCATTAATTATTCGGACGGTTCATAATTTGCATCGCGATGTTTCAGTAAGTGGAGATAAAAACGAGAAAACAGCTCGCTCATCCTATACTCTACTAGCTGACCTGACCCAGGTTCACACGGATCTGTATTAAAATATTCTTCTTTCTTCTAAGCAAGCGTGCTCCATCTTCGATCACACTACCACATACCATCAGGTGAGGTAGTCGTTAAGCGCTTGGCTATCATCAATTAAATACATATATATATAATATATATTAAATAGCACTCAGGGATAGTGTTGAAAGAATTTTCTCAATCGCTTTAGTAGTTCTGAATTATTAACCTATTACATCCAAACAAATAAAGTCACAAATTTTACCTTTTTATATCTATATAGTATATAAAATAAAGTCGGGTTAGTTACCCCATTTATAACTTAAGAACGGCTGGACCGATTTAGACGATCTTTGATTTGTTGGATTTGTCTACGCACCGAATAGCAGAGAAAAATTCATGCAAAAAAAAATTATGAAGAAAATTCATTTTCTCAGCTAATGATGGCCGATTGACAGTTCTAGCGGAGCAACGTAAATTGGCAGCCCGTGTCATATGCATGTCAAGGCAGTACGAAGTTCACCGGGTCAGCTAGTATTAGTATAGATTTGGATGGATATACATTATTATTTCTAATATACATATAAAAATCTCATAACACGGTTTTAGTGGTCGCACTCCTCCGAAACGGGTTGATCAGTGATTAATGATTTTTTTTTGTATATTCGGTAGGTATGAGAATAGGTCGTAAAGTATTTTTCACCCTCCTACCCTCACCCCCACCCCGTATTTTTTAATCGTGATTTTAGTATTTTGCTATTAACAATATCCATATAATTTAACTGTCGTTCATTGACGTGAAGTCATTTACATGAAGAGTCGCGTCACTTCAACAAGAGTGTTTTACATAGTTTTTATCCCGAAGCTGAAGACTGAAGACTGAATAAACAGACCTGAAATTTTCATGTACCTACTTATTTCTTTTTATACGACATGTTCTGGAGCAAGCAAATGTTAACCGGATGTTAAGTGACCATCGCCTTTAACAAAGCATTGCCTCCTAGGTCACACAACAGAACGTGCCCTATGATGCACTGCCCTGCGTCCATTAACATGAGGCATGTATGTATAAAACCTCATGTGACTGTACACATTGTTGACAGCATTGCTTTTTCGTTATGAAAGGTATGAGACCTTTCATATCGAAAAAGCAATGCTGATTGCCGGCAGAAAAAGTGAGTAAATTATTTATATGACACACATAACAGCACAGTAAACTCGACATAGGTACCTATATATCAAAATAAGTGTCTTTATCTATAAAAAAAACTATTTTTTACATGTTCGAAGTTATTTTTGAGGCCTATCCTTGATGTTTCTCTGCGAGATCAAGTCACAACTGAGGTGATTCGTAGACGAAACAAAGTCACTAACGTAGCACAAAAGATTAGCAAGCTGAAGTGGCACTGGGCAAGGCACAGTAAGGTTCTCGAGTGAAGACCTCGTACTGAAAAGCCCCCCACTAGATGGAAAGTCAACCTGCTAAATGTTGCTGGGAGCCATTGGGTGCAGGCCGCCCCAGATCGTTCGCTGTGTTAATCTATACGGGAGCCCTATGTTTAGCAGTGGACGTCATGTGGCTGATATGATGACATGTTCATTAACATCCAACATTATGCTGAGCTGAACGCCATTTTGGTACGCAGACACATGAGTCGAACTGGCATATTAGGTTCAATTGTATCTACTGTTCCTTAAAATTGCTTAATGTGTCATTTTGTGTGTACCAAATAAATGATTATTCTATTCTATTCTATTCCATTCCATCCTATTCTTTTCTATTCTACATGTTCGATGTTCATAAAATAAAAATTATAATATTGGTAGGCATTTGTTAAAAATCATAAGGATCACTTGGAAATTTCTATTTTACTGCCTGTTCCTCCGCGACCAAGCCAGGAAAGAAAGGCAAGAAATAAGGCTGGTTATTCTTTATAATGATGCTTTTAGAATACATAACAATGCAGAAAATAAATTACGTCTAAATTGTAACATTTTGAACGAGTTGGAGCTATTTCAATCCCAAGCTTCTCTATCATCTGAATAATCCGATATGTTATAGCAGGCTTTTTTATAAAGATTTTGTTTAATTACGTTTTTAAATTTGTTAATTGTCAATGTTGTTGTTTGCTTACACAATAAAAGCTTACACCTTGCCCTTTAACTACAACTGCCCTTTAACTGGAGTGTACAAGTAGCAATAGCGAGTTTATCTTTATTTCTAGTATTAAAATTATGATGATCGCTATTGTTCTCAAACAAATTAATATGTTCCCTAGCTATCATAAGTTTGAGCTGTATTGATGCTTCGGTAGAAATTATGACGTCTGTAAAATATGCGCTGCAATCAATATTATTTTTAAGGCTTTACCGCAACGAAGTAGTGGACACAGTGACATAGATACCTTAATTTCTCTTACCCCACTGTCCGATACCTAATTCATAACTAAGTGGTAAATGCACGATCTATAATGGCTCAAAGCAAGCTTTTGGGGCAACTTGCACAACGATCCCTACCGACTAAACATGTTTAAATTTGACGTCGATCGATTTGACAACTCTTTTTTACATATTCAGGCACTAAATACGGTAATTGAGATTATTTAAGCAAATTGAACTGAATCACTCGTTTGTTAAAATCTGTGCTGTGCCACTAACGTGTGACAACATTAATACGCATTTTGATTTTTGTAAACGTTAAAGATATGAATTGAATTATTTACAAAGAACTCTACTACTACTGAATGAATGAATGAATGAATGAAATACTCTTTATTGCACACCAAACAAAAATACAGTAACAAAGGAAATAAACAATAAATGACGTTACAATGGGCGTTTTTATCGCTAAAAGCGATCTCTTCCAGACAACCTTTTGATGAACAGGATAAACAAAAATCAAAAGACGGCGGTGTAAGAGTACCTTTAAGCATAAACATACGTAAACAGAACCCATAAAATAATGTATACCTACATATTGATTATGTATAATAATAAACATAAACTTAAATACATACAAATAATATATAAATAAACTACACTACATAATATGGAGGATAAATAATATAAACACTAACTAGCAGTTTCGAGACAACGAAAGAAAATGGTTGTATATTTTGACTTTGAAAATAGGAAGAGATTGGGATGACCTTATGGACAAAGGTAAGACGTTCCACAGTCGCACAGCTTGTACTGTGAAGGAGTCATCATAACATTGTGAACTATGGACGGGAGTACGAAGCTGTAGAGCTTCGGAAGAACGAAGGTTTCGAGAGTGTGCCTGATACAAAAACTCGAAACGCTCCTTTAGATAAGAAGGCGAAGTGGGATTAACTACTGATTGTTGATTACTACAAAATATTATTTAGATTTGACTAACGAAGTAGCGGGTCGCGCAATTTAGTACTGGAAGATCTCTTGATACGTCTTCACTAAATTAAATAAAGAAGCGTTAGATCAAAGCGATTAGTAGAGATACATTTCTTTTGTTTTTAGTTTTTAAGTGTTTTATTTGTAATTGGTATTGTCTATACTAATATTACAAAGAAGAAAGATTTCGTTGTTTGTTTGCATTGAATAGGCTCCGAAACTACTCTACCGATTTAAAAAAATCTTTCACTGTTGGGAAGCTACACTATCCCCGGGTGACATAGGCTACTTTTTACCCAACTGCGCAGAAGAAGGGTAATGTTTTTATTGAAAAACTACGCTTGTGAAGCTGCGGATTGGTCAGCTAGTTTACAATAAAAAGTTAATCAAATCTATACAGGAATATTTTGAAAGAGGGGTCTTTGGGGTCTTTCGTGAATCGTATCAAAATACAAAATAAATAAATATTGCTGGACATTTCACACAGCGCTATCTAGCCCCAAACTAAGCAGAGCTTGTACTATGGGAACCAGATAACTGATAGAATACTTATATACTTTTTTTCTGTAAATACATACTTATAATATATAGAAAAAACCCGGACATGGAACAAATATCTGTAGATCATGCAAACGTTTGTTCCGCAGCGGGAATCGAACCCGCTACCTCCTGCGTCTCAGCCGGCTATACGCCCACTGCGCCACGGAGGCAGTCAAATATATAATAATATATAATTTAGAGGAATATTCTTTATTCATTATGTTAATAAGATTGAGATAACGCGCAGTAGAGAGCGAGTTTGAGCAACCTTAACCAATTGGTTGATGAACCGTTACACAAACTTGCGTGTGCGAGTCTGCTAAGTTAAGACGTAACTTCAACTGCACTATTGCATGGTAGGAAAGGTTACCAATGAATACATTTATCTCAAATATACTTGTTTCCTAAATAAATCAAGAACTCATCAGAAATTCAAAATTGTGAAGAAAAGTTTTGACTGAACGTGAATATTTCCAGTATCTAATTAAGAACTGTTTACTTTAAATAAAATAAAATAAATAATGCTGAATATTTCACACAGTTTTATCATAATACTTGATTGAATATCTCTGAAATTACTGATAAAATCTTTCATTACAGGTTTTTCATTTAAAATTCATTTCACACGAACGTGAGATCTATAGAAGCATCTACAGTACAGCTTTCATTACTCAACTATTTATCGGACGGATCCAAATTTAATCAAGTCCAACTTTTATCTCTGCCATTCCAAAATCAATTACCTTGCACCGGCAGTGACGTCAATATAATCAACGAGTTGAAAGCATTGATACATACAGCTAGCAAAGGCTCTCATAATGTCGACTAGAGATGATACGACGCATCACCGGGAGATGAGAGCAATCGATTAATTATTATAAATTTCACTGCAGACGGCTAAAACGTGTTTACACCTAAATAATGAATTACTAATCAGTTGCCGTTGGGGCAAAAAGGATATCTCCCCCCCCCCTTAGATTGATAACCTTGTAAGGGCTACTGGTCACTATGCAAATGTATACGGGAGGCCCATATTCATATTTAGTGGATATCATAAGACTGATTAATTATGACGATAATAATGATGAATTAGTGGAAACATGAGTTTTAATCCGTTATAATTTATTTTAATAAACCATGCTTAGAGTACCTATTGTTACTTTTTTCCGAATTAAACTGATTTACCCGAAAGTTATCCCTAAGCAATACTAATGAAAAGTAGTGAATCATTCTGCCCATTAGATAAACGATCACAAATTATTTTTTTGCATAATGTTGACGGAGTCTTAAAGTCCAATGTACAGGTTCTTTTTAGGCAAGCGTGTTCCATCTTCGATCACACCATCACTTACCATAAGATGAAAAAGAAGTGAAAACTTGAACAATTACGAGATACTTATATACAGAGGTGTCGGTAACGGTAACGGTTTTTTTCCATCTCAAAAAATGCCCAACACGCCTAGAGAATTTTTCACTTCATATACAGAGGTGTCGGTAACGATAACAACGCGAGTTCAATAGTTTTTTCCCCATCTCATTAAATTCCCAACGCGCCTAAAGAAGTTTACAGTTCAGGAATTCATAAAAAAAGGTGGAGTGCGTTCTTAATCACACTTCTTGAGCCACTGTTCTGAACGAGTGAACTAGTCCATATAACTTGCGTGGAGCTAAAGAAGAGAGTTTCTCTGCAGTGACACATTCTCCACTCTAGCCTCCAGCTCTCATAATAAAGCTGTAATGAATGTATGGGCGACGTTGCGCCCGGCTATCTCGCAGAGTGCTCCGGGCCCGTTGTCCGCATAATATTTGCCGTCATGGCAAGCCACGTTAGTTAGAAATCGCCGTGCAAACATTAATCCTGTGATCTATGCCCGGCCGCCCGTAAAGCAGACAATTTATCTTGCCGGTTTTGTTACCAATCACAATATCTGAATTTTGGGTCATACGAAAAGATGACATAATTATAATGAAGTAGAAGCGCTCTTGCGATATCTTGCTTTGGTTGTTTTATAGCAGAGTTCGTTTTTTTTGGATTAGTAACATATTAGTAAAATAACAATACAATGCAAAAGTGTACAAATGAGAACGCAATAAAATACGCCTTACCTATATATTATACCATATATTACCATATATTATACCCCGCTTCTTTTAGAAGATGTAATAAGTTTGAAATGTTTTCAAAAAAGAAGTATGAATAACTTCATCAATGAGTATTTTTTACATAAGTCAGTAATTGTATTTAAATAACATATAATTAACATATTATTATTGCGAAACAAAAATAACATTGAACAACAAATACTCATAAAACTCAACAAACTCCTTAATTTACTAAACTCTCCGTCTTCAAGCTGTAAAGTCATACTTGTTCGCTGAGCAAACTCGAGTTGAATGCAGTGAAATCTTCATAAATAATAATCCACAAGGAAACGCGCCCTTTCATTCGGACAGAGCCGCCGCAAAGCCTCAGATCTACCAAGAAATGCAAGCGCCATTTTCCAGGAAAAACTCTTAAAATAGCGTGTTTCAAAATTTATATTTTGTAAAACTACTCGAGTAAACCGAATTTTCCTGAGTTCAAAGGTGCTTTAGAATGCGATATATTACAAAGTTAAAACTTGACCTATGAACATGTATACAGAGGACGGTGATCTATTTTTCTTTCTTGTAGAAACTACTTTTCTTTATTAGCACTTACCAGCAGCATTGCTGTACCTGTCTGGGGGCCCAGCAGTGCCCCTGCCAAGTCGAGCGTAACGCAAACTGCTGTAAATACCTTTTCTGGAACCATTTCGGCCAATTTTCGAGCCCCTGTATCTTAGTACTAAGCCGTTTAAAACGTTGAAAATATCGCTATCTATTAAGCTACGTGTACTTACGAGGACCCTTAAATTTAAGTTCTTAACTCAGATATTTTCGAAGTTTCTATATTACTGCATAGTGATTAAACAGAATATATTTAATTCAAATTACATATTTAATTTGATTCAGTATTCGTTACAAATATTTGAATATTCAAACATACTTAGGAATCTGGTTGGATTGTAAAGAAAAATGGCAAACAGAAATAGACTGAAAGATTATAGACCAACTATAATAATAGATTGCTTACTATATTACAGACTGTGTCTTAGTACATAAGCTTTAGCAAAAGATATCTAGCCTTTTACCCAGACAAAAGAATGCTACTAAGAATTGGTTGTCTGTTGATGGATCGTCCTAGATCCCAACCGTCCGACCGCAGCCAGGCGCTCCAATAAAGAGCATCCCTCAGTCTCAACTCAACAGCAATTTAATCAGCTTTGTCCTATATAAATAAGCTTGGGTATTCACCCCAGCCGCGCTATTAGCTTTTTCTGCTGTTTCTGCATCGTCAGTCGAAATGTAAAAACTTTAAATACGCTAGAGTAGATTTGCTTCAACTATTTTCAAAAAAGGTCAGCGCGATACCGCTTTGCTTGAGAAGATTAGATTATTTAAATGGCAGTATAAAGTCAGGGATTATTTATTTGTATTGGAAATTAGTTATTGTATTCTAGTTTCACTCACGTCCTTTTAATGTTCCAATGCGCTTTAGTGATGTAATTCATAACAACTCAGCATTTTTGTACTATTTTTCTTTTATTCAAGAAGGCTGAAGTATTTTGGCTTAGGAAAGGAGTGATATAATGGGGAGAGGCCTTTGCCCAGCAGTGCGGCATGAATGGATTAAATAGTAATTTTCTACCTAAACCGAACCAAAACAATTGAAAATCATATGAAGGTTGTTGTTAGTGATTGAAGTAAATCACCAAAGAATTCATAGTCAAATTATGAGTGTTTTTTTTACTGTTTTGTTACATACAAGCTTTTTTCACTTGCAATGTATGTATGTTTACCGGCTGGAATCTTGCAACTGAATTTTAAAACCGTTTCCCTCAACCGATTGAGCTGAAATTTGAAACACATATGTAACTTCAGTGACAATTTAATAATATGGTACCATGGAGATGGTCTCATGATGGAGACGGATGCCAGACAACGGAACTTCTGTATGGAGTATAGTAGGCTACTAGTGTTTGGGCTTATTTGAATCTGCTTGCGGTTCCGATTATGAATTTTATAAAAGCTTGTTTTGAAAAAGTATTTTTACAACAAAACACTTATTTTACTTTACTTTTTATGACTAAAATCAGGTCGCAATCGGATTGCTTCCAACCGATACCTGTCCATACCGAAATTATACCTATAACATCAAATAAACAACACCCTGTGCCATAATTTTGTGCGCTGTCACATAGACAAACTGCGCCATATCTCATGACACGCCAGAAATTATCCTAGCTTTTCGGTGCACTGGCCCAGCGCTAAAATACCAACGTAGAGGAGCAGGGCAAATTAGGAATAGGTACCGAACAGATTTTCATCTATGAAATACGATCGAATGTAGAAAAACTGGTGCTATTTGGCCCGTTTTAGTTTTTGACGTGAATACGTTTATAAAATTTCTTCCATAGTGGGAGGCAACTCAAAAAACGAATGATAACAAAATCGGAGGATAGAGATACATATCTATCATATCGATCCAAAATTTAATTACACCTCTGGATAGCTAAAGGATCAAAAAATTCGTTAACCTAAGTGAGGACTGTGACGCATTGCGTGTGGTGGAGGGGGAAGTGCCACCATTTTTAGATCATTTGCTGCGTTTCGAGATTTTTATTTAATGTGACCCGAAGGACTTCTTAGTGTTCAAACATGATTATACTATAACATACATAAAATAGCGTATTTTATGTTTTTATACAAAATTATACCCGTTACGTACACGTATTCACGTACAATACACGGCCGTGTCCATTCACCACGTCACACCCCATTTATATTTATGCTGGGCAGCTTACCTTTGGTTGGTAGAGGTAATGTGGCCAACTTCTCACGTGCGAAAAAAAATAAAAATTAATAAATTTATTTGACACGAACAACTTAGTTAATTTACAAAGAAAACATTAACGCTTCATGCAAGAAGAAGAGAAAATGGTAGATTCATTATCATGATCATTTCAGATTTTAAAATCCATAATTTCTTAAGACTAACACAAAATAACTTACATGAATACAAATTTTTATATACACAATCAAATTGCAATTACAAAAAATAATAATAATAATAAATAAATAATAATAATCTAACGGTATATCTAAAAACTACAACTAATCTAGGTATTTTTTAGACCCAGTCTGAGCGCTTTGCTCCCAACCATTTGAAGAAGGAAATCAGTGCTTACTCTCCATTATTTATTGTTGAGATACCACCTTAGGTACAAAATTGTTCCTTTTAACAAAAGATAAGGATGATAAAAATATACAAATTCTAACCTACCGCAATTACGTCTATAAACAAAATAAACACATCTCAAGCTTCCGAGCTCTCAGCCGGCCAAACACGCAAACTATTTGACAAATCAATCGGAAGTTTGACAGGCAAAGTCGGGGGAAGCACGTAGCGGGTTCGTTATCTCGTCCGATGCACCCCTACTGCATACCGCGAGATTCCCGACAAGGAAATATAAATTGGGAGAGAAGATAGTGAAATAAAATAACAATGTGAATCGCTGCAGTTTGGTTTTCTTCGAAATAAAAGTATCATGATTCACACCTATCTTAGACTAGAGATTGTCTACGTGGCATTCAGGTTTAAATCAATTCGATTGTGCAGTGTCTTTAATTTTCTACTAAAACAATATCATATAAGGTTTTTCACGAAAATGTTTATACGTATTTGTTTTATCACTAAAACTTGGAGAAAACGTATAATTTGAACTCAACCAAACTACATGAACTAGTTCAAAATTGGTTTGTAAGTTTTGCACCCACATATTAATAAACATACAACGTAATTAAAACAGTATAATAAGTATTCTATCACTTCTTAGTTTCGGGCTAGATAGCCCTGTGTGAAATGTCCAGCAAATATTTATTAAATTATATAAAAGCTTGTAAATTATCATCTTGCTTTGCGTATTATGCCGTCAGTTGAGCGCAGTTCGCTAGCATTGTTTTCATAAAGAATGCAACTCGTTATAACTAGAAAGTCTGTTCTTTGTAGGTGCACGACCCGCCCGTGAATATCAGAACGTATTCGATGCAGCACCTGTTCGGCAACTCTAACTTCGCTTCACAAGTTTACTTAAAGTATTACGAAATTTGAAGCGGACGCGTCCCAACTTGTCCCACATAATGTTTGTAAGCCTGATGAAATCGACGTCCTCAAACTTCACAACTCGTTATTCACGAAAAAATTATATTCAACTATTTTGGACACAATAGAAATTCAGAGTTCTCGTCTCGTATCTCCCAAAAACTTGGGCCGCGCTGTTACAGAAAATATCGGATAGTATTTCACAAGGAAGCTCCCGCTAACTCGCCAAAGCTCAAAAGTTGTTTCAGAATTTTCTTCTCTTTACCAAAGGAACTAACCTGGATCACTCACGTAATTTTCATTCTAAATTCACCGTTTTCTACTTTACGATGATATGACAATTAAAATTGATGAGTTCGACTCATGCACAGAATTTCACAGACCCGGACAGATGGATCGATATCAAGTTCCATATTTATAAACTGTGGTTTTTGCTTAATTTGAGAGACGTGTCCCGGTGTCCGATTCTGTTTGAATATGAAAACCGTCTAGCTGTAGTGGTTTACGCGTTTAAAATGTTTAAACAATAGGAACAGCAGCACGTCATCAATACAGATGATTCGATTATTCTTGTGTGCCGTCCAATTTAAAATAACAAGCTGCACTGAATGTGCATATAGGCATAATAAAGGGGGTGTACGTGTCATCGGCTTTTGCGAGCTAATCGTGGCGGGGACGGCTGATTGCATGCACCGTGTTTTCTTTTTTGCGAGAAGCATTGGAAAACTGGCTTCATTGAACAAAGCAACTATCGCTGAGCCGGGATTATTGAGCCAATTTAATTTAAGCGGAATAAGCTTTTTGATGCAGCTCTAATGAAAGAAAGGAACTGGTGCTCCATGATTGCACGCCTAAGTATTTTCAGACTTTAGCTTTAGGTAAACAGTATTCTATGCACAGCTATAGATATTAGATTAAAAACTGATTCCAAAATGAAGCTTTGAATGTTAAAACAGCATAATTTTTTACTGTATAGGATAGTTAAAAGGTATGTATTCATATTATTAAATAATAATCGCATTGGTGTGTTAAGTTTTGATATTACAGGCATATGAGACTTTTCCCCTGAATGTCTCAGAGCGATAACGCGTAAGTGATGCCTTTTGTATGACAAACATTATTCTGCTACGATAGCCGCTTATCATGAGGTGGACTGTATGCTTTTTTGCCGCTTAAGGGTATACAAATGGGAGGTTTTGGCCCTGCAGTGGGATCACACTGTATCATTAGAAAGAGATATCCTTCGCCGTTATCGTTTTTGACTATGGTTCAATATTCGAAAACGATAAAAGATAAGTAATAATCGGTGCAACCGGGCCCGTACAGGCCAAAACAAGTGGCAGTTGCGTCAGCGCTCTGTCTGATTTTATGTTAAACTACCCTCGTTTTGGTGGATAAATTCTTGCTATTCTTGTGAATATTTAAAGTTTAGTGTTTGTTGTAGACGATAACTTATTATACCTAGTTAAATTTTACTGCTCACAGAATCAGAAATATGAATACGTAGAATAATAAGTTTTCTCAGTAAGTGATTGTTTTTGTTAATATTATGAGAAATAAAGAATCCATAATACTGTTACGAGCTGAGGGTTCGGGATAAAATAATGGGAATCGATCTAACCAAAATAACACTTTTATTCAGCACTAAACGATGAATACACGAACTTGGTCACACGTAATCACAACACACCAATTCACACCACTGGTGCACCACTTAAAGTCACCGAAATGTTCGCACGTATAGCTAAATCCAGACTGACTCGTGAGCAACTACGTTCACGCGAGACCCTGCTCCACGTCAGTCCTCCAGGGCCTCGCTGAGACTCACTCACTCAGACTGACTCAGACTGACTGTCCGGCCATCTCTCCGGCCTATTTATATCGCACACATTTCGATTGTTCGAGAACGATCTCGATCCTTCCAGGAAAGGGTCGGTCCCTCGACACAATGGCCACTCCCCATTCTGCGAAACCACAAACAATAGCAACAATAACACAGCAAGACAAAAGCGTTCGAGAAGGTTCGATTATTACTCATTGCTTAACAGCCTCGGCGTAACAATACTAATAATAGGGTATGGCAAAACTTTATTTTAGTAAAAGTGGAAATAAGCATCAATTTGGATCAAAATTAAACTACCTTATTTAAAGGATGAATAATTTATAAATTATTATTTTATTTAATACGGACGCACAAGGTCATCGATTTTTCCAAAAGGCGTAGCCATACATAAGTTATTAACAAAGTTATATTTGTCTTGTAATAAATAATAAATATTACTGGACATTTCACACAGCGCTATTTAACCCCAAACTAAGCAGAGCTTGTACTATGGAAACCAGATAACTGATTGTAAATACATACATATAATACATAGGAAAACATCCAGACCCGGAACAAATATCTGTAGATCATGCAAACATTTGTTTCGCAGCGGGAATCGAACCCGCTACCTCCTGCGTCTCAGCCGGCAATTCGCCCACTGCACCACGGAGATCGTCAAACGTAATGAAAAACTTAGCTAGTGTTAGGGTATTAATTGTTCTTTATTTGAGACGCGATAAGCGCGTTAGCCATTACTTCTTATCGCTCCATTTATTACCACCCACGACATCGCTAAAAACAAACTCAATCGAAAACCCGTTAAGATAAACCTTTAAAAAATAACGTTTCGCCACCGACACATTCGCCAATAAATCATTGCTATCACCCCTCACGCCCCCTGTCAGCGAGCCTACGAAACTGGCAAAAACACCCCCAAAATGTCTGGGAACCGGACCCACCCTTGTAATCGCCAGATAATGGGCGCGGATTGAAAAATCATCCCTGCTATACGTTAAGGGTGGTTAAGGGCACGCGTGGCGTACTGTCACAGTCTCAAGTGAACAGCTCATTTTACTGTTGTAATCGCTATTCGTAGGGACCGACAATTGTTTCGGTTCAATCTGTTCTACATTGTTAATTAAAATCTTCATCAGAGTAAATGTGAGCTGCTACTTAGTGTGACGGTCGTAACACCGATAAAACGGTACGTGATAGTAATAATATTAATCGAAATAAAGAACGATTTTTTCGCATTATAGGGCGGTGCAAACCGCATCCATGCGTGTGACGTTGCGTTACGTGAGCGAGCATGCAGCAGTTGTAATGTATGAAGTTCTAAGGAAGATTTCAGACCGCCTGGCATCTGTATGTGCAGCAGTGGTTGTCAGCAAGAGCCCTTGTAAGGGCCTTCGTAAAAGCTTTGACCTTGCGGTCACTACCCTGGCCTTACTCGCAGGGGCGACTATATGTTTATCTCTCCTTAGCATGTTTTATTCATGTTTTTTGCTAAATTTAGCGTAGGATTTGATTATGTACAATACTTATGTTATGTTGGTATACAGCTGGCGTTAGTTACCATATTGTTCGGTCATAAGATCGGATGAGCATTTGAGAAAGCAGCCTAGCCGTTATTGTACAAACTGAACTAGCTATAGCTACTTTTAAACTGTGGCACTGTGCTACAGTAATTTGTCAAGCAATCCGTATGGTTTTACATTGAATATTATTATTAATGACGGTCATCTGTACGGGTCGTTAGTTCGCGCGTGTGTTTAGCGTGATTTGGTAATTTGTGTGGGTGATAAATCCCAGAAGCAAACGAGTACGTATAATTTTTATTTTATATTTGAAGAAGGCAGTTAACAAGATTGAAAGCGGAAGATGGACGCAGCATCTGAGTGGCCAGTTGGCAGAAGCCAGAAAGTAATGGATGCGCTTGCCACAGGACTGGAGACGGTGACGAGATAACGTGAAGGCTTATACCCAGTAGCTAGCATTGGGTGGATGTAGGCAGAATATGCAGGTAGATTTAGAAGCAAGTTTTAAATTTTAGGAATAAGGATTAATTAATATTGCGGATTAATTATTATAGTGGGGTGATTATTATTGTAACTAAAAACGTGATATTTAGCATGATTTTTTAGTTTTTCGTTGCATGCGCCGTGATCGAAAACAGAATGAAAAACCATAATTGTCCTAAAAGTTAGGGGGGTAATTATTATTCATTATTAACTAGCTGCCGCCCGCGGCTTCGCTCGCGTTGTTTGTCAATAAAAAACTTTACCCTCCTTCTGTGTAGTCAGATTATACATCTACATATCTATATACCAAATTTTATCAAAATCAGTCGAGTCGTTTATTCATGAAAACGTAACAAACAAACAGACAGAGAGACAGAGTTACTTAGGAATTTATAGTTTATCAAGGATAAGGATTATGTTTTATGCCACATGTAACAAAATTACATATTGGGCGTTAACTCACTTACGATTGCTTTTTAAATCGGCAGGCTAGAACAAAAGCTCTCTTCGCCCGAGGATTAGTCACAGATAAACATAGGCCTCGCTTAAACATTCTCCAACTATCACCGCATTTCTGGTTTCAACCTAATACAGAAACATGTAGTTATTAGTAGAACTTTTAAAACTGAAGTATTAACAAGTTAAAAATATTATACAATATTGTTATGTTTACGTTTAAAATATGTTTTACTTATTCTTACATTTTTATTAAGTTATTCCAATGACTTCACAACAAAATCGTTACTCAGTGTAAATCATTCTGCTTAAAAAATTGTGGAAATCATGACAGAAATGTAGCCCTAGCAGAACTAAAAAATCGTAGAAAATACATGGAGGAAAGATGTATGTCAGGATCGTAGCAAGTTGAGATCCGTAGTCTCTGCCTAACCCTCCGGGATAAAGGCGTGACAGTATGTATGTATGTATGTATTAGGGTAAAAACCGCATAGTTGCCCCACTTTTCAAAAAAGCTCCATAATAAAAAAAATATAATCCTTATTTAGAATAATGCAAGATGTAAACCAAAACATAGGTATTTGATCTCTATTATGATAAGCCTATATTTGTAAACAAAAAAGTTATAGATTTTAACGTTAGGCTACTATCCGCTAGAGTAGGCACTCTAGCGGATAGTAGCCTAACGTTAAAAATGCTTCGGAGGATACTTGCCTCATGTGGGAATAAGCGCCTCACTATGATTTTTTTAATTAAAAACAAATTTATATCAATTTAAGTTATCAGTATTTATTCAGTAAATTTTTTGAACACAAGTGTTAAACTATCTTCTGTCCAGCGTATGTGGTGCGGCACCACGCCTGATTTACGCTGATACTTGCGAGGCATTTTGCTCACCTAGAATGAATGCATAAATAGTTGTTTTTATTTTATTTAGGCTAAGTTATAGTCACAATCAGTTAGATAAAATACCAAAAAAAATCTGTGTTTAATCATTAAATAATTTATAGTTACGGATATTTGACCTTAGAGCGACTATCCGCAAAAGTAACTAGGGCGACTATCCTTTTTGATACGGATACTTGCCCTTTTTATTTGCAAAATCAACAATAAAACGTAATAAACAGTGTAATTTTAACTCAAATGCTGAATGCATTTGAGTTTAAATTAAGAACAAAACAAAAAGAAGAAAATGAAACAAAAAGTTGACTGAAACCATAATCAGTAATAAAAATGCGACACCCGTCGAAGTTTCGCTGCGGAAGATTTTCGCTCCCACGGACGAAATATGTGCGCCTATACTGACACTTTACATGACATATAGGTAGTAAAGCGCTTACACCACTAGCGTCCCTAACATAGTGTATTTAAAACCGGGGCAAGTATCCCACTGAGGCAAGTATCCGGTTTTTACTCTATCTAGTGGTGGGTCTCAAAGGAAACCGTATCATTATTCCCGCCCGCAAATCAATTAACCCTCTTAAAATAAACTAGGTACTTACATAATTATTATTTTATTATTATTATATCAGTCTATGTAGCTATATTATATTAGTTATATTTATATATTTATAACTCAAATGTCTATGTTTAACATTCACTGTACCTAAGATAAGATTGTTATTGTTTCTTGTGTTTTTATATTGTATTGCGGAAACAAATATTGTTTCCTATATTTTTTACGCATCGAGGTAAGTCGGTACATCCACGAGGTTCTTCGTCATCCCACTTCTTTGGATTCTTGGTGCCTGAATGAATTAATGAATGAGAATTCTTTATAATACGTCACAAGCTAGACACAGAATTAAAAAAACAATTAAATGTGAGGATAATGGGCGGTCTTACCGCTGAATATCGCTGAATATGAATACCGCTTTATAATACTGATGAACGATAAGTTTTAAAAATACTGATTACCATTTCCATTTAGAAAGACGTGCTAATAAAGTTTGGGTGCAGGCTTATAACGATGGGTTCTAGTCGCTCTGAAAATCAAGGCATTCCACGAAGAGCAACGATTTTAGAGCACCTATTCTAAGAACACCAATTTTATTCCACGAGGAGCAGTGATTTATATTTTGGCTTGGTGCTCTTCGTGGAATACTAAAAATTATTTCAAATGTTTCCACGAAGGGCACCTACAATGTAGTAGCTTCTAGTGATGGGGTATTTTATATTTTATCTTTGAGCCTATATTGCGCTATCATCCACTGATATTTGATCAAGCGAAGCGAGATCTCCAAATCAACTTGGGCAAATCGGCGTTGTATGTATGTATGTATGTAAGTATGTAGGTATGTTTGTTTGTCCGAGGATAACATTCGAAGCGTTAATCCGATCATGGTGAAATTTGATACATAGGTAGATAGTGATGACGCAATTTTGGTGTGACTAAATGAGCTAAAAATGTTGGGGCGTTGTTGAGATATTGGGGTTCAAGAGGGGTAAAAAAAACAAAATAGAACTATCCGGTCAAATGGTACGTTTAATAAAAGGTCTTTGTGAGTACATTTTAACCCCGTTTTTATTTTTACTTTAAACCTTGTAATTTTTAAGTTAATAATAAAAACTGAACTTATACAAAATTCACAGGGTACACCAGTGACCCCACAGTGCTGAAATTTCGTATGCGTGTAGTTTTAGTGACACAAATATAGGGATAACTCTGATCCAGCCCCTAAATACGTTTATGCATCATTGCGTGAGTCTCCCTAAGAATATTTTTTTTTAAGTTTCGAGAGACTCGCGTGATCTCAGTTTGGGCAAACCACTAGTTCTATATGCAAATTAACTTCGGCTCTAGGGCCTAAATTGCATTAATTTATCAGGTATCTAGCTAACAATGACCAACTTTCGGATAATGAGTGATGAAAATTTAATTACTACACTTTTTTATATTCCGTTGTATATTGAACGGTATAACAGTACTTACACCATCCGATGTGTTGCTGCGGCGAAAACGCTTTGCATATTAACACACTCATGTAAATTTTATGAGCATGTGCACCAAATGTGCTCTTGCTATAAAATTTTGCAAGAGCCGTGATGCCACGGTTATAATAAAAATAATGGACACAGCCGTGGGGCTGTTTGTCAAAATATGAAAACTAGCTAATACTTGCGTATAGATATCTTTTACACAATAATAATCATCATAATCATCAGCCTAGGACGTCCACTGATGAACATAGGCCTCCAGAGTAACCGATAATGTGCGGCCCCCAACGGCACCCAGCAACCTTTATCAGTAGGCCTAGCACAGTAACTATAGAGAAGGATTTAGTCATGAGTCATTTTTGAAACATAGAAGACACTTGTCGACCGTCTCGAGCACGGCGATGGCGAGAGTGAACGGGAGTGACGCTGTCGACACTTCCTCGACAGTAGTCTACAACGCCGAGAACGATAAGCATAATTTTCTCCATCTTTGATTTTAAAGAGACAACTTTTTTCTGAAATTGTCCAGGTCTTGCGATGCCTAGACAGCACTCTCGTCTCAAGTTGTCTCTTTCGCACTCTTCTCCATCGCACGCTTGCCAACAACTTTTGGTTAGATATTTAATTAATTATATATACAACGTACGTTGCTCTAGATAGAGTATCCTTCTTTTGCTAGGAATAAAACTTATTGAGCTTGCTCGGGGCAAAGAAAATTTCGAAAGAATCGACAGAGAATGGAATAGAATAACGCTTTAGTACACTAAATTTTAAAACAATAAAAAAAACAAATAACAATACTCGCAGAAATACAAGTTGCGGTCAGAGCTTTGTCGTCTCTTCGAAGAGTAGACAAGGAAATCGTTGTGCTAGCCTTGCAGGTCGTCTTTCCATCTAGTGTTCCATTTAATCTCCACTCTAGACTCATTCTGCCCCAACGGCCATCAGTTCTTCGAACTATCTGCGCCACCCACTACCCCTTCAGCATCCTAATCTGTACACTTCAGTGACTTTTCAGAGTAAGATCATCTAGTGGCCAACTTTGCCGTTGAAATTTCAACTTTGCTTTTAAAATTTTTAGGTCACCCGAAAACATTTATTGCTTTGCGTATCTTATAGTGAGGACTGCCTGGTGGTTCATACCAGCCACTGTTGGACTGATGCATCGTTACAATGAAGTACCTAATTTAGGATAAATTTCATTTTTATAAGTTTTGAGAAGCGTTTTACCCTATCTAAAAGAACTTCTGAAATTGAATTGAATTGACTAGTGGTCTATACTTGTAGTGACCGCACCGAACGTTGCAGAACTTAGCTGATCTGTAAAGAAAGACTAAGCGAGAATTGTGCTTCATGAAAAGTTGAGGATCCAATCCATGTTCCAAATCTAATGTTAACTCCCCACGTGCGTGAATTCTCGACATGTTTGCGTCCAATTGAGCAAGATCAAACGTATAGATGGATAAAACTTCGAACCGAAATGTTTTATCATCATCACCATCAACCTATAACAGTCCACTGCTGGACGTAAGTCTCTCCCAGGGTGCGCCATTGAGCCCGATCCTCAGCTCTTCTCATCCAATCCTTTCCAGCCACAGCGCGCAAACCGTCACTCCATCTAGCCGGAGGGCGTCCTACACTTCACTTGCCTAGACGTGGTCTCCACTCCAGAACACGTTTACCGCAACGGTTATCGGAATGTTAACAAATCGTCAAAACATGAACACAGAGATACTTAGCATGAACGCACGTGTAGAGAGGTAGAGAGGTTTTCAGGCATCTTATGATATTCTTCGACTGCCTCCGTGGCACAGTGGACGTATAGCCGGCTGAGACGCAGGAGGTAGCGGGTTCGATTCCCGCCGCGGAACAAATGTTTGCATGATCTACAGATATTTGTTCCGTGTCTGGGTGTTTTTCTATATATTATAAGTATGTATTTACCAAAAAAATGTATATAAGTATTCTATGAGTTATCTGGTTTCCATAATACAAGCTCTGCTTAGTTTGGGGCTAGATAGCGCTGTGTGAAACGTCCAGCGATATTTATTTATTTATTTATTATGAAGATTCCTATTTTGATCGATGAAATCAAACCTTTGCTTAATCCTTTGCTTAATCCCATGCTTTCCTTTGCTTTGCTTAATCCCATTCTATGAAAGATAATATTGCTTGCTCATATGGCTACTACTAGTATGTAAGGTGGGAGGGAAGTCCAATATTGAGCTATGAGCCGTTGGATTTACCTGTAATACCTCAATAGACGGGCGCAAGCCAGTATCATCTGTCAAGCTTCTCACAGACAGCAATCAAATTGAGGATCGAAGGCAACTGCCATTTGATAATGCCTCGTTTAGTTCACATGTACAGCCTCTGTCACTCCAGTTCTTACCGGAGATGTGTGGTCTCTGGAGATATATTTTGGCCGTTTATGTAAAAAATAAAATAAAAATAATGCTGGACATTTCATACAGCGCTATCTAGTCCCAAACTAAGCAAAGCTTGGACTATGGAACCCGATAACTGATAGAATACTTATATATACTTTTTTTTATAAATACATACTTATAATATATAGAGACAACCAGACCCGGAACAAATATCTATAGATCATGTAAACATTTGTTCCGCGGCGAAAATCGAACTCGCAACCTCTTAGGTCTCAGCCGGCTATTCAACCGCGGCGCCGTGGAAGTCGTCTATTATATAAACTATATATATCTATAATAAAGATAATTATAGTTTTTACGCTTTATGATGAAATTATGACTAGTGGTTCGCCCCGAACTGAGATCTCGCGAGTCTCCCATAAAAACAAAAATATATTATTCCTAATCTCTGACTATCAAAATAGTGCCACGAAATAAACAACCTTACTTGACCTACAGTTTCATTCAAATTACAGGTAACGGGAGTTCATATTAAGTGGTTTTTCTATTTGGGGGTACAAAATGCAGCTATGCTGGAATTCAGAGTTCATTTGACGTCCCTCTTGACCTAATAGTCTAATTTTTTTTACCCCACTTGAACCCCAATAACTCAACAACCCCCCAACAGTTATAGCTTATTTAGTCACACCAAAATTGTGCCATTACTATCTATATATCAAATTTCACGATGATCGGATCAATGCTTCGAAAGTTATCCTCGGACAAACAAACATGCATACATACAACGCCGATTTGCCCAAGCTGATTTGGAGATCTCGCTTCGCTTGATCAATAAATTATTACTGTTATTTTACTCTAGATTGACTCCAGATATTTCAAGTAATGGAAAATACCACATTTACTTTCGAAGCACATCAAGACACAAATCAACACTAAAGCCATAAATTAATAAAGGAGTACTGGGTTACTTTGTACTTTAGCAACGGCATTTAAATAGAAGTAAAACCATGATTTATTTTCTGTAATTAATATTTGAAATTGGTCTGCGATTTATGAGTTTATTATTAAACCTAAAAAGGGTTTCTAATCGTAACGAGACTGTTTAAGTCAAGCCGCTGCAGTCAACCGTGAGATATGCCTTGAATGGACTATCCCACAACGCTGAAGCTATGTAGATACGCAAAACCTTTAGTCTTCAAATTATTTTAGCTCGTGCGTGAAATATCGGATTACGCAAGTGACATATAGTCGGGCTTTTCAGGCCTAGTGCACCCCAACCGGCCAAGTCAGATTAAATTTACATAAATAGTCAAATACACGAGACCCAAAGTAAACCAGTCTAAATTCGATGGCTCAAAAGTTGTATCTCAAACACGGACATTCGAAACGGCAAATGTGACCCGAATTAATATTTGACCAGCGTGTTTGTCGTACAAGTTTTGCCTTCATTTGGCTTCTGTGGTCACTTTACATACGGTAATTTTCTATGAACTCTAATTTAGAGAATTAGTAGTCTGACCCGCCTTTAGCATATTAAATTTGCACTGCGAGGGATTCTGGCGGTTGAATTCATTTTGCAAGTGAAATCACCCGAGATTTGATGAATTTCAAAGAAAATATTGTAAAATCTCCAACCTAGCAAAATATCAAATTTAACCAAAACTCTGACGGGAAAATGTTATATTCTTTTTTGTCAAGATTCTAAACTGAAATAAGTTGACTATTATATAACATGGAAAATTACTTTCAATGCATCTGAAAAATTCAGTTTAAAGTTTCTCAATTCACAAAATTGTTAGAAAGTTTATGAAACTTTAAAGACTCACTTCCCAGACAAATAACTTTAGAAAATGTGGTCTTCTCATAAAACAGTCTGTCCCAACCATTACCAGTCTTCAAACTTCGCACCTGCCACAAGTCTCAGTTTATTTTAAGAATAAACATGGCGTTCATTGGCGCCTGAAGCGAAGCACTCCAGCGGGGTGGCATTAAATATTTCATTTTAGAGAAGTTTTTATTACAGTCTCTGAACGTGTCCGCGATAAACGTAGCGGACGTGACTAGAGAACCTTGCTTAGATCGCCGTACAGCGTACACCTATTTCACAGGGAGTTAGTTCACTGGAAATTATAGTTTCTTTGGTCAGAACTGAGCGTGCTCCCTCATTTTGATGTAGTACTATATTCTAGGCGTCGAACAATGTAATTAAATACAAAGTTTGTATCAAAGCTTATAGGCTTACCGAAAGCCGACAGGACCCAGGGCCTAACGAATTTTATAGCTAGAACCAAAACTTTAACGAACATAAACTTTCAGTAAACGCCAGCGGTCCACACTCTACTACACTGCGATGACTCGACAACTAATAGTATTGTTGAACAATTTTTTATTTCATTTTTATTTATTGACTACCAGCTGTTGCCCACGACTTCGTACGCGTTACACTACTAAATGTGTAGGTAACCTAGAAATAAAGCTAAACTCGCTGTTGAAACTTGGCATGCCCTTTTCATCGCATGGGACCTGATGTATGGGCTAAAAAGTAGCCTATGTGATAATCCAGGTTATAATCTACGTACGTATTAAATTTCATCAAAATCGGGTCCGCTGTTACATCGTGATTGAATAACAAACAAACATCCAAACTTTCGCATTTATAAATTAGTGTGATAGTCAAGCGCTTGACCACTAATCAATTAGTTACTCTATAACTTATATCTATCTACTAAACCCACTTCGACCTACTTCTGGGCGTATGGCTCCTTTTTATCCCACCAATCTCTTCGGTACTGTGCATTCATTACCTTCCCACAACGTCAGACTATCTGGCTGTGGGTAGGCCAACTGTAGGCCTAGCACAGTAACTGTAAAGAAAGATTTAGTCATGAGTCATTTATCGGAACAAAAAAGACACTTGTCGACTGTCTCGAGCACGGCGATTGCGAGAGTGAACGGGAAGAAACGTTGTCGACACTTCCTCGACAGTAGTCTACAACGCCGAGCACGATAGCCATCATTTTCTCTATCTTTGACATTTAAGGATAGACAACTTTCTTCTCAAATTGTTTTGGTCTTACGATGCCTAGACTACACTGTCTTCTCAAGTTGTCTCTTTCTCACTCTTCTCAATCACGCGCTTGCCAACAATTTTTGGTTAGATATTTAATTAATTATATTTACCTACAACGTACGTTGCTATAGACAGAGTATCTTTCTCTTGTCTAGGAATAAAACTTATTGAGCCTGCTCGTGGCAAAGACAGTTTCGGAAGAATCGACAGAGAATGGAATAGAATAATGCTTTATTGTACATCACACTCAAATTTAAAAACAATATAAAAAAACAAACAACAATACACGCAGAAATACAAGTTGCGGTCAGAGCCTTGTCGTCTCTTCGAAGAGTAGACAAGGAAATCGCTGTGCTAGCCCTGCTGGTCAGTGCCCTTCATATGGTCACCACTCTGTTGCAGTCTTCGTCCATATGCCGATTTCTCTCCAACCCAAGCTTTTGAAAATTTTAGTTGCATTTCTTTCTAGTTTAGCTTTACATCCACGTTCTCATCGACTTGAAACGAAGACCAAACTTTGTCTAATACACTTTGCAACGCACATCATCCAATCCACTGCAGCGTCTAACTATAATTAAGATTTCTCTTTTAAAACGTAGATAAAATCTTAATTGAAGTAGATAAATTGAGACAAAGGATTTTCATTTAGTTACGAGTAGATGCATTACTTTAGTATGAAACTGTTGCAGACTTGCAGCATGTGGTTCATAATTAGACATTTTCTTACAAAGTTGGATAATACTTAGTCCAAAAGGTAGGATTTATGAGCTTTCATAAATCTAGTAGAGAGAAGACCGAAGTACCTAAAGAGAGTAAGAGGTTTACCGAGTTCAGTATTTTATGGATATCAAACTCAGTTAATAAGTTTGAGTCCTGTTTCTCGCTGTCTTCCTGCATCACTGAAAATGGACTTTTGATGTGGCCTTAGAATTCAGTTATAAGTTTAAAAGAAATTAATAGAATATGTATGTGTAAATATTTCACCTAAAAATGGTTCCTTTAAATGTTTTGGGAAGTTCCTTATCGCACGATATGGACTTGGCGGATGGGAGCTAGGTGAAAAAAAGTCTAAGAGTTTTTCGTCACGAGTTTCCGTCACGGCCCTTTCTTTAGTGTAGATGGTTATCCATAGCGCGTATGCTATAAAATAATAATATAATTATTGATCGAATATTATAATACTAAATAATATACAGTATATATATAGTATAATATTAATATTTACATATCTAATTATTAATAAATATATTAATATTAATATTATTGCTGGAGCGAAGCGAGATCTCCAAATCAACTTGGGCAAATTGGCGTTGTATGTTTGTTTATCCGAGGATAACTTTCGAAGCGTTTATCCGATCATCATGAAATTTCATATATGGTAGGTAGTGATGGCACAATTTTGGTGTGACTCAATGAGCTAAAAATGTGGGGGGGTTGTTGAGATATTAGGGTTCAAGAAGGGTAAAAAAAAACAAAATGAGACTATCTAGTCGAGTGGCACATTTAATAAAAGGTATTTGTGAGTACATTTCGACCCTGTTTTTATTTTTAGTTTAAACTTTGTAGATTTTACGTTATTAGCCATAATAAAAACTGAACATTAGCAAAATTTACAGGGTACACCCCCACAGTGCTGAAATTTGGTATTCTTGTAGCGTTAGTGACACAAATATAGGCAAAAGTCTGAAATCCAGAATAACTGCATTTTATACCCCAAAAAAGAGTAACCAATTAATATGAATCCCGTTACCTGTAATTTGAATGAAGCTATATGTCAAGTAAGGTGGTTGTTTATTTTGTGGCACTATTTTGACAGTCAGAGATTACGAATAATATATTTTTGTTTTTATGTGAGACTCGCGAGATCTCAGTTCGGAGCGAACCATTAGTTATTTCAATAATAATATACTATGAAAGAAACTTCGTTCCAACCGAGTGTTCCACGCATTATTTCTCTATCTCATATAGTTTAGGATTACCACTCCCTAACCCATCTCAATTATACTCGTATGCTCCGTATGAATCCTACCAAATATTACTTTAAATCTGAGAATAACATAAAAACATTTACATTTTCATTTTATAAAATCATTTTAAATGAGGGAAACAATATAAAATAGCTCATTCGACCAAAATACGAAAGTCTAAACCAATTCTTTCCCCTGTTTCATAATGCTCCGTAAACATGCCACTGCCACGCAGCAGTTAAACTAAAGTGTGTAATGAGAATATCAACCGGTTCTATTATTGTCTATGACGTATTTATGTACTTCAAAACTATTTTTATTATATAATTCCATTTATCACACTATTTGAGGTCAGCAGAATACCAGCGTACCAAGTAGCTAGGTTCTAGCCTACTTTTTTTCTTTATTTTTAATGAGGGGTTTTGTCACACAGTGACTATGTCACCCCCGTACAAAAATGATACATTTATAGCAAAAAAAATTAAATCCGACACCAGAATGAACATGTTTTGCTTTTTAGATGCTAGTCAAACTATATATGTAGGCAGTGCAGATACAGTTTGACCAGCATCTCTGCTTCCTCGGAAAGCGGGGACGCTAAAATGCTATTGCAGATACCTACACCATAACCAAACCTAAAAATAACATCTTGTCTTTGTGACTCATTCCGAACACACTCCGTCAACACATGATGAACGTCTTCTACAATATCACACTCTGAGCAGTTAGGGGAATCTGAAATACCCATCAAAAATTTAAACTTGTTTGACGGAATGTGTCCGGAGCGAAGTCTTAACAGTGCCACAATATTTTTCCTACTGGCTTCTTGACCATCAAACCACGGGTACAGAGGAGGTTGGTACTGGATGGTTTTGTACCAAATGCCTTTAGTAAGTGAGCGCTCGTCAAAATACTCGTGCCGCAGCCGTCTACAACCCTTTTTTTTTTTTTTTTCAAGCAGTAAATCTGCATACAGACCCGTATTGCATGCAGGGTACAATACGGGTTATGTGAGGTTGTCGGACTCAACGACCCACTAAAACCTCCCCGGTGGCCGGCCTCAATGCATGTCACAGGGTTCTGGGATCTCACAAGAAACGCACCAGAGCCCCCCTCATGCACAACGCCCATAAAGAGCACGTCCCAGGGGCTGTTGCCCCCAGCACCCTCACGGTGCGTGCACAGCAGCACATGCCACATTGTGCGGCTGCCCTCCCTGAGTCCGCTATCCGGGTTGGCCAGAGCCCTCCATCTGACTACCCACGTACCCGAAAGGTCCCCTGTATGACAGGGGAAACCATTACTCTGCCCCTTCACGAGGCGGGCGGCGCGGGGTGTCCGTTGCCTGCACCCCGCCGCCGCCTTCTCCGAGCGGGATCGGCCCTCTCCCGATCTCACTCAGCGGCCTCTTTCCGAACCAATACGGTCTCACAGAAAGAGGTCACGGCCTTCCAGCCGTCCTCGTTTGCCAACATAGCCGCTACTACGTTTGGCACGCGGAGGTCCTGCCCGATCCTGGTGATCAGGTTCCACCTTTCCACGCACCACGCTGAGCATTCCTCGAGCGTATGCGGGGCAGAATCCCGGTCCCACCCACAATGGTGACATTGCGGTGTCCGTTCGCGTCCAATCCTATTTAGGTACTCACCGAAGCACCCGTGCCCGGTGAGTACCTGGGTAAGTCGATAGGTGACATTTCCCCATTCCCTCCCTAGCCAGCCTTCGAAGCTCGGCAGAATTGCGCCAACGATGCGCTGGCGCGAGTACCGCGGTTCGTCGAACCGCTCGCGCCATTCTACGAGCGCACGTTGTCGCTCCTCATGTCTTACCTCCACCGGCGCTGCTCCGCCCCCGTCATCCTGTCGAAGACGAACGTACACACGTGCGTCCATCGCTGCCAAGATGTCAAAGGGCGGAAACCGCGCCAAGAGAGTTGCCGCCTCAAACGATATCGTCCGGTATCCTCGCGCGATACGAATAGCTATAGTGCGCTGCAGACTATTATACATAGTCCTGCAGCGCCTAACACCCGTCAGTCTACTGGACCACACAGGTGCTCCGTAGAGAGCCATCGATCGCACGACCCCCGCGTAGAGTCGGCGAACCCCCTCCCTTGGCCCCCCGAGATTGGGCAGCAGTCTGTGAAGAGCACCCACTACTTTCTGGATCCGAAGAACCGCACAGTTGAAGTGCTCTTCGAAACCCCAGCGACTGTCCAAGGTGATCCCCAGGTACTTGAGGTACCGCCCCACCTGGACATCAACGTCACCCACGCGAACGGACATGCTGGGTGGTTCCTTTCCCCTCAGGAACTTGTGGAATCACAGCGCTTCGGTCTTCTGAGGCGCTATCCGCAAACCCAGCTCGTGGATCTTGTTGACGACGCAAGCCACCCCAAGCTCGGCGAGGTCTCTGGTCCCTTCGAAGGAGTCCCCGTCAGCTAACACTAAAGTGTCATCCGCGTAGCATACAACGTGTATGCTGACGGGGAGATCGACGCGCAATACCACATCGTATGCAAGGTTCCACAAGAGCGGGCCCAAAACGGACCCTTGCGGAACCCCACAAAACACCTCCCTCCGGTGCAATGCACCGTCCCGGCTCACATACTGCACACATCTGTCGCGCAGATAGGCGCCAACTATGCGCTGCAGGTAGAGGGGAACTCCATGAAAAACGAGCGCCTCCCTGATCGCCCTCCAGGGCAAGTTAAACGCGTTGACGATATCTAAAGACACCGCCAACATCTTCCCGCCCCGGGACACGGCCTGCTTCGATAGTGACTGGACACGAAGAATCGCGTCAACTGTAGACCGCGCCCGTCGGAAACCAAACTGGTTATCCGACAGGTCGGGACCTTCCTGCTGCAGATGAGTGCATAGACGAGCGGCAATTATTCTTTCAAACAATTTGCCAGCCTCGTCCAGCAGGCATATGGGACGATACGCAGACGGAGAATCCGTAGCCCTGCCACCCTTCTTCAAGAGGACCACCCTTGCCTCCTTCCAATCCTTGGGGAAAGTTCCAGAGCAGAAGCAAATATCAAATAGTCGCCTCAGCCTGTCCCCCAATCCGGCGGAAAGAGCCAGCACCCACGCCCGACCAGGAATCCCATCCGGGCCTGGCGCGGTGTTACGTGCCCCGAGGCGCTTCACAGCTCGGTGCAGTTCCTCTTCAGTTACCCCCAGTTCATCGGACCAGGTGTTCGGGTCCGAAGGTAGCCCGGGGGATGAGGGACTGTCCTGAACCCTGGGGAAGAGGGTGTCTACCACTCTCCCAACAAAAGCAGGGTCCAGGGTTTCCGTCAGCGGTGGAATCCAGGGCCGGAGTTTACCCAGTACAGTTTTGTACGGTCGCCCCCACGGATTCCTGTCCAGCCCCTCGAGGAGTTCACTCCAACACCGAGACTTGGCATCGGCAATAGCGCTTTGGAGTGCCTTGGTAGCGCATCGGTAAACTACGTAAACTCTCTCCGTCTCTTCGGCAAGGGCTCGCCGTCTCCTCCGGGCTCTAGTGTACTGGCGTCGAGCACGCAGGCACGCCTCGCGCAGCCTTGCAATCTCGTTCGACCACCAGTACACCGCCCTACGCTTGGTTAGCCCGGTTCGGGGCATCGATGCATCACAAATGGACGTCATCGTTGTCCGGAACCAGGCTGCTTCCCTCTCAGGATCAGGCAGTTCTTCCTCGACATCCGGCCAGGCCGCGACGATGGCTGCGGCTTTCAACAGATCGCTATCTAGCCGCTTGAAGGCCCATCGTCGCGGCAGGTCGCTACTGCGGCGGGACACATGGTCGGGAGGGCGAAGAGCTACATCGAAAACGATGTGGCGATGGTCGCTTAGTGTGACCATCTCCTCTGCTACCCTCCATCCCGACACCATGTGTGTGACAGAAGGAGTCGCCCAGGATAAATCCACGATTGACTCTTCCTGCCACCGCACACACGTGCTTACGGACCCCCGATTTAAAAGCCGGAGGTCAAATCCCGCCGCCCAGTCAACAACCTTTACTCCCCTTGGGTTGTTTCGGGGACTCCCCCACTCTCGAGAGTGAGCGTTGAAGTCACCCAAGACAAGCACAGGACGGGGCAGGCATCTGCGAATGCAGCTTCCCACCTTGTCCAGGTACACCTCGTAATCGGCGAGAGTACAGTTGGGGGAGACGTAACAGCCCACAACGGCTATGTGGCCCCACTCTACAGCTACGAAACCCTCGCCCTTTTCAATAAGGGCGCAGACGGATCACCTTCACCACCGCCCCAATAGATAGCAACAGAGCCCCCGTCGTCCCCAAACCAGCGAGGATGAATCGGGGCACGATAGGGCTCTGAAAAATGAAAATGAAAATGAAAACATTTATTTGACACGACACACTACAAAATATAACACAAAAGATGGTGACATTCAAGTAATGTCGAATCTTGACTTCTGGCTCTAAGAGTGGGTGTAAATAGAAGGATATGTAACAAGAATGCCAGAAGTCAAAGATAATCAAAAAATACAGGAACATCTCACGCAACTTCCATCATAATTGCAAATTCCAGTCATGCCAAAATGGCGTCAGCTCAGCATGTGCTAAGTAGGAAGGCTAGAACCTAGCTACTTAACGCTGGTATTCTGCTGACCCCAAATAGTGTCGTCACGGACGTTAGAAGCCTGCACTGCTCTCGGGGATTGAGTGAAGGTAGGTATGTATAGCACCTACCTACCTACCCACATAAATAATTTTTATTGTTTGTTAGTCGTGTGGGTGAGATAAAAATTACAAAAATATAACTACATAACATATTATAAAGCTAAAAATACTTAAATAATTACATACTTACATAGCCTAGTATTTTACGTATATACAAAAACACTAATTTATAATCCTAACTGAGATTCTAAATAACAAATAAACAAAAAAAACATATTGGTACTATAACCTAATCTGAGGAAAAAATTATCAGTGAGGAGGTCATGCCGTTCATATTAATTAAAGCGAATGCCTGAGATGTGTAGTATAATTAACATATATATTATCACATATGAGATTATAATTAAATCTATGATAAAAATAAAAAAATAAATTAAAAAAAACTTAAAAAATATGACTAGATAGACCTTTATATAATTGAAGCGTCATTATTTGTGCCTTCACACCTTCTCTGTTCATCGAGAATAAAGCGTTTTAGCTTAGATCTCAAACCAAACCTACTTTTTAGGATTCTGATGGGTGGAGGGATGTTATTCCAGCACTTAGTGGCTGCGTATCGGAAGCTACCTCGGAATGCAGCAGATTTATGACGCGGCGTTGCCAGCTGCACAGCGCACTGTCTTCCCATGCCCATTCGTTGGTTCGTTACCCACATGAGCTTGTCATATAGGTATGCAGGCAATTTTTCGTAGATAACGCCAAAGAGGAGACACGCTAAATGTAACTTTTGACGGGACTTCATCTTTAAAACAAAGTGATTATTTAAGAAAGGAGTAACGTGACCTCTTAGCGGAATCGTGAAGCAAAACCTAGCACAGGCGTTTTGTACCCTTTGTACAAGCTTCTGTGTTCGAGCCAGGAGTCTCGGACCGAACACTGTGTCAGCATAGTTCAGTTTTGAAAGGACCAATGACTCCACTAGCTGCAGTCTAAGTTCTTCACTTAAGTAGGGTCGGATTTTATACAATATTTTTAATCTATAAAAACAGTTCCGCACGCTATCAGCTATGTGTTTTTCGTACCGCAAATTTGAGTCTGCACACAGACCCAGATTACGAGCCTCAAATACCCGTTCTATAGGTGTACCCATTATTGACACACTCACTGAATTAGAATTAAGTCTTTCTAGATTGTGAGAACTTCCACAGATCATAAACTTAGTCTTTAATGAATTCAATATTAGGCTATTGTTCTTTGACCACGCTGCAATCCTATTAAGGTCTTCAGTTACAAGAGCAGTGGCTTTGTCTAAATCTGCAGCTTTGATCGAGTAGTATACCTGCACGTCATCGGCGTATATATGGTATTTGCAATTCTCGATACAGCTGACTAGATCGGCGCAGTATAGGCTGAAGAGAGTTGGTCCCAGAATTGATCCCTGAGGCACACCTCTACGTACAGGAGTAACTTTAGATTTTTTTGGTACCCCATTACTTGAACAGATTTTGACAAATTGGCGACGATTACTCAAGTAACTATCAAACCATTTGACTGATGCGTGGTCGAAACCGTAGTAACTTAGCTTGGACAGCAGAAGCGTGGTGTTTATGGAGTCGAATGCCCGCGAAAAATCAAGCAGTATCAGTATTGTACATAACCCTTGATCCTGTGCACATAGGATGTTGTCTGTAACGTCTAGTAATGCAGTTGATGTACTTCTACCTTGCCTGAAACCGGATTGTACATCAGGTAAAATATGATTATTTTCTAAATAAGATGTCAATTGCATACATACCACTTTTTTAAATATTTTGGATATACAAGGAAGTATTCTAATGGGTCTTAAATGTTTAACTTCACTTGGGTTATCTATTTTAGGCAATGGACGTACGACTGCTATTTTCCACTCGTCCGGGAATGTCGACAAGGTGATAGAACAATTGATCATACGGATCAGAGCATCCAACGATTGAGGAAACGTCATTAAAAGCATTTTAAGAGTAATATGATCATTTCCCTCAGCATTACTTTTAAGTTTTCTTATAACTTTGATCATAGTATCATAGCCCACCGTATTTAAGCTAAAAACTGTGTTGCTAAAGTTATGGTATTCAAAGTACGTCAATTGGCTTATGTAAACATTTAAACTACCTGGGACATTTAAGAAATGATCATTTATGTCATCTGGATCGGTAAAGTTTGCTGGTAGGGATGTTTGTTTTTTGGGAGGTAGAATTGTAGTCTTTAGGTTTTTCCAAAGTGTTTTTGTGTCCTTAATTTTGTTATTTATGTTGAATCTAAAATACGCTGCCTTTTCGTAATACATAGAAACATTTACCAAAGTTTTTAGTGATTTATAGTATTCTCGCTTAGCCTCTGTTTTATGTTTATGAAAGTTAATCAGTGCTTCGTCTCTCTCTTTCATCATCAATTTAATAGTGTCGGTTATCCAGGGATAGGAACGTGACTTAATGATGGCAGTTTTAACCGGAGCGTGCTTATCAAAAAGTAATACAATACACTGATTAAATAAATCTACCATCTCATCTATATTACTTATAGACCCAAGTACATCCCAGCAAATTGACAGTAGGTCCTCATCGAACGAATTTATAATTATATTGTTAATCGGTCTATACACTATTTTATGAGGCTCAACTTTTTCCCGTTTAATACTCAATTCGCAGGTGATGAAAGCATGACCGTATAGTTTCCCTATAGGCTCAACAAGCACGTTTCTAACACGCAAATCTGTACATATCAGGTCAATTAATGTTTGGCGATTTTCAGTAAAGTGAGTTGGGGAAGAGATATATTGTTGTAAACTCACACAGTTTACAAAGGTATAAAACTTTTTCGTATCACCATCATTAACATTAAGCAAGTTAATATTCATATCTCCCAAAAGCAATACGTTATCACATTTCGATGCTGCATTAATAATGTCAGTCATTGCATCCAGAAACGTATCTACGTTCGTCCTTTGCGGGCGATAGGCAGTTCCAATAGCCAACTTCTTGCCATTGACAGAGAGTGTAAGCCACATTTGTTCCACAAACCTGTTTCGTGGATCAACGGGATGGGTCCATAATCTTGCTTTAATTCTATATTTAATATAAAAACCTACTCCGCCACCGCGGCCTTCACAAAGTTGGATATGACGAGGCGAATACCTCAGTTTGTAACCTGGAACAACGGGTGCGCGCCCCTCCTCGCCATCCTTAATCCAAGTTTCATTTATAGCCATAATGTCCGGAGAACGCATTTCCATAGCCGCTATAAAATCATCGTGGTCGGTACCTAATGAGCCGGGATTATACAAACCAACCTTTAAAAATTTGTTAATCATTTTTATTTGATAAAATTACTACATTACAAAATAGCAAACGAGAACTCAATATATAATTGTATAGTGACTTAGTATTTCTAGACTTGCATTGGTCATAATTGTGTAAAGCGTATACGGATTCATCTAAAACGTAGTGATACTTAGGTAAGTTTATTTGACACGAGTAACCGCTATAAGTAGTTGTAACAGCGTACAAAACATTTACATCCCATAAATTAAAATTATTTAGGTCACGATAGCATTCAAATAATTTGAACATATGTAAACAAATACAAATAAATATTATAAGTACAAATGTAGGTATATAATAAATACAGATAAACATTATTTTTATAATTAGATAATAGTGTGATGGTTTTGATATTATAATAAATACGTAAACTACAAGTTGTAGCTTAGTAAGGTACGTGAACTCAATCCCGTTGTGCATTATGATGCTACAGATATTTGGCACCATACAAAACCATCTTCGATGGCAATGTCGTAAATACGTAATTTCCATGATTCGATATGGTATTTGCGCAAGATATTCCTGTATCAAACAACAAGTATACAAGTAACAAAACCAGACATAACTATCGGCAAGATAAAACACAAACAATACACTATGAATAAATACGTTACTACTAGCTAAGGTGAAGTAGATTACACTAGCTCCTGTTAACTCACTCAAAGTCAAACATAGGATGTACCAAAAATTTTGGCTAGATCCTTCTCAGACCGGACGCGTTCCGCCATCCTACCGTCTTCTTTACGCGCGAAGATTTTCCCCTCTCTTGTCCACACGTACTTGTGGTGGGAGCGCCGGGCCGCTTCCCGGGCCCGCGCAAACAGCAGCCGATTAGTGCGTGTCAACCGCTCGTTGACATATATACGCCGTGGTGCTCCTTGCAGCTCGAGGTCGGCGCTCGAGAACCCACGGCGTACCCTAGCGGCACCAATCAGCTAATCGCGAGTAACCCGACGAGCCAGCCTCACGACAATGTTACGCGGTCGCGGCGGTACGATGGCCCCTCTGCTGTGCTTTTCATGAGAGTTCCGGCGGACGGGTCCAGCTCGTTCTGCATGGACAATGTCTCCATCCTGTTTTTCGGATCCTAATTTAACAGCCAAGAGCTTGACGATGTGGACCAAGTTGTCATCTTGGCCCTCAGGAACTCCCGCGATATCGACGTCATTGAGCAGGAGCTCTTGGTCTCTGGTGTTCAGTTCCTCCCTTAGTGCACTTATCGTATCTTCAAGAGCATCTACGTTACTGGGAACTTTTTCCTCAAATTTCTGCTCAAGCACCGACAGTCTGCCCTCGACACCTTCAATCCTGTCGTTGCAAAGTTTTATAGAGGACTGGAAACCAGCAAGCTCAGAACGCATTTCCCTCAGCTCAGTCCTGACTGCGCTTAGCTCCACTCGGAAAGCTCGAATCTCAGTTGCCAAATCATCCTTCACTTGTGTAGTGCTCTGTGTATCGGGAACTAGTGTTCCTTGAGCCCTGCTGGCACTCGTACTGCCGGCGGCGGAGGCCAGCTGCTGATCGACACAGTAGGTCATCTCAATACCCTTCACTGGAGTAGAGGAGTTGTCTTCCCTCGGAACTTTAACCTTGCATCCAGGGCATGGCCATGTAGCACTTATGTTGGCAGAGACGGGAAGTGAAACGCAGGCGCGGTGGAATGCAACCGAGCACTTTGTGCATTTGACACATTCTGATAAAGACGAATATTTGCCGCAGGCTCCACACTTAGCCATTTTTGCCAAGTAAGTTTATTTTTAAGACCAGAAATCACTGTATGTATGATTTTTTTTTTATTATAATGTGGGTAGACACAGCACAGTATATATATTTTTGCCTTTATTTAGTTAATTATCCAGTTTCAAGCCGAGATAATAATTACACTCAATATTTATAATATGATGAACACAACTATACGGCGCACCTTCACTTTATTATGCGATAATCAATTAATTTTTAAGTAAAGACCGAGAGCTGGTACGTACACTCTGACGTGCGCGACAACCACCGGACACTCTGACATTACGGCAAGTGCAATTGACCACTGCGCGAGCGTTTGCAGGAGGAGGTCCTGCGCAGCTTGGCAGTGGTTGAGATTGCACTGGAGGACCCTAATGGTGTGATCCATTAAGAGGCCTCCATGGCCACCTGAGGCGGCGGGGCTTTACCCGACTCAACGGTCTCCTTTGGTGGGGCCGTTTTGCTTTTTGGTGCTGGGGCTGCAGGAGGTTTCCTTTTAGCCTGAGGAGGGGTTTTGTTTTTTGTTTTTAAAAAGGTCTTTATTAAACATAAATGTTGTAAACGTATTACAGCTAAACACAGTTTAGTATAATCATATCTTAATTTAGAATAACTCAGCAGGCTATAGCACCTTTATAAGTTTTTTGATAAAATTACTATTTATAATAGAGTTGCACTTTGTAAATCAATTTTCTTAATGTTATGTACTTATCAAACATAATACAGAAGTAATAACTTATTTAAAAGTTCATATGAGCACTTTGTATAGCGCGCATTTTTAATGTCAAGAAATCAAGCTTAATCTACCTGTTTACAAGTAATAGTCCTAACTATTTGTAGGTAGACAAGCCTACCATGCTCATATTGCGAGCATATTAAAACTTGGTCATAATACAACCAAAACAGCATTATTTTCTTAAATATAAGGTAACAAGTCGTTGCGGACGGCATGCGATCTCACCTACCCGCGCCTGCGCGTTCAAGCGGTGACCCGGCCGGCCGGGCACTCAATTATGTGCAAGGTTGAATGAGCAGGACATTAAGCGTAAAAACTAACGCAGCCATGTTTGCAAAATATAATTGGATCAATACTTTCTGTAATTGTTTACAGTAGATAAGAGAAAATATATATGTATTTCATAACTTTTATTCCATATTTTTAACTAAGTTAAGTTAAATCTGGTATCTGAATGGTTCATTTCAATACATACATTCAAATAACGAGAGAAGATAATAATATGTTTAATCTATAAATAATAATGTTATTAAACTATTATAAAAATTGTATATTTTAAAAACTTGTAAATTCTTCCTGTAAATGAAGTTTATTTTGATTAATTCTGTAGAGTTTTAGATATTTCAATTCTATTTTAACTTAAAGTGAAGTGAACACTTATACATCCATGACCCACGTCAGGCTCGCAGTGACGTCATCAGGTTGCCGCTGCCATCGTCCAAGACGTAGTGATGGGGCAAGCGATAGCGCTTGTAAGTGTCGATATATGGAAGGGACGACAAGCGTGTTTTACCTAGAGAGGAAATCAGTTTGTTTTTGTGATTACTGTTACGCAATAAATAGAAGGTTTTCGTTAAATTATTTACAAAGTCTATGATTGTTGGGAATTTAATTGTTTTATGTAATTTATTTAAATTTGTGTAGAATGGGGTATTATATGAAATTTTAAATGCTTTGTTTTGAAGAACCTGCAGTTTACTGTAATTGGTAAGACAAGTGCTACTCCACACAGGCGCAGCATATGTCATACAGGGACGAATTAGAGCGCTATAAATTTTGATTTTCGTTCTGGGGCTTAGGTTACTTTGCCTGTTCATGATAGGGCTAAGTGCACCAAAGGCTTTAAGTGTTTTGGTACGTGCATAATCTACGTGAGGGGTCCAATTTAATTTTGAGTCCATGTAAACTCCAAGGTATTTGACGGATTTTTTCCACGGAATATTATGGTTGTTAATAACTAGTTTTCTATCAGGAGGTTTGCGTTTTCGCGAAAACATAATCGCTTCTGTTTTATCTTCGTTTAACTTTAGCTTCCATTTATGGAAGTAAACAGCTAGTAAATCAAGAGAAAATTGCAGTCTACCAACAATCAAATCCTCATCGCTGCTTGTGGAATACGATGCTGTGTCATCCGCAAAGCATGCCAGGTATGTACGGGGTTGTTTTGGGATGTCATTAATGTAGGCTAAGAATAACAGAGGTCCCAAGACAGATCCCTGAGGCACACCAGCTGGGACAAGGTGAAGGTCAGAGGACACATTTCCAATGTAAACCAGAAATTTACGTTCAGAGAGATATGATTGGATAAGTTTGACCAGTCCAAATGAAACTTCATTGAGTAAAAGCTTATGGAGAAGACCTTCGTGCCATACGGTATCAAAGGCCTTTTCGATGTCAAGTAGGAACATCCCAGTAGAAAGTCTCATGTTTAGGTTATGAGAAGCATGCTCACTAACACGGGCAAGCTGTTGAATAGTTGAGTGCGATCGACGAAAACCGAACTGTTCATTGATGAATCGGGGATCGAAAGAAGTTAAAAGCCGATCGTAAATGATACGTTCGAACAGCTTACCAAGCGTTGATAACAGACTAATAGGACGGTAATTAACAGCCTTTTTATGATCTTTACCAGGTTTAGGAAGTGCAATAACTTTTGCAATTTTCCATGCAGATGGGAAGTAATTAAGTATTAAGCAAGAATTAATAATTTTGGTAAGAAGCACAAGACATTTCTGAGGCATGTTTTTCAGGAGAGTGTTGTGAACGTTGTCCACTCCTGGCGTTTTGCGGCCTTTTAAAGAACGTATGTGTTTGCATATTTCACGAGGGGAAGTGATAACAGGTAAGGAAGTATCTGTACACGAATTCAATCTATCAACAGATGATGCGACGGCAGCGTTGGTCTCATCGTCAATCCAATCCAACGTTAAACTCATGTTTCCAGTAAAGGCTGTAGCTAATTCATTGCATTGCTCAGTAACAGAAGTTGTTAAGCTACTATCAGATTTAATTAGGGATGGTACAGCATTCGATTGTCTTCTGAGTGATTTAGCTATACGCCACAGGTCTAAGGGATTTTTATCAGCTTTGGTTAACTTATTGTTCCATGTAATATCGTTGTGAACTTTTACTGCTGTCTTAATTCTTGCTTGCAGAGCATTAATTTGTGTCCTGATGCCCTTACGGGTATTGATATCAGTTAGATGAAGTTCACGGTATCGCAGTGCATCTTTTGTTTTAATTAATTTCTTTATAAATTTTGGCAGTGGTTTGAATCCTTGGTTAGTAGTATTAAACAATGGCACGGACTTGTCTCTAGCATCAGTAAGAGCATTTGTCAATGACAGTATCTCTTGGTCTACAGATTCAACGGATTTAAACACCTTATTAGACAAAGAGATACTGTTGTTCAGATGAGAACGAAACCTTGGCCAATCTGCAAGATTATAGTTGAAAATATTTATGAGATCACGTTTTATGAATCCATTTAACTTTAAAAGTACTGGCAAATGATTTGACGATAAGGCGGCCATGGTAGTGATGCTATTGACAGAATAAACATTAGAAGCAACCACTAAATCAGGTGTAGAAGGCTGAAGATCAGAATTGTAGTGCACCAAAGTCGGGTTAGATGGAGCGTGAATGATGTAGTTTTTATTTAACATGTGATGGAATAATAACGTACCATGTCGGTTTGGTTCACTAAAATTGCACCAATGCGGATGCCTTGCGTTAAAATCACCTACTAGCAAAACATGTCTTCCACAGTTCAGTAGCGCATTTACATCCTGCTGAAGGAGTGCCAGATTTGGAGATTGGTAAACAGAAAATAATATTGTGTTCTGACCAGAAATTACAATTTCAATACCTATTGCCTCCATGTGAACTGTTGTGGGGGTGAGTACTTGGATATGAGGTATATCATCCCTTACAAGGATTGCAACCCCTTGACCTCGAGAATTTAATTTGTCTTGACGATAGCAGCGATACCCCGTCAGTTCGAGAGGGACTTTGTTACCCAGTTTAGTTTCGCAAATAGCTATGACATCTGAGGATAGATCACAGACCGCTAGGTTCGCGAGTTCAGTGAGCTTCTTACGTATGCCGTCCGCATTCCAATAAAGTAAGCGCAATTCGTTTGTATTATACATATTGACCTAAGTGTGTTAAAACAAGTATTACCTTGTCCATCATACTGGTACACGATGTGAACTCGTGTTTAATGCGCTTGATTACATTTAGTATTTGCAGCATATCTTTAGTAGCCGCATCTAATTGAGTTGACACTTCACTCGGGGATGCACCGTCACACGTGGCCTTTCCAGGAGTAGCGGTGATCACACGTGCTTGTCTTGCTGGTTGACCTCGAGGTACTGCCGGGTGCCCGATGTTCACCATGGTGGAGGCTGCAGCCAGTTTGGGTTGGAAAACCTGATCCTGCTTTCTGTGCTGGAGACGTTGGAGATAGCTAATGCGAACAGCGCATTGCCTAAAGTTAGCAGGATGGTTTTCCTTGCAGTTGCAGCACTGAGCAGGACTAGTGCGTTCTTTTTTCGTACAGTCCTTTGTAGCATGAGATCCAATGCACTTCACGCAGCGTTCTGGCAAGTTACAGTTCCTCGAGGCGTGTCCAAAGTGCTGACAACGATAACACTGCGTGCCTGAAGCTCTGTTGGGCTTAAATTTCTCTATCTTAATAACACAGCTAGAGAGATATTTGATTTGCTTAAACTTTACAATGTCCGTACCTGCAGGTAGCTGAACCAATAGTGGTGGACATGACATAATTTCATCGGGGTACGATGTTTTGAGCTTAGTTACTGAAGCATTGCTAAACCCCATTTCAGACAATTCATCGCGTACTGATGGAATAGTTTCGGTCGGAATGCCCCGGACGACGACTTTGTAAGTTCTTTCTTCTTTGCGAGAAAACGTGTGAAACAGAACATTCTCTGCCCGTAGGCCATCCGATATTTTTCGGTGGCTATCATTTGAATAACAGTGTACAGCCACTTTACCAAACTTTACAACTTTGTCGGAACACAGCGGACACCTAAGTGGACGCGTGCATTGGCTCGCCCGATGATCGGGCTCGCCACACGCGTAGCACAAGTTGGTGCGGTCCACCGTACTGCGACACATGCTGCGTACGTGCCCGTACTCTAGGCACCGGAAGCATTGCAGCAGCCGTGAGGTCAAATAATCGACCCGAGCCGAAACCCACCCGACGGTGACGTGCTTTGCCGCGACTATCTTGCGAATGCAGGCCAGTGGGTAACGGACCCAAACCGTGCCCAGGGCAGTGGGAGAGCGACGTATGTCGCCCACCCGCACATCGTCGGCCGAGCAGTCTCCAGCCCCAGCCACGGCGGTGGCCACCTCCTGCGAAGTAACACTGTCGTCCAGGTCTTTAAGCCGCAGGTCACCCGTCTTGACGGGGCGCGAAATGCGCACACCCATCTCGACGAGGGCCTCACGCAACCGACCAGCCAGAGCGTCTGCCTTGGATGTGCAGTCAGGACCTGGCACCTCCATAATTAGCCCCCCCGTTATAGCCCGCTTGAAGCCAACTGTGTCCAACCCGACTTCGGACAGCCGAATCCGGGCCTTTGCGGCCGCCATCACCGCTTCGTAGGTGATATCCGAGCCCTCCGGAATTATCACTGCAATCGCTGCAGATGTCGGCAGCCGCATCGGCTTCGTCGAACGTCCTGCCTTAGAGCCAGCCTTAGGGCCAGCTTTCTGGCCAGCTTTTGGGGCAGGCGTCATTGGGGGTACCGCCTTTTTGGGAGGCGAAGGTTTTTTCACCTTCTTCCTCGTCACGGTCGCCCACGTGTACTCCGGCTCCAGCGGTGCCCGCGCCTTGGAAAGCCGCAACTGCACTGCAGACTCAGGGACATCCGGCGCCGGCTGCGACTGCTTCCCCTTGCCGTCTTTCTTGCCCTTGGCTTTGCCCTTCTTGGTAGGGCCTGGAGACACGGGAACTTCACTGACCTGAGAAGTCGAAGGCTGGACTTTAAAAGCCGCAGCCAACTTCCTGTCCATAAGAGCGCCAATGCGGTCCATGAACTGGCCCTCCCAATCTTTCCCACCGGTGGCAGGTGGTAATGCCGTCTAATGCCGTCGGCTTGGCCACACTCACTGCGCTACCCTGGGAAGTGGTGTGCTCACGGATGGCATCCGTCAGCTGGTCCACCTTTTTAGAAAGGGCCGCCATTTGCACTCGTAGGTCAGCGTTCTCCTTTTCTAGGCGCTCCACGTTGGCGTCCAAGGACGTTCTCTGCGTCTACTCAAGGACGCCAGCCATCGCCTTCCTCACCGCTACACGCAGACCATGAACGTAGTCGCCTTTCAGATTCTTGAACTTGTCGGCGATCTTCTCGACCGTGTTCAAGTTGACCTTGATTGCGGCGACTACATCCTCAGTCGGCTGCCCCTTCATCTCTCTTTCAAGATCAGCTGGCTTTGGCAGCTTCCCTTTCAACCTCAAGTTCAAGGGGAGGACAGACGGGTCGAAGACATCGTCCTCATCCGGCCTCTCCCTGTCCTTGAGGAACATGGCGCGCTTAGACCCTTGAGGATCTGACACTCCATCAGCCTTCCTGCCACGCTTTCGAACAGCACGGGACATGTCCGACGCTGTCGAGGCAAACGAGGAGACGGACATAATAGAGCAGTCCGACTTCTCCCCTCTATCGCTCAATGCAGCCGCCACGCTCACCGCGCTCGACCGAATCCTTGGTTTCACGAAGGAACCCATCTTCTCCAAAGACTGCTCTTCCGATCCACCCACACTACCCACACCTTTCGAAACTGAAGCACCCCTCTCCCGCACCGAAGCGCGGGAGGTGACTGCTTTCGTCTCCCTATCCATATCGCACGTCGACCGAGCCGAAGCATCAGATGACCAACGTTCTTCAGCAACTATAAGACGATCGGCTCCCCCCTCAGAATACGAACTGGGGAACAACGACGTAGCTGGCGCTACGACGCTACGGGATTCTCCAACTGCGGAGCAGCTGGTACCCGCCTGAGGTAGTTTTTTGCGATTCGTCATTTCCATTTTTTTTTCCTTTTTGAAGGGGTTAGGTCCCCTGTGATGGGCGCCCTAGCGGCCGAGTTCCCCCCGACCATACTCCACGTGTGAGGCCAGATCCATGCCGCATCCCCACACTTACAACCGCAGACGCAGTTGTGCACGAGCAGCAGCAACACAAATACAGACTCACACGCGCAATACTCCCTTCGGCAGGCACCGAAAACCTTGAGATGTGGTCTTTCCTGCCCACACTCTGATCCTTAGAAGAATCCTCGGATCCTCTCTCTCCACCAGACTGCTCCCCAGCACGTCCCTGCCTTCATCATGGCTGTCGATCTGCTAGACAGATGGACACCAGTGTGTCTACCCATCCTACCCCACCGACAAAGTGCCGGCGCCTGGTGGTTTCCGTTACGTCTATTTCTGATGGAAATAGACCAATAGCGGGCAGCAACCGCGAGAAGGAACGACCCCACCAGACTTGCCTTGAGGATCTACACGACCTGCGCTCTCCCTCAAGACCAAACGCCTCCCTACTCGCTCCCAGAGCCGAGTAAGGAAGGCCTGGATTTATCCAATACAAGCGGCTGAAGCCGCAAGCTAGGCATAGCAACTACTAATGGATAAACCCAGACCCGCCCAGCCGTCTGCAGCCCAATTTAACCCCGCTCAATAATTCGCTATGTAACGGTAAACAACTGTATACAATACCGTCATTTATCGATTGTCTCGCCGCGTGGTCAGCCTCCTCGTTACCCGTGATACCCACATGTGAAGGTATCCACTGTTTAATTACTTCTTCATACATTGCACTAAGTTTACAGATGGTATCAAGGATGGTATAGGCTATCGGTAGTCCTCGAATACTCGAGGATAACCGAGCCAAATGATAAAGGGTGCTTTTAGAGTCCGATAGAACGACAAATTTACTATGATTTAGAAATAAATGACAAAGCTTCTGATATCGCGATAAGTTCGCAGTGCATAATTGAAACGTCGGCGCCTACCTTAAATCGAACACAGATATCCATCTGTGGATCAACAAAAGCTGATCCACATCCAGATACGTCCTTTGATCCATCCGTGTACAGCTTATAGTGTGAAGTATATTTATTGGTCAAGAACTCTGTACATAGATTTCGTAAGTTGTAAATACCTACATGCCTCTTTGCACACGCTAGATTTTCAATTGAGGTCTTAATATTGATAGATAAATCGTACCTACTTATCCAGTCAGTAAGAGAGTAGATTAACAGTTTGTAGTCTGAGTGTATAGATTGGTTTAAATATTGTCTATGTGTTTCGACCAGTAAAGGCAGCTTTTTTCTTCTCCAGTATACACCCTGACATAAACCGTGGAGTTCCTCTAAAACCTTTAGGTATATTTATATTCTCTCTAATTGATTTAGATCTTAACCAAAATTTAGCGGCTAGGTATTTCCTCCGAATGAACAATGGTTGGAGGCACAGCTCACTCTCCATTACGTGGATTGGAGTATTTCTTATGAACCCCCCTATCACTCTCATCGCCTGATTCTGTGCTTTATCCAGCTTGTATAAATGGCTTTTAGCGCTGATATCATACAAAAAACAACCGTAATCTAATCGGCTTCTTATTAAAGAGATGTAAAGCCGCCTTAAGTGTTTAGGGTGAATGCCCCATTTTGCCCCAGCTAAAACTTTAAACATATTCAGAAATTTTAATGTTTTGTCCCTAGTTTCATTTAGGTATATGCCTACCCCATTTTAAGCTTCTATCAAACCACATTCCCAGATATTTAACACTATCGACTTGTTGTACATGCACATTATTTAAATTTAAATTTACATTATATATATCTCGATTCCTAGTATACCCTCTTGTAAAAACGCAGACTTTTGTTTTCCTTTGAGAAATACTTAGCCCCAGCTCGGATATCATATGATTCAGCGAAAATAAGGCACTTTGAATAACAGCAACCGCATCAGATACGTTTTACGACTGGCATAGAGAACAAAATCATCAGCGTATTGAGATAAAAACACTCCATGATCTATGTTCTTACATATGTTGACTGTAGCTACGTTAAACAGTAGTGGCGACAGGGGGTCACCTTGTGCAATGCCCGCTCCGGTTATCCTCGTAAGAACCTCGTTATTATTTAACTCAATAGATAATCGCCGAAAGTGTAAAAATTGCCAGAGATAATTACATATTACCGCACCTACTCCAAGATTGTCCAACGAGGACAACAGTGCTGTTAGATTAATATTGTTATACGCACTGTCAATATCGATAAAACAGCCCACGGTAGCATATCCTTTGCTAAAACCACACTGAATACGTGAGACCAATCTAGCCAAATTGTCCATACAAGATCTAGATCTTCTAAAACGTACTGTTTCTTTTGAGAAACAACTGTTTTTCTCTAAGTACCATTCCAGTCTACGCGTGATTATGGTATGAAGTATCTTGCACGGACAAGACAGTAGAGCAATTGGTCTGACGTCGTTGTTATTAGTGTTAGGTTTCGGAACAGGAACCACCATAACCTCCTTCCATTGACGTGGTACAAAACTTGAAGTTAAGAATCTGTTGTATAATGATACGAGTAAGTTTTTAGCAGCATCTGGCATATTTTTGATCATAGAATATGATATTTCATCTAATCCTGGAGCCGTATCTGACAGTTTGATTGTATTGGTTAGCTCCTGTACCGAAACCGGTGAAGATAGATGCATGTTGTTACTAAAAAATATAGGGCCAGAAGGGCTTGCATAGTCAGGCGCTAAGCTAGATAACAAAGACTCAGCTGTCTCACGGTTGATACTGTTCCTCGCTGATCTATGTCCCTTGAGCTATCTCATTTTAGACCACATTTCACTAGGAGATGTCACATTGTCAATTTTTTCACAAAAACTTTGAAACGACTTTAGTTCGCCTTTACGAATCACCAATTGTGCCGCACTTCTAGCCTACTTACTTAGCACATGTTGAGCTGACGCCATTTTGGAATGACTCAAATTTGTGATTATTAAACTATTATTAAAATCTTTATTCAGTATAAATATACTGTAACTAAACTAAGCATGCTAAAAGAAAAAATAAAACTAATGTAAAGTAGGATTTGATATATATACATACAAAACGCTTTGTCCTGAATGACTGACTGACGGATCAACGTACCAACAGCCTAAACCGCTGATCGTAGAGACCTGAAACTTGGACTTGGTGTTCTTTGTATGACGTAGGCATCCGATGAGAAAGGATTTTTCGAAATTCTACCAGGGGGTGAAAAAGAGGAGCAAAGTTTGTATGGGACAACGTTATTCCTTGGTCCAATCTACTTCAAATTTTGCATAAACCTTTTTTAACAGATGTGATGGAAGATGTGTTTCGTATTTTATTGAAATTCACCTTCTAACGGGGTTAAAAGGGGTAGAAAGTTATTTTGGCGGTGATTAGCTTCGAAGTTGATATCAATATTCCTTAGTGCTTTTGATTTATATTACATTTTATTTTGACATATGTATGAAAACTCAATCCGATTTTATTCAAAAAAGGCGGAACTCACTTAAAAACATAAGCAAATACTCGTTTAAATTGGAATGTCTCGAAAGTCACCGCACTGTATTAGTACCCTATTTGAAGGTTTCTAAGCCTAAAGAGGTTATGCACTTTTAGGACACCGCCTCATAGGGACGTAGAGTTCGAAATTTGAAATGGTAAAGACTAGAACATTTTGGTTCATTAGTTTTCTATAAGTTTGTCTTAGAAGTTTAATTTAGTGTGTATAGTTTGGATGTTTGTTTATATGTTTGTTTGTTACTCAATCACGTCGAAACGGCAGAACAAATTTTGATGAAATTTGGTATATACGTAGATTAAAACCACATAGGCTACTTTTTATCCCATAAATCAGTTTCCATGGGATAAAAATGGGGTATCAAGTCAAATTGCAACAGCGAGTTTAGCTTTATTTCTATGTTACCTACACATTTAGAAGTGTAACGCGTAAGAAGTCGCGGGCAACAGCTAGTATATATATATCTAACTATATCTATATCTATATATATATATATATATATATATCATAGATAGTTATAGTCTCACTTACGTCACACGTTACGGTGTACTAATGTGAAGTGTATGTAAGGAGGAGGTGAACAAGTAATATTTTAATTGTAGAGTTAAGTACATACTGCTTTACGTAGGTGTATAATTAACAACTTCTCAGTATCATTGTAATTCTGAGAGATAAGCCAGGTTATAGAAAGCTTTCAACACTTCTTTCTTGTTAGACGCATTAGGGTTAGTATTTTATTAATTATGTTGTACATGTAAGGTCCAAGGAAAAAGTGTGATCGTTTGCCAAAAGTAGTGGATAATTTAGGTGTGTTCCACACGGTTCGCCGATTACCGTACGTTTCAGTAACGGCTACCGGAGAGCTCTTATGGAATCCAAGCAGTGTAGCAAAGACGATGATTTGCCTGACGGTAAGATGGTTCACGATCGGTAAAGAGTCTCTGTTGGGTAACGATAGGGTTTCCCATAGGCGACCTTAAAGATGGCACGCTGTGCCATCTTAAAGGTCTTCATCTTAAAATTATAGTGGAAGTTGCGTGGGATATTCCTGTATTTTTTTATTATTTTGTAATCTTCGACTTCTAGCATTTTTGTTCCTACTTATCCTTCTATTTTAAGGTTTATCATTACTTCGATGTACACGATCTTCATTTGTGTTTTTATTTTGTCCATGTGTCGTGTCAAATAAATGATTTAGTTCTCATTTTTTTTTATTCATTATTCATATCAGAGGCTCTGAGGTATTCACCATTTCATATAGTTGCATGCATAACATTGACGTGTCAAATATATATCACAAATGTCAGCTACTAATAAATTATTAAAATATATGACATTGGATAAAACTATTTTAATTTTTTGTGGCTTAAGTTGGTACTACTTAAGCTGGTGATTTAGTGATCTCTGGTAGAGGAAAATACTGTTTATAATTTATATTTTTCTAGGGACTAAATTGTATTTTGCAAAGGCCAAATTACGGGCAATCCCTGTGATAATAGACTAAAGGTCAACCAATCTCCATAGAGTTAAGCATGACTCACTTTCTCTAACAATTAAATGAATACTCGCTCACTAAAAAACCATCACACAAAGCCATCATTTTCGCGGCTTGCTAATTGCTATAGTTGTCTAAAAACTATAGGAATTCTGTGTTTGGGTGCATTTCGCTGCCGACAACACAAAATTGTTTAAGCAAGTACATTAAACTAACTTAGTAACTTAGTAGGTACTATGAAAAGTTTCAATATACATCTGCAGAAGCTAATTCGGGGCTATTAAACCCATTTCCCACTCTTTTTTACCATCAGGCACATATTTATCGACTATAACTTATCCCTGATCTTCCACCAAGACAAACCAATGATATAAATAAACGAACATATTCGCGGTGAAGAATGAACTCTACAAACAACACCTGCTCTGTAATCGAAATAATAACTCTTAACACGCGCACAATTGCCAGATTACGGATATTGCCGGATACACAGTAATTCAATTAAAACGGGTTCGTACTCGGGAAGAAAATGGGACAATACGTCCATTTAAAAATATTGGAATGAAATACGAGGGTACCGACTGAGTGGTGGTCTTGCGATAGATCCAGGAAAGCAGGTGGTTCGCCGGCAAGATGGGTCGGCAATATAGAAAAACCGCAGGCCGTAAGGGTATCAGAACAGCGCAACACAGAGGCGAATGACAAAAAAGAAGAGAGGCCTAGCCCAACGTGATGGTAGCTGATGTTGATGAAAAGTAAATAAAACAGCTACCATTTAATTCTGAGTCAAACTCAGACCTTTGAATATGTTCGTAAATGCCACAGTTTTGGGTACTAAATCATACAGTGTTAGAATCTGCGTAGATTGAGTCTAACACAGAAACGTTCATCTAAACAGCCATTTATGCGGCTGATTAATGTACCCGCGCATTGTTCACGTAAACGCTGTTTCTGCTATGAATAACACCATCAAATCCGACCTTACGTACACTTGGAAAACTACGCGGGTTTTTTTCTCATTTTACTTATACTTTCTCTCTTACTATTATTACTCATCTTAAAAGGCCGTCGGTAAAGATTGTTAGTCCTTTCCCGTTTTTAGAGCAAGGGCTATGCATGTAAATAGTGTATTCTAGTGTTGTATAGTTGTATTGTGCATTATCTTCTTCTAACCATCCTAACTCCTTCAGGTAGCAGAGAAGAACATTGGGTTGATGGCAGTATTCCAATGTCCCCAAGGGTAATGTTGACAGCTAATATGACTTGAGTTAATGCGATCCCATCTTTGATCTGGCTTCATTTGTAGTCATGTAGTGCAGCAGCATCTGCTCCACTGTATCTTCATCCTGGTATCCCACCATCCCCCACCATCGCCCCCGTTTTCAAGATGAAGACCATCTGACGATAAACCTTTTTAAGATCGTCCAGACCCTCCGTCCGTCTACTATTGACGTCAAACCCTGTAGTCCGACACGCGCATAGCTGATTTTTTTTTAAATAATTCATATATTCATACTAACAACATTTGAATATTTTCTGACGATTTTAAAATGTATTTTATGAATAACAAGTAAATTAATCCGAATATTTGAAAGTCCAGCCATATAAAACTAACTAAACCGTATTGATCTAGATGACAGACGCGCGACCATTTAGCTGTCTGGACTCTGGATTAGAGGGCTTATCTGCATTCATCTACATAAATTAAACTTCAATTAAAAGCTTCAGTTTTTTTAGAGCCAAATTACTTCGAGTCTAATTGCTGATACAAGGGTTCAAAACACTGTGTAATTTGAAAAGGATTAGATTAGATAAGATAATTCCTGTATTGCACACCATTAAATACAAACATTTATAAGAAAATACACTCTTAAATAATAGGTACAATGGGCGGCCTTATCGCTAAAAGCGATCTCTTCCAGGCAACCTTTGTGTGTGCAGAATTATGTATCATGTGTGAAGTTTAATAGCAAAATTTAATTTTCAGGTGATGAAGATACATTTTTCTCAATCAAGATCACAACCGGCTGAATCCCCACAGAAGGGAAACGACGCTGGCACTATGACATGAACTACTTCCAGATTAATTTGCAGGATTTGGCACAGGATTGAGATCAGTGGAAGGAAGAGGAGGCCTTTGCCCAGCAGTGAGACAGCACAGTGACAGAGACAGTGAGAAAGGCAGACAGTATTGTGCATTCCAATAATTTGTTGTGACTTTTTACAGTACTAGGTACATACATATTACAACTTAATTATAGATTTACATAGCTGAGAGAAAAAAAAGTTTAGTAAAAGTAAGTTAGATTAGTACGAGTATACCGTAAAAATCCGGTTGATGAACCTCATAGCCACTCGGCGTATTCAGTGCTCCAATTTCATTGGTGCACAAAATTTGGCTCAAATGTGTGGCCCGCGAGGTTATAGAAAATTCAACGCGAATGAGAAAACGCGAACACCGTGTATCAACCCGGAGCAAAATCTAAATATCAATGAATATAAATGTATTTTCGAATTGAGAATAATTGGAATTCTATTAGAGTTCGAATTCAATTTCGTTTCGGCTGTTGTTTTATGGAGATGCTCAATGCTGAAGATCTTGGCGCAGTGGTCGCATTGAAATTATGATAAGGGGAGCCATCGGAGTCTAGCACAGGCAGTCTTGCTTGAGATATAAATTGAATTGGCTGACTGTGTTTATGAAAATATGCCATAACTCTCGTGAATGTCTATGTAGTAAAACTGTAAATTGACTCAAAGCTTAGCTATCCCAAGTTCGAAACACAAATTTCAATTAGTTAAAAGAGTTAAACGATTGCTGAAAACACAAAATTCATTTTCTTTGCTGTATTTGTATTTAGTGAATGAAACACTGAAGTAGGATTCCTGAACGATAAATCATGGTAACGTGCTAGTAAGAGGTCGACATCAATCGTGCTATCCATATCAGCACCGTCAACAAAAACGCGAGAAAAACAGGAAAAACTTTGATGAAAATAAATGAATGAACACCACTTTACCCTGTTCACTATCAAAGTTTAAATCAACTGTTAATTTAAAGTGAAATGCTAGTCTATTGACGGTCTCACTGCTCAATTTTAAACGTATGACCCCGTTTGTTACCGAATTCAATGAGTGAATTTGTAAAATACGACGAGAAACCCCAGGTGTCATAAATTTTAAAATAATTCATAAATCGAGCTGATGTAATTGCATGTCCATAGCTAATTAGCAGAGGTAAGTTTAACTGGCAATGGACAAGCTATCTAATTTAGAGAGAAGGTAGGTATAGAAATAAGGTTCTTAAACGACAAACACTTTCTCTAACTAAAGAAACAATGCAGAACAGCCTACGTACATAATTATCAAATGTACGAGTATATAGCTTAAGTTGAGATTTTAAGATTATTAAAAAAAACTACGAGCCTTACAGTAGTCGCATTTGATGTGTAACATCTGACCACCGCGCGCGTTCATTGGTCAAATCAAATAGATCGCGCTTCCCCAGTTTCCTGTTACACATTTCCGTCCCTTTTACCAAAATCAAATCGAGAGGATGTTACACATAAAAAAAATTATGTACAAAAGGAAATATTGTCAGTAAATAGAGGTGACTTCTAACTAGAGTGCTTACGCATTCTTGTTTGTAGATTGATTGTTGTTTGTAATGGTCTACTAGTTAACGATAACCTATGTTATGAATGTAATTATTTTTTAGTCATGCCCTTGATCTATCTCACCTAATGGTCAGTGACAGTGCGTTCTAAGATGGAGCATGCCTATAAATAATCTTATTTGAAGACTCAGAATTTTTACACTCAATTTTTTTTACACGCAAATTTACGCCGGATACGATACTTTTTATTTTATGTGCTGTACAAAAAACAGAAACAAACTCGCACTATTCTGCGAACATTTTTACGTTTAGCGTACAAAAGTATATGTGGAGCAAGAATGGACGGAATGGAAACAAAGGCTGCGTCCACACTGAATGCGCGGCGACTAGGGCCTAATGCTAGTGCGGCGAGCGGGGGCGAAAGAACAGAACGCGCGGACAGGAACGTTTGAAAACTACGCGCTCTGTCTCGCTCGGTCCCGTCGCACTAGGCTTCCGCCTTAGTCACTACAGTATGGACGCAAAGGCGCTTTTCATATGTTTAATACTTCGCGCCCGTCGTCGCAACCGCGCTAGGCTCGCAGTGTGGACGCACACAAAGAGTGACAAATACATATTTGCCGATGGTCGCTAAATCCTTTGAGAGCTCGTCCACCACTGTTTTACCGCGCTGAACGTATTACTGTATTATATTGAAGTCCCTGGACAATAGGTATAGTTTATGATCATGTTGTGTTAGCACTTTACGAGACTTGAAATAAAGTGAAAAAGTATCGATATGATTACATATGCTACGTGTAGATTTTTATGAAACACAATTGCTTTATTGCCTTTAAAAGTTCCTAGTGACTGTTTATGATAAGATGTATATAGTTTTATATCACATCTACATACTTAATGTGTGTGTAAAAGATAATCTTTTTACGACTTTGTTTCTTTTTATGTACGCCGCCGCGCCGCCCCGTCCAAATTTATTCAAATTGATCCTGTCTATTTAAAAGTGACCTAGAAATTATGGCTATTAGCGATAAGATCATCCTTTGTTCTTCTGTTATCGTGTTTCCTTTAGATTTTTCGTTATAATAATAAATAAAAAGATATAATTTATATTTCTATTAAATACATTTTGTAATATTTTACTCGATTTACCTATAACCGATATTCGGTCGGACTCTACTATTTTAATAGTAAATTGGTGGTCTCGATTATGATAAAATCATGAGCCATTATTAATATTTGATCACCAAAATCTCATATCATTAAAACGCTAAATACTACAGTCCATACATATTGCATGGAACACGAAACGACACAATTTGGCAGCGGCTTTGGCAGCGAACTCCACAAGAGAATTTAAAACACTTTCGACATTAATAAATTGTACAGCCCAAAGTTTTTACATAGCTTAAACTCAGATCGATAAATTCTTTAAGTTCTATCATAAAGAAACACTCCAGTGCGCTTTTCAGCACTCGGCGGTTAGAATACTTCAAAGTTGGGAAAATTCTCAAGTTCGGCCCGATTCATCATTTCTTGTACGGGCTTATAATATCTTCTGCGCCATTAAATCTGAGTTATTCGACATACCTTGTTCTGAAAATAATAGAGTAACGGAACATTATAGCTCGAGCGAAGTAAATAGGTTCCCTGGCTTACAATTTTACTCAACACAGTGAAATTCTTCAAATATGCTAAGAATGAAAGCTCGCATGCACTGGCACCTCGCATCTCTGCTTTTTGGTATCGTTGCCGATAAAATACCCGTTTACCTTTACGATAAGCTCAAACGGGTTCAAGATTGGTCTTGCTACCAAAGGCGAGCCTGTACTCACGTGTTTTTGACACCTAAACACAAGTCTGTCGCATTTCGTGGGTCCTTTAGGTTAGCAGCTTCTTGGTGCTGGAACCTACCGCCATCTTTATGTGCCCTGAAAACAGTAACTTCTTTTAAATTTGCACTGAAGAGGAAACTATCACTACAAAAGTGCTTATAGCTCACTGAACTTTACGTGAGCAAAGAGGTTTGGCTTTCTGTCACGCAAGAAACCGTGTATTCTTTTTCTCCTTCTAGTTGCACTGTTCGCTACACTACTCCACACTCTCTGCTCACTCGATTTCTGGTCCCGGTTATTGCTTCCTGTATATTTTTTTGGAGGTAATTCCTGCTAGCATTTCATGCGCCTTTATCGTGAGTAATTTATTCAGCAAATATGTCACTGTCAATTGTTATCCATTTGTCACCCACCACAGACAACATAAATTGGCTCCACCTTACTCTTATGGTATTTTATTCTTTCAAGATTGTTTTATTATTTACGTATATGTATCTATGTATGTCTATGTACCTGTTTACTTATTTATTTTTCTGCGTTCGTGATGTTACCCATGGGTCCCATCTGAAAACCAGCGCTGCTTACCTTCCTCGGATGGTTGGCAGCAATACGCTGAGATGGGGCCTGTTTGGCCCACGCAGCATAGAAGACCATATTGTATGTACCTACCTATGTATACCTATGTACAAAATTTTTTATCATGTGTTTTTTCCTGTGTTTACATAAAAGTTTTCTTTAATTTTGAATAATTTATAATCTATATGTAAGTAGGTATATTTAATCTGTTCTGAAGTGTCAGGCTCTTCTGTGCTAGTCTATATTTTTCCTAAATGGTCTAACATATTGTTACGAGCTGAGGGTTCGGGATAAAATAATGGGAATCGATCCAACCAAAATAACACTTTTATTCAGCACTAAACGATGAATACACGAACTTGGTCACACGTAATCACAACACACTAATTCACACCACTGTTGCACCACTTAAAGTCACCGAAATGATCGCACGTATAGCTTAATCCAGACTGACTCGCGAGCAACTACTGTTCACGCGAGACCCTGCTCCACGTCAGTCCTCCAGGGCCTCGCTGAGTCTCACTCACTGAGACTGACTCAGACTGACTGTCCGGCCATCTCTCCGGCCTATTTATATCGCACACATTTCGATTGTTCGAGAACGATGTCGATCCTTCCAGGAAAGGGTCGGTCCCTCGACACAATGGCCACTCCCCATTCTGCGAAACCACAAACAATAGCAGCAATAACACAGCAAGACAAAAGCATTCGAGAAGGTTCGATTATTACTCATTGTTTAACAGCCTCGGCGTAACACTGCCCCCTCCTAAAACATGCTCGTCCCGAGCATTCTTAGCCCCATATCGCGGCAGCCGATCAACACGAACAATTTTAGGCGCACCTCGCGCTGAAGATGTAGCAACTAGAGGAGCCACATTGCCGTCTCCAGTACTTCAGGACACCCAGAGTCCCTTTCTCATCAGCGATCCCAATTCCAGCCTCCAAAACACGGCTCTCATGATTTCTATCTGTTCTTTCACTTCCTGGAATTCCTTTCCAGATGAACCGAACGATTCCCTCATCAGTCGAGCACGCTCTTATGGCCAACGTCGCTGATCTTCCTGTTGACGACGCTGCTCTTCTTTATCCTGACGTCGCTGTTCCTCTTGCAACCGAGTCTGCTCCACCTGTTCATGTCGCTGTTCCTTCTGCAACCGAGCCTGCTCTTCCTACTGACGACGCTTCTCTTCTTAATGCTGACGGCGTTGTTCCTCCTGCAACCGAGCCTGCTCTTCTTGCTGACGACGCTGCTCTTCCTTATCTTGACGTCGCTGTTCTGCCTGCAACCGAGCCTGCTCTTCTTGCTGACGACGCTGCTCTTCCTTATCCTGACGTCGCTGTTCTTCCTGCAACCGAGCCTGCTCTTCTTGCTGACGACGCTGCTCTTCCTTATCCTGACGTCGCTATTGTTCCTGCAACCGAGCCTGCTCTTCTTGACGACAAAGCATGGCCATAATAGCAGCAAGATCGCCTGTCACAGGAGCTTGGCCCACGGATGATGATGATGATGATGATGGTGCTCCAAATGATTCGGTGGCGGCTGATTCCATCTCCATCGGCTGACGACTCTGCCGAGCTTCTTGAACCGGAGACTCTCCAAACCGCCTTTCATCCATTTCCTGTTGTCGTTGACCTCTCGTCCTGACACCGTCCACGTTATCCTTTGGCAGAACCGGCATTATTTTATCCCACTTCTGACACCAAATTGTTACGAGCTGAGGGTTCGGGATAAAATAATGATAATCGATCTAACCAAAATAACACTTTTATTCAGCACTAAACGATGAATACACGAACTTGGTCACACGTAATCACAACACACTAATTCACACCACTGTTGCACCACTTAAAGTCACCGAAATGATCGCACGTATAGCTTAATCCAGACTGACTCGCGAGCAACTACTGTTCACGCGAGACCCTGCTCCACGTCAGTCCTCCAGGGCCTCGCTGAGTCTCACTCACTGAGACTGACTCAGACTGACTGTCCGGCCATCTCTCCGGCCTATTTATATCGCACACATTTCGATTGTTCGAGAACGATGTCGATCCTTCCAGGAAAGGGTCGGTCCCTCGACACAATGGCCACTCCCCATTCTGCGAAACCACAAACAATAGCAGCAATAACACAGCAAGACAAAAGCATTCGAGAAGGTTCGATTATTACTCATTGTTTAACAGCCTCGGCGTAATAATATAAATATAATAATAAATATAAATAGTCTAACTTCCAGTTAGCCGCAAGGTATCTTGCGGCGAAGTGAGCTCATAGAAGCCGAGAGAAGCAGAAAAATATAGACTAGCACAGAAGAGCCTGACACTTCATTCGACCGTCCATGGGTGGCTATGAGCTGTTCGTATTTTTACACCTTGACCAATCGTGGCCGAGGAATGGCTGTAGAAGGGTAGAACGTCCGGCAGCAAGATGGGTGGACGACATCGTTAAAGTCGCGGTCCGTTGTAATAACACTCACATTTTTATTTAGATTTTGAACGTGATATTCACGTTATCTAATGTAAATACTTATACATGGGGAGATAGATTTTGTGTTTCTTTTTACCATCGTTTAAAATTTTCATCATTATTTAGGTCAGAAAACTCTAAATTCATTCTCGATACCTTAAAATGCCCATTATTCAATTTTTATATGGGTGAAAAGAGCAGAACTTTTTCGTCGCAGGAGTATAAATTATGCTATATTTATTTTAACTTTTTAGGACTAGAAACGCAAAAATAAACAGACCTGACAAGGGTTCTGATATGACGTTTTAGACATATCTAAATTTTTACTTTTAATTCTTGGTAAAACCTAAGGTTTTACTTGGAATTTACATAGAACCTCTGAATTTGATGAACGGCTGTACTAGCCGCCAACTAGAATATACTAAAAATGTAACTTTGGAACAGGTCCGGATGACATTCGGATCCTTGGAAAAAGACACTTGGAAACAGCCGGAGAAATATCTCAGAGAGAAACGCTTTAAACAGTCTCATTTTATCAATCAGTCAGCGCAGCCCGGTAACAGTTTGTTCTTGACGGCGAAGCCCTACCGGCTTGAGCCTGGGAGCCTGACCCCCTCGAAGTTGGAGTTCTCACGTCTCCTTCTTGGATCCTCGAGGCTGGAGCCCTTTACTCAATACTGACCTGGAGGTTTAGCCTGCTACATCGACCGAGATCTGGTGGCCTAACCTCGGAATCACCCACCGCATTTACCAGTAAACTAACATCTTGATCTTACTCCAACCAGAACACGGTGGAGCTCCTTGGTAGCCTCTCGTCGACGTTGGCTAGAGGCTTCACTAGCCCTCAACCAGCGCGCTTTCTACCAGTCCTGCAGACACCCAGATTTATCGATTGTGCGCACCGTAGTGGGACAATAAGTGTTTTTGATAAGTATCGTATTCATAGTCAGTCATTGTATTAAATCATAAGACTTTGTAAAATCCCTCTTTCTTTTTAAACCGTTACATAGGTCTTAATTCAACTTGACTTACAGCTCTCTCCTTATAAAGGAGAGAGTTGTAACGCTACACCGTCAATGGATGAGACTAGCACAGGATCGTGGTGGATGGCACAAACTTGGAGAGGCCTATACCCAGCGTTGGGTGAAGTCGGACTGTGGATGATGATGACCAATCTTCTATTAAAACTATGATTCTCTCTGTCGTCTTGTCTTAAAGAGCTATTTCTGTGATAAGATCGCCTATAGGTTTGTTCTTTTTTGCGGTAATTGGCATGTAAAGTGAACAATAAAGTATGGTCATAATATTAATTTTATAATCCTTATGTGTGTTGCTGGCTTTAATTTAATATTTTCAGTTTTTATATGAAATAATCAGATACACGAAATAAGAAATATATAAACAAAATCTCAAATACAAAAAAGATGTGTTCCCGTTGAACCATGGGTCCGTGTTCCCATCTCGGGGACAACGAAACGTCATTAATTTTCAATTCAATTCCACGTGTCGTGGTCCCCTTTGAAGCATAAGATACATATTTTGCATGAAAGCCCGCTGAATAATTGTAAATTCCAATAGTCTCAAATACAACAATAGATTTGGAAACCTTCATTAATTTGTATGTGGATTTTCAGGTTTCTGTTCAGGAAATTCATATTACATTGTAAACTGGGAATGACGTACAATATACGTATACACTATAGGTACATAATCCTCGAATGGGACAGACTATGGCCACCTTTATACCGTGCTATGTCTATAGTAGAAATGAATAGTTAGTTAGATGTATTATATAAGATAGGTTTTGTGTTGGGAATTAAAGTTATATATAAAATTCAAGCCTTTTTTAAAACACCCTGAAAACTTAAACATCTATTTCTACTTATACAACCTGTTTTGTTATGTGCGACATTAAAACACATATCAGGAATTGTATTAACTAATTTTAGAGGTGGGTTTAATACCGTTAGCTTGAATATTTATCCAGTAGTCGACACAATTCCAATAAACAATTTTTAACGTAAATCAGCGGTGCCTTTGCGACGATGCCGCTTAGTCAGTTTAACAGGTACTTAGCCTACATAAATGGGATTGCATTATGCCCATACATACTCGTACCTTGGCTTTTCACACTTTTAAAGATACAAACTGTATATATCTATACTTACATGATCAATGCATATGATTTGTTTACTATTTTATACAGGCTATTACAATTATATCTTAGGACTTGATAAAATCAAAATTGTACTTATGGCATATTCGAAATATAACAATTCATAGCCAAAAATTATGAAAACAATAATACCACGAAGTTTTAAAATTGTATTTTTTTTAAATGAAGAGATAAATTATGTTTTATATGTTTAATAAGTGTTATTAGATACAATTTGAAGGACAACAAAACAAAAGAAAGCACTCCCTCATACAAAAATATTGATTTACAAGCTTTTAAAACCAATAGGGTAGGTACCATATTTGTTTGTACGAGATTTTTTGCTGACACATTTTGATTAATATCTAAGTAAATCCAACATGTATAGTTATGATAGTAGTATTCAATAATAGCTTATTTCAGCCCCGAAGCCAATATCTAAGTGTGATAATCTCAAAACAAACGAATTACATCGAAATATGAGAAAATAAATACCACGGTACCAAATTCTTAGAAGTTGACTTTACGGCTCCTATAATGTTTTGTTTAGCAAAATTATTATCATATAAATTATATATATATATATATATTATAATTACGACCTCCGTGGTGCAGTGGGCGAATAGCCGGCTGAGACGCAGGAGGTAGCGGGTTCGATTCCCACCGCGGAACAAAATGTTTGCATGATTTTCAGATATTTGTTCCGGGTCTGGTTGTTTCTCTGTAAGTATTATATCAGTTATTTGGTTCCCATTGTACAAGCTCTGCTTAGTTTGGGGCTAGATAGCGCTGTGTGAAATGTTCAGCCATATTTATTTTATTTTTCTTTATTTTACATTGTACAAAGCTACTTACCAAGATTATAATCCGATAAAGCACACAAACAAACACAAAAACACGTTTTTAATTCACATAACAACAAAATTCATCAATTGCGCGGCAAAAAAATGGCGTGGGCACGGCGCAAACATATCGACTGATTTAGTATTTTTCTGCGAGGCCGAGTCGAAATGTTTGTTCCATTGCTGTATACCAAATTAAGGCTAAGTTCGGTGCGATAAGGGCGGTATTCGTTCTTTACGGCTAATGCAATAAGAAAAAGCAGGACAGACAAATCAGTGTTGCTCGACGCGAAAAATTACACGTGGTCCATTAATAAACCACGTGTGCATCTACGGTATCTGAGTTGGTCCAAGAGTAGACCACGGATTTTGTCCGGTTGTGGTAGTGAATGTGTAAAAAATCTATTTTACAAAAAATATCCATAACACCCCTCTACCCGTGTTTTTATTTAATGTCGTTCATAACAAAACACGTAGTTATAGCACAAGAAAACGTTTTTCTTCTATTATAATTTCAGACATTTTAGGTCAACTTTAAATTAGTCTAGGACTGCATTTATATCGCGGCCCTTATTTAAGAATGATTTAAGCGACGCCATAATCCCAGTAAAGTGCGATAAAAGTAAGCCTTTCTAGAAACGGTCTACAATGAGTGCAAAATTATAAAGAAGGTGACAGACACAAAGCAAGGGCAGACATGCCACGTTTTGCAATGTCACACAATCAGTAAAGAACTGAAACAGCCAAATACTACAGTTTAAAGAGTACACTACTTAGTAATCTAGGTACACTTAGCTGCATTAGTGAAGTCATTGCTTGCAGTCACTCACTCTGTAGCGGTTTAGCCATAGACAAAACGCTGCAGGCTATTTACACCCTTACGCTATAATTTAAAACCTGGTCTATGATTTTGGTCTGGCACATACTTCAACTTCAAATAACAAAAATTGAATTTTGCTATTTTCCTAAGTGGATGACATTTTCGTAGCCAACCAAAGACATTTGTAGTAAAGTAAAAAACTAAAAATATACATATCGGCAAATAGAACCAAAAATATAAAAGTGTATTTGGAAAAAAATATGACATATATCTCCAAAATGCTTTTGTGTATCGTGCAAGTAAAATATTCAATCTATTGAGCAATGAGCATGACCTTGACCTATTCAACTGCGGTAATTCATCTCTTAAAAGCAGAATTAATAATACCTTCCTTCATCGATTTAGGACACTGACTGAGTGAAGATGAGTTTTTAATAACTAATATTATACATATCTACTAGTAAATTGAGTGAATGGCACTTGATCTGGTATCGTGAACGAGTGAACGGTGAGTGACCCGTACAGTGTTCGGTTAGATTTTGTCTTTTGTTGTTGCTTGCTTGTTCTGATTCTACCAGTGTTTAATATGTGCCGATGGTTTTCCTAAAATAAATAAATAAAAATATAAAACTATTTAATCTTGAGACCACCCCGGGATTGTTATTTCATTTTAAAGTGTTACCGTCACTTCTCACTAACAGAAACATCTCACTTATTTCACGCCTGACGTATACTGCCCTTCTTACGATAAACAGCGTAGGTAACATTTTTTGCGAAAATGAGTTATTAGCATATTTGTAATCAGCTAAGCGAGATCTATCTGGAAAAATTATCCATTTTTCTGTATGTTTGATAGAAATAAAAAAAAACATAAGTATAAACATCGTACGTGCACAATTTTCACTTTATTTCTAAACATAAACAACGTATTGTCCACTACGCTCAGAGATTTTAATCAATCTCCTAGTCATAAGTATCGCACGATCACTAACGTTGTTTATGATTAGCAGTACCTTCAACTGTCGGCTCAACTTACAAAACATAATGATTATATGAGCCACTTACGTTGTTTATACCTTGTACTTATTTAAGAAAGATTAACAATATTCTAGAAATAAACATAGTACTATCTCCTACGCTCTTTATTTGTTGCATAAAATCGTTATTTTATTGCGTTATTCTATGAACACACAACGCAAGTAGCGCACATACGATGTTTATGTCTGGTAAATACAATACAGAAACGGTGGGGCGGTGAGGTAATCGGAGGGGAGAACATTACTAACAGTGAACAAAAATATCATTCGCGCGGCGAGTAAGGTGCTAGGTGGTCGTCGTCACTTTGCGGGAAGTTTGGCGCCAAACCCTGGTGAGTTTGAATTTTAATTTACCAATATTTATAAATGTGAAAGTTTTTCACTCGGTTTGTCTGTAAAAGCAGCTGCACACTGAAACTGGAAGCGAAAGCTCGTGTTAGTTGTATCTTAAGAGTTTACCACCACATCCCTGGCCTGCGGCCAGTAGTCATTCATAGAATACAATTCGTATGCCTTAGCCTCCAGTTTCTGTGTGCGGCGGTTTTTTAAAAGTATGAAAGGGTAAAACATAAATAAACACATACCGTGTTTATTTATGTTTACCCTTTCACGCTTGTAAATCTCTACTCTATTAGGTAGGTACATATGTCCTATATGCAGAAGGAGTAGAGTAAATATTCTATTATTAACAACTAACCTAATGTGTTAACAGGATTTATATAATTTGCAGAAAATGGCTGCTAGACGAGACAAAATACTAGCGATAGTGAAACAACGAGAATCAATAAATAATGATTTAAACACTACCGAAAATGATAAGGCGAAAAATCCCGCAAATGAAAATCCCGACAATGAGATGGGCATTGATTCTCTTTTATGTAGAGAAGAATTACCTACATCTGATATCGAAGATGATGTAATGAGGGAAGACATTGACATATGGCATAACTCTGATGATAGCTACAACGATAAAGACTATATACCTTATTCTGACGAAACCACGGATGATGAAATTTTGGAGGAAAATATAACTATTTCAAAAACTTCACTGTTAGCGAAAAAACTACAATACACCGCCAAAGAACTAGGTATAGCAAAAAACCAACATGCCACAGGACAAACAGTAGAAGCAGCACAAAATAACGCAGAAGGGGATCAGAACAGCATGTTCAATCAAGAAGCGGAACACCAAATGATAGAAGAGGAAAACAACAATGACACTGAGCAAAGTGTTGGCGAAAGGGAAAGAACAGACGAAGAAAATCAGGTACAAAATCAAATTATCTTACAGGAAGAAGCTACAACTAGTAAGGGTTTCACGAAATCTGGAGAACCAAGAAAAAGAAAAAAGTACGATGAATCGATAGAAGAAAGAAAAATCAGGAAGAAAAGAGTAGAAGAAATAAAATATATGCTAAAAGATCCATGCAACATCCTAACATGCAAAAAAAAATGCACCTCATATATCACCGAAGAGCAGAGAAAAGAAATTCATGATAAATATGTAAATTTAAATTTTGAAGCAAAAGGCCTTTTCATCAAATGCTCGATAGACACAAAAGCAGTACAAAGAAGAAAAGTGACAAGCAATGAAAAGAGGACAATTACTTATAAGTATTACATGAATGCAAGTAATTTACAAAAAACTGAAGTCTGTAAGACATTTTTTTTGACGACTCTTGGGTATGAGGCTAATAATGATAGTAAAATTAAAAGTGTGATGAAAAAAGACGTAGATAAACAGAAAAACTTGCGTGGAAGCTATGAAAGAGTTGAAAAAATAGACAAAGAAATTATAAAAGACCACATCAAACAATTTAACCCTAGTGTTTCCTATTATAGACGAGAGCACGCCCCAAACCGCTTGTACCTACCGAGTGACCTTTCAGTTACAGCGATGCATAAACAATTTATAGAACAAAATCCAGAAGCTAAGATTTCATTAGAGTCCTATAGATTAGTAGTCAAGAAAGATATGAATATATCATTTGCCCACTTGGGCCATGAAGAATGCGAAACATGTGCAATTTTTGAGATACATGACACTAATCACAAAGATAACCCGGACAATACATGTGAGATCTGCAACAATTACATTACTCACAAAAAAAAGTATGAAGAGTGTCGTTCCGAGCACCAAAATAATGTTAAGACTGCAGCAGAGGTAACAACTGACGTTTTTTACTCTGCTGATTTACAAAAAGTCATTATGCTGCCTAGGATAGACCAGTTTAAAGCCGCTATATTCTGCCCACGGATTATAGCATTTAATGAGAGTTTTGTTCCTCTGGGCAAGACAACATTAGAGCATGTGCCCTTTGCAGCGCTTTGGAACGAGACTGTGTCAGGCAGAAATCAAGAAGATATCATTTCCACATTTCGTTTGTTTGTCTTACATAAACGAGATGCTGAAAATATAACTATTTGGGTTGACAATTGTGCAGCGCAAAATAAGAACTGGGCTTTCTTCTCATTTTTAGTAGAAATTGTAAACAGTGACATAATTAGCGCTAAAACAATTACTCTAAAATATTTTGAGCCTGGACATTCATTCATGTCTGCCGACTCCTTTCACCATCAAGTCGAGCGATCGCTGAAGAAGAAAGGAAAAGTGTACGATTTTTCTGATTTCGTACATAGCGTTCAGGTGACGAACTCTGGAAAGAACGTTGTGAAAATTATGGAAATTTCCGACTTCTTCTCTTTCCAAGATCTGGCATCGCAACATAAACTGAGAAAAATAGAGCCTCGGATTTATTTGAAGGATATGATGTGCATTCAAGTCCAACGAGGACTCCTTAAGATAATGTATAAGACTAGTCATGCCGAAGAAAATTTCACTGAGCTTGATTTTCTTCAAGTGAAGATATCCAAATCAATGGAATTCCCTCAAACAGTAGCTAAAACAGAACCAAGGGGTATTGATAAAGAGCGCAAAGCGGCAATAATAACAAAACTTGTTCCACTAATGCCGACAAATAGACGAAATTTTTGGTATAATTTACCTATTTCAAGTTCGCCTGTAATAGATAACTAAAAAGCTGAAGATATTTAAGTATTAACTACTATAATAATTTAAACGGTGAAGCACCAACATGTTTTCATAGCATTTTAAGCTTTTGACTTGCTCAAAGAGCATCTTTTATGTTATGAGTGTTTAAAAGATTTTTAAACAATAATTTAAGTCTGTTAAGTTCTAAATATAATAATGTTGATTCTTACTAATTAGGTGTAAGTTGAGTTTTATAAAAGGTGGTATTTTTAATAGTCAAGTTTATTGATCTCTACTTAGATAGTTTACTTGATATATGAAGAACTGATTAATGTTAAGATTAGTTATCGTTAGTTTTTTTTTGCATTTAATAATTGTCTTAAACATAAAACATTTATTTTAAATAACTCTTTTATTTATTTACTATGCCTTTAAGTACTAATATGAAATAAGATGAATAATACACAATATAAAGGTACAAATTTTGGCATTCATAATATTAATAGAAATAACTTTACTTAAATCCAATCATAATTCTGACTCTTCTGAAGTTACAAACCTAATAGCTTTACTGCACGTTGATACTTTAACTCCTTAGAATTTACTTTTGTACTAGACATAATCAACGTATGTGGTTGCTTATGATTACATTTTATTGTAAATTATTTTTGCGATGTATGAAGATACTAGATATAAACATCGTATGCTTACTTTCCTAGTCATAATGAACGTAATTGTTCATTTACCTAGTCATAAACATCGCAACTGCTGCACATGCGATGGTTATGTTTAGTATTTCAAAAAAAGTGACATTACTTTTACTAATCATAAATAGTTTTTAAGTTATAATAACTCAGAAATAAAAGAGAAAACAGAAATATGTTAGTAATTATAAAATACACACTTTAATCTACAAGTACAAGTAACAATTTTGAAAATAACATAATTAGTGGTAGTCGTGACACCAAAAATAACATTAAAAACTTTAGGCGCGATTTTCTCGAAATATGCCGCGATGCACTTACGTTGTTTATCATAAGAAGGGCAGTATAGTGGGGCCGCCGGCGCCGTAGCGAAATTGGCATTGCTTCCTCATATCAAGAGGAAAGATGCGGGTTGAAATCCCGTCTGGAAATGTTTGAGACTATTTTAAAAATCTTAACATCTGAATCGGAATTGTTCCTAAATAGAAAATGGCAAAGTTTCTCCAAGGAAAACGATTCTACGTTATATATTGATTAACAAATAGGAACGAAATTTAAACATTGAGTTCTAGGACTGATACATATTACGCGTGTTTTAGGCGTACACAACACTGAATTCAGTAAGTCAACATACTAACGCATGATCTGCAAATATCTGTTTCGGGTCTTGGTGCTATTAGTACACAGGAAATCATAGTTCCTGGTACTCACAACACCAAATTTATGTGTGGGGTAAGAACTGTCATGTTATGTCAACTAATGTGTTAACCATTTTTCGTGCTCAGATGTCCATCCTACTATGAGCAAAGGCATCCCACTTCAATTCAGGAAGTTATCATCATCATCAGCATATCAGCCACAGGATCACCACTGCTGAACATAGGCGTCCCCCATAGACTTCCACAGCGACGGATTTTATGCGACCTGCACCCAACGATTTCAAGTAACCTATCAGGTCCTCTATTTATCTAGTGGCGGGCTGTATTATGCTGCGTTTTCCATTGCCTGGTCTCCACTCTAGATCCTTTCCGCCCCAACGGCCGACAGCTTTTCGAGTTATGTGCCCCACCCACTGCCATTTCTGCTTGCTAATCCTCTTGGCTATGTCTGTGAGCTTGGTTTGTCTACGGATCTCCTCATTTCTGATTCGATCTCATAGAGAAACACCAAGCACAGCCCTCTCCATAGCAAGCTGAGTGACTATTCTGAATTCAAGAAGTATAATTACCTAAGTTTCTCTAAGTACGTACTTAGGATGTAATTACGATTGAAATCAGAAAGTTTTATATTCTCTCTGCATCTATAAGTTTATGCTCTTCATTAAAATGTCATTGCTGGGTATTAATACCGTAGGCAGAAAGGCGAAATGTTCCAATATTACGAGGGCTGAAGTTTATGCGGACCGGAGCGGCTTACATGGCGCTTTAAAATGTGCTTAGAAAATTATTTTATTTCGTTATTATCGTCAATTATACTGAGAACCTTTTCTAATTAAATGAAGATGATTTACGCAGTGCCTGATGGCCAGTTGCAGCACTAGTTAGATGAATAACGTTTAATGGACAAAGCACCATAAGGGCTCCGTTTACCATTTTTGTCCGGAACCCTAAAAAACCATCGGTAATAGGAAAAGGCATGGTTCATAAAGACTGAGAGATAGTAAGAGTGATCAAGAATCTAATGATACAGCTTATTAGAAGATCAACTAAGAAATCAAAATCCACAATTCAAACTTAGTGCAATGGAGATAAGGGAAAATTCCCATCAATAGCGTTTCAGTAGTCTACCATTAGGTAAATTCGTATAAGCTGGATGCCTTATTTCCAAACCAAATAAAAAACACTTTAGTAACATAGGGACCGTTAAAGTACTACGTAAGCACTATAGGGGGTGGGGGGGGTCTATGCTTTGCTTATTTTTGATGAAATGGGGGGTGGAGGGGTCTAGATAGTGATTACGTCACCAGTTAATATTTACTTTTTTACACATATGGCAACCCACACATTGTCTATGCTTGAAAACGAAACGCATATTTGGGGATTCCCACGAATAATGTACTCGCTTAGATTTTTTTTCGCTTTATTCAAAATTTAGAGCAAATAATATGTTGAATGGCTCGATGAGAACGACGTAGACATTCCAAACTCGGATGAAAGTGAGCAGACACACAACATTTAGCAGCAAGCATCCAATGTCATCGAAAACTTAGAACCATGGATTCGGGTGCCATGGACTGAAAACTGTCAATTGGAATTAATAGTATACCAAAAAATTAAAAGAAGTTTGGTTTGTTCGTAATATTACTGAAGATTATAATATTTTTTTCTTACTCTTATGTTGAATACCGTGTCAATAAAATTTGTGCTAATGAATCAATAGAAAAAAACAGAATACTTACATTAAAAGAAAAATGCATATACTAATGTTCACGTAGGCATGGGAGGGGGAGGGGGGGGTAAGAGCTTTGCTTACGGTCCCATACGCATGACTTCCTCAGATACTGAAAAACAATATTTTATCCTAGGTAATAATAGAAAGGCATTTTATTTTATCTTAAATAATACTCAATAAGACGTCGCCATGTAAACGTAGTCGCCTGATGGCGAGTCGTCCAAACAGGGAATGCCCGCCGAGGGAAATGACACGACCGAATTTACGGAACCGTCTCTTAGCATTCGAAGGCTGTTTAGGATATTTTCGCTGAGAGCACCCATTTTCGTACACATATAGATGAAAGTTTATAGATGGTGTTTTTGTAAAAGTCTTCAAGAATAACTCAATTATATTCTATAAATAATTTTCTCTGGGTTTTTATGGGATCCGAACTCATAAATAAATAGATTTTAAAGACCAATCAACCTTGATTAACAAGATCGGCCGCTCTGGAAATCTATGCGAGAGGCTTATCATCATCATCATCATTCTCAGCCCGTGTCGACCCACTGCTGGGCATAGGCCTCTCCTTGTTTCTGCCACTCTTCCCGATCCTGTGCCAGTCTGAACCACGTACGACCCACGGTCTTATGGATTTCGTCGACCCATCTCGCTGGTAGACGTCCCCTATTTCGATGGCTAGTTCTCGGCCTCCACTCTGTTAGTGCCTTAGTCCACCCGTCGTCACTACGTCTGGCCAAGTGTCCTGCCCAACTCCACTTGAGCCCGAATATTCGCTTGCTGACGTCTTGCACTTTAGTCTGCTTGCGAATTTCGGTATTGGGAACTCGAATGAAGGAATGAAGGTGTTCAACTTGGATGGGCAGCTTTCGGCAAACTAGATGATATACTAAAATCCACGCATATTCCACAATGTCTTAAAACACGTCTCTATAACCAATGTGTCCTGCCAACTATGACTTATGGTGCCGAGACAGGGAGGCTCACGAAGGAGGCTGTGCACAAAATAAGTGTAGCACAGAGAGCCATGGAGCGCGCCATGCTCGGCATCACACTCTTAGATCGAGAGGCTTATAATAATAATAAATTTTTATGCCAGGTAACAATAGAGAAGTACATGATTTTAAAACTTAATTATATGTCCCATTTAAATATATACATATTAGGGTGTCCCTTATTTTTCAAAGTTTATATTTTTTAACGCATAGGTCTTAGTTTTGTTCATTAGTACCTAAAACACTCGGGAATTAATTTTTACCTTATTTGGAGAACGGAAACCCGTGCCGACTTGCATCGAATCATGTTCATACAAGTTACGCGGAAATAGCGGCGCGTACTCGCCGTATTTGTCATTTGTTATTAGTTAATCTCGTGATGAACACATATTGTTTTACGTTAAAAAATGGCAGTGGAATTAAGAAGCAATAAAAAAAGTATTTTCTTAGTAGGTGACTTGAACTATCAAATAACTGGGGCAAAGTTACCGTCTAACCGTCAAGTTCTTGCAGCTGTGCCTAAGCTGGAGAGCTCTTCTGGTCAAGATCAAGCTAAAGCTGTGTTAAACGCACTTTATGACTGGAACCTCGAGGACAAAGTACAAATAATGTGCTGTGATACAACTGCATCTAATACAGGGCGATTGAAAGGAGCTTGTGTACTTTTGGAACAAAAGCTAGACAGGGAATTATTACTCTTTGCTTGCCGCCATCACGTTTACGAACTGTTAGTTTTAAAGTGTGTATTTGAAACAAAAATCCACCAAATAACAAATAGCCCTGATATCCCGATGTTTAAAAAGTTTAGAGACAGCTGGAATACTATTAATTCTGCTGCTATTGAAACACACAGCCACATCGTCACACAACATTTTTGTAATACAAAAATTAAAGAACTGTTGACATTTTATAATGAAGAACTGCAAAAATCTATTGTACGTGACGATTATCGAGACCTGATTGAACTGTCTATTATTTTCTTAGGAGGCGATAGTGAGAAAAAAATTAAAATAAGACCTCCTGGAGCAATGCATCAAGCAAGGTGGATGGCAAGAGCTATTTACTGTTTGAAAATATGTTTGCTGCAATCTCAATTCAAAATTAGCGCCAAAGATAAACGAGCACTCCAAGACATTTGTTTATTCATTGCAGTTGTATATGTGAAATCATGGCTGGGATGTAGTCTAGCGGTGAAGGCACCAAATCAAGATTTGTCCTTTTTAAAAAGGCTTAAGGAATACGAAACTATTAACAAAGAGATCTCCCAAGCAGCTTTGAAAAAGTTTAGTCAACATCTTTGGTACTTGTCAGAAGAAATTACTGTTTTGTCACTCTTTGATGATGAAGTTGATGAAGCAACCAAGAGAAGTATCGTAGAGAACTTACAAAGAGAGAGTTTGTATGATTCTGGGAAGAGATACATTCCATCGAAGGAAGATATGTCTGATTATTTGCATGGTAAGTGGGAATACTTAATTTTATGTTAAAGTTAGCTATTAATCATTAATTAAAAAAAAAACATGTAAAAGGATCTAACGCTAAGCTTACTTTACTATGTCTTAAATTGTTTTAATAAACTGATAATAATACTGTCTTGTCTATTGTTACAGGAAAATCATTGAGTGATTTTGTGTCTATCAAGAGCAGAAAATTATTTTCTCGTTTAAAAATTGATGATAACTTCTTGGAGAAACCTGTTTCTACGTGGAAAGAAGATGTTGCCTATTTACAGGCAAAAAGAAAGGTTTTTTCTTTAAGGGCAGTGAATGATACAGCTGAAAGAGCTGTAAAACTTATGCAAGATTTTCATGGTTTAATTACTGCAAAGGAAGAACAGAAACAATTTTTACTACGCTGTGTACAAGAGCACAGAAATCTTTATCCAGACTGTAACAAAGAGACCCTTAAAAGAAAATATCCTTGCTAATCTGTAATTTTATGTTCTTTTAATAAATAAATACCTATTTCTGCCTTCTTCTTACTAAATTTTTATTATTGTTTTTATAAAATATAAATATTTCATTTTGTTTAGTTGAATATCGAAAAGGGTCAAAGGCAGCTATTTTCAAAATCTTTACGGCCTTGTCGGCACGGGTTAATGTTGACATAGGAAGATAAAATTTTGTATTTAAGTAGATCTGGGTAGTTTAAAAAGAATTACGGGGTATGCATTTCGATATCTGAAAAAAAAAATTTTCACGTATATAAGGGACACCCTAATACATATGTTTAGCAATGTCACGCCATACAAGCGATAAATAGAGCTAAGATTCTTATGGACGTGAGAGCGCATTCGGAGTTCAGTACCATAGGTTTTAAACGCAGAAAAACTAGATAAATTATTATTATTACCAACAGCAACCAACCACTATCTTTACCCACCAACAATATTAGCAAGTTTGTCATTAGCTGTCGTAGGTAAGCTGTACAAAACGGCCGGGGCCAATCACAATGTTGGGCTCAGCAAGATATGTGGGTTGGCACAGGGTGATCAAATACGCCTAATCAGAGTCTATGGGTATCATAAAACGGCAAGCAATGTGCTTTCGGTTTTATGACACGGCTTTGTTCGATGAATTGATAGCGTGTGGGGAAGGTATTTTGAATTTTGTGAAGCCTTGCTTTAAAGGTGACCTTCTTGCCTCCCCTATAAAGCTCATCTAAAATGTTAACACTTAAACACTTTCAGATTAAAATTAACGACTCAAAATATCTATATATATATATAAAATTATCGTGTGTTCATGAAATTCGTGCTGTTTAGAATGGCACTGTAGAAGCTTTGTTAAAGAAAAAATAGCACATAGATTGAATCTTTTATTTTATAAAAAATAACACAAAATTATATATATTTACTATGATTTAAAAGTGTGTTTTCTTTTATATGTTTATATTTAATGGTGTGCAATAAAGAAATTGTCTAATCTAATCTAAACCTTAGCCGCAACTACTTTATCAGCTAACTCGCTGCATTTACGTATAAAGTGATACATATCCTTCCAATATGGCTCGCTCTGGAACAAGATGAGAATCCGGTCGAATAACTTCTTTTATGGGAGAATTTATTTGCATTACTGGAATATTGTTTCATAATATTCGATGGATATTAAAATATACATAAGGGTATGTTTAGATCGTAACGAAAATTATTTTATTTATTTGTATTATTTTATTTTGATGACCTCCGCAGTGGACGAATAGCCGACTCAAACGCAGGAGGTACTGGGTTCGATTCCCGCTGCGAAACAAACATTTGCATGATCAATAATGACATGACAAACACGACAATTATTTTTTCTGGGTCTGGTTGTTTTTCTATTTATTATAAGTAGGTATGTAATTACAAAAAAAAGTATATAAGCTATAGGTGATACACTTTGAAGATAAGATAGAAGTCATTTATTTAACCATGTGCTTTATTTTGACTAACTATTAATGTTAGAAATCTTGAGGAGCCGCGTCGTGTCTAACGGTAAGTTCGCAACTACCACTCCCTCTGTGTAAAACAATTATCAAGCCGGTCTGCATCCTTCAAACTTGTCTCTATTAACAAAACATATAAAAATCGCCAACAGATGGCGTGACATGTATCGGAATGCAACAAAATAAAATACAATAACAGCGTGTGTCGTCTACAATCCACCCTCTTAGTGCTGAACTGAGCCGACAAACATATTAGAAATCAAATGAATACAAAAAGTGTCAGATCAGCACTAACATTCCGTTGGTGCAAGTAGTGCGACACGCGTTACCGGGCGGCGCACCAAACCAGTGCGGGTGCGCACGCCCACCATTCGCACGCGACCATCATCACCCGCATGGGTCGCACTCACCACTCCGTGCCGCCAACATCCACGATCTAAATTAGGTTCCATTATTAGAACATAGTCCCCATCTCGCAATGCTCTCTGATCCCTAAACCATTTCTGCCTCGGAATTAAAGTAGGGAGATATTCTTTAACCCATCGCGCCCAAAACATATCGGTCAACCTTTGCGCTAGGCGCCATTGTTTTCGCAGACATAGATTGTCGTTATCATACCTACCAAACACGGGACCGTTCGATGACTTACCTAACAAAAAGTGATTAGGCGTTAAAGCTTCAGGGTAATTAGCGTCACATGAAACATGTGTAATAGGGCGACTATTAACTAAGGCTTCTACTTCAGCGAATAAAGTAGACAGCGTCTCAGGGTGTGGAGCGCGTTCCTTAAGAACGACTTTCAAGGCCGTTTTCACCGTGCGTATCATACGTTCCCAGGCACCACCTTTCTCAGGGGCCCCAGGGGGTATGAACCTCCACTCGATACCTCTTACGGTACCGTCTTCACGGAGTTTACTCTCATTGAGTTCGGATAGACTCCGCTTTAACTCGTTATCTGCGCCGCGCAGGTTCGTCCCGTTATCTGAGTAGATAACGCTGGGCGTACCGCGGCGAGCTATCATACGTCTGAGCGCCATGATGGTGGAGTCTGTACTCAGACTCTCACTAATTTCCAAATGAATGGCGCGTACCGTTAGGCACGTAAACATTACGCCGTACCTTTTTACTCTTTTTCGTCCGATAGTGACCTCCATCGGTCCGAAAAAATCCACCCCCGTGAACGTGAATGGGTGTCGATTGTGCTGCAGACGAGCAGCTGGCAGGTCCGCCATACGCTGTGGCTGCGGTGTCGCGCGCCGGTATCGGCAGAACAGGCAGCGCGCTGCGACCGTGCGTACGGTAGGACGCAGCTTCAAAATCCAGTAGCGTTGTCTTAACTCGTTAACTACAAGTTCGTGGGCACCATGCATAGCTTTCTTATGATAGTATTCGACTAATAGACGAGTTATTTTGTGACGACCATCGAGTATGGTGGGTCTCATAGTCAAGTGGGATACACCTTCGACTTTATCGATTCGACCGGCTACTCGTAACACATTAGTGTCGTCTAAATAGGGTGTCAATGTTAACAAACGACTGTTTGATAACAAAGGCTTATTTTGCTTGATAAGCTCAATGTCTTGTGCGAACGAATCCTGTTGAGATTTACTCAGCAGAAGAAGTTCAGCTTCGTTCATGAGTTCAACATTCAAACAAGTATCAATTCGTCGACATCGTCTGATAAACAATAAAATTCGAGCGGTTACTCGGACGAGTCGTAACCAAGACGAGTAGTCATTTTCGTTAGGTAAGGAATATTCAACGACCTGAGTCGTGACCACATTCAAGCTCCTTTGTTCGAAGACTACATCTGGTGATGGCTTCTTTGTGGACTTACAATCCTTAGGCCATGCATCTTCAGGTTGCCGTAAGAATTGTGGTCCTAGAAACCATACGCTATCGTATGTCAGAGGCGGCGTGTCGTCTTTGGTAGCTATGTCAGCTACATTCAACTTAGTTGGGACGTATCGCCACTCTGATAACGTCGTGAGCTCATCAATTTCACCTAAGCGATGAGCTACGTACGGCTTATAGCTTCTTGGATCGCTACGGATCCATTGTAAAACCGTTTGTGAATCAGTCCAAAAGTACCGTTTATCAGCCTTCATATTTTTATGTTCCCGCTGCAGTGAGTTCGCGAGGCGTGCGGCTATGAGCGCGCCTTGCAGCTCCAGTCGAGGAACTGACACAGGCCGCAGTGGGGTCACTCGGCTCTTACTGGCGGCTAGACAAACCAATACATTCCCGTCTGCTCGAGTAAAACGCCAATAAATAACTGCGGCGTAAGCTTTAATAGAAGCGTCACAAAATATGTGCAGTTGTTTATTTACAATAGACTCGGCACTTCTATCTATACCTATCTCTAACTGATAGCACTGAGTCCAACTATCAGTATTGTTATACCACCTAGGTATACGTAGAGATTCTAAAAGTTTTAATTCATCGAGCCACTTCACCCATTTGGTGTGCTCATCAGAATGGATGCGGCATTTCCAATCAACTTTAGATCTGTGCACGTCTTGAAAAATGATTTTACTTTTTATAACAAATGGCGACAAAAATCCGTGTATGTCGTAAAGAGACATAATAATGCTAAGCATGTTAGCTTTCGTAGGTGGCGTAGAACCATTTAAAATATCACTAGGAATTCTGTCAAGCGAAATCTGAAACCCAAATGAGTCGTCCGCAGGATGCCATATCAAACCTAAAGTGCGCTCACTCGTATTCATGGCTCCATGCTTAAACTGCACAGCTGTGTGCGCGAGCGCTTCTGTAGGAATTGAATCTAAAACCGGTTTGCTATTACTCGACCAACCTCTTATTTCAAAGCCACCTTTAGCGTGAATAAAAGTTATGTCTTTTATTAATTGAATAGCCGTACTCTCATCACACGTAGAATAACAACAATCATCCATGTAGTGGCTATTCACAATTACATCTACAGCCTCAGGATTTATATCCTCGTATTTCAAGGCATTTTTATTTTTGACATATTGGGCAATGAAAGGCGAGCATGTTGCACCGAAAATTAAACTTTGCATAAGACAAACTTTAATCGGACCATTCGATTCTTGCCACAAGAACCGAAGAACATGCTGGTCTTCAGGGCGAATTTTAATTCTGAGAAACATATCACGAATATCCCCAATAATTACAATTTTATTCTCCCGAAATCTTAGCATAATTCCGTATAATGAATTATACAAGTCCGGTCCGGTTAATAAATAATCATTTAGGCACACACCGTCTACCTTAGCGGCGGCGTCAAACACTAACCGTAACTTATCTGGTTTATTAGGATTCTGAACACCAAAATGTGGCAAATACCAAACATGATCAGCTGAGAGGCTGTTATCAGTTAGTTCTCGAGCGTAACCATTATCTATCAATTTAGATATTTCTTTCTTATACCTATCAGCGTAGTCAGCATTCTTATGGAATTTCCGTAACAATAACTGCTGACGCGAGTAGGCATTGTTGTATGAGTCAGGCATCATAAAATCATCCTTTTTGAACGGTAAACCTACTTCCCATTGATTACCTACCTGACGGGCTGTGCTATCTAAAATATCAATAGCGCGAATATGATCTGTATTTTCACGAGATACGGGTGAAATACCAGTCAAATCAAAATTAAAGGAATTCTTAATCAGGTCATTAAGTTCGCTGACTTCAGACATATCATTATCACGAGAGTGTGCGAGATGAAACACATTTTGTTCACTTACTCTGGACTTGGTGGAGGAGTGAGTGCGGCCACGGTGGAAACCGTGGATGGTCCATCCCAACCGACATCGTGATGCGTACAGCGAGTCCCTGTCTCCATGTATAACCTCGAGAGGAGCTATTAGGAAATAATTATCCTCACCAATTAACATTTTTGGCTTTGCACTTGCATTGGTGCAAATCATATGTTTGATATGCGATAAGTGCGTGCTATTTACACTATTCAAGATAGACAAATTTTGTGAACACAATTTTAACTGAGCACATCTACGTAACTTACAGTCATAACTAATATTGTCCTGTCCCGTTATTTTTACTCTTACACTAGGCACTTCTGATTGGTACACTGACAAACCGAATGCATCAGTAAACTTTATAGGACGCGCACTAACACACTCTAAGCCTAGGGTATCTGCCAGCTCGGCATCGATCACTGACACTTCAGCACCATCGTCCAGAAGTGCGTAGGTATTCACTACACCTTTAGGGCCACGTAATTGAACCGCGATCACTTTCAACAGTGCGAATTCATCCGGGGCGATGCTCGCGTCGTCACTATCTCGAGCGAAATGCATCATAGACGCATCGGGTGCAGTTACAGGTACAGGTTCCGGGTTTACGGTCATCTTATCAGTCGATTGTGACGTCATCTCGGGTTTCGTCCAGTGTAGCAGGCGGTGGTGTGCCATGCCACAGTTATCGACGTCACACATTGGTGCGGGGCACGTATCTTTATTGTGTCGAGTTAGTAGACAACAATAACATAGGCCGCGCGTTTTTACAAATCGCCATTTATCTCTTCGCATTGCTCGTTTGAATATGCGACACTCTGGTAGGGTATGAGTGCCCTTCTGGCAGAATCTACATACATTATTATCAGCTGTTGCAGCGACAGAAGATGTGTAGACAGTACGATGACGATACTTGTCTTCAGTGCGCTTTGTAGGAGCGTCCATCGGCTTCTTGTCTCGCGGAGGTATACATCCGACGACTGATAACATTTCAGCTTCTATCTTTAAGAACATAGCTAGTAGTTCGAGCTTCGATCTGCCTTCGCGTAGACGATTGTAGGCAAACTCCGTCCATCTACCTATCAGGGTGCTCGGCAATTTTGATATTATGGCTGCAGCGAGCTCTGGACTTCGTAGGTAGTCATTCTGGTGTAGTGCGCGTATTGTAGCCACGCAATTGTTGACTTTGACGGACAAGTTTATCAAGTCATGTTGATAACAAGTAGGTAACGAAGGTAGCTTTTTCAATTGCATCGTTATGTTGCTAATAATAATATCAGCTCGGCCAAACCTTAGTTCAAGTGCTTCTATAACTGCTGACGGCGGAGTGTTGCCGATCAGCAAGTCAGTCACTGCTTCCTTGGCTTCACCTCGTAGAGATTTACGGAGTCTCCACAGGTTCTCACTATCACTGAATCTACACACTCGTGACGAATCATCATAGGCACTTTTAAAATGTAGCCACTCAATACAGTCACCACTGAAGATAGGTAGCTCTCGTGGCGTGGCAAGGCGGCTCAAAAGTTTATCTTCGTGCTTTGATGAAGACTGGGTCATCAGATCCTTCAACGTGTTAGCTAGTTGTTGGATACTGTTGTTGTGCTGGACTGGTGATGCACAGTTCGTGTCCAGCCATTTCTCCACGTTATCGTGCACTTCATTCTCGCTGGGGAGGGATGAACAATAGGTACCAACTTTTTCATCTGGAGCTACATCAGTGCCGACATGATGAGCTTTTTCACTCTCCTGGTCGACTTTGGCAAGGTCAGCTTGTAACTTCTTGTCAATTAACTCCATCTGAATCTTGGCTTTTGCTTCCGCAGCTTCTAACTCGAGTTGTTTACGACGTGCAACTGATGACGTAGTAGATTTCTTAGTCTGAATAGTCGTTTTTGAAGCACATTTCGAATGCTGCTCAGTGTCACGCGCTGACATCTTGCACGGTACTGGCGTCGATACGTGTCCTTCCCGCGACGATAAGAGATCATTGGTGCCGCTAGGAAGAATCAACTTCTTCAACTCTTTCTTCATAGGTGTGCCTTCCAACTTGTTGGTTTTCATATGTTCCTGGCGTTGACGGCGAGTAAGAACCTTCGATAATGGCGTCACGCCCGACATGATGGTATTTCGCAGTTCACTGATTTTAAATCTGGCTCTGAAGGACCATATTATAGGTGATACACTTTGAAGATAAGATAGAAGTCATTTATTTAACCATGTGCTTTATTTTGACTAACTATTAATGTTAGAAATCTTGAGGAGCCGCGTCGTGTCTAACGGTAAGTTCGCAACTACCACTCCCTCTGTGTAAAACAATTATCAAGCCGGTCTGCATCCTTCAAACTTGTCTCTATTAACAAAACATATAAAAATCGCCAACAGATGGCGTGACATGTATCGGAATGCAACAAAATAAAATACAATAACAGCGTGTGTCGTCTACATAAGCATTATATCAGTTATCTGATTTCCATAGTACAAGCTCTGCTTAGTTTGGGGCTAGATAGCGCTGTGTGAAATGTCCAGCAATATTTAATATTTATTTATTTTTGATCGAGCGAAGCGAGATTTCTAAATCAACGTGGGCAAATCGGCGTTGTATGTATGTATGTTTGTTTGTCCGAGGATAACTTTCGAAGCGTTGATCCGATCATCGTGAAATTTAATACATAGGTAGGTAGTGATGGCACAATTTTCGTGTAACTAAATGAGCTAAAATGTTGGGGGGTTGTTGAGATATTGGGGTTCAAGAGGGGTAAAAAAAATTAAAATGAGACTATAAGCTCAAGCGGGACGTCAAATGCAAGGTCTTCATTAGTACATTTCAACCCTGTTTTTATTTTTAGTTTAATCCTTGTAGTTTTGAGTTAATAACCATAATAAAATCAAAACTTTGACAAATATCACAGGGTACACCAGTTACCCTACAATGCTGAAATTTGATATTCGTGTAGCTTTAGTGACACAAATATAGGGAAAAGTCTGAAATCCAAAATAACTGCATCTTGTACCCCAAAATAGAGTACTTTATATGAACTCCTGTTACATGTCATTTTAATGAAACTGTAGGTCAAGTAAGTTGGTAGTAGTCATGGCACTATTTTGATAGTCAAAGATTACGAATAATATATTTTTGTTTTATGGGAGACTCGCGAGATGTCAGTTCGGGGCGAACCACTAGTAATACTTTCAAAACAGAATAGCTAGGAGGACATAATGCTAATTATCTACCAGTCATTCTGGTCATGCTAAAAAAAGGTATTTCAAGGCTAATAATAATGCTAATAACGTAATAATACGCTAATAAAATTAAAGTTTATGTCTTTGGGAATTTTGGGTTGGCCGTTTGTTATATTTATGACAATTAAATACTTTTATATACTTTTTTTTGTAAATACATACTTATAATACATAGAAAAACTTCCGGACCCGGAACAAATATCTGTAGAGCATGCAAACATTTGTTCCGCAGTGGGAATCGAAACCGCTGCCTCCTGCGTCTCAGCCGGCTATTCGCCCACTGCGCCACGGTGATCGTCATTATTATTATAAATTCATAACAAATTAAAATAATATTGTTTCCAAGTTTCGAACTCGAATTGCCGGAATTCGTAATTAGATTTGTTTTCTTCAGAAGGTGATCGTGTTTTTTTACCGTGAAAAACAAACACCCAAAATAAACATTTATAAGACAATTTTGAATGTCAAATCACAAGCACGAAATGTATGCACGCGCAGGGTTGCCCGTTGCAATAGGCAATCATTCTACACGAGCAGCCTGTAGGTCAGCTGTTCCAAAAAGTCACTCAGTGCACTGCGTGTACAATATAATAATGGATTCAGAATGTTGGTGGGGCTGCCTCGCTTCTGCAGCGCGTTGAACATGTTTGCAGAGGCGCGGGTCGATGGGTTCCACGCCATCATCCGCAAAAAGACTGCCTCGCTGCTCAGTAGAGTGCGAGGCAGCATCAACACCATCCTGCAGGTCATAGCAGACAAGTACGACTCACCGATTATGAGGTCCTTCAATCAGGTTCTGATCGGATAGTCTATTGTGCGAGACTATTGGCTCAGGACTTGAGTGAGGGACTTAAACTTTTATTGTTGATTTTTAAATTTTCTTTCTTTTATTATGCCTATATTTTGTACTAACCCATGTGACATGTTAGACATGTAGACATCTGAAAATTAAATAAATTAATTAGATTAGATTAGAAAATTCTTTATTGCACAAAAAAAATAATACATAGGCGAACTTAATGCTAATTAGCATTTTCTACCAGCTAACCTTTGTGTAGTGTGGCGAAAGTGGTAGTGCCATAAAATAGAGATAGAATAGAAAATAGAGAGTTAAAACAACTTTAGCATAGGTTTTAAAAAACGTATAAAAATAATAATAATAATAATACATGATGCTACTACACTACTACATTACTATCCCACATGATGCTAATCTCGTGAAGGCCGAGAAGGACAAACTAAGCAAGTACCTGGACTTGGCTCATGAGATTACCGCCATGTGGGATGTGGAATCAACAATTATCGTTCAGATAGTTGTGTCGGTCAACGGACTGATAGCGAAGAGCCTCGACCAATAGCTTAAGAGGCTCTCGCTAGTAAGTTGGATCAAGGGTCAGATACCTACAGAAGGCGGTACTCCTGGACTCGGCACGCATAGTCAGGAGGTTCCTCTCTCTGCAGCCCTAGCCACCGATCGCTCGGGCCTTGCTTCGCGGTCGGTGGTTTACCGTTTTTATAAATATATTTTTTACTATAATGTTTGTTTTTTGTAAGATACTTTGTAGTGAAAAATGTATTTTTTATAAACGAGTTTTAAAATAAATATGTGATAATAATAATACACTTACATAAACAAAATACATAAAATACCTAAATAAAGTGCTCAATTTTGTTGGGTATCTTGAAGAGAGATGAAGTGTTTAAAGATTTTGGATTTGAAGACTCCCATAGAGGCTGCCCTGCGGATTTCCACTGGAAGAGAGTTCCACAAGCGGATAGCTGTCACAGTGAAAGAGTTAGTGAAGAAAGAAGTTTTATGCTCAGGCGTCTTGAGTAAAAGATGTTGAGAAGAACGAGAAGGACGATCAGGTGGAAAAAGAAGAGAAAAACATTCTTTAGGATATCATGGAGACAGAGGATTTTGAAGAATGTTATAAAGAAGACAGAGTATGTGATTATCCAGACGAAACCGGATTCTGAGCCACTTTAACTGCGAGCGGTACTGTAAAATGTGGTCGTACTTGCGTAGCCCGTATACATACCTGATGCAGAGGTTTAACAACCGCTCCAGCTTATTAAGTTGCTCCTCGGTAGCGTCGGGATAGCACACATCTGCATAATCTAGGATTCCCTATCCTAGTGGAATGGAGTTTACAAGAGTAATTTTAGCCGAAAAAGGAAGGAAATTTTGCATGCGCTTTAGAGCGTGCATTGATCCATACATGTTCCTGCTGGTTTTAGTGATGTGCTGTTCCCATGATAAGTTTTCAGTGATGATTACTGATGAATTGAATGAATTGATGTGATGAATTGAATTGAATTGAAATGTCAGTGCTTGTGATTCCGACCTGTTTGAAAAACGTCGTAATAGAAAAATCTCATAAAAGTCACTCGACCACACTGAATATTGAAATCATCTGCGTATAGAATGTCCACATTCCAATAATAGGCTAGCCTCGAGCGAAAAACCGGGACATTTACGGATGTGGGTAAATCAATTCAGTGGGAGCGCAAACATTACCCATGTCAGCGAGGCGCGAAGGCCCCATATTCGATGTATGATTGTTTCTTACATAAAGTGATATTGAACCTTAAAGTTGAGGACATAGAAGTCATGTAGTTTGGCGACAACGTGCTCTGTTGTCACGGATAACAAAACGGACAGCCGACGACTCAGGTAAACATTGCCGTTGTCAAATATTATGCGGATGAAAATTCCAGTGCTCTTTGTTTCAGGTATGAACTTGACGATATCCTGTGATAGGTGAAGCTTCGTTTTAATGTTTTATAATTAGTGTCGAAAGAATTTTGTTTCTTAAACAAGCTTTTTTAGGCAGCGATGTACGATACCATTTAACAAAATATATGCTGGCTGCATTGCGTCTAGTTTGATTTATTAAATACCAACACAGAAAAGATCTTATTTTACATATTATAGCAACAAATTAATCAATATTATACAAATCAGACAGATAATCATAATGCGCCAATCAGCTCGGGAACATTCAAAGTTATACGTAGGTTCTATATGTTTCACTATAACCAAGCTACTTATGAACTAGCACTATCCTTGCAAAAATAAAAAAAATAAAAATCATTTTAGTCATTAAAATCACAAGGATCACTTTGAAACGTCCATAAATGCAATAGTCATGTCGCAGGCATTTTGTGTGAATCCGCCGTTTACATAGGGCGTCGTCAGTATATATATACCTAGTCAGGTCATAAATTCTGTCACAGGTTTAATATAAAATAATTGAAACAAGTTTATTCATTATGTAACCATTTATATACCAAAATGAATTTAACAAAACATAGATTCTTATGACACTAAAGTTTATTCAAAATGACCTCCGTGATTTTGAATACAGGCCTTCAATCTGCGCGGCCAGTCGTCTATCGCAGCACGAACGAGGTCCATGCCAATATCGGCGGCTGCCTTAATCAAGGATGTCTTGAGTGACTCCAAATTGGGATGAGGCTTTGAGCACGCCTTTTCCTCCAAGTGTTGCCATATCTTGTAATCTAACGGATTTAAATCTGGACTGGAGGAGGGCCATTCTTCGTGCCGGATGAAGTCGATTTCACGCGCCGCCAGCCAGTCTTGTGTGCTCTTCGCTCTATGAGCTGGCGCCGAATCTTGTTGGAATACCCAGTGCCTGTTATTGAACATGGTATGAGAAACAGGTTCCACAAGGTTCGTCAGGACTCTATTTTGATACACAACTGCATTCGTTTTTACACCTTTCTCACAAAAATGTACCTCTGTTAAGCCCCAATAAGAAACTCCCAACCATACCATGAGCGAGGATGGAAAATGACCTCGTTGGACACGCGGAATACGGTTGCTCGCTTCTTCACTACTGTGTGCGTACACCTTATCATTTTATTTGTTGTAGCTCTCTTCTACGGTAAAATTTTTTCATCCGAAAAAAGAATTTCCCGATATTTTTTTCCCGCGTACCGCTTCAACAAAGCGCGGCATCTCTTCAGTCCCAGGTCCATTAGACGAGCATTCAAACGATGTCCTGTTTTTCTTCGATATGCCCGAAGCCCTAAGTCTTCATTTAACACCCTTTTCACCGTGGTTCTGCTTAACCCCATCTGAAGGGCCAACAGTTTCTGCTTACGTTTGGGATTTCTTTGAATTCGCGCCTTCACAGCTTTTATCACTGCTGGAGTCCTAACAGACCGAGGGCGACCACTTCTTGACCTGTCATCTACATTAGAGTCTTCATTGTATCGTTTGATGGTGCGATAAACGAATCTTTTGGTTATATTCAAATTTTTCAGTATGTCAAAAATTTGAATTGGCGCGTAACCGCAACGATGCAACGCAATAATTGCAACACGGTCTTCTTTAAGCGTCCACTCCATATTTAAAAATGAGTAAAATTCTAAAAAGTATACATTTTTATTTTCATGAACAATTCGAAATTCGAATTCTATAAACTTTTTTGTGGCCAGCATTCTAAAAGAAAAGTTTTTACTGTGTGACAATACTTATGACCTGACTAGGTATATATATATGCCGAAGGCAAAATGTATATTGGCGTATCATTATATTGTTACGCCGAGGCTGTTAAACAATGAGTAATAATCGAAACTTCTCGAGCGCTTTTGTCTTGCTGTGTTATTGTTGTTATTGTCTGCTGTTACGCACAATGGGAATTGGTCGTTCTGTCGAAACACCGACCCTTTCCTGGAATGATCGAGATCGTTCTCGAACAATCGAAATGTGTGCGATATAAATAGGCCGGAGAGATGGCCGGACAGTCAGTCTGGGTCAGTGTCAGTCTGAGTGAGTGAGTCTCAGCGAGGCCCTGTGGACTGACGTGGACAAGGGTCTCGCGTGAACAGTAGTTGCTCGTCAGTCAGTCTGGATTAAGCTATACGTGCGAACATTTCGGTGACTTTAAGTGGTGCACCAGTGGTGTGAATTAGTGTGTTGTGATACGTGTGACCAAGTTCGTGTATTCATCGTTATCGTGTTGAATAAACGTGTTATTTTGGTTAAACCCATTCCCATTATTTTATCCCGAACCCTCAGCTCGTAACAATTTGGTGTCAGAAGTGGGATAAAATAATGCCGGTTCTACCAATGGATAACGTGGACGGTGTCAGGACGAGAGGTCAACGACAACAGGAAATGGATGAAAGGCGGTTTGGGGAGTCTCCGGTTCAAGAAGCTCGGCAGAGTCGTCAGCCGATGGAGATGGAATCAGCCGCCGCCGAATCATTTGGAGCACCATCATCATCATCCGTGGGGAAGCTCCTGTGACAGGCGATCTTGCTGCTATTATGGCCATGCTTTGTCGTCAACAAGAAGAGCAGCGACGTTGGCAGGAAGAACAGCGACGTCAGGAAGAAGAGCAGGCTCGGTTGCAGGAAGAACAGCGACGTCAGGATAAGGAAGAGGAGCGTCGTCAGCAAGAAGAGCAGGCTCGGTTGCAGGCAGAACAGTGACGTCAGGATAAGGAAGAGCAGCGTCGTCAGCAAGAAGAGCAGGCTTCGTTGCAGGAGGAACAACGCCGTCAGCATTAAGAAGCGTCGTCAGTAGGAAGAGCAGGCTCGGTTGCAGAAGGAACAGCGACATGAATAGGTGGAGCAGACTCGGTTGCAAGAGGAACAGCGACGTCAGGATAAAGAAGAGCAGCGTCGTCAACAGGAAGATCAGCGACGTTGACCATAAGAGCGTGCTCGACTGATGAGGGAATCGTTCGGTTCATCTGGAAAGGAATTCCAGGAAGTGAAAGAACAGATAGAAATCATGAGAGCCGTGTTTTGGAGGCTGGAATTGGGATCGCTGATGAGAAAGGGACTCTGAGTGTCCTGAAGTACTGGAGACGGCAATGTGGCTCCTCTAGTTGCTACATCTTCAGCGCGAGGTGCGCCAAATTTGTTCATGTTGATCGGCTGCCGCGATATGGGGCTAAGAATGCTCGGGACGAGCATGTTTTAGGAGGGGGCAGTGTTACGCCGAGGCTGTTAAACAATGAGTAATAATCGAAACTTCTCGAGCGCTTTTGTCTTGCTGTGTTATTGTTGTTATTGTCTGCTGTTACGCACAATGGGGATTGGTCGTTCTGTCGAAACACCGACCCTTTCCTGGAAGGATCGAGATCGTTCTCGAACAATCGAAATGTGTGCGATATAAATAGGCCGGAGAGATGGCCGGACAGTCAGTCTGGGTCAGTGTCAGTCTGAGTGAGTGAGTCTCAGCGAGGCCCTGTGGACTGACGTGGACAAGAGTCTCGCGTGAACAGTAGTTGCTCGTCAGTCAGTCTGGATTAAGCTATACGTGCGAACATTTCGGTGACTTTAAGTGGTGCACCAGTGGTGTGAATTAGTGTGTTGTGATACGTGTGACCAAGTTCGTGTATTCATCGTTTAGTGCTGAATAAAAGTGTTATTTTGGTTGGATCGATTCCCATTATTTTATCCCGAACCCTCAGCTCGTAACAATATATTATGCCTAAACATTTCATTGACGATTTAAATGCCATCTACATAATGCCGCGGCAAATTGAATTGAGAAGATTTTTGAGGTTATCCGGTACCTAAAAAATGCTGAGGTGTCCATAGAATCTGGTTCTTGGAGGACTCCTGCGCAGTATTATTGGTCAATAATAGGTACATAATTCTTTTTTATTTATTAAAAAAAAATCTAACGACCTACTGTCATATGGTGTGTCTGTTGCCGCTACGTTAAAACATATAATATATATATTTACATATTTAAAATAAAGTCTGATTTGTCCAAACTGTGTTTTCTTCATGGTCACCCCAAAACTACAACCAACGTTGAAATTATAACAATTGAACGAATTGTCATTTTGCCTTCGGCATATTACATAACAGCGAGCATTTTTAAACTGACGACGCCCCGTATGTAGACGGCGGATTCACACAAAATGCCTGCGATAGTTACACCGTGTTTTGTCTCTTGCATTGATTGTAATGAGACAAAACGTCAACGCCACCGAGACAAACCTACTTTATGTATCATTGTTAGTAGGTACCTATCTAACTTTTTGTCTAATAAATAACTACAAATAATAAATAAAAACTATTCCAACGATAAAGCTGGTTCATTAGAAGCATAGTTAAATAGTTAAAGTCATGCATCATCATCATCGTCATATAACCCATATGACGTCCACTGCTGAACATAGCCTCCCCATAGATTTCTAGAACGATCGACCTTGTGCGGCCTGCACGCAACGACTCCCAGCAACCGTATCAGGGCCCGTAGCCAAGTTACATTTGCTTCGAATCGATTCGATTTCTACATAAGTTTGTTGTCGATATATCACGTGATATTTCCATAACATGTGTCAAATCCCATACATCTTCGGACTCATCGACTAGCGTCATCGCTAATCGAATGTAACTTGGGTAAGCCCTCAGGTCGTCTTTCTATCTAGTGGGGAGGCGTCCTAAGCTGCGCTTTCCAGTGTGTGGTCTCCTCTCTAGAACCTTTTTGGTTAAAGTTATTATAGAGCACATAATAACGTTGCACCAATCTCTGCAGAAGCCTAAATCCCAGCAAGCCCAATAAAACCCCATAATAATTTTTATCCACGCATGTCACCCTAGAAACGCCACTTATACGAGGTATTAAACACTGGTACAGTTGGTGGCACAAGTTGTTATCGCTGCATCAAAGTGCCTAAGGGTGTTACCAGACCAATCGATCGATCGTCCATCGACGGCATCGATCGATGGTAGAATGAAATAGTCGACGTCGATCGATAGTTTCTACTAGACCAATCGATCGATCGTCAATCAACGGCATCAATCGATGGTAGAGTGGAATAGTCGACGTCGATCGATAGTTTCTACCAGACCAATCGATCGATCGTCGATCGACGGCATCGATCGATGGTAGAATGGAATAGTTGACGTCGATCGAGCTGCTTGAGCAGCCGCGCCGCGCGCCGACCGCTACCCATTTGTCACCCGCTGCCCGCCCGCGCCCCGCGCTTCCTACCTGGCCTGCTTGTGTTTATGTGTTCAGTTGTGTCACGCTCGCAGTCGTGAATACTGGTTGTTTCGTGACGCGCAAAATGGCGGCGACCGCGTGGACGAATGAAAGAACTTTGGAATTTATCGAGCAATACAAAAACAAACCATTACTATGGGACATTATTCACAATGATTACCGTAATAAAATAAAACGTCATGATGCACTGCTCGAAATAGCTAACTCATTTGAAATTACTAAGGAGGAAGTAGAAAAGAAGATAAAAAGTTTACAAACAACATTTTCGAAAGAAAACAAAAAAGTGAAAGATAGTTTAAGAAGCGGTGCCGGACGAGACGAAATATACGTTTCTAAATGGTATGCATTTCAAGCTATGATGTTCATACAAGAAAGGAATCGCCCACGATCTACTGTGTCTACAGAGGATCGGCCTCATTCGAGCATGTCAACTGATGTAAGTACCTACATAATATTTATATTTTTTACGGCCAATATGGCTCTGTCTTCTCTGCAATTAAACAATTCTTTATAGCTATACTGAATCAGACGAACCCCTTTGTAGATCTTACAAAATAATAGAATAATATTAAGCACATTAAAACATTTTCCAGTACTGATGTCATTAAAATAATAAAACAATTTTACAAGTACATACTTAAAACCTTTATTGATACAGATTACACAGTAGCTGTCACTTGTGTACAGAGTTAGTCCAAAACAAAACCAGAAATGACTTACTAAAATAATAATATACTCCCGACATGCCGAAAGTCGTTTATTTAACAATACTTGTGTTGCCATGTAATCATACCATCTTTAGAACAAAAATATTCAGCGAATTCTTCTCTCACTAGTTCAGCTGGAGTTGGTAAGCTGTAGAATTGTACAGACGACTGAATTTCTGGCGGCTGTATTATTTCGGAATCTGCACTCTGATATATGTTATTTGAATAGCGCAATTCTAAAGACCTATAACTCTCACAATTTCTTCTCAAATAGTTGTGAAGATAAGTCGTAGCTAACACTATGTTTTCCACATTTTTCGGTTGAAGATGAAAAGGCCTTCGAAGACAGCGAAATACTGCACTTAAAATGCCGAACGTGCTTTCTACCATTCGGCGAGCCCTACTCAACCTATAATTAAAAATTCGCACCTTTGATCCTTTTCGCCCTAATTCGAGAAATGGCTTCATTAAATTTTCAGAAATAGGAAAGGCATTGTCACCTATAAAAACATATGGTGTAAGACAACTTCTTCCAGGCAATTCACTTTCTTTTGGGATTCCTCGTAGATTCATGGAATTCAAAATAGTATTTCCAAATACACCACCGTCAGAAATACGACCTTGGCACCCAATATCGCAGTACATAAAATTGTAATTCGCATCCACTACAGCCATTAGGACAATACTGTGAACTCCCTTGTAGTTAAAGTATGTGCTCTCACTGTTACTTGGAGCTCGCATATTTATATGTTTCCCATCTATTGCACCCAGACAGTGGGGAAAATTCCACAGCAGTTCAAAATCTTTTGCAATGTTGAGCCATCTTTCTTCCGTGCTTGGCATCTGTAAAATAAATATATACAATGTAAATAAATTGAATAAGAGCTACCATTTGCGGCTATGCTCGCGTAACTTATGTCAGTTCATACATTTTTTTTTAATTATACCTATTTAAAATATTTGTAAATAATTTTGTTTCAGAGAAATTCACAAGCATCTGAGTCGGGGATGGACAGTTCCGTTGATAGTGAAGGTAGTCGTAAAAGGCGCCTCAAACCAAATGATGCCGCAATAGAAAAAACGTTGGAGATGGTTGATTCTTTGATTCGCAATAGAAAAGATGTTGATGAGTATACATTGTTTGGAGAACAAATAGCATTTAAATTGAGGACACTCAAAACGGACTACGTGCGTATTACCGTACAGCATCATATAAATAACCTAATTTACGAAGCTCAACTTGGTAAATATGACTATCCGGAAACTCAAAATCAAGGCTACTACACCACGCTGTATTCTACAAATGCACAATCTTCAAATCAATCCAACCTTCCATCCACTTCTCAATACGCAAGAGATTCAACTGGATATAGCTTGTCGCTGGATAATAATATCAACCTTCCATCCACAAGTGGAAATAATATAACAGTGGAGTCATTGGATAATTTCGAAGATGTCTCATCTGACTTGCAAGAAAATTAAACAATATGTTCATATGGTTACTGTTTCTCTGAAAAAGTTATAATAAACCTGAAATACTATGTATATTTTATATTTTTAATTTCTTCTAGCCTATATCAGAGATACATGATGAGATACCTTTACAACTTAACTTACATTATATATAACTTAACTTACGATTACAAGGCCAAGAATACTTACTTGTATGTAATCCCTGAGAGAACATATAAGCGCATTGCACACTTCTGGAATTATACAAGAAATACTTTGTTGTGAAATTTTAAATTACATTATATTATTTTATTTTTTTTATTTACATTGCACTAGACTTTGATATGAATCACCACTGGCTAGAAATCTGAGTGTTATAAGTAACCGATTTTTAGGGGAAATTGATTGTCTGTAATTGGTATCCAATTTTGCAATTAAAGGAGCCACCATATTTAAGAGATTTTCAATATCACTGTTACTCATTCGAAAAGCACCCAAAAAACCGCTATTTAAAATGTCATTTGGATAAGATAAGCGATCTTTGGCTTTAAAAAATGGTCGCATCCAGAGTCTTCTGCGTTTGCGTCTCCGTAATAATTAGTACGAGCAACATCGTACTGGCCAACAACAACGCGTCCTCTTGTGAATACATTTTGAAAGAAACTGATGGAATATAGCCGGAGTTAATCGATCAACGTCGACCGGTGCCAGTAGTCGAACAGTATCTGTCGATCAATTAAAGTAACCAGACCAGTCGATCAACATCGATCGACGTTGATCGTTGCCATCGACTGGCAATCGATCGATTGGTTAGTCGAACAGTATCTGTCGATCAATTAAAGTTACTAGACCAGTCGATCAACTTCGATCGATGCCGTCGATCGACAATCGATCGATTGGTCTGGTAACACCCTAACGCAAAAATAATAATATTCCATTTGCTTTCTATTTTACTAAATAAAGCTTTTCGGTAAATTCAGTAGCTTGTATAACTTTTTGCCCCGACAAAGTTTTTATACTTAGCTTCTACGAGTTTCTCTGCTTTGTCTTTTCAATGTAACAGAGGCCGACCACATTGACGGTCTTCGGCGAATGTTCGTGTTGAATGAATGGTGTGTATGTGTGACCTGAGGGCTTAGCCAAGTAACATTCGATTAGCGATGACGCTAGTCAATAAGTCCGAAAATGTATGGGATTTGACACATGCTATGGAAATATCGCGTGATATATCGACAACAAACCTATGTAGAAATCGAATCGAATATAACTTGCCTACGGGCCCTGTATCGTTCGGCATAATGAAGAATATCACATAGTTAGACGGGACAATGTTATATGGATATTAAGCATTATAATGGCATTACAATAGTAAAGCTACATTCATATTATTAGCGTTAAAAGCCCAGAACGTGACATGATATTTGTTGAATCATAGACTAGATAGACCATATATATAGGGTGGTAGTAAACACTTGAGATGTGATTATCAATCGAAAATCTAGCTAACACAAAACACGAACTTCGCCCCTAAGCATGCTACGGCAAAGAAACAAACTATTCAGATAAAGCTCAATGATTTCTAAAACTGTGTCGTTTGCTGCAAATTTTTAGCAACTTCAGTATGCAACTGTACGAAAGGGGTTTACAGGCGTCGCAGGGAGAGGGAGGTATGTCCGTCAGTTGATCCGATCGCGCGCCGGGAAGAGCTGATTGATGACGTCGATTAGTGATGCCCAAACTCGCCCCCGAATAAATTGTCGAGCTTTTTTGCTGTGTAAACTCTTTGCGACCGCGTTTTTGTATGCGGTGAAAAATTCAGCAACACACAGTCTGTAATTGGCCACTGCGTAGTGATTACTGGTTAATCTATGGCGGTAATGAATGAGGAGAGTTTTTTCAGAGTAAAAGCAATATGTTGAAGTCAACGAGCAAAATATAGGAGAGTATAATACTTTCCTCTAAATAAATATACCTAAAAAAATATGTTCTATAACAAACCTACGAAATAAAACCATCTGTTTGATCATTTCAGAACAAACATTTTGTTGCCACAAATAAAGCTCGTTTAACGTTCTTAATGTAAATACTGTCGATGACAATTTAAAAATCGCTGTTTATCGATATGGAAAAAAAACAATACGGGCTGAAACTATTGTTCAAATAGTCCCTCGTGATTTGCCGAATCACGGCTACCTTCGTTTCGTTTAAGAGTTGAAATTATTTGGGCTTTACGCTTTATTTATTTTTCATAATAGAACGTGCGTGAGCCAGCAATTCGTGTACTGAGTCTCAGTTAACCTAAATGCTCCTTTTCTAAAAGTAAAAATAAAAAGGCAAGCTTACTTCTGTGAAGCTTTAAAGATTCTAGTTTAGATCATTAGTATTTTGGACATTATTGATTGATTGTAAATTATTTAGTTCAAAATAGATCAATCTGTACATAATGAAAGAATCTTTGAAGTAACCTTTGTGTAAATAAATACACAATTTTGTACCATTATTAGGGAAAGTTCTTTTTTAGGGTTCTGTAGATGAATTCGGAACCCTTAACAGAACACATAGACTATTGTTTACTAAGGATATTGTTACGCTGTTACACAATAAGAAATAGCCGACATTTCTCGAACGCTTTTGTCTTACCTGCTGTGTTATTGTTTGCGGTTGCGCAGGATGGGGATTGGTCATTCTGTCGAAACACCGACCCTTTTCCTGGAACGTTCGAGATCGTTCTAGTGTAGTGAATTGTGTGCGATATAAATAGGCCGGAGAGATGGCCGGACAGTCAGTCTGGATTTTGCTATACGCGTTGAATAAAAGTGTTAATTTGGTTAGATCGATTCCCATTATTTTATCCCGAACCCTCAGCTCGTAATTATATTTTATGAAAAAGAAACGTATCACTCTGACGTCAAAGCTAGATTTGCGTTACATAGTCGGTTGACAGTATTTGCTTTACATGCAATTTATCTCTTATGAGAAAAGTTAAATAATACTACTTCTAAATGTGATGTTTTGATTAACAAGAATTACAAGAATCAGTTTACATCTAAATCGGTGTCAAATTGCATTACCTTAACCAATATACTTTTGAAAGTCTGTGGGATTGTTGCTGGGATTGATCCGGGCATGGAATCAAACTTTTTTATAGGAGTACCTGAGCGAAACTAGTGTTTAATATAGCACCTGAGGGCAAGTTAGCAGCTTTAATTAAGAGAATGGAGCACTGCAGAAATTGCGACAAACTTTTAAATGGAGTAGGCTTGCCAATGCCTAACCTTTACTCTCTTCCGAGGCTGCCTTTTCACAAGAGATGTGTGTCAAACCCACCAATAGGATTGCTTCATTTACCTAGCCTTTTTTAAAGTTATATATACTTCTTTTGGCGCGTTTGGAAAAAAATATGAGAGTTAAATGTTTACGATGCGCGTGCACACCGGCAGCCAAAAAGCGACATGATGAAGTTAGCTGACAACTGTCTCTCAAGCTTCCGTTACTTATAACTATATTTGATCGAGCGAAGCGAGATCTCCAAATCAACTTGGGCAAATCGGTGTTGTATGTATGTATGTATGTATGTTTGTTTGTCCGAGGATAACTTTTGTAGCGTTTATCCGTTCATTATGAAGTTTGGCATATACATAGATAGGTAGTGATGGCATAATTTTGGTGTGGCTCAACGAGCTAAAAATATTGGGGAGTTGTTGAGATAATGGGGTTGAAAGGGGGGTAAAAAAAATGAAAATGAGACTATTAGATCAAATGGGACGTCAAATGAAAGGTACATTTGAATCCCGTTTTTATTTTTTTTAATTTTTGTAGTTTTTGAGTTATTACCCATAATAAAAACAAAACTTTGACAACATTCACAGGGTACACCAGTGACCACACAATGCTGAAATTTGGTATTCGTGTAGCTTTAGTGACACAAATATAGGCAAAAGTCTGAAACCCAGAATATCTGCCATTTGTACCCCAAAAAAAATAACCAATTAACAAGAACCCCCGTTACATCTAATTTGAATGAAACTGTAGGTCAAGTAGGTTGGTTATTTCATTTCGTGGCACCAATTTATTAGTCAAAGATTAAAGCCGGCATGCACAAAGATCACTAAACGTATTTAGCGACTAAACATGTTTAAATTTGAAGTATTTGTATGATTTGACAACTCCTTAAATCATATTTAGCCACTAAATACGTTATACGGGAGATTCGCGAGATCTCATTTCGGGGCTAACCACAAGTTAAAGTAGTTTCTCAAATATTCATAAATCTACAACACGTTTTTTATATCAGTGAAGATAAAAAAAATATATTTATGTATTTATATATATATGTGTGTAGGTATGTGATTTTAAATTATATACGGTGGTGATTGATAGGCCCTTATAAAAATTCGTCTTTAGCTATTTTGGTTCTGTTACGCCAAAGAAGTATAACTTACACACTTTTTTTACGTGGAGGAATCCTCATGGATACCACTCTGAACCCAGGTAGCGGTATGGAATCCTACCGGCTAAACCTCCACGGCGTTCCTCCTCTTGCTTTACACCGGGGACACGGAAACAGAGAACATTCTTCCGCGACCCCGGCGGCGTTAATCCGCTTTTGCGGACCCAGAAGCGCGAGGATATTCGTGCCTAGTTCATTTGCCTAGGCTCGCATAACCCAGCTTTCATAATGGTGTATCACCTCACTCACCGCTTAACATCCTCGCACAGCACTGGTGGAAAGCTTAGCCACCCTAGACATCGTCGTGTCAGCAATATTCTCCTAAGCAAGTGATTGTAAACAACTCTCATTGGAGGCGTGTTCTTAGCTATCTATCACAGAAAGTAGATCGTTAGTAGAAAGCTAAATGTTTTGCGTGCCGGTTGTAGGTAAAACAAATGTAGGCGGTAACGGTAACTAACCGAGTTGCGAAAACCATAAACTATCCTATCCGGCATCGTATCGGTCCAGCTTGATGATAAGAAGCTGGTTCATTCCAGGCACAGTCAAAAAGCTCTGTCGAGACATGCCTCATCAAAGAGAGCTGGTTGAATAAAATCATATATATTTTTATTAACATTAGATGCCGCCACTATCAATGTGACCACTGCCTACAACAATTGTATTTTATTTATGTCGAAAGAAGATATTAAATATAGAATTTTACAAAATAACATTTACAATATTACAATTAGTGGAATATTTGTTTATTTTCATTTTGTTATAAAAATATGTATAAGGTATATGTATATGTATAACTAACTAATTGCGATGCAGTTAAAAAATTATTTAGTACTAAGATTGTACTTTGACTCATTAAACCCGACTGCGAAGAAGAAAGGTAAGGTTTTTAAAAGTTTTTATTTAACTTGCAATGTTTGTTAGTTAGTTTGATTTAATCAAATCTTGCAAAGTTGCCATGGTGGCCGAAAGGGCAATAATATGGTACCATGGAGGTGGTCTCATGATGGAGACGGATGCTCGAAAAAGGAGCTTCTGGATGGATTGTAGTAGGCTACTAGAGTTTGGGCGCATTTTATTCTGCTTGCGGTTCAACTGCCCAACGGCTGCTGCGCTACTCGCCACTCGCCATTCCGCCGTCGCACATATTTATAAATCATTGCGTATGATAAGATAATATGTATAAGGTGATTATAAAAGCTTTTCTTGTATTATAAATGCATTTAATAACCATTTTAGATATTTCACATCTGCCGAACCTGCCATGACGGTTACATTTTTTTTTGCTTTATAATTTCGGCCATTATGGCCTGTGATTGTCACTTTTTAATGGGGCGTTCAAAGTTCATACCTCCAAGCATATCCCTTTAATCATGTGGTTTGAATAAGCTATCTGTTGTTTCAGCTAGGACTCAGTGAAGTAAGTCGATAATAAATTCCTAACTTGCCGTGGAGTTCAGTTAAGTTGGATGTGCAAGATTAACCTTTAATTAATTACTCGGTAGTATCGAGCTGCTTCAAGCTTTTAATGTGAATACAAAGTACTTTAGGGTCTTCTAAGTTTTAATTTTAAAGAAAGTTGTGATGAAATGTTGGAGCTTAGAATATTAAACGCGTACTTTTAAGACTTCGTAGGGTGGTTTTTAAAATGAATTTATAGCCGACGCTAGGTATCTGCTTCGTTAAAGAGAGCCTCAGTTTGCAAAACGGTACAAATTACGCGTATTTTAAATTGATACAAAAATTATACTTTACTTTATACTTTTTAAGAGTTAGACTTAAAGATGTATTGTTTGACCTAGACATAGGTACATTTTAGACAAATTGCTAGCATTTAATAACTGACTCATTTTGATAACTATTATTGCAAGACAAAAATGAAGATTTGCTGTATCCATACTTCCCACTCACATTATAAACGCGAAAGTTTGTATGGATGTATGTGTGGACGTTTGTTACTCTGTCACGCAAAAACTATTGAATGGATTTTAATGAAATTTGGTATGTACTAGATTATAACCTGAATTAACACATAGGCTACTTTTTATTGATAAAACACGCGTGCGAAACCACGGGCGGAAGCTTGAATATTATAAATTTGAAAGTAACTATTTCCTTCTGTCTCTGTCTGTTTGTTACGTTATTACGACTAAACAACTGGACCGATTTCGATGAAATTCGGTATAAAATAGATTATGACCGGGATTGGGGGCACATGCTACTTTTAACCCGACTGCGCAGAAGGAGGGTAATGTTTTCATTTACATAGCACAACAGCTCGTCATTTTATAAATTTACAAATAAAATAATAAATTAGAGTTGAAAAGATAAGGGTACATTTAAATTATGTAAATTGTTATGAGTAGTTATTATTTTGGTTCATTCATTTACGAGTATATGTAGTATCTAGGTATGGTGTATGGTGTATACCATTACACGCCGGGTAATGTCCATCCAAAGGTTGTCTGGTAGAGACCGCTATTTAGCGATAAGTCCGCCAATTGTATCACATAGTTTTACGATGTTCTTTTTAGTTGTATATCGTTTTTAGTCGTGTATATGGCGTGCAATAAAGAATTATCTAATCTAATCTAAAGGATGTAGTTAGGACGATACTAATCTTGTTTCTAACGTGCGTGACACATGATTGACGGCTGATGGTTCATAGAAGCTACAAGCTTTGATAGAAGTTAATCGAACAAAATCAACCTAATTGTCTTTCATAGAAAGAGGACACACGTTTATATATTACTCTATGATTGTTATAAAAACAAGAATTAATCTTCTTCAGTACAATGACTCCGGGGGGGGGGGGGGAGGGGGCATAGGCTAGGTATGTCATCTCACAGGTTTTCCCAGTCTGGGTGTCTATGTTTATTTTGCAACTAGGTTACATTTAACTTAAATACTGAATCTGATGTACCTACCTAGGGTTGTGAAGTTTGTTACCGAAATAAAATTTTACTTATCTTTATTATACACAGAAAAAAGTTTGTGTTTTAGGCACTTGTCTCACCGCCGGCGAGTAAGCAATTAGCTGACAACTATTTTCTTGCTCAAGAAATGAACACACGATATATGTAGATTCCGTGTCAGTACAAGAGACACGTATATTAATGAACGCGGGCTGTTCACACTGCCGGCGAGAACTCGCCCTCCACTGTTTTGTCGCAGCGACTACAACACTCGCTCAGCGATACTCGCTAAGCGATACACGCTCAGCGATGCTCGCTTGGCGGTCAGAACACACGCCGTGAGATGATAAGTTTCGCTCGCCGCACTCGCTAACTCGCTTAATAGCCCAGCGAGACAACTATAGGAACTACACACTCGCTTCTCGCTGCTCGCCAACTCGTTTCTAGTTTCTAGCTCTACTCGCTTCTCACTTATCGCCGGCGGTGAGACAAGTGCCTTAAGCAGGCGTAACATTATATTCACAAATGCAAGATGAGAATAAATAATATTTCCAATTCTTTCTATCCAATCATAAATTTATAAATATATGATAATACACTCATAGACAAAATGGAACTTGAGGCTACTTGAGGCCTCAGAGCTTAGGGCAAGATGATAGGCAATTCGTATTTATTGAAACACGTCAGCTTATTGCAACTGACCAATCTATACCTCATCCTGGTCACCGACCTATTCCAGGATGACCAAGAAAGTACCAGTGACACGACAAGAAGAACCACAATCTATACCTTATCCAGATTACTACCAGTGTCTTATAAGACACGAGTTCTATTGTAGTAATAATTAATAAGTAGCTAGGTCAAATTAAGGTTAAGGTTCCCCCCCGGGTTCGCATGGATTTTAAAATAAAACGTAAAATCCTATAGAAAATAGCACCATCAAGTATCCGGAATTTATAGTTTTCCGGGTAACTTTTTCAATTTTTTTGCTTTAAAACCCTTATTCGGACGAATACGAAGATTTAAAAATATATAGTCATATCTGTCCATGACATGTCCAGCCGTTCTCAAGTGATACACTTACCAAAGAACACCATTTCATTTTTATTTATATAGAAAACCCTGATCAAAAGATACCAATCAATATCATTAGGTTAAATATATTTTTCCTCTAATGAATGAGATATGATATTCCTGCAGATAAAAGCCCAAAGATATACAGATGTACAGCGAGTAGTATATACACCTCAATTGTCGAGATGTCGTAAGTGACGACGTCAAATGCAGGGATCAAAGAATACAATCATCTTTGATATCAGAATTCTTTGCCGAATGATAGGAGGGAAAATTAATAAGCAATGCTCTAGGGTGTGGGTATAAAGAAGTTGCTATTTTTTTTTGTCTGTAGCAATGATGAAAATACTATAATGCTGGACATTTCTAACCGCACTATCTAGCCCCAAACTAAGTCAAGCTTTTATTATGGCAACCAGATAACTGACACAATACTTATATACTTGTTTTTTTGTAAATACATACTTATCATTAGGTATATATAAAACAAAGTCGGTATAGTTACACCATTTATAACTCAAGAACTGCTTGACCGATTTTGATGATCTTTGATTTGTTGGATTTGTCTCCGCCCCGAATAGCAGAATAACTATTAAAAGATGTTAAAAATTCACACAAAAAGAAATTATGAAGAAAATTCATTTTTTCATACATAATTATGGCCGATTGACAACTCTACCGGGGTGAAGTACATTGGCAGCCCGCGTCATACGCAGGTCAAGGCGGTACGAAGTTCGTCGGTTCAACTAGTAATATTCAGAAAAACATTCAGACCCGCAACAAATATCTGTAGATCATACAAACATTTGTTCCGCGACGGGAAACGAAAAATACAAAAAATGATTATACCTATCTAATCTACCTACCTTTACCTAAAAGTTTATTGTATTCTGATTAAATCTGTTCAAAGTCAAAAAAAAAAGTCAAAGTAGGTATTGAAATTATGTAAGAAAATTGTCATACTCTGATTTTGTTGTTTTGATAGAATATTTAGCTGGAATCAAAAAATAAACAGATTATAAAAATTGTTTCTGGAGTTGGAATTTCCTGAAAATTATGGTAGTGATAAAAGTTACCTGGGGAATTAAAGGTTAACTGTGTTTCTTTTTAAATCTTTGCAGGCTTTTGTAATAATAACAAACTGCCAGGTGAGAGCTAATAAACAGAATGGCTTTGTCTCCTTAACGAGCTTTCACGGAAATACTAGTATCAAGAGTTGAGCAGGCTCACTCTTTTACGGCAGCTGACTTACAATGGGTTGATATCCAAGTTCGGAAAGAAGTGATTATAGTGAAAATGCGACAGTTGTGGATTTTGCTCTCTAGTTTTATTAAAAAAAATATAATTACATAATCAGAAACTCCGTCTGTCAGAAAAATGAACCTATAATGCTACTTATAAAAAATAAGTGCTTTTTGGCGGCAGAAATCTTATTGGATAGACAAATTTGTAGGTCATAATGAAAAAATCTGAATGTGCCTATTACGTAGAAAAAACAATAAGTAAATAAATTAATAATAAGTTTAAAAACTGAAACCCAACGTAATACCTCGACGTTTATTTCCCATGACACAACTGCTTCACCCAACTTGTAGTGCCATAGGAAATTTTTCTTTCCCGTGATGGTAGCTTATGTAACCCGGACGATAATAATAAATTGGACACCTCTTTCATCAAAACCAGATGAGTAGTTTATTTAGGCCCTACGGTGAAACATCCATCCATAGACTGCTGAAAACATAATCCTTCCTTTTGACTTTGACGGAGTCGTGTAAAAATACTGTGCGTTGGAGTGTTGGAAATGGAGGAAAAGTATTGTCTTTTTTGTACGGATGGTGCGTGGTAGGTATAGTAAGGTTTAGTGAAAGTCGATTTCTTGTTTACAATAGAGTTCGACCCCAAATACATGGTTTTCGACATATACATACACAATTCGACATTTTATACTAGAATAGAATAAACATTTATTTGCAACATTACAGTACACAGAAAAAAAATGAGGTACAAAATATAACTTAAAACTAGACAATCTACAATTAAATACATATAAGTTGCAAAAGGGACTCAGCATAATGCGGGTTGTAATACTTTTTTATTCACCATTAATTGTGGTACATCCCTTCAATCTTGTTTTGCGTTACTCATAGCTCAACTCATGCTCAACTTGTAACGAAAATACGAGTATAACAACCCACGCTGGTCGGTATCGGAATTAAGACCGAATCGTATGAAATACTTCCTCATATAACAAATGATAAATAAGGGAACTAAATAATTTACCGACCAACTTCACACGTTATCAATTACATCATCAAATACATCAACAGTGAGGCGGGTTTCGGTGTTCGGTGTGGTTAAGAAACTTCAGATAAACGCGGTTTAACCTTGGAATGTTTAAAAAACTGAGGACATACTATGAAGATCTGTACTAACTATTTATGAAGAATAAAAGTGAGCTAGCTTCCCTCAAAAATGAACGTAGAAAGACAAATATAAATAAACTGCCATTGTTTCCTGGACGAACCTTTGCTTTAGCAATCCTTGGTGTGCTTTGTTTATCTCGATAATTACCTTACTGATTAAATTGTCTTGGTCGTAATATTTTAACTCTTATGAGTAAAAACTAGTGGGGGGGGGCGTCCTCCGCTGCGCTTCCCACTGCGTGGTCACCAGTTCTCCACTAGAGAATCTTTTGCCCCAACGGCTGTCAGTTCCTTGAGATATGTGCCCTACCCACTAGAAAGTGTAGCCTAAGACAGTTCCTTATAAGGTTGCTGGGAGCCGTTGGGTGTAGGCCTCACAAAATCGGTCACTCTGGAGATCATGCGGGAGGCATATGTGCAACAGTTGACGCCCTATGGCTGATGTGATGAAGTAAAAACCTTGCGACGAACTTACACCTCAAGAAGTAATGCTATGCCAAGTGAAATTAATAGGATACGTGAAGTCGAATCGAATGAGTCCAAACTCTGTGGGTTTACGATAGTCATTCCAAGGTTCCGTTGAACCTGGATGAAATGAACTAACAATGAACCTGGGAGGTGGGTTCTTCCAGGTTCATGGCAAACCATTGCTGTTCTATGTGTCACGTCTTCACTATTCCACAAAAGTGTAGGATGCTGTGGAATATGTGAAGAAGAAGGCCAGTGTGAAGGGTCGAACAGTTGCGCCACATTGATTTCAAATCTTTTGTGTTGCGTGTTCCAACTGCAGATCTTTCGACCTTTACAAATGAAGAGTTTTGGCTGAAGAGTGTGTTGTTTCGTCGTTTTCACGGGCGACTACACGAGACAGCGCAAGTGCGTTACAAGTCGCAGACTGTACGTGTCAGCAAATAGTTTTAAGTATTATATATGTATGTTAGTTACTAAGGTATATATTTATATGGGCCGTAGAATTATATTTCAACATCTTGTACTTTTTATTGTTGCCTGAAATAAAGATTTATATTATTGTATTGTCACCGGAACCTTTTTCAAATTATATATTATGGTTAACAAAATGACAATGTACTGTAGTCAGTTTAACTGACCAAAAAGCTATAGGTTTTAAAAATATTATCACTTTATCGCTGAAAATGTTCACTAAACATAACCCATTTCACGCACGCTTACGTTATCGCCGCGTGGCATTCACCACTGGGTATTATTTTGGGAGGTCACTCAATACCTACTTACCACCCTATTATAGATAAAGCTAATGTGTACTGGATAGTGTGCCAACATTCTAGATAGAAGTATTGGTCACTTGGTAAACATAATCACGTGGTAACAATGGCTTCAGTACTGGCCAGTGATCAAGGCCATACGAACGGCTAATTAATGAATGGCATCCCAATTCCCTCGTCGATTACGCTATTCAGGAAATTGTTTTAGTTGCTTTTTGATCTCCAAATCAACTTGGGCAAATCGGCGTTGTATGTATGTATGTATGTTTGTTTGTGTATAGTCGAGGATAACTTAAGAAGCATTGATCCGATCATCATGAAATTTGATATATAGGTAGTTAGTGTTGGCACAATCCTGGTGAGACTAAATGAGCTAAAAATATTGGGGGGTTGTTAAGATATTGGGGTTCAAGAGGGGTAAAAAAAACACAAAAGGAGAATATGAGGCCAAATAAGATGTCTAATGAAAGGTATTTATTAGGACATATCGACCCCGTTTTTATTTTTAGTTTAATCTTTGTGTTTTTTGAGTTATTAGCCATAATAAAAACTAAACTTTGACAAATTTCACAGGATACCCCAGTGACCCTACAGTACTGAAATTTGGTATTCTTGTAGCTTTCTCTCTCTCTTCGAGTCGTTATCCTCAATGCTGAGGGTCGTGACCTCCTCCATGGGTGATTTTTTCCTTGACTATGTTTCGCCATCGGTGTCTGTTGGCGGCGACATGCATGGCATCACGAAGCCCAGAGTCGAGAGTTGTGCGGATCTGGTCAGACCAACGTATCGGGCTACGACCCCGTGGTCTTTTCCCCTCAACTTTGCCAGTGATGATCAGTTTCTCCAAGTTGTCACTATGTTTCCTCGCTATGTGACCAAAGTACTCAAGGACTTGTTGGAGGCAGACTGTTGATAACTGTTGTTGACTTGTAGCTTTAGTGACACAAATATAGGGAAAAGTCTGAAATCCAGAATAAATGCAATTTCTACCCCTAAAAACTGTAACCAATTAACATGAACCCCCGTTACTTGTAATTTGAATGAAACTGTAGGTAAAATTATTTGGTTATGTATTTTGTGGTACTATTTTGATACTCAAAGATTACAAATATTATTATTTTTTTTTAATGGTAGACTCGCTACGTTGGGGCGAACCACTAAGTATAGTGATAAGACACTGTACCTTTGTGCATAATAATACCTTCATTAAATAATTTAATGAACCCTTTTCTTAGTTACAAAACGGGACAGAGCTATGCAAATAAGCTATCCTATAAAGACATAATCCATATCCATACTAATAGGTATTATAAATTCGGAAGTAACTCTGTACCAGAAGTTACCTGTAATTTGAACTGCAATTTCTACCCCAAAAAAGATTAACCAATTAACATGAACTTCTGGTCAGAACTGTCTGTTTGTTACGTCTTCGCGACTAAACGGCTGGACCAATATCGACGAAATATGACATATAGATTCTTCTTCTTCTTTCGAGTCAACGATTCACTTAACAATCACATTATGGATGAATAAAAATGTATATACTTAGATAGAATATATTTGATCGAGCGAAGCGAGATCTCTAAATTAACTTGGGCAAATCGGCGTTGTATGTATGTATGTATGTATGTATGTTTGTTTGTCCGAGGATAACTTTCGAAGCGTTTATCCGATAATCATGTTATTTGGTATATAGGTAGGTAGAGATGGCACAATTTTGGTTTGACTAAATAAGCTAAAAATGTGGCGGGGGGTTGTTGAGATACTGGTGTTCAAGAGGGATAAAAAAAGACTATTCGGTCATATGGCACGTCTAATAAAAAGTCTTTGTGAGTACATTTCGACTCCGTTTTTATTTTTAGCTTAAACCTTGTAGTTCTTAAGTTATTAGCCATAATAAAAACTGAATTGACAAAATTCACTGGGTATACCAATGACCCCACCACAGTGCTGGAATTTGGTATGCGTGTAGCTTTAATGACACAAATATAGGGAAAAGTCTAAAATCCTACATAACTGCAATTTCTACCCCAAAAAAAGTAACCAATTAACATGAACTTCTATTTCCTGTAATATGCATAAAACTGTAGGTCAAGTTGTTTGGTTATGCATTTTGTGGCACTATTTTGATAGTCAAAGATTACAAATAGTATTTTTTTTTTTTAGTTTTTTGGGAGATTCGCGAAATCTCAGTTCGGGACGAACCACTAGTAATATATGTAGATAGATTACTTAGGCTACTTCTTACCGACTGCGCACAAGTAATGTGTTTATTGACTAACCACGCGTGCGAAGCCGTGGATAGAAACTTTCAGAATAGGTATAACTCGCAGTATGAGAACCTACTAAGCTAGCAAGGCCGTGGTCCACTGATACGACGGCCAGTGGCTTAGAGCTAAGCACAACTGAAGGTTTGAGACAGTTCAGTCGGATGCCTTTATAACCCTGCCTTACGTTGCCTTAAATAGTCTGGGTAAATTCGGAATAGAAAACTATTTAAAAAATGGGCATTATTTACACGCAGGTATTAAAGATTTTTAGATTTTTAGTAACTCAGTTCAATAATATTAAAATAGATAGGTATAGTAGGTATTTTTCAAACTTTCGCGATCACTGATTAAAATTGGTATTTATTTCGTATGTACCTTTTTTATTTGTTATTCCACCCGTGACCACGGCTGTTGCAACACAGCCGAAACGTCGGGATAACAAATAAATAAGGTACATACGCGATATACCCGTTTTAATCGGTAATCAGATAATTATATTTGTTCTATCTCACGAAGGCGGGTTGAAAATAAATACTGATCACGAAATATTTTTATTTCCCCACTAATTTAAACGAAACACAAATCCTACTTCTTGAATTAACTGTTTAATAATTAACTGTTGAATTCCTGTATTATCCGATTGTAGAATACCGAAATATTACGAATACGAACTCGCATACACTCTTACTCTTTGCGATCAAAACAACGCCAGTGAAGTGGGTAATTATTTAGTAAAAAGTACCCACTTCTTTTCTATTTTTTTTGTAAATAGTATTGAATTCTTGTGATTTGTATTATCTTTAACTATACTAGGTATAAGTAACAAGTACATTATAGCTCAATAAAACGCATTGATTGTCACCAGCACCTATTGATATGTACCATAAATATACTTAGGTTTTACCTAGGTATTATAAAACTATGTCTCATATAAGTGAACTGTATCTATTAAGTTCTTTTGAGAATAAATCTTCATACCGATATATTTTCAACGCATGAAAGTGCATGCGACATATAAACTGGAGCCAGTATGGCTCATTACTGCGTGTGTAACAGCAAACACTTCAACATAATTGCATTTGTGTTATCCGAGCTTAAGTCTAAGATACACCACTAATTGTGAAGACAATCTTGTTTACCGTTAAAGTAAACTAGACTGATTGTGAAATAATATCTGAAATACCTACTGCCTTAGTAATGCTAATTAGATAAATAGATAGATAATTCTTTATTGTTACACCAAATTACAATAACTTAACCTAGAAAACTTAGACTAATACATGGTGGTACAATGGGCGGCCTTATCGCTCAAAGCAGTCTCTTTCAGGCAATTTGGATGGACTGAATTGAAAAAACGTGTGAGGAGGCGGTGTTACAATAAATACCTATTAATGGATTATAGGATAAATATAAATAACTACTTAAACCCAAAAAATTCCTACATATACTTACATAAATAAATATAAAATACATACATACAGGGTCTTCCAATAGGGACTTCCGAACTTTGACAGTTGATAGCGGCCATCTTGTTGAAGCTACATCGGTCAAAATGGTCGTCATTTATTCAGTATCTTAATTAGTGTTTATGATATTTATTATCGTACATGTGCTTCAAACATATACTAAAAATAAGTAATTATTTATATGAGTAATAGGATGAACAGTTACTTTGTTATAGAATGATATATAATATAAAATCCATACCAATATTATAAATTCAAAAGTATCTGTCTGTCGGGCGGGTAGGGGATTGCACAATGAAACACCACTTAAACCACTAGGTAGAACCATTCATGCTATATTAAACACTGTCTATTTTTCTGTCTGTTTGTTGCGTTTCACGACAAAACTGCGTAACCGATTTCGATGAAATGTGGTACCTATTGAGATAGATTATAACCGGGATTGAGACGTAGGCTACTTTTTAACCGACTACGCAGAAGGAGGGTAATGTTTTTACAGACAAATCACGAGTGCAAAGACGCGGGCGGGTCAGCTACAGAATGAAAAAATGTTCAGTGATAAGTTAGTTTATTGTGTAATTTTTTATTGTAATAAAGCGCACTCGGTAGTCAGTGGTTTGCGATGCTTGTAAAGGGCAAACAAGTATAAAGTGCCATTGAGAACTAAGACGTAAGTCATTAACTAGTTCTAAAACCTTATTATACACTTGTTTATGCAAATAAATATCTTGCATCTTGTATCAGCAAGCAACCTCACGGTGAACGCTTGGTGGTTTAATGCCTGCTAGGGGTAAAGTATTTTCAGCGGAGTTAGTTTTAGGCAGCCAGTTATAATCCTGCACGTGTCGTTATGGCAGTGTCTACCTCCCACGCGTGGGCAGACCGATGCCACACTGGGCAAGCAAATTCACCCGCTGAAAACGAGAGTGATAGGCCGGTTGTTCGAAGCACGTGGGATAATGCCCCCCAGGCGGTAGAAGTAAATTTTCCAGGTTCCTTTTACTTTCCGCTTGAGATTTTTACAGTGAGCTTTGTAAGTCAAGGACCTGTCGAGCGTTATGCCCAGATAATAATGATTAAAGTGTGTCAAATCAACGCGCAAAACTCAAATGACTCCCTATCCGTCTTCGCTCGAATGCACATGTTCTATCACTTCTTTATAACATTCTCTTTAATCCCACTTCACCTACTTATCTAAGGAGCGTTTCGAGTTTTTGTATCAGGCACACTCTCGAAACCTTCGTTCTTCCGAAGCTCTACAGCTTCGTACTCCCGTCCATGGTTCACAATTTATGGTGACTCCTTCACAGTACAAGCTGTGCGCCTGTGGAACGCCTTACCTTTGTCCATAAAGTCGTCCCAATCTCTTCCTATTTTCAAAGTCAAGATATACAACCATTTTCTTTCGTTGTCTCGTAACTGCTAGTGTAGTGTTTATGTTATTTATCCTCCATATTATGTAGTGTAGTTTATTTATATATTATTTGTATGTATTTAAGTTTATGTTTATTATTATACATCATCGATATGTAGGTATATATTATTGTATGGGCTCTGTTTATGTATGTTTATGCTTAAAGGTACTCTTACACCGCCGTCTTTTGATATTTGTTTATCTTGTCCATCCAAAGGTTGTCCGGAAGAGATCGCTTTTAGCGATAAGACCGCCCATTGTACCGTTATTTATTGTTTATTTCCTTTGTTACTGTATTTTTGTTTGGTGTGCAATAAAGAGTATTTCATTCATTCATTCAAATCAGAATTGGGTTTACAGTAGAAAATATTTCAGTATTTCTATCTACAATTGGATTAAACTCTTGCGAAGTTCACAAACACTGCATGCCAAATATTTTAACTGAACATTTACCAGGAAATTGATGTTAAGATAAACAGAACATCGTTGCTTATTACAGCCGTATCAACATTTTATGCTCAATATTCGGCCAAATATACGTAGCCAGCAGGTACATAGTCAAAATTTGCGGCCCTTATCGCAGAAAATCTTTAAAACACAATCTTTCAGCCTTAAATTAAACTTCATTGAATAGAATTATAATTTTAGGGCGCGCTATTATAGATTGAAAAGAAATCATACGTTACTCTACCAACTTAAAAACCTTACGAGCATTTAAGCTGCTTTTGTGCATTCATAAATGTTTAGAACCTGTGAAGATAAAGTATGACGTCCTACGTATGTAACGTAAGACGTCTGAATATAGAAATGAATAAACAACATCACACTATCACATTATTATTTTTTTCGTTTATTTATTTGTTTGTTTGTTTGTTACTCAATCACGTACTAACGGCTAAACCGATTTCAATGAAATTTGGTATATACGTAGATTATAACCGAATTACCACATAGGCTACCTTTTATCCCATAAATCAATTCCCATAGGATAAAAATGGGGTGTCAAGTCAAGTTGCAACAGTGAGTTTAGCTTTATTTCTAGGTTCCTACACATTTAGTAGTGTAACGCGTACGAAGTCGCGGGCAACAGCTAGTAGTTAATATATAGCGTAGGACCGGTGCCACAAACAAACCTTTACTCAGATGAAATTCGGCTGTACGAGATAATCTTATTTATTTATTTATTCGTATGGCATTTCAAATAGAGATTAGAAAGAAACCTGTCCATTCTCTGAATGATTCCCAACTTTCTCCGCAAAACGGCTATAGAACGAGTCGATTTCAAAAAATACTCTATCAATTTATCTGTTTCCGTTCAGTGGATGTGATCGATGACAACATTGTGATATTTGTCAACGACACAACGTATAAAATACGTTAAACTTTTCGACTGTATTGCAACGAGGAGCAGTTGTTGATTTTATTTTTGGAACTACAAGTATTTGTCACTGAGAGCTCACGCAGAACGGATGTCTGTCCGTTCTGATGTTCTGAATGAATGGATGCCAAAATCAAGCTAAGTGCAGGTTGGACAAGCAAGTGCGCGTCTAATGGTAACGCAACGCAAACAATGCATACGTGACGTTTTTACATCCAATCGAACAAGAACGAACCTCTTGATTCTGGGGCCTCAACACAGAGGTGACTCGGTGGAAGATCTCTCCTTTTGATTGGAGGATTTCTGCAAAGCGTATGGCAAAATAAAATTGGCAGGTAGGTTTGGCAGGTTATGATATTGTATCAGTTATCTGGTTCCAATAATACAAGCGTGACTTAGTTTGGGGCTAGATAACGCTGTGTAAAATGTCCAGCATTATTTATTTATTATATTCGCCAAAGGACGTCCATTGCTGAACATCCCCATAGATTTCCAGAGCAACCGATCTTCTGCGGCCTGCACACAACGGCTCCCAGCAACCTTATGATAAATAAAACTTTTTTTAATGAAAGATCAAAATATTATATATAAAAGGTATATGAAGTATGTATGAAAATATGAATGAAAAGGTAAAAAAGGAACCCTTATAAGACCACTCTCTTGTCCGTCTGTCCTTCTGTCCGTCTGCCCATCCGTCTGTCCGTGTGTCACCAGATTATACCAAATACTGAGGTATATAGTCCCTATTAGTTGTATAAAAATCAAGGTCCTGAGTCAACATGATAAAAAGATAGGAGCAAATTTCGATTTTCGCGTACCAAAACTTACCTTAATTTTCAACTCTTTTTATTTTTCAGTATTTTCCCTATACTTGTGCTGTAAGACATTGCTTATAACCAAAATTGACAATTCTAGGTCAACCGGAAGTACCCTAGTACATAGGTTTTCGACCTATAGTTTCGGGTCAAAAACCTATATGTTAGTTCCAGTTGAACTAGAATCACGAAATTTGGCAAAAAGAGGAAAAATTCCAAAAATCAAACAAGTTGAAAATTAAAGGGTGTCCCCATAGATATATAAACTTGAGAGCAAAAAAATCGCACATCATGATTTTTTGACATAACTAAAAAAAAAACAAAAAATATTATGTTTCTGTAATGCAGATTCATAGTCTATTTTAATACCTATCCAGTGGTATCTGATTTGTCTTTCAATCATTACATAAAAATGCTTTTGTGGATCAATAACAAAAATGCATGTTTAGTAAAAAATTCTTTATTCAAGTATTGGTGTCAAAGTTATGAAATTAAAAGATAAAATTAATTTAAAGTTTGTTATTAATACCGAGTGTTCCCTCCCCTAGCCTGAATCACTGACTCCATCCGTGTTTTCATTGATGTTACTAGACTTTTGATAAAGTCTTGAGGAATAGCCTCCCATTCCTCTGCGATCGCCTGTTGCAGCTCCTGTAGAGTCGATGGAGGAGCATCTCGGCCTCGAACTCTTCTTTTCAGCTCGTCCCATAGATGTTCGATGGGATTGAGGTCTGGGCTTCGAGCTGGCCACTCCATAACGGTCACATCCACCTCTTGAAGGTACTCGATCACTATGCCAGCAGTATGCGGTCTTGCATTATCTTGCATAAACAGAAAGTTTTCGCCGATAAACCCAGCAAAAGGTACGACGTGGCTCTCGAGTACTTCCTCAATGTATCGTATGGAAGTCAATCCTCTTGATTGGCGACCAGTATTCGGTCCGGTGATGAAGGCAAGCTCGGTTTTTGCTTCCATAGACATGCCTCCCCAAAACATGATTGATCCACCGCCATAGGCGACACGTTCTGTTATGCAGCATTGGGCAAATCGCTCTCCCGATCTTCTATACACCTTCCCCCGTCCGTCGTTGCCATGCAAGCACATCCTGCACTCATCAGAGAACAGGACTGCACTCCACTGCTCTGTAAAAATGTGCGGATGTGCGATTTTATTGCTCTCAAGTGTAGTTGACGCCAATTAAGATAGTCCTCTGAGTTGTATGGGCGTTCACACAATTTATTATATTTAGATAATGGTACGGACGTGGGGACGTCCACCAGCGAGATGGGTCGACGACATCCATAAGTCCGTGGGTTGTACGTGGTTCAGACTGGCACAGGATCGGGAAGAGTGGCAGAAACAAGGAGAGGCCTATGCCCAGCAGTGGGTCGACACGGGCTGAGAATGATGATGATGATGAATGGTACGGAATCCTTCGTGCGCGTGTCCGACTTGCACTTGGCCAGTTTTTTTAGCTATTAGAGGATATCTTTATTTTATAGTTTTATTGATTTTTTAGAACATGGGTAGGATTTAATAATGTCACAAAAATAAATAGTATTACTATATTCAGCATATTCATATTATTGTCGTGCAAATGGTGGAATAATAAATAATGGTTGGAAAGTAGTTATGTCAGGTTCCACGCATCAAAGACCCATGTTTGTCGCAATTCAAGTTTTATTTATGAAGGAATAACAAACAAGTCTGTTAGAGGGTAACATAAATTATAAAGGTTGTGTTAACAAAAACAAACAAAGACCCTTAAAGAAGAAGAAGAATAAACAATATAAAATCGAAGAGTGGAGGTAAGTATAAATCTGAATTTAAATCTGCACTAACAAGTGAGATATTTAACATCTTTTTAAATTTATAGGGGTACACGCGAATATGTCAATTGTTGAAAAGTTTGTATTATAGGACTCAACCATACGCAAGTTATAATGCTGACACAAACAAAACAGAACTTACTGTATACAGGGTGTTTGGTATTATACTGACAGTATTTCAAGTGACGGTTTCTCAAAACATAAAAAATACTTCTCGAAAAAAAAACTACTACATAGTTATATTATCAAATTTTAAAGAAAATCTACTAAGTACAGGTGATTAATTCGATATAAAACTTACTGCCTACTCTTGCAATCGACATCCATAAATAAAGGCCGATTTGATATCTCTTTCGGAAATGGCTGCGGGTTTTGGGTTAGAAAGGGACAATAAGAAATATCTCGAGACGTCACCAATACAGTATCTGTGTTTAGATGACAAGCAATATGCAATAGCACAACATAAGTTTAATAAAGTGTTTGTTTTTACATGCCAAAATAAGTTTCACATTTCTATGGTAAACACAAATTTATTTATCATGCTCATGAAAATAACCCCTTTCATTTTTGTGTGCCGTTCATACATCGGTCAAACTAAACGTACCATAGCCGAGCGTGTCAAAGAGCATATCGCAGCTGTCAAAAATCGCCAGGTAAACAAGTCAGCGATAGCAGAGCATCTGGCAGACTCGGGATCGAATCATTGGATTGAACTTCATGATCCTAAGATTCTCACTAGTGAACGCTATTTTTATAGGAGAATGGTTCGTGAAGCGATTGAAATTAAGAAATTTCCGAATTTCAATCGGGAAGATGGCTATAGACTCCGTCCTGGAAACCGGTGAGTATTAGGTGTGCGCATCGTAATCGGTCATCTCAGTGCGTAGATACTACGGTTAGTGTAGTGTGTCGGAATATGAATGAGGATATTTCTAATTCTGAAGACCAAGTGAGGGTAGTTGCTGCAGCTGCCATCACTTCTCGGCGGTAGCTCCAAGTACTCCAGTCCACCCGTGATCACGGCTGATGCAACACAGCCGCAAGGTCGGGATAACAAATAAAAAAGGTACATACGTGATAAATACCCGTTTTAATCAGTAATTATGTACAGTGATCGAGAAAGTTTGAAAAATGCTAGAACTTACTCTGTTTTTGATAGTTTTAAAACACTTCTTTACGTGTCGTTCAAGTATTGGTCGCACTGAGCATTCACACAATTTCACAGAGCTCCATTTGCCATAGGAATTTGATTAGATTAATTACACGAATTCGCTTTGACAGGCAACTGAAACGCACCTTCATATTGTAGCTAGTAGGTAAATTTCAGTCAGTTACCTATATGTATGTACCTAACGTCATTTATAAGGATCTTGTTATAATTAAACTAATCTATTGGGCGCGTATGTATCAAACACTTCCATTATACCCTGACCCCTATCTTTAAACGAATCTCTATTGTAAACACGTTTCTGGTTAGAGTTTCTAAACGCTACTCGGGTCTAGGTATTTTGGATGTGTTGCTTGTCTGATCTCGTTGAGGCGCCTTCTTGCGCTGGCAGGCTCCTTTAATTAATGTCTCCGAAACTACACGAGGCACACGTATCCAATACTTGGTAATAAACATGACGGAAATCTTAAGTTATAGTTTGATTACATCGTGCGAGCTAAGGAGATGAGATGTTATGTGGTAAACATCTCATCCGCTCGGTACGCTTCAACAGTGTACCGTATGCACCAACGGCATACGCAATCACATTACTCAATACAATAATTACTCAGAAATGTAGGTAGATAATTACATATTCTAACACAAGTATATGTTTTTTATCTAAGTAATATATGCATCTAATCTAGCTTATAAAACATTTTGGCTTAATCTGTAAGTTTATGAGCATCTGAATGTTAATAAAGAAAAAGAAATAAACTTATGTATGGAAAGCGCATACAGTTCCCCAAATCTAGTAATTTTCCTATAGGCATCACGTGACTAGTTGGATACGTCATCATACGTCAACGTCAAACGTCAAAAGTTACCTACATTGATAGGTATCGAGATTAGATCAAATCTTTAATTTGGTTCGTTTTTATTAGGGAATTGCCCTTCTAAAGTAATTTCACAGCGGCTTATCCTTGAGGGAACGTTTAAATGTAAAAATAATATCGGGCATCGCAGCCCATGTCTCGGGGGCACTTCCGCTTGGTAGTGATCTGGAGCAGTTGAGCTATCTATAGATCGTTTTGGTCTTTAGGAGAGTCAACAGTTTCTTTTGTATTTTTATAGAGATACATAAATAATTTTATATTATTTCTGTTAATAATAAACATGTAAGAGATACACCTAAAAATTACCCTACTCTAAAACTTATCTAAAAATATTTGCCTTTTTAGTTAAAAGAGCAGTATAATTTAATACTGACACCATTGTTTACTTGAATGGCGACGTAACGGAAATCAAATTTGGTCTTTTGTAGAATTCAAGGGGCTTCAGGACGGAACAGAATTACAACCCAATAAACATTCCATTCTTCGATAATATTTACACAAAGGTTAGCTGGAAGAAAATGCTAATTAGCATTAAGTTCGCATCAAGTATGTATTATATTATTAGAGCAATAAAGAATTTTCTAATGTAATCTAATATTTTTAGAAAAATCGGCAATCGCTTGAACTGCTTACTATTCACTGGTCGACTGGGTGAGCACTGGAAGGAGCTAGGTGCTCAACTATCGTGTTTTTTTCAGAATTATTTAAGACTAACTTCCGCCCGCATCTTCGCACGCGTAGTTTGTCAATAATAAATAATAGTTTAAAAAAACCTAAAAAACACGCTTTTATAAATAGATACCGAATTAAAAAGTATAAAATATTATACAATAAATTTAAATTATGAATAGTGTGATTAACAAAAATGTATGTATTTTATTGTGAAAAAGCGTGGGGTGCTTGATGACAATTGTTATAAATATTTTATTGACAGATAAAAGTAGTCATTTTGAAAATATCTTAACTGCGGATTTTTTATGACTCATCATTATGCCTATATCTAACAGGAAGAGAGTGAGCGGCGGTCGCTACGTCGCGTCGTTTTGGCGTGAAGGAGTAACAAAGAACAAAATATACTTTCTTTTCTCATGGGAACTGATTTATGAGATAAATGGTAGCCTATGTGGTAATCCAGGATATAATCTACTTATATACCAAATTTCATCGAAATCGGTTCGGCCGTTACGGCGTGATTGAGTAATAAACAAAAAAGTGATTTAATTTGTTTAAGTAAATGTCTTCTAACCAGTTTCATATTTTTTTATATTTATTTTGTTCTTTGTTTTTAGTATACAATATCTGTCAAAGGTCGTAAATATGACGACTTGCGTATATCGATACTGCAAAAATACATCAAGAAATATCAGTGAATCATTATTCATCAGGTGTCAGTTTATTCTATTTCAAACTATGTACTTGAGCTTCAATAACCGCATAACAATTCATTTTCTTTTACTTTTCTACTTTACCATTTTTTCATTTATTTAACCATTTATATATTTTGAAATAGAGTATGAATTCTAATGAAGTTTTGTAGGTACAAAAGGTGTGTCACTTCTGTGATGTAAAGACTAATAGTTTTTAGATCACATAAATATTGTTTTAGCGCTGCAGCGAACTTTAGTTCTAATCCACCAGCATTTGAACAAACACTTTTCAAGAAAGAACTTGTCTATCGGTAGAATATATGTCCATGGTGCGGCCTACACCCAACGGCGCCCAGCAACTTTTATTAGGTCGTCTTTCCGATGTATTTTCAATGGACATGTGATTTGCACGAAATCGGAGAACTACCCAGGTATGTTCTCCTTCATTGATCAGATATAGCAACTCCCGGAAAAACTGCAAGCAATAACTTACAAGTTTCCTCATATTAAGATGTCTTTAGACGTTACGTTAAAGACGCGAATAAGTTTTAACAAACGAAAGAAGAACTTCATATCTTCAGAGTTTACAAAGTGCATTATAACTTCCGCGGGTGCACGTGACGTGTTCATGGCTCGTTTAACAGACGACCGATGAAAATCGGACCCCGAATTTTGTCAGATTGCTGTCGATAACAAGAGCTCCACACACCGAAAGCGGTGCGAGGCGGTCACGGTGCGGTGCGGTTAGAAACCGCCCAGTACCGATAGGACATCTCCTGATTACCAGAAATTACTAGATAAATCTTTATAAAGTAAAAGTAAAGTAAAAATTTATTTATTGACATAATTAAGTATGACATAGTCAAATTTGATTCCATAGGCTCCCGAACTAGTTAAAAAAACTGTATTTCAGGTGCCAGTGGCTTCTCCCATCATGTGTATATTTTAAATTATGTCTAGCAAAGATAGGATAGTTAAGTTTAAGCATTAATTAAAAAGAATAAATCATATAACTGAAAAAGTAAGTATTTAAAAGAAATACCTAAGCTCTCTCAAATTCAAGTCTGTAACGTAGTAGGTGCTATACTTAGGTGCATGTTTTGCTTAGTAATTAGATTATAATATATATTTATATACATTGTTTACAATTGTCAGCATCTATAAACATATGTAATATCTATGTATGTATTTAGTGTTTAAGATATTCGCGTATGTAGGTAGTGTAGTGATAGGAACTTAGGAATACAAAAAGAAAACATCAACAATAAAATCCATTTAACATTGCTTCAACACCATCGTAATCAAATTCTTTGAGCCAGGTAAGTATTATTTTTTTTATTTCAACGTTACTCTTCTTCTTCACCCTTATGGTCCAATAGATTCGAAGAAATTCACGCAAAAAGAAATAATAAAGATAATTTATTTTCTCATACCTCAGATCCAGACCCGGAACAAATATATGTAGGTTATGCAAACATTTGTTCCACGGCGGGATTCGAACCCACGGAGGTCGTCAAACCGTATTTTCACCGAACACGTACAAAAACTGAGTCAGTAAAGCATACTACAGACAAGGCCTTTAAAATGTATGTACGATTATATATGACAAAATTAAAGCCCTCATTCGATGACGGGTAAAAATTATTCGACTTTTTCAAACTCGCGGTCTCTCAAACATATACGTTACTATTGGCAGGTTAAAAACATTTTAACGACCCATCAAGGGTCACGCTAATAAATTTGTGTATGATTGAGAGGTCAAAAAAGGAGTAAATATAAATATTTTTTATATACAAAAAAAACAACTCAAATGTTATCTGGCGGAATTTCGCTGATTATACATGTTCCAGACACGAGACTTTTAATTAAATGCAAGTAGCCGACACGCTGGAACTCTTACAAAGACCAATCTCATCAAGACTCATTTATTAAATTGATTCGTCCCAATGCATTTGGGCCTTTCACGCAATAGAGAAACTGCAGAATACTGTGAAGAAAATGACTAGCTTAAAAGACTACATAATAGCCTAACTAATTATTTCAAATACCGGAGTATTCGATTTAATCGATAAAAACAGGTATTTATCGATTTAATCGAATACTCATTAGGATATTATATTTGTCATTTGTGATCCACTAAATTCAGTAAATAAAAATAATTTTTATGTTATTTTTTTACATTTTCAAACCCAAATATCTAAGAAAGTATACACCTTACGGAATTTCGTTGATGTACAATGTTACAATAACAAGTTGATGTTGCAGTTGAATATTTAATGAATATCATACCTACAGCTGTGACTAAGGAAACCTTTACTGTGCGTCATACAACCGACACGTGGATAAGAATGATCAACGTAGTAGGGACTAGAGACAGACTTAATTGTAGTTTTCACGAGTCAAAGCAAAATAGGCCGTGTGTTCCCCGTGACACAACTTGGCTCGACCAGTAGTGCTACAGAAAATGTTTCTTTCCTGTGACCCTATAGGGTTAATCAGCGGTGTATTTTCATCAGGACAACCGGCACAATAGTAAGCAAGTCGTTAGGGCATGATCAAGGTATTGTACAGACGAACGTACTAGCTAGATACTCCATCAGCTCTGTTAAATTTAAACCTTGTTCCTTACACTGATGGTATAATTTAAGCTCGGAGATTTTGAATTATGTCTGTCTTCGATGGTTCGTATGGCATTCACCGCGGACGGATGATGCCATTATCTGCCACCTCAGCTAGTCCAAGCAGTGATTTAATGTTGCAGAAATAGATTTATTAGTTTTGTTCGCGATTGTTCGCTTATTTAGAACTAGCTGTTGCCCGCGACTTCGTACGCGTTACACTACTAAATGTGTAGATAACCTAGAAATAAAGGTAAACTCTCTGTTGCAACTTAGCTTGACACTCCATTTTTACCCCATGGAAACTGATTTATGATATAAAAGGTAGCCTATGTGGTGAACCAGGTTATAATCTACGTATTGTATGTGTACGTATAATCTTGAGGCTTTATTTAGACAATCACGTTGACGACGATTTAAAGATTGTTTTGAATCGTCAAATTCCTCGCCTGAGTCTATGTTTCCTGATAATTACAACCTGTAGCTATCAAAAATCGCGAGATAAACAAGTCAGCGATAGCAGAGCATCTGGTAGACTCGGGACCGAATCATTGGATTGATCCTATGGTTCTCTCTAGTGAACACCATTATTACAAGAATGGTTCGTGAAGCGATTGAAATCAAGAAATTTCCAAAGTTCCATCGGGAAGATGGCTAATGACTCTCAGCGTCCTGGAACCCGGTGATTGCTAGGTGTGCGTGTCGTGATCGGTCGTCTCAGTGCGTAGATACGGTTAGTGTAGTGTGTCGTAATATGAACAAGGGCATTTCTAATTCTGAAGACCAAGTGAGGGTAGTTGCTGCAGCTGCCACCAACTCTCGACGGAACTCAAAGTACTCCAGTCCACCCGTGACAACACAGCGACGACAGTGACAATAAAAAAGGTGCATACGCGATAAATACCCGTTTTAATCAGTAATGAATTACACCCTGGGTGTCTTCAAGTCGCGAGTGAAGAGTTTTCATCTAGGCAAGCTTATTCCATCTTAGACTGCATCATCGCTTACCAACAGGCAGGATCGGTTTGTATGTACCTGTTGTAGGTAAGTACCACAGATCTTTATTGAACAGATAACGCTTGTTCACCTACTTTGCGTGTCCTTAGTTGAGTTAGTAGATGGTACCGTAAGAGTTGGATCTTTGCATAAATCATTCCGGCAGTGGCGGTAGCGAGCGCAGCGCAGCCTTTGAATCGGCGGTGTGTAGGCGTCCGAAAAAACTAGATTGCTCTCGGGACGTCATCATAGTACATTTGGCAAGCTTGGTTTTTATACAAATGTACGCACCTGCTTTATCTATTCAATATAAATCTGTGATAAGTAGCTACTAACTTAAATTCTGCAATTTTCTAAACTTGCCTACTTGTTCGAACCACGAGCGCGTGGATGTCAGAATTAGGAAGATAAATCACTCCCTGAACTATTTATTGGCATTTGGGCACAACCAATTACTTCATCATGGGTATAAAAAGGGATTTAGATTGATCTTTACTTTTCATTTGAGTAATACATAGTTAATTAAATTTCGACAAATCTACCTATATATTTTTAAGCGTAGGTACCTGATATTGTAGGTACCTGAAAAATTGCCAATAAATTATTGAACCAATCAAGTAATTGTGTTTATGGTCTTGTACCTTTAAGATTAATCATCTAGAATCATCACTTCTCCCAAGTTCGGTTAAGCTGTCACGGCCTCTAGAGGCCAACAGCGAGTTTAGTCCATTCGAAAAAAAAAAATCACTTCTCACACAGTTTGTAACAAGAACTGAAGAATAGTACATAGCTTAAAACATAGTTTGAACAAAAGATCCTCTCTCCTTTCTTTGACCTATACTTACATGGGGTAACATTTATTTTTAACTAGCTTCCGCCCGCGGCTTCGCACTGTTATGAGCCTCGACGGATTTAGGTTTTTAAAAAAAAGAATGTTTATTTGTTGGATGGGACAACCGCCTAAGTTGGATATTGGAATGAGACTGATGGTTGAATGGAAGGGATTATGGGCTGTGAGTGGAGAGTGCTGAGTCTGCAAAAGGAGGGTGTCTATTAAGTAGTAAAGGGTACATTAGTTATCTATAACACCTCCCGGGGGTAGACTAAACATCGGGGTGAAATGAGCGATGTTTGGGAAAAATGGGAAAAGGTAGGTATTACACATTTCGGCGAATACTAGGAGATGGGAGTTCTTCTGCATTAGGATGACGTTTAAGGACCTTCAAAGGAATAGCTGGTTCGGAAGCTGGAGTTTGTTCTACGGGTAAGTTTACAGGTAAATTTACAGGATTGGCACGAGAGGATCTCGGGAAAGGGTAAATCAGACGGTTGTGCGATTTAATGTATAAAACTATCTTTAAAATACAAAATATTAAAACTAAACATATTATAATTATGAATGTAACTGAGTAATGAGTCTCGTATTTAATTATCGGATGTTGAATTAAAATTTTATCAGTTTGATCAGATATAGATCTTAATTTTGATTTTGATTCTAAAGTAAAAACATCTAAATCAATATTTTGTAGTTTCATGGGAGCCTCATTACTGATTACCTTATTAAACTTATCTAAAGTACAACAAGATTGATTTACAATATTAAAATCGGGGTGGATTACAGTAGCGTTGATTCTTATATTATTAAATTTCGGTATTAACTTTGTACTTTTACAATAAGCGATATAGTTATTTGGTACTGTAAGTATTCCTGTGCCAATAATACTTAGTTCTAGGATTTTTTGATTTGGGCATTCGATATACAGTTTATTATTTTGAGATTGTACATAGATCCAATTATTATCATAGAGTGGTGTCCATAAATCGATATTTCCGTGAACAAAATCGGTTTGACACTGCACTGGCATAGCCTTTATCACATTGGTCATTAACACACTTTCACAATTTGGATTTGCACTGACGGGAAACACGGTCATGACGTCACAGATGTATTCGCGCGGGCTTATCGCAATGCATTCCTTCAGTGAGTCAAGGTTACAGTATTCCGATCTGTCTTTGGTCATTGCTATATATCTATTGCTAGGTATAATATAGGTAAAAGAATTTGGTTTCATTTTATTGTGAGGTGTAGGTAACGCTATACTATGATACAAACTGAACTCTCTTGGAGAAACCAAAGGTATTCTTAATACGAAGACAATCTTGTTGCTTAAACTATAACATACTATACTAGAGACATTTAATAATACGTGAATATTTTTAATGCTAAATCTACAGGTAATTTAAAATCTACAGGTAAGTATCGATAGTTAGCGACAATTTCATCGTAAAGCTGCGTGGGAGGTAATACGGCCGGGTGCAGAATGTTTTGATTGCTAATCATGATAGCGTTTGTTATGTCTTCCAGCCGGAACGATAATGTTAACAATGAAGCTTCTAAACTGTTTAGGATTGAATTTATATTTGCTTTGATAGTTAATTCATTAGAAATTAATGTAATATTTTTTAGTTTTAAAAAGAAATTGTCGATAGCTTGGTTAAGGTTGGCCTCGTTAAGGTTTATGGTATGTAATGTTTTATTAAATTGAGATAAAACTGAAGAGGTGACTAAGACATTCTCTTTAATTAACGATGCCAATCTTTTCTCATTATTGTGTACATTCTGGATGGCATTATCATATTTAATACCATCCTCTTCGTCCAAGGTCCCGAATATAGTTTTGGCGAGAGAGCCAATACCACCTATCCATGCCCCTCTCTTAAACCTTTTATCCACCAGGTGAGAAATAGCGGAGTATTCAGAAACTAAATCATGATACCGAACTGTTAATGGTTCAAAATATTATGGCATTCTAAATTGTAACTGCTTTTTAATTGAATTTGAGTACATATGAGACGCAGTGTACCCAAAATAGAGTTTAAGTTTTTGATATGAGGTTCAATATACGATATATCGATAGGCGTTATTACGTCTAAATGGCTTACGCGAATTTTGAGTTCACCAATTGGGTCAAAGTATATGCCAGAACTGGAGTTGATTTCTTGGACGAGCTCCAGATGACCTTGGGCCAATATGCTGTAATGAAAGGAGACATTCTGTTTGGAAAGTTTTTTTTTCTCAGGTTATTATCTATTGTTTAATTATGTATTTTATGTATATGTAGGTTCCTACTCTTACCTGTAAAATAAACTAACCTAAGTATTATAAAAAAGTATCAATATATTATAAAAAAGTATTATAAAAAAAAGGTAAATTAGAATTAATGTTAACCTATAATAATAAAAATTAATTGTCTTGGCTTTCTACATGTTTGACCTCGTCGAAATGGTGTTTTACATATCGCCTGTTTATTAATAATGACAATGTATGGTTCCCATGTACTTTGACAATTTTGTATGGGCCCTTCCATACAGGGGACAAAGCTTTGCGCATTCTTAGATGATTTTTTAACATGACATACTGGCCTACTTTGTACTGTACAGGGCGAGTACGGGAATCATAGTACGTTTTTGAGGTATTTTTTGATTTTTGGATGAATTCTATGGCTTTATCTCTAGTATGCTTCAACCGATGTTGAAGCATTTTAACGTATTCTGGATACGTCGTGTTAGAACTGTCATTATACACTGAGTCTGGTATGCGAGATTTATATCCAAATAATAATTCAAATGGTGAGTAATGTGTTGTCGAATGTACAGCGGTATTATATGCGAGCATCGCTGTATAAACATATCGGGGCCAATTATCCTGATTATCGTTGACATATGATTTTAAATATTCTTTTAAGGTCGAATGGGATCTTTCTAAGGCACCTTGCGTTTGCGGATGGTAAGGAGCGGACCACAACTGTTTTGTTTTCAAGAAATCGCATGTCTTCTTGAATACTTCGGCGGTGAAGTTGGTGCCTTGGTCAGTAAGTATATACTTTGGAATTCCAAATATCGAAATAAAATGAAGGAGGCACTCGCACGATTCCTCAGCAGTATAGCTGCGAATTGGGTATGCTATCGAGAATTTGGTGAGGTCATCTTGCATAGTCAAGATGTACTTAAGTTTAGCTGCGCCGGATTCGGGTAAAGGTCCGACTGGTCAATGGATAATCTCTCTAATGGAGTTGTTGAAGTGGATGTTATTATCATGGGCGCTCTGTTAACTTTACGTAGGGCTTTATTTGTTTGACACGATGTGCATTTTTTAATGTAATTTTCTATATCGCCTCGCATGTTTTTCCAATAAAACCTTTCTTTTATACGATTTAACATTCTGATAGCTCCTAAATGTCCGGCGATAGGGATGTCGTGATTTTCTCTAAGGATCTTGGGAATTTCACTCAGTGATGGATATATAATAGAATCATGGTAGATATGGATGTGTATATTTGTTCCATCAAATAGATAACTGAACATATTATATATTTTTACAAAGGAATGCCTATCAAACGGATTTTTAAAGTCAGACGTACTAATTTCGTTTATTGTGGGGTATGACATCATTATTTGATCACGTGCATATTTTAGGGATTTGAAAATGTCGGAGTAAGAGTAATCATCAAAGTGGTGCACTTTCGTAAATAAGAACAGGTAAGTTTTGTTCTCGATTGTAAGAGGTAAAAAGGTGTTTAATGTTCTATCTGACTTCAGGAATTCGTCGCGTTCAGATTCTGGACAATTATTAATAATTTCTTGGACATAAGGCATGGAGTCGTCCATGTCTATTGAGGTAGGTACAATGATCAACTTCTGAGTTCCCTTTAGGAGGGTTTCGTTATGTTCTATGATTTGAGTATCATGTGATTTCGTGGGTGACTTTAAGAATTTAGTATAGGTTTCGTCGGACACGGGTAAGGTTTCAGCTGATGGAGAAGGAGCATCGTAACGAGGTGAACTAGAAGAAGGTAAGTTTGGTTGCGTTTCAGGATTAGGACTTGAAGCAGAGGGCAATAATGGAGGTAAGTTGTTGTTAGGATGTGGAATTAGGGCAGATGCCTCTGGATTTTTATATTTAGTAGGGCTATATTGAAGATCGATTTCATCGTCGCCTTCCAATAGGTCGATGCAGGGTATGCTGTCATCCTCTTCGGATGGAGCAGGAAGTTGTACACCCAGGTCTTCGAGAGTTAAGGGGCTGAAAGGGAGTTCATCGCCTACAGCAAGAGAAGAGTTCGGATTTTGTACTGGCGACGGACCAGGAGAGTTAGGATTGTTCATTTGGTCCGAAGGGTTAGTAGGAATTACAGGGTTTACCGGATATCTAGATAGTGCGTCTGCGACGGAATTTAATTTGCCTTTACGATAGGTTATCTCGTAATCATACTCTTCCAATTTTAATCTCCATCTTTGGAGCTTGCTACTGGGATCTTTGTGGTTAAATAACCATTTCCAGGGACGATGGTCGGTAATGATGAGGAATTTACGCCCATACAGATAAGGACGGAAGGTTTTGCAACCGTATAGGATAGACAGCAATTCTTTTTCAGTTGTGCTGTAATTGGATTCGCTTCTGTTGAGGGTTCGTGAAGCAAAAGCGACTGGTTGATCTTTGCCAGCAGGACCCTGGGAAAGGACGGCACCAACAGCGTGGTTTGAGGCGTCACAGGTGAGGATGAATGGCTTTGAGAAGTCTGGATATATAAGGAGCGGAGCAGTTGTCAGTTTATGCTTTAACGTGTCGAAAGCTAGTTGTTGTTGATTCTGCCATATGAAAGGTGTGTCCTTTTTCAGCAGGCTAGTAAGGGATTTAGCAACTTTAGAAAAATCGGATATGAAACGGCGATAGTATGATACAAGGCCAAGGAATGATTTTATATCCTTTGGAGTTTTAGGAATCGGGAATGCAGTTACGGCCTTGATCTTTTCAGGATTTGGCTTGACACCTTGTTCGGTGATTACGTGCCCTAAATAACAGACTTCGCGTCTTAAAAACTCGCATTTGTCGGGCTGAAGTTTTAAATTGAAATCTCGGATTCTCTGGAAGATGGCTCTTAAATTGTTGATACAGGAATTCAGATCGTATCCATATGAAACGACATCGTCCAAGTAGACAAAGCATCGGATGCCCTGGAGACCTGACAAGGCAGAATTCATAAGTCTCTGAAACGTTGACGGGGCGTTTTTAAGGCCAAAAGGCATGCGGGTGAACTGGTAGTGCCCCTCAGGAACTGTGAAAGCTGTTTTGGGTTTGTCGGCTTCATTCAGCTTAATTTGATGAAATCCAGATGCTAGGTCTATGGTGGAGAAGTAGGAGCTGCTACCGAGTTGGTCTAATATCTCGGTAATCTGTGGGATAGGATAGGTATCGCCGATAGTGACGTCGTTCAACTTTCGGTAGTCGATCACTACGCGCCACTTTTGTATGTTAGAAGCGTCCAGCTTCTTAGGGACAACCCAAATAGGTGACGACCAAGGAGAATCAGAGGGCTCTATGATATTTTGTTCCAACATTTTGTCAATTTGTTTGCGTACTTCGGCTTTGTGGACTTCAGGAAATCTATAGGATTTGGTATGTATTGGGACATCTGTGGTAGTTTTGATTTCGTGTTTCAGGGCGTTGGTATAGGTTAAGTTTTCTCCGGGAAGATGGAAAATATCGGAAAACTCGGAACATAATTGAAGGAGTGACTCTCTCTCTTCGTGATTGAGATGTGAAACACGTAGTTGTTTTAATACTTCTTTGGTTCTTTTGTGGCAATCTGTTGAAACGTTTATGTGATTTATTGAGACGGAAGGTTGTTCTGTGAAATTGGAAGAATGAAAAGGACTAAGTTTGAGATTTAAATCGGATTTCAGGGTGATAGGAATTTCGGATGTATTAATTACGGATAAGTTTATTCGGTTATTTTGTTTTACAACTACTAGGCAATTTGCAATCAATAGGTTTTCGGAAAGTTTTTGATCGAGGATTAATCCTTCTTTCATTTCAGGATTTGATACTGAGCATTCAATAATGGTCTCGGTTCTAGGAGGGATAATGTAAGCAGGATCATGGAAATGTAGTTTTACGGATGTTTCACCGATGTGAAGAAGGTTATTGTTATAATTAATGCTGCAATTATGAGCATTGAGCATGTCTGAACCGATTATTCCATCATATGGTAAATGTACTGCGTCTATTACGTGGAATGAATGTGACACATTTAATTTGGGAAATTGTAATTTCAATTGGAAGTGACCTCTGGTGCGGATTGTTTCTTCAGCAGGGTCAATGCCTTTTAATTGGATGATTTCTTTGATGAGTTTAGGATGGGTTTCGATGCACGAATGTTGTAACAGACACACAGAGGATCCTGAGTCGACTAGTAATGATAGTGGGATATTGGATACAGAGGATTTTACTACGACTTGAGGTAGCAATGTCTTTGCAGGATTATTAATTATCTCGAATATATTGGATTTAGCAGGTTTTGACAGGTCAACCTTACTAGGTTGCTGAATGGATACAGTGGATTTCGTAGGATATGGTAGATCAACCTTGCTAGGTTGCTGCATGGATACAGTGGATTTCGTAGGGTTTAGTAGATCAACCTTGCTAGGTCGCTGCACGGATACAGTGGATTTCGTAGGATTTGGCAAATCAACCTTGCTAGGTCGCTGCACGGATACAGTGGATTTCGTAGGATTTGGCAGATCAACCTTGCTAGGTCGCTGCACGGATACAGTGGATTTTGTAGGATTTGGCAGGTCAACCACGTTAGGTCGCTGCACGGATACAGTGGATTTTGTAGGATTTGGCAGATCAACCACGTTAGGTCGCTGCACGGATACAGTGGATTTCGTAGGATTTGGCAGATCAACCACGTTAGGTCGCTGCACGGATACAGTGGATTTTGTAGGTTTTGGCAGGTCAACCTTGCTAGGTCGCTGCACGGATACAGTGGATTTTGTAGGTTTTGGATTTCGAAATGATGTTTGTGATAACTCAGGTTTGTACATGGATTTCTTTGCTTTGGATTCCCTGAGTGAATTGGCGGTGTCGATTTTTATGTCGTAAGGTCCCGCACGACACTGGGACGAGACGATTATTCGTTTTTTGGATTAGTATCGACGGTATCGTATCCGTCTACTGGATCGGCTGGATATTCATCATCGATGGGTTCCGATGACTCATCAGATAGAAAATGAACCCGTTGAGACGTTCCGGGTTGGTTTCGATCGAAATTTTTGAAACGATTGTTATTGAATTCCCTTTTGCGACATTGCTCGAGGGTATGTCCTGGGTTTTTACAATACCTACAGAACGAAGTAGAAGGATTGCTGTTGGGAATGTTATTATTAGATCGGTTGGAGACGAAATTCGGTCTTGGATTCGATTCGTTAGAGTAGCCTTGGTTACGACGGTTAAATTGGTTATTTGCCCTTGGCGTGTTGGACCTATCTTGACGTGAATATTGATTGCTTGACTGACTTGGATTTGATTTGAATAACGCTTGTTGGATTTTCTCCTCTGAGATTGCAATATTAATAGCGTCATTTAAGGATTTTGCTGATTTACACCTAACGAAATTTGAAAGACGGGGCGACAGACCCATCTGGAAATGATGGAGGGCAAGTTCCTCCATAGCCGCAGTTCTCCCTATGGTTTCCTTGCTTTTGTAGCTGTGAGATATAGAAATTTCTGTTAGCAACTGAGACAGACACGTTTCGATTCTTAGAGCAAACTGGCTTACTGGCTCCGTCGGTCGTTGTTTACAGTCCTGCAGTTCTGTGAGGAGGTGCGCGTAATGTTTCCTCTCGCTGAACTGAGTCTTTAAGAACTCTTTTAGTTGTTGCCAGTTGGTGAACTCTTTGATGGAGCAGGCTGTCTCAGCCTTGCCCTGCAGTTGGCAAAGAATATATTTGAAAAGGATATCTTTCTGGGATTCTGATGCTAAATCATATGCATTGGTGCAATTTACTAAAAATGAATTTAATTTCTCGCGACAGCCGTCGTATGGCTTAATGAATTTCAATAATGTTGATAATTCGACTTCAATTGATTTTACTACTGCCGCTTTCCTCTTTGTTTGGGACCTGGTAGAAAGTCCAGGAGGGGGTAAACACTGATCTTGGCCTTCCTCCTCTACGTCAGTCAAAACGATTTCGGGCTTAGGGCTGTTTGGTCTTTCAGCCATTTTGTATAATTAAATTAACAAACACGAAACGAGATTCACAAATTATTATACTACGTAATAGGACCCTGGCTTGAACTCTAACTAACTTATAGGATAATCTAATAAAACACACGATAAGAATAATTACAATGTTACAATCGGACGATAGCAATGACCAAGTTACTCACTGGAATGCGGATAGCGCGATAAGGACGATCATTCTTGGAATTTGCGCTGCTCTCGGCGAAATGTCTGCGTGAAGATAAGCCTCGCTCCGTTGCGTTGCTAGGTAGCTCGTTTACCGGTCGCAGCACGAAATCGTGCGCGACAGTGGGCAAACAGCTGTTCTCGATAAAGACCGGCTGCAGTACGGGTGATACGCAGCAGTGGGCCTTTCAGGAACTTGTCACAAACGCTGGAATATCTTGGGCCGGGCCAGACTCGGTGTGGTAATGAAGGTTCACACAATGGAGTTGGCACTTACACTCGAACACACACACACACGCGTCGAGATTTGATTTTGGAAACTTTGAGATGTACCGGGGACTCTTTACTGAATCCCACCGCTGCCACCAAATGTTATGAGCCTCGACGGATTTAGGTTTTTAAAAAAAAGAATGTTTATTTGTTGGATGGGACAACCGCCTAAGTTGGATATTGGAATGAGACTGATGGTTGAATGGAAGGGATTATGGGCTGTGAGTGGAGAGTGCTGAGTCTGCAAAAGGAGGGTGTCTATTAAGTAGTAAAGGGTACATTAGTTATCTATAACAGCACGCGTAGTTTGTCAATAATAATGGATCATGGGAACTGATTTTATGAGATAAAAAGTAGCCTATATGTTATTCTAGGTCTAGAACTAAATGTTTGCAAAGTTTGTGCCCAATCCCTTAAGTGGTTTTGGCATGAAGGAATAACAAAGAACAAAATATATTTTCTATAGAAACTTTAACGACTCAGTCTTACCTCATGGGAACTGATTTATGAGATAAAAATTTGCTTATAATGTTATTCTAGGTCTTAAACTGATTTTTTGCAATGTTTGATCTCAATCCATTCGGTTAGTTTTGGCGTAAAGTGGTAACCAAGACCCAAAACATTTTCTATAGAAACTTTCACACCCCATTTTTATCTCATGGAAACTGATTTATGAGATAAAAAGTAGCTTATATGATATTCTAAGTCTAGAACTAAATTTCTGCAAAGTTTACGCCTAATACGTTTAGTAGTTTTAGTGTGAAGGGTAACAAAGACCAAAATCATTTTTGTATAGAAACTTTGATACTCCATTTTCATCCCATGAGAACTGATTTATTATATGAATTGCATAAATGGTAACCTATGTGGTGACCCAGGTTATAATCTACGTATATACCAAATTTCATCGAAATCGGTTCAGCCGTTACGGCATGATTAAGTAACAAACAAACCTCCAAACTTTCGCATTTATAATATTATTGTGATTGTGATTGTAGGTAATTGCTTGCAGTCAGCTGGACATCAAGAATTGAAACTGCAAATACACAAACCAATTCCATGATCACAAGGTATCACCTCCATGAATATTGGATCCTATTAATCTCATAATTTAATTAGCATATTTCGGCGTTCGGTAACTAAGCTACCAGAATCTAGGCCCATATTCTTGAACAATGTTAAAACCAATCCAGTGCTTTCCCACTGATGTGATTACAAGGGAAACTTATTTCTCGCAGTCCCACTTCTGTACCAGGGGCTCATAACTATGTAAGATAATATTAAAAATATCTTATAATCAATCGACTCTTTCTACAATTGGTGTGGGCCCTGTTGAGATACTCGTATGTTGTGCTTGTGGTCCAGGGGTACCACAAGCTCATAGTCGGAGACGATTGAAGTTTTTATAGATTCGCGGCTTGCACAACGATCCCTAAACTTAATTAGCGAATAAACATGCTTAAATATGACGTATTTGTATGATTTGACAGTTCTCAAGATCATAGGGGCCCTCACATTGATGGGTTGTCGAAGAGACTTAGTTCTGCGGCATACGCAGTCAAAAAGATCCGTCTTTTTACAGACGTAGACACAGCTAGACTAGTTTACTTCAGCTACTTCCACAGCATTATGTCATACGGTATACTGCTGTGGGAGAGTGCTGCAGATATAAACACCGTTTTTGTGCTGCAGAAGAGGGCTGTTCGTGCAATTTATAATTTGGGCCCCAGAGAATCATTACGCAATAAGTTTAAAGAAATAAATATTATGACATTCCCTTGTCAATACATCTATGAAAATCTAATGTATGTTCACAAAAATATTAATTTGTTTAAGAAAAATAGCGATAATCATAATTTTAATACTAGAAATAAAGATAAACTCGCTGTTGCCACTTGTAGACTCCATAAAGTTAGTAAATCGTTTAAAGGGCAAGGTGTGCGCTTTTATAACAAACTCCCAAGGGATGTACAAAAATTGACAATTAACAAATTTAAAAACGTAATTAAACAAATTCTTTATAAAAGAGTCTACTATAAAATATCGGATTATTTAGTTAGATGATAGAGAAGCTTGGGATTGAAACTGCCCCAACTCGTTCAAAATGTTACAATTTAGACGTAATTTCTTTTCTGTATTATGTATTGTAAAAGGATCATTAAAAAAACAACCAGCCTTGTTATCTTGCCTTTCTTTCCTGGCTTGGTCGCGAAGGAACAGGCAGTAAAATTGACGTTTCAAAGTGATCCTTGTGATTTTAATGAATAAAAATATTTGACTTTTTTTTTTAATATTTGGGCACTAAATAAGTACGACTAAGGATCGTTGCGCAAGTCTCCCTAAGACTTTTAAGATAGTTTAATATTCAACGCTAGCCCCTAATGACGAGTATAATAATAACAAAAGATCAGTTTTTTTTACTTGTGATGCAATGCGTTTACAATAAATTCTGGATCGGATGCTCGGAAGCCGGAAATTACTCGACCCAAATGACGGAAACTGGTTCAAACTGGTTCAGCTATTTGTGACGTCACCGGATGCCTACTCTAGACATTTCCGCTGTGAGCTACAAAAGAATTTACGAACAATATACTCCAGACCTACGAGGGTAAGAATATGTAAGTATGAATTGGATAGCGTAGTTTGCACTTTATAATAAGCGCGGACCAACCTTAGACTTGAGGCTTTTCAGTACCGAGAGGAACTTAAATGCTCCTGGATGAAAACTGACTCCCAAATCATGGTGAAATATTGACCCATATGGGATACCAGCATAATTTCAAATATTAGTCCAATATCTGGAATAATTTCTGGCGCCTCACCACGTCCACCACGTCTACGCTTGATCAGCAACAGAATCCACTGGTTCAAGAATCCAGTGGCTTTTTTTTTGAAAAATTATTCGGGTCTATTTCCGTCAAATGTAAAAGATTAAAAAAACTAAATATGCAGTTATTGATTTCTTATAAATCGAGGGCATGATTCCTTTCATCACTTTTCTCTAACTTTCGTGGTTTCAGACTTGGCCATTACCGCCCTTCTCAAAAAACCATCCTGTGCATGTGGGTTAAATTTTTGGCAGTTTTTTCATAATATTTTTGTAAGTTTTCTACAGTTTTCCGATGTCTTTGTTGAAGCTGTTCATCGTTTGTTCGACATCGTCAACGAATTTGTCCGTTGCTCGAATCTCCTTTACTTTTTTTACAACTGCATCCGCTAACTCAGAGAATGAATTAGTCTTTTTCTCAATTATTTTTCTGAGTGCCTGCTTTGATACACCCCCTAAGGTTATTTTAGCACAGGAATTAAGAGCAGGATGCTCTGAATGAGTTTCCTCAATGCCCATCGGAGTATATCGTTTAAACACAATGTTGAATGATTTTTCTGGGTAAGACATCTTTGATGAATTTAATACCTAAGGTTGCTTATCAAATGTTAAATTATTTTACGAAAAAGTGTGATGAATGTCTTTATCCTTGACCAGCTCAACGTTACTGTCAATTGTTAATCGAAATGAAGACAAACCAAATCCTACTCAATTAAAATAGCGATGAACGTGAAAAGCCAATGAGAAAATAAGTTTCATATATCCCTTCCTAAAAAATTGTACTTTAATTTAGCACCATCTTTCAAATGAACTTTGAACTAAATTGCAAAGTTGTAGGCGTTTAGTCTCTACTAAGTTACCACTTTGTAGCTTCCTGGCTATCAGTGTGGTTCTCGGGACAGTACAGAGATGGCGTTAGTCAACACAAATAACTTCACGGTTATTTGCAAACGTATGTAAGTTAGTTTATTTTATAAATAAAAAATAAATAAAATAAATATTGCTGGACATTTCACAGAACGCTATCTAGCCCCAAACTAAACAGAGCTTGTACTATGGGAACCAGATAACTGATAGAATACTTATATAAGTAATTACTTTTTTTTTGTAAATATAGGTACAAATAATATATAGAAAAACACCCAGACACGGAACAAATATCTGTAGATCATGCAAACATTTGTTCCGCGGCGGGAATCGAACCCGCTACCTCCTGCGTCTCAGCCAGTGACTTATGTTATGACTTACAAGCTTCCGCCATCGGCTTCCCACGCGTGGTTTATCAATAAAATGGAGCCTATGTCTTAATTAATCCAGATAATAATACATTTAATCTATATACTGAATTTAATAAAACATAACAAATAGACTTATAAATAGAGACTTATAAATTTATAATGTGTTAAAAAGGATATGTTTAACATTTTAACGGCCTAGCTAGGTATAACTAGTACCTATTAGTGATTTTAGTAAGTCTTCATATAGGCCTATAATGGCTCCCAGATTATTGTCATGTTTTATTTCCATGTAGGTCCTACCTAATCTAATATTTAAATACATACCTATCATAAAAGCGATGCGATCTAAGTTCAGTAAGATCTACTAGTAATAGTGCCTAAGTTACGAATATCTATTTAGCAACTTCAAAACTTAGCAGCTGTCCGATTATGGAATGCCTTGCCGGTCTCCATTAGAAAATTCCCCTCACCTTCCGTATTTAAAGCTAGACTCAAAAACTTTTATCTCCATGAAGAGTCGTGATTATTCATCTGATCTATAATATTATTAATATATGTATATATTAATATATGTACGTATGTAAGTACATATTTATTTATTTTATATATGATATTTACTTATTTAAAATTATTTATGTACCTATTGTTTATGTATTTAAGGTTAAGTAATTTTTCTTTTTCTTTTATTAAGTTTATTCTTTTTACACCTCAGCCAATCTTCCATTATGCAATGATCCTCTCCATCCAAAGGTTGTCTGGAAGAGATCGCTTTGTTAAGCGATAAGACCACCCATTATACTTACATTTATTTGTTTTATTTTTATTTTTATATCTGTTGTGTTTAGCTTGTAAGGTATAATAAAGAATTTTCATTCATTCATTCATTCAAACTTCAATATCTACCGAAGTACCGACTTAAAACTTGACTTACAACTTGCTCAATCTACCTATTGTCTATAAATTGCCGTGCATTGTGTGACTCAATTATTACTGGAAATTATTTGTTATTAGCTTTGAAAGGTAGCCAATTCACTAATATTTAATAAACCCCATACTGTAGTAACTGAGGAAAACAGCAGGGAGACCATTCCACGAAAGAAGTGTTCACGTGTAAATTAGGTAGGTAGGTACCAAATTCAACCTCGACATTTTTGCGTCAGCTTTTTCTACTAACACGAGAATATCTACGATGCAACCTCATTATCCAGCTGAATTGCAATGCTGATTTATTCGTAACAATACTAGTATATCAGCAGTTTCTTTTTGTTGTGTATGCATATGCACCTAGGTGTACACACCCCAACAGTTAATTTTTTAATGCAAGTAGTCCATTCTATTTCAATTTTTTTTTTCTATTTTCAGCCATTCTTATCCGACTATTGGGAGAGGCCTTCCGCTATCCTTTCCAGGCATTGATCCTATGTCACATCTGCCAGATATTTGCAAGGAGCTCATACAAAATAAAAATAAAAATTTAAAGCCTTCAGGGTGCTTCTGTAATCAATCCGAAAAAGTTTAATCAAGTATCCCTAAAAATAACGACTAATTTAGATACATAGATAGATAGATAATTCCTTTATTGCACACCATTTAAATACAATCATTTATAAGAAAATACACTCTTAAACAATAGGTACAATGGGCGGCCTTATCGCTAAAAGCGATCTCTTCCAGGCAACCTTTGGATGGACAGGATCTATGTGAACAAAATAAGGACGGCGGCATAAATCCGATATTAGTAGTACACGTACATATATTTATAAAAAATATAGATAATTTAAAATAAAATGCATAATAATAATGCATAATATAATCATAAAATCACATAAATATTAATATTATAATACATAAAACATATATTGTCATACCTACATACCTACCTATATAAATTATAAAAAATAATTATAAAATATAATTTAACTAACAAAAAAAGGAAAAAATCATAAGCCTTGCAACTTGCCTTCTTTTTCTTGAACTTTGTCCTTCGCCATAAACTGCTGATTTTTCAGATGAATTCTCAGATGGTGACTCACTCTGAGAAAATTTTATTGAACATCTGAGATGACTCAACCCTATAGAAAATGGGAATTTGGAGCTGCAGATTCACTCATGACGGTTTGAGCACAGTTGGAGAATATAATGAAATGCTCACCAAAGAATCAGTGTTGATCTGGATATAGCTCAGCCCACTTCCACGAGTGGAGGCTTGAAGACCCAAGGTATTTGATTTCTTCGCATATAACGGCAAAATAGAGAAGATGCTAGCGGAAAGGAACATTATTGAAAAAGTATATTTTCTTAGGTAAATGTATGATAATTTAAAATTAATTTGTTGTTTATTACAATCTATTAAAGTGCTCTTATTCGTAGAATTTGTAGCAGCAGTAGAGTAGATTCAGCAATAACTTGAAACTTGAGTCTCGCACACACATTTGAAAATAACTACGACAGCAAATCCAATCATGTTGTGAAGTTAGATTGGTTAGGAGTTGTAGGACCTAATAGTGATTACTGTTTTACCTATGTTAACTAGTTTGTAACCTATTTAATTTTTAATTATGTCGGGATTCGACGTCAAACTAAAGTCGAAGATGTAGGTATACGAATCCCGTCGCGAGGCTTAAGTGGAGATGGGCAGGACACTTGGCCAGGTGGAATGATAACCGGGGGAACAAGGCAGTCACAGAGTGGAGGCCAAGAGATAGACGTCGACCGCAGGGCAGAGCAACGGATCAATGATCAGACGATTTCGTAGTGTTAGTTGGACAGCAATGGATCAGACTTGCTCAAGAGTCAAGACCGATTAGATTGGCGTCATAGAGAGGAGGTCTATACACAACAGTGGGGGCTGGAGGCTGGATAGATAGATAAATAGATATAATAAAAATGTCGTCTTCGTTTTCGTAGTACCTGCTGTAGGCACACGCTGCAGCATTGAATTGACCTATCAAGTCATAAGGTGTTTGTTATTGTAGTGTGGCCGCTCAAGTCGTTTTCCACACAACGGGATCCCAAACTCTGTCAAGACATCCATATTTATGCCACTTGAGATCTTCGACTGAATTTGCCACAGCAACAGATGAGATAGCACAATGATATCGACGCACGTGAAGTCCCCCACCAAAGGCTGAAAATACTTACCTTCTATAAAATACTTTAATTTACTTATTGTTCCATTTGTAATTTATATACCTATAATAATTAACAAATTCAATAAACAAGGGCTTTGTTCTTGCTTATTGTTTTGGAAATTGATTGAAAAACAAATTTGCCTAACACAATACACCGAAACATAAATTGACTAAACTTGAGTAAAGTCCTCTAAATTCAGTTTTACAAAAGGTACACCCTTATTTATAGTCATGTTGGTGGCGCTTACATTTTCTAAATTTGGTTGATTTGTATACAATTTTTCCTTAAAAAACCTTTGAAATATAACTGTAATATTTTCCTCTTAAATTAATCATTTTCATGTGTAGAACCACCTTTAGAATTTCTAATATAGTATTCTAAAAGTAGTTCAAAGAATTTTAGTTTGTATGTTTGTTGGGGATTACTCATCTCAGAAATTAGGTAGGTCCTGAATCGATTTTCAAAATTATTTCAAAATACAAAGTCGCTATCTGCGTTTGTCTGTTTGTGCGCTTAGCTCTTCTAAACCACGCATCTGATTTTGGTATGGTTTTCACTTTTAATTAGATAATTCCTTTCGATAGTTTTATACAATATGTAACAAAAACCCTGTCGGATTTTTAAGGGTGTGATATAGTATCGATATTTGGTCACAATCATGTAATTCTATTACAGAAAAAAAAAATACCCGACTAAATTTAATTATTTGGCGCTCAAAAATTAAAACTTACATCTGGCAACACCGGAGACGGTGACCGCCCTTAGACGACGAAGACACGTGCCTGAGCACGTGTCTTTTGTTTTTTTTGTTGACGATTGTAGTCAAGAAACAATAAGTTTATTGCAGCTCTGAAAAGAACTTGGGTTTAGCTCTGAAAAGAACTTTGAGTTATCTCTAACAAGAGCTTAGGTAGGTATTGCTAGTTATGTAGAAGCACGTCAACTTGATCAAGACTTCGGCGGTCGTATTCCACGTGTCGACCTCCAACTTCAATGCACCTTCGACACCGTTTTATAACGTTGGCACGCACTTTTCGCAGCACACTTGTATCAGATTTTATTGACTCAAAAGCCGCGACGATTCGAGTTCGCATTTCCGCTTCCGAGTCACACAGCTTATTAAACACAACTTGTTTGACGTGCCCCCACAAATAAAAGTCTAATGGCGTGAGGTCGGGAGATCGTGGAGGCCATGGAATAGGCCCCCCCCTGCCTATCCATTGCTGTGGAAACTGTTAATTTAAGTAATCGCGAACTGCACGCAAAAAATGAGGCGGGGCGCCATCGTGCTGGAACCACATTGAACGATGGAAAGCCACGTTTAAATCGTCCAACTCTTCACTAAGCTCTTCGCGCAAAAACGCCAAGTAGTTCGTACCGCTCATACCTAAAACGATTTAAAAAATACGGACCAAAGATTCGATCTCCGAGTATACCGGCCCACACGTTAATACGCCAACGATGTTGGAAATGGCTTGGTTTAATAACAAACGGATTTTCCATTGCCCAAACGTGTTCATTGTGCGAGTTAAAAACACCGTTTCTTTTCTCTTGCAAACATAGTAAGTCGGCGGCGGCAATCATAATTACAAGAGTTATAAATTTTTATAGATAGGTAGTTTTAATTTCGTAGTTTAGTTCAAAAAGAAAGAAACGGTACAATAATCCTCAATGCATACCGAACGCAAAGACAATGCACATTGCACGTGTCATAAAGCTAGTTATCAACTACTTACTTTTGTTCATTCTCTAACTGTTTACTACAGTTACTATAACTGTTTACTTCATTCTCGCTCGGTCCACAGCTGAATATCGAGAGTTGACAACTCGGTAAAATTTGCCTATTTGGGGGGTAAAATTCAGATAATTCTTGAAATTAAAAATGAAATAACTTTCAAGTTATTTGATACATATTTTTTTTATGCATCTGCCCGACTTTAATTTTTATGACGGAATACGCTCTTCATGGATCCGACGGGGTTTTTGTTACATATTGTATGTATGAAACACGCATTTTATATTTATAAAAAGTAGATAAATGTTGATGTTTTCTAATCAAGTCGTAAAAATATTGTGCGCAACGGCACACCTAGGTGCTGGATTGGACGGCGCTTGAGGCTTCTTGGGTTCTTGAGATTGAAACACCGGGTTTATATTTCTTCCTTTATTGAGGAAAACATTTCCTTTTAAAACTGGTACCGCCAAACTGAAAACCGTACTTTTTTTTCAAATGGACTAATTTCGCTGTTTGCCTCTGAGGCCGCTGCAGCTTAACCGAACTTTTGGCGAGCGCAGATGGTGCTCAGCCCTGTAAGTTTTTTAATGAGGCAACTAGCGTAAGAGCACCACTTAGGTATGAACCTCGGCTTGGGCCGTTGCCAAGGTGGGATAGGAGAGAAACGCCCGGGCACTCGTCAACCTCGCCGGCGAGGTCGGTGTATCTGTGAAGTGTTTGCTCTATCTTTATTGTAGATCTATTATCTATTATTGTAGATGACTCAGAAATCTGATCGGAGGAGGTTTCGTCATCCGGGTCTCCGGGAACGTGTCTCCGACGACGGAGGGTTTTATTCGTGGGCGGATCTATCGAATAGTACTGAATACCGTAAAAAAATCGGCTCTATATTTATACTAAAACTTCTTGGAATAAACCTCCATGCCTGAATAGCATACCAAAATATTTCTCACGGTTATTTTCTAGAAAGCGGCCCTAATGGCGCTAATATCTTTTATTACTCGGGCCGCTGGAATATTCAAAGACCAGGACATTGTTTCTTAGTCATAATCATAAACAGACTGGCACATTGTCGATTTATTACATAACACTGGGTAATTATAAGCTAATTGCCAAACATCTGCTTAAAACTATAAATACAGTCGTTCGTGAGAAATCGGCCTTTTTCATCTTATCTATTACGGTCATATTGTTTGGGAAAGCCGCCCAGCTTACTAATAATTTTACCATTTTAATACATTTCAAAAACATTCTTAAAACTATGCACTATTCGATTTATCAAACAAACACTAATTTAACGTCGTCCTGCACAAATATTTTCGAGCGCCTGCATTGCTAACGCTGCCACCGGTTCGCCAAACTTGGCATTGCTAACTAGAGATACAGGTAAATCGAGACACAGAGAACTCGATTATACAGAGGGCCTGAATTAGACTGGTGAAATACGAGTATAAGTGTTATCTGTTATCGATGAACGAAGCTTAAATGCTAACGATTGGATAAGTCCAACGCTCCAGCGTCGAGAAAACCTAAAAATTTGTGTTGTATCGTTTCATATTTTAAAGTGTATGTAAGGTTTCACATTTTTGCTTGTTGCCCAAAATAAATGTTACATTATTAATATAAGTAAATATCGTTATGAATGGATTTTTACAAAGCAAAGTCCTTACACTAATGTGCAGATTATATATTTTTTAAATATAAAATAAGACTAAGAGATACAGTGATGAGTCGAGTATGAATATAGAAATAGAAAGAAAAGAAAGGAAAGAAAGAAAAGAAAGAAAATAATTTAATTACTGTGTACATTGTAACTTAATTACTGATTAAAACTAGTATTTACAGCTGTCTATCGGTAGAACATAAAATAATAAGTCCATGTTGATAAATGTTTTTATTTTTCAAATTCATTACCATGATTTTTTTTCATTTTCAATCTGCCTTAATTTCAAGTCCTAAAATATCAATGAAACAGCCTGTATAAAATAGATAAATAAATCATATTCATTCAATGTAAGTAGGTACCTGTTAAACTGGCTAAGCGGCATCGGCGCAAAGGTGCCGCCGATTTACGTTAAAAATTGTTTACCATTGGAAATGTATCGATTACCTACTGGACCAATCTCTAAAATCAGTTAATACGATTCTGCATATGTGGTTTAAATTAATGTCGTAAATGCGGTGACACGCAGTATGATGATGAGTTCATAATGTAATTAAACATAATGCAAGTACGCATATTATCCTATATTTGCGTGTAGGTAGTTCGATGAACTAACCAAACAAAGAATAATGTACAATTATATACATGGAAAGAAAGAAAGAAAGAAGGAAAGAAAGAAAGAAAGAAAATACATTTACTTGAACCCACATTACATCACACACAATAACAACAAAGGAAAAGACATAAAAACACAATAAAAACAAGTTTTACACAGATAGAAAATGTGGATGTTGCGCGACAAAATGGTCCCTGTCTCAGCATAAGCTGTTTCGTACCACGGTGGATACGATGCAGCGCTGGTTTTCTGACAGGGCCTGGGTGACGACACGATACATGACTTTATTAAATACATAAGAAACAGTGGAATCATTTAAATACCGTTGCCAACTATCTATAGATAGCTCAACTGCTCCAGACAAGCGAAAATGTCTCCAAGAATTAATTTAAACAAATCTCAGCAAAAAATCTCCTAGTGTCTTGAGTATATAAAAGTGTTCACGGGAGTATGGATGATAACCAAGGTAAGTTTCCAGTTCTCTTAAAACTATGCCAGTCGTATAAAAAACGCCCTACGACAATCAAAATCAATCCTAAAAGTACTAGGTTAATTATATTTATAATACTGATGGGTAGTTCCTTCCCGCTACTACAGACGACGCCTAGAGGCATGGTGCTTATCTGAAAATAAAAGTTTTAATAAGTGAAGTTTTCATGGAGTACTTACAGCTATTTTACTATGCGGGAGAAAAAGCTCTAGGTTTTATAACTACTCTATCCTTAAGAAATAAGTATCACAACTTTAAATATTTATTTCTCTTGTCACTATAATCAGCCCCTCCCCCCTCTCCCCCCCCCTTCCACCAAAATTGGGTCATGTTTTATTTAGCCCTTGTAGACCCTCGTGTCACGAGGCTTAAGTGGAGATGGGCAGGACACTTGGCTAGACGAAATGATAACGGGGGCACAAGGCAGTCACTGAGTGGTGGCCAAGAGATGAACGTCGACCGCAGGGCAGACCACCGGCCCGATGGTCTGACGACCTCGTAACGGAAGTTGAACCACAATGGATGAGACTTGCTCAAAACCGATTGGACCGGCGGCATAGAGAGGAGGCATATACCCGACAGTGGATGCTGGAGGCTGGACTCGCCCAAGGAAGTACTACCATCATACTTATTTCTGCCGCCAAGCAATATTTCTGTATTTCGGTAAAGGTAAAGATAAAATTCGATTGAATATAATGTGTAAAGGTCTAAATTAATTAGGTATGTTTCAATTGTATTCTGCCTTATCTAGCATGCAAATTACAAAAAAACAATAGAAAATCTCAAATTTAAAGTTAATAATTTAAAATACAATCATTATAAATATGTAATAAAATAATGAATAAAATCAACTAAATTTAAATGAGGTAGGTCAATGCGGGGAAGTCCGTCAGTGGAGTAACTACGTATACCCATACCCTTGTATTAGGGTCATTTTTGAACAAATACGTTTGTGACAGTTAGTTTGATAAAACAACACGAGATTTTTGTTTAACTGTACGACACAGATGGCGCTAGGTGCCGTTTCCAAGCGAAAAAATCGTAACGACTTTTTAGTTCGGTTGTCACGTTCAAGACGAATGAGGCGTTTTGTGTTCAAAGTGAAAAAAATAATTCGAACCAATTATTTTTTACAAGAAAAGCTGGTAAGTGTACAGTTAATATTAGATACTAACTGTTGATTTGTAAAGTTTAGTTTAATTTGTAACGTTAATTTATAGAAATATTCCTAGTGATCAGATTCTAACCTCTAAATTCAATATTGGGGGAAGCTCGTATAGCCTGTAAGGGAAAGTCCGGCATATGCCGGTATTGCCCCTGATCAGATGTCGTAAACCTTTTGGTGTACCGAACTGTAGTTGCGTAATTTAAGTGAAGATTCTGCCTACTAGTATCGTCATTCAAAATCATAGGCCGTAAATAAAGATCCAATTGTAGTCTATAATACCTACACTAGAAGGAGACATTACTGTACGTCACATCGTTGAGTCATGATTTTTCATCTTGTTGCTTAACTTTTCCAATAGAACTCGACATAACGAAACAATAGGATTAAACATTTAGTCTCAACTATAAAGAGTAGGTACTAAAGTTTCATAGTGGTGCAGAAAGATTTTATTTGTATTTACGACATAATGATACTTTTCCTCAGTGGCTATAGAAGTGGCAGTTACATTATTAGAGTTATTTCCTGTTAAAGCTGAGAAAGAATTATTTTTTGAATAAAACTATTTAAGCCTGACGGTTCATATGATTTTTTCATTGTCTTGTTTTGTTTTAATAAATAATGATAAGCATCATAAATATTGTTTACTCGGAACATTTATTTGTGTCTATTTATAGGTTGACAACCTTTGAACTTATGACGGACTTGCCTCACTTTACAATTACAGCCATATAAAACACGATTGCAATCTTGTATCTTAGACGTTAAAGTTCACATTTAACTGACATTTATATTCAAATAGATTTTAAGTACGCATATACATTAATTTATAGAATCAAAGATTATAAAATTAGTAGACGGACTTACCCCAAAAGACTGGGGAAGTCCGTCTATATGCCACGTTTTAAAAAAGTGCTTTTATTTCTAAAAATAAGCGCAGCAAATTTTATTACATCATATCATATTACATAATACAGTATTTTCTCTATACTACCTATAATCAAAATGAAATTAGGATGAATATCAAAGTATAAATATGGTTGGTTTATTAATTCCCAATAAAGTATGCCGGATTTCCCCGCATTGACCTTATATAGAAATTAAATGTCAAAGCTAAAATTATAATATGTCCTCTAAAAATTCCTGAATATAGGTACTCCTCCTGAATCCTGATATTTCATCACTAAAAATTGCCTTAAATTTAAATAAATTTATCATTAAGCATTTTATATGCATTTGGTATTTTATTGTAAATACGTGTCGCCACTCGCCATGCAGGCTACACTTTTATGGATGGAGCCAAGCGAGATCTCTAAATCAACTTTGGCAAATCGGCGTTGTATTCTATGTTATATGTTTGTTTGTTCAGAGGATAACTTTCCGAGCGTTGATCCGATCATCGTGAAATTTGATACATAGGTAGGTAGGTAGTGATGGCACAATTTTGGTGTGACTAAATGAGCTAAAAATGTAGGGGGGGGGGGTTGAGATATTGGGGTTCAAATGGGGTAAAAAAATGAAAATGAGACTATACATTAGTATTACTGAGATTAGTACATTTAGACTCCATTTTAATTTTTAGTAAAGTCCTTACCTATAGTTTTTGGGCTATTTTATTAGCCATAATAAAAACTGAACTTTTACAAAATTCACAGGGTACACCAGTGACCTCACAGTGCAGTAATTTGGTATGCGTGTAGCTTAAGTAACACAAATATATGGAAAAGTATGAAATCCAGAATAACTGCAATTTGTACCCCAAAAAAGACTAACCAATTAACATGAACACCCTTTACCTGTAATTTGAATGAAACTGTATGTCAAATTACATGGTTATTCATTTCGTGGCACTATTTTAATAATAAAAGATTCGATACAAATAATATTTTTTGGTTTTTATGGGAGACTCGCGAGATTTCGGTTCGGGGCGAACCACTGTAACAATGCTATCTTGTAGCTCTGTGTAAATAGCCGTTGATGGACGCAAGGTAACGCATCGTGGGGTACGATCCTAAGGTGCGTGACCTACGAGGCAATGCTTTGTTATAGGCGATGTCGTGGGCCACATTATGCAGGCCAGGGCGTCTAAAAACTTCCCCCCCACCTCAAAGTAATCCTGCTTACGCCCATGCGACATTCCTTCTACGAGTATCTAATTGACATTCCTTGTTAGTTTTTGTATAAAAATAGAAATGCTACCCTGTATTTATACAGCATAAATATGCATACCATTTAAAAATAAATTGTTCAAGCACGTGTCGAACCACGCATAGTGAAGGGTTCCGCAGTACGGTTGTATCTCAGTCGCACAAGTCCGATCATGTCTGGAATACTGTTCTCACCTCTGGGACGGTTCAGCGAAGTAGGCTCTAGATTCAATTGAGAGAAGAGCCAAGAAACTCATTTGCAATGACGAGTTAGCAAATGCAAGGCTCCACAGCCTCGAGCATCGTCGAAAGGTTGCAAGCCTCTCGGTTTTTTATCGGATACATTTCGAAGAGTGTGCTGCGGAGCTTTTCAACCTGATCCCACCATCCCTATTCTATGATCGAACAACCAGACGCTCCGCGATGCGCCACCGCTACATGGTAGACGTACCTCACATACGCACAAAGCGGTACTCTTCCACCTTTATTATGCGCACCGCCAAGGAGTGGAACGCCTTGCCTGCGGCTGTGTTTCCTGATAACTACAACCTAGGGATCTTCAAGTCACGAGTGAATAGGTTTCTTCTGGGAAAGCGTGTACCATCGTAGACTGCATCATCGCTTACCATCAGGCGAGATAGTGATCAAACGCTAGCCCATTTATAAAAAAAAAATATAACACAAAGTTGATTTTGCAGTTGATTGTGGTCATACTGTATTTAATTTGAACTGAACATTATGTAAACTGTTTACAAACCCAACTACAGACAGACATAAGTTGGACAACTACTGCACGTAAACTAGTAAAGTCTACTCTTTGATAATTCTTCTTACAACTACAGTACTAGTGGTTCGCCCCGAACTGAGATCTCGCGAGTCTACCATAAAAACAAAAAAAAAATAGTATTCTTAATCTTTGACTATCAAAATAGTGCCACAAAATAAATAACCAACTAACTTGACATACAGTTTCATTCATACTACAGGTAACGGGAGTTCATGTTAATTTGTCGCCTTTTTTGGGGTACAAATTGCAGTTATTCTGGATTTCAGACTTTTCCCTATATTTGAGATACTTAATCTACAGGCATACCAAATTACAGCACTGTGGGGGCACTGGTGTACCCTGTGAATTTTGTCAAAGTTTAGTTTTTATTATGGCTAATAACTCAAAAACTACAAAAACTTTACTAAAAATAAAAACGAAGTCAAAATGTACTAATGAAGACCTTTCATTTGACATCTCACTTGACCTAATAGTCTCATTTTCATTTTTTTTACCCCTCTTGAACCCCAATATCTCAACAATCCCCCAACATTTCTAGCTCATTTAGTCACACCAAAATGTTGCCATCACTTTTCCATTAGTTTATCTGGTCCATAATACAAGCCTTGCTTAGTTTGGGGCTAAATAGCTTTGAGTAAAATGTCTAGCATTTTTTATTTATTTTATAGGTCCAGGTGTGGCTGGAACTGGGGACTGACTGGACAGTCAATCTCCCATGCATCGACAAAATACATTTCTATATAAAGAATTGACTATTTTCCCATACGCTTGCTTAGTTAAACAATATCCAGCTATTCTACATTTACTTACATTTTTATAAATAACAGCACACTTGAGATAAAACCCTCTACAAGTGTTTAGCATATAAAAAATGTGCCCAATGGGTTCAAGTGGTTGCAATGAGTTAATGTCACATATGGCCACTTTACCCCTGCTGTTTGGAATTAGAGTGGTTAGTTGCAATTTGGATGGATATTTTAACATCATATATTTTTAAATGCAAAACCATTATGATGCCTCTACATCCACAGTTTCTTGGACTTTATGCTTGTTATTTACCATGAGACTTTTCTTTAACATACATTATTACTTAGGGAATTTTCTGACGTCGTGTTTAACGCACCTAGTTGATTTTGTGATTATTTACCGGAAACCGCAGATTTCTTCAATGAAAAACGTTATATACCAAAGTGACCTATTGAGAGCTTTGTCTATCCTCGGGAAGAGAAGAGAGACCGCCGTTAGCCTGCAGGGGTTCTGGAATTCTAGTCAGTAGTGTGCAGTGAATCGCCTGGGTGGCAAGCCAAGGTGGAGATGGAGAGATGAACTGGATATGTATCTTTATGAGTGGCCTCAATTAGCGAATGACAGTAAAAACTGAAAAGAGGGAGGCCTTTACTATTTACTCTGAAGTAGGAATCTACAGACTGCAAATATACTATTTGTTTTGTTATCTACGACATTAAATGAAAACACGGGAAGGACAGTATTGTTGTTAAATAGGGTTTTTTCAAATTCTGTACCATAGAACATACAACATTTTCAAAAAATCATAATATCAAGCCCTGAAATATCAATGAAACAGCCTGTATAAAAAAGTAAACAAATCATAATCAATCATCATAGAAGTGGGGTACCTGATAAACTGACTAAGCAGCATCGTCCCAAAGGCGCCGCCGATTTAAGTTAAAAATTGTTTATAGGAAATTAATCGATTACTGGATAAATATTCAAGCTACCGGTATTACTCTCACCTCTCAAGTTAAATAATACGATTCCGGATGTGTGTTTTAAATTAATGTCGTGCATAATAAAACAGGTTGTATAAAAAATTGTGTTTAGTACCATCAGGTAGCCAAACCTTTCGTAAACTGTAGCGTCATTCTGTAAACACATCTTAAGGCTGCCTTGGATGAATAGATGAATAGAATTTCATGCAATCGTTAATATTTCCTCGTTTCTCCGCTCCGCCGCCTCTCTCCGCGTCAATGGGCAGGCAGCCTGAATCTCGAAAAGCTGAATCCGCAGTGAAATTCAGTTTTTGAATTCAGTAAAACTCGGTAACGCCGGTGGCGCAATGTGGAATGAGCTACCATCAGGCGACTGTGACCGCTTATACCATCAGGTGGGCCATAAGCCTGTTTCTCCACAAATAACGTAAAAAATAAAAAAAATTTGGTAGTTCACTACCAAATTTTTTTTATTTTTTACGTTTGAACTAATTTGAGTGAGATTATGACATTACGTGTATACGAATGACGAGCTGACCTGAATAAGTGAGGTCTGCTTATCATTGGACTGCGAGCACCGGACGTCTGATAGATCCCTGATAACCCGCTTGTACTTCCGCAGCAGACCCTGGAACCGGGGTATGAAGTGACAGTCGCAACGCCAAGGATTGTGGCCCAGGAAAACATGCATTATGTTGTTATTCGCTTGGAGGGCTTTATCGAAGGCGTACACTGGAATCTGAAGACAAATAACATAAGTAATTAAGTACTAATTAATCATAACGTGATTTACACGAAGTCAAAACGGTAAATGAATAATGAAGAAACCAGCAGACCCCCCAAAAAATTCGATGGTATGTGATGGGCTTGCAACCTGTCACTGTTATGCGAACTTTTTATTCAATGTATTGTATTTTAGAGCCTTAACACACTAGCGATATGTGAACGTGTTTCCAGCGAAACTATTTGTGAACGTATTCGCGACGTGCTTTCGCGCGTCCCACCCACCACACTTCAGCCATCCAAATTGTAGACACTATTGTAACTTTGTATAATTTCACAAATCACCTCGCTGGAAATATTCTCGCAACTCGCCAGTGTGATAACCTGATAACGCTCTTAAAAGAAAATAAAATAATATTTCATTTGCCTACTAACGTCATCAAAAAAAAACGTAAGTACCTAACAAAATAATAATTAATCAAGTAGATATACTTTACAAGTACTTAACAAGTAGGTTTTATAAGAAGATAAATAATTTTATTCTTATTTTTAATATTTTTGCGAATTACTTTTGGAAAATTGTTTTTTTCTCCCCAAGTGATTTTAGTGAACGAGTCAGGGTTCTACATTCCTAGTCGTTTACCGATCTCCTTTAGATGCGTATCTACAACAAAATGTCAACAAAGATATTTCCTGTCGAGTTTCACAAAGAAAGCAACGAAGCATAAAATCGTTTGCTATCCAGAGTTTAATTGAGTGAAGCACAAAGCTTCAATTCATGAAGTTGGTTAATTTATATATATATTTTATAGAACTACGAACTACGTAGATATACGAAGTCAAAATTAAATATTGAATTATCTTGATCATCATATCAGCCACAGGATCACCACTGCTGAACATAGGCCTCCCCCATAGATTTCCACAGCGACGGATCTTATGCGACCTGCACCCAACGGCTCCCACCAACCTATCAGGTCGTCTTTTCACCTAGTGAGGGGGGGGGGGACATCCACGCTGAGTACCTTTCTGCATCAACGACCGTCAGTTCTTCGACCTGCCCACATAGTTTCCGAATCCTTTGTGCTATGTAGGTGACTTTGGTTCGACTACGAATCGCCTCATTCCTAATTCGACCTCGTAGAGAAACAGCAAGCATAGCCCTCTCCATAGCACGCTGAGCGACCTTGAGCCTTCTTACGAGGTCCATAGTAAAAGACCACGTTTCTACACCATCGTATCTTGATAAAATGTTTGAATCATTATATTCTTGTCATTATTTCTATAGCATGGCATGTTCACAGCAATTATGAATCTCAATTCAGCTAGTACAATACAGATATACGACAGGAGCTTATGATATACATACGTATACAGGGTGAATTTGTAAACTGGCAAAAAATAATTGAGGAATGGATTTTCCTATAATCAAGTACAAATAATCTGTGTTAAAATCGATATTATAATGGTATTAAAAATATTTTTAGTAAAACCTTATTTTTATTAAGACGTCGTAATGTATGAAAAGGTGGATACTGGATTGAAATAAACATAGATTATAGTTCTGAGATACAGTCACGTTTCTTAAAATGTTTATACTAATAAGTTCACCCTATATGTACAATCGCAAGAGCGTTGCCATGGGCACCACATTGCCATTTAAAACACACGCAGTTAAAAACTAAATCAATACAACTAACTTTTTAATCAAAATATAACCGACTTAAGCAAACTACTGAACTGATTTTGATGAAATTTCTATGAGACTAATATGAAAGAATATCCTTTCAAATAAAAAAAGAATTTTCCAAATCGCTTAATAAATGACGGAGATCTGAGGTTAAAACATAAAACAATTAAGCGTCCCTGTAAAATTTGAGGATTGCCCACTATTTTTTTGGGATCCCATCATCAGATCCTGACTTGGTGCCAATGGGACCTTGGGAAGTATAATCTTATAAACAAAAAAAGAATTTTTCGAATCGGTCTAGGCGTCTTTGAGTAATCGGAAAACATAGGTACATAAAAAAAAACATAATATACATAGTATTTTTCAAAAACGTACAGTTGAATTGAGAACCTCTTCCTTTTTTAAAGTCGGTTAAAAATAGGTTTCATTCCAAACGAAGATTATTCTTGAGTAATGTGCTATTTTCACTAAAAACGAGGTACCTACTGTAACGACGTAATATGTTTTATAACACATTTGCTCGTAAAGGGTCTCTTATTTCACAAATTTCAATATCGTAATGTATGTCATTACGTACTTGTGCGTTATTGTCTTATTGTAATGTAAAACGCACGAGTTTCTTTTTAATAAAGTAAAACGTACGGTTTATCAAGATGCTCCGTCTAAAACGAACGGTATTTTTTTAAATCATAGCAAAGAGTTTCTATATCAGAAAAGTGATCAATATTGTATGAATAAAATTAACTTTGAGCGATAAAATATAAAAAATAAACATTTAGTTCTTTAATTTAATTAATTTTGACGATAAATTACAACCTAACAAAAATAACCTAATAAAATCTGTAACAAAAATAAAAAAATATTAATATACTTTATTGGTAATACGAGTACTGGCTGTTTTTGTGCCTTTGCCTTAAAAAAAGCGCTGATGCGCTTCTTTTTTATTTTAGTTCTATTTTTTTCCTCGCAAATATGTTATAAAACGTCGTATGACATACGTGCGCTTTGATAATTACAGCCTCTGCTTTCCTGTAGCCCTCGCCTACGGCTCGGGCAAGCAATACCGCCTCAGCTATAATTTTCGACTTACCGCACTTATATCATAATGTACTATTACGGGAATATTTCCCGGCGGCGTTTATAGTCATCTCATTTTACTGTATATAGACTAAAATTTAAGGACTTAATTACTTTCAAACTGAAAATAATGAGCATGATGAGCAATAACTTTTTCCTCGAATTTACGCCCTGTTTTGTACTTAGTTACTTTAGGAATTAAATTTAATGGAGTTACAGGTTTTGGGCATTGGGAAAAACGAACTGAAGGGTTATTTTAGGAAAAAAATAGTAAGACTATTTCGAAAGAGGAAAAATAAGTCGAATATTTTAAACCAGAAATATGAAAATTGCAAAATTTAGACTTTTAGAACTAAGCTTTTTAGTAAGACGACAATAAATGTTAAAATTAGCCCGTTTAAAAGCGTATTTATGTATAACAGCAATTTTTAAACTAAATCGCAAATCCTTTATAGCAAGGCGATCAAAAATGACTCAAATCTCAAATCATGCAAACATTTATTTCATGGCGGGAATTGAATCCGCAACCTCCTGCGTCTCCTATGAGAAGTGCGAAGCGTATACCTAGATGTTATTACCTGTTTTAGTTTGTTCCCTCGTAGACTCAGAACTCGAAATGACGTGAACCATTCTGTGCCTTCCAACTCTTTCACGGCAGATATGGTATTATTATCCAGATAGAGGTCTGCCAGCTTCTTATAGAGTGGGTTGTGGATTATTGATCTGATTGAGTTTATCTGTAAAGATATTGCGGTATATTAGGTCAGCATCGTCATTCATATCTTTTTGATGTGTAACATTTTTCGTCTCGGTTTGGCAAAAGGGACGGAAATGTGTAACAGGAAACCGGGGAAGCGCGCGCTATTTAATTAAACCAATGAGCGCGCGCGGTGGTCAGATGTTACACATCATATGCGACTACTGTAAGGCTCCTAGTTTTTTTTTATTTAATCTGGAGTTGGAACAAGCATATGGCCCACCTGATCGCCTGTAGCAAAGTATTACCTCGTAGGTCACACACCTTAGCAACGTGCCCTACGATGTACTGCCCTGCGTCTATCAACTTGAGGCATACAGGTGTAAAGCCTCATGTAATATCTCCGCAAACCATACATAAAGGGTATGGTTACCAAAACACAGCAATGTTGCTCGGCGGCAGAAATAGGTATGGTGGTAGTACCTCCCCAGGAAGCTAGTAATAATAATAAATATTGCTGGACATTTCAAACAACGCTACCCAGGAAACATAGCAGAGCTTGTACAATCGGAACCAGATAACTGATAGAATACTTTTATGTACTTTTTTTATCAATCATTTCCTTATTGATTTAATAACTTAATTGGATGGCGAGTACTGGGTAACATTTTCTTGCAAAATCCAGCAGTTAGCAGTGGAATTCTAAGAAACTAAGTGAGTAGGTAGGTATTAGAGCTAGTAATACCACGAAAAGTTCAAATGAAAATTTCTAAATTATGGATTGTTAAATAGGTAATATTTACCATCTACAGTGCGAATCCGAGGCAGATAAGGTATTAATATACCTGACAGTCTCAGTTTAAAAATAAAAGTATTGTAGCCGACAGCCATCTTGTTTCTCGTAACAAGCCACGTGCATCCATGACATTTTAACCGCTGGCTGGCGGTCGTATCCTGCTGACACTGTCAAACGCAAAGCTTTGCTTCGTTTTAGAGTTCCGTTGTCAATTCAAAAAGAAACTCTCGTCCGTCAGTCCGGGTGTCATAAAGGAAGCTTTCATTTTAAAAGAATATACTAGCTTCCGCCAGCTGCTTCGCACGCGTTGTTTGTCAACAAAAAGTAGCCTATGCGTTAATCCATGTTATAATCTACATACATACCAAATTTAATCGAAATCTGTTCTGCCTTTACGACGTGAAAAAGTAACAAACATCTATACAAACTTTCGCGTTTATAATATAGTGGAATAGTGGGATGGGATATACATATAAATTTTGACGACCTACGTGGTGCAGTGAGCGAACTCAGCTGACATGAAGAAATTACGGGTTCGATTCCTGCTGCGGACACACAATTCAGCTGGAACCAATGCTTCCATGTTCTACAGATATTTGTTTCAGGACCGTGTGCCTCTCTATTTTTTAAGTATGTATTTACGAAAGCAAATATTTTAAGTAGGCATTCTTTCAATCGTCTGGTTCCCATAGTACAAAGCTTTGCTTAGTTTGAGACTGGATAGCGCTGTTTGAAATGTCCAGCATTATGTATTTACTCACACAAACTTACAGGCACAGCCTCATAAATATATACACACACACTGTATGTGTAACTAATGTATTTTCACTAAGACCTACTTTAATATTTCCCGGAGGAGGGCGTTGATGTCTGCGACACAGTTTAATACTTCTACAGATACCATAGTTTTACAAATCATTTATATATATAAATAAAAAATATTGCTGGACATTTCACACAGCGCTATCTAGCCCCAAACTAAGCAGCGCTTGTACTGTGGGAACCAGATAACTGATAGAATACTTATATATGTACTTTTTTTTTGTAAATACATACTTATAATATATAGAGAAACAACCATACCCGAAACAAATATCTGTAGAACATGCAAACATGTTCGGAAGTTTGTATTGTATATAAAGTTCCAAATAAAGAATTTTCTGATAATTATGATTATTTATTTATTAATGTGTATGTAAAATATTTTAACCCACCACTTATTGTAGCAAAATAGGCTTAAAAGTTGTGTTTATATAACGTAGTAGGTGAAATATTGCCAAAGTGATTACAAGTTGTGTTAAGTAGCAATTTGCCATAGGAATGGTATTAAAAGAGGGTCGTGAGATAGCTAAACATGAGTAAGAGTTAAGTCAATGTTTCTAGAAACAAAAAGTCATTCACAAAGTAATTTGGGAAAGAATCCACTTAGATTATTCATGTTTACTAATAAGTAAAGTATGCAACACTGATTACAGTCCGTCTAAAAAGAGTAGAAATTAATGTTTAAGGAACTAACTACATTCTGTGGCTGGCAACACTTCATTAAAAGTCTATCTTGTCACTTGCTTGTCATTGTAATGTAAACATTGTTTGCTTTCATTTGAATTCTTGCTTCAATTCTAGTTTTTATCCAAAAACTTAATATAAACATTTGAAAAATGAATAAAACAATCCGCAGCGGCACTCGTGAAGTGATATACAAAGTGTTTATGCGATGTTTAGCCGAATTCCAAGCCGGCAGATTGCTCACGCAGAAGGAACACGTTTATCTTCTTCTTCTAATCCTCCGTCGTCCGAGACACGTTCTCGGAGACCCGGATGACGAAATCACCTCTGCTAATGCGGAAGGTGAGTCATCTATATCAGACAGAGCAAACACTTCACAGAAACACCGACCTCGCCGGCGAGGTCGACGAGTCCCTTCAGTCGCCGCTTATACGAGGTACAGACATGTACCCGGGCGTTTCTCTCCTATCCCCATCCCGGCAACAGCCCAAGCCGAGGTTCGTACCTAAGTGGTGCCCTTGCGCTAGTTGCCTAAAAAACTTACAGGGCTGAGCGCCATCTGCGCTCGCCAAAAGTTCGGTTAAGCTGTCACGGCCTCAGAGGCCAACAGCGAGATTAGTCCATTCGAAAAAAAAAAAAAAAAAAAAAATCTTCTTCTTCTACTATATAAAAATAAGTCGGGTTTTCCTTCCTGACGCTATAACTCCAGAACGCACGAACCGATTTCCACGGTTTTGCATTCGTTGGAAAGGTCTCGGGCTCCGTGAGGTTTATAGCAAAGAAAATTCAGGAAAATTTCAACAGAAAAGCGGGAAATTCTTTTTTACATACAGCGCCATCTCTGATACATAGCATGTACTACAAACCAATATTTTAAGTAGATGGCGCCGGTGCGTGATACATTGTTTGACAGCTACTCATTGTTCTCTGATCAGTTAATTTCATGTGACAAACCGGTATTGTGTTCACTGTGAAATTGTGAAAAAAAGTAAAAAAATAAGTTATTCGTTTCCTAACATATAAATTGGAAACCATCAAATCAATCACGTGTATTGTGCAAATTTTTATTGAATTTCAACAGCAGGCATTTGTCTTTAAGGTGGTAAGTTGAACTGTGTAAATTATTTGGATCGTGCATTTGAGGTTAAATTCACCACTTTGTCCATAGTCCAAAATGCCTAGAGGACGACGTGCGAACATCGGCCGCCGCACAAGACATGCAAGCCAGCAACAAGTGTATTCACAGAACTTAAGCGAAGAAAGACAAAATATAATAAGAGAAAATGCCCGATTGAGACAACGCGTGAGCACACGAAGATCTTTGGCATCATACATTCGCTTGGCATTCCAATATGATCCCACTGCGAACTACAGTGATGATGAAAATTTAGATATTGGACCAATGACGACTATATGCCGATATTGCAATGCATTAAAGTTTAAAAGAGAAACGGCTGGATTGTGCTGCGCAAGTGGAAAAGTCAAACTGGATCGATTACTTACACCACCACAGCCACTGAAACCATTGTTCGATGGAAGTGATCCCGATTCCAGCCATTTTCTTCAACACATCCTTGAATACAATAACTGCTTTCGCATGACTTCCTTTGGAGCTAATATCATTCGAGAAGGCGGCTTCATGCCGACTTGCAAGGTAAAAGATACAACACACATAACCAATCACTCACACCAACACAATGAATTGCAACACATAACAACTACATATACACCACACACTACACCATCACACGATCAGAAGTTACACCGTATTCTTCAACAAATGATTGTTTGCAATTACAGATACAAGGACAAATATATCATTCGCATGGTTCAATGGTGCCAACACCAGATGAACCGCATCAATTTCTGCAAATGTATTTCATTTCGTCGATGGTGGATCAGCTGAATGTGCGGTGCAATATACAGGGAACACAACAGTTAAAGAGACGAATTATTGTACAGTTGCAAGAATTTTTTCACGCTAATAATGCTGTGGTTAATATGTTCAAAACAGCATTGGAACGAATGCCATCGGATACGCACAAATTTGTCATAAGAGCGGATTGTACCCCAACAGGTGAACATGTGCGAAGATTCAATGCACCCACCGTTAATGATGTTGCTGCAATTATTGTTGGCGATCCAACTAAATCGCGAGACATTGTCGTTCAGCGAAGAAGCAATATCATGCATCGTGTAAACGAGACACATCGTTTGTACGATGCCTAATTGAGAGTCTACAAATCGGCAAAAGTCGTTGGTAAGAGTAATTAATCCAGATGTCGCATCAACTGGGACTTTTCCATTTCCAACAGCTAACAATTGTTTGGAAAATTGTGCAGCACTTTGATTATTTTGAAGTTGAACTCTCATATTAGTGGTTAGCGATAATGTTTTCCCAAACATTAGTGACAATTATCAGAATTATGCTTGGTTAAGTCAACGAGCAATTCTTGCCGCAAAGAATAATGATATACACGCACTGAATTTCACCATTCAATCAAAAATTGCTGGCGATTTGGTGACATACAAATCCGTTGATTCCATAACAAATCCCGATGATGTAGTCAATTATCCAACGGAGTTTTTGAACTCCCTGGAGTTACCAGGATTTCCACCACATAACTTGCAACTCAAAGTTGGTACAGTTATTATGATATTTCGTAATTTGAATCCACCGCGACTTTGCAACGGTACTCGACTTTCGGTAAAAAGACTTATGCCGAATTTGATTGAGGCAACCATTATTAACGGAAAGTACGCAGGTGAAAATGTATGTATTCCTCGAATACCAATGATTCCGACTGATCTTCCGTTTGACTTCAAACGATTGCAATTTCCAGTTCGCCTTGCGTTCGCAATGACAATTAACAAGTCGCAGCCAATCGCTTAGTGTATGCGGGATAAATTTAGAAAACCATTGTTTTTCACATGGGCAAACCATCCGCTTTGTTTGTGTTAACGTCAGACCAAAAAACCAAAAATGTGGTTTACCAAAGAGCACTTCAATAAAACGGATAATTTGCGGACACGTATAACGCTTCGATTCAGTATTTACTTTGGATTCACTTTCATTTACTTAGAGAAGTTCAACTAAATTACACTTCATTTTTGTAATCAAAATGAATTCATTACTGTTGTGAAATGAAATAAAAATTTTCCTTTTCAAATATGAAACAAAAAAAAAATTCTTCTTTTAATCACCAAACGAAATGTTACATAAAACGAAGCCATCTGGTGGCCAAACGGAGTTCGCCGGGTTTGCTAGTCGTTTATAAACGAACAGCGGATCTGACTGGTAAGTTATGAATTAATGTAGTACTTTTAGTCACTTTACACTCCTTTAAATAGTAATGTCTTATCCAAGAGTGGTCTTATCATGAAATATTTGCTTTTATATGTACAGTTGAGGTTATGAAAATAAAACACATATTTATAGTGCGTGTGACTGGTTTTGATACTTAACAATATAATTTATTATTTTCAGGTAAATCCGAGAGTACAGTGCGACGAATAGTTTCGGAAGGATCCAAAACTAAAGGAAAATTCAGTACTCCTGCTAAACATAGAAAGGGGCGACCAAGAAAAGAATTAGACGATTTTGACCAGTGTGCAATCCGACAAAAAGTGCATTATTTCTAGTGTAAAAAAAGAAGTCCCTACACTTAATAAAATACTAACCATGGTAAGGGAAGACCTTGGTTTCAATGGAAGTCGAGCCCATTTACACAAAACTTTAAAATCTATTGGTATTAAATACAAAAAATGTAAATCAAACAGAAAAGCTTTGATGGAAAATACTAATATTTGTATTAAAAGGGAAAAATATTTAAAAGTTATTATGGACAACCGTAACTTACCTGAAGAGTTGCAAAAAGATATTATATATCTAGATGAAAGTTATATTCACTCATCATACAAATTAAAAAAATGTTGGCAATCTATTGAAACCGAAAGAGTTATTCAAGATATCTCAAAAGGGAAAAGATGGATTCTCATCAATGCAGGAAGTGAAAAAGGATTTGTACCGAACTCTCTTCTTATTTTTAGTGGAAATAACAAACAGGAAGACTATTATTCTGAAATGAATAGAACAAACTTTAATAAGTGGGTAACCGAAAAGCTCATCCCAAACCTTGAATATCCTTCCATTATTGTAATGGACAACGCCCCATATCACTCGATTGTGAAAAATAAGGCGCCCACAACATCCAGCACGATTGCCGAAATCAAATTATGGCTCGAAGAGAATAATATTAATTTTGATCCGACCCTACGAAAACCTATGCTTTATGATTTGGTGAAAAAAAATAAACCAGCACCAGTTTATGAAATTGACGAGTTACTGAGCGAGCATGGACATACAGTCGTAAGGCTGCCACCCTATCACTGCGACCTGAACCCGATTGAACTTATATGGTCTTTGGCAAAAAGAAAAGTGGCAGCACAAAATGCTGGATCCAGAGATATAAAACAATTAACCGAAGAGGCTTTTGCTTCTATAACTCCAGTAGATTGGAAATCATGTTGTGACCATGTGAAAAAAATTGAAAGGGAGTACATTGAAAGAGGCCCCAGGCTGTATCAAAATATAGAAGAATTAATTATAAGAGTTGGTGAGGATAGCAGCAGAAGCAGTGAGTCTGAAGCAGAATCAGAAGATTCCTGTCTGCCTAGTACTTCTCGGCAAGATTCTCCTGGGGCAATAGATGACAACATGTCTGGTGTCGAATATTTAGATTTTGATATGGTGAACGGCTAATTTTATGAATAAATATTTTATTAATAACACTTAACTCTTGTTTTATTATTTTACTAGCTGCGCCCTCAAGTTATTCCAGTTAATAATCTATTCCTGTGCCAAGTTCAATCCATCCTCCCAATCTTCCGTATTTATAATAATATGTATTAGTAGAATTTAACCACATCTTGTGATGTAAAGTGGTTATGTGAAGTACTAAGTTAGCTTAGAATCATAAAATATTAATGCCAATAATACAATAAATAATTAGCAAGTATCAAAACCAGTTATGGGGTATACCAGTTAAACGACAGTGGCGCCCTCATTTTTTGTCTACTCTTTTTAGACGGACTGTAGTTATTCACAAAACAATTTGGGAAAGAACCAACTTAGATTACTAATGCTTACTAATAGCTAGAGTATGTGAGATTACAATGTTTATTAATAGGTAAGGTATGTAACAACTAATAGCTAGAGTATGTGAGATTATAATGTTTATTAATAGGTAAGGTATGTAACAACTAATATCTAGAGTATGTGAGATTACAATGTTTATTAATAGGTAAGGTATGTAACAACTAATAGCTAGAGTATGTGAGATTATAATGTTTATTAATAGGTAAGGTATGTAACAACTAATAGCTAGAGTATGTGAGATTACAATGTTTATTAATAATAAGTAAGGTATGTAACAACTAATAGCTAGAGTATGTGAGATTATAATGTTTATTAATAGGTAAGGTATGTAACAACTAATAGCTAGAGTATGTGAGATTACAATGTTTATTAATAATAAGTAAGGTATGTAACAACTAATAGCTAGAGTATGTGAGATTATAATGTTTATTAATAGGTAAGGTATGTAACAACTAATATCTAGAGTATGTGAGATTACAATGTTTATTAATAGGTAAGGTATGTAACAACTAATAGCTAGAGTATGTGAGATTACAATGTTTATTAATAGGTAAGGTATGTAACAACTAATAGCTAGAGTATGTGAGATTACAATGTTTATTAATAATAAGTAAGGTATGTAACAACTAATAGCTAGAGTATGTGAGATTATAATGTTTATTAATAGGTAAGGTATGTAACAACTAATAGCTAGAGTATGTGAGATTACAATGTTTATTAATAATAAGTAAGGTATGTAACAACTAATAGCTAGAGTATGTGAGATTATAATGTTTATTAATAGGTAAGGTATGTAACAACTAATATCTAGAGTATGTGAGATTACAATGTTTATTAATAGGTAAGGTATGTAACAACTAATAGCTAGAGTATGTGAGATTACAATGTTTATTAATAGGTAAGGTATGTAACAACTAATAGCTAGAGTATGTGAGATTACAATGTTTATTAATAGGTAAGGTATGTAACAACTAATATCTAGAGTATGTGAGATTACAATGTTTATTAATAGGTAAGGTATGTAACAACTAATATCTAGAGTATGTGAGATTACAATGTTTATTAATAGGTAAGGTATGTAACAACTAATAGCTAGAGTATGTGAGATTACAATGTTTATTAATAGGTAAGGTATGTAACAACTAATAGCTAGAGTATGTGAGATTATAATGTTTATTAATAGGTAAGGTATGTAACAACTAATAGCTAGAGTATGTGAGATTACAATGTTTATTAATAGGTAAGGTATGTAACAACTAATAGCTAGAGTGAGTATGTGAGATTTACAATGTTTATTAATAGGTAAGGTATGTAACAACTAATAGCTAGAGTATGTGAGATTATAATGTTTATTAATAGGTAAGGTATGTAACAACTAATAGCTAGAGTATGTGAGATTACAATGTTTATTAATAGGTAAGGTATGTAACAGTTGCTCCCCTTGGCACTCATGAACAATGTGACCTAGAAACTTGTAGTGAGTGAGACATGTGAGTGCCAGTTAGAAAAAACTTTTTGATGAAACAAGTTGATTAAATGCTTTACAATATAAATCAACTACACTTAAGTTACAATATTGGAAAAGTCCTCCATGTTCAGATGTCCAGAAAGTTCCTCCATTAGCCGACTCCAACATCACTTTTTTTATTATCTTCGAAATAACATAAAAGTTTATAAAACTAAAGCGGATGAATACATAAGAAAATGGAAATAAAAAAGTTCAAAATTACCTACTATAATAAGCTCTCAATAAAATAAGACTAACAAAAACAAAAGTGATAAGTAAGTGCATACGATAATCATTATAATAAATACGGGATTTATCACGTACCGTCTTATCGGTGTTTCGACCGACAATGTTTTGATTCAATTCGTGAACCTTCAACAGGGTGACTGCGATCCGCTCCGAATAACGTCTCGCCTCGCACCATAATTTTACATACATACAATACACATATTATTATAATTTACTAATTTAGGATAATATCTCCCTCGCAGTACTGCAGGCATAGTCATACAAAGTGAAGGTTTCTGATTCGTTGGAGTAGGTGTTACATGGGTGTGTTCCTTCGATCAACAATACACCTAGATAAAGGATCGGCGCAAAACCCCGTCTCAGTAAATATCGAAATTATGACTTGATCGAAGGTGCGTTTAAAGTATTGTCAAAGGCAGTTACTGTTGGTTTGTCTGTGGAACGAGTTTGAAAATATTGTGGCGTGACACCTAAATTTCGATAAAAACTGGAAAATAACTATGGAACCCTTACTATGCATGATCCGTCGTGTACTTGTCCATTCATATTTACAACCTGTAACATATATTCTACCGATAGACAAGAACATTCTTGAAAAAAGTTTGTTAAAATGCTGGTGAGTTCGCTGCAGCGCTAAAACATTATTTATGTGATCTAAGCAAACTATTAAAACACGCAGCGCTAGATCGCTTATAGAGTTTAGTATACTCGCGACCAAAATGTTCTAAGCGCCATGAAATTCATGGCGCTTACGCGTTCCGCTCAACATAGTGTAACAACCTGTAGTCCCTATAGATTTTACACCACAGACGTGACACAGCTTTTGTACCTACAAAACTTCATTAGAATTCATACTCTATTTCAAAACGTATAATACTAGTAATATAATAATTGAAAACATGGTAAAGTAGAAAAGTAAAATAAAATTGATGAATTGTTATGCGTTTATTTAAGCTCAAGTAGGTTAACAATAGTTTGAAATCAAACTGACACCTGATGATTCACTGACATTTCTTGATGTATTTTTGCAGTATCGAATTACGCATATTTTGCCTTTGACAGATATTATATAGGTACTAAAAAGTAAACCGGTCTTCAGACGACAAGTCTACAGTCATTTCTTGCAGTCCTCCAACTAGCTGTTAAAATATATGGAAACGTAGTATGTGTACTTTATGTAATACTTAAGTATTTTTTGTTATATATATATGTATATATATTTATATATTTTTTTTGTTTTATTTATATGTTGTTATATATATATTCTTTGTATTATTATTATTATATCAAGTAGCTTTATGTATTTATTGTTACTGTGATCGGAGTTTATTGTTATTTGTGTTTCCTTTGTTTGTAAGTATCATTATGTTTATATTGTTTTAAGTTAGCACACCAACCTTTTTAGTTACCTCTAAGGTTGGCAGGTAGAAAATGATATTAGCATTAAGCCCACCTTTTCTACATGTAATTTGTATTTTTTGTGCAATAAAGTATTAAAATAAAAAAATAAAAATTACTAACATAAAACTAATATTAAAAAATATCAAACTGGCTAAAAAACATTTACATAAACAAATTAAACATTCAGTCTCATATTTTTACCTACAACCGATTTTGTAATGGAATATTTGCATATTTTAGTCTATGATTTTAGATGGCGTGGCATTTTAATAAACCATTTTTTTTCTATTATGGTATTACGATATTAATACCTATTTATTCACTTGAACAACTAATAACTTAACTTACTTGTTAGTTATGTCATACTTTATGTATTTCGTACTTTGATTCGAATTCTCGTATTAATAGTGCCGCTCCGTACGCGTCCAAACTGCGTGAATGTCGAAGCCACACTAAAGTAAGGTGTACGGATTGCAGTACAGTTCAGTGGAACAGAGTGAGTGTTCGGATCGCGATATCTAGTACGTAGTACATATACATATATCGAGGCCTGTAACCCTTCCTGACCTAATAGGAATAACTTATGAAAAAGTTTACTTAGTGTAGTTTATTGTGTAGAACTGTTTTTTAAACCAAATTGGATAACAAGAATAACAACCTCTCTCAGGTTTATTTTTCGTAGCGTTTTATACATAATTCAATGAATATTTTCTGAAACAAAGAGCACAGTCTCGAACTTATGATAAAATAATAGAGTATTAAAAATAACCACCTGTTTCACACCACCTGCTCGACAATGTCAAATTATATGTCATGTAAACCTCACCGAAAGCAGGTGATTAAATACGGCTGAGCTGGGAGTAAAGTTCTACTGAATTTCATTAACCCTCGCGAGCACAATGTGATTTGAATTTAAAACCTCATCTGTATTAAAATTTGATCCAAAGAGAACTTATACAATAAGAACTTATTCGTAAATCGAACTACACAGAATGCACCAACCTAGATTTGGTTTTTATTGTCTCGCAGAAAGTGTGACAAGTAGAGTATTCTCCTCGTGGATAAAGCTGTCTGCATCTTACATCCCTCTCTGAACTCATCCCTCGCTCCGCTCGTGAGTTAACTCTAGAATCCTAAGTTACGTTCGGGATTCAATATATCGCCCGTGACGCAAGACACTGCTTTATCCCCTCGTTTAATAATCTACTATTATTGTTAAGTTCACAGAAAATCACGCTAAAACTGTTGAATGCCTACTTCTAAACGTCAAACATTTAAGTAATTATAATAAAAAATTAGGCACATAGATAAACATGCCAAAGGTCGCATTTCAAAGGTGTTAACAGAAACAATTATTGCGCTGATACAAAATTACGTTAACTGTAAACAACCTTACAGAATTCGACGAATCGTTAACTTTTGCTGATAAGCGTTTCTTGTAACTTCAAGTATTTATACAGTGTCAGATTTTGCTTAGCTACCGAACTTGATACTATCAAATACCACTTACATTACATCACTCAAGTAGGTATTAAAACACCAAACAAGATGATTAGAATTTATATAGTTATGCCAACCCTACAGTTTTAATTGTAGATATACAGTTTTTAGTTAGGTTTCCAAATCTACAATTCGTGTCATCTGTCTTATTTATCCACCGCGAAATCAGCTTACAATACTAAAACTAAAGATTGTACGTTTTTATCTCGAATTTAAAGTTTTCTACGGTTTTTTAGGCATATACTGCAGTTTTTGTCTATGACTGGGTTTGCAACACTGGGTATGGCATTTATTTCATAACCCAAACGATAAATTAAAAGATAAACATCAATTGATTCACACTTGGTAACCCTAGCGCCAACCAGCAACGACACACCTAGTTACTGGATTGGAGGGCGATTGATTCTTCTTGGATTCTTGATTTTTTTAAGACGTTATACAAATTTAATTTCGGTGACGATTGGGCGGAGCATATAAGATCTGTGCCCCGAGCGCAAAAATAGTGACAGTGCTATTTACTTGCTAGGTGAAGAACGAGACAAACATATATCATAGCCGCGCCGCATTGTCGCAGGAGTAAATGCCGTAAGCGACAAAAGATAAAATCTCGAATTGCATGAAAACCAACAAATAAAAAAAATGGTTATCCATTAATTTAGGTACCATAATTACCTACATAACTATGTAAAAAAAAACTTTAAATCTTTTCTAGAGTCGGAGAATGAACGATATTAGTGTTTAAGACGAGCCGATTTTGACAAATAATTGTATCGATAAAAGTTTCACCAACTGCGTTTCTGACTTTCATTTATGTAGTCAGTCCTGAAGTAAATATTGCTTAAATACCTATGAAATCAGTATGTACCATTTTTCGTTATTGAATACGACAGTTATTTAGCGGCTCAAATCAAATTTTTTTACATATTGTCATAAACACCAGGATGATATTTCTTCCTTTATTGAGAAAAACGTTCCTTAAAGCTGGTACCGCCAAACTGAAACCGTTCTTTTTTTTTCTTTTTTTTCGAATGGACTAATCTCCCTGTTGGCCTCTGAGGCCGTTGCAGCTTAACCGAACATTTGGCGAGCGCAAATGCCGCTCAGCCCTCTAAGTTTTTTTATTTTTTTTTTTTGAAGGGGCATATAGCGTAAAGGCACTACTTAGGTACGAGCCTCGGCTTAGGCAGTTGGCAGGGTGGGGATAGGAGAGAAACGCCCGGGTACCTGTACCTCGTGTAAGTGGCGACTGAAGGGGCTCGCCGACCTCGCCGGCGAGGTCGAGAATCTGTGAAGTGTTTGCTCTGTCTAATGTAGATGACTCAGAGATCGCTTCTGCGTTAGCGGAGGTGATTTCGTCATCCGGGTCTCCGAGAACGTGTCTCGGACGACGGAGGATTTTGTTCGCGAGCGGATCCAACGGATAGTGCGGAATGCGGAATGCCACCCATCATCCGAATCCTTTGGTACCAAATTTGGTACATAACCAAAGGATTCGGATGATGGGTGGCAAGTTCATAATGTCGCTTGGAAGCGAGCTTCATGACTTGGCTATTGATTCTAATTTTAAATCGCGGGGAAGATCGTTATTGCGAAAATACCAACGCGAGCCTGTGGCTTTTCGCAAGAAGCAATTTTGTACAATCTATTTGAATACCGTACAAAAATCGGCTATATTTATACTAAAACTACCTGGAATAAACCCCCATGCCTGAATAGCATACCAAAATATTTCTTAGGGTTATATTCTAGAAAGCGGCCCTAGTAGCGATAATATCTTTTATTACTCGGGCCGCTCAGATTAAATAAACCTTTTGTTTAATCTGGGTCGGGCCGCTGGAATATTTAAAGGCCAGGACATTGTTTCTTAGTCATAATCATAAAACAGATTTATTGTCATTTTATTACGACTGGGTAATGTAATTGTAAACGAATTGCCGAACATCTAAATAAAACTACAATACATTCGTTTGTGAGAAAGCGACCTTTTTCATCTTACCTATTATGACCCAATATGACTATAATAGGTAAGATGAAAAAGGCCGCTTGGGAAAGCCGCCCGGCTTACTAATAATTTTACCATTGTTTAAACATTTCAAAAACATTCTTTTGATTTTTGTTTATCCTGTCCATCCAAAGGGTGTCTGGAAGAGATCGCTTTTAACGATAAGACCGCGCATTGTACCGTTATTTATTGTTTATTTCCTTTGTTACTGTATTTTTGTTTGGTGTGCAATAAAGAGTATTTTATTCATTCATTCTTAAAACTATTCAAACTATCAAACTAACACTTATTTAATGCCGTCCTGCACTAACTATTACTTCGTACTCCAACCATCACTCTGAAAATTTATGGTATTTTTTACGTAAACTTTGCAAGGATTTCGAAAAAAAAATTGTCATTAATTACAAGATCTTAATATTAAATTACGAGGAAAGACCAGTGTTAAATAGATTATATATCAGGAACTATACGATCTGATCCTACCATCTCCTTTCCATCAAAGAACAAGAAGGCGCACGACTCAGTACCATCCGTACCTACCTAGTTAATTACCACCCATTCACACACACCGTTTTGGTTCTACGTTCAGCTAAGGTATGGAACACTTTACCGTCGTCTGTTTTTCCTGAAGACTACAACCTGGGCCTCTTTAAGGTAAGCGTAAATAGGAGTAGAGTCTTCTAGATCTTCGTGCTTCATCTTAGACCTCATCATCGCTTACCATCAGGTAAAATTGATAGAAGTTCTGAGGTACATAAAACAGTTATGCGTCCTTATAAAATTGATGCCAATCGGACCACCTGGATAGGACCCATTTAAACAAAAAAATAATTTTTCGAATCGGTCAAGGCGTCTTCGAGTAATCGGGGAACATACATTAAAAAAATAAGATTTCGACAAATTGAGAACCTGCTCTTTTTTTGTAAGTCGGTTAAAAAAAACTAAAAATATATTTTACTAACAACAAAAATGCAGTACCTCCACTGCTGCAGGAGTTTATAGGCGGCGGTGACTACTTAACATCAGGAGGCCCGTCAGCTTGTGTGTCTACAAGTTTAATATAAAAAAATAAAAAATGCAAAATGGCGCTGGATATAAAGCTAGGCCTCCAAAATTTACGTTAAGGAGCTCAAGTTATGCGTGAACTGTGAACGATATTGTTTAAGAGATTAAGGTACATATTACTAACAGTCATAGCTGACTAAGTTAAGAGGATGGTACACCTAGGTGCTAGTTTCTAGCGTTGACTGAAAAAATAAATGTGTTGGTATATTCCTGGACATCGCTAAAGCCTTTGACACTGACTCAATACCTACTCTTAAACAAGCTTGAGAGCCTCAGCGTATGTGATATACTGTTGAAATTATTTAAAAGCTACCTCACATGTAGGACTCAGCGAGTACCTATAGATTAAGTGGTCAGCGATGATACACAAATTTCCTTTGGCGTCCCACAAGGCAGTATCTTGGGCCCAAGTATTTTCCTCGTGTTTATAAATGAGTTACAACTCTACTGTCCTCCACAAGGCAAAATGTTCACCTTTGCTGATGGCACGGCCCTTATCTTTGAAGAAGATACTTGGGACCAAACGTCTGTCCTAGGATATTGCATCATCTCGGTCTGGGGAGCAGCATGTAAAACAACCCTATAAAAGTAGAGCGAGCAAAAGATCCGTGCTCAAAGTTATGTCATTCAAGTCATTCCGTTATCACACTGCTTCTCTTCTATAGAGAATGTCAGGTATTATCCGTCCGTAAACTTTACGTATAACACACTGTCATCTTATACCACAAAAACCTTTACTTTTATCCCATACCTGCTGGTGAAACGCGATCTAACAGGTTTATCAATATTACGAGATACCACAATCTTTGCGAAACGACACAAATATTTTATGAGTTCCTACATCTATAAAAAACTTTAAAAAAACGTAAAAATCCCTACCTTCTTACATCCTTCAACTGTAAAATAGTAGTCAGAGACTAACTACTAAATCTAGACCATGCTTCTACAGACGCTATTCTAGCCGCTCTCTCCTAGATTAAGCACCATTGTAATTATAATTTTTATTTATAATTTGTATGTATAATTTAGAAATGTCTATTCAAATATCTATTCAAGTGTAAATTTTTATTATTTACTAATTATTTTATAACAATAATTCTAAGTTAATTTATGAAATTCAATTGTAATTATGTTATTTATTTATTTTTTATTTATTCATCACAGAATCAACAGCACTTGATATCAATGTATACAAACTCTTATAGCTAATGCTTAATGCCAATAACAGATTCACATTTTATAGACCTTTAAGAAATTAGAAATTAGACGCTTAGAGAAAAAGATTAAAAACACAATACAATATAATAATTGATTTTCAAGGAATTTAGTAATTTAGTAGGTAAGCATTTGAAGAATGAAAGGGGAGGAGGGATGCTGTGTAAATGTGTATATTTGAGGGAGTGAGGGAGAGAGTGTAGTGTTTTGTGTTTTGTGTAGTGTTTTGTGTAGTGTAGTTCTTTGAGTTTCAGAATATTTTATGGAACGTGCTATATATGATTAAGAACAGATATAACTTGTTTCTTAAAAGATGCCTTGTTATTAGAGAAGATGTCTATATCCGAAAAAAACCTTGTTGTAGCTATCTAGCGTGCGATAGATGATAGAGTTCTGGGCATAGTTGGTGTGACTGAAAGGAACATTAAAGAGGGTTGTGTGTCTAGTACGTTTAAAGGGCGTTTTGAATTGAAGAACTAGAGACGCTAATTCGGGACTATCAATTCTATTACTGCAAACGTCGTGTAAAAACAACATCTGCAGCAAAGAACGCCGATCCTTTAACGGCATGAGCTTATGAAACCTACACGATTCCTCGTAAGTCATGCTTCTTTTACAATGGGTGCGATAGTTTAATGTTTTAATAAATTGGGATTGAATGCGCTCAATATCTTGCTCATATATTATGTATTGTGGGTTCCACATAGTGCAACAGCATTCCAAGACGCTACGGACATAAGAATAATAAAGAACTTTAATACATTCAGCGTCGGAGAACTGCCGACTAACACGTAAGACAAACCCTAGATTTCTGTAAGCTTTTGCAACCACTGCCGCGACTTGATCAGACACTAACATTTTCGAGTCAAAGATTACTCCAAGATCTCGTGTATTATTTTTATGTTCCAAAGGTCTAATTCTAAGTCTATTCTCTGTCTAATTCATATTGGTATGTTATTTTTTTAATTTTACGAGTGAATGAAATTTGGAAACATTTTGAAGAATTTACTCCAATTCTATTATCGCGATAGTAGTTACATAGCCGTTTAATATCATTTTGCAGCTTCTGAGAGTCTGCTTCAGTTTTTATAAAAGCGTAGATTTTGGTATCATCAGCGTACATGAGGAATTTGGCAAACTGAAAACAACTACCCACATCATACAGGTAGGCAGCGTAAAATAGGGGCCCCAAAATAGAGCCTTGAGGGAGGCATATATCAAGCCCGGCGGAAGGCGGAGGGGTATGCCATACCTAGTTTGAATACTAATGCTATACCACCAGGAACCGTCTACGTTAACGATAATAATTATGTCTAGGATTGTTTCTGTTAATTTGATATCTGTTATAATTTAATTAATTTAATTTAACTTACTGCCCTAGGGCCTTAAATTGCATTTGCAGAGCCATTATGAGTTTACAATGATCAACTTTCAGAGCATGAGTGAAGGAAAAACATTATTTTTTCAAGTATTATCAATGGCTCATATTAAAAAGATTCTACATACCTACATAACATTACAACATAAAAACACAAGTAGGTACCATTTTAACAAAAATATAACCGTCTTCAGAAAACAGAAAATTGAAACCAGTTGTTAAGTTATTTAAAAACCATACCACTGAACCGATTCTGATGAATATTCTATGGGATCAATCTGAAAGCATATCCTTTCAAGTAAAAAACAAATCCAAATCGGTTGATAAATAATGGAGTTATGAGGTTGTTATGTTGGTTAAACATAAAAAATAAAATCAACCGAATTAAGAACCTCCTCTTTTTGAGTCTTTTGGGTGGCAGGTTTATAGTGATATAATGACCATACAAGTCCAACAGTGGATAGTCTCGTAATGATGTTAGTTCGCGTCCGTAAACAAGCCACACCAATTTACTTTCGAGGCAATTTCATATTAGCCTACCTCCCCTGCTATGTATTGGGAAAATATTCTTACCATCTTACTCTACTGTGACCATGACCGCCTACACCATTATAATCATTTGTGCTGGGTTTTTTATCGTATAATGGAACGTAAAATCGCTCTAATTAGAGGAAAAATGGATGCAGTGTCTGGTCGACGATAAATATTATAACCAATATCATCGCCTGCATCACCATTAGGAGGTAGATTTCATAAATATCGAGGCAGTCACTTCTACTTTGTTCACTATAACAAAAAGGAACTTGAGACTTGAGTGCCAAAACACTCAAAACTCTCTCGGCTATGCCAACGAGCTGACTAGATTTTCAAGGCGAAGCCGCTAAAAGATTATGGATTATCACCCAATTTTACTGAATATTCAGCCGCCCAAAAAAAGGCCAGCTGGCAGACCACGATCCCCAAATTACTCTACTACCCAGCTGAATTGCAAAACATAAGCTGGGCAATATCAGCAATCGGGCTATTTCAAGATCGAAGTCTTTACATAGCTCATAATCTGTTTCTTTTGTATATTTTTAATTTGAAGGAAGAGTATTGATACGCGCAATGGCACACCTAGTTGCTGGAGTGAAGGGTGCTTGAGGCTTCTTGACTTCTTGATTGAAACACCGGGTTCATATTTCTTCTTTTATTGAGAAGATCCTTTCCTTAGAACTGGTACCGCCGAACTGAATGCCGTATGATTTTCGAATCTCCTCCGCGTTAGCGGAGGTGATTCCATCTTCTCGATCTCCGAGACATGTCTCGGTCGACGGAGGATTTGAGTCGGTCGACGGAGAGTTTGTGAATAGCGTACAAAAATTGGCTCTATATCTGATCGAGCGAAGCGAAATCTCCAAATCAACTTGGGCAAATCGGCGTTGTATGTGTATATCTATGTATGTATGTTTGTTTGTTCGAGGATAACTTTCGAAGCGTTGATCCTATCATCGTGAAATTTGATATATAGTAGGTAGTGTTGGCACAATCCTGGTGTGATTAAATGAGCTAAAAATATTGGGGGTTGTTGAGATATTGGGGTGCAGGAGGAGTAAAAAAAATCAAAATGAGACTAATAGGTCAAATGGGACGTCTAATGAAAGGTCTTCATTAATATATTTCAACCCCGTTTTTATTATTAGTTTAATCCTTGTGGTTTTCGAGTATAATAAAAACTGAACTTTACAAAACTTTCACAGGGTAAGTACACCAGTAACCCCACAGTGCTGAAATTTGGTATTCGTGTAGCTTTAGTGACGCAAATATAGGGAAAAGTCTGAAACCCAGAATAACTGCAATTTCTACCCCTAAAAAGAGTAACCAATTAACATGAACCCCCTTTGCTTGTAATTTGAATGAAACTGTAGTTCAAGTTATTTGGTTGTTCATATTGTGGCACTACTTTATTAACCAAATTGACTAATTACTTTATTAGAGTTGCGAGATCTCAGTTCGGGGCGAAAGACAAGATTTGGTCAGGCATTTACGGTATATAGGGGTGGTTTATCCCAGGGAGAACTTGTATTTTTTTTAGATCGAGCGAAGTGAGATCCCCAAATTAACTTGGGCAAATCGGCGTTGTATGTATGTATGTATGTATGTTTGGTTGTCCGAGGATAACTTTCGAAGCGTTTATCCGATCATCGTGAAATCGTAAAATATAGGTATATAATGCAGGTAGTGATGGCACAATTTTGGTGGGACTCAATAATGTGTCAATAATGACTCAATAAAAATGTTGGAGGGTTGTTGAGACATTGGGGTTCAAGAGGGGTAAAAAAAAATTATAATGAGACTATCTGGTCAAGTTGCATGTCTATTATAAGGTCTTTATGAGTACATTTCGACCCCGTTTTTATTTTTAGTTTAAACTTTGTAGTTTTTAAGTTATTAGCCATAATAAAAACTGAAATTAGACAACATTCACAGGGACCCCACAGTACTGAAATTTGTTATGCGTGTAGCTTTAGTAACACAAATATAGGCAAAAGTCTGAAATCAAGTATAACTGCAATTTCTACCCTAAAAACATAAAACTAATTAACATGAGCTCCCGTTACCTGTAATTTGAATGAAATTGTAGGTCAAGGTTATTTGGTTTGCGTTTAGTGGCACTAATTTGATAGTCAAAGATTATGAATATTTTTTTTGTTTTTATTGGATACTCGCGAGATCTCAGTTCGAGGCGAACCACTAGTTATATACTAGTTCTCACTGGGATAAACCACCCCTATATACCGTAAATGGCTGACCAAATCTTTCTCACGCTTATTTCTAGAAAGCGGCCTCCTGGATAATAATATCCTTTATTACCCAGACCGCTAGAATATTCGAAACCCAAGACATTTTTTCTTAGTCATAAAACAGACTGGCCTATTCTCAACGTATTAAGGATCAGGCAGTAGCTTATACTCAATTGCCGAACATCTGAGACTAAGATCAACTAGACTAGGTATTGAGAAAGCGGCCTTTTTCATCTTATCTATTACAATTCCGTCATATTGTTTGGGAGCGGCTACAAATTTACCAATGTTTATACATTTCAAGCTAAACTTATACTTACTATTATATTATTGCTTAATGCTTTTGTCAGTGTATCAGTGCATTGTAGGTCCAAACGGATGATATGCCTCTTGAAGTTTGTTAAGAGGAAATCTGGGATGCGTTTCGTCCATACAAACGTAGTCTCCTGTTTCCTCTCTGGATAGTGATACTAGAGCAGATATTTTTTTACCATACAATCTACATGTACCAAGGTCATGTCCCTACGTTTAGTTTTTCTCCATAAATTAATTATTATAAGAACTAGAAACCTTCTAAAGTCACAGAAATTGCTAATTTTTACTGCCCCTTTTCAGACATCCAGCAAACAAATTTGACGAATATAAATAAAAAAACGAAACGTATAAACATAGCCAAAGCCCTTTTTATTATATATTTGAAAAAAAATCGGTCCAGTTTTGGAGGAGGAAACAGGGGACTACGAAACAGTGATTTCGTCTATTTCGCACGCACATAGGGCATATAGGGCACAGCGCGACAGCAATAGATTTATTAAGTACCTATTTTCCAAATGTCTTGCTTCCCAGATTTCCTCTTAACCGGCCTACAAGTGGAAGACGTGGTCATGTTCTACTCAAATATAGCTGTAATTGTAAACCATTGTAACTACAGAAGAAGGTTGAATCTGGTGTATGCTAGATTGATTTTAGCATCTTAGCTATGTTTGGTTCAGCCAGTATAAATATTAAAGTTTAGTAGAGATCTGCAGACCACGTCTACTCTACATTTATTCAAAATATATCCTTTTACTGCAATTAATAAAGATTGTTTGGCTTTGACCTACTTAGCGAAATAGTTGAGGACGTCTTTAGGTAGAAGTAAGGCATCATAGATGCGTTCTATTTATAATTAAGGAAGCATATTGCGAATCTAATCAGCGCTGCAGCGCAAATCCCTAGATTTAATTACCGTCTCTACGAACACATTCAAATAAAAGCAAGACTCGCAAGTTCATTTACAGCTTTCAAAGGATTTCAGGAAAGTAAATAACGGTACTAATTTTGTTTGTCCTATTTAATCTCATTAGTATTATTATTTAAGCGAATATCTGGAATAACCTGAATATTATTTACTCCTTTTCCCGTAAATAGAGATCTTTCAGTCTTAAATTGCGCGACCCTATTCGCGAAGCTAAAAAAATCATAATTAATTGCCACCATAGGGATCATTTTAGAATGTTATATTGTGAGTATACTTCAAGATGATGCAGTGGCACATCATTTTAACTTGTTCTAGTGTATTTTTTGTGTTGTTTAAGAAAGATAGATGAAGCGAAAATTTTGCGTTATAATGTTTAACTATTGCGAATGTGTACCTTATTTATAAAACAACAACATTATCCTATTATTGCTCATTTATCTGTATTTAGTATGTACATAATTAATCTATCTATATATACTAGTGGTTCGCCCCGAACTGAGATCTCGCAAGTCACATACACAATAAAAACAATAAACACAATAAAAATATTATTCGTAATCTTTGACTATCAAAATAGTGCCACGATATAAATAACGAACTAACTTAACCTACAGTTTCATTGAAATTACAGGTAACGAGAGTTCATGTTAATTGGTTACTCTTTTTTGGAGGACAAATTGCAGTTATTCTGAATTTCAGACTTTTTCCTATATTTGTGTCACTAAAGCTACAAAAATACCAAATTTCAGCACTGTAGGGTCACTGGTGTATCCTGTGATTTTGTCAAAGTTTAGTTTTTATTATGGCTAGTTTAGTCAAAAAACTATAAAAACTTTACGAAAAATAAAAACGGGGTCGAAATTTACTAACAAAGACCTTTTATTTGACGTTTCACTTGACTTAATAGTCTCATTTTCTTTTTTTTTACTCCTCTTGAACCGTAATATCTCAACAACCCCCCAACATTTTAGCTCATTTAGTCACACCAAAATTGTGCTATCACTACCTACCTATGTATAAAATTTCACGATGATCTGATTAACGCTTCGAAAGTTATCCTCGGACAAACAAACATACATACATACATACAACGCCGTTTTGCCCAAGTTGATTTAAAAAATCGGGTTAGTTACACCATTTATAACTCAAGAACGGCGGGACCGATTTTGATGTATTGTTGGATTTCTCTCCGCCCCCATTAACAGAATGACTATTAAAATATTAGAAAATATTGCGCAAAAAGAAAATATGAAGAAAATTCATTTTCTCATACATAGATGCAGCTAATGATGGCTGATTGACAATTCTACCGGAGCGACGTACTATCAGCAAAAATTCCGCTCTGTCAGTTTTGAAACTGTTTCGCTTGCAAGTAGTTAGCTAGCTGGCACCGCCTTTTTCTTTTGTCCTTTTATTTTGGCCAATCGGAGAGATGAACAACATTACACATCTGTTTATTTTTGTGAAAGCCCTTTGTTTTTATGACTTTTAGCGTATATTTGAGAACAGTCAGTTGAAGACAACCGTGCTAGTGAAAATATATTTATCTAATCCTTACGTTACCGCTATGAGTGCAACCTGTAACTTGTCGCCATCAATACGCAATGAAATTGTGTTGCTATGGAACCACAGAAGAAACATCTCCTAAATATCGGAAGAACTATTTTATCGGTAGTCGGAAGTCCCGGAGTTCATGTTTATACAAGACAATTGTCCGATACACCGCTGTCACTTAGTTCAACATTGGATTCAACAACAACCCGACATCAAAACCGTGCAGTGGCCTTCACGTTCTCCAGACCGGAATCCCATAGAAAATTTATGGGGCATAATGGTCCAACGTTAAGATCAAGGTCGGAGAGAACAAAAGAAGCATTGGTCGCACATGTTGACCAGATGTGGGACTCGTTTAGGGGCTCAGATCTTTGCGAAAGCCTCTTAAATTCCATGCGAAGAAGATGCGATGCCGTTATAGATGCTAACGGAAATATGACTGAGTATTAAAGTGCTTACATTAAACCTAATAACTTAGTAATATTTCTGTTTTATTTTTTATTGTATGGTTAGTAAGTTTTTTTGTCTCTTTTTAGTAAATTCTGTTATTAAGTAAGTAGTATAGATTTTATTTCTTAATTAGTTATGTATTGACACTTGGTTGAAACTATGTAAATAATAAAAAAAAATAGGTTATAGGTATGCTTCTATTTATTTCCTGTAATGTAAATGTATAAAAATCACAGAAACTGTATTTAAGTAATTAAAAACAAGTCCAAACTTTCGTTGGGTTTTTTATTATCTGCTCCGGAGCTCTGAGCCGGAGTCTGCTCCAACTCATAACTTGTCGGAGATGAGCGCCCAAAACAACAATTAAGAATATTGGGCATATTTACTGCCATTTTGTCGTCGTTCCCTAAAGTTGATTGAACAATGAGCTCGCAGAATATTATCTCATTGTTTCATATGTTTAGAAAATAAAGCTCAAGTAGATCGGATAATAATTTGTTGGTAATAAACAGCTCAATGTTTTCAAAGGGCCGGCACTACTTGCCGTAATGTGTCCCGTGTTTATTTAAAAACATTAGGCATCAAAGAGAACAAATAGAGACATTAGAGACGACCCCCGGGGCGCAGTAGGCGAATAGTCGGCTGAGACGCAGGAGTAGCGGGTTCGATTCCCGCCGCGGAACAAATGTTTGCACGATCTACAGATATTTGTTACGGGTCTGGTTGTTCTCTATATATTATAAGTATGTATGTATTTACAAGAAAAAAGTATTTATGTATTCTATCAGTTAACTGGTTCCCATAGTATAAGCTCTGCTTAGTTTGGGGCTAGTTAGCGGTGTGTGAAATGTCCAGCAATATTTATTTATTTATTTATTTATAGGTACTACTTAAATACCAATAAAATCGGTCAATACGTTTAGTCGTGAAAATATAATAAACAGGCAGACAGACATATAAAATAAATATAAAAAAAATGTATGACCAGTAGAATTTTTGATAATTTTTTTGCGCCATCTAGTAATTTGCGGAGCAAACAGTTGCCAAGCAAAAATGTGGCCTTCATTCTACCTATTCTACTGAGTGAAAACACCCTGGCCAGTGCCACACTTACCGTTTTCTGCGCCGAACGTATGCCGCTCTGCATGGCACGGCTCCACGCGCATCGAAGTGAAAATGAGCTTATTTACGTGAACTTTACTACCAGCATGATGGTTGCCCTGCGCACTACGCGGTTCAAGTACGTGCGTACTTGGATGATGAATTTAGTGAAAGGTGGATTGGGAGAGGTGGTCCAGTAGCATGGCCAGCCAGAAGCCCCGATTTAACTCCACTAGACTTTTTTTTGTGGTCGGAGGTAAAACGGCTGGTTTACACTCATGAAGCCACAAGTAGAAACCAACTTAAACTTAATAAAAATATTGAGTGCGTTTGATAAAATAAGACGCGACACAAACATTCTACGAAAACTGAAAGACAATTTACAAAAACCTGTCCAATTCCTGTCATAAGCTACCAAATGTGCAATGGGGTTGTATTGTCATAGCAACGGCGGTCATTGAAAAAAGATTGTGTTAGTAGAATACCAAAAGGTATCTAGTGGCGATTTTTCGACGATACCATTGTCAAAGTGAAACAATAGGTTTAGTAGAATTGGGGCCCTGGTACCTACCTATTACACAATGATTTATCTTGCGCGTGCGGGGGTTAGGTATCTACACCGGGCGCCCGCTGTGTCTGTGTTGCAGAGAGTTACGTTCGTTCAGACATTTTATATTCATAAAGTTTTCGTGTTTTTAAAAAACCAAACATATTTCTTTTTATTTGATGATATAAACCGGTAGTAAACCATGGTCTGAACAACGTTTGTTCTGGGAAAACAGTGATTTAAAAAACACCGTGTATATATCAGACCACTCAAACAACGCAACGTAATGGTGATCTAAGATTGCTCGGTTCTCGTATACTACTCTTATGCCTCGGCTGCACCTGTGGCTTAACGCATAAATTATTTATTTTATTTTATTTTATTCGGAAAACAAACAGTACTTATTTCTAACAAGAACAACTTTAAAAACGTCTTATTACCATTTACATGTTTTCGCATATAATATTAAAGTGAGCTTGTTTGTTTAATTAACATTTTCAAAATTAAAAGAAAGGTAAAAAACTACCTAATATATAAGTAAAAATATGAAAGTTTCGATGAAAGTAAAAGTGATAACTAACAGTTATTGAACCAATTCAAACCAGTGTTCCAAAAGAACACGCTTAAATTTTGAGGGATTTAAGTTAAATAAATCTAACTCAGGAAAGTCAACCAGTTTATTATAATAATTAGCAGATCTGATAAAGAAGGAGTTTTGCCGATAGTTTGTCCTACAGTGAGGAACATAAAGAGAAAGAAAAGGTATCCTTACGATTCTTTTAGGGACTCGTAGCCGTATCAAGGAAAGAAGTTGAGGGGAGTCAATGAGAGACTGTGCAATTTTTACCAACATGGAAATGTCCAATATCTTTCTTCTTTCCTGGAGTGGAAGCATATGGTGCCTTTTGCATCTCGTCTCATAATTTTTGTCATATGTATTACACTTGTACTGAACAAATCTCATAAACCTACGCTGTAAGGATTCTAGTCGATTTATGTAAAAATCATACTGCGGATTCCAAATTTGTGAACCGTATTCAAGAATGCTACGTACAAATGAACAGTAGAGGACTTTGACAATTTTGACATTGGAAAATTGAGAGCAAGATCTTATAACGAACCCCAATGCCTTATTCGCTTTTTTCGCAATATGATCTATGTGTTTCTCATATGATAGCTTGGAATCGTGAATTATACCAAGATCTGGAACTTCATCCACATTAGCACGTTAGTTAACGCGTTACGTAGATGTGGCCAACATTTTAACGTATTAATTTACAAATAAAATACGCTTTAGTTATTTTACTTATGAAAGACGTTAAATAAAGTCTAAAAGTTCTATGTTTGTCATACATAGGTATTGCGTTTTTAATTTATAAGTTGATGTCAGAACTTGATTATCTACATTAGTTGTCTTAGAAGTAAGTGCGTGCTACTTGTAAAATTATTAATATTGTGTAAATAAACAAATTTTCTTTCTTTCTTTCTTTCTTTCTTTACCTATACTTATTCACATTCGTTTCAAAATGTATTTAGCTACACACTTAAAACGTAGGCTAGTCAAATGTTATATTTGTTCAGTGCAACACGCAGAATATATAAACTACTCAAAACAAAATAGGGCCCACTTGAAATATTTCGATATTTTGCCCGACACATTTTTTTTTGTGAGTTGTTGGCATACTGATGTACGGAAATGTTAAGTAGGCATATTTATTGATCATAAATTAACACTTAAACGCCAAGTTTAGGGTAGTTCTTAAGTGGGTAGACAAGAAACAAAATCTTACGATATACCGCAGAATCTGTGAGTGCCATTACATTGTTGCTCAGTGGGGTTTGTTGTGTCTAACGAAGAAGTTATCGTAGCCTTACCTTTAATTATCGATTACATTACTCTTTGCATAAACAATGCCTGGTTCTCGACATCACATGGACACGGAATCCGTGACTAGAGCTATTGTTTTGCTTCAGCAGGGAAATTCGCAAAGATCGGTAGCTTCAAGCTTAGGTGTGTCAAGACGAGCTATTCGAAATGTGTGGGAACGCTTTCAAGAGACAGGTAGTGTGAGTAGGAGGCGCGGTTCAGGTAGAACCCGAGCGAGAACCTCTCAAGAAGACCGATATATCCGACTCTCTGCACGTCGCGAGCGAACTGTAACTGCACGCATATTGAAAAACCGCTTACGTGACGCCACTGGAACGCGAGTGAGTGACCAAACTGTTCGCAACAGACTTCATGAAGACCAACAACGCCCCAGAATGCCAGTTGTTCGGCTCAAATTGACCAGAGCCCACCGTGCAGCGCGATTAAGGTTTACACGTGATCACCTCGAATGGACCATGAATAATTGGAGGACAGTGCTTTTTACAGATGAATCTAAAGTTAAAGTTTTTTAATGATGACAGACGCGTACGAGTTTGGCGACGACCTGGAGAACGTTTTACAGAACCATGTATTCGTGAAACTGACCGCTTTGGTGGACCCATTATTATGGTATGGGGTGGGATTAGCATAATGGGCAAAACCGAGCTAGTGATTTTGGATGAGGGCAATGTAACGGCCGCCAGCTATGTTCAGCATGTCATCCGACCTCATGTGATCCCATATTCACAGCGAGTAGGCCCTAACTTTATTCTGATGTAAGACAACGCTCGTCCTCATACTGCCAGAGTGACCCAAAGTGCAATCTCCGAAGCTGGTATCTCGCAGTTCTACCCTGGCCTGCCATGAGTCCGGACCTGAATCCGATCGAGCATATCTGGGACCAGTTGAAAAGAAGCCTTAAAGACAACCACACTGAAATTCATAGCCGACAGGAATTGATAACTGCTTTAAAAGTGTGTTGGGAGCAAATTCCAGATGAAAACGTCATCCACCTTATAGAGAGTGTTCCAAACCTACTCAGAGAGTGTGTGCGCAATAGGGGATGACCTACGCGTTACTAAACATAAGGCATTGAAGCAACCCTAAGAACATGTTTAAAAAAATGTGATCGTGTCTTCAACGTGTTGTTTTGGAAAACCGTGTAATTTTAAGTTAATGTGTAAAACGCGCATTTCTCGACCATTTTTCTGGCAAAAATAAGGCATTCCAGTGTTTTTTTTAATGATTCTGAATGTGTTAACCTATTTCTAAAATTAAACTTGAAATAAATTGTACGTATTTCTTTTTATTCTAATTTAAATCATATTTTATAGGGTGGGCCCTATTTTGTTTTGAGTAGTTTACATATCTATATTCACTAATTATATTCTTATTAGGTTCTCTTATTTTCGTTCAAAAAAACTTTATGACACAGCCCCGAAATACTTTGCTGCTATTGGTGGTCAAAAGATAGCAAGGCGGGGGTTACTGCTAGTCGTTTCACAGAAAATTCACCCATAAGGTGGCAGAGCGGAATTTTTGTTGATGGTTTATTGGCAGCCCGCGTCATATGCATGTCAAGGCGGTACGAAGTTCGGCGGGTCAACTAGTTTTATAAAACACATTTACTTTTTATTTCTGTTAAACTAAAACTTTAAATTTGTTATTTGTATTTTTACTGCTATGTTATTTCTGGAGTAACAAACGTATTTTGAATTTTGTGAGCTCCACCTGCCCGCCAACCCATATGAGTCATAGTTCCTTTAAATAAATAAAAAAATCCAACTGCCACCCGTAGCCATCAAAATGTATTTGCGTATTTATTCCCAACTGCCACGGATGGTGACTACCATACCTTGTTCCCCTCCAATCTCAGGGTGGTCGTGCTCGGGGGTAGAATATCCGGTGGTGACGCCAAGTGTCTCGAGGCGCAGTCCACCGTGATGAGTGGTATGACAGCCCCGTTGGGGTCGGAGACAACGTGAGTCATCACACAGGCGCACGGATCTGGGCAGGTCTGACGCATGTTCTGTGTTCAAATACAATAAATTGTCAGTTATGTGTTCACATAATTTATACTCTTTATTATAAATTTGAAAGTTATTCTGTCTCTATAGTCTGCCTGTTTATTATATTTTCACGACTAAACGTATTGTTACGAGCTGAGGGTTCGGGATAAAATAATGGGAATCGGTTTAACCAAAATAACACGTTTATTCAACACGATAACGATGAATACACGAACTTGGTCACACGTATCACAACACACTAATTCACATCACTGTTGCACCACTTAAAGTCACCGAAATGATCGCACGTATAGCTTAATCCAGACTGACTCGGGAGCAACTACTGTTCACGCGAGACCCTTCCCACGTCAGTCCTCCAGGGCCTCGCTGAGACTAACTCACTCAGACTGACTGAGACTGACTGTCCGGCCATCTCTCCGGCCTATTTATATCGCACACATTTCGATTGTTCGAGAACGATGTCGATCCTTCCAGGAAAGGGTCGGTCTCTCGACACAATGGCCACTCCCCATTCTGCGAAACCACAAACAATAGCAACAATAACACAGCAAGACAAAAGCGTTCGAGAAGGTTCGATTATTACTCATTGTTTAACAGCCTCGGCGTAACACTGCCCCCTCCTAAAACATGCTCGTCCCGAGCATTCTTAGCCCCATATCGCGGCAGCCGATCAACACGAACAATTTTAGGCGCACCTCGCGCTGAAGATGTAGCAACTAGAGGAGCCACATTGCCGTCTCCAGTACTTCAGGACACCCAGAGTCCCTTTCTCATCAGCGATCCCAATTCCAGCCTCCAAAACACGGCTCTCATGATTTCTATCTGTTCTTTCACTTCCTGGAATTCCTTTCCAGATGAACCGAACGATTCCCTCATCAGTCGAGCACGCTCTTATGGCCAACGTCGCTGCTCTTCCTGTTGACGACGCTGCTCTTCTTTATCCTGACGTCGCTGTTCTTCTTGCAACCGAGTCTGCTCCACCTGTTCATGTCGCTGTTCCTTCTGCAACCGAGCCTGCTCTTCCTGCTGACGACGCTTCTTAATGCTGACGGCGTTGTTCCTCCTGCAACCGAGCCGGCTCTTCCTGTTGACGACGCTTCTCTTCTTTATGCTGACGGCGTTCTTCCTCCTGCAACTGAGCCTGCTCTTCCTGTTGACGACGCTGCTCTTCTTTATCCTGACGACGCTGTTCTTCTTGACGACAAAGCATTGCCATAATAGCAGCAAGATCGCCTGTCACAGGAGCTTGCCCCACGGATGATGATGATGGTGCTCCAAATGATTCGGCGGCGGCTGATTCCATCTCCATCGGCTGACGACTCTGCCGAGCTTCTTGAACCGGAGACTCCCCAAACCGCCTTTCATCCATTTTCTGTTGTCGTTGACCTCTCGTCCTGACACCGTCCACGTTATCCTTTGGTAGAACCGGCATTATTTTATCCCACTTCTGACACCAAATTGTTACGAGCTGAGGGTTCGGGATAAAATAATGGGAATCGGTTTAACCAAAATAACACGTTTATTCAACACGATAACGATGAATACACGAACTTGGTCACACGTATCACAACACACTAATTCACATCACTGTTGCACCACTTAAAGTCACCGAAATGATCGCACGTATAGCTTAATCCAGACTGACTCGGGAGCAACTACTGTTCACGCGAGACCCTTCCCACGTCAGTCCTCCAGGGCCTCGCTGAGACTAACTCACTCAGACTGACTGAGACTGACTGTCCGGCCATCTCTCCGGCCTATTTATATCGCACACATTTCGATTGTTCGAGAACGATGTCGATCCTTCCAGGAAAGGGTCGGTCTCTCGACACAATGGCCACTCCCCATTCTGCGAAACCACAAACAATAGCAACAATAACACAGCAAGACAAAAGCGTTCGAGAAGGTTCGATTATTACTCATTGTTTAACAGCCTCGGCGTAACACTATTGACCGATTTTATTGGTATTTAAGTAGTACCTATAAATAAATAAATAAATATTGCTGGACATTTCACACACCGCTATCTAGCCCCAAACTAAGCAGAGCTTGTACTATGGGAACCAGTTAACTGATAGAATACTTATATACTTTTTTTTGTAAATACATACTTATCATATATAGAAAAACATTCAGACCCGGAACATATATCTGTAAATCATGCAAACATTTGTTCCACGGCGGGAATCGAACCCACCACCTCCTGCGTCTCAGCCGGCTATTCGCCCACTGCGCCACGGAAGTAGTCAACCTACAGTACCTATATAGTAAATAAACCTCTATAAATTAAGACAGGCTACTTTTTACCGACAAACCACGCGTGCGAAGCCGCAGGTGGGATTCTATGCAAGAATTTGTAAACAGTTGATAGACTGGCTCCAATCATCACACTATCACACTAATATGTTTGTTTGTTTATCTATTTGTTAATCTATCACGTCGTAACGGCTGAACCGTGTACAGACAGATCACAACCTGGGTTAAAACATATGCTAGTGGTATTTAAATTTTTGTAGTGTTATCCGAACACTTTTTAAAACCATATAAAAAAATTCAAGCCTAGACGGGACTTGTACCCGCAACCTTCCTCTTGATACGATGATGCACTATCAATTGTGCTACAGGCTCTTGTGACGTCAGGGTCGAAATTAGTGAGATGATTCAGATTACGACTAAAGCGTCGTGAGCTCCAGCTACAGGAAATACAATTGGTCCTAGTATCAAGAGGAAGATTGCGGGTTCAAGTCCCGTCTAGGCTTGAAAACTTTTGAGATGGTTTAAAAATCTTAAAACATAGGCTACTTTTTATTGACCTTCGAACTGTCCATACGAAATTTTCATATCTGTAGTAAACTATTGTAGATCCTAATTGCATTGATGTATAATACGTACTGTTACGCCGAAGCTGTTAAACAATGAGTAATAACCGAACCGTCTCGAACGCTTTTGTCTTGCTGTGTTATTGTTGCTATTGTTTGTGGTTTCGCAGAATGGGGAGTGGCCATTATGTCGAGGGACCGACCCTTTCCTGGAAGGATCGACATCGTTCTCGAACAATCGAAATGTGTGCGATATAAATAGGCCGGAGAGATGGCCGGACAGTCAGTCTCAGTCAGTCTGAGTGAGTGAGTCTCAGCGAGGCTCTGGAGAACTGACGTGGTAAGGGTCTCGCGTGAACAGTAGTTGCTCCCGAGTCAGTCTGGATTCAGCTATACGTGTGAACATTTCGGTGACTTTAAGTGGTGCAACTGTGGTGTGAAATAGTGTGTTGTGATTCGTGTGACCAAGTTCGTGTATTCATCGTTTAGTGCTGAATAAAAGTGTTATTTTGGTTGGACTGATTCCCATTATTTTATCCCGAACCCTCAGCTCGTAACAGTACTATTTAAACTTCATTATTAATTGAAATGAATACAGATTGTTGTTTTGAATTACGGACAAAGCCATTTTACATAGAATAAACAAACTAATTTCATTGCACTTCATTACAATCCATCGAGCCGTTTGGCAATAAAATATATAATGATATTACTACAAAGATATAATAAATCATCGATATACAGGGTGTCCCAAAAAATAGTGTCAAGCGAAAGTCAACAACACCCCTTGGGGTACCCGAATCACCCCCATGTATGTTCCGCGATTTTTTATAGTTTTCGAGTTATGAATAACTATACAATAGGAGTTACAACCCGATCACATCATCTCGAGACCTCGCTGGAATGCGAACCTCCCGCCCCGTTCTCCTTTCACTTCCCCGCGCTCGCCACGGCGCGTCAGTACGGTTAGCACTTTCGTTGCCGATACGCGTCAACTTGTTTTCGTGGTATATTTTTAAACATTTCATTGTTACGTTTAGACTTTTATTGTTATTTTGTTATTGCTGTTACGTTAAAATATTGTTTTTGTTGCAACGTAGGACATTTTTGTTAAGTTCGTACATTTTGGTTTAGTTTGGACATTTTTGTTACTATTTCGTTGCTTTGAAGTGGAACAGTGAAAGTTTTTTCAAATATGGGAAAACCTATTCACAGTGAAGCAAGAAATTTAGTACCCACTTAACCAAGATTGTTTCATTTATTTTTCATCATGTTAATCATATCATTATAATAATATTACCTACATTAAATTAATTAACACAATATTTGTTTTATTGGAAATCTTATTGGTTATAATAATATCCTACTAGAGGATGCTTGTTTTGCGCACCATATCAGAGCGCCGACGCGACGTGACGTCATCGACGCCAGGTCTCGAGATAATGTGACCGGGTAGTAATAACAATAGGCCGTCTGTAACTCTCTTAGGTGACAACAGAGCAGCGCGCAACCGAAACTTTATTATGTTTTTGCATTCTCGGAATTTACAATTTGAGTCGCAGTTGGGCCATGAGCATGACAAAGTGATGTGGAGGGGGTTGCGGCGCGAGGGTTGATCTATTGTGTATTTGGTTTTGTGTATACGGATTTCGACGAACTTGGCCTTCTCAACGGACTATTTGAGCACATTAATTTGGTGAGCTATGTTTTTTTACATTGACAGGCAAGCTTCGAAAACAGGCATGATAAGGAAATCGATCGCCGCATCGAAAATGCCTGGAAGAGCTACTGGTCCATGAAGGCGCACATGAAGGGTGACCTTCCTATGAATCTGAAGCGCAAACTCATCGACATGTGTATCCTGCCTATCCTCACCTACGGAGCGCAAACATGGTCATTGACCGAGCTGCAGAAGTCCAAGCTCAAGATTTGCCAAAGGGCAATGGAACGTAGCGTTCTAGGATTCCGGAGAGCCGATCGGGTGAGGAATACCACGCTTCGTTCATTGACTGGCATTGCCGATGTGGGAGCCAAAACCGCAAAGCTCAAGTGGGATTGGGCCGGGCACGTGAGTCGAATGCTTCCGGAGAAATGGGCCCACATTGTAACAGATTCGGTACCGGAAGATGGACAGCGACGTCGGGGTCGGCCGCGAAAGCGTTGGCGTGACGACATCAATGGATTCGAGAAGGAATGGTGGGAATCTGCCAAGGATCGTGATAGGTGGAAGGAGTTGATGGAGGCCTTTGCCCAGCAGTGGGAAAATGTAGGCTAGTTAAAAAAAATGTCTTTTTTATGTAATATCGGTAGAATATATGTCCATGTATTATATACATGCATTAGACTTAGCCCTTCGTCTGTAGGACATGGATTTTATCAGTGACTTTAAACTTTATTATTAGTTTTCGACCTCTCTGTCTGATCTGATCCAAGTAGTTCTGTTTCCTCGTTTCCGTGGTCTGAGTTTTAAAGAAAACTAACGAAGTTTAAAGACTTTCGGACACGACACAATTCCAAAGCACGTTTTACAAATGATCCTGCGTTGAGTCACCGACTGTATAGATTGGTATAGATGTGTCTTCAGGGATTATCTATATCTTTTCAGGATTAAATTTTTAACTGTCACCTTTTGCTACGCCCGTGGTCGTAAGACGTATTGCAACTTGTCTCAACTGCCTCTTGACTGGAGGATAACATAAAAATATAACCCTTTCTTCTGGTTTTGCCGTATGTAGTGTTTGTGTTAGATTATACTAATACAACACGGTCTCGTGCGAGCGAGAAGTAAGGCGGCGCGGGAGTGCTACCGGAGCCGTGGGCGAGAGTAGTCGTGTCCGTCGGTACTTACCGCTTGTTGTCGAGCCCGTGTCTATCTACCTACTAGAGGTGCCTGCCATCGGTCCATGAGTACTACATGTGGCGACGGGATAAAAGGTCAGTAAAATAACTTAAAAAAAAAAAATAAGAGAGGTGATAATAACATCTACCTTGCTATAGGAGAATGAAAACATTGTATTAGTCAGATGCATCTAAGCAAGTATGTATGATCAATGTTATTGTTTAGACGCTCGTCTGACTGTTTACCGGCGCGGCAGCGCAGGCGCCACGCTGGCGCGACACTTTGTAAGCCGGTTACCTACCGTATTTTGTTCCTATGTAGCCATTTGTTATAAAAACATTGAAATGGTTGCATATTTTTATTTAAAACCGGAACGATGTAGGTACTAAAGTATGTAGGTGTAAATAACTAAATGGTTAGTGACTTTATCATCCTCGTTGATATTTTATACCTGGGTACTTATTTACATTGACTAGGAATCTAATAGAACCTACCTATTAGAATAAACAAAATGAAGGTCAACTAGCAGGGTAATTAGATTGATAGTACATTTTGGTAGTAGTAAATAGTAAAAAAAATAAAAACATGTTGGTCATAAATGGGTAAAGTAATATAAGGGGGACAAAAGTTTAAGAAGGAACCCACTAAACTGGGAAGATTGGTATTAAATACCGCCATTAAATTGGAAACGCAGCTACCCACTAAACTGGGAAGATTGGTAAAATTAATACCTTCATTGAATTGAGAAATTTAGAGCTACCCACTAAACTGGGAAGATTGGTATTAAATACCTCCATTAAATTGGAAACGCAGCTACCCACTAAACTGGGAAGGTTGGTAAAATTAATAACTTCATTGAATTGAGAAATTTAGAGCTACCCACTAAACTGGGAAGATTGGTATTAAATACCTCCATTAAATTGGAAACACAGCTACCCACTAAACTGGGAAGATTGGTAAAATTAATACCATCATTGAATTGAGAAATTTAAAGCTACCCACTAAACTGGGAAGACTGGTACAAATGATACCTTCATTTAATTGAAAGTTTTAGTATTGCGGTACCCCCTTAACTGGGAACATTGGTACTAACAAGCACCTCTATTTAATTGGGAATTGTTGAAGTGCTCCACAAAACGGGAGTTTGGTAAAACCACCCCCATTTAATTGGAAACGGTTCACGGTGAAATAGAATAGGTACTGTTTTCTATTTCAGGTCACCTCAAAGATATTCATAAACCATGGCAAATACAACATTGCCAGTATTGCCGGCCATAGAAAAACTGGACCTTGAAGGCGATGGGGCCTCGGTAGGCCACAGATGGGAAAAATGGAAGCGTTCCTTAAACCTTTACTTGGATACTACCGATATAAAGGGCTCAATTAAAAAAAGAGCTACTTTACTATTGTTAGGAGGACAAGATCTACAGGAAGTCTTTTACAACCTACCTGGAGCAAATGTAGATCCTGCAGAGGGCATAGATGTTTTTAAGATAGCTGTAGAAAAACTCGACGACTATTTCACCCCTAAACAAAGTAAAGTTTATGAGAGACATCTTTTCCGCCTTGTTAAACAAGAGGAGGGTGAAAAGTTTGAGAAATTTCTGGTAAGGCTAAGGAAACAAGCTAGTAAATGCCAATTTGATAAACCAGATGAACACTTGATTGACCAGGTAGCGGAAAAGTGTTATTCATCGGACTTACGGAAAAAGATTTTGACTATAGGTGATGACATAACTCTTGATAAAATTATCACACAAGCGAACACTTTAGAAGTTGTAAGTCATCAACTAGAAGAGTACGAGGGCAAAAGTAAAATACCAGACGTTAATGCTATTACATACAAAGGAGGAAAAACCAAACAAACCAAACCTGAAACTATGGAACCGCAAGAAACAAAGAAAAAGGGGTGCAATAGGTGTGGAAATGCAAGACATGGTTCATACGACCCTAATTGTCCTGCAAGAGGAAAGAAATGTCATCTTTGTGGGAAGTTAGGTCATTTTCGACAGTACTGTAAGAGTGCAAAGAAGCGGAAATCAGGAGAACCAATGAAACCAGACGAAGGAAAAAATTATAAGAAGACTAAAAGAGATGAAACAGACCACATAGAAAGTGAAGGCATTGATTATGTTTTCAACGTAATCAATGATGCGACAATCGAATGTGACGTAGGAGGTGTCAAAATAAATATGTTGATTGACTCGGGGTGTAAACTAAATCTGATAACAGACAAAACATGGAACATTTTAAAAAACCAGAAGGTTGTAAGTTTTCATCAGGTTAATAAGCCAGATAAGACACTACTGGCGTATGGAAGTACGACACCATTAGATGTGAAAGGTTCATTTGAAGCTGACATCAAAATAAATAACCGATCTGAACGTTCAACAGTCTATGTAATAACAAGAGGGTCAAGAGATTTGTTGGGTAAGGATACGGCGTTACGCTTAGGTGTTTTAAAACTGGGAATTGGGATTGATCAAATTGAAAATCAGCCTTTTCCAAAGTTTAAGGACGTGTTGATCGAAATCCCAATCGATGACTCACAAAAACCCGTGTCACAACCTTACCGTCGTATACCAATTCCTATCGTAGAAAAAATAGAACAGAAAATACAGGAATTATTGGACAGCGACATCATAGAGGAAGTGCGAGAACCTTCAAGGTGGGTTTCACCGGTCGTGCCGATACAGAAAGATAACGGTGAATTGCGGTTATGTGTTGACATGAGGCGGGCAAACGCCGCGATAATGAGGGAAAATCATCCGCTGCCAACGATGGAACACTTGTTGCCAAAGATACGGAAAGCCAAGTATTTTACAAAATTGGACAAAAAAAATGCGTTCCATCAAGCAGAGTTACATCCAAATTCTCGACATGTGACAACTTTCATCACGTCCAAAGGATTGTATCGTTACAAACGGTTAATGTTTGGCATCTCTTCCGCACCAGAGTTATTCCAGAAAATAATGGAAAGAATGCTCATCCAATGTGAAGGCTCCATTAACTTCATTGACGACATCCTGGTATTTGGAAGCAGTGAGAAAGAGCATGACTCCCGGTTGAAGATAGTTCTTGAAGTACTGAAGAAAAATAACGTCTTACTAAATGAAGAAAAATGTATTTACAAAGTTCAAAAGGTAAACTTTCTAGGGCACGAGCTGAAACCAGATGGAGTGAGACCATTGAATAAATACATCAAGAGTATAGCTGATTTTAGAGAACCGAAAACAATCGAAGAACTTCAGAGTCTTCTGGGACTGGCTAACTACATAAACAAATGGATACCAAATCTAGCCACAATCACTGAACCTTTAAAACTTCTTTTGAGGAAAAAGATAGCGAAAAATGCTAGCATTGTAGAATACTGGTCCACGGATCAAAAAGATGCATTCAAACACCTTAAGGAAGCACTTACAAAAATACACACTCTGGGTTACTATGATGTAAAAGACAGAACTCAAGTAATCGCGGATGCAAGTCCTGTGGGATTGGGAGCTGTACTAGTGCAGATTGATGACAAAGGACCTCGGATAATTGCTTACGGGAATAGGACGCTAACAGAGTGCGAGCGCAGATATAGCCAGACCGAGAAGGAAGCTTTGGCTTTGGTCTGGGCCATAGAGCACTTCAATGTTTTTCTATTTGGAAAAGAATTCGACTTGATTACCGACCATAAACCATTAGAGGTGTTATTCGGTCCAAAATCCAAACCATGTGCACGTATTGAGAGATGGGTATTACGGTTACAGGCCCATCGATATCACATAAAGTACAAACCTGGAAAGACCAATATTGCAGACCCACTATCACGACTTTCCCAAAGTTCAAGCGTCCCACAGGATACTAGAGAAGATAACCATGTTCACCAAATCGTTGAAAACGCAAGACCATGCGCGATTCCTATGAGAGACATCATTGGGCATTCAGAAACTGATTCCGAAATTTCCAGCGTGAAAAAAGGAATATACGATAAAGATTGGGACGATTTAGCCAAGGGATATAAGATTTTTGAGAATGAGTTATGCTTTTACGGTAATGTGTTGTTACGAGTACGTGGAAGTAGACTTGTAATACCTCGCGCACTGAGAAAGAAAGTGTTGGATGCAGCACACGAAGGTCACCCAGGGATTGTAGCACTTAAAGGTAGATTAAGATCAAAAGTTTGGTGGCCAAGAATAGATAAGGATGCAGAAGGATTAGTAAAAAGTTGCAAAGGTTGCACATTGGTTGGCCTACCAAACTTACCGGTACCTATGAAGCGCAGAGATCTTCCTGCTGCACCATGGGTAGACATTGCTATGGATTTGTTAGGACCTTTACCCAACCATGACTACCTGCTTGTAATGATTGACTATTATAGTCGATACAAAGAAGTCAAAATTACAAAGGTAATAACAAGTGCGCAAATAGTTAAAATTCTTAAAGAAACGTTTAGCCGGCTAGGTTATCCAAATTCAATCACGGCAGATAATGGGCGGCAGTTTGTAAGCGAAGAATTTAAGACTTTTTGTCAGGAGTGCAACATTACACTCTTTAACTCTGTGCCATACTGGCCACAGCAGAATGGCGAAGTAGAAAGGCAGAATCGGGATATCCTAAAAAGGCTTAAAATAAGCCAATTAGAAAGACGAGATTTGAAAGAGAGTCTGTGGGAGTATTTAATGATGTACAACTCAACACCGCACTCTGTGACAGGGAAAACACCGGCAGAGGTTTTCTTTAAAAGACAAAACCGAGACAAAATACCAACAATACAAGATTTAGACGGAAACAACCAAGAAAATGACTCGGAAGTAAGAGACAAGGATAAACAGGAAAAGGAAAAAGGAAAAGAATATGGAGATAGGAAGAGGAGAGCCCAAGAAAGTACTTTAATAGAAGGAGACAAAGTTTATGTCAAAGAAATGGAAAAGGGAAACAAGCTTACTGCTAATTTCAACCCTACTCCACATGTTGTGGAAAAATCTCACGGTGGTGACGTTACGATAAGGAATGAAGAAACAGGACAGAGAGTAAGAAGAAATATTTTACACCTGAAGAAGGTCGAAGGAGAGTGGAGAACTATAGAAAGAAATGGAAACCAGGATCAGCAGAAGGAACATGTTGATTTGAGTATATAAAGACCTTCCCATGTAAATGTAACTTGTCTTATTTAATAAATTTAATAAGATAGAGATGTAGTGTTTGTGTTAGATTATACTAATACAACACGGTCTCGTGCGAGCGAGAAGTAAGGCGGCGCGGGAGTGCTACCGGAGCCGTGGGCGAGAGTAGTCGTGTCCGTCGGTACTTACCGCTTGTTGTCGAGCCCGTGTCTATCTACCTACTAGAGGTGCCTGCCATCGGTCCATGAGTACTACACCGTAGATGGATAAAAATGTAGCCAGACATAAGCACCCAACCCGGACAGTAATAACGAATCGATTGGCACCTCATTCATCAAATCGAATGAGTAGTTTAGGTGCTACGGTGGAACATAGGTAAATACAATCATACATATGTATACATACATAGACTGGTAATAACATAACCCTTCCTTTTGACTTTGCCGTAGTCGGGTAAAAAGTATTTCAACGGTCACATAAAGTGGCAACAAAGACCTTTGTATTCAATTAAGTTTGGACCATGGAGGAAACTAGCAACACGATATTTGACTTTGAAATTCTATAAAGACTTTTAAGTAAGGACATAAATTTTGGGTCTCTGAAATATACCCGCATACGTATATGATGATGATTGATAAACGGTATATTTATCTTCCCATCTACTCCGTCATCTCATCCATCTTCTTTTCCGAATCGTGTCACGAGTAGGTATAAGTAGGTACTAACTCAACTTATCAGTGAGGATAGCAGTAATTCATTGAAACATCAATCGTTTTGTTGTAACATTTACGCACGGTTAACATAATTCATTTAGCAAATACTATAAAGCCAAAAATAGACGCATATCTCGCGATAATTCAAAATTGTGGATAAACAGTGGATGAACGGATTAGCACATTACAAAGGTGGGGTAATCTAGGTTTTATATTGTTGACAAAGTACGGTAATCTGTTTATTGGATTTCCTTTGGAATACCTTGAAAATGAACTTTAGCGGTTTATGCTGGAACCTACGAGTAAGGAAAATCAGCTCGACTCGGCAGCGTTTGGGAAACTACGTAAGGTCTTCTCGTCCAAAACACCTCTGTGACAAAAGACTTTGATCAGTATAATGTTATTGACCGAGCGAGCGAAGCGTGACATTTTCGAGATTAGCCAAAAAGTGTTTTTTTCCGTCTGTCTGTCTGTTCTCGCCTACAGGTCGCATTTTTCAACCGATTTTGACGGAAATTGACACACAAGTCGCTTGATTTATTTACATTTTTTGGTTGATCGCAATTTTTGATTGGGGGAAACGGGGGGAAGTTTGCTGTAGCGTTATTTATCGATGGATTCATAAAGGTTTTGAATGGAGATCACGTACTGATAACAGTGGCGGACTTACCAGCAGGCTGAGTAGGCTTGAGACTAGGGCGGCAAATTTGGGGATTGTTTTATTAAAGATAAATAGTAAGACGGTTTCCTGATGTTTTGCAAAGCCATCTTTTCGATGACTTTTCCCTCTTCCGTTTCATTGTACACTCGACAAGAGCCAAGCCAAGCCAAGAAACATTTTCGTTTGTATGTTTTGAATGAAGCTAGCCAAGCTCTTTTTTGGTTTGACCAATGAGGGAGATAAGTCCCATTCCTAGGGTTAGTCCTTTGTCTTTAAAAAATAATTTATTACCCAACGTAGTTAGTGACTCAGTTGCAACTTTGCTCTTCATTGTTGTTAAAGTTATTATAAGGTGTTGGAATTATGTTGGGTTAAATATTACGTCACGATATTACTGTATTGTATGGTGAGCACCCAGTTCGCGGCCCCCAACCAGTAGCATACCTGAATTACCCCGCCTTATCGTACATGATTAAACTTTAATTAGCTCAGAAATATACACAAAACTATTGTATTTAACAGCCTATACTTGGGAATTGTGTAAATCCGCCACTGACTGATAAAGGCAACCTAATAAAGGTTGCTGGGATACCTACGTTGAGCGCATGTGCTTAAACTAGTTCGACAACAATGCATGCCCCTAGAGCACATCCAGCACAGATGCGTGCAACATTCCAGGCGTTTTATCAGACAAAATGGCGGAAGGTAAGGTTAAAACATTGAAAATATGAATGTTTGGTTTCGTAATTTTTGGCTCAACTTTTTCCTAAAGCTTGTTGTAAGTGGCTTTATACATTCGTGAGAATGTACCCAATTATTAGGCAAAAACGCAAGACAAGGATAATCTGGATTAAAGATTACTTGAAGATACGGATCATACACAGTATTGTGAGATTTAGAGCTCAATTATTAGGTCCTAATTATTAAGCTATTAGGCGACTTTGTTCGTTCGTTCGCCTGTCACAAGTTGATTATCTCAGCAACTACTGAAACTCTTGAATGGAATTTTGAAAAATCTATTTATAAATTCGTAAAGAGAAAACTTTTTACCCCTTTCTTAAATTTATAGCGCGCACGGAGGAACGCGAGATTTGGCATAGTTAAAGTTGAGCTAGGAAAATATATATTTTATTTCAATCGCCAAGGGGCCAAAGTAGTGGAGATAACAATTTCTAAATAATGTTACTAGATCAAGTGATGTTTTCAAAACCATTTTAATTTTTGTTGTCGTATATTTTTGAAGTAATGATGAAAAATTTCGATAAAATACCGTCCCCCCCCCTTATCTCCGAAGTTCGCAAAGTGACAAATCTGAAATTAATAATGCAAAGATTACAGGAAAAATAAACCTGTTCTAGAAATCCCGATCCAGAATCCCTAACCAGATTTTAGAAATCACTGTTACAAACTAGATGACGCCTATGATAGCCTATGACGATTAATATGGATCAAAATCATACGTGGAAAAACTGTACATACACATTAAATGACAAATAATTTGTGTAACTTGCTCGGTCCCAAAGGACTCGGCGGATTACCAGCGCTGGTTATAACATACCTGCTTAAAATTATACTGACTTTGTAGGTACTTGAGATCCAACAGTTTTATATCAAAGTCAAATATTTTTATTCATTAAAATCACAAGGACACAAACGTCAATTTTACTGCCTGTTCCTTCGCGACCAAGCCAAGAAAGAAAGGCAAGAAACAAGGCTGGTTGTTTTTTTTAATGATCCTTTTACAATACATAATACAGAAAATAAATTACGTCTAAATTGTAACATTTTGAACGAGTTGGAGCAATTTCCATCCCAAGCTTCTTTATCATCTAAATAATCCGATATTTTATAGTAGGCTCTTTTATAAAGATTTTTTAATTACGCTTTTAAATTTGTTTATTGTCAATTTTTGTACATCCCTTGAGAGTTTGTTATAAAAGCGTACACTTTGCTTTTTAAACGATTTACTAACTTTATGGAGTCTACAAGTGGCAAAGCGAGTTTATCTTTATTTCTAGTATTAAAATTATGATTATAGCTATTTTTCTTAAACAAATTAATATTTTTGTGAACATACATTAGATTTTCATTGTATTGACAAGGGAATGTCATAATATTTATTTCTTTAAACTTATTGCGTAATGATTCTCTGGGGCCCATATTATAAATTATACCTAATATTACTAGCTTCCGCCAAGCGGCTTCACACGCGTTGTTTGTCAAACAAAAAGTAACCTAGTAACCTGTGTTGATCCAGGTTATAATCTACGTACATACCAAATTTGATCGACATCTGTTCCACCGTTACGACGTGATTGAGTAATAAACAAACGTCCAAACTTTCGCATTTATAATATTAGTGTGATATTTTTTTCTGAGACATACTTTATGCCTACTGTAATTTACTATACGTAAGTATGTAACTTACTTACGTATGTAAATAAATGCAAATGTAATAATGCAAATTCAATTTGAACTTTGAATCAATAGACAGGGCTAATAGACGGTCATGTTTGAAAGCTCTCCTCTTTGATAAGGGAATAGAACTTCAAGAGGAAATATATGTTACCAACTGACCCCGCCCACGGCTTCATTGTTATATTTTAATCCACTTTGTATGAACGCAATGAAATACTGAATACTGACAAACAGGCTTATGAAAACTATAATATTAGTATGGATTTATAGACCTTTTATCATCAAATTTATGGTCAGAAAAATTACAAATATACAATATGTAACAAAAACCCTGTCGGATTTTTAAGGGTGTGATATAGTATCGATATTTGGTCACAATCATGTAATTCTATTACAGAAAAAACAGAAAAAAAATACCCGACTAAAATTTATTAATTGGCGCTCAAAAATTAAAAGTTACATCTGGCAACACCGGAGACGGTGACCGCCCTTTAGACGACGAAGACACGTGCCTGTGCACGTGTCTTTTGTTTTTTTTTGTTGACGATTGTAGTCAAGAAACAATAAGTTTATTGCAGCTCTGAAAATAACTTGGGTTTAGCTCTGAAAAGAACTTGGAGTTAGCTCTAACAAGAGCTTAGGTACGTATTGCTAGTTATGTAGAAGCACGTCAACTTGATCAAGACTTCGGCGGTCGTGTTCCACGTGTCGACCTCCAACTTCAATGCACCTTCGACACCGTTTTATAACGTTGGCACGCACTTTTCGCAGCACACTTGTATCAGATTTTATTGACTCAAAAGCCACGACGATTCGAGTTCGCATTTCCGCTTCCGAGTCACACAGCTTATTAAACACAACTTGTTTGACGTGCCCCCACAAATAAAAGTCTAATGGCGTGAGGTCGGGAGATCGTGGAGGCCATGGAATAGGTCTCCCCCTGCCTATCCATTGCTGTGGAAACTGTTCATTTAAGTAATCGCGAACTGCACTCAAAAAATGAGGCGGGGCTCCATCGTGCTGGAATCACATTGAACGATGGAAAGCTACGTTTAAATCGTCCAACTCTTCACTAAGCTCTTCGCGCAAAAACGCCAAGTAGTTCGTACCGCTCATAAAACGATTTAAAAAATACGGACCAATGATTCGATCTCCGAGTATACCGGCCCACACGTTAATACGCCAACGATGTTGGAAATGGCTTGGTTTAATAGCTAACGGATTTTCCATTGCCCAAACGTGTTCATTGTGCGAGTTAAAAATACCGTTTCTCTTCTCTTGCAAACATATTAAGTCGGCGGCGGCAATCATAATTACAAGAGTTATAAAGTTTTATAGATAGGTAGTTTTAATTTCGTAGTTTCGTTCAAAAAGAAAGAAACGGTACAATAATCCTCAATGCATACCGAACGCAAAGACAATGCACATTGTACGTGTCATAAAGCTAGTTATCAACTACTTACTTTTGTTCATTCTCTAACTGTTTACTACAGTTACTATAACTGTTTACTTCATTCTCGCTCGGTCCACAGCTGAATATCGAGAGTTGACAACTCGGTAAAATTTGCCTATTTGGGGGGTAAAATTCAGATAATTCTTGAAATTAAAAATGAAATAACTTTCAAGTTATTTGATACATATGTTTTTTATACATCTGCCCGACTTTAATTTTTATGACGGAATACGCTCTTCGTGGATCCGACGGGGTTTTTGTTACATATTGTATAAAAATAAAATACTGTTTATTATAAAATATTGTGTCTAAAATATTGTTTCTCTTCACAAAGGTTTTAGGGTAGATTCTTACAAACATTATCACACCTGTGAACCTGTATTGTGAAGAGCTGATGGTTTAAAAAAACCTGTGCCTACTGTACTGTATTGTATTGTAGGTACTGGTGGTCACCAGGCCTCCACTCCACTGATTATATACATAAGAGTGATTAGGTGATTAGGTCAATGAATCATATATTCACTGACATGTCGATATTAGGATATTCAAATAACTCTGTCTGTTTTCTTTACAAAAATACTTTAAATATACAGGGTGTTTGGTAATATAATGACGATATTCAAGTGACGGTTTTCAAAACATAAAAAAGACTTCTCGAATAAAAATTACTAGTTATATTATCAAATTTTAAAGAAAATCGACTAAGCTTAGTTGATTAATTCGATATAAAACTTACTGCCTACTCTTGTAATCGACATCCAAAAATAAAGACCGATTTGATATCTCTTTCGGAAATGGCTGTGGGTTTTGCGTTAGAAAGGGACAACAAGAGATATCTCGACGTCGCCCATACAGTATATGTGGTTAGATGGCAAACATTATGCCATAGCACAACATAAGTTTAAAGTGTTCGTTTTTACATGCCAAAATAAATTTTACATTTCTATGGTAAACATTTCACAAATGTATTTATTGTGCTCATCAAAATAACCCCATTCATTTTTGTGCCTATATTATTAAACACCCTATAAGTAGAACCTGCCCACGTTAAACCGGACTATAGCATGGTCTGCTTATTCTAAATATTTAATTAAATGCTTTTTCGTTCTTTCCACAGTTTCATATTTTTTTATCTAATGAATCAAATGAAACACTACGGACAGCTGATTTAAACGCACACGGTATAATGTGCGGTAATAGTGCGTACTTACCTAGGTACTAGGTGTAGTCTTATATATCAAACTTACCCGAATAATATCCATAACTGTATGCAACGGCTTTCCTCTATAAAGCCTTTGGTGGCAGACCAAGTCAAAGTAGTCCGCCATACGTCCCTTAATCGTTCCGTTATTGTGTTCCATTGCTAGCCAGTCAAGGCCTCCGTCACTGCAGTCCCAATGATTACCTTGATATAAAATAATAAACTTTAGAAAACCAAGAAACATATGTAGGTTTAATCTCACACCGGTGCGTAGAGGCCTTGTAACTAAAGTGCCTCTGCGGTCTTTCCGTTCGTAGTAGTGACGTAAAGCTGTGGCACGATGAAACGTTTTCGTGACGCATAGTAATAAAATTAATGAAAACTTCGTTGTGGTAATTTTCTTCACAGACTAGTCTCCTAAGCTTACTCTGACCTTATAACTGATCATCCGTTTTTGATACCTATACAAAATATGCAGATTTTTTTTGTGTTTTCCTGTTTGACAAAGTATTTACGCAAATGAGAGAAATAACGGTACCTACTAAAAACTTCTAATTTCTTCCGACACTGACTCAATCTACACAGCTCTTACCGTGGTAATATATTATGTACTCGATTAGATAAGGTTACAATACAATGTTCCCTTAAATCGATCTTAAATCCCCAGAGATTTTCTGAACTAAGTTTCTGAATCAGAAATTCTGTTCACAGTATGGAGTACGTTGAACCACGCACTTCAATCCCCAGCAGACGAGACGACCAGTAAACCAATTAAGTCATATTGAAGCAATCTTACAGAAAATCATGAATTGGTACACAAAAAGTATTACAGCAATTTACAGAAATATAATATAATCTACACCCAGTATATTCTGAGTAGTTCCTGGCTACCGGCTTATTTCGATTAGATTTTTTCCCATTGAGCGGTGTTTTTCTACTTTTACTCCCTTATTCCCAACTGGTTAGTAACCTAATTTGCTCAGATTAAACAAAAGGTTTGTTGTTCCTTTTGTTTAATCTGAGCTAATTTGATTCAAATTTTCATGCAAAGTTGGACATTTGAAGTGTAAAATAGCGTCCGTTACATGTCCTAAACCATGAAGCACAAATTTGGCCAGGTGATGGCCAGTGGAGCAAGGCCTTGACAGAGTAGCTACCAAGTACTGGCAATAGATATTCTGGTCGTCCACCAGCTCGTTGGGTACACTTTGTAAAAGTGGCGGACTTCACCTGGATCGAAGAAGCTCAAGATCGAGGGCAGTGGCAAAATCGAAAAGAGACCTTTATACTCAGCAGTAGGTTCATACCTATGGGCTGATGATGATGAAGAAGAGGTAGCCAATTATTTACGATCTTTGTACCTACGTTCGTAAAAGTATTTACAATTTATATAAAGCTAAATAAAAGTGTTAGCAATTAAAAGTTCCATCAAAATTGTCAAAGTTTTGTCAATGTTTTGTCAACTTTTCTAATCTATATGAGTGTCCTAATGATTTGAGTCGTAGCTCTTGTTTCTTTTCCTGATAACCAAGTGGTTTTGTTTCCAGGAATCAACCCTCAGTCAAATAAATCAACTAATGCCATTAAAGATTTGGGTTTAAAGGCCAAAAAGCAAAAGCAAAAAAAAAACACTTCAAGTTAACTTGAATTTATCATAAATTCCACAGATGTGGTTGCATTCTTTAAGTGGATATGTTATTCTTGAAGAAACAAAAAATGCGAATAATCGTACTTCATACAATTATTATGTACCCATAGTTTTCTGTGCACTACCAACACTGTCGGTCATATACAACGGTTATCTGGAAGAAATTGCTTTTGCTTTTTAGCATTATGTTTGCCTTTGTACTAATTAATAAGTATAGTCCATATTAATATTATAAATGCAAAAATAACTCTGTTTGTTTGTTAGTTTGTTTGTAAGTTTGTTTGTTACCTTTTCACGGCCAAACGGCTGAACGGATCGTAATGAAATTTGGCAAGGAGATAGATTATATCCTCGAGAAAGACATAGGCTAACTTTTGTCTCAAAAAATAATCTTGAAGGGAGTGAAATAGGGGATGGAAGTTTGTATGGGCAATCCATAATTCCTTAAGTTAGGGATCTGAAAATTCGTATGTAGACTTTTGGTAAGAAATTAAAAAAATACGTAAATAAATAAATATTGCTGGACATTTCACACAGCGCTATCTAGCCCCAAACTAAGCAGAGTTTGTACTATGGGAACCAGATAACTGATAGAATCTTTATATACACTTTTTTTTTGTAAATACATACTTACATACTTGTAAATACTACAAAATATATAGAGAAACGTCTGGACCCGGAACAAATATCTTTAGATCATGCAAACATTTGTTCTGCGGCAGGAATCGAACCCGCGACCTCCTGCGTCTCAGCCGGCTATTCACTCACTGCACCACGGAGGTCGTCAACGTGTTTCAAGTTTTTTGCAAAATCATCCCCATAGGTGGGAGGGGGGGGTGCATAATGTAAGGGGTTATAATTATGAGGTATTCTTTAGATGCACTCTCTATATATATATATAGGTATATAGATAGATTGTGACCGGGATTGGCACATAGGCTACTTTTTACTCGACTGCAAAGAAGGAGAGTAATGTTTTTATTGACAAACCACGCGTGCGCAGCCGCGGGTGGGTCAGCTAGTAAGTTTATAAGTGGAAAAATACAAAGTGCACTAAGGTATTTTTAATACATATTATTCAATTTAACAATTAATCATTATCAGATTTTCACTAAACTGGGGACCAACTTGTTTCATATTTGGCGGTGATCTGAGGTAACATATGTAGGTTGGGTGTACCCCGCATAAGATCGATCGCTCTGCAGACCTATGGGGCAGGCCAATTCTCAGCATTGGACGTCATATGGCTGATGATGATATAACATTATACAAAACAGGTGGAAAAGCTACACGCATACCAAATTTTAGCACTGTGGGATCACTGGCGTACCCTGTGATATTTGTTAAAGTTCAGTTTTTATTATGATTAATAACTTAAAAATTACAAGGTTTAAACTAAAAATAAAAACGGGGTCAAAATGTACTCACAAATACCTTTTATTAGATGTGCTATTTGACCAGATAGTCAAATTTTTTTTAAAAAACCCCTCCACATTTTTAGCCCATTGAGTCACACCAAAATTGTGCCATCACTACCTACCTATATACTAAATTTCATGATGATCAGACAAGTGCTTCGAAAGTTATCCTCGGACAAACAAACATACATACATACAACGCCGATTTGCCAAAGTTGATTTGGAGATCTTGCTTCGCTCGATCAAATATTATGACTAACATATTAATGAAATATCTCATATGTAGTTATTTTTCTATAAATGATAAATCCTAAAACGTGGTACATAGTCATCCCATTTTACGGCTATCGCACCCATTATTTACGTAGCTCTCTTTTGTTTTTGTTTTATTTCTGTGGTTTCGCTATCACTACTTTATTGTTTTTTTAAAAGTAAGTACTTTATTTCCATAATGTTCCATTCACTTAATTCAAAGAACCCTTTTCAAAATTTCATCAACTTAAATTCAGGAGGATTTTGTTATCAGTAAGTTTGAACACAAACATTGATGAATGATTTTTGTTCGGAACGGTACATAGCTGTGTTTAATTCAAACTAACATGAAACTTGATAACCATACCTCCATACATTTCCAGTTATAGGCATTCTGAATGAATGAATGAAAAATTCTTTATTGCACAAAATAAAACTAGTGGTTCTTCCCGAACTGAGATCTCGCGAGTCTCCCATAAAAACAAGAATATATTATTCGTAATCTTTGACTATCAAAATAGTGCCACGAAATAAACAACCAAATTACTTGACCTACAGTTTTATTCAAATTCCAGGTAACAGGAGTTCATGTAAATTGGTTACTGTTTTTTGGGGTGCAAAATGCAGTTATTCTGGATTTCAGACTTTTGCCTATATTTGTGTCACTAAAACTGCACGAATACCAAATTTCAGCATTGTGGGGTCACTGGTGTACCCTGTGAATTTTGTCAAAGTTTTGTATTTATTATGGCTAATAACTCAAAAACTACAAGAATTAAACTAAAAATAAAAACAGGGTTGAAATGTACTAATGAAGCCCTTTAAATTGACGTCCCACTTGACTTAATAGTCTTATTTTTTACATAGGACATAGTTTCAAATAAATTGTTTTTATTGAAAAACTTCGTGTGCGATTCTGCGGATTGGTCAGCTAGTGTAATATATTTTTGACTTATCAATTTATTATGAAATAGTGAATAAATAAATACTAATAATTTTCATATTTTTTTACCCCTCTTCAACCCCAATATCTCAACAACCCCCCAAAATTTTTAGCTCATTTAGTCACACCAAAATTGTGAACACACACAGAAAATCGAACCCTGATGGTATTGCTGTCGAGGAATGGGCAGACTCCTTAGATCTTTCCCTGATACATGACCCAAAACTGCCTCCATCATTTAACAGCTGTCGATGGAAGAAAGGGTACAACCCTGACCTGATATTTGTGAGCTCAAATATAAGTTCCCTTTGCTCAAAATCAACTTGTACTCCCATTCCCAACACACAACACAGACCTATTGCATGCCAAATCCAAGCGGCTATCACACCGAGGCAAGTTCCTTTCATGCGCAGGTTTAACTTGTCAAAAGCAAACTGGGAAGGCTTTGCAAAGTGCGTAGATTCAAGACTAGATAAGGTAGAACCCGTGCCTGATAACTATGAAAAGTTTATTGAGGTCATAAGAAAAGCTTCTAGGCAAAATATTCCGAGAGGTTGCCGTAGCTCATACATCCCAGGCCTTACGAACGACTCTGCGGCACTTTTGCGTAGTTATGAGCAATTGTATACTAATGACCCTTTTTCGGAGGAAACATTAAATGCTGGTAATGAGCTGATGCTCATGGTTAGCGAAAACCGAAGAGAAACGTGGATGTCTACAGTCTCAAACATCAACATGACCCATAACAGTAAAAAGGCCTGGACGACAATTCAAAAACTCACAGGGAACCCCCCCATTGCTACAAACCAAGGACATGTTACAGCTAATCAAGTAGCCCACCAGCTTTTACTCAATAGTAAACCAACCAAGCAACTACCCAGACTACAAAAAACTAAAATCTCAGATAAAAACAACTCAAATGAAATTAGCAAACCTTTTACACTAACCGAAATTATACTTGCAATAAGAGCTCTGAAGAACGGAAAAGCTGCAGGGGTAGATGACTTATTAGTTGATCAAATTAAACATCTCGGACCAATTGGTGTATCTTGGCTGCTAATGTGCTTTAATAACTGCCTGGAAACTAAGAAAATCCCAAAAATGTGGAGACGCGCCAAAGTTGTAGCACTTTTGAAGCCTGGAAAACCCCCTTCAGAGCCTAAAAGTTATAGACCTATTTCCCTCCTATGCCACCTATATAAACTATTTGAAAGGCTTCTCCTCAACCGACTTACCCCGATTATAGAGCCTCAGCTGATCCCTGAACAAGCAGGATTCAGACCCGGAAAAGCCTGCTGCGGTTAGACGCTCAAGCTTACCCAGCATATTGAAGACGGTTTCGAGGCAAACAGTATCACTGGTTTGGTTCTTGTTGATCTATCTGCCGCATACGATACTGTTAATGTTAAAAGACTTCTTCGCAAAGTCGAAAACCTGACTTGTGATCTTGGGTTCGTTCAAATTCTGGGTGAACCGTAACCGTCGCTTCCAAGTACATCTTCTATCAGAAAAAAGTAGATGGCGCTGCCTTAAAAACGGGCTTCCTCAAGGGAGCGTGCTTGCACCAACTCTCTTCAACATTTATACGAATGACCAACCCAACAGTCCATCTACTACACGTTTTCTATATGCAGACGATTTAGCGTTGTCGACCCAAACTTCAACCTTTGAAGAGGCCGAAGACAAGCTAACACTAGCCTTGGCTGAATTAGAGAGTTATTACGAAGAGAATGGCTTGAAGCCAAATCCATCTAAAACCCAATCCTGTGCCTTTCATCAATGCAACCAACAAGCCAGCCGGACCCTAAATATAACCTGGCAAGGAGTTCCTATCCAACACAAAAACTTTCCAAAATACCTGGGGGTAACTCTGGATAGGTCACTGAACTATAAAGCACAGTGCTATAAAACTAAGATGAAAGTTGGTACCCGAAACAATCTTCTGCGTCGACTTATAACTACCAAATGGGGTGCAGCCCCAGACGTACTCCGCACTACTGGCCTGGCACTGTGTTTTTCATCCGGCGAATACGCTTGCCCAGTCTGGAGCCGGTCCGCACATGCAAAGGTCGTCGATGTCGCGTTAAACGATACATGCCGGATAATAACAGGATGTCTGAATCCAACCCCTCTAAACCTGATATACCCTTTGGCAGGCATATCGCCTCCTGGAGTGCGACGAGATGTGGCTTGCTCTATTGAAAAGCACAAACAAGAGCATGATTATCGACACCCCTTATATGACCATAACATCCCGCAAGGCCGCCTTAAAAGTCGAAAGAGCTTTCAACGCTTCACAAGGGCCACGAGCGAAGACCCGGCTGCTACTAGACGCACTCTGTGGATAAAAAGAAACTCCCCACCGCCTGATTTTACCACCCCACAGGAACAGTTACCACCCGGGCATGATCTGCAGTGGCCAGTATGGAAGTCCTTAAACAGGCTCCGCACCCAGGTTGGCCGCTGCAGACTTAGTATGTGCAAATGGGGATTCAGGGACCCTAACTTGACGCAGTGTGACTGCGGTGATCCCACGCAGTCAATGCAGCACTTGCTAATGTGCCCTTTATGTCCGAACACATGCACGATGGAGGACCTAATGGCCACTTCGCCTGATGCCATTGCTGTGGCCAAACACCTGTCCAACATACTATGATTGGAAACGTAGAACTCTTGACACGCTAAGAAGAAGAAGACCAAAATTGTGCCATCACTAACTATGGATCAAATTTCACGATGATTGGATCAACGCTTCGAAAGTTATCCGTGGACAAACAAACAAATATGCATACATACAACGCCGATTTATCCAAGTTGATTTGGAGATCTCGCTGCGCTCGATCAAATAATCTGTACATAGGCGAACTTAATGCTAATTAGCATTCTCTTCCAGTTAACCTTTGTTAATGCGGAAAACAGTTACATATAGGTAGTGCATATTTGGTAGAGGGAGAGGCTAAATTTAAATTACAAAATACATAGATATAAACAAATAAATATAACTAATCCTAGACAAATACAACAAATACATTCAATAAACTTACTTTTTAATACTTAAATATCAATAAACCCTAGTAATACAATTAATAAAGTAATAAATATCGTTATAATATTATGTACTACATAGACTTAAACATTGAAACTATATAGATATAAAACGTATAAAATATATAACAGAGTATTACAGGATACCGCTCATTTGTAGGCTTCGTTCATGAGAGTGAGGTAATGCTTGTACACTTTGGATCTGAAGACCTCAACGGAGGAAATATACCCGGAACTCTTGCGGAATACTATTCTATAGTTTGATAGCAGTGATGGTAAATGACTTGGTGTAGCAAGTTGTATTATGCTGGGGAGTCATAAGTTGGAATAGCTAAAAGTAAGCGTTAAGTCAATGTTCTTAGAACTAATTAATTATTCACAAAGCAATTCTGGAAGTACCAACGTAGATTATTAATGTTTACTAATAGGTAAAGTATGTAACAGCTTTGTTATTGTAATTTAGATTTAAGCAATCGGTAGGAGAATTAACTTTGTCTCGGACGTCTGATTGTAAAATTGTACTTTATAGACGTCCCGCATACTTCATTATGTAAGTTTACAACATTTGGCAAACCCATAGCGGCTTTTACAATTTTAGTCCATAAAATAAATAATAAAAAACAGAGATCTATAAGATACGAGAGAGTGCTCCGGTATGGATATGTTAATCCAAAACGGGGTCGTTGGTCAACACACGAACAATGTTAGTTCCACTACTTTTTCGAAATTAAATTTATTTAGGACTATGTCGGACTATCCTGTGGTTTTGCCATGTCTGTCTATCTGTCCGGAAGTATAGGCGTTTTACTAGTAGACTGTTATCCTAAAATTTGGCATGATGATACATTTCAGTAAGTAATGAAATAAAAACTAAAATAAAATTGGTTTTAGGGGAGGCACTCCCCTGTATGTAAGTTGTGGTGATCTTTTTATGTCACGCACCTAGGGTTGCCAAGAAAACCGAAAAGCCGGACAGACCAGCCAGTTTAGCCAGACATTTGGGTAAAGAAGCCTTAATTTTTTCATTAATTTTTTTATCGTAGACACGACAATTTTTTTAAAAGTAAAACAAGGCTTTTGTATCATTTACCATATTCACTTTTTTAATTTTAATGAAACAACAATAAATAGTGCGGTACATCCGCGCCCGCCGCACCCGCGAAGGACTATCGCGCGCGGAATTTAAAAAGTCTAAAAGCCGGACAAGCCGGACACCGACTGATTTGGGCGGACACGCAACCTAAAAGCCTGACTGTGTCCGGCTTTATCCGGACGCCTGGCAACCAAACACGCACCCCAGCCTTTGAGATATCGATGATTGATTTCATGGTGGTTAAGTTTGTAAGTAATGAAATCCTCCAAAAGTAATTAGCAGATTTTGAAAACTATTTCACGGAAAGCTACACTCCTGAGAGCTATTTTTAAATTTTTATAACAATCTGTGTGATCCGCGTCAGCCAGTGATACATTAATACGAACATGTATGTACTATTGTATAAATAAATAATGCTGGGCATTTCACACAGCGGCAGCGCCATCTAGCTCCAAACTCAGCAAAGCTTTTTTTTCAAATTTTTCTCTTTATTTTGTACATCTATTTTGTGAAACAGCTATATCCGCTTGTTAACATAGTTTTAGTGCATGTTGTGTTGACCTGTAATTGGTTGTGTTTTAAGATATACTAGACATAAGAGCTCTAGAATTATATCATTATTATGACGATCTCCGTGGCGCAGTGGGCGTATAGCCGGCTGAGATGCAGGAGGTAGCGGGTTCGATTCCCGCCACGGAACAAATCTTTGCATGATCTACAGATATTTGTTCCGTGTCTGGGTGTTTTTATAGGTATTATAAGTATGTATTTACAAAAAAAAAGTATATAAGTATTCTATCAGTTATCTGGTTCCCATAGTACAAGCTCTGCTTAGTTTGGGGCTAGATAGCGCTGTGTGAAATGTCCATCAATATTTATTATATTTATTTATCTTCTATTAAGAATCAAAGTCCTGACTGACTGACAGACAACGCACAGCCTAAACCGCTGGTCGTAGAAACTTGAAATGTAGAGGGTATTTTTGTCTTGATGCGTAGGGGTGTACCTACTAGAAAGGATTTTTTGAAATTCTACCCCTAAGGGGGTTAAAAGAGGGTTTAACGTTTGTATGAAAAACAGTGGTTCCTGGATTTATAAACTTAAAACTTAGCAAATATATTTTTTAACAAAAATAAGAGAAATGGTATTTCTTTGTTTTTCAAAAATCATTCCCTGGGTGGGTGAAAAAGGATGTTGAACTTTGTATGGTAAAACATTATTCCTGAGGTTAATAAACGTAAAACTTTGCATAAATACTTATCAAGGTACATAAGGAAACATGGCATAGTTACTTTTTTGAAAATCACCCCCTAGGGTTGAAAACGTTGCCACGTTACGAACGTACCTATAACTTGGCATAAATGCTTTTTATAGGTAAATAATGAAACATTTTATCATAGTAAGACCACCAGGGTCTGATGATGGAGCCAGGAGGGAATCTACAAAACTCATTAATGGATAACAGTAGATGTATTGTGTTTGGGTTCTATTAAATTGTTTTTGCGAGACTTTTCCCGATACAATTGACTTCCAACGTCTGAAGATGGGGAAATCGACCGTTCTTAATGAATGAATGAAATATTATTTACTGCACATCAAACAAAAATACAGTATCAAGGAAAAAAAAATGTTGTGTGATTTTATGAATACACGGTAAAAGTGAAACTTTGTTTCACATTATAGACATTTTTCCTCGTTGGCACAAATGAGTAATAGTCTATACACTACACGGTCAGCTGATGCGAACTATAGGCGCTGCCATATTTTCCTCGGCTGCTCTGACGAGCGCCTTTCACTTTATCCCTACTCCGCGGCCGACCGTCACGCGATATGCAACACACAGACGAAAAAGTTTGAGACGATGTAATAAAAGTTTCACTTTAATAAAAAATAAATAACGGTACAATGGGCGGCTTAATCAATATATTATCATCAATATATTAAATAATCGTTACGGGTTCTGACAGACTGACTGAAAATCAACGCACAGCGTAAACCGCTGATCTTGAAACATGGAGTAATAGTAATGTAACGCGTACGAAGTCTTGGGCAACAGCTAGTTTATTTATACATATTTATGTAACAACTGTTGGTGGACCTAATAAATCTAAATCTAAAGCTTGTTCTATGGGGACCAGATTCTATTTAGTGTATGTACCTTAATCTTTGCCATTTATAACTATGTAGGTACCTATATATTATTATTTGTACCTTTATAGGTACTCTTCTGGGAAATACGTTCACAGAACTATTTATCGAAGCCTAAAGCGCGACACACACATTGAAGATGCTATAATATTTCATTATAAGATAAAATATTGCACGCCATATAATCCAGTGGAGCATCACACACCCGTTTATACAATATGTAACAAAAACCCCGTCGGATCCATGAAGAGCGTATTCCGTCATAAAAATTAAAGTCGGGCAGATGTATAAAAAACATATGTATCAAATAACTTGAAAGTTATTTCATTTTTAATTTCAAGAATTATCTGAATTTTACCCCCCAAATAGGCAAATTTTACCGAGTTGTCAACTCTCGATATTCAGCTGTGGACCGAGCGAGAATGAAGTAAACAGTTATAGTAACTATAGTAAACAGTTAGAGAATGAACAAAAGTAAGTAGTTGATAACTAGCTTTATGACACGTGCAATGTGCATTGTCTTTGCGTTCGGTATGCATTGAGAATTATTGTACCGTTTCTTTCTTTTTGAACTAAACTACGAAATTAAAACTACCTATCTATAAAAATTTATAACTCTTCTAATTATGATTGCCGCCGCCGACTTACTATGTTTGCAAGAGAAGAGAAACGGTGTTTTTAACTCGCACAATGAACACGTTTGGGCAATGGAAAATCCGTTTACTATTAAACCAAGCCATTTCCAACATCGTTGGCGTGTTAACGTGTGGGCCGGTATACTCGGAGATCGAATCATTGGTCCGTATTTTTTAAATCGTTTTATGAGCGGTACGAACTACTTGGCGTTTTTGCGCGAAGAGCTTAGTGAAGAGTTGGACGATTTAAACGTGGCTTTCCATCTTCAATGTGGTTCCAGCACGATGGCGCCCCGCCTCATTTTTTGCGTGCAGTTCGCGATTACTTAAATGAACAGTTTTCACAGCAATGGATAGGCAGGGGGGACCTATTCCATGGCCTCCACGATCTCCCGAACTCACGCCATTAGACTTTTATTTGTGGGGGCACGTCAAACAAGTTGTGTTTAATAAGCTGTGTGACTCGGAAGCGGAAATGCGAACTCGAATTGTCGCGGCTTTTGAGTCAATAAAATCTGATACAAATGTACTGCGAAAAGTGCGTGCCAACGTTATAAAACGGTGTCGAAGGTGCATTGAAGTTGGAGGTCGACACGTGGAACACGACCGCCGAAGTCTTGATCAAGTTGACGTGCTTCTACATAACTAGCAATACGTACCTAAGCTCTTGTTAGAGCTAACTCCAAGTTCTTTTCAGAGCTAAACCCAAGTTATTTTCAGAGCTGCAATAAACTTATTGCTTCTTGACTACAATCGTCAACAAAAAAAACAAAAGACACGTGCACAGGCACGTGTCTTCATCGTCTAAAGGGCGGTCACCGTCTCCGGCGCGCCGCATAGGCCGCCGGTGTTGCCAGATGTAAGTTTTAATTTTTGAGCGCCAAATAATGAAATTTAGTCGGGTATTTTTTTTTTTTTCTGTAATAGAATTACATGATTGTGACCAAATATCGATACTATATCACACCCTTAAAAATCCGACAGGGTTTTTGTTACATATTATATTAATTATATTTTTATCTTACATTGGATTGTATGGCGAGCGATATTTTATCATTATAGCATCTCTTCACCGGACGTGACGCGTTTTATCGAGTGTTTCTCCATCCCTGACGTGTTGGGTAATGTCATTGCTCTGAACCGAAAATAATTTGGTGCGAAAACATAATATATTATGTAATGGGACTGTCTATCTGCCAAGTGGTGATCGGTTGTTTGGACATTAGTAAGCAGTAACATTTTGGACAAAAATCAGTTTTATGACTAGACGTAGTAGGATATTTTGTATTCATATTCATATTCTTTATTGTACACAAATAAATTTACAGACAGAAACAGCTTACACAATGCACTGAAAAAACGAATAGGTAGAATAGGTAGGTTCCATAATGTTGATTCCATTTAAGTTGCGTTAACTTAATATTATGTGTAATCAACTGTTATAGTACATTTATTTCTACAAAAATTAAATTGTTAAAAATTAATAGGTTAAACCAACCACTAAAAGAGGTTATTACAACACAACATTTTTGGTATACTTACTCGAATCTAAGTAAGTCTAACTGATAATTTAGTAAAAGTCAACATGTTAACGAAGTTGAGTCAACAAAATAACTAAGTTAAATATATATAATCAGGACAAATTTATCTTTATAGTTCAACTATTTTTATTTTGTTAATTCAACAAATCATGTCGGTAGGTGCAAAAATCAACCTAAAATATAGGTTGAAAAAAGGTTAAAACAACTTATTATTTCTTTCAGTGTGGGCACGTACAAAGGCGAGCTTAACCCTAATAAGAATTTTCTTCCAGCAAACCTTTGAAAATAGAGATAGTCGATTATAGTGGTGGGTACGTGCACATAAAAAAGCATAAGAGTAAAATACTAATATATACATAATATATACCATAATAAATAAAATACTTAAACATATTAAAAATAATACCTATAAACTATACTTACATAACAGATAAACATAACACATTATACAAAATATACATATAATATACCCACCTATACACAATAACCTAAAAATTTACAAGGACAGGTAATGCTCTTTGACTCTAAGCTTAAAAGTGCTTAGTGTTGGACTTGCGCGGATAGTGTGGTAGTGAATTCCACAGTTTGACTCCATGGACAGTAAAGGAACCGCCATAGCGACTGGAGGAATGAGGAGTGGTTTTGAGAAGGTGGAACATTGATGACCTACATGGCATCTCACGTGGGACAAGAAAATCAAAGCGCTCACGGAGGTAAGAAGGAGCTAGAGGATTGAAAAGAGTGTTGAAGGTTCTTGCCAGTTTTTGATCACTCAACACTAAATAGTTCAACAAGTCCGTATTTCCCGCAGGCGGTATCCTAATAGAACGTGTGAGATATGAATTATTTTTTTAAACTTTTGGATTGTTATTTAAATATACCCGTCATATTACTAAAAATATAATTTTTTTTTTATTAATATTGATTATTGTTGTTGGCATCTCTCTGCATTGACATTTGTATCTGTAATTGTGATGATTTTGGGTAGCTATCAGAAGACGAATGTAGTATTTTGATGTATTTGTGTTCACGGTGTTGATGAAACTAATAAATCAATAAATGATACAGCAACTCGTCTAAGTGATAAAATAAACAATACGATTGCGAAATGGACTTTATCGGTGTAATAAATATTCAGAGAGAGCTCACGTCTCAAAAAAAAAAATATAATGACAATAAGAGAGATACGTTTAGTTGGAAAGATCCTATAATTTTACTTAGTAAACTTTCGCGGTGTATTTCAATTATAATTAAAAATACGGGATTTATTTCGTACGTGAAGGTTCACGAATTGAACCGAAACATTGTCGGTCGAAACACCGATAAAACGGTACGTGATAAATCCCGTATTTATAACAATTATTCTAAAATTTTCCTCAAAACGGAATCAGATGCAATGGCTTAGATTTCGTACACGTGGATGTATTATCTAACACCTCATAAATATCCTACATCTAATTAAGATTATATCCCTGAGAATTATTAAAATGAGCCGTTAGAAATCGGTAGGTCTGAACTCTAATTTTTTCTACTAAGTATTTTTTCGTCTGTAGTCAATAGCATATATTCAATAGCAAAACGACAAAGATCACTTTGAAACGGAACTATTCCATCAAGCACTCCAAAAAGCAATCAACAAAAAAGAAAAAAAAACAGTGCCGATAGATTCAGTAATTGCTGGCCACTCCGGATAGCGGACTCAGGGAGGGCAGCCGCACAATGTGGCATGTGCTGCTGTGCACGCACCGCGAGGGTGCTGGGGGCGACAGCCCCTGGGACGTGCTCTTTATGGGCGGTATGCATGAGGGGGGTTCTGGTGCGTTTCTTGCGAGATCCCAGAACCCTTTGACATGCATTGAGGCCTACCACCGGGGAGGTTTTAGTGGGTCGTGGAGTCCGACAACCTCACATAACCCGTATTGTACCCTGCATGCAATACGGGTATCTAGATGCAGATTTCCTTCTCGAAAAAAAAATTGTTGAGATAATCAGCTGTGACGACGGATGGACGGACAAAGTCGCAACATAAGGATTCAGTTTTTACCATTTTGATCTGGAACCCTAAAAACAGGAGACACCGGGAACGCAAATTTTCTTTTTAGGAACAAACTGTTATGAAAATACTTTTTTAATTTCCTCGCATTCGTGAAAAGTTTTGTGTTTTATTTACTCTTTTCTTCCCTAGAGATAAGTTACGGCGGTCATGCTACTAATGTATGGTGACATTTATTTTATTTACTTACCGCTCAAATAAACCCTTTCCAACCGTGGTGCGGTGAAGAGTGCCGGCTTCATGTGCCTCAGCATGTTCCTTCGTAAATCCAGCTCACGAAGTTCTTGCATCTCAGAGACGATGTCTTGAGGCACTTCCCACAGCGACGAGAGACCGTGCATTGATATTTTCTGAAGAAAAAAAAATGTTTAATGTTATAAGTTGAAAACCCTTTATACGCCTCAGCGCACGACACGATAAATATTTACCCATCGCCACATATTTTATCGCTCCACGGGAGCATATGCCCCTGACAACCTACCAAGCCCTATTTGGAAATCCATGAACTGACTCCGAACTCTGTCCCAGATTGGCCAGCGCACCATCTTCACCCAAGTGATAAGTAACTTGGATTACAAATTATCTCTACCAAGATCCTATCAAGCGATCCTCAATAAGATGTATTGTGTTTTTTCTCTAAGAAATAAGAGCTTCCTCTGCTATCTCTTTGCTATAGACGTTGGGTTTTATAAACTTATCTTCTTACTAATGCTAATGGATCTTCCTTGTAAATTTTAAGCGGGTTTGAATTGGGTATTGCCCAATTCAAATCGCCGATCGGGGTATTTTTTTAAGTAATATTATTTCGATTTATACTCGTATATGTTCTGAATTTATTTATTTTATTACATAATATACAATTTTGACATTTTCTACTATATATTATTATATTTTAACACAACGTGACATACCTACCATGACACATAATATTCTCATTTGACAACACAATACTCACATTACTCTCAATATCAGCGTTTATCATTACGGCGGGCATAATGCTGATTCGAGTCCCATTTACTGCTTTAGCACACGCCTAATGTCTATGTATTAGTATTTTATTTATTTCAACGGGTTTTATATTAGCCTACTTCAGCATTGACCCTAACTACTCAAGCGTAAATTCTGTATAGGCTAGCTGTTGCCCGCGACTTCATACGCGTTACACTACTAAATGTGTAGTAACCTAGAAATAAAGCTAAACTCGCTGTTGCAACTTGACTTGACACCCCATTTTTATCCCATGGGAACTGATTTATGAGATAAAAGGTAGCCTATGTGGTAATCCAGGGTATAATCTAGATATATACCAAATTTCATCGAAATCGGTTTAGCCGTTACGACGTGATTGAGTAACAAACAAACATCCAAACATTCACATTCATAATATTAGTATGATAGTGTGTGGTGTATGGTAAAGCTATTCAAAAAACTTTGTCGACAAAGTGTCGTCAAACTTTAATCTATTTATGGGTTCTCTGTTCGCTGCATTATGCATTATATATACAACTCAAGGTGAGGAGCGACCATAAGTGTGTTTCCAACAAAATAATTTATTTAATCGCACCCACCATTATATTATTTCATTCATAAAACTGAATGTCTCAATAATGACTTCTTTGTAAGGAAGTTGGAATTTTCCTCAAGGCCACTTTTTCATAACGGGACTAAATTGCCTTCCTCAAAAGATAAAGGGAAAGGAGACTATCGAGCCATATTGAATCTGTATGGTCAGCTTAAATAAGTGCTTAAAATTATAGCAGTCTCTAAGAAATAAAAAAAGTTAATAATGTTACGCTGTTACACAAAAAGAAATAGCCGAGATTTCTCGAAGGCTCTCGTCTTACCTACTGTGTCACGGAATACGTAATACTTGGTACGGAATATACCTGCATGCTGTGCTATTGTCTGCGGTTGCGCAGAATGGGGAGTGGTCATTCTGTCGAAACACCGACCCTTTCCTGGAACGTTCGAGATCGTTCTAGTGTAGTGAATTGTGTGCGATATAAATAGGCCGGAGAGATGGCCGGACAGGCAGTCTGGATTTTGCTATACGTGCGAACATTTCGGTGACTTTAAGTGGTGCAACAGTGGTGTGAATTAGTGTGTTGTGATAACGTGTGACCAAGTTCGTGTATTCATCGTTTTAGTGTTGAATAAAATGTTATTTTGGTTAGATTGATTCCCATTATTTTATCCCGAACCCTCAGCACGTAACAATAATATAATGACCGCCGCACCGCAGACACATATTGGCCGTATTTGCACCAATGTAACATTTTGAAGCCAATACTTACGCCAATAAGTAGTTGATGTTGTACGAAGTGTGGTGCGATAATTTGATTCAAAACTGGCTAATTATTCTCAAGCCAAACTTAGACCCAAAATGATCAATGTAGGTATGGCCACAGTGTTAACAGGTACGAGTAATAAGGAAAAAAATCAAAATTCCATACATTAGCTTTATGGGGAGCGAGGATGTTCGGTAACATCAAATTCAGATTCATTTATTCCGATACAAACCGTACTCTTGGAAAAACACTATAGTTACCGTCTGAAATTTCTTACCCACTGCAACCGTCCAGTCAAAACAGCATTCTCAATAAATTAGGTACAAACGCCTACACTCCTGACGTTTATTCCAAATTAGTAAATCAAGGACAATGCATTGACATACAATATTGAGACGCGCTATGATTGATTATTAGATTTAACGAATGACACACATTTCTTCTACAAAAGTTTGGTTTGCAGTTTGGTGTTTTCCGTTTCAACTAGGACAGTGGGTTACAGATACATAGGTAGGGTTACCATATCTCAGCATTGCATTGAATTTTGCAAACCTCATGAAATCTCGGGATTTTTAGAATTTTCAATAAAATAATCAATACTTATTTATCAAGTAGGAAGTAAGTAACTTAATCAGTTTTATCATAGTTAATATGTGAAGATACCTTTTTAAGTAGAGTTTTTTTTAAATTGTTTAGTCCGTTTGAGAAAGAAAATTCTCAAGCTCTAAAATATCTAAGGATTTTTTAATGGAGATCAGGCTTTTTCACCTGACTTTTGATGTAACCGTAGTTACAGATAGTCCGTAACATCATACCTCTATGTGGTTCTTGGAAGTAAAGCGTCCTTTGAAGTTTCTGAGTGTCGTACAGTTAATGAACTCCAGCATACGGAGTTCTGGGAAGTGGTACTGAAGATGCCCGACGTTGAAGCATTCTCCCGCCCACTCGAGGACCTGAACGTATTGTATTTCTTTTCTGAAACGAATACATTTAATCAGAGAATGTGATCCTTTTTTATGGAATTTGGTGGGGCATTGATCGTCTAAAATCATTTACCTCCACACGAATATGGTCACATTAACCTTGTAATTATATTGTGTTTAATTTTTTAATTTGTTGTTGTGTTGGCTATCAATGCAAAATCCAAATCGCAGCGTTACTATTCCATAAATCATTAGTAAGACAGATCTTCCAATATAAGTAAAACTGCGCACCTTTCCGTGTCTACTTGAAGCTCTCTCATATAAGACTTTTCACAGTTCAATTACAATGCATAAAGTTTTTTAGCTTTGACGTAACTAAAAGGCGCGCAGATCCCTATAGAATCGTAAATTAAACCGTGGTTGACAGGTTTGTATCAAAAACTGATAACAGACCTCTGAGTAACAGATATTACAGAATAAATGCGTAAGTGACAACAGACAAGGATTAGGAGTCAGTTGGTGGAAAATCAGGGCTTTTTTATCTGAAAAAAGGCAAAGGTTATCAATTAAGAGATTGTGAAAAATTTTTTGAGGTAGTCGCATGATCGGAAAAATTGGCATGCAAATCAGGATGCCTTTGAACTAGCAGTGGGTAAGTGTGGGCTGATCGGATAGATTGGTAAGTCTTATTTTGTATACACCAATTAGGCACTGTAGCGATTTCAATGATTATTGATTTATTAATGATTTTAATGACGACCTCCATGGCGCAGTGGGCGAACAGCCGGCTGAGACGCAGGTAGTGGGTTCAATTCCTACCGCGAGACAACTGTTTGCATGATCTACAGATATTTGTTCCGGGCTTGGTTGCTTTTCTAGATATTATAAGTATGTATTTACAAAAAAAAGTATATAAGTATTCTATCAGTTATCTGGTTCCCATAGTACAAGCTCTGCTTAGTTTGGGGCTAGATAGCGCTGTGTAAAATGTCCAGCAATATTTATTTTATTTATTTATTTCTATGGTGTATAAGGAAATGATCTGGAGTCCCGAAATCATTTACATCTTGAGTTTTGTATCTGGTTTTTGTAGTGAAAACTAAATAATTTATACATGTTGACAATTCAAATATAATTTAAAAGCTAAACTTTTGGCAGAATTCAAGATTTTGTGGTTCCATAGTCCAACTAGAATCCCTTGGAGTTTCGCCATGTCTGCCTGTGGATTTACTCGTAAGCTAGTTTCGAAGTGGCTATTTTTTTATAGTCGTGTCCGTTTGTTTAAGCACATACAATCCTCTTCACCTTGTCAATCAGCTTCAGTTTGTCTACCACATGTTATTATGCTCATGTTGTCCGGTCCGAAGATGATGAGCCTGGATTTACTCTGTAGTACGATTTATTGTTCTCAATATCACTTACAGGCGTTTAAAACCAGCAAACAAAACGGAACGTATAGTCCCAGTGCTGCTAGTTGCCACTCTCTGGAACTAAACCTCATTCGGTTTTATGTACTCGCGACGTCACTTCGTACAAAATTTTTAAATTGTTATATTTTTCGGTTTCATAGTGAAAAATTGTGAAAATGAAAAGATCAAACGGAGTAGATAAGGAGCATCTACTCAGAAAGATCAGAAAATTGGAAAAAAATATACGAAAGCTTCCAGTTTCGGATGAAGGTAAATCGTTACAAACGACGCCATAATTTAAAGTTTCAAAAAGTGTTTTTTCTAGTTTGTGTGTGTTCTTGGGAGTAAGGATCCCTTTCCAGGCATCTACCGGTATACTACAAACGATCTGGGGGCGTCCTGTAGGGACGAACGTGATCGATCAAGACTTTTAATGGCATTCCTGTGGGGTTTTGCGCCAAAAGTTCTTGCGTTTGTATTTGTCTATAGATCCCTTTCCAGGCATCTACCGGTATACTACAAACGATCTGGGGGCGTCCTGCAGGGACGAACGTGATCAATCAAGACTTTTAATGGCATACCTGTGGGGTTTTGCGCCAAAAGTTCTTGCGTTTGTTTTTTGTCTGTATTTATACCTTTTTTACAAGTATTGGTCAAGGGCTGTCCGGAAGGGGCGAACACGACCAAACAAAGACTTTTACTGGCTTATCTGTGGGATTTTGCACCAAAAGTTCTTTGTCGCCTTTGCTGGGGCAAACATATCCAATCCTGTCACACAGTACATGATCTAACCTTACATTTTATTTTTTGTTGTGACTAACTGTGCTGTGATATTCTTTTCTCATGACAATACCTACTGAAAATATTCTGCTCTTACAAAAGATGATGAGGTTGATCAAGATCTCCTTCTCTCACCTGAGAGGCTGGATCATGAGAATTAAATGTTTCCATTGGAATCTCCTACAGAGCAAATTGAATTAATCAATGAGAAATCTGATGATGATCCAATGCTAGATGAAAGCATATTAGAAATATTAGGAGAAGTTCAGACAGAACAAAAAGGTGCAATGTTGCACAAAGAAATAGCAAACAGGTGGATTGAGATTATTACTAATGGCCTGAAAAAAGAGGAGAAAGAGGAAATAAGGAAAAACAACCTTCCTTTTGAAAATTGCAAAGAATTAATTGCACCAAAATTGAACCCGGAGGTGAAAGCGGCATTACCAGAATCTTCCAAGAAAAGAGACCAGATTATTGAAAACAGGCAGAGACTGATTTCAACTGCCCTGTCATGCCTTGGTTCTGCCTTGCAAGGATGTATCAACAGTACAGATCATAAAGAAATTTTAAAAAAGATTAGCCAGGCATCTCGGCTCCTTTGTGAGACCTTCTATCACGATTCCAAGGGCCGAAGGTCATTGATTCTTGGCTGTATCAATAATGATATGAAAGAATCGTTATTGCAAACCAAACCTCAAGAATATTTGTTCGGAAATGATCTCTCAGAACAGATCAAAACTGCAAAGAATGTACAAAAGTCAGTTCAAGATTTAAAAGTACCGCAGAAGAAAAACAATATGAGAAACCGTAATGCAGAGAATGCAGGTAAAAACAATAATACAAGAGCTTTAAACTGGCGGGGCCCTCGTCAGGGTGCATACCCCAGACCACAAAAACCAGTGGCTGCAGGGGGAATAACACAGCGGGCGAGGGCAGAAAAAGAACGAGAGACAACAGGAGCGGCTACCATATCGCAATGCAAGGAGATAAGTGAGGTAGGCAGATTAAAGTTTTTTTATGATAATTGGGAGCTTATCACAAAGGATGATACCATTCTTGAATGGGTGAAAGGGTATAAAATACCTATACACAGGGTACCGTACCAATCATCAATCCCAATTAATAATAACTTTACTGATTCAGAACTCTGCCAAATTAGATTGGAGATTAATAATTTGTTAAATAAGCAGGCTATTGAATTATGTCAAACTGAAAATAATCAGTTTTGTTCACCTATTTTTTGGTGAAGAAACCTAATGGTACTTTCAGGTTCATATTGAATTTGAAAAAATTAAATAAATTCATTGACACAGAGCATTTCAAATTAGAAGATTATAGGACAGCATGCAAGCTTATACAACAGAATGATTTCTTAGTATCTTTAGATCTCAGAGATGCATATTATATGATAAATATACATAAAGACAGTAAAAGATTCTTAAAATTCTATTTTGAAGGAAAATATTATCAATTTAGAGTCCTTGCTTTTGGATTATGCACAGCACCTTTGACATTTACAAAAATCATGAAACCTGTGGTTGCTCACTTGAGAAAACAGGGTTTTGTATCAGTGTTGTACCTGGATGATTTTCTTTGCATAGATAGTTCTTTGTCTGGTTGTAAACAAAATATGAATGCCACAATTGAATTGCTGTCCAAGTTAGGGTTTGTAATTAATAAGGATAAATGCAACCTGATACCATCAAAAACATGTACATTTTTAGGTTTCATTTTTAATTCTGCTAATATGACCATCAACATTTCTGAAGAAAAGAGGTTAAAATGTTACAAATTAGTTAAGGAATTATTATACAAGGAGAAGGTTCAAATAAGGATATTGGCTCAGACAGTGGGAACATTAGTATCAGTTTGTCCTGCTATTAAGTATGGGATTCTTTATACAAAAAATCTTGAAAGAACAAAATACTTGGCATTGAAACATAATAACGATAATTATGATGGTCATACTTCAATAAATAACCAATGCAAAGGAGATCTGCAATGGTGGGCCAATAATATCAAGACATACGGTTGCCCCCATTAGGAAAACCAATTACAAAATAGAAATTTTTACAGATGCCTCATCAAAAGGCTGGGGGGTGTCATGTGGGGCCGAAACAGCTAATGGTCTGTGGACAGAAGATGAAGTTAAACTTCATATAAATTCATTAGAGTTGTTGGCAGCATATTTTGGCTTAAAATGTTTTGCTAAAGATCTGAAAGACTGTAACATATTGCTGCACATAGATAATACTACAGCTATTTCATACATAAATAGATTAGGTGGGGTTCAATATCCTCATCTACATAATATTGCCAAAAAGATATGGCAATGGTGCGAAACTAGGAATATTTGGATCTTTGCTACATATATTAATACCAAAGAAAATGTAATAGCAGATTTTGAATCTAGAAAAGAGTTAGGTCACACAGAATGGGAATTAGGAAATAGTTATTTTGAAAAGATTGTTTCCGTTTTTGGTCAACCTTCAATAGATCTCTTTGCTTCTAGAACAAATTCTAAATGTCAGTCATATGTATCGTGGCATCCAGACCCTTTCGCCTGGGCAGTTGACGCTTTTACTATAAATTGGTCAACTTTTTTCTTTTATGCTTTTCCTCCTTTTTCAATGATTCTAAAAACCCTGGAAAAATTATTTCAGAAAGATCAGAAGGAATAGTGATTGTTCCTTTCTGGACAACACAACCATGGTTTCCAATTTTTAAAAAGCTCTTAATTTCCAATCCTATGATATTTGAACCCAATAAAGATTTGTTAACCTTTTACAATTCCAGACTATTACATCCTCTTCACCGAAACCTGTCATTAATGGCAGGAATATTATCAGGCAAGCCTTTCTAAGTTCCGGAATTAATGATGAAGCAACAGAAATAATGTTATCATCAATTTCAAGTAATACTCTTAAACAATATTTGCCAAGCATAGTTAGTTGGGCCAAACATTGTTATTCTAAGGGGTTAATAATAACGAATCCCAGCATCTCTGAAATAGTTATGTATTTAACAAGTAAGTTTCATGAGGGTCTATCATATGGTAGTTTAAATTCATTACGTTCAGCGTTGTCCCTAATCATTTCTGATTTGGGAAATAATGATAAGATAAAAAGATTATTTAAAGGATTCTTTAGATTAAGACCCACGGCGCCTAAATATAATAATACTTGGGATGTGTCTATTGTATTAAATTTTATAGAAAATAATTATAGTGACAAGAATAGTTTAGAAATAAATACTAAAAAGACTGTAATGCTACTGGCATTGGCTACAGGCCAAAGAGCACAAACACTTTCTTTAATTGAAATTAACAATATAGAAATTAAAGATACCTGTGTTAGTATTAAAATAAATAAGTTGATTAAAACTTCAGCACCTAATAGGTGCCAACCTTACCTAACTCTACCATTTTTTAAAGAAAGAATTGGCATTTGCCCAGCTAAAGCTGTGATTAACTATATGGAAATAACCAAAAATATTAGGTCTACTAATAACTTATTTGTATCCTTAAGGAAACCTCACAAAAGTGTCTCAACCAGTACTATCAGCTGTTGGATCAAGAAAATCATGGAAGATAGCGGTATAGACATTAAAGTATTTTCAGCACATAGTACACGACATGCTGCTACCTCTGCAGCTTATGCAAGAGGTGTAAATATTGATAATATCCGAAGAACGGCTGGTTGGACTGGTGAGTCTTCATCTTTTGCAAGGTTTTACAACCGACCTATCATAAATAATGTGCACTTTGCTAGTGCAGTACTTAATAAATAAGATTGATTGATAAGGGTCAAATAATTGTGATAATTTAGTTAATTATAAAGAAGAGAGTTCTATAGAGAGTTTCTACATGATACTTAATGTTGACTATTGTTAAATCAACCAATTAGAGTTGCATGTTAAATTTGTATTTTTTGTTGTATTATGTAAACAATTTAAAGGAGAATAAAGTTTCTTGATTTTACATGAGACTTTTAACATCTACAGAGTAAATCCAGGCTCATCATCTTCGGACCGGACAACATGAGCATAATTAAATAGTCAAACAAACTTACCCCGGTAAGTGATGTTCGACTGGAATTATGCCAAGTGTTGTCCGGTCCGAAGATGATGAGTCCCACCCAACCCTTAATCTAATACTTAGATGTACCCTTAAAGTAAAATAAAAAAAGCTTATTAATTCTGTAAACTTAATGAGGTTTAGTTCCAGAGAGTGGCAACTAGCAGCACTGGGACTATACGTTCCGTTTTGTTTGCTGGTTTTAAACGCCTGTAAGTGATATTGAGAACAATAAATCGTACTACAGAGTAAATCCAGGCTCATCATCTTCGGACCGGACAACACTTGGCATAATTCCAGTCGAACATCACTTACCGGGGTAAGTTTGTTTGACTATTTAATTATATCTACCACATGTTGTTTTAATAGGTCACTTCACTTTACAGGAATGCATGTCCGTCAAAGAATTTTAAAACTGAGTGTACGAGGTATTCCAGTGTAAAAAGCTTTGTGAGGTTGTTTTGATTATTTATACAAAATCAAAATAAATTTAGTGCAAAAATGCGAGATAGAAAGTGAAAGTAAAGTTTAATGGAATAAAGCGATGTAGGTATAAATGTAGCTCTTAGGATGGGGGCCGCTTGTTTTTGGGCTAAATAGTGCTATGTGTAACATCCAGAATTATTATTATTTATAATATATATAAAACTGCATTACCACTGACTGACTGACTGACTGACTCATTGACATGTTTGTTCTCCCAGATGCCCCCTCGTAGGGTAAAAATGTTTGGTGGGATCGTATAGAGGGAGTTCCGTTGAGTTGGGAATAAATCCTAAAGTCCCCCTTTTGTCCCCCATTCGCTTCCATCCACCTCGTATCTCGGAAAGTATATGTCTTACAGCATTGGTGCAAAAACTAATGTTGCAAATGACATTTTTTTATATCCGGTTCCATCAAATAAAAATTGTCTTTCATACAAAAAAAAATTGTCCCATACAAAATATAACTGTATTAATACCGTAAACCTGGGTAAGTGAGAACTGGATTAAGAAACCTCTATAAGTGAGAGTAATAGCCCGGACCCGTCATTTTAAGCTCCCGAAACCTCTATTAGCGAGAAACAGAAACCTTTGTAAGAGAGAGTCGTTTTTCCCTCATGGACCTCCGTAAGTGAGACTGGTACTTATCTATACCTCTATAAGCGACAGTCGAGCTTTATTTATTTATATTATTTAGGAGGAACAAATGACAAAACAAATTAAGAATTTAACATCTGCACACATTTTTGGTGGAACCGTTTTTTTATGGTCATCATTGCCCTTGACATCCTTTTTGATTGCTGCTTTTTCCATTTTCATATAGTCTTTGACTGCTTCTTACACATGGATATCCTCTTTGATGGCTTTTAACAGCTCGATATCCTCTTTAATTACTTCGTCGACTAAAAGAAAAACACGCGAGCGGCGAGCAGCTCGCGCACAACGCAACCTCTAGTTTATAATATATTAGTGGAACCTTGATCCGCAAGGCTAACGTATGTAGATCGCTGCGCCTGCATTGTTTTACATTACAATAGTTGTCAGTGCACACACAGTGGTTTAAATTTACCGTAGTCATTTTTTTTGTTGTATCGTTGATTTAGCATTTTTCCCTCCTTCTCCATATAAACTATAACTATGCCAGATCGCACTTTGGATCACACACGGATACGACCATTATTTAATAGAACCACAACATGAACATCATCATCATCATCGAAATTCTAACAAATGGGAGCTCTCGATAAATTGGCATACACAGTCAAAAAGATCCGTCTTTTTACAAGCTTTCTATTAACTTTCAATGTAGGTATGTATGTTTGTCCTGGTAGAATCTTGCAACTGAATTTTAAACCCGTTCCCCTCAACCGATTGAGCTGAAATTTGGAATACAATCATGTAACTTCGGTGACAATGCTATAATATGGTACCATGGAGGTGGTCTCATGATGGAGACGGATGCTAGACAACGGAACTTCTGAATGGATTACAGTAGGCAGTAGGTATTTGAGCTCTATGAATCTGCTAGTGGTTCCAATTATAAATTTTATAAAAGCTTGTTTTGAAAAAGTATTATTTCAACAAAAAACTTATTACAGACGTAGACACAGCTAGACTAGTTTACTTCAGCTACAGCATTATGTCATACGGTATACTGATGTGGGGGAGTGCTGCAGATATAAACACCGTTTTTGTGCGGCTGGAGAGGGCTGTTCGTGCAATTTATAATATGGGTCCCAGAGAATATAAATAAATATTATGACATCCCCTTGTCAAATACATCGATGAATATCTGATGTATGTTCATAAAAATATTAATCTGTTATCTGAAAAATAGCGATAATCTAAATTTTAATACTATAAATAACGATAAACTCGCTGTTGCCACTTGTAGACTACAATTTGGACTTCATTTATTTTCTTTATTGTAATGTATTTCTAGATCATTAAAAAGAACAGTTAGCCTTGTTTCTTGCCTTTCTTTCCTGGCTTAGTCGCGAAGGAAGAGGCAGTAAAATTGACGTTTCAAAGTGATCCTTGTGATTTTAATGAATAAAAAGATTTTGATTTTTGATTGGTTGCCAAATTTTTTTTTTCATTGTATCTCAAGAACTATAAGTATTTGAGTGTACTATGTATACATAACCTAGCATAAAAATAACTAGTGGTTCGCCTCTCAATTTCTAGGTCTCGCTGGATGGTGGCATTCCGTACGTACCGTGGTGCGTCTACGATCGTCCGGAGGCATTGGCTTTGCTGACTTCGTAGTGTCTTTCTGTGGCCTTCGGCTAACAAAGCATACCACGCGGGGGCCGCGTATGTGAGGCGCGGGCGGACGTAAGTCTTGTACAGTCCAACCTTCATTCGGAGTGGAATGTTGGACTGCAGGACGGGCTTGAGTAGCGCTCGAGTAGTACTCGCTAGGCCACGGGCGTTCCTGGCGTGTTTACTCATCGTGAGGTTTCGGTCTAAAGTTACCCCCAGGTTATTTAGCCGTGTGCGACCAGGCCACCGGTTGTTCCTCCAGGATGAGTTTTGGCGGCAGTGTGAGCCTCTTCGAGAATGCCACCGCCTGTGGTTTTACCCACGTTGACACTCAGTCTCCATTTTGTCAGCCAGGCGGGGAGCTCTGTTAGGACCCTTTGCATTTTGTTGGCGGCGTGATTGAGGTTCATAGATTTTGTGATGTATGCTGCGTCGTCCGCGTAAAGTGCTAACAGAGCATCTGAGTTGGGTATGTCGTCGGTGTATCGTGAGTAACACACAGGGGAGAGGCAGCTGCCTTGTGGTACTCTCTATGGGCTACAATTTTTTTTTTTTCGAATGGACTAATCTCGCTGTTGGCCTCTGAGGCCGTGACAGCTTAACCGAACTTTGTATGGGCTACAATTCTTTTACAATTCTCGTTGTATTTATATTAAACCCTCCGAAAGGGACAGAGCTACCCCAACCGGTCCCGGGCCAATCAGAGAGCTTGGTTTATCTGTTGTCTCGCTTGCCGGTGGCAGTTTCTATTGTTTCGAGAACGAGTTTCGAGAATTATTGCTATTGTTTCGCTCACCGGCGCCCGTTATGCGCTTCGGAGAAGTTCTACTTATCTTTATCCTACCTGTAAAGCTCTGTGATCAGCCGCGGGTCGAAATTTAAAGAACCTAATCTTTTACAATGTCTTTGTACCATTTCTAGCTAAAAATACCATTCTCGTTTATTGTTCTAGGCTTAGTTTCTATCTTAACTATTTCATACCTATTGTACTTAAATGTTCTATGGTAATATCTCGTTAAAAACTTAATAATCTAAGTCCTTGGGTCGACGTTGCTAACACTACCGGTTGACTTGATTGCCTTGACAATAGTATTTATACAATCAAATATCTGAAGGTCCTCTTCATAAATAAATAAAATAAAGAAATATTGCTGGGCATTTCACACAGCGCTATCTAGCCCCAAACTAAGCAGAGCCTGTACTATGGAAACCAGCTGGAGGAAACATAGCTGATAGAATACTTATATACTTATTTTTAGTAAATACATACTTATAATATATAGAAAAACACCCAAACACGGAACAAATATCTGTAGATCGTGCAACCAAAGTCAAAGTCAAAGTCAAATATTTTTATTCATTAAAATCACAAGGATCACTTTGAAACGTCAATTTTACTGCCTGTTCCTTCGCGACCAAGCCAGGAAAGAAAGGCAAGAAAACCAGGCTGGTTGTTTTTTTTTAATGATCCTTTTACAATAGGTACATAATACAGAAAAGAAATTACGTCTAAATTGTAACATTTTGAACGAGTTGGGGCAGTTTCAATCCCAAGCTTCTCTATCATCTAAATAATCCGATATTTTATAGTAGGCTCTTTTATAAAGATTTTGTTTAATTACGTTTTTAAATTTGTTAATTGTCAATTTTTGTACATCCCTTGGGAGTTTGTTATAAAAGCGCACACCTTGCCCTTTAAACGATTTACTAACTTTATGGAGTCTACATGTGGCAACAGCGAGTTTATCTTTATTTCTAGTATTAAAATTATGATTATCGCTATTTTTCTTAAACAAATTAATATTTTTGTGAACATACATTAGATTTTCATAGATGTATTGACAAGGGAATGTCATAATATCTATTTCTTTAAACTTATTGCGTAATGATTCTCTGGGGCCCATATCATAAATTGCACGAACAGCCCTCTTCTGCAGCACAAAAACGGTGTTTATATCTGCAGCACTCCCCCACAGCAGTATACCGTATGACATAATGCTGTGGAAGTAGCTGAAGTAAACTAGTCTAGCTGTGTCTACGTCTGTAAAAAGACGGATCTTTTTGACTGCGTATGCCGCAGAACTAAGTCTCTTCGACAACCCATCAATGTGAGGGCCCCATTGAAGCTTATTATCTAGGGTTATACCTAAGAATACGGTGGTGTCCACAAGAGCCAACTCCTCGTCTTTGATTTTTATGTCTGCTTTAACTTGTGTAACATTAGGTAGTATAAATCTAATACATTTTGTTTTCTTTTCATTTAGAAGTAGATTGTTTACATTGAACCATTTTACCACCTTAGAGATTGCATTGTTTACATCGTCAAAATCGGTTTGTCGTCGCTTTAATTTAAATAAAAGTGACGTGTCATCTGCAAACAATACAACCTCATGATCGTCCCGTACTTTACGTACGTAACCATTTATTAAGACATAGAAGCGTTTGTTTGTTGTTCTCGTAGAGTGGAAGTAGGTACTTCAGGCACAAGTCTCTCACAAAGTTAGTTAAGCAAATAATCTTGCCTTTGTAAATAGACCTAAGTTACTATCTACCTTTGTGAGAGAAAATATATACACATATTAATATTATACTGGCAATGTTTGAATCATGTTTGACAAATATGGTTAAAGAACATTTATTATCTCAAAAGAAATTTACATTTCACTTATATGAGAAACTAATTTAAACTTAAGTAATTTTAATGCTTCGAAACAGTTCAAAAACTTAAATAGTAGGTGATTCACAAAAATAACAAATAAGAATGGTCGCCCGCATTACAATACAAGTTCAAATTCAATATTCACTTATTAATTTAACTAATTACTTAACTAAATTAATTAAACAAGGATCACTTTGAAACGATAAGTTAGATAAGCACTAATAGCGCCCTAAAGGTAATTCTGTAATACCTAATTAATATGAAAGTTTTTTATTACATAAATACTGAGTTTAATTGATAAAACGCCCCGACTAAACCAAGTTCGTTGAAAAGAGACAAACAATGTTGTGGTCTGAACCGCTTCGCTACTACTACGTACTACGTAGGTAGGGCTACTGGTATTTACGAGATTATGGTTCGTGGATTTGTACATCTAGAGAACTAGGTACTAAACTTGCCTGATAGGAATTGGTCCGCGGCTTCGCACGTTCTTCAATAAAAACATTATCCTCAAATTCCGATCTAGCCGTTTAGTTGTGTAAACATAACAGACAGGGTTTCTTTAGAATTTATAATAATAGTATGGATATTTCATTTACACCCTAAACTTCGTTTTTTTTTATAAATAAATAAATAAATATGACTGGACATTTCACACAGCGCTATCTAGCCCCAAACTAAGCAGAGCTTGTATAATGGGAACCAGATAACTGATAGAATACTTAAATACTTTTTTTTTCTAAATAAATACTTTTTTTTTAATATATAGAAAAACATCCAGACCCAGAACAAATATCTGTAGATCATACAAACATTTGATCCGCGGCGGGATTCGAACCCGCTACCTCCTGCGTCTCAGCGGGCTATTTGCCCACTGCACCACGGAGGTTTTCATGTACGGTAAAAAAGTTCATGAGTGTGGTACTCGTACCTATAAATCTGCAGTTTTTAAACAAAGACAGACATTAGATATGTAGTCCAAACTTAATAACATATATTGCGTCAGGGGCTAAAACGGACACAAACGAAATAAAATATATGCAAAATGCTCAAATATCTGCACAGTTCGTGGACGAAGTTGAAATTTAATATCAAACGGTGAAACTGAAGTTAATAACTTGTTATATTAGTCAAAACACCAGGGGTGCGTACATCCAAAATTTCATTTAAACGTCTATGTTAGCAAGCTTCATAAAATGTTTTATTGCTTTTAAGAAGTCTAAAGTAAGTTTTATTTTAGGGAAATCATCATTTATTTTTCATCAGCTTTAAAATCATATCACTTTGTATATCTTTATTATTCTTAAAGTGGGCATAGGTAAATAAATAAAAAAATTAAACACTCCATTATTTATTTAAATTTTTCAGCTGAGAGCTCTTCACGGATCGGCTGACCTGATCTTCATAACACAGCTTTTTATTATTATTAATTATAGGCTAGCGTTTGACCACGATCTCGCCTGATGGTAAGAACCAACTCAGGTAAACAAGCTTTCTATTTAAAAAGAAGCAATTCTCTGTTATAGGCGATAGCTACCACTCAATATCAGGTGGGCTATAAGCATGTTCCAAGTGCACGTAGTATAAAAAAAATCCGCATCGAAATCGGCCTATGCCTTTGGATACTACGATGCTATAGACTAACAGACACATAGATGACATCGGCGTCCAACTTATAACTTTTTGCGTAAGATAAATAAGACAGGTACCTAAACACTAAAGAAGAGAAAGAATATGTAGGAAGGCGAGATGTACGAATTCTGATGATACTCAATTTCTTTGTTATTTTTCTTTCATGTTGTACGACAAATGAGGGCATTTCTAATTAATTTTTTTTCGATCTTACCTGATTCTTCTTATCCAGTAACTGGAAAACCCTCCTCGGCAAACTAGACGCTGTTGAGTGACCGCACAGTGAGCCTTCGATGTGAAGTCAGCTAGGGAACAGGTTCTAGACGAATCGTTGCTGCTGTGGAGGATTCCAGGCACAACCAGGGCGAGGGTTAAGAGCAGTAGCGTTTGAAGAAATTCTGTGAAATAGTAATAACATGAATAAATTTACCTCACAGATCAGTGCAATTTTGTAAAAAAACTCCCTGAAAGCGCTTCTGAGCTTTCAATTCGTAGATTTAAATCATATACAGTGAAAGCTGTTTATTCGCGGGGTGTATGTTCCGTAAATATGCCGCGAATACAGAAACCGTGAATATGGAATGGTAATTTATATGTGATTATAGGGGATACGTTCCTAGGCGACAAAATAAAAAATAAATACATATAGTATAGAAAGATCTGTTTTTGGTCATATTGATTAATCTTCAGGATTAAGCAATGGTTTTGAGAAATTCATAATTTTTTCTTGCTTGGCAGTTTTTAAAAGCTCCTTCAATTCAGGATGCAGCAGCATTAGCAATTGGCCTCTTAAAAATAAGACTTCGTTCCATAGACGGATGAATTTTCATAAAGAAATCACAAAGCTCATTTGCCATTCTTAAACCTTCACTAAGATTTTTCTAAATGTCTCGTTTCCAATTCTTGTTGAAGCATCTTCTTCAATGGGCTGTGAATTTAACATTTCCTTCAAGTCGGTTTCAGTCAAATCTTCATCTTGTGATTTTAGCAACTCCTGAAGTCACTTGATTCTATCTGTTGAAACCCATCTCATCCTATTCCATTCGCAATTTCGCAATTCGGCAATGTTTGCATTTACAAAGAATACCGAATGCTTTTTATTAATATGTATGAACCGATACCCATACCGTTTAGATCCGCGAAAAAAGAAATCTTTCGCCGCGAATATAGGAATTGGGTCGCATTTTTTTAAACCACGAATAGTGAAAACGCGAATGAAGGAAGCGGGAATAACGAGTTTTTACTGTATAAAAAACAAACATATATAAAAAAGCTTATTACACTATAGCTGACTATATTGATGATAAAATCCGTGGCCCGATGTCGAGATGATACCAGCTGTCGAGAGGCTGAGCTCTCGACAGCTGATACTAGCTCTATTCTGCAATTTCAGTAGTTCAGTACACATTTTCTTTTGTTTTACAATAATTGATTTATTTTAAGGTACCAGGGATGTTGCGAATATTCGCATCCGCAATAATAGGCCAAAAAAGAAAATGCGTGGGGCTTGCGAGTGGCGCGTGCCGTGGGCACGTGCTGGTTGAACAATAGAAGCGAAGGTTTCGGTGACAAGATCCGATGCGTTTGTTGTTGTTTATCATTTGTATCTCGTAAATCAATCTTAACGTGTTTACTTGCGGTTATCGTATGAACATTGCAGTTTTTGAGTGTTATTTTGAGTACACAATGTGTATTGTATGATAAGCGAGTTTTAGCAGTCAATAGTTTATATTTTTGTTATATTTCAACTATAATCAACCATCTCCAATCTTCAATGGTTTGCTGGAAGAAAACTCTTATTAGGGTTAAGCTCGTATTTGTACATGTTCATTTTGTAAGCTGTTTCTGTCATTAATAGGAACCCATAAAGGATCACTTCTATGTCCGTCTGTCAGTCTGTCAAGATCCTTTTTCTCAGGAACGCATTGTGGTATCAAGAAGACTTAGGTCTAAACGATACCATGGAGCTATAAAAAAATTAAAAAAAACAATCTTTTACAAAATACAAATAATACTAAAAAATTATTACTAAACAAAAAAAAAAAAGTATTACTAAAAAGTTTCACAAAAGATATAAGCGGGGTTCGACACGCACACGATCAATTATTTTGTTACGAACCCTTATTTTCGATTTAATAGATTCAATCCGCCCACGCTAAATCTGCATAACGATGGTCTTATGTTATTTATTCTATGTTACATTACAAAACAGTCTTAAATTAAATTATGATTAGGCATTTGTCTCACCGCCGGCGATGAGCGAGATTATTATTGACTATTTGATTGATACTTATTTTATTAGATTTTGATTATTATGAATTGTATTTAAATGTTTGAATTATGCGATGTACAGTCGCCAAGAGCGTAGCCTTGCCACCTTAAGGGTGCATTTTGCTTGCAGTGACAAAGGGCATAGAAAAGGGGGCGGGGTTTACTTCCTTTGTTCACCAATTACCCGTATTAAAGAATGTCAAAGGGCCCTTTGTTATAAACACATTGGAACAACATCTGGCATTACAAGTAAGCAGGTAATCCACAAAAAATAATTTTAGTTGGGAACGCAATAAAAACAGATGTGTCAAAAAATACTACGAGATCCTCCTTTCGCAACTTAATCGACGAAGTCAGTCCACAGTTTGTTTCAAAATAGTTTTTAGTCAAAGAAATCAATGAGCTAAGAAAAAATATTCAAGTATGGCCTACAAAAATCAGCCCACTGATTTCTTTAGGGTTCCGTATCCGAAGGGCTCTAACGGTTAGTCAATTAGGTACATAATTGATTTGTTCTTGCTAATTAATTGTAAATAAATTTTATGAAATAGTATTCAAGTTAATCTAGATGGCTCAAACAGTGGCTATCGTTAAGCGGTATGCTACAGTAACATTAAGGGTGGCTTTCCACCAGAGCTGTGTGAGGAGGCTAAGCGGTAAAAGAGGAAAAAATACTAATATATATATATACATAAAAAAGCATTTGTATTTCCTTACTAAAACGAATGGTATTACATATTTAAAAAAATATTATTATTCTATTACTTATATAAATTTTAACTAAGGCCCCTTTCGGGTATAGGCCTCCTTCAAATTGTTCCAAAGCTTCCTATCTTGCGTTTTTTCCATAGCTTGCGCCGGCGGCTTTCTTAATTTCGTCAACCCAGCGATCTTGCGGGCGGCACGTCTAAAAGACAAAAGATGGATACAAAGACGACCTCCGTGGCGCAGTGGGCGAATAGCCGGTTGAGACGCAGGAGGTAGTGGGTTCGATTCCCACCGCGGAACAAATATTTGTATGATTTACAGATATTTGTTTCGGGTCTGGATGTGTTTCTAAATATTATAAGTATGTATGTATTTATAAAAAAAAAGTATGTAAGTATTCTATCAGTTATCTGGTTCCCATAGTACAAGCTCTGCTTAGTTTGGGGCTAGATAGCGCTGTGTGAAATGTCCAGCCATATTTATTTATTTATTAAAGTATAATGAAATGGACAGGGCTGACGGGAAAGAGAGCCAAAAGACGCCTGCATGATATATACACATATATACTAATATATCCTATTGGTCAAGTTTTTCCTCGCTTTCCCCTTAGCTACCTCGAACATCCTTACGCTGCTATAGTGCAGGCTTTCTGTAACGCCTCAGTAGAAATAGTTTCAAGTTTTGGATCGAAGTTTCTATCGCACGGTATACTTGGCGGATGGGGGCTAGGCAAAAAAAATTTCAAGAGTTTTCCGTCACGTTTCTTTAGTGTAGACGGTTATCCGTAGCGCATACGAGGCATGCCTTTTAAGTTCTGTCGTTTCCATATTTTCCGGCAATTTTGAATTTGGAACTGTTCTATATTCGAATGTGTTTACATTTTGAATCTCAAAACAGTTGAAAGTATTAGGATTAATGCTATTGTTTAGTCACAGTTTCGATTTGAATCTGTCAGGTCACATACGAAAATGAATCTTTCTAAGGAAAATGTTCATGCAATAATTTTCTACAACTTTAGAAGAGGCCTGACACGGCTTCAGTGTTTAGAAGAGCTAACATCTGTGTTCAGTGATGTAGCCCCATGTCTGCGGACTGTCGAACGCTGGTATTTAGAATTCCAGCGTGGACATACTAGTGTTAGTGACAGATTTCGCGAAGGACGCCCAAAATCCGCCTTCACTGAAGATAACATCATTGCTGTGAGACAACTAATTCTCGAAGATCGTCATGTGACGTATCGAGAGATAGAGGCTCTATTAGGCATCTCAGGGACAACCATTCAGAAGATCTTGCATGAAGCGCTTGGTGTGAGAAAGCTAGTTTGCCGTTTGATACCGCATCTGCTCTCCGACGATCACAAGGCGACCCGCGTCAGATGGTGTAAGAAAACTCTGCAAAGGTTCAACCGAGGAAAGTCAAATCACGTCTACGGCATCATCAGTGGTGACGAATCTTGGATCTATGCCTACCATTCTGATTCCAAACAACAATCTACAATCTGGGTCTTTCAAGTCGAGCCAAAGCCGACTAAAGTTGTTCGTTCTTGAAGCACTTCAAAGAAGATGGTGGCCACGTTTGTTGAAAAAGCCGGCCATGTTGCGGCTATTGCACTTGAAGATCGTAGAACGGTTAACGCAGAGTGGTATACCGCAGTTTGTTTACCACAAGTCATCGCCGAACTTCGAAAATCTAACTCAAAGCGATGCATCATCCTGCACCACGACAACGCAAGCTCACACAGCGCTCGTCAAACGATTGAGTATTTGAAGCAGAAAAAAGTAGAAATTCTTGACCATCCTCCATACAGTCCTGACCTAAGCCCCAAAGATTTCTTTACATTTCCTAAAATTAAGAAAAGTCTTCATGGTCAAAGGTTCCAGTCCGGTGAAGAAGCAGTCGACGCTTTCAAGTCAGCCATTTTGAACACCCCCACTTTAAAGTGAAATAAATGTTATAATAACTGGTTTGAGCGAATGGAAAAGTGCATTAAGCTACGTGGTGAATACTTTGAAAAACAATAAAAAGTACTATAAGGTTCTAGTTGTGTTTTTTTCTTCAAACGACAAAACTTAAAAGGCATGCCTCGTATGCTATAATATAACTTATAATATAAACTTAATATTAAATAAAATTAATGAATTATATAATATTATTATGTATATATACTTACTATTTCTTTTTATATATCTTCCCAAGAGAGATCTTATCTTTATCTGTCGGATTGAATAATGTTGCTACATTATTTTTGTCTCAATCTAACCTAACGACAGATTTCAATCAAATTTGAGAGGCACACTAAGGACTTCATTCTACACAAGATGTTGCGAATAATTTTCCAAAAGGGGGAGTGGAGGCGGGAAAACGGGGGGAAGTTTGCTGTAACGTTTTTTAAGGACGGATTTCAATTTTTGTTTCTTTTTTTGGAAAATTTATTCCTACCTATACCAATCAGGCTACTCAGTCTTCGTTGTCTTTACGAGACGAACCCGTAGACACCAGATTAGACCTCCTAGGACCAAAGGAATGCGACTACATATACGCTAAAACGTATACCAATATTTTGCTCAAAAGTCTACATAGGTAAGCCTATTAAAAATTTAAGCACCTGAAATTCGGTTTAAAATTGGACTTGCTTCGTTAATATTGTCGCGCAAATTACTTTTTGGACTTTTCTCACAGAACCACTATCTATATTATTGTTACGAGCTGAAGGTTCGGGATAAAATAATGGGAATCGGTCTAACCAAAATAACACTTTTATTCAACACTAAAACGATGAATACACGAACTTGGTCACACGTATCACAACACACTAATTCAAACCACTGTTGCACCACTTAAAGTCACCGAAATGATCGCACGTATAGCTTAATCCAGACTGACTCGGGAGCAACTACTGTTCACGCGAGACCCTTCCCACGTCAGTCCTCCAGGGCCTCGCTGAGGCTAACTTAAACTCACTCAGACTGACTGAGACTGACTGAGACGTGTCTTCTTCTCACACACCGGCGAAGCCGGTGTGGGGGATGCAGTGCCGGGCTTTTTGGCCCTTTCCTGCGGAGTTCTTACCGCCCCCCGTTTCAACGGGGGGGTCATCGGGTCGGCTCGCGGAGCCTCAGGTTTGCTACTCACGCGTTACTGGCCGCCCGATGCTCACTCCGCAGGGAGGATCGTCGGACAGCCGCCGCGCAGGTACCTTCAAAGGAAGATGGGTAGGGGGAAGGGATGAGGGAAGGATACCCCGATCTGACGACGCCTGGTCGTCGTGAGTGTCTGTGGCCAGTTCCCGCGGGTACGGCTTACTCTTCGGTGGTCTTTCTGCGAGAGGGGCCAGTTCTCGCAGATGAGAGTAAGTGGAGTTGTCTAGGCGCTCAAACATCCTGGTCGCTAAGCGGCCTATAAATTGATCCAGACTTTCAATTTTCAGGTCCCGCTGTATGGTGGCGTTTCGAACGTACCGTGGCGCGTTGACGATCGTCCGGAGGCATAGGCTTTGCTGACTTCGCAGTATCTTTCTGTGGCCTTTGGCTAGCAAAGCATACCACGCGGGGGCCGCGTATGTGAGACGCGGGCGGACGTACGTCTTATACAATCCAACCTTCATTCGGAGCGGAATGTTGGACTGCAGGACGGGCTTGAGTAGCGCTCGGGTTACGCTCGCTAGACCGCGGACGTCCCTTGCGTGCTTTCTCATCGTGAGGTTGCGGTCTAGAGTTACTCCCAGGTATTTCGCCGTGTGCGACCAGGCCACGGGTTGATCCTCCAGAGTGAGCTTCGGCGGCAGGGTGAGCCTCTTCGAGAATGCCACCGCCTGTGTTTTACTCACGTTGACACTCAGTCTCCATTTAGTAAGCCAGGCGGGAAGCTCTGTTAGGACCCTTTGCATTTTGGTGGCGGCGTGGTTGAGGTTCATCGACTTGGTGATGTATGCTGCGTCGTCCGCGTAAAGGGCCAACAGAGCGTCTTCGGTGATGGGAATGTCATCAGTGTATCGTGAGTAACACACAGGGGAGAGGCAGCTGCCTTGCGGTACTCCCGCCTCGATGGGTCGTCTGGAGGAGAGCGCTTGCTCCACGCGCACTGAGAAGCTGCGGTCATGTAGAAACGACGCTATTACCTTCACCACCTTCTGCGGTATTGGTGAGGTAGCCATCTTGTAGAGGAGTCCCGCGTGCCAGACTCGGTCGAACGCTTTTTCCATATCCAGGAATACTGCGACTGAGTGTTCGCGCCTGTTGTAGGCGGTGGTGAGGTGATGCAGTACCCTAGTCAATTGAAGCGTCGTGCTGTGTTCAGACCGAAATCCGTATTGTTCTGGGCGCGGGGGGATATAGGGATGTGATATAATGTGGGTGAGGAGGAGCTTTTCAAACAGTTTCGATAGGCTGGGAAAAAGGGTGATAGGACGGTAGCTCTCTGGGAGCAGGATGTTTTTGCCGGGTTTCGGTATCATGATAACCCGGCCGGATTTCCAGGGGGAGGGGAAGTGACCGCTTCGCATGATCCCGTTGAAGAGCCGGGTCACGGAGGCGATCGTTTTGGGGGGGAAGTGACGGATGGCAGCGTTCGTTATATTGTCTTCGCCGGGTGCCTTCCTTGGCTTTGTCCGACGTATGGCCCGTTGGACTTGCCCGGGAGAGAAGAAAATACCTTCTGCGGTGTGAGACTGACTGGCCATCTCTCCGGTCTATTTATATCGCATACATTTCGATTGTTCGAGAACGATGTCGATCCTTCCAGGAAAGGGTCGGTCCCTCGACACAATGGCCACTCCCCATTCTGCGAAACCACAAACAATAGCAACAATAACACAGCAAGACAAAAGCGTTCGAGAAGGTTCGATTATTACTCATTGTTTAACAGCCTCGGCGTAACATTATTATACCGCAATACCGCATAATTTTAGAGTTTTAGAGCAAAACCCATGCTCATTTTTACTGAAGTGCTGAAATGAAACACTTTTGCTTTCAGATAGTACTGCGCGCGACTGTACACGATGCCGACCAGTGTCCGGTTGCATCGTCACGACCCACTGACTGACACTTACAATATTTTAATAGGACGCCGGTGCTTTATCGTAATTTATGCTTGAAGAACTTATCATTCCATAGTTCAATGATTAAACATATAAAAAAAATGATGTCTAGCGTATTACATTTCAGTTCCGATATAGCACAACTCAATTTTTTTCCTTTGTCCACAAGATAGGTTTCTCTGGAAATCTATACCTATAGGGAAATCTATGTTCAGCAGTGGACGTCCTACCGGCTGTTATGATGATGATACGCCAGTATACAGTCCTCTGAAACCATGCTACAATATTTTTACAATGTTAGCTGGCAACTAAACTATCCAACGGATACTTTTAAACCTCTTATCTGGTTGATTGAAAAGCCTTCGCCTCGTGCGGCCTTCAAACAAGCACAATGGTTTGAAATTGGACATTATAACAAAGTGTACTTACAAACTCAGGGGCGTAGCTACCGCCGTATTTGCCGTATCAATTATACGGGGCCCCCGGGCCACGGGGGCCCCCAAAGTGTGTAAGGAAAAAGAATAAAAACTTTCTAATTTATTTTATTTTACAAATGACAAAATTCTATAAAGCAATTCCTTTTTTTCCCGCCTTAAGCGTGCGTTCAAAAGTTGGCAACACTACATCGTTATGGCGGGCTGCGGGACTTCCCCGTTTTACTTACTTCATCTTCAACTCAGCGGGGAATCCCCGGGAATCCTTCATCGATATCGCGATGTACGTGTACGTTGTTGTACTTTGCATTGGATGTTAAACCACGGAGTGCAGTGCACTGTTTATTTACGCGCTTTATATAAATGTGCATTACATTGTAATTCAGTACAAACAATATTGTTCTTCTGGTTTAGCAGTATTAGTAACGATTTGTAAAAGAAATGAGTGAAAGGAAAAGAGATTATCCCAGCGGCGCTGAGAAAAGAAAAATTAAACAGAAAAGGGACGAGGTTATAAAAAAAGTGCCCAAAATTTCTTCATTTTTTCAGAGACATGATACTGTGAGTGATTTAGATTGGAAAGGTAAGTACTACACTACTACCCAACCCATTTATTAGGGGCCCGTAGTGATAAACAAGGAAATCTTTTAATTTCGGTCTGTCCATCTGTCCGTCACAAAAAGCTGTCTCCCCCCTCGATTTTCACAATTATACTGTTTTTAGGGTTCCGTGCCTTGATTAAAAAAAACAAAATTCTAACTTATCTATAGGATCGATTTGTTTTGTTGTTTGTTTATCAGTCCGTATCGTATCGTTAATTGCGTGTTGAGAACTTCAGATGTGCAGACTCGCTTTCGGGTTCTCGTTTTGTATGGCCACTACACTACGCGCTGCGTTTAAATAGCACGCAGGTGTATAGTAATGCACGGACGGGCTGCAGGTGATTTTGTATCTACTAATAGGTACGAGCACAATCCGCGTAGAATCTGTGTGCGTCTGAACTGAACACTCTCTAACTGTGACCCTTAGTAACGTTATTTATTTATATATAACTCTTTTTAGTTTAGTATCAAAGCATTCGTATTTATTTTTTAACAATTACTCGTTTATTTTTAGATTCTTCTGAAGCATGTTCTTCGTCACATATCCATCCGGAAATAGAAGAAAGCCAAGCACATACTTTATCGGATGTCCATCCAGAAATCGAGGAACCCCAAGTCAACGATTCTGATATATCTGCAGATAATGCAGATTGTAATATAATTTCATCAGATAGAGGAAATTTTGGTGACAATTTAACTGAATGCGAACGAAAAATAATTTTTAAATTGGGTCCATTTAAACCACAAGGACCATTTCCAAAAGTTTCAGAAAATAACCGACCTTTTTCAGCTTATTATTATTCATATTTCAATCAGGCAGGCATAAAAATTATAAGACCATGGTTATGTTATTCTAACGTTTTAAACAAACCGTACTGTCACTTCTGTTGGTTATTAGCAGATCGTCAAAACAAATCGTACTCCTCTGCTTGGGTTAACGGTGTTTCGGTTAGAAGCAATTTCACACAAACTATTCTTGATCATGAAAAGTCACAGCAGCATATTAGTGCCTCACTCTCTTATAATAATTGGTTGCAAGGAAATACCATCGATACTCTATTGAAAAGTGAAATCGATAGTAAAATTACATTCTGGAGAGATGTACTGCATCGTATAATTAATGTTATAATTACTTTAGTATCTTGTAATCTACCTTTGAGGGGGCATGATTCTGATTCTGGCAATTTTATGGCAATTTCACGTCTGCTATCTAACTATGATGCAACTTTAAAAGAACTTTTTCTAAAACCGAAAGGTGAAATAAATTATTTAAGCCCTACGATTCAAAACGAAATTATTAGTTTGCTTGGTACTAACGTTAGGAACAGTATTATCTCAGAAATTAAAAAAGCTCCATTTCTGACAATAATTCTTGATACAACACAAGACTTGTCAAAAATTGACCAACTATCTGTAGTTTTTCGATATATCTCGGTTACAGAAAATGATGATAATGTGCCTAAAGAAATAAAAATCTGTGAGTCCTTTTTAGGATTCATAGCAGTAACCGATTGCAGTGCTGCAGGTCTGAAAACTGTCATTTTAAATTTGACTAAAGAATATGGAATTGATTTGACTAAATGTAGAGGACAGGGATACGATGGAGCAAATGTTATGTCGGGTGTGTATGGAGGATTACAAACCCTAATAAAAGAGCATGCTCCAAATGCCGATTATGTTCATTGTGCTGCGCACGCTTTAAACTTGGTTTTGAACGATGCTGCGAGACATGTTCGTGAAGTATCGACTTTTTTCGATAATTTAGAAAAAATATATACTTTTTTTGGCAATAGTATAAAACGCTGGGCTATGCTAAGTGACGATTCATCTGAAAAATATTTGATTACCCTTAAAAAGGTATGTCCTACCAGATGGTCTTCTAGGAACGACGCTTTATTAGCAGTAAAGAAAAATTTTTTACTAATCATGAAAACTTTGTACCAACTAAATTTAATTTCAAATAAAAAAGATGAACGTGAAGAATGTAAAAGTATAATTAATATTTTAGAGAGTTTTGATTTCTTAGTGCTCGTTACATTTTTTTCTTCACTATTTGAAATTATTAATCCTGTTTCTAAAGCTCTACAGCATGAAAATAATGACTTACAGAAATCTAGTATTTTTATTAAGTAATCTTTTAAATAGACTGTGCCAATTAAGAAATTAGAATTCATTTAATAGTTTGCTAAATGAATCCAAAGATTTAGCAAAAAAGTGGGGGGTAACAACTGTTTTTAAAAACAGTAGGCGAAAGATAACGAAGCGTTTTTTTGATGAGTTATCACAAGATGAGAGAATTTCCGACCCGGAATCCTATTTCAAAGTCAATGTATACTATTGCTGTTTAGATATATTAATTTCTCAAACTAAAGAAAGATTTCAGAGCCTTTGCAACCTGAGTAGTATATTCGAAATATTACAACCGGAGAAACTCCTATCTTCTTCAAGCGAAGAGATATTAAACGCTTCCGGAAAACTGTCTGCTAAATACAGTAAAGACATCTCACTTAATCTTTGTGACCAATTAAAGGCTCTAAAAACATGCTTAAATTCTGAAATTAAAAAAATTTATTCCATTAAAGAACTCATTGAATTATTGCTAGTAAAATTCAATAGTCTTGCATCCAGTTTTCCCGAGGTAATCACAGCATGCTTTTTATTCTTGACCCTTCCAGTTACAACCGCAACGGCAGAAAGAAGTTTTTCAAAATTAAAACTAATAAAAAATTACTTAAGAACTTCGATGGGACAAGAACGGCTGTCAGACATCTCACTATTGTCCATAGAGGCAGAAACTTTAGAAAAACTAAAATCATCATCAGCCATAAATGATTTAATAAATCAGTTTGCCGATAAAAAGGCAAGGAGAGTGAATATTTAAAATTAGATTTTTATTTGTAAAATGGGTAAATTATGTGATAAATAAATATTACTTCTCACAATATTTTTTTTCTTTTGTGAAAAATCTTTACCTCCATATAAGGGCCTCCAAAAAAATTTTTATACGGGGCCCCGACAAGGCACGCTACGCCACTGTACAAACTTTACATTATTATTGCCTAACTGCCGAAGGTGGTGGGTTATCTCGCATCGACCGATACCGATATTATCTATATGCCATCCATATCCATACTTAATCCCATCCCACTAATATTACTAGTGGTTCGCCCCGAACTGAGATCTCGCGAATCTCCTAAAGTATATATTATTCTTAGGGCGACTTGCACAACGATGCCTAAACATATTTAGTGGCTAAATAATGATTTAAAGAGTTGTCAAATCATACAAATATGTACTTCAAATTTAAACATGTTTAGTCGATAAATACGTTTAGTGATCTTTGTGCATGCCGGCTTTAATCTTTGACTAATAAATTGGTGCCACGTAATGCATAACCAACCTACTTGACCTACAGTTTTATTCAAATTAGATGTAACGGGGGTTCTTGTTAATTGGTTATATTTTTTTGGGGTACAAATGGCAGTTATTCTGGACTTCAGACTTTTGCCTATATTTGTGTCACTAAAGCTACACGAATACCAAATTTCAGCATTGTGCGGTCACTGGTGTACCCTGTGAATTTTGTCAAAGTTTTGTTTTTATTATGGCTAATAATTCAAAAACTATAAAAGTTAAACTAAAAATAAAAACGGGGTTCAAATGTACTAATTAAGATCTTTCATTTGACGTCCAAGTTGACCTAATAGCCTCATTTTTTTTTTTTTTACCCCTCTTGAACCCCAATATCTCAACAACCCTCCAATATTTTTAGCTCATTGAGTAACACCAAAATTGTGCCATCACTACCTACCTATATACCAAATTCATGATCATTCATCATCATGATCATGATGATCGGATAAACGCTACGAAAGTTATCCTCGGACAAACAAACATACATACATACAACGTCGATTTGCCCAAGTTGAATTGGAGATCTTGCTTCGCTCGATCAATGAACGTAAAATAACCACTAGTGAATATAAATGTGTGTATGTATGGATGTTTGTTACTGTTTCACGTCGGAACGGCTTAATCGATTTCGATGAAATTTGGTATGGATTTAAACCTGGATTAACACATAGGCCACTTTTTGTTGGCAAACCACGCATGCAAAGCTGCTGGCGGAAGCTAGTAATATTATAAATGCGAAAGTAAATCTGTTTTTTTTTTGTTTGCTTGTTTGTGCCTTTTCACGACTAAACGGCTGAACAGATCGTAATTAATTTTAGCAAGGAGATAGATTATATCCTCGAGAAGGGCGTAGGTTATCTTTTGTCTCAAAAAATAATATTGAAGGGGTGAAATAGAGGTTTAAAGTTTGTATGGACAATCAATAATTCCTCAAGTTTGAGATCTAAAAATTCACATTTAGACTTTTGGTCTAGAAATAAAGAATTATTATGTTTTTAAGTTTTTTGCAAAATCATCTCCATAGGGGATGGGGGGGTGGGGGTGGGGGGTGGGGGGTGGGGGGGGTGGATAATGTAAGGGGTTAAAATTATGAGGTATTCTTTAGATGCACTCCCTATGTACCATTGGTATTATAGATAGATTGTGACCGGGATTGGGACATCGGCTACTTATTACCCGACCACGCAGGAGGAAGGTAATGTTTTTATTGACAAACTACATGTGTGAGGACGCGGGCGGGGCAGCTAGTAATATTATAAAGAAAGTAATTTTGTTTCTCTGTCTGTTAGTTTGTTACGTTTTCACGGCTGGACCGATTTCAATGAAATTTGGTATATACCTAATAGATTATGACTGGGATTGGAACATACCGTTTACCTGACTGCGTAGAAGGAGGGTTATGTCTTTATTGACAAACCACGCGTGCGAAAGCGCGGGTTGCAGCTAGTAATTAATAAAATATGGTACTTGCAAAAATGCCCAAAATATAATAATTGGTCAAGCGCGTGTCGAAACACGCACAGTGAATGGTTCCGAAGCCAGTACGGTTGTATCTAAATCATTGTGAAATACAAAGTTAATTTTGTTGATAACAAACAAACAAAATATAATAATATATAATACTCCGTGGCGCAGGGGGCGAATAGCCGGCAAAGTAGTGCAAAATAAGTCTTAGTTGTCCGTACCATGTGGTGTAATGATTTTTTATGGACAGTGGCAGACGCATAACATCAGGCGGGTCATGGGCTTGTATCTGTGATTGTACCGTTCGTCATCTAAACAATACTATTTAGCACCCCTGTATACAGGACAGAAGGCACAAGATTCAGCGCTTTTGAATCGATAATGTCCGCAACTTCGTTCTCAATTTTATTTAACATTCCAAACAGTTCATTCGATTTACCACAAACATTAGAACATATATAGCAGGAGGTAGTCGGTTCGATTCCCGCCGCGGAACAAATGTTTGCATGATCTACAGATATTTGTTCCGGGTCCGGTTGTTTTTCTATATAGTGAGTATTTAAAAAAAAAGGATATACTCGTAGTTAATTATACCTACTAATATAATATTCTTCTTAGCGTGTCAAGGGTTCTACGTTTCCATTCATAGTATGTTGGACAGGTGTTTGGCCACAACAATGGCATCATGCGATTCGGCCATTAGGTCCTCCATCGTGCATGTGTTCGGACATAAAGGGCACATTAGCAAGTGCTGCATTGACTGCGTGGGATCACCGCAGTCGCACTGCGTGAAGTTAGGGTCCCTGAATCCCCATTTGCACATGTTAAGTCTACTAATATAATAGTATAATAGATAAGTATATAATATCTAGTTCCCATAGTACAAGCTCTGTTTATTTTGGGGCTAGATAGCGCTGTGTGAAATGTCCAGCAATATTTATTTATTTATTATTTATTTATTTATTATAAACAAACTCACTTTCGTATTTATAATTTTAGTATGATAAACCTTACATCTTTAAAAAATATATAGGTAATATGAAATATTGTCAAAAATACGGATTTTGTGCGTAATTAATTTGCATAAAAGGTTTCTTAATTAGTATGGAAGTTATATAATTCCTCTGTTTCCTTTGGAGTCACAAAATCCATTGGCATATGCACGTAAAATGCCGATCTATTTATGGAAACAACGCTAATTACAAACATATATAGTCTGTCTACGCTAAGCCTGCATAATGCTGAAAATAGTAAAAAGTATGCACTCCCAAACAAGCTGCAAAGCTCATTTTGCTTGATATTTTATCGAGGGTAAATCCTGTCATGGTATCAAATGCAGTAAAGTCTTTAGAGAGACGTATACATTTATGCATTGGAGTCAATGGAAACCATATTAAACAACTTATTAGTTGGGTAAAATTGAGATATTTATTGAGATTATAAAAGTAATTTGTAAAAATTTGCTATTTCCTTTCATTTTTAGTGATAAATATCTTTGCAAAGATTGATTCATATCAGCAATAGAATCCATTGGTACAATAATACAGGATGTCTTTTTTTTTTTAAACATTCGGTTCGATTTCCGTTAAAAGTAAGATTTAAAAAAACGAAATATGCAGTTATTGTTTTCTTATAAATCGAAGGCATGACTCCTTTCACGACTTTTCTCTATCTCTCGTGGTTTCGGACTTAGCCATCTGTATACTAATTATAAAAAGAGGAAAGATTTGTATTATTGTATGTTTGTAACGAAAAAACTCAAAAAGTGCTGATCCGATTTCAAGAATTATTTCACCATTAGAATGCTACATTATCCCTGAGTAATATAGGCTACTTTTTACCCGACTGCGCAGAAGGAGGGTAATGTTTTTATTGACAAACCATGCGTGCGAAGCCGCAGGCAAGTCAGCTAGTGTTTTTATAACAGAAAAGACAAATTTACGAAAACCTTAAAATCTGACAACCATATCTATCTCATCATCATCATTATAGCAGCTACAAGACGTCCACTGCTGAACATAGACCTCCCCCATAGATTTCCAGAGCGACCGATAATGCGCGGCCTGCACCCAACGGCTCCCAGCAACCTTTATCAGGTCGTCTTTCCATCTAGGTCCCCCTACGCTGTGATTTTCAGTGCGGGGTCTACACTCTAGAACCTTTCTGCCTGAACGGCCGTCAGTATATTCCTAATCCTACCGTAATGCAGACTTAGTGTTGCCAGATTACCCTAGAAATATCAATATTTTCTTAAAACATTCAATCGTGACTGAGTTATCTACATGACGCCTGAACTGACCTTCAGAAAAACGTATTACCGTTTTCCATTATCACCCACTTGGATAATAATGGAAAATAAGTAAATGGAATTCTCACATCAAGCTCTTCTCTCAAAACGGCCCAAGACGTGTCGAGCCACATTTCAAAAAGGGTACCGAAGCTACATTATTAGGTCACTCCATTGCAATCTTCTAAAGATATGAATAAATACATCGAAACATTAAGCGTTAAATGTGAATTAAGTGAAGTTGCAGTGGTCTTAGAAATCTGTAGGGCATATGTTGAGGATTAAACGTGGCTGAAATTATGATGCTGAAGTTTCAGAGAAGTAGGACAAAACGTGAAAAAGTGTACTTGACACAGCTACCTGTAATTCACAACTTTGCTCCTTTTCTTACATAACTACATAAATCTTCATTGTTAAAAAAACTTATATTTTAGTGGTTACCTATCCGCCTTCGCCGGAATGCGCACATCCTTTTCCTCCTTTACAGCATACTTTTCATCCCTTCTACTCAGTCCTACCTCAAAGAACGCTTTGACTTTCTTCACCTTTCCAACTCTCGACCCTTACGTTCCTCAGAAACCCTTCAATTAAAAACTCCCCATCATACCTCAGTATTTTATAGTTCCTCTTTTACTTTGCAGGCTACCAGGCTCTAGAATGCCCTACCTGTCTCAATTCGTCACGCTAAATCTCTCCCTATCTTTAAAAACTTGGTCAGACAACACTATCTGTCACCTATCGCTCACTAGGCCACTTATTAATTTTTACATTTTTATAATTTATATGTATACATATATGTAGGTATGATAATATATATTTTATGTATGATAATATTAATATTTATGTAATTTTATGATTATATTATACATTATAATTATGCATTTTATTTTATATTATCTATATTTTTTTATAAATATACGTGTACTATATCTGATTTACGCCGCCGTCCTTATTTTGTTCACATAGATCCTGTCCATCCAAAGGTTGCCTGGAAGAGATCGCTTTTAGCGATAAGGCCGCCCATTGTACCTATTATTTAAGAGTGTATTTTCTTATAAATGTTTGTATTTAAATGGTGTGCAATAAAGGAATTATCTATCTATCTATCTATATTTTATGATTCAACGATTTAACACGTCATTTAACTGCGAAACGAAGTTACAATTCCCAATTATACCAATTATATTGATTAATTATTACAATAAACCTAAATAACATATTTATTGTTTCCGATCCGCGTTCAATTTCGCACTGTTGGGATTATTCCCAACAATACGCGGCCTTGATTATACAAGGCCGCGTAAAAGGTAGATTCAGTAACCTACTAAAACTGTATACTCGTATCACAGTCAGCGTTGCCGGACGTCCCGATTTTGGCGGGACGTCCCAATTTTTTAATCAAAATTAAATGTCCCGCGCGGGACAGGCTCAGACCCGCTTTTCGCTTTTTTAACGCCCATTTCTCAGACTATTGTTTGAAACACCACATTTTTCTAATAAATGAAACTTTTTTATTTGATTTTTCTTTTTATTTTTTTTTTATTCAGAAGACGAAGAAGACTCAACTACCTAACGATAGGTACGCCTGATTTAAAACATCATATTTTTATTCAAATAGATTTACTATGGCTATTTTGCTATCTATTGTCACGTAAACGTAATTTAAATCTCAAATAAAAAGATAAATATTTAAAAACTTCCGATTATAAAGGATGTTTTTTTTAGAGGTATATAACTTTAAGTTGGCAACACTGTTTTAACTGGCGGCCATTTTGTCAGCTGTCAAGTGATTTGAGTTTAGTTTGGTTTGGCATTTCAAAATGAATAGACTGACGCCTGAACAACGCTTCCAAATTTTGCAAATTTATTTTGAAAATAATAGTTCTGTTCGAAATACGTATCGCGCACTACGTCCATTTTACGGTCAACATAATCGTCCATCAGAGCAATTAATTCGACTAACTATGGACCGTTTTCGCACCACGTTTACTTTAAATGATAATACGCATCCACAGAGACGTCGTACAGTGCGTACAGAAGAAGCAATTGCTGCTGTAGACCGTAGCGTAGAGGAAGACCCAAATCAGTCTATCCGCCATCGTGCACAGGAATTGGATATGTGTCCATCCACTTTATGGAAGATTTTACGGAAAGATCTTGGTTTGCGTGCTTACAAAATCCAACTCGTGCAAGAATTGAAGCCAAACGATCACCTTACAAGGCGTAGATTCGGTGAATGGGCCCAAAACAAGATTGCCGTTGATCCCGATTTTCATAAGAGAATTTTGATTAGCGATGAAGCTCACTTTTGGTTAAATGGCTACGTCAATAAACAAAACTGCCGTATTTGGAGTCAAGATAATCCTCAAGTGGATGTTGAGATACCGTTACATCCAGAAAAACTGACTGTTTGGTGTGCTTTATGGGGTGGTGAAATCATTGGTCCATACTTCTTTAAAAACGATGCTGGCCAGAACGTTACAGTCAATGGTGACCGCTATAGAGCCATGATTACTGACTTTTTTGTTCCTCAATTGAATAACCATGATGTGCAGGAGCTGTGGTTTCAACAAGATGGCGCAACATGCCACACAGCTCCTGCCACAATTGATTTACTGAAGGAAACGTTTGATAACCACCTACTTTCACGTTTTGGACCCGTGAATTGGCCTCCAAGATCGTGCGATTTAACGCCGTTAGACTATTTTTTGTGGGGATATGTAAAGTCGCTAGTCTACGCCGATAAACCTGCTACGATCGACCACTTGGAGGACAACATTCGTCACGTTATTGCCGATATACGGCCACAAATGTTGGAAAAAGAGATTGAAAATTGGACCTCCAGATTAGAGTAGGTCCGAGCCAGCCGTGGCGGTCATATGCCAGAAATCATATTTAAATTATAATGCCAAAAGATAATCTTTTGAATAAAGTCAATTTCATGTCAATTTATATATTCATCCTTGTTTTATTCCATTCCAAAGCTCTATACCTCTAAAAAAACACCCTTTATATATACAGTTTTTACTATGTCCTGCTTTCGACGAAAGAATCTCGCTTTTTCACTCAAAGAGCTTCAAAATCACGACTTGACAAAAAAAACATGGCAACGCTGATCTGGCAACATCTGGCAACATTATTTTGTACAAAAATGGTACAACACAACTTAAGTAAGTAGCTACTAAGTACCAATTTAGGTACTAAGTAGGGTACCTACTTAGGTAGAGTAATAGTCAATATTAATTATTCTGTGGTCGGATGTTAAAAAAACTTATTTCTGTTTTATGTATTCCAGTACGGAACCCTGAAAAGGGTTTCGTAAGAATCCCGTCTAACTCTACATTTTCCGATTACCTCTAATAGATTACCACAGCCATTCTCGTAAAATGCACTAGTGCAAACGAGTGCATAATTGTAATCTACGGGTTATTCACACCCCGTATTTTAATTTACGTTAGGTAGGTATAACTGATAAGTTTTCCGCAATGAGTGATTATAAACATTTAAATAAAAAACAAATTAGTTGAAAATTAAATGTTACTACTTTACATCAGGTAAGCTTGTTCAAACTCCAGGTCGTATAACAAAAACTTGATGATTTATGTTAGTGATTAAGTGAGAATTCCAGACAAACCTTATACGGTTTTTATACTGGGTTATAGTAATAATAAATAAACAACGAACAAATAGAGTGTACGGTGGAAACTGTAAGCAGCAATGATATCATCGCGAGTTGCCCAGAAGATCCGAGACCGCAACTTTTGAGTCACCTACAAAATAATGTGGACAACAATGTCACTCAAGATACACTAGATCGGGTCCCAGAGATAGATGAATCATTTGCCCAAGCTTTAGACTATTTTAAAAACACCAATCCAGAAGAAAGACCATATATCCCCAAACAAAGATCTTCCAAAAAACTTGCGAAGGTTGTTAATTATATTAATGAAAAAACCTTACCTGCTTGGGTTAACATTGATACAGACTTTAAAACCCTACAAACATCGATCTATTGTGCTGCATGGACAGCTGCAAAAATCAATGGAACCAAGCTCAAACTACCACCTGAAGATGCTCAAAACCGAATACAACACCAGTACAAGCCTAAATGGCAGATACGGCTTGAGCGAAAAGTTGAAGATCTACGTAAAAAGATCGCAAGGTTGACGCAGTATATCAATGGTAACACAAGTAGGCCATTAACTCAACAAATACACAAAATCATGGAACAGTATAAAGTACACAGCACACACGAAGAACCCAACACCAATCTATCACACTTTCTTGATACTTTAAAGCAGAAACTTACTGTTATTAGCAGCCGCCTTAGACGCTATAAAGCTTGCACATACCGTAAATCCCAAAACAGCCAGTTCACCACTAACGAAAAGAAATTCTACCAAAATTTGTCCAAACTGACCAGTAATAACACAACGTCGGCGCCGGTTAGCGGCATTATTACTGTAGACAACTCAAATAACACGCCGAACCCGGTCGAACTAAGACAATTTTGGGCAGATATTTGGGAAAACCCTGTGGAATATAAAGAAGATGCTGATTGGGTGAGAAATGAGGAGATGCTGTGTTTGGACCTGGATGCTATGGAATATGAGAGCATACCTATTGTCGTATTCCAAAGTGTTTTGAGAACTATGCACAATTGGAAAGCGCCAGGATCTGATCACATACATAGTTACTGGTATAAAAAGATGACACATATCCATCCATATCTTTATAACCATATCAACAGTTTTATAATAGACCCGAGTTCGATGCCTTTATACATCACATCAGGTACCACCCACATGATCCCTAAAGACCGCAATGACATGTCAAACCCCGCCAAGTATAGACCTATCACATGTCTTCAAACCTTATATAAAGTTATTACAGCCTGCTTGTCTAAACTGATCTATAAGCATATTGATGCACACAAAATACTTACCGAGCAACAAAAGGGCTGCAGAAAGTTTAGCCAAGGATGCAAAGAACAGCTTATTATAGATTCAGTCATTCTAAAGCAGGTTCAACGTAAGAAAGAAGACTTGTATACGGTCTATATTGATTATAAAAAGGCATTTGACTCAATACCGCACGCATGGCTCACTAAGATCTTAGAGATTTATAAAGTGCATCCCCAACTCATTTCCTTTCTCTCTGAGGCTATGTCTACATGGACCACTCGGCTTTATGCGCAAACAACCGAAAGCGGAGTGATTAAAACAACACCAATCAATATACAAAGGGGTATCTTTCAAGGAGATGCGCTCAGTCCGCTGTGGTTCTGCCTTGCCCTCAATCCCCTCTCCAATACTCTCAACTCATCGGACGTGGGTTATGTGATAGATCGCAACAGGTTGACAGACGGTTCGGTTTGTAGACTTAACCACCTGCTTTATATGGATGACATCAAGATCTATGCATCCACCCAGGCTGATCTAGAGTCTTTAATGTTAATCACCGAACAGTTTTCGCAGGATATTTCAATGCAATTTGGAATAGATAAATGTAAAATAAACTCAATAAAAGCAGGTCAAATCTATCAACACTCCTACCACATGCAGTCTGGTGAGACAATTGATCCCTTAGATGAAAATGAAACATACAAATATTTAGGATACCAGCAATCAATGCAAATTCATTATAAAGAAGTAAAAACTAAACTCACTACAAACTATAAACATAGACTAAATGCTATTTTAAAAACACAACTTAACTCAAAAAATACAACTAAAGCTATAAACTCTTACGTCATACCGATACTGACTTACTCCTTTGGTATAATAAACTGGACCAAGTTAGAGCTGAAAAATCTACAACGCGTAATCAATGTCACCATGACTAAAAATAGGAAGCATCACCCGCGATCTGGTGTACAGCGACAAATATTGCCAAGGCTAGAAGGTGGTAGGGGTATTATAGACATACATAGTTTACATAACCGACAGATAACTTCACTTAGGACATACTTCTACATTAAAGCTGAAACCTCTACCATCCATAAATCTATAGTAAAGTTAGATAGAAAACTAACGCCACTTAATTTACAAGACCACGAGAGACAGAAAAATGAGGAACAAACAGATAGACAGGCTCTTATAGCCGATTGGACCCAGAAATCTCTACATGGAAGACATCGCCATGACCTGAGCCAGCCCAACGTCGACAAAGATGCGTCGAACGAATGGCTTAGTCGAGGAGAACTCTTCCCGGAGACAGAAGGGTTCATGATAGCGATCCAAGATCAGGTCATTGAAACCCGGAATTATCAGAAGCACATAATGAAAGTACGCAATCTACCAACGGACTTGTGCCGCAGGTGTAATAGCTCCTCGGAAACCATACAGCACATCACAGGAGCCTGTAGAGCAATAGTCCAAACGGACTACAAATTCAGGCACGACCAGGTAGCCAATATAATACACCAACGATTAGCTGCTAAATACGATCTCATAGATGCATCTGTTAGACCAATACCATACTACAAATATACGCCCGAAGTTGTACTCGAAAACGCCTACCATAAACTGTACTTTGACAGAGCGATATTAACAGACAAAACTACACACTACAATAGACCAGATTTAACCCTTATAGATAAAACTAACAAAACCGCACTTATTATTGATATCGCCATCCCAAATACCCATAACATGCAGTCCACAATTGCGGAGAAGCTATCGAAGTACATAGATTTAAAAGATGAAATCACTCGAATGTGGCGGCTGCAAAAAGTATCAATAGTCCCAATAGTTTTATCCTCTACAGGTGTCATCCCAAATCAACTGTTTCAGTCCCTCTCACTTCTGGATCTCCCAAAACATACCTTTGCCTTATTGCAGAAGGCAGTAATTTTGAATACATGCAGGATTGTAAGAAAGTTCTTGCAAACTGCCCTATCCACCGAATTATCATCTACACTACCATGTACAACGGTTCAAAATGAAACTACCCGAACCACTGAGGGGTACTTGGCTTAGGCCCGTGCACCTCAGTTATTCTCCGGCTTTTCTGAGCCGAGTTGATAAAAATCATAAATAAAAAAAATAATAATAATGCTGGGCATGTCACACAGCGCTATCTAGCCCCAAACTGAGCAGAGCTTGTACTATGGGAACCAGATAACTGATAGATACTTATATACTTTTTTTTTGTAAATACATACTTATTATATATAGAAAAACATCCAGACCCGGAACAAATATCTGTAGATCATGCAAACATTTGTTCCGCGGCGGGAATCGAACCCGCTACCTCCTGCGTCTCAGCCGGCTATTCGCCCACTGCACAATGGAGGTTGACAAAAAAAAATAAAAAAGAGGTTATAAATAGTTATAATATTAAGGCAAGTAATTTTTCTTTCTAGAAAATATTGGTTGAATCATAGAAAGAATAAATCATCAAACTGGTATTAACCAATATTTTCTATAAAGAAAAAATCACTTGCCTTATTATTATAATTATTTATAACCCAGTATAAAAACCGTACAAGGTTTGTCTGGAATTCTTATGGATACTCACTAACATAAATCATCAAGTTTTTGTTATACGACCTGGAGTTGGAACAAGCTTATGGCCCACCTGATGTATAAGTAACGTAACCATTCACCTATAACAAAGCATTGCCTCGTAGGTCATGCACCCTAGAAATGTGCTGTTAAGTAGCAATTTGCACATTAACTTAAAAAAAATGATTTTCTTTGAAATAAGACTTAGAATTATTACAAGATACAGAGATGTGTCGAGTTTGAATATAGAAATTGAACGGTCTTCTTTTTTTTTCAACTAACACAAGGTATTTATACTTAAGAGGATCGCGGGATAGCTAATCATAATTAGGGTAGGTTCTTAAAACTAATCAGCTGATTACAATGCAATTTGTCATAGGAAAGGTATTTAAAGAGGGTCGTGGGATAGCTAAACATGAGTAAGAGTTAAGTCAATGTTCTTAGAACTAATTAGTTATTCACAAAGCAATTTGGGAAAGTACCAACTTAGATTATTAATGTTTACTAATAGGTAAAGTATGTAACAGTGCTCACGATGCACTGGCATGTGTCAACATGAGTCATACAGACCCTTCAAACCGAAACGCGGCAGAAATAAGTAAAGTAAATCTTTATTAGAACCATAAACTTAAAATTAATTACAAAAATGGAACCTGCATTTATGCAGGTTCCATTTTTGTAGTTGCTATCTGCGCAGATAGCAACTCCCCCCTCCACAACAAGGTGAATTTGAATTCCAGTGTAAGGTAAAAGCGTAGCTTTAGGTAAACAAGTGACAATATAAACAATTGACAATTTAATGAGAGAGAAGTTAAAGCTAATCGTATCTTAATATCTTAGATGTAAGTAGGTGAGTGTGAAAGTGTGAAATGTGAGTGAGAGGTGGTGAGTATACAGGGTGTCCCAAAACATAGTGTCAAGCGAAAGTCCAGAGATAGAACACCCCTTGGGGTACCCCAATCACCCCCATTTATGTTCCGCGATTTTTTATAGTTTTCGAGTTATGAATTTTTTGCCGAATTTTTGAAAATTTTTGACTTGAACAACTTAAATAATTCATAAAAAAGAAGTAGAAAACTTTCTTAATTTTTTTTTTTGCTACTGATTTTTTATGAATTGTTCTTTTATGCATAAAATAATCAGCTACGTGACTGATCAAAACTATAAAAATGTTGGTGTAAAGTCAAAAAATTACATTCGGTGAATTATGACTTAAATTTTCAACTTTAAATTCTCTTAAGAATTCTCCAGACTCTCAGATTTCATAATCATTAAAAAAAGTAGTACTTAATGGGCTACTTTGGCTAAAATCGGTCTTCAAAGACAACCTCAACATGTCTAAACAACTTATTTATGTATGGAAGGTAAAGCAGTACCTACAGCACAAGTCTTGTACTTAGTGTAGGTACTGCACGCCAATACTCACTGTACAAGCCAATAATTGAATTTTAATTAAAATATGTTTTGTTATATGTATATTGCTTGATTTGTGAAATAAATGATTTTGATTTTTTTAAAGACGGCGAGGTGGAAAATTCATAAAATTAGCTACATGATTAGACAACAAATTCTGGCCATTTTATCATTCCTAAGCTTAATTCGTTTGTTAACTAACCAAAAATTACTGCAGGGAAGCTTTTTAGAGCTTTTTTTTAATGTTTAATTTAAGTTTTATTAATTTTGCGCGATGTGTTCTCACCCATGATCCCGATTGTAAACGTGGGCGCAAATATTTTACCTGCAATAACAATAGGCCGATAAGAGACCGAATTATTGCTATGTCTGTAACACTCCTAGGTGACAACAGAGCAGCGCGCAACCGAAACTTTATTATGTTTTTGTATTCAAAATGCATTCTCGGAATTTACAATTTGAGGCGCAGTTGGGCCATGAGCATGACAAAGTGATATGGAGGGGGTTGCGGCGCGAGGGTTGATCTATTGTGTATTTGGTTTTGTGTATACGGATTTCGACGAACTTTGCTTTCTCTACGGACTGAGTGCAATTACGATTTGTTTTTGTGTATACGGACTTTGCCTTCTCAACGGACTATTTGAGCACATTAATTTGGTGAGCTATGTCTTTTTCACCAAGAGATTACGCCGAGATGCATTACTTTTATGGCTATTTAAGAGGAAACGCTTCTGAAGCTGTCAGATTGTACAGGGAGCAAGTACAAAATAGAGGTGATCCTCAGCCCGACGCTGGGCCTGATCATCGTATGATTTTAAGGGTCCATAACTCTTACATGGAAGGCCGTATACCAAGCAGAAGAACCGGGCGTCCATCTCAAATGCATGACCCAGGTACTGTGGAATCAGTGTTGGAAGAAGTAGCAAGAGATCCTTCTGTCAGTGTGAGAACAATAGAACGCCGAATCGGAATCCCGAAATCACGGGCACACCGAATTCTTCAACAAGAAGGTTTTCACCCATACCATATACAAAAAGTCCAGCAGCTTAAACCCGCAGACTACCCAAGAAGAATGGCGTTTTGTCAAGAAATGGTGGGGCGTCAAGCTAATGGTGAAATTTTTTTCAAAACTATTTTGTGAACCGATGAGTCACATTTTAAGCGCTGTGGGATTTTCAACATCCACAATTACTATTCCTGGAATATCGGGAATCCACACCTAGTACGCGAATCGAACTTTCAAGAACAATTTAGTGTCAACTTATGGTCAGGAATCTTAAACGGACAGCTGATTGGTCCATTCGAACTACCTGACCGATTGAACGGCGTGGCCTACCTGAATTTCTTGCGAAATAACCTCAACGGCCTATTAGAAGATATGGACCTGTTAACAAACAATTAGGCAAATGATTTTCCAAAACAACGGCGCTTCATGCCACTTCGCGAGAATTGTCAGAGAACATTTGGACGAAAGATTCAGAGGCAGGTGGATCGGCCGTGGAGGACCTATTAAGGGTTCCATCGGAGCTGAAATGCAATATGAAATACTTTAGACCCGTAGGACTACGTATTAACTGTTGAGGATGTTATTATAATACGAGCTCGGCTGGATTATGATACAATATAATTAATGTGACCGGTTGTGGATGACTGCACTGTTTTGTCAGATAGCCTTGAAGACATAATCCTTGTTATAAATATTGTAAGTAATATTTATTGATTTTATTTTCTTTAATAAGGCACACATTACAAGCAATAAAAATAAAACTTAACTAGTATAACAATTTGATCTGGCTTGAAACGTAACTTATGTGCGCACAGAAAAACAGAAATATACGTGTCGAGGAAACGAAAAGAGCATGTTCGAGGACATAACTACAACTAATTAAAATGAGCAGACACATAAATGAGAAGCAGAAAAAATAATAAACAATAATTAAAACAAAAAACAAACACGAAACACGTTATAATGTATATACAAAATACCTATATACAATCGATGAACTTGGTAGCCAACCACGCTACTATGAGAGTCTGAATCCCCGTTAAAATGGAGGATGTCTTTGAGTTGTTTGACAAATTTTTAAAGTTTAAAGATATCCAGCTCTATTTGACGACCCCCGTGGTGCAGTGGGCGAATAGCCGGCTGAGACGCAGGGGGTAGCGGGTTCGATTCCCCCCGCGGAACAAATGTTTGCATGATCTACAGATATTTGTTCTGGGTCTGGATGTATTTCTATGTATTATAAGTATGTACATATTTACAAAAAAAAAAGTATATAAGTATTCTATCAGTTATCTGGTTCCCATAGTACAAGCTCTGCTTAGTTTGGGGCTAGATAGTACTGTGTGAAATGTCCGGCAATATATATATCTATATTCGCCTGACATTTTTGTTAATGGATTATAAGTAAGTAAGGTAAAAATATTAGCTCGGTTAGGTTAGATCTACGAGCACTAAACTTAATATTGAAGGAGATTTGCAAAATTGCGATTATCATAAAACATCGTGAGCCCCGCACCGGTATGGAGGGAGCCTAGTCTAGTCTAGACCGCAATACACTACAGAGAATCAAAGACCGTAGACTGTTTGAAACTACTCTATTGACTCTTGAGGTTAAACCCTAAGTTACAGCCTATCATTGTACAGGGTGTTATTGTGATGGGTTGATGAAGGAATATTGAAGAGTGAAAGAAGTAGAGAAAACTTTAGGGTAGATTATTAAAATACATCCGAACAATTAATAATGGTTGATTTTTTTTAAGAAAAGTTTTTAAAACGCCTCAAATCCTCCTCCTTTCGGGTACATGAAATTACAGGCTCATGAAACAGGTAACGGGCGCAATCACACTAACAAAAGTTTAGATGTTTGTTTGATACTCAATCACGTCGTATCGGCTGAACCGATTTCGATAAAATTTGGTATATAGATAGATTATAGCCTGGATTACTTAATATTGACAAAACACGCACGTGAAGCTGCTGGCGGAAGCTCGTGCAAAATAAGTCTTAGTTGTACGTAACATGTGGTGTAATTATTTTTTATGGACAGTGGCAGACGCATAACATCAGGCGGGTCATGGGCTTGTATCTGTGATTGTACCGTTCGTCATCTAAACAATACTATTTAGCACCCCTGTATACAGGACAGAAGGCACAAGATTTAGCGCTTTTGAATCGATAATGCCCGCAACTTGGTTCTCAATTTTATTTAACATTCCAAACAGTTCATTCGATTTACCACAAACATTAGAACATATATAGCAGGAGATAGTCGGTTCGATTCCCGCCGCGGAACAAATGTTTGCATGATCTACAGATATTTGTTCCGGGTCCGGTTGTTTTTCTATCATCATCATCATCATCATCAGCTCTCATTAGTCCACTGCTGGGCATAGGCCTCTCCCAATACGCGCCACTGAGCTGTTTTTCTATATATTATAAACTAGAGGTTGCGTTGTGCGCGAGCTGCTCGCAGCTCGCGTGTTTTTCTTTTAGTCGAAGAAGTAATTAAAGAGGATATCGAGCTGTTAAAAGCCATCAAAGAGGATATCCATGTGTAAGAAGCAGTCAAAGACGATATCGAACTGGAAGAAGCAATCAAATCAAAGAGGATTTCCAAGTGGGAGCAGCAATCAAAGAGGATATTGAAGTGAAAGGAGCAATCAAATAGGATATCGAAGTAGCAGAAACAATCAAAGAGGAAATTAAAGTTGAGTAAGCAATCAAAGAGGATACCGAGGTGGTAGAAGCGTTCTAAGAGGATGACGAAGTAAAAAAAGCAATCAAAGACGATATCGAAGTGGAAGAAACAGTCAAAGACGATATCGAAGTGGAAGAAGCAATCAAAGAGGATATCGAAGTGGAAGAAGCAATCAAGAGGATATCGAAGTGGAAGAAGCAATCAAAGAGGGTATCGAAGTGGAAGAAGCCATCACAGAGGATATCGAAGTGAAAATGCTGTCAAAGCCGATATCGAAGACCAAGACGCAATCAAAGAGAATATTGCAGTGCAAGAAGCAATCAAAAGGAAATTGAAGATGACATCGAAGTGGAAGGAGTAATCAAAGAGGATATTGAAGTGGAAGAAGCAATCAAATAGGATATCGAAGTAGGAAAAACAATCTAAGAGGAAATTGAAGTTGACTAAGGAATCAAAGAGGATACCGAGATGGTAGAAGTATTCAAAGAGGATGACGAAGTGAAAAAGCAATCAAAGACGATATCGAAGTGAAACAAATAGTCGAAGACGATATCGAAAAGGAAGAAGCAATCTTAGAGGATATCGAAGTGGAAGAAGCAATCAAAGAAGATATCGAAGTGTAAGAAGCCATCACAGAGGATATCGTAGTGAAAATGCTATCAAAAACGATATCGAAGATGAAGACGCAATCAAAGAGAATATTGCAGTGCAAGAAGCAATCAAAAGGAAATCGAAGATGATATCGAATTGGTAGAAGCAATAAAAGAGGATATCAAAGTGGAAGAAGCAATCAAAAAGGATATCGAGCTGTTTAAAGTTATCGAACAGGATATCCATGTGTAAAAAGCAGTCAAAGACGATCGAAATGGAAGAAGCAATCAAATCAAAGAGGATATCCAAGTGGAAGCAGCAATCAAAGATGATATCGAAGTGGAAGAAGCAATCAAAGAGGATATTGAAATGAAAGAAGCAATCAAATAGGATATCGAAGTAGCAAAAACAATTAAAGAGGAAATTGAAATTGAGTAAAAGACGTCGAGGACAATGATAAAAATAAAAAACGGTTTCACCAAAAACTTATACTAATATTTTGTAAAAGTTTCCTAGAGCTATCTCTTCCCGTTTAAAAGATACGAGCGATTTAAGTTTTGTATGAAAACCCATAATTTTGTGGAGTGAAAATTGAAGTAAAAGAAGCAATTGAAGAAGACATATAAGTAGAAAAAGACATTAAAAAGGATATCAAAGTGGAAGAAGCAAAAATAGAGGATATCGAGGTGAAAGAAGCATTCAAGGAGGAAGACCAAGTGAGAGAAGCATTCAAAAAGGATGTCAAGAGCAATGATGGTAATAAAAAAACTATTCGACCAAAAATTTGTACCAATATTTTGTAAAAGTTTGCTAGGCGTAACTGTTCCCGTTTAGAAGATACGAGCGATTTAAGATTTGTATTAAAACCCATAATTTTGTAGAGTGGGAATTGAAGTAAAAGAAGCAATTGAAGAAAACATATAAGTAGATAAAGCAATTAAAAAGGATATCAAAGTGGAAGAAGCAAAATGAAAGAAGCATTTAAAGTGGAAGACGAAGTAAGAGAAGCATTCAAAACGGATGTCAAGGGCAATGATGGTATTAAAAAAACTATTCCACCAAAAACTTGTACCAATATTTTGTAAAAGTTTGCTAGGCGTAACTCTTCCCGTTTAGAAGATACGAGCGATTTAAGATTTGTATTAAAACCCATAATTTTGTAGAGTGGAAATTGAAGTAAAAGAAGCAATTGAAGAAAATATATAAGTAGAATAAAGCAATTAAAAAGGATATCAAAGTGGAAGAAGCAAAAATAGAGGATATCGAGGCGAAAGAAGCATTTAAAGTGGAAGACGAAGTAAGAGAAGCATTCAAAACGGATGTCAAGGGCAATGATGGTATTAAAAAAACTATTCCACCAAAAATTTGTACCAATATTTTGTAAAAGTTTGCTAGGCGTAACTGTTCCCGTTTAGAAGATACGAGCGATTTAAGATTTGTATTAAAACCCATAATTTTGTAGAGTGGGAATTGAAGTAAAAGAAGCAATTGAAGAAAACATATAAGTAGAAAAAGCAATTAAAAAGGATATCAAAGTGGAAGAAGCAAAATGAAAGAAGCATTTAAAGTGGAAGACGAAGTAAGAGAAGTATTCAAAACGGATGTCAAGGGCAATGATGGTATTAAAAAAACTATTCCACCAAAAACTTGTACCAATATTTTGTAAAAGTTTGCTAGGCGTAACTCTTCCCGTTTAGAAGATACGAGCGATTTAAGATTTGTATTAAAACCCATAATTTTGTAGAGTGGAAATTGTAGTAAAAGTAGCAATTGAAGAAAATATATAAGTAAAAAAGCAATTAAAAAGGATATCAAAGTGGAAGAAGCAAAAATAGAGGATATCGAGGTGAAAGAAGCACTCAAAGCGGAAGACGAAGTAAGAGAAGCATTCAAAAAGGATCTCAAGGGCAATAATGGTATTAAAAAAACTATTCCACCAAAAATTAGTACCAATATTTTGTAAAAGTTTGCTCGGGGTAACTCTTCCCGTTTAGAAGATACGAGCGATTTAAGATTTGTATTAAAACCCATAATTTTTTAGAGTCGATATTGAAGTAAGAGAAGTAATTGAAGAAAATAGAAAAATAGAAAAAACAATTCAAAAGTATATTGAAGTAAAAATGCCATCAAAGAGGATTTCGAAGTTATAGAAACAATTAAAGAGGATATCAATGTGGAAGAAACATTCGAAAACGAAAAGGAAGTGAGAGAAGAATTCAAAATGATGGCAAGGGCGATGATGACCGTAAAATAACGATTCCACCAAAAATTTGTGCTACAAAAAAAAAAGATTTTCCAAAATGATCACAGTGGATGTTGCATAATAAAAAAAAATTGACGTTCCAAAATGATCATGTGGATGAGGCATAATTTAAAAAAATGATGTACCAAAATGATCACAGTGGATGTTGCATAATACAAAAAAAATAATAATAATTGACGTTCCAAAGTGATCATTGTGGATGAGGCGTAGTTAAAAAAATGATGTACCAAAATGATCACAGTGGATGTTGCGTAATACAAAAAAAATAATAATAATTGACGCTCCAAAGTGATCATTGTGGATGAGGCATAATTAAAAAAAATGATGTTCCAAAATGATCACAGTGGATGTTGCATAATAAAAAAAAAAAAATTTGACGTTCCAAAGTGATCATTGTGGATGAGGCGTAGTTAAAAAAATGATGTACCAAAATGATCACAGTGGATGTTGCATAATACAAAAAAAAATAATAATAATTGACGTTCCAAAGTGATCATTGTGGATGAGGCATAATTAAAAAAAATGATGTTCCAAAATGATCACAGTGGATGTTGCATAATAAAAAAAAAAAATTGACGTTCCAAAGTGATCATTGTGGATGAGGCATAATTAAAAAAAATTATGTACCAAAATGATTACAGTGGATGTTGCATAATAAAAAAAAATAATTGACGTTCCAAAGTGATCATTGTAGATGAGGCGTAATTTAAAAAAATGATGTACCAAAATGATCACAGTGGATGTTGCATAATAAAAAAAAAATTGACGTTCCAAAGTGATCATTGTGGATGAGGAATATTTCAAAAAGATGATGTTCCAAAATGATCACAGTGGATCATGCATAATAAAAAAAAATAATTGACGTTCCAAAGTGATCATTGTGGATGAGGCGTAATTAAAAAAATGATGTACCAAAATGATCACAGTGGATGTTGCATAATAAAAAAAATAATTGACGTTCCAAAGTGATCATTGTGGATGAGGCATAATTAAAAAAATTATGTACCAAAATGATCACAGTGGATGTTGCATAATAAAAAAAAAATAATTGACGTTCCAAAGTGATCATTGTGGATGAGGAATATTTAAAAAAGATGATGTTCCAAAATGATCACAGTGGATGATGCATAATAAAAAAAATAATAATTGACGTTCCAAAGTGATCATTGTGGATGAGGCTTGATTAAAAAAATGATGTACCAAAATGATCACAGTGGATGTTGCATAATAAAAAAAAATAATTGACGTTCCAAAGTGATCATTGTGGATGAGGCGTAATTAAAAAAAATGATGTTCCAAAATGATCACAGTGGATGTTGCATAATAAAAAAAAAAAAATTGACGTTCCAAAGTGATCATTGTGGATGAGGAATATTTAAAAAAGATGATGTTCCAAAATGATCACAGTGGATGATGCATAATAAAAAAAATAATAATTGACGTTCCAAAGTGATCATTGTGGATGAGGCTTGATTAAAAAAATGATGTACCAAAATGATCACAGTGGATGTTGCATAATAAAAAAAATAATTGACGTTCCAAAGTGATCATTGTGGATGAGGCATAATTAAAAAAAATTATGTACCAAAATGATCACAGTGGATGTTGCATAATAAAAAAAAAATTGACGTTCCAAAGTGATCATAGTGGATGAGGCATAATTGAAAAAAAATGATGTTACAAAATGATCACAGTGGATGATGCATAATAAAAAAAAAAAATAATTGACGTTCCAAAGTGATCATTGTGGATGAGGCATAATTAAAAAAATGATGTACCAAAATGATCACAGTGGATGTTGCATAATAAAAAAAAAATGACGTTTCAAAGTGATCATTGTGGATGAGGCATAATTAAAAAAATGTGGATGTTCCAAAATAAACATGATGAACGTTGCATACTAAAAAAAAAAAAAAAATTGGATGTTCCAAAATGATGATGATGACCTTTGCAAAAACTATGAAAGTTATCTCATGTCCCTCCACCACCATTATATAGAATCAAGCAAATTTACAGTAATTTTATAGTACACACAAGCCGTGGGCTCCCTACAAAAACAGTATGAAAATTACGGCAAACGAAATTTACGGTTTACGGTATTCATACAGAAATATTTTGTATGGGACAATTTTTTTTTTGTATGAAAGACCATTTTTTTTTCATGGAACCGGATATAAAAAAATGTCCTCTGCAACATTAGTTTTTGCACCAACACTGTAAGACCTATACTTTCCGAGATACGATGTCGATGGGAGCGAATGGGGGACAAAAGGGGTACTTTAGGATTTATTCCCAACTCATCGGAACTCCCTCTATACGATCCCACCAAACATTTTCACCCTACGAGGTGGCATCTGGGAGAACAAACATGTCAATGAGTCAGTCAGTCAGTCAGTCAGTGAGTGGTAATCGAGCTTTATATAATATAACTAGAGGTTGCGTTGTGCGCGAGCTGCTCGCAGCTCGCGTGTTTTTCTTTTAGTCGAAGAAGTAATCAAAGAGGATATTGAGCTGTTAAAAGCCATCAAAGAGGATATCCATGTGTAAGAAGCAGTCAAAGACGATATCGAACTGGAAGAAGCAATCAAATCAAAAAGGATTTCCAAGTGGGAGCAGCAATTAAAGAGGATATTGAAGTGAAAGGAGCAATCAAATAGGATATCGAAGTAGCAGAAACAATCAAAGAGGAAATTAAAGTTGAGTAAGCAATCAAAGAGGATACCGAGGTGGTAGAAGCGTTCTAAGAGGATGACGAAGTAAAAAAAGCAATCAAAGACGATATCGAAGTGGAAGAAACAGTCAAAGACGATATCGAAGTGGAAGAAGCAATCAAACAGGATATCGAAGTGGAAGAAGCAATCAAGAGGATATCGAAGTGGAAGAAGCAATCAAAGAGGGTATCGAAGTGGAAGAAGCCATCACAGAGGATATCGAAGTGAAAATGCTGTCAAAGCCGATATCGAAGACCAAGACGCAATCAAAGAGAATATTGCAGTGCACGAAGCAATCAAAAGGAAATTGAAGATGACATCGAAGTGGAAGGAGTAATCAAAGAGGATATTGAAGTGGAAGAAGCAATCAAATAGGATATCGAAGTAGGAAAAACAATCTAAGAGGAAATTGAAGTTGACTAAGGAATCAAAGAGGATACCGAGATGGTAGAAGTATTCAAAGAGGATGACGAAGTGAAAAAGCAATCAAAGACGATATCGAAGTGAAACAAATAGTCGAAGACGATATCGAAAAGGAAGAAGCAATCTTAGAGGATATCGAAGTGGAAGAAGCAATCAAAGAAGATATCGAAGTGTAAGAAGCCATCACAGAGGATATCGTAGTGAAAATGCTATCAAAAACGATATCGAAGATGAAGACGCAATCAAAGAGAATATTGCAGTGCAAGAAGCAATCAAAAGGAAATCGAAGATGATATCGAATTGGTAGAAGCAATAAAAGAGGATATCAAAGTGGAAGAAGCAATCTAAAAGGATATCGAGCTGTTTAAAGTTATCGAAGAGGATATCCATGTGTAAAAAGCAGTCAAAGACGATCGAAATGGAAGAAGCAATCAAATCAAAGAGGATATCCAAGTGGAAGCAGCAATCAAAGATGATATCGAAGTGGAAGAAGCAATCAAAGAGGATATTGAAGTGAAAGAAGCAATCAAATAGGATATCGAAGTAGCAGAAACAATTAAAGAGGAAATTGAAATTGAGTAAAAGACGTCGAGGACAATGATAAAAATAAAAAACGGTTTCACCAAAAACTTATACTAATATTTTGTAAAAGTTTCCTAGAGCTATCTCTTCCCGTTTAAAAGATACGAGCGATTTAAGTTTTGTATGAAAACCCATAATTTTGTGGAGTGAAAATTGAAGTAAAAGAAGCAATTGAAGAAGACATATAAGTAGAAAAAGACATTAAAAAGGATATCAAAGTGGAAGAAGCAAAAATAGAGGATATCGAGGTGAAAGAAGCATTCAAGGAGGAAGACCAAGTGAGAGAAGCATTCAAAAAAGATGTCAAGAGCAATGATGGTAATAAAAAAACTATTCGACCAAAAATTTGTACCAATATTTTGTAAAAGTTTGCTAGGCGTAACTGTTCCCGTTTAGAAGATACGAGCGATTTAAGATTTGTATTAAAACCCATAATTTTGTAGAGTGGGAATTGAAGTAAAAGAAGCAATTGAAGAAAATATATAAGTAGATAAAGCAAATAAAAAGGATATCAAAGTGGAAGAAGCAAAAATAGAGGATATCGAGGCGAAAGAAGCATTTAAAGTGGAAGACGAAGTAAGAGAAGCATTCAAAACGGATGTCAAGGGCAATGATGGTATTAAAAAAACTATTCCACCAAAAATTTGTACCAATATTTTGTAAAAGTTTGCTAGGCGTAACTCTTCCCGTTTAGAAGATACGAGCGATTTAAGATTTGTATTAAAACCCATAATTTTGTAGAGTGGAAATTGTAGTAAAAGAAGCAATTGAAGAAAACATATAAGTAGAAAAAGCAATTAAAAAGGATATCAAAGTGGAAGAAGCAAAAATAGAGGATATCGAGGTGAAAGAAGCATTTACAGTGGAAGACGAAGTAAGAGAAGCATTCAAAACGGATATCAAGGGCAATGATGGTATTAAAAAAACTATTCCACTAAAAATTTGTACCAATATTTTGTAAAAGTTTGCTAGGCGTAACTCTTCCCGTTTAGAAGATACGAGCGATTTAAGATTTGTATTAAAACCCATAATTTTGTAGAGTGGAAATTGTAGTAAAAGAAGCAATTGAAGAAAATATATAAGTAAAAAAGCAATTAAAAAGGATATCAAAGTGGAAGAAGCAAAAATAGAGGATATCGAGGTGAAAGAAGCATTCAAAGCGGAAGACGAAGTAAGAGAAGCATTCAAAAAGGATCTCAAGGGCAATAATGGTATTAAAAAAACTATTCCACCAAAAATTAGTACCAATATTTTGTAAAAGTTTGCTGGGGGTAACTCTTCCCGTTTAGAAGATACGAGCGATTTAAGATTTGTATTAAAACCCATAATTTTGTAGAGTCGATATTGAAGTAAGAGAAGTAATTGAAGAAAATAGAAAAATAGAAAAAACAATTCAAAAGTATATTGAAGTAAAAATGCCATGAAAGAGGATTTCGAAGTTATAGAAACAATTAAAGAGGATATCAATGTGGAAGAAACATTCGAAAACGAAAAGGAAGTGAGAGAAGAATTCAAAATGATGGCAAGGGCGATGATGACCGTAAAATAACGATTCCACCAAAAATTTGTGCTACAAAAAAAAATTGATTTTCCAAAATGATCACAGTGGATGTTGCATAATAAAAAAAAATTGACGTTCCAAAATGATCATGTGGATGAGGCATAATTTAAAAAAATGATGTACCAAAATGATCACAGTGGATGTTGCATAATACAAAAAAAATAATAATAATTGACGTTCCAAAGTGATCATTGTGGATGAGGCGTAGTTAAAAAAATGATGTACCAAAATGATCACAGTGGATGTTGCATAATACAAAAAAAAAAAAAATAATTGACGTTCCAAAGTGATCATTGTGGATGAGGCATAATTAAAAAAAATGATGTTCCAAAATGATCACAGTGGATGTTGCATAATAAAAAAAAAAGATTGACGTTCCAAAGTGATCATTGTGGATGAGGCGTAGTTAAAAAAATGATGTACCAAAATGATCACAGTGGATGTTGCATAATACAAAAAAAATAATAATAATTGACGTTCCAAAGTGATCATTGTGGATGAGGCATAATTAAAAAAAATGATGTTCCAAAATGATCACAGTGGATGTTGCATAATAAAAAAAAATAATTGACGTTCCAAAGTGATCATTGTGGATGAGGCATAATTAAAAAAAGTTATGTACCAAAATTATTACAGTGGATGTTGCATAATAAAAAAAATAATTGACGTTCCAAAGTGATCATTGTGGATGAGGCATAATTTAAAAAAATGATGTACCAAAATGATCACAGTGGATGTTGCATAATACAAAAAAAAAATAATAATTGACGTTCTAAAGTGATCATTGTGGATGAGGAATATTTAAAAAAGATGATGTTCCAAAATGATCACAGTGGATGATGCATAATAAAAAAAAATAATTGACGTTCCAAAGTGATCATTGTGGATGAGGCTTGATTAAAAAAATGATGTACCAAAATGATCACAGTGGATGTTGCATAATAAAAAAAAATAATTGACGTTCCAAAGTGATCATTGTGGATGAGGCGTAATTAAAAAAATTATGTACCAAAATGATCACAGTGGATGTTGCATAATAAAAAAAAAAATAATTGACGTTCCAAAGTGATCATTGTGGATGAGGCATAATTAAAAAAAATGATGTACCAAAATGATCACAGTGGATGTTGCATAATAAAAAAAAATAATTGACGTTCCAAAGTGATCATTGTGGATGAGGCATGATTAAAAAAATGTGGATGTTCCAAAATAAACATGATGAACGTTGCATACTAAAAAAAAAAAAAAAAATTGGATGTTCCAAAATGATGATGATGACCTTTGCAAAAACTATGAAAGTTGTCTCATGCCCCTCCACAACCATTATATAGAATCAAGCAAATTTTACAGTAATTTTATAGTACACACAAGCCGTGGGCTCCCAACAAAAACAGTATGAAAATTACGGCAAACGAAATACACGGTTTACGGTATTCATACAGAAATATTTTGTATGGGACAATTTTTTTTTTTGTATGAAAGACGTTTTTTTTTTCATGGATCCGGATATAAAAAAATGTCCTCAGCAACATTAGTTTTTGCACCAACGCTCTAAGACCTATACTTTCCGAGATACGAGGTGGATGGGAGCGAATGGGGGACAAAAGGGGTACTTTAGGATTTATTCCCAACTCACCGGAACTCCCTCTATACGATCCCACCAAACATTTTCACCCTACGAGGTGGCATCTGGGAGAACAAACATGTCAATGAGTCAGTCAGTCAGTCAGTGGTAATCGAGCTTTATATAATATAACTAGAGGTTGCGTTGTGCGCGAGCTGCTCGCAGCTCGCGTGTTTTTCTTTTAGTCGAAGAAGTAATTAAAGAGGATATCGAGCTGTTAAAAGCCATCAAAGAGGATATCCATGTGTAAGAAGCAGTCAAAGACGATATCGAAATGGAAGAAGCAATCAAATCAAAGAGGATTTCCAAGTGGAAGCAGCAATCAAAGATGATATCGAAGTGGAAGAAGCAATCAAAGAGGATATTGAAGTGAAAGAAGCAATCAAATAGGATATCGAAGTAGCAGAAACAATCAAAGAGGAAATTAAAGTTGAGGAAAAAATCAAAGAGGATACCAAGGTGGTAGAAGCATTCTAAGAGGATGACGAAGTAAAAAAAGCAATCAAAGACGATATCGAAGTGGAAGAAGCAATCCAATGGATATTGAAGATGAAGAAGGAATAAAAGAGGATATCGAAGCGGAACAAGCAAACGTAGAGGATATCAAAGTTAAAGAAGCAATCAAAGAGGATACCAATGTGGAAGAAGCAATCAAAGAGGATATCGAAGTGGAACAAGCAATCAAAGAGAAAAAAATTGGATGTTCCAAAATTATCATGATAATGGTTGTATAAAAAAAAATTGAACGTTGCAAAAAAGATCACGATGAACGTTGCATAAAAAAAATCTGGACGTTCCAAAATGATCATGATTGACGTTGCATAATATAAATGTATGTTGCAAAATGATAATGATCAAAAATTTGTACTAATATTTTGTCAAAGTTTGCTAGTGCTATCTCTTCCCGTTTAGAAGATACGAGCGATTAAAGTTTTGTAAGAAAAATCATAAATTTGTTGATTGGATATCGAAGTGGAAGAAACTATCAAAGAGAATGTTGAAGTGGAAGAAGCAATCAAATAGGATATCGAAGTGGCAGAAACAATCAAAGCGGAAATTGAAGTTGAGTAAGCAATCAAAGAGGATACCAAGGTGGTAGAAGCATTCAAAGAAGATGACGAAGTGAAAAAGCAATCAAAGACGATATCGAAATGGAAGAAGCAGTCAAAGACGATATCGAAGTGGGAGAAGCAATCAAAGAGGATATCGAAGTTAAAGAAGCAGTCAAAGATGATGTCGAAGTGGAAAAAACATTCAAAGAAGATGACGAAGTGAGAGAAGCATTCAAAAAGGATGTCAAGGATGACAATAAAAAAACAGTTACACCAAAAATTTATACCAATATTTTGTACAAGTTTGCTAGGGCTATCTCTTCCCGTTTAGAAGATACGAGCTATTGAAGTTTTGTATGAAAGACCACAATTTTGTAGAGAGCATAATGAAGTAACTGAAGCAATTAAAGAGGATGTGAAAGTAGAAGAAGCATTTTAAAGGGATAACGAAGTGGAACATGCAAAAATAGAAGATGTCGAGGCGGAAGAAACAATCAAAGAGGATATCGAAGTGGAAGAAGCAATCAAAGAGGGTATCGAAGTGGAAGAAGCCATCACAGAGGATATCGAAGTGAAAATGCTATCAAAGACGATATCGAAGATGAAGACGCAATCAAAGAGAATAATGCAGTGCAAGAAGCAATCAAAAGGAAATCGAAGATGATATCGAAGTGGAAGGAGTAAACAAAGAGGATATTGAAGTGGGAGAAGCAATCAAATAGGATATCGAAGTAGCAAAAACAATCAAAGAGAAAATTGAAGTTGACTAAGGAATCAAAGAGGATACCGAGTTGGTAGAAGTATTCAAAGAGGATGACGAAGTGAAAAAAGCAATCAAAGACGATATCGAAGTGAAAGAAATAGTCAACGACGATATCAATATGGAACAAGCAATCAAAGCGGATATCGAAGTGGAAGAAGCAATCAAAGAGGATATCAAAGTGGAAGAAGCCATCACAGGATATCGAAGTAAAAATGCAATCAAAAACGATATCGAATATGAAGACGCAATCAAAGAAAATATTGCAGTGCAAGAAGCAATCAAACGGAAATCAAAGAGGAAGGAGCCCTTACATAGAATACCGAAGTGAAAATGCCATCAAAGAGGATATCAAAGATGAAGAAGCAATCCAATGGATATTGAAGATGAAGAAGGAATAAAAGAGGATATCGAAGTGGAACAAGCAATCGTAGAGGATATCAAAGTTAAAGAAGCAATCAAATAGGATATCAATGTGGAAGAAGCAATCAAAGAGGATATCGAAGTGGAACAAGCAATCAAAGAGAAAAAAATTGGATGTTCCAAAATGATCATGATAATAGTTGTATAAAAAAAATTGAACATTGCAAAAAAGATAATGATGAACGTTGCATAAAAAAAATCTGGACGTTCCAAAATGATCAGGATTGACGTTGCATAATATAAATGTATGTTGTAAAATGATAATGATCAAAAATTTGTACTAATATTTTGTCAAAGTTTGCTAGTGCTATCTCTTCCCGTTTAGAAGATACGAGCGATTAAAGTTTTGTAAGAAAAATCATAAATTTGTTGATTGGATATCGAAGTGGAAGAAACTATCAAAGAGAATGTTGAAGTGGAAGAAGCAATCAAATAGGATATCGAAGTGGCAGAAACAATCAAAGAGGAAATTGAAGTTGAGTAAGCAATCAAAGAGGATACCAAGGTGGTAGAAGCATTCAAAGAAGATGACGAAGTGAAAAAGCAATCAAAGACGATATCGAAATGGAAGAAGCAGTCAAAGACGATATCGAAGTGGGAGAAGCAATCAAAGAGGATATCGAAGTTAAAGAAGCAGTCAAAGATGATGTCGAAGTGGAAAAAACATTCAAAGAAGATGACGAAGTGAGAGAAGCATTCAAAAAGGATGTCAAGGATGACAATAAAAAAACAGTTCCACCAAAAGTTTATACGCAATATTTTGTACAAGTTTGCTAGGGCTATCTCTTCCCGTTTAGAAGATATGAGCGATTGAAGTTTTGTATGAAACACCACAATTTTGTAGAGCGCATAATGAAGTAACTGAAACAATTAAAGAGGATATGAAGTAGAAGAAGCATTTTAAAAGGATAACGAAGTGGAACATGCAAAAATAGAAGATGTGGAGGCGGAAGAAACAATAAAAGAGGATGACGAAGTGTAACAAGCAATCAAAGAGAATATTCGAATAGTGGATGTCGCATAATAAAAAAAAATTGACGTTCCAAAATGATCATAGTGGATGAGGCATAAATAAAAAAAAATTGATGTTCCAAAATGATCACAGTGGATGTTGCATAATAAAAAAAAATTGACGTTCCAAAAGTGATCATTGTGGATGAGGCATAATTAAAAAAAAAATTGACGTTCCAAAATGATCATTGCGGATGAGGCATAATTAAAAAAAATTGATGTTCCAAAATTATCACAGTTGATGTTGCATAATAAAAAAAAAGAAATTGACGTTCCAAAATGATCATTGTGGATGAGGCATAATTTAAAAAAAAATGATTTTCCAAAATGATCACAAAGGATTTTGCATAATAAAAAAAAATTGACGTTCCAAAATGATCATTGTGGATGAGGCATAATTAAAAAAAATTGATTTTCCAAAATGATCACAAAGGATTTTTCATAATAAAAAAAAAAAATGACGTTCCAAAAGTGATCATTGTGGATGAGGCATAATTAAAAAAAATTGATGTTCCAAAATGATCACAGTGGATTTTGCATAATAAAAAAAAAAAAAAAAAAATTGACGTTCCAAAATGATCACTGTGGATGAGGCATAACTTAAAAAAAATTGATTTTCCAAAATGACCACAAAGTATTTTGCATAATAAAAAAAAAATTGACGTTCCAAAGTGATCATTGTGGATGAGGCATAATTAAAAAAAATGATGTACCAAAATATCACAGTGGATGATGCATAATAAAAAAAAAATTGACGTTCCAAAGTGATCATTGTGGATGAGGCATAATTAAAAAAAATGATGTACCAAAATGATAACAGTGGATGTTGCATAATAAAAAAAAAAAATTGACGTTCCAAAGTGATCATTGTGGATGAGGCATAATTAAAAAAATGTGGATGTTCCAAAATAAACATGATGAACGTTGCATACTAAAAAAAAAAAAAAAAATTGGATGTTCCAAAATGATGATGATGACCTTTGCAAAAACTATGAAAGTTGTCTCATGCCCCTCCACCACCATTATATAGAATCAAGCAAATTTACAGTAATTTTATAGTACACACAAGCCATGGGCTCCCTACAAAAACAGTATGAAAATTACGGCAAACGAAATATACGGTTTACGGTATTCATACAGAAATATTTTGTATGGGACAATTTTATTTTTGTATGAAAGACAATTTTTTTTTCATGGAACTGGATATAAAAAAATGTCCTCTGCAACATTAGTTTTTGCACCAACTCTCTAAGACCTATACTTTCCGAGATACGAGGTCGATGTGAGCGAATGGGGGACAAAAGGGGTACTTTAGGATTTATTCCCAACTCATCGGAACTCCCTCTATACGATCCCACCAAACATTTTCACCCTACGAGGTGGCATCTGGGAGAACAAACATGTCAATGAGTCAGTCAGTCAGTCAGTCAGTGAGTGGTAATCGAGCTTTATATAATATAACTAGAGGTTGCGTTGTGCGCGAGCTGCTCGCAGCTCGCGTGTTTTTCTTTTAGTCGAAGAAGTAATTAAAGAGGATATCGAGCTGTTAAAAGCCATCAAAGAGGATATCCATGTGTAAGAAGCAGTAAAGACGATATCGAAATGGAAGAAGCAATCAAATCAAAGAGGATTTCCAAGTGGAAGCAGCAATCAAAGAGGATATTGAAGTGAAAGAAGCAATCAAATAGGATATCGAAGCAGCAGAAACAATCAATGAGGAAATTAAAGTTGAGTAAGCAATCAAAGAGGATACCGAGGTGGTAAGAGCATTCTAAGAGGATGACGAAGTAAAAAAAGCAATCAAAGACGATATCGAACTGGAAGAAACAGTCAAAAACGATATCGAAGTGAAAGAAGCAATCAAAGAGGATATTGAAGGGAAAGAAGCAATCAAATAGGATATCGAAGTAGCAGAAACAATCAAAGAGGAAATTAAAGTTGAGTAAGCAATCAAAGAGGATACCGAGGTGGTAGAAGCGTTCTAAGAGGATGACCAAATTAAAAAAGCAATCGAAGACGATATCGAAGTGGAAGAAACAGTCAAAAACGATATCGAAGTGGAAGAAGCAATCAAAGAGGATATTGAAGTGAAAGAAGCAATCAAATAGAATATCGAAGTAGCAGAAACAATCAAAGAGGAAATTAAAGTTGAGTAAGCAATCAAAGAGGATACCGAGGTGGTAGAAGCGTTCTAAGAGGATAACGAAGTGGAAGAAGCAATCAAAGAGGATATCGAAGTGGAAGAAACAGTCAAAGACGATATCGAAGTGGAAGAAGCATTCAAAGAGGATATCGAAGTGGAAGAAGCAATCAAAGAGGATATCGAAGTGGACGAAGCAATCAAAGAGGGTATCGAAGTGGAAGAAGCCACCACAGAGGATATCGAAGTGAAAATGTTATCAAAAACGATATCGAAGATGAAGACGCAATCAAAGAGAATATTGCAGTGCAAGAAGCAATCAAAAGGAAATCGAAGATGATATCGAATAGGTAGAAGCAATAAAAGAGGATATCAAAGTGGAAGAAGCAATCAAAGAGGATATCGAGCTGTTTAAAGTTATCGAAGAGGATATCCATGTGTAAGAAGCAATCAAAGACGATCGAAATGGAAAAAGCAATCAAATTAAAGAGGATATCCAAGTGGAAGCAGCAATCAAAAATGATATTGAAGTGGAAGAAGCAATCAAAGAGGATATTGAAGTGAAAGAAGCAATCAAATAGGATATCGAAGTAGCAGAAACAATTAAAGAGGAAATTGAAATTGAGTAAAAGACGTCGAGGACAATGATAAAAATAAAAAACGGTTTCACCAAAAACTTATACCAATATTTTGTAAAAGTTTCTTCGAGCTATCTCTTCCCGTTTAAAAGATACGAGCGATTTAAGTTTTGTATGAAAACCCATAATTTTGTGGAGTGGAAATTAAAGTAAAAGAAGCAATTGAAGAAGACATATAAGTAGAAAAAGACATTAAAAAGGATATCAAAGTGAAAGAAGCAAAAATAGAGGATATCGAGGTGAAAGAAGCATTCAAGGAGGAAGACCAAGTGAGAGAAGCATTCAAAAAGGATGTCAAGAGCAATGATGGTAATAAAAAAACTATTCGACCAAAAATTTGTACCAATATTTTGTAAAAGTTTGCTTGGCGTAACTGTTCCCGTTTAGAAGATACGAGCGATTTAAGATTTGTATTAAAACCCATAATTTTGTAGAGTGGAAATTGTAGTAAAAGAAGCAATTGAAGAAAATATATAAGTAGAAAAAGCAATTAAAAAGGATATCAAAAGGAAGAAGCAAAAATAGAGGATATCGAGGTGAAAAAAAAATTCAAAAAGGATTTCAAGATCAATGATGGTAATACAAAAAATATTCGACCAAAAATTTGTACCAATATTTTGTAAAAGTTTGCTAGGCGTAACTGTTCCCGTTTAGAAGATACGAGCGATTTAAGATTTGTATTAAAACCCATAATTTTGTAGAGTGGGAATTGAAGTAAAAGAAGCAATTGAAGAAAATATATAAGTAGAAAAAGCAATTAAAAAGGATATCAAAGTGTAAGAAGCAAAAATAGAGGATATCGAGGTGAAAGAAGCATTTAAAGTGGAAGACCAAGTAAGAGAAGCATTCAAAACGGATGTCAAGGGCAATGATTGTATTAAAAAAACTATTCCACCAAAAATTTGTAACAATATTTTGTAAAAGTTTGCTAGGCGTAACTGTTCCCGTTTAGAAGATACGAGCGATTTAAGATTTGTATTAAAACCCATAATTTTTTAGAGTGGGAATTGAAGTAAAAGAAGCAATTGAAGAAAACATATAAGTAGAAAAAGCAATTAAAAAGGATATCAAAGTGTAAGAAGCAAAAATAGAGGATATCGAGGTGAAAGAAGCATTTAAAGTGGAAGACGAAGTAAGAGAAGCATTCAAAACGGATGTCAAGGGCAATGATTATATTAAAAAAACTATTCCATCAAAAATTTGTAACAATATTTTGTAAAAGTTTGCTAGGCGTAACTGTTCCCGTTTAGAAGATACGAGCGATTTAAGATTTGTATTAAAACCCATAATTTTGTAGAGTGGAAATTGTAGTAAAATAAGCAATTGAAGAAAATATATAAGTAGAAAAGCAATTAAAAAGGATATCAAAGTCGAAGAAGCAAAAATAGAGGATATCGAGGTGAAATAAGCATTCAAAGCGGAAAACGAAGTAAGAGAAGCATTCAAAAAGGATCTCAAGGGCAATGATGGTATTAAAAAAACTAATCCACCAAAAATTAGTACCAATATTTTGTAAAAGTTTGCTGGGGGTAACTCTTCCCGTTTAGAAGATACGAGCGATTTAAGATTTGTATTAAAACCCATAATTTTGTAGAGTCGATATTGAAGTAAGAGAAGTAATTGAAGAAAATAGAAAAATAGAAAAAACAATTCAAAAGTATATTGAAGTAAAAATGCCATCAAAGAGGATTTCGAAGTTATAGAAACAATTAAAGAGGATATCAATGTGGAAGAAACATTCGAAAACGAAAAGGAAGTGAGAGAAGAATTCAAAATGATGGCAAGGGCGATGATGACCGTAAAATAACGATTCCACCAAAAATTTGTGCTACAAAAAAAAATTGATTTTCCAAAATGATCACAGTGGATGTTGCATAATAAAAAAAAATTGACGTTCCAAAATGATCATGTGGATGAGGCATAATTTAAAAAAAATGATGTTCCAAAATGATCACAGTGGATGATGCATAATAAAAAAATAAAAAATAATTGACGTTCCAAAGTGATCATTGTGGATGAGGCGTAATTAAAAAAATGATGTACCAAAATGATCACAGTGGATGTTGCATAATAAAAAAAAATAATTGACGTTCCAAAGTGATCATTGTGGATGAGGCATAATTAAAAAAAATGATGTACCAAAATATCACAGTGGATGTTGCATAATAAAAAAAAAATTGACGTTCCAAAGTGATCATAGTGGATGAGGCATAATTGAAAAAAAAATGATGTTCCAAAATGATCACAGTGGATGATGCATAATAAAAAAAAATAATTGACGTTCCAAAGTGATCATTGTGGATGAGGCATAATTAAAAAAAATGTGGATGTTCCAAAATAAACATGATGAACGTTGCATACTAAAAAAAAAAAAAAAAATTGGATGTTCCAAAATGATGATGATGACCTTTGCAAAAACTATGAAAGTTATCTCATGTCCCTCCACCACCATTATATAGAATCAAGCAAATTTACAGTAATTTTATAGTACACACAAGTCGTGGGCTCCCTACAAAAACAGTATGAAAATTACGGCAAACGAAATTTACGGTTTACGGTATTCATACAGAAATATTTTGTATGGGACAATTTTTTTTTTGTATGAAAGACCATTTTTTTTTCATGGAACCGGATATAAAAAAATGTCCTCTGCAACATTAGTTTTTGCGCCAACGCTGTAAGACCTATACTTTCCGAGATACGAGGTGGATGGGAGCGAATGGGGGACAAAAGGGGTACTTTAGGATTTATTCCCAACTCATCGGAACTCCCTCTATACGATCCCACCAAACATTTTCACCCTACGAGGTGGCATCTGGGAGAACAAACATGTCAATGAGTCAATCAGTCAGTCAGTCAGTGAGTGGTAATCGAGCTTTATATAATATAATACCTAGTCAGGTCATAAGTAAAAACTTTTCTTTTAGAATGCTGGCCACAAAAAAGTTTATAGAATTCGAATTTCGAATTGTTCATGAAAATAAAAATGTATACTTTTTAGAATTTTACTCATTTTTAAATATGGAGTGGACGCTTAAAGAAGACCGTGTTGCAGTTATTGCGTTGCATCGTTGCGGTTACGCGCCAATTCAAATTTTTGACATACTGAAAAATTTGAATATAACCAAAAGATTCGTTTATCGTACCATCAAACGATACAATGAAGACTCTAGTGTAGATGACAGGTCAAGAAGTGGTCGCCCTCGGTCTGTTAGGACTCCAGCAGTGATAAAAGCTGTGAAGGCGCGAATTCAAAGAAATCCCAAACGTAAGCAGAAACTGTTGGCCCTTCAGATGGGGTTAAGCAGAACCACGGTGAAAAGGGTGTTAAATGAAGACTTAGGGCTTCGGGCATATCGAAGAAAAACAGGACATCGTTTGAATGCTCGTCTAATGGACCTGAGACTGAAGAGATACCGCGCTTTGTTGAAGCGATACGCGGGAAAAAAATATCAGAAAATTCTTTTTTCGGATGAAAAAATTTTTACCGTAGAAGAGAGCTACAACAAACAAAATGATAAGGTGTACGCACACAGTAGTGAAGAAGCGAGCAACCGTATTCCGCGTGTCCAACGAGGTCATTTTCCATCCTCGCTCATGGTATGGTTGGGAGTTTCTTATTGGGGCTTAACAGAGGTACATTTTTGTGAGAAAGGTGTAAAAACGAATGCAGTTGTGTATCAAAATACAGTCCTGACGAACCGTGTGGAACCTGTTTCTCATACCATATTCAATAACAGGCACTGGGTATTCCAACAAGATTCGGCGCCAGCTCATAGAGCGAAGAGCACACAAGACTGGCTGGCGGCGCGTGAAATCGACTTCATCCGGCACGAAGACTGGCCCTCCTCCAGTCCAGATTTAAATCCGTTAAATTACAAGATATGGCAACACTTGGAGGAAAAGGCGTGCTCAAGATAGACGACTGGCCGCGCAGATTGAAGGCCTGTATTCAAAATCACGGAGGTCATTTTGAATAAACTTTAGTGTCATAAGAATCTATGTTTTGTTAAGTTCATTTTGGTATATAAATGGTTACATAATGAATAAACTTGTTTTAATTATTTTATATTAAACATGTGACAGAATTTATGACCTGACTAAGTATATATTTACAAAAAAAATATAAGTACTATTTTATCAGTTACCTGGTTCCCGTAGTACAAGCTCTGCTTCGTTTGGGGCTAGATAGCGCTGTGTGAAATGTCCAGCAATATTTATTTATTAGTATTATATATATCTATGTACTATACCTTTCATATTTTTTCTTGGTCTTCAACTCCCTTTTGTAGCAAGTAGATTAAACACTCCAAAACATTCTCCTTATTTCCATTTACAAAATAAAATTCTTTTCAAGATTTTAATTATAATTTCAGAAAAACTTTTCGGAAAATCAACTTATCTCTTGAAGTTAAAAGCAATTATAGGCGTGATATCGCGTAGGAAAAGCTCCTTTCATCTTTTACGTACACCCTTTAGAATAGAACTTTGCAATATATGAATACGCTCTAATTAGTTCAGTGACACTTTAAAATTCAGCTCTCTGTTACACAACTTCAACTAACTACGATCACAATTTTAAAGATAACCTAATTATTATTTGAGAACCTGTGCAGCTACTTTTAAATAAGTTAGGTAGTAAAAATTACCTTTAATCCTTTTACAAAAACAGTAACTAAGTGAATATTTACATGATAACTTAACAACATACGAAAGAAAACATTCTACTTTTCCACAATAAGCACGAAACTCTAAAGGACAATTTAGTGTTTTAACATTAACTTATTATATCACATTAAATATAGGAACAATTATAGAAACCTATTTAAGATTTTTAAAACTTTGAACCAATATATCTTCAGGCACAAAAAATGTGGATTGATAAATTTTACGAAAATCTTTCCAGTTTTGCTTATTAGGTGAACCATCCCCTAGAGTCCAAGGGTGACATATAAATGATCACTAAACTAAACATAAATCTTCAAAATATATCGCAGAACTTTTACATTGGAAAATAAAGGTGTAATCAGGAACGCGGGAAAGTGTGAGTTTCCACGGAAAACTGAAAAGCGTGTGGCCCGCCCTACAACCGCTACGGAACTAACGCCTGAAAGGAGATGAAATACCAAATCAGCTCGCTTGTTAGCAAGACGTTAATCATGTTATCAGTAATATCTTTTTACGTTTACACTACTAGTAGCTTGCTAGCGTTTTTTTCGTAATCGTGTTGAAATTCTAAATTTTAATGAAAAACATTTCAAGAGGTATTTTGGTTTTGAAGTACCTATCTACTTTTCTCTGAGAGCCTGAGAGCCTAGCCTTCTTGGTGGCCTAGCGGAATCCGATTCAGGGATTGTGATTGTTCGATTCGGGAATTACACTCGTGAATGAACCGATGGTTAGTAAGGTAAGGCATGTACCGTACGTTGCGTTTGGTAATGATAATCATAGCGATAATCATAATTTTAAAACTAGAAATAAAGATAAACTCGCTGTTGCCACTTGTAGACTCCATAAAGTTGGTAAATCGTTTAAAGGTTTTACGCTTTTATAACAAACTCCCAAGGGATGTACAAAAATTGACAATAAAGAAATTTAAAAACGTAATTAATCAAAATCTTTATAAAAAAACCTACGATAAAATATCGGATTATTTAGAAGATAGAGAAGCTTGGGATTGAAATTGCTCCAACTTGTTCAAAATGTTACAATTTAGACGTAATTTATTTTCTGTATTGTTATGTATTCTAAAAGGATAATTAAAAAACAACCAGCCTTGTTTCTTGCCTTTCGTTCCTGGCTTGGTCGCAAAGGAACAGGTAATAAAATTGACGTTTCAAAGTGATCCTTGTGATTTTAATGAATAAAAATATTTGACTTTGGTTGGAGCCTGGGATATCACTCCGCATGAAATGTAGAGTTACTTTTCTCAGATTCTAAGACCAAACGCACCTGTAAACCCAACTTCAGATATAACTTAATCAACTACCGCTCGTAAATTAGTACTAAAGTACTAAGTATAAGTAAATACTAAAGCCTACTCAGCTTAGAGTATTACTTAGTAATAAGAATAGTAAAGTTCCTTGTGAAAAGGCTCGCCCGTGGAAGTACTAACACCTTACCAATTTCTGTCGCCAAACAGCATTGCGGTGCTTCGGTTCATACCTGTATGGTTTCCGATTACAAGCACATGAGGCTTTACACCTGCACCCAGGGCAGTGCATCGCAGGGCACGTTTCTAAGGTGCGTGACCTACGAGGCAATACTTTTCTATAGGCGATGGAGACCACTTAACATCAGTTGGGCCATATGCTTTTTCCATCTCCAGGTAGAATATTAAAAAAAAATGCTTCAATAATTTTCTTTTTACAATTTCAGCAGTTTGACGTCCTAACGGCAATGGTAATGTAAAATTTACCTCAATGTTATTGATTTATCGAACGATGTAAGTTGGGGACTTCTTTAATTGGTTTCTTTCTGAGAAGCCAAAGAGGGGGTTGCCTACCGAGAACCCAAAAAGGAATACATAAACCTTGTTAATAGTACATTGTTATACAAGGGCACACATTTTTATACACGTGACTTTTCATCGCGAATGATACGAAATTAAAAAGCTCTTTTTATAACAGTGTGTTGCTAAAAAGAAAATTTGCGTGCCTATTCATTGTTTTTTTACTACTAAACTATCATTTTTAGATAAAAGTAAGTATTTGTCATGGAGACTGTATTTCATTATTGCATATCATACTATTATGAATGTGGCGTCTTTTATATTTAAATATAAATAAGAATTCGTCATAGAGATTGTATTTCATAATAAGCTAAAAAATAGGTAAAAATAGAAAGATCTTTTTTAAAATTTACTTACAGGTATGCCCTAAATCGCTTTTACGGTGCCGTTAAAGGCATTAAATGACTTTCAGAGCACGAGTGATAAATAGTAGATTATTAAACGAGGAGATAAGCAGTGTCTTGCGTCACGGGCGCTATATTGAATCCCGAACGCAACGAAGATTTCTAGAGTTACCTACTAGAATCCTGAATGCGAAAAGTAGAGCATTCTCCAGGTGAGTTAACTCTAGTGTACAGTGTACCGCAACGCATCAGAGATGCCAAGGCGCTCCGGGGCTACGTTGTGCAGGGGGCGCTGATGGAAGGCGGCCAACTCAATGCCGGGCAGGGAAATGCGCGATCTTTCTGAGACTTGAAGCTCCTATGGTGTTCTTCGGGCTTGAAAGTAAAACTGGCAGGCTTGAGATCTGGACAAATCTTTTATTCCGTGTTCTTAACTTGAGGTCTTGCGTTCAGTTACAAAACTCTCTTCTTTTTTCGGATGGACTATTCTTGCTGTTAGCCTCTGAGGCTGTTGCAGTTTAACCGAACTTTTAGCGAGCGCAGACGGCGCTCAGCCCTGTAAGTTTTTTGATGAGGCAACTAGCGCAAGGGCACCACTTAGGTACTCTTAGGTAAAAATAGGTTGACAGGATGGGAATAGGAGAGAAGCGCCCGGGTAATGTTTGTACCTCGTATAGACGGCGACTGAAGGGACTCGTCGACCTCGCCGGCGAGGTCAGTGTATTTGTGAAATGTTTGCTCTGTCTAATGTAGATGACTCAGAAATGTCCTCCGCGTTAATGGAGGTGATTTCGTCATCGGATCTCCGAGAAAGTGTCTCGGTCGACGAAGGGCTTGTCACAAATCTCTTTTTTTTTTTTTTTTTTCGAATGGACTAATCTCGCTGTTGGCCTCTGAGGCCGTGACAGCTTAACCGAACTTTTGGCGAGCGCAGATGGCGCTCAGCCCAGTAAGTTTTTTAGGCAACTAGCGCAAGGGCACCACTAAGGTACGAGCCTCGGCTTGGGCTGTTGCCGGGGTGGGGATAGGAGAGAAACGCCCGGGTACATGTCTGTACCTCGTATAGGCGGCGACTGAAGGGACTCGTCGACCTCGCCGGCGAGGTCGGTGTTTCTGTGAAGTGTTTGCTCTGTCTGATATAGATGACTCACCTTCCGCATTAGCAGAGGTGATTTCGTCATCCGGGTCTCCGAGAACGTGTCTCGGACGACGGAGGATTTTGTTGGCGGGCGGATCCAACGGGTAGACCGGAATGGTGTGTACCAAAGAGTTCGGATGATTAGAGGCAAGTTCATAAAACCGCTTGGAGGCGAGCTTCATGAACCTGGCTATTGATTCTAATTTCATATCGCGATGTAGGTCGTTATTGCGAAAGTACCAGGGCGAGCCTGAGGCTTTTCGCAAGAAGCGATTTTGAATAACCTGAATGGCACCAACTTTAGGAGAGTGGGCAAATACTACAGATGAGTATGTCATAATGGGGCGAATGCACGCTTTGTAAAGAGTCACCTTATTTTTAAGGGACATTTTACTTTTCGCGCCTAGAAGTGAGGACAATCGTCCTAGGGTGAACTTTGCTTGGTTGCACCTCTTAGTGATGTGCAACCTAAAGGAAAGACGCCTATCGAGGATGACACCCAGATATTTGGCTGATGGGAAACACAAATCTCTCTTACAATTCCTGTTTTATTTATATAAAATCCTCTGAAAGGGACAGAGCTTGGTTTATCTTTGTTGTCTCGCTCGCCGCGCTCGGACAAGTTCCGAGAAGTCGGTGACTTCTTGGAACTCTTTCTATGTTCGCTCGTCGGCGCCCATTGTGCGCTCGGACAAGTTCATAGAAATCGGTGTCTATTCATCTCTATCCTACCTGTAAAGCTCTGTGATAAGCCGCGGGTCAAAATTGAAACAACCTAGTCTTTTTTACAACGTCTTCATACCATTCCTAGCTAGAAATACCATTTTCGTTTATCACTCAACACGTAATTTCTGTCTTAACTATTCCATACGTATTTGTACTTAAATATTCTATAGTCTAATATCTCGTTAAAAACTTAATAATCCAAGGCTTAGGGTCGACGTTGCTAACATCTAGAATCCTTCGTTAAGTTCGGGATTCAATATAGCGCCCGTGACGCAAAGTCTGCTTCATACCCTCGTTTAATAATCTACTATTACAGTTTTAGAAATACTCAGGCGCTTTACTCCCGTATTATTTAATAACCCATTTTAAATAAATAAATCTTTATTCATTGCTTAGAGTGACAGTATGGATTCATATCTAAATAAAGAGAAAAATATGTTATACATAGTAGTGTTACTAGGAAAACCGACTCAGACGAAAAAGTCTAACAGTGGTAACTCATGAATAGTCAAAATAATAAACTACAATCTGTAAACCTACATATTGTACCTGTCTGTAATTTTATTTTTATTTGTAGTTGAAATTTTTTGTGAATTTTATAACCTTGTTCTAATATGTCTAGCGTGGATTTTTGTTCCGGTGTACCAAAAGTTAATTTAGTCCCGATACCTGCTCATGCTAAAATTAAGTTTTGCTTCTCTTTGTAAATTTATAAAAATTATCGGTTATTGCTAGGACTTCGATTGTGACGATGTGGTGATGCTGGAGTAGAGCTTCTTAAATAATCTAATATATAAAAATCTCATGTCACGGTATTGTGGTCGCACTCCTCCGAAACGGATTGACCGGTTTTCATGATTTTATTGTTGTATATTTGGTAGGTATGAGAATAGGTTGTAAATTATTTTTCACCCTCTTACCCCCACCACCCATTTTTCAATCGCGATTTTAGTATTTTTGTATGAACAATAACCATATAATTTAATCGTTGTACATTGACATGAAGTGTCGATTCACTTTGACAAGAGTGTTTTATATAGTTTTTATTCCAAAGTTGCCACGGGAATGGGAAATTTCAAGCGTGCGAAGCCGCGGGCGGGTCACCTAGCAGCTAGTACATTCTTACTTATATTAGAGAAATACATGTATATTTTTTACATTATTCTCCATGAATATTACGTTCCATTCTTGTTTAGTCAATACTAGCTTCCACTACCGGCTTCACACACGTTGTTTGTCAACCTATCAACACACCAAATTTCATTAAAATCGGTTCAGCCATTACGACGTGATTGAGTAACAAACAAACAAATAAATAAACAAACATGCAAACTTTCACGTTTATAATACTAGTGTGATTAATGCACACGTTCAATCCTGCATTAATTTGGTAAAATGGTTGTGTTAAATACGTTGTAATGTATCGAGTTTGAAGCAATGTGGTCTAGATTTTTACAAAGTTCATAGTAAAATTTTGTGGGGTTGATGGGGTTTATTAATATCCCTTTTAAAGTGAATAAATGATATCGAAGTCAGAACACACTCTTTTCAAAATCATTAGAGAATGAGTCATAAGGATAGTAGTTAAAATTGAGATACAGTGCCCCCCCCCGATAATCCGGTCCCGGTGTAATCCGGCACCTCCTGTAATCCGGCATGTCTATTGTTATTGAATATTTTTTTTGAAATTTTATTATTGGATCTGTAATTTGTCGGATTACAAGATAGGTATCTACTCTTTTGTACAAAAAATCCTGACTATAGGAGGTCTTAGGCAGTAGGTACTCTATAATCCGACAAATTCGATAGTTCGACATTTTCATTGTGCAGGCGAACGTTATAGAAGTTGCTGAGATCAAACTAACTTATAACACGCAGAAGTTAACTAGGCACCTCGCTGTAATGACGTCATAGTGATGTACTAACTGCATAAAAAATTCAAGTACCGCTCGACACTCGTGATTATGACTTTGCGAATGTGGATGTGCACGATTTCAAGCGAAGTTCACGGGCGGTTCGCGTGCGTACCTACTAAATTGATTACTTAAAATATGTTTTGTCTCATTCTCACTTTGACAGATGACAAATGTGTGACTGACGCTAAACATATTATAATTAATAAATATATACCTAAACAAATACCTATTCGTTTATCAATAAGGGGGTTAACAATAATAACAACGAAAAAACACAAAGGACGCGCGCGTGTAACGGTAGTATTTAATTTACTGACCGTAGTGACGCGTCGAGGGCGAGAGCGGTAGGCGGTGGGGTGTGGTAGGAGGGGAAGCACATTCCACGCAGGTGCCAAGTTGATTTCTGCGGGTTGTATAAGTTTAACTGCATCATTATACGTGAATGTTAAACTCTAATAATAATCATGTAACGAGGTTGCTCCAACTGAATGCTAGTTTTCACTGTCCATACATGTTTTTGTGAGGCTGGTAACTCCAGGTAGGTACTCGTAAAGATCTAACGTTCTAAGGGACCATTCATTAATTACGTAAGGGTCCCCAGGGGGAGGGGGAGTTAAGAAAATCTATACATGCCTTTATCTTGGGTGGGAGGGGGCTATCTGTCTATGTATTGCCGCACAAGGAAAATATTCTTTCTACTGGAGCGTTAGAAGCTGGAATGGAGAAAGCCAGTTGTAGAATTTGCATCATATTTTTGAAGTTGCTGCCTTTGCAATCTTTAAAAAAAGTTGTCCATATGTTAGGGGTTACTCTTTCGCCGGCGGACTTTTCTTGTACATATTTATTAATTAACGGTGAAATCACACAAAACTCTTCATAAAGTTCATCTAAGTTGACTTTGGATATATTTAACCGAGTAACTATCGCTTCTATTTCTTTAAAATGCTTTCGTAAATAAATCCTTCTTTAAATAAAAAATACGGGAGCTTTATTTACCCAGTATTTTACTTTCGAAATTATGGGGTTTTGTATTATCTTAGCCTGAAAAACGGGGTAACCCGTAATATACGAGGCATCTGGCAACCCTAGGTATGAAGAACTAAAGTTCAATATCAGATCGTGTCTTGCATTTAACAATTACTTTGATGTAGTCCTTAGCAAAACTTACCGGTGGAATAGTGAAACAGAATTCTCATCAAACTCTTAAAAACCGTTCCATCCGCTATTTTCCACAGTTTTATTCTCTTTATCGCCGTAGGTCGGTCCCTATTTCACATAGGTATAGACCCCTAAAAATAAATAAATAAATAAAAATATTGCTGGACATTTCACACAGCGCTATCTAGCCCCAAACTAAGCAGAGCTTGTATTATGGGAACCAGATAGCTGATAAAATACTTATATACTTTTTTTTTGTAAATACATACTTATAATGACGACCTCCGTGGTACAGTGGGCAAATAGCCGACTGAGACGCAAGAGGTAGCGGGTTCGATTCCCACAGTGGAACAAATGTTTGTATGATCTGATAGATATTTGTTCCGGGTCTGGATGTTTTTCTATATATTATAAGTATGTATTTACAAACAAAAAAGTAAGTATGTATATAAGTATTCTATCAGTTATCTGGTTCCCATAGTACAAGCTCTGCTTAATTCGGGGCTAGAGAGCGCTGTGTGAAATGTCCAGCCATATTTATTTATAATATATAGAAAAACAACCAGACCCGGAACAAATATCTGTAGATCATGCAAACATTTGTTCCGCGGCGGGAATCGAACCCACTACCTCCTGCGTCTCAGCCGGCTGTACCCCCACTGTGCCACGGAGGTCGTCATCTAAAAATCTAATATAGTCTAAAGAAAAAACTTACAATCTCTTATTATTGACGTTATTGTTTGCTGAAGTGATGGAATGAGTATTGAACCATATCGAGTACAACATAACATATGAGTATTGCACAATTTAGACAGGAAGGCATAACCACATTATTATTAAGTATATTAGTGACTCTCACGGTGATAATTAGTTACTTGATATGGAAACATTGAATAATATCATATTAATTTATCGCACCACAAAAAAATGTTACCAGTTGTTACATACTTTACCTATTAGTAAACATTAATAATCTAAGTCGGTACTTTCCCGAATTGCTTTGTGAATAACTAATTAGTTCTAAGAACATTGACTTAACTCTTACTCATGTTTAGCTATCCCACGACCCTCTTTAAATACCTTTCCTATGACAAATTGCATTCTAATCAGCTGATTAGTTTTAAGAACCTACCCTAATTATGATTGGCTATCCCGCGATCCTCTTAAGTATAAATACCTTGTGTTAGTTGAAAAAAAACATGAGTAAGAGTTAAGTCAATGTTCTTAGAACTAATTAGTTATTCACAAAGCAATTCGGGAAAGTACCGACTTAGATTATTTTACTAATAGGTAAAGTATGTAACACAGTGCACTCCCACGCTGCGCTGTGGAGAACTATTTTGTTGGCATTTTAGTTATTACAACCCGTTCCTCGTGATTTCACCTTTTTTCAATTCTTCTAATTGAAGGGCTAAGTTCAAGATGCCCATAAGTCTTTTTTCTTATGTTACAGAAATGGTGCCGGTAAAGTTTTACTTTATCATTGAAACGACACCAAAATAGGTAACTTTATAACGTGAATCACAGTCAAAAAATTATAACTTGGCCGTCTCTTGAATTTGAACTGAATGAGTAGTAATGGCGTAAAGCGATATAAATGGCTTGGCCTAAGTCCCTTAGCTTTAGAACTCAGGGATTTTAAACTGGACTTATGGATTTTAAATCATTACATTTTGGGCATTATATTCAAAACGAAAATATGTACCTATCATAATATTATTTTAATCGAAAAATCATGAACTAAGGGATTTTTCTTACACTTAGGGATTTTATAAATTTTCAAACTGGTCCGCGACTTCAAAAAGGTTAAGAAACCCTGCCTTATTCAATTATGTTTTTCACAACGAAACGGTTGAACTGATTACAATGAAATTTTGGTATAGATCAATATTTAACCAAGGTTGAGACATATCCTATTTTTTTACCCAACGATTGTGTAAAGGATGGTAATGTTTTTATTGACAAACCACAGCATGTGAAGCCATAGGCAAAAGCTAGTTCTATTAAAAATACGTGTAACATCTCTCCCGGTAGAGTATGTAGATTACAATGTAACTATCATATCCTGTAATGATTGAAAACTACAGCTCGGCTGCGATTGCATTACATACCTACAAGAGGTGCATTCCGAAACACGCTAAAATCGATTATGATCGCGCTAACAAGCGTTCCGAGTCACCCCATGAGCGCGAAAATGATGTCCCAAAAATCGTCATAGATGACGTCATTACATCCGCCATTTTGCGCTAACAACGTCCATGCTCCAAACCTAAATCACCGTGAGCTTCCCTGTCAAATGTCACGTGACAGCTGGTTGGTTGCTTGGTTTTATTGCTGTTATGAAATTATATAGGAACACTGACTGCGAGCACGTTCATGAGCGTTCCGAATCCTAGATAGCACTCAACTGCCATCAGCGCGATAACAGAATATTTACGCAAAGTAGCTATGCTAGCAGCGATTATGTCGTGTTTCGGAATGCACCCAATGCATATGGTCATAAACCAGAGCACCAAGACCCCCGGCTGCATACATCACACTATCCAAACAAAGCTCAAACATCCATTTTAATCAAATAATAACATAACATGACCCCTCAAAACCACTAAATACATACAAAACGCGGGTCTTGTTACGGTGAAATGAAATGAGCACGAACCGGCAATATACATCCACTAATTTATAGTCACACTCGCTCCTTTGTGCTTTCGGCTTCTGCCTATACCTACCCACGGTTTAGTTAAGGTCCTAAAATAATGAAACATGTGTTTACCATACAACAGTACTATCGATACAATTTTCAAGGCTTCCCAAGTAATAAATCAATATAAAAATAAAAGCTTGTAAATACTACTTGTTAACAAAAGATCCTGTTGTCTGACTGACAGATGTGTTACAAAACCAAACACCACAAATACATAAAAAGTGCTGAACAATTTAGATCTCTAAGTTTTCCTTTGTGCTTTCGCTTTCTACCTACACACGGTTAAATAGTCAAACATGTCGCGCCCTTGCGACAAGAACGTGCTATCTCCGAAAACCACTTTTTTCAGAGATAACACATTCTTGTCGTAAGGGCGCGATGTGTTTACCATAAAACAATACAATACAATTTGCTGGGTCCCCTAGTTGAATCAATATATAAACTACTTACAAAAAACACAAAAGAAAAACAAGTCCAGAACAGGCGGCTTGTTACGTTATAATTTGCATAATCACTTTAAATTTTTTTTAAATATGGTAGAACTACGAGATACGAGATGTGTCGAGTTTGAATCCTATTTGCCTAAGGCCTTAGTAGCTAAACTAGCTAAATACGGAAAGTACCTACTTAGATAATTACAATGTCTACTAGTCTAAAGGGTGCCTATGTAATATAGACTTCTCTGAGATGCCCACTTTTCTCAAGACAACGCTCCTATAAAGGTCATAGCAGACATATCAACTCGGAAAGGGATCGGCACCGTATCGGCTTTCACCTCGTCGTCAACCAGGCGTCAACCTGACGGCTAGGCAGCACTAGTTTCACCGCTCGGGTACTACGGAGAGTCATAAACGCGGGTATGGAATTTGGAAAGACGTAAGCGCGGGGACAACGAGCCGTAAGCGTACTGCACCGCGGTTGTGAGCTTGTCCCGAGGCGAGGCGATTATGTAACGATTCCGATTAGTGTGCGTTGCAGTAGGGAGTTTCATACAAAGAATACTGAACGGCTCGAGCTGATACGGTGACGATCCCTTTCAGAGTTGATATGTGTGCTATGACCTTAAAACACCACTATTGCTCGTTTAGTAATAGTATGAATGCGTCGGTTGTCCAAGTCTCGGACGCGTCGCACTCTCAGATTGCTATGAATACTTCTACTGGAGTAAGAGCCAGCAACTATAGAGAGAACAAAATAAAAATGAAAACGTCAGCCGACTATTCGATCTGAAACTCTCACTGGAATTTACACTCATTAATAATTTTCGATCGACTTAGAAAGATGTAGAAAAAATAGTAGCCGTGGAGGTACATCAAGCTATTTAAAAGGTGAAGGTTGAATTTGAGACCACAACGGTCTTCATCTCTGCAGAACAAGATGACAGCATCAGAAATCACCGAGAAAGATAACCGGATAAAACAACTGGAGTCAAAGCTTTCTAAAACTCAAGAATTCCTGTCCAAACTCCAAAATCTCTTGACTTCTGTAGAGAAGATCCTTCGCAATCTAAACATTACATTACCTACCTTATGTATTTCTAGAATAACCTACTTACCTGAGGATAAGAATGAAAACCATTTGACCTTATGCGAGTTATACAGGTTCCTATTTCTGATAGTGATATTGGAGCATGTCGACAAGTCGCAAAAATGAGTTTGGATTTAAAAAGACCGCGTACTATCTCTCTGGCCACTCTTCGCATCGTATTCGAGATGCGGCTCATTTGTTTCAATAATGCTCGCGCTGATGATAAGCTTTGCGCTTCGCACAGTGGTATCAATGGGGCAACTTCAGGAGTTCTGTAAAGGGGCCGTTCAAGTATTACGTTAGCACTATATTGGGCAGGGGGTCTATGCTTTGCTTATTTTTGATGACATAGGGGATGGGGGGGGGGGGTCTAGATAGTGATTACGTCAGCAGTAATTATTTACTTTTTTACACATATGGCAACCCACACATTGTCTATGCTTGAAAATGAAACGCATATTCGGGGATTGCCACAATTAATGAATACGTTTAGGTACTCGCTTAGAACCGAGTAAGGGAATTTGTGTCATCGAAAACTTAGAATCAGGGATTCGAGTGACATGGACTGAAGACTGTTAATTGGAGTTAATATGTATACTTACCAAAAATTTAAAAGAAGTTTTGATCGTAATATTATAATATTTGTTTCTTACTCTATGTTGAATACCGTGTTAATAAATTTTGTATAAATTAATATTATCTGCGTTGAAGTCCTCTCTCCTAAGCTTATTTTCTTATTTCTAGAATTATAACTGTTGCTCATGAATCAATAAAAAAGACAAAATACTTACATTAAAAGAAAAATACATATACCAATATTTACGTAAGTATGGAAGGGGGGAGGGGGGTGTAAGAGCTTTGCTTAAATATCTGCTTACATAATACTCTACACATCGCAATACAATAAAGTTATGTAATTGGTAAAATCAGAAAACGTTTAAGATTAATTTCAAAAACTATGAGAGTATGCGTTTTATATTATATTTCCTGTAATCTATGCCTAAATGTATATCAATCATATCATTATATTTTTTGCTTTGCAAACTTCCGTACCTATCTATACGGTATTTAATCGATATTTTTCATCGTAACTCCAAAACGACAACATATTGTTACGAGCTGAGGGTTCGGGATAAAATAATGGGAATAGATCCAACCAAAATAACACTTTTATTCAGCACTAAACGATGAATACACGAACTTGGTCACACGTAATCACAACACACTAATTCACACCACAGTTGCACCACTTAAAGTCACCGAAATGATCGCACGTATAGCCTCTAGACTGACTCGCGAGCAACTACTGTTCACGCGAGACCCTTCTCACGTCAGTCCTCCAGGGCCTCGCTGAGACTCACTCACTGAGACTGACTGTCCGGCCATCTCTCCGGCCTATTTATATTGCACACATTTCGATTGTTCGAGAACGATGTCGATCCTTCCAGGAAAGGGTCGGTCCCTCGACACAATGGCCACCCCCCATTCTGCGAAACCACAAACAATAGCAACAATAACACAGCAAGACAAAAGCGTTCGAGAAGGTTCGATTATTACTCATTGTTTAACAGCCTCGGCGTAACAATATTTAAAAAAACTGTTGTGGAGTGTACAAACTGAGCTCTATTTTAAGTATTGACTTGATTTTGTAACACTTCTTTGAAATTTTGATCAATTATGCAATCAAAACATCGCACCTTTAGGACGGTAGTGACCCAACCCAAAAAAGTGAAACTTTGTGAATTGATATAAAAGTGTTGCAATTTATGACCTTTCCGTATTGGTTTGTTAATTGTTACCGTATTGTTAAAAAACATTACAAAAACTAAGCTGCAATACTGAAAATAAATATTCAGCTATACATATGAAAATAAAAAATGCTAAAAAAGCAGGCATATTAAAAGGGAAAAAATGATTTATTATAAAGAGTCAAAATTTGACCTAATACTAATTAAGTCATTACGATATTTAAGCTTTTTATCTTTTTTTGAGTCCTTACATGTTAAATCTTGTCGGTAAACGTGGTGCTCCTCCAGTTTTATACTTAGAGCAGTAAACCAACCGGAGACGCCACGCGCGCTAATTTCTATACAAAAAAGTCTGTCGTTTTCGGCGCGGGGGACGAGGCAACGCACACAAATACTGTTAACACAAATGCATTTTTTCGATACGTCACTACACACACACACTACAAAATTATCAAACACCAACATAAACTATACTCACACAAGTATAAACACACACACAGACAACCTGTCCGTGAAAGAGATGACGTCAGCCCGAAGTAAACATTGATAGTACGAGGAACACATCGATAATAAATAATAAACTTATCGATATTTTGTGGTGAAACAGAGAATAAAAAACAACTTTAATAAAATAGTTTATTTGTAAAAATTATGTAAGCGTTACAGTTATTGCAGTTTTATCGTACGCATTAGCAAAATGTTTATTAATTATTTTTAGAAACACTATTGATTCTTAAAATGAATAAGTTTTGTGTATATGTACCTAATACATTTCTACAGTAATAGTCTTTTTAGACAAGTAACTAAATATATGATTTTTGTGTATACTTTTGTATGGCCGTTTTCGCAAGTTCAATATTATTATGCATAACAAAATCATTATCAAAGTAGTGACTTTCGATGTTTCTGAACTGTTGTCTACCAACATAATGTTGTAACACTTTATTTGTAACCCATTGGGGCGTACAAGAGCGGCTAACTTATTTGTCATGAGACAAGTGCTTCCGGATTTCCACTTCGCTAAGACGACATAAATCAATAACTTCCTTCGATGCGTACATTAGACTACCTCTACTTTTTGGTACGTTATACTTTTTTATTAGGCTCTCCACATAAACCCTTTACGCATGTACAGCATTTAATTCTTTTAATAGTGGAAAATACTACGTATCCCGCTATGTATTCCACAACCTTTTCTCCAAAAGGGGATAAGTATGTTTCGATCTCTATTCCTGAAATTATATCACTTTCTTCCGAGGTATCGAGGGCGAGGGACGTTGCTGTTTCTTTATGTCTGAAAAATAAATGATAAAAATAACGTACTTTATAATGTTTACATCGACAAAATTGTTTTTGTGCTGTCCCATCACTAGCTTTCCTAGTACTGTGTTGCCAGAGTAGCAAATTAAAAGTGGCCTGTTTACGGAACAAGTGAAGATCATAAAATGCTAATAATTAATAAAGTACAAACTTAAACATACTATATTTATAGCATTAAATAAAAATATATGTTGAAAATGAAAGAACAAATGAATTTGCTAACACACAAAAATGGCACCACGGAAGACCAGCGCTATAGTAGTATAAATATGCTACTATAGCACAATGCTGAGTGGGGACCGTTCTTGCTCACAAATTTGCTCTTTAATATAAACTCATTTATCTAAGCTGTAATTTACATTCGTGAAGCAAAATAAACGTTTTTCTATTCTATTCTAATTCATCGTTAATTCAATCAGCATCTAGAATTCACGTTATTTATGGTTAGTACCATTTCTTTATTGAATAAATTATGTTAATATTAACGAATGTGAAAAAGAACTTTTAATTAAATATTTATACAGACAACTTTAAAAATTGGCCTAAAGTAGACCTACTACCATTAAGTGGCAACACTTTTAGATTGACAATATTTTTTAGTTTTTTGCAAATTTAATGTACTATTTGATAATATTTAAACGTAATAATACTTACAGATGAAAAGTAATGTTATCCTTTTGTACACTAGATGTTTTTGATCTTTTATTACACGAAAACACGTTACAATTCGGCATTTTCAGCTCACGTCGTTCCGCACTCATTGTGATCCGCTGAATGGCGCGAGGCGCGCGGCAACTAGTTTTATATAACCGGTATGACCGGCGGTCTTGTACCTTTGGCAGAGGGGAACGCCTGTCAATGGCGCCTCCGGTTGGTTTACTGCTCTAAGGTTTTATACGCTGGTGCACCGATTAGCTATATGCTCGGCCAATGCCAAGAACCTGGCGTAATTTTTGACAATCATCTGTTTTGGGTGCGTCATGTTAATGAGATTAGTATAAAAGGTTTAAATTCTTTTTTCAATCTGTAGTACTCATAGACCGATGGTAGGTACCTAGCTACTAGGTAGATAGACACGGGCTCGACAACAAGCGGTAAGTACCGACGGACACGACTACTCTCGCCCACGGCTCCGGTAGCACTCCCACGCCGCATTACTTCTCGCTCGCACGAGACCGTGTTGTATTAGTATAATCTAACACAAACACTACACAATCTCTTAAGCGTCTCCAAAAGTTTTTACCCTTTGAAACCAAAATTACTCTTGCTCAAACCCTCATGTAGCCCCTTTTAGACTATGCCGATGTCTGTTTTCTTGATGCCACGGAGGAACTTCTAAATAAACTGGAACATCTTCAGAATTTGTGTTTCCGTTTCATATACGGGTTGCGCAAGTTTGATCACGTCTCCATGTTTAGATCCCAGCTAAAATGGCTTCCCATTCATCGTCCACGTGATCTTCATGTTGTGACTTTTCTCTTCAACACTCTTTTCCATCCTCTAGCTCCTTCTTACCTCCGTGAGCGTTTTGATTTTCTTGTCCCAGATGCCTTGTAGGTCATCAATGTTCCTCCTTCTCAAAACCCAAAGGAATTCCTTCAAAGTCGATTTCTGAAAAAAGTGGTTTTCGGAGATAACACGTTCTTGACGCAAGGGCGCGTTTTATTGAACGTGCCACTTGACCGGATAGTCCCATTTTGGTTTTTTTGACCCCTCTTGAACCCCAATATCTCAACCCCCCCCCCCCCCATTTTTAACTCATTTATTCACACCAAACTTGTGCCATCACTACCTACCTCATACCAAATTTCACGATGATCAGATAAACGCTTCGAAAGTTATCCTCGGACAAACAAACGTACATACATACAACGCCGATTTACCCAAGTAGATTCCGAGATCTCGCTTCGCTTGATCAACTATTCCTCAAACCAATAATTGCTTATGTTAGTTGCTGAGATTATCAGCTGTAACAAACGCTCCTTAGGAAGGAGTTTTATAATAAATCTAGCGGAATTACCTAATATTCGTTGGCAGCACTGGCGCGCGTGTCTGGCTAATGAAAGTTGATACTGAAAAAGCGCGGCAAATTTAAAAAATATCAGCATGGCAGCCCTAAAGTAAAAAGGAAAATTGGAACAACTCACTTTGATACTTTGACATTTATTTTTATTTTACTAGTGGATGCTTGCAATTTTGTCCGCGTTATGACGAGATTAAAAGTAGCTTATATCACTTGTTAACTCTTTATTAACTCCATACCAAACATCACACGGATACGTCACTCCATTGTGACGTATTAAAGGAACAAACAGGCTATCAAATACTATCATGAGTATCAATATTATCATGAGTTTAAATATTTGTAAATCTATGTGAGTATGTATCAAAGACAGCAACACCATATATTTTTATACTGTTTTTTAATCACTATAATCAAAATCTGAATCTAAAAACTCAACATGAGTGAATCGTCAGAATCACTGGAGTCGCTGCTGTCTCTTAAATTGATGATGAAGCTTTCTAAATTATTTTCAGTTATATGGTCTCTTCTTTTGTACTTGTCTTTCACATGAATGACATGGTCTGTCATTTTTTTCCAATCATCTGCTGTAATACACTCAAAAGATTGTTTTATGAGATCCTCGAACTCTTTTGGAGTTCGGCTTACATTTTTGCTTCCCTCATTTCTTTTTGCTAGACTCCATATGAGTTCTATTGCATTTAGGTTACAATGATATGGAGGAAGTCTTAGCACTTCATGTCCGTTTTGGCTTAAAAGTTCATCAGCTTCAGAAATAGGTTTTGGTGTGTTCTGTTTTACTAAGCAGAGCAACTCTGCTTTTGAATTGTATGTTTCAAATGAAATACCATTCAATGTAAGCCAATTCTGTATCTCTAACTTTCGATTTTGAGATGTGGGTGCTTTATTTATTATGACAGAATGGTATGATGCATTGTCCATTACAATTACACTTGGTTCATTCAAATTGGGCATAAGCTTTTCTTGAAGCCATTTGTTGAAGTTTGTGGAATTCATGTCATGGTGGTAGTCGGCCATTTTCGATTTGGTGCTAAATACTAACAATGAGTTTGGAACAGGGCCTTTCTCTGATCCTGCATGCACAATAATATATCGTTTTCCTGACGATATATTTTCAATTATTCCACTTGTTGATGGACCTTGCCAACATTTTTTAGGCTTATAGGTATTGTGGACATAAGTTTCATCTAAGTAGATTATTGGCTTGCCTTCTGCACGTTTCAATGCAATGGTACGCAAAAAGCGATGTCTCCATGCAGCTATATCATACCGTTCAATTAATAATGAACGTTCATTTTTGTTTTTCTTAAATTCATAACCGTTGGCTAATAATATGCGACGGAGAGTTTCACAACATCCACCAAATTCTATACTTTCTTTTAACTCTACCAACAAAAATCTTAATGTTGGTACTTGTTTCCTCACAATGTAAAATTCGTTTACTTTATTACGAATAACATCCATATCAAAACTATCTAAGTTCGACACTTTTGAAGGGTGAGGTCGTTTTTTACCTGGAGTCCTCCAGACCCCTTCGTTCACCGCACCTTCTTTTTTAATTCTCTTCAATGTAATAACACTTACATCTGTAAAAAGAATAAAATAAAATGTCAATTATCGTGAGTCTCATAACTAAGAAATAATAGAAAATACACAAGTATTACAAAACTAGTCTAAGATTAACGTTGAGTGAAAACTTACCGGTGAGTGAAGATAGTTCTTCTAAGTACTGGTTCTGCGATTTCATCATATCTTTTTGATCTAAATCTGTGATCTTTTCAATTGCTTGTTTTACTTCAGCAGTTCGTGCATTATCCTCAAGACTATCTGTAAAAGAACAATAGCATTATATAAAGTAACTAAAACTAATATGTACTTATTTAAAATAAAAAAATATCAAGACATTTTGACCGTACTAACCTAAAAATTCAGTCACAGTACGTAAACAATCCTGTTTTTCTCGCAATACGGCTTGTTTCACAAGCTTTTTCTCTTCATATTTCGAAATCATACAAAACAATAGTTTTCGCACTTCACTCTTTATAGTTTTATTCATTTTTAAAGCATTAACACGGATATATCACAACAAAACTATACGCAAGTCAATGAAGTCAACCACCACAACGAAACATCAACAACACGCCATCTTGTTGCGTCAGAGATAGGGATACCATACACTGATTCTGATTTTACCAAATCTTTCGGAAAACAGCCGAAAATTAATTTCTTTAAAATAATTGCCAAGTTTTTCTCTAGTAAATAGTGTACCTAATTAATTAAGCTATTTATTAGACCAACTTAAGGCTTAGTGTTGCTCTTGAAATGATCCAACACGTACATACGATACATATTTTCGATGAATACAATTTTAGCACACGTACGAATTTTTAAAACTCATTTTATAAAATGTTTAAAATAAGGTTGTTTTAAAAATGCCTTTTTGGAATTAATTGTTCCTAAGTACTTTCTGCTTAAAATACCCAAATTTGTAGGGTAAATATCCGATGGTAGGAACACTTTAGTGTTGTCATATAAAAAGTTTGCAAAAAAATCCAGTATCTACTTTCGTTAGCCAGACTCTAACTGCCAGCGTTGCCAGGTTACTTTTGTTCCCTGTTAGGTTACTTTTACCTGCGTCAGGTTACTTTCAGGTTACTCGACTTGGAAGGTTACTCTTTGGTTACTTTTCGAGATCATGGATTTCTCTATTTTCTAGAATTATTTAATTACGTGAAACGGAACGCAAATAATCCACATTTTTATAATCCGGGTCGTCTACAGCAAGGCATATAACATATAGCATATAACTTCCTTGGTCTACCTATAGGCTCGTATTGCAGTGTGTGTGAGTGTGTGGTGCACCATCAGTCTGCTTTCCGTAAACTTCAGGTAAGGGTCTCAGGTATGTGACCAATTGCCGTGGCATCTACTCGCGGGCTCTACAATCCCTGGGTCACTAAGCTCAGCTCTTTGTTGCCAGAACGTGGCTCTTCGGCTCCATTTTGTAACGAAGGCTGCCGCATCGTGGTGTTACGCAGGTGATCAATTTTCTTGTTTTCTTCTAGACCGGGAGATGGTGACACAATATGTCAGGTCATCTGTACCAGTATGGCGACCCTTCAGAGGTCTATTTACGTAATGATAAAAAGGAAAATTATTGTCATAGGGCTGGTACCGGCCCAATTGCGTGGGCGTTAATCGAACGTGTCGGATAAATTACGAGTGTCGAACAATTTGTTCCACAAAACTTCTTGTATTTTCCGATAGTCGATAAAAAAAGAAGTAGGTGGTAGTGTAATGCCATACTTCTCCGGTGTGACTTACAGCCCGCCATAATGACGAGATCACATCAATTAAAAAAAACAATTCAACCATTTGTACCAGGCTAATTTTTGCACAGCTAATACCTTGCTAAGACTGACCTACCACGTCGCGCCATGATATCATGGAAAAACATGTATCACGGTATTTTGACAGGTAACAAACATACAGCGCCCTCTGCCGGACAAGTTTTTGGTAATCTTCCCTATGGGAGCCTTGAAGGGTTTCCTTACTGGTACAAATGACCTGACATTTTGTGTCACCATCTCCCGTTATATTCTTCCTAACTAGTTTTCGACGTCACCAATCGACTCTAATTCGTTCGTTAGTTCCTGTTACCTTTGCATGCATACTTCGGTTATTTGTTTAAAAAAAAATGACTTTGTCTTGTATAAAAAAAATGTAATAATATAAATAGAAGATCTATCAAGTGTCGGACATCCCGAGCTCCAAAAACCTTTGTGTGGCGAGGTATTATCACGGTTTCGTGCCAAAAATACCTCACCTCGTTTATACTACGATTTATCAATATTTTTATAAGGAACATGTGTTGTTTATCAGTAGGTTTATATACAATTTATAAATTATAAGAGGGCATGCCTTAATATAAATGTTAAAAACGGTGGCTATACTGTACAAGAAGTCAATAAAACAAAGTTTTTGGGTGTTATGATTGACACTCACCTTAACTGGAAAGCTCATACCATCAAGGTTAAAAATAAATTGTTTCAATACACGTATACTCTATCAGTTTTAGTAAACACATCGTCTAGCTAGAAGCATAGCAAAAAATGCATATTATGGGTGTGTTTTTCCTCACTTTAGCTACAGAGTAATTATTTAGGGAAATTCTGTGAATGTCAAATCCACCTTCTTGCAACAAAAGATCATCATATCATCATCATCAATATTTCGCTCATATATCATAATTAGCTCCATCCAAAGGTTGCCTAGAAGAAATCGCTTTCAGCGATAAGGCCGCCCATTGTATTGCCTTATTTATTCTAGCCTTATACTTATTTTTGTACTATTTCTGTTTGTGTATCTATATCATTATATCAATATCAATTTATAAGAGCGATTTATAGTTTGCACAGTACTGCGAGATATATTTAGATGTGAAAAGTTCTTAACATTAACTAGCATCTATATCTTGTCTATTTATTAAAAATAATTAGGAATACTTTTTTGCGTCTAGTTCAACCAGAAAGCTGTGTAGGAAATATAAGTTTAATATATGGATACGTATGTACTAAAAAAGCTCATATTTTTCTGATATTAAAGTTTATAATCATTTACCTCCGTCATTAAAATCACTAATTGGTAATTTATTTGTAAATAGACTTAAAAAATTGTTAATTACAAAAGTTGTTTACACAATGAAAGAATTTTATAACGATTGAATATCTTGCCTGTGCTTCTTCTACATTTAAGGCCTTTTGCCAAAATGTTAACCTAGCTATGTGTTGTATGCAAGAAAGAACCAAAATTAGTTAATGGGTACCTATTTTATGTCTTAGATATTTTCGAGGCATCGAAGTTTTAATTAAATTTATTATCTATCATTGTCTTTTGTAAATAATCATCCGAAAGAATGAAAGAGATAGGTACGGTAGTTTTGAAATAATAATCAATTTTTCTAGTTCTTATCTCTTTAGATAACAGAGTGTTCAGAAGCTGTTTGTTTTGTATATCTTTTAATCCGGTGCCTCAGTACAAGAAGGTAAACTTACCCTGCTAGCTGGATATATCTCGTCATTTTGATTGAATTTAAATATAAAATACATACGTCAGTTCAGTTAAAAGCATAACTAAAAATTAGGGTAAAAAAAAAATTAAAGATTATTTTTCATAATAAAAGGTTACTTTTGTATTACTAGGGTTACTTTTGACTAGAGCCTGCTGGCAACACTGCTTACTGCTGTTGTTCTTTTTTGTTCATTGTTTCATTTAGTCGCTTTTTAGCTTCGTCGGGATTGCTTGTGCGTCTCTCTCTAAGGTGCTATAGCTTTAAATGTGTTATCCGTGCGTCGAGAATATTTAATAATTTTCAAGTAATTGAAACGGGATTACTTTGTTGAAGAGTATTTCTTCAAAACAATTTATGTAAGTAATTTTCTTATTGTTTTTTTTTTTATGTTTTTCTTGTTATTTTTTCTTTGTTGTCTTATAGTAAATACATAGACACATAAAGTAATAATAATTATCCATTTCTAAAATTAGAATAGATAAGAGTCCCACCAATGAAATCCGATAGACACGGCGCCGCCATCGCAGAAATCGATAATTTATTCGAGATTTATTTCCCGCTTTTGCCGTAAGACTACTCGTGGCGCGGACTTTAAATTAAATTAAATTAAATTAAATAAAGTTTGATTTAATTAAACTAATCAGTGAAGCGAGATCACCAAATCAACTTGGGGAAATCGGCGTTATATGTACACATACATATGTAGGTACATACTATGTACATTTGTATGTATGTTTTTTTGTCCGAGGATAACTTTCGAAGCGTTTATCTGATCATCGTGAAATTTTGTATATAATGGTAGGTAGTGATAGCACAATTTTGGTGTCAATAAATGTGCTAAAAATGTTGGGGGGTTGTTGAGAAATTGGTGTTCAAGAGGGGTAACAAAAAACAAAATTGTACTATCCGGTCAAGTGGCACGTCTAATAAAAGTTCTTTATTAGTACATTTCGACCCCGTTTTTATTTTTACTTTAAACCTTTTCGTTTTTATGTTATTATATCAGCCACTGAACTTTGACAATACTCACAGGGTACACCAGTGACCCCACAATGCTGAAATTTGGTATGCGAGTAGCTTTAGTGACACAAATATAGGGAAAAGTCTGAAGTCCAGAATAATTGCAATTTCTACCCCTAAAAAATGTAACCAATCAATATGAAATAAAGATGGTGTGCAATAAAGAGTATTCTATTCTATTCTATGAACTCCCGTTTCCTGTAATTTGAATGAAACTGTAGGTCAAGTTGTGTATTTCGTGGCACTGTTTTGATAGTCAAAGATTTATTATATTAGTTTTTTTTTTGTTTTTACGGGAGACTCCCGAGATCTCTTTACGAAATTTCATGATGATCAGACAAACGCTTTGAAAGTTATCTTCGGACAAACAAACATACATACATACATACAACGCCGATTTGCCCAAGTTGATTTAGAGATCTCGCTTCGCTCGATCAATTAATCTAAAGAGCGTCTAAATGAAACGACAGTGATCCAGCCATACTTGATTTATTTCACTTCTACCCACAACCATTTAATAACATCTCGATATACCTACCCACAACCCCTTTATCAAAATATAATTTAATACTAACGAGAAGGTTAATTTGAAGGCTCACCTATTGGGAAACTATCGAGATCATCGTCAAGCTCGTAATTTACTCGAAAATTGTGAGTTAGTTTAATTTCTGTCATGATGGGTGCAGTAGGGAATCATTTTTGGCAATAAGCGAATTTTAATAAATTCATCGGGTATCAGTGGGCTGCTCTTATAAAGCGTTAAATACCTACCTGAATGTAATTTAGCTAGTTATTTCTTAATAAGACTTTAGTTTTAAAAGAGCATTGCAAATGATTTAAGTATTGTTCTCTCGAATGTATCTAGCTTGAAGGCGTCTGCGTCTCGTTCTGTTAGTTAAACTAGTTTTACTCATTAATGTAACCTTAATACCTGATTATTATAGTTAAAGGTTTATTAATCTACTGAGGGTGACTTGCGCAGCGAAGCCTCGACGTATTTTGGTGGCTAAACATGATTTAGTGAGCTATCAAATAACACAAATACGTATGTTTTTAATAATTTGAACGTGTTTAGTTGTGTTAGCAACGTCGACCCAAGGACTTAGAGTATTTAAGTTTTTAAGAAGATATTACAATAGAATATTTAAGTACAATAGGTATGAAATAGTTAAGATAGAAACTAAGCCTAGAACAATAAACGAGAATTGTATTTTTAGCTAGAAATGGTACAAAGACATTGTAAAAGATTAGGTTGTTTAAATTTCGACCCGCGGCTGATCATAGAGCTTTACAGGATAAAGATAAGTAGAACTTCTCCGTAGCGCATAACGGGCGCCGGTGAGCGAAACAATAGCAATACTTCTCGAAACTCGTTCTCGAAACAATAGAAACTGGCACCGGCAAGCGAGACAACAGATAAACCAAGCTCTCTGATTGGCCCGGGACCGGTTGGGGTAGCTCTGTCCCTTTCGGAGGATTTAATATAAATACAATGAGAATTGTAAAAGAATTGTAGCCCTTCATTCATTAGCCATTTGGTTCCGCAAGTGGCGGATTGAGGTAAACCCGTCGAAGAGCACAACAGTGTACTTCTCTCGGAGAAACCTCACTCCCAAACCGATCTCCTTAGTTGGCAAGCCCATTCGCTGGGCCCCATCAGCCAAATACCTGGGTGTCATCCTCGATAGGCGTCTTTCCTTTAGGTTGCACATCACTAAGAGGTGCAACCAGGCAAAGTTCACCCTAGGACGATTGTCCTCACTACTAGGCGCGAAAAGTAAAATGTTCGAAAGTGAAAATGCGAAAAGAAATATTTCTCGAAGCTCGTTCTCAAAATAATAGAAACTGGCACCGGCAAGCGAGACAACAGATAAACCAAGCTCTCTGATTGGCCCGGGACCGTTTGGGGTAGCTCTGTCCCTTTCGGAGGATTTAATATAAATGCAACGAGAATTGTAAATGAATTGTAGTAATCCTCCGTCGTCCGAGACACGTTCTCGGAGACCCGGATGACGAAATCACCTCTGCTAATGCGGAAGGTGAGTCATCTATATCAGACAGAGCAAACACAGAAACACCGACCTCGCCGGCGAGGTCGACGAGTCCCTTCAGTCGCCGCTTATACGAGGTACAGACATGTACCCGGGCGTTTCTCTCCTATCCCCATCCCGGCAACAGCCCAAGCCGAGGTTCGTACCTAAGTGGTGCCCTTGCGCTAGTTGCCTAAAAAACTTACTGGGCTGAGCGCCATCTGCGCTCGCCAAAAGTTCGGTTAAGCTGTCACGGCCTCAGAGGCCAACAGCGAGATAAGTCCATCCGAAAAAAAAAAAAAAAAAATGAATTGTAGTAGTTGAACGCAAGACGTCAAGATAAGAATACGGAAATAAAGTACTGTCCAGATCTCAAGCCTGCCAGTTTTACTTTCAACCCGAAGAACACCGTAGGAGCTTCAGACCTCAGCTGCCTTTTTGTTGCCAATTGCCCTGCCCAGGGCATTGAATTGGCTGCCTTCCATCAGCGCCCCCTGAACAACGTACCCCGGAGCGCCTTGGCATCTCTAAGGCGGTGCGGTACAAGTTGCTTAGTACGTTTGGGGGTCGTTGTGCAGGCCGGGCTAAGTGTGCAGATCCCATTTTTGTTTGGTTACTAGATAATCAAATTTACTCACTGGCTTGAAGTGACTTTCGCTTGACACTATTTTTTGGGAAACCCCGTATATTAGACGGCAATTTAAACCTAGACTTTTAGGAAATAAAGTCGACTTTAAACTGTGCGTCCCGAGTTGTAATAAATTGTTGGCCAACCAGCGAAGGAGTTTAGAAGAGTATAGTGATGACATCATAAAAGCATTCAACTGATAAATGTTAATAAAACCACGGACCTCTGGGGCATCTCTGTTAGCGTCTGCTGCTGCATGCTGATATTAAGTTAATATCGCACGTATTTCATGCCTGGGAGAAGTCTCAAGAACCTTTAGCTGTTTTTTGTGATTTATTCAAGGCATTTGATCTAGACTAGACCACGACACATTGATCAGGAAACTACACCATTATGGCATTAGGAGCGTTGCTCTAGACTTTATCACTTCTTATTTAAGTGGCAGAGTGCGAATAGTTGACGTGAATTGGAAGCGTTCCCCGGGGTCTCTGGTTAAAATGGGTGTACCACAGGGATCAATTCTGGGACCATTTTTGTTTTTAGTGTATACTAGTGGTTCGCCCCGAACTGAGATCTCGCGAGTTTCCCATAAAATATAAAAATATTATTCGTAATCTTTGACTATCAAAATAGTGCCACGAACATACAACAACGCCGATTTGCCCAAGTTGATTTGGAGATCTCGCTTCCCTCGATCAATTAATGATCTTCCCCATCTTGTAAGGGACAATCATGAGGTTGTATTGTTTGCAGATGACACGTCACTTTTATTTAAATTAAAGCGACGACAACTGATTTTGACGATGTAAACAATTCAATTACTTCTAAATGAAAAGAAAACTAAGTGTATTTAACTAAGATTTATACTGCCTAATGTTATACAAGTTAAATCAGATATAAAAATCAAAGACGAGGAGTTGGCTCTTGTGGACACCACCGTATTAGGTATAACCCTAGATAATAAGTTTCAATGGGGCCCTCACATTGATAAGTTGTCGAAGAGACTTAGTTCTGCGGCATGCGCAGTCAAAAAGATCCGTATTTTACAGACGTAGACACAGCTAGACTAGTTTACTTCAGCTACTTCCACAGCATTATGTCATACGGTATACTGCTGTGGGGTAGTGCTGCAGATATAAACACCGTTTTTGTGCTGCAGAAGAGGGATGTTCGTGCAATTTATAATATGGGCATATAACAACGGAATATTATCATAATATTTATTTCTTTAAACTTATTGCGTAATGACCCAGAGAATCATTACATACATCTATGAAAATCTGATATAAAACTGATTACTGAACTATAAACTGTACACAAAAATATTAATGTGTTTAAGAAAAATGGCGATAATCATAATTTTAATACTAGAAATAAAGATAAACTCGCTGTTGCCACTTGTACACTCCATAAAGTTAGTTAATCGTTTAAAGGGCAAGGTTTACTTGGCACACTTGTACTTGGTTTACAAGGCAAAATTGACAATTAACAAATTTAAAAACGTAATTAAACAAAATGTTTATAAAAAAAGCCTACTATAAAATATCGGATTATTTAGAATTTTGGGATTTAAATTGCTCCAACTCGTTCAAAATGTTGCAATTTAGACGTAATTTATTTTCTGTATTGTTATGTATTCTAAAAGGATCATTAAAAAAACAACCAGCCGTGTTTCTTGCCTTTCATTCCTGGCTTGGTCGCGAAGGAACAGGCATTAAAATTGACGTTTCAAAGTGATCCTTGTGATTTTAATGGAAAAAGATTTAAAAAAAATGAAAAAATGAAAATGAAAATGAAAACATTTATTTGACACAAGTCAAAATCTTCTAATCTAGATATATTTCTTGAATCTTGATTTTTGACTTGACTTTGACTTGGGTCTGTTTGTTTCTCTATATATTACAAGAATGTATTTACAAAAAAAATATATACGTATTGTTACGCCGAGGCTGTTAAACAATGAGTAATAATCGAAATTTCTCGAACGCTTTTGTCTTAGGTACCTGCTGTGTAATTGTCTACGGTTTCGCAGAATGGGGAGTGGGTCATTCTGTCGAAAGACCGACCCTTTTCTGGAACGATCGAGATCGTTCTAGTGTTGTGAATTGTGCACGATATAAATAGGCCGGAGAGATGGCCGGACAGTCAGTCTCAGCGAGGCCCTGGAGGACTGACGTGGAGAAGGGTTTCGCGTGAACAGTAGTTGCTCGCGAGGGAGTCTGGATTTTGCTATACGTGAGAACATTTCGGTGACTTTAAGTGGTGCAACAGTGGTTTGAATTAGTGTGTTGTGATTACGTGTGACCAAGTTCGTGTATTCATCGTTTTAGTGTTGAATAAAAGTGTTATTTTGGTTAGATCGATTCCCATTATTTTATCCCGAACCCTCAGCTCGTAACAGTATGTATTCTGAGTCCCATAGTACAAGCTTTGCTTAGTTTGGGGCTAGATGGCACTGTGTGAAATGTCCAGCATTATTTATTTATTATATTGGCACTAAGTCAGGATCTGAAGATGGGATCGTAAAAAATCGAGGGCAACCCTCAAATTTTTCTGTTATCTGAAGTCGGTACTTAAAAAAAAAGTTACTTGTTATTGTTACCTCCGAGGTTTGCAAGTAGAAAATGCTTTTAGCATTAATATTTGTTACCTCAGAACTCCGTCATGTATCAACCGATTCTGATTTTCTTTTATTTTAAAGGATATACATATTCAGATTGATCCCATAGAAATTTCATCAAAATCGGTTCAGTAGTTTGGTTTGGTGCCCGCGACTTATATATAGCTAAACTATTCGAACGATACTAAATATAAAGTTAAACTCGTTGTTGCAACTGGACACCCCATTTTTATCCCATGGGACCTGATTTATGGGATAAAAAATAGTCTTATGTGTCTATCCTGGTTATAATCTACGTACCTAAAACTAAATTTCATTGAAATCAGTTCAGCCGTTACGATTTGATTGGTAACAAATAAACAAACAAACAAATAAATATACAAACATCCAAACTTTCGCATTTATAATATAAGTGTGATTGAGTACCGCTCTGTCCGCACTCGGGAGCACCACGAATTCACAGTGCTCCGCACGGAAAAAATTCGAAAAATTATAAAATAGTGTATTTAAGTGACGTGTGATACATGGAAATTTGCGCCAAGTGAAGGCGCACACGTTGGTGAAAACGGAATTTTAAAAAGTGATGTGCGCGAAACGTTATTGCTGAAAAAGTAAAACTTTGAAAATTTTTAAACTTTAAAAAAATCCGCTGCAAGTTTTTGAGTTTTGAGTGACCTCTGTTTTTGACACTGCCCGGAGGAGCGCCTTGTGGGCCTCTACACGTGGGACCTTTTTCCGGATTTTTCCGTGCAGGCGCACGGTTTGGACCCAGGGCCGTTGGGAAAAAACTGAAAACGGACACGCCAGGACACCGGTGCGACGAGTACAGAGGCATCTGAAAAAATTTGAAAAGGTCAACTTTGAACATTTTACGGACAATTTTAAAAATCGTGATTTTAAAAAGGCTTATAACTTCAAAACTAAATCTTTTAGGGGTAAATTTTATTTTTGTATACGGTCAATAATTAGCTTCTCTATATACATGTATATATTTACAAAACAAAACAAGAAATACGAAATTTTAGATCGGTTTCATGGAAAAAAGTACAATAATACCTATAATAATATATTAATAATACAAGTTTTTTGACTTTCTTCGTCGCTTTCTTATGAATTTTCTGATATATTGGATTCTGCAGATACAAACATGGCCAAGGTTTCAGGCCAAAATGTTTTTGCTTTCCTTTTTTTTATATTTCGCATGCTACTTAGCACAGGATATGAACTAAGCAGAAAGTAGCTAAAAATATCTTGATTACAACTTTCCCTGGAAAATTTCCTCAAAAATCTTGGCGGTATAATCTAAAATGCTTGTTGCGTGCCTCAGCTGCTTCCTCGGAAAGCTGTCCGATTGGTAATAATGCCTTTTCGATGATGATTGCGCCATGGACTAAAAGCTTGTGCATTGTTGGCGTTATAAGATGCCAATCATATAGGTTCACATAAACACTAGCAGTTTCTGAAGCATATCTTTCATATTTTAGAGGATCAATTTTGAACCTGCTTGAAATTGCTTCCAATATCACTTTTAAGGATGACTCACGCTAGACCGTGTCGGGTCCGAGCCGAGTGTCGGCCGTAGCACGGTCAACTAATATTACATATATTTTGTATGAACACACTCACGTTATACCGAGCGGCAACCGAGTGATTACTACGATTATTATTAATATTATTATAGTGATTGCTACGGCCGACACTCGGCTCGGACCCGACACGGTCTAGCGTGAGTCATCCTTTAATCTGTAAATTAGCTCATAACTGATGCCAGTTATTTCAGCAGCTAAACTGAGGTTCTCAAAGAACCTTCTGCTGGTATTTTCATCATTTGTACCCGAAATTGGATTAAACTTGTTTCAGTCCGAAACCTTTTTGTATATGTCTTTTGGTTTGATCTTCTAGGTTCTATTCTTGAGGTGGGTAACATTTCTTCTTGGCTTTTTGTAGGGCACTACAAAGACGGCACGGAAAAAACTTCTTATTGGTTTTTCTTATAATTTCGTACTGTCCTTGTGACAAATCGGCATCTATGAACATTTGCAAAGCTTGCATTGGTGTTATGGGTTGCTTTTTACTTGATTTCGTAAGATAAAATGCCTTTTTATATTTAGTTGCTTGTGTTGGAATACTGGTAATATCTTTTAGGACATTTGATGCATCTTTTGTCCAGATTTTCCCAGTTCCACTTTCGCAGCATGTATTATGAACTCTTTTTCAAAATTAGAACGAAGTTCTTCAGTCTTTCGCCATTTGCTCCTCTCACTTAAGTCTTCGAACGACTTGGATGGTCGACCTGGCCGTTTTTGTGAAGTCTCAACAACGGGTATTTCAAAAGTACCTTGAAGTCAAGACCGGTTGTATTTTATAAAATTATCTTCTTTGTAATGAGCTTTGGTCAAAACAAAGATGGATCTTTGTTTGATTCCTGATTTGAAATGTGCAAAACTACGTTTCAAATTAATAATTTGGTCTTCATTATAACCTTCACATGACAAAAGTTGATCTTTTAGATTGTTTAACTTGTCATCTAAATTAGGCAAATTTTTGTACTTGATGCAGTCAAACAAGTATTGTCGGGTCACGATCCTTACTCCTGATGTATCCTCTGAGCCTAAAACAAACATACACTATGTCAAAAGTTGCTAAAACACATTTCCAATTTTATATGAAATTTCGCTAAAATCTTTAATCCCTCAAAACTGTATTTATCCGGACGTTTCCGGAGCTGATTTTGATAGTAGATAAAAGGAAAAATATCAAATAATGACCTATAATAAGAAACATAGCCCGATCTACCCCGATACATAAACAAAAATACTAGTAAAGAAAAAATATTGAAGTTTTTAACGGTACAAAATGAGTTTCGATTATTAAAAAAAAAGTTGTTAAATGTTGTTGATGACATGACTTTATTAATGTAGTTTGTAAGTTTCTTACCTTGTCCATCGAAATCTATCACTTTCAAATCGTAAAAAGAACTTGATAACATAAAAAATCACTTTGGAAGTTTAATCTTTACAAAAGCGCCGAGAACAGATACGTACACTAGGTGACACGGTCAAATTCCGACTGATGCTACGGGTGCGAGGTGCACGGTAGCAGGTCATCTACCTGCTACCGTGCATGGTATTGTTCCCTGGTTCGTACTCTGTTGGTGGAATTAGTTTTTATTAATGTTATTATTATTTTGATATTAGGACTTTTGGCCGCGTATATCGTGCAAATACCTGTATGTGCGACGGCTGCCCGGTGAGGCGAAAGTGGGACGCGTTGGCGAGGTCAACGACAGCGTACTGCTAATGGCACCAAGCCTGTCTCGCATACAAATCGCCACGTAGATCTCACAGCCTCGGTCCACAGGGGTATGGTACTAAAACCAAAATTTATAAATTAATAAAAATAAATAGGGTAATAAATAAAATTCAAACGGTAAAATAATATTTATAATGGAACAAAATCAGAGAAATAAACAGATAGGAAAACATATGGGAACACAAGAACAAGAATTAAAACTATTCAAAAAATTTAGCAAAATAAATTATAAAATAATTACCGTACCTTTTTGGACCGAAAGCTGGAAAAGCCGAAGAGGGCATGCCGTCGCTGGTTGGTGTACCATCCATGGCACAGCGCACATCAGGAGGAGACTAAATGTATCTGTAATAAATATAATTAGATTTAAAAACTATGTTAATATATATTGTTTAATATATTATTGTAACATAGGAATAGTAGTAGTAAATAATAATAGTGTAATGTGTGTATTAAGTAGCCTATAAAAGTGTAAAAATAGTAAACTAAGAAATAAGAATAGATTAATAGTAGTAATGTTAGATTTATTTTATGTTAATAATATAATGTAGCATACGAAATAAAATCTTAGAATTAAGGAACTTAAGCTAATCTCAAAACTGTAACTGATAATAGATACAAGAAAAATTGATTAAATAAAGAAAAGCAACCCTAATAAACAAACGAAAGGACAGACACAATAGCAACACCAAGGTCTCTGATCATGTTAGAGGTAGTGTAGGATAGCTCGCGGGCCGGGCCTCTGCGCCCGGACAGGGAAAAAAAAATTATAGTGTGATTGGGGAAAAAGGCTTACGGCCCACCTGATGGTAAGCGGAAGCGATCACCATCATCGGTCGCCTATTGACACCGGCAAAATCCGGGCTATTTTCGATGCGTTCCCTACCCTGTAGAAATCTCTTTACATTTTCCTTAAAGCGTACCATGTCGTAGCCTAACGGGAAAACCTTAGTTGATAGCTCATTCCACAACTTACAAATATGGGGTAGAATAGATCGCGTGAAGCGTGTGGTGCGCGATACCCACTAGAATTATTCTATTAAATATTTAGTGTAACACACCTGTTTTATGTTGTTTCAGAAAGAAAAGTTATGAGTATATATCTTCTTATACTCTAAGACAAAATGTCGACAGCTATTAAAAATTGTAAGTAAATTAATTAATTATAAAAGTAATAAATTGAAAGTACACCAAGGTGTTTTTATAAAATTACCTAGGTTACCAACCTACCGGTTATTGTTTATAAAAATACTAGCTGATTCGCCCGCAGCTTCGTACGCGTGGTTGGTCAATAAAAACAATTACATTCAATTTCACAATCGGGTAAAAAGTAGCCTATGTCTCAATCCTGGTTATAATCTACCTGTATACCATATTTCATCGAAATCGGTCCAGCAGTTTAGTCGTGAAAACAAGAGGCAGAGATACTTTCGAATTTATGGTAATAATATGAACCCACCATCACATGCATAATTCTGGTGGACACTAGAATTCCATTACATCATTGCATCCCATGACGTGCATGAAACTTGCCATCTTATGGAGATTTGTAGTAATGGAAATATGTAGATATGATGGATGTAACCTGATTTTGTTTATAAAGTCCTCGCTTTTCCCAGATGACCTACAACTGATGGCGGAGTATGACTTCAAATCACCTATAAATGCTACAATAGAGATTTGTGACGATAGCGACGAAGACATCAATAGTTCCATTAAAAAAGAAAAAACCAGTAATATTGATTACAAAAATATAAATTCTATCGTCTCCGAAATAATTGAAGACATATGTAAAGTATCCAATGACACAAAACACATAAATAAGAAAAGAAAGCTATCAAGCGAACCGAACAAGGAAAAAATAAAAAAAAGTAGAGATAGTAATAACACATCTGTACTTGAAAATCAAACAGAAAGTTTGAACAGAAACCTTGCAGATAATAACACAATAATCTCTATGAATAACCAAAGTTCAAATAACAGTCAAGTCTCATCTAATACTTTGCAACCAAGTAATGAAATACGTCCACTTGTCTGCATACCGCAAATCGCTGTTCCTCAAAGTCAAGAAGATATAAATACAAAAATAAATGAATGTATACAATCGTTACTTGACACCGTATCGACCCATATGATTTTCATAATGAAGACTTACATGGAATACGTAGTTGTCACAAGAAGAACATCTGATAGAACTGTTATTGAAAAGGCAAAAAAGAATTATAATTATGCAAAATCTCATTTTTTCTATCTGTCATTCAGTACTGTTGCTAATATTATGGTGCCGAAAGAAAACGATCCAGTTTTTGTGATGAAATTCATCGAAAACACAATTGAACTCGCTAAAGCAAGAAATATGTACGTTAAACCTTGTGACATGAAGTTCCTATGTGATGAGCTGTTTGCTTGGGTAAAATCCTATAGGGACAGGGATAATAGGGAACCTTCCGTATTAGCAGAATTGCTAAACAAATCACATAAGCCCAATACGCCTTCTACTAATACAAACTGTTGTCGAGAACATCAAAGCTGCCACAACTCAAATAGTGCATTAGGCAAAACATGCGCCGTCGGAAATGAACCTCATGGCAGAGAGTTAGTAACAGTTACTCAGAACAGCCGGAGCACCATGCAACAATATCATAATGTTAATTCTGAGACACATGCCCATAACAAGTTGTCTTCAGGATGGAGTGAGCCGCCATCGAAACCACCACCACCTTATTACCACCTTCATTGTCCAATCCAGCCACCCAAATCGAATCAACATGTAGCTATCAACGTACAACATCAAACGCATTTAGATCATCATGCAACATCACCACCGGCGATGACGTCACATCCGCAGTCTTCATATCATTTAAGACAAACCTGGCAACAAGACGTGACAGAGTTACCACAAATCTATTCTGGAAACCAGCTAAATTTAGCTCATAGTTATCCAAATATACAACCAGATCAGGAACAAATTAACCGATCAGTATCAAGAGACAGTGGTTTTATGAGCCCAATGAGTTCCAACGATCCAATGGTAATAAAATCTCATATATAAAATAGCATTTCCAGTCCGTACTTACGATTGATCCATACCTACCCTACCACCAATAACTACAAAGTACCTACGTCTAGAAATTGAATCTTCGTTAAATTTACTATTTTCCATCGTCATCTTTTTTAGGTCACTGGAATACAATACCTACCTAAAATTACCAACAATTGGTTCGAACCCGTGGCCTTTATCTAGATAAGGCAATCCTCCCATCAAGTGAACCAAGATCAAGGCTCTAGGAGATATTAATACTTCGTTTCGATTGCAGTGTAGTTCACCCAGAATTCACCAAATAGACTCTTCCTCAACATTAATTACGCCATTTATCACCCATGTGACATCACTAAATCCAAACGCAGCGCACATCAAGAATGGAATATGTCACGTGTGCGGCAAGCTTACCCAACACATGTGCTTAGGGTGCTATACTACGTACTACTGCAGCCATCAATGTCAGGTAAATAAGTTTTTTGGTTAAAAATTATTTTTTCAAAAGAAGCTTTTATAAAATTCCTAATCAGAACCACAAGCAGATTCAAATGAGCCCAGACACTAGAAGTTCACTACAATCCATTCAGAAGTTCATTGTCTAGCATCCGTCTCCATCATGAGACCACCTCCATGGTACCATATTATTGCATCGTCACCAAAGTTACATGTATTCCAAATTTAAATGCGTATACAAAATTTCGTCTGTGCTGTTGACGTTGAGGAGGTTTCTTTGAAAGCCAACCCTGAGTGCAGCAGCCATGTCATGGTAGAACTTAGAACGGACTATCATAAATAAATGCGTAAACAAAATTTCCTGTCTATGATGTTGACCGTTGAGGAGTTCCTGACCGTCTGGAGCCAATCCAGGGTGTAGAATCATGTCATGCTTACCATAAAAATACATTGTCATCGAAACTGAACCAACATGTCGTGGTTCTATCGTGGTTCTAATTCAGCTCGCAAGATTTCACCTAAACCAACTAACTAACAAACAAACAAACAAACATTGTAAGCTAAATAAAAACTTGTTATAAAATAAAATCGATGTACATAATTACTAATCTACTTAGGGGAGGTAGGGGAGGGATGGGCACTTTTTCACAATTTAATGCATAGAAATCAGATTTTATAGATAATCAACATTTATTGCCAATTCTTATTGCACCATACATTTGGCCAGATATCTTAGAAAGAACTTTCTTAAAATTATAATCAGTCTCAACATTACGAGATAATTTCAGAAATTAAGTCAAAAGTGCCCAATGCTCCCTATGGCAGAGAGGTTTGGACACCACTGTAGGAGGCTTGGGCATGGCCTATAAAACACTTAATATCCATAATAATAAAATCCAAAAATAAAAGTTAACAACAAATTAAAACATCTTAAATAGTATCTTAACTAAGATTAGGTAACCCGTAAAGGTTTATCAAGTGTGTACTTAGACCTACCACGTTTGGTTTTATTGCATGTCTTTGGTCCTGGCAATTTAGTTTTGATGTCGTCTAGTGAGACATTATACTCGGCGCGGCGAACCTTGATCTATTGCATGTCTTTGGTCCTGGCAATTTAGTTTTGATGTCGTCTAGTGAGACATTATACTCGGCGCGGCGAACCTTGATCTATTGCATGTCTTTGGTCCTGGCAATTTAGTTTTGATGTCGTCTAGTGAAACATTATACTCGGCGCGGCGAACCTTGATCTATTGCATGTCTTTGGTCCTGGCAATTTAGTTTTGATGTCGTCTAGTGAGACATTATACTCGGCGCGGCGAACCTTGATCTATTGCATGTCTTTGGTCCTGGCAATTTAGTTTTGATGTCGTCTAGTGAGACATTATACTCGGCGCGGCGAACCTTGATCCCTATGACAGTTCGTGTTAGTGATGGGTCGTGTCTTTGGTTGGGTCGATAATTTTTTTTTTTTAGGAAAAGGCGTGGCTTGCATTCAGCAATGTGCATTTTTAATGTCCATTATGTTGTTGTTTTATTAATTTAAGATTTTTGGCATAGATTAAGTAGGTAAGTAAAACGAAAGTTTCCAACCTTGTTATTTTCTAATAATGTTTAACCCGGTAAACACGTTTTTGCTATATAAGTATACATATATTTTATCATGAAAATGAATGTTCCCCATTTATTTATTTTGTCTGAAATCTATTTATATTTATTATTGACTGAAATGGTATGATCGTAATATTCTGTTCCATTCCATAATATATGAACTAAAATGTGAGTATGAAAAAAAATTATGCACTCGTTTCCATTACCGACATTTTTTTATCGATACTTGCCGCCCTAGTCGATAAACGTCACACGACGTAAGTTTTGCAGGACGTAAACATAAATTCAGATTGAGATAACTTCTTGTAAATGTTAAGAATTGTTAAAAATATCAACGGAATATCATTACTAATGGTATAAAGCTACGTAAAATTTATAAATGGCATTTTTAGACGCCCCCAATATGATCCCAATTTAATGGTGACGCCACTACAATGTTATATGGTGACATTAGCTGTCAGTGTCATAGGGATCAAGGTTCGCCGCGCCGAGTATAGCTATGTCATCTACTTCAGGAAAAAAAAGCACCGTTGCAAACTTGATCTAGGGATTTGATATTTGTCAGCTGTTGTTTTTTTTTATTCTTTTGATACATCTTCTATGGCTCGTATTATCAAATCTAGGAATTTTTCGTCACAAACCTTTCTTTTTGAATTTTAACGGCATCTTTCTGTAATTAAAAATAATTCAAATAGTTTAAATAAAGCAGGTAATTAGAATATTAAAAAATCCTTCTACACTCAATATAAAGGAGGGAGCATTGCGCATGCCCAATCCTCCCTCACATCAGAATGCCCATTACACCTCTGTATACACATTCAACGTAAGTTATCGGTATTTTTTTATTTAGGTATTTAAGCGTGAATTTCAGTTTAATTTATAAGTTAGTAAATATACAATAAATATATAATAAAAAATAGACATACATTTCGTTAGTTTTCTCTGTAATATGATCCGAAACCGCAACAAAATATTCACTTTTACGGGCGCATAACCTTAAAACGTGTCTGTGTAACAACTGACATAAATGATAGTCTATGGATGAACTATGGTTGCCAGTCGACAAAGTAAACTACCAAATTACAAAAAAAAAAACTGACCGGATCTGAATAAAAGGGGGGTGCCTATGTCTCCCGACTGCCCGTCCCTCGCCTACCTCCCCTACTATATGGAACATACCTAATATGGAACATACACTAATAAAAAAATACACAAAAAATACAATTGACAGTCTTATTGTTAAAAGCGATCGCTTTCAGACAAACGTTGAGTGAACAAGATAACACAAAAGGCGGCAGTTTTCTTTAGTATTTCAATTAATAAAAAAATTATACAACCACTATTAATAAAACTAACTAATAAAATATGAAAGTACACTACACTAATAGTAAGGATTTTCTCTGCGTTGGCGCCTCCCTCACCATAGTGACGAAACACAATTCTTGCAGAGCAGAAGAGAGAGAGAGAATGCTGAGTTTAGTTCGATTTACGAATAAGTTCTTAATGTGTGGGTCTCTTTGGTTCTTATTATAATATAGATGAGGTTCCAAATTCAAATCACTGAGGGCATAATGAAATTCAGTACAACCTTACTCCCGTCTCAGCCGTAGGGAGTTAATCACCTGTTTTCGGTGAGGTTTACATGACATACGATTTGACATTGTCTGCTCGACAATGTCAAATTTGACATATGTTATGTCGAGCAGGTGGCGTGAATAGTGCTTTATGATATAAGTGCGGTAAGTTGAAAATTACAGCCGAGGCGATATTGCTAAGGAAAGAAAAAGCGCGCGGAATAATTTTTACTTGTTCACAAATTAGCGATGCGCGCGTGTTAGATAAGACTTACCTACCCGCTCAATTTAGTATGAAATAAAACATAAAAACTTCAATAATTAATTTTATTTAATCAAAAGCTTGCCAGAAAGGTATTAAATAGGGAAATATCCCCAAATTTCAGTTAAAACAAACACACTACATCATCATCGATTCACATAGTTTAATAAAATATAATTAATGAGTAAAATAGCCCGAAACAGTACGTGAATAACTCTTAGTAGATACATATATGTATCTATTTTTACAGCGGCACAACGACATACCTTAGGATATCCTTCTAGTTCGCAGGTCCCCAAAAAGTGGTGTGGCCAGCTGACAGATCTCACTTTTTAGACGTCGGTTCCCCACGTACCCCAAACGGTCCCGGGCCAATCAGAGAGCTTGGTTTATCTATAGTCTCGCTTGCCGGTGCCAGTTCCTATTATTTCGAGAATGAGTTTCGAGAAATATTTCTATTGTATTCGCTCACCGGCTCCCGTTATGAGCTTCGGAGAAGTTCTACTTATCTTTATCCTGTAAAGCTCTGTGATCAGCCGCGGGTCGAAATTTAAACAACCTAATCTTTTACAATGTCTTTGTACCATTTCTAGCTAAAAATACAATTCTCATTTATTGTTCTAGGCTTAGTTTCTATCTTAACTATTTCATACCTATTCTACTTAAATATTCTATTGTAATTTCTTCTTAAAAACTTGAATACTCTTAACCCTAGCTCACTAACCATATTTTCTAGTAACATTGTCACTAACCTTTCGTTTCTCAGACTACGAAATAAAACTTCAATATAAATTCAATCAGTTTCATTTATTAAAGAAAACGACCATAATTATCAGTCTTATTTTTGAGGTAGTCAAATAACTAAATTGGTTTTAGAAACAACCTAAACAGAACAGTTATTACACATAGAAACAGTGTGCTCTCCACATATGGCTCTTTTGCAGCCCTTGCAGAAATATTTGGTCATGCGATGTTTTTTGGCAGGGCAATAGCTGCAAATTTTGCGTGTCCTGGGTACTTCTTGATTGGATCCTTCCTGAGAGTCTTCAATATGCAGGATCTCGGCAATGATTTGCTTCAGATTGCATTGTAAAGTCACAGTGCTATAACGTTCTTGCAGCCAAGGCTTCATGAGTTCATCTGCAAAAACTAGGTCCTTAGGCTCAGAAAGTTCTTCAGCTATGTCTGTAGGGTCTGGTACAATATGCAACACATTACGAGCACCAGTGCGTGTACGTGGATCACGAGGTTTTGTGGACCATTTGTGTTGATTTTTGCCGTACAGGTTATTCTGGCTTGGTTCAATGATTGCCGAATGAGGCTGCTGCTGCTGTTGTGATCGTTCGTTTTCGGAATCCAACTGATCGGCGCAGGATGTCAGCGACGAATCATCATCGGAATCTATGACTAACCTTCGACTATGACCGCGACGTGGTACAAAGAACTCGTCGTCTAATGAATCTGTGGCATCCTCCTCACTTTCATCAGTATTGATGTGAATTTCTGTCTCAAAATTATTATCTTCCTCCGATTCTGATGACCGAGATTGATCGCCCGGTATTGACTCCGTATCCGTATCAGCCAACCACTCTGCAATTTTTTCATTTTGATTTCTCAAATCCATCTGAAAATATAAAAAACGAGAAACAAATAAATTTCAAACTACATAATACCTTCTTATAATATCAAAATAAAACACCAACGTAATAATATCTGACATAAGGGTAAAATACTCATTATTACGTGAAATAATATTAAAATTAAATCATATATAATGAGATTACAAGCAATAAAAAAGAAATAATCAAAACATAATTTTGTAAAAAATGTAATCGTTGTCACTAACCTTTCGTCTGTGAGGCGACGATTGTGCGAAATATCCCAATCAGTGCAGCGTGCATCCGCTGTCCGCCGAGTGTTTGCGGGTCACTAATTATGCGAATTAGGAAGGTACTAGAAATGAGCGGGGTGGCGGGGGCCGGGAACTTACCAAAACAACAAATGCGCGGGGTACGCGTAGTCTAATACACGAATGGTTAGTGAGCTAGGGGTCCTTGGGTCGACGTTGCTAACGATTCACCTTAACATTATAATCTAACACGCGCATCAGTGCTTTTTTTTAAGGCAAAGGCACAAAAACAGCCAGTATTACTAATAAAGTAAATTAATATTTTTTTGTTTTTGTTATAGACAAATGGTTGTAATTTATCGTCTAAATTAATTAAATTAAAAAATCAAATGTTTATTTCTTATATTTTATCTCCCAAAGTTAATTTTATTCATAAAATGTTGAGCATTTTTCTGACATAAAAACTCTTTGCTAAGATTTAAAAAAGTACCGTTCGTATTAGACGGAACATCTTGATAAACCGTACGTTTAACCTTATTAAAAAGAAACTCCTGCTTTTTGCATTACAATAACGCACAAGGACGTAATGACATACATTACGATATTGAAATTGGTGAATTAAGAGGCCCTTTACGAGCAAATGTGTTTTACCTACCTTTTTTTCTGTTACAGAATGATGATTGGAAGAATCACGTCCGGATCTGCAAATAAATAAAAAGTTACAAAAACCTAGATGATAATATTATGCAATAATATTGTTTTTCTTGAAAAATTACTTTTTAATAACAAGCTTTTATACAATTCATAATCAGAACCGGAAGTAGATTCAAATGAGCCCAAACACTAGAAGCCCACTACAATCCATTCAGAAGTTCCATTGTCTAGCATCCGTCTCCATCACGGGCTTTCATAATTAACAAACATTGCAAGCTAAAAAAAAGCTTAGAACATTATAATTACTTACCTACTTCAGTTTAGAATAAATTAGGTACCTACCTAAATAGATATGTTATACCATCCTATGAAAATACCTTACACGAAAGTATACCTATTAAAAATGTTGATAAAAAATTATAAGTTTCTTAATTGTTATGTGCGTTTTTTTTTATCTACTCCCTCAGAAGAATACCGTACCAACTCCATAAATTTTAAGACCATCGAATATTTTACATATTTCCATTATGTCACCATAGAATCACTTTTACCAAAAAACACATACCCAGCAAAATGTTGTCTCCTTTCAGGGTTCTGAAACAAAAGGGAATGCGTACATTGCCTCGTGTTAAGTAGCAACTCGCACAAGGTATTTATACTTTTGAGGATCGTGGGATCGCTAATCATAATTAGGGTAGGTTCTTCGAACTATGAGCTGTTTACAGTGCAATTTGTCATAGGAATGGTATTTAGAAAGGGTCGTGAGATAGTTATACATGAGTAAGAGTTAAGTTAATGTTTCTAGAACCAATTAGTCATTCACAAAGTAATTTGGGAAAGGATCTACTTAGATTATTCATGTTTACCAATAAGTAAAGTACGTGACACTAATTAGTCATTCACAAAGCAATTTGGGAAAGAACCAACTTAGATTACTAATCCTTACTAATAGCTACTTACAATGTTTATTAATAGGTAAGGTATGTAAGAACTAATAGCTAGAGTATGTGAGATTACAATGTGTATTAATAGGTAAGGTATGTAACACCTCCCCCCTTAGAATAAAGATTGGGCGTTATCGCCTGATCTTTGAGAGTTATGTGATGCTGTTGAATTGGCGTCGTCCTCGTCGTCCGTTACGCAGGAAGCTGATGTTGTCTGCTGTACGTGTCTCATTGGGATAGCGATTCGAGTGCGTTGTCTTCGGGAGTTGTCGAAGCAGTGGTTGAAGATCTGGATGCACCCACTTTCGTTTGATGATCTTGTTCGATTGAATCTGTTTGGACATCTATTGCATAATTTAATTAAAATATAGGAAAGGAGAGCGATGCCAGTCATGAAGTAGAACCACGTGAAGATCGGGTTGTTTCGTTCTAAGAATGATTGTGTTTTGTGATTGTTTTGAATCTTCTTTAGTTCGTCCGAATATCTGTCGAGGTGGCTTTTGATTGTGTTTAGAGAATCTAGTGGCATATCATAATCTTGATTGGTATGAGATGTGGTGGAGCTTCAATTTTCTTTAGTGTCTCGAAGCAGTCATCCATTCTTATATCGGGAATGATAACAGGATTCGTCGTGTTTTCTTCGATTGATTGGAATGCTGAAAGCGTACTGTAGCCAGTATAGAGTTTACATCCTTGTGGCAGAGTGATAATGCCTGAGCCTTGAAGTTTATGATTTGAGACTTCATCACCGCAATGAAGGACGCAGTTTGTTTCATTGTTCAGGATGTAAAGCCATCTGTTGTGTTTCAGTGGTTGAAACGTTTGGATTTCTGCAGGGAATGTTGTCGTTATGCAGGTTTCAGGAATAGTTGTTTCTTGGCTGAAAAGTAGTTGTAGTTCACAGATGGGTCGTTCCATAGAATCGTAGACTACGAGGTTCTTGCAGACTCTTCTTTTGGTTTCGAAGATGATGCAGTTGTCCAGCGAACTCGTTGACGCATAATATTGGCCACTAGGATCGGTGGCCAAGTATATATGCTCGGGAAGGATTGTGGAATGGAATGAGGAATTGGGATGTTGAATTGGGATGGAATATATATGATACAGTGTTAGTGGATCATTCATGACGAGAGGGAATTCTAAAATATAGACTAGACGATTTGAGTAGACATAAGCTGTCAAAGAAGAGGAATCTAGAATGGAATGTAAGTTGTTGATCGTTACTGAAGTGACTAACCTTTTGCTGGTTCTGATTTTGTTAGATTTTAGTAGTTCTTCGTATAATTTCTCAGAGTTGATAATTGAAGGATGAATTATATTAGATTTAGCAAAAAGAATACTAGAAAGACAATCGTCGATTTCGTTTTCTAAGCTAGTTACAAGCTCTAGGATTTGAAGGGAGATAATCGAAATATCTTCGCTAACTTTGATATCGAAAATAAGGGTTTCTGTTTTGTTAAGGTACTTATTGAGACGATTTATATTTTCGTTTATAATTTGTTCGTCAAAAGAGATCTTGATGATAGTTTCATTAAAGTTTTTTATAGTTGAAGATGTTATTTGTAGTTGCTTTTGCATGAGGTCGGTTAAATCTATTTCACTCCGTTCAAGTTGATTGATGCATTCGTCATAGCGTTTTGCGTCTTTTGCATCTGGCGTACCTATGAGCCATTTTAGAACAGAGCCAAGACCATCTAAGAGTTCTCTTTTAGCACGATAATTTTTTCCTAAGTACATATTGAGTTCTGCAAGTCTTAATTCGATTTTGTTTAAATTTACGTTAAGATAAGATTTTGTGGATTGGACGTTAGGATGATGTTGGAATTGAGCCGATGTTGTTTGAAAGTTATTGGAAAGGCGAATTAGAGAATCGAAAGCAATGAATAAAGGTTTGAGATCTCTATAAATTATGAGTTTCCAAGATTCATCGGACACAGAGATTGTTCCTTCTTCTTCATAAAATATACCTGCATGCGAGGTAAGAGGATCGGATATACTTATATGGGCAACGATTCCTGTGGTTGCACTGGAATAAAAACAATTGACGGGTTAGAATCGAATTAGAATTTTGTTATTTTTAATTAAATGTTTGATACAGTTTGTATATAATAATACAAATGATGAGTTTGATTGTGGAACAAGCATTGAAGTTGTAAATAGAATTTGATTTTAGAATAGGGATGTTGTTTTGGCTGCTGTGTGGCAAACCTTGTAAATATAAGATGTCGACTTAATCTAAACCTAATAATATATTATATCTAAAACTATCTTATGTTAGCTAGCTTAGTTTGAATATGGACGCAAGCGATTGGCATGAACCAATTGATTTTTGCCTGCTTTCCTAATTGAATAATTTTCGTTAAAACCTACGCGTACTACTTCGTAAGGACCGTCCCACTTGGAATCGAGATTATTTGGATTTGGGACTCTTAACATTACTTTATCACCTATTTTATATTCGACAGTGTTTTTTATTTTACCGTCGTAGCGTTCTTTAGCCTTTTCTTTCATGGTTTCTAAGTTTTTTAATGCGGCATCTCGAGAGGATCTAAGTCGTTCATTGAGATCTTTTAAGTAGTCGCATGCTGTGTAGTCAGGAATTGGTTTAAGAGAATAAAATGGACGAGGTTTATATCCAAAGAGGAGTTCGTGAGGTGTATAGCCAGTGGAAGTGTTAATTGAAGTATTATGACACATGATTGCAAAGGGAATGATTTGATCCCAATTTTTTAGTCGACGATTATGGTACATGCGAATGTGGTCCCGTAATGTGGCATGGAATCGCTCAAGGGCACCGTTAGTTTGAGGATGGTAAGCTGTATTAAAAGTATGATTAGAGCCGAAAAACTTAATGAGTTGTTTTATAACATTATTCATAAATTCTGTGCCTTGATCTGAGTGGAATCTTTTTGGGACACCGTAGTGTTGACAAAAGTGAAGTAGTTTTTGTGCTACAGTTATCGCTTCTTTATCTGGGATTGGATAAGCTTGAACATATATCGTGAGGTCGTCTTGTAGAGTTAGAACATATTTATTATTACTTTCGCTAATGTCTGAATATGAGACTAAATCCATCGAAACTCTTTCGAAAGGTTCAGTGGATTGAGAAGTTATGACCATAGGAGCTTGAAATGATTTTCTTTGAATTTTGTTACGTTGACATATAACGCAAGATTCTACATAAGTTTTTATATCGTTAGTCATTCCTTTCCAAAAGAATTCGTCTCTAATTTTTTTAGTAGTTTCGACTATACCTCGATGTCCTGAAAGAGGTTCATCGTGATAAATTTTTAGAATGTTAGGAATTTCTTGCGGTTTGGGATACTTAACTTTGTTTTCGCAAATTATAATTTCACAGTCATAATATTCAGCCAGGTATGTTGAAATACGGATTTGTTCATTGTTGGCCATTTTACATGTATGGTCATTTTTGAGATCAGGGACAAAAAGATGGGAAACAGTATGTCGTTGAAGACAAGAAAGTAGGGCTTTAAAATAGCTTTCTGAATCCCAAGGATCGAAGTGATTGGGCCTTGTGTAGCAAAATATGAGATTTTGTTTTTCGTTTGAAATTAGAAGATCTGCGTCATAAAGATTTTTGATTTTTTCTATGTAGGGTTCAACCCCGGAACATAAGGTTAAGGCTTCTTTGGTTAGATCATTTTGATCCGAGAGTGTGCAAGACGTAGGAATAAAGACATTTTTATGTCTAGAATCTAGTAATCGATCTGGTGACAATTTGATTTTAGATGATTCGAAACATTTGCGTTCTGTGTTATCTAAGCCAACGTAATGTTCGTAGTTGACTTGAAGATAGTCCTCTGATGGAGGTTCTTGAGGAGAGTTAGGTGGTGAGTCTGTTAGGTCAACGATGTTAGAATTCATAACAGGTGGGCGAGAAAGAGCATCTGCGTTGGTGTTAGTTTTACCTGACTTATGTTTCATTTCATAGTCGTACTCTTCAAGTTTCAGTCTCCAACGGACTAAACGACTACCTGGATCTTTGACATTCATAAGCCAAATAAGAGGTTTATGATCTGTTAGTATTTTAAACCTTCGACCAAAAAGATATGGTCGGAAATGCTTTGCTGCCCATACTATGGCTAGTAATTCGCGCTCTATAGTTGAATAATTCGATTCGGCTTTATTTAAAGTACGTGAGGCGTATGCGATTGGTAGGTCTTTACCGATTTCACCTTGAGAAAGGATTGCGCCGATTGCATATTTTGATGCGTCAGTCGTTAAGTTGAATTCTTTGCTAAAATCAGGATATTGTAAGATGGCTGTTGTTGTAAGAATATCTTTACAGCTATCGAAAGCGCGTTGTTGTTCTTCACCCCAAATGAATGGAACATCTTTTTTAAGAAGGCTTGTCATTGGTTTAGTGAGTTTACTAAAGTTTGGAATGAACCTGCGGTAATAACCTGCAAGGCCTAGAAATGATTTGATATCTCTGCAAGATTTCGGGACAGGAAATTCTCTAACAGCTTTTACTTTGTCAGGATTAGGTTTTACACCTTCACTAGAAATTATGTGACCTAGGTAAGCTACTTCTTTCCTCATGAATTCGCATTTGTCTGGCTGTATCTTCAGACCGTGTTTTCTAAGGCGATTGAAGATTTCAGTGAGTTTTTGTTCGTGTTCTTGAAGACTGGAAGCAAAAATTACGATATCGTCTAGGTAAACGAAACATCGTTCACCTTGTAATCCATAGAGTACGCTATCCATAGCACGTTGGAATGTAGCTGGTGCGTTTTTTAATCTGAATGGCATTCTTAGGAATTCGTAATGACCGTAAGGTGTGTTAAAAGCTGTTTTTGGAACGTCTTTAGGGTCCATTTCAATCTGATGGAACCCTGAAGCTAGATCTAGTGTTGTGAAATAGATGGAGTGTCCTAGCTTGTCTAGAATGTCAGTTATGTTGGGTAAGGGATAGCTATCTCCTACTGTAATGTCGTTTAATTTGCGATAGTCGATAACTACGCGCCACTTTTGCTTTCCTGAGGCGTCTACCTTTTTGGGTACTACCCAAATAGGACTGCTCCAAGGTGAGGTACTAGGTTGAATTATGTTTTGGTCTAGCATTGTTTGAACTTGTGTTTTGACCTCTTGTTGATGTACGAATGGGAACCTGTAAGTTTTTGTATGGATTGGTACATCTGAAGTTGTAGGAATCGAATGTTTAGTATGGTTTGTGAAAGTCAAAGGGTCACCTTCGGAATAGAATATGTCTGAGAATTCGCTGATAATTTGATTTAGAGAATCTCGTTCTTCAGTATTGAGATGGTCTTGTCGGATGAGTTTATCAATCGAGTGGTTATCGTTAACCATACTTGATAAATTTATTGGACACTTGAGCTCGTTAGTTAATTCGTCATCGTCTGTTATCGGTAAAGTCGCATGAATTTTGGGAATAGTAATGATTTTGTCATTATTACTGGAATTTACACAAGTTATTAGGAATTTGTTATTATTTACCGTTACAAATGCGTTAGAAATGGTGATATCGTCGGTTATTTGTTGTTTTTCGATGATGGCACATCCGTTTTGAATATCTTCGGTAAAACACGTGATAACGGTTTCTGAACGTTGGCCTATGAATTGTTGGTTTTTATCACCGTTCGGTTCCTTTTCATTGATATAGAATAGTCTATAAGAACGATCACGGATTCTCATTGATTTTGATTGGACGTAAATGTTGACATTGAATTTTGACATAAAGTCATTACCTAGAATACCATCGACTTGAATGTTTAGATTAGCTACTTGGAACTTGAATTTAGGGAGATTGTCTAGGGATATTTGAGCTGTGCCAAAGCTTTGAATTGAGGATTGGTTACTTGAAATACCTACGATTGATACGATGTTCGATACATCTAGAGGTGCCGTTCCTATCTTTGCCTTGTTTATGACTGAAATAGCGGCTCCTGTATCAACGAGTAGTATGACCGGTTTACCTTCGATATGGAATTGACAATGCAGAAGATTTTCTGGAGGCACATTGAGTGAAGAGATAGTAATGGTGTCTGGAGATTGGATGTTGTTCGATTTAGGTTTTGATTTAGATTTTGATTTAGATTTCGATTTAGATTTTGATTTAGGATTTGATTTCGAGTTTGTGTTTGATTTAGTAGTTTGTATTGGCATTGATTTGGGATTTGGATTGGGACCGTCGGTTTGGGGCTGGTTACCCTGTCGGTTAGTCCTCGATTGAGTTAGATTTAGGAACTCTGTTTGAGTTGATTTGGTAGATTTAGAGTTAGGACATGATTTGTCATTGATTTTGGAGTTAGTCTTCGATTCAGTTGGATTTAGTGGTTCAGTTTGAGTGCTAGCATCACAAAATTGTCTCCGATAGACTGGTCTGTTTTGTGACACCTTTGTGCAACTCTCGCTGAGAGGAAGCATGGTCGCTTGTCCCCGATGGACTGAATGAAGCGACTCGTGGTTCCTAGGACTTAGAGTTAGGGTTGATTTTGTTTTCAGATGTCTAATTGGAGTGCCTCCGCCTCGACATCCGTGTACTGGCTCGAGTTGAGGCTCGACATCTGTGGCTGGGCATTGAAGTAGCAAGTTGAAGCGGTTTCCAAGGGAATGCCCGTCTCCTCGGCCGCCTGTGAGTTTAAATTATTGACTCTAGCAGGAGGTGTTGGTCGTTGTTGTGGAACTGGTTGATTCGAGTTAAGAGTTTGTTTAAATCTGTTATTATAAGCGCGTTTCCGGCACTCTGTAATTAGATGTCCCGGTAGCTTGCAGTAGTTGCAGACTTTTGTGGGATTTTGAGGCTGTTGCGGGATATTATTTTTATTTGGAACTTGCCTAGCGTCATTTGTACGTATGTACGTGTTAGAGCGTGAGTTGAATGATGGGGCACTGTTTTTATAAAGATTTTGCCTGGCGCTATTCATATTTCGTATTTTTTCTTCCTGAATAGCGATGTTTCCTGCTTCGGTGAGGTTGGTTATTGATCGAACCCGAAGCATCATACCTATATCTGAGCTTAAGCCGTTTACAAAGACGTTAAGTGCTGTCTCTTCGGTTGTGGCAACGCGACCTGATAATGTTTCGTCATTAATCTCGGTTGTTAGTTTTTCAATGAGTTTGCTCCTACTCAGATCAACTCTATGAAAATAGTCAGTGATGGACTCACTGGGCTTTTGAAATAATGACTGTAGCTCCAATTGAAGATGTCCTAGAGTCTTTGTTTGCGAATATTTTTGTATGAGGAAACCTTTTAGGTCGTACCAAGTTGCAAATTGTTTTATGTAAACGTCTGATGACCCTGGCCCCGTGATTTTATTTAATGTATAAGGCAAAAGTATTTGCTCTTGGATAGATGACGCGAGTTTAAAAGCTGCATCGCATGATCGAATGAAGCGATACACTTGCGGAGTTTTTATAGTGTCAAACTCTGGTATTAATTGAAGTAATGTTCTGAGATCGACCTCCATGCTTGATTCAGTTTTCAATGTTTTGGATTCGATAGACATGGTAATTTAAAATCAATAGAGTTAGATGAATGATCTAGAATTAGGAGTTAGGTAAAGATTTAGGATTTAAGGATTTAGGATTTAGAGCATATAGTAATTGAGCCACTTACCACAGTAACAATATAAATGCTTGGATGCACATCGCCGTCGTCAGGTTCGGCAGGGAAGATTTAAACCCTTCAGGTACCGTAGAAACGTTATCCCCGTCTTATTACGCGACTTGCGAATCCTCTACCGGCTGCGCCAAAATGTTAAGTAGCAACTCGCACAAGGTATTTATACTTTTGAGGATTGTGGGATCGCTAATCATAATTAGGGTAGGTTCTTCGAACTATGAGCTGTTTACAGTGCAATTTGTCATAGGAATGGTATTTAGAAAGGGTCGTGAGATAGTTATACATGAGTAAGAGTTAAGTTAATGTTTCTAGAACCAATTAGTCATTCACAAAGTAATTTGGGAAAGGATCTACTTAGATTATTCATGTTTACCAATAAGTAAAGTACGTGACACTAATTAGTCATTCACAAAGCAATTTGGGAAAGAACCAACTTAGATTACTAATCCTTACTAATAGCTACTTACAATGTTTATTAATAGGTAAGGTATGTAAGAACTAATAGCTAGAGTATGTGAGATTGCAATGTGTATTAATAGGTAAGGTATGTAACACTCGTGTAAATGTGAGCGAAATCTGATAATTGGTGCATGCAAGGTTTAGAAGTTATTCATGATAAATATATTTTGCTGGGGTTAACGCCTTGTTACATACCTTTACCTATTAATAAACATTGTAATCTCACATACTCTAGCTATTAGTTGTTACATACCTTACCTATTAATAAACATTGTAATCTCACATACTCTAGCTATTAGTAAGCATTAGTAATCTAAGTTGGTTCTTTCCCAAATTGTTTTGTGAATAACTAATCAGTGTTACATACTTTACTTATTAGTAAACATGAACAATCTAAGTGGATTCTTTCCCAAATTGCTTTGTGAATGACTAATTGGTTCTAGAAACATTGACTTAACTCTTACTCATGTTTAGCTATCCCACGACCCTCTTTAAATACCATTCCTATGACAAATTGCATTGTAAACAGCTCATAGTTCGAAGAACCTACCCTAATTATGATCCCACGATCCTCTTAAGTATAAATACCTTGTGTTAGTTGGAAAATGTATCAGTTCATATCCTCCATCGTCCGAGACACGTTCTCGGAGACCCGGATGACGAAATCACCTCTGACGAAGACGAAGCTGAGTCATCTATATCAGACAGAGCAAACCGAACACCGCCCTCACCGCACAGGAACACCGACCTCACCGGCGAGGTCGACGAGTCCCTTCAGTCGCCGCCTATACGAGGTACAGACATGTACCCGGGCGTTTCTCTCCTATCCCCACCCCGGCAACTGCCCAAGCCGAGGCTCGTACCTAAGTGGTGCCCTTGCGCTAGTTGCCTAAATAACTTACTGGGCTGAGCGCCATCTGCGCTCGCCAAAAGTCCGGTTAAGCTGTCACGGCCTCAGAGGCCAACAGCGAGATTAGTCCATCCGCCAAAAAAAAAAATGCATCAGTTCAACTTCAACATTCAAACTCATCAGTTCAATTTCTACATTCAAACTCAACAGTTCAATTTCTAGATTCAAACTCGACACATCTCTGTATCTTGTAATAATTCTAAGTCTTATTTCAAATAAAAACATTTTTTTAAAGTAGGTAATTGTGCAAATTGTTACTTAACAGCCTGACCCGTCAGGCGATCTTTTTACCTGATGACGCTAGCTGGATAAAAAGCATATAGAAAGATATGGTCCGGGAGCCAGGTACAATTTCGGTCAATTATTTCTTCTCGAGCGAAACTTCGTAAAATGCATTAGGGACTTATACTATAAATACTCGCGACCGTCAGCTGCGACTCCGTGGGTGGGGAGGGCAGTGGCAGCCTCCCACGCATGGAGAAAAAAAAAGTTTTTTCAGTCATTTCCTCCTATTTGAAATTTTGTCAGATTATAGTTAACCTAGTATTTTGAAGGAAAAACAAAGTCAGCTGGCCATAGCATGGTGGATTATACGTCAGCTGACTGCTTGAACATGAAAAAAATATACAATATGTAACAAAAACCCTGTCGGATTTTTAAGGGTGTGATATAGTATCGATATTTGGTCACAATCATATAATTCTATTACAGAAAAAAAAATACCCTACTAAATTTCATTATTTGGCGCTCAAAAATTAAAACTTACATCTGGCAACACCGGCGGCCTATGCGGCGCGCCGGAGACGGTGACCGCCCTTTAGACGATGAAGACACGTGCCTGTGCACGTGTCTTTTGTTTTTTTTGTTGACGATTGTAGTCAAGAAGCAATAAGTTTATTGCAGCTCTGAAAAGAACTTGGGTTTAGCTCTGAAAAGAACTTGGAGTTAGCTCTAACAAGAGCTTAGGTAGGTATTGCTAGTTATGTAGAAGCACGTCAACTTGATCGACTTCGGCGGTCGTGTTCCACGTGTCGACCTTCAACTTCAATGCACCTTCGACACAGTTTTATAACGTTGGCACGCACTTTTCGCAGCACACTTGTATCAGATTTTATTGACTCAAAAGCCGCGACAATTCGAGTTCGCATTTCCGCTTCCGAGTCACACAGCTTATTAAACACAACTTGTTTGACGTGCCCCCACAAATAAGTCTAATAGCGTGAGGTCGGGAGATCGTGGAGGCCACGGAATAGGTCCCCCCCTGCCTATCCATTGCTGTGGAAACTGTTCATTTAAGTAATCGCGAACTGCACGCAAAAAATGAGGCGGGGCGCCATCGTGCTGGAACTACATTGAAGATGGAAAGCCACGTTTAAATCGTCCAACTCTTCACTAAGCTCTTCGCGCAAAAACGCCAAGTAGTTCGTACCGCTCATAAAACGATTTAAAAAATACGGACCAATGATTCGATCTCCGAGTATACCGGCCCACACGTTAATACGCCAACGATGTTGGAAATGGCTTGGTTTAATAGCAAACGGATTTTCCATTGCCCAAACGTGTTCATTGTGAGAGTTAAAAACACCGTTTCTCTTCTCTTGCAAACATAGTAAGTCGGCGGCGGCAATCATAATTACAAGAGTTATAAATTTTTATAGGTAGTTTTAATTTCGTAGTTTAGTTCAAAAAGAAAGAAACGGTACAATAATCCTCAATACATACCGAACGCAAAGACAATGCACATTGCACGTGTCATAAAGCTAGTTATCAACTACTTACTTTTGTTCATTCTCTAACTGTACTACAGTTACTATAACTGTTTACTTCATTCTCGCTCGGTCCACAGCTGAATATCGAGAGTTGACAACTCGGTAAAATTTGCCTATTTGGGGGGTAAAATTCAGATAATTCTTGAAATTAAAAATGAAATAACTTTCAAGTTATTTGATACATATGTTTTTTATACATCTGCCCGACTTTAATTTTTATGACGGAATACGCTCTTCATGGATCCGACGGGGTTTTTGTTACATATTGTATATATTTTCAATGATTTCCTCTCAACTAAAAATTTACCTGGTGATCGTTTATATACTACTATGAATGAAAATTAATGTCAGCTTGCTGTATCTCAGTGGAAAGTTTGTCAGCTGGTACCTTGAAAGGTACACTTGGAGGGGATGTTTTACCCATAACTGCGTACAAAGGCCCCCTTTGTTGTGTATAGTGCATGTAGAAGATTTTCGTTCCATGTTCCGAAAAACTTACACATTTTTGGACAATAATGATGAATTTAAGTTGCCTAAAAAAGGTATTGACGGTTCTTCTCTACCACCATGCGAATCAGAACTGTAAAAGCAATATTTAAGGGCGTGTTACATTGCACAAATTTGGTCTCACGCTAACCTTAAAGTTCCAACAACTGAAGAACCTACAGACTATGGTTGGGAAGAAATAGATAACCAATATGAATTTGATTGGTTTTCTGGGACTCAGTTACCAACGTCGATTGAGGAGATAACCATCCAGCCTGAAAAAGGTATCAATTCTTTTTTTATTTTTTTTATTTTTTCTTATGATCATGTTTTACTATACACGCGGACTAATATTTTTTTCCCCATCTTTTCACAGATGATGATAATGAAGACATGATCGCATCTAACTCTGACAGCGACTCTGACAGTGAATCAGAGAGAGATGAAAGGGACTCAAGCCAAAGCGAGAATGAAAATGATTGATTTTCATTGTTATTTTTAAGCAGCTCATGAAAATAAAAGTTAATTAATTAAAAAAATATGCTACAATAAATTATTCAATTTTCATTGTTATTTTTAAGCAGCTCATGAAAATAAAAGTTAATTAATTAAAAAAATATGCTACAATAAATTATTCATTAATCAATTTACTCGCGTCGATGACGTCACTACAAATAGAAAGAACGAGCGATAGACAACTTAGCCTTAGACAGAACGGGACAGAGCTATTGATCTTGCATCCCTTACGCGTAACCATTTTTTCGTCTGTCACAAAGTCAACTTTGTGACAAAAAGTACATGAGCTGTCATAGTGGTCGGTTGGCGAATAGTATTTTTGTGTTTTTAAAGTATTTAAATAACTTTTGGTGTGAGATACGGACTCCATTAGTGCTATAAAAGTTTACACCATGGTTGGGTGTAGTGTGTCTGGCTGCCAAAGCCGTAGTGAATATAGAAATCATGGAATTAGCTTCCACACGTAAGTAATACTTTTCACCTAATATTTTCAATATTATGTGCGACAAGCTCGTCTCAAATAAATTTCGTATGTAATATTCTTGATTTTTAGTCCGTAGTCATCTATTTGCAGTAAATTTGTCGCAATCAAAATTAACATAACCCTAAATACTAGCAAGGAGAATGTTGCCATAAAATGGATGTAGTTTTACCCAACTTATAGGGTAATGATTTTGTTGTACAGTTTGTATCTTGAAACATCAAAAATAAACATAATAGTTATTTGCCGTATGTTTAAATCATGTTTTTATCTGTTTTCGAAAAATATATTTTCAATTTAATTAAAACGACAGAGTAGGTGTTTATTGTAAATATTTATGTATAACGATATTAAAATAAAATAGGAGACATGACAGTATCTAATAAAACAATATACAAAATTATTCTATTTCAGGTTTCCTTTAGATCCAATTGTAAAACCACAATGGATAAATGCAACAGGCCGAACAAATTGGGTACCAAGTAAATATCCAAGAATATGCTCACTTTGATGCTACACAAATAGTAACAAAAAATAAAAACGAGGGCTTGTTGAAAATGCAATTCCAGTAGAATTTGTACATGTAAGTGCTTTATTGTTGCTTAAAATAATTTAATTTTGTATTGTTGCATCACACAGTGACACTATCACTTAGTATTCTTAGTTATTAAAAATTTATTCAATCTTTAAGTAGCTACCTACATGTTTTTTTTTTATTTGTAAACTCAATCATCATAGCCTAGAGCTGCAACCAATCAACCTATTGTTGTGGTCACTTGCAAACAACAAGCAAACAAGTCAGAATTAAGTATTTCAGAAAAACAGTGTACGTATAAATACTACTACATATAAATAAAATATTAAGTAGGTACTACCTTCATATTTTATTTTATATATTATTATTTATTTTATTTTACAGTCCCGTTTCAGCATTCACTTAATTTTTTTTATTTGCAGATACTTCTTTCAACATCAAATGGCACAAGTCAGTTTTCAATAATGTGTACCGCCAAATGACATCCAGAATGTCCAGAAACAAGTATTTCTAAAAAACAATGTTTGGTAAGTATTTTTATGATCAATGGGCGTTTTACTTATATGATTTAAGATACTAGCGTTTGTAAATAACAAAAGGGTTATAGCATCTCATATTAATAAAGAATTACCTACTACCGCCTATATGCGAGTCTGATTTGCGTTTATAGAGTTGCGTAAAGTTACATTGCAAATATGTATTGAAATTGATGCGAATTTCTAAATACCCAATATTTTATTTCAGATGCTACCTCTAACAACCTCGCCAAGACGACCTGCTATTTCAATAGCCCCCAAACGACTACCGGATGATATAGAAGCAAGTTTTTCTAAAAGACGTGATTATAAATCGATTGTTAAAAATAAAAATTAATATAATATTTTTGCTAACATTATTAGAGTTCTGACTAGTATTCTCGCAATTTTTATAGGTAATCGTGTTTTACACAAATTACTTTTGGTATGTTAGTTATCCTTTGTTATAAGTAACATAACTTTGCTCCTTCACGTGTTCGTTTAAATTGACGAGACAAGCATTGGTGGTGCAGTAGCTTTTTCTAAAAAGCTTAGGCCGTTGATCTTCGTTGCACTTCTTAAAGCATTCTCTGCATAATATGTGCATAATATTGACCACATCCTGAGAAGGATATCTCAAGCCACCTCTGTCTTTTTGAGTAATAAAACCGTCAAACTTCTCAGAGCACATTGCCCAAATGCATTCGTCACATTTAACTATATTAGTTAGTTTCGTGGTGATGAAATCAGCTATGTAAGCTACAATTTCCTTTGAATATTGGCTTAGGCACATTTGGCTCACATAGAAAATTCCAAAAGGCCATGACTATGTGGAATGGTCATCCTCATCAATCGACAGCAATCTTTTGACCGCTTTGAACTGCATAGCAATCGTGTTTTACATAAATTATTTTTGTTATGTTAGTTATCCTTTATTATGTTACTTACCTTTTGTTATGTTATGGTCCTATAAATAAATACGTAATTTTCATTATTGCGTTTAATTTATTTACGTATATAATTTATTTATGTTTATACACACTCCTAATCATCTGTTGATAATATTACATCGAGTCGTACGATTTAGTTCCTTTAGGGGTAATTTTAGTAATTATATGGCAATACCTAAGACAAAACTATTGCTACCTATCTAAAAGGGGCACGCAGGGACTACTTCTACAGTGTCATTATTCTAAGTCTAAGAGCTAGGTACCTACATCAAACGCTAATTGACATTGACAGTATTATTCCGATACTGACAGTGACACTTGACTGTATGTTTATTAAACATTATAGTCAAGACAAGACAGTCAAGTGCTTATTGAATGAAACTCGCAATGAAAGTTATATTAAATTTTATGTAGTAGGTATGAAACAAGTTGGAAATAATAAAATATTCTGTCACGGTTTTATTATTACAAAGTAAATTACTACAACATCAGTGCCTTATTAATTCATTGAATGAAGTGGTTCCCATTACAGACATGAGTTCGTAACGGCATAGTTTTATCTAAAAATGTTATCAATTTCATGTCCACAAGAGTTATCCACGTACATTACTAATCAAATAAAAGGGTGCTGGCTTAAAATGTGGTATGCAGCCATAATTAGGTTTATAAGAAGACGGCTGGTTTTAGGAATAATCTTCGCATCGTCGTTAACTTATTGTATTGTCAGTTTTTGGAAAGAGGTTAGTCCACTTATATATTTTCGTAATTAATTTAATGTTGCTCCTCAATTTCTTAGTTAATGTCTCATCTGTAATTCTCAGTGTGGCTATAATTTGGCTGGTTGACCATTATTGGTATTTACAATATCTAAGGGCATTTAAAGTCACGTTTAAAAGGCAAACTTCAGGGTACACACAAACAATAGAAAATAGGTTATTAGAACCTTAGACCTTTAGACATCTTTCGTATCATCGAGCCTGGATCCCAATCGCTTCACTAAGACAATGGTATCATCACAAAATGGCAACTATAGATATACCTTTTGGTATTCTACTAACACATAATTTTTTCAATGACTGCCATTGCTATGACAACACCATTGAAAATTTGAGTCCTTCAACTGAGGCATCAGGTGTAAAGCCTCATGTGCCAATTTTATCGGCAACCATACCCCATAACCCAAAACACAGCATTGCTACTTGGCAGCAGAAATAGGTATAGTGGTAGTACTTTTCCTGGTGAGCTCTTTCACAAGGAACTCTAGTACTCTTAAATCATGTGGAACTCCTTCAATGTCGATAAAAAAATATAGTTTAACCAATTTGGGTGTAATTTTAGGGCCACCATAGGCACACAGTATTTCAAGACATATCCATAGAGAGGAAGGCCTTTGTTTGGAGAACATTGCAGGAACATAATGATACTAATGACAAAGTACGGTGTAGGAACTCTGTACAAGGAAAATTGCTGTTGGTTGATGATAGGGGTGAGTTTGTAATAGTTAACGGGGTCAATTCTACGACGACCTCTGTGGCACAGTGGGCGTATAACCGGCTGAGACGCAGAAGGTAGCGGGTTCGATTCCCGCCGCGAAACAAATGTTTGCATGATCTACAGATATTTGTTCTGTGTCTGGGTGTTTTTCTATATATTATGAGTATGTATTTACAAAAAAACAAAAGTATATAAGTATTCTATCAGTTATCTGATTCCCTTAGTATAAACTCTGCTTAGTTTGAGGATAGCGCTGTATGAAATGTCCAGCAATATTCATTTTTTATTTGTTCTGTTGGGATAAACTAAACTTATGCCAACTGAATTGCCGCCATTGTAGGCTTGCCTCTGACACAAATAAAAACCTTCAGTTTTATTTAAAAATAAGGTTTATTATCTGTTTTAGGTAAATAACCATATAATATCATGAATTTATCATAAATCATTTATCATCAATCCTGAGATATAATGTTTACATACGTGCTTGACAAATGCAGGTTCACAAATGCTTGAGTGCTAATGAGTTTTTTATTAATACCCTACAAATAAAAATGAAATAAAACTTTATTTTTAGTAAATATGCAAAGAATTACTCCTTGCATTCCAGTAACTTCAATAAAATTTTCTAAATACCTATTTTCAGGATATGTCTGTCAAAGAATGGACAAGCAGAAGAATGGATGCTGCGACACAGAAGCTGACTTCACAGAGCGGTACAGCTGTGACACATGCTCAGACAATTGCTGCCTGATTTATGAGTACTGTGTGTCATGCTGCCTGGACCCAGCTAAGGTAAAGCGTCTTTTTCAAATTCCTATTTAACAAGCTTTTGCCTCGAAGCTTTGCACGCACGGTATGCCAACATTAACCTCTTTCTGTGCAGTCAGTTAAAAAGTAGTCTATGTCCCAATCCCAGTCCTAATCACAAATTTTATCAAAATTGGTCCAGCCGTTTAGTTGTGAAAATGTAACAGACAGAAAGACAGAGTTACTTTCGAATTTATAATATTATGGATATGTTACAGTCAAAACCAATTTTAACTGCGAAAATCAGTTTTTCGTCAGTTAAAAGTTACATTAGATGGAATCCCCTTTTCAACTAAATATCCCGTTTTCAAAAATTCTACAACTTTCCCAAAAAAACAACATTCGGTCGGACGCCGCGCAACTGAATTGTTTTTAGGGTTCCGTACCTCAAAAGGTAAAAAAGGAACCCTTATAAGATCACTCTCTTGTCTGTCTGTCCGTGTGTCACCACCGATTTTCTCAGGAACGGGTGGACCTAGCAAGTTGGAATTTATACAAGATACTGTGGTCTATAGTGCCTATTACGTGTATAAAAATCAAGTAGTAAAAAGGTACTGAGTCAACATGATAAAAAGATATGGGCAAAATTTAGAATTTCGCGAAAACATTTAAGTATCAAAATTTACCTTAATTTTCAACATTTTATATTTTTTGGATTTTCCCTTTACTTGTGCTGAAAGACCTTGCTTTTACCAAAATTGACAATTCTAGGTCAACTGAAAGTACCCTATAGGTTTTGGGTCGAAAACCGTCGAAAATTTGGCAAAACGCAAAAAGCAGCACAAATCCAAAAAATAAATAAAGTTGAAAATTAAAGGGTGTCCCCATACATACATTGTTGACGCCAATTAAGATAGTCCTCTGTGTTGTGTGGGCGCTCATTCAAATTATGATAGATAATGGTACGGAACTCTCCGTGCGCGAGTCCAACATGCACTTGGCCGGTTTTTTAGCCTGTTTAGACTAAAAAAAAATATGGTCACGTTACTCATACCTTGCCATTTTAGTTTACCAAAGTCACTGACATAGCTCATAGAACTGACGGCCATTGGGGCAGGAAGGTTCTCGAGTGAAGACCACGCACTAGAAAGCGCAGTGTTGCTGGGAACGTTGGGTGCAGGCCGCACAATATTGGTTCCTCTATAAATCTATAGGGGAGGCCTATGTCTAGTGGACGTCCATTCGCTGATATGATGATGATGACGCAATGATGATACCTTACCTTATCCTTTCAGAGGAGCCTGCTGCAACTGGTCCTGTCGAAGCTATCAACAGAGAAGCAAGTGCTATTCCGCTCGCTGGGTGATGACTACGAGCTGTGCCTTACAAAGTGCCGCACTAGCTCACAAAGCGTGCTTCACGAGAACTCCTATAAGAACCCCAGTGCGAAGCATTGCTTTGGCGACGAGCCACCTGGTGTTAATCCTGATTAGGGTTAGTTGTTTTTGTTTATTTCTAGTGTCATAGATGTCTTGGTCAGTTACCAGGTGTGGGAGTTTGTAAGGTCACTAGTTCAAGGTTGGTAGGAAACTGGCATTGCTGATATGCATCTACTGAACCATCTTTTATTAATACTTAAGTATGTGCCACAGAGAGGACTCGAGCGTAGCATGCTAAAGATAAGAGACTAGATAAAATACGATACACAAAAACAAAAGCAATAAACGCCTTGAGCTACGTACTAAAGTTAAAGTGGAAATGGACAGGTCACATAGCGAAGCTTACAGACAGAGATGGACTGCAAAAATAAACCTGTGGAGTACCCACACGGCAAAAGAGGCAGAGGAAGACCTCTGACACGATGGGAAGACGACATTATAAAAACAGCCGGCCCAATCTGGGGCCAAATAGCACAAGATAGAGACAAATTGGGCATCTCTGGAGGAGGTCTTCACCTAATTTGGGTTTCTTGCAAAATAAAGAATCAAATAAGAAACATAATAATAATTAAATTAAATACTAACCAATAACTTAACTTACCTAACAATTTAAAATTCCTAATAATGATGTCACAAGTGTAAAAAAATTTAAGAAATAAAAGGCTTTTTTATTTTTATTTTATTTTTTATGTGCCACATAATAGGGACTCAACTGTTAAGTCTCAGATCAATTTGTTCAAAGCTTCGACTTGATCCGAGATCCCCGTACGCGCGCGTCCTTGGGACACAGAAAAATATTAAAATATATATTTTTTTATTTATAAAAATATATATTTTTTTATTTATAAAAATATAAACATAAACCAGCGAAGTTTCCATAATCTCAACTAATTTCGAGCCTGACGTGTAGAGGGCCTGTGGCGAAATTGGTATCGCACTGTGAGATCTCGACTCTTAGCGGCTCGAATACACCAACTTCGTCATCGGCCGTCAATGTCTGGGCATTTGTAAAACTAAGGACGTCCTGGCATTTAAATGCCGCAACCGCATAAATCTAGCTATGATTTACGTTAGTGCGCGTTTAGTGATAGGAGCGGCATCTAGCGTCTCTGCAAGCCAAGCAATATTGCCCTATTCCCGATTAAAACGGTCGAGTTTCGTTATATGGGATGAGGCATCTGTACCAGTTTAGTATTATCGGCTAAAGGATGATTTATGCTAGACCGTGCCGGACCTGAGCCGTGCCCGTAGTAGGCGCTGACGATGCACCGGACTGCGCGCGCGTCCCGGGCTAGGCTCGCCCGTACCACGTCGCCCGCACGATTCCGACTCACTCCCTCGGCTAACCGAATCACTGCGTGCGAACTCCGAAAACAACTCGTACGGGGCACGGCTCGGGCTCGCCACGGTCTAGCACATCCTTATTTAATAGGTTGGTCAAGTTTCCAACATGCCAAATACCCAACCTACTAAATAAAATATGTCTTATCTGTGGTATAAGCTACCAATCTTGACCTATTTCTGGCAAGATATAAACTTAAATTAGATAAAATATTTTTACTTTTATATTTCTTGTATAGTTAATCAAAACTGTCAAAGAATTATCAAAACTGAGTAGACAGACCATTACTTTGCGAGTTGTAGTCGACCAACTAATGTTTTCAGTTGGGTTTGTAAACAGTTCATATTCGTAAATAACTTTTGAACTCACAAATCATGGTAAATATCCCGTTTTTAGTACAAATAGTCATATTCGTAAATGTTACAAAATGACCAAAATCAACCGCAAAATTAACTTTGTATTTAAAAAGGATGACGATGCCTAAACATTTTTAGTGGCTAAATACAAATATGTCCAATTTAAGCATATTTGGTCGCTAAATACGTTTAGAGATCATTGCGCAAGCCAGGCTTAATGTTCTAGTTCGAACTGAAGTGCTCACCAAACGTCAAAAGGTCGAGCACACCGATTTCGATAGCTATAACTATCGAATATACTACATAAATGTACGTGTAGAGACACCATAAGATACAGACGTACTGACTACGGAACCCTTCACTGTGCGTGATCCGACACGTGCTTGACCAATTATTCATATTCCCCCCGTCCCGTGCGTGGCCCGACGCCCGCCGCTCCGCGTTTGTTGTGTATAACTCCTTAGACGTAATGAGTATAATGGCGTGCGCAATTTATGCCTGCAAAATCTCTGTACTATAATAATCTGTTAGATATAAATTCACAATTTAACTGAGGAGGTATTAAAATAATAAGCTGATTTTAAGATCTTTAAAATCATCGCAAGAGAAACATCTCATTAATACCGCACCTTTTTGAACAGTTAGCTCGTGAAGGAAGTGCATCTTAGTATCAAGAAGAAGTTTGCGGATTCAAATCCCGTCCAAGACGTAATTTTTGCGATGATTTTAAAAATCTGAAGGGTTTAAAGTATCGGATAACACTTTAAAATTAAAATAACTAATAAGCTGACGATTACTACGAATAGAAAAAGTATATTTTGCATAGTAATTGAACATAGTTTATTTAATTAAAGTTTAATTAATGTTATCAAATTGTCTTGTTATATAACTTTTAAGAACGCTATTATATACAACCTGTATTGTTATTTACGACATTAATATAAAACACACACCCGGTAGCTTGAATCTAGTAATCAAGTCATTTCCAATAAACAATTTTTAATGTAAATCGGCGGCGCGTTTGCGACGATGCCGCTTAGTCATTTTAACAGGTACATGATGGATGAATATAATTTATTTACCTAGTTTATACGGGCTGTTTCATTGATATTTTAGGACTTGATATTAAGGTTGTTAGAAAGTTTTCTATGATAATGAATTTGAAAAAACCCTATTTTACAACAATACTAGCCATTAGCCCTACCCGTGTTTTCATTTAATGTCGTACATACAAAACACGTAAACTCAGGGTGACTTCTACAAAAATTTGAAGGATGACTGCCCGTATTTCAGTATATTGAATTGGTACGTCTTCCGCCGCATTCATTTTTCACAAACTTGCGGTACACAAGGAAACCTAAGTAGGTAATAATTAAGAATTCTGGCACAAGGTCATTCACTTCACTCGTGAATGAACCTTTTGCCAGAATTCTTAATTATTCCATTGAAAATTGGCATATTCAATTATTCCATTGAACATTGCTATATTCAATTATTCCATTAAATATTGGTATATTAAATTATTTTATATGAATGATGGTTTATTCATCTTATTATAAAAACGATTCACTCATCAATTAAAATTTAGGTAGTATTTAAAAAATATAATATTCTTTGAATCATCAATAATCGATTATTTACCTACTCTTTTTTAAATAGAATCAATTCACTAGTTTTTTACATACCTACAATAAAAACGTAACCCTTCTTTAAACTCGGGTAAAAAGTAGCCCACATCTCAATCCTAGTTATAATCTATATACTAAAATTTCATCAAAAATCAAAACTGGATATTATGATGTAAATAAGGAGATAATAATAACTTTGTTGTAATTTTAACATTTAGCTGATAATGAGTGTAATAAAATTGTTGTTTGAAACGAATCGTTGGATGGAGCACTCGTGCTATTTAGAAGGTAGCATCAGTAAAGACGATGATAATGGTGGAAATTAATGGGCCCTTGTTTCCATGGTATTCCTCAAAAATTGTGCGATTGAAGAGTTTCAGTGATTGGCCTTTGAACATGTGTAAAAAACCAGAGGAGCTAGCAGATGCGGGTTTCTTCTACACCGGTTACGAAGATAAAATTATGTGTTTTTATTGCGGTGGTGGTCTGAAGAATTGGGAAACGGATGATGATCCTTGGCAAGAACATCTTCGATGGTTCAGTCGGTGTCCTTTAGTGTATGCTAAGTTTAATAAAAAGTGTTCATTCTATGCTATTATGGAGAGGAATATATTTTAAGAAATAAATAAAATGTTATAGTAATTCCAATTTTTAAAATGTGTATTATTTATTCTTTAGATTTTTATTATTATCGTTACGTAGATAAATTAAACTCAAAGTAAATTAATCAAAATTATCTTTATTACACAACCATTTTCTTATACAGGTTACATTTTTTAAGGCACATATATGAGAATGATAGATACAACTAAATACATCACTAGACATAGAATAATTTTCATGCAAAGTTTTTAGGCTGGGACAATCATCTAAATTTAAAATGTTATCATTATTAATAATATTTTTTAACCACAATGCTTTTTCAAATCCTTTGACAAAAATAAGTTTATCTTGTAAATAAGTATCGAAATATTGTTTAAAGTTTGAATATGGTACAAATCCCTCTCGCCAATATATTTTTCTGTTTCTCTCTATCCACTGGGCTTGTATTTTTTCAGATTTAGTTAAGTTATAAAAAGAGAATGGTGGTTTTACTAATAACACAAGTGTTTGATTTTCACATAATATTGCTATTTCTTTAACGATAAATTCATTTTTGTCCGTCTTAAATCCCTGCAGATCCACTATAGCAATTTTCATATTAACCTTCTCACAATATTACTCAATGGTTTGTATTCTATTAAACGATCGTTAATTATCAGACAATATGCTGTAGTGTTTTCTGGAATATCTTCCGAGCTTTCTATTTCCAATCTCACATCAATGGCTCCAGTTTTTAATGTTTCATTTTGTCGCGAACAATCGATTACAAAAAGAGGTGCTTTTTCTTTAAACTGATTAAAATCAAGCATGGGTTCGCAATCAGTGTTGTAATAAGACTGACGAAATTTCGTGTACATCTCGTATAATATATGATACTTGTTGTCAGAAAATTTTGCATTTACTGATTCATACGGATAATATTGAGAATTCAAAAATAGAGTAACGTTCGATAATTTGCAATGATCAAACACTGAGCAATCTCTCGATGTCGTGTTTTTTCTATTCGTTTGCAAACCAAATATTACGTACCTAGGTTTTTCAAGTTGTGAAGATGTCTTTACGACCCAGGAATGTTTTGTAGTTTTAGGCAATAAAGGATATTCATATAAATCCCAATTTCTAAAAGCCATTTGAATTGGACGATCTTTTTCTAAGTGTTTAAGCAAAATTAATCTTTCACGATCTGAAACTTTTAAATGAGGAACCCGCCACTGTATCCTTTCTAAAACGATTTCAATCTTATCATCTTTGTCAAGAGTGACGCTGTTAAGATTGGTGTTGCTTCTATTAAGTATGAGCTCATGTTTACTGTTTATTATGACTTTATTATAATCTTCTGCAAATCCCAAAATATTTTTTAATGGTATGAGGGCGCTAAAAATACCCTTATCATTTTTTAATCCATTTAAATTCCAACCCCAAATAGCAGCAGCTTTATTCTGACCATCATTGAAAGAAACATATGATTTAAGAGTTGTAGTTATTCCCACATTTTTATTTCGATCAATTTCAACACCATTGATTTCATATCGAATATCTTGAAAAAGATAAGATATTGGATTGTTTGTAAAATTAACACTTTTTTTGGTTAGTTTTGCAGTTAGATCCTTTGAAGTCACATCAGCACGGCCTTCGATGTAAATGTAACTTGCAGATGGAAGCACATAAATGTCTTGCTGATGAATAGGTATTCTTATCTCGTCATTTTCATTAAAACTATTGCTATACGGATTGTAAGCATGAATTTCATAACTTACTATCGAATTATCAGAATGAGGTGAATCAGTAATGTGAAGAAAATTCATAATTTAAATCCCAGACTTTGCATAAACAATTTATTAGCTTTTGTGAGTTTTTTCGTTGCTCTTTTTATATGTCCTCGTCTTTTGATTGTTGGTGAAGGATTGATTTTATTTTGAATAGTATTTGATTTTATATTGTAAACAATCATTGTGTTTTGTAACAAATTATCACTCACATTCAATTACTATGGTAGCCACTAATAGACTGTTCTCTTTGTCCGTAGCACTGGGATTTTATGTTTCCGATCTCTTAGAATGTTTTACATATGTTGTTTCCAAAATTCTTGAAGGAATTTTATACATAAGTGACCACAAATGAATGAATTATTTTTCTGTATATTATTACAATTATATTTAATATTTGAACCTACATAACGAATAAACTCGATGGGTGGTTTTAAATTTCCATAACTATCAAAATACTCAATATATTTATTAAATTTAGCATAGGCTACCCAATGCGTACCAGCGTTCTTAGAATCATCCAAATTAATGATTCCACATTCATTTGAAAATGGAACTTTTGGTAACTTATCTCTCATAAATACGCCACGAAAGTTTGGTATCTTACTTGATTTTTTTATAATATCTATATTAGTAAGAGCGCGATTAGGTAGCCAACAATTTAGTTTTTTTTCGTTTTGTTTAGAAATATTCCTAATCCATCTTTGTATCGATCTAACTGTAGTCCATTCCCAATATTAACAGCTTCTAACTGTTTATTATGCTGTTCCAGTTCTTTCAGGTGTTTTTTTGCAGCTTTGTATTCATTAATAGTTTTAATAATTCCTGAAATTCCACCTGCTAAGCTTCCAGCCGCAGATAAACCAGCAAATATAGGGATCAACGGTAAAACACCACCCGATTTAGGCACGGGTATGATACGAGGGAGCTTCATACTAGAATCAGAAGTCAACTCCTTGGCTGCATGATAAGCTAGTTCTATTAGTTTTTTCTTACACTTTGGTTTATTTTTTTTTATGAACTTTTTTGCGTGAGATACTATATGCTTAAATTCTTTTTTAAGGCCAGCTCCGGTACTAATTTTGGCTAACATTACATTATTCACCAAGTTGGCAGCAATTTTTTCTCCACTGCTTGCATTAGAAGCTATAGCACGTTTCTTTGCCATTTTCATTAAAATTAGATCTGCGTTATGGCGATCTTTTAGGTTGTTAGACTTATTGTATGCAATATCGTGATCTTTACAATGCTCGTCTAGTTTATTGATACCCTTATCACCTCGAGCAAGCCTTTCGCATAACCTTGTTCCTGGTCCACAATAGTTATAACCTGGTAGGTGGAGCTCAAATGGTAAGTTATTTATCAAACAATTCACAAGACTGTCTCCTTTCATTTATGCGCGCTGAATGAAAACATTATAAGGAACATGATTTTATATTTACTTTTTACCTTTAGACAACATTCGTTTTATGAATCCAGGAATTTTCATTTGATGGTAACCCCAACCACTTTACCAAAACGTTATTACCTTTTCGTTTAATAACTTTTTCAACCAGGTAAATGTGTGGATGTTTAGTTTTCTGAAGTTCTTGAGAGTAAAATGCTCCCATTATAGGTTGTTGTTTAGCATCTTCTAATAAGTAAGTATCAGGGCATGTATTTCGAACGGTTTTAATTCGAAATAGCTCGGTAGACCAGTTTGAAGTATACCCTTTTTCAAAACAACCCTTATGCTTGCTTATTCGAACACAATCACCAATTTTGAACTTTATACGCTTACATTTTGAATTTATTTCACTTTTTTTTTTGTATTTATTTAATAATATTGTCTTATTTGTATTATTAACACTAACTGGTGACATTCCAATTGTTCTATGTTTTGTATGATTGTATTTGTCAATTATGCTGTCAAGGGTACCATCAACCCATTTATAATTTCCTTTAAAATTAAATTCTTTATAAAGGTTATTTTTAATTGTCCTGATAAACCTTTCTACGATAGAAGCTTTTTTTGTAGAAAATGTAGAATAGTGATTTATTGAATATTTATTTAATATTGTATTAAATTTATCATTGTAAAATTCTGTTCCTAAATCTGTCTGCAAATTTTTGGGGCAGCGGTGTTGCTTGCTTAGTAAATAATCAAAAGCATTAGACACGTTTACTTTATCTTTCTTTCTTAATGGGAAAGCCCAAGCAAACTTTGAAAAGGTATCGATAACAACTAATACATATTTATGTTTATTATTATGTGAAGATATATTTTGCATATCTATTAAATCGGCTTGCCATAAATCATCTATGTCTTTTTGTACAACATGTCTTCTTTGAAAGTTTTTCCTTGCATTTTTATGAATTTCATTTACAATATCTCTTTTCACTTTACTCATGGTAACTTGTTGTTTCGTACAATAACATAAATTGAACTAACATAAGTATTTGATACAAAGCTTTTTATCCTTTTATGATCCCACTCTCCTTTAATTCTTCAATTATTGACAAAATTTCATTATCTAGGTTAGTATTGCCAGCAGTTTTAGATGCTATTAAAAGTTTGAGTCTTTCCACCAGCTCATTAGGGTCATCCCAATAAACTAGTTCAGTGTTTTTATAGTATTTTTTCAGTTTCGGCAATCCTGCACCTTTTTTTTCAGCTGAGTGAGTTTCTTTGAGATCTCGTAAAATATTGCAAGATTCAAATAATGGTTTGATTATTTCCCGATACTTTGGTCCCTTATCGCCCCTAATTTGTGCAGAAGAATCATAATCCCTCTTATGAGCATTTGTAGTTTCAAGGATATTTTTATAGTTAAGATTATCATCTCGATTGATCACTTTTAGGTCTGGTTTCTTACGCAGTAATAATTCTTTCAAACCAGGAGTCAATTCGTATCTGTTATCAGCAACGGTTATGAAATAAGTTTTTTCACCAAAATTTGTAGATGAGGAAAGTTTAACAACTGTATTTCCTATCATCAACTTGTTATTTTCACTACGTATACCAAAAGGGATATTCATATCCTCATATATTTCAACGAGGTCTTCCTTATTTAGAGATACGTCAGTAGTATCTTCAGCGCCAGATTCATGTTCATATTCACAATCCGAGTAAAATTGATGTGGTGAATTAAGTATAGTATCGGAGTTAGACTTTTTAATATCAGAATATTTCTCGCTCATTAAAATATTAGGAACATTTTGCAGATTATTGAATTGATCAACACAAAACTCTTCATTTTTTAAGGCAGGTGCATGTTTATTGGTTGTTAAAATTTCATTTAGGGGACCTGCGATCGGTTTAAAAAAATAATTAAGACGGGTGCTTGCATCAAACTCGTCATCTTTCATTTGCTTTACTTTGCTTTTGATGACGTCCGCAGATTTCACCAACTGATTTGTAATGCTGTGCTCCATAGTACGACTTATGTGGAGACGTATGTAGAAATGATTAACTTACCAATAACATCACATTATATAATTACTCGAGTGTTATATAGTTGTGCAACGACTGTCTATATCTTCCTTTGTTTAGTTCGCAATCCTTGTTAATTGTTACGAAATCATAAGGCTTAATCCAAATATTTGAACATAGTTCTTTAAATTTAGACCATTCCATATCGGAACAGACATGCTCATCATAAATATGTTTAAGATTAGTACTATCTTGCTTGTAAATAATTAAGAAATTCGCATTATCACGTAACAGCTGCTTCGGGACTTTTGAATATGTTTGTGATAAATAAAAACAATCTATTTCTTTATGCCTTCCCATCGTATAGTAGTTACGTATATTTGACTGCTTTTCACCAACAATATCATCAAAAATGATAACAGAATTTGGTAACGCATCATTAGGATGAATAACATCTTCATCAGAATGAAAAATAAAAAAATTTACTTCTGGAACACATTGTAACATTTGTTTTAAATACCAATATTTTGGTTGAAAACTAGTTTTGGAATATAAGTACACGTTTTTAAACTTTAAACCATTTTTATGAACTAACAGACTGATCATAGTATTTGTTTTACCACAATTAGAGGGACCACATATAATACATCGAATATTGTTAGGAAACAGGATACTATGTTTTATATGCGTGGCATTTTCTTTTATTGCAATGTCTTCTACTTCTAAAGATACTGATTGCTTTACCACCTTCATGTTGATAACTGTCACGAAAAGGTAATCGCTCTTGTATTTATATAAGTTTGCATTTCATTAGCTTTCTATGTTTGTGAATGCTTCTACCACTATAGGACCACTAGTTAGTTGGAAGATTGTGATGATAGGATTAGCCAGCAAAACTGCAAAGAAACAGTCTAACTGTCCAGGGTGCGCCGGACGTTTTTATAATCATAGGGATTGATTTGCTTACGCCACTCGGGGAGGCTCCTGTGTATTATGCACCCCATACATTTGTTTTTTCATATCATAAACTAGTATTATATACATTTATACGGTTGTGCTAATTCACATGTCTAATTACATGAGTAATTTTTGAATAATCCCTTACTACATGCAATAGCATTATTATGAAATAGCCAAAATGTCATCCTGTTATAATAACATAACAATGGAAAAAAATAAAACACGTATTCAACATAAATAATTTATTTTACATTTTAAAATAATTTAATTAGGTTATTACAATTTAAGTTCATAAATATAAATGAATACAATATCAAACTTAAATGTTTATGTAACTTATTAAGTATCGTTTAAATTTATTATAGATTTACACATTTTTGATAATCTGTTCCACATAACAATTATAACATTTGGTATACAGAACTGTAGTGACCCCAGGGCAAAGTTTCTATCTGATTTGAAAGTATTTGCCGTTTGTCATCATTTCTGTTTAGCACAAGTTTATTTAACTGTTGTGAATACAATTTGTGTTTGATTGATTTGATCATATTCATTTTACATGTCAAGTTTTTGTTATAATATAATGTTTCTGCATACTGTGATAATTTTAATCTTGATGTTACAGATTTGGATACTCCTTTAGCTTTCATTATTTTTGTTTTTACGGAATGTAAACAGTATAATTTAGCTCTTAAACCAATGAACTCTGTAATAACATCACCACCAAGTTCGTCTTTAAATAAGCCTGGTACCTTCGCATTAACATTAGGCATCGCATAAGGATTATCCTCAGAAAAATTACTAGTATCGTACTTAGCAATATCGTCTTTCATATCTGAGTAAAAATCATCAGTCTGTACTAAATAAAGAAGACTATCAGTATCTGTATAGCACAGTTTAATTTGATCACCATACTTCTTTTTCATAAAGTCGTAGTGAAATTGATACAAATGTTGTTTAGCATATTCCAATACAGTGAAACCGATGTATATTGGTCTATCAAGAACAATCTTTTCGCGGTTTAACTGGACAGCAATGAAATTTTCATTAAAAATGGAAATGCTTTTTAAATTCGGTTTCGTAATCAATTTTTCAGCACTCAGATGCTTATTTGTTCTGTTAGCATTATCATTCCAGTAACTTATCAATTTTACATCGACTTGCTTTCGTCTGTTTTCAATAGTTTTTCCAAATATAGCATTATTTAAAAGCTTGAAAAAATCTTTTTGGAATGCTGATGTTGACTGTTGACGTAACTGAGTATTTAAATCGATATAATTTTGTAAGAAATTATCTTGTCGAAAAATTAATATTCGATGTGTTTTCAACAGCACTAGCCCATTTTTTAAGCATTCTTTTAAATGAACATAATGTATAACATAATTGTTTTTATCATATAAGTTTGCTACGAGTTTTGGTGCTCTTCCTCCAGGAGGAATCAGTTTTTGAGCAGCAAAGGGCAAATCACTATGTGAATCATGCAAGTGATCAGGATAAGCTAAATCAACTTCCAAAATGTATCCGTAATAAGCATCATCTGATATGCTCATCACATTGAAACTGTTCATTTCATCCGCTGACATAAACTTGAAATCAGAAATGGGCATTTTTTTTGTCATTGCGTGACCATAAAGATTATTACAATCAAGATATATCAAATACTGTGACGGTTTTGTGTCATCATAAGCAGGTACATACTTATTATTGGCCTTAGCATGTCGTATTGCACATTGTGCTAAGCCCCCACGTATGCCTTTTTCCAACATTTCATAAATTTCCAAATCGTGAATCAATTCTAGTTCTACGCCAGTGTAAAGCAGCATAGCATCCCAACTCAAACTAGGTGATGTTATGTAATACGCACAGTCGAGATTATAATATTGTAAACACAATTTTCTAAAGTTTTCAAATACATCGCATAACAGCAACACATCACATTTCACGTATAAATCGGTATATTCTCCAAGTGACTGAATATTAAAACATTTCCATACAGTTTTTGCACGAGCATAGTCATCGTTGGAAATGTTGGTCATTTTCAAACTACTATAAAAATTTTCTTTCGATGGAAGCTGTGGTTCATCATACTTTGGCCAAGAATCCATGTATTCGTATGGATAAATGCCCTTTTTTCGCAATAAATCACATTTAAGTTTACTAACAAATTCTGATTTCAAATGTACAAAATCTTTGTCACCTAAATTATTACTCAACGTGTCCAGACTTGTACTTAAGAATTGAAATGAATCAATAAACTTTATCTGAATTGGGCGTGTACCATCACTTGTTTTAATCACTTTTGTGAAAGTTAGGTACGTCTCTTTAGTTTTTGGTATAACTGTAATTGCTCCTGCATTTTTAGCCAACTCAGTGATAAATATATGTGAATCATAACCAGACAGATTGTGAAATACGACAGGTATGAATGGGCACACTCTATGCATCAAATTACAGTGAGAGTGAGCTGACCCTCTATACTCGCCAGTGATATGGTCATGGTCACGAACTTTATCAGCGAATAACATTTGTTTACAAATATGACATGTCTTAGCAAATTGATAACTATTTTCTTGTTCTTCAGTCAATGGGTTCATATCTTTTATAGTGCACAAGATCTTGTTAATGTATTTAACTTCATTCAATAAATATTTAATAAATACTTTAACACAATCTTTCCCTCTATAAGATACAAGTTTGTTCAAAGACTCATCGTGAGAACAACAAATATAATATGCAAAACATGAAGGTTCATGTACTTTATTTGTCTCAGTATTTTTTGTTTTAATTTCATTATAATCCATCAATAAGCACTCAAAATCAGCATAAATCACAAAATTAATTTTTTGTTGTCTTTCATAGTGCATAAATTTGAGAAATTTATTTTTATCTGGTAAAATTGTTAAAACATTAGAGCAATCATGTAAATTACGTTTGGTTTCGTTTGCGAAAAATTGTAAACATGTATCACATAAATACATTTTATTATTGTTCCGTGATACTTGCCTACGAACTAATCGTACCAAGTCTTTGATCAAACAATAGTGGGCCGTACCATTTCTTTCAAAATATAGTAAATTAAAATGGTTTGGCTTCTTGCAAAGTGTTTTATATAGAGGACCTGTCACAACATGTCTATCGTCCAAACCATATACATTTACACTTATATGACAATTATTTCTTTCAAATAATGATATATCTTTATATGTAGGTGGAAAAGATAACCCATTTGTTTTTAAAACCATTGAGTAATGCGGATACGATGTAGTTCTGCATACACTTTTTTTGGCAGGAAACATGCCCGCAACAATACTCCATAAAAAACAGTTATCATCAGAGTTTTTCACATTTAAGCAACTTTTAGTATTCTTTATGATTGGAGGTAATTCAATATAACTTCCACCTCTCATAGGAGAATATTTATTGATATTTATCTCTAAGTGGCTTATCGAAAGAAAAGACCACCCAGACCCACATTGTGTAAACTCTGTCAATTTCTGTTTAAATTTCTCTATAATATTTATAAACAGTTCATCAAAGTTTGTACTGTGGTAAATAACTTCGTATTTAGTATTAAATGATTTCAATTGTTGCTCATTTGATTTAAACAGTACAAAATAAGCAAACAATTCACAATTCATTTTAATACAATGGTTTTTCATTAAAGATTCATTGATCAGTTTTGTAATGATTCGTTTATTATCCTGCAGGAACGCCTCAGCTGAGAGGTACTCGACTTCCTGCGAGGCATTCAAACGATATGTCATTATTCGATTCTTGAATGCAGTAGCAACTATATCAATATTTTCATAGCCAGACTTGAGCAAGCAATTTGATTTGTGCATATTAGTTCTGATATGATATCGATAATAATTACTCGGTAATTCAATATTACATTGTTTACAGTGTGCGACTCCATTTGAAATTGGGACTGAAAAAAAAAACAAAAATAATAATGATACAATAGAACATTTTATTAGCTAATAAGAACCCTATTTTCTATGATTACTAATTCTATGATTATAAGGATACTACCTACTAACAATATTAATAATTGAATAAGTGATTAAACAATGATTAACATAAGTATTATGTTATAGGTACCTATACTATAGGTATTGATAATAATCAATAATACTGACTAATGAATGTAGGTGGGCACTTTTTAAAATCTTTGCGTGTAGCAGCTACGAGCTCTCCTAATACTCTCCACGTGTCGCTCCCATCATCTACCTGATTTTTTATAGTTATAATTGAGTGCCGCCACCTATTCACCGGCAAAATGTTCTCGATTTCGTTAGTTTTGTAAATTTTAACCTCCACATAATGTGAACCGCTTTTAGTTTCATTACTCTGGCGTGAATAACCGTTCGCCAGCCTTCTCGTGAAATAAGAATACACAGGAGCTGCCTTTTTACCTTTCTTAACTGATTCAGGCGTCACCTGCTCCTCCTCACTGTCCGAGCCGAACAAGTCGTGAGCACTGGGCTTGTTGATAGTTACCGGGCTGATTTTCAGCTTTTTGGCCTTCTTGGACGGCCCCGGTTCAGGTACCGCAGCTGATGATCGCTTCTTCGGCTTATCCACTTTTTGAATTTCTACGTCTGAGCAGCCACCACTAGCAGATTCATCTTCTGACGGGAACAGGGTATCCGCGGTAGTGTTGCACGGTTGCTTGGACCTGTCAAAAAATAATTGATTAGTATGGTACCTGAGCATACATATTTAAAACTATTGGAATAGTGAAATAAGTATTGAAAGATTTGATTCAAGTTTATTCTATGAGTAAATGAATTGAGTAATGATTGAATTAAGTATCAATTTAATGATTACCATTGAATTATATAAATTCGACGATTGTCTGAATCTAGCGAATGAACGTGTGAATCGAAATTGAATTGAATCGTGATTCTATCGATTACTCTAAATGTTAGGGTAGGTAGGTAGGTAGGTAGGTACTTACATTTTTATTTGATTGTCAGCTCGCTCGGTAATCACTGTTGATGAAGAGGCGTTGCGTATCGTCCAGGAAAGTGGTATGTGGTTTGATCAAGAAATAGGGAGCTTTTATAGTATCCTATTCATGTGACTCTTGCCCATTTTTGGTGAACACAGATACACACTAAGAAAAATGCTTACTGGGATACTGCACACAATCAATTAAACGTTATCAACTTACAAACCTCTACAGTTTAATTCATCTTAGTAAGAATAATACAATCTCATTACCATGACTTTGCTTGCTTGTTTTACTTACATCGAAAGTAATAAATGTATCAACAGACAGACAAATACTGTTTATAGGTTTGATATTTCGATGACCTCGGTGGCTCAATGAGCGGATCACTCAACCATGGCCTGCAGCGGGGATTGAACCCGTACCTCTTGCATCTCAGCCGGCTATTTACTCACCACACCATAGAGAACATCTCACTATTATAACATTAAACTTTCTTAGTGGAGCATACCTATTTATTTAGATAGTAACTTATAAACCTCTGCAGTTTAATTCGTCTTAGTAAGAATAATACAATCTTATTACCATGACTTTGCTTGCTGGTTTTACTTACATCGAAAGTAATAAATTTATCAACAGACAGACAAATACTGCTTATAGGTTTGATATTTCGATGACCTCGGTGGCTCAGTGAGCGAATCACTCAACCATGGTCCGCAGCGGGAATTGAATCCGCACCTCTTGCATCTCAGCCGGCTATTTACTCACCACACCATAGAGAACATCTCACTATTATAACATTAAACTTTCTTACTGAGGCCTACCTATTGATTTAGTTAGGTATTTGATTAATTGGGCCATAGCCCATGCTTTCGATGAAATTTGTAATAGATAGTTATAAACGGATGCAGTTAAATAATGCACTATGTCTCTAAGTAGGTACTGAGAGTGAGGCACGTGCATGTATCAGGAATGTGGTAAGGCGGTGTAGTATGTCAATGTTACTTTTATGGTAGGGAAGTGTGTACCTACCTAGTTCAGCATTAACATGCATTTTTAAATTGTTATATCATTTCAAATCTTATGCTGAAGAATTAGACAACTTCTAAAAAAGTATAAATTAAGAAATAAAAATATTCTACGTTCACTTTGCGTTTGGAAAGCCTGCATCTCCGTCCTCTCCAAATAAATTAACTGAAAGACATGTCGGTAAGTATGTACCTATTAAATAAATTATTTTAATATGTAGGCTAATCAGTCGAATCGATTGTGTGAATGCCATTTTGTAATTTTGTTATGTGCCTACCTACCTATATTCATAAGTAAAAGATATTATTTTTTGTTTCAGGATTCTGAAGACTTATTCAACTTTGTTGTCGACGACTCTGCTATTAACAGGAATGCAGAAGAACAGCGTAAGAGAGTTATTAATGAGGGCCCCATTACCACAAACTATTCATTTGTGAAGAAACCCGCATATGGATACAAAATCATACGTATTGAAATTCATGATGCAAGAAATTTTGAAAACACAGAAGATACCTTTTGTAAATGCAAAGCTGAGTTATGCGCTCAACACGTCGTCAGAGGTGTACTATTCGATGAAATTTATACCAGCACAAGGGAAATTATTTCAAAAATACAGCATTCAATATCAAATAATGCCTATTCATCTAGTGTGTAAGATATTTTATAAATAATATCTTCCTAAGTATGTACATTTAATCAATAGTTAGACATAATTTAAATGATTGTTTGAATTGATCTTCAATAATGATGTCTCTATACACTTCTACTTAAATTTAATTTCTAGATGTATCTTTAATTTCTGTGTCTAGGCATCTATGTAAATTTCATCAGAAAAATAAATGATTATGATTATGAACTTCGAATAAAGTAAGCTATCTAAAATTTAAACATAACTTGGTGTTTCATTTCAATACTAAATACTCCAAGTAGGTAGTAATGTGTGTAAGGTAGTATGTAAAACACTAGTGAATCGATATATAATTCATTGGTAAAGTGAATTTTTATTCTATTTCAAAAAAGAGTATACTACCAAAATTTTAATTGATGAGTAAATCGTTATTATAATAAGATGTATATTCAATGGAATAATTGAATATATCAATATTCAATGGAATAATTGAATATATATCAATATTCAATGGAATAATTGAATATACCAATATTCAATAGAATAATTGAATATACCAATATTCGATGGAATAATTGAATATACCAATATTCATGGAATAATTAAGAATTCTGGCAAAAGGTCCATTCACGAGTGAAGTGAATGACCTTGTGCCAGAATTCTTAATTATTACCTACTAACCTATAAATATGTATAGAAACAAGTAACTTTTTAACAAAAATATAACCGACTTAACCAAACTGAACTGATTTTCATGAAATTTCTATGAGATCAATATGAAAGTATATCCTATCAAATAAAAAAGAATTTTCCAAATTGGTTGATAAATGACGGAGTTCTGAGGTAAAAATATAAAACAATTATGCGTCTCTTAAAAATATGAGAGTTGCCCTCGATTTTTTGCCAATGGTGCCAATGGGACCCCTTGGGAAGTATACCTTTTTAAACAAAAAATAATTTCTCGACAGGCGTCTTCGAGTAATCAAGGAACATAAAAAAAAGATTCAACGAATTAAGAACCTCCTCCTTTTTTGAAGTCGGTCAAATATTAACCTATACGATATCCGTGGCGCAGTGGGCGAATAGCCGGCTGAGACGCAGGAGGAAGCGGGTTTGATTTCCGCCGTGGAACAAATGTTTGCATAATCTACAGATATTTGTTCCTGATTTGGATGTTATTCTATATATTATAAGTATGTATTCACAATAAAAAAGTATGTAAGTATTCTATCAGTTATCTGGTTCCCATAATACAAGCTCTACTTAGTTTGGGGCTAGATAGCGCTGTGTGAAATGTCCAGCAATATTTATTTATTTTATTTATCCTAAAGCGTCACGACTCTTTCGTATGATGTTCAATTTTGCACTGTTTAGGTAATTTGATATCGCGTATCAAAATTACCGAATCGACGTTCGATTCAGTGGAAATGTAAAATGTACATACAGATATTCATCGTAATAATTAGCGGTGAAAATAGACTATTACTAGTGGTTCGCCCCGAACTGAGATCTCGCGAGTCTCCCAAAACACAAAAACAAATATTCTTAGGGCGACACGCGCAAATATGCCTAAACGTGGCTAAACATGATTTAAAGAGTTGTCAAATCATGCAAATACGTACAATTTAAACATGTTTAGTCGCTAAATACGTTTAGGGATTGTTGTGCAAGCCGGCCTTAATCTTTGACTAATAAAATAGTGCCACAAAATAAATAACCAACTAACTTGACCTACAGTTTCATTTAAATTACAGGTAACGGGAGTTCATGTAAATTGGTTAGTTTTTTTGGGGTATAAATTGCAGTTTTTCTGTATTTCAGACTTTTGCCTATATTTGTGATACTTAAGCTACAAGCATACCAAATAACAGTTCTGTGGGATCACTGGTGTACCCTGTGAATTTTGTCAATGTTTAGTTTTTATTACGGCTAATAACACAAAAACTACAAAAACTTTACTAAAAATATAAACGGGGTCGAAATGTACTGATGAAGACCTTTCATTTGACGTCTCATTTGACCTAATAGTCTAATTTTCATGTTTTTTTACCCCTCTTGAACCCCAATATCTTAACAACCCCCTAACATTTTTAGCTCATTTAGTCACACCAGAATTGTGCCATCACTACCTACCTATGTATCAGATTTCACAATGATCAGATCAACGCTTGGAAAGTTATCCTCGGACAAATAAACATACATACATACAACGCCGATTTGCCCAAGTTGATTTGGAGATCTCGCTTCGGTCGATCAATTAGGAAAAAGGTTTTTCTTATAAATTTACCTGATTTTCTGATTCAATCTCATGAGTAGAATCATCCTCTTTCGGAATAGTAGATTAACAACTAGTATAATGTTCATTATACTCCCGCCCGCGGCTTTGCGCGCGTCATTTTACAATAAAAATTAGCTTTATGTTTCAATCCAGGTCATAATCTATCTACTACCAAATATAGTCGAAATCAGTCCAGCAGTTGCGTCGTGAAGTCAAACACACACAAACAGGCACAAGCTATCGCATATAGTGGGATGTCCTGTTCTGAAGCACCCTGTATTGATAATTACTATTTTATTACACAACACAACAAAGAAATACAGCATATTCAGAGTATGACATTGAGATGTGTCAGTGAGGGGAAATCCTAAACGGTAAGAGATATAAATAAGTTTTTTGTTGAAAATTTATTTTTTCAAAACAAGCTTTTATAAAATTCATAATCGGAACCGCAAGCAGATTCAAATGAGCCCAAACACTAGTAGCCTACTATAATCCATTCAGAAGTTCCGTTGTCTAGCATCCGTCTTCATCATGAGACCACCTCTATGGTAGATACCATATTATTGCATTGTCACCGAAGTTCAGCTCAATCTGTTGAGGGGAACGGGTTTAAAATTCTTTTGCAAGATTCCACCCGGACAAACATACATACATTGCAAGTTAATAAAAAGCTTGTAAAAAATACTAAAAGGATTCGCGTCACTGATTTTGATAAAAATAAAAACTGCATATACAATTTTTGGGAAAATGTTATGTACACCTCGGGAATCAAACCAGCTTTTTTCGAAAAAAAAAAAACGTTTCTTATTTTAGTTCGGAAATCGATAGAACTGTAAGCTATAAAAAATCTTTTTTGTGAAGAATTGGTTCGATTCCCGAAGCGTGTATAACATTTTTACAAAATCTTTAAATGCAGTTTTTATTTTTATTAAAATCGGTGACGCGTGTCCTTTCAGCATTTTTTGATATCTCTTACCGTTTAGGAGTCCCCCTCACTGACATATCTCAATGAAATACCATGTAAAAAGAGAATGTTTGTTATTAAACGAAATATAGACTTACGAGGCATGCCTTTTAAGTTCTGTCGTTTCCATATTTTCCGGCAATTTTGAATTTGGAACTGTTCTATATTCGAATGTGTTTACATTTTGAATCTCAAAACAGTTGAAAGTATTAGGATTAATGCTATTGTTTAGTCACAGTTTCGATTTGAATCTGTCAGGTCACGTACGAAAATGAATCTTTCTAAGGAAAATGTTTGTGCAATAATTTTCTACAACTTTAGAAGAGGCCTGACACGGCTTCAGTGTTTAGAAGAGCTAACATCTGTGTTCAGTGATGTAGCCCCATGTCTGCGGACTGTCGAACGCTGGTATTTAGAATTCCAGCGTGGACATACTAGTGTTAGTGACAGATTTCGCGAAGGACGCCCAAAATCCGCCTTCACTGAAGATAACATCATTGCTGTGAGACAACTAATTCTCGAAGATCGTCATGTGACATATCGAGAGATAGAGGCTCTATTAGGCATCTCAGGGACAACCATTCAGAAGATCTTGCATGAAGCGCTTGGTGTGAGAAAGCTAGTTTGCCGTTGGATACCGCATCTGCTTTCCGACGATCACAAGGCGGCCCGCGTCAGATGGTGTAAGAAAACTCTGCAAAGGTTCAACCGAGGGGAGTTAAATCACGTCTACGACATCATAAGTGGTGACGAATCTTGGATCTATGCCTACGATCCTGATACCAAACAACAATCTACAATCTGGGTCTTTCAAGACGAGCCGAAGCCGACTAAAGTTGTTCGTTCTCGAAGCACTTCAAAGAAGATGGTGGCCACGTTCGTTGGAAAAACCGGCCATGTTGCGACTATTGCACTTGAAGATCGTAGAACGGTTAACGCAGAGTGGTATACTACAGTTTGTTTACCACAAGTCATCGCCGAACTTCGAAAATCTAACTCAAAGCGACGCATCATCCTGCACCACGACAACGCAAGCTCACACAGCGCTCGTCAAACGATTGAGTATTTGAAGCAGGAAAAAGTAGAAATTCTTGACCATCCTCCATACAGTCCTGACCTAAGCCCTAACGATTTCTTTACATTTCCTAAAATTAAGAAAAGTCTTCGTGGTCAAAGGTTCCAGTCCGGTGAAGAAGCAGTCGACGCTTTCAAGACAGCCATTTTGAACACCCCACTTTAGAGTGGAATAAATGTTATAATAACTGGTTTGAGCGAATGGAAAAGTGTTTTAAGCTACGTTGTGAATACTTTGAAAAACAATAAAAAGTACTATAAGGTTCTAGATGTGTTTTTTTCTTCAAACGACAAAACTTAAAAGGCATGCCTCGTATACTTACGCTTGTTATCAAACTTACCGTACTTTTAAGTGTTGTACTTTATTAAGCAAGTATTAATAATAACTTACCTTACATCGAAACAACAATAGCGTAATTCATTATGTTACTAAGTTTATATTCTATGTTAAATTTAGTACTAAAATAATATCAAGAACTGGTAGTTTATTTGTAAGAAAATAGATTGATTACGCACAAACCACAACGTGACGACATATTTTCTTAGGTGTGTTTCACTTAGGGGCCGTCCATTAATTACGTGGGGTGTGCAGGGGGTCAAGCCGAATCTCGCCCGATCTCACGTGGGGGCGAGGGGGGGGTCTCTGCTAATATCACGTAATTTATTATTTATATGTTATCATTATAAATCTAGATTACGAGGGAAGCAATCTTGAAATAATGAAGCCAATGGTGTTTTTTTAAATAAATCCAACGCATTTACCCTATGAATACAAATTTAGAAAAATCTCACGTGAGATAAGGGGGGGGGGGGGTCGAAACAAATCTCGCGACATCTTACCAGGGGGGGGGGATCAAAATCGTCAAAAACATCTTACGTAATTAATGGACGCCCCCTTCTCTACGTCACACTTTTACGGTTTTATCGAGGCGGTTTTCTGATAGGGCAGTGTCTGCGTCTGCGCAGGTAGTGGTTGATTTCATATTCATCAAATCAGCCACAGGAAGTCCACTCTGAACATAGGCCACATATTAATTGAATGTAAATAAAAAAATCACTGGTAGCTTATCTGACACAACACCCCGTATTCACTAAGCGACAAATGTCCCGGAACACGTGTCGCAAGACATGTCGTGCGACATCGCCAAAAGTGTTGCATCGCGATTATTTTAGAGATGATAACAAATGAAATACAAGATGATAACAAGAATGGAGAGATGATAACAAAAGTCACGCGACGTCGCGCGATGCCCGGCGGCATCATACGACATGTCTCGCGACACGTGTTCACACACAGCTGCTATAAACGCATGGCAGTATGTATTTTATTATTTACATAGCAGGAAATATTGTTACCTAAACTAAACACAAGTTTTACCCTTGTATTTAGAATAATTTAGTGTTACAAATTGATAATGAATGCATGTCGCTGACCTACTAAAGTCACCTTGGATTGGTAGAATAATGAGGATAAATATCGCCGAAAAAAAAATTGGTATTGGACCCTGATTCAAACTATAGGGTTCTTTGGAACATCTAGGTAATTGACCCGAAAGTAATGGTACCTACAAATATATTCCTATCGATTAAGTGAGAAAATAAATTCAGTTAGGTACTTACGTTATTCTTCTGAGGTACTTAACTACTTTCCTATGTATTAATTAAGTCATCTATCAAAGTCTGCTATATCCACACGGGTAGATTTTGTAGAAAATGACAAAATAGTAGGTATATATATTTTCTTACTCCTTGGAGACTAATTATAGAATATAATAACAAGGTTGTTAGCACTTTGAAATAGTTTTCTTAAAAAATTATCATCAAATAGACTAGAAATTTACATAAAACCGTTGGAGATTGCCGGATTTGCTAGAGACCATGTGGATATTGCCGGATTTGATTAAGACGAGCCATGTTTAGCGGGGTGCCTTAGCAGATCAATTAACTGTACTGGTGCCATACTAAATTCTGCGCTCTGATTGGTCGACATGGATTTTGCCAGATTTGATTTGATTGGTAGGGACAATGCCGTGTTTGTTACAAACTTCATATTATAGTTACTGTTTTTTTTTTGGGAAATCACCGTATTTGATGTCCAATGAATTTCTTTATACAAACTACGCCCACAGATTAATAAAATGTCATTTATAGTATATTTTGACCAAGTGTGGATATTGCCGCCTTTGATATTAGATGACTATATTATTACGCTTACAATCTGTAGATGACTAGGTATGACTAGATGACTTTGAAAATAGTGACGATCTCGCTACACTTGCGAAGTTGCGGCTTGATAACGTGTAGGTTCACGTTAATAAGCCCACTTCATGCACATGCACATACACTCAGCGGCACAATTAACCGCCCACCTTGATTTTTTACGATTTTGGTTAAAAAAAATAATTGTGGCCTTACTTGTGAATGTTATTTTATAACGTAGGTATATTGAAGTAAAATGAAAGATAATATTGTTTTTAATTATTACGTTTATTTATAAAAAAGTCTGAAAAACACTTTGACCGTAAATTAACAAATGTGATGAAATGGCTTAAAAATAAAAAATCTGCTGAATAAATGAATTCTAATAGTGCGTATTTCCACCTCTAGCCCTCATGACTTCCATCAAACGGTTTGGCATGCTGTCGATGACATCTTTGATCTGTTGTTGTGGAATGTTCTGCGACTGCTCAATCACGGATTGTTTTAATTCATCTATGGTGGTTGGAGCTGGTATGCGGCTTCGAACACGTCTTTTTAAATTGTCCCATATGTGTTCAATAGGATTTAAATCTGGGCTCCGGGATGGCCATGTTAATTTTCGAATGCCGACGGTATCCACGTACGCGGTAACAACTCTAGCAACGTGGGGGCGAGCGTTGTCCTGCATTAATAAAAAATCTTCGCCAATAAATGGAGCAAATGGCATTACATGAGGTTCCAACACTTCTGTTACACACCTCTGAGCATTTATTCCACCTCTTTCGAAGATAACCAAGTCGGTGCGTGCTTCGTAAGTAATGCCGCCCCATATCATGATAGAGCCACCTTGGTAACCTACTGTTTCCACAACAGTACATGGTGCAAACCTTTCATTCTTGCGTCTGTATACACGCTGGCGACCGTCAGGACCGTGCAAGCATATTCTTGTCTCGTCAGTAAACATAACATTCTTCCATTGTTCCATATTCCATTCGGCGTGCACTCGGTAAAAACGAAGTCTATCTCTCCGGTGGCCTACGAGCAATTGTGGCACTCGAGATGGTCGAAAAGCTCCAAGGGCATTCTCTCCTAGTCTTCTTCTCACTGTTCTTTCACTCACTTGAACATTGCGAACCTCACGAAGTTGGTTTCGTGCCTCAACAGCTGTAGTGAACCGATTTCTTAGAACATTGGTCACAAGAAATGGGTCGTCACGAGCGGAGGTGCATCTTTTTCGGCCCTGTCCTGGTCTTCGCTCATAAGAGCCAGTTTCCCGAAACCGTTTCACTGCATCCCTTAAGGTGGTACGTGCGACACCAAGCTTCCGCACCACGTAACGCTGACTAAACCCTTCGTCGATAAGAGCAACGGCTCTCGCCACTGAATTAGCATCAAATGGCATGTTTGTGATGTCCAAACACTAGCTTTAAGTTACGAAACCAAATCAAACTCAAATTGTTTAATTTTAATGCCACTGAAGCAATGTAAGCAGTATGGCAACGATAACGATAATGAGACGAAGTTCGATATTTATCGTATTCACAACTTATGCGTAAAAAAAACAAAGTTAAGTGGGTAGTTTGTAATTTTTTCGTCACTACATTTCTTTCACACTTGACTTATTTATGCCCAATAACTTACAACTGCGATAACATCAAAATTTGCCACTTTGAAAGGGTGGGCGGTTAATTGTGCCGCTAAGTGTATTATAAAATAGATAAACCATAGAAAAAAATATGGTCTAACATTGTTATATTATGTCTCAAGAGTAGTTTCAAGAGGCTTAGAAGTACGTACTTCGAGCTCTAACTCGTGTCTGTATTGTACTTAAATTATTAAGTAGGTATTTAAGTAGGTACCTACTTATTTAGGGAAGTAAAGGCATTATGTTTTAAGGCTACAACTGAAAATTTAGAGCCTTACCACAAATATATTTTAAACATGTGTTTAACTTTTATGTGGTAAGACCCTTCCATTTTTTACTGTGTGTTTTGTACACTGAATTTGTAAATAGTCGACGAATTTTGAGGAACGTGCTGCCCTAACTGAAGAAATCCAGAAAAATAATCTGTATATATCTCAATCTAGTATTGAAGTTGAAAATCCACCGTTCCTTTTAAATCACTGTCTAAAAACGCCATTATAACAGGGGTAATTTTCTCGTCTATCCCACTTGTTCCCAGACCCATGATGGGACAACTGCCACTATTCTGTCTCAGTAGTTCCATGAAACAAGTGGCACAAGTATTTTTGTTCCAAAATATCCAGTATCACATCGCTCTTCATTATTGTATTCAGAATATTCAAATACAATTTTACAGATTCACCCTGGAATCTGTAAAATTGGAATAGACAAAGACAATCATTTAATTACTACAATAACACACAATACAATTACACTTTAAAACAGAGAAAAGACAAAAAAAGAACAATGAAATATTAGAGATGAAAAATATAAATAAAAGAGAATAGGTAAATACTGTGTGTTACAGCAGTAAATGGGCCTCGAATCAGCATTATGCCCACTACACATTAATGGTAAGCGCTGGTACTCTGCCGAGACCGCTCCAATTAGCCACTAGACTCTGTGAGAATTATAATTATAATAATGTGTTGTCAAGTTGTTAGTATAATGTGTAAATACGTTATACTTCTTTCTAGGAGTTCCCCATTTTAACGCGATGGGTAAAAAGCATATTATTTCACACAGACTTCGACTGAGTGATTTCATCGAAACACATACCAGGAAAAACTTCGAGTTCACATAAGTAGGTTAGGTACCAGTAAGAACATAAGTACTCTCCATAAATACATTCTGCTAATACCTATTCTAAGCTATTTATGATCGCTAAAATTATAAATACAGATAACAACTTTATACTTACTTATTTAGTATTTAAATAACCAACTATCAAATATCTATTTTACTATCAATTGCTATGTGTACATTCAGCAGTGGACCTGTGGCCGATATCTAATGATCAAATAAATGATCAGCCTGTCAGCAAAGGGATAATAATGAAATGTTATTACTTATTAAAAACCTACTGATGTATTTAGTATGTTCTCGAAAATAAACGTTATCTTATCTTATTAGTAAAAGAAACCAATAACAAAATTTAAGATATTAACATTAACATTCGTTTCAAGAATATTAACATGAAGCGTTTAAAGGTGGATGTCAATAACATCGATTGGTCTCCAGTAGTCAATGCGACAAGTGTGGATGATAAAGTATCTGTCTTCAAGTCAATTGCCACTAAACTCTATGATGCTCACGCCCCGTTGAAACGCGTCAAAGTGAAACATCCTCCTGCGCCTTGTCTGACAAATTCTATTAAAAGGATGATCTCAAAGAGGATCTACAAGAAGATATCTTCTAAGGAGACAGAACTTGGCTGTTTACAAAAAGCTTCAGAATCGCTGCAGCAAGATGTGTAGAAATGCAGAGAGACACCACATACATAGCTCTATCCAAAATTGTAACACCGCTCAAATGTGGAAATTTTTAAATTCACTTGGGATTGGTAAAGGATCAAATGACTCATCTATCTCTTTTGACCTTAACACTATTAATTCCCATTTTTCTAAATCGCCTTTCTGCGTAGATGATGTCATAAAACGTTCCACTCTTGATCATTTATCTCACCTTACTAGACCTCAGTATTCTCCTTTTAACTTTGTGGATGTTACTGACGCTGTTGAAATTATTTTGTTCTATTTCCACTAAAGCCGTCGGTACAGATGACATTCACATCCTTATGCTTCAACTCCTTTCCTCTGAGCTCATTCCTGTAATCACTCACATTATCAATTATTCTCTTGAAACGATTATCCTGCGGTCTGGAAAAAGGCTTTTGTTATCCCACTTCCAAAGACATCTAATCTCACCCTGGTATTCCAGTTTAGACCCATCTCCATTTTACCAATCCTATCCAAAATTTTAGAACACGTTGTGCATAAACAATTGTCCCACTTCCTTACCCTTAATTGCCTGCTGAGTCCTTACCAATCCGGGTTTCAGACAGGTCACAGCACGAATAGTGCTCTAACTAAAGTGTCCGATGATATTCGCTGGGGCATAGATAACCAACACCTTACAGTCCTCATATTATTAGACTTCAGTAGTTCCTTTATATCGGTTGATCACGATATTCTCCTATCTATCCTCTCATCCTGCAGTATTCCACTCTCAGTAACTTCATGGTTCGCCTCGTATCTTCCGGGTCGCTAGCAGTGTGTACGCTCGGATGAGTCTTATTCAGACTGGTGTGACATCACCGCTGGTGTACCTCAAGGTGGTGTTATCTCTCCTCTCCTTTTTTCAGTGTTTATTAACGCCATCACCCACGTTCTTACTTCGCACTACCATCTTTATGCTGACGACGTCCAAATATATCGCCAGTTCAAATTGGACGAGATTTCAATGGGTATTAACCAAATCAACTCTGATCTAAACCATATCAACTCGTGGGCAAAGGCTTTTGGTCTACTGGTCAATCCATCGAAGTTTCAGGTTACACTTTTTGGGAGTCCTTATATGCTAAATCTTGTCGGTAAGTGTCGGTAAGTCCTCCTCCTGTTTTATACGCTGACGCACCGATTAGCTCCTCGACCAATGCCAAGAACCTGGGCGTCATTTTTGACAATCATCTACCTTGGGTGCGTCTTGTTAATGAGATTAGTAAAAGGGTTAACTTAAGCGTCTCCAAAAGTTTTTACCCTTGAAACTAAAATTACTCTTGCTCAAACCCTCATGTTACCCTTGTAAACTATGCCGATGTCTGTTTTCTTGATGCCACGGAGGAACTTTTAAATAAACTCTAACGTCTTCAGAATTGGTGTATCCGATTCATATTCGGGCTGCGCAAGTTTGATCACGTCTCCATGTTTAGATCTCAGCTAAAATGGCTTCCCATTCGTCGTCGACGTGATCTTCATGTTGTGACTTTTCTCTTCAATACTCTTTTCAATTCTCTAGCTCCTTCTTACTTCCGTGAGCGCTTTGATTTTCTTGTCCCACGCCTTGTATGCCTTGTAGGTCATCAAAGTCCCTCCTTCTCAAAACCCGTCCTCATTCTTCCAGTCGCTATGGCGGTTCCTTCACTGTCCATGGAGTCAAACTGTGGTATTCTCTACCACACTATCCGCGCAAGTCCATCACTAAGCACTTTTAAGCTTAGAGTCAAAGAGCATTACCTGTCCTTGTAAACTTTTAGGTTATTATGTATATTGTATTATGTTTATTTATAATGTAGGTATAGTTTATAGGTAATATTTTTAATATGTATAAGTATTGTTTTTATTATGGTATATATATATATATAGGTATTATGTATCACTATAGGTATTATACAGTGTGTCCCTGGATAAAGTGCAACCCCGAAAGGGGGTGAAACTAGATCAAAAATTATCGACAAAAAAATAGAAAAAAAAATTAAAAAAAAATTCGTATATACTTTATTGATGTATTAAAATTTTTATTACTCACTAATTACTCTATTTAATAAAAAAATTATTTCTTCCAAAGTAGTAGGTCTATTTTGTTAAAATAAAAACCATAATCATGTCAGATATGTGACGATGACGATAAAATAACAAATAACTCACAAACGAGTGGCTATCGTGACTTAAAGTTTAATTTTTGTATTAAAATTACATTTTTTAGGCTGTTTTTTTCCAATAAACTCCAAAAATCTTAAAATTAAGCCTATAATACTAGAAATTTTTATGACTTTTTATTATTGTCTATCATAATAGCTTTTAAATAAAAAAAAACCTACGTTCTAACATAAAAAATGTGCTGGCTAGGAGCTTTTAAAGTTGACCACTGATTACGTCACCACTCGGAAGATGTTCCGCTGGCTACAAGGCAACAGATGTATTTGCAGATGGACGGATGCCCTGCGCACTACGGGCGCAATGTGCGAAGTTTTTTAAACGAAAACTACGCTAATAGGTGGATCGGCCGGGATGGACCAGTCGGGTGGCCGGCACGTTCACCTGACCTGACACCCCTAGACTATTTTCTGTGGGGTGTTATGAAACAAAGAGTCTACAGAACGACCGTAGACACCGAGGCAGAGTTACAAGATCAAATCATGCGATGTGCCGATGAGATAAGAAGTGACCCAGAGATGGTGCTTAGAGCCACACAACAAATCGCTCTTCGTGCGGCAATGTGCCTACAACAACAAGGAAGCCATTTTGAGCATTTAATGCATTAAACAAAACCCTTATTTCATACTTACATGTAATAAGTTAAATAAAAATGTTGTAACTAAAATTTGATTTTTAATACTACCTGAGCAGCAAAAAAAAACGTGTCTCTACCTGAGTGGTGACGTAATCAGTGGTCAACTTTAAAAGCTCCTAGCCAGCACATTTTTTATGTTAGAACGTAGGTTTTTTTTTATTTAAAAGCTATTATGATAGACAATAATAAAAAGTCATAAAAATTTCTAGTATTATAGGCTTAATTTTAAGATTTTTGGAGTTTATTGGAAAAAAACAGCCTAAAAAATGTAATTTTAATACAAAAATTAAACTTTAAGTCACGATAGCCACTCGTTTGTGAGTTATTTGTTATTTTATCGTCATCGTCACATATCTGACATGATTATGGTTTTTATTTTAACAAAATAGACCTACTACTTTGGAAGAAATCATTTTTTTATTAAATAGAGTCATTAGTGAGCAATAAAAATTTTAATTCATCAATAAAGTATATACTAAATTTTTTTAATTTTTTTTTTTCTATTTTTTTGTCGATAATTTTTGATCTAGTTTCACCCCCTTTCGGGGTTGCACTTTATCCAGGGACACACTGTATATCACTATTTTACCCAATGTCCTTTTCTGTGCACGTACCCACCACTTTAATCAACTATCTCCATCTTCAAAGGTTTGCTGGAAGAAAACTTATTAGGGTTAAGCTCGCTTTTGTACATGTCCATGTTGTAAGCTGTTTCTGTCTGTAAGCTATTTGTGTACAATAAACAATAAAGAAAATATTCCCCGAGGTCCCACAGGGAAACTTAGGGGTACCTTCTACTGGAACAAGTGTAACAAGTGTAAGTATTCGTGGCCTCCAGGCGAACTGAAGACAGCAATTACTGGGAAGTAGCGACACGGCCATACCGGCTGCTATTAATCTGGCCAAATGTCAAATAGGATTTATGTAATTAGATAACGTAGAACTGTTGTGACGCTAATAAGGAGTACCTAAGTTTTTTGATGTGTAACATCTTTCCTCTCTGTTTGTGAGAATGATTTTGGCATAAGGGATGTGGAAATGTGTAACAGGAAACCGGGGAAGCGCGCGTTATTTGGTTTGACCAATGAGCACGCGCGGTGGTCAGATGTTACACATCATAAATATGCGAGAACTGTAAGGCTCGTAGTTTTTTGTTCATTTTATCACGTTCTTCGTTTGACCACAATCTCACCTGATGGTAAACGATGATGTGGTCTAAGATGAAGCACGAAGAAGAAGACACCTATTCACTCTTACCTTAAAGAGGCCCGGATTGTATTCTACAGGAAAAACAGACGCCGGTTAAGTGTTGCGAATGTAGAACGTAGAACCAAAACGATGAATGCGAATGGGTGGTATATGAACGAGGTATGGATGGTACTGCTGAGCCGTGCGTCTGCTTGTTCTTTGATGTAAAGGAGATGGTGGCATTAGATCATGATCTTCCTGGGCCCAAAATATACCCTGTAAATGATCGATAGGCATGCAACTTTACTGCGGTGTTCGAGGCTTTAGTTAGATCTTAGTCTCTGCCAATATTGCTCGCTTACAATTCAGTCCCTACGTTTAATCGAGTGTAAGGTGGCGAGCTAAAGTTCGGCAAATACCAATAGGAGTACTCCATACCCAGATCGGACTTATGCTTTGTCATGCAATTGTCCACTCCATCTTTTTACCATAAAACCTAGTTTTCAAAGGCCCAATAACTATGTGGAGAACCGTTGCTGGCCCCGTGAGAATAATATGGATCAAGCCCCAACCGGTTAGTTAGGTTCGGTTTTCAAGGCCCGACAGTGCCACTGACCGCTTACTTAAAGAACTTATTGGTCATTCGGCTAATAATAATTTTTCCGTGCCTTGGGTATGTCACCGCCCGAAATTAATAATAATTAGCTTATGTATCTAATTGGCATTGAAAAAACGAGGTAAAAATGTCCACTCGCACCGCTGCTAATTTAATCGTCCTATCGTTCATATCAGATAAATTATATATGCAAGATCATCAACGGTTACCACAGAATATTACCTACATACCACAATGTAGGTATTGTTGTGAAATATACCTACTCAATCCACTGATCGTGGTCGGTTGAAGACAGACAGTCGTGTTGTGGTCGTAGGCACGATCTATCGTATACAGCATGGAACGGTGAGAAAATCTACTATATTTTTGCAACATATAATTTCAAAAAATATTGTGACTTAACGTGTGGTTTAACTGAAACTGAGTTTGATTTTCTGTGTCTATTTATATGAAGTAATTATCCAATGATGCGATGAAGTAATGCTAGATACTACTCTAGAAAAGTGTTTATTCAGCTATTGTGTGATCAAGATCAGGAATTGTTTCCAATTCTATGTTGATATTTATTTAGGTGTCTAGGTAAGTACGTATCTAGTTAAAGCCGTGTTAGCCTAATTGGATGTAGGTATCCCGACTTTCGATCCGGGACCAATGGATTTTTCTGCTTAGGATGAAATGTGCTCCAATCGATTTTGGAGAAACCCGCGGCATAGGCTTAGTCCTCTAATGCCAAGGCCCGGAGTTGAAACCCCGGCATGCGCCAATACCAATGGATTATGATGATTTATAATTTAAAAAATATTTATTTTTTACGAATTGACCTGCCCCGGCTTCGCACGGATTTCAAAATAAAATATGTACGTATAAGTATAAGGTCTTGAGTTCATACAAAAATTCCATAGCCTATTTAGCACTTAAGAGTTTTTCCAGAATTTTGAAATTCACCGGGCAACTTTTCAAATTTCGTTTTTTTTTTAACCTAGAGCTGAAAATTACGAACATAACAAAAAAAATGGCACTCTCGGAGTGTCGATAGAACTGAAAAATTGACTTAGACTACAGATACTTCTATACTGAGGTCTCGGTAACGGTAACAGTGTCGCGAGTTCAATGGTTTTTTCCCATTAAAAAAAATGCATATAGAAGTTTACATGTCAAAAAAAATTGGATTTTGCAAAATGATCATGATGGGATGTCGCATAAACATGAAAATTTATTAAGAAAGTTGTCTTATGCCCCCCCAAAATCTATAAAAAAACATTTGAATGTTGCAAAATGATTATGATGGATGTCGCATAAACATGAAAATTTACTAACGCGTTTACTACACTGGTGTACCCTGTGAATTTTGTCAAAATTCATTTTTTTATTATTGCTAATAACTCAAAACCTGCACGGACTAAACTAAAAATAAGAACGAATTTAAAATGTACTTACAAAGACCTTTTATTAGACGTGCCACCTGACCGGATAGTCCCATTTTGGTTTTTTTTTATCCCACTTGAATACCAATATCTCAACAACCCCCCCACATTTTTAGCTGATTTAGTCACACCAAAATTGTGCCATCACGGATAAACGCTTCGAAAGTTATCCTCGGACAAACAAACATACATACAACGCCGATTTGCCCAAGTTGATTTGGAGATCTCGCTTCGCTCGGTCAATAATATAGTCTCTTTATTTTCCTTACTAACTAATAGATAGATAGATAGATAGATAATACACACCACGAAACAAATACATATAAAAAAAACAACTACGTAAATCTATGGATAATACCTATTTTTTAAAGTGTTACGTATACATAATACGTATTTATTAATTGTGGCTTAAACATAACAGGTTGGGGAAAAAGTATTTTCGCATTATGTATGAACTTGTAATAAAATCTCTTTGGCTATACTATTTGTATCTGGCTGGTTTTGGTATCATTCAAAGTTTAAATTTTAAAGAAGATAATTCCAAATTCAAATTAGGAAAATGTGTGATTTTTTATGTTTTTCGTACTGTAAAGATGCGTGAATCTAATGAAGAAATTAGATAGGTACATTTTAAAATTTTACTACAAAAAAGGTAAAAATGCAACGCAAGCCGCGAAAAAAACTTGCGATGTTTATGGACCTAGTGCAGTGTCTGTGAGAGTAGCACAAATTTGGTTTAAGCGATTTCAATCCGGAAATTTTGATGTCAAAGATGCAAGGCGCTCTGGTCGCCCTATTACGGATAAAATTGATGTCATTTTTTAAAAAGTGGAGCAAGATCAGCATATCAGTAGTTACGACGTATCTGAAGAACTAGGAATTGACCACAAAACAGTTTTGGCGCATTTGAAAAAAACTGGGTACACAAAAAAGCTCGATATTTGGGTACCCCACGAGCTCACTGAAAGAAACCTAATGAACCGTGAACTCATTTGTGATTCTTTATTACGACGTAATGAAACCGAACCATTTTTGAAGAATCTGATAACTGGTGATGAAAAGTGGATCACGTACGACAAGAACGTGCGAAAAAGGTCGTGATCAAAGGCCGGTCAGGCTTCACAGACTGTGGCGAAACCCGGGTTAACTCGCAATAAGGTGACGCTGTGTGTGTGGTGGGATTGGAAGGGAGCCATCATTATGAGCTGTTACCACCAGGCAGGCCCATTGATTCTGAACTCTACTGCGAATAACTGATGAGATTAAAGCAAGAAGTTGAGAGAAAGCGGCCGGAATTAATCCGCCGGAGGGTGGGGTTTTTCATCATGATAACGCTAGACCTAACACATCTTTAGCCACTCAGCAAAAATTAAGAGAGTTTGGCTGGGAGGTGATAATGCATCCGCCGTATAGTCCTGACCTTGCACCTTCAGATTTCCACCTGTTTCGGTCTCTTCAGAATTCTTTAGGCAGTGTCAGGTTAACATCACGAGAGGACTGCCAAAACCTCTTGTCACGGTATTTTGATCAGAAGCCCCAAAATTTCTGTAGCAATGGGATCATGTCCCTACTTACAATATGGCAAAAAGTTATCGAACAAAATGGTACCTACATAAGTACTTTAGTTAAATGTAAATAAACTATATTAAAAAATGTTTTGAATTTTCTTAAAAAATGTGAAGAAACTTTTTTTTTTCCCCAACCTAATATTAAGTTTTGTAACATCTGGATAATACTACCCTTGTTCTGGCAAATAAATAAATCTTAATCTTTAGCTAAGGCCTCTTTTGGGTATAATATAAAACCAGTTTTGTTATGTACAACATTAATTTATAACACACATCCGGAATCGTATTATCGGTATCTTGAATATTTATCCAGTAATCGATACATTTACATTTAAACAATTTTTAATGTAAATCGGCGACTTTTGCGGCTTAAAACAATAGAAGAAGAATTTATCTAAGAAATCAATGGAGGTATACCTAGATACATACAATAGGAATTTATTTACCTAATACCACAGACTGGTATATGCTAATGCATAATGAGGGTAGGTCCAAAGATTTAAATTAAAATAATGTGGTTAGATAAAAATCTTCCTTTATATTGCTCAAACGTTTTTAATGTTCCTTTATACGTGGGAGATAGATTAGAGTGGAATAGATAAATCAGTTAAATATCCATCCGGGGAATGGAGTGGAACAAAATGTGGAATCAAATCCACCAATAAATAAATAAATAAATATTGCTAGACATTTCACACAGCGCTATCTAGCCCCAAACTAAGCAGAGCTTGTACTATGGGAACCAGATAACTGATAGAATACTTATATACATTTTTTTTTGTAAATACATACTTATAATATATAGAGGAACAACCAGACCCGGAACAAATATCTGTAGATCATGCACGTTGCATGCATGTTCCGCGGCGGGGATCGAACCCACTACCTCCTGCGTCTCAGCCGGCTATTCGCCCACTGCACCACGGAGGTTGTCCAATGGATTTGTTTACTGAATTAAAGTGGAACAGGACTTTATTTCAATCAAAAAACAAACATAAAGAGGTAAGCATGTGCCAAATGTCATGTTTGGACATCCTACCCCGGATTCCGTCAAAGTTTTCTTCATCATTGAACCTAATTGCCTAATTGCGCTATCAAATGACAATAGAAACCATTTCAATGGGATTCATTTTTTGCTAAATCACGCAATTTCTAAAACTATTAACTTCCTCATTTTTCTTTATTTAAGCGTCTGTCAAAATAATTCTTGTTAATAATTAATAATAGTTAATAATTGTTGTTTGCAACTGTTGCCTTGACTTGCTTGTGTTTTTTCTCTCTCATTTTGCTGAACGAATAATTTACGTTTAAAAAAAAAAGTGGCACTCCGGGAGTGCCGACAGAAGTGAAAACTTGAATAAAAGCAGACTACACTATAGATACTTATTTACAGAGGTGTCAGTGACAGGTGTCGGTAACAGTGTCGCGAGTTCAATGGTTTTTTATCATCTCAAAAAATGCTCAACGCGCCTAAAGAAGCGTTCACTTCAATCATTATTGTTTCCGAATACTGTGTTTACGCTAGCATTGATTTGATACGGCATCTATTATCAAGAGTAAACGATTCGCTACGCATAATGAGTATGCGAATTGGTCACACATAGGTGGGTAGTTAGGAAATTTATACAATTTTCTCTTATAAGATAGATTTTGAAGTGAAAACTTCTTTAAGCGCGTTGAGCATACCATTGAACTCGAGACACTGTTACAGATACCGTAATTTTTTAATTTATTTTTATTATTGCTTGAGAACTTTAATAAGACAACTTTATTAGTAAATTTTCATGTTTATGCGACATCCTCCATGATCGTTTTGCAACATTCAAATTTTTTTTTTTTTTTGGAGGGGCATAAGACTACTTTCTTAGTAAATTTTCATGTTTATGCGACATCCATCATGATCATTTTGCAACATCCAAATTTTTTTTTTAGTTTATGGATGGGCATTAGACAATTTTCATAGTAAATTTTCATGTTTATGCGACATCCATGATGATCATTTTGCAACAACCAAATTTTTTTTTAGTTTTTGGAGGGTCATACATAAGACAACTTTCCTAGTAAGTTTTCATGTTTATGCGACATCCATCATGATCATTTTGCAACATTCAAATGTTTTTTTTTAGTTTATGAAGGGACATAAGACAACTTTCTTAGTAAATTTTCATGTTTATGCGACATCCTCCATGATCGTTTTGCAACATTCAAATGTTTTTTTTTTATTTTTGGGAGGGGCATTATACCACTTTCTTAGTAAATTTTCATGTTTATGCGACATCCATCATGATCATTTCGCAACATCCAAATTATTTTTTGAAGTTAAAACTTCGTTAGGTGCGTTGGGTATTTTTGAGATGATATCAAGATCAACCGTTGATCAAGAGCAAGCTAACAAACATAACTCAAAATCGGTCTTTTATACGCTTACCAACAAAGTATCTTTTTAAAAAGGTGTCATTACAAACAAAGCTATACAAATGCATAACAAAATACTAATATAATAAATACACTTATTCTATCTGGTCCTCAGTCACGTCACGACTTTAGAACTATGGAACTGTAAGCAATGTTTTAGGGGCATTTGGTGACTGAGGTAGTGGGTTCGATTCCCGCCGCGGAACAAATGTTTGCATGATCTACAGATATTTGTTCCGTGTCTGGGTGTTTTTCTATATATTATAAGTACATATGTATTTACAAAAAAAATGTATATGTATAAGTAGTCTATCAGTTATCTGGTTCCCATAATACAAGCTCTGCTTAGTTTGGGGCTAGATAGCGATGTGTGAAATGTCCAGCAATATTTATTTTACTTATTTAGTTAATGAAATATTTCGGGCCATAATCTATTAGAAATCGGTCCAGCCGTTTATCGTGAAAACGTAAGAAACAGACAGAGAGAGGGACAGATTTACTTTCGAATTTATAATATTAGTATGGATCAAATGGGAAAACCATAAAGAACTCTCATTGAAAAAAAAACAGAAATCAGAAACATTTATTTTCGGACGCATCAGTATTCAGTGTTTGCTTACTTAATTCCCAAATTGCTGGATTACGCACATTTTGCTTTCGTTCTCCTTCCGCGTTAACTGTTTACGTTTTAGTAATTTTAACTTCTTTATTTAAGTATAAAGAGAATCCTTGAAACACTTTCAGTTACGATTTCGCAAACAATAACAATTGAAGACCGTTTATCAAGCTATATTGAGAAAACACATTTTAGTCTAAACTATTCCTGCTTAGTATCACGTTAGTAAACACGTTACTAGATGCCTGCCTACCAGATATAAATAAATAGGTAGGTTAAGTCTCCCTATATCTAGCAGTGGATGATGATTTATTTTTACGGGAATTCCCGAAAGTACAGATTTAGAAAAAAAATACATATATTTCATGAAGGTTTAATCAACATGATTATGACACCCTCGAAAAGACTTAAAATCGAATAATCTTCTTCTTTTATATAAGTGTTAGGTAATTAAGTTTGAAAAATAAAGGTACCTTATTTTAATCATCATAATCTTAGTTTGCTTCGATAAGGAGTAAGACAAAACAAAACAGAATAAGGGGTAAGAAATACGTTTATTTGACACACAGGAAAGACAGTCTTCCGTACTGTGTTGGCCAATAGGCGCCAATAGGCCACTTTAGCGTATTGCAAACTGTTTTTTTTTATAGCTTTTGCGGCTTTAGTTTCACTGCGGCCAAGAGGCCTATTGTGATCGCCATTTATTTATGTGTCGCCCCTAGGTTATGGGGGCGTTTAAAGTTCACCACTAAGCCCTACAGCTGCTAAAAAGGGTAGAATATGTAGGTATATGTAGGATGGTAGCTTTCTCACTTTCTTGTAGCTTCTAAAGAATTTACAATTATTTTATTTATTTATTTATTTTATTAGTACGGATTAACCAATTACACAAATTAATTTAAAATAATTCAAAACATTAATTACACAAATTGAACATTGTCAAATTAAAATCGGAATTACACTATAAATCTACATAATATTATACAAATTAATAACAATACAATAAAATTAAAATAAGACAGTAATATAAATAAATTCATTAAATCACACACATAAATAATAAATTGAATTGTTAAATTTTATACCTTTAAAGTCCAAACTCAAGGTTTGCCAAAGAGCTATGGAACGCAGCGTGTTAGGGGTAAAGAGAATCGACAAGATCCGCAATACCACACTGCGCGCAAAGACCGGCATCGCAGATGTTGGCGACAAGACTGCCAGGCTGAAGTGGGACTGGGCGGGTCACGTCAGTCGTATGGTCACAGACAAATGGGCAACAGTCATCACACAATGGGTGCCTGCAGATGGGCGTCGAAGCCGGGGCAGGCCGAGGAAGCGTTGGCGTGACGACCTCGATGCATTCCAAGATGGCTGGTGGGACGTGGCGAGTGATCGTGAGATGTGGAGGAACTTGGGGGAGACCTTTGCACAGCAGTGGGAAAGTATAGGTTAAAGAAAAAAAATACCTTTCATACATCAATCTCACAATACCTAGACATAGCATTAATTCCTTCCATTTGTCAGCAAACACATCACATTCGGGGTTGGAAGTTAGGAGTTTCTTGAGGGCGGTGAGTGTGCGAGACAGCGGGGAGTTAGCACGGGATACAGTACGGCTCAAGGGTACAGCAAGAAGCCTATGTCTTCTGCACCGGAGATATTATTTGGGACATAAAAGCAAAGTAGCTCATTAAGCAGATCAGAAGCATCAATTTTGTTGCGAAATATTTTGCAGACAGTGGTTATTTATACATTCCCCTAATAAGATTTGCAATAAAAAAAAAGAAAAGGTTTGCAATTTGCATGTTAGGTACTCATGAATATAAAACCTATTTAGCCAATGGATATAGGTATGAACTATTTATTTATCAACCTCTGAAGAAAACCAAAAACGAAAAAAAATGACACGACTGACATTGAAGTTTTGCGTTTTCTAATAACTTCTTTTGCGTCTTCTTCTCCTTCCAACGCACCAAATTTCTTGCGCAATTTCCACCAATCTAATAAGATGACAAAGTATTTTAGATATGAGCTATAAATTGTTGTTGACGTGTTCTTTTCTTGGTGTTTAGATCCAGGCTCTGGTGTTTATTTGGCGTCGTGTTATTGGCGTTGGTTGGGGGGGCGTTGGTGGCAGTACTGGTGTTGCGCCCGTGGGACGGGCCCACCCACCAACGCTACCCGAGAGCAGCTGTTGGCGCCAATGGGTACGAGTGCGCTGAGATCGGACGGTACGTTCTACCATTTTACCAAATACCTAGGTACATACACCACTGAATGGCTCCCAAACTACGGACGACGCCCGCGTGGAAGGCCCAGGCGAAGGTGGCGGGATGAGCTAAACTCCTACCTCAAGGATTGGCACCTACTTGCAATCAACAGAGACGAGTGGAAAGAGGGAAGGGAGGCCTTTGCCCTGCAGTGGGACACAACAGGCTTATAATAATAATAATAAATAGGTACATACTCTTCATATCCTTTATAGTAAACATTAAAGCTGCTTAGATCGGCGGATGGCAACGAATGCGATTTAATTTTTGGTACGACACCGCTGAGCGTTGAAGTTTTTCTGGTAAACGATATTTTCACTTCGGCATAATGAAATGTTTTCAGTATAAGTAAACTCCCTCTCTGGTCGGTATGTATGGCTGGGTCACAACTCGACATTGGTGGTGGTCTGTGGCGTATTGGTGTTGTAGTGGCGTTATCGCTTGAGTTGGCGGCCAGTGTTGGCGGGAAAAACAGACACTTCCAGCACGCTGCCGTTGCTGCCAATGGCGACGAATGTGCATTGGTTGGGCGGTAAGTGCGGATGCGCTGTGATTTTTGACTTCCGGTTTATTGGGGTTTGCTGTGTCATTAAATGAAATGTAAACAGTTCTCATTACTACTAATTAATTTGCTAGAATGCTAGATCTGATTCTCATTTGACTGGGAGAATATGGTAACTCTGTTCACATAATTATTCGTGTCATTAGAAAAGTCTAGATAATTAACGTTTTGCCCTTTAGAGATTTCTAAAATAATCCTGTATATAAAGCAAAATAATTTACTAATTACTGTGACATCTGAGATTGATGCAATAAAGGCTTGTTGGGTCTCAAATATTGCTTGTTTCGGGCGTTTTTTTTGTACTTAGATGGTAATGTACCAAAATGCTTGTCACCGGCAGTGCTCACCGAATGCGCCAGAAGCAGTAAGTATTTTTATAAACGCTTCAAACAGACCATTTCATCCTCATTCTATAGTTACTAACTGCTTTGGCGCAAAGACCCAAAGTGGATCTTGTTCTCCAAAATAAACATTGTATGCTCGATTGAAGCAATCTACTGCGGGCTAATCTTGGCATTCTAAGAAGGATTGGTGTGGTTTTCTTTGACCAGATATAGGTAGGTACGTTTTGATTCACTTCCATCAAGACTGCATTTCGTAAAACCACAGTTACCTGCCTACTACGGAGATCTAAAGGTAAAGTGACCACTTCATACTGGGCAATTCATACATTTTAGCCTCCCCGCACACAAGCCACGCGCCACAGCCACAAAACGCCGCCACATTAAGCTAGAAGGGGCCACTTACCTAGCAGCGGAAGCGCGCGACAGCCACTTTTTTTAGTTATTTTCTTTACTTTCTGTCTGTGGCGGCACACGACCACTCGAAGTGAGAAACGGCGTCTCGTGGCATGTAGCACATGGCGTGGCGTCTACCGTATGCGGCAAGTTCATTTAAAATGTATAAAAAATGCAGTCCGCTGCTCGTGGCGGCGGCACGGCGGGCGTGGCGCGGGGCTCGTGTGCGGCGACGCTTAGTTCCGTCCGATAGAGCACATATTTATCTTTTATGTCCAAGCATTAAAAGTTCTCAAAATCATTCAGATAGGCAGGTACCATAAATGAAATAATTGCTTTCAATTAAAATAATAAATTATTTGAATTGGAGAGAAAACATGATGTAAAAAATAATATAATGACGGTAATATATGTATAGATATAAGTACATTTTTAAGAGTGTATTAGAAATACACGGAAACAAACCGCTACTTATATAAGGAAAAAATGGATACACGTAATTATGATTTAAGAAATAAAGAAAAACTAATCCAACTTCAAACGAAAAATTAAACACTTCTTTTTAGGAAATGCTTTCTAAATATATAGTTTTTTTATATAAAAAAACATAAAACATAAAAAAACTAGAATGCTCTTCTTTTCTCAATAAAATAAACTTAGCAAATTTTGACATCTTGATTAATATTATATTTTATACAACAAATTTTCATTTATATTTCAACCAGCTGACCCGCCCGCGGCTTCATGCGCGTGGTTTGTCAATAAAACATTACCCTCCTTCTGTGCAGTCGCGTAAAGTGTATTCTATGTCTCAAATCCATTCCTAATCTATCTAGGTATATAGGTACCAAATTAGATCGAAATCGATCGAGCCGTTAAGTCGTGAAAAGGTAACAAACAGACAGAGACAGAATTACTTTCAAATCGGTATGTACGTAGATTATAACCTGGATTAACACATAGGCATTACACATACTTTTTGTTGACAAACAACGCCGAAACCGCTGGCAGAAGCTAGTTATACATATTAACCTTCCTCTTGAATCACTCTATCTATTGCTAAAAACTGCATTAAAATCCGTTGAGTAGTTTAAAAGATCTAAGGTAACAGACAGCGGAAGCGATTTCATTTTAAATTATGTAATTCTGTTCTATTTTAAATTTCTAACTCTGACATTTATAGTGTTTTCACTTGCCTTCACTGTTGTATGGATAATAAATAAATAAATTTAAATTTGAATTCATTTAAAATGCCTATGTTTACTTTACGAATAAGTAATAGAGTACTAACACAATTGGTATGATCTGCTTATAAAGCTGCACACCTAAAGTGGCCCCTTCCGATCTTCAGATCGCTACAGTGATTTTTAAGCTTACAAAAAAACGGTCGGTGGTTCGGTAATCTTCACCTCGACTATTCAGTCGAAGTGCACTGACACAATGCAACGAAGTCATTGTTCATTCGCTACCTTGCACTGGAGATAAACGTGTTTTCCATTGCTAAAATTTACATACTTACCTGTATTATATTTTATTACCTGCACACGGAGGATTATTCATGTTGGTGGAGTAAAATATTTTTCATCACTCATGCTCTAAAAGTTGGACATTGTTAGCTGGATAACTGATGCGTAAATGTGTATACGCCCCTAGGACCGTAAGTAAATTTAATAATAGAATGAGATTCATTGCTTTTACAAGCATCTAAAATGTAATACAATCTCCACGACAAATCCTTATCTTTTCTAATATATAAAATTCTCGTGTTTGTTGCCAAACTCCTCCGAAATCGGTCGACCGATTTTCGTGAAATTTTGTTTGCAGATCGGGTAGGTCTGAGAATCGGTCAACATCTATTTTTCATACCCCTAAATGTTAATGGTGGTCCACCCCTTAATTTTATTTATAATTTATTAGACAAAAATTTTGGTTGTTATTTATTATTTTATATTTTTTATATTTTTTTATTCAAAAATATATACGACCCTAAATTTTTACCCATCTAACACCAACCCCTATCTCAGCTTGGCAACACAATATTTATTGATTCTAAGGCGGTACGAAGTTCTCGGGGTCAGCTAGTTTATTATATAAAAATAAAAGAGGGTACGCACGCGATCTTTATCATTATGCCCGCGAGGGCATAATGAAATTCACTACAACTTGACTCCCGGCTCAGCCATAGGGATTAAATCACCTGCTTTCAGTGAGGTTTACATGACATGTAATTTGACATTTTCGAGCCGGTGGTGTGAAAAATATATATTTATGAAATTTATTCGCACCGACTTTGATACTTTTCGTTCCCACTTTGTCTAAGTAGTGAGACACAAATTTCGTATTTTTTGAGAAAGTTTGAAAAACATAAAACTGTGTCAGATTTACACTGTATCTCGTTCAATGTGGCTGTATTCATTTATCTTATCTTTGAATACCTACCTGCCTTACCAGAAATGTTGCATAATTTAATCTCACCTTACTTAAAATAAGTACCTTGTATGAATGTAATCTTATTTACATTCATAATACGTATTATGTATGTAATAATTTCGATATCAGTATTTAGTTTGTACGTATGTTTATTAGGTACGTTTGCCTAATGAATGGGTAGGAGGTAAATGCTAGTTTTAGTGCAAGTAAATTCTTTAGCCCCTCCTTCGTGTTTAATCCGTGATATCGTCGTGACATGTACGATTCACGAAAGTACGCTGATAAGACGGTTTTCGATGTCATCGAATCCATCCAAAGGTTGTCTGGAAAAGATCACTTTGTTAAGCGTTAAGCCCGCCCATTATGCTTACATTTATTTAGTTTTTTTTGTTGTATCTAGCTTGTGACGTGTAATAAAGAATTTTCATTAATTAATTCATTCAAAATCGTGTTTAATAGGATACAATGTCAGGACTTTCATCAATATTCAGGTTTGGTTTATCATAAACAAATTTGAATTTGAATCGATTTGACTTGATGGGTTGGCGTGTTGGTGGGATTTCAAATCGCACATCTACATTGTATTTGAATATTCGTTAAAAATTTTACAGATCGATCCTAGAAAAGAACGGGTCAGCGGTCGACGCCGCGATAGCCACTCTCTTCTGCGAGGGCATCTCGTGCGCGCAATGCATGGGCTTAGGTGGCGGGTTTCTGGCGACGATCTACGACGCGGGCAGCAGGCGCGTGCGGGTCGTCAACGCGCGGGAGCGGGCGCCGGCGGCCACCACGCCGGACATGTTCGAAACGCAATCCTCCACGGTCGGCGGACTCGCCATAGCGGTGCCGGGCGAGTTGCGAGGCTACGGCGAGATGTATCGCCAGTACGGCCGCCTGCCGTGGCGCGAACTCGTCAAGCCGACGGCGGACCTTTGCCGCAGCGGACACCGTGTCACCTCCTACATGGCGCGCGTGCTCCAAACCTACAGCGACATCATCAAAGCAGAGCCTTCCATGAGGTGAGTCCACCAACCAACTTAGGTACTACTGATAAGGTAAGAAAGTTCGAACGAGCTATACGCCTCGAAGGTCTCTGGATGCCTTCTAGAATGATGATAAAGAAGTGTGTTAGTAAATTGTAATCGTTTTAAAGTGCTTTTATAACAAACTCCCAAGTGATATACAAAAATTAAGAAGTAATAAATTTATAAACATAAATAAACAAAATCTTTATAAAAAACATTTAGATTATTTGGATGATAGAGTAGCTTAATAAATAAATAATAATAAATATTGCTTATATTGCTGGACATTTCACACAGCGCTATCTAGCCCCAAACTAAGCAGAGCTTGTACTATGGGAACCAGATAACTGATAGAATACTTATACACTTTTTTTTTGTAAATACATACTTATAATATATAGAAAAACAACCAGACCCGGAACAAATATATGTAGATCATGTAAACATTTGTTCCGCGGCGAGAATCGAACCTACTACCTCCTGCGTCTCAGCCGGCTATTCACCCACTGCGCAACGGAGGTCGCTTGGGATTGAAATTGCTCCAACTCGGTTACAATTTAGACGTAATTTATTTTCTTTATTGTCATGATTGTATTATAACAGGATCTTTAAAAGAACAACCAACCTTGTTTCTTGCCCTTCTTTCCTGTCTTGGTCACGGAGGAACAGGCATCAAAATTGACGTTTCAAAGTGATCCTTGTGATTTAGATGAATAAATAAATTTAGTTTTTTTTAAAGTGCCACAATGACTTGCCTTAAATAAATTGGTATCTACTACAAGTTTCCCACAACTTTTCCAGGGAGGTATACGTGAACGAGGCGACGGGCGAAGTGTGGCTCGAAGGCGATTTGATCGTGGAGCCAACCCTGGCCGAGACATTGGATATTATCGCGGAGGAGGGCCCCGAGGCGATTCACAACGGCTCATTGACGTCGCGGTTCGTACGAGATATCCAGCAGTTAGGGGGTATCATAACGGAAGAAGATCTCCGGACCTACAGGTGAGTGATACCCATAGACATATATTCTACCGATAGACAATAACATTCTAGAACTAAAGTTTGATGCAGCGCTAAAACATTATTTATGTGATCTAACCAAACTATGAATAGCAATTCTCTTGTTGTCAATTGTCAATTGGCACTTAGCAATTGGCGTTTGCCAATTGGCAAAGCTTTTAGCCAACATGTAGAGAAGGCTATAGAATAGAATAATCATTTATTTCAGACAGTGTCCGTTCATACAAGCTATACCAACCAAATTAATAGTCATCATCATCAGCATATGAGCCCAGGATATCCACTGCTGAACAATTATTAGTCACTAATAGTGATCTGACGATTGCCAAGACTATTTGACAGTGTAGGTGGGGTGGGACAAAACATTCACAAGCCAGGAGTGATAATGTACTTACATAAGTACTTATCACGAGGGCACATAGCTCGAAGAACTGACGGTCGTTGGGGCAGAAAGGTTCTCGAGTGTAGACCACGCACAGGAAAGCGCAGCGTAAGACGGGCCCTTACTAGACGGAAAGAATACCTGACAGGCCGCACAAAATCAGTCGCTCTGGAAATCTTAGGAGGAAGCCTATGTTCAGCCGTGGACGTCCTTTAAAATTATGATGATGAACTACTTATCATAAGATCTTGTATCGCATTACCCACCATTGCAAAGGTTTACCTCCACGGCAGGCAGGATATAGCGTATAATTATGTAACTATGACATGATTTGCGTAACGTGACATACTTTAACTACCAACTTGGACAGGCTTATGTAACCTACGAGTACGTACCTATTTTATACTAGCTGACCAATCCGCAGCTTCGCACTCGTAGTTTTTCAATAAAAACATTACCCTCCTTCTGTGCCGTCTGGTAAAAAGTAGCCTATGTTACTCAGGGATATTGTAGATAATGGTGAAAAAAATTTGAAATCGGATCGTTGTTTTTCAGTTTATTCGTTACAAACGTACAAAAATACAAATCTTTCTTCTTTATAATATTACAAGCTTCCGCCCGCGGCTTCGCATGCGTGGTTTGTCAATAAAATATGCCTATGTGTTAATCCAGGTTATGATCTACGTACATACCAAATTTCATCGAAATCAGTTCAGCTGTTCTGACGTGAAAGAGTATCTAACACATACATACATACAAACTTTCGCATTTATGATATTAGTGGGATAGTGGGATTAGTACAGATAATTAATAGTCGGTACTTACCTACGAGTAGCTGACATCAATTAAAACAGTTTTTATTTATATAATACTTTATTGCTCAAAAATACACATTAAATGTACAAAAGGTGGCCTTAATGCTAATAGCATTTGCTACCTGCCAACCTCAGAGCTAACAAAAAAGGTTGGCGTGCTAACTTACACCCAATATTAACTTAAAAGAAACACAAATTACTATAAACTCCACTAACAAAAAAGGTTGGCGTGCTAACTTACACCCAATATTCACTTAAAAGAAACACAAATTACTATAAACTCCAATCAGTAAGGATAAATATTTACATAAATCTACTTGATATAATAATAAAACATAGTTAGGTACACCATTTATAACTCGAGAACGGTTGGACCGCTTGCGATGGGTATATAAATAGATTATGACCTGGATTAAGACATAGGCTACTATTTACCCGACTGCGCAGGAGGGTTGACAAAACACGCGTGCGAAGTCGTGGCCGGGTCAGCTGGTGGCCTATATAATCAAGTTTCGTTTCCAGGGTAGAGTGGCAAGAGCCAATAACGGCGCAACTAGACGGGCAGCACACGCTGTACACGAACCCGCTGCCAGGCACGGGCTCCGTGCTCGCGTTCATCATGAACATGCTGCGCGACTGGGTCGGCGACGCGAGCGCGCCGAATGGCTCCGAACTCTACTGGCATCGCATCGTAGAAACCTTCAAATTCGCGTACGCAAAAAGAACAGGCCTAGGCGACCCTTCACGCTCTAACATCACCTATGATATCCGCGAGGTGGGTGTTCTACCATTTAGGCCGGTCACATACCGAATTCCGTTTCGGGATCGGAATTCCGACTGTATGTGACCGGCCTTAGTTTGTTTCATTTTTTATTTCATTTCTTTATTCATCCTTAGACAAATTACATGTACCTACTTAGGCATGGCAGTAGAACAATCTTCAAATATAAATTTTACATAAGTACATAATAATAATTATTAATTAGATAACGATAATGTCACATGATAGATTAAAATGGAGTCATTAAAACTAATTATTCAAGATAAAAACTAATTAACACTATTATTTGAGTATCTTCAGAGCATCCTCATATTGTACAATAGGTACTAAATTTCACAAAATTTCATAAAGTAAAGATTACAATGCCAGAATAGATTGGGAATTATCATGTCATAGAAAACATATTGTTGTTTGTGATATAAATGCGGTCACGCATAGACACCAAGTTTAATCGAAGTTTAATAGAATAATGTTTTACTGTACACCAGGAAGGAATACTTAAAAAAACGAATTAATGCTAAATATAATACAATGGGCGGCCTTATCGCTTTAATATATGTATGTACTCACAGCACGTTGGATAAATAATAATAAATATCGGTGTTACGACCGACATTCAAGCTAGACGCGGTGCGAAGCGGGTCGTAGGTACTAACTTTGATGCAGGTTCACGAACTGAACCGAAACACTGTCGGTCGAAACACCGATAAAACGGTACAAGATAAATCCCGTATGTTTTGTATCACCTGATTAATTGAAGAAAACAAATCTTTTTCAAGGAAGTAATGATTTTATATTCTATTCCAAAATGGCGCCAAAAATCCTCTCTCTCGCACTCATATTATTGCTAATAAGAGTAAGAGGTAATGATTTTCAGATGTTAAGTGGTAACCATCGCCTATAACAAAGTATTGTCTCGTAGGTCATGCACCTTAGAAACGTGCTTTACGATGCACTGCCCTGCGTCCATCAACTTGAGGCATACAGGTGTAAAGCCTCATGTGCCTGTAATTTCACCGGAATCCATACCCTTCATACTGAAACACAGCAGTGTTGTTTGGTGGCAGAAATAGGTATGGTGGTAGTAAGTACTTCCCGGCGAAGCCTTTTCAAAAGGAACTCTACTACTCTTGTTCAAACTCTTCTTGGAGTCTTCAAGTCCAGAGTGAACTGGTTCTTTTTAGGCAAGCGTGCTCCATCTTCGATTACACCTTCACTTACCATCAGGTGAGGTAGTGGTCAAGCGCTTGGCTATCATCAATTAAAAAAAAAACTTTCAGTTGGAGCGCAATCTGTCCGACGCCGCGTGGGCGAGGTCTTACCGCGAGAAGGTGGACGATACGCGCACGTACAACGACTGGCAGCATTACGGCGCCGAGTTCGAGGGCGCGGACGATCACGGCACCGCGCATGCGCTGGTCATCGCGCCGGACGGCAGCGTCGTATCCGTCACTAGTACCATCAACTACATGTGAGCACTTTAAAACACTAATGAGATTCCATCTAGACTAGAGGTGGTCAAAATTACTCAAGTTAATTGTTTTACATATTATGGTTTTGTGATTGACATAATTCTCACAGATGGGGATGCCAGCGCAGATCTAGAAGCCTCGGCATTATGCTGAACAACGAAATGGACGACTTCGCAATACCCAACCGTACGTCAGCATACGGCCTGCCCCCCTCCCCCGCCAACCTGCTAGCGCCGGGGTACAACCCGCTCAGTTCCATGGTGCCCAGTATAGTGCTCAATACAGAGGGGCAAGCTGTTTTGGTGGTCGGTGGCGCCGGCGGTACTAAGATTACAACTCAAGTTTCGATGGTAAGATCACAACGCAGTGAGACTGCCTGCGACCACGGCTGTTGCGACACAGTCGAAACGTCGGGATAGCAAATAAAAAAGGTACATACGCGACAAATACCCGTTTAAATCAGTAATTATGTACAGTGATCGCAAATATTTGAAAAATAGCACAACGCAACTCCCGAGACATTTTGCTCACACAGACGGTTCACAGACCATACGAACCTAACCCGTTTCTATTTCATCATTCATTCATTCAAGATTTGACAAGCGTCATCATCATATCAGCGACAGGGTGAACTGTCATAGGCCGCTGAACATAGGCCTCCCCCATAGATTTCCAGAGCGACCGATCTTGTGCGGCCTACACCCAACGGCTCCCAGCAACCTTTCCGTCTAGTGGGGGCCGTCCTACGCTGCGCTTTTCAATGACATTGACAATAAGCGGCTTCAATTTTAGGTTAGAGAACCGGTTAGATGTGCCCATAAAGCGCGTCATACACGATGGATATGCTATAATATATTATGCTGAGATGAAATATCGCTCGCCATGTAATCCAATGGACCATCGCACACGGCGAATATAATATATCAAAAATGAAATAGGCCATAGATTAGTAGTACCAATAAAGATAACAATGGATGCCGGAAACGCAAATTTTCTTTTTAGAAACATAGTGTTTTAATATGACTTTTAATTTCCTCGTATTCGTGATAAAAAGTTGTAAAGTGTCCCAGTGTAAGCGGACAACAACACCCTCGATATTCCCTAAAATATTTCAGGTGTACTAGATCGCTTACATGCCTCGTATAACAATCTACTGTTATTAAAAATGTAATGCATACATTCATTTATTTTCAACTCGGTTCAACCAAACATGTCATCCCTTCTGTTTGTTGGCATACAATAATAAAATCTTATATATATGTTAATATATATAAATTATGTTAATAGTGAGGTGTCATGTGATCAAATAAACTAGTGGTTCGCCCCGAACTGCGATCTCACGCACGAGTCACCCGTAACAACAAAAAAGTAACTTAAAAGCACAAAATTTAAATTAAAAATAAAAACGGAGTCAAAATGTACTCATGAAGACCTTTCATTAGACGTGCTACTTGACTGGATAGTCCTATTTTGTTTTTTTTTACCCCTCCTGAACCCCAATATCTCAACCACCCCCTAACATTTATAGCTCATTGAGTCACACCAGAATTGTGCCATCACTACCATATACCAAATTTCACGGTGATCGGATCAACGCTTCGAAAGTTATCGTCGGGCAAATAAACGCCGAATTGCCAAAGTTGTCTTGGAGATCTCGCTTCGCTCGATCAGTAATTTTTGTCTGAGTAGGATTTAATGAAAATAAATAAAATAAAATGTATCCACAACTGAACACGTACGAATACGCTGAAGTTCGGGAAACAGATATTTCTAGTTCGACCTTCAACGAACCTCTAACGAAAAGTAAGACATTTCAACAATTATATTAATCATTTATTATCTAATATGTATTATCAGATAATATTACATATATGTGTATGCCTAATGTTAATTATTTATGTACGATAATTTAACAATACTTACGTACCTACCTATATGATCACAATAAACAATATTTAATATTTTGTTTATTTAAGATCATCCGGCACACAGTCCTGGAAGGCGATGACCTGCTGCCTGCGATGTCGCGGCCGCGGCTGCATCACCAACTCCTGCCTATGGAGGTGCAGTACGAGGCGGACTTCGATCCAGTAAGTACTTGCTCTAATGTACTCCATACATTTATTGCTTTTATGGTGAAAAAGTTGTTACAGGTAGATAGTTTCACATATGAACCCTGGCAGGGTTTACAGGAAGGCAGACCATGTTTTCGTACCTAAATAGGTAGACATGCTATGAACACTACAATTTCTTCGATAGTTTATTATTTTAGGCGTTATTTTGACTTATTCTCGTCATACTTGAGAGAGACTTGGGCCCAAATCTACTAAACCAATCGCTTCACTATGACAATGGTATCTTCGCAAAACGGCCACTATAGGTAGATACCTTTGGCTATTCTACTAACACACTCTTTTTTCAATGACCGCCGTGTTGCTATAACACCATTGAAAATTTAGTAAAAATATAGGATCAAATGAAGCTATCTAAGGTATAGTGGACCTTAGATAGCGTCACGGGCGCTATATTGAAGCCCGAACGTAACGAAGGATTCTAGAGTTATTTCACGAGCGGAGCGAGGGAGTTACTGGAATCCTGAGTGCAGAGAGGGATATAAAAGCACGCTATATTTAAGCACGCCCAAGATGCAGACAGCTTTATCCACGAGTAGTCATAATGAAATTCAGTACAACTTTACTCTCGGCTTAGCCGTAGGGATGTAATCTCCTGCTTTCGATGAGGTTTACATATACATTAGATTTATATAATATATATTAGACATATAGATTGACATTGTCGAGCAGGTAGTGTGAAAATATATTAATTAGAAACTAATTTTACGAAACCAATGCATTTTGATCTAGTTATTTATATACACAATTGGTGAGGTCATACTGAACATTATACCATGGCTGGCACTCTTGCATGACGATCAGACACAACATGGTAGGTAACCTACTTTATCATGGTCAATCCATACTTATATTATAAATTCGAAAGTAAATCGGTCTGTTTGTTACATTTTCACGGCTAACGGCTGGACTGTTTTCAATGAAATAAATAAATATTGCTGGACATTTCACACAGCGCTATCTAGCCCCAAACAAAGCAAAGCTTGCACTATGGGAACCAGATAACTGATAGAATACTTATATACATTTTTTTTGTAAATACATACTTTTAATATATGGAGAAACAATCAGACCTGGAACAAATATCTGTAGATCATGCAAACATTTGTTCCGCGGCGGGAATCGAACCCGCTACCTCCTGCGTCTCAGCCGGCTATTCCCCCACTTCGCCACGGAGGTTGTCAAAAAATAAATAAAAAATAACAAAAAATAAATTTGATTTACAAATAATATTTGATATATAGATAGATAATTATCTATCTATATACCAAATTTATTTTTCATTGACAAATTACGCGTGCGAAGCCGCAGGCGGAACCTTGTAAAAACATTAAAGCTGAAAATCATACAGATTGAGATAGAGCCGAGTGCAAAGCGGGTATCTATTGTAATTTTATTCAAATGGAAATTTAAAATTCGGCAGGAGCCACAGCAGTTTGAGATTTTGATTGATTGAAAATACTTTATTGCACTTATAAAACAGTGCAAAGGCGAACTTAATGCTAAAGCGCATTCTCTTCCACATAGCCTTGGTGTATGGCAGATAAAAATGCACAGAAAAGGACCTAATGTAAATTTGCACAGACTAATAGAAAAACATAGTTTAGGTACTACAGACGTACATAAATAAACCTACTTAAATACATAATATAGAATAGACTATACAGGTTGTGGTGTAATGAGTGGATAATAGGGTACCTGCGGGTAGGGGCCATTGTGGCGGTTCAGAAAAATATTTGTTATGCTCAGTAAAAGTGCCTCGGTTTTCGAGATATTCGACATTTTCGAAATTTAAGAAATATTTCACCCTTCGTCACTATTTTTGGCGCCAAGACTGCAAATGAAATTTTTTTTTCTATCTGTTTTTTGGATAGTATTCTTGGATAGATGTGCTATCGAATGGAAACTATTATTTTTATAACACAAGCACAGTTATGTTTTTAAAATAAGATTTCACTAAAATTTTACTTGCTTTCGTTTGTTTTCCTGACCTTTACCTTTCTGTGGTGTAAAAAAAATGTATGGTCACTTGAATGCCAAATTTTAAAAAAATTAGCCTATTTCATCGAGATTCCGAAATGGTATATTACATAGTATTTCCACAAGTTGATTCAAAAGTAATTCCTATTAAAATTGGTAGAGCTAATTATTATAAAATTACAAATAGTACTAAAATTTACTTAATTACCTAAAATCACCTAAAAACGTTAGTTTAAAATTCGGTAATGAAATAAAACGAAACAATAAATTTTAAATGCATTTCATTTATTAAATTTACTATTACAAAAGGTGTTCGAAAAGGCCACCACGTGCTCTGATGCATGCTCTGCACCTTTTGATAAAAGATCTTTTAATCCTGTTCGCAATTCTTTGCTCTGTGATTTTCTGAGCAGCTAATCGCACACGCTCCCGTAGCTGGTCCACTGTATTGATTGGGTCTTTATAAATTTATTTATCTTTATATCTTTATAAATAAATTTATTTTTCTGAACCGCCACAATGGCCCCTACCCGCAGGTACCCTATTATCCACTCATTACGCCACACCCTGTATAGAGAAGCTATATAGAGAAGTAATAAGGAAAAACTGAAGTAGCCACGCAATATAGTTGAGTGGGTTACCTTTATTTCAAAATGCACCTTTTCTCGCTGATTTTTCCAAAAGGAATAATTGTATAATGAAATACAATCTCCATAAAAAATTGTAATCTTCTTCTTCTATCTAATCTTTCTAATATTATATAAAAATCTCATGTCACGATATTTGTGGTCGCACTCCTCTGAAACGGGTCGACCGATTTTAATTAATTTTTTTTTTGTATATTTGGTACGTATGAGAATAGGTCGTAAAGTATTTTTCACCGACGTACCCCCATTTTTCAATCACGGTTTTAGTATTTTTCTATGAACAATATCCATATAATTTAATCGTTGTTCATTGACGTGAAGTCATTTACATGAAGTGTCCGCGTCACTTTGGCAAGAGGGTTTATATAGTTTTTAATATGAAGTTCCCACAGGAACGGGAAATTTCAAGCGTGTGAAGCCGCGGGCGGGTCAGCTAATAAATTATAATAGTAATGATTGTCTAGTTGTGAAAAAAATGGACATCGGGAACGCAAATTTTCATATTTAGGACATGTTTTTCTTGCAAGTTTACCTTTACCTGTAGGTACACTTTGTGGATGGTACTAATCTCAACTAGAACTCAAGCGCTGTATAAATCACTTAAATTGACGTTTTATTTTTTCAACAGGAAATCATAAGGTCTCTCGAGAAAAAGGGGCATGTGACTACAGCGCTCGCCCCGACGGCTGGCTTTGCCGCGATAGTCGCCGCGGCCAGGGACTCACACGGCTATATAGTCCCGCACACGGACCAACGACGCCCCGGCAGCATCGACGGCTTCTAGACGACTCTGTTGAACGCGTGGGGCAGAGTTTAGCACAGACGAGTATAATTTAGATGTCCTACAAAATATCGTAACTCGATATCTGATTACCTGCAAGGACGCGAGATGTCGCTAGGAGTTACGAAACGTTAATTAAAAAAAATCGTCATAATATGTGACCTCTAGCTTACTACCGCTCATAAAAATCTTTAGATGGCGTTATTTCCATTTTCACGTGCGCGATAAACTTATTACGACGCTGTCACCACGCCATCTGTGATTATGCATATGAAAGTGGTAAATAATCAATCACACTAATATTATAAATTCGAACGTTTGGATGTTTGTTTGTTACTGAATCACGTCATAACGGCCGATCAGATTTCGATGAAATTTGGTATGTACGTAGATATAACCTGGATTAACACATAGACTACTTTTTTTTTGACAAACAATGTGTGCGAAGCAGCTCGCGGAAGCTAGTATATAATAAAATCGTAAAATCTAATTTTATGGACCATACTACTTATTCTAAAAAAACTAGAAATATTTTGGTATGTTTTAGTAAATAATTTATTGGTTGCAATGGCCGCTATTAAAGTTTCCAGGCTATGAGTCAGCGCCATCTAGGCATAAGTACCTAATACAGCATTGAGCTTTTTGCGGGTTACGATTTGTTCTATGGACATCGAATGTCTATTAAATTTGACTGTTCGGTCCAACATTACGGCTTGTTCAAATACACTTTTCATGGGAAAACGGAGCGCTCTGCTCGCCTGTGCGATCCTAAGATATTTGCAACCGGCCTTCTAGACACGTTTACAGGAAAATATGTGATGAATTTTTGATGAACTCATGGTGCTTCAGGTCGAGCTTAATTATAAACTGGATCTTTGAAAATGTGCACAGCACTTTTTTCCTCGGTTAATTCTTGCCCTTAGAACTACAACAATACAATATAAACATTTTCTCAAAGAAACTGTCTGCGTTTATTTTTAATAATATTTTTACTTTTTGGATGTAATCCAAACGGAAATCGGTTATTATTTCATAATGTTTAAAAGCCCTTTTCAATATTATTTGATCCATAGTTACCATAAAAACCATGTTATTTTTTATCTAGCTAAAAATATGTAAATAAAAGAAGATTAATTCATTATTATAAATACGGGATTTATCACGTACCGTTTTATCGGTGTTACGACCGACAAAGTTTCAGTTCAATTCGTAAACCTTCATCAGGGTGAGTGCGATCCGCTCCGAACTGCATTTCGCCTCGCACACCGATAAAACTGTACGTGATAAATTCCATATTTTATAATAATGATTGAAATAAATCACGAAAGTTTCCTAAGACTACTATTATTTTAATAATACATGTCGTTATGGTTACCATAAAAACATCATAGATGGTTTAATAAGTTAACCTGTTGCTTCGTGAGTTAAGTATTATTTTATAAATAAGTGTGTAGGTATATAAGATCTGTGATGTTCTGTTTTTGTCAAATAAATTTTATAAATAAATAATATCTCGTCGAAATAAAAAATATATTTTAAATTGGACTGTTTTTATTTCTCTATTACACACAGAAGATAATTCCGTAAAATCCGATTTTTAAACAATACGATAAAGATTTCAATATTACATCCGATAGTGATTATAAGATTGATATACATTTATAATCTTTTTTTGCAATTTACAACATGTACATATCCATTATTGAAATTACCTACACGTGATTTTTTCGAGGTCATTGGACTTAAGAACTGTCTTTTATATTGCGATAAATTATAAAGTATGACACCAATGCAAATATCGTATTTAAAACCTCTAATCATTGATTTATTATAAGTATGGACTTCGCACGGTCGGCCGCATCTTCTTATGACCACAGCTTAAACTCTCTGGCTCACACAAAATACGTCTGGACACCCGTCACTTGTCTTGATATCTGTCGTGGTATCAAGTGTGCGGTCGAGCCAAATCTCGCTAAATCACACGTGGGGGAGAGGGCAAATATTACGTAAATTTTTTCCAGACAAAAACATTGTCAAATTGTTAGAATATATAATAAAAAAAAAAACATGAATGCAAATTTTGAAAAATCTCACGTGAGATAAGGGGTGGGGGAGATTTATTAATGTATTATTTAATCTAGAAATATGTATGCAACTTTTTACATTTTTCTCAGTGCTTAGTACAGTGTACAACATCCATATTATAATAAAACAATACCTCTATTTGTATTTTTTTGTTAACTGTATTGTGATGCAATTCCTTTACTTTGAAATCAAACCTATATTTCTATCTATGGCGACCCGCATATGTTTTATTTTTAACTCAATGACCTTCGAAAACACCACAAAATTTTAAAGGTACTATTCCGAGCGACGCTGGCCACTGCAACTGCCAACTGCAAGTGCCGCGGCTGCCCGCAGTCGGCCGCAGCGGCACTGCTGGGGCCCAATTCTACTAAACCAATCGCTTTACTGTGCTTAAACAATGGCCACTATAGATACCTTTTGGTATTGTACTAAAGAAATATTTTTTCAATGACCGCCGTTGCTATGACATTGTAAATTTGACAAAAATGACAGGAACAACAATCATAATCGTTAAATAAAGGTATGGCTGCATAATCGTTTTTCTTATGAATTAGCAGAATTGGGCCCCTGGTTTGTATGTATTTCTATGACAGTCGTTCCGTGCGCCGCGTCAGCTGCACGTGCGTGCAGTCGGCAGTTGCAGTCGGCAGCGGCGCTCCGATAAGTATCTTAACAACCTCAAAACAATTTATAAACTAAAACCATGCATTTTGGGGAATGTATTGCACATTATAAAAGAGCATCGAACCTCATTGGCATACCTAACGTCCGCCATTTTGAAAAAAGCTTGATTTGGCGGCCAGTGATGAAATCCCGTAAGGTGTATACTTTCTTAGATATTTGGGTTTGATAATGTAAAAAAATAACATGAAAATTATTTTTATTTACTGAATTTAGTGGATCACAAATGACAAATATATGCTACCGAGTATTTGATTTAATCGATAAATACCTGTTTTTATCGATTAAATCGAATACTCAGGTATTTGAAATAATTTTATTAAACAAATAACAATATATGTATGAATAATTTATTTGAACACAGTTTATTCCAGCAATTTTTCTAAAGATATTGGATACATATTATTTATTAACATTAGTTTAGGCTATTATGTAATTTTATAAGCTAGTCATTTTCTTCACAGTATTCTGCAGTTTCCCTATTGCGTGAAAGGCCCAAATGCATTGGGACGAATTAATTTAATAAATGAGTCTTGATGAGATTGGTCTCTGTAAAAGTTCCAGCATGTCGGCTACTTGCATTTAATTAAAAGTCTCGTGTCTGGAACATGTATAATCAGCGAAATCCCGCCAGATAACATTTGAGTTTAAATGTTCATTGCAGATATGTGCTCCTGCAGGAATATAAATATTCTGTTTACGCAAAATATCTGATCTAATTGCAAGATTAATTCACGGACATTACATTCTGCTACAACGCAATATGACACAGTGTACGAAACTCTCGAAAAGCCAGAGACTGAAATTCTCAAGCTAGGAGGATTTGCGGCACCCTGATGTTCGTCTTGCGGAACGTCATCTAGAACTTCATCGGGAACTTGCATTAGAAGTTCATCGAGAGCTCCTATTAGAATTTCATCAGGAACTCCTTGCGGAATGGCTTGAGAGTCGTCTCTTAGTGGATCGATCACTGGCCCTTCAGTCCATCCTACTCGTTGCTTACAGCATCCTCTAGTATGGCCAAGCGCTCTTGTTTGCTGGTATAATAGCGGTCAGCACGTTAAATACATGGACGACAAATCAGGTAGTTCAGGTAATGTTATCTGAAATCATTTATAAAATCCGATTTTTTATTTATTGCATTAGAGATGATACTCTCTGACTGACTCATGGCACAACTCAATACGATATTTTGTAAAATGATACTGCAGCGGTTGTAAAGATTAAACTAGATGACACAAATAGTGCATATCGGTCACTCTTATCATGGTAAGTCGACAAGTCGAGCGAAAGGCAACTACCGCACTTTCCTGTAGACATTTCGGGCTATTTTAAGCTGCCTAGCCTAAATAGGATGTACCTATATCTATGTAAAGCATTTCAAGTTATTTTCTCACTATCTAACATATACCTATTACTTGTATATTATTATTTGTTAGTTTTGTATTTTGATTTGACAGTTAGGTAAATAAATATCTCTACTTCCAAGGCATCTCGTTTTGAACTCTCGATTTTCAACAATTAAAGTATTTCGATAAGTAAAAATGCAATGGGACAACGAAAAAACTCTTATTTATTGATAAATTATTTTCTTCCTTTTTCAAATAACAGTAACTTATTAATATTAATGAAGCACACACCACCTCTATGTTTGCCAATTTGAGCAATAATGGAGTAGATTTGAGCCAAGAGCTCGAATGATACATTACAAACACAAGCTACAAGTCAGTCTGTGTCGACGTATTGTACCAAAATCGCCTCGAATGGTACATACATTACAAACAAATGGTACAAGTCAGTCTCCAGCTTAATACCTACCTACTATTATCAATATTATTTAGTGAGAAAAACGATATAAAAATGTTTTATGGTACTAACCTCCCGTACGCAGAGTTGATGGCAGGCAAAAGCTTGTATATGTGGATGCTCAGTCAGATATTCCTCGGAAGGCTCATAGCTTCGTAGCTGCGGCCTAGGACGGCGTTGTCCCTTACGGGTGGCAGTACTCATTCCACAAAACAAACAACGTGATCCTGGTAAGCCGGTGGTGTTACTTGACATGTTAATAATATAACAATAAACACAACGCGACAAAAACTTAACAAGAACAACATGAACTACGCGTGAGGAAAAGAAACATTCATGCACTCAGATCAGGGGTAAGAAGTCGAATGACAATTAGTCATTGAACAACTTCAAACAAAATGGCAGATGGCGAAGCACGCTCGCGGCGCCGCTGGGTTTTCTGAGCCGGGTTCGTATCGTGTAGCATGGTTAAACTTCGCTGACTCGTTTGGAATCCACAAAATAAAATAAAAAAATCTTTGTTTTTGAACTTAAATATCTAAGAAAGTATATATGTTACGAGATTTTATCACTGAATACTTTATGCTTATAATCGTTTACTCTGTCGATTGACATATATTATGTTTCAACACCGGCCGCCAAAACAAGCATTTTTCAAAATGGCGGACGGTAGGTATGCCAGGCTCCATACAAAAATGTTCGAACCTCTTTAATACTAATTCATTTTACGCCGAGCAGAAGGCTGCATGCACAAGACGCTTAGTAAAACACATTTAAAACAATCTTAGGTATGCTTTAAAATAATGTATTGTAATAGACAGCAAACAAAATACTTTACTAAAAGACAGAGTCAGTGGCAGTTATTTCAAATTAGGTAATAACAAGGAATTGTATGTATGTTAACTTCATCAACAGTAACATGGCACGGCAATCTACATAATATATATCACAAGAATAAACCATGTAAAATGTCAAAAACCCCAAAACATACAGTATTTGTACTAAACAAAAAACATAGTCTCAAATATAATTATTAAATTATATACATACTTATATGTACAGATATTAATCTAGAAACATTAATTTACAATGAACTAACCGATTAATCAGTCAATTAGAATGATACATTAAGTAAGGCTTCAGCGCCTCAAGCCAACAATTAAGCAGTAACTAAACTGAACTTTCCTAGCAAGCTTTATTCTTACTGCCCTTAGCTGTTTTATTTAAAACAAAATAACTGCTTGCCAAGAACACCAAAAACACTTCACATACCCTATTATTATCTAGGATGGCATATTCATTCGCATAATGTTATTCGTCATACGTCATACATATGACTTTACGGTACGATTTACGCATACAGTATGATAATCATAATATTTTATTCGCATATTTTTTTATAGGCATACCTTTATGGTATCCTAATATTTGTCAGACAATGTTTAGTAGTATATACTAATTTTGTTTGAAATAAACCTTTTTAACAAAATTGTTATTGGCCCTAATGATTATAAAACCAAAATTTTAGTAATGATAATTTTTTATAATCTGTGGGAAAATTGAGTTTAGGTTTGTTATAATTATACAGGCGGAGTGAGCCGAGCGTGCCGGCGGGCAACACATTTTACCTAAAGGAGTTAGTTGTCATACTACATTGTATGACAAGTTATGGATATAACTTAAAACTTTAGGCATATTATAGTATGACAAGATACCAATATGGCTAAATATTAGGTTGGGGAAAAAGTTTCTTCGCATTTTTTAAGAAAATTCAAAACATTTTTAATATAGTTTATTTACATTTAACTAAAGTATGTAGGTACCATTTTGTTCGATAACTTTTTGCCATCTTGTAGGTAGGGACATGATCCCATTGCTATAGAAATTTTGGGGCTTCTGATCAAAATACCGCGACAAGTGGTTTTGGCAGTCCTCTCGTGATGTTAACCTGACACTGCCTAAAGAATTCTGAAGAGACCGAAACAGGTGGAAATCTGAAGGTGCAAGGTCAGGACTATACGGCGGATGCATTAAGACCTCCCAGCCAAACTCTCTTAATGTTTGCTGAGTGGCTAAAGATGTGTGAGGTTTAGCGTTATCATGATTAAAAACCACACCCCTTCTGTTGATTAATTCCGGCCGCTTTCTCTCAACTTCTTGCTTTAATCTCATCAGTTGTTCGCAATAGAGTTCAGAATCGATGGTCCTGCCTGGTGGTAACAGCTCATAATGAATCATAATCATAATGAATGGGTAACAGCCCTTCCAATCCCACCACACACACAGCATCACCTTGTTGCGAGTTAACCCGGGTTTCGCCACAGTCTGTGAAGCCTGACCGGCCTTTGACCACTACCTTTTTCGCACGTTCTTGTCGTACGTGATCCACTTTTCATCACCAGTTATCAACTTCTTCAAAAATTGTTCGGTTTCATTACGTCGTAATAAAGAATCACAAATGAGTACACGGTTCATGAGGTTTCTTTCAGTGAGCTCGTGGGGTACCCAAATATCGAGCTTTTTTGTGTACCCAGTTTTTTTTTTCAAATGCGCCAAAACTGTTTTGTGGTCAATTCCCAGTTCTTCAGCTACGTCGTAACTACTGATATGCTGATCTTGCTCCACTTTTTCAAAAATGGCATCAATTTTATCCGTAATAGAGTGACTAGAGCGACGTGCATCTTTGACATCAAAATTTGCGGATTGAAAACGCTTAAACCAAATTTTTTTTTTTTTTTTGTGCTACTCTCACAGACACTGCACTAGGTCCATAAACATCGCAAATTTTTTCCGCGGCTTGCGGTGCATTTTTACCTTTTTTGTAGTAAAATTTTAAAATGTATCGAATTTCTTCATTAGATTCACTCATCTTTACAGTACGGGAATTATCTTCTTTAAAATTTAAACTTTGAATGATACCAAAACCAGCCAGATACAAGTAGTATAGCCAAAGAGATTTTATTACAAGTTCATACATACTATAATGCGAAAAGACTTTTTCCCCAACCTATTATATTATGACTATGAATGAATACTACTACTACCAATTTTATGACTTTTAAATGATATTACTAGACACATGAGGCTTTACACCTGTATGCCTCCAGTTGATGGACGCAGGGAAGTGCATTTACATAGAAGTGCATGTGCATAGGGCACATTTCTAACGTACGTGACCTACGAGGCAATTATCTGTTATAGGCGATGGTTTCAACTTAATATCAGGTTAATCATAAGCTTGTTCCATCTCCATATAGGACAAAAAAAAATTACTAATAAAATTAGTATAAGTGTTGGTAGGAGTAGTGATGTCATAGTTACAAATCATTCGTATTAACTAATGAAAACATTCATGTCGTAAAACATCTCATAAAAAATATGACTAATAAAATTGTGCGAATCAATAGGTAATCATTATTTAGCCATAGCTATCCCACTGGCTTGTCCTGCCAGTCAGTGGAATGACCTCCCTTCCCTTCTTCCACTTTTCGCGATTTATCATAATGATCATTCATAAAACAAAGACGAGTAAGTAACACGACTCTTCATTCTTCTTCTTAGCATGTCAATAGCTCTGCTTATATTGTGTTAAATAGATACTTGGCTACATTGATGGCGTCAGGAGAGGACATTTTTAAGTCTTCCATTGTGCAGGTGTTCGACCACAAAGGGCACATAGCAGGTGTTCATTAGAATCCAACAAGCCATTTGTGTGCTGTGAAACATTCACTCGTGCCTACGAGGAGTATGAGGTGCATTATAGAATCTGACATATCGCAAGATATTTCGCGATATATCCATAACTCTTTCAGTTGGCCAACAAAATGATTCTTGGCAAAAGGAACTACAAATATTTAAAACCGGTTCATGTGAATACACCAATAGTATAATGTCCAGTGGGTTATCAACTATACAATACAGAGTAACTTTGTAAACAGTCTACAAGTTTACATACAAACTGTATAAAAACGACGCAATAAGGTTTGATTTGCAACTTAATTATTGGATTGAAAGAAATAGAAATTAACGTTTTGTATTTTGTAGAGTCGTTCCACTTTGTCAATTGTTTGCAAATTCATCCTGTATGTTGTTTTTGTATATAAGCATTTTTATTTTTAGTAGTTATAATTATGAGTTATTATTTGATAATATTTATTAGAACAATTATTGAGTACAAGTTTTTTTTACCAAAATTCAGCATTATTTTCGGCACACAAAGAAGTGAATCAAGAGCACACCTAATCGCAGCATCACACTAACATTATAAATCGTAGTTTGGAGGTTTGTTTATTTGTTTGTTACTCAATCACGTCGTAATGGCTGAACCGATTTCGATGAAATTTGGTGGGTTGATAGATTATGACCTGGATTCAAACAGGCTACTTTTTGTACAAAAACACATGCGAAGCCGCTGGCAGAAGATAGTCCATGATAAATGAATTAATTTAATTATTTCAATAATTACCCATGGATAAACATGATTAATATGTAAGAAATGACTCATGCATAAGAAGGTTACTACATAATTAGCAAATAACTTTAGATGTCCGAGCTTTGCTCAAGTATAAACAACTTAGCTAGGTATAGGTGTAGGTGCCCACATCAGCCTGTGTGCCTACGAACTGACACATGACGCACGCGCTTGTAACACGCCCAACATGTAAATGTATCAAAAGCATTAGACCCATTTTGCTTTTGGATTTTAAATTTATTTTTGAGTAATGCACATACCTATTGCAGAGATTCATCTATTGAAAAATAATCTTACAAGACTGATCTAATCGAAGGGCCCACAACCCAATGGACAAGAATTAAATTACTAGCCTAACACCCCCGAATTCCAATTGTCAACCATGTCGGTTTAATTTAAATACTGTTTCTAACATGAACACCAAATTCGATATATACAAATTTTTGCAATTCAGCATTCTTAGCATTTTGAACTCGTCAAAACTTTGGTTTAAAATGTGGGCCTCATTTCAATTACTTTAATCGTATTTAATACGATTTTGCGTTACTTGAACGCGAAATTATAATGCACACTTACGTTCCCGCCGCCAAGCGTCACTTCGCTGGCGTCGATCGGTGTTCACCGCTTTATTAGCGTCCTGTGCCTCTATCACTAGACACCGCCTACTGAGGCGTTATTGCGCGTGCGTCATATATGCACGGGCACGTGCAGCAACAGCGCATCACGCCGCGGGAACTCTAACGCACACATTTCGCACTTATAAGGCCCTCCTTCGTCCGGCGTTTCATCGGACCGCGGTGACGTCACGGGCGAGAGGATTTCCCGTTTTGGAGAGGGCAATTGAGGTCCGATGGCTAAGAGGTCGTCAGCCGGGTGACGTGGCGGTCGCCGTTGACGAACGGACTGTGGAAAGTTATAAAAGGTTATGGAATGGTTTTGATACAAATCTTTTGATGGGGATCAGAATAATATCACCCACAGCTTTACTTAATACCGGCTGAAATATAGTGTAAGAGATGATTTCACATTCAAACTAAACTTCTTAAAGGAAGAAGCACGCAATGTCGGACGAGAGCCCATCATACATCGTCCGTCGGCCGTAAGCACCTCATTGCGGACATGTGATACCGACTTCAAAGCAAATTACACACAAGATGTAACTATTCCAAAGATAATGCTAGTTTATTGGTATAGTGGTAAGACTGGTCAAGTAATATATTATGCACCATTGCAGTGTAGGCATATTGACAGAAATTACCTGACTTAGGCGGTTGACATTACACAATCATATTTAATAAATAGTTATAAAAGAAAATAATATGAGAAAGAAAAATAATAATGAAATTAAAATAGTATATTCTGCAACCAGGGAATAAAGGACGGATTTAAAGCAAGGGCCATAAATCACGACCATAGGGAGTAATTCATGATTCAAGTGTTAGGATCCTGAGCGACGCGAGTGTCGATACGTGTCGCGGGTCCTCGATATAAATCCGTTTTATTCAAGAGTTGCATACTTTATACCATGACTACAAGAAAAAGAAAGATTTTCCTAAGCGAAAATAGACATTTAATGAAGATAAAAGGAAGGTTAAATAAATTAAAATGCACATTAAAATAAGTTACGAAAACAGACTCTGAAAATGTTCCAGAAGCTTGATTTTCATTTTTCCATTTGCAAAACTCATCGTAGGCTTTGATAAGCTTTTTAGAGAGAGAATGGTGTAATAGTTGTGGTTATAGAAAATGGACTATAATGGAATTGAGAAAAAGACTGATTTTTATTTTTAATTTTATAGAGCGCATAATATTTTTTACAAAGCACACATACATACACTCACGCACCAAACCGTATGTAACTTCAATTAAGTTAAACCGTCTAGTAGCACTAGACAGTAGAAGCCACTGGCTCCTGAAACACGGTTAGACTAGTTTCGCCGATGGATTCAACATTAATTTGTGACAAACCTGTTAATATTGTGTCAATAAATGATTATTTGTTGTTGTTAATCGTTTAAAGTTCAAGTGGCTCGTCGTACCTTGCTTTGTCACGTTGCACGTTGTAAGGATACTGACCTTCCCTTGCTTTGTCTTAGTCCTGGGTTCCACCTCCGTGTGGATCATGCGGGGGCGCGAGGGCGGTTCGCGGCGGGAGCGGCGGCGCGGCGGGGAGCGCGCCACGGGGGAGGGGGAGCGCGCCGGCGATGGCGAGGGCGAGGGGGAGCGGGACTGCGGCACGGGGGAGGGGGTCGCCCACTCGCGTCGCACCGGAGACACTTCGCTCTTTATCTTCCGCCGCCGCTTGTATTTGCGGGGGCCGTTCTGTGTATGAGATATTTGGTTCACTATTTTAGTTATTCATTTACAAAATAGGAAGGCATCAAAGCTTTGTGTTATTTTTTACTTTTAATTCGTTTCTGTTGCCCGATTTTCGAATATCTTTCTGATCTCCTGGTCCAGTACACCTACGGTATTCGTATACAAAACTCTATCCATCAATACAAAATTTGCCCAAAAATATTAGTTAATTACAAAACTGATAAATCAGAAAGTAGCATGTTAATTCGACACATACCTGTGGTTGTCTCTTAAGAGCTGTATTAGCATCGCAGTGCTGAATGAGATGCTGCACCAGTTCCACGCTAGTGAGCAGCGTCCGCGAGCAAACCACGCACGAATACGCTGCGCCACCTACACAACACAGATAATTAAAATAGAATAATGCTTTATAATATAGTACAATGGGCGGCCTTATCGCTGAAAGCGATTTTTTCCAGGCAACCATTGGATGGAAAGTGATGAGCGAAGCAGTGATAATAATAAATCATTTATTAAAGGCAACAATGAAATAGTTACAGAGTATTAATTAACTTATTCTACGGCCCATAAAGATATATATTACCTTAGCCTAAAATACATATTATAATAAAAAACTCATATTTATTTACTACATAAAGACTTACTCCTATAGTAATGGACAGTGGCGGTATAATTATAAACAAAGAGATTCAATGTTATATAATGACAGATAAATCCTGTAAGAGTACAATTTATTATTTATCCGTTTGACCAGTAAGTTATTACATCATAGTTTTTCAAGAGTAGTAGAGGGAAAGGGCTCACCACCATACCTATTTCTGTGATATGATGATGAAGTAGTGTAATGAATGGGTATTGTCGCTTACCATTAGCCTGTTGTCTGCGGTCTGGCGCCGAGTGGTGCGAGCGCACGTGCTCCCTCAACACGACGCGCTGGTTGAACGCGCGGGGACACACCGCGCATGCGTACGGCTTCTCACCTGCAAAGTAATGCAGTGGAGATCACGTCAGGTAAGCCAGTGTAGGACGCGCTTCGGATCGATCATGTCCGGACTACAACAGGACCGGACTTCTAGGACCTACGTCCACCAGTCGAGTGCTATAGGATAATGATTACGAGTAAAATATATTATCAAAGCTTTTTATACTTATTAACTTATAATTTAAAATCATACAAAAAAGTTACCGAATAATTAGTTAATCAACATTAAATCGCGGTACTTAAGATGGTAACAAGTTAAACGCCCGTGTATTACAACTTACCAAAGCAGAAAATAAGAAATGTGTAAATAATGACATTGGTACCTGCAGCTTTCAACAAGTTCTACAACTACCTCTATATTCAGTCTTGAATAGCCAAGTTGTTGGTCTTATAACGTACCCGTGTCTTTCTTCCTCTAATAATAATAATAAATCATTAAATTCGGGCAACAATAAAATAGTCACAGGATAGTAAATAACTTATTCTACGACAATGACAATAAGGGATGTTACGAATATTTACATTCGCATTCGCTTCTGCGAATGTGTACAGGTCGTGTCGTGTTCTGCCCGGCGGCCGCGCGGTTGTTCGATCCTCGCACGCGCAGAAGGCGCAGGCAGGCATCACGTGTTTCATTCGACCAATAGAAAGCGTTTCGTTGCTTGCTTGTTTAGTTTGGGTTAGTTTGTTTTAGTTCAGTCAGTTGTAACTAATAATTACTTAAATAAACATAGTTTGTGAGTTTAGAATTGTGTTGAGCTATTTTAATAGTTTTTCCCATGGCACCAGGAAAGAAAAGTGAAATATTTCAATTTTTTTACGACTATCGATCGAGACCACGCGAAATGAAAAATTAAACAAACTGTTCCAAAATTGAGCACACTACCTCGGCGTTGCGAACCTATTTGAAAACCGTTCATTCCAAACATTCGCATCCGCATCCCGAAAATTCGCATTCGCGAATGTGAAAAATATGACATTTATAACATCCCTGATCATCACAATATATGACAATTTCATTGATGTCAAATGACAGACAATGAAAATGAAAGTCAAACCACCAGGTATACAGTAAACCATAAGACCTACTATAACGCCATATTCGATAACGCTGCCACGATAACAAGCCGCAACAATAATATTTTGTGTTTGAATCCTGAGTTTTGAGAGGTTAACCGCTAAGCCGGTCTTTACAACAAGGTGGCTAGAGTTGAAAACGTAGCGTACCTGTGTGTATTCTCTCGTGTTTCCTAAGTGTGCCGCCATCAGCGAACGCCTTCCAACAAAACCGGCACGCGTACGGCCGCTCGCCCGTGTGGATGCGGATGTGTATCTGCTGCGAACTCCGGGAACCGAACACTTTGCCTGCAACATACACAACACAAATTAATAAGCGGTTATTACACTGGTGAGTTAGGAGCGTGTTTCCAGGGAGGCGATTTGCCCGCGTTTTCTCGCGTCGGTAACACGCGCGCCCCGTCACACTTCAGCCAGTATATGACGTAGGAACTTTTATGACCTATAATTTATGTAAAATGCGACGCACTCATGGCGCCGTTTGACGCCTAATGCCAAATTCTCATAATACCAAATACGCAAAATGCCAAAAATGCATAATGCCAAAACGAATTTACGACAAATGCCAAATTCTTTCAATATAGAAAAACGCCAAATCTTTTGTTTTTTGCCAAAATTAAAAAAAGTATAATGTTCCACATTTAAAAACTACAAGTTTAAAAACATCCATGCAAATTGGTAAATCAGTTTGGAAGCTACAACGCCCCTCTACAACTACAAACACACTACAACAAATACAAACACTGACTAAAAAGGTGGGTATTTTTCATCAAATTTCGAAATTTAATTTTCCATTTCATAAAATAAAATATAAATACATATCTATTTATTTTTTTGCAAAATTCCAAAGTTTTACTTTAATGAGGTTTATTAAAACTGAAGGTCCTCCATATTTTTGTGTATAACATATAGAAAAATAACTTTAAAAAACTATGGAATGAGGAAATTACTGACAGGATGGAGGAATGATTCTTATGACAATTTGATACTAAATGGGTAATAAAAAGCATTCGTTAATTTGTGAATATATGTATTGAGATCTGTTTTATACTCCAGAGAGCCACTTATGTTCTCATAACAATATCACAAAGCTATTTATTCATATCACTATATTTTGGTCTCAAACTTTAAGTCACATTTCAGTCAGACTCAACTTTACTTTCAGAATCGTCTGGCTTCTTGATAATGTAGTTTCCCCTATTTAATTAACTTTGGCATCTCTATTTTTTGTACTACATATGTTCATCTAGTATAGCTGGCCATCTCCAAAATTTTAGTTCTTGCTTCATACACCTCAACATTACACCCTCTTCAAAAACATAAGTAACTTGTCCAAGATACCTTTTTTTTCCATAAAACCAGAACAAAATTTTCAATGGTGTTAATTTGATGACTGGCAGAGACTCCTGTTCGAAATTTCCAGATTATGTTGTGTCAATTTCTCTGGTCGTCACAGTAGAAGTGGAAGGCATAGATAGTCCGCCATTGTCATCATCTATATTGACTATATCAATTTTGATTGCCTTTCGAGGTTGTCTGTTTCGTGTTTTGGTAAAAGTATTGCTCTGGTGTTTTTCAAAATATCCTAAATGATGAGTACAATCTTCAACGCGATCTACGCTTAATAATTATAGACACCTGGTTTGAAGATCAAGTTTCAACGCGCTCAAGCTTACAATGTCGTGACTTTCGGCTACAACTCTGTCACCTGTTCTTTTCAGAGTTCCGCCGATGCCATCGGGTGCTCTTTTGCCATGCGCTGGCTCAGAATAATGCCATGAGAACTGAGTAGCTTCTGGATAAATTTCTTCTAGATGACGACAGACCATTTCCAACATGTATTTATTCTTATATTGAGTATCATGCCCATCACACATATGCAATCTCTTAATGATTAATTTTCTATTCTTGATGTTCCTTGACAGTGCTTCTCCGAAAATTAGTCTTTTTCTTACAACGTCAGGAACTCGTATATTCTTTAAAAGCGAAGACACTAGTTGCTAGGAGACTGCGTCAGTATTTTTAGATATCAATCTCAAATATCTCAATCACGCGTTCCTTACTTTATTTTCCAAACAACAAACACAAAGCTTTTAAAGACTCACCATTACTTTTCATTTGTTCCTGTCTCTTTCGGTCGTACTCTTTCTTTTTTAATTTATTTTCTTCGTCACTTAACTTCTTGACTTTCCTCATTCTTGATATACATATATATATATATATATATCTATTAATAATAAAAAAGCATGCTATACAAGCTGAAGAAAAACAATAAAACACACTTCACAATTTTATTTGTATATGCAAAAATCATTCCCTCATACAATTGTCATTCCCTCACTTTGTAATATAGTGGGGGGGGGGGGGGGGGGAATGTCCGTGAAGGAATGACAGATTTGAATAAACGACACTGTAACCAACCGTACGTAATCTGAAATTAATTAAGCATTTTGTGAATGCATTTTACTCCCCAAAACATAATAAAAAACATTAAAACCCTCGAATAGTATAATGACTTACCTTTTAATATAAACAGTGAGGTAATGACCGAGAGAAATGTAATGTTTAAATTATTTAAATCAAATACTTTTTTGTAGCAACTCTTTTCACTATTACGAAAATCAGCCATGTTGACATTATTATATATATTATATTATTATATACATTATTATATATATGTATTGCCAAGTTTTAAAAACTTAACAGCTGCATTCAAAAATGTAAAACACTGCGATCACAGATCGAATATTCGTAACTGGTGAGGGAATGATTTAATTTTAAGGGGCAAAATGTTTAAATCAATTTTATTATATACATATTTACTTGTGAGCAATGAAAGCTTGACTATACAATCAATACTTATTACCAAATATTTTAGTAATATTCAATTTATAAAAATATGAACAGATCTAATTATATATATATTTTTTTTTATTATTAATTTCGGACCGAGGGACAAGATGAGTTAATGTCTTTTAGACTAATAAATTAACCGTATCTTTTTTTTGTGAACATATTATCTAATTTTTGCTTTTAAAATATAAGTGTAGATACATACCTCGTAATTTAATAAAAACGTAACATTGATGATAAATCCATAGAATTTAGCATCAATAGTTCAGGACATAAATTTCGAAATTTGATGAGAAATACCCAAGTATATTTTATGAAATAAATGACAACACAATACATACCACATTCCCTACAAGGGAATTGCCGCGAACTACTCGATATCGTCGTATTATTACGTCCTTTAGACGATCTTTTTAATCTGTAACAAAGTAGTACATTTAATAACCCTCAAACTATAAACATTCTGAAAATTACATCTATATCTATCTATCTAATGGTAAGACGCCACGTGCGTACATGCGTCCAATCGCACAAGATCAAACGTAAAGACCGATAGAACTTATAACTGAATGTTCGTAATTGAACCGAAATGCTCGAATATACTTGCTCATCGAGCATGAACGTACATGTGCTTGTTTTTTTGTATTTAATATTTTCCTCCTAACACTTATGTAATAGATCTGCTATCGGATATTGAAGCGGTATTTCGCACCAACACATTGATAACCGTTGTATAAATCTCTGAGTGAAACATGTTCTTTCTAGGCTTCGATCAACAATACAACAAGATTACGGGTCTCATACAAAATCAAAGCTAAATGCTGTCCGCGTAAACATATAATTATACAGCTACATTCGTTTACCAACACACTGAGACAAAAGATTTAAATTCAACCTAATCACAACCACAGCGCCTTGCAATAAAGTCACAAATCCTTTAAATGTTACGATCATTCATCTCAAAACACAAAGTAATAAATTATACCTGTCACTTAAAAATTAAAAGACGTAGGTTATAACATTTATTTTGTGAAACCAACCTTATAAGGAACAAATAAAGTACTTTTTCCTGTTATAGTCTTGCGAGCTACATCGTTTTATTTCGTTTCTGTTTGCTTCTTCAAATTTTGAGCGTCTATTGGCCCAACGCTATATCACACTTTTGACGTTGGCCAAACATTCTTAGCGTTGGTTTAAAATCGGCAATAATGTTAAAAACATGATATTAATCGTCCGTTTAAAGCTTAAATATAACTTATTCCACATGTACTAACTGAAAGCAAGACGCTCCAGCTGATAAATTGCTAACCAGGCATTATTTTTACAACTTTTAAATGCGCATTGAGGCATCGCGGTACGGGTTGACGTTGGCTTGTGTTTCAACCAGACTAATCAAAATAAGAGCTCACGCCGCAAGTGAGCTGTTATTTACCTACGTCTTTCTATCTATGTGTATTGTTGATCGAAGTTTCTAGGCAAGCATCCTACCACGCCATCACTTACCTCAGTTGAGATAGTGTTCAAAGACATGACTAATCAGATACAATTTATTTTGATGAGATGATGATGGCAACTTACCACCAGGCACTGCATGGGCATCATCGATTGATGGATATATAAAGGTCCACCGCCCGCTCTTAACGTGCAGGTGAGCGGGTGAGCGGGGAATGTGGATCTACTCTGAGCGTGTGTACCTGGGTGCGTGAGGAGGGTCGTGGTGTAGCTCTGCGTGGGCGAGCAGCTGCAGCGCGTCGCTGCACGCCTCGCCGCACACGTCACAGGTGTGCTCCGCCCACGAGCCCGAGCCACTGGGCCGCGCGCGCCGCACGTAACTGCGCCCACAACAAGCCGCACATTTTCATTTGGTCTTAGCAATTCCACAAAATTTGTGTAAAGCTAACAAATTCACCTCTTAAAGACTTGTTTAGTTTCAGAAAGTGTTAGCAAGCCAATTTAAAACAGCACAATCAATCAAGGTAGGTACTGACCTGTGCGCTGCGGCTACATGCCGTCTCAACAGGTCAGCTCGCTGGAAGGCCACGCCACAGTCCGGGCAGAACAGCTCGGGTCCTCGCATCGTGTCGTACACGGGCCGCTCGTGCCCGCTCGGCGCCGACTCGGGCGAGAGACGGAAGTCCATGTCATCGCCTGGAATTAAATGGATACAATTAAAATCAGTTACCGATTTGTGTCATACTACGGTCAATTTCAGTCCGATATAAAGTCGATGTCGAGTTTCCGCCGAGCCACGCACACGTCCTACATCTGAACGATGTTCTTCTAACGCATGATAAATCGTAGGCTCAGTTTTTTTCTAACACAATAATATATTTTTTTTTTTACATGAAGTAGGTACTTTAGTCTCTTATCCTAATTTGGACGACTGGCGATTATTATCGGTCGGCTACGATCGATTTAAATCATACTATTACTATAAATGCGCAGAGTTTGTTACGCTTTCACGTCGTAACAGCTCAACCGATTTTTATGAAATTTGGTATATAGATTGATTATGATCTAGATGGAGACATAGTCTACATTTAATTGGCAAATAACACATGCGAAGCCGCGTGCAGAAGGTAATTGTATGCTTGCACATCCATTTTCAATAAAACAAGGTCTAGGAATTCAAAACAGGGCTAGACGGTCTCATCATTTTTCAGCACATTACCACCACTCAGGGATGAAGGACAACTGCTGCCATCATTCCAAGTCTTACTCCGTTACTTCAAGAAGGCTGAGGTCAGGTTAGAAGAGGGGTAATGCATAGAAACAAAAAAAATTATGAAGTACTTTAAAAATCACTGAATTACCAATTAATTTTTGTGTAAAATAATAGGCTATTTTATTTTTATTTTATTTTAATGCACAGTACATTCCTGTGCCCAATGGGACATCAGTTTCCGTTTCCGTTTCAAACATGAACCCTATGAGTACTTGTTACTTGTTTTTTATTTTTGTATTATTTTTATGATTAACTTTATTATTAGCTGTGTTTTACTCGACATCTTAGATAGGTAGGTACAATTGGTTGGGCAGGCAACTTGTAATTTTTATTTTTTTTATTTTCTTATCTTTTTCAAATAGGGCACTGCTAAGTTTTAACTTTTGACTGACGTCCGTGGCGCCAATGCAGGTTTAATGGCTGTAAACCAGCGCTGAGCTATAGGTTTATTGTTCAGCATAATGCTGAGCCATTCCCCTTTTTCGGCACAGGGCTCATAGTGACTGGATACGTATTTTTAGTACTATTTATTATTTTTTGCTTAAGTAATGTTTTTTAAATTGTCTGTATTTTACTGTGTTTATTTAATTGTCTGACTTCACTTATCCACTGTATGTAGTTTCTGTGTGTTTGATACTTGTGTCGAAATAAATGTCTATATCTATCTATCTATCTATCTATCTATCAGTGTTAATTATAATTAAAACAATGTCATAGATTGCTGCATTGCTTGATTGCACACCATTAACAACAAAACAAGTATTCAAATGAATGTATACAATTGGCGGTCTTATTGCTAAGTAGCGATCTCTACCAGACAACCTACCTGAGTCCGACTCATTATAGTTAGTGTCGTGTGTGGTTCTTGGGGGTAAATGTGGATGCCTTTGCTGCATGTGCGTGGCCAGCGCCTCGCGAGACCAGCACAGCTCGCCGCACTCGCCGCAATCCACCGGCGAATCTCCACCGTGGATCTAAAACATAAAATCAATCATCATTATTTAATCATTTATTAACAAATAGGCAGCCCTGGATTTACGATATTTCCGAATCGGGGCAGAAACTTGTATGTGGCACCCCCTCTGCTCCAGTGTTTGAGAGACGGGAGTGGGGTGGAGGGGTATGAGACGCATTTTTTACGGTAAAAGTTTCATTTTCTTGGATACATTTCACGTCATTTTCGGGATATTTGACTGGACTATATATTTACACTGATATCGGGTGTAGCCAGAAGGGGGTTCCGGGGCCTCAAATTCAATGAATAATCGATAGTACGACGTGCGCCGGATGACTAACTAAGCGCTTTGTCAAACAAGTTTTTTTTTTTCAAACATGAATTTGGCACCCCCTGAAATTGCCGCCCGGGGTAAGCGCCCTCGTTACAATAATTTCTGAGATTACTCCCTATATACAAAAAAAAACTCGCAAACTTGACCTCTATAAAATATTACTAACATTTATTTATCACATTTTATGTACCAAAAATTTTTGTATCTGGTTTATGTAATCTGGCAAATGATATATTTTTCTTGTGGCAACTTTTATCTTAAATATCTTTAAAAAAACATTATAGGAAAAATATACATAAAAGAATGGTGAAGTACCAATCGCAAAGCAAGGCCCAAACGACCGGTCGCTTGTACTGCAGAGAGAGAGGAACCCTGACAAATGTTAGCATTGTCTACAGATATTTGTTCCAGGTTTGAGTATTTTTCTACATATTTATTATAAGTAGGTATTCACAAAAAAAAATATAGAAGTATTCTATCAGTTATCTGTTTTCCATAGTACAAGCTTTGCTTAGTTTGGGGCTAGATGGCGCTGTGTGAAATGTCCAGCATTATTTATTTATTTATTTTATATGCACTGAGTACAGGAGTACTGTCTTCTGTATCTGACTATTGATCCCGCCTCCCACCGAGAGCCTCTATTGGTGGCAGCTCTTCACAATAACTGTCGAAACGATAATCGTTAAATCCACTTTGTTTTGTAACTCACCCTAGAATGCGACTGTAGCGCCTTCTCCCTCGCAAACCCGATGCCGCATTTCTGACAAACAAACGGACGCGCGGGATCGGCGGGCGGCGGCGGCGGAGACGGCGGCGAGGGGGGCGACGCGGGGGACGCGGCGGACGCGGGGGACTGCGGCGAGGGGGGCGACATCGGCGGGGGCGACGGCGGCGGCTTGGCCGGCGACCGACCGCGCCGGGACCACTGCTGTGTGCGCGCTGACGTCATGTTCTCCCACTCATCCTGAATTCAATAATACTCGTTAATATCCGCGAAATACAGTGTAAGAGTAGTAGAGTTTCTTGGGAGCAGCATTACTGTATTTAGGTTTGAAGGGTACAGTTTACGGTGAAATTACAGGCACATGAGGCTTTACATCTGTATGCCTCAAGTTGATGGATGTTGGGCAGTGCATTGTAGGGAACGTATTTAAGATGCATGACTTACTAGACAATACTTTGTTATAGGCGATGGTTCCCACTTAACATCAGGTGGGTCATAGGCCATAGGCAGACATAGCCAATGAATAAAAATATTTGCATCCTTTTCAATACAATTATTGCTTATTAATCGATAGGTACTGGGCTCATCACTATCGGCTTCCATAAGGGCCTCAAGAGCGAGCGAGATAGCAATATCATCGGTGCTTGTCCCACGTTTTATGACTATAATACCCTACCTAACTATAATACAATATCCTGCTTAAGTATATAATCCTAGACTAGTTTTGATTTTGTTACTCCGCAGGATCATGACCTTGGCCAGTTTGAAAATCAATTAACAGACTCTGGACCCAAATTGCCCACTGCAGACAAAGCCAGATTTACAAAAAAGTAAATGGGGTATACGAGACTCCTCCCGGAATTAATGCGACTGCGAAAGTCCCATTCAGTTCATGTTATATCTGTTCTCCTGTCCCTTGTGCCTTACCATCTGCACAAGGGATGATCTCAAACAAAGCCACGACAAACGCTATTGAAGTGGTACACTTAAATCATTTTAGTTTACCATTGACACAACAGAATAAGGCTAGTTAGAGACAGGTAATAAATAGAATATTGGAGCATCAAGTCGTTTGCCAAAATCCACACCGGACAGGACAGGAACAGGAGTTTATCCCGCGCGTCTTCAACATTCCCTCCCTTTAAGAGTTGGCCTTTTTCTCTATCTCTTACAGTTCTGGATTTCCAACTTACTGATCCATTTCAATTATACTTCACTGTATATGCCTTTACTGCATATGCAAGCATACATAGTTGTTTGTTTTATAACTACGCACTAGAGTCACTATTTCAAGTAATTTCAATTATTTCTATGAAAGGTGAATAATTGTGTTAGCAACTTAGGCTAGGTAAGATTAGATTACATTAGGTTAGACTAAATTATGATTTATCCAGAAGTGAAATAATATTTGATTAATGTAACCACTTCTTATATCTCATTGTAAATAAACTTAAGTTTGCATTATCTAAACTATTTAAAGTTCATACCTCTTCTGGTACGGGCATCTTTTTCCGCCGTCCTCGCTTCTTCTTTGGTTTAACAATTTGGTTGTTTTCTAGTAATTCTTCTGAAAGAAAGTAACAATAGCGAAAACTTGAGAAACATGCGAAAGGGATATACTCTTACCGCAATTTTTCTGATACTAAGTACAATCATATTGCGACGGCTGGTAAGTCATCATCACCATTTGCCACAGGACGTCCACTGCTCAACATAGACCTCCATAGACTTCCAAAGTCTATGGACCTATTACGTGCGGCTGGTACTCTGTGTCTCATTTTTATTAAGTCATCTTTCCATCAAGTGGAGATCCATCCGGCGCTGCGCTTTCCAGTGTGGTTTCTACTCGAAAACCTTTCTGCCCCAACGGCCGTCAGTTATCCTTGCTTCGTCCCAAGCCCACTGCCACTTCAACTTGCTAATCCTCTCTGGGTTACATCTTTTAAAGCTGAACTTGAAAATATCACTAGCGGTTACCAATCAATCGGTCAGACAGAAGCTAGTCTGCTCTCTACAGATTATTTTTGTAAAATTTAATTTTAGCATGTTTCTATGCTAGAAATACCCTCTAAGACCATAGAAATACCCTCTAAATGTTTTTATATAGAACGCTAAAATGTAATTTTACTCTATTCTGCTACAGAGTAACAGTTTTCTAAGATGTTCATGCCAGCCCAGCTGGTTAGAAACGTCACTAGGAGCGCTTCAAGACAGCTTCGCTTACCAAAATCCACAGAGTCAGCATTATCCGGCACGAACGCGTGCACTTTGAGATGGTTCATGAGGTCGCACTTGCGCACGTAGCGCACGCCGCACAGGTTGCACGCGTGCGGGCGGTCGTTCTGGTGCGCCACCATGTGGTTCATGAGCGCCGCCTTCTTGCGGAACCGGCGTGAGCAGAAGTCGCACGGCCACGGTCGCATCGCTGTGTACTCATCTTGAGAGTGTAGATTTATTTCCTGCAGATTAGATAACTCTATAATATACACGATAATAAAATACGTAAAATATTTATACCAAGTGTAAAAATCATCTGTAATACGTAAATCATTGTAAGTACGAATCTTTTTTGTAACTGGCACCTTTCAAATCCATAGAAATATTATTAATTCTTTTATTTTAAAAGATTCAACTAGCTAGTTGAAGTAGGTTTTTATACTTAAATTTAGTTTTTAACATATTATTGTACACTATTTATTTTTTGTCTAGTTAACATATATGCATGATATATATATTCAACAATATTATATTCATCAAAAATTCGAAAGTAAATTGTCTGTACGTTTCGTTCTTTCGATTAAGCTGTTAGACCGATTTATTTGAACACCAACATAGTATAAAATAACACATTATAATGAATCAAATAATATTTCTACGAGCTAAATGTTAATATAACTACAGGTGAAGACTACATTGACTAATTTATTGAGCGAGTAACATGATGAACATTTATGTAAATGTGAGGGATAAAATGTTTATAACTGCCATATGGGACCACCATCAGACACAGACAGGGACATGGTGTTACTATAAAATATAATAAATGTATTATTTATTTATATAATACTCACTTGATCTGTTGGTAATGGAACATCAACATCATTTTCTTCTTTCAGATTTAGTTCTATTGTGTTTGCTATTTGTTCCATTGGCACTTCCACCCTGAAAAATCAAATGTTAAATTGAGAATTGTTCATTTCTGGTGATAAATAAAAATAATAAACCTAGTTACTAGTTGCACTCTTTTTATCTAAGCTTAGGATTAAACCCCTACCATAATCTTAGTTATAACGAAAACTAAAATCCACTTCATCCAAAGGTTGTTTGAAGATGCAATAATATCACACATTGTAAGTACTATTTGCTTTGGTCTTCTATTATGGTTAAATTTTTATTAATAAGACATAAGGCTACTTTTTATTGATTTTTTATAAAACGATGAGTGCGAAGCTTGTAGATTTATAAACAATCTATTTCACTAAACCTGTTCACTGGTTTTTAGCTCCGACGCAAAAAATGGGGATGTTATAAGTTAAACGCTTATGTTTGTCTGTGGCATTGTAGTTCCAACGGATGGAACGATTCGTCGAGGTATTTTTTGAATTTTGTATAAAATATCTTATTTGTTGACAGCGACTTCAGCCAAATTACTATCTCTTCATCCGACTGTACTTGTGCAATGCGTGTTTTGAGCCACCACAGTTTTCTACATAGAATATCAACTCACTGCTGGAACCAGGCCTCTTTCATGCCAGCATCCTCCTACGCTGTAATTCGCTACCCAAGTACAACTTATAACTTTGGTTCTACTATTGATCAAAATCAAAAATCTAAATCTAAATCTTTTTATTCATTCAAATCACAAGGATCACTTTGAAACGTCAATTTTACTGCCTGTTCCTTCGCGACCAAGTCAGGAAAAAGGCAAGAAACAAAGCTGATTGCTGATACTTTTTAGATATATTAGAATATTGGTTTGGCTGGTAGGACACAAACTAACACACACACACACACACAACTATTACGAAAATGGTAACTTTGAAGCTTTATATTTCATAAACAAACTCTTGTATCAAATTATGTTGTAGTGTTGATGAAACCAAGACCTATTCAACAACACCCCTCAGGATGGGTTGTGTAAGTAAAGAAACAAGTGTTTTCGTTTTTATTACATAACTACTAGACAAAGCGCATCATCATCCCCAGCTTTATAATAATAATAATAGTTTAAGAGTAAAACCGCTGAAAAGGGTCAGAAAGACAGACGGATATAGCACACAGAGTTCAACTACAGAACCCTAAAATGCTACATAAATATAGAGAAGGTATACACTATAAATGGAAGGAATACTTTGATATTGCTTCCCGGGAGAAGGGCATCTGGTATCGAACTATGCAAAGCGAGCCCCCTCACATACCATGGTTTACCAATACTAGTATAAGTAGGAAGTGGATTGTAATCGCTCATAGATTGTGCTCCGGGCATATGCCTCTAAACGGCTTTAAATTTTTAATGAGAAAGATAGATACTCCTAATTTTAATGATTGTGGAGTGGTGGAGGATGTATACCACTTTTTAACAGAGTGTGTCCGGAGTCAATCTATGAGAGAGGAGTTGTACAGAGCGCTGAAATTCAACCAGATCGATGTGGGCCTGTTTCAGAGTGTATTAGCTGAGCAAACATCTGACTCAGCTAACATGCTCTACCGGTACATATACGACCTGCTGAAGGATGCTGTATAGTCATTAATTACTGTAGCCAATTATGGAACTGACATCGTCGTAGAGAACGACGCAAGTTCCTTAAAAAACTAGATAAAAAAAACCCCTAAAAATGGGCTTAATTTTCTAATAAAACTGTATCACCTCTCTTGTCCACCGCCGACAACCCAATCATCAGTGATAACTTCCTCAGTGACACATTCAACACTGGGATCATCGGCAAGCTCAGCAGTCTCCGTGTAGCCTATCACATCTTGAGCCAGGAACATCAGGTTCTCAGCTGCCATTTGATCTGTATTCGCCATTATTTCTTCTGGTGTCTAGAACAAAAAAAAATAATTATTTCAATAGAAATGCAAGAAGCAAAGCCAGTGGGATTCATATAATTATGGACTCAGTCTCTTTTCAAGTAAAAAGTTTGATAGTTTTATGTGTGATTTTTGCTTTACTTGACACCTACTCCGTGTCGACGGCTTCCGTGGTAGTGTGATTTTTGCTTTACTTGACACATACTCCGTGTCGACGACTTCCGTGGCGCAATGGGCGAATAGCCGCCTGAGATGCAGGAGGTTGCGGGTTCGATTCCCACTGCGACAAGTGTTTGGATGATCTACAGATATTTGTACTAAGTATTCTATCAGTTATCTGGTTCCCATAATACAAGCTTTGCATAGTTTGGGGCTAGATGGCGCTGTGTGAAATGTCCGGCATTATTTATATAACTATTATTTACAAGAGACATGTTACAACTAAATTTATGATATCCAATACTTATATTTTAATGGTATGTAATATTTATAGAAAATTTATAAAATGATCACTTACCATATTCGAGTATGAACCATGCACACTTTCAATGCTACATATTGTCTGATTTGCGATACCATCTGGGTCGTGCTGTAAAAGTAAAAATACTTGGTTGAATTAAAGTAACTGTTTTTACCCACGCTGAAACAGAGGTGTATGCGTTTAGGGTGAGAGTTTGTTTGTTTGTGTATGCAAAAGACGAATGTTCCCATTTATCTCCAAAATGGTTTAACCGATTTAGATACAGTTTTCTGTAAAAGGTTTGTCATTCATCGGCAATTGTTCTTAGATATGTGTTATGGTGTTAACTTGCCAGAGGACACTGCAATAAAGGTTTTTCTAAATCATAAATCTTTGTAGGTATAAGACGTACATACAGACAGATTATGACTGGTATTGGGACATAGGCTACTTTTTACACAGGAAGGTAATGTTTTTGCAAAATACGCGTGCGAAAACGCGGGCGCCAGCTACTAAATTATAACAACGCCAATTATCGAAATTCGTATACTCGTACGTCCGAAAAAGTCATCTGCCCGTTCAGGTATGCATAGTATTTTTCAAACTTTCGCAATCATTGTACATAATTACTGATAAAACGGGTATTTATCGCGTATGTACCTTCTTTTTTGTTATCCCGACGTGCTGCAACAGCCGTGGTCACAGGCGGAGCAGTCCGCCCGTGATCACGGTAAATCAGTAATCGGGTAAGCAGTCATAGTTAAACCAAAAAGTTTTTATGTCTTTAGTTATTTTCACTAATAATAAATCTTAAATTTTTACTGACACAGAAATATTTTATTGTTAAACTTTAGTACAACAAAGATCTTAAATACATTGGTTGGTAGAGATTTGCACAGTTTATCCATTTCAAATGTATGGACAGTGTTGCTAACTGGTAACTCCCTGCATGTTCAAGATTGAAATAAAATATTGTAGAATATTGATTATAATGTTTGTATACAAACCTATTGATTTTAAAATCATGATCATTTATTTGGTAAGAATATTACACATCATAATTTATAATGGTAATGCGTATCAGTAATTCGGTACACACTATATAAAAATATAAAAGTTATATAAAGTAATAAAAACAAACAAAACTGGATATAGAAGTACACAAGTCAATTATAATATAAATAGTTGTACAAGTCAAAACAACTCAAAAAAGTGGTTTACATTATTTTTAACAAAAAGACCAATTTATAGCATTGAAATGATAATAATAAAATATTTTTATTCTTGTTTTATACAACAGAGAGATCTATCACTTTTTATCCCTCTAATGTCCACCCAAATGCGAAAGTTTGGGTGTATGGATGGATGTTTGTTCCTCTCTCACAGCAAAACTACTGAACTGATTTGTTTGAAATTTGGAACATATGTAGGTTGACGATGACCTGGAATAGGGCATAGGCTACTTTCAATCCATGGGATGGAAATGAGGTGTGCGAAGCAAAGCACATTATAAATAGACATGATAGATTTAAAAGTTGGTGTTTTCTCTTCTTTCATTTTCACAGATTATATATTTCTATAGTTTATCACAAACAGTCTCCATAATTATGTGTTTATAGAGAACAAACTTTACCTTCACTATCACTTCCCCACCTCCCCAATGGAGGTTGAACTCCCTGTCTCCATCCATAGTCAGGCACTATGGGTCTCCCATTAATGAAAACTGTAACAAAAAACTATTACAAAATACCTGTAGTATTTACTACGCAGTAAATACTAGTAACAAAAATTTCTTGTATTTTTGCATCCTATTAATAAGTTATGTTATTTCTAGGGTGGTGGGAATAAGATCTGCACTGGCGTCCCACATTGGGTGTATTGTTCCCCCTTCAGCTTTCAGATGTTGTTTTCTTTAACAATACATATAATAGATAAAATACGTTTTCAAGGAACACTTTAACACCAGAGTTGGCTTTTACAAACTTGCGTGTTTTTGCTACAGTACAATCTATACCTATAAATCTGTTTTTCTGCCTGAATTGTGAACATTCCAACTCATAGTCAGCACTGACTAGTGTTTCAGCATGTTAATAAATAATTTATAACTGTACACTCAGTACAGATTGTTCAAAGAAATGTCTTTGACAACCCTGTAATCACAATCAAAACATCAACATAACCTTTAATCATTGGACTTCAGTACTTTTACTGGAAATAATGTTGATTGTGGAACCTAAATCTTGTGCTAAGTGTCCACAACAAGAAACAATGATCTAATAATAAAATGAAAAGACGAAACAAAAATGGTGTCAAGAAATGGAAGAAAAAAACGCTATAGGTTATATCTGTCAAAAGAAAAGGTTAACCTATTGATAACACAAAAATCAACTTAGTAGTCGATTTAGACTCAAAGGAACTCTAGAAAACTGATTTGGATACATATAATGTCTTGGGCAATGCGTTGATCGAGGCTCTTTCGCGTATCTATTCGTTTACATGACGCAATCATGGAACTTATCAACTTAGCAATAGTTGATCACCAATGAAAACAAAAATATAACCAAAGTGGTGTCAATTTTTATGAAAGGGCTCACCAGTTATGTTTCTAAAATAAAAAATTAACAGGTTTTTAGTTCAAACTGATGCGGGTAAAACGATTATTTTCCAATAAATTCCTTTAGCAAGCAAATGGCTATCTTCCATTTCCAATTTCCATTGTAGCGAATCCATAGACAAAATAAACAGCGTAGACGACTGCTCTTCTGTTTGCGTCTTTATTTTTTTGTATTAATAAGAACAAGACTGTAATAGTTTTGCCTATGCTGAACATATATTGCAATTTTTTGTTCCAGATTCACACATGACATCTAAAATTGGTAGACAAACCTAGAGTGATTTGATTCAATGATAGACACAGACCACATGCTGATGATAGAAGAAGACTTCCTCAAAGCCAGCGTAGACTGATCAAGCGTACTTATTTAGTGCAGTGTTACTATCAATCTGCTTTGTGTGAGCTGCATGGAAGGGCCTCAGGTATGTGACCAATTGCCCTGGAATCTACAATCCCCGGGTCACTAGGCTCAGCTCTTCGTTGCCTGCGTATCTTACAGAAGGCGGCTCTTCAGAGCTTTTCGTTTGTTTTTTTCGGCGAAGGCTGCTGCATTGTGGTGTTGCACACATAGGTTTCTTTTCTGAAGAAAAGCTCTATGTATCCCAGACATCTGACATCTCAACTCAACTGTCATTATGTTATATATGTCAATGTCAGTCAAATCAAAACCACAAACAAGAACAAATTATGTACTTTTGCTGTAAATTACTTAGCTAAATTTAATAAAAATCTAAAGAAATGGCTCAAGAATTGAAAGAACTGTGCCAACTATTATTTCCGGGATCTTCAGCTGGTAAATAGTTCTTAGGATCGTTATTTCCGAACATCATGCCCCGTAGGTAAAGTGGCTTTCTATCTCTACCAACCAATTTACTTTTACAGATAATCCTGAAAAATTTGGCGAAATTACCGACTATATAAAGAAACTAGGATCACAGAATTGGGAACACATACGAAAAGAACCAGAAAGGTTGACTGAGGAGATGAAACAACTGACTGAACAGACACAAGAGTTGGCATTTACAAATTACAAAACTTTTGTAGAAACTGCAGGGATCTCTCGAACCGTTATAAAGGATCTGGATAAATCAAAAGAGTCTTTGGAATCATTCCTTGAAACATCGCCGGATTTCTTGCAAGAGTGTGAAAGGTTTTCTCAAGTTGCCAGCAATATTGTCAAAGAAAAAAGGTAGCTTTCTTTGCAGTTTACACAGCATCAATGTATTGAAAGAATAGCTTGAAGTGTCTAGCAGATATTACTAATAATTGGTTTCAATATCCTAAAGTGCATTCTAAAAGAGTGTTGCAGGTGATTAAAAAAAAAATGTAACCTACTTTAACATTTAGTGAGGGCGATTAGCTGACTGAGATTCAAGAGGCCATAGAATTAATTTAAAACAAATGTTTGAGTCATCAAATGTTTGTTAACCGATTCGTTGCGATGTCTAATTTTGCAAACTTCTAACTGTAGCGTTGAACAAAATTACCGTGACACGGCTGCCGTGCCATCCGCAATGAATCGGTTAAAAGACAAGCAGGTGCATGGCTCAGTACCATCCGTACCTAGTTGACCACCCATTTGCACACACCGTTTTGGTTCTATGTTCTTGATGGGTACAGCTAAGGTATGGCTCACTTTGTCATCGTGTTTTTCCTAAAGAATACAATTTGAGCCTCGTTAAGGTAACAATGAATAAGTTTCTTCTAGATCTTCGTGCTTCATCTTAGACCATATCATCGCTTACCATCAGGTGAGATTGTGGTTAAACAAAGATCAAAAAAGAACAGTTATGAAAAATAAAAAAGATTGGCAACTGGTACCGGTACCATGGAACTCATAGTTCTTGATATATAAGATACAAGAAATTCTTTTTTTTTTTTTTATAAATTATAGGCCAGCGTTTGACCACTATCTCGCCTGATGGTAAGCGGTGATGCAGTCTACGATGGTACACGCTTGCCTAGAAGCTTCTAGTGTGTGGTGAGGACTTTGCATGTACTCCTGGGTATTTTGTTTATATACAAGAATTTGATATTATTTATTTTTTAGTCACTACACCACTATCCGCAATCAAAGTGACAAACTATTGGAACTTCTGGAACTTCCAGCATTGATGCGAGAGGCTCTGAATGCAGAAGACTATGAGAGTGCTCTTGATATTTTCACCTTTGTTAGGAATCTTTCCAAAAGATACTCAGAAATTCCATTTGTTCAGGTAAGCCTGTTATTTATATGAAATAAATTTAACCGATTCGTTGCGATGTCTAATTTTGCAAACTTCTAACTGTAGCGTTGAACAAAATTACCGTGACACGGCTGCCGTGCCAAGCGCCATACGATTAAATGACATGGCTCCTGTGTCTTCAGCCATGCGGAAAAGAAAACAGTGTTTTTTACCATTTTTACGTGGTTCTAAGCGTTAAACTTTTAGTTTACATTCGAAATCTAACGTGAACGGTCAGGAACGTAGTTTCAAGTGATAAAAAGTGTAAAAATAAGTGTATTTTTGGAAATGGATGGTAAGTGGCTTTTTTAATACAGGTGTGATAAACCTTTTCTACTTACATTAGTTCTAAAATTATTGTTTTGGTTTTCCTGATAAGAAATTTCAAGTATTTTAAAGTAAATTATTGCCTATTTATTGTTTAAGAATTACGGCGTAAAAGAAAATATATTCCCGAGACAAAAATTGAAACTCAACGCGACGACGATGACCAAATATTAGAGCAAAATTCGCAAACATATTCACAACACTGGGAAAACTCAGAACACTTGAAATCTATACATGAGGATACTTCAACGTGCATAAAAAAACAGATGGTGGACAGATCAACGTGTTTAGAAAATAATATGGTGGACAGTTCAAAGTGCATAGAAAAAACTAAGGATGATGAGCGTCATGTTTGGAACATGACGCTGTATTGGATATACATGGATGTAAATATTTTGGCCAGTTAGTTTTGGCCAACGTATGTGTGTTTACATAATAGCTCCTCAGTTAAACCCACGCTGGTATAAAAATTATCTACATACAAGGAATGGCCTTTTTCAATATACTTTTGCATAAGCAAATGAACCACTTTTTTAATATGATTTCTACCGCCGACTTGCACATCCTGGGAGCCTGCGTACACGTGAATATTTAAAATAATTCCGTTGGCATCGGCTAAAATGTATAATTTAATTCCGTATTTATGTGTTTTTCCTTTATTGTATTGACGGAAGAAAAGTCTTCCTTTCCACAGAATAAGAGACTCATCGATTGTTAGCTCTCTTAATGGATAATATACTGAATTAACCGTGTCGTTGAATAAATCAATTAAAGATTTAATTTTAAATATACTCTCTGGTCTTTCATTATTCTGAACATTTAAGGCTCTTAAAATTAAAAAAAACCTGTCCGTCGACATAAATATATGTGGACTTAAGCGGAACAGATAATGAGTGGACCAATAATCTACCATTCTATTGAGTTTTATTGTTCCCATCAGCAACAGTATGCCTAGAAATGTTTTAAATTCGGTGACACTTACATCGGTCCATTGTCTAAATCGAGCTCGAGAAGTAGTCGCTGCTGCTTTCAGTCTGTTGCCGTACTTATTTGTACAATCCAATATTAAATTCATGAATTGGGCATTCAAAAATAAAACGAAATAGTCCAAAGGACTTTGGACGTGTACATCATGTGGCGACAATATACCACTGGTTCCGATATTCCAATATTCTGATTAGTTTCTGACATCCTATTTCGGTAGCGGTAATTGTCTTTTGCGCTAAGATTCTCCTAAAATGTTAAAAAAATGTTCTCTCAAATCGTTCACATTTCTGATATAAAAATAAGCAATTTTTTAATATTATTTATTTCAATTATATTATTATACAAAAATCCTCATCATTAAAATTTTCAAAAAGGTTGGTGACCCCTATTTTTTAAAAAACAATACAATATCCAGAAACGAATGCTACAAGCTTGATTAACGTTAAAAATAAAAAAGTTTTGTTCTGGGGTAGATCTCCCTAAAACTTAATTTGAAGGAATTACCATCGATTTCAAAATGGCACGGCTCACGTGCCTAACGCCACACGCAAAAGAAAATGATGACACGGCTGCCGTGCCATCCGCAATGAATCGGTTAATTTGTTTTTGCCATAAGGGGTACAGCAATAGGACATTAAAAAAAAGCAGATGGAGCAAGTTAGTACTGTATAAAACAGTTTAAAAAAGTTTTTATTTTCAGGATCCTTACAATGGGATCAGATAGGCTAGTTAAATTAGATTTTGTTTTTAACAGTCCTGTTTAGCTTCACTTTTGTGCAAGTTTAACACAAATCTTGGAATAAGCAATGTTTAACTTTGCAAAAATTCCTTGTTACTACAAAAAAGTTAAACAACTGTTTAACGCGTGTTTAAAAAATCATTACCAGTTTTTTTAAACACGTTCTAAACAGAGTTTTATTTTTTTTTGATAAGACCCTAATTGTCTCTTTCAGAATACAACATCTGAGATTATGACACTATGGTTTGAAACACTGTATCATCTGTTCAACCAACTGAGATATGATTTGCCATTGCCTCAATGCTTGCAAGTAAGTCTAAATATTCTTATAAAAAGGAATTTCGAGCTGTGCCCATTGCTTATTATAGCTATTTTATTTCGAAACTCACGCACGAGAAGTAGATGATCGCAAGTCGGATAGGTATTTACGATCGATCGATCGTCAGCCCCCACGATCCAACCGTTCTTCTTCCATTAAATTTAAACGGCGACACTGTTTTACGTGATGATATCAACTTGCATTGTAATAAAATAAAAGTAAAAACCCATAAAAATACACAAAAACATCAGTGAAACTAGCTTTCAATTATAAAGGACAAACGGATGGACCTAATTCTAGGGTGCGGGGAATAAGATCTACCACATAGAGGGTGTATTGTGCATTACCACAGACAAATTAGATGTACTATGTATGCATTACCCCCTTCTAACCTAACCCCAGCCATCCCAACTCCTTAAAGTAGCTGGTGGGAGCAGTTTTCCAGAGTCTCAAGGTCGTTGCTGATGTCGAAGATGACTCAATAAGTTCACGCAGTCACTTCTTCAGTTTGGCTTCATGTGTGGCCATACAGTACAGCAACACGTGCTCCACTGTCTCTTCACCTGTAGGAAATGGAATCCATGGAAAGAATTGGACGCGGTTTTTTTTAATAAGCTAGTTTAACTGGTTTGGTTCTTAGATATGTCAGTTTTTAGTATAAAGATACAGTCGGGGTTTTTTTAAATTTTGTTACAATTAACTTGTAGATACTGGGTTACCTTCGCCGAGCCAACACAGTGTACAAATCAACTGATGATGATGAAAACACAATGCAATATACCACTAAACAACTAAACACTATGTCCGATGGATTGCACTTGCACTTCCTTAAAGCCAGGAATGCATGGTTTGAAAAAGCTTTGGAGGATGCCAAGAATACTGAATGTAAGTTTTGTATTTGATCTTTGACTCCTTTGACTTTGAGCCATAACAAAATAGTAATTTACTACAAAAAGGTAATATTTTGGCTGATTCTCTCAGATCCTTAGTTTCAGAGATCCCATAACTTTTGAACTGTGGAACTACAAATTCAAGATATAGGATTTTCGGGCACTACAAAATTATAGCTAAAAGTTGACATAGAAATCAGATCCCTAGGGGATGGGGCCCAAGGGTCTGATGTCAATAATATATATTTTGTTATTCTGAGAGCCATCTTACTATCACCTGGCCCGTAAAACTTAGAGCGCAGACGTCGCTACCAAATTAGTGACCTATTTTTACGCGTGCACTTCTATTTGTAGTTGATCGAGCGAAGCGAGATCTCCGAATCAACTTGGGCAAATCGGTGTTGTATGTACGTATCTATGTTTGTTTGTCCGAGGATAACTTTTAAAGCGTTTATCGGATCATCGTGTAATTTGATACATAAGTAGGTAGTGATGGCACAATTTTGGTGATCAGTGAGCTAAAAATGTGGTGGGGTTGTTGAGATATTGGGGGTCAAGTGGCACGTCTAATAAAAGGTCTTTGAGAGTACATTTCGGCCCCGTTTTTATTTTTAGTTTAAGTTTTAGTCTTGTAGTTTTTAAGTTATTAGCCATAATAAAAACTGAACTTTGACAAAATTCACAGGGTACACTAGTGACCCCAGTGTGCTGAAATTTGGTATGTGTGTAGCTTTAGTGACACAAATATATGGGAAAAGTCTGAAATCCAGAATAACTTGCAATTTCTACCCCAAAAAAGAGTAACTAATTAACATGAACTCCAGTTATCTGTAATTTGAATGAAACTGTAGGTCAAGTAAGTTGGTTATGCATTTCGTGGCACTGTTTTGATGGTCAAATATTAGGTACTAATAATAATATTTTTGTTTTTATGGGAGACTCGCGAAATTTCAGTTCGGGGCGAACCACTAGTTATTCTAAGGTGCTATGGTACTTACTACAATACCTGGAATCAGAATTTGTATAAATCAGTTTATATGTTATTTTTCAGCATCAGAGAGGTTGCTTCGTAGGATCGTTGAGTTGCACAGGATTCACCTATTCAACGTCCTGACACAGCACAAGTCAATATTCCTCTCAGACTCTCAAGAATCGAAGGTCAAAGATGATGAGCTCAGCGGCACCAGTGCATTGTCTTGCTGGTTGAAGTTAAAGGCAAGTTATGTAAAAAGATGAAATTAAGCTGGTATATTATCTTGATGCAAGTGTCTGTGCATCGTATAATAGTTCGGTAACAGATAAAACCGGTTTAAATTCGGCTTATAACTTAACTTATAATAATTAAAAGTGAGTGAGTTATTGTCACTCACGCGAAGAATTGTCGTTCGCGATTGTTCAAAATTCGATGTTTCTCCATTACACTTGGTAAATTCAGCTGGTTCATTCAATTCGGTTTCTGGAGAAACTTCTATGTTCTTATATAACTTTATATATTACGATAATATATTTTATAACATTTGTCTTAATATAAAATGTTATCCAACATATGTTATACTACGCATTTTTGTAATGTACGACATTAAAATATGAAAATAGGTTTTTTTTTCAAATTCTTTACTATAGAAAATTACAAAATTTTCAAACAATCTAGTCTATCAAGTTCTAAAATATAAATGAAACAACAGCCTGTATAAAATAGGTAAACAAATCATATTCATTCATCATGTAAGTAGCTACCTGTTAAACAAACCAAGCGGTACCGTCGCAAAGGCGCTGCCGATTTACGTTAAAAATTGTTTATTGGAAATGTATGGATTACAGGATAAGTATTCAAGCTACCGGTATAAAACCCACTTCTAAAATCAGTTAATACGATTCAGGGTGTGTGTTTTAAATTAATGTCGTACATAACAAAACAAGTTTTATAACATATAACTGATGTGTGGGAGACATAAGACTTGGGGCCTAAGTGTTATGTAATATCTTGTACGTTAAGTCTTGTATAATCAGCTAACAACAGTTTTCATCTCAACAGGTGGAATCACTCGCTCAAATACTGGAGCAAGACCTGATGAAGGAAGACGAGTCAAGCTTTGAATCACTTCTAAACCAATGCATGTACCTAGGCCTCTCATTCGGGAGGGTCGGCGCTGACATGCGATGCGTGCTCACGCCTCTCTATCGCAACAATATCCTCGTCCAATTCCGCCACGGCATACAAAGAGCAGACAACCATTTCGAAAACCAAATGCGGTCCTACAAAGTCTCCAGCATCAAGAATGTACCCAGACCTGTGAATGAACATGTGGCTAGCGGACCACCCGAGATTTTATTAGACTATTATCCTTTAGCAGAATACTGTAATGGAATGCTGATGGTTTTAAACTCGTTCAGAGTAACCGCTCCATTGAATATTGTGAAGGAGGTTTACAACGCTTTCAGGCAATCCTTTGGAAGAGCTGTCCAGGTTTTAGTGTCTTTCTACCACCGAGAGCAACAGGGATTTACGGATACTGAAAGGCAAAACTTCGTATCGTTATGTGTGTGCTTTACAGAAGATTTGATTCCATACCTAGCAAAGTGCCTATCGCTATCATTTCCTTCTACGCAGATAGCTGAACTCCTCGGAGTCACGTTAACCGTCCTACAAGAAAGCAAGATACTGCATATTGATCAGAGTGGAATATGTGAACCACTTAATAGTATTACTGGAATGAGCATAAATTAAATAAGCAATGTATACGTTACATATTTATTTACGTAATTTATTTAAAAAATAAAACCAAGTAATTATTTAATTTATAGTTTTTCTATTAGTTCTTATAAAGTAATGATGATTAAAATAAGAGATTGTATTTTAATTTAAGGCACAGCCTTATGTTACCCACACAATCTATTTTAATCCCTTCTGAAGAAACAGAATTAATTAAATAGCTAGTTATTAAGCTCTTTAATTAATTCTGTTTCTTCAGGAATGACTACATTTACTACATTTACATCATAAAAAAACTATTTTTAAAATAAAATAGTAACGGAAGTTATGTGAACTTAATTCTCTTGATCCTAGACTTTCCGTCATCATTTCTAGATACTTCGTAGTAATGGGAGACTTTATCGACGCTTCCTAAGGCGTTGATGAATTCTTTATCGTGAGTGATGATGATGAACATGAAGTTCTTCTGCGCCATACGCTCCTGCACGATCTCGCCGAGTGCGGCACACAGACTCCTGATGTTTTCATCATCTAAGTTGGTTGTCGGCTCGTCCAGTGCCAGGATACCGAATCTGAAAATAATAATAGTTATAGAAGATAACTCTGGCGTCGAGTATTATAGCCCACAGAGTGTAATCCTCCGTCGTCCGAGACACGTTCTCGGAGACCCGGATGACGAAATCACCTCCGCTAATGCGGAAGGCGAGTCATCTATTTCAGACAGAGCAAACACTTCACAGACACACCGACCTCGCCGGCGAGGTCGACGAGTCCCTTCAGTCGCCGCCTATACGAGGTACAGACATGTACCCGGGCGTTTCTCTCCTATCCCCACCCCGGCAACAGCCCAAGCCGAGGCTCGTACCTAAGTGGTGCCCTTGCGCTAGTTGCCTAAAAAACTTACTGGGCTGAGCGCCATCTGCGCTCGCCAAAAGTTCGGTTAAGTTGTCACGGCCTCAGAGGCCAACAGCGAGATTACTCCATTCGAAAAAATAAATAAATAGCCCACAGAGTCACGCACGACTCAACTACTGCTATATGAGTTTCTGAAGGTAAGTAAATACTGAAAGTGGATAATAAATCGCTCCATGCCATACTGTAACCTCATATGGGTTAACTTCTAATTAGGACCAAAGAATACAATCGAATTAGGGAAGTTTCCTAACTGGTCACTTACCTTTTACACTGACTACACCAGATAGGACGTTTCCTACACGTTAATCTTACGGCCGTATACGGCGATTTCCAGCGCAGTCAACGGGCTGCGTGTGCGTAGCGAGCGAGCGGCGTGCACGTCGCGAGCTCGTTGCGTACACGCAGCGAGCGCATTCACAAACCGCCTCGCAGGAAACATGTTCGCGAATCGCTAGTGTTCTCTTAATAATGGGCCTGTGCACACGAGTTTTGATCGCGACAACTGCGTCGTAAACGTCGCAATAACTGTGATCATGTGTTCTCTTACCTTGAGCTGAACGTTTCTGCTAGAGCCAACCTGATGATGAGGCACGCCAATACTTTCTGGCCAGCACTACATCTGCCTCGCATATCGATTTCAACACCATTCTTGCATTGAACGACTCTGAAAACATATATCAAAATAAATGATTCTGATTAGTGACTAGTTACGGCCGCAGCACATACCTATGGAATAGTACCGAACTCATCACTTGCTTTCACGTGTCGACGAAGCAGGCACGTGCACAAGCGTGGTACTCGACAGGTATTAAACGCAGACACTCGCACGTGGCTCGTAGACCAATGCGAGTGTTATGTGAGCATGTGCGGCAGACGCTTCGAGTTAAATTTCACCAACACATTAACGGACTGTCAGCTGTAAATATCTGTTATGTAAACTATCGTATACAGTTTAAACGTTAATCCGTTAGTGAAGGGCTGTATTTTGTTGATTTATACCTGTAGTCGTATTTACGACGATCGGAGTTCACAGAAATGTCACCTTCGGTTTTAATTTCGATATAATCGATGTCATTGCCTCGGTATATCTTCCTCCAAAGTTCCCTAAAACCAAACACAAATATCTACAAATGAACACTGATAGGAAATACCAACTAACATAGGGAATTCATCATTTTCTATCCAAAATGCAATCCGAATCCAAAATCGTTTTACAGAGTACGATTTTATTAGGGCCTGCTGTGATAGCATAAACTGACCCCCTAGAAAAGAATAGAGTAAAATGATATTTTATCGTAGAATCTAGAAACATTTATATGGTTAAAACCATATCAAGGATATCAAGAAATATTTCAAAATGTCCCTTTATTCTTCCATAGAAATAAATTTCTAGGGCAGGTAATTCATGCTAATCTGGCCGCAGAACTTTCATAAATTACGTTGAAACATTCGTACATGCACATTAAATGTAAAATACTGTCAATTTATAATAATCTTACACACCTAATAATAAGGTTGATACTCTCCATCTTCTCTTTATGGAATTCCATGAGGCATTTCTCCAACGCCACTGAGTAGTCCCTGATATCCTTATCAATATCCTTAGTTACGTGCAGTTCATAAACCTTCTCTCTGTATTTCTTCTCGATGTCTTTGGCCATAGCCTTCATCAAGTCTTTCTTGCTTGCCTTTAGACTGACCTGCGAAGTGTTTGTATATTAACAATGAGAAGTAATGGAGTGCCACAATCACCACACCATGGGTGTTTGATGGACTACGGCCCGAGGGTCGAAAATTTCTTTGCAAATTTTTCGTCATAGCTTCAAAACGCATAAAAATATGGTAGCCTGGAAGAGATCGCTTTTAGCGATAAGGCCACCCATTGTTGATTTAATTGTGTATTCTCTTTTGTGTGTTTGTTTTAATGGTGTCCAATAAAGAAATATACATCTAATCTAAAAATATACATAAAAAACTGTTTGCGAATGTACAAACTGAGTTATTTTTATGATACCCCATTTGATTTTGTAACCCTTTGAAATTTTGATCCCACCATTTTGGCCCCTTTGGCAATTAAAATGAGTATATTTTTTTACTAGGAATAATTTTAAATTTCAAGTCGATGCTTCACCAGTTACTGAGATTGAATTGTTGAATTAGCTTTGCCGTGACAGATGGACGAACAAAATAGCACCAAAGGGTTCCATTTTTACCATTTTAGTCTGGAACCCTAAAAATGCAGCGTCGTCGTATCATAAGATTTACATTTGGGTTTAGATAAATATAATAATAATAATAAATATTGCTGGACATTTCACACAGCGCTATCTAGCCCAAATTAAGCAGAGCTTGTACTATGGGAACCAGATAACTGATAGAATACTTACATACATTTTTTGTTTGTAAATACATACTTATAATATATAGAGAAACAACCAGACCCGGAACAAATATCTGTAGATCATGCAAACATTTATTCTGCAGCGGGGATCGAACCCGCTACCTCCTGCGTCTCAGCCGGCCATTCGCCCACTGCACCACGAAGGTTGTCAAATTATTATATATATTATATATAATATTATATACAAATTATTATATGTCAATTATTGAGATGATTTTCAATTATAAATCTTTCTCGCTGGCAATTAAATAAATAACTACTGCCGTCCTAGTCGTGAAATTAAACCGGGACGACCATTCCTAGGCCAGGAATAGCGTGTCTAGACTTACCCTCATTTCATTCAAGCTGCCCTCAGTATTCGCCTTTTCTCTGAAAAGCTTGGTCTGCTGCGTAATCAGCGGCTCCTTCTCAGTCAACATGTCGCGGTTGATCCCGCTTAGCTTCTCATTGATTTCCGCATCGTCTTTCTCACTCTTTTCTATTTCCGTTTTAGTGTTGCGCAGTTTCAAGTTATCATTCAAATCACGTTTGTAAATCTGAAAATAACTAATAGGTTAGTAACTTCAAATAAGCTAATTCTGATGTCGAAGTTTTTAGGCCGGCCAAAGGCCTCCGACGACTACCGGGACCGACATCTTAACACGCTCTCGCTCAGTTTAAACTAGTGACCACTCCAAACGTCGCTTGATTTTGCCAGTTATAAGACTTACTAGCTTCTGCCAGCGGCTTCGCACGCGTTTATTGTAAATAAAAATTAATCCAAATTATAATCTATTAACAAACCACATTTCATGAAAATCATTCAGCCGTTACGACGTGATTGAGTAACAAACAAATAAATAAACAAACATCCAAACTTTCACATTTATAATATTAGTGATAAGCCCGGCTTGCACGATCCCTAAACGTAAACGTGACTAACTCTCTAAATCATATTTAGGCACTAAATACGATTAAGCATTGTTGCGCAAGTTGCCCTTAGTAACAGAATTAAAAGTAGTAACGCGGTCGCGTCACAATCGCACCATTGCAAGTGCAACGAATTGAAATGTTAGCTAGTTAGCTGCAAGCGCTTCAAGTATTGTTTGATAAGCACCTTAAACAAACATATTGGTTTTCACCGGACAACTCAAACTTGACGCAACTCAATATGGGCTTTCAAAGATAATAAATTGAACTGACTCTTAAGCGAGGCTATCAATCAATATTTTAATTTTATCCACTTATTTTGTTTATGCTTCATGCTAAACTCTACCATACCAGTAATAGCTGAACGCCATTTAAGGACCACACTGAAAGCTTCATTTTAAGACGGAACTTGGAACTTTTTTATCCCCCCCCCCCCCCTTGGTGAGAGTCGCGGTTCGACCTTCTCCCGCCAGCCCTTATCTCACGTGAATTTTTTCAAAATTTGCCGAGCCCTCGTCCCCCACGTGAGATTGGGCGAGATTCGGCTCGACCCTCTCCCCCCCTGAACACCTCACGTAATTAATGGACGCCCCCTTACATAAGGTCGAAAATAGTTTAGCACATTACCTCTTGCTTAGCTAGTTCATCTTTCAACTCGTCGATTTTCTTAACTAAGAGCTCCTTGTCCTCCGCAATTTTCTTCTGCTTTTCCGCCACTTTCTCATTAGCTTCCTTTAGTTTTTCCATTTCCCCGGGGATATTCTTGTCTTTGTGGTGTTTTATTTCTAAAGTAATAGCCCTCACTTTGTCGAATGACGCGGTCACTTTAGAGATGAAAATGTTTTTGATATCGATCAAACTCCTGGAAACATACGATTTGGAGTTATATAACACTAGCTGAAACTAGGTTTAAAAAAAACATTACCTTCCTTTTACGCAGTTGGGTAAAAAGTAGCCTATGTCCTAATCCTGGTCATAATCCATCTGTGTACCAAATTTCATCGAAATAGGGCCAGCCGTAGGGCGCGTTCAAGTATTACGTAACGCAATTTTTGAAGATTTTTGACCCCCCCCCCCATGTAACGTACCGTAACGTTTTCTGCTCCCCCCCCCCCTTTTAAACATTACGTAACACCCAAGCGACCATATTCAGCTAAAAGTCACAATCATGTTGCGCAAAGTATCAGAAAGTCGCCAAAATACCTTTGTTATATGGTTTTAATCAATATGAACTGGCGATATATTTGTACATCGTCAGCATAAAGATGGTAGTGCGAAGTAAGAACGTGGGTGATGGCGTTAATAAACACTGAAAAAGGGAGAGGAGAGAGAACGCCACCTTGAGGTACACCAGCAGTGATGTCATACCAGTCTGACCAAGACTCGTCCGAGCGTACACACTGCGATCGACCCGAAAGATGGGCGAACCATGAAGTTACTGAGAGAGGAATATTGCAGGAGGAGAGGATGGATAGGAAGGAGAATGTCGTGATCAACCGAATTAAAAGCACTGCTGAAGTCTAAATTAACACGAGGACTGTAAGGTGTTGGTTATCCATGCCCCAGCGAATGTCATCGGACACTTTAGTTAGAGCACTAACCGTGCGGACGAAACTCGGATTGATAAGGACTCAGCAGGCAATTAAAGGTAAGGCAGTGGGAGAGTTGCTTATGCACAACGTGTTTTAAAATGTTGGATAGGATTGGTAAAATGGAGATGGGTCTATACTGGGATACCAGGGTGGGCTTAGATGTTTTTGGAAGTGGGATACCAGGGTGGGATTAGATGTCTTTGGAAGTGGGATACCAAAAGCCTTTTTCCAGACCGCAGGTTATGAGCTCGTTTCAAGAGAATAATTGATAATGCGAGTGATTACAGGAACGAGCTCGGAGGAGGAGAAAAGGAAAGGAGAGAAGCATAAGGACGAGAATGCCATCTGTACCGACGGCTTTAGCGGAAATGGAACGAAGGAATTTCAACACTTCAGTCTCAGTAACATCCACAAAGATAAAAGGAGAACACTGAGGTATAGTAAGGTGAGATAAATGATCAAGAGTGGAACGTTTTATGACATCATCTACGCAGAGAGGCGATTTAGAAAAAATAATAATAAATAAAACAAGAGATTCAATGTTAAGTAACGCGTTGTTCGAACCCTCCTCCCGCCCGTGTAACGCATCGTAACGCCTCCCCCAAATTGCATTACGTAATACTTGAACGCCTCTTTAGTCGTGAAAAGGTAACAAACAGAGTTAATTCGCATTTATAATATTGGTGTGGATACATGCAAGTCTTCGTGACTATGTCTCAAGAGTTTGTTTTGCGTGGATCCATACATACAAATGGCTAGTAAAATGTAAGGGATGGTATCCATCATAGCTGAGCGAACAGGAGATATGTGAAATCAACCAATAGTAACACACGCAGATCACGTAATACCATTTTGTCGTGATTCTATTGGCTGATTTTACACGTCTGTCCACACCGCTTTTTTGAGCTTTGGTGGGGATACCGGATCCAATGAATAGTATATCTACGTTAGTTGACTAGTAGTGTTAGTGTAACACTACACTAGTTTACACAAATTAATATTAGTGTAAACTAGTGAGTGTTGGTGATATGTAAAGAACTCACGAAAGTGAGTTCGAAACTAGAGACAGTAATAAAAGTGCTATTAAACAAATTCTTAAATTTGAATTTGTTATTATAAAACTACGTCAAAATCAAATTACTCATAAGCCTATACATGGCTTGATTGCAATTACATTAGTAGGATATTATATAATATTCTACACAAGAAATATATAAAAAGCCGTGTGTGTGTGTGTACTTAATGTACGCATGGATGTAAGAAGTTATACTTCTTTTGCGTAAATAAATAGTATTATCTTTTGCACCTCTTCGATAACTTCAAACCGGAAAACTAACTTTATGGTACGTTACGCGGCGCGCGCAACTTCTGTCACATACTGAAAAAACCTCTGATCTGTTTCTCCTATCCCATCAAAATAAACTTTATATGCCCAGTTATTTACCTGTATTTCTTGACAGTTTCGTTCTTCGCCTCCTGCTTGCCCTTGAGAACCTCCTGCAGCGGCGCCAGTCCGTCCTGCAGCTCCTGCAACTCCTGCAAGTGCTTCTCGCGATCTGACTCTAGCTGCTTCTTAGTCTCTTGCAGGTTCACTAGATCTTGCACCTATATTTTTAACAAGAAGTCACGATAAAGAAATAAAACACAGGTTTACAACTATATCACTAACTACGAGGCATGCCTTTTAAGTTTTGTCGTTTGAAGAAAAAAACACAACTAGAACCTTATAGTACTTTTTATTGTTTTTCAAAGTATTCACCGCGTAGCTTAATACACTTTTCCATTCGCTCAAACCAGTTATTATAACATTTATTCCACTCTAAAGTGGGGGTGTTCAAAATGGCTGACTTGAAAGCGTCGACTGCTTCTTCACCGGACTGGAACCTTTGACCACGAAGACTTTTCTTAATTTTAGGAAATGTAAAGAAATCGTTAGGGCTTAGGTCAGGACTGTATGGAGGATGGTCAAGAATTTCTACTTTTTCCTGCTTCAAATACTCAATCGTTTGACGAGCGCTGTGTGAGCTTGCGTTGTCGTGGTGCAGGATGATGCGTCGCTTTGAGTTAGATTTTCGAAGTTCGGCGATGACTTGTGGTAAACAAACTGTAGTATACCACTCTGCGTTAACCGTTCTACGATCTTCAAGTGCAATAGTCGCAACATGGCCGGTTTTTCCAACGAACGTGGCCACCATCTTCTTTGAAGTGCTTCGAGAACGAACAACTTTAGTCGGCTTTGGCTCGTCTTGAAAGACCCAGATTGTAGATTGTTGTTTGGAATCAGGATCGTAGGCATAGATCCAAGATTCGTCACCACTTATGATGTCGTAGACGTGATTTGACTCCCCTCGGTTGAACCTTTGCAGAGTTTTCTTACACCATCTGACGCGGGCCGCCTTGTGAACGTCGGAAAGCAGATGCGGTATCCAACGGCAAACTAGCTTTCTCACACCAAGCGCTTCATGCAAGATCTTCTGAATGGTTATCCCTGAGATGCCTAATAGAGCCTCTATCTCTCGATACGTCACATGACGATCTTCGAGAATTAGTTGTCTCACAGCAATGATGTTATCTTCAGTGAAGGCGGATTTTGGGCGTCCTTCGCGAAATCTGTCACTAACACTAGTATGTCCACGCTGGAATTCTAAATACCAGCGTTCGACAGTCCGCAGACATGGGGCTACATCACTGAACACAGATGTTAGCTCTTCTAAACACTGAAGCCGTGTCAGGCCTCTTCTAAAGTTGTAGAAAATTATTGCACGAACATTTTCCTTAGAAAGATTCATTTTCGTACGTGACCTGACAGATTCAAATCGAAACTGTGACTAAACAATAGCATTAATCCTAATACTTTCAACTGTTTTGAGATTCAAAATGTAAACACATTCGAATATAGAACAGTTCCAAATTCAAAATTGCCGGAAAATATGGAAACGACAGAACTTAAAAGGCATGCCTCGTATATGCCGCGAAACAAATGTTTGATCCACAGATTATTTCTGCCGCCAAACAGCGTTGCCGTGTTGCTGATGACTATAGTACTATTTAATTATGACTGCATTAATCAACCCTTAATTATTTTGTTATGACTTGTGTTTATTATTTGTGTATTATTATTTTCTGTAAAACTTATGACGTTTCGAAGTGTACCTAAAAATTTTTTGATTTGATTTGATTTCGCTTTAAAGTGTATGGTTCAAATCAAATCAAATTTTGCCGATGAAATTACAAGTATATGAGTCTTTAGATATGCATGCCTCAAGTTGATAGACGCAAGGCAGTGCATCGTAGAGCACGTTTCTAAGGTGCACGACCTATGAGGCAATACTTTGTTTTAGGCGATGGTTACCATTCAACATCAGGTGGGTCATATGCTTGCTCCATCTCCAGGTTGAACAAAGATACAAAATATATGTTCCAGTCTAGATGTTATATAAAATTGTTATTTATAGATTGTACTTAATTATATCTAATTATTCTATCAGTTCTCTGGTTTCCATAGATTACATATATAGATAGAACTTTGCTTAGTTTGGGGCTGTGTGAAATGTCCGAGTAGTGACGCCTTCTACGAGATGTACGTTAATTATTCACGGCACAAACCTTTTTCTGCACGTTCAAAAGCTCCTCCTTAATTTTATTCTTCTTATCATTCATAGTTTGCAGCTTCTTGTTGTAAATGTTGAGTTTCTTCTGCGAGGTCTTGACGCGGTTCCTGAGGGTGGAGAGCTTCTGCCTGAGGTCCGTCTGTTTGGAAGTCGCTTCGTCCAGTGACATTTCCGTGTCTATCTCCGCGCATTGCTTTCTCAAATTTTCTAGCTGCAATTTAGAAACTTATTAGATTTATTACAAAGATGTGATTATAGTCTTCAATCAAAATTAATTAACTAGCTTCCACCCCCGGTTTCACACGCCTGGTGTGTCAGCAAAAAGTAACCTATAGTCGGCTTAATTATCAGAATTTTTAAGTCCATATGGGCAAATATTACAGGAGCAACAAAAAACTGACTTTCTCACAAAGTTTGAGATATTTATTGATGAGATTAAAATGAGGGTATTTTTTGTACCTAAAGTAAGATTGACTTAATATAAATATCTCAAACTTTGAGAAAATCTGTTTTTTGTAAAATGTAATGTAAATAAAAAATGCAAACATGTAAAATTTGCCCATATGGACTTACGGTTAAACACATAGGCTACTTTTTGTTGACAAACAACGCGTGCGAAGCCGCTGGCGGAAACTAGTTTATAATATTATTGTGATTATTATTATTAAATCGCAGGAAATAGTGGCAAAGTGAACATTAGAATTGATGTCCGACAGTGGTGCTTTGCCAGCTACACACGCCGTAAAAATGTACTCTTTTAGGAGCCCCATAATATTACAAGAAAGATCATACTCTTCTTAGGGTTAAGCTCGCCTTTGTACTAGTCCTCTATTTCTGTACTTATTAATGTATTTTCTTGTGTACAATAAAGAATAAAGAAACCTGGTGTGACGTGTATAGACTCTGCCCAGCCCACGATATTTCATAAATTGATATTACATAGATAAATATTATTTTTGAACTCTCATTTTTGCTTAGTTTGATTTGGTGAGGGATTTTTAATTGTTTATTAAAATTGATGGTTTTTCATAGTTACATTCTTTATGATGGTCTTGGTATCGGTCATGTTGCGATCCAGGAGCGGCATCTCGCCGTGTATCTGCTTCGCCGTGTGCATCTTCTGCTCGGGCTCGATGAGACTCATTTGCAGCTCTTCGATGGCTTCAGTGCATGCTTTTATTTTCTGAAACACAATAACATACTAGTAACTTATTCTACATTAAAAACTGTCTGTAACTTGATTTTAAAATACAATATTGTAATACAAAGATTAATCATACAAAATCATATATGAATATAAAATTGATATTTTATTATTACCTTCTTTTTACGCACACCAAATGCGATTTAGCAGCGGATAAAAACGTAACTATTAATAAAAATTTAGTAAAACTACTTGCATAATTCTTAATTACGCATTAAATCATTTTGTGTCAAAATTCATGCATAATGGCAACTATAAAAGTGGATATGTACCAAGTGTAATGTAGACTACATTACACTTGGTACATATCCACTTTTGTAGTGTTTACTTGTACGCCGCAAGGCAAAATCTAGCGCTTATATAAAACCCTTACCACCTAACATTGTACCTAGATGTACAAGGAATAAATTAAATGAAATCTAGTCAGAATACTAACCTGACACAGCCTGACAATTTGTTGTTCTAGGACATACCGGTTTTATCACGAATATGTGCTATAATAACCGGTAATGATGATCTTAATGTCAATAGTTCTACTCATATTTTATGAATACTAAGTAATTGAGAATGGAGTGTCCTAGGCGTGAAACTCACGGACCGAATCAGGAACTCAGTTATACACTCCCAAACACAGGTAGCCGACATCGAACAAAAAGCAGGAAGACTCAAGTGGGACTGGGCGGGGCACAATGTGGGCGAAGACCACCACAGAATGGCTCCCAAACAACGGACGACGCCCGCGTGGAAGGCCCAGGCGTAGGTGGCGGGATGAGTTAAACTACTATCATAAGCATTAGCCCTTATACTCAGATTTAAAATTAGGGGTGTCCGGCTACAAAGGCTGGTCTGCCCGGCTTTAAGACGAGTGGAAAGAGGGGAGGGAGCCTTTGTCCTCCAGTGGGACACAACAGGCTTATAATATAAGTAATTGACCACATTGTTGACTAGTTCAAATCTTGCCTCGTGCAGGCATTCGGGGACAACAAGTGTTGCATTGGTTGTACAGGGTGTCACCACAATCACCCATCACACTGCGTTAGACTAGGATCCCTGAATTCCCATATGCACAAGTTAAGTCGCAGCGGCCACTGACGATGATATACACGCTCAGGCAAAATATAGATCACATATTTTATAAATTACAACTACAAGAATCATTTTAAACCTACACAAAGGTCAGGACAAAACTCTGTTTCACAGGGTGTCCCTATAAGTATTTAGAGTTGTTTTTCTTTATGAACCACAACAATGCAGCTTTAGTGAAACATTCGCTGCTAGCGGTCAGGTCATAAAATCTCGATTTGGGGATTGATGGGAACACCCTGTACAGATTATTAGTGATTCGGGTAGTAGGGACAACACTAGGGCAGTCCATTAATTCTTTGAGTGCGAGTAAGAAGGACATATACTCTACATGTCTCCAAGTTATGACTCAGCCGGCAGTTTTTGGTACTTCTATAGTACAAAATCTTTAGGTTAATAGCGACTTACAGTATCAGTTTCATTCAATCGTTTCTCCAACATTGGTATTTCTTGATCCTTTAAAAGAGTAATCTTTTCGTTGAGCGACTTCATACTAAGTAACTCGTCCTTTTTCGCAGAGTTTCTTTGTAGATCTTCAGAAACCTTCTCCAACTTCGACGGAACGTTCATCACTTGTGTGGTCAGTTGGGAAATCAGTTCTGTAACCTAGGAAATGGATGAAAGTATATTTTATTCTATATTGTATACAAGAAAGTATATAATAAAAGATAGAAGTACTATCCTTTCTGGGGGCTCATCTTAGCACATACATGTTACATGTGCAAAGGTGGAGCGTACTGAGCATGTTACAAAATAAGTACCTAACCTACTACGTCCACAAAAACAGACGCCTGTAAAGTGTTCCATTTTTTTGCGTACACATTAAGAACGTACGAGCGCTTACTAGAATATTCCACGTATTTCTGGATATAACGCTCGCGAGTACATAAGGACGCCACGGAGCTCATGCACACTATAGCTATGAGTGCGTTATTAGACTTTTATTAACCCCCATAAAAATATTATTATCAATGAATAAATTTCTTATCACTAGGCTCATTGTAAGGTATTGGATAATATCGCACCTTGATAACCAGACTGTCACTAAACGAAATTCGCAGTTTTTGGGAATCAATGATTAAAATTTTTAAAAATTGCCTACCCGATAATGATAGCTAAAAATGGCACAAATTGTTTATGTTTTAATGTTTTTCGTCACTTTGGTCATCCGGCAAAGTATTGACATTAAAGTAATTGTTGTATTATTATTAGTTATTTTTTTTATTCTGAGTTTAATAAAACTATTAGCTTAGTGTCACTGCCAATAACTTTCACAAATTGTTTAATAACACCTATTTGGGTACAACTGGTACAAGTGACATTAATTACCTAATGTCATTATGTATGATGAAAGATGAAAACAAAAATGAATCTGCTATTGCTTAACATTACGGCAAATTAAGAAGAATTAAGAAAAAGAAATAAAGACACTAAAACAGAAAATATTATCATTAATTAGTGAATAATGCAAACAAACCTTCAGATTAAATGGAAAATTGACTCTAAGCAAAACAGAACACTGTTCCATTTAATATAAACAGAAAATTTACAATCGGCTTCGGAACAATGTTACTAAACAAAAAATGTCACACTTCTTCGCGTTATCACTAATCCATAATATTATCTACAACGTTATTATTATGTTATCCATAACGTTACTAGCGCCACCTGGCTCCTTAGGATAGAAACTGACAGATGGGTGGTTTTGCACATTATAGAATTCGATAAGGCGGAGAAAATGACGCTTATAACTAAAAATCACCATTTTTCGTTTAGTGACAGTGTGGTTATCAAGGTGCGATATATTTCAAAAAGGCAAAAAGTCCGGGTTACTTTTGAATGAATGAAATACTCTTTATTGCACGCCAAACAAAAATACAGTAACAAAGGAAACAAATAACGGTACAATGGGCGGTCCTTTCGCTAAAAGCGATCTCTTCCAGACAACCTTTGGATGGACAGGATAAACAAAAATCAAAAGAAGGCGGTGGAAGAGTACCTTTAAGCATACATAAACCGAACCCATTAAATAATATATACCTAATGATTACGTATAATAATAAACATAAATACATACAAATAATATATAAATAAACTACACTACATAAAATGGAGGGTAAATAACATAAACACTAACTAGCAGTTACGAGACAGCGAAAGAAAATGGTGAAATGAGATGGAGAAAAGAAAAAGGAAGAGATTGGGACGACCTTATGGACAAAGGTAAGCCTTATGGACTTTTGGTGGGCCACTTACCTCATTCTCGTTGTCGAATCCACGGCTGCACAGCGGACAACAGCTGTCATCGTTCAGTTGACTTTTGTACTTGGCGAAGATGTACAAGGAAGACTGGAGGATATTTTGTTCATTCTGAAATAGTATGAAATAGCTTAGATTCTGGCACACACTTCATAGAGAACAGCTAGAACATCTAGTGCTGAACATTGGCCTCCGCCATAGATTTCCAGAGAGACCTATCTTGTGCGGCCTGGCCGTTCTACGCTGCGCTTTCCAGTGCGTGGTATTTTAGGGTGTGCTCCGCCCACTACAACTTCAACTTGATAATCATCTGCGGCTACTTTGGTTTATCTATTGATCTCCTTATTTCTGATTAGAGTTTTCATACCTGCAGTTTTTCAACCGTCGTTGTGTATTTATTGAGGGTGTTGTCGTAAGACTGAGTGCCGCAAGCCTTGTACATCTTGTCCTCAGCTTTCGTGAGCTCGCTACGTTTCTCGTTCAACATATCGCGCACGTGTTTACGCTCTGTCTCTAGTTTTGTTGACTGAAAATCGAATCGTTGTTTTAATTTACAAATATACAGTTTGCAAACAGACGATACATTTTAAGGAATGGCTGTCTGTCTATAACCTACAACAATATTCGATTTATTTTACATTATTGAAATTGAAACTCCACTTTTTTATACAATGTATGAAAGGTGGAGTTTTTAGGTCTACCTTTTCGAGAGTTTCCGGCGTCTAGTAAAGGTCTACTAAAGGTCACTGTCTGGTTTTAAACTTCAATATTGGATTGAAATAGACGAAACCATATGTTTAGAGACTGGGAAGTCAACCTGTCACAACGTCCAAAAGGTTTAATTTAAAGTAAAAATGACTAGTCGGAAAAGTCGACTATCCGGCCATATTTGTAGTCGACGACAAGTCGGCAAAAAGGGCCGACTAGTCAGCCCATTACTTTATTCATACATTTATGAATAAAATAGAGAGAATTAAATCGTAATCTTTATTGTATTTATACCTTTATTTTGATATCTTGTCGGCCATCTCTAGGAAAAAGTCATAGAACAAAAGTTGTTGTTTTTAATGTTAATATTAGTCTTGCAAGATGTTAGTGTTTTACCAATAACCCTGTGTGTTGTGTTTTGTCAGGTCAACTACTAGCTTATACTACTTATGACATACCTCAATTTGCCTCTCCTTCAGTTTCTTCTTCAGAGTATCGACTTGCGAACGTATATCGCACTCAAACTTGTTCACAGAAATCGAGAAATCTTTTTCGGGAACGCTTCCCAGAATCTCTGTGAGTGCGACTTTGTGCTTGTTCATTAGCACCGCGAGTTCCTTCTCTTTCTGTTTGAGGATACCCTCGACCATGTCCCGTTCTTGGATCTTCGCTTGCTGCTTTTGTAGTTTTGTTACCTAAGAAAAAATTAACAATATTTTCAATGTGTAAATAATATATTGATATTTAACATTTTTACACTTGCACGACAAATTGATAGAATTCAGTGATTCTTCAAAAACTAGTCTAAGAGCCAATGTATCTGTATACAAGCAAATAAAGTTTTATTTATATATAATGCCCCGGACATAATACAATCCTACAGACATTAAAGTGGATAAACTAAAGCATACATAAAAACTATACCTTGGCACTCAGTTCATCCAACTCTTTGTCATGTTGGTCTATCGCCTTCTCGTCTTCAGTGATCTCTTGTTGGCATTCTTCAGGATTCAACTCCTTTTCAGCAGTTTGATGCTCGCTAAAAACGATAACACATAAAGTACATAGTTGAGAGTTGAAAATTTCAACTGTCTAACTATCACGGTTTCACGAGATTACAGCCTGGTGACAGACAGACAGATAGCGGAGTCTTAGTAATAAGGTCCCGTTTTACCCTTTGGGTACGGTAACCCTAAAAAGCTTGCACACATGATTTAACTACTACGCTATCTATCTATCTTCAGGCATTCATTTCCCACTGCTGGGCAAAGGCCTAAAAACACTTCAATATTTTTCTAGGCTATCAATAACACTACAACAATAACAGTTTGAAAAGGAAAGTAAAAGTTTTCATGGTGCTTTCAACTAGAAAGTAATTTCAGAAGGGTTTATCCACTTACGTTTCAGCATCGCTCAGCTTCTTTTCCAATGCGTCTAAGCGAGTTTTTGATTCGTTTGTAGCATTTATCTCTTTCTCTAGTTTGGTTAACTCCCTCTTGTTTTTGTGAATTTCAGTGTCTTTGCTTGATATTTTTTGCTTGTGGCGAGACTGTTAATGGGAAGCATAGTTTTTGAAATATTGTGTTAAATGGCATTGAATAATTATATCAGATAAATAATAATTATTAAACCGTCAACTTATAATCCTGGGTTTTGATAGCTTATTAATTATTACAAAGAAATTAGGCTTAGTACCGACAACTACATTAAGGATAGCAAAAATATGTTAATGTTTGAAGTGGCGTGGACGTAACGCTATTCTACGCGGCCCGCCAGGCCACACGACGCGTTGCGACGCTGCACCGCAATGCTTTTTACGCGTTGTGTGCTCTGTGGGCGGTGCAGTGGCGACGCAACTCTGCTTCTCTTTGATGTGCACCCCTCCCCGCCTCATCTCGCTTTTTGTAAGTGCGGTGTACCTTGTGTCCCTAATATGTCTGGCTAATTTTGGGGTTGCCATACTGATGTTTTTTTTAATTTACCGCGCTTTTTCAGTCTATACGTGTATTAGGCAGACTCTTTAAACATTTCTATGTAGGACGCCTCAGCTATAGCACTCAGGCGTCGAAGCGCCGCTACAACGCATCGTATGGCTTAGCTCTTATGAGCTCCTCACACCGAACGCGGTACGGGACAAGGCGTTTGGCAACCGCACCGCACCGCCCCGAACCACGTGCGGTTCGGTGTGCCTACGCCAAGTGCAATCCACATTTTTTTTCCTCAGCAATTTGCTCATCAGCCATAAACATATGTGGTCTTAGTTAATTTCATAAATGTGTTTTGCGTCCAAATCTGTATTAATGTATTTGAAATGTTTCATCATAAATAATTAGATACTTACAAGCGCATCTCTGCTTTCATCAACCAAAGCTTGCATTTTCTTTTCCTCAGTTTCCGCCTCTGCCTTTTGATCATTCAGTTCCTGTTTTAAAGTGTTTATCTTTTCTGTGACAGTCGCCAAGGCCTTTTCGAATTCCTCATCAGTGCTTACTTCAGTAAGTTCTTCGATTTCTAAAACAACGAGTTTTTCAATAAACTATAATCGTGGGACGTCACCATTAAGTGTAACAACAATGGCTTCTTTTGTACAGGACAGAAGGAAACGTTTTGTATGTTTATGAAATACTAGCTTCTGCCCGCGGCACGCGTTGTTTGTCTCCATTCTGGCCATAATCTATCTATATATCAAATTTCATAAAAATTGGGTCAATCGTTTTGTCGTGAAAACGTGACAAACAGCTGAGCGACAGTGTACGAGATCGTACGCACGGCTTAGAATAGAATAGAAATACTCTTTATTGCACACCAACAAAATTAAAAATACAAACAAATACACAAAATAAAGGTACAATGGGCGGTCTTATCGCTAAAAGCGATCTCTTCCAGCAACCTTTGGATGGGCAGGACAAAACAAAATCAAAAAGGCTTAGTTGTGGATTTAAGATGAAAGTTAGATGATTTTATGATACAAATTCATCGAGCTTTACTTTACGCTAAGTATGATAATGCTAATAAGTGGCTCAACCGTGAGCTAAAGGTGTTCAATGTGCATCAAACACAGAGTTACTTTTAAATTTATAATATCAGTCAGTATGAATGTTTTATATACAACTAGCTGACCCGCCTGCGGCTTCGAACTCGTGGTTTCTCAATAAAACATTACCCTCTTTCGGGTCAGTCGCGTAAAGTGTATCCTATGTCTCAAGTTAATTTAAGAATAGAATAATAATAAGTTTATTATTTATAATCTATTTAGTTATATAGGTACCAAATTCCATCGAAATCGGTCGAGCCGTTAAGTCGTGAACAGGTAACAGAGACACAGTGTTACTTTCAAATCGGTATGTACGTAGATTATAACATGGATTAACACATAGGCTACTTTTTGTTGACAAACGCGTGCGAAGCCCCTGGAGGAAGCTAGTTATACATATTAACTTCCTCTTGAATCACTTTATCTATTGCTGAAAACTGCATTAAAATCCGTTGAGCAGTTTAAAAGATCAAAGGTAAAAGACAGCTGAAGCGACTTCATTTTATACTATGTAAAGACGTTACAGGTTAGAATGTTAGATACACATTTCAAAGAGATTTAGTTGCACTCGGAAATAGATAATTTTCATTGCAGCCTTTTTACTTTTTGAGAGGAAGGAAGATGATTGAAGGGAAGGAGATGAGATAAAACATGTTACCAGCCAGCTTGGCAGTTTCCACAATCATCTTGTTCTTGTTATCGATCCGCTCCTGGTTCTGGCTCTCGAGGAGCACAAATTTATTGTATTTCAATTCATTGTTGTTCTTTTCTTTGGTGAGTTTATCATCCTCCTTGCCAAATGTGGTATTCTTCTTAACACTTTCATCTAACTCCTTTTTCTTAGCTTTGTGAGTTTCTTCATAGTTACCTATAAGAGAAGGAATTCATTGTAGGAAATATTACATAGGTCACACTAAAAGTTTCCGGAATTGGCCACTTACATAAACAATATTTAAAAAGTTATTACTACATTTGAAAATGGCCGTTTAGCCGTAGAATAAAATTTGTTTCATCTGATTGTGAATTGTTTTCACGTTGTGGCGTCATTTTAAAAATTGCGTGAATAAAATATAAATATACAATAAATAAAATAAATTATTTAAATAAATTATTTTATTCAACAACAAACTTCAAAATTACACAAACAAAAAATTACAATGGTTTACCAGGTATATACAATTCAGGATGGAAAACATAGGTACCCAAACTAGGATTGACCTGTATGATGGCATACCTATACCTCCCTCCGGACTATGGTTCATAATGGAATGATCAGTGAAATAAAAACTCGGGAAAATTTTCGTTGCATGATTTTTTACGATTTTAAGTGTAATTTGACAGCTCAGTCTTCTTCTGCTTCAGCTTCAATCTGCTTTTGGTGAAGGAGCACCATGCAAGACGACTATTTATAGCTGGTTTGCAGAATTCAAACGCGGTCGGGTCAATCTCCATGATGAAATTCGTGAAGGTCGCCCGTGCACCGCTGTGAACAACAAAAACATTGATGCTGTGCGTAATGTGATCGAAACAGACAGGCATATGACCTACCATGAGATCCGGACATCTTTGGACATAGGCATGAGTCAAATACAGTCAATCCTACACAAACATTTAGGTTTGAGAAAGCTGTGTTTTGATGGATCCCACAAAATTTGACTGATGCTCAAACAAGGGACCGCATCACTTGGTGCCATGCTATGCTTGCCAGATACAACGAAGGGACTTCCAATTTGGTGTGGGACATAGTAACAGGTGACGGAACATGGATTTATAGCTATGATCCCAAAACGAAGCAGCAATCGAGCGTATGGGTCTTTCGAGATGAGCCGAAACCAACCAAAGTGGCGCGTGTGAAAAGTGCCTCGAAGCGGATGATTGCTTCTTCTTTTAACCGATTCATTGCGGATGGCACGGCAGCCGTGTCATCATTTTCTTTTGCGTGTGGCGTTAGGCACGTGAGCCGTGCCATTTTGAAATCGATGGTAATTCCTTCAAATTAAGTTTTAGGGAGATCTACCCCAGAACAAAACTTTTTTATTTTTAACGTTAATCAAGCTTGTAGCATTCGTTTCTGGATATTGTATTGTTTTTTAAAAAATAGGGGTCACCAACCTTTTTGAAAATTTTAATGATGAGGATTTTTGTATAATAATATAATTGAAATAAATAATATTAAAAAATTGCTTATTTTTATATCAGAAATGTGAACGATTTGAGAGAACATTTTTTTAACATTTTAGGAGAATCTTAGCGCAAAAGACAATTACCGCTACCGAAATAGGATGTCAGAAACTAATCAGAATATTGGAATATCGGAACCAGTGGTATATTGTCGCCACATGATGTACACGTCCAAAGTCCTTTGGACTATTTCGTTTTATTTTTGAATGCCCAATTCATGAATTTAATATTGGATTGTACAAATAAGTACGGCAACAGACTGAAAGCAGCAGCGACTACTTCTCGAGCTCGATTTAGACAATGGACCGATGTAAGTGTCACCGAATTTAAAACATTTCTAGGCATATATATAATATATGAATATAACAATAAAACTCAATAGAATGGTAGATTATTGGTCCACTCATTATCTGTTCCGCTTAAGTCCACATATATTTATGTCGAGGGACAGGTTTTTTTTAATTTTAAGAGCCTTAAATGTTCAGAATAATGAAAGACCAGAGAGTATATTTAAAATTAAATCTTTAATTGATTTATTCAACGACACGGTTAATTCAGTATATTATCCATTAAGAGAGCTAACAATCGATGAGTCTCTTATTCTGTGGAAAGGAAGACTTTTCTTCCGTCAATACAATAAAGGAAAAACACATAAATACGGAATTAAATTATACATTTTAGCCGATGCCAACGGAATTATTTTAAATATTCACGTGTACGCAGGCTCCCAGGATGTGCAAGTCGGCGGTAGAAATCATATTAAAAAAGTGGTTCATTTGCTTATGCAAAAGTATATTGAAAAAGGCCATTCCTTGTATGTAGATAATTTTTATACCAGCGTGGGTTTAACTGAGGAGCTATTATGTAAACACACATACGTTGGCCAAAACTAACTGGCCAAAATATTTACATCCATGTATATCCAATACAGCGTCATGTTCCAAACATGACGCTCATCATCCTTAGTTTTTTCTTTGCACTTTGAACTGTCCACCATATTATTTTCTAAACACGTTGATCTGTCCACCATCTGTTTTTTTATGCACGTTGAAGTATCCTCATGTATAGATTTCAAGTGTTCTGAGTTTTCCCAGTGTTGTGAATATGTTTGCGAATTTTGCTCTAATATTTGGTCATCGTCGTCGCGTTGAGTTTCAATTTCTGTCTCGGGAATATATTTTCTTTTACGCCGTAATTCTTAAACAATAAATAGGCAATAATTTACTTTAAAATACTTGAAATTTCTTATCAGGAAAACCAAAACAATAATTTTAGAACTAATGTAAGTAGAAAAGGTTTATCACACCTGTATTAAAAAAGCCACTTACCATCCATTACCAAAAATACACTTATTTTTACACTTTTTATCACTTGAAACTACGTTCCTGACCGTTCACGTTAGATTTCGAATGTAAACTAAAAGTTTAACGCTTAGAACCACGTAAAAATGGTAAAAAACACTGTTTTCTTTTCCGCATGGCTGAAGACACAGGAGCCATGTCATTTAATCGTATGGCGCTTGGCACGGCAGCCGTGTCACGGTAATTTTGTTCAACGCTACAGTTAGAAGTTTGCAAAATTAGACATCGCAACGAATCGGTTAATAAAACTAGACACGTGGCTACTATTGCTTTAGAAAATCGTCGTACCGTGAATAGTGACTGGTACACGACCATTTGTTTACTGGAAATTATTGACAAACTCCGTGAAAATAACGACAAACGCCGTATCATCTTGCACCACGACAATCCCACACGGCTAGACAGACAAATGAGTTTTTGAAGGCGAAAAACGTACAACTTATGAGTCATCCAGCATACAGTCCTGACCTAGCACCGTGTGACTTTTTTCTGTTCCCAAAAATTAAGAACCAATTAAGCGATCAACGGTTTTCATCACCAGAAGAGGCTATCGAAGAGTATGAAAAACGTGTATCTGACGTCGCCACGGAGGAGTGGCACAATTTTTTTTTTTAATTATTTTAATCGTATAAAAAGTGCATTACCGCAAAGGGAACAATAAATATTTTGAGAAACAATAAATTCATTTTTGACCATTAATAGTATTTTTTTATTATTGATTCCGGAAACTTTTAGTGTGCCCCTCGTATATTTACGTCTTTTAGTTGGACGAACAGCCAAGTGAGATGCGATTGTGCGTCCTACCCCCTTTTTCTAAGGATTTTTTTGATTGCACATCATAAATTACAAGCACTTTTGCCCCCAATAGTTGGAACTGGACACAAATTTACAGCAATCACCAGTAGTCACAATGAAATTTGATTATCCTTTTAGAAGTTACAATGACAAAATCAGACACTGAGTACGACAAATAGCTTAAGACTTATGTAAAAAAATCGAGTATTGTGTACATAAGTACGAACGTAAGAAGGCGTGAATAAAAAACACATGTAGACCGAAAGTTAACTTTGTGGTGGTACAACATGAAAACTTCCTTCAAATGCTGATAATACACTCTGATCTATTTTTCCTAGAAGAAGACTTCTTCTATTTACAAAGATTTCGCTTACGCCTAGGAGAGTCTGTTTCTCTACAAACCAGATATACTTACTAATATTTTCTTGCAACTCTTCAGTTGTTCCCTCAAACATGTTTTTTATGGAATCTGTTAACTCTTTTGCTTGAGCTTGGCAGTGCTCCAATCTGTAATAAAATTTGTATCACAATCTTTATTAAAGTTCTTCGAACTGTACACCCAGAATGTACTACAACAGAATAAAAACTGGGATATGCTGATAATTATGAAATCTAAAGAGCTCCACACACCAAACGCGGTCAGAGGCTGTGTGGTTATAACCACTTCAGTTTGTATGCATCTACAAGTGAGACAACAGACCAAACACAGAGCATGGTTCCAACCTTGCCCCGTTGTGCTTGCCTGCCACATGAGCAGTGCACATGGAAGCGATGTGTGAAGGCCTTATCACAGACCTGCAAGGACAGATTAAGGATACAAAAATCACACTTTACCTAACTTTAATCTTCTCTCTCTTAGACTCGAATGACAAGAGATCATTTTCCAAAACCTTGATAGCGCTCAGTTTCTCACTGATTGGCTTCAGTTCTTGAGCCAGCTCAGCCACCTTCAGTTCGGCTTCTGACATTCTAGATTCAGTGTTGACAACTTCAAGCTTCTTTTTGTCCAGATCTTGCTTTTTTTCAGTGAGGAAACTTACTTCTTGAGCTGAAAGTTATAAATTGATATGAATAATATCAAACCAGATACCTATCCTGCTGCCTTAGTAAAGATATCCCAATATTCATTTGCATTTCATTTCATTTTTCAATTTCATTTGCCCTCACTGATGCTTATGTTAAGATTGCAATAAAAGATTTTTTGTTTTGGTGAATAGAATAGAATGTAATAATATTATATTTGCAACATACATAAGTTAACACATATAAACAAATAAAAACCATTAAAGTAAAAAACCACAAAACAAATCTAAATCCAATTAAAGCTGTGAAGATCTCTATTATATGTATATGTTTATATATTGCCTAGTTTTTCAAATTTGATACTCATCATTTGGAGGTAACGGAGTTAGCATTGCAGATGAAGTAAACTTTTGTATAGAACATACGGTTGCTGTAATATGACTATCTAAATTGCTTATTTAGTAAATTAATTAATTTATTAGGTGAATTACTAATCAACTTCTTTGTGATGTCTCTTGTGTGTTTCTTTGTGTGTTTTTGAGATATAATTTGCAGTATTTGATAAGATACAAGTTATTCATCTGTGGAGATCTAAAAGCTGTTTACGTTAGTTTTAATATTTACAAGGATCTAAGAAAGAATGCTTTCTGGAATCTCCTGTAAAGTTTTATACAAATCATTCAATGTTGCTTGGAAATAATATAGAAGCTTTTTTAACTTGGCTATTTACTTACCAAGCATATTCAACGAAGAAGCATACTCCTTCCTAATTTTCCTCATTCTGTCAAAGCAATCGCTGTATTTATCAGCATCAAATATTTCATCAAACCGTTCTTTCACCTTCTTGCCTTCATCCAGAGGCCAGCTTGAGTCCTCTTGGTGGCAGAACACTACAGAGTTCAAAATAGCTTTCGACACACCTATCAAAAACAATTTAGTAAAATTACTTAAAGCAAGTTTCACAGAATTATGTACAATGAAATAAAATGTATTAGAAACACAGTCAACTTACCTAGTTCCTCATACATAACGAAATCTAAATCAGCACATCTGGAAGATATGTCTTTAGTTGTTCCATTTTCATCGATGGTAGAGAGAAACGACTCCAGCGTTTGAAATCTGGTCTTATTTTTCATAGCAGTCACCTTCATAGATCTTGATACCTCAAGCTGTTTATCTTTTGCATTTACAATCTATGGAATAGGACAATGTGATTAGGTACTGTGAATGTTTTTTTCGTACTATAAGACTAAATGAATAGTGGAAAACATACCTTCAATTTTACTTGCCCCAAGACTTCCGTGGATCTATTGACTTTTGCATCGTGGACAAAGCACTCGTTGCGGCTTCCCGGCGGCATTTGCCCCGTAACGGCATACCGTAAACATTCGATAATTGTTGTTTTACCACAACCATTTTGACCGAGTATCAGCGTCAGAGGTCTATCAAATGATATGCGCTGTTCATCACTATCTTCAGGTCCGAAACTCCGTATACCCCGAACTGAAAGAGACTTTACACCAGCCATGGTGAGCTGATGGCAGGTAGTAAATGGATTTGTTTTGTGTTCGCACTAGCAAAATACGTCGCATTCAGTAAACCAACAAATAAACCGGTGGAAAACGCTTCAGACCAAAAGAACACAAGTTTCCATCGAAAGCGCGGCGGCGCGGCGTCTTACACAGATAAAAAATACAGACTAAGTAAGTAAGTTTTTTTTTTTTTTTCGAATGGACTAATCTCGCTGTTGGCCTCTGAGGCCGTGACAGCTTAACCGAACTTTTGGCGAGCGCAGATGTCGCTCAGCCCAGTAAGTTTTTTAGGCAACTAGCGCAAGGGCACCACTTAGGTACGAGCCTCGGCTTGGGCTGTTGCCGGGGTGGGGATAGGAGAGAAACGCCCGGGTACATGTCTGTACCTCGTATAGGCGGCGACTGAAGGGACTCGTCGACCTCGCCGGCGAGGTCGGTGTGTCTGTGAAGTGTTTGCTCTGTCTGAAATAGATGACTCACCTTCCGCATTAGCGGAGGTGATTTCGTCATCCGGGTCTCCGAGAACGTGTCTCGGACGACGGAGGATTTTGTTGGCGGGCGAATCCAACGGGTAGACCGGAATGGTATGTACCAAAGGGTTCGGATGCTGGGACGCAAGTTCATAATACCGCTTGGAAGCGAGTTTCATGAACTTGGCTATTGAATCTAATTTCATGTCGCAATGTAGATCGTTATTGCGAAAGTACCAGGGCGAGCCTGAGGCTTTTCGCAAGAAGCGATTTTGAATAACCTGAATGGCACCAACTTTAGGAGAGTGGGCAAATACTACAGATGAGTATGTCATAATGGGACGAATGCACGCTTTGTAAAGGGTCACCTTATTTTTAAGGGACATTTGACTTTTCGCGCCTAGAAGTGAGGACAATCGTCCTAGGGTGAACTTTGCTTGGTTGCACCTCTTAGTGATGTGCAACCTAAAGGAAAGACGCCTATCGAGGATGACACCCAGATATTTGGCTGATGGGGCCCAGCGAATGGGCTGGCCAAATAGAGAGATCGGTTTGGGAGTGAGGTTTCTCCGTGAGAAGTACACTGCTGTACTTTTCGACGGGTTTACCTCGATCCGCCACTTGCGGAACCAAATTGCTAGTGAATGAAGGGCAGCCTGCAGCCTTATACCCACCCGATCAGGATTCCGATTGGATGTGTACAAGGCTGTGTCGTCTGCGTATAGGGCTATTTCCACTTGAGGAGTGCGGGGGATATCGCTGGTGTACAGCGTGAACAGGAGGGGGAGTAAGTAAGTAAGAAACTACACAGATCATATAAATATCCCCCCACCCCGCTGTCGGAGCAGTATAAACAATTAAATTTGTGTAGTTTTTCTCCACTTCTCAAAGTCTTTCTCAAAGTACGGTTAAGCTGCAACGGCCTCAGAGGTCAACAATGAGATTAGTCCATTCGAAAAAAAAAGAAGATTTTCTCCACTCCGACAGTTACGGTAAGTGGCTTTACACTTGGATAAATTCAGTGCAATAAATAAATTTATGACTGAATTCAGACAGTAAAAAAGAATTAGCCAGTTAGACACACTAAAAAAATTAGACAGAGTCGACACTTCCACTCTAAATCAGATAATGTGCTTTTAGCATAGTGTAAAGCGATTTCGACAGTGACAATCAATGTTCTTTTGTGATCGTATTATTTTTTAGCCCTGTGTGGAACCTGACTAATCGATACACTGTATCATAAATGAATGTTGACGGTTGTTCGAAAATTCGCGCGCGAAAAATACCGCGCTGCGTTTGGACTAAGTTATCTTAATTTTTTTCTATTAGTAATTTATTTATTGTGTATATCTTATTGTACTAAAATATAGATAAAATTCTGAATGCAGCAGACCCGAATGTCAACAACCGATTTTCGATGAATACCGAAAGTGATATAATTTTAATGAGTTTTAACAGGTTATGCGAAGGAAAATAACAGGTGTGACATATGATTTTTCACATGCTACTCGTGAAACGTTCCATCGCTAGTGCTTGATACATCAGCGCCATCTATTGGCAGTTCTCAAAACATGGCCCTGAAAACCCCTCATTTGAGGAAAGAGCGAGATAGTAGATATTTCTCAGCTCTGCCAAAGTAAAGCGGACTTGCTTCGCAATATTCAGACAGACTTCAATGAAAAAGACAAAAGAATTCGGGCAAGCGTAAAGGTAATTAGGCTAGGACTACATCCGATCTTGTCATTTGCCAATGTAAACAACATTGAATAAAAATAAACAAATTAAAAAAAACAAACATTTTGTGTTTCATTAACTGACGTACCGAGATTGTTTTAGACAAATTTTGAAATTGTGTTTTTGAGATTTTGGCATATAAACCATATTATATTATGGAGGCGCATCTCCAAATAGCGCCATCTATTACGCTAGTTGGAAATAGTTTATTCTTTTTAAATAGAAAAGAAAAGCCCTCATTCATTGCCATCTGCTCCGGAGTCATAGAGTATATATATTGTCATATTGTCGGAGTTTTCTGTGAGCGAGCGAGCGAGCGCGTCCTCGCTTTTCAAGGCAAAGCTCAGCTCTGTCCCAAAAGGGTCGGTTTCTCCTTGTTTTGTTCGGGTTTTATTTTTTAGTTTTGAATGAAACATTGACTCTAGAAACGATAAACTATTGTAAACTTCGAATAATTATGTTAGTTCTCGTCCAGGTCTATATTTCACCACCTTCGTCATTGTTGTGAATTGAGTGACTTCGTTTTGGTTGATGATCAAATCTCACAAAGAAAACAAATCTGTAAGTAAAAATTACTTAGCTTACGAGGTTTTATGCTTTGAATAATTTTGTGAAGTTTCCTTTTAGAGGAATTTGTAAACCAATGTCACAGATCACAGTGCTAAAATGGTCGTTTAAAGAGTTTTATTACAAATAAAAAATCACGCAATGTTTAGCTCATAGAAGACCCAATATCTATTACTATATCATGTCTATTATTCTTACTGTGTACCACACAATTGCAAAGTTGAACTAGCCAGACAAGATATAAGGTTAAAGTTGAATCTGAAGTATTATCCACCCCAAATAAGTAAACCACATGATTTATAATCCTTAACCGTAGGGAATAAGCACCCTTCCAAAATTACACAGGAGCATTGGGGGTGATAATTTATCACTCCCAATGCTCCTGTGTCTCCACCCAGCATTTTACATCGATATCTTTGGGAAACAGGAATTATCCCATAGCGTTTGATTTATCAGTGATATCAGTTGCTTCCCAAAGATATTGATGTAAAACGCTGGGTGGAGAAATACATAAATTTTTTTAATAAAATTTTCTCTGTAGTTCCTTGTAGGTAGTCCCTAACAAATAGTATGCTATTACAAGTTATAGTGATTTTTTTACGTGTAGTTTTCTGACCTTGCAGGATTGTATCAATCAGGCACCTCAATGTTACAAAATACATTTGTGTGATCCTTGATGAGTTAAGGTATTATTATTATTAAATGTTTTATTAAAATAAAGTTGTTGCATCAACATTATTGTTTTACAGGTACCTACTACAAATTGATGAATAAATTCATTATTTACTTGAATGTTAATTAACTATAGATAACATCACATTGCATTATAATGTATTATGTATTGTATAATACCTAATGTGTAAAACAATGGTGTTGTTATAAGAGGAAGCTAACGGTACTGTAGTAGGATAGTAAGTACTTAAGGGATAAAAAACCAAGCTATGTTAGGCCTAATAGAGTATGAACCTGAAGCCAGAGTATGATCATTAACCAGGATTCAGACTTAAAGAGAGCAAACATTAGGTAGAAAAATAGAAGCTCTCCTCACATGTACAAATGATATTAATCCATAGAACTCTTAGCTGACTCAATATTGAGCCATAACAGTTGAAAATATTGTGATACCTGTCACGCTAATACATGAATGTATGGTTGTGGTGCCTGTATCAAACCTGGCTTTTGACAGGTTGAAAATACTTCTTATTTTAAAATTTTTATGTCTTTAGGTGGTGTTAGGGTTACCGTAAGTCTATACGTGGTTTTTTGCTTGACAGACCTGAATTTGGACTCAGAGGTATGTCACTGTTACACCAAAGTTAATACAATAATGCATTGGCATTTCCCAATGTGTGATTGCAAAATAATACTCTACTTAAAAATGGCAAGCTTTATCACCCTGACTTATCAAAAGTTATGATTAATGGATGTTTAGAGGTTTAATGTAAGTCCATGTGGTCAGTTTTGTGATCTGTTTATGAGACTATCTAGGCTTTAATGTGCATTGAAGGCTGGTTATGATGATGAAGACAGCTGTGTTGTAGCCTTATTGCTTTACTCTGTGGTTGAGTAATACTGCGAAGGTCAACTGGTGGCACAAAGTGAATCATCTATGTTGGTATTTGCATTTCAACAGGTTTATTTGTCATTGATATTTATTCAAGAACCTTGAATATCTTCATATGAAACTGTTAATGGAGTTGCTCTAATTAAATATGTAGTAATTGTAATATGAAGTGCTATGTAAAAACTTCATAACTAGTGGTTCGCATCGAACTGAGATCTCGCGAGTCTTCGATTAAAACAAAAAAATATTATTTGTAATCTTTGACTATCAAAATAGTGCCACGAAATAAATAACCGATTTACTTGACCTACAGTTTAATTCAAATTACAGGTAACGGGAGTTCATATTATCTGGTTACTTTTTTTTTTGGGATACAAATTGCAGTTATTCTGAATTTCAGACTTTTGCCTATATTTATGTCACTAAAGCTACACGAATACCGAATACAGCATTATGGGGTCACTGGTGTACCTTGTGAATTTTGTCAAAGTTCAGTTTTTATGATGGCTAATAACTCAAAAACTATTAGGACTTACTAAAAATAAAAACGGAGTCTAAATGTACTAATGAAGACCTTTCATTTGCCGTCCCACTTACCTAATAGTCTCATTTTCGTTTTTTTTTACCCCTCTTGAACCCCAATATCTCAACAACCTCCCGACATGTTTAGCTCATTTAGTCACAGCAAAATTGTGCCATCACTACCTACCTATATGTATTAAATTTCACGATGATCGGATCAACGCTTCGTAAGTTATCCTCGGACAAACAAACATACATACAACGCCGATTTGCCTAAGTTGATTTAGAGATCTCGCTTCGCTCGAGCAATTATTTCAAGTTGTTAAAGAATGTATGAATAAGCCCATTTAAAAGTGATTAGCTTGCCATTTAAACAAATCCTTACTAATATTATAAATTCTAAAGTAACTCTGTTTCTCTGTCTGTTGGTTATCTTTCACGAATAGATAAATAAATAATGCTGGACATTTCACACAGCAGCCCCAAATTAAGCAAAGCTTGTACTATAGGAACCAGATAACTGATAGAATACTTAAATACTTTTTTTTTTGTAAATACATACTTGTAATATATAGAGAAACAACAAACATTTGTTCCGCGGCGGGAATCGAACCTGCTACCTCCTGCGTTTCAGCCGACTATTCGTCCACTGCGCCACGGAGGTCGTCAATAGATAGATTATGACTGGGATTGAGACATACCTAGGCTAGTTTTTACCTGGCTGTTAAGAAGACGGGATTGAATCATTATCAGCCATACGACGTCCACTAGCCAAAGCGTCTAAACCTCCTAGCAACCTATTTAGATCGTCTTTCCGTCTGAAAGACCAAATTCTTTGAGCTATTGACCCACCCACTGCCACTTCAGATTGCTATTGCACCTGGCTGTGTCAATGACTATTCATATGAATTCCCTCATTTAGGATTCGATTTCTAGAGAAAAGCCAAGCATAGCCCTCTTTATATCTCGCAGAGCGACCCCGAGTCTTCATATGAGGCGTTCAGTGTTAGATCATATGCCATATGTAACACAGTGGTCAGAATTTCGTCGTATGACACTAATAAAATCACTTTGAATGTAAAATTCATTATGATAATTTGATTAACTTGCCAATTTTCGATACATTTTAGTATTCGCCCCTCCTCCATATAAACTTTAACTAGTATGTCAAATCTCACACTCCTTCCGTGCGCGCAATAAGATTAAAACATAAAAGTTTGTATAAAGGGGTAAGTACAAACTTAGTACAAAATTTTCTCTTTGCGCATAAAGTATGTGTTAATCTTTCTAGTTCTAAGTGTTTGGTTATACTGAACAGGATATCAGTATTAAAATAAACTAAAATGGATTACAACCAATAAAAAAAATCTTCAATAGAGCGGTACCTATGCATTTAATAACTTAGTCAACATCATTCCATCACTTCTTCTACGCTAGAATCTTCGATTTTCCACATGCCCTCTCGCACATTATAAGGTTTAGTAGACTTCATTCGTGGAGTCATATTTTGCAGTCAAAATGGTCTGCAGTGGTTGTGGTTACGCTAATTACAAACACTCGCGTTTGCTATGGCCAAGCCACTGCAAGCTATTTGCACGCGTAGGTACCTACCTAACGCACAAAATATATAGGAACAGAAGAGTTACAATTTATTCCAAGCTTCGACCGACTTGATCCGAGATCCGCTCGGATCAAGTCTATTCACGGACTTCCGTGCTTCTATTGATATTCTGTGCCTATGACAATGAGTGAAATCGTGAATCCTGCCTGAATCGGCTAGCTGCTTTATGTATGTACACTTTCACTAAGTGTACAATTACATTTGTCCTCAGTGAGTTAGCCACACATTGAAACCTGACACTTGATATCTCAACATCTTTATTGTTACAGGAATGGCCACACTATACAAAATGGCATCAACCACAATGATCGAGACTGTCACTATAATAAGACCACTAAAGGTAAGCCTTGAATTTCATATTCTATTACATGCGTAACTAGATAGGTAATTCATGTTTTAAATTATGTTCGTATTTGCGACTGTTAATTAATTAATAACACCCAACGACCGCAATGGTTGTATGTCCTGATTTCACTCTAGGTTTATCTGTGATGTGGATATAAAAAAATACTGAATGAACAAATATTTGCACATGCAAACAAATATCCCGCAACTCCCACAGCGGAAACCGAACCCAGACTACTTGCATTTTAGTAGGCTGCTCGTCCACCACGCTTCATAGATTGTCAGATCACTTACCATTAGGTGAGGTAGTGGTCAAACGATTATCTTATTCGCGCACGTTGCACCTACGTAGGTATGCGTAATAACTAGGAACCAGTGCCGACCTGTGCCAACAGCAGGTACCTTATGTGCAACCCCTCTAACTGTTTGCATTCTATTGAAAAACCAAACAAACAATACTCTTATTACAAAATGGATTACGCACCGCCGTAACTTAATAATTTGCCAATAATCTAATTTAAAAATCCTTTACTCGACATTTCTTCACGAATACCGTCAAGTGCGGGCCTCGTATTGGATTAACCAGTCGGTTGCGTGCTGTGGCTAAGATCGGTGCGGTGATAAAATGCAAACTCACGGGAATTTGACAGCCAGCTACCTGTGGCAGCCCGGGGAGTTTGCGCGACGTATGCTCGGCGAACGACCCTCGCCCGTCCCACCTACGAGAGAAATCTGGCCGTTGCCTCAACAACCCCTTAGCATCAGCACCTTGCACGTCGCCTATCTACAAGATGAGCCCGTCCCGAGGCGGTCGGCTACCCTCCCGTCTCAATCGTACGTCTCCACAACTATACCAGAGCAAGAATACGCAACGAGACCCAGGGTTTGCACCGTCGGCACCAACACCGATCCACCTCCAACCATTGTCTCCCGATTGAGGCACTTGCTCAAACGCCAAGAAGACGCCAATGTCACGTATTTACCACCGACCGGTCGTCTCACCGCAGTACCTAAAGAAACTACCTTCGAAGTCAAAGAAGAGGAAAATCCCGCAAGAAAAGCGTTGTGCGGAATAAAAAAAGCCATGTCCGGAGCGAAGTATCGGATTGCGCCTGGATCCGAGGTCGTAGAGAGCCCAAAGATAGTTTACAATGTGTCAAAGCCCGGAGATAGAATGACAACGACGTTTGGAGCTCGGGAGCGTCGATGGTGGTGCAAGAAGCCTTCGCGAGCTGCGTGCACGAAAAAGCTGGAGGCAATCGGTGGCTGGTGCCGCACGCGGCGTCAACACACCTCCAGGCGACAGCCGCATCCCCCCCGACTGCAAATCACCCAGGTGTGATCCCCTGAAAAACTTTCATCACGCTAAAATTGTTCGTGTGGATTTTTAATTGATTAGAGCGATTTGTGTTGTAAATACTGATGTGTCTTAATAGTTACTATATAGAACGCTATGATGTATTTGTCTTGTAGAACGATCGAAGTTTAAGTAGCGTTTTTGGCTAATAAATGTGTCTCCTTAATCTGTGTTTTGTTGGCGCACGTCACAGGCGGGCGGGCTGGGGCGCGGGAGACGCGTAGGGCGGGCGGCAGTCCCGCGTCAGGCGTCGCGCCGCCCGGTCCGCCCGCCCTAGTGCACTCACCCGCCTCAAGAGCGAACCCACCATACATTGTTGTCTGCATACCTAAGGAGTCTTTTTGATTAAGATTGTACCTTATTTTATAAACTTGCCCATTACTTGAAGTGTTCATCATCACTGCGCTGAAGTTTATGGTATAAGAAGTAAAATAAAACCGGCGCAACCCAATGCGCAAATCTCGCAAACGTAACTGAAAACTAGGACGGCAAATAATTTTACCTTATAACGCATTTATAACATTTTACTTCCAAACATACCTTACCTACTGTAAGTACCTAATTATTATGCTTGAAATTCTCCGAGAATATGTTAGAAATTTTAAAGAAGTCAGCAGCAATAGCATTTAAATAAAAAGAGATTTAACCATAACGGCAAAATATTCGATTGTGCTTCATTGGGCAGAGTAATTAAAGCTCTAATCATATACTTAGAGTTTCAAATTAAAGTCTTTCGTCAATATTATAATTAATCAACACCATTCCAATCAGTTATTTTTTTCCAAGCTATGAAAACACAAAACTTATTTTAAAGTTATTGTTAAAAAGCTTATTGTTACTGATTTGTTGAGGGATTGTAAAGTCCACTAAACAAAAAACATTTCAAAACTTTGTAGTGTAGTTATTGCAAATGGTTATAAAATATGTGGTATTGATTTATTTAAGTACTGAATTAGCATTTTTAGGTTTAACATAAGCCGTACTAGTGGTTCGCATCGAACTGAAATCTCGCGAGTCTTCGATTAAAACAAAAAAATATTATTTGTAATCTTTGACTATCAAAATAGTGCCACGAAATAAATAACCGATTTACTTGACCTACAGTTTCATTCAAATTACAGGTAACGGGAGTTCATATATTCTGGTTACTTTTTTTGGGATACAAATTGCAGTTATTCTGAATTTCAGACTTTTGCCTATATTTATGTCACTAAAGCTACACGAATACCAAATTTCAGCATTATGGGGTCACTGGTGTACCTTGTGAATTTTGTCAAAGTTCAGTTTTTATGATGGCTAATAACTCAAAAACTATAAGGACTTTACTAAAAATAAAAATGGAATCGAAATGTACTAATGAAGACCTTTCATTTGACGCCCCACTTGACCTATTGAGTCTCATTTTATTATTTTTTTACCCCCATTTTAACCCGAATATCTCAACAACCCCTCTACAGTTTTAGCTAATTTAGTCACACCAAAATTGTGCCATCACCTATGTATCAAATTTCACGATGATCGGACCAACGATTCGAAAGTTATTCTCGGACAAACAAACATACATACATACAACGCCGATTTGCCCAAGTTGATTTAGAGATCTCGCTTCGCTCGATCAATTAAGTAGTTCTATCCTCTACGCTGAAATGTCTTTATTCTATTCTTCTGAGATAAATTTTCTAAAACGGTCATGTTAGCCCGGCAGATAATTATGGCAGCTGTCACATAGATTTAAGAAACAGTAGGTACATGGTCTTAAAAAATTAAAGAACATACAAAATTATAATTTGCGAAAAGATTCTCTGTTTGACTGTGATGTCGATATCATTTTCATTCGAATAAATAAATAACACCCAGTAGTAATCCATAGTCCTTAAGCAACACTAGGATCCCATATATCGTGGATATTATGAAAGCAAGTACATACTAAGTTACCACAATACCCAGTGCGAATATTTGCATGCAAACCATATAAACCTGTCCCGCAGCTGTAATCGAATTGATCAATAACTATTCCATCTTTAATGCACTGGATACAGCATTCTTCCACCTAACTTTAAAAATAAACTCTTCATAAGATTAAATATCCCCTCGCTCCTAAACGCAGGACCGTCATGGTTCTCCCTTTGTATATATTTATAAGTACAATGGGCATGTGAGTCATCAGTCTCACAATGACGTGTTTTCCACATTCGTGGCCTAAATCTACAAACATGGATATTATTTGTGCTGCTTTAGCTTCGTATAGGCCCGCCAAATGTAAACAATTATCTGACAGGCAATAGACGTATCATACAGCAATGTTTATTCGTTTGGTTTGCTGCCTTGAATATTGTTTTGTTTTAGGCCATTACTTCGAACATAGAGATAAATGGCTAACCTAATTATTGAGCTGAAGCTCGGAAATAACAACATTGTTACTGTTTTATACATTGTTTTTGTTATTTCCGAGCTTACTTCTTCTTGAGATAACATAAACAGATGAAATCCATTCTCACCAAGCTATGTTGATAATTTGAACGTCCTACTCCAAAAAAATAATGTAGATTACATTATTTCGTATAATGTAATTAAACATACTATATTTGTTATATTTCTTTGATACTATTTAAAACACAAATAACTTAAAAAAAATTTAACCGACTTCAGATAACAGTAAACACTAAACTACTCTACCAATTTTGATGAAATGTCCATGGGATCAATCTAAAAGTATATCCTTTCAAATAAAAAAGTAATTTTCCAAATCGGTCGATAAAAACGGAGTTCTGAGCTAACAAACATAACATGACATAAAAATTAAACAATTGTAAGACTTATATAGTTTTCTCATGGATGCTATTGTCAGAACTGGACCAAATTGATATGGGACCACTCAGGAATCACCAGCTTTCAAATAAAAAAGAATCATCAAAATCGGTTCACCCAGTCGAAAGTTCTGAGGCAAAAAATGTAAAAAAATAAAAAATAATTCAGTCGAATTGAGAATTTGAGAATTGTTTTTGAAGTCGTCGGTTGAAAATACAAACAACACCTGTCCGTATTGAGTATGTTTTCAACAAAATCAACCCTCGTAATCTCATAAATCACTGGCGCAGTATACTTATTTACAGTTTTCCTCTAGTAACTGGTTGACCTAATTTATCGTGCGTGCTTCACATACTTAGCACACCTATTCGTAAAAGCTTTTTTGTCCAATCTAACGGTATCGTGCGGTGCGAGTTCTTGGCCATTCGTTACCCCTAAATGCAGGCACACGAAGCCATGTTGCTTCTGACCTACATCTACGGAAAGTTATCAAGGAACTTTAATCCTCAGTATAATAAACACACCACACAAGTCGTACGTACTACCGACTTGGGTTATCAGTAACGTTGCAATTAAGGTCGACGTCGCGTCTTCGTGAGGGTACCGCTAAAGTCATGGAACAGCGAAACGAATGGATATTACTGCTTCATTTTCGCTTTTATTTGAACCAAATCCGCATAATCGTAAGGAAAATTTAAATCTGAACATTTGAAATCTATGTATAGTGATATCGTACGAGCGGTAAACCATGGATTTATACGCCTGAAAGCTTATAACGACTTTTTTTTTTGATAAATATTATTTCTAAGCTAAAAAACAACCTCAATTCAATTACGCGTAACTAAGCAAGCATGCGTGCTTGTCCATAACATTTCTACTTATTTCTTATATACGCTATGTAGTACGACGCAATCCATAACCGACGAGTTCATTTACTAAGCGGTAGGTCGACCCCTTTCCATTTCTTTTCCCGGATATAATCGATCACCTTTCAATCAGGAGTTTATTTACCGCAGTGTGGAAGGGACCATTGTCTGTATTGTGTCGGCGACTCAATTGACGTTGATGAATTAGTCCTCGAGATCGACCTCGCGGGGTCGCTGACTTTGCTTCTTTGCTGATCTTTTGCAGATGGCACTAACGATCTCAGCTTGATCTAGTAACTCCGTCGCAGTAATCGTTGTATGTAAGATACTAGTGGTTTGCCCCGAACTGAGATCCCGCGAGTCTCACATAAAAACAAACAAATGTTATTTGTAATCTTTGATTATCCAAATGCAATACCATGATGACCAATTACCATGAAATGCATAACCAAAAACTTGAAATGCAGTTTCATGCAAATTACAGGTAACGGGAGTTCATGTTAATTGGTTACACTTTTTTTGGGGTAGAAATTACAGTTTTTCTGGATTTTAGACTTTTCCCTATATTTGTGTCATTAAAGCTACACTATGCGTGTAGCAAATTTGTACCAAATTTCAGCACTTTGGGGTCACTGGTGTACCCTGTGAATTTTGTCAAAGTTCAGTTTTTATTATGGCTAGCAACTTAAAAACTACAAGGTTAAACTAAAAATAAAAACGGGATCGAAATGTACTCGTGAAGACCTTTTATTAAACGTGTCATTTTACCGGATAATCCTATTTTGTTTTTTTATCCTTCTTGAACCCCAATATCTCAACAACCCCCCCACATTTTTAGCTCATTTACCTAGTCACACCAAAGTTGTGCCATCACTACCTATATACCAAATTTCACGATGATCGGGTAAACGCTTCGGAAGTTATCCTCGGGCAAACAAACATACATACCCTATGTCAATGGTAGCCTATGTCAGCCGGACCATAATAACAAATCGATTGACACCACATTCATCAAAATCGCATGAGTAGTTTAGGGCTACGGTGGAACATAGGTTATTTACCTATACCAAACATACATTCATACATAGGTACTTATATACATATATAGACTGCTAAAAATCTAACCTTTCTTTTTGGCTTTGCCGTAGTCGGGTAATAAGGGGTTCCCAAACAAGAAAATCCACACAAAAACAATAATGACTTGTCCGTATAAATAAAGTAATCTCTTAAAAATAAAGTAATACTTACGCATGTTTCCGAGTGTAGGTAGGTGGTGTTTAAAGTACACACAAAATCTGTACATACACGTTCACATAAACTTCACTGAGTGCAGTGTTTGCATCCGGGGCTGGTGATATGGCGTTGTGAGTTGGCTTCGGGGTCGCGCCGTGGCTGTGAACTTGTAAATCAAGTGTTCGAACCTTGTGCTGGTGGTATGGCGCTGTGAGTTGGCTCCGGACTTGCGTGGTGGCGGTGGTCAGGTAGCGATCGCATGCAGGGGCGCGCGGGCGCAGGCCCGGGCGGGCTCCGCTCCAACCCGCGCGCCCTCCCGCCGCCCGTGCTGCCTCCACCGCCGCAGTTTGCCACAGAGCAGGACGAGATGCCGGCCAATCAGATTGCCCAGGTAATTCTCTAAACGGCGGCCGAAGAGTGGCTAGAGATTTAGGACGTTCGGGAGCAATATGGGTTGGATGAGACTACGCAGGATCGTACTGAATGACACTGAGGCCATTGCCCGGTTTACCCAGCAGTCGGTGTACAATTTAACGAGCTGTGGATGATGTACATACTCCTCAATATGATGATTTTCCTTCATTCCTGCAATAAGTTCGTTGAAATACCGCATTCGTGAGCGTTACCTGGATAAAAAGTAGCTTGTGTGTGATTTTAAGTCGCGAACAATATTCTAATATTATCAAAATCAGTTCAATCGAAAGAACCGCAAAGTTTTTGGCTATATCAGTGTATTATAAACTAGCTATATATATATGTATAACGTCGCCCGCGACTTTGTACGCGTTACACTACTAAATGTGTAGATAACCTAGAAATAAAGCTAAACTCGGTGTTGCAACTTAACTTGACACTCCATTTTTATCCCATGGGACCTGATTTATGGGATAAAAAGTAACCTATGTGTTAATCCAGGTTCTTCTTCTTTCGTGTCGATGTCTCAAGGCTATAGCCATCCAGGTTATAATCTACGTACATACTAAATTTAATCGAAATCGGTTCAGCCGTTACGACGTGATTGAGTAACAAACAAAGAAACAAATAAATAAATAAACAAGCATCGAAACTTTCCCATTTATAATATAAGTGTGATGTAACGGTGTACGTAGTACGTAACACCTACCAAGAACATGGTGCACGATGCTCATTCCCCTTTGTAATAACAGTACCTACCCGGCGCCATTGTTGCAACTGAGCTGGATTAATCCTTCCCCGTCTGAATATGCTCTTGCTCAAAGAGACTGAAGGAGGAGCGTTATGTTTCACCCGTTATTTACATTGTGTACGAGTACGTATACATTATCATCTCTGGAGAATAAAATTATATAAACCTCCTTTTGTAGCAGGCCGCTGGAAGACCCTGGTCTGATCTGATGTCACTCAGTAGGTACGACAAAATGCAAACTGTCACGGTGGACGCTTCAAAGTTAAGCCCGACAAGACCGTGCAAAGCCTAGCTACGTACCTATAGTACTTAACACTGCATGCGAAAAGTTGATGTTGAGCATCAAGCGGTAAAATAAACGCAGAATTCGAATGTTTATGTTTCAAATTGATGAGTTTTCTTAGATATGTAGTTCAGTATGCCGATATGTCACTGTCGCTTGGCACGCATCAAATGTAAGCCCCAAAAGTCTTCAAAGAAAGACGTAAACAGCTGTGATCATGGTTTGCGAACTGTAAGTATATCCAGCGGTGAAACAAGTTTCATGATGCGAACTTTATCATTAAACTTTAGTCGTTTGTGATCAGAATCACCTCCTTGCCTAAACTTTCCTTAACTTTTTCGGTTCAATGTTTCTACTTTACAATCTACATTAAAGAAAGCTCGTTACCATCAAAGTTAACGCGTTAAAAGTAAAATTATGTACAATAAAAGAATATGGGGCTGATGAACTGAACAAACTAAGTTGATTTGTTTTGTAACAAGATTGATAAAAAAAATAACCAGCCTTGTTTCTCGCCTTTCTTGGTCGCGTCACAGCCAGAAAAAATTACGTTTCAAAGGGATCCCTGTGATTTTAATGATTATTATGAATTTTGATTTAGATTTATGACTCAAAGTTGCGTTCAGCTCCTAGACTATTTTGCATTTTAAAATCAAAAAGCCTTTGTGAAATATCTAGTCATATTTTCTACCTAGTCGTAACGCTTTTCATACTGGACAGTTTGAAAATAGCCTCTACCCAATAAAGTTAACAAAGGGGTCTCGCGCTATGGAAATATGTATAGGCCGCAGTGAATCGCAGTTCCAGTATTTAGAGCAACTAAAGCGCGCTGCATTGTGTGAGAGCGGAAATTGGATTCTAGCTGGATCCTCACTTTAATTTGGTCTTGTTAGTTGCCTTTACAATGGGTATGCGGTTACTTTTGAAATCAGTCACCGGAATTAGTTAATCGTTTAGTCTTTAACAAGGAAATGCACGTGGTAGAATAAATGACAAATAGTAATGTGCATTCTATCCAGGCATTATATCTGCTGAATTATTTTCCATAGATGCTATGACGAGCGGCACCGTTCCGTCCACCGTTTTACCAAATCTAGATATTCAAAACGAACCCAGTCTAGCTAGTGACACTAACTTATTTCAAGGTCTCTCTTAACTTTACAAACGATGAATGTAAATCTGTTACGTAGAGATCCCCTTTGCATGACCGGGAACCGCCACGTGGTCTCACTTGCTTTACAATTTAATGAATGGATTCCTGCTTGCTGACAGATGCTTCCGCTTGGTTTGTATAAATTGATTATTTAAATGTTGCCCTCTTTTATTCACGTTTTGTTCGTATTTCCACGTGTTTCTATTATTAATATTATGTTATAGCGTTTTACCAGTAAGTATTATTTTGCAGTGTCTAAATAAAATGTACTGTAGTGTAGACACTTGAAACGAGACAAGTTGCGAAGGGCTTCGCGAGAAGTAAGGAGGGCTCAGTTTGCTACACCGTGCGTGAGGGTAGGCTCAAATGATAGGGTAGACGAAATACTCGAGAGTATTGTAACAAGAAAGGATCGTGCCTGGCTCTCGGTGAGCCGAGACTCTCAGCCGTCGGTATCGCTAACAGCTGATGGCGGTCCTCGCGACCCCCGGCGTCGGGCCCGATCGATGACCGCACCCTGCGTTACCCCACCTCACCTCTAGACACCCACCCACATCTAACTTTCCCGCTTTTCTTTCCCTCGGACGCCGTAGGCACTTTAACGCGCGTCTTTGCCAGTTCGCCCCCGTATTTTGATTTTTGTCTCGCATCGCGTGTCGTACCTACGCCCGAAGCGTGATGGAGGGCTGACAAACTTGGATAATAACACTCGCATACTTGCTAACAAATTATTGATCACGGATTCCCCGTTATAATTTGTTGAATCTTCAAATTAACACGTTTACTTTATGGAGAACACACACATACTTTGCTATATACGTAATTTCTGTTTCGACATTGTCGCGTAGAATTGAATTGATTGCAGGCAGGTTAGTACGCAGATGGTAGGTATAAGTGGATCAGAAGTACTTTTTGTTTGGGAACTTTTTCTTCTACTTGGAGAATATCATAGAGATGTGTTCAATCCATTCTTATCATCTTATCTATTTTCGTTGTTGTGGAATATGTATTATGTATGAACTTACCAAAGAAAATAAATTCATCTAAGCTCGTCGACTTATGGCACGTTTATGGAGACAGTTCATTGTACGGCGCAAGCAACGCTTCTACATGAACGCTGCCATACATGGCCGTATTGTTAGAATTGACAGCGCGAGGCAACGCGCCAGCGCTTCGTCTCCATGGACGTGATCTTAGAGGCTAGCACAGCCAGACAGGGAGGCTGTAAAAAGTAGCTACCGCGTGTTACTGCTACTAAGTGACGGCTTACAGCTTCATGCCGCGGCGTTTGTGGCTGTAGCGCGTGGCTCGTGTGCGGCTACGCTTAAAGAGTTAATTATGTGGCTAATCCATAATCGCATCGTTTGTTATAGGTGATCGCGCTAATATGCGGCCTGCTAGTGGTGATCCTCATGGTGTTGGGGCTCGCGTCAGCGGACTGGCTGATGGCAGCTGGCTGGAGGCAGGGGTTGTTCATGCACTGTATAGACCCCGGCGCGCCGATGCCTCTGCCTTTCGATATCACAGCGCAGCCGGGGTGTTACGCCGCTAGACCTGCTCCCTACATCAAGTAAGATACGCAGTTAACATGCTCACCAGCCTACATACGATCTGGTGAGGAGGATGTCTTGTAGTCAATGATGGAACTGACATCGTCGTATAGAACGACGCAAATTTACTAAAAATGGAGTTAAAAAAAAAAACAAATGGCATAAACAAAATCTACGGATGCACTGTTTCCTGCGTTAGTTTTCACGGTAAAAAGTAGCCTATGTCTCAATCCCGGTCATAACCTATTTTATATACAAAATTTCATCGGTCCAGCTGTTTAGTCGTGAAAACTTAATAGAGAAAAAGACAGACAGAGGGTAGTAACTAGTAACTTTCCAATTTATAATATTAGTAAGGATGTGTATGTGTGCGTGAATCTATTTACGAATCGGCTTGCCCCGAATGCGTGCACTCTTTACGTCTAAGATCTAAACAATATATAATTTTGCGTGTAGAGCGGCTGCTGGTCTCTGCGTGGCGACATTAGCGGCGGATGTATGCGGCGCCCTGCTCACAGGATTAGGGCTCCGCTCTGCCGACCACAGGACTAAGTTCCGCTACTACCGATTTGCGGTACTAGCCATGGCGCTTGCACGTATGTACCTACTCTTTGCATTTGCTCCATCCATGATTATAAATATATTTTCAATGAGGGCTGGTTCACGGCCATTTTTTAGTAACTGCTAAAGATGGTGTTGCTCTGTCCTATGCTGATTATCAAAGGAATTGTCAATGTCCATTGCCGCGACTACATTATTTTCCGAGAACCTAAAATAAAATAATTTGTGTTTGTTTATTTGACGAAGTGAGATTGTTTTAGACACATTTTGATATCCTGGTATCTTTGAGATTGTGTGTATAAAATATAAACACATTTTTGGTGGCTTATCTCCAGACAGCGCCATCTATTAGGTTAGTTGAAACTAGTTTTTTTAAATCAAAACTAAATAGCCCTCATTGCTATGGTTTGATATCGAGTCGGCTGAGTGTCCTAAGATTCAAAATAAAGAGATTCTTCTCGCTTTCTTGAGCAATAAGACCTCCCTTACATTATTATTTTATGATTTTTTTCTTTTTCTGTTTTTGTATCTAGCTTGTAAGGTATAATAGAGAATTTAATTCATTCATCCATACGGTATAAAAATATGAGTATTTATAAATACTGCCACTTTACACCCAGCTCCACGTAATTTAAAAATCCCGGAATACCGGAGGCATATCCATGTTATCATATACGTTTGTGATCATTAACCCCAAATCGATCTACCTACTCCGATCACTAACGATGAGTGTTGACCAATCAGATACTACTATAAAAATGCTTCCTAATGTAAAGAAAATTATTTAAAGAATTATTTTCATCGTTCTACTTGCATGTTTCCGTACCAATACCGATTTAAAAAATCTAAAATGGTTTGTTTATATTAACAATATTTAGATACAATATAAACTTATGATTATCTGCCATCAATATGCTCGTCACTGGCAAATTATATGTCATGTAAACCTCACCGAAAGTAGGCTGAGCCGGGCGTAATGTTGTAGTGAATTTCATTATTCCCTAATGAAACTTAAATTTGGTACCTCAAAATTTGTATGAAAGTTTAAACCAAAGAGACCCACGCTTTTATTTATTTTAATTTTACCTGCCTAGAACTGCCTTTTATTGTCTCCCAGAAAGTGTGAAAAGTATTCTCCTCGTGTATTCTACTCCTCGCCTTGGGCTTGCTTATATGAGGGATATATATCTACACTCAGGATTCTAATAACTCCCTGGTTCCGCTCGTGAGTTAATTCTAGAATCCTTCGTTACACTCTGGATCCAATAAAGCGCCCGTGACGAAAGACACTGTTTTATCCCCTTGGTTAATAATCTACTATTATTGTATTAGTGTCCAAAGAGTATCGTTATCGTATCTTTAGTTCAGGTTTATAAAATATTTACCTATTTCTTTTTCAGTAATGTGCATTTTAATAGCGCTTGTCATCTACCCGGTCTGTTTTGCTGCGGAGTTGAATCTTGGTAAGTTTTCTTAACATAATTAACCTCTGGTATGCCTGATTCAAGACACAATAAAAATAATTATTATTTCGTGTAGATCTGTGTTTCAGCATACCAAAATTTAAATTTGGTGGTATCTTTTTGAAAATATTTCACAATTTAGTATTCTAGGTTCAAAGTTTAAATTTTATATCACGAAACACAATACAATGTTATTTAACTAAGGCTATAGAAATATATATGTAAACATACATAATAATAAAAAAACTTAAAACGTAGAGACGGACGGTAACGTGATGCATGCCGCGGTTACCGTCCTCGAAAAAGGCGAAAGCTCTAAAAAATGTATACATTGTATATATTAAAAAGCCTCACTCACGAAGTGTTGCCTTAAGTTTAAATGAGCCTGTCAGTTCAGTGATAAGGTTTTCTTGACCGAAGCATATATTGGATAAAACGTTTGTTACCTATTTTTAGAGAACCTAGAAGTTGATACGATCAATGAAGGTCTATTGTTATATTGTTGATCAATTAGTACCTATTTGTGTTTTATTTGAGAAGTCTTCAAAAGAAAATTACCCAATCACTAGAAGCTCATGCATATAGTGCTGAATATAGAATACCTCAATACGAATACCAAGCATATTTTCTGCGTTCGTCTTGGATTTTGTGAGTAGACATGTAACTAATATACATAAATTGTTTTTAGGCAACAGATCGGTGTGGGAGTTTGGCTGGGCGTATGGCGTGGGCTGGGGCGCCGCTATTTTTCTGTTTGGGGCAGTTGTGCTTCTCCTCTGCGATAAAGAGAGTGAGGAACTCTACTACAAAGAGCGAAAAGTTAGTGAACCAAACTGTTATGCACGGCCGCGTTCATAATTGCAGTCTTAAATTTAATTAATAGGCTAAGTATGACTCAAGTACGAACGTAACTTTATAATAGTTTTACGCAGCAGTGCCTCTAAATAGAAATAGCAAATAACGTGGAATGACAATACATTTAGACATGCATCATAACAGTGTCCAAAGCTTAAACAACTTGAAAACTAAACTTGAGAGCAAAAAAATCGCACATTCATGATTTTTTGATATAACTAAAAAAAAAACAAAAAATATTATGTTTCTGTAATGCAGATTCATAGTCTATTTTAATACCTATCCAGTGGTATCTGATTTGTCTTTCAATCATTACATAAATATGCTTTTGTGGATCAATAACAAAAATGCATGTTTAGTAAAAAATTCTTTATTCAAGTATTGGTGTCAAAGTTATGAAATTAAAAGATAAAATTAATTAAAAGTTTGTTATTAATACCGAGTGTTCCCTCCCCTAGCCTGAATCACTGACTCCATCCGTGTTTTCATTGATGTTACTAGACTTTTGATAAAGTCTTGAGGAATAGCCTCCCATTCCTCTGCGATCGCCTGTTGCAGCTCCTGTAGAGTCGATGGAGGAGCATCTCGGCCTCGAACTCTTCTTTTCAGCTCGTCCCATAGATGTTCGATGGGATTGAGGTCTGGGCTTCGAGTTGGCCACTCCATAACGGTCACATCCACCTCTTGAAGGTACTCGATCACTATGCCAGCAGTATGCGGTCTTGCATTATCTTGCATAAACAGAAAGTTTTCGCCGATAAACCCAGCAAAAGGTACGACGTGGCTCTCGAGTACTTCCTCAATGTATCGTATGGAAGTCAATCCTCTTGATTGGCGACCAGTATTCGGTCCGGTGATGAAGGCAAGCTCGGTTTTTGCTTCCATAGACATGCCTCCCCAAAACATGATTGATCCACCGCCATAGGCGACACGTTCTGTTATGCAGCATTGGGCAAATCGCTCTCCCGATCTTCTATACACCTTCCCCCGTCCGTCGTTGCCATGCAAGCACATCCTGCACTCATCAGAGAACAGGACTGCACTCCACTGCTCTTCGGTCCAATTCAAATGGTCTCGAGCGAACTGAAGGCGGGCTTCTCGGTGGGCTGGGGTCAATTTCGGCCCGTTTGCTGGCCTGTGTGCAGTCAGGCCACCTTCTCTCAATCGTCTTCTGACTGTCCACCGGCTAACTTCTACTTCACGAACTTCTTGAAGTCGTTGGCCCAGTTGAACTGCGTTCAAACGACGATTTCTTAAAGATGTCGTTATAAGAAAGCGGTTATCACGCTCTGTTGTAGCACGGGGACGGCCCGATCCTTGTCGCCGTTGGTAGCCACCAGTCTCTTGATACCTCTGGTATACACGCCGAACGGTAAATCGGCTCAAACTCAATTGTCGAGCCACTTGACTTTGCTTAAGCCCCGATTCAACAAGGGCAACCACTTGAGCGGCTACTTCTGGTGTAGTATCCATTTTCGTGTTCCGTTTGAAGCCAATATCAATAGAGAACCTTTCACACTGTACGTTGGTATGCAAATGATGACCATTTTTTTTTTTTCGAATGGACTAATCTCGCTGTTGGCCTCTGAGGCCGTGACAGCTTAACCGAACTTTTGGCGAGCGCAGATGGCGCTCAGCCCAGTAAGTTTTTTAGGCAACTAGCGCAAGGGCACCACTTAGGTACGAACCTCGGCTTGGGCTGTTGCCGGGATGGGGATAGGAGAGAAACGCCCGGGTACATGTCTGTACCTCGTATAAGCGGCGACTGAAGGGACAGTGATGACCATTCCCTCAATATGCACTCTTTTATACCTGCGATAAATCCCGCCGCCGGCCTTACCTGGATCGAGCGACATAAGGGGGTCTATTGTTTTGTTGCTAATGAGTTGTTTTTAAAGGTAAATGTCAACCCTTTATCAGTTCTGCGAATGCCTAGATTATGCACTTTAATTTAATTTGATTTTAATTTGCTGTAAGCTCCAAATAAAAAAAAATTTAACTTTTAAGTAAAAATGTGCGGATGTGCGATTTTATTGCTCTCAAGTGTATATTGGTTGCCACCACTTGTATTACTGTCGCCCTACTTGTTACTACCACCCAACATTGTTATTGACTCGATATATGATAAAGTGTTTATAGATATTATCTGCCGGACAGTTTGGGGTTAGAAAGGGACAAGAGATATCTCGAGACGTCACCAATACAATATCTGTGGTTAGATGGCAAGCATTATGCAATACCACAACATAAATTTAATAGTTTGTTTTAACATGCCAAAATAAATTTCAGATTTCTATGGTAAACATTTTACATATTTATTTATTATGTTCATCAAAACAACCCCTTTAATTTTTGTGCGTATATTATCAAACACCCTATATAATGGTTGTTTCAGGTGGTGAGTGCTGAGCCCGGGGGACGCCCCTAGGGCCGAGGCCGCCTGCCCGACCTGGTGCCGTGAGCGCGCACCGGCTAGCTGCGCGGCCGCACCGCAGCGCGCGCCCCGAGCCATGTGGATCTAACCACGCACTGACACACGCCACCCCATCACCCCATCGCGACCCCCACCCGACTGCTTAATCACACATTTTACTGATACTAACTAATCCTTTTCTATGGAAACGTAATTTTTTTTTATTGTATTCTAAAATCGGCCTCTTCCAGAGTCTTAAATACAGACTGAACAGATTCTTGACGACGATTGGATGGCTTGATATGATTTGTACATTTTTCTGTTTTTGCAATAAATAACTAATTTAGCGTGCTCCAACTCCGATCACACCATCACCTACCATCAGGTAAGGTGGTGCTCAAATGCTTAATTGTCCCGAATAAAAAAGTTTTATGTATTCTAAGCTACAGGGGTACACATTGAACAGAATGAACTAGTTAACTAGGTACTTGTTAGTATCTTCGAAATTATAGAAGGCTACTGGATGAGCCAATGTTTCAACCCCTTTAAACAGGGCACACAAGTTCAAATCCTCCTTCAACTACCAATTTTGACCTATGGGGCTAATATTAATGGGGTTTACTGCTAGTTATATACACGTTTCACAATCAAATTTGACGTTTCCATAGGAGTTATATCGCGAATTTTGTAGTAACAGTAAAAAAGGACAACCAAGGATTATTTCCAGGATATTAATCCTGGAAATAATCGCGAAATGCCAGGCTTTAAAAGGGCGCAGTATTCTTCTCGATGAAGGTCCAGTAGATTCGTGACAGTCCTGTGATGGTAATACACGAAGGAAAAGTGGTCTGTCACGTGGAGTTGAAAATGTATCTAAAAGTGCAGTGACAGATTGACGTGACAAGGCCTGTGTGTTTGACAGATGCGTGTCATTCAGATATGTAGTAGTTTTACATTGGCGGAATTGTGACTCTTATTAGTCACAGTAGCCACAAACAAGAACTGAACTGAACTGAGTAATGCACGTTGATACGCTCCATTGCTGATTGTTGACTAATAATACGTTACCATTTTGTTGAATATTTTCAAGACAAGTTTTCATTATTTTTAGTTTTATTTGTAGAGAATCAATAGTTCCATTTAATAGATAAGTACAGGCCGTACGCTGCAATTAGACTGATAATAGTTTAGGGTCTTACCATATACTAAATTAAACACTGTTTAGCGCGTGTTTAATTTTTTTGTGGTAAGGCCATTATTGTTTATTTAAAAGTACACCACAGTATAAATATTTCATCACTTCTGCTAATGTGCGGTGTATAAATCATTCGCCAACGACAGAAATGATAATTGAATTTGTACTTGTAAGTAATAGATCTTCAATAATGAAATTTTTAGTTAACAGGAGTAAAAACAGTTTTCTGGCAAATCTAGGCTGACTGTCAAATTATTGCAATTATAGATTCTATAAAGGTTTTCGTTAGATCACACAATCAGTTCGATTTTTTATGCATAAAACTTGGTTCGGTTGATCAAGATTTTTTATAAAAGTACAGTAGAATCCCGATTATCCGGATCAAACAAAACCAGGGGTATTCCGTATAATCGATTTCAAAGCCAAATTAAACAATATTTTAATTTTAATCACTTTTTATTATGTAATGGGTTTTGGATAATGAATTACATAATACTTATGTAATTTAAAATTTTGATTGGAAATAACTTGTTATTACAGATGGTGAATTTCATTAAAGAATCAGAATTCTATTTAATGTCTGATATCGTAGAAGTTCCGACACCATATATTTGTGCCAACTTACTGCCAGATTCACCATTTTTTACACTCTCAATTATCTTTACTTTGTCTTTAAGAGACAACACTACTCTTTTTCGCTTGGACATTTTAGATTTCCAACACAAAACAAACAAAAATAAAAGACAACCTATCAGTTGAACGGTATTAAAGAATATGAAAGAAACAATACAAACAAATGAGAGCGGGAATAAACATGTCTCGTTGCGGCGTCAAAACATTTTTAAATTGGCAATTAGAGCCGAGATTAAAGAGCCGGACTCTTTAATCTCGGCTCTAATTGCCTAATCGGATTATTGCCTAATTGAATAATCGGGATTCTACTGTAATGTACTGTAATGTGATAAATACAGAATGTGGCGTCATAATTATTGTAATATAATAAATACTATTTATTAGACTACTTTCAGTGTTAGTGCTATGAGACTTGTGTTATGTTTTAAGTTATTATTTACATCACATTAGTTTAGTATTTTATTATATTTATTTTTTAAGTTTATTAATTGCCGTTCGAGGCAAGTGATTTAATTTTTTTACTGTTTTCATTAATGTGATCGTTGCTCGTGTGATGGGCGGAACATTCACTCCGCAATAGCGTACCTCGAATGTAATCCGTTCCAAAGAGCGTTATTATTTATTCGCCTTAATTTATTTACGCCATTAGTTGTTAGTGGTCTTACCACAACAAAATTTTAAACACTGTTTAGCGCGTGTTTAATAAATTCCTATACTTACTAAAATTGGTAAGGAATTTTTTAAACACGGATTAGACAGTTGTTTAACTTTTTGTGGTAACAAAGTAGGTTTTTACTCACGGATCTAGTTGACGACGTACACTCTAGAAATTTAATCAACGGCGTTCAGTAATGTTAAACTAATTTCATGTTCGTAACCTTGCGACATTATCGGAATTCGGCGAAGGTTCGCGTTATATCTGTCTGTATCATTTGTCACATGAAAGAAAGAGACAGCACGAAGATTCGCCCTAGTCCGATAATTTAGTAGGGTATTAACACTTCCGAATAGATCGTTCTGGTGCAGGCCAGTCGATGACAAGCCGAGGACATGGCGTCCCTTTAGTTTATTTTCAAACAAAATGTATAAAATCGTCGCGTCTGCACCTCGTCTTGTATGTTTTGCGACGCGACTTACATTATGTATGAAAGTACATAAAAGGGGCGCCACGGCCTCGCCTTGTCTTTATGACCTGCACCTTAGCTGTTTAGCTAGAAACATGCTATCGGACGCGACTTACAGTCGCAGCTGACGGACACGACTTACTAATCTGCATACCGTGTCGGACGTCGTATCCGAGAAGCCAGATTATCGTCGGACACCCGGCGCTTATAGTCACGTCCGCGACTTATTGCTGACAGTTTGCACATGCCTATATTCAATATTAAAAAAAAAATGTTTTTATTCATTAAAATCTCAAGGATCACTTTGAAACGTCAAAACTGCCTGTTCCTTCGCGACTAAACCAGGACAGAAAGGCAGGGAACAAGGCTGGCTGTTCTTTTTAATGATCCTTTTAGAATACACAACAATAAAGAAAATAAATTACGTCTAAATTGTACATTTCTGTACATGGGCCATATACATCATAAGTCGCGTCCGATACTATGTTTCAAGCTGTTAGTCGTCAACGTGCAGTGCAGAAGTATGACACGTATCGTCCGGGTTGCATCCGCGTGGAGCGTGTTGCACGCGGTGGGTGCGTGCGGGGGGTGTGGGTCGTGGGGCGGGGGGCGTGGGTCGTGGGGCGAGGGGCGCGGCAGGCGGCAGGCGGCCGCTCGGGCAGGCGACCCTAACGGACTGCTAACCGCTCAATAAAACATAACCTCACACTAAACTGTGTTTTATAAATCTAGTGATAGTGCACGATTAGTGTAGTGTTCTGTGTGGACTAGTGGACGAGTCGGACCTCCGCGAACTCTGTCGGAGGATTGTAACGTTTTGAGTGACGAACGCTGTGTAAAATCTATTTTATTAATGTTTATACGGTGGTATATTGATTGTATTGTGTTTATGGTGATACGTAGAATCTCAACGTTGATTTGAAATTGAATTTGAAATATATTATTTGGAATTGAGGAAATTATTTAAAAAAATATACATGATATTTTCTTAATGTTTATCTTAACGTATTGTAGATACCGATCTATTATTTTAGATGTAAGGATTGAAGTTTAGCAGCTTAGTTTAAATGTAGGATTATGATTATCGGATTATCATCTGGAGTTTTCTGTCTAACTATCTAAACTAATGAATTTATGTAATCGGAACCTAATTCTATCTTTGTTGTGTATCATGGTATTTAGTGGCTGGTATTTATGGCTTTAATTTTAGTATGCTACTCTGTACAGTTTAACTTATTTTGTAATTTCTGAAAGTCAACTTCGAAGTCGTATTTTCCTAAAAACAACATGTGTTCTAAACCAATACAGGTTTTCTATTTTTGCTGCAGCTTTTCTTTTCCATACGATGTATTAATTTATTTATAATTATTCATATTATTTTCTACACTTCTAAAGCCGTGTGTTCACTAGCCAACAAATGTCCCGGAAGGCGTGTTACTAAAAATGTTGCCGGTCATATGTGCCGCGATATTTCAGTAAATAAAAAAAAATAGAACCAAAATGGGTCATTTGTCGCCTGGTTAATTACCGGTCAAACCCCAGTATTAAAATACAGGAGAATTTATATTGTTATAGCTCGATATCGAATCAGCTGGGAGTGCTAAGGGCTTATGCACACGGCGTATTTTAAACGGGCAAACGACGCGCGTACAATCTTTGTACGACGCCGAAAACGCGTGTCGTCGTGTTTAAAATACGTCGTGTGCATAGACCGTAAGGGGTAAAGAAACTAATTTAAAACGGCGCCAATAATCATTATACGCACACTATTGCTCTATACTAGTACTCTATAGTCTATAGTGAGAGAGGTAATGATTTTATCAGACCCATTTTAGATGCGTTTCTTTAATTAATCAGGTTATATCTACCTACAAAAGTTGTAAGAGTTTACCAATGGCATATTCCTAGCAAGTGCGTTTTCCTTGCAGTAGACGTGCAAGAAACGTATTCCGATCTTTCAGTCTAAAATTGCGCACCCCACTACCGCATTTTATAAAAGCCTTATTCATTGAAATTAAAGATCATTTTGAAACGCTGTTACGTGAGTAAACTTCATGCGTTGGAGGGATGCAATTTAAGACAGTATTTCTACAATAAGCACGTCACTAATAAATTCGTATTATCCTTTGAATACCGTGTTTAGTTCTTTTCAAAAATGAAAATAAATAGGTACTTTTAAAAACCGATCCAGAAGGACTTGGAATCGTAACATGAAGTTACTATTCCAAGGATAATACGAGTTTATTATTAGGCCTTATAGATTATTAGGTACTGAGGGTTTATGCACAAGGCATATTTTAAAATACGATTCAAACGCGCGTACAAAGTTTGTACGTGTATGTGAAATACGCTGTGTGTATAGGCCCTTACCTTACCCGACCCCATACTGTTGGCCGTGACTGACATGTTTACGATTTAACTGTGACTTTAATTGGATTATATTAGTTTGGAAATGTATTAGTAAACAGGGCCTGAATGTCGTGATAACATTATTTAATAGATAATAGTAGATTATTAAAAGAGGGGATAAAGCAGTGTATTGCGTCACGGGCGCTATATTGAATCCTGAACGTAACGAAGGATTCTAGAGTTAACTCACTAGCGGAGCGAAGGATTTACTAGAATCCTGAGTGCAGAGGGCTATAAGCACGCCCAAAATGCAGACAGTTTTATCCACGAGGAAAATACTCTACTTTTCACACTTTCTGCGAGACAATAAAAACCAAATCTAGGTTGGTGAATTCTGTGCAGAGGTTAGTTCGATTTACGAATAAGTTCTTATTGTGTGGGTCTCTTTGGTTCAAATTTTAATACAGATGAGATTCCAAATTCAAATCGAATGATGCCCGCGAGGGCATAATGAAATTCAGTACTACTTTACTCCCGGCTCAGCCATAGAGATTTAATCACCTGCTTTCGGTGAGGTTTATATGACATATAGATTGGCATTGTCGAGCAGGTGGTGTGAAAAAATAATTCTCTCTTTATCTTCTTCATGTCTGAAATGAGAAATGTTTATATTTTTTACCTGTTAGATAACGTTATTCAAAGGTGGTGAAAACAGGCATTTTAACTATTGACTAAGAGTATTATTTCGAAATCTCATTTTGTGTAAGTTATAATAAAGACGCGCGGGATCGCTTATTTTAAAATATTTGGTAGTAACATGTTGGTACATGGATCATCATTGTATGAAAACTTTTATTTATGTTTTAAATAAAAGTTGAACATTTTTTAACCTTAAACAGTCGCATACTTTAAGATAAATTATTTGTGTGTTTTTTGTGTACTGTGTGATTGATTCACATAATGGTGACCTACCATGATCTATCTAGAATAATATAAGTTATAAGATATTACTAAATAAAGCCTTATTCACGCGAGTTGTACTCTCCTAACTTTGAATAATGTAAAATAGGCTTTATTTTAGTTTGTACATTAAATTCCATACAAATTCACTGCCATTTAACAAGATAATTTATTTTAGTCAAGTTAATTTAGTCCTCGTAGTATATTAAAGTAGTAATATAAATATTATTGAATTTACGTAATCTAAGTAAGTTTTAAATAATAACCCCTTGTATTTACCACTATTATGTGAAATATCTGTTTTGACACTCCAGCGTGTACTTGGACATTGCAATGCGAGAAACAAATTATATACTTAGCTGTATATTCAAACAAATATGATAAAAACGAACGAAATAACTTCGTGAACAGAGAGTTGCAATTCTTCTAAACGATCGAAGAAAAAATAATATTGCACAACTAACCACTCTAGTGCAAAAAATTCAAAATTCGTGACGTTTCTAATAATCGTTAGTGTGAGTATAAAGGTGTTCCCAAACGAGTAATGGTGCTCTCTCACTCAGCAGTTATATAGCATTTGTTGTGTATGATTTTATCCTATACATATAGACAAATGTTATCGTATTGTATAAAGGTTATACAACTGCTGTGTGGATGGGAGCACTATAAGGCTCGGACTATATGGCATCAGTCTCCCCGATCCTGCGAATCCGGAGCATGTACCGGTTGCTTCCAGGTAAAAATCGGAGTCGCATGGCCTCGGATCGTGTGTAGTCGATACAGGAAAAGCTCAAATGTTTGGTTGTGCGACGGATTGGTCAGGGGCCATCAAAAAACGGTCCCTGACAAGCCCGGATGCTGTATAATCCGAGCGTAATAGTTTAGTCCGGCATCACGCGTTCAAGCTACTGTCGACTAGTTGCCGTGCAATGTGTGGCGCAATAGTTGCTGATAATTAATTGCTATATCTCTAACTTTGTCATCGATTTGACACTCGTTTTTAGCGCCAATATTAAGGTGATACTCCACCAGCGAGACGAAATGAGGTTAGAATTGAAATCTCGTCTGCCCATTTCCACCAAAAATTGCATTTAGATTGTGTGCTAGAATCAAAGAAATCAATTCACAGCTTTTGATCTCTTAAATTAGTCTAATATTGGTTACCCCACAATCTCGCGATTGATATAGACCACCACGCGAATCTTGTTTCCAGTTCATATACACTATTTATGCAGCAATATGGTATAATATTATACCAACAAATATTTCAATTCTCTTCTCGCACATCCTCGCAAATACAGACAATTTCCACCGAAGATATACAAATTTAAATTAACTCTAATCCAATCCTCTCTGTCGCCTCGCCAGTGGAAAAACACTTTTACGAACATATTATTAAAACATTGCTGACCATAACTTGCCGGCAACATATTGCCGTGAAAATGTTGCTTGTCTAGGAGCATTTTTACGCTTGCGCTGCGATTACCGGCTATTGACATACACGACGACTATTTAAAGTAATTCTCTATTTGCTAATGTCTAAGTTATCTCCATTTTCTTAGCCAAATTATGAGTCATATCAAATTTAATTGAATAAAGTAATACATACATAGCAGATCAGCTTTTTATTTTTTGTATACATACCTAATAAAAATTATCCCCTTTAAAAAATAACAGTATATGGTAAGTAGGTAGGTAGGTCCTAGGATACCTAGGACTCATTTGAAGTCTATCATTTTCAATGCCGTGTTAACTTTGTACGAACGTCTATACAAGATATCGAAAAATATCAACCATTATGCAAAAATTAATTATTATGTATATGTTTATAATAATTAATTTATAAGGCCTTTGCCCAGAGGAGGAAAATGTAAACTAGTTAAAACTTTTGCGTTGCATTGCATCATTCAGTGTGAAATTAACGAATTTGATGAATTGTGTTTTATTAAAATAAACTCGAAAGTAAAATTGGAACCTTGTGTTGTTTTGATATACAGACAGACAGCATCGTCACTAACTAGTAACCCACTTGAGGAAGGGTAACTTTCAAAAAGTTTTTGTTATCCGTCGTGTGTTTAGTTAACTAGTGGTTCGCTCCGAACTGAGATCTCGCGAGTCTCCCACAAAAAACAAAAAAAAATTGTTTATAATCTTTGACGATCAAAATATGTTGTGTCATGAAATGCATAATCAACAAACTACAGTTTCATCCACAAAAACACAGTGCACCACAAAAACTACTGGCCAAGTTATACAAAAACTGAATTAGAGGAATTGCTAATGACTGGTATGAGAGCTATCATAAAAATCAGCGCGTTGAAATGTCCAGAATTAATAAATACATGAAAAATAGGTTTAGATCAAATTTTAGACTAAATAAGTATGGCGTACCACAAGGCAGTATTCTCGGACCTATACTCTTCTTACTGTACATCAATGACTTATCTGAAGCCACTGACCACGAAACCATTCTTTTTGCCGATGACACAACTATCATAGTTAAGTGTACGGACATATGTAAGTTTAGAGATGACAATATATATTATATATAATATTATGTAATATGTACTATCTCTGACATTATAATTTGGCTTAATAATAATAATTTAAAAGTAAATCTTGACAAAGCTAAAATAATGTAATTTCACTCATACAAACGTACATAATCCAATTAAACTTGACATTGAATATATTAATTATATAATTGAAGAAGTTGATTCAATGAAGTTTCTGGGTATTCATCTAGATAAAAATATGAATTGGAAAATACAAATTGACAAGGTATGTACCAAGATCAGCAGATATGTATGTGTTAAAGAGACTTCTAGAAATAGCCTCAGTCAAAATATCCCTCAGCGCATATCATGGCTATGTAGGATCAGCTCTTCAATATGGTCTTCTTTTGTGGGGCAATAGTGTCGATATTGATAGAGCGTTTAGAGCACTTCCCTGCCTTTACATAAAACTAGCAGCCGAATTCGTCAAGCAACATTCTGAAATATTTAAAAAAAGCAAACAGTTTCGCACTAGACAATTATGGGATAAATTTTGCCAACAAAATGCACCTGCCGAGCTATAAATTACATCTGACACAGAGTCAAACTTATTACATGTGTATAAAAATATATAATAAGCTACCACAAGATTTAAAAACCCTAAAAAGGGATTTATTCTATCGCGATAAATGTTTTTACACATTAGGCGAATTTTTAAATTATAAGGACATTTAATTCAATTTTAATAGGTACCTAATGAATTATTTATTCATTTATTTTTTGGCAATGATATTATCTTTTGATTTTTTAAATATCTAATTGCTTTTAATGAAATTATTTCATATTTGTCACTACAATATAACATATTGACGAATATAACTTATGGAATATATTAATATTTGCATGCCAACAATTGTGGTAGGACATTATAATGGACCTATAATTCATGTAAGACCTAATATTATCACATATGTTCAAACAAATAAATTAATTTCATTCCATCTAAATTACAGGTAACGGGAATTCATGTGTTGTATGTTGGTTATAATTTTTTAGGGTACAAATTGCAGTTATTCTGAATTTCAGACTTTTCATTATATTTGTGTTACTAAAGCTACACGAATACCAAATTTCAGCATTGTGGTCACTGGTGTACTATGTAAACTTCGTCAAAATTTAGTTTTTATTATGACTAATAACTTAAAAACTAGAATGTTTAAACAAAAAATAAAAAAGAGGTCGGAATGTACTGATAAATAGTTAAAACTATACATATATAAAACTAGTTTAATACCTTTCATTAAACGTGCCACTTGACCGGTAAGTCGCATTTTTATACTCTTCTTGAACATCCCGTTCGCACGCGTGTTTTTTCAATAAAAGCATTACCCGATTGCGCAAAAGGAATGTCTATTTAACCCCCAGCTAGCTTCCCATCCATACTAAGATTATAAATTGGGAAATAACTCTGTCTATATATTGACAGATGTTGATTAATGTGTGGGTTCATTATATAATTAAATAAACACTTTATTAATTCGTATTTTTATTACATAACTTCAGGAATAATAATGTAATAAACTAACGAAGATTTTAATACTATATCATATATAATAACACATAATTTCACAAAAATTATGGCTGGAAGGCAAACAAAACCTTAAAAGTAGTCAATTTAAACCTTTAAGTTTTACTTCCCAAATTAACTTTGTATCAAAACTGTCCAGCCGATAGTATTATGGAGCAAATAACAGATGTGTACTTACTAGTTAAACTACCGCGCGGATTTGAAAGAGTTTTCCTCAATATTCTCACATTTCAATGACAGACCTTAAAATTTCGGTATCTGAAGTCTAGACTATCACGAAACAATTTTAAACAACATAATTGATAAAAAGTAATAGAATAAAGCTATTAGCAGACGACCCAGTTTAGTTAGACCCAACCAGTAAAAATAATGAAATTGTTGGCCCGACCAGCCTACACAATGCAATATACAATGTACGTGACGTCACATCGTCCGAAACGAGTCGAACAAACTGGGTCGTCTATCGATGCTTCAAATGTACTCGTACTCGTATGGTATCAGACTTCAACACCGGTGATCGATTTGATGCTTTTAATAAGTTTAGCGTTACCGTCCTTGTAGTCAACCGGCGCCGCGTTCATCACAGTGGTCTTGAGACGAGCTTCGTCCTGAAAATACGATTCACATTTTAATATTTATAATACCAGTGATATGTTTATGTTACCAGTAATGGCGTATGGTACAGAAACGTGGTCTTTCACTTTGGACCTCATAAGAAGGCTCCAGGTCGCTCAGCGTGCTATGGAGAGGGCTATGCTTGGTATTTATCTACCTGATCTAATCAGAAATGAGGAGATTCGTAGACGAACCAAAGTCACCGACATAGCACATAGCTCGAAGAACCGTCGGCCGTTGGGGCAGAAAGCGCAGTGTAGGACGGCACCCTACTAGATGGAAAGATCCTTCTTTATCAGCTGCCTATCATATACAGGCTTTTCAGTCTAGTTTAGGCAACTGAGGCTCATACATAATTGTTGTCACATAGGTAATCTTAATTTTTGTTACATGTACCTACCTAATAATTATGTATTGAATTTTTGTATTTGTATGTTGTGTCAAAATAAATATTCTAGATATCATTTTATATTGTGTCACTGTTTGTTTACCTCAGAAAAAAAATGTGACCTAGTATAGTATTAAACCTAGGTAGTATTAGTGAATTCATTCCTAGCAAGAGACTGAGAAAGAGGGTAGATCGTTACTCGTATATCTCCCAATAACTACCCACTCGCAAAGACATCAGTTTACCCGTGATCATGGCGCATGCAACTGCATCGAAATATCGGGACACTCATAAACTCACAAATCATGGTAAATATACCGTTTTTAGTACAAATGTGACCTAGGTCGCGACATTCTAGTTTCTACGCTACTTTGCAGTGAAGAATCGATGCTCAGTGATGTAGAGATATTGACTCACGCTGTACGTCTCCATCTTGGTGCGGAACTTGAAGACGAACGTCCTGAACTTGACGTCTTCGAATATGGCCGCGTATCCAGCCTTGTCATACTCGAACATGCGTCCGATGTCGGCTGCGCTCTTGCCCAGAATCACTTCGGCAGTCTCGTTGAACGCGGTGATCCGCTGATCCCCGGTCGGATCAGAAACGTTGGCCTGTCAAACAATATATCTTTAACCGACTTCAAAAAAAGGAGGCTTCAGAGTCTGTTGAAAACAGAAATACATAGGGTACTTCTGATAGTTCCCAAGAGAGTTTTTTTGTTTTTTTTTGAGATTAAAAGAAATAGGTTTCTGTAACAGTATTCTAGCTAAGTCCGAAAAAGGCTTTACACACTAGTTACATAAAGTATACATAATGATTTTGATTACCTACCAGGGCGTCATAAACGCATGTGCACAAAGCCTTCTTCAAAGATTAAACAAAAAGTTGGTTGTATTTTTTTTTGTTACGTCATTTATCAACCGATATGGACAATTATTTTCTATTTGTAAGGTAAGGATATACTTTCAGATTAGTCTCATAGAAATTTCATCATATTTGGTTTAGTAGTTTGGTTTATTCGATTATTTTTGTTAAAAAGTTACTTGTATTATTTTTTTACTACCTAGCTAATCCGCCAGCTCCTACTAAACAACTTGGCACATGATTAATTTTTTTTAATGTACTTATAGGGCCCCTGAATGCTTCTTAGCTATAGTAAATCTAAATATATAAAACAAGATCGGGTTAGTTACACCATTTATATCTCAAGAACGGCCTGGACACATTCCTATGAAATTTGGTATATAGACAGATTATGATCGGGATTGAAACATGCAGAAGGAGGGTAATGTTTTTATGGACAAACCACGTGTGTGAAGCTGCGGGTGGGTCAGCTAGTAATGAATTAAAATTAGATATGACTTACCAATTTTACTAACATAGTTTTAAGATCTTTATTTTTTACTAACAAATTATGGATATATTATCTGATTATTAAATAAATTGAATTGAATAATTCAAAAATGATCGAGGAGAAATTAAAAAAATCGAATCTCTACAACAGCGACTCCTACCGCATCCAACTATAGCTAAGATCCATAAAGGTGACGCCAAAAGTTAATAAAAAAAACATAAAAACCGGTCCAGCTGTAAGGAGAAGAAGTACGAACACACGCACACCGGAATTTTATACATAAAGAAGATGTGGTAAACAAAAGTACGGCTGAAGGTATCACTCGCTAAAATTTAAACTAATCAGAACATAAGACATTTAGACGGCGACTTGCACAACAATGCCTTAACGTATTTAGTGGCTAAATATGATTCAGAGAGTTGTCAAATAATACAAATATCACGTCAAATTTAAACATGTTTAATCGCTAAATTTCCGCCACTCGCAACGGTCCAGTGCCACTGTAAACCAGTCCCTCTCGGCGTCCAGCTCGACCCGCCACCTCCGGCGTGGTCTACCGCAGCACCGCCGCCCTGTCTCAGGGCTCCACTTCGTGGTAATTTTGACCCAAAGCTCGTCAGGCATGCGACAGACGAGCTTTGGGTCCGGCCCAGACCCATTTCAGCCTGACGACCTTCTCCCCTACATCGGCGATTTTGCTTTTGGAGTGCAGTATGGTGTTACTTACGGACGCGATCAGTTATTTTAACTCCAAGAATACTACGCTCCATCGCCCTTTGGCAAACCTTGAGTTTGGATTTTTGGATATTGTGGCGGAAATGGGGGGCATATGGGCTAATAGTAGTAGTAATAGTCGCTAAATCGTTGCGCAAGTCGCCCTTAGAATATTTGATGTATGGGTGTTGGGTGCCATCAGTATTTTAGAATGTTAAATACCATGAAAAAGTGAGTTACTAGAACGTACGCAGAATAAATAAAGTAACATCTTGTATCTTTTCTTGCACTATCGTTTAAATGCTCAGCTGTGTTGTACTTACTATTCTGTAAGTGTCTGTGGAGGGGGGCACTGGTAACCTGTAACACGTATCACAACGTATTTTAGGCACCAGTCTATCACAAAACAGGTTTATTATTAGTCCTCACAATGAATTTGCTGTACCTATTTTGTAAATCTTTTGTGAAGAGAAAATAAAAGTAGGTATTTATATATTATTACACTAGCTTCCGCCAGCAGCTTCGCACGCGTTGTTTCTCAACAAAAAGTAGCCTATGTGTCAATCCAAGTTATAATCTACGTTCATATCAAATTTCATCGAAGTCAGTTCAGCCGTTACGAGTTGATTAAGAAACAAACGAATAAACATCCAAACTTTCACATTTACAATGTTAGTATGATTGTTGCATGATTTTTTTAATGTAATATGTGGGGAAGGCTTACGGCCCTCCCGATGGTAAGCTGTCCCCGTCGCCTATCGACACCGGCAACACCCAGGATATTGTCGATGCGTTCCCTACCCTGTACAAACCTGTACAACTTTCCAGACCAGTATAATTTAGGAGTCTTCAAGTCCAGATTGAACAGGCTCTTTCTAGGCAAGCATGCTCCATCTTCACACCATCACTTACCATCAGGTGAGGTAGTGGTCAAACGCTTGATTATCACCAATAAAAAAATATTTTATTGATGTTTATTATGATTATAAGACTACATAATAATAAAAATTATTATAATCCTGTCCATCGAAAGTTTGTCTGGGAGAGATCACTTTTAGCGATAAGACCGTTACCGTTATAACCGGAAATAAACAATAAATAACGGTACAACGGTAACGGTCTTACCGTTATTTATTGTTTATTTCCTTTGTTACTGTATTTTTGTTTGGTGTGCAATAAAGAGTATTTCATTCATTTTTTTTTAATTCACAATTGTTGTAGGACATATAATGAACATATAATTTATGTAAGACCTAAAATACTCACATATGTTCAAGCAAATAAATAAATTTCATTTCATTTCATAAATACGGGATTTATCACGTACCATCTTATCGGTGTTTCGACCGGCAATGTTTCGGTTCAATTCGTAAACCTTCATCAGGGTGAGTGCGATCCGCTCCGAATAAAGTCTCGTCTCGCACCATTACGTAATAATAATATAATATAAATCTTTATTTCAGGCAACCATAGAAGAGTGCAAGATGTTAAAACTTAACCCTACGGCCCTTATAAATATATACCTTAGTCACTAACATACATATATATATATATACTTAAAACTATTTGCTAACACGTAAAGTCTGCAACGTGTGACGCACTTGCGCTGTGTCGTGTAGTCGACCGCGAAAACAACAAAACAACACACTTTTCGGCCAAAGCTCTTCCATTGTAAAAGTCGAAAGATATACATACCCCCAACAAAATCCTGTACTTGTAATTAGGGTACTCTCTATTACACTTCTCGCAGCGGAACAGTCCATTCTCCTGATCCACCAGCTTCTTATTGCACTGCTCCTGGGGACAAGCCTTGTAGACCGCGTTGTCCGTGAACATGAACGTGAGGACCCCCAGCAGGCTGTAGTAGTCCCCCTTGTCCCCGGAGCCGAGCTGTTTGCTCTCTGCCTCTGAGAAAGTGATCCATTCGTTGCTGCCGCCGCCGGAGTACAAGCCGGACCTCAAATAAAAACAAAAAAAATATAAATAAAAAAAGTTTTTTCTTTTCTATCCTATATTTTCGACCTCCGCCGCGCAGTGGGCGAATAGCCGGCTGAGACGCAGGAGGTAGCGGGTTCCATTCCCGCCGCGGAACAAATGTTTACATGATCTACAGATATTTGTTCCGTGTCTGGGTGTTTTTCTATATATTATAAGTATGTATTTACAAATAAAAAAGTATATAAGTATTTTATCAGTTATCTGGTTCCCATAGTACAAGCTTTGCTTAGTTTGGGGCTAGATAGCACTGTGTGAAATGTCCAGCAATATTTATATTTACCTTTCAACCAACGTTAATCAATTTGGTCGAACCGTGAGACATCGCCATAACTACCTTATTTATGAGAGTAGGGCATTGGCTAATGGTACCAGCCTTCCAGGACCCCCGTGGTGAATGTTGTTGTGGTGTTAATAATAATAATGGTGGACATTTTACACAGCGCTATTTAACCCCAAACTAAGCAAAGCTTAGCCCTATGGGAACCAGATAACTGATACAATACTAATATACTTTTTTTTGTAAATACATACTTACCTATGATGTATAGATAAAAATCCAAACCCGGAATAAATATCTTCAGACCATGCAAACATTTGTCCCGCAGCGGGAATCGAACCTGCAACCTCCTGTGTATCAGCCGGCTATTCACCCACTGCTCCACAGTCGTCGTAAGATCCGTTCTCAGCCTGGTATCGTTTGTGGGCATACAGTGAAGTATCGCGTGCTCCACCATCTCTTAATCTTGAAGACATCCGCGACAAAGCCCACACGTAGGACCTCAGTGCAGATTTTATTCCCCCCACCCTAGAATTAGAATTAGGCCTCGACTTCAAAGAGAATGAGTACTCACTTAGCAGATATATTGACTATTTCCATATCGGCGCCGCCATTATCATACCAGCCGCGTAACTTGTGTGCTTCGGGCAAGTCCGGGTTGAGGCGAACCATGGTGGTGTTGAGGCACGATAGCGATTTGCTACCATTGAATTCAGTTAGGCGGGAACCCTGATACGAACAAGCAATCAATTTAGAACAATAATAAATAAACAATTAAATAATCGGCTGGGACAGACAGACGGACAAAGTCGCACCATAAAGCCTCGTATTCACTAGGAGAAATGTGTCTCAGGACACGTGTTGGAGCAATGTTGTGTGACGTCGCGAGACATTTTTTCTCTCGATTATTATAACACTGTAAAAATCGCGACACATGATGATTGACTGCCTCCGTGGCGCAGTGGGCGTATAGCCGGCTGAGACGCAGGAGGTAGCGGGTTCGATTCCCGCCGCGGAACAAATATTTGCATGATCTACAGATATTTGTTCCGTGTCTGGGTGTTTTTCTATATATTATAAGTATGTATTTACAAAAAAAAAGTATATAAGTATTCTATCAGTTATCTGGTTCCCATAGTACAAGCTCTGCTTAGTTTGGGGCTAGATAGCGCTGTGTGAAATGTCCAGCAATATTTATTTATTTATTATTTATTTATTATTGGCAATTTCATTGACAATATATCCATCCTTTGACAAATTACAGTTACAAAAAGGGGTACATAGTTATCTCTTCGCATATATAGATCTGGTGATTTTGGCGATTAATCTGATAAAACACATTGATAAATAATAAGGCATTTGACGACCTCCGTGGTGCAGTGGGCGAATAGCCGGCTGAGACGCAGGAGGTAGCGGGTTCGATTCCCACCGCGGAACAAAATGTTTGCATGATTTACAGATATTTGTTCCGGGTCTGGTTGTTTCTCTATATATTATAAGTATGTATTTACAAAAAAAAGTATATAAGTATTATATCAGTTATCTGGTTCCCATAGTACAAGCTCTGCTTAATTTGGGGCTAGATAGCGCTGTGTGAAATGTCCGACAATATTTATTTATTATGCTTATTATATAAAAGAGCTTTAAAGCTTAATCAAAGTTTATTATATTAATTTATTCCTTATTGTGATTGAGAAGTGAATCGAATAATAAGAAAAGAAAGAAAATTAAATAACAGAAAAATTCTTAAACCTTTATACACTTTCCGCATAAGTATGTGCAAGCATAAATAGTTGATAATTTTTAGCTTTTTTACATTTATTAAGTTACATTACATTTGTAAGTTTGTTTGAACTATGTACTTACCTAGATTAGATAATTTAGTTTAGATGAATGAATACTAGAAATATTTTAAGTGATCAAATAAAATTATAAATGTAATTCTGAGTTTGCCTCACCTTAACTGCAACTACAGGGTTAGTGCTTCCATCGAAATTCTCAGCTTCAGTACCCCACAGAGTCAAGGACACCTGAAATAAAAACTGCTCTTTCAATCTATGCTTGAATATTTTCACGGAAGTTAGGGGTGATTTTTTTTTACTTTCGGGGTTTCGTTAAATAGTTCTTCCCAAAACACTATAAGGTTTCCTCAACACTTTTTTGACACAAAAGTCCGTTTAGGATTTATTTATTTCAATGCAACATATATCACAGGTAAAAAAAACTTAAATATAAAGCTTCAAAGTTGTCATTTTTGTAATAGTCGTATGTTTGAGTTTAATATATTTTTAAGGTACCTAACTGTATGTTACAAGAATATTTGAAGGTACCTTACTGTATGGTACAAGAATATTTGAAGGTACCTTCCTGTATGGTACAAGAATATTTGAAGGTACCTTACTGTATGGTATAAGAATATTTGAAGGTACCTTACTGTATGGTACAAGAATATTTTAAGGTACCTAACTGTATGTTACAAGAATATTTGAAGGTACCTTACTGTATGGTACAAGAATATTTGAAGGTACCTTACTGTATGGTACAAGAACATTTGAAGGTACCTTACTGTATGGTACAAGAATATTTTAAGGTACCTAACTGTATGTTACAAGAATATTTGAAGGTACCTTACTGTATGGTACAAGAATATTTTAAGGTACCTAACTGTATGTTACAAGAATATTTGAAGGTACCTTACTGTATGGTACAAGAATATTTGAAGGTACCTTCCTGTATGGTACAAGAATATTTTAAGGTACCTAACTGTATGTTACAAGAATATTTGAAGGTACCTTACTGTATGGTACAAGAATATTTGAAGGTACCTTACTGTATGGTACAAGAACATTTGAAGGTACCTTACTGTATGGTACAAGAATATTTTAAGGTACCTAACTGTATGTTACAAGAATATTTGAAGGTACCTTACTGTATGGTACAAGAATATTTGAAGGTACCTTACTGTATGGTACAAGAATATTTGAAGGTACCTTACTGTATGGTACAAGAATATTTGAAGGTGCCTTACTGTATGGTACAAGAATATTTGAAGGTACCTTACTGTATGGTACAAGAATATTTGAAGGTACCTTACTGTATGGTACAAGAATATTTGAAGGTACCTTACTGTATGTTACAAGAATATTTTAAGGTACCTAACTGTATGTTACAAGAATATTTGAAGGTACCTTACTGTATGGTACAAGAATATTTGAAGGTACCTTACTGTATGGTACAAGAATATTTGAAGGTACCTTACTGTATGGTACAAGAATATTTGAAGGTGCCTTACTGTATGGTACAAGAATATTTGAAGGTACCTTACTGTATGGTACAAGAATATTTGAAGGTGTCTTACTGTATGGTACAAGAATATTTGAAGGTACCTTACTGTATGGTACAAGAATATTTGAAGGTACCTAACTGTATATTACAAGAATATTTGAAGGTGCCTTACTGTATGGTACAAGAATATTTGAAGGTACCTTACTGTATGGTACAAGAATATTTGAATGTACCTACCGCTCCACCCGACGAGTCAACGAGCGTAACTTCGCGTTTCTTCAACAATTTTCCTGTACTTCTAGCTGTAAGCTCTTGGACGTCGGCAGCCGCCTTGCACACCCCAACCACATCTGATAAATAGTAAGTTAGTACGAGTTAGTTACAACCAGTATTAGAGTTTTGAGTATCAATTGACACTTTACTATTTTATAATTAAAATTAAACAGTGTCAAGCTAATTTTATGGGTCACAATAAGTAGACAACCCTGGCAATGAAGTTAATATTTTGTTATATGAAACTATAGTGGTTTGGGATAGAATTGCTTGCGTCGTTACACTGCGTTAAACAACGGCGAGGATACCGTTAAACTCGCACTCGCTTCGTCTCACCACACTAGGTTCTCGAAGTAGGATATGAAATACACAACTTACCAAGAAGTGAATCAGGAGCTTTATTTCCAATCTCATTGATAGCTACAAAGTCATACTTGATGGTCGGTACTGAAGATGCATCGTCCATGCACTCTGCCACAACCGTCTCAGAGGTAAATGTCATCTCGTAATCATTCTTCAAGCTAGAGAACTGCTTGTTAGCTGTCTTGAGCTGACAACGACTGATGTAATACACTTTGTCAACCTGAAACATTTATTGAATTAATTATTACAAGTTCAGATGGCCGATCTAGGTAAACGTTAAGTTAACAATTTGACAGGTCAGTGGATTCCCCAGAAATTGTCAATCGCGTAAATTTATTTTTGGCGTACATATTTTGATAAATTACAGACAATGAAGCTCTATGCCTAAATGCCTCCAGTTGTTGGACACAGGGCAGTGCATCGTACATAGGCCACATTCCTTAGATGAGCCTATAAGGCAAAGCTTTGTTATAGGCAATGGTTACCACTAACATCAAGTGGTTCATTACCAAGTACCATCTCCATCAATACTAATATTATAAAGAGGAAAGGTTTGTATTTTTGTATGTTTGTAACGAATAAACTCAATAACTACAGATCTGTTTTCAAAAATTCTTTCATCATTAGAATGCTACATTATCCCGGAGTAACATAGGCTACTTTTTACCCAACTGCGTAGAACAAGGGTAATGTTTTTATTGAAAAACTACGCGTGCGAAGATACGGATTGGTCAGCTTGTGTTTTATAACAAATAATTACCTGTATCATGTCATAGAACTTTTCACATTCATTTCTAAAAGCTGTTGCTCTTATTTCACCACTCTCATCGCACAGATCCATGCTAAACAGTTTTCCTTCGCCTTTTGCATTGCTCCAAGATCGTATTGGTGATTTGGTCATCACACGGGCTTTTACCACCCATCTGAGAAGAAATAACCGTGCTATTATAAAATATTACTACAGTTAATGAGCTAAGGGGTTCCAAGGTTTCATGTTCATTTTCAATGACAATTATTGGGAGCTTGCTTCGTTTTGAGCTCAGCTTGAAATTTAAAGGGACCTTTGGTACTTCAAAGTTGTTATCATAAACCTGTCCTAACTATTTATAAGTTAGTGTAGTGTACTATATAAAATTATAAGCATTTTAAAAAATTGTAAAAGGTTGAACCATTGGAGTAGAGAGAGTGACAACCTCCAGTGGTGCAGTGAACGAATTGCCGGCTGAGACGCAGGAGGTTGCGGGTTCGATTCCCGCTGCGGAACAAATGTTTGCATGATCTACAGATATTTGAACCGGATCTGGTTTTCTCTATAATTAAAAGTATGTATTAACAAAAAAAAGTATATAAGTATTCTATCAGTTATCTGGTTCCCATAGTACAAGCTTTGCTTAGTTTAGGGTTAGATGGCGCTGTGTGAAATGTCTGGTAATATTTATTTATTGGAAACTCATAATTCTATTATTATAGAACTTAGTTAGCTTAAACTTACTCATTAGGCTATTTGGCTAGATTGTAATAAAATTAGAGGTCATTAAAACTGTGAACCTGTCCTGCTCTGTTACACTGGAGAGTCCACTACCTGACCCCTGTTCAAGCAACATTACAATCGACAAATTTACAAAAATGTGACATAATTGTAGAATTTTATAACACATGCTGTTTAATAAAACACACAAATATGTCAAAAAATAAAAAGTGCATTTCTTACAATTGTAACTACCATAAATGGGTTCAACAAAGATTACATAATTTTTTTAGAATGTATTTTCTTATAAATGATTGTATTTAAATGGTGTGCAATAAAGGAATTGTCTATCTATCTATCTACATAATTGTAAAAACACCTATAGTTTTTAATGAAAATATTATAATTACAAGTATGTAATGGTAAGTTACAATTTACATAAAATATAAGTTTTGAGTATTTTGAGATTTTAGATTTTTTTGTGAGGGTAGGTTTTTTAATTTTTTTTATTTACTGCGAACAATAATTAACAATAAAATTACTATTCTGGCTTTAATATACTAAAGATCTTATATAAAATTTCTCATTGAAAGTAAAATCACATTAACAGTAGAATTTGTGCGAAAAACTCGCCAACGCTGTTGCTGTTCAATCAAATATTATTCATCACTTCTCATTTTTTTGTATTCAATCCAAATTGTAAAGTTTTGACACAGGGTAAGACCACCTGTCAGAATTGTACTACAATTTACTAAACATGTAAACTTGTTCTTACAATTATTATGTGTTCAACAAAGCCATTTTTCCTACAAAAATGTAACTTGTCACCTGTAGAGTGAAAATGTTGAACAGAAATATGTAAAATTGTTGCTACAATTTTGTAAATTTTCCACCATTACAAATTTGTAAATCATATTTTTTGTTGAACAGGAACTTGTAAAATAGTAGCCTTTTACAAGTAATTAATTTTATTTTACAATTTGTAATATTGGTTGAACAGGGGCCAGTTCAGGTGTATTTCCAATCATGAAAGAGCTCTATAGTAATGTTTTACTTAGAAAGCTTTCGTGATTGGTTTCAATCATTATTATAAATACGGGATTTATCACGTACCGTCTTATCGGTGTTTCGACCGACAATGTTTCGGTTCAATTCGCGAACCTTCATCAGGGTGAGTGTGATCTGCTCCAAATAACGTCTCGCCCTCCGATAAGACGGTACGTGATAAATCCCGTATTTATAATAATGATTGAAACCAATCACGAAAGTTTTCTAAGTAAAACATTATGTATATTATAAATATATATTTATAAAAATAACTCTTTTGTAATAGTCAAGCACATGACAATTTTTTATAAGTTTTTTAAGCTATAATTGGACGTAGTTAAGCTAAAAGGATCCACAAAAGGTCACTTTGGAGATATGGCAGTTTAAAGTTTAGACGATGATTCAACAATGTTATTGCATTCGGAAAGTTTTGAAATTATGGTGACAGATGACCAAAAATACTATTATTTTTATGTCTAATTTTATAACACAGACTATCGTACTTTTTTAATTATTAAGAAAATATGGGGTTCAGTTGTTTCTGCTAAATTGGTTTTTAAATTTCGAAGTAATTTTCTTTTATTTCCCTAAAAGGACTTAAGCGACAAAAAATATGGAGTATCATTATTTACACTAAAAAAAAATAGATACATAGTTTCTATGCAAGTAAATTTAACTGAAATGATTCAGGTGCTTTGTGTCAATTCTGCTAAATTACTTAAATTACCTACTAATTTGAAATTGGATTTCTTAAAAATGATCCATGTAGCCTGGGTTATTAGTGTTTTGCAAAAAAATACACACCATACATGTAGCTTGGTTCTCGCATTTCAAAAAACCACCTTAGTGTTATCAGACTACGGATTTTTTTGTGAGGTGATAGGACCGACCTTTAGGACCATTTTGGTATAATTAACTCATTATGGACCAAAGTGTGGATTGAGTCCTTTCAGCATAACTATGTCCAATTGTTCCTACTTTATGCTTTATACTATTATGAGAAATGTTTGTTTTAAAATTTTACAAAAAGTTGAAATAAATGATGTTGAAATTATAATTAAAAGTTGCAGTTGTAATTGTCGAGTAGAAGTATAGAAGCTGCTACAACAGCAAACTGAGCAAAACTAACCTGTTCTGGTAAGGACTGAGACTAGCGATGGGATGTGTCATTTGTGAAGACAGCATACTGGAGTCTAGATTATGGCCAGGAGCAGGATGGGTCTTTGGTGCTGGTGCAGGGCTGGGCATTGTTCTCTGTACCGGCTGCAGGGCCGGCTGTGGTGGTGCAGCTGCTGACTCCTCTATCCAGGACTGAGGGGTTCCGAGTTTCTCCCTAACTTCACTACCAGGAGATATCATAGTATAATCCAGAATTATCATAACTCGTCTGGAAAAGTTTATTAAAGATTTTTTAAGGACTCATCTGTTTCTATTTTCATAACACTGTCATCTTACGGAACTATTAGCATTGTTTTATATGCTTTAGCACAATAGTGTGACATGTTCAGCTAACTACAAGTTGAGTAATAGATTCCATGCAAACATAACTTACTTTTCCCCTTTGGCTGTTTTAAATAATGATGTCACAAATCTATCTATTTGTATAACAGAGTAATCCGAAAGTTCTCCAGTGATCAGCTTGTCGTTTAGTTGTGTAGCAAGCAGCGCAAAACTGTGTGTATGTTTTCCATCAGAGACTAGAAGTCGATATCGATCGTTGGCCGCATTACCTTGAATTTTCTTACTGCCAAGCACTTGCATTACGGGTTTTTCATAGTGACCACCGTTAATGATGACCTGGAAACGATATTTATTGATTATCAACCATGTAGTTATACTTTTTCACAACAAACATTTGTGGATGTCTAACTTACCTCTAGGGATCCTTCAGAGAGTGATGGAGTCATGATTACTCCGTTGCTTGTGTAAGTCACAATCTATGTACACCGATCAAAGGGACAAATATTCAATTTGAACACTAACACTTCGATTTCAGAACCAGAAGCTTTATAAACCTCTAAGAAAAGACGGTCCTTGAAACTACTTGGAAAGCCCGCGAAATAAAACAAAATTGGTCGTGGTCATACACTGTCAAGTGTCAGTCAGTCAACTGTTAGCGAGCGTCTTCAGATGTCCAGCGTCGAGGACTTTGTGTTATTGTTAGCGCGTCGCATGTACGATCGCGCCGACAATTGTCACCACGCTCACCTTAACGCCATGGCTCCGCTGCACGCATGGACACCTGATATTCGAACTCCCTGGCGTCCATTACCGCGGGAGCTCCTGTGCTCACCATCCTTTCCATAGCGGTTACAAGAGGACCAACGTTAGCCAAGACATCGGCCACGTAACGTCTGAGAGGCCAAACTGCAAGCCAGGATGGCACTCCGGACATCACCCCGTGACTCAGAGATAGTCGTCTCTGACGTTGAAGCCAGGGTTAAGCACGAAAGTCCGAGCCTTACACACACTTCCCAAACAATAATGGTCGACGTGTTGAAGACCCATGATGATGATAGCAAAGGCCATTTTTCACGTGTAAGAGAGTTAGCCTGATGAACCTTTGATGATTTAGAATAGATTAAAAAAACGGTTTTTAGATGTAAGTACAGTGCGTTCAGCGTTATTTTGCCTCTGACAGCTGTTTCTGTTAGGTTGGCATTACCCGCCATTTTTGCTAGGAAGTCAACTATCGTAGTGTGAAGTTCCATGCGTTTTTCTTTAAAAAATAATAATTTTAAACGTGTTAATCATGCCAAAAAAGATTCAAAGTAGTGGCAGAAAAATTGTATCCTCAGTTCGTAATTTTTGTGAACGGGAAAAAGCTAATGGAGGACCAATAATACCATTTGAACATGTTCGTCAACGTGTAGCCGCCATGACTGGTAAGTAAATTAGTGTTACCTGCTATTCATAGTTTCCCGTTATTTAAGGATCGAAAGTTATTTGTTTTGCTAATAGATTATTGTTTGTATGTAGGCACGATGTTTTAATTGTATAATACATTCCGTACATACATATGTATACATATGTATTATTCAGATATTAGATATTTGTTATAAAAACATAGTATTTGATTGTTATTGTATATACTAGCTGCGCCCTGCGGTTTCACCTAAGCAAGTTCCGATCGATTTTTTTTCTTTAATACAAACCTTTGTTACATTATGTATTTTTTAATAAAAAGATAAATTTAAAAAATGTACCTACATATGCATGTAAGTAATGTAACGTTGTTGTGTATTTCAGGCGTTTCTGAGAGAACCGTCACCACTATTACCAAAGAGTGTGAGGTTGCTGCATCCACGTCTAAGAAAATATCTACTCCCAGGAAAAAACGCTGCCAATCGAATAAAATTCAGTTAGATGATTTTGACCTATGTGCAATCAGAACTAAAATTCATCAAATGTACGTAGTCAGAAAGGAGGTGCCTACTTTGGGCAAGCTTTTGGCTGAATTAAAAAATGAAATTAACTTCAATGGAGGTCGTACCACACTATGGAAAATAATTCGGCAAATTGGATTTAGATTTAAAAAACGTGGCTCTAAAAGAAAACTTTTAATGGAACGATATGACATTGTAGCCTGGAGGTACAGATACTTAAATATTTTAAGACAAAATCGAAATGAAGGCCGACCTATTGTATATCTTGATGAAACTTATATACACGCTTCATATTCTGTCAACAAATGTTGGCAGATGGAAAATGAACAAGGCGTTTTAAAAAGCGATTCAGTTGGTGCACGCTGGATCATCGTTCATGCAGGTGGCGAAATGGGGTTTATACCAAATGCACAGTTAATATTTAAATCGCAGTCGAAATCAGGAGATTACCATGATGACATGAACAGGACGAATTTCATGAAATGGCTAAAAGACAAACTCATCCCCAATTTACCGCCTAACAGTTTAATTGTTATGGATAATGCGCCCTATCACACTGTAAAGGTGAACAAGGCACCAACAATGAGCTCTACCAAAACTGATATGCAAAATTGGATCACAAATAAGGGGTTATCTTATCTTCCCACTATGGTGAAATCCCAATTATATGAAATAATAAAAGAGCATAAAGAAGCTCCAATATATGAAGCTGATCAACTACTTGAAGAGCATGGACACAAAGTGGCTAGGCTACCACCATACCACTGCGAACTTAATCCCATAGAATTTATGTGGAGCCTGTTGAAAAGGCGAGTAGCTGCTAAAAATGTTGGACAGGAAGCAGACAAGATACTACAATTAACAGAAGAAGCTTTCCAATCAATCAGTGCAGAAGACTGGCAGAAGCAGTGTCAACATGTGTGCCATATTGAACAACAGTTTATTAAAACAGATGGAATTATAGACTCCGAAATCGATAAATTTATTATAGAATTAAACGACGAGTCTGATACAGAATCGGACAGCAGCAGTTCCGACGATTCACGTTCATTAGCAGACAGTGACGAACCACTACCACTAGCGACCCGCTTAGATCACTCTTATTCAAAATAAATAAAACCTATAAAAATGTTGTTTTAATTTAGTCGTTTATTACCTATGTTTATAGATAAATGCAAACTTGAGGTACACAATACTAATTCAAATACCTATCCTAATTATTTTACCTAACTATCGGGGCCGGCGCCCTGCAGTTTTACCCGCTGATCCCGTACTTGTGAATGATGGGATAAAAAGAAACCCACATACCAAATCACATCAAAATTGGTTTAGTAGTTCTAAAGATTACAAACTTACATTCTAACATCCAAACTTACTTTAATTGAGAAATTTAACTACGAAAATATTTCGCAGTTTCATACTGGGTATCTTCAAAGCCTTAAGCGGCAACACAGAGCTCAGATTAGCCAACATGACAGCCAGAGGCAAAATAACGCTGAACGTACTATAATTACCAAGCCTGCTCTATGGAGAATGACACACAGAAAGAATGAAAGGAATCGGTTGAGTCAGTTTGAAATGAAAAATCATAAGTAAGACGATCATATGAGCTGCCCTAATGTATGGTTCTGAGTGTTGGGCCACGAAAGGGACGGCTGAAAGAAGAGGTGGCAAAAATGCGAATGTTGAGAGATGGATGGAAGTTTAAAAGTAAAGTAGTGATAAAAAATTGGAGGAGTAAGAGGCTAGCGTGGTATGGGCATGTCATGCGTAGGGAAGAAAATCATGTGACTAAATGAGTGTTAGATATGAGTGTGGATGGACATAGAAGTAGAGGAAGGCTGAAGAAGAGATGAATGGACTGTGTGAAAAATGATATGGGTAGGAAGGAAATGACAACGGAGATGACGGCTGATAGAGAGATGTGGAGGAGGAATACATGTTGTGCTGACCCCGTGTAGAGTGGGAAAAGGGCAGGAAGAAGAAGAAACGTATAAAAGTATCCCGCGATATCGCAAAATTAAAAATTATTTCCAATTTGACAATGACATTCTTTCTATGAAGTTGACATTCCTGTCGTGTCTAAGAGACAAGACAGGACGGGCAGCTGATTGATGATGTGGTGATGGTGTATTTTTTTTTGTCGTAACAAATTCTCCCATTTCTTACTACTTCGTCTAATCATATCATAACATTGTTAATTTTTCCCATAAGATAAAATGTATCTGTAGTTTTGTTCTGACTGTTTAAACAATACGAAAGTGAAGAATTGTAATAAAGTTGAAAGTGCAAACAGTTGTATTTCTACTTTTATTATCTAAATCCGACAAAACGGCAGGCCGAAACAGTATGCGAAGAGCCCGAGATGGCTACCAATATCAGCCCGTCCCTAAGGCTGCGACAGACGAGGCTCTCGAACACGAAAATGAAAGAATGGCGCAAGCACTCAGTGGGAAGATTTCGTCATTGAAAAGTATATCCATAGAGCTAGGTGATGAAGTGCGATATCAAGACAAACTATTACGTGGACTTGATGACGACGTCGACAAGAGCTCTGGCTTCCTAGGAAAAACAATGGGACGAGTGCTAACCTTAGGCAGAGGAAACCACAATTACTACATTTTTTACTTGTTTCTTTTCTCTATATTTATTTTCTTTTTATTGTATATTGTGCTGAAATTCCGGTGATTTGTGATCTAATTATTCCATAAATTTGTGTATAACCATGTAATGTAATTAAAATAACTGTTCTTTGTAAAAATATGTCCAGCTGTTTTATTTTAGATCTTGTGTTGTAATAAAGCATTATGATCAGTCTTATCCCTAAATTTATGATGACACATTACATAGGTACTGCTTAATAATTCACATTAATTGTCAAATAAGTTTAACAGTGAGCATACAAATCTTTTAGAGCACTAAAATAATCCTCCCCTACTTCATCTTTCGATACTGAGATACAAATATTGCAAGGACTTTTCAGCAAATCAGTGCAGCTTTTAGCAGAGTCTAACAGCATTGCTACTATACCACAGGCACTATACAAGTCTTTAGTTCCACAATAAGCACTTAAATCATCAAAAATGATTGCAGACGGGACATTTTTCCAATCCGGCAATGTTGAAAGGCTTTCTAGAAGTGAATCCAAAGTCTTTGCATACAAAAAACTTATCATTTTCATGTACTGTCTCTTGGTTGAATTTAGTACCTGTGACAATTGGGGCAACTCTTCCAGTTCTTCACTCATTATGTAAAGAACTTTGCCAGTTTCAGCATATACAAGGGCTTCTTCAAATAGCTTCTTTCTGTTGGTGAGTGTTGCATCAAAAAAGAATCTGCAATTTACTTGATTTGCTTCCATCATAGGCGCAGTTGGTTTAATCCTTGAATTGTTAAATGCAAGCTTGAATCCCAAAATTTTCTAAACTAAAATTAGTAAGTAGGTATTTTACAGTTCTTTAGAAATTGATCAAATAGCGAACAAATGTAGGTACAACGGACTAACCTTTAGTTATACTTAGTGCTTTCTCTATTCCGTTTTAGGCGGTTTTTATTAGCATTGAATTTTTAAATATTTTGTTTCTACTGGACCACCCACCCGCACGCAATATATATATATCTCTCTTTCTAACGAGACGGGATACTAGCGTATTGCTTTTTTTTGTACACAATACAATTTGGGACGAATGCATCCAGTGCTGCCAACTGAGCTCTGACAAATGTAGCTGACTTCACCTCAAAAAATTGCTATAATACTCCCTATTTTGTAGCTTGTTTGTATTTTGTGTTTTGTACTACATCGAAAATTTTTGATAGATATTACTATAAAGTATATTACTCTGGAATCTGGAGAGATTTCTTTCTTTGTACCGGTTTGTCAGTATTTTTGAATTTTCTATAACTGTGACAATAATAATAAGAGTAATAAAGTGAACATAATGACATTAGTACCTATTTAATTATAGCCAACTGCCATGACCCAAAATAATATAGATACAGAAGTTAGCCTAGTTTGAGCGTTAACAGGCGTTCCGCATGCACTAATAGACGCGCACGTAAAAGTACGAGGATCTTGGATCAAGTCAGATCTTGATCTTCTTTATTTCTTTCGATTCTGATCTAGATCTTGGACGAACGCCAGCCGCGAGTGCCGCGCTGTAACGAGACGTAAATAATGTTTTGTATGACTTAATTTGTTAGCTGGTTGTGAATGTACTTGTAATAATTTATGTGACTATAAATTTGAACGTTTATCAAAATTGTTGTGTATTCGTTTGTAGAATATTGTAAGTACCAGCCCTAGCGCCACGCTGCACTCGAGCGTAGGTAATTAAAATCAAAATAAGCCCGAACTTTACTTCTGTACCCGTATATTTTCTGTGACATCAACGCAACGTGACCATGTGAACCTGGCCGGGGTCGACGTAGGTAGACCCACCGCAATCGTCCGCGTCATACTCACGCGTGTTCACGTATGGCGCCAAAAAATGGAATTTGTAGGTATGAAGTATGGGAGGATTATGGTACCTATTTGCACACAATCATTTTCTAATAATTTGCGTCTTTATTCGTTCTATTTCGTTCACTATCGCGTAGTGGGGATTATGATAACCCGATTTTGATCGATCCCGATTGATGAAAATTGCATCCTCTTTTCCTCTGCCATGCTATTTTCCTAAGCAGACCACTGCCCTTTGTTGCTACTCCCCGAATAAGTAGCGGGCGAGAGAATAAAAAAAAAGATACAATACAAAGTAAATAATTTTAATTTTTCAAATTAATGAATAAAGCTTATATAAACAAAAAATAAAATACAATAAACCCTACCTATAATCTAAGCACTTATCTTACTTGCTGTATTTATTATAATATTAATCAATACAGCTAGGCAAGCATGACGAAACTAGTTCAGTAAACTGAACTAGACAACCGAACTAGTGGGGATAGAGGAACATATAATTTTACTCTATTGGTGCTCCCATGTAGGACTGACCTAACTGCTGTGTAGCAGTTATGCGGCTTTATATCATTTTGTTGCAATTTAAACTAAATATATCTAAGGGACGGTTTCTACACAAAAAATAATAGTAACTATAAAGTTTTCTTATTTACATACATACGTACAGTCACGCCCATTTTCGTATTCAATGTCAAAATCTCGAGAAAACCGGTAAAATGCTGTTCGACGAAATATTATACAACTATGTACGATACCACAGATTACTAATAAGTTTCTATGAGCCGTTCAACAACCCCGCCCAGTCAATGACCCGGCCCGGTCACTAACCCAAGAAGTCAATAGAGCACGTACTGTGCGTACGCGCATGCGTGTTTATGTGCCTAACATGCGTTAAGTATCAGACAAAAACTCAAAAATAAAGTTTTGAATTAAAAAAAAACATTATTTATTTATTATTTATGGTCTCAAAAATATACTCCGCCATTATTTGCAGTATAAATTGCAACACCTTATATAACATTTGTCTAAATGTAAGAGTTATGATAGTAATAATACGATAAAAGGTTACACAACGTTACCATACTCTCAGGAGCACCATATTTTTCCGTAGATATACTATTTAGGGCGGTAATGCTTGCCTAGTTGCTTTCACCACGGTAATGTTATCTATACAGTATTCTGACTTCATACAAACGGCCGGAACGTGAGTCATACCAACCGCCTCGTATTCGGTACCCACTCGGTACACACCAGTCGCGAATGCGCCGTAGCACGGTAATGTCAATTTATCCGAATGCGGATACAATAAAGCTTTTCGTACGTCTCAGTCGAGGCGCAAATATTTTTCTGTATCAAATTTATAAAGGTGGATTTTTCATTAAATCTACTAATTAAAAAAAACACGTACTTTTATTGATCACTTGCTATTTCATTTTTTTTACATATAAAATATACAATCCTAAAACTAGACGGAAATTCAAGTACGTAGATGAAATAAAATACTGCAGGCGGGCCCTATCGCGTGTTTACGTACCTACCACCACGCGGCTGTAGGTAATTATTTCAAGGACAGGGCCAAGTCACAATACTGTATAGATAACATTACCGTGCTTTCACATTCATGACAGCTCCCTAAAGGCCTAAAGCCCGGTACACACTAGCTGACAAATGTCCCGGAACACGTGTCGCGAGACATATCACGCGACATTGCCGGACACCGTGCGACGTCGCCAAACATCATGTATCATTTTTTCAGTTATAACAAGCGAGAGACAAAATGTCTGGCCACATCACATAACATGTCCTGCAACACGTGTCCCAGGACATTTGTCCCCCTAGTGAACACGAGGCTTGATAATAAATTATTAAGATCATCATAAAACCCAGCAAATACGATTAGAAATGGAAGTCATGCTATTGATACCTTTGTAATATCCATTTATGTAAAAGTAAGATTTCATAGTTTCATCCCACGGGTTTGATAATGTCTTACTTACTACATGTTTTTGAGGAAACCCAACTTTACAATTAGTACATTTAGTTAATGACAGAGAATGCCCTTGATGTTTTTGGCTAATAAAGGATCAAATTGCGGGCGACATTCTGCTAATCGGAGCGGAGACAAATCCAACAAATCAAAGATCATCAAAATCGGTCAAGCCGTTCTTAGAGCTATAAATGTTTTGTATACTTACATAGATTTAGAGAATAATATTTCATGCAAATCAACTACGCCGCTATGTACATTTGACTTTATTCATAACTAGCTGTTGCCCGCAACTTCGTACGCGTTATACTACTAAATGTGTAGGAAACCTAGAAATAAAGATAAACTCGCTGTTGCAACTTGACACCCCATTTTTATCCCATGGGACCTGATTTATGGGATAAAAAGTAGCCTATGTGATCCAGGTTATAATCTACGTACATATTAAATTTCAACGAAATCGGTTCAGCCGTTACGACGTGATTGAGTAATAAACAAACATCCAAACTTTCGCATTTATAATATTAGTGTGATGTGATATTTCATTTGGTTTATCACGTTTCGTCGTTCTTGTTGAGGAACAAAGTCAATATAATAATTAACAAATGTAATCCATACAAATATATGTAAATTCGAAAGTAACTCTGTCTGTCTGTTTGTCACGTTTAGACGACTAAAACGGCTGTACCGATTTTGATGATATTTGGTTTAATTAAAGGTAAATTATGACCGGAATAGACAGGCTACTTTTTTCCCCGACTGCGCAGGAGGCTAATGTTTTAATGACAAATCACGCGTGTTAAGTCGCGGGCAGAACCTAGTAGATTCATAAAAGTGTTATGAATAAGATCTTAAGAAATAGAATAGTTTATTCACAGATAAACTAATGGGAATGAACGATGAAAAAATACTTAATTAGAAATGTTTTACATGTTGTGTTCCGTTTTATATTATTTAAGTCAATAATTCAACAAAATACTAACAATGTATCAGTATTATTTTTAATTTTCAGTCCTAATATAAAACATTATTAACAGTTGTATCTCAGTAACTAATCGTTACACTTGCACTTTAATTAATATCAGTTTTAATTATATATAACATTAGACCCCTTTGATCTTTAAATTGAAGAATTGGAAAATCCCATAGCATATGTACTGTACAAGTCTGTCTGTACTGTACAAGATGGAGCGTAGAAGTGTCAGTGTTGTATTAAATGGTCAATATCTCGAAATTGTTACAATATTTTCTTCACTCCTGAGTTTTTCCAGCCTCTGTGATGGATTCATATTGTTCCTTGTCCAGTTCCGTCATCGTCAAACTGCCGTCGGGTAGGAGAAGCACAACACGCCTTGTTCCGCCTGTCAAAAACACAATTATCTGTTAGTATGAATGAACACATTTTTTTATTCGTGATAGTCAAGAGCTTGATCACTACCTTACCTGATGGTAAGTGATGGTGTGGTCGCTGGACTTGAAGACGAGATTATAATAGATTATGACCGGGATTGCGATATATTGGGATTGGATAGGCTACTTTTTACCCGACTGCGCAGGAGTGTAATGTTTTTATTGACAAACCAAGTGTGCCATTACCTGGTGAGGGTAGATCAGCCTGTAGTAGCTGTGCGATGACTTGCGTGGCGTCTTCTCCGGGTTCACCCTCTACTTGCACGGCCACTTGTTGTAGCGCCGGCGCGTCCTCACCGCCCGGCATCAGCTGCGCTAGCTGCGCGGGGTCTAGTGCCAGCACATCCTGTGTACACAATAACACGGTCAACTTTTGAGAACCTTTATTTTCTTCTGTAGGTCTCGCTGTTGGCCTCCGAGGCCAATGCAGCTAACCGAACTTTTGGCGCGCGCAGAGGTCGCTCAGTCCAGTAAGTTTTTATGAGGCAACTAGCGCAAAAGCACCAGTTAGGTGCGAGCCTCGGCTTGGCTCGTTACCAAGGTGGGGATAGGAGAGAAACATCCAGGTACATGTTTGCCCCTTGTGTAGGTGGCAACTGAAAGGACTCGTCGACCTCGCCGGCGAGGTTGGTGTATCTGTGAAGTGTTTGCGCTGTCGAGGGTAGATGACTCTTAAATCTCCTGCGCGTAAGCAGAGATGATTTTGTCATCAGGTTCGCCATCTCGGTCTACGGAGGGATTTATTGAGAACCTGCTCTGTCAGTGAAAATTGAGACTAGCTGTTCATTTCAATTGAATACAGGTAGGTTCTAATCTAAAACTGAACGCCCCTCTACCGCGTTACTTCAAGTTGACGCACAGCAATTCATTTCAAAATGAGCTTTATGATAACAGTCAATAAAGAACATTTCGATTACGTCAAAGCGAAATGTTCTTTATTCTCTACTTCAGTAGAGACGTTCAGTTTTAGATTAGACGATCTCCACGGTGTTTACAAATTCGCTCTAATCACTCGCGTCGTCACTCGTGAGAATGTGTAATCGCGATGTATAAAATAGCTTATGAACACTATTTTCACTAAAAACGGGAAATTTAAGATAACTTTTTATTGTAAATACCATACAGAAGTAATATTACACTAAAATAAAGCTAAATAGACAATAAAATGGGCGATCTTATCGCTGAGTGCGATCTCTTCTAAGCAACATTTGGATGGAACTAAATTAGTAAAGCTATAATGGAGTTCAGTGTACATACTACAAATTAAAGTTGATGATGTCCTGATAATAATGTAATTAATATTTAACACGTTAATGCGAGTTTTTTACGGACAGTTGCATTCGCCATGATTCATTAATATCCCCTTTTTAGTTAAAATAGTTCATAACCATGTATCTCAAAGTTCTCACCTGTCCGTCTTCTCTTGTGACGTACATGACGTCACCGTCTCCGCCCACGACACCTTCTTCTGCGCCTTCAACGCCCTCCGCGGCCACCAGTAAGGTCTGTCCTGCCTCGTTTTCACCAGCAACCTAAACACAGATCACAAATCACAACACACAACCTGGGGGCACTCAAAAACTCTTGCATAGGAATTTTCTTAGGGTTCCATACCTTAAAAGGACTCAAAAGGGGGTGTTAAGTGTTCGCAACACAGTTTTTAAAATCTGCAAATACTATCTTGTTATTGTTGTACCATGTTTTTGTTCCAAAATAAAGTTAGTTATTTTTGACTTACTTTACTTTCTTTAAAGGCAAACCTACAAAATTCATTAAAAAAATAAGTACGTATTTCAGCTAATTTCACGACGCTCACACTGTTTACTTCGCTGCATAGCAAGAATATGTGCATGTGCTTGGGATCTACCGACTCACTCTCTTTCTCTCTCCTACTTTCTACCTTTGTGTATCTTTCTTTCTCTCTCCCTCTTGCGTATTTTATAACAATATTCCAACGCAAGAGGCGTTGGAATATTGGACGCTACTCGTTGCTAACGCTCGCGCTGGCCTGTAACAGGTATACTACGCGCATGCGTTCGAGTGCCACGCATTCACTCTCGCTCTGTCTCTTTCTATTCCCCCTCCCCAGAATCGTTGAACGTTTAACGCAACAGTGCTTTCATACCCCCTCCATGGTAGCGTTAAACGATTAACGAAACCTTGTTGAAAGTCGCATTAGAAGTTTCACTTCAAAAATGTTTTTAATAATTCCCTCTAAGTGACTAATTTCTAAAAATAAGTTCATAAAATGAGAATTTGTTATTAAACATTAGCTATAAGAGTTGGTTTACATTGATATAAAGTGCTGTTGATTCTGTAATAAATGAATATGGGATCACTTCGTTGTCCATCTGTCTGTCTATCTATCTGTCAAAAGACTCTTTTTCTCAGGAATGCATGGAGGTTTCGAATTGTAATTTATGAAGAATATTTTCATAAAAACAATTACGTTGACTGTAAAATATTAATCTCTGTGGAAATATCAACAATGGGTTACTCACTTGATAGAGAACGCCGTCTTCACCGCGGATCATAATAGGCGGGCCGGAGTGCAGTAAGCTTACTTCTTCGCTTTCATCCACGCCGATTCCCTCTTCTAATAGTTGCTTCACTGTAGCGCCTTCTACTTTCACATCCGTCTGCATAGGAATCAATATAACTTGTTCAAAGTCAGCTTGTTCTAAGCTATACATATATATGTATAGCTTAGAAAGGGCGTTTTGACACTTAACTGTTTTTAGTAATGGACCTAGCACTAGTAAAGTTACACACTACAAATATTAGTCAAAGACATCAATGTCGCTAACACTGATGCTGAACTGATGAAGCGTGTTCGATGTGAGGAGCTTCTAAGGTAGTAACTTACACCATCTTCATCTGTGAGCATTGGCAATGAGGGTTGTGCCATATCGCCTTGGACAAGCATGCCTGTCGTGCCTCCTGGGGACATCTCCACCTGACAATCAAATGGTAATAATTACCATATTGCCTTTCGGGAGAAATTAATTATTAATTTCTCCCGAAAGGCAATATGTACACTTGAGTACAATCATCGATGACTCAAGTTAAATATTGAAATGTGAGCAAGCAATCATGTGTAGGTAGTATACGAGTGGACCGCGCGTTGCCCACGTCTATATAGTATATACTATGACCTTTATACAGGTAGTAGAGTGCCACCAACTTATCGCTTAAGCTGGACAAAATTGTAGACACAAACGCGGCTGTTCAGTAGACACTATTGAAACTATCAACTGAATAGATAAAATTGTGGGACTCGATGTTGCCAACCAGTATGAAAATCAGCATAAAAAAACATTAGAAAACAGTAAATAGTCTTTTTCAGATGATGAGAGGACTTTCGCTCATTTAAATGACCTAAAAAATGGTGTATCGTATTGACCGGTAGATTTTTTACTTTATGTGAAACTAAGAAACATTAGAAATATGGACTAAAACAGAAAACAGGGATGTGATTAAAAAAACAGTTAAAACAGTAGAGTTGGGAGCACGTTAGGTCTGTAGAGTGCATACCTTCATAAGCATGGTCGGATGCACACTAGGCGGCGGGGTGACCGCGGGCGGCGGGGGTGAGGGCGTGGGCGGCGGGGAGGGCGTGGGCGGCGGCGTGGGCTCGTTCTCAGCACGCGCCAGCCGCTTGCCCGTCTCTGGACAGATCGTCAGCGGCCGGTCCGGACTGGCCGGCGGGATCGGACCCAGGTCGCGGGGGAACGGATCCTCGATACCGTCCGATGTGTCTGATGATGGATCGTCCTGGTACAAGTAACTTGCTGTTAGAATACGTATTAAAAACTTTCTTTTCTGTATCGTGTTCTACAAAAATGGCTCCGACTGTCAAGCTTAATTGTCATTCGCAATAATTGTAAAATACAATCAGCAAAGGACTGGAAAATTAGTTGCTGCATAAATTACAGATTTAAGTTACTGGTTTTATCTGTGTACAATTAAAATAACTACTTACAAAGCTTCTAGGTTCATTACTAACATTATTCAATTTTTAAGAATTTCCAAGAAAGGTTTTTAATTGTTATTTTTCTAATGTAAGTTTTTACCTCAAATTCAAAGAGCAACTGCGGCACCTTTTCTCTGACTCGCACGACGTTCCCAGCGGCCGTCGACACCGCATAGCTGCCTCGACCGCGGCCACGGCTCGCCCCGCCTCGCCTCAGCAAACTGTCGCCCTGGGAACGTCACTTCACTTTACAACGGAAACTACGATCAACAATTACAACTACACAAATTGTCACTCTTAACACCGATAAAATGGTACGTGATAAGTCACGTATTAATGATATAACTAGTGGTTCGCCCCGAACTTAGATCTCGTGAGTCTCTTAAGAAACAAAAAAAAATATCATTCATAATTTGTGACTAATAAAATAGTGCCACGAAATGAATAACCAACTTACTTGACCTACAGTTTCATTCAAATTACAATTAACTGGAGTTCATGTTAATTGGTTACTCTTTTTAAGGTTAGAACTTGCAGTTATTTATATTTGTGTCACTAAATCTACACGAATACCACATTTCAGCACTGAAGGGTTACTGGTGTACCCTGTGAATTTCCTCAAAGTTCATTTTTTATTATGGGTAATAACTCAAAAACTACAAGGATTAAACTAAAAATAAAAACAGGGTCATTTAGTCACACCAGGATTGTGCCATCACTACCTATATATCAAATTTCACGATGATCGGATCAACGCTTCGAAAATTATCTTCAGACAAACAAACATACATACAAACAACGCCGATATGCCCAAGTTGATTTGGAGATCTCGCTTCACTTGATCAATAATGAATGAAATAAACCACGAAAGTTTTCTTCGTATAATTACAACTATATACCGGGTCAGACGCAATGACCCGGGTTAATTCGGTGGTGATTAAACTATTGAAGACACAATTAGTTTTTTACAAAAATTAAGCTTTTACATATAAAACATCTATTGGCGCGCCTTGCGGGTGAGACCGACTCGTATGTCGTCACGCGCTAACGCGAATTCCATAAGATAATATCATCATTTATCAATCAAATATCAAACTCGCCACTCGCCAACAGTTTTCTTCAATTATAAATTATTTCAATAACCATCAATGATTCACCTTTGCAGGGCGTCCCGTAAAGGCCACATTTTTTTTGATGAGGGACAGAATTATGTAGGCGAAAAGTTGATTCCCAAGTTTTGGAAAATAGACTAACCTGTTGCAGTTTCTTGTTCTGCAGGATGTTGACGGGCGAGCCGGTGGTGTTACTGCCGACTGGCCGCTGGATGGTACGTTGAATGATCTTCTGGCCAGATGGCGTAATTATAGTCTTCTCTGTCACTTGTTGGCCTCCCACTCCATACGTTTTCTTTACCTAAAATACACGAAACATGTTAAATCTGGAAACATCATTAAGGATCTGATCTTATATCTAATTTAAATCCGTTAAGAAAATAAGTCAAATGTTGAAAAAAATGTTGCATAACATTGAATATTTCATGCACTGTCGAGAAATCAACATCAACCCATTGCGTTAATATTCCCTGTTTCTGGCACTCATTATCTACATGTTTAATAGATTCAAGTGTGGCAAATAAATGGGGATCAAACCGAGATAATCTAAGACCTATATTCTAGAACTGTGCTCAACCGAGAACACAGCTCGTCTGCTGACGCTTGACTCGTGCGGCCGCACGAGTCAAGAAGCAGGACCCAGGAAGTGTTAGGCCGCATCTGCTGACGCTCGATTCGTGCAGCCACTCAGGAAGTGTTGGGCCGCGTCTGCTGACGCTCGACTCGTGCGGCCACTCAGGCTTTGGCCCCGCAGTGCCAGTACTTGATTCAAGTTATACTTACACCAGATGCCAAATTCGCGCGAACTGGAGATTTCTTCACTTCCTCTTGCTTTTTCTGAAAAAGAGGTATTATAATTAGAATATTTATATGGGCAGCCCGATTAGCATGTCTATCTTTGCCACTCTGCTGGTCTACACATGATTTTTTTTTTAACCAGTATGTGAAGATCACAAACGATATGTTTTATTTTTTAAGGTAGCCATCTAAAATTCTACAAGGTGCTTGAATATAATGACTGAAGAGTGAATAAAGGTCAATTAAGATTCTTCTAGCAACTTGAGAATTATGTTTTACATGATTTTGTTCGTAAAGTGCAGAACCAAAAAATCTCAACACAAACGAAAAATGTTTTAAGAAAATTGTGTCAGCGGTTTTCTCTATGACCTGTAGTTCAGAATCTCCCCAAACTGGCTAGAAAAAAAACATATAGACTTGATCTCTACCTGTTTGGCAGCCAATATCTGTTTTCTGATCACATCTTGGTCAATATTTGCCAGTCCGGGTCCTATTTTGCCAGGTGAGTCAATCTTCATTATTCCTGAGCTTTTCGACATAATGTACACACCTGTGTCAACAAGAAAAAACATGTCACCTTGGAAAATAAGTTATGTAATCAACTTACGTCTTTTTATTCTGGTTTAGTTTAGATAGAGCTCAAGTCCTGTTATTATTTCAGATAAATTAAATAATTATAAATGTATTTGTTATTATGGAAATAATGTATTTCAGGTAATTGTTTAAGTATAAATGTATTTGTTATTATGGAAATAATGTATTTTGGTTAATTGTGTAAGTATAAATGTACAAATATCATGGAAATAATGTATTTCAGGTAATTATTTAAGTATAAATGTATTTGTTAATATGGAAATAATGTATTATGATTAATTGTGTAAGTATAAATGTATTTGTTATTATGGAAATAACGTAATGTATACGGGTGAAACTACTTCGTAGCTATGTAGTTATTAAATTACACGACCAAAGGCAAATACAGGATATTGAGGCATTTCTTAGTACTTTTACTCCACAACTTGTTTTTACACAAATAATATATTTAAAAAATGCAAATTTAGAATGAATACGTAAGCTTTAAAAATGCAACAGGAATATACACTCTAATAACCTACAAACAACACACATTTCAATCATAAATGCATAGCACTGAGACAAATGTTCGGTCAACTTTAGTACCTGTACTGAGGTTAGGCATATGTTTGGGGTCAACTTTGATGACGCCCTTGATGTTCGGCATTCCTTTCCCGCTCAGGCCGAGGGTTTTGACCAGCTCAGGGTCGAGAGACGCCTTTGGTGAGGATTGGCCATTCACCACTTTCTTCTCGACTGCAACTTTAGCATTATTGTTGAATTAGGGCTTTTTGCCACAGAAAAAGGTAAGAAGAAAGAATGCATGGGAAACAAAACTAAGATATTCTTACAGGCTAAAGAAAACATTTTAAAAGACTAAGAATTTGTGACGCGAACAATATATCGTTAATAGTCTAAGCATCAAACTAAACTTAGTAAGACTAAATAAAATAAAGAATTTGTAAAAGTGCGTACGAATGACGCACGCAATATACCGTTAATAAAGTCAAATATAGCACCAAATTTTGCAGAAAAAAAAATAACTCAACCTGATTATTATTGATACCACTAAGCTGGCAAACAAGAGACGGCCGACCTGATGGTAAGCAGTCTAATACTTTCGTAGTCGATACTTTAAAAATGTTAAAACGCCCTTCTTGAATAGCCCTATACTTTAATCCCTATGGAAAACCTCGGCAGGGAGACCATTCCACAAGCTAAGTGCGGGAGGAAATATCTCTAGGGGCACTAGCCCCTGATTTTAAATGGTTACCATTTCCTATAAAATTTGCTACAAATTCCTACATGATAGTGCATTGCGGCCTTTCTTAATAGCGTGACAACAGTTCTACATTATTTATATTATGTTGCATCAGATGAGGCGGTTATTAGGTGGTCCATCGTGTAGGTGTTGGGGCACAAAGGGCACAGAAGCAAGTGCTGCATTGACTGCGCAAGATCACCGCAATCGCACTGCGTTAAGTTAGGGCCCTTGAATCTCCATTTGTATTTATTAAGTGAAAATATGTGCCTATGATTTGTACTATCTGATCTCTGTATACGATTTAAACGCAGAATAAAGAAACTTTTACATTTAGAATCAGCGCCATCTGAATAGTCTTCATCTTCACTGGAAGCTTCTCTTTTGATCTTCTTAGGCAGCGATTCACCCTCCTCTGCGCCACACCACGCTTTTACTTGATCGAGCGCGCGAACTTTGCTGGTACGCTGCAATCGTCTATAACAAACAGAACATAATAATATACAAGGTTAATTAATAAATACACGATAAAAGTCCAGGAATAACTCTACCTGTGATCCAGCACAATGATCAGTGTAAAAATAGTAAAGTGTAAATCCACAGTATCATACAAACCACGTTGTCTGAAGTCACTGAAATGTATGAGAAGGTGGACTTTCCTCAACATTATTGGATTGAAATAAACGCAGATGTTGTTGTTCTGGATATGTATATATTTGAATAGCGCTGTGTGAAATGTCCAGCATTGTTTATTTGTTCATCATGGGCAGAGCTGTTCATTCCCGTTATTTATACAGGGTGTTTGGTAATATACTGACGATATTCAAGTGACGGTTTCTCATAACATAAAAAAGACTTCTCGAAAAAAAAGCTACTAGTTATATTATCATATTTTACAGAAAATCGACTAAGTTTAGGTGATTAATTCGATATAAAACTTACTGCCCACTCTTACAATCGACATTCAAAATTAAAGGCCGTAATCCACAAAAGCGTAGATTTGCTACTAGTACCTACCTACTACCGTAGATCTAGGCAGGCATGTATTTTTGATATCTCTTTCGGAAATGGCTGTGAGTTTTGGGTTAGAAAGGGACAACGAGAGATATCTCGAGACGTCACCAATACAGTATTTGTGGTTAGATGGCAAGCATTATGCAATAGCGCAACATAAGTTTAATAAAATGTTTGTTTTTACATGCCAAAATAAATTTCACATTTCTTTGGTAAACTTTTCACAAATTTATTTATTATGCTCATCAAAATAACCCCTTTCATTTTTGTGCGTATATTATCAAACATCCTATATAATTTAGATTTAAACATCGATCGGACGATTTGTGTGTAATTTATGGGTCAGGGTCAGTAACTATTTACTGACTGTCATTACAATAGCATGCCTTGCATTCACTGGTTAACTGGCACAAGAGTACGTATATTTGAGCAGGTACTTTGAGTGCCTCACTTTCAAGTTAGTGACACTTCTTTAATATAAAAATATGAAGTTACAATATCAATATAAAAACACATTAGGAATGTAGTAAACTTACCCTGCAGGCGTCATAGCGGGGGTATCCGATTTCTTGACGACCTGTTTGACGATCTGTGGTGTTGGTGTATTGATTTGTTTGACCTGATGGAGAAAATGATATGTTGATTTGAGCTAAGGGCCTTTTGAGTTGCAGAGAGAAGATAAAGAGCAGTGACATCTCAATAATTTCGCACTGGATAATCAATGAGCCTTTAGTCAAATTGGAATCGCAACCCCATAAAAGGAAACGTTGGGGGTTCCAATTCCGTCTTGTTCATAATGTTACGAGCTGAGGGTTCGGGATAAAATAATGAAAATCGATCTAGCCAAAATAATACTTTTATTCAACACTAAAAGGATAAATACACGCTCTTATTCACAAGTAATCACAACACACTAATTCACACCACTGTTGCACAATAAACCAATAAAAGTCACCGAAATGTTCGCACGTATAGCCAAAACCAGACTGACTCCTCCGGCCATCTCTCTGGCCTATTTATACCGCGCACAGTTCATAACACTCGAAAGTTCTCGATCGTTCCAGGAAAGTGTAGGTATTTCAAACCCATCTACTATTTCTTATTCTGTGCAACAGTAGGTAAAAACGTAGCATGTAGGTATATTCCATACCAAGTATTACCTATTCTGTGACACAGTAGGTAAGTCGAGAGCCGTCGAGAAATACAGACTATGACTTATTCTGTGACAGCCTCGGCGTAACAATAACTTAAACTTTAAAGGATGATTTTAAAAATCCTAAAATTTATCTATTTGAATCTCAAAGGAAACAAAACCCTATCTTAAAAAAACAGTAAATAAGAATTACTCAGATGATGATGTAGACAGGGGCCCAATTCTACTAAACCAATTGCTTCACTATGATATCACCGCAGAAACGGCTAACACAATCTATATGGATTTACTGCCTTCTAAATTATGATTCTATACTCCAAAACGGATTTCCGAATGCATGTGACCGGCCTAATGGCGGGTTCCTATATCCGTCGGTAATCGACTAGGACTCGTATCTCCTTCGAAATGTGTCAAACTAGTATGAAACTTTTGACACGTTTTCAAGGAGAAACGAGTCGTAGCTGTTTACTGACGGATATAGGAACCCTCCATAAGTCAGTTGAGCGCAGCGTGTCAAAGAGGTGAAACGAAAAGAGCTTAAAAAACTTGTAATAAGATTAGGTATGTACCTGCACTGGATGTTGCTGCTGCTGTTGCTGTTGGGCCTTCAGAGCCTTCAGTTCCTTCTGTCGCGCGAGCTGCTTCTCAAATGCCTCTAGAAGATGCTTGCAGGTATCCATGTTCTCAACCGGTTCCCATGTGTTCTGTTCACTAGAGAGAAAGGAAGTAATAGTAATAAATACAAAAGTAATAACTGTAACTACATAGTTATTTTTCTACTTCAATCAATTATGCAGCTTTGAGGGTTTGTCACCCATACAAATGTCCGCGCGGAACGTTTAAGTAAGAATAACACGTCACTTTTATTAAAAAAATATAACAGAATTCAGAAAACTACAAAAATTTATGTTTTCCCATGAACCCCATTATCACATCTTAACCAAATTTATATGGGACCTGAGTTTTCCATTGAAATCAGACGACGTGGTTAATAATTATCGCAGATTCATATTTTAAAACAAAACCGATAGATAATTTTTTTGCAGTTGATTAAAAAGTCCAGCTCATTTATTGAGCATAACATTCTTAGCATGTATTTTTTAAATTATTTTTTGTTGCAGAATTGTGCATAGTAGTAGGGTAGGTATCAAGTACTAAGCGGAAATAGAATGAGAAGATTCGTTGACAAACCGAAGTCACTGACATAACCCACGGGACAAGCAAGCTGAAGTGGCGATGGGTAGGACACATATAGGCATATAAGACTCAAAGGCCGAAAAATTATCGAGTGGAAACTGCGCACTGGAAAGCGAAGCGTTGGACGGCCCCCCACTAGATTGAAATACCTAATACAGGTTGCTAGACTTGCCGTTGAGTGCAGGCGATGAGGGTACTTACTGCGGATAGCCCTCCCATTTGAGCAGGTACTCATACTGCTTGCGGCGCGGGTTGAACCGCTTGGCCAGGATCTTCTCAACGACATATTGGCTGGACTCGGTCGCGTCACCCAGTCGGTCGGTGCGGCGCGCGATGCGCTCTTCGGCCGGAACGCGCTCTTGAGCGTTGCGGACAGACTCGTTGCTTTCCTGCCAATGACACATTCAGTGAGAGTTGAACCCGAAACCTTCCTCTTGATACGAGGATGCGATGTCAGTTTCGCCACGGCCTCACTACTCATCAGGCTCGAGATTAATGAGGTTATCAATTTACGTGGGTTCTTCGTTCTTCTCACGCTGTCGGCGCTCCTGACAGATCAATATGTATTACTATGAAGCGTATCTGAATAACGCTGACTGGTCGGAGCTGATGAGCGTCAGCATTCTCTTTCAGCGACTCCGAGGGCGCCGGCTGGCTTTGCACTGACAGTCAGCGTGAGAAGAAAACCTGCCTTACACTAAATTGACAAGAGATGTCTATCAGAAATAAGCATACAACTTCTCTCGTCAATGTACAGAACTGCAATGCTGTTCATCAAACAGATGAAGCTGACGGCGCTTTAAGCAAAATGAAACATTTAATTCATTTCGAGGCTGCAAGTCACGTCAGACTCTCAATTTTTGTGATGCTTTTAATAATCTTTAGATATTCCCGTAAGTATTGGATAATACTTGGAGCCTATGCACACGGCGTATTTTAAACGCGGAAACGATGCGCGTTTTACGAACTTGCGTTTATGGGATCGTAAAAGTTTGGATATTTGTTTGTTTTGATGAACTGATTTTGATGAAATTTAGTTTACTAGATTATGACTTGGATTCAAACATAGCCTACTTTTTATTGACAAACAACGCGTGCAAAGCCGCTGGCAGAAGCTAGTAGTAAAATAAGTATTCAATGAGAGGTTTAAAAAGCAAATTAAACCGTTCTGATATCTTAGATAGATGGCGCTGACTATTAAGGGGTGATAAAAATAACATTCTTTAAATTTTTCACTCTGTTGGTGTCAGTTATTAGTTCTGCAAATTCCGAGCATAATTTACCTTCATAGTCTTAGCACTCTGACTGTAGCTCAATTTATTTGCCACTGGTTTAACAAAGTCATCACTTTCTTCACCAGATGGATGATAGTCCTCATCCTGAAATACATAAGATGCAGTATTCATTTAGGTGTTCTAATAAACTGACTAGATTTTTTCTGGGCGTCTAGTCACGGTGATCAGAACTGGTGCTTATTTAAATTAACGCATAAGCATTGCAATTCAATGCACGCCAGCTACGGAATTATGTAACTTTATTACAATCAGTCATTGGTTGTTCCTGACAATAAACACAACTAATTTACAAAGTATTATTGTAGTAGAAATGAAACAATTTCAAACAATCATGTTATCCATATTTGACGACCTCCGTGGCGCAGTTGGCGAATAGCCGGCTGAGACGCAGGACGTAGCAGCCCCCTTATTACCTAAGCCAAATTGCTGTCGTTTCGCTATCACTAGTCAGGCCATCCCTTTCACACGTACAGTACGTACATACCTCACGTGTGAAAGGGATGGCTTGACTAGCGATAGCGAAGTAACAGCAATTTGGTTTAGGTAATAAGGGGGCGGGTACAATTCCCGCCGCGGAACCAATGTTTGCATGATCTACAGATATTTGTTTCGGGTCTGGATTTTTTTCTATATATTATAAGTATTTATTTACAAAAAAAACAGTACATAAGTATTCTATCAGTTATCTAGTTCCCATAGTACAAGCTCTGCTTAGTTTGCTTACTTGGGCTAGATAGCGCTGTGTGAAATGTCCAGCAATATTTATTTATTTATTTACCTATTTCAAATCGAAACTGATTGCAACAATTGCAAATATCTAATAGATTATTTGCAGTGGTATTTAAATGGCTCAATAAATTATTTTTTTATTTTTTGGCTGGACTTATTGCGTTTGTATTTTAGTATAGTAAGTAAGTAAGAACTGTACCACTTTAGGATTTTTCCTCGGTCGACCACGTTTTTTGACTTCTGATTGAGGTGTTTGGATAGGTACAAGTTGATCCTCAGCCTTTAATTCCATCTGAAAATGTATCAATATCAAATTTTGTGGTGATGCTGTTTGTAATAGCATCTCTGTCTTGTATGGATCCCATCACAGATCAAGAAGAAACCATTAATACCTAAATGAGTAGGATTACTGATTTCATCTAATAAGCCTGCTGGTCTTACTTTTGTCACTAAATCTATGAAACTGTTCACATTATGTACTTTGAATTAGTGTTAAGACTTGAGTGAAGGGGCATTCTGCAGGGCTTGCAGCGTGACGGGCGTGCGACAAGAAAACGCTTCAGTTTAATTCTCCATGGACACTTTTATGTATCTGTTTGTTAATAAATCGCTCCGAAAGCACAACTTGAGCTGGCATTCAGATCTTGGCCTTAGTACCACATATCCCACCAGGGACATCAATAGCGATTTTACAAAAATAATATTGGTAAAATGCAATTCTTTCACAAGCTTAAGAACAAAACCGAATAACTTACAACTTTAGCATGTGCAAACTTAGACAGGGCCTGTACATTGGCTCCAGCAGTAATCCATGCTGTCCTCTGTGCTTCTGCCATCCGACACCACTGCTGATAAAGCTTCCAGCTGTTGTCTGTGCTGATAGTGGAACCTTCTCTAGCTGATGAGCATTTCCATAAGAGGAATGCCCATACTTGTGCTTTGCTTTCATTCTAAAATGACAGTTATTTTTTTTAGTAAGTATTGAGTTACTGTTAGGTCACGGAAAAAAACTTTCACATTTTTGTAATATCTACTACTATACAATATTGTAGTAGCATAGTACAGGGTGACTAAAAAATTATTTGACATATCGTTTGATTAAAAGTAAAGGTAGATAGTGTAAAAGTACGGATTTCATTTTTTAAAGATTGCATCATCCAGATGTGTTCCATCGAGTTGCACGCAATGTTCAAAATGGAGTCTCGTTTTCCGCGCCACACGCTGCAGTATGCTCGGTTCAATTGCGCCGATTTCTTGACGAATGTTTTCTTTTAAATCCGCAACTGTTCGCGAATTGTTAGTGTGTACTCTCTTTGAGGTAGCCCCATAAAAAGAAATCCATTGGGGTCAAGTCGGGCGATCTCGGTGGCCACGGGATGTCTCCAAAGCGACTAATCATTTTGTGAGGGAAAGCTTCTCGAAGCAAATTCATCAAATCTCTGGCCGTGTGTGCGGTCGCACCATCCTGTAGGAACCACGTATGTGATGAGAACGATGGATGAACTCGCAGGTTCGGCAAAAAGAAATGCGCAATCATGCGTCGATAATTCTCACTATTGACATTTGTCACCTGGCCCCAGGCATTTTCAAAAAAAAGGGTCCAATTATCCCATTCGTGGATAAAGAGCGCCAAAAAGTTAATCTGGGGCAGTGCAATGGTTATTGGTGTTTCATTCGAGGGTTACGGGTTTTTGGAGACCAGTAATGGCAATTTTGCTTGTTAACATGCCTGTTTAAATGGAAATGAGCCTCGTCGCTCCAAAAACTTGAATTCACTGTATGAAAACGCTTCAACATCGTTTCACAAAAAATTTTGCGAAATTGAAAGTCACTTTCTTTGAGTTCTTAAATAATTTGAATTTTAAAAGGGTGGAACTTCAGATCCTTTTTCAAAATTTCTTGAATGATGGCTCTTGGAAGTCCCAATGAAGCCACCCTTTTCGGTATTGAAAGTCGTGGATTTTCATGTAAACTCCGTTCAACCAGTTCAATGTTATCGGGGGTCCTTGAAGATCGACTAGGCCATGTCCGTGGGGTGTTCAAAGCCGAAGCAGTTGCCCGGAACCTCTGCACCCAGGAGCTAATTAAATTCACACTCGGTCCGTCACTTATCCGCCGAATACCGAAGCGTGAACAAAATTGTCGACAAGCAATCACATAACAATCGTTACTCTAAAAAAATGCCTCGATGGCGAACGCTCGATGCTCACCCGATCACTGCAGCATCATGACTGAGAAATCTGCACGATCTGTGATTCTAATGACGCCACCCTCCTCCCGCACCATTTATTACTTTATGAAATAATTGTGTTTAATAACATAAGTGTGCCGCCAGACACCCTGTACTATTAGTTTTAGATAGGTACTCACACTATCTCTAACGGGTGATTTGCCAGTGCAATTGTTTGCTTCCTTGTGCTCTGAAAATTCTTCAACAAAATGGAAAGCCGAATGACACTGGCCACAAACTAGAACATCTAAGGTAGCCATTTGCTCGTGAGCCTCTGAAAAACAAATTATTTTGTTTAGGAGTGTTCAACCTAGCTAGACTATTTATTTATTGGAATAAGTACCAATCTTCACTAGATCTAATTACCTTTCAATGCAGTGGGGTTCTTAGCAACTTCGTCTGGATTTCCCACTGGAACTTCCTCTGATGCTGTGTCGCCTTCCTCCATAGATGTCATGTTGTTTTAAACAGTACCTGATAAAATATCGAGAAAAACCATGAAGCTCATTCCTCGGATGAAGCTTGTTCATATTATTTACTGTAGGCTAACCTAAAGGCCGGCGTTCCCGCCAAATAACTCTTAGAAGGCCAAGCTGACTCAAAAATGTATTCTTCTTGGAGGAAAGTTCTATTACACAAATATAAGTTAACAATGATTTATCACTTATTTAACGAATATAACTAGATGCACAAAACAAACAAAAACGACTTAGAAATTTGAATTTTTATCCCATGACACAAAACAAAGCTCGTTCGATTAGTTATCGTCAATGCCGATAAAATAAGAAGCTTTGCTTGCTTCTTTATGCACAAATTGCCACATTTTTTAATTAACAAATTATGTTTGAACATGCACAAGTAGACATTGTCACTTACCAAAACAAAGTATTTTTTTGGAAAAAATCACTTTAGCAGAACGCAACGCAAAACAAATCTATTCAAGAATCGAATAAATAATGAGAGAAAAAAACGCTTTGCCGACACGCCACATGTGGAACACCGACAACCTATGTTCTCATTGAACGTAATTTTCGAGACGAACCAATTGGATGGTAGCATTAACTATTTTAAACCAATCAAATTGTAGCTACAATTTGGAATGCCAAAACGGACTTAGTGATTCACGGTTGACGAAACTTTTGGCCCACATCATTGCTTGGCCGTCATGATAAGCCAACATTACCAATAAATCCATATTTTTTCATAGAAAATCAGAGGTAACATATTGAGGTAACAGAGGATATTAACCATCCTCAAGTCACTCACTCCCCGGGTGTTTGTTTGTCTGTCATACATACATACTGAACTGAAAGGGTTTTTTTTTATTTTTCTCTAGCCAAAGATGTAGGTACCTACGTACTAGTAATTATTTGCAGATGTTTTGTTTTGTTAGTCTGTCTTTACTGTACGCTGATGACTTGACTACTCTTTGCTCTTTACGACTTATCTATCACGGCTTGCTTTGCTCACAGATTATTTTTGACGAACGGTTAGTACTTGGATCTATTTGGAACTCTAGTCCCTCATAATCTATTGTATCCCCTAGTGCGAACTCGTAAATTACTATGAGAAAATTCCTGCAACCTACAGAAAAATAAACTTAGATTATAGATTAAGAACGGCGAATCTTTAATCAAATTTACCTAGGTAGGTACTTTATAATGTTATCTAAAATAGTTACACATAGGTACCTACTTTGGGTACCTTACTAGATAAACACTTTGTAAGTTGGTGTACTGAGTGGGAAACGGCATAATTATATCTTCCATGCATATGCATTGTCTGTTATTAAAGATTTTAATATTAATAATGACATACCTACCTACAACTCCCATAATAATTTCCCCCAACATTACACCAAGCTCACTTCGGTGCCTAAAAATCAAATGAATTGTAGGTGGTACCCTACAGTAACGTAGTAAAATAATCATATGAAAAGTCATTGTAGGTACTGGACCCTACAGTTACTTGAATTATCTAAATATTTAGTTTATCTGTTGTGCTCAGCATTTTTTTGCTACGGTACCCTAAAATTATTATCCAAAGCATTCTTGTCAAAAGCTATCTGATGTCAAAAGCTATCTGATGTCAAAAGCATGAAATTACTTCTGTCTCTTTCGTTCAAATGAAGTCAGTGTATGTTTTTACTCTGTCTTAACTTAATTAAGCTACAGGTATGTACCAAAATTTGCACAAACGGCAGACATTACAATTTTCAATCAATCAGTCAGCCAGCCACCCAGCCTGCCGTTCTCTTTGGCCTGTCTGTCGTGCAGTGGTTTTTTTGAGACATCTTTATTCGCGCCGTCTCGACTTATTTTGTAATATTTCTTTCTTAATAGTGCTCTAATACAGTAAGTATCGCATACGTATTGATACGACAATCTTCGTAAAGCTTAGGTGTTAATTTATAACTCAACTTGCAGAATAATGTCGGGAATAGCAAGCGCACGTTTAGCCGAAGAAAGAAAAGCTTGGCGTAAAGATCATCCCTTTGTAAGTGTTCATACGGTTGTTAGTCGTCTTGCGATCTGTTGGCTTGCTAACTTAGTGTTCATAACGTTTTAGGGCTTCGTTGCCAGACCTATGAAGAATCCTGATGGCTCACTGAATTTGATGACATGGGAGTGCGCCATTCCCGGAAAAAAAGGGGTTTGTGATATCGCTATATACTTAAAAAAAAGCTTAAGTACAAAGATTTGAAAGTCAAAACATACACAATAAATAAAATAAAATTGTAATTTTGATATGGAGGAAATTATAATTTTCATCTGTTACAATATTTCAGACTCCTTGGGAGGGTGGTCTTTACAAGCTGCGCATGATTTTTAAAGATGACTACCCATCGAGTCCACCAAAATGCAAGTTCGAGCCTCCACTGTTCCACCCGAATGTATATCCATCAGGCACAGTATGCCTCTCACTTCTTGATGAAGAGAAAGACTGGCGTCCAGCAATTACTATTAAACAAATCCTGCTTGGCATTCAAGATCTGCTGAACGAGCCAAATGTTAAAGATCCTGCACAAGCTGAAGCCTACACAATCTACTGGTGAGTTATTTTTGACATTTGGACATGGCTAGTGGTGCAACAATGCATAGTCATATTTAGTGCCTAAATATGATTAAGAGAGTTGTCAAATCATACAAACATGTCAAATTTAAACATGTTTAGTTGCAAATTATGTTTAGGGATTGTTATGCAAGCTGGGCTAAATCTCCCATTGATATTGTGAAATTAACATTAATGATGTTTTTTTGCAGCCAAAATAGACTAGAATACGACAAGAGAGTCCGTGCACAAGCCCGTGCCATGGCGGCCACCGAGTGAAGTGAATGTTTTATAGGTAGAACATTATCAACAGTCACATTTCACTATGGTAACAGAACTGGTAGGAAATTAATACTAGTACTACTAGTATAGTGGAATGTCCTGAGACACAAATTCATTCCATCAATACTATCTTAGCAATTATATTTCTATCACCCATTTTGCAATGTGGCTGGACACTAGCTCTAAGAATAATTGAAGTATTCACTGAATCTGTCTTCAGTGGCTAACTCAATTTAAAACTGATTCTGATAATATAGGGACAACAAATTAAATATACATTAAGGCCATTTTGTTCGCTCGCTGATTACTTTGTATTAAAACTTATGTAACTTTAAGGGTCTATTTATTTGTAAAATAACAGCATTTGTGATACAGTATATTGGTATCCTGGAGTATCCTAAATGTTTGCAAAAAATTTATAACATCTGTGTATCATCACAAGATATTTAAATAGATATTGTAATTGTCTGTTAATCTAAATAATCTACATTATAATTTAAAATATTTTTGTATCATTATGTTAGATGTTTCGAACAATAAATTTCTCAAAGTATTTCTTTGTTGTTTTATTGGTAGATTTAAACCTGGGTTTTCTTGTAAAATAGGTAGGTACCTGTTTTAGGTAACTAGTGTAACTGCTAGGTAGATTAATGAGGGGGTTTCACGGCCTGCTATCAGATGGCGTTGCTAAAAAAAATCATTTGTGTTGTTTCAAGTTGTGTGCGTACAGGCATGCCATGCATGCATGGACCAGTATTTATTTAAACATCTAGCACACTTCTCTTTCGCCCTACATGTCCTATGTGTACCTAATGTGCGCCTAATGTGTACTCGAGAGCGAGTACACATTAGGCGTTTGAAGCGCGCGCTTTGGTAACGCGCATTTGAAGAATAAAGAGGTCGGTTGAGGTGTACACACACATGCAAGCGCGCGTCCGACGCGCGCTTTCAGATTTTCGTCCGAACGCGCGTTGCGCGGGTGACAGCTGCGCGCTTGTAGAAACATGCACCGCCATTTTGCCGTACATTTGATCGCGCGCTTTCGTGTAGGGTAAACATGGGTATTATACTCCCTATTCCTCAAAGTGAATGTATTCACTTATTCCGACTCTGCCATCCGATCTGAGCTCTAACGATCCGAACCGAATCGATAGAATAATTAATGATTCCAGAGTCAGAATCATTAGCAATTGGCCGGAATCAATAAGACTATCAACTCCGAGTGCTGAATCGACTCATTTCATTCACTTACTCCGGAGTTACTCATCGCTAAATTTGCTAAACGATATGAACAAAATGAACGAAATAAACGAACAGAACGAAACGAACGTAATGAACGAAATAAACAATACTGACAGAATGTGGAGCGGTAGGGCATATGCATGAGCATGAGGAGTAGAGTCCATTTCACGAAAGAAGTCCCGCGGACAATTGTGTAACTAAATTTGACAGATGGGGAGATCGGCCATGTTGTCGTTTCTCGATGTTATCAAGGTGCGTTTGTTGTGGTAGATATTTTGTGAGTTTATTGTTGGATTAGTGAGTTATAAGGTCTATTTACGATGCCAAAAGTTGTAAAAAGTGCAGGTCGAGAAATTATATTAAAGGTGAAGGAGTTCTGTGAAGCAGAACACAAGAATCACGGTGTTATAATACCAATAAACAAGCAAGAGAGTCGCCGCCATGACAGGTAAATTTTGGGGCTGCCATATACAGATTTTTTCCCGATTTTGATTTCTTACAGATTGGAATTAAGTTTTTATAATGCATGTTTTTTATTAAGGAATATTTTAAAAGGAATTAACGCAACACAATAAAAAAATGTAAAGTTATATTAAAAAATAATGTAATTAAATACGAAAATAATCATTCAAACTTTTTCATTTTATTGCAGGTGTGTCAGAGAAAACTGTAACGAGAGTTACAAAAGAAGGCGCAACAGCGGCGAGTACTTCTAAAGTTATCGTCACCCCAGGGAAGAGTCGCCCGCATGCCAAAAAGTTCGACTTGGATGGATTTGATTTGTGCGCTATACGGCAAAAAATTCACAGTTTTTATGTTGTGAGGAAGGAGTTACCAACATTGGTTAAATTACGTGCAGCTTTGAGAGAAGACATAAATTTTCAAGGAAGTATCACAACATTGCACCGTATATTGCAAAGTATCGGTTTCTAGTATAAGCGATACCAATCGAAACGTAAATTACTTATGGAACGTTATGATATTACCGCATGGCGTTCAAGATATTTGGAGAGAATCCGAAGAAATCGCAATGTAGAGAAAAAACCTGTAGTATATTTAGACGAGACCTATATACACAACACTTATCATGCCAAAAGTTGCTGGCAAAGTGACGAGGAGCCTGGGATGTTCGTGTCAGAGTCATCAGGGAGTCGTTGGATAATTGCTCATGCGGGAACTGAAAATGGTTTTGTTAATGGTGCATTGTTAATGTTCAAATCCCAATCCAAATCCTCAGATTACCACGATGACATGAACTTAACTAATTTTTTGAAATGGATGAATGAAAAAGTAATTCCTAACCTACCTGAAAGGTCACTTGTAGTAATGGACAACGCTCCGTATCACTGCACTCAAATAAATAAAGCGCCTACAATGTCAAGTATTAAACGTGACATGCAGGAATGGCTGCGAGAAAAGGGAGTATATTTTGAAGATACTTGGACAAAAGCTGTATTATTTGAATTAATTAAACAAAACAAAGGTCCACCTACATATGCCGTGGATGCATTATTAAAATCTCACAATCATGAATTGCTAAAATTGCCGCCTTACCACTGCGATCTCAATGCGATCGAAAAAATGTGGAGCCTTGTAAAGAGATGGGTAGCGGATAAAAACGTGGGCCAAGATCCAAAAGAAATTGTACGCCTAACAGAAGAGGCTTTTGAGACTGTTACAGCGGAAGATTGGGCAGCTCAATGTAAACATGTACAGCATTTGGAAGAAGAATATTTAAAAAATGATGGTCTTATGGATGATGAAATGGATCGTTTTATTATATCTACGGACAGTGATAGTGAAACAGAATCTGATTCTGTTTCTATTCACTCTTCTGACAGTGATCATAGTATGATCGATCATAATTATTCAATAAAACTTTGAATAAAACTTTTAAATGTTATTTTATTTTTCTAATGGTTGTTGGTTAATATTTCTAATAGTTGGACGAACATCTCCATTTTATATTTTAGAAATTACAGAAAGATTTATTTTTCACTAATCTGAACTGAGCAGTATGGACATCAAAGAGGGACCTAAATTTAAAAAAAATCTTATCTAAATATTCGAATTATGAAAGTAAATGAACTATAAATTATTTCCCCTGATTTCCCCAATTTAACCCTGGCAACATTATGTCGCGCGAATACAGCGCTGCGTCTGCGGGACTTCTTTCGTGAAATGGACTTTACCCTGGTCATATTACGTCCCTGCACACCTACCTCACGCGAAGGCGAGTAATGTGGCTGCGTAGAATAATCTCATTAGAAAATTTACTAAATGTCTTTGTCAGTGTCAGTAATATTCGTTATCAAGTTGTCAGAAATAGTAGGACAGATTTAGACAGAATCAGAAGTTCAGAAATTGTTGATTTGTTTTGAATTTATGACCGGCCGATGCTTTTGATCCTTGATTTTTGATCTTTGGGATACTCATCTTTTATTATATATAGTTATTTATAAAACCTCTGAGCCGCAGTTTGTCCTCAAAGTTCTACTATCTAACCGCTGAAATAATGGCTGATGACGAGCAAGACCCTAAGGAATATCGCTGGGAGACCGGTTATGAAAAGACTTGGTAAGTTATAGGTTTTCAGATAAATAGATAAATGTGTATACATTTCATCTACATAATCAGTATTCGATTTGGATAACCCCAAAAAGTGTAATCTAATAAAATCGCCAAATCGCAGGGAGGCTATAAAAGAAGATGAAGATGGCTTGGTGGAAGGGTTGGTGGCAGAGTTTGCACAGAAAGCGGCCCGCAAGGCCGCGGCGCGCCGACAGGGCCCAGTTCGTCTCGGGATGATGAGGCATTTACTTGTAGCTATTGACTGCTCCGAAGCTATGAATTCACAAGATTTGAAACCTTCACGATTCCTGTGTACACTCAAGGTTTGAAGTAATTTTTATGTATAAAACTGTTTACAATAAAAGTTAACATTGATTGGTAAATATATTTTAATAAGAACATATATTTTTGTATTCCAGCTATTTGAAAAGTTTATTGAAGAGTTTTTTGATCAGAATCCATTGAGTCAACTTGGTATAATAACTATGAAGAATAAGAGAGCAGAAAGACTTACAGAACTTTCTGGAAATATCAGAAAACATATCAAGGCAATTCAAGGGTGAGTGAGAAATTAGTAAGTACTTACTTTTGCAAATAGGTGGAATAGTGCAACCTGTGGAATAACAGAATCCTTTTCCTACAAAGTAAAGCTAGTATGTTATAGTACATAAATAACTCCACATACTTATTGAATATATTTTTTTATTCCATTATAGCATGATAATGTTATCAGTGTAAATAGCCTCATTCTATTGTTATTTACTTTGAAGCCGTTTTTTTGTTAACAATGATCTACTTTCAGAGCATGAGTAATGAAAATTGTATTTTGTTTCTCATCAGTCTAACCAACATGACTTTAACGGGAGAGCCATCCTTGCAAAACACCCTGGAGAGTGCTGGGCGAGTGCTCAGGCCTTTGCCGGCCCATTCATCTAGAGAGCTCCTCATTCTCTTCGCATCACTTACTACTTGTGATCCTAGCGATATAAACACTACTATTCAGGTAAACACTCTGTCATAATTACTTTGATGTTGGTGAACTCACTGGCAGCAGTCTTATTAATAGGTATAATGTTCCAGGCTCTAAAAACGGATGGAATCAGATGCTCTGTCATTGGCTTAGCAGCAGAAGTCAGGATCTGCAAGAAGTTATGTAAGGACACTGGAGGCGATTACGGAGTGAGTATAAACACTTGCTATGTAATTGGAAGGAGCGACTTCATTTTGCAGTGGGATAATCTAAGATTAACTATGTTGAAAACCAATTAGGCATAGACATACATTTATTTGCTACCATAGCACACAAAAATTCACACAATACATTAAAAAGGTATAAAATCAAAGAAAAGCACAATAAAGTAAGAGAAAACAGGAAATTACATACAACTAACATAGGAACAATACAATAAAATAATAACTGTACAATGTAACCAGGGAAAAAATAACAAGAGGTAAATAGGTATGTATGTGCTACTGCAGCAAATGGATTTCAGCTCAGCATTATACCTTGCCAAATTAAATAAAGAAGACTCAATTTACATTGCCGCGGAATGGAATAGAAGCGATTTTTGAAACGAAATTGTTCTTTTTTGTAACCCACTAAATGGATAGATGACCTGACAAAGGACCTGGCAAAGCAGTTGGGTGCAGGCAGCATAAGATCCATCACTCTGGAAATCTATAGACTATTGGGGAGGCCTATGTTCAGTATTGGACGTCATAGGCCTGATATTATTATTATTTTATTTCAGATTCCATAGTTCATTCCATAGAATCCATAGTTACATTACAATACATTAATAAATAAAAATCAAAATCAAAAATTACAAAATATAAAACATAAAATAACCACACAAACTACAAAATAAATAACACAATCCAAAATAAATATCAATGAAACATTAAAGTACAAATGCGAATAATGATCTGGGTTACAAAAGATCAAAATTTGTAGATTTTTTTTAAATTTGTGGTATATTTTTGTTTAAGGTGGTGCTAGATGATTGTCACTACCGCGCTCTCCTTTTAGAGCAGACGGCGCCGCCGGCACGGGCGAGGACGTTAGAGGCCGGCCTCGTAAAGATGGGTTTTCCGCATTGTCCGCCGCTGGAGGCTGTTACAGATCCCTCGTCGAACGCAGACCCGCCTATAGCCGTCTGCATGTGGTCAGTACAAACACATCCATTTACACCAATAATTATGCAGCCGCTCAGGACTAGTGTTGTCAACTATACCACAGAATAATTATTATTACTATGTAACCATACCATATCATATGGTATCTTAACATATTAACAGGCAAATATCATCACGCTAATATTATAAATGCGAAAGTTTGGATGCTTGTTTGTTTGTTACTCAATCAAGTCATAATGGCTGAACCAAATTCTATGAAATTTGGTATGTCGATAGATTATGACCTGGATTGACACATAAGCTATTTTTTATAAACAAACCACGCGTGCGAAGCTGCGAGCGGAAGCTAGTAACTTAGCAAAATAAAAATGGTAGGTTAACGATCGTAAAACTGAACACATACGGAACGTATTTTAGTTCAAAGCCGTAGCATTTTAAACAACTTCATTATTAGTCAAATAAATAGAATACGCTTTATAATGTGTAAGGTTTATTTTTTTTATAGGAATTGAAATGCAGTATGATATATTACAAGTGGTTTTATACCATTACTTTAATAATGATATTTCAGTCACCTTGAAGAGGGCGAAGGCGAAGGTGTGACCGGTGAAGGGCACCTGTGCCCGCAGTGTCGCAGCAAGTACTGCTCGCTGCCGGCGCAGTGCAGCACGTGCGGGCTCACTCTTGCCTCTGCGCCGCATCTCGCCAGGTACATACTTACATACACTCTGTAATTTTTTAAATTGTTATGAGCTGGGGGTTCGTTTATTTTTTAACCAATATACAGTAAACCCGCCTTGCATTTCAATCCCTAATCGTGATTAGCTACTAAACATGTTTTAATGTTATATACTATATCTCGAGGTAAGCCAGCGTTTAGTTTACGTGTGTAAATCAAGGTTATAATTTATGATTGCACTTGAATTTATGCAAAAGTTGCCAACCGTAGAACTTTATTCCTCGTACAAAAGCAGCTAAACATCTCGTACTTTGGATCTCGAACCTCGTTCCTATCTTTATTCAATACCTATGCCATACCGACATACCTACCTACTAATTTGCAAAAGAGAGCTGGCAAAGGTATTTACAGACTTGGCCTGAGGGATGTCTTTGGGAAAGGTAATTTTTTTTTTAAATTAATCATTACAGGGGTATAAGGGGTTCCAAATAACATCTCTCGGAACCCAAGCCAACCTCACCGGCCCGTGGTATACCCCGCCGACCAACAAACGAGGCTCTAGCGCTCCACCCACTAACCCGAGAGAGAATAGTTGCCAAGCGATGTAAATCTAACATCAAAGAGTTTATTGACAAATTGATAGTAAAACAGCTCTAACATTAGTACAAGTCTATGCGCCAACATCTGCACATCCCGACGAAGAAGTCGAAGAATTCTATGACATGTTAAACAAGGCATGTAATGATAACAAAGGAACTTGGACAATTGTAATAAGGAATTTCAATGCCAAAGTGGGTATTAGACAAGACCAAGACAACAAGACCGTTCTTGGCCTTTATGGACTTGGCATTAGAAATCCCCGAGGTGAGCGGCTCTTAAACTTTGCTTTTTATCTTTAGAGCTGTTGCTCAAACTCAAACCTTGCCCAGGTTTGAGTTTGAGCAACAGCTTTTACTCTAGAAAACCACAAAGACGCTGGACTTGGTTTTCCCCAGATAAAATTACCAAAATTGAGATTGACTTTTGTCTTTCTTCCAGCAAACAAATTGTTAATAATATAGAGGTCCTAAACCGTATAAAATGTAGCTCAGATCACAGACCATTACGATGCACATTGACATTTAATTTAAAAATCCATAGAATTATTATGATCAAACAAACAATTAGAAAGTTAAATAAAAATACACTAATTGGTAACAAAGACCAGTTTTGTTTAGATTTGAAAAATAGCTTTGACCTGCTGGATAATAAATATTGTGAAGATGTTCAAACACAATATTCCAACATACTAGAAACCATCAAATTAGCAAGCCGTAAAATTAAAGTAAATAACAACAAAACTAATAAACTCAGCAACCAATCCAAACTACTAATAGAAGAACGGCAAAAGTTTACATTATACACTCCAGAATATAAAACAAAAGACAAAGAAGTAAAAGGATGCATACGTTGGGATATTGGAAATTATAATATAGAATTAGTTAAAGTAGCTTTAGATAAAAACCAGTCACTAAAAATTTCTCTGAGGGGAACAAAAGCAGGAAAGTCATCTATAACAGGAATTAAGGATGTTAACGGAGTAAAGCAGGGAGATAAAAGTAAAATATTAGATGTATGTACAGCGTTCTATAAAAAGTTATATTCTAATACCAATTTCGATTTAGATAATTCAATGAATACTTATTCATGTTCGGATGACATACCGCCAATCACAGGACTCGAAGTGCATCGCGCACTTGCCAGCATGAAATATGGAAAGAGTCCTGGGGTAGACGAGGTAACAACTGAAACCCTTAAAGTTGATGAACCTGTTCTGTTACCACATTTAACTAACTTTTTTAATTCAATTTTAAACACCTCTGTTTTACTTAAACATTTTTGCCACTCTGACATCATTTTGCAATGACGGCAATTACCGCCCAATTAGCTTGATATCCCATATTTATAAAACCTTTATTAAAGTAATTGAGAACAGGATATCGGTACAACTGGATAGACATCAACCTACTGAACAGGTAGGTTTTCACCGTGGCCTCTCCACAACCGACCATCTCCATTCAATAAATCAGCTTATAGAAAAGTATACTGAATATAAACTTCCACTTTATCTAGCCTTTGTCGACTACTCTAAAGCCTTTGACAGTTTAAACCATTCCACCATTTTCGAAGCCCTTAGAAACCAAGAAATCCCTCAACATACATTCAGCTATTACAGAAAATATACCTCCATAGTATCTCCTCCATATCCATTAGAATAGATTCAATAGGACCGTCTTTTCATGTCGAACGAGGAGTTAAGCAAGGCGACCCCCTTTCCCCAAAACTCTTCACAGCCACTTTAGAAGTTGATACCTAATTGGAGTGAAAAGGGCATTGTGGTCAGCGAAAGAAGGCTAACCAACCTTCGTTTTGCCGACGACATAGTACTTTTTTTTTCTTCCGCCGCAGAACTTGGAACCATGCTCAACGACCTGAACACCGCTAGCCTCGAGGTTGGGCTCAGCATGAACATGTCACAGACAAAACTTATGACGAACACCACACAACACAGGTTGGAGGTAAGTGGTGGGGAGATTGCATACGTCAGTGAGTATTTATACCTAGGCCAAATAGTATTCTTCCTGAGCAGGCAAGATGCTGAAGTTACAAGACGCACAAAAAACGCCTGGAAGGGCTATTGGGCCATGAAAAATATGATGAAGGGTAACCCTCCACTCACATTTGAACGTAAGCTCATGGACGGTGCATTCTCCCCATCCTTACCTATGGCGCTCAAACCTGGTCTTTGACAGATCAACAAAAGTCCAAACTCGGGGTTTGTCAGCGAGCCATGGAGCGCAGTATCCTAGGAGTCAAACTAACAGACCACATTAGAAACAGTGAACTGCGCTCTCAAACACAAATCGCGGACGTTGGGCACCAAGTTAAAGTGGGACTGGGCGGGACACGTCTGCCGCATGTCGGAGGAGTTATGGGCAAAATCCACCACCGAGTGGATCCCAAAAGACAGAAAAAGACCACGTGGCAGACCGCGACGCCGATGGAAAGACGAACTCGACGGAAAGACGAACTCGACTCGTATATGGAAGACTGGACTACACAAGCGTATGATAGAGTGGAGTGGAAGGAAGGAAGGGAGGCTCTTGCCCTGCAGTGGGACAGTACAGGCTCCAAATAATAAAATAAAAAATAATAATTCATTACAGAATCAACAGCACTTGATATCAATGTAAACAGACTCTTATAGCTAATGCTTAATGCCAATATCAGATTCACATTTTATAGTCATAACCTTTGAGAAATTAGTCGTCCAGAGAAAGTCAAAGTCAAATATTTTATTCATTAATTTTCAAGGAATTTAGTAGGTAAGCATTTGAAGAATGAAAGGGAAGGAGGGATGCTGTGTAAATGTGTATACTTGAGGGGGTGAGGGAGGGAGAGTAGTGTTTTGTGTAGTGTAGTTCTTTGAGTTTCTGAATATTTTATGGAACACGCTATATATGACTAAGAACAGATATAATTTGTTTCTTAAAAGATGCCTTGATATTAGAGAAGATGTCTATTTCCGAAAAAACCTTGTTGTAGCTATCTAGCGTGCGACAGATGACAGAGTTTTGGGCATAGTTGGTGTAATATAATAGCAATGCCATCGTTGTACATAGGAATATTTAATTGTAATGCATACTAGGATACATATTCAGAACTACCAAAGAAGTTGTGATAATCACAGCTATGAGACGTGATGTGAACACAAGCTTGTGTTGACAAATACGAGGCTGACAAAAATCAGCAAATTTTTTTAGTCAATTGTGTCAGATTTTATAATATTTTGCCAGTAAATAGTAGTAAATGTTGTTTAAAAGAGAGAGCATTTAAAACAACGTTAAAACATCTCTTTATTAAAAAAGCATGTTATGACAATGTTGTTTAAAAGAGAGAGCATTTAAAACAACGTTAAAACATCTCCTTATTAAAAAAGCATGTTATGACATCACAAAACATGGAAAAATATTAATTTATGAAGTACTAGCTGTTGCCCGCGACTTCGTACGCGTTACACTACTAAATGTGTAGGTAACCTAGAAATAAAGCTAAACTCGCTGCTGCAACTTGACTTGACACCCCATTTCCCATGGGAGCTGATTTATGGGATAAAAAGTAGCTTATATGGTAATCCATGTTATAATCTACGTACATACTAAACATCGAAATCAGTTCAGCCGTTACGTCGTGATTGAGTAAAAAACAAACATCCAAACTTTCGCATTTATAATATTAGTGTGATAGGTACAATTATTTAATTTATTATGAACTAGCTTCCGCCAGCGGCTTCGCACGCGTGGGTTGCTAATAAAAAGTAGCCTATGTGGTAATCCAGGTTATGATCTACGTACATACCAAATTTCATCGAAATCGGTTCAGCCGTTCCGACGTGAAAAAGTAACAAACATCCATACATACTTAAAAACTTTCGCGTTCATAATATTAGTGGGATTAACTAAGAACAAACGAAATAATGATAAATGAGCACTAATGGGATAATTGTCTAAAACAATTAGATGAGGATTACCTCGCATATAATACCACAAGACTTAAATTTGTACGAGGAACCTCGTAACTTGCTTATGCATTTACAATAGAATAATATTTACATATTTACAATCACCTCATTTGTATAATTTCAGATCATATCATCACCTGTTCCCAGTGGAAGCGTTTGAGGAGCTACCTAATGAAGGTCAAGCACAGTACTGCTTCGCTTGTCTGAGGAATTTCACGGATCTCGATAAACAGGTTTGTTTTTACTTTGAACGTTATTGTCATTGCAAGATTTCGTCATTTGTGTCATTTCGTCATGATGTCGATTCATTTCGATTTAACTAATTCACGAATCTCGTAAACCCCGACCGGCATGTAAAATGCAAAGCCAATTCGCCGTAACTAATGACGCGTTTTCAGAAGCGAATTTGAAATAGTTCTGGTTATCTAGATAGATGGCGCTCATTCAAGGGTGTCATAACAACATAATATTCGTTTAATATTACAAAGCCCGTTATTATAAAAAAAAATAATTAAATGCAGTCTTATTCAAAATTAAGACTATTTTCCCTATATGATATTTCCTGATATTTTGACGACCTTCTTGTCGTAATGGGCGAATAATCGGCTAAGATGCAGGGGGTTGCGGGTTCGATTCCCGCAGCGGGACAAATGTTTGCATGGACTGTAGATATTTGTTCCGGATTTGGGTTTTTCCTGTATATTATAAGTACATATTTATTTACAAAAAAAAATGATATAAGTATTCTATCAGTTATCTGGTTCCCATTGTACAAGCTCTGCTTAGTTTGGGAGAAGCCTAGTACTAGTGTACTAGTGTGTGAAATGTCCAGCATTATTTTTTTGTATATGGCAGACACGGTGGTTCCACGGCACGGCGCCGACGTCGCCGTGTCTTGGGTTGCCAACTTTTTTTAAAAGAAATAACGTATTTATTGCTCTAGGACTAGAAAATAAAATACATGCGTTAAAAAAAGTACCTATTTTATTTACAAAACTTTACGCTTTTGAACTGAACAGCACAGTTAATTCTGACCTTTAACATAGTTTCAGTCGTGTTTCAGTTTGTGGCTCTGTATTTTGTAGGAATCACTGCATTTAATAAAAAAATACTACTTAAAAGATTCAGTGAAAATGAAGTGTATTTTGCTATTCATAAATATAAAGCAGACAGAAAAATAACGTATGATACTTTATAAAGATGGCAACCCTAGCCGCCTCTGTCAAAAACTTCAATAGTGCTCCATACTACACTTTACATTTAATTTAGTCTTTCACGGCAAAAAAAATGTGTGTATGTGTGTGTAATGTGTGTTTTGACACGTGTATTTTTCACAGTAGTAGAGTTTCTTGTGCAAGAGCTCGTCCATGGAAGTACTACCATACCTATTTATGCCGCCAAACAGCATTGCTATGTTTCGGTTTGAAGGTTATGGTTGCCGGTGAAATTACAGGCACATGAGGCTTTACACTTGCATGTCTCAAGTTGATGGACGCAGGGCAGTGCATCGTAGGGCATGTTTCTAAGGTGCGTGACCTATGAGGCAATACGTTGTTATAGGCGATGGTTACTACTTAACATCAGGTGGGACTATAGGCTTGATCCATCTCCAGGTGGTATAAATAAAAAAGAAAAAAAATGTTTTTAGATGTTCCGGTGCGGTCGGTGCCGCGAGCACTTCTGCTGGGAATGCGAGGGCGTGGTCTCCACCACCCTACACGTGTGTCCCGGCTGCGCCTCGCGTCCGCATCTCTACCAGCGCCTGCCGGACTCATCGTGACAATATCACACTACACTACACCAGCGATTCCAAGTGGGTTTCGTAGGAAAGTCACCAGGGTTCCGCGAAGTTATTTTTATTTTTAGCTTATAAATAATACCAGCTAAGTACAGATATTGTGGATATTGGTGTTAGGAGCGAATAATGGCTGCTACTGGCGCTAAATAGGCTAACTTAACATTGCTCCCATTTGTCACAATGTATCGTTGTGAAACAGGGTTTTCAGCTTACACTTGAACAAACAGCAAATTTAGGTCGCGATTGGATGCTATGGTCAGATATGAGCATACAACTGACATAAAAGCGAACTATATTTATTGCAATTATTGATAAAACAGTGAAATAATTTCATTATTTACATTAAAAGTTGAAGTAAATAAAGTGTCTTACTTTTAAAATATTTCTAACAAAAGTTTTTGTTCTTATTGATCAAGCAAAGCAAGATATCCAAATCAACTAGGGCAAATCAGAGTTGTATGTATGTTTGTTTGTCTGAAGATAACATTCGAAGCGTTGATCTGATCATCGTGAAATTTGAGACATAGGTAGGTAGTGATGGCACAATTCTGGTGTGACTAAATGAGCTAAAAATGTTTGGGGGTTGTTGACATAGTGAGGTTCAAGAGGGGTAAAAAAAATTAAAATGAGACTATTAGGTCAAATGGGACGTCAAATAAAAGGTCTTCATTAGTACATTTCGACCCCGTCTTTATTTTTAGTTTTGTCCTTGTAGTTTTTGAGTTATTAGCCATAATAAAGACTGGACTTTAACGAAATTCACAGGGTACACCAGAGATCCCACAGTCCTGAAATTTGGTCAGCTTTAGTGACACAAATATAGGCAAAAGGCTGAAATCCAGAATAACTGCAAAACCCCTAAAAACAAAAAAAAAAACAAATTACATGAACTCTCGTTACCTGTAATTTGAATGAAACTGTAGGTCAAGTTGGTTGGTTATTTATTTCGTGGCGCTATTTTTATAGTCAGACATTACGCGAGATCTCAGTTCGGGGCGAACCACTAGTTTAAATTACAGTGTCTTAGATTTATAATCATTTGATATGGGTTTCAATAAATAAAAGATATTTGGTGGGTGTTCCGCTATCTTAAAAGTTTGGGAACCCCTGCACTACACTATAATCCGTTATACAAGAATCATACCATTATTAAACTATTATGATTGTTGTTCCTGACATAAGCTGCCAGATTGGAGCGGCGCGCGGAGGGAGCGTAATAAAGGAGGAAGTCGCAGGCAAAATGAAACTAACGATATTCAAGTAGGTATTCGATTTATTATCACATAATTTCATTTGTAATAAAAAAATAAACGTTCTTAGACAATATTTTGATAACTTCATCTTAATAATAACAGGTATATTCTGAAAATCACAGATTAAAATCTCTTAGTGTATGCTAATCATTTGATGCATAGAACATGTAGATAATGTTCTTATTTTTAAATATAATCTATATAACCCATTGGCGGTCAAAGATCTCTGTAAAGGTGGCGGTTCGTAAGTATTTTGTTCATGAAATTATAAGGCTAATATTTTTATTTATATACTGATGTCCGAACACATACGGAAAATTCCAAGATTTTAAAAGCATCTCAAAAATGTTCAACCCTAGACGGGACTTGAACTCGCAACCTTCCTCTTGATACGAGGATGCACTATCCAATTGTGCTACCGGGCTCTTCACGTCAATTTCGACCTAATTAGTGAGATGATTCAGATTACGACTAAAGTTAGCTTCATCTACAGGAAAACTTATACAGTTTTTGAGCTGCTCAATGCCAAACGTTGCAGTTTAGTACATTGACAAGAGATGTCGCGTTGCTTATTTCAAATAGTTTTTATATTTTTATAGTGTTATCCGAACACATACGGAAAATTCCAAGATTTTAAAACCATCTCGAAAATTTAGCGCTTAAGTCGTAATCTGAATCATCTCACTAATTTCGACCCTGACGTGACAGAGCCCGATAGCACAATTGGACAGTGCATCCTCGTATCAAGAGGAAAGTTGCGGGTTCAAGTCCCGTCTAGGCTTGATTTTTTTTGATATGGTTTAAGGTCTTATTATAAGGCTAATTTTAGACTTTTGGTCGACCTCGGCGTTGGCTTTCGTCAAAGCATCTATGTGATTATTGGCTCAATTTTAAAATTTAAATATAATAAACAATTGAACTATAAGCCATCACAATCACACTAATATTATAAATGTGAAAGTTTGGATGTTTATTTGTTACTCAATCACGTCGTAACGGCTGAACCGATTTTGATGAAATTTGATACACGTATAGAATATAGCCTGGATTAAAATATAGGCTACTTTTTGTTGACTAAAGCAAGAAGCTTTAGCTTAGTTTAAAGCTAGTAAGACATAATCCAAACATAAACATAACACAACGTTTCACTACGTGATAAATGATTATTTTTTTTAATTTAATTAGTTTGTTGTAACCAGTTTAATATCACAATATCTTAGAATAAGTACATGTGATAGTTTAAGTAAGGGCCGAAAATCAAAACATCGATGAAATGCGACGCAATCTCGTGTGCTCTTTTATTACCAGATTTTGGCGAATAGATGTCGAATCAAATCAAATATTATTATACTTAGAAAACTTTCGTGATTTATATCAATCATTATTATAAATACGGGATTTATCACGTACCGTCGGTATTTCGACCGACAATGTTTCGGTTCAATTAATGTACGTGTACGTGATAAATCCCGTATTTATAATAATGATTCAAATGTTACTTATTGCATTAAATACATGCTTTGCCGTTATGCGTTTCACCCTTTGGTGATCATTCCTAGTGTCGGAGTTTATAGGCCTCCCGAAGGCCTAGAATATGGCTTATCTACACGGTTATAGCACCAGACAGGCCACTATGAAACACCAAAGCACTCTGTAGTAAATGCCTACGGTCATTTACTGTCCCACATCCAAAGATTGGCAAGCAATACCGCCTTCCAAGTTACATAATGCTATTTAAATGGTTAAAATATATTTTAATATTATGAATTTTATTTTAAAAGAAATAAAATAATGTAACTTTAAGGGTCTTATCACAAAAAAGTTACACACGCTAAACACTATTAAAAAACTTCCTAACCAAAAATTGGTAAGGAACCTTTTAATCACGCGTTAAACAGTGTTTAACTGTTTTGTGGTAACAAGGTTTTACAGACAGCGTCACTAAAACTAAGGCCGACTTGCACAACGATCCCTAAAAGTATTTAGCGCCTAAACATGTTTAACTTTGACGTATTTGTATGATTTGAGAACTCCTTAAATCATATTTAGCCGCTAAATACGTTTAAGAATCGTTGAGCAAGTCGCCCTAAAAATTGAAAACAATTCTAGAAAGATGATTTCCAAAACATTTTTATTAAAGGTGGTGCGTTTAGTAATCTACTGCGTGTCACCTCATTTACGACATTAATTTAAATCACGGGTAGGGCTGATGGCTAGTATTGTTGTAAAATAGTTTTTTCAAATTCATTCCCATAGAAAACGTTAAATTTTGAAATAACCTTAATATCAAGTCCTAAAATATCAATGAAACAGCCTGTATAAAATAGGTAAACAAATCATATTAATTCATCGTGTAAGTAGGTACCTGTTAAACTGACTAAGCGGCATCGGCGCAAAGGCGCCGCCGATTTACGTTACAAATTGTTTATTGATAATGTAACGATTACTGGGTAAATATTCAAGCTACCGGCATTAAACCAATCTCTAAAATCAGTTAATACGATTCTGCATATGTGTTGTAAATTAATGTCGTACATGACAAAACAGGTTGTAAAAACACGTTGTTTTATTTTTTTTATTCTGGACATTTCGCACAACGCCCTAAACTAAGCAAAGCTTGTACCATGGGAACCAGACACCTGCCTCTCTCACCAGACTGTATTATTAATAAATAAAAAAATATTTGGATATCATCCTTCTACAAGTTTTTAATTGTATCTTTAAACATCTATTTACCAGTTAGCGGCGCTGTCTGTACCTACGCCTTTATCAAAATCGTAAAATCAAACTTAAAACTAGGTTTATATTATTAAATAATAATACTCTATGGTTAAATATTTTATTTAACGACTTTAGTGTTAGAAAACTTTTTCTAACGTGTCAAAGGATATTTTTGGGTCCCACGTTCTTAGACGTTCGCCTTTTAAACTTATAAGAACAGCCACGTGCGTTTAGGCCCGTATGTCTAGAACTAAACTCAACGGTGAATCCTATCTCAAGCATAGAATTTTATCAGTTTTTGAACAGCCGTCGCAAGGAAGAGGCGTGTTACGAGGCATGCCTTTTAAGTTTTGTCGTTTGAAGAAAAAAACACATCTAGAACCTTATAGTACTTTTAATTGTTTTTCAAAGTATTCACAACGTAGCTTAAAACACTTTTCCATTCGCTCAAACCAGTTATTATAACATTTATTCCACTCTAAAGTGGGGTGTTCAAAATGGCTGTCTTGAAAGCGTCGACTGCTTCTTCACCGGACTGGAACCTTTGACCACGAAGACTTTTCTTAATTTTAGGAAATGTAAAGAAATCGTTAGGGCTTAGGTCAGGACTGTATGGAGGATGGTCAAGAATTTCTACTTTTTCCTGCTTCAAATACTCAATCGTTTGACGAGCGCTGTGTGAGCTTGCGTTGTCGTGGTGCAGGATGATGCGTCGCTTTGAGTTAGATTTTCGAAGTTCGGCGATGACTTGTGGTAAACAAACTGTAGTATACCACTCTGCGTTAACCGTTCTACGATCTTCAAGTGCAATAGTCGCAACATGGCCGGTTTTTCCAACGAACGTGGCCACCATCTTCTTTGAAGTGCTTCGAGAACGAACAACTTTAGTCGGCTTTGGCTCGTCTTGAAAGACCCAGATTGTAGATTGTTGTTTGGTATCAGGATCGTAGGCATAGATCCAAGATTCGTCACCACTTATGATGTCGTAGACGTGATTTGACTCCCCTCGGTTGAAACTTTGCAGAGTTTTCTTACACCATCTGACGCGGGCCGCCTTGTGATCGTCGGAAAGCAGATGCGGTATCCAACGGCAAACTAGCTTTCTCACACCAAGCGCTTCATGCAAGATCTTCGAATGGTTGTCCCTGAGATGCCTAATAGAGCCTCTATCTCTCGATACGTCACATGACGATCTTCGAGAATTAGTTGTCTCACAGCAATGATGTTATCTTCAGTGAAGGCGGATTTTGGGCGTCCTTCGCGAAATCTGTCACTAACACTAGTATGTCCACGCTGGAATTCTAAATACCAGCGTTCGACAGTCCGCAGACATGGGGCTACATCACTGAACACAGATGTTAGCTCTTCTAAACACTGAAGCCGTGTCAGACCTCTTCTAAAGTTGTAGAAAATTATTGCACGAACATTTTCCTTAGAAAGGAACATTTTCGTACGTGACCTGACAGATTCAAATCGAAACTGTGACTAAACAATAGCATTAATCCTAATACTTTCAACTGTTTTGAGATTCAAAATGTAAACACATTCGAATATAGAACAGTTCCAAATTCAAAATTGCCGGAAAATATGGAAACGACAGAACTTAAAAGGCATGCCTCGTATAAATTGATGCGTTTTTTTTTACTGGGTAGGTCTTTGTTTGACCACAATCTCACCTGATGGTAAGCGATGATGTGGTCTAAGATGAAGCACAAAAATCTAGAAGAAACCTATTAACTGTTACCTTAAGAGACCCGGATTGTATTCTTTAAGAAAAACAAACGACGTCTGTCTGTGTCTGTGGCATTATAGGTTTTTTTTATAATTTTATACCTGGAGGTGGAACAAGCATATGACCTGATGCTTGGTAGCAAACATCGCCTAAAGTATTGCCTCGTAGGTCACGATTCTTAGGAACGTGGCCTACGATGCACTGCCCTGCGTCCATCAACGTGAGGCAAACAGGTATAAATCCTCATGTGCCTGTAATTAAACCCGCTACTATATCCTTCAAACCGAAACAGCATCGCTGTTTGGTTCCCAAATGGTTGGACAGATTCGGATGCGTTTTTTTTCAATAGAAAGCTATTTTAATGTGTTTTTTTTTAAATTGTACTAGATTTTATTTTTTAAAATTTGTGAAATTTGATAGTTTAATTGGAAGCTGTCAAAAAATCTAAGATTGGGTTTAGATTCACGCTTGAGCACAGTTCTAGAATACGGGTCTTTAGTATACACACAGCTACACACCAAGCTATACATTTCCAGCATTAGCTGACCTCGCATTGTGTAAGCTTTCCGTACAATGAGAGGTTGGCTTGATGTACATAAAAGTCAATTTACATGCGTAGTTTAATCACAATACTTATTTATTTGTGACTCCATCGGAGATTTTACTACATACGATTATCACATCAAACATACAAGACACAAGGTTGTAAATGCATTCATTAAATATTCTTACACTCATAGCCCGTACAATGTTGTACAAGAATAATCGTAATATCGATATACATTTAAAATTAGAACATTTATATCAAACATCTACGTGTAAACTGTGCTTAATACGAAAAGTTTCATCAACAAGAACATCGAAAAAAAATACACGAAAAACAAAGGGGTTTGAACATTTTTGTATGAAGGTTTGCATAGTCCACGATCCGCCATTTCTGTTTTTCAATATCGCGTCGCACAATGAAACCTATATTTGGATTGGAGATTAATAGACGAACGAACATGTCTATTGCTATTCTAAAATAGATAAATCGCTTTGTAATCTTTACGTCCAATTATTTCTTAAGTGACACTTTAGGACCGGCTTCTGACATTTGTATTCGTCTAACTAAATATGCCCCCAGCTTAAATAAGGATAGGCACAAGTTTAATTGTGCTCATTATCATCATCATCTCAGCCCGTCTCCACCCACTGTAGGCTATAGGCCTCCTCTTTATTACGCCATTCTTTCCGGTCCCTTGCGAGTCTCAGCCATTGACACCCAGCTACGCTTACAACGTTATTCAACTATCGGGCGGGTGGTCTGCCTTTTGGTCTACGAGCATTCCTTGGCCACAACTCTGTAATTGTACTACATTGGAAAAAAATGGTGGGTCGGGGACTATGCCAATATTTTTAACCCCTTTATCGGTCGTGATGTTTAATTCTCATTATTTTCGATGATCATAAGCGGTTTTTACCAAAGCGGTGATCAGAGTTCAAACAATAAAATCGCTTGACATGATGTCATGTGATTTCAATCAGGATACAATTAACGGTGATTTCATCATTTCTTCCGCTTTGTTAGAAACCGGTCGTACTTAGATCAAGTACAAATACGATTCTTGGTTACATATCACTTGCTTTTATACCACCGCGGGTAGATATTTATCACAAAATAGACTTATTACTAAACACTCAAACGCGTCCGTTGGTATTGGTAGTAACAGGAACTTTCTTTTTGCGGGTTTGCCACAGAATATTCGACTTCTGATAATACTGTTCAATCTGCAGTAGAGATTTACCTTTCGTCTCTGGCAGTAGAAGAAACAATACGACAGTAGCCAGTGCTGATGACGAGCCGAAAAGACCGAAGACACCAGCCATGCCTATGCTGCTTTTCATCACAGGGTAGAGTTTAGTGAAACCGAATAAGACGGAATTGAATAGACAGAATATGTAGCCGCCGCATAAACCGCGGACTTTAGTCGGTAGGAGTTCGCCTATCATCAAACCCGGTAATAGGAAAAAGCCTAGAGTATTGAATGCAACGTAGCTTAGTATTAGGGCAGGTACAGTGATTCCTTCGCCTGGGCCTTGGGAGAGGATGATGGCTAGTGCGAAGGTGCACGCGGCGGAACCGATGCCTGAGATCATGACGAGCGCGCGCCGAGTCAGTCGTAGCAGCAGAATGCAGGCCAGGATTGTGACGCCTAGGCGGACTAGCGCGCTTGCGTTTGCAGCCGACTGTAACAAATACCTATATTAATATGGTAATGACTACGTGACATCTCGTCCAAAATACCTCAGTTTCTGAAGACAAAAGTTTTAGATCAGTGCGTGTTACCAGTGGTGTTACTGTGGGCCTTATGAGAAGGCTCAAGATGCTGCGTGCTATGGAGAGGGCTATGCTGGGTAGTAAGCAAAAAACCCACTAGCCGCACGGAAATCACCAGAAAGGCCATCAATATTTTATCATTTACTCATGCTCTTGATTAGAATATGCCTGTCCGGAATTTTTAAAGACCGCCATTTCTGACCACCAGAACAAAAAGCTCGGAGAAAAAAGATAGGTAATTATCATTACGTGGTACAGATACCTATCATTATTATATGAAATTCCGGTGTGCATTTTTTCCTAATTCTCCTCCTAAACGTTTGACTGATTTGATGAAATTGATTCTTAGCTACAGTTGGACCCGGTAGGTGGCGATGTTGTTCAGAGCTACATTTTAGTAGAGGTTACACATGTTTTTAAGAGTCACCAAACATTCAAAAAACTATCACAACATAACCTGTATCACGTAATAATATCCCCTTGGCTTTAGCCCGCACAGCTAAATCTCACCGCGTTTTTATTCTCGCGGGTTATCCGCGTCTTTGTATGAAACCTCAGATTTTTATTCGCTATAGGTAAATATTAATTTTAAATCGCGAGTGCGAGTACAGATATAATATGATTCCAGAATTACGAAATTAAAATCGCGAGTATTTTTCTGTGTTAGTAGGCCTTACCCAAAATTTGTTTACTCTGAAGATTCACTCACCGTAGGCGGCAAGGATCCACCGGCGTCCTTCACGATATCCACCGCGTAGAATATGACCACGTAACTCCCCGATAGTATCTGCATCATGTTGAACGCGTTGATCAGTAGCAGTGGTTTGAGAACCGGGGCTCTGGTCACTGTGGTCAGGAATGTGATGTTCTCATCGCCCCTCGCCTTTTCCTTCTCCCGGGCAGAGATCAGCTCGTGGAGTTCTCGTTGCGCCTGGAAATAAATGAATGAGAACACTTTATTATACAGCTCAGATACGCTTTTTTAGCAGCCGTTGATTGGCATAAGGTAAGGCCGATGTTTTATTTTGATAATAATACTCATATGTTGTCTCAGAACTCATTGAAATAACTAGGTTGAATAACTGGTTACCAATTTCACTCTCGATATTTCATTTCTCGATCTTGAGTCAACTCTATCTACCCATCCCTAGCATTTTTTTAGCCGTAGAGCTGTATGTTCTTAAATAAGAACAAACACCCTTTGTGTTAGTTCTTATTTAAGAACATAAAACGAATTCTGCGAAAATATAATTAATTCATTCAAAGGATAATAAGAAGTATTCTGTAACAAGGTGCCTGGTTTTATGTTGCCCAAATGGAAACCACCGTTGGGGGACCTATGGGTTACCCGAATCACCCCATGTATTTCTACAATTTTTTATAATTCAGGAAGAATATTTTTGTGTCCTGATTACTCCTGATAGGACTACCTGATACTACCTGATTAGGAAATTATTTTCCTAATGAGAAAATTTTATGCAGAATTATGATTTTGTGGTGAAGCCATTGGAATAGATCGATGAAAAAAATAACCAGTTCCTAAACTATTCAAATTGACAGAACATGCATGGGGTTGATTCAGGTAATTTCGGGTAGCCCTAACGGTGCTCTACCTCTGGATCACAATTTTTGGGATATACTGTAGGTATATTTCTATGGCCTCAGATAAGGAACATTGTATCGTACTTTTCTTGATACCTGAAATAAAATCTCTATTACCTAAACCGATTAAACGGTACGTGATAAATCTTGTATTTATAATTATATCTATCAACATACATAATACGTTCTTTCAAACTAAACATATTATGTTTAGTTTGAAAGAACGTGCTAACGAATTTGACCGCCGATAAACACGAGTGACTGTCACGGTCATATTTATCTTATCTGCCCATTGCTCTTTATTCATCTATACAGTTCTTAGGTACAGTTGGCGATGTAATTTGATAGACATTGTGCGACTTTAATATCAAATCATCGTAGGTGTAATAAATAGTAGAGTTCCTTGTGAAAAGGCTCGCTCGGGGAAGTACTACCACCATACCTATTTCTGCCGCCAAGCAGAATTGACGTGTTTCGGTTTGAAGGGTATCGTTGCCGGTGAAATTACAGGCGTATAAAGCTTTACACCTGTATGCCTTCAGTTGATGGACGCAGGGAAGTGCATCGTAGGGAACATTTCTAACGTGCCTGACCTCGAGGCAATACTCTTGTTATAGGCGATGGTTACCACTTAACTTCAGGTGGGCCTTAAGCTTGTTCCATCTCCATGTAGTATAAAAAATAAATAAAGGTGTGTTGGTACAAAAATGCCATCATATTATAAAGATAGGGTTTTATTAAAAAGGAAAAGTGGACATTTAATTCGATAATAGGTGAGACTGGACCCAAGCAATCAAATCATCATTACCAAATCAAATCTCCAAATCAACTTGGGCAAATCGGCGTTGTATGTATGTATGTTTGTTTGTCCGACGATAACTTTCGAAGCGTTGATCCGATCATCGTAAAATTTAAAACATAGATAGTTAGTGGTGGCACAATTTTGGTGTGACTAAATGAGCCAAAAATGTAGGGGGGTTGTTGAGATATTGAGGTTCAAGAGAGGTAAAAAAAATATGAAAATAAGACAATTAGGTCAAATAGGTCAAATTAAAGGTCTTTAGTTATTAGTACATTTCAACGCTGTTTTTATTTTTAGTTTAATCTTTGTAGTTTTTGAGTTATTAGCCATAATAAAAACAAAACTTTGACAAAATTCACAGGGTACACCAGTGACTCCACAGTGCTGAAATTTGGTATGCGTGTAGCTTTAGTGACACAAATATAGGCAAAAGGCTGAAATCCAGAATAACTGCAATTTGTACCCCAAAAAAGGGTAACCACATTACATGAACTCCCGTTACCTGTAATTTGAAGTAAACTGTAGGTCAAGTAATTTAGTTATTTATTTCGTGGCACTATTTTGACAGTCAAAGATTAGGTACAAATAATATTTTTTTGTTTTTACGGTAGACTTGCGAGATCTTAGTTCCGGGCGAACCGCTAGTTTTAAATTTTTTTTACAATATTGTGTCTTACGTATAAGTTACGAGTAATCTCTGGCCAACTTAGTGGTAAAAAAACCGTGTACACAATCGACTTTGCGTAACAAGAGAAGAGAAAGATTACCTACATAAAATAGTGTTACCAACAAAAAAACTTGATTTGTAGTGACATAACAAAATATTGACATTTAAAAATGACATTAAATAACATCTAGTTTTAGTGTTGTTTATCACTGACTTAACACAGGTTTATTAGTGTTTAAAATTACCTACAGTTAGGCAATGTAAGTAGCTGACTTTACAATCCTATCGCATAATATCATACCCAGTCATCAATATCATAAATTATTGTTATCGCTATTAAAAGTGTATAAGAAGAAGGAAGAGAAAGCAGTTTTATCTGGTTTCAGGGTTCCGAAGTAAAATGCTGTAAATGATACTGATTGCTCTGAGTTGCGTTGCATCTAAGTAGGGTTACCATTTTAAAATGGAGGGATGTTTGACTAGGGTATCCGAAATGCCTGATTTCAGAAAAAGGTCTGTATAAGGTAAAACGCAGTAAGTAAAAAATTTTTAGGTTTAAAATTATGTAATAAATAATTAAGTACCTGCTAGTAATAATTTATGAGTGGTAAGTATGTTTCAGACATTTTTTAAATGATCTTTTCTTTATCTTCGGCTCTCAAGTCGCAGCAATCGGCGCCAATCTAGGAAAGCGCTCGAAATTTTAAAATGCCTGTCTCTGTGCAATTCCTACCGCTCGCCTGTCTTAGCGTAAAAATGCCTGTCAAATGCGGCAAATGCTTGTCTTAATGATAAGGTAACCCTAATTGCATCCGTCGTCGTGCCGACCGACGCGACATAAACAGGGGTACCATTGGTACACAACGTACTGGGCTCTTAAAAATATAGGAAGTAATTTGAAATGCATAGTGGACAGTTGTCATTACACTTAGCAAGGACATCCAAAGGTTGCCTGGAAGTTATCATTTCTAGCGATAAGACCGCCCATTGTACTATTTACGAGGGGTGATCCAAAAGTAATGATAATCAATAATAAACACAATGAATAAAATAAAAAAATAAATTTATTTCTCAACATAGTCTCCTAGCAAGTCTATACATTTAGTCCATCTCTTTTCTAAACCTAAAATTCCCTTAGAAAAAAAATCTTTATCTTGACTCTCAAAAAAGTCCTCAACCGCGGCCATCACGTCGCTATCATTGTCAAATTTCTTGCCTCGGAGGTGTTTCTTGAGTCGTGGAAAGAGATAGAAGTCACTGGGGGCTAGATCTGGTGAATAGGGGGGGTGTTCCACCAGCTCGAAGCCCGCTTCCTGAATGGCAGCCATGGCAATTGCAGCTTTGTGAACCGGTGCGTTGTCTTGATGGAACAGCACTCCAGCCCGCAGTTTGCCTCGCCTTTTCTCCTTAATAGCCTCCCGCAATCTTCTTATTTGTTCTGCATAGTAGGAGCCTGTAATAGTGGCCCCCTTTTCCAAGTAGTCCACCATGATTATTCCTTTAGCGTCCCAAAAAACAGAATGAATGAATGAATGAATGAAAATTCTTTATTATACCTTACAAGCTAAACACAACAGATATAAAAATAAAATATAAATCAAATAAATGTAAGTATAATGGGCGGTCTTATCGCTTAACAAAGCGATCTCTTCCAGACAACCTTTGGATGGAGAGGATCATTGCTTAATGGAAGATTGGCTGAGGTGTAAAAAGAATAAACTTAATAATAGCAAAAGAAAAATTACTTAACCTTAAATACATAAATAATAGGTACATAAATAATTTTAAATAAGTAAGTATCATATATAAAATAAATAAATATGTACTTACATACATACATACATATGATAATATATACATATATCAATAATATTATAGATCAGTTGAATAATCACGACTCTTCATGGAGGTAAAAGTTTTTGAGTCTAGCTTTAAATACGGAAGGTGTGGGGGATTTTCTAATGGAGACCGGCAAGGCATTCCATAATCGGACAGCTTGGACGGAAAAGGAGTTTGCATAGAAACTGGTTCTATGCATCGGTGTTTTGAGAAGGAGGTTTTCAGAGGATCGGAGTGTTCGGGAATTTGTGCAATGAAGGAACTCGAAGCGTTCCTTCAGATAACAAGGTATGGACGGATTACGAAGGATGTTAAAAAGGAGGGATAGGATGTGAGTATTCCGGCGAAGTCGAATGGGGAGCCATTTGAGTTTATTACGAAATTCGGAGATGTGGTCGTATTTCCGGAGTCCGAAAATAAACCTTATGCAAAAATTTTGAAGACGCTCAAGCTTATTGAGCTGTTCCTCCGTGAGGTCAAGATAGCAGGAATCAGCGTAATCTAAAATTGGGTGAAGAAGAGATTGTGCAAGCGCAATTTTAGTAGCTATCGGAAGAAAGTTTCGCAGTCTCTTGAGCGAACCAGCAGAGGCAAATAGCTTCCGACTCACAGATTCGAGCTGAGGACCCCACGACATACAGCTATCCATGAAGATGCCCAAATTTTTTATAACCTTTGAGTAGGGAACAGTTACATCATCAAACTTAATTTGAGGGAGTGTTGTGTAGTTGATTTTCGATAGGGTACGAGAACTTCCCAGTATGATAGTCTGTGTTTTAATAGGATTAACTCTTAATCCATAAGCCTTACTCCATTCACCTATAAAAAGCAGATTATTATTAGTGACGGCGATCGCATCAGGCAACAGACGCCATAACCTTCCCTGCTGAGCTTGACACTTTGAATTTCTTCGGCGTCGGTTCATCGGATCGTTTCCATGTCATCGATTGTTGTTTTGTTTCAGGATCAAAATGGTGGATCCAGGTCTCGTCCATGGTCACAAAACGTGACAAAAAATTATCTTTGTCTGCCTGAAACTTTTCGAGATTTGCTCTTGACATGTCGACTCGTTTCTTCTTTTGCTCGTCGTTTAACATTTTCGGTACCCAACGCGCGGAGACCTTTCTCATATGCAATTCGTTCGCAAGGATTCTTTGAATGCTGCCATATGAGATCCCTGTGACCTCAGCTACATGCCTGATAGTCACTCTTCGATCTTCCAATACAACTTCTTCAACTTTTTTCACATTTTCTTCAGTGATGGACGTCGATGGGCGTCCTTCGCGGTGTTCGTCTTCTGTCGATGTTCTTCCCAGCTTAAACTCCTTAGCCCAGCGTGAAACTGTGGAATATGGAGGAGAAGAGTCCCTTAATGTTTCCACCAAGTCGCTGTGTATGCCTTTGGTACACATTTTTTTCAAGCAGAGGTATTTAATGACAGCTCTGATTTCGTGTTTTTCCATTTTTATGTTCACTCCTTGACAGTCCGTATTCAAATGAATGTAGCTCCCGGGAATCGTGGCCTATTTATATGATTTTTTTTTTCTGAACTAGTGGGTAACTGAGCAAGTGACTGATATTTTTTTGTATTTTTGTGTGCACTAGAAATAACTGATTATCACTACTTTTGGATCACCCCTAGTACTTTGTGTTTTCTATTTTGTTTGTAATTTTTTGTTTATATGGTGTACTTACAATAAAGTATTTTAATTCATTCATTCATTCAGTATTCATGAGAAATGAATATGTGCAGGCGTACATATAGGTAATTAAGGAAAGCAAGTTTCATTTACCTAAGCCAACTAACAATATTCAAGAAAGGAGAGTATCAAAAACTTGGAGAAAATTCTGGAGCATGAAAGAAGGGTTAAAAGGTCCACTGCCTCTAAAGAAAAAAGTAGTAGACTCTTGTCTCCTTTCCACACTACGTACGGCAGCCAGACATGGACCTACACAAGAGAAGCAAAAAATAAAATAGCTAAATGCCAAAGAGCCATATAAAGAAATATTATGAAAATAAAACTGATTGATAAAATACTATACGAGGAAACAAGAGCATAAACCAAATTAAAAGACGCTCTTGAGCATGCGCGTAAAATGAAGTGGCAATGGGCGGGACACGTAGCCAGAATGCACAAGGACAGATGGGCCACTGCAATTACCACCTGGAAAGGATCAAAAGGAAAGAGAAGAATTGGCAGGCCACTAGCTAGATGGACCGATGAATTAAATAAATATATAAAAAACAGAAAACTGGACTAAAGTAGCACTAGACCGAGACCGCTGGAAAAGACCTGCTCGTCCTCAAGTCGCGCAGCGAAGTGTGCTCAAACCCAAACCACAAAATAGATATCAAAGTAATGTTTAGTATAACGAACGAAAACAGGCGCAAGCAAATATTGACGCGCGCGTACGATGATCTCGGATCTAGTTGTCGAACGAAGCGTCGAACAAATAAATACTCCTTATTCTGTTGTTTAGTGAAGTCAGTGACGTATAGTGTAGGAAACTTAGTTTTGTGCCAATATAAATAGAAAGAATGCATTTTATAAGTTACAAAAAGGACAATAATTATCCTCAATGTAATAAACACGTACGAAATGTACTTAAATATAAAAACGTGGTCCGCTGGCAAATAAAAGATTCTGAATACCTACCTACGGTGTAGGTATTTTATACAAAGTTTCTTATTACCTTTGTACTTTGTCAGTAAGCAGATAGGTACCTTCTTAAAATACACATTTGTGAAATGTTTTTAACCTAAATTGTATTGTATGTAAATAATAACAAAAAAATACGAAAACATGGTCTGCCTTCCTGTTGCTATAACCTGCCAGGGTTCATATGTGAAACTATCTACCTACTACCTGTAACAACTTTCACCATGTGAAAGCAATAAATGTATTGAGTATAATAAATAGGTAGGTAGGTAGGTACAGTCAGCGACCTAAGTGGATTGGTATTTAGTGCAGGAAGTATGAGCGAGAGAGATACTAAACGTCTTGGTTGGACTTGAGAGATTTAATACGAGTACCTATCAATATAATTAACGAGTGTACGTAATTAAAGTGTTGTGTTTAGAGTACCAACAGTTTAATGAATTGTTTTCGCTGTCTTGTCGTGTAATTGTCTGAATTAACGGATGATTTATGGTTTAACGGGCCGGATCCAGCGATTCGTTCTTCTTTAGTAGTAAAGTGCTTAATATGGACCCTTTTAAACAGATTTCAGAAAGAGGAGGTCCTCAGTTTGTCCTTCCCTATAGTGAAGTTGAGGGTGTTTTTTTAGTCACTCGCCTTATCCTGTGGGGTGCCGTTCCATAGCTCTTTTAAAAGCATGTGAACCCCCCTTCCAGCTAACATGTTATTCTTGTTGTTTATCTAAAAAGTATCCATAATAGTCATACTGCTGTAGTTGTAAGAAGAATTAACAAAGTTGAGTAGAACTTACTATTATAGTTTACGAGTAGCAGTCGACCAACTTATGTCTGTAGTTGGGCTTCTAAACAATTTATGTAATTAACTTTGTATTTTAATATTACTAAGATACAGCCGTCTGGCTACGGAACCCTTCACTGTGCGTGGTTTGACACGCGCTTGACTAATTATTTTAATGTTTGTTCAGCGTAACTCTTTACCACGTTCTCCGATTTCAATGAACTCTTGTTACTTTGAAAACCAACACTGGATGGCAAAGTGCAAACGTTTGCTCAAACTTTGCAGTACTTCGCGTCCCGGATCCGGCTCGTTACATCCTAATAGGTACCATCCGAGATGGTAATAAGTTTTTGAGCTGCATGCGTTGATTGGTGGAATTGCCTGCACGTTCCAGAAGCCGTCCAATTGTCCTGTGCCTTCCTCGTTGAGCCCATTAGGCCGTTGATGGAAACACATGGAACTCGATTGGTTATAATAAATGACTCTGAGAGTATTGGTTGCATGGAACTTTTTCTAATTACGTAGGTATTGACGCTCGCTCTGCAGGTTAGCTTGATCTCAATGTTGATATTCCATGTAGCGATAGATGTCACAGGGCTCGTAGCCAAATTACATTCGCTTCGTATCGATTTGTTTCTACATAAGTTTGTTTTCGATATATCACGTGATATTTCCATAGCATGTGTCAAATCCCAGCTTGGCTAAACCCTCAGGTATGATAAGTTAGGGTTGTCAACCGTCCTGTTTTCCTAGGACATGACCTGCTTTTCAGGGGGGTCCTGGACTGTCCTGGATATTTTCCTGGGTTTTTGAAGGGTCCTGTGTAATTCACGCGCCTCTACTATCTCCAATCGTTTTGTCACTGGGCCCAAGACTCGCGTGTGAAGGTCGTTGACACTTTTAAAACAAAGCAGCAACGTGGAAAGCTTTCTGTACCTTTTTCAATAAAAGATTATACAAGCTATCACGAGAATTCTAAACACAAAAGTGTGTCCTTGTTTTAAACCGAAATATCCTGGTATTTCTACTTTCAAATCCTGGATTTCAAAATTTGGAGATGGCAACCCTATGATAGATACTTATAAATTTTAATCTAAACTACCTAGGTACCTTTATAAACATCACCTTATCAAGAAAGACGTGACCTTTCTTACAAATGACGTACTAACTCACTATGTTTCAAGTAGGTACTACATAATACCTATCACGTTTGTAAACTTATCCATCGTTTATAGATTTTCAGTTTAGTTAAAACACGACGAACAGTTATAACGTAGGTACCTACTATAAGTAGGCACTTCCTTCACTTACGCTTCATACTGAAACCTCCGAAAAGGCGGGGCCGTACTCTAGAATATACTTATTTAAAATAATAAAATTCATATTTTTGATTCTACAAATGATTTCTAATGAGGGGTTTTCATTTTCGATTTATAGCAGTTATAAAAACGTGGCCGTGAAAACCCCTCATCGGACAAGTTCATGGTGCTTATGAATGCAAATAATAAATTAATTAACCGTGTCAGTTCGGACCTTGCATATTGAAGGCTTCCGCAATCAGTAAGGTACCTATACGTAGGGCTGCCAACTTAAAAAAAAATACAATAATAGAGACGGAGAAAAAAATTCCAAGTATTTTCAGTAGTTCTGTTAAAATTTGTACCTACTCTTCATAACCGAACCCTTATTAAATCCACCGAAAATGTTAAAAAATCTTATAAACGTGTAAATTTCTTCAACTCATTGATCACTTCATGCGGTGGTGCTGCAAAGACCCATCTCATAGAATTAGAGTGAACCCAAAGAGCCATCTTGAAAGTTGGTGCGGGCCTCCCCTACCGGTTTCTAACTTCAGAGTTGTACCAAAAGTGGGACGTATTAACAATTAGGCAATATTATTTGCTACAAATAATACTCCTCAAACACTCCCAACTCTCTTATGACATAAATCTCGTGAGGGGTAAACGCAGGAAAGGAACAGTCTGCCGAACCCAATCGTTTCGTACAGCTTTCTCCCACAAATTCAGCTGTTTCCTTGGACCATACGTCTATAACAATGCCAATCATGCCCTTACTATCTACCCCTTGCCTAGATTCAAGTGCAAGTCCGTTGTCACTTTCTGGCTAAAGTCTCTTTCTTACGAAGATACAGAAAACATTCTTTCTATCATGACATAACTTAATTCTAAGTCGTTGCTCACTCTTGCCCCTTATACACAAATACTTTTGCACCCACTCTTACACTCATCTGAATTCACTCACTCACTCACCCACCCACGCACACACATACGCACATACACATACTCACACACACACGCACATACGCGCACCCAATTATTATTATATAAACACAATAATCTTAATAAACTGGCTATTTTTATTTAATTTTTCTATTATATCTATTGTATGCTTAATGTGGTAATCAAAATATACTGTATTTTTTTGTTGTAATAAACTCTAAAGGTAGTAACGTAACTAAAACGTAAAAGTACGTAACTAGTAACGTTGGGACGAGCAATTTCCTTTTGTTTAATCATAGAGCACTGGTGACCTGTAATACAGGTTTTCTAAACCTAAGTCCCTCACGAAACAGGTTTTGTAATTAGGCTTACTCAATGTAATTAATAAGTTAACCTCCTTCCTACCTACTGTAACATAAAAAAAAGTAGTGGAGATACACCATGTCAACCCGGAGACCGAAAATGTACCGCTCAAACCCAGTTTCCGGGTCAAACCCCGAGGGGATTCAGCGTATAAGGGCGTACGCTGCTTTGATCGGGCCTCGCGCGCCTGTAATTATTAGAAGAACAGAACAGCAAGAGCAGAAATATTCTGAAAAATGAACGAGCGCCGCGCCCCGCTATGTTGCGCGGGCCACGCATGGGACACGCTCAACGCAGTGGACGCCCTAATGGTTTCTAAATGAACTTTGTAAAATTGCATCAATTTATCAAATATTAACTCACCGTATCAGGGTCACCCCTCAGTCTCGACATGGCAGCCATAGCATCATGGAACCGTCCTCTTCGTGCCAGCCACGTTGGACTCTCAGGCGAGAAGCACAGCGCAAGGAACGCTAGCGATGGCAGCACGATCGACAGGTGAGCCACCGACCGCCAAGGCAAGGCTCCACCCAATGCGTAAACGTACAGCACTCCTAACGAGTACGCGACGAATGGCGTTCCAATGAGAAGCCCTCTTAACCTAGGTTCTGAGATCTCGCCTAAATACACCTGAAAGATAAAGGAATTATAAAAACACCCAAGTCATAAGTTTACTGTCAGATTCTGTTGTCAGGAAGGTTAGACGGGTTATTGTCATAATCTCCACCAGATTTGGCCCACAGGTGATTCTGAGAAATCAAGCAATGAAATGATATTTCTATTCTGAATATGACGAAAACAAAGGTGATTAAGATATTTGTTTGCGTAATCAAATGTAAGTACAATAAGGTCTTAAAAACTACCTATGTAATGGCACTTTATACTTGTTAGCCCTTTACGAGCATCGCAAATGACTGATTTCAGTAATCTTTTTACAATCAAATACCTATTTTAAAATCTACAGAACTAATCAATGAACATTTTAACTTTAAAGTAACCTTACTTTTACATGTTTTCACAGATTATGATGAGTGGTGATGACGAACGGCTCGCAGAGGGCGATAGATTGAGGGTGCTGGGATTGAATTATGTCTCCTAGCAAGACTTCTACCTGAAGGATTGGCCCTTACTCTCCTATCTCTGTACCCATGCTACGGAGGATCAGCTAAAATAAGCCTGGAGTGGTTGCTGAACACTTTTATACATGGTCTGCAAAGGTAGGACCAATAATAATAATAATGAATCGAAAGTAGGTACTCTAGAGTGAGCGAACAACGACGGTCGATTCTGAGACTGCAGTCTTAGCATAAAAATACAATGATTAAACTCTAAGAAATGCATTGCAAATACAGCAAAAACTATATTAGGTAATGCAGGGGGGGGGGGTAACCATAACTAGGTAGTAAATATTAATAAAATAAATAACAATTATGAATTATTCTGTGGTGAAAGTACGGAACTTATCGATGGACAAATTGAAGTTTAAATTCGAACAAAATTGGTAAAATCCCTCGATAGTTGGTAAATTTTAGGAATTTGTGAACGTCATTTTGTCTGCTGGTCCACTTATTTCTTCATTTGACATAGTTATTTCATAAACTATACAATAAATAGGCAATGAAGTCTACCACAATAATGATGGAGTCTGGTAGTGCATGCTAACGAACCAACAGTCACTTTTTGAGTCAGTGCGTACTACCTAATTTTAAATTTAGACTAGGTACCTATAAATAAATATTTTAGCCATTAGTTTCAAGTAAGTTAAGTGTTAAAGTTCTGCATTATATACAATACTAGTTGACCCGCAGAACTTCGTACCGCCTTGACATGCATATGACGCGGGCTGCCACGTCGCCGGTACAATTGTCAATCGGTCATCATTAGCTACATTTTTGAGAAAATAAATTTACTGCATAATTTTTTTTGACGTGAATTTTTCCGATATTTTAATAGTTATTCTGCTATTCGGGGCGGAGACAAATCCAACAAATCAATGATCATCACAATCGGTCCAGCAGTTCTTGAGTTATAAATGGTGTAACTTACCCTACTTAGTTTTATGTGTAATGTAATTATTATTATTATTCTTATTATTATTATTATGTTTTGGTAGACATCGATTAGATAACGACCCCTGAAAAAATTTTGAAGTTTTACTTACGTAACTATTATGTCTTGTTGCAATAAATAAAATAATAAGAAATTACTGAATTATACAGAGTGCTACAGATGTCGTTTGGAGCCATAGCTCCAATTTAATGGTCTATTTTTCGCGCGTGTTCTTTGTTCCAATGAGTAGTTGTATTTTAAGTGCCAGGTATCATGTTTCCGATAAAAAATGTTACAGAGACTTTGTATTCAGTGACATGCAAATAAAATGCAGCATTGAGCTTAGACTATCTTGAAATGAGGATGAGTCAAGATAACTGCAACAGGGCGCGTCGCGGTGCGATTGCGACCTTCACTTAGCTAGAACTGGAATTTGCCAATAGGCGCTGCATAAATCATATTAAATTGATAGATAGGTACAAAGTCCACAAATTATTAGAACTTACTTTGGGTTTAAGTATTTATTTTACATTTTTACTTCTAGGCGCCGAATTAGATCATTAGAAATGCCCTAAGGCCTAAAATTCACACCATTAGAATCAATAACCTTATGGTGTAAGTTTTTATAGTACCTAATAGGTACTTGCCACATATTTTCTGAGTGACGGCGGCTTTTCAAATGATCTAGCTAGATCTTGTAGAAGCATAAGGGTATTAAACGTACCTGTGAAGGAGCTGCCATGAGGCCTACAGCAAACCCACATACGACCCTGCCGAGTAGCAGTAAAGCATGATGCACGGAAGAGCCGATGATGATCCATCCGATGACGAGGGGGAGGGTGCAAACTTGCAGCGTCCGCCTTCGGCCGATGGCTTCCATGACCGGACCGGATAACATGGAACCCAGTGGCGTGGCCGCAGAGTGTATACTTGCTGTAACAAAATATCGTATTGTAGACCCCCTAAGATACCTACATATTTTTCTCTTCCTGCCGCATGCCGTCTTTTTATTTCTGGTAGTGTCCTACGAACCGAACTATTTTCTAATAAACTAATAAATTTAGCGCTTTCGCTCAAAACAGATACGTGCAAGTTTATTAGAAATTTAGTTTATAATAAAATAGTGTAAAACTTTACATTAGAAGACCAAGACGTTATATTTATTAGCTAAGGAGACGTAAAGCTAATAGTATTAACTAACCAGACATCCTGATTAATTTTGATAAGAAAAGCAATCGAAAATCCCCTTTGAATCTCACGCAGTTCAAATCAGATAAAGAGTGGTGCAGGGCGTTTCCTACGATCGAGTTCGATGGTCCTCTACGTTTATTCAGTAAGTATGATAAGTCAGCGTTGGCATCGCGTGACTTAGCAGTTTAGCTATAATAGACCTACTTATATGTCCTAACTATACGAATTTGTACCCAATTGATAGAACCTATAGTTAAGTTACTCGGTCACGCACGCTAAGAAATGTTGATACAATCACGTTGGTTGTAATTGATGAATTGATGATAGATGATTAGATATGTAATGTACATAACTAGATACATGACATTTTTAAATACTCAGTACCGAATCAACATAATCATATCTGTGGACGTCTTCTGCTGAACATGGACGTCCCCCATAGATTTCCTGAGCTGACAGAAAGAAAGGGGCAGAAGGGTTTTCGAGTTGAGACCACGCACTGGAAAGCGCAGCGTAGGACAGCCCCCCACTAAACTTGATAAAGGTTGCTGGGAGCCGTTGGGTGCGGGCCGCACAAGATCGGAAGAACCTACCTACGTAGACTACAAAAACTAAGTTTTTCAATTAATTTATAAATAATTTGTGTGTGTATTGCAAAAGTTGTTGACCTCTTTTTGTCGCTGTTTCAAGGTTTACGTACTGGCAGATGTTTCACAACTATTTAAAACAGTACTGTAATTGTAATTGATTAGGTAGAATTAAATCGACGTTTTACCTAGCGACAATTTGTTAATAAAGGACTCTAATCAACATAAAGAAAAAATGTTTCGGGGTTTGTGATATGATAACATAATACCGAAGCATTCTGTATAAAAAAGGTCATCTTTTAGCAACACGGAAAGCTTGATTCAAGACGGACCTTGAAAAATCCCCATTACAATAAACCTACTAGTTAATATATACGGGATTTATCACGTACCGTTTTATCGGTGTTTCGACCAACAATGTTTCGGTTCAATTCGTGAACCTTCATCAGGGTGAGTGCGATCCGTTCGGAATAACGTCTCGCCTCGCACTGATAAAACAGTACGTGATAAATCCCGTATTTATAATAATGATTGAAATCAATCACGAAAGTTTTCTAAGTAAAACCTGCTGGTTGTTACCGACTTGTGGATAAGCAGAAAAAATATATTTTCAGAAATGTAATGCGTATAAAAGGAGTTAACCAAGAATTTATATGGTTAGACCAGGAACAAAATTCTTTGGTAATTAAGGCATTTATAAGAAAATTTAGTTCATTTTCCGTATTCCTCAGCTAAGGAAGTAATAAACCTTTACCTTTTAATTGGCGGACTGCTCCAATTATTATGTACGGGCGCGGCGCGGCCGGTGTTGTGTGGCATATAGCATATCGGCTCCATTTTTATGGTGGAGGTAACATTTTATTTTATAGCGTTTATATGTCCTGTTCTAGGTGATATACCAAGCTAAGAGCAACGGCAAGTATGTACCTATTTATTGCAGGAAGTGAAGTGATACCACTTACCTCTGTAAATTATAAGATTCATGCAAGAATTAGAAGTCAAGCTAGAAACGATTCGACACGTGTAGTTGATTACTTTTTTCTACTACAAATCCATTAAAAATTAACTGAAAAAAGGACTCTCTCAAATCCTTTGTTAGAGAGAGATCGAGACGGTCCTTACGGACCAACATAAATGCCCATAACTTTTGAACTATGAAACTACAAATTCAAAGAATAGGATTTTCGGACACTACAAAATAGCTAAATATTCATATAGAAACCGGGGCGGTTATTACCCAAGTCAAATTGCTGTTGCTTCGCTATCGCTAGTCAGGCCATCCCTTTCACATGTACAGTACGTACCTCACGTGTGAAAGGGATGGCCTGAGTAGCGATAGCGAAGCGACAGCAATTTGGCTTAGGTAATACGGGCGCGGATCCCTAACGCATGGGGCCCAACGGTCTGATGCCAATATACATTTTTGCATAAATTCATGTTCAAGCGTTCATTATTTATTTATGGAAACTTTTTTCGATCATCAAATAAAATATTTAAATTAAAAATAAATATAGAACTTTTTTCGAAACAAGTTTCACGGCTACATGGGAAAATATTTGTTACCAAATTATAAAATGTTTTTTAATATTAATCATAGACCCCGAGCCAAGGAACTTCTTTTGATAAACTCTAATTTCACGCCTTCAAGCATGAATACAGGGTGTTTGGTAATGTACTGACGATATTCAAGTGACGGTTTCACAAAACATAAAAAAATAATTTTCAAAAAAAACTTCTAGGTATACCTATTATCAAATTTTGAAGAAAATCGACTATTTTATATCGAAAAAACTACTGCCTACTCTTGCAATCGACATCCAGAAAGAAAGGCTGATTTGATATCTCTTTCGGAAATGGCTGCGGGTTTTGGGTTAGAAAGGGACAACAAGAGATATCTCTAGACGTCACCAATACAGTATCTGTGGTTAGATGGCAAGCATTATGCAATAACACAACAAATATGAAATTTAAACTAAAGAACTACTTTATGAGTCAAGTCTAATTTTCTTGGCTCATTCTTAACATATATACATAAACAAAAGTACTTACCTGGCTCCTGCTTACCTACCTATTTACATTTTATACCCATACTTTTTATTGCTTAGTAAAAAACACCTAGTGATGTAAACACACGATATCACCAGCACAAACCTCAGTGGTTTTTAGATGCTATTTTCTGAACTATAGTCTTTGTTAAAATAGTAAATAAATAAACAAGTAAGTTTATTTTACATGCCAATATAAATTTCACATTTCTATGGTAAACATTTCACAAATTTATTTATTTGTCTCATCAAAATAACCCCTATAATTTTTGTGCGTATATCAAACACCCTATATAGATAAAATAACCCGACCCAAAAAATAATTAAAAGTTATTAGATATGTAGATCAGATCAGCAAATTCGATGGTGCCTAAGTTCATTCAATGGCTATTGATCGGTAGGTTTTATAAATAGGTTTCATCGGTGTTACGACCTCTTGATGTTTGCTTAAGTATAAAACTATTTTAATCAAACTTGTAAGCTGTCTGGTGCCTCCAGTCATCTGGCTGGACTAAAATAAATCATAACTCACCAATCCATGAGCCCATCTCGTCGTCTATCCTCATGGTGGTGTTCTCTTCCCTGAGCTGAGGAAGCGCTACTGCTGAGAAGCCGATGGGATGGCCGGCTCCCGCCGCCAGGATCAGCACAGCGCATGTGATGAGGCACTGGAACAAAGAAACTAATCAAGGCTCCATAAACTTTTTTCGGAATGTGTTTACTCCGGTCTGGGTGCTATAATACCAAGGTACCTGTAGTTCCAGATACTCCTGCTCTTTATGGAGAATAGTCATTATTACTCTTATACCAGCAATAGGATCTGCAGGATCAGGGAAATCCGGATGCCATATAGTCCGAGCCTTAATGTGTCTTCCGGATTTTGTTATAAGTAAGTATGTTTAAGTTTCCATATTATGTTTTATTGATATGCTAATTAAACAAAGTAGAGTAACGAAAAAACATATTCTAGGACAACTAAATACAGCAGTTATACTCTACCGGGACTAGGGTTCCCAGATTAAAAAAATGAAATTCCATAGTAAATTCCTGATAATTGATGAAAATTCCTGACTTGTAAATATAACATTAATGTCGTTAGCATCATGCATGTGAATGACAGAAGCAAATTCTCCAATTTTCGCGCGCTCGTGAACCTTGTGAATTGCGAAATGTTTTACAGAACTACGAGTACCTATAATTAAAGATTCGGAAGTGTTTCACTGTTTTATTTCACTCGTTACCTACTTCAATTGTAAAAATTCCGGATGGTTCACATTCCGGACAAAGACCTATATTACTGGACATGTCCGGAAAATTCCGGACGTATGGTAACCCTAACCGGGGGCCGTATTACCTAAGCAAAATTGCTGTCGCTTTGCTATCGCTACTCAGGCCATCCCTTTCACACGTGAGGTACGTACTGTACATGTGAAAGGGATGGCCTGAGTAGCGATAGCAAAGCAACAGCAATTTGGCTTAGGTAATAAGGGGGCGGGGCTGAAGTGGTAATAAGAATTTTATATTACCACAATCACAGTGGGCACTATTATATACACCCCTTGGTGTTGTCCAGAATAGAGCTATTCCAATTGCCTGTGTATTTTATTTACTTTTCATTATAATTCGTATACGTCTTCGATGAAAGATCTCAATAAATAAAGAACAGCAATTTCCTGATGACCTTATCAGAGATTATAGAGCAGTCAATGTGCCCCTAAAATGTACCTATATTTGATTGATATACGAGTTTTGTAAGTTTTATCTTCCCCGCATGACTAAGCTGTATGAATAAGACATATTCGCATGACCTGGTTGGTTGGTTTGCGGATATAAAGTGATTGGAAACGAGCAGATTTTTTGATTGTGCAAAGGTTATATCCAAAATGAATAACTCGCATTACTTACAATAATACTTACATGTTTGAAGTCGGTAGGTATTTCTTTATTTTATTTAAATTGAGAATCAACGAGAAACTGACTACCAAGCGTGGATATCAAAATATAATCCTTTGCATTTTATTCATTTATTTTTATAAGTAACCAGCCAGTGTAATGATTTTAATGAATGATTTTAATGAATAATGTAATCCATACTAATATACGATACTAGTGAAGACGTAGGGTAATTTTATAGGCAGGTCGACACTTGAGAGGGTATATTTTATGCAATAAGAACGTAATTACTGATTTAAAAGGGTATTTATCGCGTATGTACCTTTTTTATTTGTTATCCCGACACATTTCGACTGTGTTGCATTGCATGCAACAGACGTGATCAGGCAACAGGAGTACCTACTTAAATCTACCGTCGACAAGCGATGGCAGCTTCAGTAACTACCCTCACATAGTCTTCAGAATTAGAAATGTCTTTGTTCATATTACGACACACTATACTAACCGTATTTATGCACAAGAACAATAACAAATAAGAACATAAAGTTAACATTTGAGTAGGACTCACCATGGAAGTTAGAAGTGAAACGCCCAGTGAACATAAAACACAAAGACTGCCTTCAAATCAGCTCATTTCAGATCTTTCTGATACTCCTAAGTATTTAACAACAAATAGTGATAAGTATATGTAATGCATTTTGGTCCAATCGTAGAGTCTAGTAGAATTACTTCACACGCTCTACTTTTGGGTCCTTTAGTTTCTCGAATCTAGCAAAAGTCTAGAATTTAGCCATGCCAAGAATGTAGACTTCTTCTTCTTGCGAGTAGAATCAAGACCTAGGCCCAACTATATAAATATGACTGGAAATATAAATATGGCTGGACATTTTCACACAGCTCTATCTAGCCCCAAACTAAGCAGAGCTTGTAATATGGGAACCAGATAACTGATAGAATACTTATATACTTTTTTTTGTATATACATACTTATAATTCATAGAAAAACATCCAGACCCGGAACAAGTATCTGTAAATCATACAAACATTTGTTCCACGACGGGAATCGAAGCCGGCTATTCGCCCACCGTGCCACGGAAGTCGTCAAAACTATGAAAAAACTATAAAAACTCGGTAGGTAGGTCGGTTAATAACGGGAAAAAATTGTAACTTAAAAGTATGTAATCAGTAGACTGTCATGACCACGATGAATTACTCGTTGTCATCTGAGTTGATCACAAAACCAATTTAGTGCTTCGTAATAATATAACAACCAATTGTTTTTTAGGGTTCCGTACCCCAAAAGGTAAAAAAAAGGAACCCTTATAAGATCACTCTCTTGTCCGTCTGTCCGTGTGTCATCACCGATTTTCTCAGGAACGGGTGGACCTAGTAAGTTGAAATTTGTACCAGATACTGAGGTTTATAGTCCCTATTAGGTGTATAAAAATCAAGGTCCTGAGTCAACACGATAAAAAGATATGGGCAAACTTAGATTTTCGCGAAAACTTGAAAGTACCAAAATTTACCTTAATTATCAACTTTGTTTATTTTTCGGAATTTCCCCTTTACCTTGCTTTTAACCAAAATTGACAATTCTAGGTCAACCGGAAGGACTCTAAAGGTTTTGGGTCGAAAACCTATATGGTAGTTCCCGTTGACATAGAATCATGAAATTTGGCAAAAAGCAGCACAAATAAAAGAAAAATTCCAAAAAATAAAAAAAGTTGAAATATAAAGGGTGCCCCCATACATACGTAGTTGACGCCAATTAAGATAGTCCTCTAGGTTGAATGGGCGCTCATACACTTTATTGTAGATAATGGTACGGAACCCTTCGTGCGCGAGTCTGATTCGCCCTTGGCCGATTTTTTTATTTTACTTAAATTGAACAAAATTAGACTTTGTTTCTGCAATCTATTCGTACTATATGTATTCGTCTCTATGTAGATACGATGATAGTATTTGTCGTTGTGTAGTCATTTGTAGATATGTAAATAATAGGTTTTTACCTATGAAATTGCCGTTCTTCAGTACTGGTCATTTCAAATAAAAAAAAAGTTTGGAATGGCTATTCTAAATTCAAATTAATTTTGTTTTAAAAACATGACATTCTTTTTACAAACTCAGTCTTTTGTTTATTGATTAGCGTTGTATTTTCATTACATTTGAACATTTCTCGTCATAACGGATACTTTAAAAATTCGTGTAATTATAGAATATGAGTTCCGTCGTGGCACCAACGCGACACAAACGGCACGTAACATCAAAAACGTTTACGGAGAGAACTGTACAAACGAACGCACAACCCGTTATTGGTTTTCCCGGTTCCGTTCTGGAAATTTTGACTTGAAAAATGAAGCTCGTGGTCGTCCGGAGACTTTGGTCAACAATGATGAATTAAAGGCGATTGTGGAAGCTGACGAAACTCAATTGCAGCAGCTTTTGATGTTAGCATCAAAACAATTTTGATCCATTTGCGACAAATAGGCAAGGTAAAAAAACTTGGTAGATGGGTTCACGAACTTAACGATCGCCAGCGCAACGTACACGTCGAGACCTGCCTCGCGCTGCTCAATAGGCAAAGAAATGAAGGAATTTTGAACCGAATTGTTACGTGCGATGAAAAATGGATTCTGTTCGACAATCGAAAGCGCTCAGCAAGTTAGTTAGATCCTGGTTCAGCACCAAAGCAATGCCCTAAACCAAAAATTACCCCTAAAAAGGTGATCTGTTTGGTGGTCTAGTGCGGGTGTGATTCACCACAGCTTTTTATAAAACGGCATGAGCATTACTGCAGATGTGTACTGTGAAAAACTGGAGATGCTTGCACATCCACAACCAGCTTTGGTCAATCGGTCGTCGCCACTGCTCCTTCACGACAACGCGCGACCCCATACTGCACAACAGACAGTCTCCAAGCTGCAAGAGCTGGGGTTGGAAGCTCTTCCTCATCCGCCATACACACCAGACCTTGCACCTACCGACTATTCCTTTTTCCAAAATTTAGACAACTTTTTAGTGGGTAAAAAATTCAATTCCCAAGAGGCAGTACAAAATGCCTTTGAAGAGTTTGTTGCCTCCCGTCCAGCTGATTTTTACAAGAAGGGCATCAATAAACTGCCAATGCGTTGGCAAAGATACGTCGATTGCATGGGTGATTACTTTGAATAACAGAAATAAAAAAGTTTAAAAAAATAAGTAGGTACTTTCATTTATTCCATACAAAACGGCAATTTCATAGGTAAAGACCTAATACTTACAATGTTTCTGACAACTATTGCTGGTAGGCAGGTAGGTACAATATACCCTTTTTGTAAACAAAATATTTACGTCGCAGCCAAACAATTTTTATTCATTGCAAACTACAAGCCTATGTTGTCCTACTGCAGGGTAAAGGCCGACTTATTTCGATCTCGTGCTAAATATTGCCAGTTCCTTATGAGAAGAGCCCATGGCGACTATCTCTTGGAATTCTACTTGAGGTGTCACACCACAGTGTTCACGGAAGACAAGATAATAAACGGAGTAAGTGAGTGGGGCAATCTACTTAATTGGGATCAACTGGTGTTTGCTATTTCACTTCGGTTATCGAGTGTCATCATGTCACTGTGACACTTGGGATCGTAACATTTTACAATGATTATGTTCTTTTAGGTCCTTATCATTAAACTCTTTATTGCACACAAGAAAATACATGTATAAATACACACGGAGAAAAATTAAATTTTGTGAGAACGAAAAAATGACAGTACAAATGGTATTTTATAGAACTTTTGTTAATATATGGGGTTTTACGCACACTTTAACGATAAACTGATATTTTTTACCGTTATAGGAATTGTCATGTTAAAATAAATTGCTAGGAACAATAAATTGTCATGCTTTTTACCTAAAAATACCTTCCGAATCTTATGTTGTCCTACCGAGTAATGCTGGTTTATCAGTTTCCTGTTAATATTTGCGTTTGGACGCCTAGTCGTTTTTTAAGAGGAATACCTCATAATTAGTGCAGAATCCCACTTAAAACCAGGGGTATATTTTCCTCCGTGCAGAAATAGAGGTCATGAAGGCGAGCTTAACCCTAAGAAGAGTTTAAGAACTCTATAGATAGGTACTCACTAAAACCGGAATATTTACCATAATTAATTAATACTTTTACTAATTCATTTTTTATATTACGGCATCCCATAATACAGACATATCTGAACGCATCACCCCTTATCAAAAGACTGTATGGAACGCTCCTTTGACATTAGCTCTTCCTTTTTATTTTAAAAAGATTTAGAAAATACATATTTTGTATCTAGTATTTGAAATACCATTTCCAAAGATATCTTTGTACATTTCTGGAGGATGACAACAACCTATCAATTGTTTAGTCAGTTTGACGGTGTTTTAATTATATATTATACGGTACTTAGGTATATTATGACACAAGTGAGCTAAGTTGCTCATTATACCTACATGAGGCTGTGAGTTGCAGCCTGAGCCGTAGGTGAGGGCGTAAATCAGCCGAGTGTCTAGTGAGTAAGTTGCTCGAGAGTTTCATACGCACTTTTTCAACCCACTTGCGAGGAAAAAACAAACATGTATTGCATAAATCGATAAGCATAAAATTATTAGAACAATTGGTGAATGTGCAATTTTCATAACGATATTGCTGCACACACGCCAAATGTAAGGTGATTTTACATAATACAGCTTATTTCAAAATTATAATTTTAGTGATAAAATACAAATATTTTATAACAAATTATTATGAATTATAAATAATTTGATAATAATAAATGTTTTTTCGTCCTAATCAGGGATACATTTATTTATTCTAAAAATGTAAATGGATTTTCAGCGGCATAAAACCTCTTTGTTGTTACAAAACTGTATTACCCGGTTAATTGAAAATGCTCTGTTTACTCGCATATAATTTGCAGTTAGGTACCTAATAACTTAACTTTGTAGGGATAATTCTATTACACATCGGCAATAAGGCTCACTTTACGAGCAAGTGTGTTGAAAACTAAATTACATCAGTCTTTGTTAGTAAGTAATGTAAAATGCCAAATATGAATATGCGAACATCACGAAATTATGTAAATTGATCTTGCTCTAATATTGAGGTCAATATCAGCTTTTGCAATAAGTTTGCCACTCAGACGTGCAGCTTTGACGCCTGACATTTACTTCTACGCTCGTTGCCTAGATGCCAAGCTAATTATCAGCTACTCAACCTCCATCCATAATAATATTATAAAATCGAAAGTAACTCTGTCTGTTTGTTACGTATTCATGGCTGGACCGATTTTGAGGATAACTGGTGATTTTTTCGATAACTGTCATCAAAAATTTTCATCAGGATAACATCCAGTCAGTCAATTAATTATACAACAACTTTTTCCCAATTCTCAAACCTACAAAAGATTACAAGTTCCAAAAAAAATTTACCATAATTAGATAATATTTTTTTATTTGTGATTACATTAAATTTGACCGTCCGTTGATTTTTGAACATTATTTAAATCTGGACACTAAAATATCCCTCGCTCGGGCCTGAACTATAAGAATAATAGTTGTAGGTGAGTAAATACATATAATACATATTAATACGAACTTTATAAACACCTGCACAAATAAAATGAATATCTGTCCACTACTTCTAAGCGTCCACTTTTAGCTTCTGCAGGCGTTAGTTTATCTATTGTCAGATGATTACGTATGAAGCATGTAAAATGGTAATAAATTACCATTTTACATGCTTCCTAAGTTTGGACCAATAGCGCTGGCCGATGCTGAGATGGGTATATGTCGTAACCCAGCTCAGCATTGGGCAGCGCTATCGGCACACGCATTGGCCAACGTGATGAGGCTCCTTGACAAGTGAGGATGTGTGATGTGATGACTAATTGAGATATCGCCTCATATCCTAGGGGTAACGCACCACGAGGATCAGTAGTTATGCAGATGCAATGCTCCAGTTTTTCGCAACTTAATCTTCTTAACGTACTTCTTTTGTTGTATCTTACTGTGATACGAGTACATTGGCAAATAGCCAGCTGATAGTGAAACAGAATGTGCATGCCAAATGCACACATGACGATATCAAAGAGGTTATTGAACTGGATTTTTTTGCGGCAAGATTTTGTTAAAGTAACAGCACTAGTAGCCCAAAGTGGCTATTGTACTCTTGACTTATATTTTTTATTAAATTACCTGGAGATGGAACAAGCATATGTCCTACCTGATGGTAAGTGGTAACCATCGCCTTGCCATAACAAAGGATTGCTTCGTCACGGTCACACACCTTAGAAACGTTTATTTTCTATCTTGGATAGTCAAAATAGTTTCTCGACGAAAACTGAATACAAAAATTAGAAAAAATTTGGTCGTCACGCTCGGCAGTGCGGTCTCTATGTCTGCAGAAGAATGTAGAACTATTTCTTAAATTCGTACATGCCCGGAACAGTAAAAATATTACAAACATTCTACGCTAACATGCCTAATTGACATTTTACAAGTATAGATTCTTCCGTAGAGAAAAACTTTATTTCTGGTACGGTAGCAACTTCTTTTTTGTTCTTTAAGTGACGAACAGATAGACAGAGTCATACACCACGAACAAGAACCACAATGTGGCCGACCATAACCTGAATTTGAATAATGTTGACAACTTAATTTTTTTTGTATAGGGACATAAAATATAGAGATTTGCTCTATCGTTACTAAAAGGCAATATAAAACGGCCAAAGTAGCTTCGGAACTTTGGACTCGGGCTAAGTTTATTTGTTTGTGTTGACCCAGTTGTTTTCTACAGTATGAGCTACCCTGTCACACATATGAGGGGCACTCCCTTAAACATGTTTATCTAACACTTAGTGCGTCATTAATTGTCAAGTACGATATAACAACAATTACTTAGGTATAACTCTTATTGAACATCGCATTTTTTTAATGAGTTTTTGTTGATATTTTTCGAAACAACCTTGAACTCATCTCATTCTGTTTTTATGATCAGATTTGCCCTTACAGGGCAAATGTACTTTCTTATAAACTAAAAGTAGATATAGAAAATATACATGTAAGATAATATATTATGAAATATCAATGAATATTAGCGGAATAAACTGCTAATTGATTGGGATTTTTCTTCAAACCCGCGAGTTCTCAGTTCGCGGCGAACCACTAGTATTTCAAATGAGTGAGAGAGAAAGTGAGTTTGTTTGTTACGCTTTCACGCCGATCGTCATTAAATTTTACAAATCTGATGTCACGGGCACTGAAAAGAACCTAGAGTACAGTAATTTTCCAAAATGCTACTCTAATAAAAATATTTTGAAATTTTATATTGAAGTTCTTATGTTTTTAAAGATATGAAAGTGAAACTTAGTATGTGTATTTAACGTGAACGAAACCGCGTAAAAAAACAAATATATTCTCGACTCACCTGGTTGAAAACGCCTTTGACTGACGAGTAGGTCTCGCCTTTGACGTATGGCGGGAGAGTGGCAGTCGAGCTGATGCTGCGGAGGAAACTCTGCAGGGCTTCGTACTCGTCTGACTTTTTCTCTTGTTTGGTGGCGATCTGCGGGATGCGCCCGTGGTCGAGCATTGCCTTATGGGCACCATCACTGCGGGATAAGATAAGTAAAAATTAAAATACTGTGGTACCAACAGGCTGGAACCACTGAGCCAACGACGTGACATTAGTGTATTCTACCGCCTGTATGTATATGTACATGGGAATGTACTATGAACTATTCGATCTCATCCCGTCGAGTTTTACCACCGCACTTCTCGACAACGGAATAAAGCATCCACATATCCTCGACAATTGGGTGTCGCGCACCACACGCTTCCCGCGATCTTTTCTACCCCATACTTGCATGGAATGAGCCATCTGAGGTTTTCCGGTTACGTTTTACAATATGGTACGCTTCAAGAAAAATGTAGAGGTTTCTACAGAGTAGTGAACGCATCGACATAACCCCGGGTGTTGCCGGTGTCAATGAGCTGTTTCCTGATAACTACAACCTGGGGATCTTGAAGTCGCGAGTGAATAGGTTTCTTCTAGGCAAGCGTGTACCACCGTAGACTGCATCATCGCTTGCCATCAGGCGAGATAGTGGTCAAACGCAAGCCTATAATTTATAAAAAAGAGGTATCGCTCGGATAAACAACCTACGAGAAACGTAAAGGTTAAGCTTGTAAGAACATTTCCTATGCATTTATGGTTATCTCATAGTGATGTAGAGCTAGTGCTGGTAAAGTAAAGTATGTATGTAATTGATTATTATGCAATTACTTGGATTGGTTTGGTTTAGGTATTCCTACCTTGGTATTGTTATCTAGGATTAATGACGTTATAGTTTGAGTTTGTGGATAAGTCTCTGTGGGAAGAATTTGTTCAAATTTCTGGGCTTGAGCAAGGCTTGCGCAGTCCTTGCGCATTGAAATCGTTGACGTGTGTGGCCAGAATTACAAAACATATTTTAAAGTTATTAATCCAAGCTGTACTACAACTTACAAGTTTAAACCCACATAGATTAACTAATTTAATTTTTTGTTCTTATGAGAATAAAACTTTATAAACCACCATTACATCAGACCATGGAAGGTAATTTGGTGAGTAGATAAAGTTTTTATTTTTAAAAGTTGACCTCACCTTTACGCAACATTTTACCCGTTCGCACGACCTTGGCAATGAAAGCAAGCATGTAGCCAAATCTTTAAATAAACTGAAGATAATCTCGAAAAATAGCAATGTGATACGTTTACACAGTGTTATGAGATTTACCTTTACCACAATAGTGGATTAACAAACGAGGGAATAAAGCAGTGTCTTACGTCATGGGCGCTATATTAAATCCCGAGCGTAATCCTTCATTCTAGACTAATCCTATATAAGCACGCCCAAGACAAAGAAAGCGACATGCTGGATTATAACTACTGCCATACTGCCTCCGTGGCACAGTGGGCGTATAGCCGGCTGAGATGCAGGAGGTAGCGGGTTCGATTCCCGCCGCGGAACAAATGTTTGCATGATTTACAGATATTTGTTCCGTATCTGGGTGTTTTTATATATATTATAAATATGTATTTACAACAAAAAAACAGTATAAGTATTCTATCAGTTACCTGGTTCCCATAGTACAAGCTCTGCTTAGTTTGGGGCTAGATAGCGCTGTGTGAAATGTCCAGCGATATTTATTTATTTATTTATAAAGGATATATAAATATTTATTTATTTATTTATAAAGGATATATAAAACACTGATTGCGCAAGCGTACTGCACACACTGCATGGCGAGTTGTTGACCTATGCGTACAGACATAGGTCAACAACTCTAGTATAGAACAAAAAACCCCTCTCTTTTTTACGTATAAGGTACCCCTAATAAGATAAATGTATGATATTATGTTTTCTAAATACTGGTATAAACATCGAAAGTATCTGTTTAAGTATTACAAATTCACAAGTGTTTTTGAAAAGTAATTTTTATGAAGTTCTCCTTATCTCGTAGTAGGTATCTATATATAATATCATATGAAAAAGTTATTTGCAAACAAAATCTAACCCGTTATTATCATAAATTTTAATCGCTACTCTACGGATTGTGTTTACAAAAAATACGTCGCACAAAGTCCAGTTCTTAATGTAAACATTGTTTATTATTATTATCAAACAATTAATTTAACGGACTAGGGTAGCCCCTCCAATGAATGAACACTGCCCAGTAAATGAACAATACTCCATATTTTTCTAAAAATAAATCAGCACGTTTCTATATTGAAGATTTTTTTAGGTTAACAAGTATCTACCACATCTTAGTTTCAACGGTATTTAATTTTGATAAGATTTCTTCTTACACTCTTATCTAATTAATTTTTCAATCTTTATTGTTTTATCAATGCAGGATGCAGTACAACTGTCAAAAATAAAGTGTATATCTATATAACTGCTCATGCACTGGCTATTGCGTTTATTCACTGGAGATTGGGGCCATTTTTTACTTTTATTAAATTAATTAGCTAAATTAGTAAAATTCTAGACAAAAAATATCTCATAACCTAGAAATTACTTTCTTGCCTGATAAGTCTGATAACTTAGGATAACTAAAATTAGTGACAAAGTAATTCAATCACCAGTAACATGCCTAAAAAATGAAGCTGAAAATTGTTTTAACCCTTCGTTTACTGGAGGGGCTACCATACTAAGCATCTATTTAGTAGTTAGCAGGTATATAAATACCACCATAGAACCAAGACGCAAATAATTCTAATAAAAAATAAATTATTAATATTATTGATCATCTTCATCATGATAAATCAACTTGGGCAAATCGGCGTTGTATGTATGTTTGTTTATCCGAGGATAACTTTCGAAGCGTTGATCCGATCATCGTGAAATTTGATATATAGGTTGGTAATGATGGCCCGATCCTGGTGTGACCAAATGAGCTAAAAATGTTGGGAGGGTTGTTGAGATATTGGGGTTAACAGGTGGGGTAAAAAAAATCAAGGTCATATTAGGTCAAGTGGGACGTTTAGTGAAAGGATCTTCATGAGTACATATCGACCCCGTTTTTATTTTTAGTTTAATTCTTGTCTTTTTTGAGTTATTAGTCACAACCAAAACTAAACTTTGACGAAATTCACAGGGTACAACAGTGACCCCACAGTATTTGTGTAGCTTTAGTGATACAAATATAAGGGACTTTTCCATACATATGTATCACTACACGACATACTACACGAATAACTGCAATTCCTCCCCAAAAAAGAAAAACTAATTCACATGAACTCCCATTACTTGACACTTGAATGAAACTGTAGGTCAAGTTCTTTGGTTGTGCATTCCGATGCACTATTTTATTAGTTAAGTTTATAAATAATATTTTTTTGGTTTTTTTTGAGACTCGCGAGATCTCAGCAAATATGCCATAGATAGAGAGACAAACAAAATCAGTTAGATATTACTTATATCGGGGACAGATCATAGGGAAATGAAGCTTTTGTATCAGCGATTAATTTATCAACTCCTGACCATAATACAACGCACAAATCAATTTGTTTACGTTTTGATATGCTGACCTCCACGCTGGACCTCTTTATCACCTAAACGTCTAAAGAATCCGGGCCATTGAGACTACTTAATTCGTTTTTTTCTTTGTTTAAATATACAGCCGACGATAATTTCTAAGCAGTTGATAATTTGACTGAACAATCCTGTCCGTACCTTACATTATTGCATTTAATAAATAAGTAGAAAATCTTTTTTTAAATTTTCTACACTAACGTCGTGTATTCTTGAGACAGTACGGACAGAATCCTTCCTGTTGTCGACTATTTATAAATTCACTCTGTGTAATTTTAGAACCCTTAGAGGTGGGCATCGGGGTTTCTTCCATAAAATACGACCTACCTTTGCACTTTCACAATCTTTAAACGTCTTCTGAAGTAAATAACGTATCCAAAACAAAACAATGACATTTTCCCAGGACTAAATTTTAAAACAAAACTATTAACGTCCTGTTTCCAGAAAGCTAAAGGGTGACTGACTTACAATGCAATGCAAGTCATGTATGGATGCGATAAAACAGTATCAAACTAACCCTGACTCCAATGCAGTTATGTAAATATCTACTTAATTAATTTCTCGTTCTTCTCATTGGTGACATTAAACAAATTTCCGCAAAAAAAATATGTTGCATGAAAAAATTTATCTATAACGGTATTTTTATCGAAATTTTAAATTGCATAGTTTAAAAAAAATTGCTTACTGATAAAATGACGAGTATCGATTGGTAGGTTTGTCCTAGTTGCACTCATGCAAACAATTGCGAAAGTACATCATGAGTAGATGGTATGTCTTACAGGAAAATCAGCAAGCTGCATATAAACTTTAGGTTATTCTCTCGGGAAAACACCGAGGTTCATGTTATGTTAACATGTTATGTACGAGTATGTTACATTTTTTTAAATATCGCGCAAGGTTAGGATTGCAGACTTTTGGAGTTCTGTATGTCTCAAGTTGATGGATGTAGAGCATTGCATCGTTGGGCACGTTCCTAACGTGCGTGACTTGCGACCTACTTTGTTTCCACTTAACATCAAGTGGGCCACACACATGCTTGTTCCATATCCAAGTAGAATAAAAAAATCTCTTCAACACTAAGGAAAAAAGATTAGCACGTCACTGAACTACAAACGGCACGAAAATTCAAGAATTGAAAGGTTGGTTTTCCTAATTTAGGTAATGCGAATCTGATACCAAACTTTATTTGCTCAGTAATCAGAGTATACATAGGTACCAATAAGGTTTTGTGGTATTCAGGTGCGTCCACATCATGTCCACACCGAAGTTACTTTTTGTGGAGTAATATTTTGCAAAACGATAACACAAAGAAAAAAAAAATTCTTATAACTTTTGCGGACACTTTTTACTATTTGTTGAATGCTGCATCGCATCAGGTAGAGCAGCAGATAGAGACCGCGGTTCCCGTCGCTAGCAAATAGTTATTAAACTAGGCCACAGTATACCGTGGCGGCGCTAGACCAAACGTGGACGTAGGCGATATGAGCATTGCGAGGCCCCTTTCATTTCCCAAAAATAAAACGTTAAATTGAATGAGCTGAATTATACACTAAGGGTTCGGACTATATGGCATCCGGGCTTGTCAGGGACCGTTTTTTAACGGCAATACCAATACGTCGCACAGCCTAACATTTCAGTTTTTCCTGCATCGACTACACACGATCCGAGGCCATCCGACTCCGATTTTTACCTGGAAGCAGTCGGGACATGCTCCGGATTCGCTGGATCGGGGAGACCCGGATGCCATATAGTCATATTATAGTCACAAATGATGAAAATTAAATACCGGATTCTAGTTCTTTTGAGCCTGGGATCGACCAATGCCCAAAAAAAATAGTATTGATTTATAACATTCATAGTTTTGCCAGATGACTCTGTGAATCTTTAAATACTACTCACGCGGAAATAATCACGAATAACTAAACTTTTAATAACTTGTAAACATTTTTGCCGCCACTGCACTCTGGAAACAAATAATGTGCATTTACCAGACTGGCCCACTACAGCAAAGGACAGAAAAAACAGGAAAGAAAGAAGGGAGGCCTTTGCCCTGCAGTGGGACAACACAGGTTAAAAAAAAAATGTGAGCCGTCACGGGACGCCTAATGTGAAACATCGACATTATTTTGTAAAAGTAATATGCAGAAAAGAATGCGCATGGCGACGCGTCGCCACACCGTACACACTACTGCATATAGACTGTATATATATATACCATCATATAGCGTGGCGACGCGTCGCCACGGCATGCGTCGCCACGCCAGAAATCGGTTTTACGTGCGACTATAGATGTTTCACATCAAAAAAAAATTGATATGTCAATAATAATATTTATCGGTTTATGACGACTAACATTTTTTCGTTACGTTTCACGGCTTGGTAATGGATCATCCTCCGAGGCGCGAAGCCTCTCGTACCGCGAGGCCGTAGGCGGTGGCCCACGTCACCCATGCCTTACGCCGCCTCTGATAGTACTAAACTAGGCCATAGTATAAGTAATACTGAAAAAAAGAACAATGGATACCGGGAATGCAAATTTTCTTTTAACAACAAACTGTTATAAAGACTTCTTAATTTCTTTGCCTTTATGATGAAAAGTTGTGTTATACTCGTAAGCAAGGATGTCAGCAATCAATAGCACTCTCGATTCCCCTGCCCGATTTTGTACTACCCATATGAGGTAAAATGATAAAAATAAGAGGTTAAAAAAAATATTTGTCATAATAAAAAGTTTTTGATGTCGTTACAAGTCGTTGTTGAAATGCTCTTATCTATTTGATAATCCAATCGCCACTTGCGGAACAAAGCTTTGCCGTTCTTTTATACTGATAACTTATTTTGTTGAAGGTTAACCTGTTTTGAATGGTTAATTTCAACTTTTCTCCTCATAATCAATGTAAGTTAGTCTAACATACATAGATGTTTTATTTATACTAGTATTCGCCCCTTCTTCATATTTAACTATGCCAAGTCTCACACTCCTCCGTGCGCGCAATACGCTTGAAAAGGGGTTTAAACAAAGTTTAATCTTCACTTACTATTATTATAGATTATGCATCTTTGTACACATTGGTAACTAGGTAAATGCTTGTGTTTAAAAAATTACAATGAATGGATTTGTTAAAGGCCACTTTAATTGATCGAGCGAGCGAAACGAACGAGGTCTCCGAGTGAAGTTGACTACTCTGCATTGTATGTATGTATGTGAGATAGGAGGCCAAAGGGAATGAAAATAAAAATCAGATCATGTGGAGTGTCACATGGAAAGGCTTTGATTACACTTTTTGAGGTGGTTCGATCTCTATACAAACATTCAGTGGCGATTCACCAGTTATCTGAACAGCAGAAATATCTAACATATGCGTATGAATATCTACCGATAATAACGCTATTGTGGAAGGAGTTGGAAAAGTAAGCAGTTTGTTTGTGGCTGGGGGTAAAAGTGTTCATCACATGTTTCTTCAGCAGCCTGGTAAGCAGATCATATTGTGTTCCTTTATTATTCGTAAAGTGGATATACGTTTTGTATGAATTAGAAGCAAAATATTTTATATCGGAATGATTTTAAGAACTTTAATTGATAATGAGACACGAAAAATGAGATACAAGTGCTCTATCGGAGCTAAAATGCACTATAGTGGCCAAATTAAAACACCTGGTTACGGAGTTTAAAGTCCGCCTGAAAGCCTCTTACCTAAAATGCCTCTGTCAAAATAATAATGAATAAATAATGTTGTTTATTAATTATAAGATGTGTGGCTATCTAAGTCCTGATCATCGCTTACCACCAGGTGAGATTGTGGTCAAACGAAGATCTGTCCAGGTAAAAAAAAGTCTGATATATAGTGGGACCATATATATCAGACTACTTATATACATTATTTTTTACAAATTATCATTATTATTGGCAGCTTAACTGATAGCCTGCTGCTGCGTAAAAGCCTAATTCATAATTCGTTTATTGCCTCCTCCCTCAAACACCACAACGCCCTTCTGTGAATATATTATGCATATAATATGATGCAAAATGTTGCAAAATAAAATTAGATTTCATAAAAAAGCTTAAAACTTTATAAAATAGTGATTTAATAAAAAAAAAATAAATAAAATAAAAATTGTTTATTTCAAGCCATTGACTCATAAATAAAATTAAAATTAAATTAATAAATCAAATTAAACAAAATCAAATCAAAATAAATTAAATCAAATCAAATTAAATCAAACAAAATTAAATTAAATCAAACAAAATTAAATTAAATCAAATAAAATTAATAAAAATAAAATTACACCGAAAAATTTAATTATAATTAAAAAGGCACATACAAACATACACGTTCGCGGACACGAGGGACTATCAGTGACTGGGGCAACGTCCCTTATAAGGGGGTTGCATGGAGGCTTAACCAGTGCCCCAGAAACGGAGAGTCCCACCTGTCCGCAAATGTGCTCAGAATGATTTAGTACACAGAAGATTTAGGCGCTAGGCGGTTGAATAAACTCATCAGCTGTTTGACGCAAGTTTACCCTTGATTGAATGCATTGATTGAACTTAGCGAAGGTTATCGAATACCTTTTTGATTGGAGGAAAGGTTATAAATACTTGAAATCAACCTTTGAAGTTAAATTTTTACCAAGGTAGAATATTTATAAAGGTCATGGCATAAATAAGTTCTAAGAACTTTTGCTCGCGGTGGATCCTAACTTCGCTAACTCATATTAATATTTAATATTTTTGGCTTAAGCACTACAGTGAGCAGGCTAATTTATCTACAACTTACCCGGTCTTTTTTTCCATCATGATGCTTGATCAGTATTCGATAGCATAAAACTGTAAAAAATAGATCTTGTTTCACAAACTAGAACTCGTGATTTTAGAAAGTCTCAGTCATACGTCATAGTTAAACGTTTGTAGCACCAACAGGCCGGTTTGTTTTGTGATTTCAGTAGTGAGGTTTGTGAATGAAAGGAATCAATAGCGCGTGGGTTTGTGTGCGCGACGGGTGCCGCTAGTGAGCGTCTAGCTGGCGGAGTGAGTGGCGAATGACTGCGACTACAGAGCCCGCTCCAAGCGAACTTTAGCGAAGCTAACAATACCGATAGCTCGACGTGATGTCACCAATCTGCGGACATCGATGGCCTTGAGCAGATGTCACAACTCAAACGTGCGCTTAAATTAGCAAATTTCCATGTTTGATAGTTATTAGACTTAATCAGCCGATAATGGATTGGCGAGCAATCGAACGATTGACTGTTCAGAGATAATGCCGTATTAATAAGTGTTTGCGCTCGATAGTATGTTATGTAACGTATTTCGTACACCAAACATGATGATTTACAATAAAGTGGAATAAGTATTCAACAAATAATATACATAATATATAAATAAGAACTTATTAGTACATTTATAACGTATAGTTTCACGATTTATCGTTAAGCATACGATAAATCACGATAGTTTTCTTACAAATAAAAAATTGATAGTAGAGTTCACGGAGAAACAAAGCTTTTGTTCCGAGTAGAGCTCCAGCTCTACCTAATCTACTGATAACAATGGACCAAGGACAGTTATGTTAGGGGGCGACCATTAATTACTGCTCAAAATGGAAAACGGGGGGGAGGGGACTGGCAAAATATCACATCATCTTAGGTGACGGTACCTGTCGGGCGCAATTACTCATTAGCCAATACATGGCTAGATTGAAATAATATTACTGGGGTATATTTAGAATTGTTCACTAGGAATAAAAAAAGGTACTACCCAAAGATATGGAAGTCATGTACTTACCTCATAGAAGACATCAGAAATAGGAGGGGGGGGGGGGGTCCCCACCACATCTTAGCAAATTTCTTCAGGAGGGAACACCTCCTTTGTTATGCTAAGTTTCTTTGTATTTATGTGGTAGACTATTGAATTACCTCGTAGCATCCAAACGGATATCGATTATAATAAACGAGCTGTCGAAATCTTGAGACGTTTTCACACTGCACAAGATGGAATACACGAAGAGACATTACCATGAGGCCGTCAGCCATTAATAACTCTTCTGTGGTATTGTATAAACTTTCGCGATCACTGTACATAATTACTGATTTAAACGGGTATATGTACCTTTTTTTTATTGCAACACAGTTGAAATGTCGGGATATCAAATAAAAAAGGTACATACGCGTTAAAAACCTATTTAAATCAGTAACTCACAACAGTCAAATTCGACGGTATTGCCTTTAATTAATGTAATTGTATAAAAAGGGCCCCATGAAAATATTAGATATTCTTGATACGAAAAGAGTGGCACGCTTTTACAATTAACTAATATCGAATGGCTTGTTAGTTGTCACTGAAATCATACTAGAACCAGTCTATTTATTTATTAATCCACAAAACATAACAATCCACTTAGCACTAATTAAAACAAACATACTTTATTGTATTCATATGTGTTTATAAATTTTAGTATTTATTTATATTTTAATTTTGGTATTAGACGCACTCTCTTTTTAAATACTTTAGCCATAAATGTACACCCCCGACCATTATTCGTCATGGTTGGAAGATAGCTTGTTAACACTTAACGCTAGCAAAACTAAATATTTATGTTTCTCTAAGACTAGTGTTACTTCACCTAAAACATTTAAATTGCGTATCCATTCGTACCCATGTGATCGGCTAACTAATACCTCTATAGCACCGTGTAATTGTACAATACTTGAAAGGGTTTCTATAAAATACTTAGGAATAAATATTGACGACTTAGTTGGAAACCGCAAATCACATCGATAGCTAAAAGATTAAGGAAATTAATGTATGTTTTTAAAGAATTGCGAACCGTCTGCGATAAAATCATTTTAATACAAACATACAAGGCTTTGGCTGAATGTGTGATCACATATTGTATATGCTCGTGGGGTGCAGCCGGTAAAACATATTTATTAGAACTTGAGCGAGCACAAAGAGCCCTACTTAAAGTCATGTTATACTTACCATTTAGAACCTCAACAACTACTGTATACGAAATAGCTAATGTTCTTTCAGTGCGTCAATTGTATATCTACCAGTGCATAAAAAGGTATCATAAAACTGTGGTGCCCTACCTTCCCTCCGCAGATAACAGACGGGAACGATTTCCTGTTGCCAGAGTTAAATCACGGATTGCCCAACAGCACTTTAACTTTCAAGCACCAAGATTTTATAAATATTTTCATTCTAAATATAAGGTAAAAGACCTATCTAACTATCAGTTAAAACCTAAACTTAAAGATTGGTTAAGTACATTAACATACATTGAAACAGAAAATTTATTAACAATCTTACAATAGATTTATCTATACTGCATATTTTTTTAGTTTTATCCTTACACACAACACACACAACACATTTGATATTATATAATTTAGTAGTTTAAAAATAAATAAATAGATAAACTCTTAATAAACACAATACACCAGGATTAGTAATACATCTACCTAAATTATATTGACTATTTATGTATCATTTTAACTACTACTTATAGCTATTGACTGTTTATCTATCATTGTAACTTTTGTACCACTTATGTATTTTATTTTGTTATTTTGTCATTTAACGTGGGAAGAAACTGACTCCTGACATACAGCTCACGCTAGTTCAGGAGCCAGGGCTTCAACCAGAATTGTAAAAAATTGATATAAAACAAATAAAGTATTTTTGATTTGATTTGATTTGATTATTTTTGTTAAGTATAACAAAATCATATCCATTCCAAGGTCGTCTGGAAGAGATTGCTTCTAAGCGATAAGACCGCCCTTTGTACTGTTTGTATTGTGTTTTCTATTTTGTTTGTATTTTTATTTTCTTTATATTGTGATAAATAAAGTGTTTTCATCCATTCATTCATTTATACAATTGTAGATCTAGATCGAAATCAAATATGTAAATACGATAAAAAATGTATAGCATGTATTAAAATTAAATTACCCTAAAACTAGAAACCGCAAATTTAGACAAGAAATAATTAATTAAACAAAAACATTCAGACAATTAAACATAATTACGTATAGGTAACATTTTCTATAATAACGAAGCAGGACTTTATAGACGTACCGTTAGCGATTTGCTATGCCCATCATATCTGTATGTCTCTTTATACTGTGCTAGAACTGTGTTACGCCCCCCAGAAATGACCACATCGTGGACTTGATAAAAGATGACTCTAACTGGCTTCGCACTAATTTTTATCAAACTAAAGTATAGCTTTAGGCCATTTTCACAATTGGATCAGCAGTTCCGGAGATTACCCCCTACATCGAAACAAACAAACTCACAAACTTTACCTCTCTATAATAAGAATAAGATGAACAGTCAGAATGGAGGATAACAGTACTACGAGGAAAATGTTTAGAGCAAATTTTCGTTCAATGTACTCTTAGTTCGGGAACGCGATGTTAAGTTTAAAAAAATTTAATTTTTTAATTAAATCTAAATTAAAACTAGGATTACGTTCACACCGATTTGAGGCGGATTTAGTAATTAATGAATTCAAAGTACAGAGAGCCAACACGGTGGCCGATGCAAAGACTGCCGTGTTGGCTAAATAAACAAGCTTAAATTCTAAGAAGTGCATTTGCAAATGCAGCAAAATCATATTTCTAATTTAATCTAGGGCAGAGGGGTTAGGGGTAACTATAACTCCTCCATCCCTAAGAGGAAAATTATCGGTTGTATCGATTTCAGATTTGTTCCGATAATTTTGCTTATAAGATAAGAGTTTAAACAATTTTAAACGACACACATACAATAAAAACATAATAAAACTAAAGATAACTAATCCTAAAGTTGCGTATCCTAAATTTTCACTGAAGCTAGAGTCTTTCCTTTCATTTAAAACACTTTCAATCACTGCACTATGCTTTAAAGAGTACGCCATGAATTTAACTTCATCTAAGCTGATACCCTTCATGTCGAGTGCGCGTGCACTGGATAGACTCGCGTTCTTAGGTAGCTGCGGTAAGGCGATGATCGGGATCGGCTTTACAACATCTGATTCTATGATGATACGGTGACCAATACGAATTCTATTGATTTCCAAATCACATGGCTCGTCGATGGTCACGAGGTAAGTTCCGAATACAGGTTGCTTGGTGCTGACCTCGTTGTCACAGTATTTAGTTACTACTCTAACTAAATACTGTGGCAACGAGACTTCAGTCTATAGTATATATAAAATCCAATTATCAGCGTTGACTTGCTGGACCTTGACCTTCTCAATGTGGACCTGATACGGCGTACAGCGAGTGGGGTCATCGTCAAATTTCATCAGCTGCTCCATACAAGTGAGCTCATGGTACAAAGCTCGGTTGTCTGCAGAACATAGAAAATGGTCGCCAGTAGATAACGGGCGGCGCGGTTTCGCAATTGGTAAGTATAACCCGGTCACATTATCTCGAGACCTCGCTGGAATGCGAACCTCCCGCCCCGTTCTCCTTTCCTACGTACCTATATTACCTACATTAAATTAACTAACACAATATTTGTTTTGTTGGAAATCTTATTGTTTATAATAATATCCTACTAGAGGATGCTTGTTTTGCGCACCATATCAGAGCGCCGACGCGACGTGACGTCATCGACGCCAGGTCTCGAGATAATGTGACCGGGTTATATTTCATCCCTTTCGCCAATAGGGAAAATGGCAAAGGTTTTATTTTCGGATTGGTGGAAAATTGGTAAGGAGTACATTTTAAAATAATTATAAGTACTGTAACTATCAGTTATCAGTAACTGGAATTTCCATAATGAACGTGATCTGGTTTTTCTTAATAAAATATTTTACACAAATAGTTTCCTCTAATTTTAAAAAGTTTTCATCGATAGGCGAATACACATAAGTTCACATATAAGTATAAAATGATACATAAGTTCTGTAGAGTTCACGATAGATTGATGTAATATCGAGACTTTACTTAATGCTAGAGCAGTTTTAATTTCACTTAGTCTTATAAAGATGGTACGAAAACTGCTTGTAAAAACGTTAAATAATCCAATAATGTATGTGTAGAAAATCCAATTAGTTTCCTTAGCAGCTAAATCTCTTAACATTATTTCAGCCTTCTTTAAACGGTTATCTAAATGTACAGTATTCTGATTAATCGTTTCAGTTACATTTATGAAGCTGTCAAACATTTTTAAAACCAAAGTTAATTTCTTAAAAATGATAATTTGGTCATGACTTTAATCAGAAGTGAGTTTATCAAATTTTATTGCATCGTCATGATCAAGCTTCCCTGTAACAATTTTTATAATAGAACCCAATGGATTTATAAGACCTCTTTTACAACGCTGTTGTGGAACAAGTTGTCGATATTTATCTTTAGTTGTATCGCGTATGAACTCTGTATGTGATTTTATACTTCTCATTTCATGAGAATATGGTGCATTCCAATCGATCAGTTTACATAGTTGCTCATAGTTTGTTGCAAAAAATTTAAATCATTGTAAATCTTTTCCAAACGAATAACCTTAACTATAGTCCAATGATTAATTTTCACGTATGCTTGACCTTCTTTATCTGAAGTATTCCCGGGTTGCCATTAAGGATTTGCAGATGAAGGGCCAGGGTCAGCACTGCTACCAGCAGTATACTGCACCACCTGTGGAGGACGTTTGATATTTTTATAGTAACTTTCGTTTTCCTTTCCCCTACTTGAATAGGCAAAACGTTTCTCTCGGGTTCACCTACTACCTTCGCTTTTACATATCGATGTTTATGTTTGCTTTTCCACTTATTAACATCTTTAGCAAAAATGATCTTTCCTAGAGGAAACTCTACTTCAAGTTCACCACCTTTCTTTTCCCTTTTTCTTTTCTTTTTGTACTTTCATATATTATACTATATATTATATTTTTGCCATTGCCGTAGAGTAATAAAATATTCGGAAAAGGCAACTTCACTTGATTTTACACAGATATAAAATAACACACAAAAAATAATAATAATAGAAATACAACTAAAGCAAAATAATGGGTAGAATGAGGAAAACCGCTTTTTTATAAAACAGTGTAAAAAAATATTTTGTAAAAAAAAATGTGTTTACCTAAATTTTATAATTACGTTACGATCGATTTAAAGATCAAGTAACACTAATTTTTACCTATATTAACTTACAGTACAAATCTGAGTTATAAAGTATGCACTATCTAATTTTTCATAACTCTATGGTGTTCTATTTTTAGAATAAGGTTAGCTTGATAGAATTACTTACATACAAGTTAACCAGTCACGTTATAATGAGAGAAGTCTAATCTCAATAATAACAAAAATAGCGAAAAGTTTTACCCACCAAACCGCTACTCCCATGCTCACTTTTTTTTCTATACCCGTTAGAGAAATTTGTTTGGTTCGACAAAGACTTTAGTTTCGTGAATTTTCGTGAAATTTTCCCTGACGGAATTTTACGTCGGGAAATCGCGGAAAACACGTAGAATATTTGAAAATCTGCTGCGGCTGCGCCACTCTTGGTTCGGGAACGCGATGTTAAGTTAAAAAAAAATGTAATTTTTTAATTAAATCTATATTAAAACTAGGATTGCGTTTACACCGATTTGAAGTGGATTTAATAATTAATGAATTCAAAGTACAGAGAGCCAACACGGTGGCCGATGCAAAGACTGCTGTGTTGGCTAAATAATTACGTTCACACCGATTTGAGGTGGACACGGTGGCCGATGCAAAGACTGCTGTGTTGGCTAAACAAACAAGCTTAAATTCTAAGAAGTGCATTTACAAATGCAGCAAAACCATATTTCTAAATTAATCTAGGGCAGAGGGGTTAGGGGTAACTATAACTATGTACAATTTCCGTGTATGTACATATATTATCGTCTCAGGTACCAGCAATGGTCAGTAATGGGTGGCGCAAAAGTAATAACCCTATTTGGTTTACCTACAACTTTTTTTCTGAATTAGAAAACTATGAATATTTTTTTTATAATTCCACACAGTAACTTTTAGTGACTGAACTCTGGAGGTCACAATTTAAGAGACATCTTCAGATCCTAATGGGACGAAGTGTTCCAAATACTTATAATATATAGAAAAATATATTATGGTTTTCTAATTTACAAAAAGTTGTACCTAGCTGAACCATTTCTTGCTTACAAGAACTTAAAATCAAGATTGGCAATACGCTTGTAGTTTTCAATCAATGGTTTTATGTCAATAACTAAAAACTCAACATTAAGAAGACTCAAGCTATCATATTTAAAACAACTACACGTACGAACGAAACTGGTTTATTTGTAATAATGTCTCTAGTTGTTGCTTTGGCGTAAATCTAATGGCGGGTGCGCGGTGAAGTGGGGGTGAAATCTGAAATCTGTGTGTCTAATGTCTGACCCTTAACGTAGCATGTGAGGGGCTGGAAGTTGAATTTGCAAAGAGTGCCAAATTTCTAGAAGTTCATATCGGTTCTTGAACTAGAAAACTGAAATGGATAATATTGTTAATGCTTTCAACTCAGCATGTTACGCTCTTAGAATCCTTAGAGACGAGATAGGAATCTCACAACTTAAACTAGTCTATTATGCCCTAGTAGAGTCAAGATTAAGATATAGTGTGAAGTTTTGGCGTAACAGTTATGTATGACTATAATATGAAAAAAGCGTGTGTCATGCAAAAAAGCGCCATTCGGACTACAGTCCGCATTCCACAATGGGAATCATGTAAAGAGCACTTTCAAACACTCAATATTTTGACAGTTCCCAGCGTATACATTTTAGTAGTCCTAATGGACATAGTCGAAAATCCACTTAAATACGAATCTCTAGAACAAAGGAAAAACAGAATAGACATAAGACGAAAAGGTCTTGAGACACCTCTATGCCCGAAGTTGTTTTTTTTTTGTTTATAAATTATAGGCTAGCGTTTGACCACTATCTCGCCTGATGGTAAGCGATGATGTAGTCTACGATGGTACACGCTTGCCTAGAAGAAACCTATTCACTCGCGACTTGAAGATCCCTAGGTTGTAGTTATCAGGAAACACAGACTCAGGTAAGGCGTTCAACTCCTTGGCGGTGCGCACAATAAAGGTGGAAGAGTACCGCTTTGTGCGTATGGGAGGTATGTCTGCCATGTAGCGGTGGCGCATCGCGGAGCGTCTGGTTGTCCGATCGTAGAATGGGGATGGTGAATGTTGCCAAACATGGCTCTCGGTATCAAGCTGTAAGACTTTTTATTTTTAACTCACTGCCTACTGATATGAAAGTTATGGAGAGTCCTTTCACATTCAAGTCAAGACTTAAAGAGCTATTGTTGAAGGGGTGTTTCCATACAATTGATGATTTTATGACATTTAATAATAAAATAGTATTTTTCTGATGTGTTGGTTGTTTTAATGAATCTGTGACATAATTGTAATAATTTTTAGTAATTTTATTTTATTTTTGTTGACATTTATTATTTTTCTTTTGACTTTTCTTTACCTATGTATTTTCGTTTTATTTTAGTTTATTAAATTGAATTTTATGACATTTGTTAATAATGAATATTGAAGTAATTTGTGATTTCGAATACAATTGTTAATTGTTTCCTGAATAAATGAAATGAAAAAATGAACCAAATAAGGTAATTTTTGCGTCACCCCTTTACCACCTACCCTTTTCACCCTTTTAGTAAGTAGATATACTTACGAAGTAAACTATTTTACAAAATCCTACGAAATGAGGTAAACCTAAATAATATAGATATAGTCGGTAGTGTAGACGTTATCTACAAATATAAAACGCGCTTTCTATAGGTATTTGTTATTAGGTAGATAGGAGCACTTAGGTAAATGCTAATGTTCAAGTCACTCAATGGAAACGGCTTCAGGGTGCATGCGATAGTCATTTGTTTGTTTACACCTTGTGGAAATATTTTCCGGAGAAACATACAACAGACAGGTATCACGCGATATTGCATATTGACTTCTTGGTTTTAGGGTTCCGTAATCCGTTGCTAAACTAAGAACCCTAATAGTTTTGGCATGTTCGTCTGTTTGTAGGTATATCCCCGAGTAGGAACAGCCGTTGCGTTACTCGTAGACTACAAGTACTGTAAAGCTGAAATTCGACATGATAGTACATTTTACATTGCCTACTACTTTTAAATATGTGTCCACATTATAGTCCATTTCCTAGTTATCTTATTTGTCCTCAGAATGTTATCTTTATTTTTTTAATGAACATTATCTGTCTGTACCTGAGACAAGGCTGTCAGATGATGGTCAATGTCGCCGCGATTCATTTCTTTGTTTTATTTCCGGTTTATGATTTTAAATGGTTTTTTCACAAATATTAAAAGACTAGTAGATCTGCTCCGGCTTCGCGCGGATTTTAAACTAAATATACCTGATAGTCTTGAGTTCATGCAAAAATCCCATAGAAAAAAATTACTTTTATTTTTCCAGAATTTTCTAATTTTACGGTCACTTTTCAAAAATATTCTGTTATACAAACCTTGCCCTGAAAGTTATAAAAACATAAAAAAACAGCCAAATCAGTCCAGCCATTATCGAGTTTTAGCGAGACAAACGAACGCCAATTGATTTTTATATATATAGACAATTTTCCGTCCGCGGCTTCGCACGCTTGGATTTTCAATAAAAAGTAGCCTATGTCTCAATCCAGGTCATACATAACCTATCTATAAGTACGAGTACCTATAGCAAATTTCATCGTAATCGTGCAAACCGTTTGGCCATGAAAATGAAAAACAGACAAGAGAGACAGAGTTATTTTCTAATTTATAATATTAGTAGATATGGATAGTGAGGATGTATATTGCGGGTTGCCTAATTACTTTAATAATAAATGTTAACTGCTCTTCACAAAGCGTACCTACTACAGCTAATTTTATGCACGGATAATAACTGTGTAGGTACGAGTATCTATATAAATAGGCATGTCATAAATGCCTTTAAATTTCTTAGAACTATTAAATCAGGCCCTTTAGAACGAGAGTTAGTGAGGGTATTTTAACCGTTATTTTATGTCTTATCTAGCTGGCCTGACAAACTTCGTACCGCCTTGACATGCATATGATTCGGGCTGCCAATGTCGCCCCGGTTGCCAATCGGCCATCATTAGCTGCATCTGTGCATCTATGTATGAGAAAATGAATTTTCTTCATAATTTCATTTTGCTTGATTTTTTCCTATATTTTAATAGTTATTCTGCTATTCGGGGCGAAGACAAATCCAACAAATCAAAAATCATCATTATCGGTCCCGCCGTTCTTGAGTTAGAAATGGTGTAACTAACCCGACTTTGTTTTATATTATAATAGATTATGAGGGCAAAGATTAAAGGTTTTAAATGCACTATAAAATACTAAATATAAATCTAGTGTAGCTAACGTTTCAGTTGTCAGTCACTTCCATAGAGTTAGCCCCTTCGTTCACAAGGCAACGCAAATCTTCGATATTAATGTTGTATTGTATAGGTAGGTACTACATTAATATCGAGTCGCGAGTATCCAGTAGTGCACAGTCCGTACAAACGAGTGACACGACATTGAATCGCAAGACGCGAATTGCCTATTCAGCCATAGGTGGCTAAACAGAAATGCGTACAGAAAATATCGTGTATGTGCCTAAAATAACAGATTAATAATTTTAAAAAATTGTAGAGCCAAAGAAATCACAAAATACTTCAAAACCAACCTGTTAAATTAACGGCTTTTCCTACTGCTACCCAAGCTTTTTCTGTAATCTCCTTTTTTGAATATTCTTTCAAGTTATAATTATATAAACAAGGATATTTCTCCACCTCAGAAACAAATTTAATACATATTTGATAAATGCTCCGCCATCTTGGAAATCGCTGCGACTTATGTAGCGAGGATCTCGTCCTTCAGGTAGCGCGCGACTGGCGTGACGGGAGTCGCGGGACGAATGTCGGCGACGCGACTCGTGTACGAATTTCAATGGATTTGTATGGCGGTAGTCGCTTGGAGACTAAAATCGTCGAGTATCGAAGATTTGCATAGCCTTGTGTAGTACGCCGTGCTAATACTACATATATTGGGATCGCTTCAAAGCAGTAAAATTCATGAGATATCAATAGTTGAGAAAACCTTGGAACGTAATAACTCAAGAACCTCGTGACGTGATAGTCTTTAGAAATAGACTGTTTTTTTAGGGCAAAATGGTGTTGAAATGTGACACAGAATTTATGTGGTAATTTATGGTTTTACTTTCCTGATGATGATGATGACTACTACATCATCGTATCAGCCACAAGACGTCCACTGCTGAACATAGGCGTCCCCCATAGATTTCCAGAGCGACCGATATTGTGTAGCCTACACCCAACGTCTCCCAGCAACCTTTATAAGGTCGTCTTTCCATCTAGAGGGGGGCTGTCCTACTCTTTCCAGTACATGGTCGCTCGAGAACCTTTATGCCCCAACGGCCGTCAATTCTGCGACCTTTGTACCCCGCCCACTGCCACTCCAGTTTGCTAATCCTCAGGTACTTACCGTAGTTTTCTGATTTCTGATTCGATCAGGTAGAGATACACCAAGCATACCGCGTACCGTGAGGTTCCAGAGGAATTTCCGCCCGCGAACACTTCGCATGTGGAATGGTCTCCCTGCCGAGGTTTTCCCCAGGGACTACAGTATGGGGTTCTTCAAAAACGGCGTTTTGAAAATTTTGAAGGATCGGCAACGCGCGAGTAATACCTATGGTGTTACAAACGTCCAGAGACCACGGTAACCGCTTACCATCAGGTATGCTTGTTTGCTACCATAGTGGCAAACAATAGTGCTACCATAGTGGTATGAAAAAAAAAGTAAAAAAAGCATAGACCTCTCCATAGCACTTCTTATGAGGCCCATAGTAAGGGACCACGTTTATGTGCCATATGTCTTCACTGGTTTACAGTAGTACCTATAATGTAAGAAACTATTCACATGCTTTCGGACTAATAACACCATGTTTTGATTTGGCAGTTTATGAGGATTTTATTATCAGCAGAAATGAATCATCTGGGCATGAGTATGACTGATTACTAGTAATATGAGTTGCAAAGATGAATCTTAATTCATAGTCCGTTGCTAATTCGCATACAGCGGAAAAAGTTATTTATAACTTCCAAACGTCTAAAACTAATGCACTGATTTTTTCCGAACAACTAAAAATGAGTAAAAATCTGTTTGAATGCAAAAATATTAAATCCAGATCCAGAAACACCGAATCTATTATTTTCGAAAATAAAATCAGGAATTCTTAGTCTTTGCCCCACCTAGCCGCCGCATTGGTGGGGCAAAGTGGAATGCTTAAAATTGCAAAAGAAATGTATATCTAAGTAAAGTGTCACTAGGGTATGTAACGTAGAGGACCTTACCAAATGAACTGATGTTTTTTTTAATGTGGCAACAAAATAAAATTATTTACAATCAACACGCTAGTTGCAAAACATAGCCATCTTAAGCACGTGCACAATGTTCACAACAACGCAACGTAGAAAAACAAATATATTCAACTGTTTTGTTGTTGTCATAAACCATGAATAAACGCAATAGGTAGTCAAATGTACAGTCGTACATCATACATGTTATGGGAAAATATGTTGTTCTTCTAGTCTCGGTACGTAGGTTTTTACAATTTGCTCTTACTTCAGGCTTGGCTAGCATTTTATGGATTTAGATTTATCGCCAAGTAGGTTGCTTACTCGGCCTTATTTAAACTCGGAATATGCTATGTACGAGTAAGTAGAAAAATGCGGTCATCATAAATTATCATTGTTGTAATGGTTTGTTCAAAATTTTTTGATGATTTTGACGTGAATCGTGATACTCATCCAAATAACTTAGATTTCCACATATAATTATTATTTATACTAAGTTCCCAGAGGTCAAAATTTGAGCGTAATATATTTCTTAACTTGATTTTAGCATTCGCCCCTCCTGCTCATGTAAACTTTAAGCTATGCCAAATCTAACACTCCTCCGTGCGCGCAATAAAGCGCTTAAAACATTGTGCCGCGTGGGATTAGGTTAAAAAAACCAAGCGATCAATGAACCGTTTATTAAATACAATAATTGGATAACCTAAGTTAATATAGAAATATCTACTTGTACCAAGTTTAGTTTCCAGATGTAGCTTTCATAAAGGCAAGTTCTCACATCGTTCCGTCATCGACTTCTATAGACCTCCACAACGCTGGATCCTTCTTTCGTTTTTCAGAATACATTGTCAACTTAGTAAGGTGGTAAGGGGTAATAAGTACTATCCGCCACTTTATTTCTTTTCCGTCACCTAGAAGAACTTATCGCAATGTTAGTCGCATCTGAATATATTTATGTTTACTTTACACCATCTGAGTTACAGATGTTACAGTTTAAACATTAACTGCAACACGCACTAAGTTTGTAGAGTAGGCCGACAAATATAGAGTAGGCCATTTAGTTACGGACCTACTAAATGTGGCCTCTTGACCCCACCTATAGATACGGCCAAAGGATGGTGTTAATTGGAAGAGACCGGATGACCCGTTACATTTCCTAAAATAACACTTTATGGTAAACAAAACAATGCACCCATGTGTCATACGGCGCAAATTGGTTCCTATATAACAGAGGCATGCGACTTGAGATGGATAAACCGGGATTAGCTACCGTAGAGTCAACAAACATCAAAACATCTTTTAATAGTCATGGCATTAAACAACAAAATATTGGGTGCTCTCTTGCTCCTAGCCCTCTTCGTCTCGATTATTCAAGCAAAATCTTTAGATGAATCAAAGGCCGTATCAGAACCGGGTGATGAAATGATGGAAACTGCAGAATCTCAAAACCCCTTCTTGCCAAGATTTGCTATGAGGAAATTAAAGGAGAGGCGGGAAAAAGCGCGGGCGCAGAGGAGGAATCAAGGAGTCCAAGGACAGAGAAGGGACCAGCATTATAGAAGCTATCAGGGAGGCTGGACACAACCTTACGGAGTTCCATGCCTGCATTATGTGAGTACCTTTATGTTATTATGCCCTTCTACACAGAAGGGACGGAAGATCCTTTAATGTTATGTGAAAACTCATTTGAAATTATAGTCACCTAAAGAAGAGGAAATATCAATATTGAATCAAATAAAGTACGACGTGTTAATGTATTCACATTTTTGCGGATAAGCATCACGGGAATTTTTAATTTCCACTGATTGATGTTTGCTTTTTTTGAACATCCTAAATTAATAAAAGCACATTGCTGTTACTTTTCTGCGCGTAAACTTATTTCTTGAATAGGCAGTCTAGCTTCTTAGAAATAGTTGCCACTTTTCGGGATTATCTACTGAATACACTTTCTAAAATACTGACAAAATATATGTTTAGAAGATTAATTAGTACCTACGCACTCGTAAACGGTTATTTGACCCAGTATAATCACAATACTTAAAAGGCAAGTGCGACTAACAACAGCTCATACTGTCCTTGGCATTCCTAAGATTATCATCTATGGTCAATACCAGATAAAGACCAGTTTAAAACAAATAACAGTCATCTAGCAGCTTTATATTTTACAGAAAAAATGAAGACCCTCGTGATATTGGTGTTGACGTTGGTAATCGTCAGTGTGATTGCGAATCCAGTTTCAAAACAAACAATACGGAGTGAAAACAAGAATTCACCTCAGGCAGAAACCAGTGACTCACAGACAAAACACGAAGAGGTTATAAACACGTTAAACAAAGGCGACCAGGAACAAAAGAAAGATATGCAAACTGAAAATTCTGCAACACCCAATATCGGTATCAGCAAAGATAAAGATATCAATGAAAAAGTGGAAATAATAATCGAGGAAGATATCGCCAGTCCCACTAATGAAGGCCCAAATCTACCTGAAGACTGCTCACCGGGTATACTACAGCAGGACGGCCCACAATTGCTAGATTTGATTGAAGATAATCCTCAAATGCAAGCAGGCTTTGTAGGTGGTCCACAGCTCCCAGGAGACTTTGATGGAGACTCGCCGTTTCCAGGATTCATTGAAGATCAAATGTCAGGGCTCAATAAAGACCTACAACAGCCACAATTCTTTGCAGAAAGCCCACAAGTATCAGGTTTTGTTGGGGGTATCGAGCAACTACCAGGTATCATTGAAGACATTCCACAATTGCCAGGGATCATTGATAACGGTCCACAACTGCCGGAGGATGACGAAGACGATTTTATAACCGATAAAGATTACTTCAGAGAAGACATGCAAAAAATAGAGCACGAAATAATGGAGACTGCCGCAGGTTTCATCCCCACGCCACTCGTGTTCAGAAGGAAACAGAAGCCAAGGAGACGATTCGTCACTCGCCGACACTTTAGACGGAATCCCTACAGAAGACACCAATTCATCTATCCTTACGGTTATTACGCATTCTATCGCCCTAGCTCTCTAAGATATTACTAAGATTTGTATGGACTTGCCACTAGTGTTATTCTTATTATCCAAGCTTAGATATTTAATTTATTTATACAGTAGTGTAGGTAATTAAAACGCTGAAAAAAAAATTTTTTTTCATAATAACTTTATTTCTACAAACCTTTAAATACATAAATGCCATATCGATTTAATAATGGTAATATCAATATCTTCATTATATTAATTCATCTATTTACATATTGTGTAAAATATAACTTATTTAGGTATATCCATAAATCAATAAAATAAACGTTGTACCTATAAAAATCGTGTTACACTCATGGCAGTCGGTTGAGTTGTAACATGATCGCAGCAAATGGTATGGACTGATAACAACAATATTCTAGTCTTTTTACAAAATTTCATGAATGACTTTATAAAATAATAAAATCCGATCACTAAAATAATCACAACTTAGATGCTTAACAACATCAGTGGTCTTTTAACATCGTTTGATTGAATAGCTAGTTCTACTGTTAGAGAAAAGTCAGTAAATAAGTAACACTGAGTAAATAGGTAAATAACAACTCATAGTTAGTGTAACATCCGCGGTGAAGCTCACTGCTCGCGAATGCTCGCGAGCCGGACCGAGCGCCGCGGGAAAACGTGTACTCATTTGCCTGGGCCGACCACCGCTTCGTCCATAAGCTCGTCATCGGTTATACCCGGGGAGTTTGAATGGGGGGAGGGTACGACTAGCGGGGAGGGGGCAGGACTCTTCGCTAGTTGTAAGGCCAGAGCGGGAGAGTTCGGATAAACGGGTCGAACTGCAACCAATCCTGACACTTTGCTCCCCGATGATGAAGAGAAATCCAGCAACATTTCAGCCGCCTCTTGAGGCGTTGTGGCCCCGCTGCGAGCGACCGCACCACTTGCAGGCGGTTTCATACAAGAATCAGCACCTTTCCTATCTTCGCTGCCTTTCGGCGCTGCGAAACCTTTTGAAGCCTCCGTCTTAAAGTCAAGGGGCATAAGGGGAAACGTTCCCGAGTAATCTTTGGCCTCTTCTTTTGTTCGTTGCGGACTTGCGCCTTTCGAAATACTTTCCACAATCTTAGCAAACTCTAAAGGGCGGTCAGGGTCCTTCCCAGGTGGTAATTTTGGGCTTATACCGCCTATATTCATCAACGGCTTTGGCACATTTAAAGGGTAAGCTGACTTCTGCAGGGGATCAGTAGTTCGGTTGTCGAAATGTGGGAAAGGATACTTCTGCTGCTCCATTGTGCGAGAGAAATCGTTTACCATGGATCGGCCGTCGTACTGTGACGATGGACTGTTTTTATCCGGAGTGTTCTGGTTCTTTAGTTTAGGGATTTGGAATTTACTCGTGTCTAATGGTTTAATGAGACCTTCGACGAGAAAATTTGATGTTTCTTTAGATTTGTACCCATCGACCTCATCTCTTGAACTAGGACTAGAGTGTCGTTCGGATTTTGAGAAGATAGACTTTTCTGGGTTGCTCATGAGTTTCGTTCGGGCCTTTTCTCGTTCTCTGTCTCGCATTATTTTGGAAAGGTCGCCGCTTCCACTTTTAGGAGAGCCTGAGCTGGATTTGGAACTGGTTTTGGTGAGATTGATGCCGGTACTGCTGCTGGTGCTCGAAGACTTGTATGGTACTTTGGTCGTGTTGGAATTGCTAGACGAATCCGACGGAGACGTTATAGCTTTGGGTGGCGTAGAGCCTGGTGTCACGTTTCCTGACTTTGAAGACTGCATCGCCTGTGTTTTTTTGGAAGCTGGTCCGCTGATGACGCCCGGTTTGAGTCCTGTGTGAGTCTTGGGCGAGCCTTGGCTCGGCGGCGTGAGTTGAGGCGACGACTGCTTGCTCGAGCTTGAGCTGCTATAGTTCAACTTCGAGCTGCTGCTGCTGCTACTCGAAGACTCTTTCGTTCTGGTCTTGTTGATGGTGATTTTCATTCCGTCCGAGCTCGGCTTGACCATATATTCTTGGTTTTTGCTCTCGCTCGTCTTGCTGCTAACGTTTTTTGGATCTGAGTAACTTTTGGAACTGCTCGACGAGCTGCTCGATTTGGAAGTCATGTCTATTTCGGTGCCGCAATGTTGTGCTGATTTCAGTTTGTCGATGACGGCACTGAGAGAGCCTTTCCTATTGCGAGCTGCGCTTGGAGCGTTAGTTTTGTTCACTTCGACGTTAGGTGGTGAGATCAGCGGTTCAGTCACGGGACTGTCACACGTCACCGGAGTTATTTCCAGCTGTTTGAGTTTCACTGGATTTTTTAACTTGGGGCTACTTCGGCCGGAGCTGGAAAAATTTAAACCGGAATGTTTTTTTTCTTTATCTCTCGAGGAGCTAACTGAGCTGGAACTGTAGCTGTCTTTGGATATCTTCTTAGATAGATCGTACCCTGTGGTTCCAGATTTACCGGAAGGGGACCCGGAGGTGGCTGACTTCAGTGCGGACATGCTCGGCTTCCCCGATCCTGAAGAGCTATGTTTCGGGGAAGAGACGCTGGGGTTTTTTGGACTCGAGTATCCTGGTAAGTGTTTGGGGCTGTTTTGTACCGGCGAGTGTCTCGGACTGCTGTGGTGGCTAGACGTACCGGACGGTTTCCCGAGTCCTTTCACTGTGCTAGGACTCGAAGATTTAGTTATAGACACAGACCTACCATGCGTTGGGCTGGGACTAAATTTTCTCAGCAGCGAATTGGGTGACGTTGATTGTAAAGGGGATCCATCGGTCGGCTTGATGCTCACCGACACTGGTTTTGTCAAAGGGTCCTGTTTCGGGGGTACTTTCTCCGGCGGTCCCATCGGGTCATCCCTGCGGCGCTTTTTCTTCTTTTCCTTGCTTCTTTCTTCGCCGGATTTGCTGGACTTTTTCTCTGATCTCATTCTATCGTCCATTGACTTCATTTGGGAGGAGGTTATGGGTGTTATGGTTATGGAGCTGGGTAGCGCGGCCGGGGGGGCCGCTGTGATGGGAATGATCTCTATTCCCGGGCGTCTGTCTAAGCAGAGCATTGAGGTTATACTCGAGCCAGATTGTGAGCTCCCTGAGTTAGCCCCTATCGGAGTAATGCTGACTGAAGAAGGCATGTAAGGTTTACCTTCAGTGAGGTCGAGTAGGAGCGACGACGCGCTTTTGCTTCTCATTTCCGCTTCTTTTATTTTGAGCTTCTGCCGTTTGTGCTCAGACTTCTGAAAAGAAGACCTGTAAAAAATAGTAAGCGTTAGGATACCTCTTTTTACAGTAAAATAATGTGTACAACCCCGTCTTACAAACTAATTACGGAACACTTAAATCTTATCAATTATGGCAACAGTATATTTTAATTACTAAGAGAAATAGCAACCACTGGTAATATTCGCAACAATGGCCATACTTCATATCCCATTCATAAATAATATTATCATATAGAAGCGCCGTTCCTTCATTAATTTTTTGCAACGAAACTGGCATGCCACTCGTCGCCGCACTTGGATGCGTGCCGCGTCAAATTGTACTGCTGCCTAGGAGTTTCACTTCTCTAACTTTAATGAAGTAACTCCTTCTAGACTGATTTAATATCTGTGGTGATTTTTACCTTCATTAGCAATACAATCCTAGATAAATAATTTTAAATGTAACTATTAAAATCTAGCGGTACTAGAACCTGCATCTTCGGTTCCATTCGGCGATGCCTTGACCGATTCGGCCATTGATCGAGATAACTATGAATAATACATAGACGAACTTAATGCTAATAAACATTAGTACGGTAATAAAGTAAGTGATCGTATTAATACTATATTGTAGCTTACCTCATCATATTGTCTTCAAGATCAGCATCATTCGAATTGTCCATATCCGAAGACGTCCTATTATCCTGGCTTCTAGCGTCAGTCGCGTCCATTCCCGAAAGTTCAACATCCGATACAAACTCATTCTGCGACGCTAGCGATTCCCTTCCATCGTCATTTGTACTATTACTATTATTCGTGTTATCGTCATCGTTAACGTAAGCATCAGAATCGCTATCACTGTCGGAGTCCATCATTTCTGCGAGGCCCCCGGGTTTCCCTTTCTTCTGATTTGGCCAAACGTCGGTATCAGATTTTCGTTTCTTCGCTTTCCGGTCGGTTGGTTCGGTTTTGATGTCGTCTTGGCACATTAGCGATAAGTGATGCTGTTGTTCCGAGAGGTATGCGCCTGTGAGGAAAACGTACCATGAACACAATGAGGAACCGTTGAACTAAACAACATTGTGTGTGACATTATTTTAATTGTATCTTTTTATGCAACAGCTTAGGAATTCGAGATGATTGTTCATTCGCTTCTATTTAACTTTCTTTGTATACAAGTGATATAAATCTTGTTTCATCTACATTTCGATGTCCGACTGAGTAAATAATTCGCTAACGAATTTTCATAAAACAATATTTGAATACATATTGTCCCTATGTCTGATGAGACAACTATTGTCTCATATTATTTTAATCATTAACAATTTTTAATGTAAAAAGTTTGAGAAAGTCTGACCCGCTGCCCTCAAAAGCTCAAGAACGAGGAGACAGTTCAGATAAACACCACTCGATAATTATTTCTAAAGTAACAAATCTAGTATATTTGATTATTTAGGTCTTCAGAGATGGTCAAACAGTTTGACTCAAACTTGATTGTTCGACGCCGGCTCAAAATTAGTTTAGGAGCTTAGTTATTAAAATTAAAAAGGTTTATTTTATTTTGCTGGTAGATGGTTTCAAGCGTGTCAGTTCAAAAACACCCGCTAGATGGCGCGAGTTTCAAAGTAATAACTATAGATTTCTTCAAGCTTACCTCCTTGATGCGGATGGTTGACATTATTGGGGTACAAGGATCGCGGCGCCCCGGGCTCGTGCTTCACGTGGTCGCCCCCGGGGTCGATGCCCCCAAGGCCGCAACTAAAATTTGCGTCCAAAGCCGAGTACCCTCCGTTCATTTGTTTGGTGGACGCTTCGCGCTCCCAGATTTTCACGAGCGACCTTAAAATGGTAGAACATTATTATTGAGATTATATTCTTCAGATCCTGCTACTCCTTTGTATAACAGTTGGAAGTACTTTCTCAGGACACCAGATTTCAATAGGTTTAGGATTTGCAAACAGTTTTGTTCAGTTTTTTGTTTATTCAACACTAGCATCCGCCCGCGGCTGTTCACGCGTGGTTTGTCAATAAAAATAAAATAATAGCCTATGTGTTAATCCAGGTTATAATCTATGTAAATACCAAATTTCATCGAAATCGGTTAAGCGATTACGACGTGATTGAGGAACAAACAAACATCCAAACTTTTGCATTTATAATATTAGTGTGATGGAACAAGCAAATGCCTGATGTTAAGTGATATCCATCGCTTATAATAAAGCATTGCCTCGTACGTCACGCACCTTCGTAACGTGCCCTACGATGCACTGCCCGCGTTCATCAACTTGAGGCATACAGGCGTAAAGGTGTAAAGCTTCATGTACCTGTAATTTCACCAGCACCCATACCCTTCCAACCGAAACACAGAAATGCTGATTTGGCAGCCAGAAATAGTTACAGTGGTAGAACTTCCCCGGGAGAGTCCTTTCACAAAGATCTACTCTAGTGGAAAATACCACACAATATTATTTCTCAATTATAATTTATATTGTTTTAAATCTTGCATTACAGTTATACAGGATGTTTGGTAATATACTGACGATATTCAAGGGACGGTTTCTCAAAACATAAAAAAAACTTCTCGAAAAAAAAACTACTAGTTATATTATCAAATTTTAAAGAAAATCGACTAAGTTTAGGTGATTAATTCGATATAAAACTTACTGCCTACTCTTGCAATCGACATCCAAAAATAGAGGCCGATTCGATATGTCTTTCGGAAATGGCTGCGGGTTTTGGGTTAGAAAGAGACAACAAGAGATATCTTGAGACGTCACCAATACAGTATCTGTGGTCAGATGGCAAGCATTATGCAATAGCACAATAAAAATTTAATAACTGTTTGTTTTTACATGCCAAAATAAATTACACATTATATACCAAACATTTCACAAATTTATTTATAATGCTTATCAAAATAATCCCTTTCATTTTTGTGCGTACATTATCAAACATCCTATATGATTATTATTCCAAATATGTACGTTAAGAAAAAGTAATGTAAGTATAACCACTCAGTTTTTCATTCGCTATACTTTACCAATACGTTTCAATTCTTACCTTAGCGTTATAGGAATAGAGTGGCTTTTCTGTAAGACGCGGCTGATGTACTCGTCAATAGGTTCCCTCGCCGGAGTATTGAGAGAGTAGACGGAGGCTCTGGGCGCGGCGGGATCCGATAATTCCAGTTCTACTGTGGCCATACTCTCATCGAGCGGGTGCTCGAGAGAGATGGATATATGTTGCCAGGATAGCGCACTCACTTCGAACATAAGCGTGCTTTCTAGCTCCACAACTGTTGGTAGACAATTCGACTGCATACAATCAACCACACGGTTATAATGTAGGTAGGAGTTGGATGTAAAATATTTCCATGTTTATGACGCTACCATTAATTCATAAATAGTATAAGATATTTCATTAAGTGCCTATTTCACGACCTCGGAGTAACTTTAATTGATGGATAAAATTAATTATCTTTTTATCGTTTTCATGTGAAACAAAAGACGTATATATTTTTTATACTTTTTGACCACTTCCGTGGTGCAGTGGGCGAATAGCCGGTTAAGATGCAGGAGGTGGCGGTTTCGATTCCCGCCGCAGAACAAATGTTTACATAATCTACAGATATTTGTCCCTGGTCTGGATGATTTTCTATATCTATAAGTATGTATTAACAAAAAAAAAGTATTATAAGTATTGTTTAGGCCATAATGAAATATTATATGTAGGTAGGAGACACAGTAACTTTCTATTCTTTTGCATCCAGATTTTTAATGTTCCTAGGACCATATCTGTACAACAGGCTAAATCGTAAATTGAGCATCCACTCAATGAATTTCTCAAACTGTAAAAGAGCGTTACAGTCTGCTCAATCCAATCTATCTTACGAGGAAACTGAGGAGTTACTAACCGTAATAAAGTGTTTGCACTTAGTTTTTTAGTTATTTTTCTCATTGTGTAAATAGATTTTAAGTTTTGTTCATTTGAGTATTCATAAGTACCCCAGTCCAGCCTTTTTCGCCTGAGATACAGGTTCTTCTAGTTCAGGCAATGTATAAAGTGTTACCTATAAGTAGATATTAATCCCTAATGTTAATCTTAGCAATATGAAAAATGAATAAAAATGTATTTATGTATTTCTTTATCCTTATCTTTCCTCTATGTGAAATTTCCTATCTCCCTCTCCGGTAATTACCGGCTGATGGTTGAAGAAAGATGGTTGAAACAATGCCTGTGCTGTGAAGTATTCTGTGCCAAAATAACTAATTAAAAGGAATTGTGCTGTAAAATAAAACCTGAAAAGTGTTGGAAAGTGTAGTGCTGTGTCCCTCGCGAGGAGAAGAACACGAAATTACTGGAAGACCAAAGGATTGGCGATATTTGGCGAAAGTTTCTTGGAACGAAGGCATCTGCAAGATGTTCCTGATTATATCCTAATCCTGCCCGTCACTGTGTCTTTATTACAAAATATTAGCATCTAGGTATCCGATCTATTCTATTCTATTCTAAGTTCTGATTAGTTTGGGGCTAGGAGCGCTGCGCTGTGTGAAATGTCCAACAATTTTTTCTGATCAGTTGAATAGCGTTACTCAGAGGTGATGAAATAGACACTAAGGGCCACAAAAAAATTAAACACTGCTTAGCGCCAGTCCTATACTTAAATTCTTACTTAAAAAAATCCTATACTTAAATTGGTAAGGATTTTTTAAAACACGCGTTAAACATCTGTTTAACTTTTTTGTGGTAGCAAGGTAAGTGTAGTAGAGGCAAGTGCAACGGCACTGGAGCATACCTTGTTTGGCCTGCGTGCGCACGCAGCTGGAGATGAGGGTGTTGAACAGCGCCTGCTGCCGCAGACACGCCAGCAGCGGCGGCACGTGCGAGGGATGCGTGAACGGGACTGACGTCACGCACCACCCCTCCAGACCTCGCGTCTCACATACGAAGTAACACTGCATTTGGTCAGGGAGATTCTGTCAATTAAATACAAATCATTCTAACCAAAACCTCTAAATCTCGTAAGTATTTCTTACTAATTATTAAAGAAAATCTACAATGGCGCCTTAAATAGTTAACCTACAAGGAGTTTTTTCATTAAAGTTACAGAAGTGAAACTCCCCTAGGCAGCAAATAGAAACTAATTACGTGATTTTACGCAGTACAATTTGACGCGGCACGCATCCAAGTGCGGCGACGAGTACCATGTCAGTTTCGTTGCAGAGAATCTATGAAGGAGCGGCGCTTCTATATGGTAACCTCTTGAGCCGCCTCTATCTACATTTAACTTAAGTAAGTGGTATTACAAGTATTATAGTAATTACAAACCACGAAAAGTCCTTTGGTGAGATTCAACTCTATAATTTTGCCGGGTGTCAACTTGTTGTATGCCTGCTGTGTTACCAAACCCAAAAGAGGTTTAGCATTGCTCCAGTCAGCTGCCACTTCCACCTGAAATGTATACCTTTAATAGTCAATCATCATCATCATCATAATTCTCAGCTTGTATTCACCCGTTGCTGGGTAATAGTGCGTAGCTCCTCCATTTTGTACCATATAATTCAGACAGAACTACATAGTAGTAAATACCTTCAATAATTTATAACGTGTTTTTTTTCTAGCCAGTATGAGAAGATTCTGAACTATTGGACATAGAAACACTGGAAGGAAAACTATAGACTCAGTTTTAAAGAAAATAAAAGCGACTCAATTTTTCTTGGATATTTATATTCTACACCACATGAATGAAATCATGTATGACAACAATAGTTCTCAAGTTGCCTTGATCTTCAAGTACCTATAAGGGAACTTATAGTAGAATGTTAGAGGCAGGATTCTTTCTGATTACTGTGCAAAAAAGTAGTTTTTAATGAATAGCACTAGCTGCAAATTCATAGAAGACTGGATTAAAAAAAACAGTTTGAAATTGGAATAAGGACTGTAACCTGGAAGCAGGAAGACCTTAATTTGGCTACTTACTTCAGTTGTAGCGTGTATTAGCTTCGCCAGGCCCGCACACAGAGGCGTGGGCTGCGACAGTTTCAGCGTGAAGCAAGCGGGCAACATTGCACTGTTCTGTGGCACCAGTTGAGCGTACACTGGACTCCTATAAAACGATAAAGTGAGTAAAATATAAATATAGACATAAAGTGGGTGCCTGAATCACATTAATTATATATATTATATATTTTTCATAAATAATAAATTCACTTACATGAGAATACACAACAATAAGCATACATATTTTTTTGCCTGCATACACTTTATATTTAATTTTAGTACACAAAAATAATATAAAAAGTAGGTAGCTTTAAATGTGAATAAATGCCTTTGACTTTGCCACAGATACGATGATAAAAATATATAAACAATACTGGACATTGCATACAACGCTATCTAGCCCCAAACTAAGCAAACCTTGTACTATGAGAACCAGATAACTGATATAATAGTTAAATACTTTTTTTTGTAAATACATAATTATAATACTAGTTGTATAGAGAATATCTGTAGATCATACATACATTGTTACATAATACATTCATCCCATACAACGAAATACGATCGTTTTTTCGGGGTATTTGCTCAGGCAATATTGCTTGGCTTGCAGAGGCGCTAGACGCCGCTCTTATAAATAGACGCTTTTAGATTTATGTGGTTACGACATCTATTAATGCCGCCAGAAGAACGACAAACTAATTAAATTTTGTAAAAATATTAAAATATGATTAATTTGAGTTCATTATTTGACTTTCCAGTGCTTGAGATTTCTTGACCGTATTTTGTGTATATCTTCGTTTTCTACGAATAGTTTCGTTTTACAAACACGTCAATAATAGATCGATACCTGTATTGCCATCTATTAAGATGGGTTTGAACGAATTTTTTCTTAAAGGTGAGATCCCATGACATGGTTAAAGTTCGGATGCTTGCATACTTTGGAAAGCTAGAAGCGTTGTAAATGCTTTTACTCTTTTAATTCATTTTGAATTAATTTATCATCATCATCATCATTCTCAGCCCGTGTCGACCCACTGCTGGGCATAGGCCTCTCCTTGTTTCTGCCACTCTTCCCGATCCTGTGCCAGTCTGAACCACGTACAACCCACGGTCTTATGGATGTCGTCGACCCATCTCGCTGGTGGACGTCCCCTATTTCGATGGCCAGTTCTCGGCCTCCACTCTGTTAGTGCCTTAGTCCACCTGTCGTCACTACGTCTGGCCAAGTGTCCTGCCCAACTCCACTTGAGCCCCAATATTCGCTTGCTGACGTCTTGTACTTTAGTCTGCTTGCGAATTTCGGTATTGGGAACTCGATCTAAGAGTGTGATGCCGAGCATGGCGCGCTCCATGGCTCTCTGTGCTACACTTATTTTGTGCACAGCCTCCTTCGTGAGCCTCCATGTCTCGGCACCATAAGTCATAGTTGGCAGGACACATTGGTTATAGAGACGTGTTTTAAGACATTGTGGAATATGCGTGGATTTTAATATATCATCTAGTTTGCCGAAAGCTGCCCATCCAAGTTGAACACGCCTGGTGACTTCCTTTATTTGATACTCTTTGCCAAAAGATAAAACATGGCCAAGATAAACGTACGAGTCGAATATTTCTAGTTTCTCGCTTCCAACAACGACGTTTGGGACCGAACCTCCAGAAATACTCGACATAACTTTCGTCTTGCCCATATTCATCTTGAGGCCCACTCTGAAAGATGCATTATAAAGCTCATTCAACATAGCCTGCAGGTCGTCCATCATCTCGGCAAAGAGAACAAGATCATCAGCGAACCGCAAATGCGACAGGAAGACACGATTAATATTTATACCACATTGGTTCCAAGAAAGCGTTTTTACGACGTCTTCTAAGACAGCCGTAAAAAGCTTGGGTGAAATTGTGTCGCCCTGTCGCACCCCCCTTTTGATCGATATGGGGTTTGTTAAGTTGTGTAGCCTCACTTGCATGGTAGCTGAGCTATATATCTCCCGAAGCAGATCCACATACCGGGCGTCAATGTTGCAGCGATGGAGAGAGTTCAACACGGCCCAATGCTCAACACTGTCAAAGGCCTTTTCGTAATCGATAAAGGCCATGCAAAGGGGTCGGTTGTACTCGTGACTCTTCTCCATCAGCTGCTTGACTGAGTGTATATGATCAATGGTAGAGAACCCACTTCGGAAGCCAGCCTGTTCAGTTGGTTGGTATTCATCGAACGATCGGGTGAGTCTATTACATATAATTTTGGCAAAAAGTTTGTATATTTGCGAAAGAAGACTTATAGGCCTGTAGTTGCTTAATTTTGAAATGTCTCCTTTTTTGTGAATAATTGTTACCAGGGCATTCTTCCAAGACTCAGGTGTGCGAGCTTGGTACATAACGTCATTGTAGAGTTTGCCTAATACGTCTAACACTGGTGGTCCTCCTGCACGCAATAGTTCGATGGTAATGCCATCCTGGCCAGGGGATCTCTCATTCTTCATCTGGTAAAGTGCATGTTCCACCTCACGAGACAATATGCGAGGTAATTCCTCATTGTCTAGGATCCGAACAGGTGGTGCTCTAGGATCGTCAGTCATTTGCTCGTGGTCTATTGATTGTGATGCGTACAATTCTCCATAAAATTCTTCAACTACCCTAAGCATCTGCTGCCGGTCGGTCACACAATTACCATCCCTATCTTTAAGTTTTAATATCTGTTTAGTACCGATTATTGTTTTTCTTCTAAAAATTTTTGGTCCTCTGTATTTTTTAATAGTATTTATGATTATATCTGTGTTGCGGTTTCTCAAGTCCTTTTTAATAGATTTATGTATTAATTTATTTAATTCTAAAAATTTTCGTTGATCTTCTACTGTGTTCTGTTTCATTACTCGTCTTTGCTCGATCATATTTCTTGTTTCTAATGAGAGTTTATTAACTTTTTTAGGTATGGTGCCTAGGTGTTTGTGAGCTACTTCGGCTATAGCGTCGCAAAGTAACTTATTGATTTGGTCGACGTCCATATTTGTTTCGTTGAGTCCATCAAACTGGTTTCGAAGATCTTCATGAAACCGAGCTTCTAAAGATGTCACTTCTTGTTTCTCGTATCGGTTTTGAGCTTTTATCATCTTTGCTCTTTCTCTTCTAAGATCAAACTTGAATGTCGCCCTAACCAATCTGTGGTCACTACCGGTCTTAAAACGTGCCGAAACCGAAACATCAGTGACTATATTTTTATGTGAGGATATTATGTAGTCTATCTCATTTTTATAGTGACCACCAGGACTTATCCACTTCCTTGAGTTTCGCTTTTGGAAAAATGTATTCATTGCGTATAGGTTTTGTTTTTCAAGGAAATTGACGAGGACCTGTCCTCTATCATTACGTTGTCCTAGTCCGAAGTTGCCGATGGAGCTTTCACCAAGGAGAGGAGCACCAATTTTTGAATTAAAGTCTCCAATGATGGTAGTGTAGTGACAAGGTGCCTCACAGACAGCTTTCTCAACATCTTCGTAAAACAATTCAACCTCGTCATCTGGATGGTCAGTCGTCGGGGCATATACTTGAATTATTTTAAGAGAGTAACGTTTGTTTAGTTTGAGTACTGTAAAACAAACGCGGGTGGATATACTCTTTAGGTTCTGTATAGAAGATGCGACATTTTTGTTTATCAGAAATCCGACACCCCCGTAAGATCTGTCTTCATGACCCCTGTAATAAAATAGGTCCCCGGATGTTAATGTTACTAGATCTTCTCCCATTCGTCGAACATCTGACAAACCCAAAATGTCCCATTTAACGTTATCCAATTCATTTTGCAATTCCAATAGGTTTTCGTCCGTGCGTAACGTCCTGGCGTTATAACACGCCAGGGTCAGGGTCGTTGGGTTGCGGCAGCTGGGCTTCTTCCAGCGATTCTTAGCACCCTCTGCCCCTCCGGAACCGTGACCGCTGCCAGAGTCAGGAATAGCGGGGCTGCTGGGGACTGAGGGCCGAGGCTTTATGGCATCAATCATGAACAAAGAGGAGTTAGCCTTAAAACGCCGCGCTGGCCAGTGCGTCGTGGCGAGTTTTTTCCCGGTTACGTTAGTCTGTAGTGAGATGTGCAATAATTTAGCTATTATTGCACTTCTCACTACAGTTACCAGGGGGTACCACACGGAGGTGTAACTCGGAACTGGTATAGCAAAGCCTGTGCTGCAAAATTGCAACTATTTACAATACAAAACTTTACTTCCCTCTCCCCCCCTAATTTTACGAATTAATTTATACAGATTTAAAATTCCTTACCCTTTGCTTGACTGCTGCCTATTGGAAATTATTGGCGCTAATTGAAGTTTATTCGCTGCAGAGCCTTCGAGTAATACTGTGGCTGAATGCCCAATCTGTGTGTAGGAAGGAGCAGCCAGCGAAGTGAGACCGCTTGACGCCTGAGGCTTGCCTAGAGTAAGCAGCTCAGCTGTAAGTGGTTGGAGCCCTTTGTCTTTGTCCAGTAGCTCGTATGGCGAAACAAAATAAGTTAATTTCATTGCGTGACCTGGAAAGTATATTGTTCAATAAAACCGATATTCCTGAAAAACTTTAGAATAAAGTGGGCCTAAGAATGTGGTAATGGACCTTTTGAGTGTTGAATTCCCTGCTACCTTCTGCTATTAAATAGAATGGATATCATTTTATAATATTATATTTATCCTCACGTTATTTTGTTTATTTGTCACCCTGATTAATTAGTAGACGGATATCCGTGGTCCACTCAAAGAGGCTCTAACTGAAGACCAGCGCTGGGTAGCCAGTGTAACCCAGTGTAAGTTCAGTGCTGTACTTTTTGTTCTTTTCGGTGGTTGTTTGTCTAATGTTTAATTGTTTTGTATCTGTGTTAGTTTTTAAGTTTATTTTATTAATTCTTGTGTATTAGGGTAACGATTTTAATTTGTCTGTAATATCACTCTTAATTGAATAAATGAATCTTGAATCTTGAACCCAGCACATGCTGAGTTAGAGCCTTTTTGTGACACATGCAGTAAGTACAATGAGACACACACACTGCAATATTTTTTATTTATATTTAATGTTTATTCTTTAAACCATATTACTTTGTTCTTTTTTTTATGTCTCCTGTGTATGTTTGTTCTGTTCATACTATTGGTGTTGTCACAAATAAATGTTAATTATTTCTCTAGTTTGCAGTGGGATGGAAATGAGGTGTGCGAAAATGCGAGCGGCAGCTAGTCAAAAAATAAATATGTTTTGTATGCATGAGATATACCTACCTCCTCGCCTCTTTTGCAAAAAACCGATAGGACTCTTATGAACCTGGGACCATGGATCTTTGATGAAGCTCTGCAGCTGCCTCATAGTGCACAGATCTTCTTCCAAGCTCTGCAGTGCACTGAATGCTTTGCATTTAACCTGAAATGTTGTATTGTAGGAGCTAGTATTATTCTGTCAGACTAAGTGCCAATTTCATCACCTCAGAATAACGCTATCCCACCAATTATCCAACAGATAATACACATATCCCTCTTTCGATTTGACATGAAAACAGATAAAAAGAGAAGTATTTTTAGCTATGAAATAAAGTTAACCAGACATTGTGAATCACGCCCAAAAGTACTACAAAGAATGAGTAAATTTAAGCAATAATTTTGAACCCTCGACAGACTAAAATGTGTACACTAATTTCCACCAAATTATGCTAAGAATCATTACATAAGCAGCACCAGTTTTTCACCAACTTTCAAATTAAAATCATGTTGAAATTGGTTCATTGCTTTGGGGGCTACAAAGCAGATAGACAAAACACCTAAAAGTTATAACAACCCTCTTTTGAGCTCGAAGTTAAAAAATATCAGTGCTTTAAATGTAGCTTACATTTTCGAATGTATGAACTGATTGTCTTGAGAATTTAGAGATTTACATACATTTAAAATACTAATAAACATTCAATATCATCATGACAGCAACCTGATCTGATGATGGGCTAAAAGTTCTATTATCTAAAAGTACTAATATTATTTTAAGTATATACCTTCTTTTCTGCATTTAATTGGTACACAGCGGTAAGTCCTTCCAACTGTGATGTGAAGTCAGCAAAGTCACCCTGAGATATGCACTGCACTAGTTCCTCGCAGCTTTGTTGTTCTATCTATAATACAAATATATATATAAGTTATATATTTACAGACTCACTATAAACTAGCTGACCAAAAATGGCTTCGGATTTTATTCATATTAAAAAATATGGTATATCACTCTGAATAACTAGTGTAGCTTTCAATCAATAAAAGAACTTGCAGTATTGGTTCAGTAGTTTCTGCAAACATAAACTAGCTTTAAACTCCCAGTTTTAAAAGATAGCTCGGAGTTGTAGGTACATATTGGTTGCTTTGAAATTAATGTGTGTACATTAAAGTTAAAGTCAACATTTTTTTATTCATTAAAATCACACGTATCACTTTGAAATGTCAATTTTAAATTATAAATTCTTATATATCAATTTAAAAAAAATCAATGAAAAAATCAATTCAATTTTAAAATTAATGTATCACATAGTTTTATGTTGTTTTTATTTTATTGTTTGGTTTTAGGGTGTGCATTAAACTATTTTCTATCAATCAATCTATTTATGTCTGTTATGACAATTAATGAGATAATGTTGGATAAAGTCCTTTTAAAGCAATTGTTTCATTCATAATATTTAACGGAATTATTACATTATTAACTACATAAATGGCTAGTTTTATTCATTATTCTAACATAACTAGACAATAAGACATTTTATGAAAACAAAACAATTATAGCTCAAGGCTTGACAAAAAAGAAAGGATGGCATTGCCTACTGAGAATAGCAAGATCATAAAGATATCTGCTCTGCTAAGTATTTTGAAGCTATTACCGGGCAACCTATGGGTCAACAAATCACTGGACATCCTATGTGTCCAATACAATAATACTTTCAGGATGCTGTTGAGGCTGCCGCGCTTTTTCGGGCCTCAAGAGATGCTTTCGCAGACCAGGACTGATGGATTTCATGCCATCATCCACAAAAATAATGTATCTCTGATGAGCTGGGTATGAGGCGGCCACAACAGCACCCTGAAAACAGTTGCTGAGACACATACCTCTCATATTTGGAATCACTTTGTACAGAGTGTGATATAGTCTACCTCTGCTGAAAAGTGCAACTAACTATGTAGCTATTTGGTAAGCTAGAGTAGGTTTATACTGACAATTTATTAAATTCTTATATTTATTTATCTATTTATTTTTTACTAACACAATAATCTTTGTTGTCTGGAATAAATGTTTATTTAATTTGATTTACCTTTCCTTCATGATGGATTTTAACATCTTTGATTCCGCCAGAAGCTTCTACTATTATCTCCAGATAGAACATGTCCGATGAGATGAACAAATTCACTCCAGATGTTCCCACAACAAACTTTAGCCTGCAATGTAATATTTTTAACAATCAACAAGAGTCAAGTAGTAAAGTTGAGATACAAAAAAGTTTTTGATCTTTTTACGTTTTGACTAAAAATTTCTCAAGGCTTGGTAAAGAAAAAGTAAGGCTTACCCTAGTTGCCTAGAGAGGCATTCTAGCCTCTCAATAAGGCTTTGTAGAGAACCAACTTTGATACAATGCTGTAGACTGTCCAGACACTTCTGTAGGATCATGCGGTCTTGGCTGTCTATGGCCCAACGCTTATCCTGTATGACAAAACAATAATCATGTTCTTACAGTTAGAAATGGCTCTTAAAGGCTTGACTTTTAAACTTGACAATTAAAGGGCCAGAAAATTTAACTTACCAGCATAGTCATTCGGACTCCTTTGGAAGTTTCTGCCAAATTTTTGTACTGTGATGTTTTAGATCTCAATTTTTCCATGAGGATCTCTTTTTGAAGCTCTTTGGATTTATCCAATAAACCATTTGGGGTCGACATCATTACAGAGTTGACGTCCATCATTTTGTTTATAACTTACGGCTCAACTTCTAAACAAACACAAATTAGTCACAAAGTTCACTGAACGAACATCTGATTGAGGTAAACGTGAGTTTATTTTCAAAGTTCTAAAACTTAATTATTTCGATTAGCCATTTTCCCGAGACACTTTTCAGTTCATTTGTAAAATGTAGAATACATTCTAATTATTTCACAATGTTTAATGCTTTCTAACGTGAAAATAAAAATTAATCAGTGAAATGAATCGAAAATCAAGCAAACTGTCACCTTCACGCGAAGGATGCCATTCATTTGCTATAATGCGTACAAATGCAGTATGTACCTGGGAGCTGGCTGTAATCGATGTAGAGCGGATATCAGGATGAAGGACTATGCGCAAAAAAGAGAGAGACCCGATTACGAAAGTTTAGTATTCTATACATTTGGCTATGGTCGGGTTATCTGTCAAATGATGCTAGATGCCAACCTCAAAGTAGGTAAGTTTTTTATCAATCGGCTAGGCGTGGCTGGCACATTCTACCAAAAATGAGAATGCTAATGTTGCTAATGTATGCTAATGTTATTGTTTTTTTATAATCTTTATGTCAACATTATGTAGTAGCTTGGTGTTTGCCAGTCCGTGAAAGTCAAAAGTCAAATATTTTTATTCATTAAAATCACAAGGATCACTTTGAAACGTCAATTTTACTGCCTGTTACTGCGTGAGAAATCACATACAAAGGCTAATAACAAGAGTGTCTGTTCACTCGTCGTTGATAAAATTAAATAAGGTTTCGAAGTTTGAACGATTCATAATTGATTTTAGGCATTTCATGCAACAAACAGAGAACCAAGGTCACCGACATAGCTCAGCGGATTAGCAAACTGAAGTGGCAGTGGGCTGGCCATATATGCCGGAGAACCGACAACCGTTGGGGTAAACGAGTTCTTGAGTGGAGACCGCGTCTCGGAAAACGTAGTGTGGGGCGCCCCCCGGCTAGTTGGAGCGATGACATAAGAAAGCTGGCGGACAGAAACTGGATGAGAAGAGCCGAAGACCGGGCTCAGTGGCGCGTTTTGGGAGAGGCCTATGTCCAGCAGTGGACTAATGTGGGCTGATGATGATGATGATGATGATGCAACAAACGGACGACGACGATGCGAAAGGCCAAATGGTAGGCACCTATTTATTATACCAATTTTATTTTTGAATTATAGTTTTAGAACTTAATATTAAAATTTTAGTGTGCATGAAAATATGTACTTATGCTGTTGGTGTTCCTATTTCTAACTTTAATATGATACCCCATTTGACCTAGTAACCCTATTTTGAAATTTTAACTCCATTTTGGCTCTTTTTCCCATCAAAATAAAATATTTGTTATTATTATCACTTGCATTTTTAATCTTTTGCATTAAATTGCAAATTTTAAACATATAAATAATTTATAAATGATAGTTTTAGAATTAGTACGAATAAGTACTTTCGTTAAAGTATACCTACCTACTTACAAATAATTACACGAGCTCACTCTTGCCCCGCACATAGTGAGAGTAAATTATGATTTAAATAGGTACTTAAGAAAATTCGCGGCTTGCTCCGCTTGCCGATGTTCTTGCTTACGTTAGCATTCAAATCACTTAATTTTTCGCGGCTCGCTGCGCTCGCCCATAGTCGTGCTCGGTGTCGGCTAAGCGGCTAGATCAATTTCGACGAAATTTGGTATATGTAGATGGATTATGACCGGTATTGAGACGTAGGCAACTTTTTACCCGACTGCGCAGGAGGTTTCTGTTTTTATTGAGAAACGACGCGTACGAAGCCTCGGGCAAAAGCATATGTAATAAAAAAAAATTTAACCTATCATGGTTATTAACATTATTTGTACTAAAAACGGGACATTTACCATGATTTGTGAGTTTTTGAGTCTCCCGATAGTTAGTAGCTCGATCCCGAGTAGTTTTTTGTAATATAAGCTGCTACAAAAGCTTGTGTAAGTAGGTAAATAAAACTGGGTACTTTTACACCAATACAGAAATCTGAAGACTTTCTGTGCCACCTTTTCAACCCCAACACTTGTTCCACAATATTATTTTGATCGATTTACACCTTGTACCTTGCTCAATATCTTCTTTATTCGTATATCCGTCACGTCCACTAAACTAAAGGGATCAGGGGTAAAAGGGAAAATTCTAACAAATTAAATTATGACTCTTTCCGATCTTGTAACAGTTTTAACACTTCCTTTACAAATTCGCTACTCCATTAGAATTAAAGTAGAAAGGTTCGTAACTAGGTTTCTTATATTTGCCCGTCCGTTTCTGTTCACAGAAGGCTTACGTTAAAACAAGGCTTACTTTAAAAGCGCACTTATTTCTATAGCAAAAGATTATGTGGGTATATTTTTTAAGGGTTTTCATGGGGTAATTAGAACACCCTAATAAAACCACGTCCAAGCGGATGAGTGACATAGTAGGTATCTAACTCTATTTAACTAAAGGGTTGTACCTATGTAGGTAAATGTCGGTCATATTTTATCGCATACCTATCTGCGCATGTTCCGTCTGCTACAAAGTAGGTAGGTAGGTACCTACCAATAAGTTGGTTGGATAATATTGTATTGATTCTAGATATGATACTAGCTATCTTGCTAATTAAATAAATATAGAAGTGTTGGGTACCATACGGTACCTCTATACTATAAGTAAGATGGTACTTATTTTTGATTTAGGTACATTTAAACCCGCACGTCTCAGAGGAACTATTATGTGGTTCTCTAGCAAAACTGGGTATCTAAAAACATCAACCTGCCTAGCTAGGTATTACGTAAATACTTACCTACCACTAACCGAGTAGGTAGTGTTCGATCTAGGTAGCTTTTAGCATAGACAATAGTAATATTATTCTTCTAAACTTTTCAACGTGGCACTTCCGTCGATTTGATATGTTTGTGATCTGCAAGTCCGACTAAGGGTTGAGCTACATTATGTATCCAAACAGCATTTTTCAGTAGTTTATAACAAGTTGTATTCGGTTTATATTTGGCTTGCACAAGTATGATCATGTCTCTGATTTTCGCGCAAAGCTCAAATGGCTCCCCATCCGTCTTCGCCGGAATGCACACATACTGTCCCTTTTGTATAACATCCTTTTTAACTTCTTCTCCCTTCTATCTTAAGGAGCGTTTTGAGTTTCTCTACGAGGCTAATGATCGCAATTTGCGTTCTTCAGATTCCCTTCAACTTAAAACTCCTGTCCATACGACAGAGTTTTATGGTCGATCCTTCACTGTAACAGCCGTACGATTGTGGAACGATTTGTCCTTCTCAATAAGAACATCCAAGTCTATTAGTAATTTTAAAACAAAAGTACACACCCATTATCTGTCCCTACGTTGAAGTTGTCGCTGCTTGTTAATTCATCATAACCATTTTTATAGTTGCTTATTTTATTATAATTAAATTTGTGTTATTATTAGTATTTTAGGTTTATAGTATGTAGGTATGTTTTTAATTTTATATAGATGCACCGCCTTCATGTGATAGGTTATAATCCTGTTCATACTAAGGTTGTCTGGAAGAGATGGCTTTTAGCGATAAGACCGCCCATTGTACTAAATCTGTTCGTAAAAATTATGTTCTGTATTTTGCTTTGGTGTACAACAAAGAGTTATCTTATCTTATCTTAGTTTTTCAGTATCTACCTAGTTCTTCCGAGCTGTCAGTCTCCATACATTTCCCATACAAGCAGTATGGGGAACTGTAGCTGATATAAATAAATAATGCTGGACATTTCACACAGCGCCATCTAGTCGCATACTACGCAAAGCTTGAAACTATCATGGTTATGTCTAATATATATGTAGTTTACCATGATTTGAGAGTGTCTTTTTACTAAGAAAAGTTTCGTGATTTATTTCAACAACGCACCGCGCACTTGCCTCGTACGACGCAGTGCGGAGCAGGACGCACTAACCCTGATGAAGAACTGAAACATTGTCGGTCGTAACACCGATTAACTATTCGTGATAATATAGTGACAACAATTTGTCAATTTAAACCATTGAAGTCCATGTTGAATTCTGATGCTGTGATGCCTCCCTATTCAAAATACGAGCGTCGTGTAAAGAAGTAATCTCTATTTTTGGTTCTTACGCGTGCTACTGACTATACGATAATGTGTAGCTAGATCCTTACAAGGTAACGAGTGATGTCTGTGCCTGACGCTCGTTGGAAATGCACTTTTTGTATTCTCCCGGTGTGCGATATGTCAGTCTGTAGCACAATATAGACATTGTCTGAAGCCTGTAGCTCACGCTTGAGATACCTACGCTTATCACATAACCACAGATGTTGCTTTTTATACAGAATGCTCCGAAATGTATATTTTAACCAGAAAAGGGGATCATTGATCTCAATTAGGAGAACAATGTTTGTTTTACGACTTTTGGAAATTACATGTGAAGAATCACTTGGTAGAAATCCACAACCAATTAGTTTATCAGATATTTTAAGAACATTTCATACGTCTACGGAAAGCTCTAAGGGCTTTCGTTAGAGCTTTCCGTAAAGTCAAAAAATTGCTGAAAATAATAGCCACCTTGCCTCTTACTTGCAAAATATCCTAATTAGAAGATAAATTTTAGCAAGCGATTTTAAACTTCTTTCCAGGTTCAAATAATAATCTATAAAAGCAACTGTTTGTCAAAGAGGTTTCTGTTGAGAAACCTCTTTGAGTAACGTCTTGACGGCCAACTCTAACTAAACTTCGTTGAAATTAAATCCGATCGTCCCGACTCGACAAAGTTCATTACAAGGTTATTTAGATGCATATCAAAGCTTTCCTGGACCTTACGTTTAATTTGTTTAACTGTTCTATATTTACTTAGCGAAACCCTTCCGATTCAGATTATTGGTTTTATTCAGATTGATTTCATCGTTTTCGTTTCCACAGTACTCGTAATACCTAAGTACCTATGGCTTACCATACAGCGGGTGTTTTTTTTATTTTTATTGCTGGATATTTCACACAGCGTTATCTAGCCCCAAACTAAACAGAGCTTGTACTATGGGAACCAGATAACTGATAGAGTACTAATATATATTTTTTTTGTAAATGCATACTTATAATATATAAATAAAAAAACATCCAGACACGGCACAAATATCTGTTGTCGTGCGGCGGAAATCGAACCCGCTACCTCCTGCGTCTCAGCCGGCTATTCACCCACTGCACCACGGAGGTCGTCATATACAAATATATGGTATGATCTACCAGATCTAAATTAAAAAAAAATTACACCCAAAATTGCTGGTTCAGCAGCTAATAATTATTTTTATAGTTCCCAATGAGCAAATGCTCTGCTAAAGCCCATCTTAAAGTTTCTTCTGAATTTTTCAGTCATGATTGGCGTGTTTTTTCACAAGATACCTTAGTATCTGCAGGTAATAGTTAGGTGTTGTTATTTCAAGTTTTTCAAGTTATTTATTCCAAGTAATGGTTATTTTTACAGTATTTTAAGTCAAATCCTAAAAAAACTGACGAAAAGTTTTGGGGTTTAATCTTTGATTCAATGTAGATCTACCTGCGAAAGTAGAAAGTAAGTATATGTTTTACACCAGCAATTCTTTGGTACTGTCCCTAAACATCCAATTTCATTTGCAATTTATAGACGACGGAACCGTTCATATATCGATGTAACTACCGCGAATTTACATAATTCGCTATAAACCCTCCGTAATTGAAACGAAATGTCATTGGTTTATGGCAGGTTAAGGAAAACAGGATCTGGAAATAAGATGTACGTGAAAGTTAAAGTTCAGCTGCACTTAGACTATTGTTCCCATCTTTGACACGGAGCTCCAAAGTACATACAAATTGCTTCGTTTTGACTCCCTTCAGAGAAGAGCCATTAAAATCATCGGCGATCCCAAGCTCGCCCGACAGACTGCAACTATTGAACCAACGCGTCATGACATCCGATCGCTCAGTGTATTCTACCGCCTGTATAATGAGGAATGTTCTGAAAAACTATTCGATCTTATCCTGTCGTTGTGATTTTACTACCGCACTTCTCGACAACGGAATAAGGGTCATCCACATATATTCGACAATTGGGTATCGCGCACCACACGCTTCATGAGATCTTTTCTACCCCGTACTTGCAAGTTGTGGAAGTTACTATCTGATGTTTTCCCGTTAGGTTACGACATGGTACGCTTCAAGAAAAATGTAAAGATGTCTACAGGGTAGGAAACGCATTGACAATACCCCGGGTGTTGCTGCTGTCATTAGTGTCAATAGTCGGTGACCGTTTATCATCATGTGGGCCTTAAGACTGTTTCCCCACAAGAACCTTAAAAAAAATTACCTCTATAAAAAATAGATGTTTTTTGGAAAAGCATAATAAGCGGTGATTTTCATTTTGTTATTTTCACATTTCGCTGCTACTTAAATCTACGGGAAATCCTATTTTTTTTATTTGAGACACATATACTCTGAGTTCACCCCTTAGATTTTTTTGACTCATATTACTAAGATAATCAAATAGGTTGGACAAAGAGCATTCTGAGAGAGGTATTTTACAGAGCGGTTAAAAATCGCAGCCGTGCTTCCGGGCGCGGCCGTGCAACAGTTCCGTGAAATTCCTGTCTGAAAATATATTTTTTTCTCGCTGACTATAAAGTTTATGATTTTCTTTAAAAGTTAGGATTATTCTCCTAAGAACGTTTTCTGGTAGCTATAATTATCCTATTTACGTCCCTTCTCACAATTCAACCCTGTATAGATAAGTACCGACAATCAGATAAAAACATGCAAGAAACAAAAATAAGGCTGCTTTGACAGCGCTTTTATTCGATGGCTTTATAAAATGCGCAGTCAACTATCTCTTCGTCTGACTGTATATACTACAGATATAAGCATATTGTATATCTGAGATAATATGTATCTGCTACGCCCGCCGCCGCGTAGATCCCCACAACTTCTACGAGGTTGCGTAGCATGTTTACGTTCGTAGCAGTTAGCTACGTATTTGAAAGCTAACCCCTACGTTAAAATGGTGATTTGGATCCTTCAGTATTCAGTATTCATTTTTTCACCATTTCATTTCAAAAATATATTACAAATTTCAGTTAACTATAGAAACAAATAAAAATAAAATAATTACATCAAGCAGAGAGGCTGAGAGCTAAGCTAACCTAACGGAACTTAATGTTTCATTTCTCTGACGGAAACCTAATAGAGATTAAAAGGCAATCAACCCTACAACACAAAATGCACAGATGGAACCGCTCCTATTGCTCTGTTGGGTATGGCAGCCCTAGGTTTTTAACAACAGAGTGAATCTATCCATGTATCTTGGTACAGGGTTGGCTGCAATGGGACTCCGGTCTAGGCCAATCTCTGTTTTTGGGACTATTTTTTCTTGATACCGTCTTCGATGAATCTAGTTTTCTAATATTTTTTCTTCTAAAATAAGCCCTTTATCGATGCTCCACAGTTATTAATAAATTTGAGGAAAGTCGCCAAAAGCCAATTTGCGGCTTTATTTATGCAACGCCAAATCCAATCTAGAGTTGAATTCGTGTTGGATAGCATCGGATCAGCTTATTCAGGATTTTCCTACTATTTATGTCCGTACTTCGAACACTTCCGTACACTAAAGTTTATTCTAACTTAAGTGGGCTATCTCTCATCTTGTTGGTTTTTTCATAAACGTGTAAAATATTTGCGTAATCTTATTTTACTTACACTTAAACTCACACAGTGAGCTTTTTCGAAATCTAAATCGAATGGTAAGTAGTGAAAAGCTGGCTTGAAATTCGGTCACGTACTAACTCCAATACACCTACATATAATCTCAGACGAAATGGGTTCTGTAAATTATACTTACTCAAATATGTTTCTTTCTGTAATAGGTTATTACTAATTTATCTCAATACATATTACATTTTCCGGTATCTATTCATCCCGTCTTATTCATACGTGTATTAGTTAGTCGAAGTAATCTAAGATTATCTGTTTCCTTGAAAGAAGCTTATATTAGACCATATAAAAGGTACATAGAAAAGGTTAAATTATTAAGGACTCAATTCCCGATGGTATAGTGCAATTCACAGGAACTATTCCAAGAAGTAGTGATTGAACCCTACTTATTCATTTCAAAAACAGAAGGTGCCTTTATCTATCTTCTTTCTGTTAAATAAAAATCTCATGTGTCAGTGTTTGTGGTCGCACTCTTCCGCACCGGATTTTAATAAAAAAAAAATTATATAGTTGGTAGGTAAGAGGACGTAAACTATCTTTTACCCTCCTACCCCCACCCATCATTTTTTTGTCGCGATTTTAGTATAATATTAAGAACAATATCCATATAATTTAACCGTCTTTCATTGACGTGAAGCCACATGAAGTGTCGCGTCACTTGACAAGAGTGTTTTATATAGTTTTTATCCGTTCCCAAGGGAACGGAAAATTTCAAGCGTGCAAAGTCGCGGGCGGATCAGCTAGTATTATATTATATATATTTACCTATATATATACCTAGTCAGGTCATAAGTATTGTCACACAGTAAAAACTTTTCTTATAGAATGCTGGCCACAAAAAAGTTTATAGAATTCGAATTTCGAATTGTTCATGAAAATAAAAATTTATACTTATTAGAATTTTACTCATTTTTAAATATGGAGTGGACGCTTAAAGAAGACCGTGTTGCAGTTATTGCGTTGCATCGTTGCGGTTACGCGCCAATTCAAATTTTTGATACTGAAAAATTTGAATATGAAAATGAAAAATGAAAATGAAATTTATTAAATTATAACAGACATCAAATTAACATAAACAATCCAAGAATTAATTGTCTTTCACATAGACGGATCCTGGTGGGATCGCATTAGTATCCAAACTAGGTAAACCTGTGTTATGGCATACTAATGCCCTCCGCCGGGCTTGATAGTATAAAAAAATTACAATTGAATTTAATAAATAAACTTAGAATTATTGTTATAAAATAATTACTAAATACATTGATAGATAAAATAATAATAATTTACACTTGAAAAAAAAATTTGAATAGAAATTTGAAATTATACATACAGATGACAAAATAATATTATGACATAAATACAATAGTGGTTAATCTAGGAGAGAGCGGCTAGAATAGCTTCTGTAGAAGCATAGTCTAGATTTAGTAGCCAATCTTTGACTACTATTTTACATTTGAAGGATGTTAGAGGGAACAAATTTAGGTGTTTGTTGAGTTTTTTATAGATATAAGAACTCATAAAATAATTTTGCCGTCTTGCAAAGGTTGTGGAACATTTCGTAATATTGATAAACCTGATAGATCGTGATTCACCAGCAGTCATAGAATCAAAGTAAAGGGTTTTGTGGTATAGGATGACAGTGTGCAATATATAAAGCTTACGGACAGATAATACCTGGCATTCTCTATAAAGAGAAGCAGTGGGATAACGAAAGGACTTGAATGACATAACTTTGAGCACTGATCTTTGTGCTCGCTCTGCTTTAATAAGGGTTGTTTTGCACGCTCCTCCCCAGACCGAGATGCAATATCCTAGGACGGACTGGCAGAGAGAATAGTACACAGTTTTCAAGAGATCATAATTGGCGATTGGTCGTAGGTTCTTGAAGACCCAGATCAGTTTGCGAGTACGAGTAGTTACAGAATCAATCTGGGCACGCCAATTGATCTGTGAGTCAAGAACCACTCCCAGATACTTGATTGATTGTACTTGTTCCAGATGTATACAGTCGCATACGTTATTCGGTTTGGGTTGGCAAGAGTGAGCTTGTAGGTTAAACACAGGGGCTTTATTTTTTAAAATATTGAAAGCAATGAATTTCGACTTGTCTAGATTAAGTGTCAGTAAATTTTTCTTCAGCCAAGAGATTACGTTAAGAAGACCCTGTTCAGCATAGTACCGTGTTTGGTCCCAAGTATCTCCTTCAAAGACAAGGGCCGTGTCATCAGCAAACGTGAAGATTTTGCCGTGTGGAGGAGAGTAGAGACATAACTCGTTTATGAACACGAGGAAAAGACTTGGGCCCAAAATGCTGCCTTGTGGGACGACAAAGGAAATTTGTGTATCATCACTGACCACATCATCTATAGAAACTCGCTGGGTCCTACCTGTGAGGTAGCTTTTAAATAATTTCAATGATATATCCCTTACTCCGAGGCTCTCAAGCTTGTTCAAGAGTATAGGTATCGAGACAGTGTCAAAAGCTTTAGCCATGTCCAGGAATATGCCAACACATTTCTTTTTTCGGTCAACGCTAGAAACTATGAATTTGGTTAAACTTGAAACTGCCATTTCAGTCGATTTATTTGCTCTAAACCCGAATTGGGAATCTGAAAATAATTTTTCGCTTTCTAAGTAGTTAACCAGTCTTTTGTTCAGCAATTTCTCCACAATTTTTGATAGCGCAGGGAGAATAGAAATTGGTCTGTAGTTGTTGGCACTGTCTTGAGGACCACTCTTGTGAATAGGGTGAATAATTGATCGCTTAAAAGCCTCAGGGAACAGGCCTGTAGAGAAGCTAAGGTTGATAATATGAGTCAAAGAGGGAACTATAACTTCTTTGACTGATTTTAGTAGCCTGGATGAAATGCCATCCCATCCAAGAGCAGTATCATTTTTAAGGGCCAGTAAAGCAGTTTCTACTTCATATAACCAAAAGATTCGTTTATCGCACCATCAAACGATACAATGAAGACTCTAGTGTAGATGACAGGTCAAGAAGTGGTCGCCCTCGGTCTGTTAGGACTCCAACAGTGATAAAAGCTGTGAAGGCGCGAATTCAAAGAAATCCCAAACGTAAGCAGAAACTGTTGGCCCTTCAGATGGGGTTAAGCAGAACCACGGTGAAAAGGGTGTTAAATGAAGACTTAGGGCTTCGGGCATACCGAAGAAAAACAGGACATCGTTTGAATACTCGTCTAATGGACCTGAGACTGAAGAGATGCCGCGCTTTGTTGAAGCGGTACGCGGGAAAAAAATATCGGGAAATTCTTTTTTCAGATGAAAAAATTTTTACCGTAGAAGAGAGCTACAACAAACAAAATGATAAAGTGTACGCACACAGTAGTGAAGAAGCGAGCAACCGTATTCCGCGTGTCCAACGAGGTCATTTTCCATCCTCGCTCATGGTATGGTTGGGAGTTTCTTATTGGGGCTTAACAGAGGTACATTTTTGTGAGAAAGGTGTAAAAACGAATGCAGTTGTGTATCAAAATACAGTCCTGACGAACCTTGTGGAACCTGTTTCTCATACCATGTTCAATAACAGGCACTGGTTATTCCAACAAGATTCGGCGCCAGCTCATAGAGCGAAGAGCACACAAGACTGTGTCACAAGACGGCGCGTGAAATCGACTTCATCCGGCACGAAGACTGGCCCTCCTCCAGTCCAGATTTGAATCCGTTAGATTACAAGATATGGCAAAACTTGGAGGAAAAGGCGTGCTCAAAGCCTCATCCCAATTTGGAGTTACTCAAGACATCCTTGATTAAGGCAGCCGCCGATATTGACATGGACCTCGTTCGTGCTGCGATAGACGACTGGCCGCGCAGATTGAAGGCCTGTATTCAAAATCACTGAGGTCATTTTGAATAAACTTTAGTGTCATAAGAATCTATGTTTTGTTAAGTTCATTTTGGTATATAAATGGTTACATAATGAATAAACTTGTTTCAATTATTTTATATTAAACATGTGACAGAATTTATGACCTGACTAGGTATGTATAAATAAATAAAAATGAATCCCTGTTTCCCTTGGTCACGCCATAACTTGAGAACGACTTTACCGATTTCATTTATTTTCTTTTTTAAGTTTTCTAATACTTTGTAGAAGGTTCTTAGGGAAAAAAAGTAAAGAAAATAGCGCACAACATTAGATAATTTCAGAAAACTTAAAGAATATTTAAACTTCGCGAGTTTGACAGTTCGCGCGTTTGATGAATGTGAATTTAGCAGGCAGCTGTTTTATTTTTTTGTAATTGACAAACCACGCGTGCAAAACCGCGGGTGGAAGCTAGTCATAGATCTATCGACTAGCTATCGAATGAAAACATACACGTAGTAAAGGAGGTTCAATTCTCAACTGGGCACTTTGGGTGCTTTAAACTTCCGTTATCTTTGGTCTTAGCAATAAATGGTCTCAAATCGATTCAGAAATGTTGATTAATTTATATTATTTTCATATTGTTTTAAATAATTTGTGTAATTTGCCAATTTTGGACTTTAATAGTTGGCAACTGGTTGCATACTAGAAAAAGATACTCCACTATCACATCTAAACTTTTTCAGAATTTCCTTGCTGACAACCGAGTTGCTTGGCAAGAAAAATATTTCTCTCACAACCAGTTGCCGACAAAGAGTAATAAATCCTCAATCGTAACTGGTTGTGAATCTCAGTTGCCATTGCGTTTGAAAGGGATGCTTTAACTAAAGCGACCACTTTAGGTTCTCTACTATATCATGGGAACTTAAATAAGATAGCCAGAATAAGCGTAACACACTCATACATAAGCAATTAATTCAAGATTCCCTGTACCACTGATATCAGAAACATCAGAAACTACGTGCCCCATGCTTTTCGACACTCACACCAACTACTAAAACGTTCATTTACAAGTTAAATTAGACCTGATCCGTGATTAATTTCCATTTTACAGCCGATTTTTTGTTCACCAAAAACGAAAAGAGCTGATAATTTTCGGATCAGCTGACCTGAACTTCGTCAAACCTAGCTAAGAATCACACTAGTTAAACTAGCTTTCTGCGTATCTGAATCCGTTTGGAAACTACGCTGACTCAAACAGACAGACAAACAGACACATAGATAATTATTTACGACACACCATAAAACAATACAATTAAAGTGAACAACGTAAATCTATGTGATACAATCGGATACATAGCGATCTCTATCAGACAACCTTTGGATGGAATGGACTGTGTGGACATACCTGGGTGTAATGCTGTATCTACTACATACTAATACTAATGATATAAAAATAAAAATTACATAAATGAATGAACCTAAATAATAACCACTCATAACAATTTACATACATTTTAATTATTAATAAATACATAGATTACATAGATAGATACGCTTAAAAATGGCAAGTGACTTAGCCCATCTGATAGCTACCGACAGCGCGTTCCATAATCGGAGAGCCTGCAATGTAAAAGAGTTACCATAGTAGGAGGAGGAGTGGACAAGTGTCCTGGGTTGAAGTGAGTCAGATGAACGCAAGGATCGAGGATTGGGTTTATGAAGGAAATGGAAACATTCTTTTAGGTAGGTAGGTGAGGAACGGTTAAATAGGATGTTATATAGTTAAGTGTTATATATTCCGGCGATGCGTAACCACTTGAGCTTTCTACGCAATTCGGACACAACGTGTCCAAATTTTCCATGACCATTACGCATATGCCGTGGTTATACTTCCGATTTAAACCGGCGTTAAACTTATAACACCCCTCTTTTTGCGTCGGGGGTTAAGATATGCTTTAACATTTTTTGAGTCGTTTGGGCGCATCTTCTATCCTTATCACTCAGCGATAAGGCCAATGTATTGGCTTTTTAATCCAGCTTAGAATTTATATTGTTTATGTGTGGTATTTCAATGAATTATCTATCCAAACACGAACCTACGTTATCATTTCTTCAAGTGACTATCGACCTTAAAGAGTGGAAATAAGTGTGAATTATGCATGCGGCAATTTGTCACAGTTTAGATTGATGCTACGAAGTTGATGAGTGAGATTGCGTTACGAAGTTTAATTACTTGATGCTCACAAACCCTTTTTCGAGGTTTTTCGTAAGCTTTGATTTACTTAGTTGTAGATTGTTCTAGAAGAGATGTAGGCATCTATCATCACCACTTCAAAGCCCTTTCAGCCTTCGTCCTGACTATAGGTATTAGGATTTCAATAAGGTATTTGAAACAGGTAATTAAATCTTTCTCGTAGAATATTTTCCATAGTCATTTCTATGTACAATAATTTAGGCAGACACACGTGTAACGCGGATTGAAACACAAAGGAAGGAGGATATTTTTGCATTAAATGCCTCAAGTTGGTGCGCGCAGGGCACGTTTCTAAGTCGCGTGACTTACGAGGCAATATTTTGTTACAGGCGATGGTTACTACTTAACAACAAGTGGGCCATATGCTTGTTCCATCTCCAGGTAGTATAAAAAAAGATATATATTAATTGTTACCTAGATAAGATAGAGTAGGTATCAGATATCTGACCTTGGTGGAGACTAACGGCTCGAATACACTTAATCCGCCATCGGCCGATGCATGCCCAACTCGGCCGGACTAACCGAACGAATAATTTACATCCGTTTGGTTTATCCGGTCGATTCCGGCCGACCAAAGAAACTTATAAAAACAAATCTGAATTTCGATGTTTATCTATTCAGTAGGAAAAACTATTCCCTAATTTTCTATTTTACAGAAGTTTTTATCTAGGTAAGTAGATTATTTTATAAAGCTCACTGGCTTATAAATTTATCATTTCCACTGAAGGGCTCATTAGATGGTTATATAGAATTAAAACATTTTAAAGGCTGTATTTTATTTTTATGATAATACCAATTGTGAAATTAAAAACAAAAAGTAAAAAAAATGTTCCGTAAAATATTTTTTTTATGTGTATTTTGTTTTACCTACAATTTAACCATTTTGGATTTTTTCTTTACTTATGCAAGACCTTCCTTCTTGCCAAATGTCATGATTCTAGGTCAACAGGAAGTACCCTAGGTATTGATTAATTTTCGAGAAAAATATACAGCATAAATGGCTGTTTAATTGCGTTGACTTAGAGCCTGATTTTTAAAGCCCAAGTGGCCATAGACTTAGGTATTTGATATTAATTTCAACTTGATACCTCACGGATTCTTTAAAAAAAGGGTCTTGACAGACGGACATACTGACAGACAGTTAACGAAGTGAACGTATAAGGCTACGTTTTTTCCTTTTGAGGTATGGAACCCTAAAAACATAATTTTTAGCACCATGTTATTAAGTTTTAGGATGATTAAAATAAATTATTATTCGTGAGTAATTTTTAGGCCTTGGGTAATCTGCCCCTAGCTATATCAAGGTCAAGTTATCTTTACATTGTATAAAATGAAATCGCTTTCGCTTAGATCTTTCAAACTAAACGAACGGATTGTAATGAAATTTTGCAAGGACATAGATTATATTCTGGGAAAGGACATAGGCTTCTCTTTAGCCAACTGCGCCAAATGAAGGTAATGATTTATTGAAAAACTACCCGTGCGAAGCTGCGGGCGGGTCAGCTAGTTTAAAATAAAAGGTAAATAGAACATTCATAGTCTTTTAATAATTCATAATAAAAATATTTTAAACAGTCATAAATTAACTAAGAGTATTTAAAATCACATATTATGTGTAATTTACATATACCTAATTGTACAGAGTGGGTATTTTAGAGTCCATTTTGTCTGCCTTGAGATATACTCAGCTGAGGATAGTCACAACTGCTCTAAAAACACAATCTGTCTAAATTAGTTTTTGGTTATAGAATAATCTAAACCTCTCCCTCCAATTTACTTAACCTAGGTCTAATATCTTAAAAAATACGATACAGTTTATAATCTCTACTTCACTCGTAAGACGAAAAGAATGACTATGAGTCCTTCTACGGCCGGCGTAGAGCTACACGCGTAGCGTTTCTACGTAGCATATCTACGGCAATTTGCACGAGTGGGGCAGAGTTTGAAAAGGTAATCTACCGAATTTACTTAGCGAGATTCACAATCATTTTAAACGTTTTTCAAAGGACACCGAAAAATAAAGGTATGTAAATATATTATTTGCAGAGGACCGTGTTTACTGAAGGTTGCGGGACGAAGGGAAGTTGGCCAGGGAGCGCTTGGAGCCGATGGGGAAGTGAGACAGGTCAATCTCGTCCATGGGGTAGTCGGGTCTGTACCGCTTCTTGTCGAAACTGGACCTGGAATTAAACTTTATGTTGGTTTACTTTGAATAAAATCTCTCATCACGGCCACAAAGGATTGAAAGAAAAATATACGCATACAGTTTATTGTCAATAAATGCTTTGCTATTTCGTGGCCAACAATGATGAGAAAACCCTACAGAAAATAAGCATAGTCAAAAATAAATAATAATCTTTTCCCGGCATTAAAGATTACTTTCAACCAAGCTATGAAGAATTTTAAGTGGAGCTTATAGCAAAAAATACGAAAATAAACACAGGTGTTGTTGATTTAAACCGATTATACCAAGAGGATTAGAATCTCGCTGGAAAATACTGCAAATATTGCATTTTTAAAGATTTGAAAATCATAACAAAACTAGCTTTAGCAATATTTTTAAGCTTTATTTTACCGTTATATTTTTATTTAGCTTGGAAGCCGCGTTGTTCACTATTTCGTTGACAGACATAGATCTCAAAGTTATAACAACATAACCAGCCGTGTTTCTTGCCTTTCTTTTCTGGCTTGGTCGCGAAGGAACAGGCAGTAAAAATGGCGTTTCAAAGTGATCCTTGTAATTTTAGTGAATTAAAAGATTTTGATTTAGATCATCAATATAGTTGAAACATTCTTCTTATACAAAAGAAAAGAATATGCGCTGTTTTGAAGGAGTGTATCTAATATTGGATACTTTATATTTTATTACCAGCTTCCCGTTCAGATAGGGAACAGTTGTAAAATTACTCGAGTAACTTGAACGTATTAAAGACAAGTTACTTTTTAACAAAAATAAAACCGACTTCGAAAATATATTTCAGTTTTAAAGAGCTTTCCAATAATACTACGCACACTGGGATGCGTCAACTCCTTTTCTCAATGAACAGTGCCTTAGAGCTATTCGGAACCCAACGCGACAAAAATCGGTTAATAAACAAAGAAGTTGTGCCAAAACATACATAAAAAACCAATACAGGATTGAGAAAAAATGGAGGAGGTTTCTCCTTGTTTTAAAGTCATAAAGCGTCATAACATTTGTATTTTCCGGGAATTCTAAGGTGAGTTAAAGCTTGAATTTCTTTACCTTTGATGGTAATTTTAGGGTTGGACCAAACGGAAGAATATAATAGTAAGAGAGTTTCAAAAATGTAAGTTATAATCCTCAAAATGGGAACAAGGTTTCCACATGTTAGAAACTGGATTTGCATTGCTGTTTTAGGATTGTTCATGTTGAATATTTATGATTATTAGCATGAGTACGGGTAGTATATTATTTCTGTAGTTTTACTAATTTTGAGTATGTTATTGAGTATGAACCTACCTGCAGATGAAACTACCAAATGGCCCATCTGATGTTAAGTGGTAACCATAGCTATAACAAAGCATTGCCTTGTAGTTTACGCACCTTAGGAACGTGCCGTACGATTTATTACTCTGCGTTCAACTACTTGAGGCATATGCCTCTATATTTAATATAACCGTATGGGCGTATCAAACATAGCAAAGAGCCAAAACAATATCAAAATCATTCTATCCGTTCTATATAGCTACGATGCTACAAACATACACACAAACAAAAGTATCATCGCTATTTGAATATGGTGTAAAATACGGCCTGAGTGCGCATAGTGTTCTAAAGACGTAGAACACGTCTTACACTGGAGTATCAAGGTCTAGGTAGTTGGATCCGTACAGGTGGTAGAACCGCTTGATGGCGTAAGGGAACGGCATGTTTGAGCGATCGATCTCGTCCATATTCCTCTTCGATACGAACGTGTCCAGATTTGACCTGGGGAAGAACAACCTTATTATTTATATGTTATTTTTTGACACTTATCGTTATCGTATAGGATTTTCATTCAGCGGGGTAATGCAGCCAGGGTCTTGGGAATATTTCCGACTGTGAGTGATCTGGCAAATTTGTGCTATTTATAGATCGTTTGCAGTTTTAATGAGATTCGTAAATATTTGTATATTCTTACGCTATATGGTCGTTAAATCTTACGCTACCTTGATTAAAAGAATCTTTTGTTATTTTTTAATAGTAGAGCAATATGTTATAAAAGTAGTTGGTTAGTTGAAAAGTAAAAGCAACTCTCTTGCATTTGAGGTAAAAAATGATTGCGCTCGTACCGACTAAAAATTGGATCCAGTTCATTTTTACATAAGCACAATGACACATAGAGACATATTATAGGCTACCTTTACGTAAAAATAACCTGAAAACGTTTACGACATTTAGTCAATATATAGTGCTATAACTAAACTAAATTGTTTATGTACCTACATACTTATGTAATGTTGATTTAGGACGACACATAATGTTATTAAGTTTATAATTATTTTTCATTGTAAGTGACAATGTTTTTAAATGAGAAATAAAGATTATTTAAACTGAACTGATATAGTATAAGTTGATACCTAAATCAGTTTATGTGTAAACATGCATGCATGCAATTTAATGTTTGCGCAAGTTTTGATACCTCACCAAGTTACAGCGTCGACATTAGTTTTCTAACGAAGTTTTATAATTGTGGTTACTCGTGGCAGCGCTTCTACACATCCGTCGAAACTAGTACAAACTAACTAAATGGAAATACACGTGTATTACGTGTACACATTTCAAATTAATTGTGCGAATTTATTGCTTCGTTGTTTTAGCAGTTTGATGAATCATGGTAGAGTTTTTGCCGGTCCACGGCTGTAAAAGTGAATTAGCCATGTCAAAAGTCTTCAGACAGCCTAAAACCTCATACATCGGAGTTGACCACAAGCTGCTTTCAACTTATTTACTTTAGTTTATTAACAAGTTTTGTCCGCGTGTCTACTACTTAATTTCAATTACTGAAATGGAGTAGGTGTGAATTCAAGGTTTCGGGATATATAATGAAAGTGTAATCTCATGTTGATAGGCCAGTGAAATAGGGAAATAAGTTTTGAAGCGTGTGACCAATCAGGGCTAATGAAAAAGATTAGTTAGTTTGATTGGTTTTATTGAATACTAAATTAGAAGTCATGTTACTTATGTGAATGTTGTGTTTACTCTGATCGAATTGTTTTTGGAAGAGCTGTAATCACACTAATATTATAAATGGAAAAGTTTGGATGTTTGTTTGTTACTCAATCACGTCATAACGGCGGAACCGATTTCGATTAAATTTTATATGTACGTAGATTATAACCTAGATTAATACATAGCCTACTTTTTCTTGACAAACAACGCGTGTGAAGCCGCTGGCGGGAGCTAGTATTAAATAAAACTATCTCCATCAATAGATTGAATCAAAATAATTTTAAATCATTTTGACTACCTCCGTGACGCAGTGGGTGAATAGCCAGCTGAGGCGCAGTAGGGTTCGACTGCCTCCGCAGAATAAATGTTTGCGTGACGTACAGATATTTGTTTCGAATCTGGCTGTTTTTCTATATTATAAGAATTTATTTACAAAAAAAGTAATATAAGTATTGTATCAATTATCTGGTTCTCATAGTACAAGCATATTTATTTGTTAGGTGGTCCCAACGTACCACCGCGCGTTCCCAAGTAGGTAAACAAAATATTTTTCACACCACCTGCTCGACAATGTCAAATTATATGTCATGCCTCACCGAAAGCAGGTGATTATTTAATTACCCTACGGCTGAGCCGGGAGAAAATTTGTACTGAATTGCATTATGTGATTTAAATTGGAACCTCTGTATTAAAATTTGAACTAAAAAGACCCACACAAGAAGACTAGATTCCACAAGGGTTAGCTGGAAGAAAATGCTAATTAGCATTAAGTTCGCTTATGTATTTTTTTTAGTGCAATAAAGAATTTTCTAATCTAATCTAATAATCTTAAATCGAACTAACATCTGCACAGAATGCACCAACCCAGATTTGATTTTTATTGTACACAGGATTCAATATAGCGCCCGTGACACAAGACACGGCTTTTTTCTCCTCGTATCTACATAAATAAATATAATTTGAACATTAAACTCAAAACAAATCTTAGAAGCATTAAACTGGGTTACACAGATTTTGATCTGTAATTTCGGCTAGCTAAGATGGAAAGTATTCCGTATGTATGTGGTAAGTTGTTTTTTGGTTGAGTTTTCTTTTTACTTTTCTGTTATGTTGTTAATCGACGTAGAATCTATTTACTCGAACGTATCCATATGCGGGAATTTAAAACGTGCAGTTCTGAAGTGTCGTTATCAAGATGCAGGATCATAGGTGAATAACATTAAACTGTTTCTATAGAAAACTGTTATGCGAACGAACTCTCGTACTGCAGCAAGCAGGTACTACTTGTGGGTTATTTCTCTTGGTGACGACAGATAAGCTTGCTATAGAGACCCATTAATAAATGCCTCCTCGAATAAGCTTCTATCTATCATTTCCACCTGAAGCAGGCTTGTCGCTAATGACTTGATTGACTACAGATATGCGATTATGCAATTAGTCTCGAGTGGTCTATTGTCTGTTTACTAGAGACACAAATGGGATAGGTTCCTACCTAAACCAAAAATAGGGAAATAACTAGACAATGTTCAAAGTACCTTAAAAAATAGTATCTATATCTAATATTATATATATCATAGCTATATATTTATTTTTTATTTAGGTATGTCCAATATTATATAAGATTCTCGTGTCATATCAGTGTTTATAACACAACTCCTCCGAAACGGCTTGACCGATTCGTATGAAATTTTTTGTGTATATTCTGTAGGTCTGAGAATAGGACGTTAACTATTTTTCATATCCCTATGTGATAAGGGTGGTGACCACAATTTTTTTTTTTATATTTTGTACTAAAGTTTGATTTTTTATTTCTTTATGATTCGGCAATAAAAATACATACAACCATAAATTTTCACCCTTCTACCACCAACCCCTATTTTTTAATAGTGATATTAGTACTTTAATAATTTTCTACCTTGAATTAAGAGATAGTTGATTATAGTGGGTACGTGCACAGAAAATGACATTGAAAAAATAAATAATTTAGCTCGGCTTAGAAACACGCAAATTAGCAAATTTATTGATTCTAATGCGGTACAAAGTTCGCGGGGTCAGCTAGTTTACATATAAGAATGTCTTACATAAGATGCACAAATAATTCACTTCAGTAAACAAGTAAGAAGTCGAGGAGGTGAAGAACAAAACGACACTTTTCCACTCCTGGAAATTTTGTTTTTTTTTCACATTCGTGTAAAAAATGTTAAAATGGTTGTCGTGACTATGCGAGATCTTGTTAAAAATACCTCTTTTCCAACCAAAAATTCATTCGAAATCAAGGGTTTCGAACAAAACCACACTTTATTGCCTGGAAAAATCTGTCATCTGTGATTTTATTCAAAACCACACTTTTTTAGAGTAAAATTCAATTGTATCAATAAGTCTTCATCAAAACCACCTAAAAACATTGAATTGATTGATTGATACATTAAACATTTTAAAATTGCAAATGTCTGATTTGGTAGCTAAAATATTTTAAGGTTGTTTTATTTTTCATAGTTCTGGCAACATTTTTCGTTAATTTGACAGACTGTCGAGTCAAACCTGTCAAACCAAACCTATAAATTGTAATTTTTTTCCGATTTAAACTTTGGTCACTGTGCTCATTTCTATTTCATTGTTCATGGAATTCAATACAGTATTATTTTGAAATTTTAATAAAATGCATGAAGGCGGGCCTGTTGAGGTCGCCATATTAAACAGTGGCACAAAAAAGGCCACAGCTAGGACGTTCAAGGTTTAGAAAATCAGCTTCCAAGTGAGTAATATTTCACATCAATTCGGTTGGGATTTGAAGTCTATATACCTAATTTTTCTACTGCTTAATTGCTTACATTATGCTAATCAAGTTAATGATTTGGACAAAAGACAAAAAGCGTTTTCAAGAGCAAAAAGTTAAGCCTACCGTTATTACTGAAATATAGAAGGTTATTTTACCAAAACAAAACCAAAGTTGCACAAGACACCTAACTAACAAGATTGGTGTCTGCATACACATCTCAAAGAAATTGACAACCCGAGAGACAAGGCTGTTCGCAGAAACCCAGAAAATAATGTTCCAGTTTCTTTTTGACCGGGAAAAAGAACAGGTTGATCCAAGTTTGTAAAAAATTGTTCATAACTCTTCGCATAGGGCAGAAGATGGAGATGTCAGTGATTGTGATTGTCTTGAACCTGATGCAAGCACTATAAGAATTTAGGCTACAAGTGAAAGTGAAGAAAACTTCGAAAATAAAGTTATTTTTGAAAGTGAAGTTGTCTTGCCAATTTTCTTCAGAACTACACTTTTTTTTTTGGTATATATCAAAACCTAACTTTTCCAGAAGTCTCTATCAAAACCACACTTTTCCAAATTTCATTTTAAAATATTGGCAAAGATATTTACTATTTTTATCAGCAATTAGGTATATAAAATTGAGTGAAACACGAAGTTTCATATCACACAATCAAAACAAATCCGGTAGTTGAAATCTTTTAACTTATTTGTATTTTAATGTTTTCGCTAAAAATTGAAAAAGTGGAAAAGTGTGGTTTTGTTCTTTACGTCCTTAGTTATAAACTAACCTGTCGATTTCATCGAAGTTGCGCTTCGTGTAGTCATCGTTCATTCCTCCGTAGAGGCTAGTTTCGTACGGTGGCATTGGATATTTCCCGTTATCCTTAGCTCTGTAAACAGTTCATAGTTCAAGCAAAAACTTTAAATTAGTAGCGTTCTCAACTTCCTCAACCGATGTGCGAAGCATTAGAAAATATGGCTCTTTATGCAATAATAGTAAAAAGTTATACCTTGATATGTAATCAAGCATCTTTAGAAGATTGCCTCCGTAGGAAGATCGAGAGTTATCAGGCGTACCAGCTTCAAACATAGGATGCATCATTCTGTTCTTGTGACCTAGAATTTTATCAAATGGCGAAATGATGTTATTGATTGTGAATGATTTAGATGACACAAAGAACTTACCTATAAAACTACCTAAAAAATATCATTTAACTTCTTGTGTCAGGTTTGTTTTATTTGGTGTCGTAAATCACGTAGAAAAAGCTGGAGCTAGAATAAAACTTAAAAGGTAGTAAAATTAAAAGTAATAAAAGGGAATAATAAACCTTTCATTTAAATTGCTACTTTATTCTTACTTCAATTTCAACACCGATTGATAACAATAAAGTTTAAATATTGATAGTAAATGAACATTAAATTGGTACTCGAGGGAGATATCACATTGTGTTATGTCACGTGAAAGAAAGTTGCTTAGAAGGGTGTAATAACTACATTGCGATTTTGATAACATATTCAAACAAAGTTGCCCCCTCCTAGGGGATCTAATTGGCGAACAAAATTGCTGCCACCCAGGGAGTCTAAGTTTCGGACAAAATTTCCGCCTCCCAAGGAATCCAGATTCCTCTTGACGAGGTTGGGGCCGCCGAGCTGATCGAGGTTCTTCTTGACAAAGTTGCTGCCGCCGATCGAGTCAAGGTTCCTCACAAAGTTTCCTCCGCCAAGAGAATCCAGGTTGCGAACAAAGTTGCTGCCTCCGAGAGAGTCCACAAATCTGGCGTACTTTTTGTCGTTTTCCGTTCCCCTTCCGAGGAGAGTGGTTCCTCCGATTCCGTTTAGGTTTCTGCCAAGAAGGCTGGATCCTCCGAGATTGTTCAAGTTCCTGCCCTGAGGATAGTCGGATCCTCCAGCAACTGAACTCCCTCCTAGTCTTCCGATACTCCTGCCCAGCAGAGAGCTTCCACCGATACCGTTTATATTCCTCCCGAGCATGGTGCTACCTCCGATACCATTTAGTCCATTGCGTCCTTGGAACCTATCATATTGCTCTAAAAACTGGAGAAAGTCTTCAAACTCTTGGGACTGCTTGTATTCTGTAACAATATGGCTTTAGTCAACGTACTGCGTGTACATAAATGGTCAGTTAGTACACACACAGTTTACAAGTAAAATGTTAGTACTTACCATCTACAGGGATATAGGTACACGAAAACACAGTGCACATGTCGTAACGACGTGGTGCTGGAACATTACAGTAGTAAGGAAGTGTGCATTGCTTATTGTTGAGAAATTTTTACAAATGCATATTTACAGTGCTGGAGAGTCGTGTTGTTAGAGGTGAGAGGGTAACGCGGGTGCATAAGGGATTTTGTAGTGTAAAACTGTAAAGATACATTACGTGATAATTGGAAAATAATACTAAAGTAAATAATAATCAAATATATTTTTACACAATCGACATTAAAGCTTCTATAAATTTATGTTTACTAATAATCCATACTCTTAAAAAATTAGGTTGTCTAATGTCGATTGCATAAGAAGAGTTGATAAAGTTTGTTTTGGTGTTTGTGGAAATTGTGAAAGACCAGTGCCAGGGTACATTCTTCTCTGTCAACATTATATGTACGGGAATTTACATTCGAATAACATTAACATTGTGTGGAAGTTCGTAAAGTGTGCAACTTTGTGATGGTTTAAGCGATCTTACCGTTAACATCGTAGCGTTTTCCGGAACCTTCGCCGTTTAGCTCATTTTCCTGTTACAATAAAAATTAAAACGTTATAAGCAGATAATAGGACCCTCTATAATCTTCATGACATCATAACCGCTTTTAATTGCTAGATTAAATATTCTTTTAATTGTTAATCTTTATTTGGTACAAGATTCCGAACGCGCCTTCGCACGCTTGGTGTCTCAATAAAGAGTAGATGTCAGTTTTTTTATGAGGTGAATATGGAAGTGATATCACCTCGCTTAGTGCTAAGAGCTAAGCTGGGTGCTTAGTGGGTGATCCTAGGGAACAGAAGTATTGGGAACTATCTTAGTTGGCTACACTGCAAGAGACGCGCTTCGATAGGTGCCTAGCTAATACTAGCGTAGTTCTCAGCTTCGCATTATAGATAAAAATAAAGTAAAATAAATAAATAATGCTGGACATTTCACATAGCGCTAATCTAGCCCCAAACTAAGCAGAGGTACTATGGGACCCAGATAACTGATAGAATACTTATTTAAACATACTAGTCGTATGTCCGCGACTTCGATCACAATTTTCTGGATCTCGACAACAGCGCCACCTACCGTGTCCAATTGTGTTTTCAAAGCATCCAGAACCCATTGAAATTTACACACAAAATTTCATCCAAATCTGTCCAGCCCTTTAGGACAAACACACGTACAGAAGATATATATTACCTCCATGACGACCTCCATGGCGTAGTGGGCGAATAGCCGGCTGAGACTCAGGAGGGAGCGGGTTCGATTCCCGCCGCGGAACAAATGTTTGCATGATATACAGATATTTGTTTCGGGTCTGGATGTTGGATTATATATTTATTATAAGTATGTATTTACAAAAAAAAGTATAAAAGTATTCTATCAGTTATCTGGTACACTTAATACAGCTCTGCTTAGTTTGAGACTAGATAGCGCTCTGTCAAATGTCCAGGTTTATTTATTTATTTATTATTAATATTAAAATTAATTAAATATGTATTAAGATAGTCAGCATAACTTATTTAATGCGTGATTTGAGGACGAGCGCAGTGCAGTTATGCACAATGGTGTCCATTTTTTGTAATTTGCAAAAAGTACACATTTTAGTGGACGTTTTAAATGATATGGATTTAGAATTACTTGTTATATTTTATAAGAAGCCAGTTAGAACGGTGCCGCCGTAAACACAATCTCATTGCTTTTGGCACTGTGCTAATAATGGTATTACCCTGTTTAACAAATTTCATCGAAATGACAGACAGACAGAGACAGAGTTACTTTTGAATTTATAATATTTATTTTATTTTTAACCTGTGTTGTCCCACTGCAGGGCAAAGGCCTCCCTCCTTTCTTTCCAGTTTTTTCTGTCCCCTGCTGTAGTGGGCCAGTCTGGTAAATGCACACCCAAGTCGTCACGCCATTAATTAATAATTTTAATAATTATATAACGTATAATTTAAAAAATAATAATTTATAATATTAGTACTTCTTCGCGGGTACATTAATCGAAGACTTTTCTCGCTTGAGTGATCCACTGTAAAGTTATTTACCTTCATTATAAAGTAAGAGAAAGGAAATTGTATTGTAGATCAAATATTTGAAATCCTTCGCGATCACTGTACATAATTATTGATTAAAACGGGTATTTATCGCGTATGTACCTTTTTTATTTGTTATCCCGACGTTTCGGCTGTGTTGCAACAGGCGTGGTCACGGGTTGAATCAATAATTATATTTCAAATCCCTAACTAAAGAGATCTCATAGGAATTTACGAAGTATTCAAATTTTTCGCTAGGGACAACTTCAAAATTTAATAAGGCATCCGTTTGTTTAATAAATCACTTTGAAAATTCAGTTATAAATAGGTTAGTGTTGCGTATTGTTTAATTTCAGTTAGTAGCCTTGCCTCAGAATAAAGCCCCTGTGGCTTGTACTGGAACATTCGCTTTTAATTTAAAATTTGGAGCAAGAAAATTGTTTCGCGTGTAATGATTAGAAACTGATTGGTAGCTTAATTTGTTATTATGTTTCGAAATCGGTGAGGTTGTCGGCTTTAAAATTACTTATTGTAACAGCTTCCTAGATTTTCCATTCTGTGAGCCTTTGCTTTACTTCAGTTATATTTTAGCATCTAAGGAAATAAGAAATACATATTCAAAGTGACAAAGCCTTATAGGAAACAGTTCAGTTTCCCGTTTTCAAAATAGTTTTAAAGATGTGCAATTAAAATGTACGTTAGCGAAATATTGTTAATTTAATTTTGTGTTACATGAATATTAAAGTAGACCGGTTTCACCTTGCAGACCTTTATGAATTTTATATGAAAGTCGAAAATGTATATGAGTGTCGCTATTAAAAATTTATAAGATGATGAAGCCTGGACAGTATAATGAATTTGCTCACAGGAGCTATTTAGCAGCCGATATCTTCTCTTAATATAGGTATATAAAATTCTCATGACGCAGTGTTTGTAACAAAACCCCTCCGAAACGGCTTTACCGATTTTTATGTAATTTTTTGTGTATAGATGAGAATAGATCGTAAAGTATTTTTCACTCTCCTACCCCCACCCCTCTTTTAATCGCGATTTTAGTATTTTTGTACGAACAATATCTATATAATTTAACCATCGTTCATTGACATGAAGTCACATGAAGTGTCGCACTTTGTCATTTTATTCTGAATTTGATTTTTTTGATAATTTATATGGCAGAACAACGTTTGCGGGGTCAGCTAGTAGAACTGTAAAAATTAATTAAGTGCAGTGATACCTACTGTTCCAATAATGCAAAATGTCTATAGTCAGATGTGTTTGTGTAATGCTCTCAATGAAGACATTCAATCGTAGCACACAGTAAAGAGGTTCTACTTAGCACAAAGGTATAGTTATGTACCTTGAAATAAATACTCGTACTATTCCATAATATGTATGTATGCACAACGAGACGCGGAAAAAATAATATGAATTAAGGTTACACCAATCATAATTCAAACCTTATTTCTTTTACTAATATTCTGGAACCTCTTGCAATTCTAAATGAACGGTACTTATATCTGAGATCTCTCTAAAGAGTTCAACAGTTTACTCAGAGCCCACTAGTTTATCCTAGAATCGAATTTAGATCGATTAAGTATGAACTTTGTAAGCAAACTCTACTTCTTTATTAACACGTTAAGTGCGAAGCGAGGCCTAAATCACCCCTGATGCAACTTCCCTGTGGTGCGGCAAGCAAAAAAGTGAATTTCTCTGTCGTGCGAATGGCATAGCTTTGGTTTGGTCCAGTGTAGGAAAGAGATAAATATATATTTGAGATCACAATGGTTCCGGACTCGGTGGTGTACCTACCTTGGTACCGGATGTCTTAGGCCTCGTGCCGCACTGAATTAATATAATTTTAATGCAGTGCGGAACGAGGCTAAAACGTCCCATATCTCCCCTGACCTCGTACCGCACTCAACGCGAGCTTCCCGCGACCAGTGTTGTGCATCACGTCGATTGGAGAGCACGTCCTTTTACAGCGCCGAACATGTCTAAACGATGTCGGAAGAAGTTAATTTTAAAAAACCCAGAAACAGAGCCAAAACAGGTAAGTTTTTAATGAAAAAATCTTCAGTAAGTACCTAGTTTTTTCTTATCTTGGTAGCTATGTACCTAAAGTAAGTGTAAGATATTATTACTTAAGTATATTATACCTAAAGATATTATTGGTAATAACGATTATTGACGTACCTAATACTTTGCAACATATCTAGAATTACCTATTATTCTATATCGTGATAATAATGTTATTATTATTAGGACTTAACACTTAATTGATATTTTTTTTTTTTTTTTGCCTCGAAAAGGGTGAAAAAAGGAGAAGATGTGTTGGTTGTTACCAAAAACTACGCACATTTTTACCATCTCGTGAAGCTGATAAAAAATCCAAAAAGGTTTTGACTCAGTGCACTCAGTGCAAAAAATCTTATTGTCTACCCTGTTTCAATGAAAAACACTCATAAATAAGTACAACATATATATTGAGATTTTTATAAAAAAAGTATATTGATACTGATTTTTTAATGTTAATTCAAGTTCTAATAAGTGTATTTTTAAAGCCCGAGGCAGAATAAATAGGACAGTTTCTTTTCTACTTCTGGTTGCCTTTTTTTTCTATTCTGTGAACCGCATTAAGATTTTCATATACAAATAGAAAGATAAACCTTATGCATAAACCGTAATCCATTATTTTCCAATGATAAGTCTGTAATAGGTGCCTCTTAATGGTATAGAATGGAACGCTTCGTGCGCGAGTCCGACTCGCACTTGGCCGGTTTTTTTTTCTTTATGGCGCCTTCAAGCACAATTTAGATTATTTAAAAAAATGTATCTTTTGATAGCTTTGTGTTGTTTTGCCAGGTTTTGCCTTTAAAACGATCTAATGAGATATAATTGATCAAAATCGGTCAAGTCGTTGCGTAGTTAAGACAGTTTAAAAACGTCGATATTATTTTTCCCATCACTAATCGCAGCGAAAATTTGCCCTATTTCAGTGCGTTACGAGGTGTATAAGATCCCATATTTTGTTTTGCTAATAATTCCTAAACTAGCCATCAGATCCCGGGGCGACGGTGGATTAGGGTTCATCAATTCACTGTCTATATCAATAAGGACCAAAATTCTCATTTATCTTTGATTTCGCGCCAGAAAATGGATTTTAGTCTGTAAAAGGAGGTGGGGTCTAATAGACCGCGTGTCGCCCTAACGTCTGGTCACGGTACAGGCCGATTATACCTCGTGCCGCAGGAACGGAAAGTATGCAAAAATTGGTGCCGCAGCTAACGTGTTAAGTGGTGTTTCATCGAGTCATTATAATAGATCCTTCGACTTGTTTGCGTTATTATTAATTGTTAAAAGTTTTAATAGTTCATCTTCACTGCTCGGTATTCCGTTACCTTTGAGCAATTGAATAATTTGTGCCTCAATATTTGATAGAGCGAAGCGAGATCTTCAAATCCACTTGGACAAATCGGTGGTGTATTATGTATGTATATTATGTCTGATTGTCCGAGTATAATTTTCGATGCGTTACTGATTAAATCTTCATTAAATTTGATAGTGATGGCACTATCCTGTTGTGTACAAGTAGCTTTTTAACAAAAATATAATCGACTTAACCAAACTACTGAACTGATTTATGTGATGAAATATCTATGAGACCAATATGAAAGTATATCCTTTTAAATAAAAAAACAATTCCAAATCGACAGAGTTCTAAAGTAATAACAAACAGAAAACAGAATTGCGGTCCTATAAAATTTGAGGGTTGCCCTTGATTTTTTTTGAGATCCCATCATCAGATCCTAACTTGGTGCCAATGGGACCACCTGGGAACCCTTTTAAACAAAAAATAATTTCTCGAATCGGTCCAGACATCTCGAGTAATCGGGGAACATATAAAAAAAACGGCGAATTGAGAACCTCCTTCTTTTTTTGAAGTCGGTTAAAAATGTGGCATAATGAGATATTGGGGTTCAAGAGAAGTTAAAAAAACAAAGATGTTAGTATATTTTAATCCCATTTTAGGGATCTGTAGTGGAACTAGAAACCTTATAATTTCGCCATGCCTGTCTATCTGTCTGTCCGACCAGTTACAGCCGTTTTATTCTGAATGACAAAAACATTTTATTGCGTTTTATTCTGTATGAAATGTAATTTGGTTTGATAATAGATACGTTTTAGTGACGCCTAGTAATGGTCTAAGAGCCGGTGAAGATCGACCTTCACAGATCTGATGAGACATATTTTTTATCAAATATAATTTATAAACAAATATGCCTATAATTACTTGCCTATCTAAAAGTGATCTCTAAAAGTTTTTAGCTAGGCAACAGTACTATAAGTATGATTTTTTGCAGGAAATGATTTTGAAATATGACTGATTTTGTAATAAAATAATATAAAATTTGATATAACTTTCGATAAGTTAGCAGAACGATGGAGTCACCTATATTGACTTACCTGTTCACATCGGCTTGCCAGGTAGCTATACACAGAAATGAGTAGGCAAGCCTACTGAGGCATATTCTGTGTGTTAAAAACTAACAGTGAAATAAAATTCATTTGGTTATCAAAAGAATGAAAGTGATGACAAAAAATCGATTAAAGTTAATTTAATTAAAAATAGCCATAACCACTTTTAGATAGGCAAGTAATTATAGGCATATTTGTTTATAAATTATATTTGATAAAAAATACGTCTCATCTGGTTATCAGATCGGTGAAGGTCGATCTTCACCGGCTCTTGGACTATAAGTTTTGAAATAAATTAAAAATGCTTCTTTTTAGGGTACCTCGCCTATATGGAAGTTGGGAATGATTTCATTTCATGCATTCCATCGTGTGTATTATCGCTGAATAGATTTTTAAAAACACTATAAGGTTTGCGAAATATAAAGCTTAAAAATATCCATTTTTGTTATACGTGGGTGGCTAAAAAGAAGGCAATGGATGCGTTTGGCCTAGGACTGGAGTTAATGGCTTGATAAAAGCGGGTATATGTAAGAAGATAAATAGAGCTAAAATTTTGTGTACTAGCAGTTACACTTACCCTGTGAGGATCAGCGTTACAGCAGACCAGTAGAACGGCCCCGGTCACGACCAGTGCTCCGCAGAATCCACGCATGTTGTTTCTAAAATACATATTGCATATTACACGAAGGAAAGTTCGTTTCATAAAACATGTTTAATTCTCACGAAACATGTTTAGGTGGTTTTGAGAAGTTTTGGCGAACTTGGCTTGTTACTTCGCAGCTTCCAAACTGATAAACATATTTCAATGCGATCGATATGTAGAAAGATGTTCATTAGGTCTTAGCTATGTTCGGTGGATATTTTTTTGTCTACGTTTTTAGTTATCAAAATAAAGGTTATTTAATTAATGCGGGTGTTACGGTCGATAGTGTTCTTAAATGTTGTCAAAATATACTTATTTAGGTCAGAACTGCGGTCAGACTATTTATAAATTATTACAATTTGGAGCACCTGCACTGAAAGTATTTTTTTTTGAACATTTGACGTTTGTAGATAGATAGATAACTTTTATTGTTATACCAAAAATATAACTAAACTTAAAAAACTTTAGACTAATGCGATGGTTTATAAAACAGTAGTAACCTTCAGTGGTAAAACGACACTGGCCGTTAGAGCTTTTAAAACGATTAATGGGATGGTTACAAGTTAAAAATAATTAGGATCGTATAAATAATTTATAAGGGTACGAAATTACTGTAAAGGATGTAAAGGATTAGACAAATACCCCATGCGATTCTATACTAATATTGTAACGTCGGAAGTACCTCTGTCTTTCTGTCGGTTTGTTACATTATGTCATAATGTATGTGGTTTAAAAAGATATTAATCAGTTCCGAAAATCTCTACATCGTTACTCCAAACACCCTGTACGTACCTATATCTTTTTTAAATAATTAACACAAACAGTTTTTATAACACACTTAAATTATAAATGTGAAAGTTTGGATGTTTGTTTGTTACTCAATCACGACGGCTGAACCGATTTCGATGAAATTTGGTATGTATGTAGATTATAACCTGGATTACCACATACGTTTTTTATTCCATAAATCAGTTCCCATGGAATAAAAATATGGTGCTAAGCCAAGTTGCAACAGCGAGTTTAGCTTTATTTCTAGATTACCACACATTTAGTAGTGTAACGCGTACGAAGTCGCGAGCAACGGCTAGTATAAAATAAATCTAGTTAAATAAATAAAAATAAATATCGCTGGACATTTCACACAGCGCTATCTAGCCCCAAACTAAGCAAAGCTTGTACTATGGGAACCAGATCACTGATACTTATATACTTTTTTTTTGTAAATACATACTTATAATATATAGAAAAACACCCAGACATGGAACAAATATCTGTAGATCATGCAAACATTTGTTCCGCGGCGGGAATCGAACCCGCTACCTGCTGCGTCTCAGCCGGCTACACGCCCACTGCGCCACGGAGGCAGTAATTAACCAAGTTTTGATCAGAATGTGACACCATTTAACCACTTTTAGGTATTTTTTTATTAAATACTGTGAAAATGAGCTTTAACAAATAGAGATGTGGATAGAAAATAAATATAAAAGTGGTATATTATAAACGACGCGCGACGTCGAGTTATATTGCTCAGCGAAGTTACACATCGACGATAAATAATTCAATATCGCATCCAACTGTGAGACAGTAAACGCTGCTACTACTCTCGTAATTTCAAATATATAAAATTGATACGAATTAGTTTTCTATTGTGCGATAGAAATAAACAATTTTATATAGCCTTATCTATCCCACTGCAAGCAAAAGCCTGCCTGTTCTTAAACTTATAGAATATTAAAATAAATTATTCAATGTAAGGTACTTACCGTTAAAATAAAAATAAAATATCATGAAGCTATATGAAACGTGGTAAATCTAGCCACATACATCCAGCTAGCTATACTTTTAAGATAAAAACGTTCAGCTTTATTTGGGAAAAGCCCTTTACTTACCGAGTATTTACAACTTGTTTATTCCCCTTAGTCATAGAATTTCCCTATTACAAAGTTCGTTTGTTTTAATTATTTTAATTTATTGCACAAAAAGAAAAATGTACAAATGGAGGACTTAATATTAAAAGCTTTTTCTACCAGTCAACCGTGACAGGTAAAAAAACACAGCCAACAAACAAAGTCACAGATAAATACTCGTATGTTTTATTATTTTTATCCTCATACTGAAAAGGTCATCGAAAGAAGGCTAAGAAAATATACTACACGTGCAAGTAATTACGTAGTTTCATTGGATCAGACTAATTTTTTTATTTAGATATGTAGGTCGAAAGTGGATGTCTGTTAATCAGTCCTTGATATACCAACTTATGAGTACTTTAATAATATTATGTTCGGGAAGCGAGCTTTAATATAATTGAATAAAACTGCAGCCACGTTGGTATTGCATCGGTAAGAAGTTGATGAAAATTATTAAAACGAGGAATACAATCTTCGATAAAAGAAACAAAGAACAATATTGTTTTATGTTTAACAATAGTACAAGAAGTCCTCAAATATTTTTAAACAATAATGAAATACCAACCTTTATTGAATACTTTGAAGTTCCTTTGTCCGAATTTATTACTTTACGCAAAAGAAACAATTGTATTTGTTTAAATGTATCAATAACTACCGTCAATTTAATTAGTTATTAGACTGGAAATAAATGCGGTTATCTTAATAGCTTAATAGCTTAAACGCTTACATGCTCATTTAATGTTTTCAGGAAATAAGTCTTAGTAATGATCATTATTTAAATTAGTACAAATCGGATTAAACAGGAATCACATCACGAATGTCAATACTAGTATCAATTCTGGGTTTCGGTTTGCATCGTGGTTTAATTTCTACCGATGATAGTTTCCGCTAGTTAAGAGTTTGATAAGTTTTGTTTGAAGAATGGTAATAGTAGTTTATGAAAAGATTCATGATATACATTAAGTTTTGATTACTAAAAATAAATAAATTTATTTTTTTAGTTTAGAATGTATTTGGAAAAATCACGTAATACAAAAAAATTATTTAAAAGTGTAGAAAAAATATATTGAAAAATGTAATACTGACCTGTACTGGTGTTTGTGTGGAACTGTTGCCGCTCGGAGGCTGTAGTGTTGTGTGGCTAAAGCCTCTCGGCTGGCTTATATATCCGGCTCGAGGGGCGGCAGGATGCGAGACCCGCCCTCCTTGTTAGCGTGTGCATGCGAATATCAACTATTAATTGATCATCGTACAAATTGGGAGCTTTTGTGCTTTTTCGGACACCTAATTAAAACGAATTTAAAAATGATTACGATTGATATTCATTTTATAGGATTAAAATCTGAAAATGTCCATTTTAATTATTGAAATGCACTGATTTTCTTTCATTGATATTTGTTTCAAAAATTATTTTTGCAAACTAGCTTTACGGGCAAAAAATAAATTAAATTACGTTTCAAAACACTGTTCGTTTTGGGCATCAATAGATTACCTATTTTCAATACCAGTCTGTACCTTCAAGAACCTGAAGGATTTTCATAGCTTTTGAATTCCGGTTTAACGATATGCTACGCTTTATTCGCAGTGAAAGCAGAGGAGATTATGCCGGAAGTGGGCCTCGGATTGGATCCGGGGCACCTGGAAGAAAGACTCGACGCTCGTAATCACATGAAAACAGGAAATTGACAACAATTGGTGGCCGTCCTACCGATTTCTGATTAAACAACGCTTTACTTAATAAGCTTATTTGAAGAATTGGACAAAATAAAATACTATCAAGAAATCAAAAATAAACGGATTTCCGCAACCTATATTTGTAGCATGTGTACGTAGGTATGTCTTCATTAGTTTCTTAAAAGCATAATCGAGTTTTTAAACTAAAAATAGGCAAGTCACGTTATTGTACATTCGTGTTGAAATATAAAATTAGATACAATTTACTTGAATAGTAGACTTACAGCTACAAGTAATTGATTCTAAATGATACAGGGATGGCAATGTTTTGTGACCTAGCGCCATCTTTGTATTGCTTTATATTGGTATTTATACCAATCATTTAGAAATTGATTGCACCGAAATTGTATTTTCATAATGGTCCATTTCATGTCCCAATAAAAGTAACGTTGAATTTATTCAGAGCACAAAAATTCTATTACAATGTTTTTAAATTCTACCGTCGAAGGTTCAAGGGATCTAAATTCAGTTAGTACTTTGAGAAACTGAATAGTAACATGATAAAATATATGTCTGACGTAATAATTCTGTAGCGAAACCCAAATTTCAGGAATAAAGTATGTTGAATTAATTATATAGGGTGGAAAATCAAAGGATCTGTCTTAAACAGATAAGCATTCTAATTTAATGTGTACAGGATAAGCCCTTGACTTTGCAGCTTAACGCCCAAAGACACGAATACAACTTTGTGAGCGGTTGAATACAGAATAGTAGCTGTAAAAATTAAATAGCCTGTAAAGTATGGGAGAGCGAGCATTCTTACGAGCTTGAGTGGTGGTTAAACTATGCTGTGATGAGTACCTACTGCCGATATGTTGTTAACTGACGTATTAAATTCTGTTAACGTCTACGACGAGTGCTACGCCGTAGCGCTTTGCTACGAAACCGTTATAATCTCTATAATAAGTATATAGTATTTGTAAAATTCGTAGAAGAATAATAGAACATTTTTTTTTAATTTAATCGTTACAAAATAATGTCCTAGCGTCATCTGTTACTACATGATAAGGTAAAGGCTGCGGAACTAAACGATTCTTGTAAAATTAAATACACTGAATTATGATTTTGAATTCCTCCGACGTGGTATAATTAATTAGACTGTTCAAATACATTGGATTATTTATTATAGTGACAATGAAGCGTTGACAAAATGCAGAAATGTCACGTACCTTAATATGTGATTATATACGAGATTCCTGTTAAATCTAGTTTTTAATCGACTTCAAAATAAGGAGTAATTTCTCGATTCGACGCGTATACAACCTGTTCTATTACGTACAACATTAATTTAAAACACACATTCGGAATCGTATTAACTGATTTTAGAGGTGGGTTTAATACCAGTAACATGAATATTTATCCAGTAATGCCGAAATGTATCGGCATTTCTACTATACAATTTTTAAAGTAAATCGGCGGTGCCTTTGCGGCGATGCCGCTAAGTCAGTTTAACAGGTATCTACTTACATGATGAATGAATATGATTTGTTTACTTATTTTATACAGGCTGAGTTTCATTGATATCTTAGGACGTGAAAAACTAGGTAGTTTGAAAATTAAAAATTTTCTATGGTATTTGAAGAAGAACCTATTTTATAACAATGCTATAATAGCCTTTTGCCCTACCCGTGTTTTCATTTAATGTTGTACGTAACAAAATACGTAGTATAATATATTTTTGTGTGTATGAAAATATGGTCTGATTTTGTTCTTTATAAATGGAAAAAGGTGTTAGTTCTATGTAAAGGTGAAAATCTGATGAAGATATTTGGACATGGAGAACAAAACAGGAATTCGACAATTTTTTTAATCCGTATTTATTTTTTTACAAATTCAAGTCTTTGAAAACCTATACGGTAATGAGTTTTGCCTGCTAGTAGGACCTACGAGTAGTAGTAAGAAAGTTAGTTGTTAACAAACGAAACCAATTTAACTGTTACATAGGAACAGTAAAGTTCAAGCATTCCTATAATTGTGGACAGCTTCAGACGCTGTGAAAACATTGTAATATTCAATGTGAATTTCCATAGAGCTATGATGAAGTTTACAATCGACATCTCCCAAAACCGGAAGTTGTGAATGTGGCCAGGAATATAAAGCAACGTTTGGTTTGTATTTGCATCTTTTAATGTGATTTTGTTTAAAAACATGCAGCATATTTTTCCTCACTCGATTACCCTACGGACTACAGCGAATGTTCGTGTTTTACATCATCTAGCTTGTAAGTTATAACTAGTGGTTCGCCCCGAACTGAGATCTCGCGAGTCTCCCATAAAAACAAAAAATATTATTTGTAATCTTTGACTATCAAAATAGTGCCACGAAATGCTAACCAACTAACTTGACTTACAGTTTCATTCAAATTACAGGTAACGGGAGCTCATGTTATTTGGTTACTTTTTTGGGGTAGAAATAACAGTTATTCTGTATTTCAGACTTTTCTCTATATTTGTGTTACTAAAGCTACACGCATACCAAATTTCAGTACTGTGGGGTCACTGGTGTACCTTGTGAATGTTGTCAAAGTTCAGTTTTTATGGCTAATAACTTAAAAACTACAAGGTTTAAACTAAAAATAAAAACGGGGTCAAAATGTACTCAGAAAAGCCTTTTACTAAAAGGGCCATTTGGCTGGATAGTCCCATTTTGTTTTTGTTTACCCCTCTTGAACCTCAATACCTCAACACCCCTCCACATTTTTAGCTCATTTGGTCACACCAAAATTGAGCCATCTCTACCTACCTACTACTATACCACATTTCACGACGATCCGATAAACGCTTCGAAAGTTATCCTCAGACAAACAAACATACATGCATACAACGCCCATTTTCCCCAGTTGATTTGGAGATCTCGCTTCACTCGATCAATAAAGAATTTTCATTCAATCATTATATTGTCTCTCCCTAGAGTTTGTCACATGAAAACAGTGACACATGGCACGGCGTTTAAAATAATTATATTATATATTAGTTATAAAAAAAGAAAAGTAACATTTTTGTGTAACTTTTATACTCGGAATGTCTTTAGATTGTTGACGACTTTGACGCGTTATGCTAAGCACGTACCCTCATCTTTATTAACACAGGGTTACTTGCTTTAATATTTGCGGCACGGTGGACGAGCTTTTAATTGAGGCTTAGAGCGTTGATGACTGTTTTGACCGTTTTGTCCTAATGATCTTGAGACTTCCCACTTAGTACAACCCAGCTAGGAAGCTACCAAAAAAAAATTATAAATGCGAGTTGGAGTTATTTTATCCGTCGCCACTTGCCCGCTTGTAAATAATAATAATATATAACTAGTGGTTCGCCCCGAACTGATATCTCGCGAGTCTCCCATAAAAACAAAATAAAATTATTTGTCATCTTTGACTATTAAAATAGTTAATTATTATTAATTTCAAGTTGGTTGTTAATTTCGATGCACTATTTTGATGGTCAAAGATTACGAATAATATATTTTTGTTTTTATGGGAGACTCGCGAGATATCAGTTCGGGGCGAAACACTAGTTCGCTAATAAGACAAAATTTACTCAACCAGTCACTTTAGAATCGTGTTTTACGTGCATATGACGAGGAATAGATTGTTTAATTATTCGCCTTTTGATAACACCCGTTGAACATCTTTAGCTTAGCTTTGCTTACTTTGGGGCTAGATAGCGCTGTGTGAAATGTTCAGCATTATGTATTTATTTGATCGCTTTTTACTGCCAAAGTCTTCAAGTTCAGAGTGAACAGATTCTTTCTAGGCAATCGTGCTCCATCTTCGACATCGTTTACCATCAGGTGAGGTAGAGGAAAAAAAGAATATTCGGCTTTTACCACATCTTAAGACATCTAAGATAGCTATTTTTGCTTATGAGTATGATCAGATGTGCTTGTTGTTCTTTATTTCTTGAAGTAGTCGCTTTTTGGATCAAAATTGCCTAGTTGATTATTGCATGTTATCTCCCGGATATTCTCCAGGTTTATTCTTTAAATAATTTATTTGATAAATTGTTGCTATAAGTGGCCACTTTTTTAGACCAAAAATACCCATCCTCCTCTGTTCTAATAAAATATTACAAGAATAGGGGTTCGAATTTCAGAAAAAATAACCTTCATTCTTAAAAAAATATTGTTGTTTAAATTACCCTTTCGGACGAAATAAATCATGTTCTTTATTGTAACCTCTAATTTACAAATTACGTTATTAAATTGTGATGTATGCATCGCCACAGCTTAATGCTGGGTTTTAGTGTTTGTTTGTCTTCAAAGGTGTGCTGAAGTAGTTTTAGATTTATACAGGGTTATCCAGAATATGTATAAGGTTTCTCATGAAATCGAACTCGAACATCTATTTTTATTATTTAAATATAGATAACAAAGTCGGGTTAGTCACACCATATATAACTCAAGAACGGCGGGACCGATTTTGATGATCTTTGATTTGTTGGATTTATCTCAGCCCCGAATAGCCGAATAACTATTAAAATATCGGAAAAATTCACGCAAAAAGAAATTATGAAGAAAATTCATTTTCTCATAGATCCCACCAATGATGGCCGATTTACAATTCTACCAGCGACGTACACTGTCAGCCCGCGTCATATGCATGTCAAGGCGGTACGAAGTTCGGCAGATCAGCTAGTCTTTAACTAGTGGTTCGCCCCGAACTGAGATCTCGCGAGTCTACTACAAAAATAATAAAATATTATTCGTAATCTTTGACTATCAAAATCGTGCCAACATATATCATATATAACCAAATTACTTAACCTACAGTTTCATTCAAATTACAGGTAACGGGAGTTCATGTTAATTGGTTACTCTTTTTTGGGGTACAAAGTACAGTTATTCTGGATTTCAGACTGGACTTTTGCCTATATTTGTGATACTAAGCTATACGCATACCAAATTACAGCATTGTGGGGTCACTGGTGTACCCTGTGAATTTTGTCAAAGTTTAGTTTTTATGATGGCTAATAACTCAAAAACTATAAAGACTTTACTAAAAATAAAGACGGGGTCGAAATGTACTAATAGAGACCTTTCATTTCACGTCCTATTTGACCTAATAGTCTCATTTTCATTTTTTTAGCCCTATTGAACCCCAATTTCTCAACAACCCCCCAAAATTTTTAGCTCATTTAGTCACATCAAAATTTTGCCATCACTATCTATCTAAGTATCAAATTTCACGATGATCGGATCAACGCTTCGAAAGTTATCCTCGGACAAACAAACAAACATACATACATACAACGCCGATTTGCCCAAGTTGATTAGAGAAAGTTATTAGAGATCTCGCTTCGATCAATAAAAATAAAGTAATTTTTCTTCAGGAAAAAACTCATGAGCTTAGGTTACTTTTAAATCAGCCATCATCATCATCATATCAGCCAAAGCACGTCTGCTGAACATGGGCCTTCCCCATACATTTCCACAGTGACTGATCTTACGCGGCCTGCATCCAACGGCTCCCAGCAACCTTTATCAGGTCGTCTTTCCATCTAGTGGGGGGCCGTCCTACGCTGCGCTTTCCAGTGCGTGGTCTCTCGAGACCCTTTCTGTCCCAACGGCCTTACTTAAACTTCATTGTTTCATTGTACTTTACTTAATCTTAAACGTACACGATGATTGACTTCGAGTTTTGCATCTAAAACAGCTGAATTTACTAATGGTCTCTTCAATGAAAATGAATAAATATTGTTTGTGTAACGCATCCCTTTTCGGGGTACAACTTGTTATGACATTAATTTAAAACACACATCAAGTATCGTATCTACAGATTTTAGAGGTGAGTTTAATACCGGTTGCTTTATTATTTATCCAGTAATAGATACATTTCCAATAAAGTATTTATTACATTTTTAAACATCAAATCGGCGACGCCTTTGCGACGATGCCCCTTGCTACTTACCTACTTACCTGATGAATATGATTTGTTTACCTATTTGATACAGATTTCATTGATATTTTATTTGAAGTATTCTATTGTCATTAATTTGAATAAAACCAATTTTACAACAATACTAGGCATTATCCTTACCCGTGTTTTCATTTCATGTCGTACATGACGAGTTGTAGATACATACTTCCATGCACCCTGTATTAACACCAACAGAGTATTATTCTGTACGCGGGAAGTTTACTTTACAAGGGTGCTCGTGTGAGATAGAATACGTTTATAAAAGAAACCTATCATTTTTTACTCACAACCCATATTTCATTTTTTCTAGCCATTAGCCCTACAGTTTATCCGATAGAGAACCAAGGTGATCGACATAGCTCAGAGGGTCAGCAAGCTGAAGTGGCAGTGGGCCGGTCATATCTGCCGCAGAACCGATAACTGTAGGGGTAAACGTGTTTTGGAGTAGAGACCACCTGTAGGCAAGCGAAGCCTAGGACGCCCATCGGCTAGATGGAGTGACGATTTGCGCGCTGTGGCTGGCAAGGATTGGATGAGAAGAGCTGAGGATTGGGCTCAATGGCGCACCCTGGGAGAGACCTACGTCCAGCAGTGGACTGCTATAGGTTGATGATGATAATGATGATGATTAGCCCTATTCGTATTTTTATTTAATGTCGTACATAACAAAACACGTAGTAACCATCCATCCCAGATTCTCTAAAGCACAGTAGTACATGTAGCTGATAAAAATCGAAATGTCAAACCTTTCAAACAGTAGATTTGGAAAATCAATAAAATTAAGGTCAACGGTTTTATCAGAGACATGACGAATGGTAGTGGAGTAGTGAATGCGTTTTGAACCAATCATATTATCTAGAGTGCTCTTCAGAGTTAATAACCACACTTCATAAGGAGAGTGATACAAATCTCCACGATATTTTACACGATACGATGCGATACTTTAGCTAGAGATATTCCAGGCTAAAATACTAAATAGTATCCTTTCCACTGCGTCTACTTGAAGTTTTATTAAGGTTTTTTTTTATCTAACCTGTCTTTTCTACTTGAATCAACTAGTTAAACTATTAGTTGATATAGAATAGATAAGTCTTTAAAACCATATCTATCATTTGGTAGCTCCTATATTCCTCTTTCGAAGTTGATAATCCAATTACATAAAGTAAGACTTTATAATTTTGACGAAAATAACAAGTGGGGCGGGCAATATATAATAATGCCTTCAATCTCGCTGGCCTATTTTCAACAAAAATTACAACAGGTATTCACCTATTGAAGTCAATCGCGAGATTCTGGGGTACTACGATTGAAGATTAAAAAAGATTACTTTTCTGCAAATAATTGCAGAGTAATACGAGTAAGTAGCCATCGCCATCGCGAGCTAGCGCAAGCAAGCACGATGACGCGTAAGCCATCGCGAGAATCGTGTTTCCGTTGCAGAGTTAGTAAGCCTTGAAGTGTTTCTTGTTGTGATATTCAACCTTATTTTCAATATGACACCAGTTATCCCAATCTCTCCAATATGATCCGCTAAGAAAGAATTAAAATTTAGCCATACAACTTTAAATTCACTACAATCCAATTCTCTCCTCGCCTTGTCGGTCGGTGTAAAAGCACATTAAGACAGAGAGATATCGACAGTGCTTTTGATACACAGATATATCTTTTATTAAATAAAATTAAAAGGCACACCAACCACATCAATAAATAAAATAAAATAAATAAATATTGCTGGACATTTCACACAACGCTATCTAGCCCCAAATTAAGCAGAGCTTGTACTATGGGAACCAGATAACTGATAGAATACTTATATACATTTAGACCCGGAACAAATATCTGTAGATATACAGACATTTATTCCGCAGCAGGGATCGAACCCGCAACCTCCTGCGTCTCAGCCGGCTATTAGCCCACTGCACCACGGAGGTCGTCAAAATTCAATAAAGAATTTATATAATAATTATGAGAGCAGCAAGCCGAGTAATGATTTTATATGAGACAAAGATTTAATTTTCAACAGGCAGACAAACTTTCTCATATGTAACGATTTACAAACCATTTAGATTTTTTAATAAGTTTTTGTAAACTTCTCCCTTTTTCCCCTCTATTTCCCCCCCAATCAAAATTCGCGATCGACAAAAAATTTTAAATAAATCAAGGGATTTGTTCTCAAATTTCACTTCGGTCTTTACCAAGTCGTACCGGTCAGTATAAATGTGTGTCAACGTGCAAATGCTACTGAATGATGTCACGAGGACTATTGCGTCAATTCGATTGAACGTATTTTTATTTTCCGGGTAACAGAAAAAGTAAAAAGTATTGAACACCTACAGTATTAGCAATTTATAGAAGTAATACAAGCGCTCGTCGTTTTTTAGCATTTTTTAAAAAGTTTATCTATTTATTATGTATTTTACTTGGTACTTTAGTTTATAATACATAATATGTATTTTGTTCAAGTAGGAAGGAGGTCTCCAAAATACAGTTTTTCCTTGTTTGGAGACCAATATTGTTAAAAGTATATAACTTGTTGCTTTGTTCAATAAACATTTTTTATTTATTCAAATTTAAAGATAGGTATCGTATTCGTTTGTTTTATAACTATTTATGTATTTGGATTATAAATTATTTACCTAAACATTAATATTAGGACAAAATCAATTATAATGTGTAGTAAGTACACCGCATTCTGCAATAGCTTCACTAATTTCTTTCCATCCAAAGATTGCCTGGAAGAAATTGCGCACAGCGATAAGGCTGATAATTTTATTGCCTTTTAGTTGTGTTATAGTGTTTTCTTGTTTCTGTGTGGTAATTAAAATACAGAGTTATCTAATCTCGTCGCAGTGCTTGTAGCATGCATGATCGGCTAAGTTAAGCGACGTTCCGCGTGGGCAATAATTGGATGGGTGACCATTAGCGGTATTTTTTACTGAGCGCTATTGAGATTTGAAAGACATATAAGGATGTCAGTAAAGTATACTGCTAATAAAATAGTACCTCTGTGCTGCTACTTACGTTGATTACGGGTGATCTCATAATGCAATTTTGCTACACTTGCGACGGAGGCTTACCTACACACCCTATCTACATAACAACATACAGACATCTACATAACAGGCTTTATATAAGAATATAAAAAACAAAGTAGCCTTTTATTTATGTGTACATCTGATTCTTTTCTAGAGTACAATAAAGTTGTTATCACACTAAATTACTAAATTCCTTGAAAATTAATTAATATAATGTATGTATTGTATTTTTGATCACTTTCTCTAGGCGACTAATTCCTTAAAGGTCTATAAAATGTGAATCTGTTATTGACATTAAGCATTAGCTATAAGAGTTTGTATACATTGATATCAAGTGCTGTTGATTCTGTAACGAATAAAAAAAAAACCACATGCTTGACAATGTCAAATTATTTGTCATGTAAACCGAAAGCAGGTGATTAAATCCCTGCTGAGAAAAGTTGTACTGAATTTTATTATGCCATTATGTGATAGGACTTTGGAATCTCATCTGTATTAAAATTTGAACCAAAGAAACCCACACAATAAGAACTTATTCGTAAATCGAACTAACCTCTGGTTTTTATGGTCTCGTAGAAAGTGTGAAAAATAGAGTATTCTCCTCGTGGATAAAGCTGCCTGCATCTCGAGCGTACTTACATCCCTCTCTGCACTCAGGATTCTATAGAGTATTTATTCACCCCTAGTCTAGATAGGCTAGTATTTTAGTAAAATAGGTTTTTTTCAAATTAATGTCCATAGAAAATTATCATATCCTAAAATATCAATGAAAGAGTCTGTATAAAATAGGTAAACAAATTATATTCATTCAGCATGTAAGTAAGTAGGTACCTGTCAAGCGGACTAAGCGGCATCGTCGCAAGGCGCCGCCAATTTACATTAAAAAATGTTTATTGGAAATGTATCGATTACTGGATTAGTAATCAAGCTACCGGTATTGAACTCACCTCTAAAATCAGTTAATACGATTCCGGATGTGTTTCAAATTAATTCGTACATAACAAAAAAGTTTGTATAGAAATGCAACTGTGTAAAAATTTCAAGTCAATCCTTCGACTACTTTTCGAGTTTTGCGGATACAAATATACGAAAACTGAATTTGTATATCATTCAAAGAAGCGTAATATTACTATTTATGACCGGCAACGGATAACTCAATTGCAAATGCAATAATAGAGTTGTTACGAGAGTCCTTCTGACTCAGTCATAGGAATATGTTACGAGTACTGCATAATTTGCATAGATATCACAATTTCAGAGTCGAGCTTACACCAACAAATTTTAATGGAGTAACTTTATGAATTTCGGAGTCATGGACCGAAACAAGTTAAAAAGAAGCCTAACTTTATCAGGCGTGACAATTAATACTATTTATATTGATCTTATAAAGAAACCAGCTTCCGCCAGTGGCTTTGCACGCGTTGTCTATCAACAAAAAGAAGCCTATGTGTTAATCCAGGTTATAATCTACGTACATACTAAATTTCATCGAAATCGCTTCAGCTGTTAGTATTATAGCCGTTAGTTTATAATATTAATGTGATGAAGTTTGTGAGTTTGTGAGTTTGTTTGTTAGTTTCGATGTAGAGGCTAATCTCCTGAGCTGATTCGATTCTGAAAATTATTTCACTAATAGGAAAGACATACATTATCCCTGTGTGCTATAATATTATTTTGAAAAAAATCTTTGCGAAGATAGGGCGAGTCAGCTAGTCTATAATAATATCATAAATAGGTAAAGTTTGTGAGTTTGTTTGTTTGTTTGTAGAGGATAATCTCCGGTACTACTAACTCGATTCTGAGATTATTTCACTAATAGGAAGCTACATTACCACTGGCTATATTTTATTTCTACTAAAATTTTCAGTACCGTTATAGTTAGGTAGTGAGTTTGAATTATAAATTATTTACCAAAATTTAATTAATTATCTGTACCGAGCTCCGTTATAACTTCACTAATTTATTTCCATCCAAAGGTTGCCTGGAAGAGATCGCTCTCAGCGATAAGGTCGCCCATTGTATTGCCTTTTTAGTTTTATTTTAGTGGTATATTGTTTCTGTGTGGTAATTACAATAAAGAGTTATCAAGAAAATGCGCTACTAACGTGATTGCGAGGAGTTAGTCCCATCTGGCCCGGTGGCCCTGCCGCGGTACCGGGCTAGATTTGGAAAATCGTGCCAACGGGCCCGGTGATATTAATAATAGGCAATAATAATATATGAAAGGGGGAGCAAAGTATAATAATATTATTAATTTATTATGAATGTTTTTTGTTGTTTGTTTCGCCATTTGCTTCTCTTTCTGCGTTATTTAGGCTAACATTTTACACACTGCAGTTTAATGTCATTGGTGCGATCAGAGTACATAATTATGTATGTACTCTGATCATCATTTAACAATTTAAAAATAATGCAATAATAGCGGGTCAGTTAATATTCGATATCCAAATGGTAATTTTGAAATGTAGCACAAATATCAATACAGTATGCAGATTTTTGAATATGCAAACAATACAATGAAAGGATTGGTAGCGGAACTGGATTGTTCAATCAATTGCTACGAGTCATATATATAGGCCATTCAATTAACTAGAATACGTGGAACAATGAATAACTGCCGAGCTTCTGTTAATACAGTTATTTAGTTTTATTTTGTAAACACCGTATGCCTATAGTTTCAACGAAGAACGTCCATAGAAATAGGTAGATAATGAGACTACGAGACCCTAAAATAAATTTGTTTAAAGTACCAAACTTTCGCATTATTATTAGTGTGATATAAATGTTACCTTTATGCTTAACTTCGTTTTTATTTTCAAAACGCTTTTCAAGGGATTAGCGACTTTTAATACAATTTTTTTTTGTTATATAAAGCTACAAAGAAGTTCCGGAACAAGCCAAGATAAATATAAGCTTAATTTGTCATATAATAGGTCTTTACCTATGAAATTGCCGTTTTTTAGTACTGGTCATTTCAAATAGAAAAAAAGTTTGGAATGGCTTTGTATTCTAAATTCAAATTTTTGTTTTAAAAACATGACATTCTTTTTACAAACTCAGTCTTTTGTTTATTGATTAGCGTTGTATTTTCATTACATTTGAACATTTTTCGTCATAATGAATACTTTAAAAATTCGTGTAATTATGGAATATGAGTTCCGTCGTGACACCAACGCGACACAAACGACACGTAACATTAAAAACGTTTACGGAGAGAACTGTACAAACGAACGTACAACCCGTTATTGGTTTTCCCGGTTCCGTTCTGGAAATTTTGACTTGAAAAATGAAGCTCGCGGTCGTCCGGAGACTTTGGTCAACAATGATGAATTAAAGGCGATTGTGGAAGCTGACGAAACTCAATCTACAGCTGAGCTAGCAGCAGCTTTTGATGTTAGCATCAAAACAATTTTAATCCATTTGCGACAAATAGGCAAGGTAAAAAAAATTGATAGATGGGTGCCCCACGAACTTAACGATCGCCAGCGCAACGTACGCGTCGAGACTTGCCTCGCGCTGCTCAATAGGCAAAGAAATGAAGGAATTTTGAACCGAATTGTTACGTGCGATAAAAAATGGATTTTGTTCGACAATCGAAAGCGCTCAGCAAGTTGGTTAGATCCTGGTTCAGCACCAAAGCAATGCCCTAAACCAAAAATGACCCCTAAAAAGGTGATGGTCACTGTTTGGTGGTCTAGTGCGGGTGTCATTCTTCACAGCTTTTTACAAAACGGCATGAGCATTACTGCAGATGACATGTGTACTGTGAAGAACTGGAGACAATGATGGAGAAGCTTGCAGATCGGCAACCAGCTTTGGTCAATCGGTCGTCCCCACTGCTCCTTCAAAAATTAGACAGTCCAAAATTTAGACAACTTTTTAGTGGGTAAAAAATTCAATTCCCGAGAGGCCAAAATGCCTTTGAAGAGTTTGTTGCCTCCCGTCCAGCTGATTTTTACAAGAAGGGCATCAATAAACTGCCAATGCGTTGGCAAAGATACGTCGATTGCATGGGTGATTACTTTGAATAACAGAAATAAAAAAGTTTAAAAAATAAGTACTTTCACTTATTCCATACGTAAAGACCTAATATACCTATATAATATATATATACGACAATGTTAAGCTTTTATTTATCATGCCTTGACCTTTGTTTATTTGTGTATTATGCAACCCTATCGTAAAAACATTTATATTATTAATTAAGCCACCTATTTTATGACCAGACTAAATCAAGTTCATATATTATGCATTTCCCACTATATAAGGCTTTTGAAGAGCGTGGCCTCAAGGGATATCGTTTGATTATTCAGATCATGGTTTAAATCTGGATGCGTAAAGCGATACCAACAGATTTTAGACAAATCCCACGGGCTTAAAATAAATTTAGACGACCCATTTTTACACACTTTGTTGTTGTAACTTTTAACTTCAATAAAAGTAAGTGATCCATGAGTTTAACTTTGACGAAGAAAAGTATAGGCAGCTACGGTTTTTTATTTGATGGTAAGGTATCATCATGGGAGTGGGCTGGCCACGTGCCCCGCATGGAACAAGATAGATTTGCAAAGGAAATCACAGGATGGATACACGTAGACGGCAAAAGACGATGCGGTCGCCCGAGAAAACGCTGGCGCGATGACCTAGATGTCTTTAACAGTGATTGGGTAGAGTTGGCCAGGGATCGCGAGGGGGGGAAAGAATTGGGGGAGACCTTTGCCCAGCAGTGGGACAGTACAGGTTAGGAAAAAAAAGGTATCATAATTTTCATGCAACGCGAGTTGAATTTGTACGAATTGGTTACCAAATTAAAAATTATTCTCAATCAGAATGTATATCTGCATACTTTGAAGGGCGTTTTTGACCCATGTCTCGAAACTTGATAACGAAGTGCTTCGAGATTCTGATGGAAATGAGAAAAGTTGATTAATGAATTCCTATTATGCGTGACAACCATCGTCCCGCATTCCTACATTAAAATGTTGAAGATATTTACAGGAATACGGCCTTTTACAATCATGTCCAAAGGACCGATCACAATAGTAAAAAAAGACAAGCCTTTCAGTAGTCGCATATGATGTGTAACATCATTTTTATTGACATATAAACAAAAAATTACAAACAAAAGCAAATCTTAATCTTATCTACCGAATTTATCACTCTCAAAGTTGGTAATTGAGAACTCGATAACGGCTCCGTAAAACCGTAAATAAATTTAAAAATAGAATTAGGCTCATTGTATTCATAATATGCTATGATGAAATACAACCTCCATTACAAATTTTTATTTCTATTAAATGAAAGAGGCCATAGTATAGTCTAGTAGTGAAAAACATCTAACCACCGCGCGCGCTCATTGTTAAATCAAATAGCGCGCGCTCATTGGTCAAAGCGCTTCCCCGGTTTCCTGTTACACATTTCCGTCCCTTTTGCCAAAGTTACTCCCACAAACCGAGCGGAAAGATGTTACACATTAAAAACCAGGACACTATATGTATAAGATACCTACTGTTAAAATTAAAAATATATTTACAGCACATTTTGGCAGCTGAATATGGTTGTCCCGATGTAGCCCCGGGGTTTCTCGGTGAAATGCTTGCCCAGCATCATTACTATCTTAGCTTAGGTTAGCAACGTTAATCACAGAAAAGGTAAATATGTGCAGGCCCAACAAAACTGTAGGTTTCTCCACAATGTTGTCACCGTTGCTAACAGAACAGAAAAATTATCGATTGCAAAACACACCTAAATCAATAAATCTTTCTCAATATTCAAAGGATTCCTCCAGATCGGTAATCGCGGTAATTCAGGAAATTTTAGCGGATCGAACTATTCGTCGAACGAACATTCATTGCATGTGCTACGCCGTAGCTCGCAGCTCGTTACCATATCTCTCCCATTTCTTATCTAACCCGCTTTAGATTGATTTGCAGGCGACAGTGCCTACTGAAAACTGTCGAGAACTCTAGAGCTGGAATAACAAGATAAAATCCCTCAATTTTTCCAATATTAAATACCAAAGTACTTAGAAATCTTGAGACGTCATAGACACTGCAGTCTGGTTCGTTTCACACAAATAGCATTGAGTAAAGCTTAGGTAGCTGAACGTGGTAGATGATGAATGACTGTGAATCGACTAAAAAGGATTTGGATCTAAGAAAAAGACATACCAAGGAAACATTTTACGTAGATTTATCATTCAACAATTTTTACGTGAAGTTTTACAACTTATAAATTTGACACACAAAAAAACACAGAACGGACAATAAACAAAATAAGTAGGTAAACAAACATGAATAAACATAAAATAACAACTTATCTGTAATTAGGTTCTCAATTTAGTAGTATTTTTTTATATTTGTTACCTCAGGACTCCGTCATTAATCAATAGATTTGGAAAATTCTGATTTGAAAGGATATACTTTAAGATTAGTACTATAGTAATTTCATCAAAATCAGTTCAGTAGTTTGGTTTTTTCAGTTATCTGAAATTTGTATTTTTGTTAAAAAGTTACTTGTTATTTTAAGTACGTAACATAGATCATGTTACGTATTTAAAATGTTGTAAATAGAATAGAATCGTTTCAGACAACGTCCATAGGATACACAAAACGTAAAAGTAATAATTACAAATACAAATAAAAAATGCAAACATTATCATAAATACGGAATTTATCACGTACCGTCATATCGGTGTTTCAACCGACAATGTTTCGGTTCAATTTGTGAACCTTCATCAGTGCGAGGCAAGACGTTATTCGGAGCGGATCGCACTCACCATGATGAAGGTTCACGAATTGAACCGAAACATTGTCGGTCGAGACACCGATAAGACGGTACGTGATAAATGCCGTATTTATAATAATGATCGAAATAAATCACGAAAGTTTTCTAAGTAAAAAATACAAATGTCAGATCAAAACTATTATATGTATTTAAAATATTAACAAGAATTCAGTAAAATTTAAAATGTAAAAGTTAAAGTTGTCATAAATAAAAAAATGAAATAGAAAATTGAAAATAAAATAAGATTCATGAAAAATTTAAAACAGATTAATTTAATTTAAAATATAAGTAAAACTTCATCTACATTTCGTAGGACTCTAACTGAATGCCATGACTACTGTTACATATCTACTTATTATTATTATTATTAGCGAACAGATTTGTACTTCCGTGAGTTTTCACTCCCGAGGTTCCTTCGGAAGTGAAATCTTGAACTGCATCAGCACGATTAAGTAAATCGCTATCATGCTTATTGCCTGTAAAGAAACAATCCGCTTAAAGAATCTGAGAAAAGTATTCTTCTCGTTTATTATTCTAGAAACATACCCGCAACCTCCTCCGTCTTAGCCGGCTATTCGCCCACTGCGCTGCAGCGTTCGTCGAATAATGCAATTGAAATTAGCTTAGTCAATCTTCATCATCAGAAAATTCATTATTACACTAATAAAATAATGATCGAATGAATGAATGAATGAAATACTCTTTGTTGCACACCAAACAAAAATACAGTTAGAAAAGAAATAAACAATAAATAACGGTACAATGGGCGATCTTATCGCTAAAAGCGATCTTTTCCAGACAACCATAGTAATAAAAACCTTAAAATAAAATATAGGCGAATATAATATCATCATCATCAGTTCATTAGATAGTTAGTGATGCTTGCTTTAATCATACTCGACCTCCGTGGCGCAGTGGCTAGACGCTGGAGGAAGCGGGTTCGATTCCCGCTGCGGAATAAATGTTTGCATGATCTACAGATATTTGTTCCGGGTCTGGATGTTTATCTATATATTATATGTATGTATTTACAAAAAAAAATATGTAAGTATTATGAGTTATCTGGTGCCCATAGTACAAGCTCTGCTTAATTTGGGGCTAGATAGCACTGTGTGAAATGTCCAGCAATATTTATTTATTATTTATTTATACTGTTTAGTGCTGTCTTATCTAACTGTAAATTTGATCACATATTTGATCGGCAAGATATTTTCAGTAATATTATGTACTAACGGATGTAAGCAGTTCTCTATTGACGTGCGCGTAACCCTTCAGGCTTACAACGGCGGGATTCATCTCAATGGCTTGAATGAAGTGGTCAACCTGCAAAGAAAATGGTCTATAAAAATTATGGATAGATTATGAACAATATATTCTACGTTATAAAACAGAAAGTAAAACTACTTTGACTTATCTAACCGTGAAAGTACAACAAAACGAAATCTTTAAATAAGGTAACTGGCTTGTTTGTAACGTTGGTGTGCATTGAAATATGTATTATGTGTTAACCTGAAAGGCAGTCATTGCCCTCTACGAGATGTTTGTTCTACAACTGTTCGATATTCGATGTTTTACAGCAACGCTGCTTGGCGACAGAAATAGGTATGATGGTAGTACTTCCCCGGACAAGCCTGTTCACATGGAACTCTACTACTCTCTTAAATATAAATGTATCTCATTATAGATAGATAGATAGATAATTCCTTTATTGCACACCAGTAAATACAAACATTTATAAGAAAATACACTCTTAAATAATAGGTACAATGGGCGGCCTTATCGCTAATAGCAATCTCTTCCAGGCAACCTTTGGATGGACAGGATCTATGTGAACAAAATAAGGACGGCGGCGTAAATCCGATATTATTAGTAGACGTATATTTATAAAAAATATAGATAATATAAAATAAAATGCATAATTATAATGTATAATATACTTATATAAATGTTTTTTTGTAAATACGTACTTATAATATATAGAGAAACAACCAGACCCGGAACAAATATCTGTAGATCATGCAAACATTTGTTCCGCAGCGGGGATCGAACCCGCTACCTCTTGCAACTCAGCCAGCTATTCGCCCACTGCACCACGGAGGTCGTCATATTATATCGATATGTTATTCAGGGTCATAAAGAGTGTAACGGCACCTCAGTCATCGTAATCCATTACGGTTTGTCTTGTGTAGTACGACGTTACAAAAAGCCTCATACGTACGCAATCCGTGGGCGATGTAAAGTGATAGAAATAAATGCAAACAGAATATCAGCTTCCTTCTACTTCGGAGAAATATATCTAATTTTGGTTAAAGTGTTATTATGTACCTCTTTTTGCGTAGGCCGATCGATAGCTAACACGTCAACCGCTAGCAACGTATCTTGGACACCAGCCGCAACCTACAAGGAAAAACATTAGCGATATGAGAAGCCAGTGCGGTGCAATTTATTAGAACAAGAGATGTAGGGGGGAGCTCTAACGTATAGTAAAACTGACAGATGAAGAGATATGTAAATAAAGTTTTATTACGTGAATTGGACCCTGGTCATCATGACCAGGGGGCCAAAGCACGTAATAAAATTTTAAAAACATATCGAAAGTTGACCCAAATGAGATTGGATTATGAATTTAATATACTATGGCATTCTGCTCCACTAATATTACAATATTAGTTTGAATATAAGTATAAATAATATACAATATGTAACAAAAACCCCGTCGGATCCATGAAGAGCGTATTCCGTCATAAAAATTAATGTCGGGCAGATGTATAAAAAACATATGTATCAAATAACTTGAAAGTTATTTCATTTTTAATTTCAAGAGTTATCTGAATTTTACCCCCCAAATAGGCAAATTTTACCGAGTTGTCAACTCTCGATATTCAGCTGTGGACCGAGCGAGAATGAAGTAAACAGTTATAGTAACTGTAGTAAACAGTTAGAGAATGAACAAAAGTAAGTAGTTGATAACTAGCTTTATGACACGTGCAATGTGCATTGTCTTTGCGTTCGGTATGCATTGAGGATTATTGTACCGTTTCTTTCTTTTTGAACTAAACTACGAAATTAAAACTACCTATAATATATAATCTATAAAAATTTATAACTCTTGTAATTATGATTGCCGCCGCCGACTTACTATGTTTGCAAGAGAAGAGAAACGGTGTTTTTAACTCGCACAATGAACACGTTTGGGCAATGGAAAATCCGTTTGCTATTAAACCAAGCCATTTCCAACATCGTTGGCGTATTAACGTGTGGGCCGGTATACTCGGAGATCGAATCATTGGTCCGTATTTTTTAAATCGTTTTATGAGCGGTACGAACTACTTGGAGTTTTTGCGCGAAGAGCTTAGTGAAGAGTTGGACGATTTAAACGTGGCTTTCCATCGTTAAATGTGGTTCCAGCACGATGGCGCCCCGCCTCATTTTTTGCGTGCAGTTCGCGATTACTTAAATTAACAGTTTCCACAGCAATGGATAGGCAGGGGGGGACCTATTCCATGGCCTCCACGATCTCCCGACCTCACGCCATTAGGCTTTTATTTGTGGGGGCACGTCAAACAAGTTGTGTTTAATAAGCTGTGTGACTCGGAAGCGGAAATGCGAACTCGAATCGTCGCGGCTTTTGAGTCAATAAAATCTGATACAAGTGTGCTGCGAAAAGTGCGTGCCAACGTTATAAAACGGTGTCGAAGGAGCATTGAAGTTGGAGGTCGACACGTGGAATACGACCGCCGAAGTCTTGATCAAGTTGACGTGCTTCTACATAACTAGCAATACCTACCTAAGCTCTTGTTAGAGCTAACTCCAAGTTCTTTTCAGAGCTAAACCCAAGTTCTTTTCAGAGCTGCAATAAACTTATTGTTTCTTGACTACAATCGTCAACAAAAAAAACAAAAGACACGTGCGCAGGCACGTGTCTTCGTCGTCTAAAGGGCGGTCACCGTCTCCGGCGCGCCGTGTAGGCCGCCGGTGTTGCCAGATGTAAGTTTTAATTTTTGAGCGCCAAATAATGAAATTTAGTCGGGTATTTATTTTTTATTTTTTATGTAATAGAATTACATGATTGTGACCAAATATCGATACTATATCACACCCTTAAAAATCCGACAGGGTTTTTGTTACATATTGTGTAAGTAATTAGTATAAATAATATAATAATAAATAAGTAATAAAGTATATATAAGTATTCTATCAGTTATCTGGTTCCCATAATACAAGCTTCGCTTAGTTTGGGGCTAGTCAGCGCTGTGTGAAATGTCCAGCAATATTATTTATAAATAAGCGGTATTGTTACGCACAAGTATGAATAATAATAACAGACACTTACAGTGGTGGTCACATGATTCAGAACAGTATTAGCGTACGAGGTACTCGTCAAAGTCATCGCATCTCTCACGTATAAATGAAAACTTACCTACTAATCAATATAGTATATTTTGTGATAGATATTTAAGTGTACACAATAATATTCACAATAATGGTTAAATATGTTTTATGTTTATTACAATAATTCAACCTATTTAATTGTGCCTGATTGACACGAGATAAGCTGGACAAATAATTAAGGAGACTAAGAAAATACTATGAATTTTTAATAAAAACAAGATGTAATATATAGTTTTTTAATAAAATAAAATGGTTATAAAGATATATTTTCCCGTGAATTAGTATTTAGTAGGATGGCTAGATATTTAATTATTATTATTATTCAACCTGTGTCATCCCACTGCTGGGCAAAGGTCTCCCCCGCTGTTTTCCAGGACTTTCGCTCGCCTCCCAAATCCCACCAATGTGTTTCGAAGGCATCGAATCATCGCTCCAGCGTCTACTAAGCCTTCCTCGGCGCCGTCGCCCGTCTTCAGGCAACCACTGCGTGATGATCGTTGCCCATCTGCTCAGGTGCAAGCGTCTTACATGTTAATTATTTTATAATTAAAATAAATATCACCTACTTAAAAGGCAATTTCATGTTAGGCTCCAGCTGTCCTTAATTATGTAACCACCACAGTATGTGCTTTGAAAAAATTCCCAAAAATAAAACAGCAAAGACAGCATAGATGGATATGAGAACATAGTACGATAAAATGGGAATGGAGATCTGTTTATACGTTTATTTTGACCCGTCAATTTCTCACTTACCTCCAGAGTAGATTTGTGTGAGCAGTCCACAAAAATGAATAGCAAGGTTGAGCAGTAAGCTGCGTCTACGAACAGACCCATTTCCTTGAAAGTAAATCCGAAGCCATGGTCCACGATCTCTGAGAGCGCTCCGTACACAGCTATGGTAATGTTGGCGAACCTGCATTATGAATGAATGAATGAATGAAAATTCTTTATTTTTCCTTACAAGCTAGACACAACAGATATAAAAAAAACCAAATAAATGTGAGCATAATGGGCGGTCTTATCGCTTAATTAATTAAAGCGATCTCTTCCAGACAACCGTTGGATGTCTTTTTTATTTTTTTTTATTTTTGAAGTCTTAAAATGAAGTCAACTTTGATTATCATATTCAATGCTTTTTTTTAATCATTGCCCAAGTAAGACAAGTTAACTCTTTATTGTACACCAAAGTAAAATACAGAACATAATTTTTACAAATAGCTCATGGGCGGTCTTATCGCTAAAGCGATCTCTTCCAACCTTTGTACAAAATGTACAGGGTGCCCCAAAAAGCAAGGTAGAGCTGAGAGAGGCTTAATTATCTTCCTTGTATAAATCATGTATTTACCTTCCTTGTATAAATCATGTATATAAAACAAAGTCGGATTAGTTACACAATTTATAACTCAAGAACAGCTGGACCGATTTTGATGATCTTTGATTTGCTGGATTTGTCTCCGCCCCGATTAACACAACAACTATTAAAATATCGGAAATTTCACGCAAAATGAAATTATGAAGAAAATTCATTTTCTCATACATAGATGCAGCTATGATGGCCGATTGACAATCCTACCGACGGCGTACATTGGCAGCCCGCGTCATACGCATGTCATGTCAAGGCAGTACGAAGTTAACCAGGTCAGCTTTTTTTTTAATATTCACTTATTAACTTTGATAGATACAGGGTGTTTGGTAATATACTGACGATATTCAAGTGACGGTTTCTCAAAACATAAAAAAAGACTTCTCGACAAAAAAACTACTAGTTATATTATCAAATTTTTAAGAAAATTGACGAGGTTTAGGTGATTAATTCGATGTCAAACTTGCTGCCTACTCTTGCAATCGACGTCCAAAAATAAAGGCCGATTAGATATCTCTTTCGGAAATGGCTGCGGGTTTTGGGTTAAATAGGGACAAAAAGAGATATCTCGAGACGTCTGCCATACAGTATCTGTGGTTAGATGGCAAGCATTATGCAATAGCACAACATAAGTTTAATAAAGTCTTTGTTTTTACATGCCAAAATAAATTTCACATTTCTATGGTAAACATTTCACAAATTTATTTATTATGCTTATCAAAATAACCCCTTTCATTTTTGTGCGTATATTATCAAACATCCTATATACTTTGTGTATGATGATAATATAATATGTTTTTTATTAGAAGGTTGTTTGATTAGAAATTATCATTTTTTTGCTAATTTCTAACCATTCAACTAATAATGTATGTTTGGTATTTGATTGTGATGTCTATAGGGCGATGTTCGCTTTGCGACAAAGCGCTTTTTTATGTTCCGATTATTATTTTTTTAAACTTTATTATAGAAATATGTTCTAAGTACGTGTTATGGTCATTTTATCAGAGAAGGTACCAATTTTAAGAAAATTGGACGTTAACAAAAATTGTTTATTAATCTATTTTTGCATGAATCATGTGTTATATTCATATATTTGTTACATTTCAACTTTTCTCTGCAGTGGTTCTCTCCTACAACATATCAAAAATGCCTTTAAAATTATTGTACTTTAGCACACAATTTGATTGCAGCAACTAAAGATTGAATTTCTTGGCCTTCGTTTAACGAAGATGATAGCTCAAATAAAACGTACGGAAAGAGAACTGATTACACCAATTCAGTTCTATTCAACTTGAACTTGCGACATTCGATAATCAATAACGCGCTTCAAACTTGCTTCTCAAGTGTGTCCAAAAGGAATACACAACTATTCGTGGGTTAAGTTTTAGATATTGATCTAAAAGAGAAATTCCGTCCTAACTTCTGATCTTCACTTGAGATTTGAGATGGTTTGAAGTTTGAAACCATAAATATTTGGATAAACTTTCTGAAATTATCTCAGGTTGAGCAGCATGCGCGGCGGGAAGTTCAAAGCGAAGATCTAATATAAAAGGTTCGACTAAAATGTCAATTACTTTCTGTCCATAATACCTGGGCCAGACTAAGGCCCATTATCGCAATAATTAAGGCTTAATAATACTACCTAAAAATCGCGTAAAATAGAGTGACTACACTAGACCGCCACCCAAGCAATCGCCTAATGCCTAAATAAAGCATGTTACGTCGTGGCTACACCTACGCTTAGTCTCGATTGATGCGATAATTAATGCCATTAAACTTTAGTGTAGCCCAGGCATAAAAAACTAAAAAATAATAATAGTTTTAATGTATGTGTGCCAACAGAATTGTCCCCAATGTTAAACTTATATTAAAACTAGCGGCCCGTCCCGGCTTCGCCCGTTTTCGGCTTTGACGACCTCCGTGGCACAGTGGGCGTATAGCCGGCTGTGACGCAGGAGGTAGCGGGTTCGATTCCCGCCGCGGGACAAATGTTTGCATGATCCACAAATATTTTTTTTCCTGGTTTGGATGTTTTTCTATATATTATAAGTATGTATTTACAAAAAAAAAATAAGTACATATATAAGTATTCTATCAGTTATCTGGTTCCCATAGTACAAGCTCTACTTAGTTTGGGGCTAGATAGCGCTGTGTGAAATGTCCAACAATATTGATACATATAATATTGAGCACATGCGATGAAAGACATTTTATGACTATTTTTTTTACACCTTGGGATACATTATTTAAGTTTTAGTAGCGATTCCTGTTTTTTTATTAAAATAAATATAGCCTATGTTACTCAAGGATAATGTAGCATTCTAATGGTGAAATAATTTTTGAAATCGGACCCGTACTTTTTGTGTTTATTCATTACAAACATACAAATCTTACCTCTTTATAATATGAATAATATTATAAATGTAGATAGATGTAAATAAGACTTACATAAACAAGCAGTAAGTAGAGTAAGTCCTTGCATACGCATTTCCCAGCGACTGCAGCAATTCTGACAGGTTCAGCCACAGATAGCGGTACCGAGCGATCAGCTTCGCAGAACATTCCATGTGCACATCCTGAACGCATTCGAGGAAAAGATAATTATGAGATTTTAATACACTGACATTGCCCAGGAACAACACGATCTGATCCCACCATTTCCTTTCCATCAAAGGACAAGCAGACGCACGGCTCAGAACCTTCCATACCTCGTTTATATACCTACCATCTATTCGCACTCACCGTTTTGTGACAACTAATGAAGATCATTGCAATATGATGAAGGTACAATATGAAAGGTCTTAATTAGTACATTTCGACCCCGTTTTTATTTTTAGTTTAAGCCTTGTAGTTTTTGAGTTATTAGCCATAATAAAAACTAAACTTCGATGAAATTCACATGGTACACCAGTGACCCCACAATGCTGAAATTTAGTATTCGTGTAGATTTAGTGACACAAATATAGGAAAAAGTCTGAAATCCAAAATAACTGTAATTTTTACCCCTAAAAAAGTAACCAATTTACATGAACTCCCGTTACCTGTAGTAATTTAAATTAAACTGTAGGTCAAGTAAGTTGGATGCGCATTTCGTGGCACTATTTTATTAGTCAAAGATTATGAATAATATTTTTTTTGTTTTTGGGAGGCTCGCGAGATCTCAGTTCGATGCGAACTACTAGTACATCCCATTTGAATTAATAGTCTCATTTAAATTTTTTTTACCACTCCTGAACCCCAATATCTCAATAACCCCCAACATTTTTAGCTCATTTAATCACACCAGGATTGTACCATCACTACCTATATATATATATATATATATATATATATCAAATTTCACGATGATTATCCCGAACGCTTCGAAAGTTATCCCACATACATACATACAACGCCGATTTGCCCAAGTTTATTTGAGATCTCGCTTCGCTCGATCAATAAATTAAAAGTTGCCTCGATGGTGAAAATAAAGAAGGAAAGTGCCTAAAGTGTAAAGACATACCCTACGAAAGCAATTCGAGAGGCCTTGCGACGCGATCTTTATTCCCCTGCAGTTGATGTACCACAGCGCACAGTTCATGTTGATCATCGTTATAATATGGTAGTAAGCAGTCGTGTGTTTTAGGAGGAATCCATCGAGCAGTGCGCAGAGGCTGAGTAGAAAGCACACCGCGAGAAACAGGCAACCAACGCTGATTATAACGATCGTGGTCTTAAGGTGCGGGAACTGGAGGTTTTCGCCTGTTACCCGGTAATATCTCACCTAAAGAAACAAATTCTTAGGTAATTCCTCATCCTAGAAAGTTAAGAAATAATAAAATTGCTCTGCAAGACGAGGAGTTATAAAACTGAAACAACCATATAAATATTAATGAATTTTGAAGAACGGAAGTGACCTTCCGAGAAGGATACATCCGAGTTAGAGTAGTAATTACAGCTTTGGTTGGTATAAGCACATGACAAGCTTTATCTTTGGTAAAAGTAGATAGTTTGTTGTTTTGGTTATTTGCTTTTCATTTCGTAGGTAAATAAGTCTGCGAAGTTCTCTTTACTACGAGAACTTTGTCTCAGAATCACGTGAAAACTGATGACAAAAAACTTATTCCGTGTTCATCACAATATCAACATCCATTCAATAATACGGTTCCAATAAATATTAAACTCCGAACTTACAAAACAAATAACCACTTAATTACAACAGCTAGGGGCCTACAGTCTACTCACCTGAAACTTTCCCCAATTAGTCTTGTAAATAGCGACTTGGTGAGCCACGCCCCAGCCTACAAATGGGATCCAGAAATGCGGAACCAGAAACACGACGAAAAGAATGGCATAGATGTAATCGTCGAATCTTCGAATCGAGCGTAAGATCATAATTCTTTCATATCCGACGATCAAAACGATGACGGTTGCGGCTATGTAGAAGCAAATCGCATACATTGTGGCTGTTGACGTCCAGCTGAACGTGATTGTTCCTATAAAACATATACATATGTACTATTATGGTAGTCAAAAACAGCTTGACATTACAATATTCTACAAACTTAACTATGTAATGCTACGGCTCTATCAAAACATAAATATTTTATAACACTATGTTGGTCGACAAGACAAGGGTTGGCTGAGCTAGGTAAAAAACGAATTAAGTAATTACATTTCATGACAGTGGTTTTGGTAGAGATTTTCGTCCAGTAGAGGACGGCTATAGGTGGACGAATTAACTCCAAAATCACAAGTAACACAAGACTTCACGCGATCCTTTCTACCCCATACTTGCAAGATGTGGATATGTTCCGTTAGGCTACGACATGGTACGCTTCAAGAGAAATGCAAAGAGGTTTCTACAGGTTAGGGAACGTATCGACAATACTCCGGGTATTGACGGTGTCAATAGGCGACGGTGACCGCTTACCATCGGGTGGGCTGTAAGCCTGTTTCCCCTCAAATAACATAAAAAACCTCATTTTGAAATATTTGATGATGATGAAAAAATAAATATGTAAAACATAGTCTCTACAGTATTACCCGGTCGTGACCTGGTGATGGGCATCACTGCCAGCGCTCTAAACAGTACTAGAAGCAGCTTGTGGTCCCGGTAAAACTGATCGTGTATCTCGCAGGTGTCGCCATCCTGAGACGATAGCATATCTCTCTGTTCTTGTTCCTGTGGGAAATAACACATTGACTGATTGAAAATTCTTTATTGGACAAAATTATCATATCATTCTCTTCCAGTCAACCTTTGCGTAATGTGGAAAATATATTTTGTAACTGTTCTTTTGGATTTGGCGCTAATAATGTTTATTTCTGGCAACGTGTAAAAATACAATATGTACTTTTGCTTTGGTTTTATTGCAAGTAGGTTTTGGCATCATCGCCCAGAGACCCCAGGAGTTCATATTGCAAAAAAAGGTAAGTACATAAAAAAGCAACAAAGGATCATCATCATCACTTCAGTAAGTCTGTACTCACTGCTGGGCATGGGCCTCCTCTTTATTGCGCCTTTCTTTCCCGTCCCCTGCGAGTCTCATCCATTTTGTCAGAGGAACTACATTCAGCGATAAGGACGCCCATTGAAAGAAGTTTAGCATAATTCTAAAAGTTATTTCAGAATACGATAAAGCATTAATATAGATTAATGCTACTATACCTACAGATAGTAATGCAGATATTGCGAAAAATTTTCCAAAAAGGGGCGGGAGGGGGAAAAGGGAGGAAGTTTGCTGTAACGTTATATATAGACGGTATTTTTAAATTTTTTTTGGAAAATGTATACCTACCTATATCAACCATGTGGCGATCTACATCACTAGCACTCAGGGGCATCCCCAGGTGAGAAAGTAGATCAGCTGACGCGCCTTGGGACTTTGGGAAAAGATTATAATTTACATGCACCATAGTTTGCTCATCCAAGATTTATCTTCCCTAGCGCTGGTTCATTCACGTATCTAGTTTAGAACATTTATAATACAGTGTTGTTATCGTTTACACAGTAGTTTTAATTATTCGACTTGGGACGTCACAAAACTTTCACACACAGTCCTCTCCGCCTTCACGAGACGAACCCGTAGACACCAGATTAGACCTCCTAGGACCAAGGGAACGCGAGTATACGCTTATAACAATATTTTGCGCAAAAGTCTACATAGGTAAGCCTATTGTAAAGTTCAAGAACCTGAAATTCGATTTAAAATTGGACTTTCTTCGTTCATTACTTCAAATTACTTTTTGGACTTGGGACGCGAGGTCTACTATTCTCACAGAAACACTAGTTTTAAAATGCATATCATACAGCCGTAGATACTAACAACGGCCTCCGACACGCGCTTAACTATTTTTTATACACTTCTATACCCTGTATCATACTCGCGGAGTTCGTGGACTCGAGAACTGTTGATGATTTATACCATATTTTATTTAAAAATCTACTCCATGATAAACGTTAACTATGCCAAATCTCAATCTCCTCCATGCGCGCAATATGCTTAAAAAGGGGTACAAAGTATTCTCTTATTTAGATTAGACTTACAAAATCTCTCTGCGTTCGTTCATAAAGCTGCTTTTGTGGTCGAACATGTTTCATATCACTCTGCAAGTAGGTGTTATTTAAGCCTTCTTCAAACAAGTAGTCAGGAATCATGTTTCTGCTAGTACTTTTCAGATGTGAATGAGGATCGTAAAGGAGGTTAAAAACGGGAGGTAAACGGTAGGCCGTTCTTGCCATCAACTTGATTGATGGTCTAGGTCGAAACGCACAACACCTTGACACTATCGAATGGTAAACAAAGGAACCTAAGCTTAATTAAATTTTAAAGTAAACGATCGAGTCGCTTTTCGAATATCAATGTCGCGGTCATACTCACAATGCCACAGAGCCTTTTGACACAAAATAGATTGGGACAGAAGTTAAGTTTAGTACAAGAAGTTAAGTTGAGGATCTCAGATCAAGTCTATCGAAGTTTCTAACATATGTGCGTGCGACTGTTTCTTCGCTTTCGATATGTTTTATCTCCGACGCAATAGGAGCGATTTTTTTCCTTGTTAGCACGAGTAAAGAGTGGAACTCAGTTCCTGCGTATGTTTTTCCGGACCATTATAATCTCGGTGTCTTCAAGTCCAGATTGAACAGGTCCTTTCTATGCAAGGGTGCTCCATCTTCAACCACACTATCACTTGCCATCAGGTGAGGTAGTGGTCAAGCTCTTCAAAAGAGCGATTGCTTGTAGGCTGTTCTTTGCAGGGTGGTATTTAGCAATTTTTTTTTTGTAATATAGTGGTGCAGACTGACAGTTTTTTAGGGTTCCATACCCAAAGGGTAAAACGGCACTCTATTACTAAGGCTCCGCTGTCTGTCTGTCTGTCCGTCCGTCCAGACCAGACTGTAACTCATGAACCGTGATAGTTAGACAGTTGAAATTTTCACAGATGATGTATTTCTGTTGCCGCTATAACAACAAATACTAAAAACAGAACATAAAATAGATATTTAAGGGGAGCTCCCATACAACAAACGTGATTTTTTGTAGTTTTTATGGGTATATACGGTATGTTACTTAGAATTAGGCCTCCTGTTAAACTTACCTAACTTTATTTAGTACTTATTGTACCTACCAACTTCTGTTAGCATAAGAGGTGTGTGTAAATAAATGCCCTTTTATTTATTTATTTTATTTTTATTTGATAAGAATAACGTGGAAAAATGAGCTATTTTTGGGTTCCTATCCTAGTGATTCAAAGGTTCACAGGACGGCACCTACACCGCGCGGTTTTAGAAGTAATTTACGTGTTAATTTACGTTCTTTCGTATAATTTTGAAAGTCACTACAGAAAATTATGATTCAAAAGTCTTTGATTTATTTTCATTTTGATGTCCCACCACGAAACTTTATAAACTATTATAAAAACTATTAAACCTTTGACCTAACCTACTATCTGACGAATACACAAATCAACCTCGTAAATAACACTTTTCTAGTTGAACGAAAACAGAACTAGATGTCGCCACTAGTAGATTAGAACGCGCTATTGATGCGTTTTAGTATTTAAACTGGGACTTTCGGGCACAAGATCTCATTCACCAATACCCGCATCACGGACGTCATATAAGTCCGGGCCCGTAGCCAAATGTCATTCGCTAATCGACTGTAAGTAACTTGGCTAAGCCCTCAGGTTCTCGGCTCCGACGATCATCGTTGCCTCACCTCCCTCCTTCGCCATGAAAAATAGGCTACCCCTACCACACCTATGCCCTCGACGACGAAAGGCTACTTCGAGCTGTGAGTAATCCGCGGCACAGATTCCATAAAGTCAGATTTACTGGCCTCGTATGCATAACGGTACGACCACATACAACCTAGTATTGGTAGTAGTACCAGAGCTCTCCAGTCTCCACGGAGGGCAAGGCCATCTTCAATCTGAAGACGGTCAACAGCCTTTCCGGCCTAAGGGTCGAACCCCCATACCGAGACGGCTACCAGCCAGTGCCATAGATGCCAACTGTATGGTCACTCAGCCAAAAACTGCCACGCCCGCCCATGATGCGTCAAGTGCCTGGGAGACCATGGCACCTCTAACTGCACCCGCACTCGCGACACCATCGAGCCGCCAAGCTGTGTGCTGTGGATGGGACAACCGCGAATTATCGTGATTGTCCTTCAGCACCCAAAGCCAACAGGGTGGTGACACACAGGCGCCAACCCCGCTCTCTCCCTCAATACACTAAATCAATTCCAAAGTTGACCATGGTGCCATCGCAGGTCTCAACGCAGTCTCAACTCCCTAAAGTTTCAGTTTGGGCCAAGCCTCTACCTTATTCAAGTCTAGCCCCAGGGCAACCCCCCCCCCCCTGCGCTCTATTGAGCCAGCCACTTCATCCAAGATGAGCCATTCGGACTTTGCTGCCGACTTAGCGCTTATCATGAAATTTACTTCCATAGATCTTGCCGAGGTTCACGGAAACTCAGGCAATCAAATTCCACCATAGAAAAGCTGATTGCCCTCGAGGCGCACTCAGCTCTTATCGCAGCTGTTAAGGCAGCTTCGTCTTCTTCTAAACCCTTTTAGGCACCAAAATGGCTGTACAAAAGGAATCTATCAGATGGTACGCAACGACAGACTGCTATCCTAGAAAGGCGGTACTGCCATATACTACAAGAAGTTTCTTCACTGCATGCCTTTAGACCCCCGTCCTATGACCTACATAAAAGCCTCAGTCTGCAGATTAGCAAAGACCGGTCATTTTTCGGTCATTGTTGCATCTTGCTATGTCGCTCCCGGTAAGTCTTTCTCACCTCAATTCGAGAGTGATCTGCAAGCTCTATTCAGATTAGGAAGTTCCGTCATTTTGGCGGGTGACTTCAATTCCAAAAACGTCTTGTGGAAATAGCACTAAGACCCATTCTAAAGGTAGATAACTGGAAAAACTAGTTGAACCCCTTAATTTTGATATCATTGCCCCTAGGGGCATGACTCGCTTCCCTACTGTCACTTTCCCCGAGCTCTTGGGCATTGCGCTTCTCAAAAATGGAGCCTTTCGGTTACGCTTGATTGAAGTTATTCATGAATTTGATTCAGATCATCGCCTGGTATTGCTTCTCCTAGGCACCCCCACAGATCAGACCACCATATGGTAGAGTGGCATAAACTAGAGAAAGCTCTCAAGTCTTCGCACTCGCCCGACTTGGATAGAATCCCTTCTGTCATTCTGACATCTGACGATATCACGGTAGCGGTTGACTCCCTTACCGGACATGTCACTAACTTAGTCAGAGACTCATCGCAGCAGGTTCCTGTAGTGGATGACCACTGGGGACCCTTGCCAGGTGATATCAGACGTCTGATGACAGAAGCAAACGCTGCAGATAGACTTCATAGTCGCTGCCCCACCGAAGACAATCGTGTCTTGATGCGCTCTTTGCACTGTGAGGTGATAGAGCTCATCAAAGAACATCGCAATCGTGAGTGAGAAAGCCTGCTCTCGGAGATCGAGCCTAGCCATCTGGCTTACTGGAGGCTGGCTAGATCCATGAAAGCGGACGCTCTTGCTCCGATGCCTCCTCTTATACGACCCAATCAGCCCCCCCGCTTTCGAAGACGAGGAAAAATGTTAATGATAATTATTTTTACAAATATACTATAGTTCTGTGCTACTATTGTGGATATCTGAGGGGGGGGGGGGGGCACTTACGCCCACAACTATTAAAATGGCAACTTACTTTACTAGTTTACGAGCAGTAGTCGACCAACTTATCTTTAATTAACTGTTAACAAACCGAACTACATTATATGAAAATGTCCATACAAAATGACCAAAATTATCTTTGTATTTTAAAATGACCAAGATACTGCCGTCAACTGAAGTGGGATTAGCCCAAAATAGAGAAGACTGGAGAGAAGGGAGGCCTTGGCAGTTGAGGTTGGTGGTGGTTGCAGGACACTACAGACTCTTACTGATAATAATAATATTCTGCCGTACTGACTACAGAACCCTTCACTGTGCGTGGTCCGACACGCGCTTGATTGCTATCTTGTGGGTCGTATGCTTGTTCGCCACCTTAGGGTGATGCCTCATTAGTATTAAAAGTCAATCGAGGAATATTTGATTTATAAAGTATCTTTAAATACTCTTAGGTGTGCTTTAAATGAAACAACTATTATCCTGTACATATGTATACTTACTACATATAATACAAAAATATCACAGCTTTATTTTCACATTATATGTACAGACACCGTCGCTGACTGGTACATACATATTTAAAGATTGCAATAAAAACTCGTAGAAGGCTGATTTCCAAAAAGGGTTTTAGACGGTATGTTAAGATAAAATGTATATCAAAAAAAGAGCCACTCCGGGAATGCCGAAATAAGTGAAAACTTGAACAATTACTTGTGTATTTTTTGAATGGTCAGGAACGGTGTCGGTAACGGTAACAGTGTCGCGAGTTCAATGTTTTTTTTTCATCTCAAAAATGCCCAACGTGCCTAAAGTTTTCACTTAAAAAAAATTAGGATGTTGCAAAAAGAAAGTTGTTATGTTCCTCCACAAACTAAAAAAAAAATCAAATTATATACAGAGGTATCGGTAAGTGTCATTCAATGAATTTTTCACATCTCAAAAACTCCTCAACGCGCCTAAAGAAGTTTTCACTTTAAAAAAACTTATTGTAAATTATCCTTCATTACAAGTTTTTATTTCAATCTATAAACATGGACGGGTTACCAGCGACATTGGTGGCGATTCTGTTGTTTACGCTGATTAACTAAAATTGTGTAAATACGAACTGTCTTATTTTGTACTGACATTTAAAGTGGCATTTCTAAATTTAAGTATTTTTAAATTTTAGTATTTTAAATTTAAATAAGAAGGCGTGTTTGCGGGCTCCTTTTAGTCAACACCAATTTGATTGATCACTAAAACTAGCCCGCAAACATGCCATCGTAACTAAAATTACTTAATTTTAGAAATGTCCAATTAGAGATTTCATCCTAATTTGATCTATAGTGCGAACAAAACAAGACCGTTTGTATTTTAGCGAATTTTAGTTAGGCAGCGTAAACCACAGAATCGCCACCAATGTCTGTATATTTAGGTACAAATAAGTCCAAGTTAATTGATTTTTCTGATTATGTTATACCTTAACATTGCGTTGGTTAGAGTTATATTATTTGTAATATAACATTTGGACATTTAAAAGATAGGTGCAATATGTACCATTGCTCAAGAAATATGTAGATAATAAATCACTTAATTTATAAAAATCTAAGCATTGAATAAGATTCGACAACGATAAAACAAAAAAACTTAAGAGTTATAGCTTATTAATAAATTACCTTGTTACCACAAAAAAGTTAAACAACTGTTTAACGCGTGTTTAAAGAATTCCATATCAGTTTTTGTAAAGATTTTTTAAAACACGTGCTATGCAGTGTTTTTGTTTGTGGTAAGACCTTTAGTTTTTAAACAATAAAAAATGATATAACAAACTGATTTTATAAAATTCCAGGCAACAGAGGTACAGTAACAGAATGAAAAGGTTCGTCAATTTTCAAATTGATTCGTTCAACGTATCGCAATTCGCGAGTACATATTGCTTTTTGAAACTTTAAAGAATAGACTTAGAGAAAATAAAGTTTAACTGTTCGTTAATAAAGTTCAAAATTATTCAGTTCAAAGTTGTTTGACTATTTGTCTTGTTACAAAGAATTAACAGGTTAGCTGTCCCGAAGCAAGTTTCGATCTTCTTTGTACACGTCCTCGTAGTAAATAATGACAGCTAACGCTCATGAAGTTTCGTATTAAGTTACGTCATTCTCTTCAAGTATTTTATGATACTTTATGTGTCCTAGTGATTGAAATTAATTATATCGATAATTGCTAATGTTAGATGAGTATGATAAGAAATTAATTATTTACGTTTAATGATAAAATGTACGTTTATGTTCGTAACACTTTAGACATCTGAAAAATATCTTTTTGAAAACAATCTTCTGTTCTGTTCTGTTCTGTCTTCTGTTCTGTTCTGTTGAATTGCACCATTCAATTAGGTTGGTAGAATTTGGTTGTAGTATAATTTACTAATGCTACAAATAATATAATTATTAAAAAAAATTATCAATAGATCGATTGCATTATCTACATCATTGGCCATGAGGCACATATGCCTCATGGCCGTACCAGTGCAATCACCCATGAGGCACATGTGCCTCATCGGACAGCTAACCTGTTAATTGATTCTTGCATTACTGGTGCAAGCGAAAACCGACTCTAAGGTGACGAACCTTTTCATTCCTTCACTCTACATTTAAGTACTAATAATTAGAGATGCCGCGAATACTCGCTATTATTCGTTATTCGGCATTAATTCTTCTTTTTGTTATTCGTCGAATACCTGCTAACCTAGACAGCTAACCTGTTAATTGATTCTTGCATTACTGGTGCAAGCGAAAACCGACTCTAGGTGACGAACCTTTTCATTCCTTCACTCTACATTTAAGTACTAATAATTAGAGATGCCGCGAATACTCGCTATTATTCGTTATTCGGCATTAATTCTTCTTTTTGTTATTCGTCGAATACCGAATAATAGCTAGTATTATTCGACATTCGGCGAATAGCTCAATGATACATAACCTAAGCACTTGTTCTCGTTACGAAAATTAAAATGTCAAACAAGCTCATCACGAATGATAAATTCATGCCGCCCAACCTAAACACAAGCGAAATCAATAGGGCGGGAAACCCCCTACAGTATTAAACGCTGGGTTATACAAAACGAGGTATTCCCCGTAAAATAGGTACAAAGGATTGCCAGCATTTAAAAATGTAATGTGAGACTGTTTTCTTTAACTTCATTGTTTTCTTTTCTCATAACCTTAGTTTTTTTTTACGTACACTAACAAATAGACGATTGATAAGTTCAAGACGTGCACAAGCGTGATATTACTATTTAATTATTTTTTTTATTTCGAATAATAATGGCGAGTTATTCATTTTAACAACTATTCGCGGCATCTCTACTAATAAATACACGGAGACTCTATGATTTAAGTCTATCAAGTTGTGCCATAAGATCTTTGTCCGCATTTGTAGTTGAAGCGCCGATCTTGTTGCGCGCTACTGAAGGTGCATTGGCCATCTAGAAACCAAACAAAATGTCAAATCAATTAGCCAGAAAACATAATGGAGCAGAATAGAATAGAATAATGCTTTATTGTACACCAGGAATACATTAAAAAAACTAATTAATGCTAAATATAGTACAATGGACGGCCTTATCGCCGACAGCTATTTCTTCCTGTAATCATGGTTTAAGTAATGAGCGAAGCAGTAATTGACAGCGGTGCACAGAGTATAATTACAAATGAAGAGAAATAAAAAATAATCACACTAACAATATAAATGCGAAAGTTTGGATGTTTGTTTATTTATTTATTTGTTACTCAATCACGTCGTAACGGCTGAACAAATTTCGATGATATTTAGTATGTACTGTATATGTAGTTTATAACCTGGATTAACACATAGGTTACTTTTTAACCCCTGGGATAAAAATAGGGTATCAAGTGGCTACAGCGAGTTTATCTTTATTTCTAGGTTACCACCATAGAATGCTACATTATCCCGGAGTAACAAAGGCTACTTTTTACCCAACTGCGCAGAAGGAGGGTAATGTTTTTATTGAAAAACTACGCGTGCGAAACTGCGGATTGGTCAGCTAGTTTATTATAAATTCGAATGTACCTCTGTCTCTATGTTACGCTTTCACGACCAAACGGCAGGACCGATTTTGATGAAACTTGGTATACACATAAATTATGAACAGGATTGGGACATAGACTACTTTTTACCCGACTGCGCAAAAGGAGTGTAATGTTTTAATTGAAAAAACAACGCGTCCGAAGCCGCGGGCGTTTCGGCTAGTAATCATATAAAAACTGTACCTTGCCACTGATTTCAATGCCTATTTCATCAAGCACTTTGTTAATGACTCCCTCGGTTTCTTCTTCATCATCAGATTCACCCATGATGTCATCCAGCGTGTCTGAAACTATACAAACATATATATTGTATTGTATCTCTAAATAGTATTTAACAAAGTCAGTCTATGCGTTTAGTTCTTCTAAAAAACCCAACGATTTGACGAACGCATTTTGATATGGTTTTCACTATCATTTAGAAAGATTCCTCCGAAAGGTTTAGATGTATAATAAATGCAGACGCCCTCTGTGGCGCAGTGGGCGAATAGCCGGCTAAGACGCAGCAGGTAGCGGGTTCGATTTCCGCCACGGAACAAATGTTTACGTGATCTACAGATATTTGAATGAAATACTCTTTATTGCACACCAAACAAAAATACAGTAACAAAGGAAAGAAACAATAAATAACGGTACAATGGGCGGTCTTATCGCTAAAAGCGATATTTATTCCGGGTCTGGATGTTTTTCTATATATTATAAGTAAGTATTTACAAAAAAAAGTATATAAGTATTCAATCAGTTATCTGGGTTCCCATAGTTTGGGCTAGATATAGCGTTGTGTGAAATGACCAGCAATATTTATTATTTATAGAAACTTGAGAAATTTCGATGATATGCTACTACGTTTTAGTAGTTTAGTAGTTCTACGCGTACAAAGTTGCGGCGGATATAGTTTTTACACACAATACAAATACAAAACGCAGGTTATTATGGAGCTCAGCATTGTCCCCGCTTGTATTTTTCACAACTTTGCCAATTTTGAATGAATGAAAATTCTTTATTATACCTTACAAGCTAGACACAACAGATATAAAAATAAAAATAAAACAAATAAATGTAAACATAATGGGCATTTGATATTTTTTATTGTAAAATGCTGCTTTATATCAGTATTGAATCAATCAATAAGCAGTTATACGAGGCATGCCTTTTAAGTTCTGTCGTTTCCATATTTTCCGGCAATTTTGAATTTGGAACTGTTCTATATTCGAATGTGTTTACATTTTGAATCTCAAAACAGTTGAAAGTATTAGGATTAATGCTATTGTTTAGTCACAGTTTCGATTTGAATCTGTCAGGTCACGTACGAAAATGAATCTTTCTAAGGAAAATGTTCGTGCAATAATTTTCTACAACTTTAGAAGAGGCCTGACACGGCTTCAGTGTTTAGAAGAGCTAACATCTGTGTTCAGTGATGTAGCCCCATGTCTGCGGACTGTCGAACGCTGGTATTTAGAATTCCAGCGTGGACATACTAGTGTTAGTGACAGATTTCGCGAAGGACGCCCAAAATCCGCCTTCACTGAAGATAACATCATTGCTGTGAGACAACTAATTCTCGAAGATCGTCATGTGACGTATCGAGAGATAGAGGCTCTATTAGGCATCTCAGGGACAACCATTCAGAAGATCTTGCATGAAGCGCTTGGTGTGAGAAAGCTAGTTTGCCGTTGGATACCGCATCTGCTTTCCGACGATCACAAGGCGGCCCGCGTCAGATGGTGTAAGAAAACTCTGCAAAGGTTCAACCGAGGGGAGTCAAATCACGTCTACGACATCATAAGTGGTGACGAATCTTGGATCTATGCCTACGATCCTGATACCAAACAACAATCTACAATCTGGGTCTTTCAAGACGAGCCAAAGCCGACTAAAGTTATTCGTTCTCGAAGCACTTCAAAGAAGATGGTGGCCACGTTCGTTGGAAAAACCGGCCATGTTGCGACTATTGCACTTGAAGATCGTAGAACGGTTAACGCAGAGTGGTATACTACAGTTTGTTTACCACAAGTCATCGCCGAACTTCGAAAATCTAACTCAAAGCGACGCATCATCCTGCACCACGACAACGCAAGCTCACACAGCGCTCGTCAAACGATTGAGTATTTGAAGCAGGAAAAAGTAGAAATTCTTGACCATCCTCCATACAGTCCTGACCTAAGCCTTAACGATTTCTTTACATTTCCTAAAATTAAGAAAAGTCTTCGTGGTCAAAGGTTCCAGTCCGGTGAAGAAGCAGTCGACGCTTTCAAGACAGCCATTTTGAACACCCCACTTTAGAGTGGAATAAATGTTATAATAACTGGTTTGAGCGAATGGAAAAGTGTTTTAAGCTACGTTGTGAATACTTTGAAAAACAATAAAAAGTACTATAAGGTTCTAGATGTGTTTTTTTCATCAAACGACAAAACTTAAAAGGCATGCCTCGTAGATGCATTTATGTTGAAACTCAACTATGTTTTTAGGAATAGCATTCTCTTTCTTGCACAAATTATTTTTGTTTTGAGATTTGCCGATGAGGGTATTGAGAATTAAGCCATAAATAAGCCCATGCCCTTCCATGATCTGATTTTTTTTCCTGGTACAGTATTGAGACATCTGAACCCATAGCAGATACAGACTGTCTGAGGAACCATTTACTCTTTTTTTAAGAAAATAATTTTATTATTGTAAAATTTTTCGTCAAGCGTGAGTTTTTCGTGAAAATCAATAAAGTTCAAAATTTTTTTTATGATGCATATCGACTTATTTTCATGTTAATATTATTTTATTGTATTGGAGCAAAAAAATCAGGACCGCAGAAGTTGATCAAATTTAAAAAAATTCACACTCATATTATAAATGCGAAAGTTTGGATGTTTGTTTATTTATTTGTTTGTTACTCAATCACGTCATAACGGCTGCACCGATTTCAATGAAATTTAGTATGTATGTAGATTATAACCTGGATATTAATTTATTAAAATAGGCTACTTTTTATCCCATAAATCAGGTCTTCATCGGATAAAAATGGGGTGTCAAGTCAAGTTGCAACAGCGAGTTTAGCTTTATTTATAGGTTACCTACACATAGTGTAACGCGTACGAAGTCGCGAGCAACAGCTAGTCATTGTACAAATGATTCCTCAGACAGTTATCTGTATCTGCTATGGTTTAGGATTTCTCCATACTGTCCCAGTTAAAAAAACAGTGTATTTATGAGGTCTCGAGGGGATCTCCTCTTTAACCAGAAGGTTTACAGAATAATAGGCAAACTTACTCATTTCATCGGTCATATCCATCTTAGCATTAGCCTGCTTGAATGCCTCCATATCCTTGGCGATTTGATGTGGGTTCAATACCTTGTTGATATTACCCATTGTCTTAGCTGTAGTACCCATTGCACCGGCTATCGCTATGTTGGCTCCCATTGCCTTGTTGTGGATTTGAACACTGGCAATCTGTAATAAAGTTGATATTCTGCAATGTATAAAGGTTATCCGGAAGAGAATGCTTTTTAGCATTAAGTTCGCATTTGTACTGTACTACGATTTAAGTTGCCTTGGCAAATTTCGTATATCATCAGAAATCACAATAATATTATAAATGCTAAAGTTTATTATGTTTGTTTGTTACTCAATTACATCGTAACGGCTGAACCGATTTCGATGAAATTTGGTATATAGAGAGATTATGACCTGGATTGAAACATAGGCTACTTTTTATTGACAAACTACGCGTGCGAAGCCGCAGGCGGAAACTATCGGAATCTACATACTTCCAAATACTGGAACCGCACGTGCTACCGCTTTTGACGACTGACGAGCCGCGGGCCTGCCGGAAATTTGATACATAATCGTACTAATTCAGTGTCTAACTTATATACGAGTATATCGTAGTACTTTAGTATTTGTTAAGTGCAATAAATCATTTTCAATCAATGAATATTTGGTTGCAGAAAGTGAGATGGAGGCATCTCTGCTTTTTGGGGGCGGATACTTAATGATTATGCTGAGAAGGATGGCTTTGTTTTATTTGATGGGGTGAGTAAACAAGCCGATGGCCTACCTGTTATTAAGCAGTTACCACCATCTATAACAGGTTGTTTTCCCTCACAGGTTAAATCCAACTAAGACATGATATTGCGTTGTACCCTCCACCTTCAGACATACAGGTACTTAAAGTCTCAATGTGCCTGTTATTTCACTGGCCCTTTAAACTAAAAGACAGCAAAGTGAGCATAACCATACTAGTGATCATTAAATGAGTTCCAACATTTGTGTGATGAAAACACCTCTGCAACAATGCTGCTTGCTCATCAGAGAGACTGTGGAACAAGTGATACTTCATTGCACTGCCACAAACGATCCCAGACTGAGAACGGGTCTGCAAGGAGTCATCGAATCCTCATCCTCCACCAACACCGCTACTACATTAACATCCACGGGGACCGGGCTGCTGCCACCAACTCAAAGTCCTACTCTGTTACTTCAAGGAATTAGGATGGCTGGTAATGCGTAATGCACAATACACCCCAATGCGGGACATCAGTGCAGATCTCTCATTCCTCCCACCCTAGAATTAGAATGATGCTCAGCTAAAAATTTAATGACCAATAATTTTAATGTTTACCTTGCTGTTGGCGGAATAAATTCTGTTTTTCTGTGCCCTCAGTTGGACTAGCTGCTTGGCTAATATTTTGCATCCTTCATTGTTACCCTCTTTGGCCATCTTTTTAATTTCCATCTCCTGAAATATTACGATAACAAGTATAAATTAATTGATAAATTTACCCCTCTTTTTGATTCTGGGGTTAGAAAACATTATAAGTATACATTTCTGGCGTTTTCTTTAGTTGACATTGTTATCTGCTAAGAGTAATACTATATTACTTTTAAGTTTCGATTTATTAATGTGATGTGAGTAATGTGTAGTGTCAATAATAGCCACTGTGTAACAACTAATTAAACTAAGATTGATCAGTCAGGCACCACAACCATACAAAAATGTATTGGAGTGATCCTTGAAAGTTTAAACCATTTATTTACTATAAAATATAGGGACAATTAAGAATAATTTCCTAAATTTATTTATTCTTTAATGTACACAAATAGATTACAGACAATTTGTAACTTGAATAGAACTGATACGTGTAAGCTCCATTTCTAGATGTTAAAAATTCTTACCCTACCTTCACTTTACATCTACAAATCGACTTTACATGTTTAAAACAATATCACAAACTACGAAACCTTGAACAGTAACAGGCCTATAGGACACCTTTGAGCAATAATTTCTAAGACAGCATTGTTTAATAAGAGTTTGTTTTGTATGCCAGTGAAGATATACATTCATCTTCTGTTCCTAATGTAGCCAGCTGGGCTACAGCTGGGTCGACCTGTAGACGCGCTATAATAAGCTTCCTATTAATATAAAATCAATACACAGTTTCCATCTATAAGAAAAAAATAAAAGTCTTCCAAAAAAGACTGGAGGTACAAGACCTACTGACTACAAACATCTTGAAGTACAAACTTGAAGTGCAAGAACTTGCTTTTTAATTTTTCTATTCAAAATCTTATCCAAAATGGCTGTGTTTGCCACTACATAACATTTTTTCAAGTATAATATACATATGTAGGTAGTGTCTATAATAATAATCTAACAAGAATGCTTTTGAGGAATTATTGTGTCAGTTATGATGAGTCAGTGATGTAAACAAAAGTACTTGTGCAATCAAGGTTTCTAAATACCTAGTAGGTAATTTTAATTACTTGCACTTAGCTAGACTGATCTAAGCATTTTGCTTATCCAAATAATCAATGTTAAATTACAATTAGTTAGGTTCTAGAACTGGTAATATAGATATAAAGTGTGCCAGACTTACGAGTTTCTTTTCTTCCCTTTCCAGCGCTGCCTTGTCTCGATCAAGATCTCTTCCTGCTTTTCGAAGCTCACGATCATTTTGTCGTTGGTGCTCTGTAGAAAATCAAAAGAGAAACACTTTTATTGAGACAAGAATTACAAAGTTCTGGTGAATAATTTTATGACCTTCTGACAAACGCTAACCTTTAACTGTAGGTTCTTTTCTGAAGAAATTCATAGTTTAATTTAATGCGACTCAATTCAACGTTTTTAACATGAAATATGTCACTCTATAACGAATTACGAAATAAAATTGGCTGGAACAAAAAGAAGAATTTAAAAACATGCAAATTATATGCAAATGATTTTAACTGACACTGACAGTGAGTTACTGAGAGATAGAAATTGACTTTGACAGATTTACAATAACCATAAAAAAAAACCTAAAGTACCTTATAGTTCTATGGCGAGATCCATATAGTACGTTCAGCGTTATTTTGCCTCTGGCTGTCATGTTGGCTAATCTGAGCTCTGTGTTGCCGCTTAAGGCTTTGAAGATACCCAGTATGAAACTGCGAAATATTTTCGTAGTTAAATTTCTCAATTAAAGTAAGTTTGGATGTTAGAATGTAAGTTTGTAATCTTTAGAACTACTAAACCAATTTTGATGTGATTTGGTATGTGGGTTTCTTTTTATCCCATCATTCACAAGTACGGGATCAGCGGGTAAAACTGCAGGGCGCCGGCCCCGATAGTTAGGTAAAATAATTAGGATAGGTATTTGAATTAGTATTGTGTACCTCAAGTTTGCATTTATCTATAAACATAGGTAATAAACGACTAAATTAAAACAACATTTTTATAGGTTTTATTTATTTTGAATAAGAGTGATCTAAGCGGGTCGCTAGTGGTAGTGGTTCGTCACTGTCTGCTAATGAACGTGAATCGTCGGAACTGCTGCTGTCCGATTCTGTATCAGACTCGTCGTTTAATTCTATAATAAATTTATCGATTTCGGAGTCTATAATTCCATCTGTTTTAATAAACTGTTGTTCAATATGGCACACATGTTGACACTGCTTCTGCCAGTCTTCTGCACTGATTGATTGGAAAGCTTCTTCTGTTAATTGTAGTATCTTGTCTGCTTCCTGTCCAACATTTTTAGCAGCTACTCGCCTTTTCAACAGGCTCCACATAAATTCTATGGGATTAAGTTCGCAGTGGTATGGTGGTAGCCTAGCCACTTTGTGTCCATGCTCTTCAAGTAGTTGATCAGCTTCATATATTGGAGCTTCTTTATGCTCTTTTATTATTTCATATAATTGGGATTTCACCATAGTGGGAAGATAAGATAACCCCTTATTTGTGATCCAATTTTGCATATCAGTTTTGGTAGAGCTCATTGTTGGTGCCTTGTTCACCTTTACAGTGTGATAGGGCGCATTATCCATAACAATTAAACTGTTAGGCGGTAAATTGGGGATGAGTTTGTCTTTTAGCCATTTCATGAAATTCGTCCTGTTCATGTCATCATGGTAATCTCCTGATTTCGACTGCGATTTAAATATTAACTGTGCATTTGGTATAAACCCCATTTCGCCACCTGCATGAACGATGATCCAGCGTGCACCAACTGAATCGCTTTTTAAAACGCCTTGTTCATTTTCCATCTGCCAACATTTGTTGACAGAATATGAAGCGTGTATATAAGTTTCATCAAGATATACAATAGGTCGGCCTTCATTTCGATTTTGTCTTAAAATATTTAAGTATCTGTACCTCCAGGCTACAATGTCATATCGTTCCATTAAAAGTTTTCTTTTAGAGCCACGTTTTTTAAATCTAAATCCAATTTGCCGAATTATTTTCCATAGTGTGGTACGACCTCCATTGAAGTTAATTTCATTTTTTAATTCAGCCAAAAGCTTGCCCAAAGTAGGCACCTCCTTTCTGACTACGTACATTTGATGAATTTTAGTTCTGATTGCACATAGGTCAAAATCATCTAACTGAATTTTATTCGATTGGCAGCGTTTTTTCCTGGGAGTAGATATTTTCTTAGACGTGGATGCAGCAACCTCACACTCTTTGGTAATAGTGGTGACGGTTCTCTCAGAAACGCCTGAAATACACAACAACGTTACATTACTTACATGCATATGTAGGTACATTTTTTAAATTTATCTTTTTATTAAAAAATACATAATGTAACAAAGGTTTGTATTAAAGAAAAAAAATCGATCGGAACTTGCTTAGGTGAAACCGCAGGGCGCAGCTAGTATATACAATAACAATCAAATACTATGTTTTTATAACAAATATCTAATATCTGAATAATACATATGTATACATATGTATGTACGGAATGTATTATACAATTAAAACATCGTGCCTACATACAAACAATAATCTATTAGCAAAACAAATAACTTTCGATCCTTAAATAACGGGAAACTATGAATAGCAGGTAACACTAATTTACTTACCAGTCATGGCGGCTACACGTTGACGAACATGTTCAAATGGTATTATTGGTCCTCCATTAGCTTTTTCCCGTTCACAAAAATTACGAACTGAGGATACAATTTTTCTGCCACTACTTTGAATCTTTTTTGGCATGATTAACACGTTTAAAATTATTATTTTTTAAAGAAAAACGCATGGAACTTCACACTACGATAGTTGACTTCCTAGCAAAAATGGCGGGTAATGCCAACCTAACAGAAACAGCTGTCAGAGGCAAAATAACGCTGAACGCACTGTAGGTAGGGGGCTTAACCTAATTAGCCACCACGCTCACCTTCACGCCATCGCTCCGCTGCACACGCAGCTACCTGACAGTCGAACTCCCTGGCATCCATTAGTCCGGGAGCTCCTGTGCTCGATTGGCCACTTCATCATAGGTAGGACGTGCAAAAAGCGCTAGCCACAAGATCATCGTTAGCCAAGACACCAGCCACGTAATGTATGAGAGGCCAAACTGCAAGCCAGTATGGCACTCCGGGCACCACCCAGTGACTCAGAGGTAGTCGACTATTATACTAAATCCAACATAATACGAATGCGATAGATTTCAAAGTATTTTTTTCAAAATTTAAAACTCTCCGTCCCCTTCTTTTTGCGACGGGATTTAAAAACTGACATAGCTAAGAACTACTTCAGTACCGGTTTTTTTTTTTTTTAATCTTTATTATATTTAATGAGGGTTTAATCAGCATGATTATGACACCCTCGAAAATACACTCAAACCGAATCATCTTCTTCTTATACCTATTTTAACAACCTTAATTAACATCTTCGCTTGCTCCGATAAGGGGTAAGCCAAGATGTTATTACATAAACCAATAGAAAACAAATCAACATCGAGGAGGTTACAAAATATTCTTCTTTCTGCTTCGTTCCGGACACATTCCACCATAATATGATAAGCATCTTCTATCACATCACACTCAGCACAGTTTGGAGAATTCGTCTTTCCCATTAGGTATCCAAAACTATTTAGAGGAATGTGTCCCGATCGAAGCCTCATTAACGTTACGATGTCAGTTCTGGTCATATCCGAATCATCAAACCACGGCGATCTAGCTAGGCCTGGTTGCACTGTCCTGTACCATACACCCTTACTCAGCGATCTCTCGTCAAAATATTCTTTCCAGTCTAGTATACATCTTGTTCTTATTACATATAAAAGATCGCTTTGGTATGGTAAAAAGTTCATGACGATGCCGTCCACGATAGCTTCCTTAGCGAGACGATCGGCCTCCTCATTGCCGGACAAACCGACGTGTGATGGCACCCATTGCAACGTGACATGCTTGTTTTTATTCGACAACTTGTCAATGGACTCTAATATGTCGTACGCTATCGGTGCGCCACGAAAACTCGTGGTGCATCGGGCGAGATGATGGAGGGCACTTTTAGAGTCCGTCAAAATAACATAAAATCCATTTTCAAAGGAATCGATGTAAGATACCGCTTCTGCAATAGCAATGAGTTCCGTGTACATTATAGATATGTTCGACTTTATTTTAATTTTTATTGCACCGTTCGTTTGAGGATCGAATATGGCCAGCCCTGACATATCAGTCTCTTTGGAACCGTCCGTATATATTATATGATAATTTTGATATTTAGCGGCCAAAAAATTATCACATAGTTTTCGTAAACAACCTGGATCGTAGTTTCGCTTAGATGAAGTAACAATATCAATATTAGGTTTTATATAGGAAACATCCACACTGCTCCTCCACGTATCTAAAGAAAACATTGCATTTTTAGGACTTGAGTGAATAGGTAAATCTTTGTAACGGTCGTGAATCAGGACTAATAAAGGCTTTGTCCTGGATCGCCATAAAATATTTTCGTTAAGAGAACTTAATTCATTAAATAAATCAATTGTTTCTCCGTCGGAAATTGACTTTCTTCGTAACCAGTATTTACCGGCAAGATAGTACCTACGCACGAACAAAGGTTGGAGATAAAGCTCAGACTCCATGACATGTATTGCTGTACTACGTATGAATCCACCTATTACACGCATGCATTGATTCTGTGTCCGATCTAACTTACTTAAATGTGTCTTACAGCTGTTCCCATAGATAAAGCTTGCGTAGTCTAATCTACTCCGTATGCTAGCTATATATAAACGTCTCAGATGACGTGGGTGCATCCCCCAACCTGACCCGGCAAGTACTTTAAAGACGTTCAAAAATTTTGCAGCTTTTTCTTTAATCTCATTGATGTGTTTGGCCCAACGTAAGGATCTATCTAGCCAAAGTCCCAAGTACTTATAATTATCTACTAATTGTAAAGAGGAATTGTTTATTGTGAGATTAATGAAATCTCTCTTATAGTTGTTTCTAAAAATACAAACTTTGCTTTTGGATGGGGAAATGCTCAAACCTATCTTAGATAAAATAATTGATAAGTTATTTAAGGCCAGCTGTAAGTTTTGCGTACCTTCCTCTGTATTATTGCAACACACATACAAGACAAAATCATCTGCATATTGTGATATATAAACATTAGAAATATCCTTGCACACATGATACGTTACGATATTAAAAAGAAGGGGGGATAATGGATCCCCTTGGGCTAGACCACGATCAGTACTACGACAAAAGGAAGAACTTTCAATGCGAATATTGAGATTTCTTTCTTTTAAGAAGTTCCAAATATATCGACCCATTTGTGTACCTATACCTATTTCACCTAAAATATCTATCAAAGCCTTAAGATCGACATTATTGTATGCGTTGTCAATATCTATAAAACAAGCTATCGTACATTTTCTTTCTAAAAAGCCCAATTGTATACGCGTCACTAAGCTGGTTAGATTGTCCAAAGTTGAACGACCTTTTCTGAAGCCACTTGTGTTAGGAGACAATAAGTTATTTTTCTCAACAAACCACTCTAATCTACTGATTAGTATGCAGTGAAAAATCTTACAAAGACAAGAAATCATAGATATCGGACGCAGGGCTGATAAGGATTGTGGGTCTCGACCTGGCTTCGGTATTGGGACAATAGTGATATCGCGCCACTGGCGGGGAACAAAACCGGTTTTATAGAACTCATTGCATAAAGACGTTAAAATATTTTTACCGTTTTCGGGGAGATTCGCTAACATCGAGTACGATATGTTATCGCACCAGGGGGAGGTGTCCTTATGTCGTAGACAATGGTCAAACTCTTGTCTCTGTATCGGGGTTTCTAAAGTACTGTTACAAGACGTGAAAATTGGATCTTCGGGCCGGACATAATCAGGTGTCAAACTTTGAAGTAACTGCTTAGCCCTATTTTCGTCAATATAAGATCGAGGTGCATTTAATCCCTTGAACCATTTCATCTTACGCCATAATTCACATTGAGACGTGGAACCATCTGTTGACGAACAGTACTCGTGCCAAGCCTTATCTTTCTCTTTGCGTATTAGTTTCTGTGCTTCACATACTTTTTCCTGCAATAAAGTTAAGTTGTTTGGGGTGGGATTACGTCGGAATTTAGAAAGCGCTAGGCGACGTTCTGCCACTATTTTAGTTATAGAAACATTCCAATAGGGTTTGGGAACAAATTTACCAACTGGGTTTGAGTTGATTTTAATAAAAGGAATGTGGTGATCGGCAGCTGTGTTTATGCATTCTATAAAACTATCATAAGACTGTTGAAGATCACTTGAAATAGAAAAATTGGCGAATAGCGTATCTAAACTACATTTATAATCGAACCAATTGGCTTTCTTCAGATTTCTTCGTAAAGCTATAACTGCAGAAGTATTTTTTAAATGAGTAGAAATTTTAATAAAAATGTGATCGCTTCCTAACGTTTCACTTAAGGTGGACCAATTTAATCTTAATGCGATATCAGATATATGTCGGGAGAAGATTTCTGCAATACATTATTCACCAATTTGACTCGTGTGTGTTGTCCATTGTTTAATGTTATAAATGAGTTATCGATAAGCGCGTCAAATATTTGTGAGCCTCTTTGATCCGTTTTGTATGACCAACTAGTATGGTGCCCGTTAAAGTCACCAAGAATTAACGTTTTGGAGCTCATAGATGAAAAAAGATGATCCCAGTCACGTTGGCTAGTTCGATGCGGCAAGGGAGCACAATATAATGATATCAAATTTTGAATTTGGTCGCAATTGTATATCCTAATTCCTAAAATTTCAATACCAGGGTTAAGACTATCTAATTGTAACTGTACAGATTTTATAGATTTGTGAACTAATATTGCAACGCCACCCCAACCTCCATCTCTATCTTTCCGATAAATATTGTAACCATTTACCTTAATACTACTATCAGGTACCAACCAAGTCTCATTAAGAGCAGCAATGTGGATATTTTCCTGGGACAAAAGTTGTTCCAAAGCAACTAATTTAGGCCTTAAACTTTGTGCGTTCCATTGGATAATATTTAATCTTAAAAGTTTCGACCGTGTGTTATCCATCTTGACTGAGATAGTCAAAGATGAACTGAATTATTGGCCAGTCTGGAATAAAGTCAACCATCACTAACACAAAATACTCTATACAGCACTTGAACGCCATCTTAATTTTAGATTGAATTGTTGCACCTCTAAGAAACAAAATGTCCTTTAACTTCTTTATCAGCTCCTGAATATACGTGGTTCTCTCTTTGTTAACTTCATCACGGGGCGCATCCTTCGAGTCTTGTATTACTGGATCAGGAGTTATGTCGCATCCAATTTCATCTGCCCAGGTCAACAACGAAGTTTGTGATTTTTTAGCTGAACGGCGGAAAGAAGATGGCTTTTTATGTTCTTCGTGTACAACAGCTTTTGTTTTCACTACCTCTGCAAACATCGGTTTTTCAGTCGCAGTCAAAACAGGTGGCTGCTCATAATACTCAGGAAATATATTCCTAAAGTACTCGGAACTCGATTCTGTCTCTTTGTAACGTTCCGGTTCTTTGGGGCGTATTGGTTCATACGGACTTGATGCAACATACATAGTCAGTGCCCTTCTGTAAGTACAGTTGAATTCTGCCATAATTTCCCTGAGCTTTTTCTCTTTCACAAAAGCTGGACAGGATTTCGTCATTGCCATATGTCTACCATCACAATTTACACATTTGAATTGTTTGGTCTCGCAATTCGCGTGGTAATCCCCGCATTTCGGACAGACAATTTTGTTCGACGGACATCTTTTTGTAACATGACCTAGCTTCCAGCATTTAGCACATTGTGAGACTGGAAACACGTAAGGGTCGACTCTGATCCGCAAACCATCTACGGAGATATAACTAGGGAGAAATGACCCCTTAAAGCAAAGACGAACTGATTCACTTGTCTTCCATCCATCTTCATCTTCTTTACAGCGTCGCTTGAGGCGGTATATAGATAACAATTCAGCATTTTCCGGGCTTGTTATGCTCTTAAAAATGTCTTCATCGGCCATATCTATGTCAACATTTTTAATGACGCCAAATGACAGGTTTTTCTCCATGGCCCGATTAATTCTCCATCCCATATCAAGTATATGCTGGCAAGTTTCTAACTTAGAAGCACAATCTTCGCTACTTACATCAATTCGCACTTTAAATTGATTTACAAATTTAACTTTGTCGATATCTACTAAACCACAGGTCTTGAAAATTTTTGCTAACGAAAACATTTTTGGCATTTTTTCGCTGCATGAAATATACATTTCTATAACATTTGATTTTAACTTTTTTTCCTTTGATTTTATGGTATTCCACTCGAGTTCATCTTTTTCTTCTTCATCATCCTCTTCTCTTCCCCTCTTAAGACGATCCTTTTGACGTTCTTCCATATCTACTAAATTGTCTCTTTCTGGTTGTTGTTGCATCTCATTTTCGATCATTTCTTGTTCACTCAAAGAGCTGTCGCTATTTAGTACTGCAAAACGATTCGCATGCTCAATTTCCATCATATCATCCATCGCACCGTCGTCAGTAACCCGGCCGTTAGATAGCTACCTACCCGACGCACACAGGTGCACCGTACAACGGAATGCGGCGCGCGCGTGAACGTTAAAATAGTAATTGGGACACAATCACCTCGTTCGAGTGCCGCAACGAAACTGTCAGTACCGGTTGCTCGTACGAAGATCATCTCGCTAAACTAGCTTTCTATTTAAAAAACTGCGTCCACATCGTTCTATCTTGATTCCATCCGTTTGGGAGGTATGTATGCCCTGACAGACAGACACACAGCCACACACACATACAGACATGGGCGTCAAACTTAATAACACCCCTCTTTTTCGTTGGTGGCTCCAACGGTAAATTAATGAAGTTATTTTCCAAACTCTAGTTTCCCACGGATTCAATCTACCACTGGGGGGTGGGACGGATATTATAACGAGCGGTTACTTTCATAAACCTCACCAGCTAGCCGCATTCAAAAAGTCTATTTTAAAATATCAAATTGTTAGGAGAAAATAAAAAAAGACTCACAATCTACTGCCAACCAGGCACACTGGACTTTTTGAGTAGGTAGCTTAGTTGGTCTACTAGCATTCAAGAAAGTTATATACCAAAGATCTGGAAACACAGAGCCATTGATGCAAATAATAATAATAAATCGTTTTTAAGCAATATATTTTTATTATAATTTTCGAGAGTAAAATCGAAAACAATTGCTATAGCTAAAGTCACTTCATTCTTATTAAAATTCACTTTTGGTTCATTCATCGTTACTAATCTACACACCAAACATTTAATAAAAAAATAATAAGTAATAAATATAATAAGTCGGTACCAAATGGTGACTACACAAAATGGTGATAGGAAAGCTTATCAAAATTGTTGCTTTATGTCGACATTTTCCAGATTCGACTTGTGAGTAAAATACTTATGTATTTCATAATTTACGTTCAATATAGTTAATTATTATTATAAACGACAAACACAAATTAAACCAAACTAAGTCTTACAATATCTACAACACAAACAGGACGAGACCGACACAACACTTTCAATAAATAATGAATTAGGTACATACGTTATGTCATGAAACTAACAATAGGTAGGCTAGCCTACCCAAAATTAACAGCAGGACATCAAATAGGTAATCGGGCCATCAATTAGATTATGATTCACAAAAATATTCATCTACTAATTAAGAACTAAACATTAGAAAATAACGAACATACAGATACTAAAAGAGCGTTTACGATTAAAACTTGTAAATTATTGCTAAGTGAATTATGGTGAGTAAACTAATTATGTAGATAAAAGAGATTCACCACGACCAATTTGGTTTATAATTATTAAAAGCCCATCTGTCCGGCAATGCTGCGCGTGAGAAGTTCTTGAACTCGCTTTCTGACCAATCGAAAGGCTTCACTGAATCTTTGTTCAGCAACTCCAGTTTTTCTTCTGCAGCTTCTTCCTGCTGATGCTGTACTAAATCTCTGATCTCTAAGCCGTTGATGTCTGGTTGGTCGTTGAACTGCTGGGTGTAAATAGGAGCTACGTTTCCTTTGTTCAGTTGGACGGTGGTGTTGGCCTGGATCTCGGTGTAAGGTGGGCCGGCGACGGCGACAAACTCCAGGGATGATGAGTTCAGGGTTCCTGTTAAAACATGGGTTTAATGAATCAAGTCTACGTTCATTGATTATTTATGTAGTATGTACCTATATTATGCTATAAATATAATAATAATAATAATAAATATTGCTGGACATTTCACACATCGCTATCTAGCCCCAAATTAAGCAGAGCTTGTACTATGGGAACCAGATAACTGATAGAATACTTATATACTTTTTTTTGTAAATACGTACATATAATATATAGAAAAACACCCAGACACGGAACAAATATCTGTAGATCATGCAAACATTTATTCCGTGGCGGGAATCGCTACCTCCTGCGTCTCAGCCTGCTATACGCCCACTGCACCACGGAGGCAGTCAAATATGTCCTGTGCAAATTTTGCACTACCTACACATCTTTATCTACAATACACAAAGGTTATCTGGAAGAGAATGTTCTTTAGCATTAAGTTCACCTTTGTACTAGTTTTATAAGTGCAATAAAGTATTTTCAATCAATCAATTGATTACCAAGCAGAGTACCAAACTAAATGGAAGTGATTTCATGTCTCAATGACTATGATCGATCTACCTACATCGTTACAACTCGTAAATAATGAACCAACGTAACGTTTACTTCATCTACGTATGCTATATCAATGACACACACCCACATATATATTAGACTTAGATACATTTATACCCCTGAGCCTGAATTGAAGCTCACAATACGTCGAGTACCGATTATTTTTATCTTTTAGGTATTATTTTCCTGTGACAGTCTTTCAAAACAAACAATGATTAAGTTAAGTAAACTCGGTCAGACCAGTCTAGATAAGCAATATTTACAGAACAAACAAACGTAAAACACATTAAAACTCACCACTGACGATCTTCGTATCAATAACACCGTAAGCTTCTCTGCCATTGTTGACGATATCTCCTCGTACGCCAAGAACGGACCAATAGCCTCCTTCTTTTATAACGCACTCCATATCGTCCACACAACTGGTTACATTGCTTGCTCGGTTCATTGCGGTCACGTTGTTTTGCCTCATCAGTTTTATTATGCTGTCTAGTGACGTCGCGTTTTTGAAGCCGCGCTTGAAAAGGACGGCGCGCGGCGATTCCGACTCGGAGAATATTTGGCCGTGTAGCTCTTCCATTTGTTTCATGTGCGTGCTCTCTGCAATATCCTGAAAAAAAAGTAGGTAACTTAAATATCCAGGAAAATCTCTTTTGTAAACCAGTGACAGGACAAAACGAAGTAAGTACGTAGTACGTAGGTACATAATGTATAATGTGTTGCAATTTAAACTAATTATATTAAAAGGACAGTTTCTAAACAAAAATTTAAAATAATTGAATCACCCACCCAACCAGTCAACAGAGCGCTTACTGTGCATACGTCAAGGCTGTAAGTACCTACATGTTAGGCTCAGAAACACATAAATTAAAAAAAAATATCAAAAAACAACAATATTTATATATTATTTATGGTCTCAAAAATATACTCCGTTATTATTTGTAGTTTTCATTGCAACACCTTATATTTACTAAGGAACCATTTCCAAAGGAGCGCGTTGATGTCTTTCGAATGATTTTTTTGTTCTTGTAGCGGTCTCGTAGACTCGTAGATCTACGAAATATTCATGAAGAATGTATTGGTATTAACTTCCTAACCGTACACTAAGAGGAAAATAATAATAAGAAAGCTTCACTAATGTAGGGCAATTGTCGATTTTATTATCGATATCTGCAATTGATCAGAAAAAACATTCAACTCGAGAATCTTTCTGCCCCAACGGCCGTCAATTCATCGAGCAATGTGCCCTGCCCACTGCTACTTCAGCTTGCTATTCTTTTATGCTCACCTTAAAGAACGGCAATCCGTAAGTAGCCCAGTAGCCTTTCTCGAGGATAGTGTCAGATAGGTCTGCAGAGTGCGTGAGGCCGGGTACCTGTTCGACCAGCGCTACCAGTCCTTTGGTGCGACCCGTGCTGGCGCGGTGAACCACTGTGTGTCTTACATGCCTACAACACAAAGATAAATGATGTTAAATAAGATCGATTGTATTTCTTTGCAATTTGTTAAGCAGGTTTGTCAACAAAACAACGCCAGTGAAGTGGATAGTTATTTAGTAAAACGTACCTACCCACTTTTTTTCTCTTTCTTTTTGTTAATAGTATTGCATTCTTGTGATTTGTATTTTTATCTTTAACTATACTAGGTATAAGTAACAAGTACCTATAGCTCAATAAAACGCATTGATTGCCACCAGCACCGATTAATATGTAACATAGGAAAGTTCTATCTACGTACCTACCTACATTATGTCCTACCACATACCAGTATAAGTAAACTTTTATACTTATATTTTTTTTTTTAAATTGGATAGAACTTCGTTTGACCACAATCTCACCTGATGGTAAGTGATGATGTGGTCTAAGATGTAGCACGAAGATCTAGAAGAAACCTATTTGCTCTCACCTTAAAGAGGCCCGGATTGTATTCTTTAGGAAAAACAGACGACGGCAAAGTGTTCCATACCTTAGCTGTACGCATCAAGAACGTAGAACCAAAACGGTGTGTGCGAATGGGTGGTATATTGACTAGGTACGGGTGGTACTGAGCCGTGCGCCTGCTTGTCCTTTGATGGAAAGGAGATGGCGGGATCAGATCGTATAGTTCCTGGGCACATTCCCCAAAATGTATTCTGTAAAAGATCGATAGGCTTGCAACTTTACGGCGGTGTTCGAGACTTTGGATCTTAGTCACCGCCATATATTGCTCACCTATAAGCCTAAAAGCCCTACGTTCTATCGAGTCTAAGGTAGCGAGCTGGTATTTGGCCGAACCATCCCAAAGGTGGCAGCAGTACTCCATACCAGACCGGACTTGAGCTTTATAAAGACTAAGAAGCTGTCCTGGTGTGAAGTATCTCCTGACCTTGTTGAGGATGCCCAGCTTCATGGCAGCTGTTTTAGCCTTAGACTCGATGTATGAGCTAAAGTTGAGAGTAGGCGTGAGCGAAACCCCTAGGAGCTCGAGGTGATCTTTTACAGATAACGGTACATTTTGGAAAATTGAAGCTTTTTTTTTTTTATATAAATTATAGGCTAGCGTTTGACCACTATCTCGCCTGATGGTAAGCGATGATGCAGTCTACGATGGTACACGCTTGCCTAGAAGAAACCTATTCACTCGTGACTTGAAGATCCCTAGGTTGTAGTTATCAGGAAACACAGACTCAGGCAAGGCGTTCCACTCCTTGGCGGTGCGCATAATAAAGGTGGAAGAGTACCGCTTTGTGCGTATGGGAGGTATGTCAACCATGTAGCGGTGGCGCATCGCGGAGCGTCTGGTTGTCCGATCATAGAATGGGGATGGTGGGCTCAGGTTGAAAAGCTCCGCAGCACACTCTCCGAAATGTATCCGATAAAAAACCGAGAGGCTTGCAACTTTTCGACGATGCTCGAGGCTGTGGAGCCTTGCTTTTGCTAACTCGTCATTGCAAATGAGCTTCTTGACTCTTCTCTCAATTGAATCTAGAGCCTCTAGCTGGTACTTCGCTGATCCGTCCCGAGAGGTGAGTACAGTACTCCAGACATGATCGGACTTGTGCTTGGTATAAGTTGAGCAACTGTCCCGGTGTGAAGTATTGCCTCACCTTTGCAAGTATTCCAAGCTTCTTAGCGGCCAGCTGGGCTTTCGACTCAATGTATGAGCCAAAATTGAGAGTGGGTGTTAATGAGATACCAAGAAGCTCGAGGTGGTCAGAAATCGGCACGGGTACATTACGGAAAGTAGGAGCCAGATGAAATGGGCTCCGTTTCGCAGAAAACAGGCACGCCTGGGTTTTATTAGCATTAAACTTAACCAAGTTGGCATCGCCCCAGTCGGAGACCGCCTTTTAGGACAAGTTTAAGCGCTCAACCATGGCCTCTCTGTGAGACTGAATCTGCGCCCCACTGGCTCGTGCAGTAGATGTGTTACTCTCCACAACTGTGCTGTCGTCCGCATACCCAAAGGTTCCAGGCTTTAGCAGATCGTTGATATGCAGCAAGAAGAGAGTTGCAGAGAGTACCGACCCTTGAGGGACTTCGGCGTTAATCGCCAATTGATCGGACGAGCAGCCATTAACGACAACTCGTATCGATCGGTCTCTCAAAAAGTCCGAGATCCAAACACAAAGACCAGTGGGTAGACCGAAAGATGGAAGCTTACTTATAAGGCTATCATGCCAGACCCTGTCAAAGGCCTTTGAGATGTCGAGAGAAACAGCAAGCGCTTCTCCGTATTTCTCAATGGCCTCGCTCCATAAATGCGTGGCATACGCCAGAAGATCCCCAGTTGACCGGTTTCGGCGGAAGCCGTATTGGCGATCACTGAGGAGGTTATTAGCTTCTAGGTGTGCCAGGAGCCTGTTGTTCAGAACACGTTCCATAGTCTTACAAATTATGGACGTGACCGAGATGGGCCTATATTTTGATGGGTCAGCACGACTACCTTTTTTGGGCACAGGCTGCACATTTTTTTTTTTTTTTTTTTTAGCCAGCTTCCATGATTTCGGCACATGTCCAGCCTCAACAGAGCGGCGAAAGAGGCGCGTCAGTACAGGAGCGAGCTCAGACGCACAGGAGCTTGGGTAAACTGACTCTTTTTCGCCGAGAAGAGACATGCTTGCGTTTTTGAAGCATTGAATTTGACAAGATTGGCATCGCCCCAGTCAGAGACGGCCTTGAGTGTCAAATTCAAACGCTGCAACATCTCGTCTCTCTGCCTCTGAATTTCAGCTCTGCTGGCTCGAGCATTAGAAGTGGACCTCTCCACAACTGTACAGTCGTTTGCGTACCCAATGATACCGGGCATGAGCAGATCATTGATATGCAGCAGAAACAGCGTGGCAGAGAGTACTGACCCCTGAGGTACCCCGGCGTTAATAGCCAATTGATCAGACGAGCGGCCATCAATGACTACCCGAATGGATCGTTCCCTCAGAAAGTCTGCAAGCCAAGAGCAGAACTGAGCTGGAAGTCCGTATGAAGGAAGCTTGCCAATAAGGCTGGCATGCCAAACCCTGTCAAAAGCCTTCGAGATATCTAGTGAAACAGCCAGTGCTTCTCCATACTTCTCGATGGCTTCACTCCAGATGTGTGTAGTATACGCAAGAAGATCCCCAGTAGACCGTTTCTGGCGAAACCCATATTGACGGTCACTAAGGAGGTCATTGTCTTCAAGGTATGCGAGGAGCTTCCTATTCAGCACACGCTCCATACATTTACACAGTAAGGAGGTGACCGAGATAGGGCGGTAGTTTGACGGGTCGGCACGACTACCTTTTTTGGGCACAGGCTGCACGTTAGCTAGCTTCCATGACTTGGGCACTAAATCAGTTTTCAGAGACAGGCGAAAAAGTCTTGTCAGTATTAGAGACAACTCAGGGGCACAAGTTTTTAACACTACGGCTGATATTCCGTCCGGTCCACTAGCTTTGTTCACGTCAAGACTACGCAGCGTTTTAAGCACTTCTTTTTGCTGGATGCGAATTTCTTGCATAGACACTTCGCATCGAGGAAGGCTAGGTGGTATTTCGCTAGAGGTGTCAAGACGTGAAGCTTCCGCAAATTGAGTTGCAAATAAATTTGCTTTCTCAATAGCAGTGTAGGCTAGGGAGCCATCCAGTTTCAGTAGTGGGGGGAGTGAAGGGCGGTTGAAATTCGCTTCCACCGATTTAGCCAGAGACCAAAAAGCTTTACTTCCCGCGGGGTACGCGGCAAGCTTAGACCCCATGCGGCCAATCCGATCGAAGCGAGCTTTCCGTATCACCTTCTTGCTAGACTTGGCGGCTTTATTGAAGGCTTTCTTCTTTGACCGCACATCCGAGGCTTTACTGTTTCGTGCTTCTACCCAGGCACGGTACGCCGCATGTTTATGCGCTTCTGCGCTGGCACATGCGGGACTAAACCATGGGCGAGCATTGCCTGAAGGTGAAGCGTCAGAGAATGGAATAAAATATTCCATTGCCTTTTTTATCACCTCCGTAACGGCATCAGCGCAGACCGTTGGGTCAAAGGAAGAAAAGCAAGTTTGCCGCCAAGCATACGATGCGAAGAAATGACGCATTTCATCCCAATCTGCTGACTTGTAGCGCCACACTCGCCTGCATCCTCTGGGAGAGGGATCTGGAGGCGAGTATGACGATACAGACCTCACCACACAGTGATCCGAGCTACCCAAAGGAGGTAGCACTGATACTGAATGGCGATCCGGTTCTGGATTCTGGATTTTTTACTTATACTGGTCTGTGATCCTACCTACATTAAGATCTATCTGTTTTTTTATTACTATGATGTACTGTTATTGCCTATAAGTTTGTTTTAAATTTTAAATTAAGTATGTAAGTTGCATGTTATTCTTTTTGGTGAAATAAACTTTATTATTATTCTTATAAATATACTTAGGTTTTACCTAGGTATTATAAAGCAATGTCTAATATAAGTGAACTTTATATAATATTAAGTTCTTTTGAGAATAATAAATCTTTAAACCGAAACCTAGAAACACATTGCTTGATAGCAGTCCATCTGAACACACAATATTTAAAAATTATAATTTGTCTTTAGGTACCATCAGGCTAGATGCGTTTGGGTACGCATGATGCCTAGTTCAATTGATGCAATACAAGAACATAATATTAGTTGACCAAAATTTGTCTTGGTAAGGTAACACTTTTAGACTCCCAGTAGGCCTAGCACAGTAACTGTAGAGAAGGGTTTTGTCGACCGTTTCGAGCACAGCGATTGCGAGAGTGAAGAGTGAAGAAGAGTGAGTGAGAAACGTTGTCGACACTTCCTCGACAGTAGTCTACAACGCCGAGCACGATAGCCATCACTTTCTCTATCTTGGACACTTAAAGATAGACAAATTTCTTCTGAAATTGTCTAGGTCTTGTAATGCCTAGACAACGATGTCTTCTCAAGTTGTCTCTTTCGCATTCTTCTCAATCGCGCGTTTATCAACAATTTTTGATTCGATATTTAATTATTTATATATACAACATATAGACAGAGTATCTTTCTCTTGTCTAGGAAGAAACCTTATTGAGCCTGCTCGGGACAAAGATAATTTCAGAAGAATCAACAGATAATAGAATAGAATAAAGCTTTATTGTACACCACACTTAAATTTAAAAACAATATAAAAAACAAATAATAATACACGCAGAAATACAAGTTGCGGTCAGAGCGTCTCTTCGAAGAGTAAACAAGGAAATCACTGCCTTGCAGATCGTTTGCGGACTAAAAGTATCTATTTGTAATTAAATTATTACTAGTCGTTCGCCCTGAACTAAAAACTCGCGAGTCTCCCAAAACACAAAAAAAATATTCTTAGGGCGACTCGCGCAACGATGCCTAAACGTATTTAGTGGCTAAATATAATATATGATTTAAAGAGTTGTTAAATCATACAAATACGTAAAATTTAAACATGTTTAGTCGCTAAATACGTTTAGGGATCGTTGTGCAAGCCAGCCTTAATCTTTGACTAATAACATAGTGCCACGAAATAAACAACCAACTAACTTGACCTACAGTTTCATTAAAATTACAGGTATCTAATGGGAGTTCATATAATCAATAATTTTTAAACAGAATATGGTAGTTGGAAAGACGACTTGATAAAGGTTGCTGGGAGCCGTTGGGTACACACCGCACAAGATCGATCGCTCTGAAAATCTATGGGGAGACTAATGTTCAGGACGACGTCCTGTGGATGTGGTGATGTGGTTGATGGATATGTAGATAGATATGTTACTCACTTGTTGATAGTACTTTCGGTGACGACATCATTTCTAAAAGTCTTTTCAGTCTTCGGGGCTTGATGCAAGTGCTCGAACCTGCCGAAGTCTACAACCAGCCACTGCTTGCTGGCTGTTCCAGAGTTGCTGCTGGCGAGGATATGGGCCCAGGAACTCACATTGGAGGCGAGGTGGTTAGCGGCCAACACACGTGGACTCACTGGAATCTAATGCCAAGAACAGGTTACAAATATATTTTAGCTAGCCCATTGATACTTGTTCTGGGTAGGTACATAATTCCATTCAAATATATACTATCACATACAATAATCAACCATCAGATTAAAATCCGTAACGCATAGTCCATATTTGATCGAGCGAAGCGAGATCTCTAAGTCAACTATGGCAAATCGGCGTTGTATGTATGTATGTATGATCATCATGAAATTAGGTATATAGGTAGATAGTGATGGCACAATTTTGGTGTGACTAAATGAGTTAAAAATGTTGGGGGATTGTTGAGATATTGGGGTTCAAGAGGGGTAAAAATACAATGAAAATGAGACTTTTAGATCAAATAGGACGTCAAATGAAAGTTATTCATTAGTACATTTCAACCATGTTTTTATATTTAGTTTAATTTTTGTAGTTTTTGAGTTATTAGCCATAATAAAAACAAAACTTTGAGAAAATTCACAGGGTACACCAGTGATCCCACAGTGCTGAAATTTGGTATGCGTGTAGCTTAAGTGATACAAATATAGGCAAAAGTCTGAAATCTAGAATAACTGCAATTTGTACCCCAAAAAATTATACCAGATTACATGAACTCCCGTTACCTGTAATTGGAATGAAACTGTAGGTCAAGTTATTTGGTTATATATTTCGTGGCATTATTTTGATAGTCAAAGATTACAAATAATATTAATTATTTTAATCGAAGACTCGCGAGATCCCAGTTCGGGGCGAACCACTAGTATAAATTTGAAAGTAACTGTCTCTCTGTTTGTGTGTTACGTTTAAACAACTAAACTCTTGAACCGATTTTAACGAAATTTGGATGAGACTACTTTTTACTGACAAACCACGCGTGCGAAGCCGCGGGCGGAAGCATGAATTAATATAAAAATATACATAGATACATAAAAAGTTACAAACAAAGAACTTGACCGCTTTAAATCATCCCGAATTCGGAATGTTCATAGAGAGAAGAACAATTTTAAGCGTAAGGGTATTTTAACGCTACTGTGATAACTAGTGGTTCGCCCCGAACTAAGGTCTCACGAGTCTCCCATAAAAACAAATATATATTATTTATATTAAAAATATATATTAGGTATTCATAATATTTGACTATCAAAATAGTGCCACGAAATAAATAACCAACTTACTTGACCTACAGTTTCATCAAATTCCAGGTAACGGGAGTTTAATCAAAATCAAAAATACCAAATGCATATAAAATGCTTAATGGTAATTTATTTAAATCTAAATTTAATTTTTAGAGGATATATTATATAATTTTAGGGCTATCTTTGACATTTAATTTTTATATACCTAATATAAATTAAATTGTATTTATTCATTATTTTATAACATATTTATGATGTTTGTATTTTAAATTATTAATTTTAAATTTTAGATTTTATGTTATATTTTTATAATTTATCTAGATAAGGCATAATAGTTATAATTGAAACATACCAACTTAATTAAGACCTCTACACATTATGATCAAGTTCAAATTTATCTTTACCTTTATCTTCATGTTATTTGGATAATCTTTTTTGGGATACAAATTGCAAATTGGACTGGACTAATAAAATAACTAAGTGGAGTTTTAATGTGAATCGCATAACACACAACATGGGAAGTAAGAACAATGGAAAATCAAACACATTGTTTCACGGCTTACCGTTATCTATTGTCAAGTTTGTCATGAAACGTATTCAACATTGTCTGTCTTTCAAAAGCAAACCAAAGCATATTGACCATTCCTTTTGTATGTATTGTAACAAGGTACCACTTGCGTTGCCCTTTTACTTGCAAAAGGTAAGTAAAGGAGGACTTGTTATCTCAAAATACTCAATATATCTGAAGGCTGTTTTACAGGTTTTAAGTGACCTACATTCACCTACATTATTTCATACGTTTTATATCAAAGGTCTGAGAAAAAAATTCATGATATGAATAAACATAATAATATTAAAATCAAACTAAAATAAACTAGAAATGTATTTAAACTCCGAGAAACATTCTCGGAGTCATGCTCAAATCCGCATTATGGTGTTGTTTATAATTATTTCTAATTCATATTTTCCACAGCAAGAGGGAAGAAATCGCTCAAAGCAATAAAACCGCCGAATGTACTTCGCTATTAAGTACATATTTATTGTATCGTTCAATTATATTTTTGTGATGTACCGACCTACCTACAATTAAGTGTTTTTAGGGTTCCATACTTCAAAAGGAAAAAAGGAATCATTATAGAATCACTTCTTTGTCTGTCTATCTGTGTGTCCGAATATCAAGTTGAAATTAATATCAAATACGAAGGTCGTTGTTCCCTTGGAGCTGAAAAAATTCAATCTTCTAAGTCAAAGCAATCAAAAAATACGGCCATTTATGCCGTTTATTTTGCTCACTAATAAATCAAAACCATACATTAAAAAAAACATTACAAACGGACATTCAAAAAAATATTTTTACGGAATCCTCGGTGCGATAGTCAGACTCGCATTTGTCCGGTTTTGTAATTTTATTTATAGGGTACAGATAAGATGGACTTTACAAAATACGTAGTATTTGGTTCTATACAGTACACAATCTTTGTAACTGAGAAGAGTTAGTGGGGGAAAAGAACACGACACACTATCAATACAAGTAATAAAAGGCCTCCATTTATTGCACGAAAATGTGTAGGTTCGATTCATGGCTCGAGTATACGATTTATCGATATTTTATCCAAAACAATGCAGTACCTAAAATAATTGATTTTTTCTCTAACTCCCGATCTCAATTTCACACCCCATAGATTCCACATACAGTCGGAATTTCGAAGGCAACAATTCATACAAAAAGTGTTACTCACTTGTTCATTCACGTTCACGTCTTTCCACAGCTTTTCGTTATAATTTCTGAGCGCGGTGCCGGTGACTGCCATCCTGTGCTCCTTGCCTCTGACCACGTAGAACTCATCCTGGCTGGTGACGGCGCCAGGAAAGCCGGAGAACTCGACTGAAGTGCCGGGTACGATATCCGAGCTCTTGGAAGTGTAGTGGTAGTTCAGTTTGTATCTCTTCAGGATGCGGGTCATTGATGAGTAGCTGAAATAAAAAAAATTGTTTATTTCAAGCCGATACTCATAAAGGTTACAAATAAAAGAAAATAGAACTGTAAAATAAAAATTATACACATGCAGACACGAACGCGGATACGAGGGACTATCAGTGACCAGGGCAATGGGAATGTTGATAAGGGGGTTGCATGCAACCTTGAAAATAAACTTTTCTACTCTTCTACCAAAAATTCTCCCATGAAAATGAACAACATACAAATTTATTATACAAAAATATTTTTTAGAGATAAAGTAAACTTGAACAATTGACCCAAAACGTAAAGTACTTTTTTATTTCTGCCTTTATAAAAAGTCATCAAGGAGGCAACAAATAATTCAAATGATTACTTACTTTCCAACAGCGTTTTGTGCAATGAACATCCTCTGTGTTGCCATTCCTTCTTCATCAGTTTCATTCACTATCCTCAAAAATGCGCTCGAAAGATCAGGTAACTTGTCCAAGGTGGTGTTTTCAATAGAGATGTTTAGCCTATGCTGTAGTTCCGCCACGTCTGCTAAGGAATTCAACCAGTAAAGGTCTGATAACTCGGTCTCGTACTCATTTGTGCTTCGCTCTACCCCGTGTTTCCATCCGGTGTAAATGCCGTTGATTTGTGTATAGTAAAGAGATAGGTACTATTGAGATAATAACAACCTTTATAGGGAGCTTTTAACTCTTCACTCTGATTCTTTGACAGTTAGTCACATTGTTATTGTGACCTCGGGTTTAGTCATCATAACCTAACTCTGACACCATTCTACCATCGGACAACCAGACGCTCCGCGGTGCGCTACCGCTACAGCGGTTCTTTTCCACCTTAATTATTCGCACTGCCAAAGAGTGCAATGCCTTGCCAGAGTTTGTCTTTCCTGATAACTACAATGTACTCGCGAGTAATCAGGTTTCTAGGCAAGCGCGTTCCATCGCAGACATCGCTTACGATCAGGCGAGATTGTTGTCAAACGCATCTTTCTTCCATGCAGTTCGTGATCGCCAATCAAGCATATTTGATACTACAGTGGTTGTCGAGCTATATGGCCTGTACATTATCATTTCAACTCGCTAAATTAAATAAATATAAATATTATTGCTGGACATTTCACACAGAGCTATCTAGCCCCAAACTAAGCAAAGCTTGTACTTTGGGGACCAGACTGATAGCCATAACTGATAGCACACTTATATACGTTATTTTTTTTTGTTAATACATACTTATAATATATAGAAAAACACTCAAACACGGAACAAACATCTGTAGATAATGCAAACATTTGTTCCGCGGCGGGAGTCGAACCCGCTACCTCCTGCGTCTCAGCCGGCTATACGCCCACTGCGCCACGGAGGTAATTAGAGCTATGTTCGGCTAGGCATTGACTTAAAATAGGCTGACCAAGAAGAAACCAGTATCCGAAAACGAGCAATGCTATTTGTATGCTAATTACCAACAAAAAGTAGATAGTCTTTTGTGGTAGAGCTACGCATTACTTACCTTTTGTCTATTTTTTGCCTTTGGTCTAAAATCTTTTATCGAGTGGAGTATCTAAAAGTACCATTAACTCGATCATGGAAAAAAATTACCACCTAAACAGTATATGAGTAAAATTATATGACGTAAACTTGAAGATTAATTTTATCTTGTTACGTATTTGAAAAGTATCTACTGCAATCAAAAATATTTGATGGATTTAATCTTGTCTAGCTTTTAGTATTTAAAGCCTTTATAAGACCGTTATTAATTATATTTACTCCTTCATGTATTAAAAGATACTTGTAGGCAGGTAAAGTACCTTACTGTACTAATATTTGTACATTTCTAAAAAATAAAGAGAAGAGAATAAAGAGAAGTGAAAGAGTCACACATGATGCAGAGGATTCTCTAATTTATTATATATCGCTCGCCATACAATCCAGTTACAATACAATATGCATATATAATATATATAATACATAATATACAATAGTTTTAAAGACCTTATTGTACTTTTGTTTATGCAAATAAATATCTTGTATCCAATGGACCATCACACACAGCTAAGATAATTCTATGTTTCAGTGTCTATAATAAATGAATACATTTACTGAATGAAATAATATACAATTACTTACAAGACTATAAAATACTTAAGAAACAGTTGAATACACGATCTACATATAGATGGCTCAACTGGTCCAGATAAAGATGATAGATGCATACTCTCACAGATACGGAAATTACGATGTATATCGTAAGATACGAAATATTCGCATACAAGGCTCTAAAAATAGAGGTGTACTCTATCTGAACTGTAATGTAATGTGAAGCACCCCAACTGGCCTCTTTTGGCCCCTCAACTCTTTGGTGGAATACTAGTACACAAAATGGTAGATTTGTGCAAATTCTTAATAAAATTCAGAAAGATTCTTTGAAAACACTATGTTTTCGGTCTAAAAACACATGTGCAAAAATGTTTTTACCGCGCTAGAGTATCATCATAAACCAGAATGTACTCGCGTTTCATACGAACGTTTCAACTCCTTTATTGATTTACTTTCGATTTGTATATGCGTTCGGCGGGCGTACCTACTCGCGAATTCGTTTCTAATATTTATAATAAAATAACATGAATTCAGTGTTTCCAGAATAGCTCTGTATGATTCGAACGGTTCGTTTTCATCTTATTTCGGTGCTAGTTAAACCTGAGTGAGGTCGTAGCCGAAGTTTAACTGAAAAAACAACTTCGTTCCTGATTGCTGCCGTGCCTTAAGTGTAAAATTCGTGGTTAGTTATCTATTTCCCAATAAGTGGTGTAATATAACTTACGTTATTTTTATAATTTGGACTAGTCCTAGATTGGTTTATTTCAAGGGGTTTTTGTTGATGTCCTTGTGATGTATCTTGGACTGATAATATCTACTGCTCTTGCATTACCTTGACCGTGAGCGTCCCATTACACGCAATCGTGCTATCATCACTCGGTAAGTTCTTATAATTGTCATTTCGTAAAAACTGATGAGTATTCGTAGCTTATGGTTTTGTAATATTAAACTTGGTAGTTTCTAGACTAAGCAAATCTATTACGAGATTATGAGCGCCATTTATGTTTGATTACTTATTTTCTCGTAGCATCAGATAGTTCAACTATAATGTACAATAGTCTTATGGAAAAAACACTTGTTTTGAGCTTCAGAAAACACACCAATAAAGTATAAAAAGTCATAATGTCAATACAAATAATGTCTTCATCATCATATCAGTCATTCACTGTCGAACATGCACCTGCCCTGAACTGGTGTTAAGGCCTGCCCTCAACGTTATCAGGTTGTCTTTAGATCTAGCGGCCTACGATCTACCTCCATTCTAGCACAACATCCGTCAATACTTTAAGCTATATTTCTCGCCCACTCGACTCTAATGGCTAGTTTACACAGTGCGAGCTATCGTACAAGTCAGCCTGCCGAGTAGCTGCACTGCAGTAACTCGCACTGTTTGGACGTAACTTACGAGTAACTTGTATTTGCGAGTTGGATAGTAGCTCGCATCCGAGTTACTTCAACATTTTTGTTTTTACTCGCCTGCTCCCCGACAGCAATTCGCACATGGCAGCAGCTCGGCCATCACTCGCATCGTTTGGACGCGTTCGGCAGTAGCTCGTCAGTACCAGCCGGACAGTTTGAGGGGAACCTGTGTTTTTTGTGTGCTGTGCCTACGAGCGTTTATCGAATTCAAAATGGATGTAGAAAGATGGTCTTCTGATGATCATATATTATTCATGAAACTCTACATAGAACATAATATTGTTGTCATAGACCTTTATCACGACATCGCTACAACTCGCAAGACTGGGTAGCAGCTACTATGTATTGTGTAGACTGCTAAGACGAGCCGACCTACTGGCGTACAAGTAGATAAGCCGAGTAGCTGTCTACTGGCTAGGCAGCAATTCGCACTGTGTAAACGAGCCATAACCCCTACCCTACAAATATTTTTCAAAGGCGGAGATTCAAATGTAGAGCAGTCGATTCCAAAAAATAAATTGCCTACTGACGAAACTAATCTGCATTAGGTTTTTTGGACTGATTACCTACTAAATTTAAATGGATTATTTTTAATCTTTATAGTTTTGTAATAGGAAATGTAATATGAAGACTTATTGCCATGGCTCTAAGTCGTCTCTTGTTCCTTGAAAGCAAATTTAGTACCTAACTACAGATATGTAAGTTCCCAGAGGTATTTTAATTTATTATTTAATTTGTTTTATCGTATATTTCAGATAAATCTACAATGATAAAGTTATTTAAGCAATATTGTAATATTCTTGAATTGCAAGTTTTTTCATTTTTTTTGTTTTTGTTCATAATGATCCTGGCCATCCAACGGCAATAAAGTCGCCCATTGTACCACTATTTTCCATTGTATCCATACTTCCATACTAATATTATAAATTCGAAACATCACGACTAAAACGGCTTCACTGATTTCTATGAAATATGATATACAGGGTTACAGGAAAAATCGTGCTAGATCCGTTAAGGGCGTGGAGTACCCATCATTTCTGACTTATTTCACTATGAAACACCCTACCCTAAACTTAACCCTTTTCGAGATATTCGACTTTTAATTTTTTTATTGAAAATTGCCGATTTTTAGGCTACTAAATTTATTTTTGTTTATTTTGTGTATCTTATTATTATTATTATTGCATTTTTACATGTGTAATAAGATCTTTAGGACGTCTATCATTAAAATAGTGCATAAGTTAATTGAATAGACCGTAGTAGACAAGTGAAAGTTAAGAAATAAAAAAAAATATTAGAAAGTTTATTTTTCTCTAAGGGATATCTAAAAAAAATATTATGGCAATTGTTCGGCAGATGTTTTTTAAAATATCTACGTTTCATCAGCTATCTAACGAGGTATAATAATCTAGGGTTTTATTCAAATGCATTGAAAAAAATTTAGTTTTATAGGCGACAGTGGAGAAGAAAATTTATACTTAGCCCTAAAAAGTAAAATAAAATAATAGGTAAGCATGAAATGTCATTTATTAAAGATTTTCACACAACTTTTTCTTATTCTACAGTTCATGTTCAACATGGCCGCCTCTATTTCTGATACATTGTCGCATCCTTCTACGGAGACCAGTCTTTACTACTCCAGTGGTTAACGTGGTCCTCATTTTATTGGCTGCATCCACAATCCTTTCTCGTAAGTCTTCCACAGACGAAACTGGATTCGGCTCGCTGTACACAAGACTTTTCATGCACCCCCACACGTGAAAATCCATGGGGGTTAGGTCCGGACTTCTTGCTGGCCATGGCAACGGTCCACCTCGTCCTATCCATTTGTTTGGATAATTTGTGTCCAGCCAGTCTCTGACACTTCTCCTGAAATGGGCAGGGCAGCCATCGTGTTGGAACCACATGTCGCTGATCAGGTTGAGTGGCAGATCATCCAGCAAATCACTTAAGTCTGCTCTCAGGAAATTTTCGTAGCTTTCCCCATTTAGATTATCCGGGAGAAAGTAAGGTCCAATCAAATGATTGGAGATAATGCCCATCCACACATTCACGCTGAATCTTCGTTGGGACCCCTTCACTCTTTTCTTATTGGGATTCCTTAGCTCTTTTGGGGCCCAGTAATGGGCGTTGTGATAGTTAGTTATGCCATCTTTATCAAATTTGGACTCATCCGTCCACAAGATATTTCTTAGAAAATCTGGGTCTTCTACGACCTAACCCCCATGGATTTTCACGTGTGGGGGTGCATGAAAAGTCTTGTGTACAGCGAGCCGAATCCAGTTTCGTCTGTGGAAGACTTACGACAAAGGATTGTGGATGCAGCCAATAAAATGAGGACCACGTTAACCACTGGAGTAGTAAAGACTGGTCTCCGTAGAAGGATGCGACAATGTATCAGAAATAGAGGCGGCCATGTTGAACATGAACTGTAGAATAAGAAAAAGTTGTGTGAAAATCTTTAATAAATGACATTTCATGCTTACCTATTATTTTATTTTACTTTTTAGGGCTAAGTATAAATTTTCTTCTCCACTGTCGCCTATAAAACTAAATTTTTTTCAATGCATTTGAATAAAACCCTAGATTATTATACCTCGTTAGATAGCTGATGAAACGTAGATATTTTAAAAAACATCTGCCGAACAATTGCCATAATATTTTTTTTAGATATCCCTTAGAGAAAAATAAACTTTCTAATATTTTTTTTATTTCTTAACTTTCACTTGTCTACTACGGTCTATTCAATTAACTTATGCACTATTTTAATGATAGACATCCTAAAGCATCTTATTACACATGTAAAAATGCAATAATAATAATGATAAGATACACAAAATAAACAAAAATAAATTTAGTAGCCTAAAAATCGGCAATTTTCAATAAAAAAATTAAAAGTCGAATATCTCGAAAAGGGTTAAGTTTAGGGTAGGGTGTTTCATAGTGAAATAAGTCAGAAATGATGGGTACTCTACGCCCTTAACGGATCTAGCACGATTTTTCCTGTAACCCTGTATAGAGAGATAATGACTAGAATTGAGCTAAAGCCTACTTTTTACCCAACTGTACAAAATGAGGGTATTTTGAAAAACCATGTGTGCCAAAGCTTTAATATGTTTCTTGGAGTCTACTTATCTACTTATATATTTTTTTAAATACGTGTTTTTGAAGAGTATTTTTCATCTCAGAAATAATATATGTATTTGAGCAACATCTGCCTGAAAGCTTTTATCACATTTATAGTCAATCAAATCTATTTTAGAAGTTCTTGAGAATCTCATAAAGATAAGTGCCTGTTTGAAATTGTTTATCTGTGCGGATGCTGACCATTCACTTTGATACGTCCATTTGCATTACTTCTGGTATATTGAGAAAAATATTTAATAATTAATAATTTTTTTTTATTTATTTCACAAAAAGCTACATACAACTAGTAATTTATAATGCACTGTAAAACCTTAAAGGTTGGTCTCGGTGCTAAGAGACATTCGAGCCGCTATACATTATTTAAATAGGAATTCTATTAAAAATCATACGTATATCAACAAGACAGTTAAAAGGACTAATGCGTAAAAAGTAGCAAAAAGGCAACAAGGAGTGGGTTTTTTATCCGATTTTTTATCTTTTCATATTATTTTAATTTTTTTTTAATAACCTATACTGTCCCACTGCTGGGCAAAGGTCTCCCCCATTTCCTTCCATTCCTTGCGTTCTCCAGAAATCTCCTGCCAGTCAGAATGGAACCCATCCAGATCGTCGCGCCAACGTTTTCGCGGTCTGCCTCGTTGCCGTCGTCCTGTAGGTTGCCAGTCGGTGGAGATCTTAGTCCACCTTTCAGGATGCATTCGAGTGACATTTTTTTTATAAGAACTTTAAATCCAAAGACCTCCCCGGTATTATGCGTGCTTTACCAATACAATCCGTCATGTTATCTCGGGTAAATTAATTTGAAAATGCATGACTATCTATTAGAGAATAGTCTTTTTGTTGATATAGGGTTTCTAAAGTGACTAAGATTTAGCAATATTGATATCATCTCTAATATTACAAACTAGCTGTTGCCCGCGACTTCGTACGCGTTACACATCTAAATGTGTAGGTAACCTAGAAATAAAGCTAAACTCGCTGTTGCAATTTGACTTGGCACCCCTTTTTTATCCCATGGGAACTGATTTATAGGATAAAAAGTATCTTATGTGCTAATCCAAGTTATAAACTACGTATATACCAAATTTCATCGAAATCGGGTCCGCCGTTACGACGTGATTGAGTAACAAACAAACAAATACACAAACATCCAAACTTTCACATTTTTAATATTTGTGTAATGTAAAAAAATTGGGAAAAACAATACACACTAAATGAAACTTCTAAGAAAGTAAAAGAAAACTATTTTCTTCTGATCAAAATGTTCTAGTCCTTACCATTTCAAATTTCGCTTTACGTCCCTATGAGGCCGTGTCCTAAAAGTGCATAAGCTCTTTATGTTCAGAAACCTTCAAATGAGGTACTAATATAGTACGGTGACTTTCGAGACATTCCAATTTTAAAGAGTATTTGCTTAAGTTTTTAAGTGAGTTCAACCTTTTTTAAATAAAATGTGAGCTTTTCAGCCTGATCTCACCATCCCCATTCTATGATCGGACAACCAGACGCTCCGCGATGCGCCACCGCTACATGGTAGACATACCTCTCATACGCACAAAGCGGTACTCTTCCACCTTTATTATGCGCACTGCCAAGGAGTGGAACGCCTTACCTGAGTCTGTGTTTCCTGATAACTACAACCTAGGGATCTTCAAGTCACGAGTGAATAGGGTTCTTTTAGGCAAGCGTGTACCATCGTAGACTGCATCATCGCTTACCATCAGGCGAGATAGTGGTCAAACGCTAGCCTATAATTTATAAAAAAAAAATCGGATTGAGTTTTCAAACATGTGTCAAAATAAAATGTAATTTAAATCAAAAGCAGTAAGGAGTACTGATATAACTTTTTACCCCTTTATAACCCCGTTATGGGATGAATTTCAATAAAATACGAAACATGTGTTCCATCAATTCTGTTAAAAAAGGTTTATGCAAAATTTTAAGAAGATTGGACCAAGGAATCACGTTGTCCCATACCAACTTTGCCCCCCTTTTTCACCCCCTTAGGGGTAGAATTTAGGAAAATCCTTTTTATCAGATGGCTACGTCATACAAAGAAGTCTAAGTTTCAGGTCTCTACGATCAGCGGTTTAGGCTATGCGTTGATCCGTCAGTCATTCAGGACAAAGCATTTTATATGTATAGATTGCTGCAATGCATTGGCATTGTTCGACAAGAATAGAGATAGAGCACATCTTTATTTTGTGTCCTAGCAAGCTCTCAAAATGATTCAGAGATAATGTGTTGTATTTGTGTATATAGACAAAGTATATTTTACGAATAATAGAGGAACACAATATGATCTGCTTACAAAGCTGCTGATGGAACATAATTATGATGATGGTAATATTGTTCATTGTTAGATAGAGATGATCCGCATCCACAAAAGAATACTATTAGCTTTTCTAGGTATTTTGTTTTCTTATAATTTTTTATGGTGTACAATAAAGTGTTTTCATGCATTAGTTTATGAATTGTAAGAATCTTATAAATGTGAATCTTAATAGTGAGCAATAGGTACCTTACAAAAGATGAAAATATACAGGGTGTCCCAGAACAAGTATGTTATCCCAAGGAAGGACGATTATCGAAACTTACGAGAACAATTTTTATTTTATTTTTTAACATGTATAGATCTTCGTTTGATCACAATCTCACCTGGTGGTAAGCGATGAGGTCACAAAGATCTAGAAGACCCCAGATTGTAGTCTTTAGAAAAAACAGACGACGGTAAAGTGTTCTGTACGCAAAACCGGTGTGTGTGAATGGGTGGTATATTATCTGGGTACGGCGCACTGAGCCGTGCGCCTCCTTGACCTTTGATGGTACATTCCCCAAAATGTATTCAGTAAAAGATCGATAGACTTGCAACTTTATGTTTACTTTATGCGGTGGTATTAAAAGGGCGACATATATCAGCGACATAAGTTGAATGTAACGAGGTCTTAATAATCAAAATATTCACTAAATTTAAGACACATATCGGTCTTTACATCTAAGGAGTCCAAAACTAGTACCTACTAGCAAAAAAACAATTTTAAAACCTTCCATTGCCCATGGTGCGCTACCTACAAAACTGTGTTTTCAACATTATACACTGTTGGTTGGTACTGGATGGTTTTGTACCTCACAAAAGGCATTTGGTACAAAACCATCCAGTATCAACCTCTTCTGTACCCGTGGTTTGATGGTCAAGAAGCCAGTAAGAAAAATATTGTAGTACTGTTTAGACTTCGCTCCGGACACATTCCATTAAACAAGTTTACATTTTTGATAGGTATTTCAGATTCCCCTAACTGCTCAGAGTGTGGTATTGAAGAAGACGTTCATCATGTGTTGACAGAGTGTGTTCGGAATGAGTCACAAAGACAAGATGTTAGGGTTAGGTTTGGTTATGGTGTAGGTATCTGCAGTAGCATTTTAGCGTCCCTGCTTTCCGAGGAAGCGGAGATGCTGGTCAAACTGTATTTGAACTGTCTGAAGATATAGTTTGTCTAGCATCTAAAGCGAAACATTATCATTATGGTGTCGGATTTATATTTTTATTATAAGTGTATCATTTTTGTACGGTTATGACATAGTCACTGTGTCACCCCTCATTAAAAAAAAGAAAATAAAATTATAAAGGTAAGCGGGAAGAGCTGTCTGGCATTAATTTCATCTATGGATAGATTGATTTATTTTGCGCAATGAAGCATCTTCTATCAACTACCAGCGTTTTCATGAGTCAAAAAACCCGGGGAAAATTTAGATCAAACGCAAATGCTGGCCTATCATGGTGGGAAATTGCAACGTTAGGTAATCTGCCTGCATAGTTACAGGAGCTACCTATTGCTAGGCCCGTGAGCCTCCACGTGTAGTGTTAGGTAGCTACAATGCACTGTGCACCTTTAGTTAGGTACGTATTATATAGGTATTTTAGTTTCTATTGTAAGTGCATTTGTTCTCAATGCGGTCTAGCCTGGCAAGTAGACAGGTCTGTGAAATGTGAGCAAGTGCAAAAAAAGATTCAGTTCTCGTAAAGAAAATGTAGACATTTAATCAAAATATTGTCAAGAAGATAGAAGATTCTTTGAAATTGTAAGTGTGTAAGGTAAGATTGTCTTTGCGTTATTTCCTGAAACAAATGCATGATTCTATTGACTTCCGCTATTGATAATCAAGTTTAGTGAGAAACAACCTTCTAAACTAATAAGAAACTATCGTATCCGGAAATTCTGAATTATTGATTCGTTTTGAAATAACGACCAGCGGCTAGTTTAGGCAACTTAACTAGATGATGTTGAAGTAGTGGATGAGACAAAATGTGTGAAACGTAATAATATGACGTTACAAATAAATTCAAATTTTAAAATACCCCCTCGTTAAAAACCCGTAACAAATATCCATTTTACAGCTGAGATCCCTTTACTAAAATGAAAAGTGCTAATAATCTTCCAAACAGCTGACCTTCAGCTGATCCGAAGATGTGAGGTGAAGATCAGCTGATCTTTATCACACATAGAACCAGACCAGTTAAAATAATTTCTATAAAAAAAATTGCGTCGAAATTGGCTTATCCGTTTGGGAATTACGTTACCACAGACAGACAGACACACACACATATATATAGATATAGGCGTCCAACTTATAACACTCCTCTTTTTGCTTCAGAGGTTAAAATAGGCAGTCCTGTTGGTCTTAAGTGACCACTTTAGATAAATACAGCAATCAGCAGATTCTTATGAGATAAATTGTGTACCTTTATCAAATGTAAATTGGGTATACATTTCTATGAGTTAGAAACAAAACATTTTGTGACCTTTTAATGTTAGACAAAAAATGAATAATAAATGAAAAATAGAAATGAGATCTATCAGAACTAACATTTGTTATAAAATATGAATGTGGCCATTTAAGACCCTCAGACCGAGCCTTAACTCAGAAATAAAAAAATTAACATATCTTTATTTGGAACATAAAACAGTGTACAGAAACAAAATGAAAACGGTGATACCCGCAGGAGTAAAGTACTGTGTCGCAGGCATCGACGCCCTCCTCCATAAACCTTATCAAACAAAGAGTTCCACATCTAGAATACAGAGAAGGTAAACTTGAATTTAATTATAAACAGACAAATACAAAGTATAGAATACAAAAAACTACGTACAGAGAGCTCCATAAGCATAACCCTATAATCATGTAAAGTGAGAAGCCATCTAATTTTGCTTATTTTATATTCAAATATTTCTGGTAGATGTAACCATTTCAAATTAAAGCCTTATTTGTATCTGGTTTTAAAAAAATGCTCTGTGTCTCAAGGTGTACTTGGCCCATTACTATTTCAAGTATTTATATAGAAATACGCATGTCGTATACGTATTATATACATTTACAGTATAATTAGATACATCTGCATCTGAATTACAAAAAATTGCCGGTACAAGCTAAAAACAGAACTGTTGTATTTCTATTTCAGTTAGTTAATTTAATTACCTAAGATAACAGTATAAGGCACAATCCTTAAACATTTATTAACATTAATATATCTTATTGATATTATGATAACGGCGTATCTACCTGACTACTGGTCCTTACCATCAGTTGTATAGGAATTTACTAGAAACACATACCTTTCAAAACAATTTGAGTGCAGTGTTTGTATAATCGAAATTCGGATCAAATTCAAAGTTAATATCTAAATACATATTTCTCTACTGTGCGTTAAATTTTGAGTGCATATTAACTTGGTACGTAACTATAAACTTATCTTTGTATTGTTTACTCCATTTGGGTATTTTCCTCGCTGGGGTTCCACGTTTATTTATATCGATGGCGAAGTAGATTAGTCTCAGTAATTTTCTTTGCATTGATACAAATTAAATCAACCTCTATTTTGGGATTAGCCTTTATTCGCGCAATTTACTTGTTTGAATAACCTATACTCAATAACTCGCAGTATTAAACCACATAGAAGAAATCTTCAGATTCGCAAGAATTTCCTAAGATTGATTGATTGAAAATTCTTTATTGCACTTATAAAACTAGTACAAAGGCGAACTTAATGGTAAAGAGCATTCTCTTCCAGATAACCTTTGTGTATTGTAGATAAAATGTGTAGATAGTGCACAGAAAAGAGAACTAATGAAAATTTACACAGGACTAATAAAAATAGCATAATATAGGTACATACTAATTAAATAAACCTATTATATACATTAGATAATATACTGAACTATGCCAATATCAAATAAAAATACATACTTAACAATAGAAGAAGTGATAAGGAAAGATTGAAGAGAGAGAGAGAAGAGAAGGTGCCTATAGATTCTCAATCTGAATGCCTCCACTGAAGTAGCCTCAAAATAGTTTGATGGGATATTATTCCAGAGCCGAGTAGCGGTTATGGTGTAAGAGACATAAAAAGCCGTGTAGGATGTAATCAATTACTGTGGAGTAATCAATTGGAAACGACGAGACAATCGTAAGAGGCAAATTATGCCACACTTTTGTTTCCAATCGTATGTAGTAATGAAGTTAACGAATTCAATGAGTTTTAAAAAACTGTTTTAATCATAGAAATAGGAGATTAGTTATTAGGGATTAGTTCGCTATATATTTGTGTTGTTCTGCAAATATATTAGCTTTTAAAATAACCATAAATCCCATCACAGACGTAGCTATAATATATAGCAATATACCGTGCTGTGCTATGCAATAATATAAATTACAGTATAGCTTGGTGACGTCATAGAAATATAAATTATAGCTGCGTGTGGGGTCCCTCGAAAATTTGTACAGAAGATATAATCGCGCTATGTTATGATTAATATTGCTATATATTATAGTTACGTCTGTGATGGGCTTAAGAAGTAGCTTACTATACTGCTATATTTGCCATGATTTGTGAGTTTTTGTATGTCCCGATATTTCGACGCAGTTGCATGCGCCATGATCACGGGTAAACTGTTAATCCGTGATTATGGCGCATGCAACTGCATCGAAATATCGGGTCACTCAAAAACTCACAAATCATGGTAAATATCCAGTTTTTAGTACAAATAGTGTTCATAACCATGCTAGTTTCAAAAGTTACTGCTATACTTGTTACTTATTTTGGTTTTAATAAGAAATCTTAACCATAATCGTACCGTGCGGTGCGTTGTACCGCGTTACCTACTCGGGACTTTCATCCTACGGCCGCATCTTTACAAAAAATAGGATAAACATTCATAAATACCCCTAACTCATTTATACCACCCGACTATTCATAATTCTATACAGGGTGTTTGCTAATATACTGACGATATAGTGACGGTTTCTCAAAACATAAAAAAATAATTCTCGAAAAAAAAAACTACTAGTTATATTATCAAAATTTTAAAGAAACCAACTAAGTTTTGGTGATTAATTCGATATTAAACTCACTGCCTACTCTTGCAATCGACATCCAAAAATAAAGGCCGATTTGATATCTCTTTCGGAAATAGTTGCGGGTTTTGGGTTAGAAAGGGACAACAACAGATATCCCGAGACGTTACCAATACAGTATCTGTGGTTAGATGGCAAGCATTATACAATACCAAAACATAAGTTTAATAAAATGTTTGTTTTACATGCCGAAATAAATTTCACATTTCTATGGTAAACATTTCACAAATTTATTATGCTCATCAAAATAATCCCTTTCATTTTTGTGCGTATATTATCAAACACCCTATATACGAGTATAACTGCAACAATTAACTTCCTTGTACTAGAGTATATTGCACGCAGAGTTCGGAGAAAAAAGCTTTAATTGCACCATAGATGGAGACAGATTTTTTTATGATTCTAGATAAAATAGTTGTTGGCTTTATTACAATGCAATTGTCAATACGATTTGTAAAAGTGCTTTAAAATTTCATGAAATTTATTAGATCCCCAGCTTTTATTTATAAAACAAATTGAAACTTATTCAATTTTTTTTGCATATTTAAATATAATGAAAAATTTCACTTTTATTCTATGTTAGGATGAGTCTACAATCCGTCTCGTGTGCTAAGGTCATCCTCCTAAATTCTTTCTCAAGGTTTTTCCGACTATTTGGCACTGAATTGGCAACTGGTTAGCAAAACAGAATCAGTCATCTCATCACTATAGATGGGATGACTGATAGAGAAGGTTAGGATTGAAATTACTCCAACTCGTTCAAAAATGTTACGATTAAGACGAAATTTATTTTCTTTATTGTTATGTATTCTAAAAGGATCATTAAAAAAACAACCTTGTTTCTTGCCTTTCTTTCCTGGCTTAGTCGCGAAGGAACAGGTAGTAAAATTGACATTTTAAAGTGATCCCTTTGATTTTAATGAATAAAAAGATTTTGTTTTTGACTGCAGATCAGGTACCGCCAGTAAATGGTGATGATAAACATTCCTCCAGAAATATCAGTGAGAATCACATTCCGATCTAAAATAGATTTGCAGTTGCGGTAATGTTTTATGTTTGTTTCAGGGTTAAAGTTAAGAAGCGTAAAAGCTATAGAGGACAACTGCTGAAGCTGTCCAATGCAGGCTCCGCGGGCAGCATCTGGAGCATCACCCGGCCAGCCGTGAACATCTGGCTCTACCATATCTTTGATGGTTACTCTCCCGCTAGAGAAAATTAACTACACGCACTGTCACTTCATTATTATTAAGTTTCTAAACATATTCTATATTTTATAGTTTAATTTATTTATCGACAATTCTAATAAAATCTGGAACATGAGTACGGTACTGAAAGTGGTTGGAGCTTCGTGGCTGAGGACGAAGATCAGCTCTTATATCCTTGGAATTCTGGGAATTCTGGCAATATTGGCGCTTTTTGTTGGACAAATTGAAAGGTAAGACCGGGGTATGTTTTATCTACTTTTTACTCGGATCTAGTTCAACTCTACCATACATTTTATATGTCTTTTCGGTAGCATTAAAAGTAATGACCACTATAATATTTTTTGGGTTAGTAAACTCAGCTTTGCGTTGCTCGTTTCATTACCTTAACTTATACGTTTCCTTTTAGGATACAAGAAGATGGCAATTACGCAGCAACCGTCTTTTACTCGGAGAAAACCGGATACCGTATCGAATACTGGGGTCAGAGCAATGAACTTGCCAATATACCAACAGGAGTGGCCCGAGCGTACTTCAGAATGGACGTTGACACCACTGGGTAAGTTGCTATATACGGAAATGTTTAACGCACGACTTGGTTGTTTTTGTGATAGGCCAAAGGCATTAACCTTGATCAACATTTTCAATATAGGGCGTGGAACTTGATAAAGAAGAGACGTCAATCCATCATTCTTTATGTAAACATGATAGCTATCATGGTGTATATTATCATGTATAGATCATGTCTCATTAATCAACCATCTTTAAAGACTCCATTACGATGGTTGATTATTTGAGATTCATTTAGGTAGGTAGGTACTTTCAATCTCAGAAAAACTTATTTTTCCTTTCATCACCAACTTTTATCAACAAAAATATTCTAGAGAGTTTTTCTCATTATAGTTGGTCACTCTTAGAAGTGGAAACGAACTCCACCTACCCCGACGAGATACAAGCATACGCGGCAGGAGTTGTGGAAGGCGCTCTCACGTGGTACCTCATACACACGCATTTGGAGAACACAATAAGAGATAAGTGTGAAGACACGCCTTTGGAAAAGCAATGCAACAAGCTGAGAGATGCTTTGGACAAATCTGTTAATATCTGGAAGGAATATGCTACTGAACACGCAAGCGAAGACCCTTTTTGGCATCAAGTAAGTTATCTCTGATACCCTCAAACAAAAATACCCCGATTTAAGGCACTTGTCTCACCGCCGGCGAGTAAGTGATTAGCTATCAACTATTTTCTCGCTCAAAAAACGAACAAAATATAATAATTCCGTGTTAGTTAAAGAGACACGCACACTCGCAACACTCGCTCAGCGATACTCGCTCAGCGATACGTGCTCAGCGATGCTCGCTTGGCGGTCAGAACACACGCCGTGAGACGATGAGTATCGCCCGCTGCCTCGCTCACTCGCTTTATAGCCCAGCGAGACAACTATAGGAACTACACATTCGCTTCTTGCTGCTCGCCAACTCGTTTCTAGTTTCTAGCTCTACTCGCTTCTCGCTCATCGCCCGGCGGTGAGACAAGTGCGTTAAATTATATGATGTTCGGCGTTTGTGCAACTCTGCCGCTGAGCATTGCTGAGGTTGTCACCTAAAAATTATAAACTCCACTTGCGTGCTTTGGGTGGGTTGTTATTCCACGTGGGCAAAGATTTCATGTTACTAAGTTTCTTATCTTATTTTCCAGGTAGGAAATCGTATTTTCCTAAGTATTTTTTTCTGTAAGGGAGCCCCAATATAACCTCGGTCGACCCCAGGCCAGAAATTCGGATTGCAGCCGGAAATTCCATTCGGCAAAAAACTGTCTGACGCGGGATGCGGGATTCAAGTTTTTTTCTATTATTATTCATACGTGTCGTGCGTGCGTGACGTGAATGAGTTTTATTTTAGTTGTTTTAAATTCGTCTACAGATTTTGAATGGACGTTTAGTCTGCATTATCTAGAATATTTTATTATTATTAAGTAGCTTGCCTTTTATTGGTTAACAAAGTGTTTTATATTTTCTTCTTTTAATACGTTTTTTATTAAGTATAAATTAAAAAAGAATTGCGTTAAATATTTAGATATTGACCCAAAGGAAAAACCATCGTGCCATTTATTATATATGTTGTAGAAACAGTTTGGTCGTAAGTTGTGTTGCTTTATTTTCTTTCTCAAAAAAAAAACAGAAAGAAGGATCGCCAAGCTAAAGTTAAGTTCTATCGTGACAATCACATGGCCAATGTTAATTTAAACTCTTCTTAAAGCAATACAATTCAGAGGGAACATAAATTAAAAAGTGCGTTGGGTGAACGCACCATCATTGCATTGCATGTGCATTCCAATAATTCCAAGCAGTATGCATTCCGTGACAGAGTGAATGGATAGCCATCACAGGTCGTTGAACCCGCTGTACTGAATGTAGAGTACGTCCACTTTATAATTATTCTGTAATATCTTACCATGTGTTTTAATATTCAAAGCTACATAGATAATAATAGACGGCACTGCCGTGTAAATAATACTCAAGGCATAAAATAAAGAGCCACTCTGCTATGATGGGTGTCCCTTTAGGTAAATTCAACATTTCAACAAATGAACGTTAAAAATACCTATGCAACATAGATTTATAAGCTCTTTGTGGATCCCTCTTTAGAGCAGTTATTCGTTTTGTACCGTTTGGACTTTTGACTGGGAAATTTAGTCTTCTCTCTATAAGTTCATAAGTATAATAATAATTTTTGATAGTGTTTCATCTTTTGTGTATTTTATGTAGATTAATGAATAGAGTGATAGAGTGATATGGTGCACTAAACAGATAGTAGCATTGATGGATGCTTAGTGCGCGGGCTTTAATGAGTCGTTATTATGATGGAGTATCTCGAAATAGAGTATCGCAATAGCGCCATGGCTTTGACTTGATTCACTGTACTTATATGGCTATAACCAATGATGTTAATGTCTATGTTATCTCTATGACTATAACACTCAAATTCAATACATTTCAGTGACATATCATGACACAAGCACAAGTCCGATCATGTCTGGAGTACTGTTCTCATCTCGGACGGACGGGACGGATAAGCGAAATACCAGCTAGAGGCTCTAGATTCAATTGAGAGAAGAACCAAGAAGCTCATTGCAATGACGAGTTAGCAAATGCAAGGCTCCACAGCCTCGAGCATCGTCGAATGGTTGCAAGCCTCTCGGTTTTTTATCGGATACATTTCGGAGAGTGTGCTGCGGAGCTTTTCAACCTGATCACACCATCCCCATTCTATGATCGGACAACCAGACTCTCCGCGATGCGCCACCGTTACATGGTAGACATACCTCCCATACGCACAAAGCGGTACTCTTCCACCTTTATTATGCGGACCGCCAAGGAGTGGAATGCCTTGCCTGAGTCTGTGTTTCCTGATAACTACAACCTAGGGATCTTCAAGTCGCGAGTGAATAGGTTTCTTCTAGGCAAGCGTGCACCATCGTAGACTGCATCATCGCTTACCATAAGGCGAGATAGTGGTCAAACGCTAGCCTATAATTTATAAAAAAAAACATTTATGATCGGACACCATCGATGGCAATAACGTGACAGTACTACGTGCGCTAATATACACATCACGTGTATTGGTTATTTGTTGTGAATCGTGATTGTTTTTGGTTTCATGATCAATTTATAAACACATAAGCTGCCTCAAAATCAACATTCATGCTCGACGAATGTTACTCGATGTTTTAATGTTTTGTGAGCATTTCGGTTCGACTTGGAACGACGTCGTAAGTTTGATCGGTCTATAGGCACGTTCGATCTTACTCGATTGGACAACACGTTTTAGAAAATCAAAAAAAAAAAATCAAAATCATTTATTTCTCAAATCAAGCAATATATATTTAACAAAACATATTTATATTAAACTTAATTAAAATTCAATTATTGGCTTGTACAGTGAGTATTGGCGTGAAGTACCTACACTAAGTACGGGATTTGTGCTGTAGGCACTGATTTACCTTCCACATAAACCAATTGTTTAGCCATGTTGAGGTTATATAATAATTACATTCTGGTTGTAATTGTGTATTATGCTATTTTATTTTATAATTATATTAATCATTATAGTACATTCAATCCTATTATAGATTAAGTACCTAAGCAATATTTTAATGTTCATTGTTCAAGAAGCTTAGCAAGATTCTACGTGTATAATATTTTGTGTAATTTATTTTATCACTTTCAACAATTCTTCAGTTTCCTCATACCCTAGATTTAGAAGCCAATCAAATAAGGAACTTTTACATTCTGCTTGGTTCATGTGCACCAAATTCTTTATTGGCTTTATTATACAATAGAGGACCTAAGAACGCTTGTTGGTTGACGTGCAAACACAGTTTTAACCGTTGGTTTAGCAGATTCAAGTGTACCTATATTACATCTGAGAAGTGTTTTGAATGTTGATAAGACTGCAATGGGACTGGGAAAGACTAGGTTTTGGACCATTTTTTTGTATTCTCTTGTGCGACTTTTGTACCTATCACTACGGCCATTGAGGCCTACTGTGACTTGTGATCGTCTTTGGCTATTCCTTTGTTTCCGCAGGCTTACCATACCAATGGATTGATTTGAATCAGCCTTTTACTACGTGAATAGAAAACTTTGTACCCTTCGCGTACGGAGGAGTATGAGATTTGGCATAGTTAAAGTTTATGTAGAGAAGGAGAGCAGAAAGCTAAAATTATGTTTTTTTTCTATTAATTTCCGTCTAGTTGTAACCAACTTAGTACTTATAATTGGCTCACATACCAACACATAATAGTTAAATTTGTCGACAGTTAGTGTCTAAAAAAATTCGATATTACTAACACGTTTATAGTATCAAGTTAGGTACTGTATCACGACTTTTCCTTTGTAAAAAGTATTGCATAAGCCTACAGAAATATCAAGTAAGAATCGCAAATGGTGCTACAAGGGAACTGAAGTATACTCACAGCGTTGGTGGTGTGACCACAAACACACAATGTCGGCGTACTCAACCCATCGGGATAGAACTGTAGATTGCTTTGGGCAACGGTCAACCTCTGATCTAGACCGCAGCCGATCTGCAACAAGGTTAAAACAATACGTGAGAAAAGGCAAATACACACATATCGCGCTACGGAGAAAATGCAGATGATAGATTTTATCTTGGAATAGTTACATACGTGTTGCGTCTCATTTAATCACGCCATCGATCATCGTGTAATATTACCACAGATGATTGGTGTAAGGATAATGTCTGTAGCGACCGACAATAACCGGCGTTCCTAGGACAGCTTGACTGCAAAAGGCCCATTCCCAAGTCAACCTCTCACTTCAACCACTTCTAGGGTGCCTCCCAAAGTTTGTCATCATCACGACCCTGCGTTAGTCTCACCCATAATAAATAAATAAATATTGCTGGACATTTCACACAGCGCTATTTAGCCCCAAACTAAGCAGAGCTTGTACTATGGGAACCAGATAACTGATAGAATACTTATATACATTTTTTTTGTAAATACATACTTATAATATATAGAGAAACAACTAGACCCGGAACAAATATTTGTAGATCATGCAAACATTTGTTCCGCGGTGAGAATTGAACCCGCTACCTCCTGCGTCTCAGCCGGTTATTCGCCCACTGCACCACGGAGGTCGTCCCATCCATATTGACCCATCTAGTCAATATCGATCGATAGCTGCTGAGTTCATAATGCGACCAACAGTGAACTAGATTCTGGATTGGTCACTAGCTCATACAAACTTAGGTTATTTTTTCAGGCTTGTAGTGAAACAGGCTTAAGGCCCACCTGATGGTAAGCGGTCACCGTCGCCTATTGACACCGGTAACACCCGGGATATTGTCGATGCGTTCCCTACCCTATAGAAACCTTTTAACATTTCTCTTGAAGCGTGCCATGTCGTAGCCTAACGGGAAAACCTCAGATAGTAGCTCATTCCACATCTTGCAAGTATAGGGTAGAAAAGATCGCGTGAAGCGTGTGGTGCGCGATACCCAATTGTCGATGATTGTCGATATTTGTACTAAAACGGAATATTTAGCATGATTTGCGAGTCTTTCACAAGGTACTCACAAATCATGGTAAATATCCCGTTTTAGTACAAATACTTAGAAAAGCTAATTTTGTTACGCCATACTACTGTAGTTTGATGAATATCGTTAAAAGTAAAAAGCTAATCAACAATGCGGCTATAAAATTAGTCTGGCATATATTCTTATCTAAGTAATAAAGCGCACCCGATCTTAATCACACGGTAGAGTAATAAGCCGTTTCTAAACAAAGGTGTAATGTCTGGTGTTCCTGCTAGAGTAGAGATGTGAGACTACCGCTCGTCATGGTGGTCTGTAATATTAACAATGGTAATCATACACCGTACAAAGGTAACATCTGTCGCTAAGCAATTAAGGCTCAAGGTACATTAAGTACCTGCCTGTATCGTTATCTGCTTTATGTTCCGTTTTTACGTACGCAGTGTACTATCTTTCATTACTTTCCAGCAGATAATAGATCTATAGTGTTCGTGACACCGGTTATATAGCTATCACATCACACTATCACACATAAATCATAAATATCATCGTCATAAATCTGGTAAAGTATATAGTGATTAACTATAAAGTGATAAAATATGTGTACTGTTGGTCTATCTTTAAATAAATAAATAAATAAATCACACACTTTCGATGTTTGTTTATTTATTTGTTTGTTTGTTTGTTTGTTACTCAATCACGTCGTAACGGCTGAACCAATTTCGATGAAATTTGGTATATATAACCTAGATTACCACATAGACTACCTTTTATCCCATAAATCAGTTCCCATGGGAGAAAAATGGGATATCAAGTCAAGTAGCAACAGCGAGTTTAGCTTTATTTCTAGGTTATCTACATATTTAGTAGTGTAACGCGTATGAAGTCGCGGGCAACAGCTATTAAAAAATATTTCTAAAACAGCGACTCTTTTATCTTTACTGGAATAAATACGTTTTAAAGGAACTGTTTTCATCACGTGTTCCACTCCGTTACTTTAAACAATGACATTCAGGGGCAATAAATATAAGACGGATAAGAACATCATTTTCCTATTATTAATGCTTGACAATACTGAAAATAATAATAATCCTTTGAGGAAAACTCTCGTAAATATTCAAAAGGTAGGAAAAGGCTTATTTATACAGAGTTTGCGATATACCATTAGAAACAATAACACGTATACGCATTCATGTAAAACACGTGTGTAGTCGATAAAGAATTTAAAACATTGATTTCCGCACAAAGCAGAATGACACAAGACTTGTGATAAGTGACGAGTTGGTGATAACACACGGCTTAGATGACGTCACAATGCTCACACCCAATGTCATAATCAGTGATCAGATAATCGGATGCGAATAACTATACTAAACTTCATGGGTTGACCAGCACATTTATATCGACAACATTCCGCGATTATGGACTGGTCGATGAATTTAGCATTTTACCTTTTATGTACGCATACATGCTCACACTCGCATTGGTCATCAACTCATCACGAGCAGCGTGCGAGTGGCTGTGTTAACCTAAGGAGTACCGAACTCTGCATTTGCTCTCACGCCCGCGCTCATTACGCAGCTGCGTCGACACGTGCTCTATAATCGTATACATATTATTTACCCAAAGTTAAGTTATTGGGTAATACTGTGCTAATACTTTGTCACCTTATTTTTTTTTCAATCCATTTGTAAAATCTTTGGCGTGTTAAAAGATGTATTATAAATATTTATAGATTTTGCCACATACGTAGTAGATCTACTTGAAACATTGGTGTCATGTTTTTACACAAATACAATCCCAGGATTGAATGAAAGTCGCTTCCATACTTTCTTAGCCTTTTGTAGGGCTCTACATAACATGCCATTATTTAATTTGTTGTTTTCAATACATTTCCTTGTTATCCATATTGTTACTGATCATAATATTATCATACTAGCATGTAGATATTTTTAGGTTTATAAAATAAATAAAAATCCTAATAATAGAAAGATTTTTATACATTTGTTTGCTAATTGACAAGTACGAACGTAGATTTTCGCAGAAATACAGATTCTAGTTTGATATTTGCTGACGTTAATCATATAGACTGTAGAACTCGCTCCACCTCATCATGATTCTTAAGTCATAACTATGAATGCTACGCACATATTATTTCCATAATCGCGGATGATAAATACTAGTGAGTGTATTTATAGAATGGTCTCCAGCGCTGGCCATGCATGACAAATGTAGAGCTCACACGTGAAGCTAGTGTCGTTGTGGTGGAGTGGTGGATGTGATTGTAGCCGCCGCGGGATGACCTGACTGAAGTTCAGTTTTGAAATAACAATATTTATTGTTCTTACTGTGGATTCAGAAACTTCTAAAACTATATTTCTATTTTCTTTCTTAGACAATTGTTCAGGATACCTATTTCTAGTTCTGTCTACGCATAAATCTTCCGCGAAAGTCTACTGTCACGCAAATTTTTTTACATTGACAAGCACAATTCTTGACATTGTTAATTAGCTGTCGTGGGTATAGGCCGATTGGCGACAGTGAGGTTACTGAAATAAGCTAGCAAAATGTCAATTGATAAAGAATATAATAGCGGTCAAAAGTCAAAGTCAAATATTTTTATTCATTAAAATCACAAGGATCACTTTGAAACGTCAAATTCTGTACAGTACAGTCATTTCATGTACGGTCATTTCTGTACAGTTATTTAGCAATCTTTACAGGCTAGTTCGTCAATCGACATCGGTTTATCGCCGACATGTTTCATCACGTGGACGAGATTTATCGAATACAAGTGTCAATAGTGGTGATTAGGTAAGGTTAAAAACCTGATAGGAAAACGAAAAATATCCTCAGTTTTAGATATTTCTCAAACTGTCAGAGTATTATGTCAATTACTATATTTACTGCCGCTTAAGGGTCGCCTAGCTAGAACTAGTGAGAACTAACTAGTGGTTCGCCCCGAACTGAGATCTCGCGAATCTCCCAAATAAATATTATTCTTAGGGCGACTTGCACAACGATGCCTAAACGTATTTAGTGGCTAAATATGATTTAAGGAGTTGTCAAATCATACAAATACTTCAAATTTAAACATGTTTAGTCGCTAAATACGTTTAGTGATCTTTGTGCATGCTGGCTTTAATCTTTGACTAGTAAAATGGTGCCACGCTAAAATCCATAACCAACCTACTTGACCTACAGTTTCATTCAAATTAGATGTAACGGGGGTTCTTGTAAATTGGTTATATTTTTTTGGGGTACAAATGGCAGTTATTCTGGATTTCAGACTTTTGCCTATATGTGTGTAACTAAAGTTACACGAATGCCAAATTTCAGCATTGTGGGGTCACTGGTGTATCCTATGAATTTTGTCAAAGTTTTGTTGTATCATGGCTAATAACTCAAAAACTACAAAAATTAAAATAATAATAAAAAAGAGTTCAAATGTACTAATGAAGACCCTTACATTTGACGTCCCACTTGACCTAATAGTCTCATTTTAATTTTTTTACCCATCTTGAACCCCTATATCTCAACAACCCCCCAATATTTTTAGCTTATTGAGTTATACCAAAACTGTGCCATCGGTACCTACCTATATACCAAATTTCATGATGATCGGATAAACGTTACGAAAGTTATCCTCGGACAAACAAACATACATACACACAACGCCGATTTGCCCAAGTCGATTTGGAGATCTCGCTTCGCTCGATCAAATACAATTTAATAATTAAAAAATTTAGATTAAAGAAAAAAAACAAATATGTACTTACAAACATAGTTCACAAAAAACAGATAAATAGGAATCTGCTAATTTTATAATTATGTAGAATGGAATGTACAGAATCAATTTGAAAATGTGGTAGGACCGCATTTTTGTGTCTCTACCAGTTTTCGTGGTGTCGATCTGTCTAGAAGGCTGACGAAAATCTTTAATCTTGGTAGTTAATCTGTGGTAGTAAGTCTTAATAACTAAAGGCTTTGTAGGTGTGTTTATTTTCAATCAATTTCGTATAAAACATGTTCTTTTTGTAATAACTGTAAATTGCTTATTAATGACGAATGCTAAAATTAGGCTAAAAAGATTTTAATAAAGTTATGGTCAAATTTCGACCACTGTAAACTGGCAACTACACAATTTAATATTACAATAACTTATGTAATATATTATGCACCTAATAGCTCCGTTATGAATTGCCATTTTAGTAGGAAATTCAATGGTTATCTCCATTTAGTTTTCTGCTAAAAGTCTTTCATTTTCCTTAGTTATTGTTGTGCGATGTTTTGTGTGTAATATTCATCGCCTAATTTTTAGTATCACACTAATTATAAAAAATGCGAAAGTTTGGATGTTTGTTTTAACAAATGAGGTTTGAGTAACCTCAATCACGTCGTACCGACTACTTCGATTTCGATTAAATTTTGTATATAGATAGATATGATCTGTATGCATATACTACTTTTTATTGATAAACAACGCGTGCGAAGCCGCGGGCGGAAGCTAGTTATCTATAAATTAATTATAACGGGATGCTTAGAGCATCGGGGAAGTCACTGTATTTGCTTGATATAAAAAATTCTTAAAACACATCTCAAGACTTTATTTGGTGGTTGATAAATTGAAGAGTACGCATTAATCATTTGTATTTGAAGACATCAAAAAGATATACGCATGCAAAATCAATAAACAAAATGATTTTCCATGATTCATCTAAACTAATAAACCTAATAAATGTTTGTGAGAATAAGCATAAAATATGAAATTGTTTTAAATACTTAGTACAAAGGTTAAACTGATCTGACAACTATAGTAAATAATGTTTTAAAAATAATCTCCTGAATTAAATGGTCAAGAGATCATTTGTGCAATTTTAATTTGTATATTTAGTACATAGGTGATACGGAATGGTGTTCTATCTTATCTAACACTAGCGACCCGCCCCGGCTTCGCACGGGTGCAATGCTGATACTAAATACACTACAGAAAAACTGTGAACGTTGTATATAAAAACATAGCGGCCCGCTCCGGCTTCGCACGGGTATAAAATATATAGCCTATGTGATTAAAATCGATTCAGTAGTTTTGATTTATTCATTACTGCCCGTGGCCCGCACGCGTTAAATTTGGAGTAAAACAATCCCCCTTTCCCTATACCATGAAGATTTCCTGCTATCTTTGGAATATCTAAATTCATACACTACATTTTTACTTATTTACTTTTTACACATTTAACTATTTATTTTATTTTTACAACATATTACAGAATGTCTTTATAAACAACGTTCACAGCTTTCTTGTCATTAGACAATACAAACATGTTTTCTCTGGAGGTCACTCTTGAAAGAGCGACATACAGTTGTCCATGTGAAAAACAGTCAATGCTCAAATCTAAGCCTGCAACGTTGAAGGTTTGACCCTGCGATTTATTAATGGTCATTGCAAAAGATGTCTTTACCGGAAACTGTAAACGTTTAAATTGGAAGGGTAAACCCGATGGTATCAGAGGGATTCGGGGAATCAATACATCTTCTCCGGTACCACATCCTGTGAGTATTGTGCACTCTATTATGAAGAATAACTTAAAAATTATTAAAAACCGCCGACACATTATAAACACGTAATAAGTTTTATTTTATCTTACAGTTGAGATCTCTCTGACCAAAAAGTCAATGGCTTGAAATGTTTTTTTTTAAGTACCTACTGATAAATCATCGGATCAGCTGACGTGATCATCATTACATAGCTAAGAACAACCCCAGATAAACTAGCTTTCTATTAAAAAAACCTGATAAATGCGAGTCTGGCTCGAATACCAAGGCGTTCCCAAAATTTTTTTATTTTAAGATGAAGATAAATTTATTTGCTTGAACATAATGTGTAGAGGTCTTATTTAAGTAGGTAGGTAAGTTTCAATTATATTCTACGTTATCTAGCATGCAAATTACAAAAATACAATAAAAAATCTCAAATTTAAAATTTTTAAATTAAAATACAATCATCATTATGTAACAAAATAATGAAAAAATACAATGACATTTAAATTAAATATATTAAAATTAAATGTCAAAGTTAGCCCTAAAATTATAATATATCCTCTAAAAATGAATTAACTACAAATTAACATTTTTCGGATTTGTCACTTTACTTATGCTGTGAGACCTTGTTTCTTGCAAATTTTCATGCCAAATTTCATGATTCTAGGTCAACGGGTTGTCATTTATAGGTTTTAGTTTATTTGCAAGCAAAGTATGAGGCAAAAATGACCGTATTTTTTTAATTGATTTGACTTCGAAGCTAGATTTTTTTACAGCTCCAAGGGACGATTGTTTTACCGACTTGATATTAATTTCAACTTGATGCTTCCACGCGTTGCTGAGAAAAAGTGACAACGACAACGAAGTGATCCTATAAGGGTTCCTTTTTTTGAGGTACGGAACCCTAAAAGACCACGTCTGAATCGTTCCATCCGTTAGGGAGCTACGATGCTGCAGACAGACAGACACACAGCCATAGGCGTCAAACTGATAACGCCCTTCGTTTTGCTCTATAAAAACCACTTAGGTATGTTTCGGTAATTCCAATATCCTAATTATCGTTGGTCGAATTGCTACCACAGATAATGCATTATCTGCATTGTATTATTACTTTTTAGGGCATAAAGGTTATATTAGGCAACAGTACATGACGAAACTGGTTGAAAAGTTATAGATGTAAGAATTTGAAAAAAAAAGAAAATATTGAAAAAGTACTTAATTATAAATGTATTTAGATTACATATTTGGGTTTGCGATAATTTCTTCAGAATCGTAAAGAATTGTTAAATATAAGCGAGCTTTAGGTTATAAGTATTAGAACTAAGAACATACATACCCATTTATAAAAACAATTATACATATATTATTGGACTATAATGTAAATGATTTATGAAGTTATGAACAGAAAAACAGTCTGGCCAGCATAGCAACTCGTTCTAAATATAAAGATCAATAAAGACCACATGTAGCGGTGGGTCCCCTATATTCTTCGCTAGTAAGTAATCGGTTCACGAGAATTTTTGGGGTCAAACGCCGTACAAAACACACTATTCAATATCTTTATCGATAAAATTATAGAGTCGGTTTTTAATGCGATAAAAATAACTAATATTATTACTAGTTTGGAGGGCTTAGTTATAAAACGAGGTGAATATAGGAATCAATTTGTTAATTTAATTGAAAAAGTAAATGTAGCTCTACTCTCGAGGTTACTATTACTAACCAAGTTTCATCTTTGTGCAGGAGAAAGTTAACTGAGTGAAACCATACAGTAATGATCGTGATCGATCGAGGACATTAGGTTTAGCAATTCTTAGAAAATTCTCTTATCGTGGAAACCTACATAGTGTCCGTGAAAATCTTGAGCAATACTGAATGATTAATGTGAAAACGTAATAAGATAAATTACTTACGATTGCATCGATTTTCCTCTCGAACGTAGAAATCAGCCTTTGACGTGGTGAAACGAAAGGGACTACATTTGAAAAGGCACGGTTTAGGGCTTTCGTGGGTCGAACTACAATGAGCCCAGCAGCGACACGACCGCACTTGTTTACATCGAAATGACGAGTGAGTTGGTTTGTTTCCATTCAGTTCGTGGCACGCGATGACCGACTTCGACGTAACGCGGCTTGGAGCGGCGCAAGCACACGCTCTATCAGCGCCAGCGCCTGCCTTGCGCCTGCTAAAAAAGTCACCTTCCTTCTAGGAATATAATCCTTCATAATCTAGGTGGGTACCTAAAATATCAGAAATTTCGATAGGAACTTGAACATTTCTATCAAATTTGTCTTGATAAAGATGGGCAAAATTATAATCCCGTCAGGCGCCTCCCTGTGGTAACCAAATATAAATTAGCATCCTACGAACTATCTGAACTATCAGAAGGAGGATAGGCATTTTTGATCCAAAAACACAGCCACTTCTGGAACCAATTTTAAATAAAAGCTTGTACTTCATTAATTATTATGTGAGAAAAACCTGGCACCGATTAGTTTAGTAGATAACCTCCAATAATCATCAGTATTGTACCTACCTACCTACTATAAAACTGTGTTATGATTTAAAAAATATATTTCAACATGTAACATTGTAATATTTTAATCCACTTTGTATGAACGCAATAAAATACTGAATACTGAACTTTCGGTTTTAGATGAAAGTGTAGTATGTAACCATCGGTGAACACCGCCATCTATTGAAATTATGACAAAACTGCTACAGCGTCCGTGAACTCAGGACATAATTGACTGCTACGCCGCTACGTGCTACATGGTGCTACACCGTACGTAAACATATTTTAATTAGTTAGAACCACAACAGATGTCGCCAGATGCGCATTTCAGTTTGAATAATCTTGGCACGACTCTTGATTGTTACAATATTGTACAGGTTGCTAAGTAGTTTTATCTACTTGTAGTAGTTTGTAGATGCCTCTACAGAGCTAAATTTAATAGTGGAGTCGTTTATATCTGTAAACATGCACATATTCCTACATCTATCTGACAAGCTTACCTACTATTTATTTCCTTTTTTGCAATCATGGCTAGTATTGACCTTGGTTTTCTTACCTACCTTTAGGTATTTATAATTGTATATCCACTGTGAGAATATCTAGTGAGCTGAATTAATCTGACCGATTTAAAAAGCCATCCACACTAATATTGTTAATATTGTAGATTCGGAAGTAACTCTTGTCTCCGATTACGATGAAATGGTACCCATAGATTAGAAACGTGGATTGAGAGACAGGCTACTTCTTATTGCCAAACCACGTGCGAACCCGCGAGCGGAACCTTGTAAGAAAACTAGCAAAAAAAATCAAATACCTACTTACTTATCTACTTGTATACATTAATACGTGGAGAGAAAACTTTGTATCGCTTTTTATGTTATCGCACGCACGGAGGAGTGTGAGATTGGCCTATTTAAACTTTATATGGAGAAGAGTGCGTAAAGCTAAAATTAATTTATATGATGTGTTACAAATAATTACATTAAATTAAATTAAATATTTATTGTTTACGTTCATACTACCAATGTCAAACACAAAATTTCATTCGCTCTATTTACTTCATTCAAGTTAATTCATTACATTCATTTATCTGTGTTTTATTTTGCAATTGAAAGTGAAATACAGCTTGCTTGCAAACTTTGTAGCAGCAATTTGAATTGACTTACTCTCGTATTACCTTTCGATCGAATTTCAACTCTGCTGTGCGGGCAACTAGTATAATAGGTAATACTTATTATATCTTGTCGCTCCAAATAGACAGTGCCCTACTAGGGCACTTGCACGAAGTATACTCGCATACAGAATGATTATACATTTTGAGTGATACAAATCAATTGATCGCCTTGTTTAAAATATAAAGTAGGTAGATATACTAAATGGGTAGCATTGAATAACCTGTTTTGCCATAACAAATGCAAGGTAACATAAAATCCACTTCTTAAGTTTTGACTTGACATTGAATTCAGAGTCTGCCAAGATGGTCCGTAAAAATATTTACGGGTTCCTCGCAGTCGCAGACAGTTAGCGACTTAGCGTGGACATTCCTCTTTCTCCCAGGGGGAAGTCAGAGAGTTCCGCTTAAGGCTGACATTTACCGACAGGGCCGTGGTTGAATCCAACCGGGACCCCGTGACCCTGTCAAGTGCTAGTGCAGCATCGACTCATTCATCTCAAGATGGGCGGTTTGATGATGCACTGGCACTGAGGTGATTGAAGGATTATCGGTGGGTTTTTAGTTGGTATGCCGTTGGTTGTCACCGAAGAGTCCGTCAGACCCCTTCAGCTCTCCCCAAGCGAGAAAAAAAAATTAAAAAAAATAAGGTTCTCGCATTCCCCATCTACACAAATTCTTCCTGCATCAGCCAACCTGAGTTTGAAGTTGGAAGGTTGTGCCCTGGATGTAGTTATCGAGTTAACAATTACCAACTTTCAGAGCAGTTTCAGAACCTACAAAATAAACACCTACTATGCGTAAATTATGTAATAGAGGCTGAGAATCATTTTATCTCATGGCCTTTTATATTGTTATCCTTGAAGTGTATTCTCTAACAAAACAGATAGTTAGGTATTATATTTTTTGCTCATTAGAACCGATTAATTTTGTATTTACTTCTTAAGACTAGATTTATTTATTAACCAGCCCCTTTTTTACGTTAAAAATCTTAAGTTTATCTCTATTTCGGAACTTACCCGTGAGCATTTCCTACAAATTGATTTGAGCAGTTGAGACGTAAAAGCAGAAACTCGATTTCACATTTTCTTTTGATGCGTAGTAAGTAATAAATAATGCCAAGAACATTATATGTATACGTACCTCAATTAACGATATACGTCATGGACAATAGTGATGTAGGTACCTACTTAGCAGACAATTGAGGTAGTGCCGGTACGCATTACATAAAAGTGAGTGGTCCACGAAACGCAAGTTCACAGACCTTGTGCGTTGCGTGATGCGTGAGGCGTTATGAGGGTTCCCCGTGCCCGACCTGCCCCACTCCTCTGCCTGGTAGCCCCGTGGCTCCATCGTCACCACGCCGTCATTCACGGGTCAACGAACTACATTCTCCTAATAGCCAGCCAGCCGTTATCTCTGATGGCTTTACTGACGGCTGTAGGGAATGTCTACGATTGTTTTTAGGAGCATGTGTTGGCTGGCACACAATGATAAGAAGCCTAATTTATCCTTGTAAAATCATTGGAGTTTCAGCTTTTTTCTGTAGATACCTACTTAGTGACTTACCAACCAAGCGGTTGTAAGTTTTGTTATAAAATAAATTGTTAAACTCGCTTTTGATTCTACTGCCTAATGTACCAAATGCCACTCTATGATATCCCTCTTTATTAAATCATTTATTTTCTATATAAAGTGATTACACTACCTACTACCCCGTTTCCTCAATTCCCAGTATTAGCATCGATAAATAAAATAAAGTTGATTAAATATCTGCTACACAAAATGATATAAGCAAATATCATTATTTAGTATAAGCATGCCACAGTTCTAATTTCAGAGAAGTTATTTTTAGTGTCCTGGGTATCATAAAATTGGTCCAATTTGTTTCCTATTCTGTACATAACCAACCTTATTTACGTTTGGTGTATTTAGGTTTTAGTTCGAAGAAAGTTAAAAAAGTTCTAGATGTATTTGACATCACAATGGTCATGATCACTGGCCATTTACGGTACTTATATTTTACGCCAGTTTTGATATCGTTGTCGATCTCTTTAGTCACATCTAAATGTTTCTCAATACGTGCGATACATAATTACCAAATATGGACATACTTTTCAGTCCGATATTCTATTGTACTGACACTTCATAGGGGTATTTTTCCCACTGAGTCATACAGTGCGTGACGCAATAGCAATGCAACATATTTCACAACTGATTAATAAAATCACTAGTAGTTTTGTCCCATACGTACTGGTTCTTTCTACTTTACCAAAAATTACAGAATATAAGAAAAATATATAATTGATCGAGTGAAGCGAGATCTCTAAATCAACTTGGGCAAATCGGCGTTGTTTACTCGTATGTTTGTTTGTCCGAGGATAACTCTCGAAGCGTTTATCCGATCACTGTGAAATTTTGTATGTAGTGATGGCACAATTTTGGTGTGACTAAATGAGCTAAAAACGTTGGTGGGTTTTTGAGATATTGGGGTTCAAAAGGGGTAAAAAAACTAAAAAGAGACTATCCAGTCAAATGGAACGTCTAATAAAAGGTCTTTGTGAGTACATTTCGATCCCATTTTTATTTTTAGTTTAAACCATTTCGTTTTTTAAGTTATTAGCCATGATAAAAACCGAACTTTGACAAAATTTACAGGGTACACCAGTGACCCCCCAGTGCTCCAATTTGGTACGCGTGTAGCTTTAGTGACACAAATATAGGAAAAAGTCTGAAATCCAGAATAACTGCAATATCTACTCCAAAAAAGTACCAATTAACATGAACTCCCGTTACCTGTAATTTGCATGAAACTGTGGGTCAAGTTTGATGGTTGTCTATTTTGTGGATTAAGGCCGGCTTGTACAACGATCCCTAAACGTATTTAGCGACTAAACATGTTTAAATTTTACGCATTTGTATGATTTGATAACTCCTTAAATCATATTTAGCGACTAAATACGATTAGGCATCGTTGCGCGAGTCGCCCTAAGTTTTTTTTTGTGTTTTGGGAGACTCGCGAGATCTCAGTTCGCGGCGAACCACTAGTTATGAAAAATTCATCGATCTTCAAAAAAGCGCTACTATACCAGACATGAGCGAATCTGATATCATCGCAAAAGCGCTATATGATTTTACTGCTTACACTTTATCTAAACGTGTCTGAGAATTTTAATGACTTTCATGATTCTGATTTCGCATATCTGCATTTGCTTTCTCTCTTTAAATAGCAGTGGATATATCTACTGGCAGTTTGCCCAGTAGACTTTGCACAAATAGCAAGATTGCATCGGACAGAATCAAACCCAGTAAAATAAAGCACACCTACCTACCTAGGTAGTTCATAAAAATATTTTAGATATACTAAAATCCTTAGTAAAAATCCTATATGGTCTCGACTCTCGCTTGACCCAAACGGAGATTGGACCAGCTGAATTCACAATTGAATAACATATTACTTTACAGTTAATGTTTTATTTAAAACAAAATACAAAAACTATTTGTGTCGCTAAATCCATCCGAAATTCAGCAGCTCCAGCGATCTGAAAAAACAAACATTTTACTTGAGAATAAATAAAGTTTTCCTTATCTTACCATCTAACGCCCATTGTAGGATAAGGACTCGTCTTTCTTCCACTCTACTTCTTTGCCTTTGACTTCCAGACAGATGAAATAATTATGTATCTGCTGCATTAATTGATCTTTCACTAGACATTGTGAAGGAATTTCTAACGGTCGTAGTTTTTGACAACAATACATCGAGACGAGACAGATTCGATTTAGTAAATGCCTTGATAACCTAGCTAGACAAATATGTGTGAACTGTGTTATAAAATAATAACAATCTATGAATTTACTTAATTCATTATCTAATTAAATCAAATCGCACATAATATTAAATTGCGTGGAACATACCACATGGTTTTCATCTTTTAGAACAATTAGTTTCTTTCTTGCAAGATAACTACCTATTTATTTATACAAATAAGAATCGTTCTTTCCTTTTAATAGTTAACTTATCTATTACAGAGATAATATAAAATCTTGTTTAATTAGACATTTTTATTTCGAGTGAAATCCTCGAATGGATTTGGATTCTACTTATTTTATACACTATTTTATATTTTTTTCCATTTTTGGGAGACTCGCGAGATCTCAGTTCGGGGCAAACCACTAGTTATTTGATACAGATAAAAATGGATCAGAAGATACCTCTATCAATCAGCGGGCAGTATTTGATGGTGTGTGCCAGCTCGCCGGTGGCTCCACAAGCTGGACAGCGATACACTTTGAGCACGGGACAGCTCACGCGACCTCGTTTATCCTTCAGCCTGTGCAGAGTGTACCACGAGGCTGGCTCGCCATTTTTTTTGCAAAATGCACATTCCTGTAATTGTATCATTGTCAATATCCACAGCTTGACCTAACTTCACCTACTTTGCTATAAAACTAATATCAAAACAATGTAAACAGTAAGTAGCTTTCCTTTACAAAGTTATTCAGCATTGTATGTTGGCCATTTAGAGAGTAAATGTAGTCCCTGTAAAACCCTTTGCTTAAGGGTCTTCTTAAGTCCTAGAGAGAGACGATTAGAATAGTTTATAACCATCATTATCTTATTAACATGGATTTCGCTGGTAGAAAATGTAAAAGCATTAAATCCCCCTATTGTTACATTTTGTGTGCAATAAAGTATAATAACACAAAGTGATCACTATCAGTCACTAATTGATAAAATGTTATATGTTAAGCGTGCTCCATAGCACGGGGAAGGGTTATATACTAATTGTATCTCTACAGGAGCAAGGACACTGACATAGCCAACAGGAGTGAGTGGAGACCACGCACTGGAAAGCGCAGCGTAAGGCGGCCTCCCTCTAGAGGGATAGACAACCTGAAAAAGGTTGCTGGAAGATGTTGGGTCATTGGGTGCAGCAGGCCCATAGCAGGTCACATCGTATCTATCGATTGCTCTAAAAATAGGGGCAGGCCTATGCCACATAAACTACTAGAGGCCTACCCCATAATATCCGCAAAATTCATAAAAGCTTAGGAATTATGTCACTTACACTGGAAAAGTTATATCGTCTGTAAAGCCTCAAAGCCTCAATGATAAGAAAGTCTCAAATTAGATTTTTTTAACTGTTTTACCTGTCTGATTTGATTACCTGTTGCTTCTGACTATGCATTCGCTGCATTCGCAGTATCTCTGCATATTTCAGCAGGATATCAAACTGGTGCGGAGCCAGCGAGAGGAGCGCCGCCTTCTGAAGCTTTATCATGTCTTCAAACTTACATGACTTCGGAGACGCTGAAAGTATATAACACCAAAGCAAATTAATGGCTGAGTAAGCGCACATTGGAAACATTCGAATAGCTATCTCGACATGAATCTCGAAATGCAGATGCATAGATTGACTACCTCCGTGGCGCAATGGGGCGAATAGCCGGCTGAGACTTCGATTCCCGCCGCGGAACAAATGTTTGCATGATCTATAGATATTTGTTCCGGGTTTGGATGTTTTTCTATACATATATGATAAATATGTATTTACAAAAAAAAAGTATATAAGTATTCTATCAGTTATCTGGTTCCCATAGTACAAGCTCTGCTTAGTTTGGGGCTAGATAGCGTTGTGTGACATGTCCAGCTATATTTATTTAAAAAAATAGATAGATAATTCTTTATTGTTACACCAAATTACAATAACTTAACCAAGAAAACTTAGACTAATACATGTTTATCTTTATAGAAATAAAATTGTATGGCAAATTCCCGCATGCGCTATTATGCTAAGCCAAAATAACTGGTTTGTACGCCCAAATAAATACTGCAATGATAATTATTTAATAACAAATAATTAAATAAGTTATACTTTTAATCTAAAAGCTAGAGGATTTTGCCATGAAACTAAATTTGGCATGAATAACTTAGCTAACCTAGCAGTTAAAAATCTATCGATTCAGCCAAACAAGCGAAACACAACATGAGAGAGAATCGTCATGGCCATGGCTATCAGCGCATGTTAAAAATAGACGCTGGGACTGCATATTTGCAAGCTGTTGAACACACAAATGTAGCAGGTACTTATATGTTCAATCTATTCAGCTAAATAGGTAGCATAATAAGTACTTAACTAGCAATTCCGAAGTTTGCTCTTTTCCCATGAGTACCAGCCAGCACTCTCGGTTTATTAAGTCGACTATATCTTGCTTGCTATATAGGTGCTTATGTGCTGGCAATTAGCGAGATGAACCGACCATGCAATTTATGTCCCCTGTCCCCCGAGTGCCACAAGTACTTACAAACAAGCATTTACTCTCTCAACATCATCATTATCACCACTCCACTGCAGAACATCGGCTTCCTGTATAGATTTGCGACAGATCTTTTGAAGCCTGCACCCAACGGCTCCCAGCAACCTTTATTATGCCGTCGTTCCATCTAGTGGGGGGCCATCCTACTAGGTACTCTCATTGAAGCATTCAAAACATGACCTTAGTGAAAGTTACTAACCCATATCTTCAGTAGATTTCTGCTCATCCACAACTGGTTTGTTCATGTTGCTATCCGAAATTTGTACTTCTAATACGGCTGGGTCCAATTTAATTGCTTGCAGGGCATCTGTCACGAAACATTATCAAGAATGTATTGTTGCATGAAAACACGAACAACAAAAAAATTGCGCAGTTCTAAGTCTAGCTTCAGTAGGTATGTAATTTAATCTGTCTTTAAATACCGCTGTTGTAATTACATCGATATTTATAATTTAAACGGCACGGAGAAGCCTTTTTAAAAGCAGGTAGGTTGCTTTTACCATATAAACATTCCGTTCTAGGAAGATATTTGTATCATTTCAATTTCATTTTTTTAAGTTACAATTTGTTTGTTAACTTCGAAATAACATAGGTTATTTACAAAACCAAATCGTTATAACTAAAACATAATTAAACGAAAATAAATAAATATTAAATAAATATTGCTGGACATTTCACACATCGCTATCTAGCCCCAAACTAAGCAGAGCTTGTACTAGGGAACCAGATAACTAATAGAATACTTATATACTTTTTTTGTAAATACATACTTATAATAGATAGAAAAACACCCAGACACGGAACAAATATCTGTAGATCATGCATCTTAACCGGCTAATCGCCCACTGCGCCACGGAGGTAGTCAAAATAAAAAAACGTCAAAAATTAACTAAGTACATACAATAGAAATACCTAACAATAAAAATAACAAGACTAAAACCAAACGAATAAGTACATACACAAGCAAAATACACACAATACCTACTATAATTTACGCAAGTTGTGTTTTATGATAAAAAGTTTCACACCCGCCAATACATTTTCTTAAACTTAACGGGAAGTAAAATTAAATTAAAAATATTATATGGTCATCGTGCCTGACCATTGCGATTAGAATTTAATGGAATAAGTATACCAACCCGTCTGCCAAGCACTATCGGAATTTAAATTCTTATTTGGGATTTGTTTGTCCATTTTAAGTATGTAATCGCACTTCCAATTTCACACGCTATTAAGAAAACGTTGTATTTAATGTTGACAACCAAAACTATGCAATCACACTGTATTTAGTAAAGACAGACGATCAATGCAACCACGAGCTACCAAAGAAAATGGCCTCCATAGAAATAACAAGTTTGAGGGTACCTCACATAAATGTATAATAAATTATTAAGGTAATTCTTTTGTGTCAGTGGAATTAAATAGTACATCGTCATACAAGAGATATTTTGGCGTACGAGCGAGCGAAAGCGAATGGACGCTATATACAAACAATTACATACAATACAAATGATATACATTTGTCAGATAAACAAACACAAAATTTGTTTTTTCAAGTTAGTCGGAAAATAATATTGACACGGAAATTTTGACATTGATGCTTTCCTTTGATAATCATCTTATGACGGAGCAACGCCATCTATTAGCAGTTATAAAAACATGACCGTGAAAACAAACCCCTCATTACTCTATGGCACCACCGACTTTTTAAAGGGTATGAGGGCTTTTCATTTTCGATAAAAAACAATTGTTCCAAATAGCGTAATCTTAGATGACGTTGTCTGGACATAAACTACCGAAAAATATGGTTTATATACCAAAATCTCAAAGACACAATATCAAAAATTGTCTACATCAATCTCACTCCGTCAGATAAAAAAACACAAATGATTTTCTTGCATTACCAAGTTGTTCGGAAAGTTATGTTGACACAGCAATTGACACTAACTATTCACTTTACTTAAGACAGTGCAACGCCATCTGTTAACAGTTATAAAAACATGCCCGTGAAAACCCCTCATTCCCTTTGCTTTGCGCTTGTCGAGGATTAAAAATGTATGTAAGATACTAGCACGCAGGCTAAGGGGCTCCTTTCGTGAACTAGACTCTAAAATGAATAATCCAATACGTAGGTAGGTCTTTGCCTGAATAACATCATTCGAATGCTAAAGGTAATATTCTGTGGTATTTGCAAATTACAACAAAGATTTGTATCGCAGTGTAGATTGTATCGCAGTTTACTTACCTACCTAGGCACTTACCTACGTTTAGCTCTGTGTGAATGAAGGAAATTCTAGTAACCATTGTTTTTATTACCTACATACGTAGGTATGTATCGTAGTAAGTACCTTTGGTTGATGGGTGGTGACCTCACTCACTCACACACAACTCACGCCAGCCCGTCGCGCGTGCATCTCTCGTTTTATTTTATTTTTTGTAATATTTTGGGTTTTAATTGTTGTACTGTCCAATCGTTAATCCAAAACGAAAAGCCCTCTGCAAAATACGGTTGATCCTAGTAGGTAGTTTGGTACCTACATATCTACGAAGGAGGCAGTTATTTCTTATACCTTAGTAGGTTGTCTAGAAGAGATCGCTTTTAGCGCTAAGATCGCCCATTGTGCTGACCTTAATTTTTATGTATTTTTATTGTTATTTTAATTTTGTTGGTGTGCAATAAAGAGTATTCTATTCTATTATATTCTCAGTCGCTAGTAGGTACTTACGTAAGTAGTTATCAGAACATTTTATCTAACCTACCTAGGTAGGTCTCATTTAGTGGGTTACCCACGTGGGTACTTATATTTATAAAGTACTCAAAGACAAATTCTTGAGGGCCGCGGCGCGGAGTATTTTAAATATTTAAAAGCGTGGACGTGCCTGCCCTAAGGGCCACAATGTGGCGAAACCATGTTGCGAAACAAAATATGTGCCCTAAGTGTAAGTACATAGTTCTAGTAACTAACTAGCCTACCTTTCACAGTTTTACCTACCTCCTATCTACCAGTTTCTTTACGTAAGAACTCTTATCGCTTGGTCACTTGCGTGAACTGTGAACGTCACTGATTTCGTCTACCTTTGGTCATATTTCGCTTGTACGTAGGATTTTATTTTTATCACCCTAGAATTAAAATTATGATAGGTATTATTTCTCTGGGCTTTAGCTCTTACTATACCGGTACTATACTGGCAAGCTGTTACGAGTATTAAATGTCTTGTGGGCCGACATTTTGCCTGCCTGTCAAAACCAAGTGGATTATTCGACCACCCGCCCGAATGGTCGAATGACATTGAAAGGGTATTTGGGTATCAATGGATGAGACTTGCAAGGGACCGGAAAGAATGGCGTAATAAAGAGGAGGCCTACAAATTAATATGTTTGTGAACATACATCAGATTTTCATAGATGTATTGACAAGGGAATGTCATAATATTTATATCTTTAAACTCTCGTGGTACTCGCACGATGGCTCTCACGGCTCGTTTTTGGATCCTGAAGACGCGCTCCACATCGGCAGCACGCCCAAATAACTCGGTGTCGTATTGAATCAAGCAGTAAGTGCACTGATGCGAAGTAGTAACTCCTGACCATCTGCGAGGGCAAGATCGCAGAGACACGCCACACTGCGAAGCAAGCTCGCTCGACCTTCTCGCATAGCTTTTCGATGTGGTGTTCCCACGTCGTCAAGCTGCTATCCAGCTGAAACCAAACGAAGTTCGTTTGATTTAATTAATCGGTAAGCTGTGTCCCATTTCCGACGGATACTTAGCTGTCGGTATTTGCGACCTGCCAAATTAAAATGGGTAAAATGGGTCTTGCTTACGTTCAGTATTAGTCCGTGGGCTTTAAACCATTTGCCTAGTTCAGCTGCAATCACGTTTAACTTCGTTTCTAGCAGGTCGACCGTCTTTGCAGTGACAATCGCCGCGACGTCATCAGTATACATCAGTACGTGCCCCGCGCTGACGTTCTAGCAGAAATGAGAGCATAATATTTGAAAGGTAATACCTATTAAAATAAATAACATCTACTATCTGACATAAAAATTACAATGGAACTCAGCAAACTATGGTACGACTTTGCTTTCGAATTCGGTCGATAAGTCATTGCTAACAATGTAAACGTAGAGGCTTCTCGAAAACACTGAATTTTCATTGAACAGAATTAGAATTCGGTTTGGTTTATTGTTTCTCGATTCCGAGCTCTGCCAAAGTAAGGTAGGTATAAAGTATATGCGAAGAGGATAACTAACCGGGTAGGTAGGTAGGTAGATATCCATTGGATCACTTTATGTGTTGTAGATACTTAGGTAGGAAGGTAATTGGTCAGTCAGTAGGTATCTGATGTCACACGTCACGTGTCGATGCCATGCTGGCTCCATAGCCACATTATAGTCCAATCCCTAAACTTAGAACTCAACCGAACCTAGGTACTACGCCATCTTGCTTGACACACATCGAGATATTAAAATAAATAAATATTTATCATTTAACTGTGTAGGTAAGTACATAGGTCTTAAAATTTAAATTTAAATTAGCCGACTATCGCAACTTGTACTGATGATGACGGTTGGTTGGACCGTCCAACCGTCCAACCATCATGCTAGTAGTACAACACGAGTAGTTCGCGAACCTTCCTCGATTTGGATCGTCCAACTAGGACGCGGAGGAGATTTGATTACGAATTAAAGTTATATCGACCACGAATCAAAGAACACCTTTTGATTCGTGGTCGATATACCGCTCGCCACACTTCTCCGATCCCCGGACGAACCACCAAACTTATGCACGGACGCACGAATCACCCCTCCACACTATCGACGGATGGACGATCAGTTCGGGGGTTGGACGATAGTATGGAGCACCACGTTCAATAGCGATCACACATTATCATCACAGAATAAAAAAGAGTGATGAATGCTCTATCTAAGTATCTACAGTGTCGAGTGTTTTTTATTGGTTGTATTTATGTACATATAGTGTTGTATGTAGGTGACATCCATTGTGTTAGGACACTCAAACACAATGGCTATTACTTGCTATGATTGATTTAATTTAAATAATTCCTAGTTGCCTTTTGAATCCTCGATGGTGGATAGAGCATATCAGATGAAAACTCCTAGGTACTTCTTCTCAATCGTAACGCTTTTGTCAGAGCGGTCGTGGTCAACGTGTTGTATCATTATTTTTGGGGGCAGATGTTACACGCCTCACGATATCTCGCCATTTGTCTCTTGACAGACATTCTTGTGCATTCATGCAGTTGGCCGCCCACTGCAGCTTTTATTTGTCGGTTCACCGCATGGACGACCTTCCGCGCAGTCTGATGCCCTCCACTCGTCCTTGTACGACAAGACGCTCAATAAAGTCAGTGTCCCGCCTCGAGACGTCACAAAATATGGGTGAACATCGAACAAAAATTAGTCATCAAAGTCAAGTCAAAAAGATGACTGATGAGTCTGATGACTGATAATGATAACTGATATGATGACTAATGCCTAACGACCTTACTTAATATAACTGGGTACTTGATAATTTAAACGTTGACATTGAGGTAATGACGACCAATACACGCTACTGACAGCTTTTGATTTGGTATAGTTTACTAGTTAAATGCCCGCGACTTCATCCACCAATTTTCTGGATCTCGTCAACAGCGCCACGTACCTGGGGCAACTAAAGCTAAGAGCCATCCAGGTGACTAGCATAGCATTCTATTAAAAAAACCGCGGACGCCTCCATCCGTTCGGGAACTACAATCATAAAATAATAAATATATCTTTATTGAACTATTACAATTATAAAGCAACTTAAAAATATATTAGTAGGTAGGTATGTAGCACGTTGGGTAGGTACACAGGTACATAGTACTGAATCCAAATTAGGATTCCCTGTGTCGTGGATGTCAGGAATAAGTTCATATGTATCATCCGATATGTTGTCTCGCCAATAGTCGTGCTACATACTAGGATGAAGTTAGATAATAGGATGGTTCTCTAAACTCCACACTAGAATAACCTGTGTTGTAAAGAAAGAAAGAAAGAAAATACATTTATTTGACACACATAGGACAGACCATTCAGAACAGAACAAACATACCTACTTACATAAAGACTATAAATTATTAAAAAGAAAAGAAAAATTATATAAACACAGGAAACAAACACATGATAAAAATGTTGTAGATAGGTAGGTACATACAATATGGTCTTCCGTGATGTGTGGGCCAAACAGGCCCCATCTCAGCGTATTGCTGCCAACTATCCAAGGAAGGTAAGCAGCGCTGGTTTTCTGATGGCTCACGCAACGATGCCTAAAAGTATTTAGTGGCTAAATATGATATAAGGAGTTGTTAAATCATACAAATACGTAAAATTTAAACATGTTTAGTCGCTAAATACGTTTAGGGATCGTTGTGCAAGCCGGCCTTAATCTGTGACTAATAAAATAGTGCCACGAAATGCACAACCAGCTAACTCGACCTACAGTTTATTCAAATTACAGGTAACGGGAGTTCATGTTAATTGATTACATTTTTTTTGGGGCAGAAATTGCAGTTATTCTGGATTTCAGATATTTCTCTATATTTTTGTCACTAAAGCTACCAAATTTCAGCAATGTGGGGTCACTGGTGTACTCTGTGAATTTTGTCAAAGTTCAGTATTTATTATAGCTAATAACTTAAAAACTACAAGGTTTAAACTTAAAATAAAAACGGGGTCGAAATGTACTTACTAAGACCTTTTATTAACCCCCCCCCCCCACATTTTCATTTTTAGCTCATTTAGTCACAACAAAATTGTGCCAACACTACCAACGTACTATGTATCGAATTTCACGATCATCAGATAAACGCTTCAAAAGTTATCCTCGGACAAACAAACATACATACACACATACATACAACGCCAATTTGCCCAAGTTGATTTAGAGATCTCGCTTCGCTAGATCAATAACACGCATGTTGTAACAGATCAAGTATATTATGTTTTTCTTCATGCTTTTAACTATTTTATCTAACAATTTAGTAAAACTCCAAATTGATTTTAATTTGTCTTACTTTTTTAAGATAAGATCACTTTTTTTTAATTAAGCCACAACCAAGAATAGAATAGAAAACGCTTTATTGTATACCACACTTAAATTAACAAATCATATTTAAAACACTTAAAACTAGACACGCGATAGTACAATAGGCGGTCTTATCGCTAAAAGCGATCTCTTCCAGACAATCTTAGATAGACTAAGCCAAGTTTAGACTTGAATATGACTTTTTGTCTTAATTCGATCCTACCTAACTAACCCAATTAAGTTAAATGTTATGGAAATTAATCTGGAATGGAACCTCTAAAAGAAAACAGGCGAAGTTTGACTTAATTTTGTCTTAATTTGGTTAAATAAAATCGACATAATTTTGACTTAAGTTTTAAAAGAAAAATTAAGTTTTATTTTCGACCCGGGATGTACGAAAGTGACTTGGAAAGATTAATGTTATACGATGCGGTGCAGTGCTGCCCACCATAATGTGCGCGAGCCTTTAGAATATTCAGGTATTTTGAGTTATTTCTTGTTATCATCAGTGATTTTTTTGTCACGTCTTGCTCCTAATATCTGGCCGCCCTTTCCGGGCCGGGCAAATCCGTCACTGCATAGGTGAGTACTTAATTAAATTAGATATATAAATATAGATACCGTAAGTAGGTACCTACCTATAGGTATTGGTGTGGGTATAAAGTATAAGTTATAGAATGTATGGTGTGGTGTATAGGGTATAAGTACAGGGGTAGGTATATATTGTACGTGAAAATGTAGGCATAGGTATAGGTATATTGAAATCTGGGGGGGGGTCCATGCTCAGCGGGTGTCTTTTGTTATTAATACACACATCAATAAAGTCTAAGCAACACATAACTTTTTTGTATCATTTTTTTTATTTCGTTTTAAACTTTCATGGAATATCAAATCTTCTTCGAATAGTAATCTCTTTGATATTTTCAGTAAATTATGTTTTTAAACAATAAAAACATTCTTTTGCCCATTTTAACGGCATTTCATAGATGCAGTTTTGTTTCTTATACAACGAAAAAAAATTAGTAGAAGCAGTAATCATTGGTTGTGTGTCGCGAATATAATAGTCCACGAGTTTTTAGTGTGTAATGGACGTCGTCATCTTACCACGGAAGAGATGAAAAAAGAGCTGTAGGAATGCTAGAAATTGAAAACAGTCAAGCTTATGTTGCCCGGCATTTCGGTGTTCATCGAAGCGTAATTTGCCGACTCTGGAGGCGTTATTGTGACACAGGTGATCCGTCTGAACAGCACCCAGGCCGAACGCGTAGTACCACTCGTCGTCAAGACCGATACATCCAACATGTAGACAAGCCAAAGCTGACTGCCCAAGACATCGCATCAAGGCTACAGAATACTGATGATCCCGCTGTTTGTCCCCAAACTGTGTGAAACACACTGTCAGAGTATGGTCTACGTGCACGTCGTCCAATCAGATGACCACAGATCCGTCTCGAAAATCGAGCTCGTCGTATTCAATGGTGCAGACCACGCGTGCTATGGCCGCAAGAACGATGGGACCAAATTTTGTTCTGCGACGAATCTCGATTCGGGTTCAAACCTGAAACTAGAAGAATGAGGGTATATCGTCGCTCAGGAAACGCTAAGGTCTGATGTGTCCAGCTTTTTTGACTAAAATCATTCCCATGAGTCCGAATTATTAAAACTAAAATTGACAACCCTAATGCCCCCTCACAAACAGAAAATACTAAAAATACAATCAACATTATATATAATCATAATTAATTATTAATAAATACATTAAAAATAAAAAATAAATATCGAGCTTAATATACAAATACAACATAGCAATATCATTTAATTTAAAAAGAAAAGATATATGTAGTAATATAAAATAAATCTATAAATTTAAAAATATTCAAAACTTATAGGTGTTGCTTAGACTTTTTTGATGTGTGTATATGTTTGAGTTTGGGGATAGGTATGGGTATGGTCTGGGAATAGGTCTGTATGAGAATAGATATGGATAAAGGTTAGGTAATACGAAGTCACAGTCAGACAGACATAGGCGTCAAACTTATGTATAACACCTCGCGTATTGCGTCGAGTTTAAAAATAAAAACGTACCTAGGTAACTACTTACTTGCATGCTTATTATGTACTGCGACAGACTACCAAGGACTCAGTGGGTCAAGGCTGGTGCAGTAAGTATTGATTTGCAAGGTTCACGTTCAACATACCTACCTAATTAGAGATATTTCAGTCTATATTCAATTCTTATCAGTAGTTAGGTACATTACATTCCAAATGTCAACTTACAGACACAAATATATCAATGCAAAGATGACAACAGCAAAAATACATACCTACCTACCTAATTATTATATTCATTATAATATAAAAGTAGTAGGTATATTATAATAATAAAGTTATATTATGATATTCAGTTATTAAAAGAAAGTGTCAACTCAATAATGACCCTGAACCCTGAACCCCTTAATTACGTCAAAATAAAATAAACTTTATTCAATGCAACCCAGGGTTAATTTTGGAATGTCCTACAGTGAGTACCTACCTACACTTCAAGCAGACGCGGTGGTAGGGTCACTTAACATGAACTCTCGATACCTGTAATTTGAATGAAACCGTAGGTCAAGTTGTTTGGTTATTTATTTCGTGGCACTATTTTGATAGTCAAACATTACGAAAAAAAATATTATTTTTGTGTTTTTATGGTAGGTACACTCGCTAGATCTCAGTTCGGGGCGAATCACTAGTTATTATGGCTAATAACTCAAAAACTACAAGGACTAAACTAAAAATAAAAACGGGGTCGAAATTTATTACTGAAGACCTTTCATTTGACGTCACATTTCAGTTCAGTCACATTTTCATTTTTTTACCCCTCTTGAACCACAATATCTCAACAACCCCCCCACATTCTTAGCTCATTTAGTCACACCAGAATTATGCCATCTCTACCTATGTACATATTTATCAAATTTCACAATGATCGGATCAACGCTTCGAAAGTTATCCTCGGACAAAGAAACATACATACGTATGTTACAATACGTACATACATACATACATACAACGCCGATTTTCCCAAGTATTTCGAGATCTCGCTTCGCTCGATCAATAATAAGTAGTTGGCTAGTAACTATAGTAACAAAAGCATAGATAGTGCATGAATCGGGCCGTGAACATGAACTATGACCTCAGAGCAGCAATGAGCCCAGCGACTCATTGCTATGATAGGCTGGTGCATAAAGGCGATGCAACGTGCCCGATCAATAAGCAGTCCTTACTGACTATCGTTGCATCTATGTCTACCACCTATTGCATACTCTGTGACTATAGTGTTCTGACTTCTGGAGGGGGGATTTTGTAGAAAAATCTCGAGTTTTTTTTTCTTTGGGTGGTTGATTCCCAGTAAATCTGGGAAATTATCCGCAATTAGCAGCACTGCCTATGTCCCATTTCCGCTCACACGTCCACCTGTAACTATGGATAGACGTGGGACTGGTGCAAGCTTGCAAAGTGCAAACGTGCTGTTATATCTAGGTAAGGAAAGTACCTAGGTATTATATCTTCCAATACCCTAGATTTACTCCCAGCTCGAAAGAGTTTGCCAATGGTAACAAGGCCGTCTCCCGGACGACCAGCACCGCCGCCGCTGCCGCCGTCGGTCGTCGGCCGGGCCAAGGACAGTTAACTGCCGTTTCCACGAGTCTACCTACGTCTCACTAAACTAACCTTTACTATATTTAATAATCATCACATATTATAAATGCGAAAGTTTGGATGTTTGTTTATTTATTTGTTTGTTACTCAATCACGTCGCAATGGCTGAACCGATTTCGACTAAATTTGGTTTGTACGTAGATTATAACCTGGATTAACACATAGGCTACTTTTATTGACAAACCACGCATGCGAAGCCGCGTGCGAAAGCTAATAAGTAATAAAAGAAGAAGATAAAAGAATCAAGAAAAGCTAAGTCGAACAACCCTCCTGGCTACCTAGTATATTTGGCTATTAGGGTTACCTAGTAACTTTTTTTATAATTAACGTATTTTTATTTACAGAGGGAAAAAATAACAAGGATAGCTATGGAAAAAAGAAGTATCAAGAATTTTTACATAGTATTTTTTGTACTGTTTGCGTTTTGCAGTGGTGGGTATATATCCGTCGGTAATTTTAGACCAATCTCAGTACTTCCGACATTTAGTAAAATATTTGAAAAACTAATTTTAAATCAACTGCTTAGATATTTCAATTCACATAATTTACTGCATCATAAACAATTCGGATTTACCAGGGGTCGCTCAACCACTGATGCTGGTATTGAGTTAATATCGCACATATTTGATGCCTGGGAGGAGTCTCATGACGCTTTAGGTGTTTTTTGTGATTTGTCCAAGGCATTTGATTGCGTAGACCATGACACATTAATCAGGAAACTACGCCATTATGGCATTAGGAGCGTTGCTCTAGACTTTCTCACTTCTTATTTAAGTGGCAGAGTGCAAAGAGTTGACGTGAATGGGAAGCGTTCTCCGGGGTCTCTGGTTAAAATGGGTGTACCACAGGGATCAATTCTGGGACCATTTTTGTTTTTAGTATATATTAATGATCTTCCCCATCTAGTACGGGACGATCATGAGGTTGTATTGTTTGCAGATGACACGTCACTTTTATTTAAATTAAAGCGACGACAAACCGATTTTGACGATGTAAACAATGCAATCTCTAAGGTGGTAAAATGGTTCAATGTAAACAATCTACTTCTAAATGAAAAGAAAACAAAATGTATTAGATTTATACTACCTAATGTTACACAAGTCAAAGCAGACATAAAAATCAAAGACGAGGAGTTGGCTCTTGTGGACACCACCGTATTCTTAGGTATAACCCTAGATAATAAGCTTCAATGGGGCCCTCACATTGATGGGTTGTCGAAGAGACTTAGTTCTGCGGCATACGCAGTCAAAAAGATCCGTCTTTTTACAGACGTAGACACAGCTAGACTAGTTTACTTCAGCTACTTCCACAGCATTATGTCATACGGTATACTGCTGTGGGGGAGTGCTGCAGATATAAACACCGTTTTTGTGCTGCAGAAGAGGGCTGTTCGTGCAATTTATAATATGGGCCCCAGAGAATCATTACGCAATAAGTTTAAAGAAATAGATATTATGACATTCCCTTGTCAATACATCTATGAAAATCTAATGTATGTTCACAAAAATATTAATTTGTTTAAGAAAAATAGCGATAATCATAATTTTAATACTAGAAATAAAGATAAACTCGCTGTTGCCACATGTAGACTCCATAAAGTTAGTAAATCGTTTAAAGGGCAAGGTGTGCGCTTTTATAACAAACTCCCAAGGGATGTACAAAAATTGACAATTAACAAATTTAAAAACGTAATTAAACAAAATCTTTATAAAAGAGCCTACTATAAAATATCGGATTATTTAGATGATAGAGAAGCTTGGGATTGAAACTGCCCCAACTCGTTCAAAATGTTACAATTTAGACGTAATTTCTTTTCTGTATTATGTACCTATTGTAAAAGGATCATTAAAAAAAAAACAACCAGCCTGGTTTTCTTGCCTTTCTTTCCTGGCTTGGTCGCGAAGGAACAGGCAGTAAAATTGACGTTTCAAAGTGATCCTTGTGATTTTAATGAATAAATATATTTGACTTTTTTTTTGACTTTGGTAACCGACTACGACTCGTGTCGTCGTTTTGTTATGTACGACATTAAATGAAAACACGAGTAGAGTATTAGCTCTACTTGTATTGTTGTATTTTTTTTTCAAATTCATTACCATAGAAATGTAAAATATAATGAAACAGCCCGTATAAAATAGACAAACAAATTATATTCATTCATCATGTAAGTAGGTAGGCACAGTTGTTCTATCTCACGAAGGCGGGTTGAAAATAAATATTGATTACGAATAATATTTTACATTAATTTAAAACATACATCCGAAAACGTCTTAACTGATTTTAGAAGTGGGTTTAATACGGGTTGCTTGAATATTTATCTAGTAATCGATACAATTTCAATAAACTACCTCCGTGTGACGACCTCCACAGTGGGCGAATAACCGGCTGAGACGCAAGAGGTAGCGGGTTCGATTCCCGCTGCGGAACAAATGTTTGCATGATCTACAGATCTTTGTTCCGGGTCTGGTTGGTTCTCTATATATTATAAGTATATATTTACAAAAAATATATATATATATATATATATAAGTATTCTATCAGTTATCTGGTTCCCATAGTACAAGCTCTGCTTAGTTTGGGGCTAGATAGTGCTGTGTGAAATGTCCAGCAATATTTATTTATTTATTTTATTCAAACAATTTTTAACGTAAATCGGCGGCGTCTTTGCGGCGAACGACGCTTTGTCAGTAAAGTTGTTCTATCTCACGAAGGCGGGTTGAAAATAAATATTGATCACGAATAATATTTTTATTTAACCACTAATCTAAACGGAACACAAATCTTGCTACATGAATTAAACAGTTGATTATTGATCAGTTCATTCAGTAGTAAGATTTGTGTTTCGTTTAGACTAGTGATTAAATAAAAATATTGTGGTAATGTATTTGAAAAAACACATTTTACAACAATACAATCTATTCGCTCTAAGTACTTACTCGTGTTTTCATTTAATGTCGTACATAACAAAACACGTAGTAGCCTGTAGATCGCCTAATTCTTTGTACAATTTGAATGATCGCTGAATTCACTGAAGGTAGGTAGGTAAAACCGAGATATCAAAAAGGAAAAATAATGTTTTACAACAGGAAATCCATAAAGTGCTCAAATAGAAACCTAGATAGTACCTATAACCTTGTTTACAATGCACCCGATGAATCGGCAAGTCGCCATTCAAACAAACACCTTACGTCTTCGAAACAAAATAGCTATTCCTGAAAATATAGTCAATGGCAGTAACACAGCTGAATTTCTACCTTAATGTCAGCAAATAGGGTTGAACTCCGCTTGAGTGTCTGTTAGAGGTCACAGTAGGGGAGAGTGGGGTAGAATTGCACAGCCGCCGCCGACTCCCGGCCGGCACGTTCTCCGGTTGCCTAGCAACGGATACTACTCTATCTGTTCTCTGTCGGGTGGTTGTTATCAGATCCTTGGAATGGCTGATATCTATAATAGTCTTGAGCTGTTGAATTTATACACAAATAAAGTAAGTCGTACCTATCTACTTTGCCTAAGTAGGTACCTACTTATTATGTATGTATAGAGATCAAAAGCCAGTTAGCGTAAAGAATATTACTTGATTAGGACCTAAGTTAGTTTCTGGGTATTAAGTAAGGAGCCTACCTAACTGTATTTAGTTATTAGACACGTAATAAAATCTAGATGTGTCATAGGTATGCCTAAAGGGACTGTCCCGTTGTCCCCGAGAAAAGCATTGGAACGCAAAAATGTCCCGTTTTCATAAATTTCGCTACTTCGCCATTAACCCTAGAGTGGTCGCGTGGATTACCTATGTAATCCACACTTACGGAATTGTAAAATTCTCAAAAACCGCTAACGTAAATTACGAGCGCTTCTAGGTACTTTAAGTTAAATAATTGACAAACGCACTCAGTGCTGCGCGCGAGATTTTCTTGTAATTATCCAGAAACCACAGCGACAACGTCAGCACAGACACCAACTCGATCCATAGGTCGCTGCCGCGACTGCGGAAGAAGCCGCAATAAAAGCACTCAAAAACTATGCAACACGTGCAAAAAGTTTATTTGTGGCGATCATTCGAAGGTTGTTTGTCTGTCTTATTTAGAAAACATTAATTAGTATTTTTGATTTTTTGTGCCATTTTAGAGGTTTTTTTTGTTTTGTTGATTTTTTTTATATTCAGAGGTTGTGATTCGTTTTTATTGATTGCTTTTAATACAACAATACTTAATAATACAATTACAATAAGAATTAAACATAGTTGAAGCTCAAATGTATTTTTATTTGAATTTATAAATGGTATACAATAGTACTCCACGCGACCAATCAGGTCAGGTTTTAGTACGCGACCACTGTAGGGTTAAAATGGCACGAGGTATGACCTTTTTTTTAAGTAGGCCTTACCTCTAAAAATTGTCTGTAACTTGATGTACTTAAGTACCTACCTACCTAGGTACTTATTAAAACTTATGCCGCGCTACCTTCTCAAACTAGAACGGACGGACGGATGGACGGATGGAGATTTTTTGAGATTTCCTTGCCGGGATGAATTGTTCAGATACCTAAAAAAGTAAGGAACGTGTGCGCAATGCTTGTCTCTAGGCAATTTTATGTAGGTAACATTATATAGCCAGTAGGGTTGCCATGTTGCCAACCGTAAGTACTTTAAAATAGTGTAGGTATAATACGTTATTTTGCGTCTTTATACAAATTTTTGAATATCATTATTATTCAAAACGTATAAAAAACGTTTCTTTTTACTCTCTGCGGACTGAAGACTGAGACAAGGACATATAATATGTGATAATCATCGATATATAATAGAATATATGTTTATGGTGATAATAGGAAGGGACCCGCCATATGTCTGTGAGCTTGGTTTGTCTCCGGATCTCCTCATTTCTGGTTCGATCTCGTAGAGAAATACCTAGCATAGCCCTCTCCATAGTACGCTGACCAACTTCGTGACGACCAACGTAGTGAGAGACCACGTTTCTGTGCCATTATTATTTTATTATACACCGTATTCTACACAATTACTTACTGAATTATAAATAAAATAAAAAAGCCTTTATTTCTACTGCATATTCTTACATTACTTAATCACTTATATTTACATACTAATTATACTATCACTATTTTGGTATTATTTATCTATTTCTTTCGCAATAGTCGCCCCGCGGCGGCGTCGGGGCGGGCACGACGTAGGCCTCCCCTAAATCCCTCCATACATCCCTCATTCTCGCTGTTCTCATCCATACCGGTCCACATCGTTGTGTAAAAATGTCTCTCCATCTTCACATTACATAAAATATAGATACAGGCGGGTAGGTACCTAGCATCACAGAATAGGAACAGAATTAAAGTTTAGTGCAACGAGCGAAAACAGGCGCACGCAAACATAGACGCGGGCAAGAGGATCTCGGTTCAATTTGTTCGAAGCTTTGATCGACATATTTGTGGTTACATAGTGCAGGTCGTATAAAATACTATAATAATATAAAATAAGTGCTTGTACCAAATTTAAATACCTAACCTAACCTTACCTACCTTTTTGTTCTTTTAGCTTATTTATATGTTTTGGTGTTGTAACAAACCCTATCCTTCCTAAATAAATTAATAAATCCTAACCTGAACCTAACAACCTAAAGCTATTTTGAACCTAAATAAACCTAACAATAATTTTCGCCATCCTAATCCTCCGTTGTGTATATTTATGGTACGAGATAGATAATTCATAAAAATAACGATGTAGCTATTGTAAATGGATTTATTGCTAAGTACCTAAAAAGAATAAATTAATAATAAAAAATAAATAAAACCTTTTATTCTTCACATTATCTAGGTATCTAGGTCTAGGTATTAAATTTACCATTCCTACCGTTATGCAAAATTGCATGGGCGGAATATTTTTAATAGCTTGGTAACAGCCAGAGCGGTCGTCGAGCCCGTCTTTCGGAGGGCACCTTGAAACGGTGCCGTTGACCGTGGTCATGGACAAGCGGGCCCTGGCCGTGTGTCGTAGGCGGCGGCGACGCGGACGGCGGAGACGCGCGGCCTAAATCACGCTGACGTAATGTCAAACAACTTTACTGCCAAAAACTTGCAAACACTTCGAATGCCCTGTTATATTTTGGTAAATTGTTACCTATGTAAACCGCAGGTACTTAGTTGATTGTAGCTGGAGACAGATTTGCTCTAATTTACCCTGGGACCAGAACGTTAGGTAAGCCAAGCAATTCAGCAGTGAGCACAGACTGAAATGGTGATGAACTACCTACACTTATTCTGAGATTACCACAAAATAAATAGTGCTATTCTCAGAATAATAAATAACACAGTGCTATATAATAAAGAATAGGAAGTTATAATCTGACTCTACGTAAAAGTTGTCATTTTATGCGCAATCAACTCTATATAAACCTACCTAGAAGGTACTAGAACGTAGGATACTATTCTAGGTTCTACTATTCTATTCTAGGTGCTGTGCTAATAGTACTCTCATTATGTTCTTTAGTTGTTATCAACCGAGCTATTAGTTACTAAGGTAGAGAGCAGCTATATGTTATGTAGATATGACATGGAAAAAACCTGCACTGCGCTCTGTCCGTTTAGGATTACCATACTGTGATTTTAAAATGTCCGGTCAAAAAGCCGGCCAGATTTTGGAGAGTAGTCGGTAAAATGGCCGGATTTTACTTAATCGTCATTTTTATAGAAAAATCCAATGCTGCAAAATTTTGATATACAGATCTAACTAGTGGTTCGCTCCGAACTGAGATCTTGCGAGTCTCCGATTTAAACAAAATAATATTATTTGTAATCTTTGACTATCAAAATAGTATCACGAAATTAATAACCAAACAACTTGACCTACAGTTTCAATCAAATTACAGGTAACGGGAGTTCATGAATGAATGAATGAACTCTTTATTGCACACCAAACAGAAATACAGTAACAAAGGAAATAAGCAATAAATAACGGTACAATGGGCGGTCTTGTCGCTAAAAGCGATCTCTTCCAGACAACCTCTGGATAGACAGGATAAAGAAAAATCAAAAGACGGCGGCGTAAGAGTAACTATAAGCATACATAAACAGAACCCATAAAATAATATAAACCAATTGATTATGTATAATAATAAACATAAACTAAAATACATACAAATAATATAATAGGTCTTTACCTATGAAATTGCTGTTCTTCTGTACTGGTCATTTCAAATAGAAAAAAAGTTTTGAATGGCTTTGTATTCTAAATTCAAATTAATTTTGTTTTAAAAACATGACATTCTTTTTACAAACTCAGTCTTTTGTTTATTGATTAGCGTTGTATTTTCATTACATTTGAACATTTTTCGTCATAATGGATACTTTAAAAATTCGTGTACAATTATGGAATATGAGTTCCGTCGTGGCACCAACGCGACACAAATGGCACGTAACATCAAAAACGTTTACGGAGAGAACTGTACAAACGAACGCACAACCCGTTATTGGTTTTCCCGGTTCCGTTCTGTAAATTTCGACTTGAAAAATGAAGCTCGTGGTCGTCCGGAGACTTTGGTCAACAATGATGAATTAAAGGCGATTGTGGAAGCTGACGAAACTCAATCTACAGCTGAGCTGGCAGCAGCTTTTGATATTAGCATCAAAACAATTTTGATCCATTTGCGACAAATAGGCAAGGTAAAAAAACTTGATAGATGGATGCCCCACGGTTAACGCTTAACGATCGCCAGCGCAATGTACGCGTCGAGACCTGCTTCGCGCTGCTCAATAAGCAAATAAATGAAGGAATTTTGAAACTAATTGTTACGTGCGATGAAAAATGGATTCTGTTCGACGATCGAAAGCGCTCAGCAAGTTGGTTAGATCCTGGTTCAGCACCAAAGCAATGCCCTAACTAAACCAAAAATGACCCCTAAAAAGGTGATGGTCACTGTTTGGTGGTCTAGTGCGGGTGTGATTCACCACAGCTTTTTACAAAACAGCATGAGTATTACTGCAGATGTCTACTGTGAAGAACTGGAGACAATGATGGAGAAGCTTGCACATCGGCAACCAGCTTTGGTCAATCCCCATACTGCACAACAGACAGTCTCCAAGCTGCAAGAGCTGGGGTTGGAAGCTCTCCCTCATCTGCCATACTCACCAGACCTTGCACCTACCGACTATTACTTTTTCCAAAATATAGACATATTTTTAGTGGGTAAAAATTCAATTCCCGAGATGCAGTACAAAATGCCTTTGAAGAGTTTGTTGCCTCCCGTCCAGCTGATTTTTACAAGAAGGGCATCAATAAACTGCCAATGCGTTGGCAAAGATGCGTCGATTGCATGGGTGATTACTTTGAATAACAGAAATAAAAAAGTTTAAAAAACTAAGTACCTACTTTCACTTATTCCATACAAAACGGCAATTTCATAGGTAAAGACTTAATATAAATAAACTACGTATGGAGGATAAATAACATAAACACTAACTAGCAGTTACGAGACAACGAAAGAAAATTGTTGTAGGTATATCTTGACTTTGTAAATAGGAAGAGATTTGGACGACCTTATGGACAAAGGTAAGGCGTTCCACAGTCGCACAGCTTGTTCTGTGAAGGAGTTACCATAAAATTGTGAACTATGGACGGGAGTTCGAAGCTGTAAAGCTTCGGAAGAACGAAGGTTTCGAGAGTGTGCCTGATACAAAGACTCGAAACGTTCCTTTAGATGAAAAGGTGAAGTGGGATTAATGAGAATGTTATAAAGAAGTGATAGAATATGTGCATTCCGGCGAAGACGGATAGGGAGCCACTTTGAGTTTTGCGCGGAATTCTGAGACATGGTCATACTTGCGCAAGCCGAATATGAACCGAATACAAAGGTTTGGAAGGCGCTCAAGTTTGCTCATTTGTTTGACATTAGTTCATGTTATCTGGTTATACTTTTTTGGGATACAAATTGCAGTTATTCTGAATTTCAGCCTATATTTGTGTCACTTAAGCTACACGCATACCAAATTACAGCACTGTGGGGTCACTGGTGTACCTTGTGAATTTTGCCAAAGTTCAGTTTTTATTATGGCTAATAACTCAAAAACTACAAGGACTTTACTAAAAATAAAAACGGAGTCTAAATGTACTAATGAAGACCTTTCATTTGCCGTCCCACTTGACCGAATAGTCTCATTATAATTTTTTTTGACCCCTCTGGAATCCCAATATCTCAACAACCCCCCAATATTTTTAGCTCATTTAGTCACACCAAAGTTGTGCCATCACTACCTACCTATGTATATATTCTACCATGGTAATCATACAACGCTTCGAAAGTTATCCTCGGACAAACTAAAATACAACACCGATTTGCCCAAGTAGATTGAGATCTCGCTTCCCTCGATCAATAAATTGCGAAAAGAAAGTCGGAACACTGCCTGCTACAAAAACCGGACATATCTGTGTGATAGCCCTACGTTTGCTGCAACATTGTAGCAAACTTGTAGTGTGGAGTGGAATTACCTACCTATGTAATGTTTGCTCTTAGCAACGCAACAACGTGCCAATTCGCTACATTATATAAAACTTACTAAGTATGGATGTAATTTATTTAACACCACAGTGAACATCGTTGGGCCAGCTTACACAATATTATGTGATCATTATCAGACATACGACGTCCACTCCTGAACTTAGACCTCCCCCATAGATCTCCAGAGCGACCTGCTCTCAACGGCAGAGGTCCCAGCAACCTTTATCAGGTCGTCTTTACATCTAGTGGGAGCCGTCGCTCTACGTTGCGCTTTCCAGTGCGTGGTCTCCATTCGAGAACCTTTCTGCCGCAATGGCTATCAGTTCTACCTATGTACCCCACCCACTGCCACATAAGCTTGCTCTATTCGTAATTAGTTTGTCTACAAATCTCCACATTTCTGATTTGATCTCAGAGGGAAATTCCAAGCATAGTACGCTGAGCGACCTTGAACCTTCTCCTGGCACAGATTCGTGGTTTCTCAGCGACTGAACAAGAATTCGTTGGATCTACCTAACTGGACTGTTTGTTGTTGACGTACTCGTCAACAACAGGAGATCAGAGTTCCCAACTGGACGCCCCATGGACATTCGGCATGATATCGTCTTGTCCATGCATGTCCTACCCTACCCTATCTCAGACTTGCATGTTGGGAAACTCTATCGAGATCATCAAGCACCTTGCCTACGTCTTCCAGTGATTCTACCATGACTAGGTACGGTATCGTCGCGTCGGCAAATCGAAGATGAGAGATGTACTCGAGCCCTTGCCATTCCAGGAGCTAAAAGGCGTCCTCTAGAGTAGTGGTCTGCATTAGTGGTAAACAGTTTCGGAGATATAACATCTCCCAGTCTAACGCCTCTTCTCAAAGAGATCGCCTTCGTCAACATACCTAATTATGTTTTGTGTTCATAATATCTTCATCTCAAGCTGATCTTCATTTATTTATTTATTTAAAATAGGGACGCCAACAGCTTACGTAGCTAGGCTATACCTACATTATGTGATTTGGTTTTGTAATTTTGTTCTAATACTTTTGCCAGTTAATAGCGGCGATGTTTTTTTTTGATAATAGTCAAGCGCTTGATATATGTACCACTCACCTCTCCTACCTAACCTGGGAGTTTTTCTTTTTTTTTATTGATGATAGTCAAACGCTTGACCACTACCTCACCTGATGGTAAGCGAAGGTGTGATCGAAGATGAAGCACGCTTGCCTAGAAAGAACATATTTCTAGGTAGAAGGGTTTAGTAGTAGGTAAGGTAGAGTCAAATGAAATAAAAAAATATATATGTCACAATAATTTTATTACATCAATATTAATATCAATATAATCAAAACGTACCAAGTCTTAGCGAATTCTAATTTACTTAAATGATAATATTTACAAATGGCTATTAGCAACAACTGATCTAATATGTATTACCTTCGGCCGCAACTCAATAATTTATCAAACACGTTATTACCTTCACAAAACCAATACGATAAAGTCAGTTAGTTGTTGAGTAGGTAGGTAGATAGGTACCTACTTATTAACATTATATGATGATAACCTACCACTATATTGAATAATTCTAACATTGGCTTCGATATCCATTCTTAGAGCCAAGGAGCCAACACAACTCACAGCCCATCATGTAATATAAATTCATTCCTACGCAAAAATTCGTCATTATAACTTTAATAGTAGGTGTACTCAGATAGGGTCAAATAAAACATAGTGTTATTTTAGCACTGACAAACCTAAATTTGGTTTAGTTTGTGCCACCAGAATTTCCCCCAAATGTATGTATATGAACCACTTAAACGACTTGAATTGACATAACCTTGTAAGTATTGTATGTGTTTACTAGCTTCCGGCTAGTAATAAAAATGTATTTCAATTATGTCTCCCATCCAGGTCATAATCTACCTCTATGCCAAATTTCATCGAAATCGGTTCAGCCGTTATGTATATTATAATGGGATTCACGGAAACATCCGTCATTAGTTAAATCCATACTATTCACAACTAAAATACCTTACCCAGTAGACAAAGATTTAAAATTGCGTATTTTGCGCAAAAGGTATTAATTAACTACTATGACCCCAATGCGAGATCCAACGCGAGTTCTATTCGAGACGAAAGATTTGGCTCGAATCTATCCACATCACGAGTTAGAATTTATAATCTTGTTGACTTTGATTGACCCATACCTAGAATATCTCCACTCCCTACTCAAGAAATACATTTTAATAACAAGAGGTTACGCATGCCCTCTGAATTCAAAAATCAAGAACACAGATAGGTAGGTACCTATTTCATTAATTACCAACAATATTGTCTAAATTTCAACAGACAATACGTTTTACCGCCATGTTTACATTTTTGTCACGATTTTCATATATTTTATTGAGCTGCAGTAATAGGGCATAGTGTTTTTGCATTTAACAACACCAACCAAACTTTCATTTATTTTAACACCAGTTAGCTGCAGCAATTATGTTAAGGTATCATTACTTACAAGATATTGGGCATTAGCAAAAACTATCCAATATTATTTTTATAATAATTTATATGCCGATAAAAAGTGTTTGCTCTTCAACGATCGGATGAATCTCTCCCCATGTCTGATCACAACCTTCAAAAACTTTACCCTGCAACCTTTAATTGAGAAATCTATCTCCTATTAATAAACTAGCCCATACTTTAAATATTTATTTAATCTCAACTCTATGTTCATCCCTTTCCCGTTATGTAAATTCATTTATTTAGTTTTTTCTACCAGTCGGTTATTTAACTTATTCTTTACTGTCCAATGAATCTAATGATATTATAACATCAACCATTTAAGATTACAAACACATTTAATATTTGGTTACACTAAAATACACGAAATATGTAACATTAACACGTATGTAACGATAATAACATGAATACATAAATTGCATATCTAGAAGCGAAAAAGACAATCATAATTAATATCCTACTTTCTATGTATATTTTAGCAGCCAACAGAAATTTAAACTTAGAATCGTGATTCCGTCACAATAAATAAATTCAGCGCATATATCTTCATGCAAATTTTGACCTGAAGCCATTTCCGTGCGTATGGGTCTGTTAACTTTGCAATGCAATAACATCAGCAAAATTGTTATTTGTAACCCTCAATATTCGGAAAACTGGGAGCAAATATTTGCTAACAGGTTCTGATAATGGTTACAATTAATATTATATTGGAAATATAGCATATATTTGAAATCTGGTGGTGTGGATGACGTTGACATCATTATCATCTAAACAGATTTAGATTACGGCGAGCACCTCTAATATACATTTTAAGTAAAAAGATTACGGTGTCTAAACCAAACATGATGTTTACTTAATGCATCTTGAGCACAGACAAATTTACTTACATTACTATTTACTTAAGATTACCTAATTACTTAACACACTAAAAAAATATATATTTAAAGTATATTGATATATCTAATGCCCATTTAGTCACACCACTAAAATAAAAATTAACTACGAAGTATTTATGGCATGGCATGACAGCATGATTTACTAAAGGTTACATTATTTATTACCTACTAGGTAACATTGTACGCACAGTAAGCGAGTAGAATAGTAAATCTATTCTAGAAAATTTCAACACTAAAAATAAGTAAATAAGTTTTAATAAATATATATTAACATACATGCAACATTAAATAGTGGTCAATTTACACACTACATGTCATATATTAAGTATATAATTTTTTTTATGATTTTCACATAAATTAATAAACATAAAAAATACTTGGCACGAATAAGTATCCATAATTTTATCAATGTCTAGGCTGATAAGTACATCCACATTTTATGATTTATAATTTGAATATTTTTTTGATACTTACTTACCATGTATTAAACACAGGGACATACTTTTAAAGAACATAGTTGTTATGATTCAATTTATAACTGTAAGAAAGTGGATACTGGATTTAAACATACTTGCAAAATAATATTATTGTAAATACAAAATAGAATTCTAATATTTACACGCATATATAACATTGAATAGTAAAACAATTATTTTTAAATAGCTTAATCTTTACAAAACATAGAATGCCATAACCGGCTCAATCAGACTCAATCTTAGGAACAAAATTTAGAATAATATCTACATAGACCTGATCAATTTGGTCTTTGACAAGCATACAAAACTTAGTTATGGTTTGCTGACGCAGAGTGCGTAACTAATCATAGTGTGGTCTGATAACCTCGTGGACTGGATCTATGTTAGGGGCTGGTGATGCTACATAAGATCATACATAGTACCAGGCGGAAATAGGATAAAACTCAATAAGGTTCTAATCTAGGTAAAGATGAAAAACAATATAAGTTAGGCCTGCTGACCGACCAGCAAGTAGATAAAACCTGTCACCTCCTCATATGTTGTTTCTTCAGATGATCGAAAAAAACAACACAAGCCTATTGTTTAGCTGATCAGACGTTAGGTGGGTCAAATTGTCACTATATTTTAAATGTGGGTCACAGTGTCGCAGTCCTAATTGAGACTACAAAGGGGTTTGAAGATCTTGTATGAGCTGGCAGTCTTGTTTTTTAGGGTTCCATACCCAAAAGGTAAAACGGGACCCTATTACTAAGACTCGGCTGTCTGTCTGTCCGTCTGTCACCAGGCTGTATTGCCACTATAACAACAAATAGTAAAAACAGAATAAAATAAATATTTAAGTGGGGCTCCCATACAACAGACATCATTTTTTTGACTTTTTTATAGATAATGGTACAGAATCCTTTGTGCGCGAGTCCGACTCGCACTTGGCTGGTTTTATTTTTAACTTGCGGTTGGTGCACATTAAAACTTTAATGTCCTAACTAAAGCGCCACGTTTCCGAGATAATTGAGGGTAAAGTAAGATTAATAATGTCAGTTTAAAAACCGACACGCACTAGGCAACCTCTTTCCGGCAACATGATTGCAACGTTGCAACAGCTAATCTCAGATTATGGCGACAGACGGTTGGAGCGCGCGCTGCGCGCACTAGTCAGTCAAGAATCATATACATTTTTGGCTTGGCTGCCTAGTGACCAGTCTGTCTAATGTTTTTATTTGACCTCATTTTCACACAAAATTTTTCCATGATACACCTAGTCACCAAAAATAGATTGGCGAAACTGGACCCAAGCTATATAAAAACCGTTCATGATCATCATCATGTTGGTAGCTGACAGATTTTTATTTAAAGTCAGAAATTAAAATAATGTGTTTAGTATTTAAAATAAAAAATCAACTAGATAGGTGCATGCATACCATTGCAAATGTCGTACTCATACATATTAATGTAATGGTGCTCCCACACAGCAGAGGTGTTATATAACATTTTATCCTTTGAATATACATAACTTTATAGATAAAAGTTACAAAATGTTAGTGTTAGGTATATAACTGCAGTGTGAGAGCACTATAATGCATTGCTGCACGGAAGCCTATTTACTACCATCTCTAATAAACTCAAGTGTTTGACAAAATTAAACAACAAACTTTAACTTACAACTACTAATTCAGAACCTCAACTCATCTCGTGTATCTTTTTGAATGATCATTATCGTCATCATCATCCTCAGACTTCTTCCTCTTCCTAGAATCAAACCTGACTCCTGTACCTTGGACAACCTTTTCACTGTTTTTGATAGCGGATATAATGTGCTCCCTGGACGGTGGCACTAATTTAAGTTCATCAACATTTTCACTGACCGATGGTTCTACAAGATGCATAACAATGCGTTCGAGACGTTTGGGATGTTCAACCGGTGCTTCATCTAGTGCCACCACTTTCAAAGGCTGCTTCTCGATATCGACTATCACCGAGTATTTACGCTTCATCTCCTCCATCATTCTCTGCCCATATTCTTCCCCAATCACACTGTTCACACATACAAAACTTTGGACCTTCTTTGTGTCTCTATCTATTTCGAGGAAACCTCTGGTTCTCATATAAATAAAATGGCCAGATCTTGACATCAGTCTGTAATAGGACTCACCAAATTCCTTACTCTCGTCATACATTTGTCGAAGAACACAAATAACCCAGCGCACATCCTCTTTGTGCATGAAGACGAATGCTGAAGTGCCTGTGACTTCATCAGTCATGTATCCAGCAGCCAGGGATATACTCTGATCGCATTGTACGATCCGGCCATCAATGAGATGCCGTGTCCAGTATTCAGAATAGGCCATTGGAGGGAGAATTCGAGGCGGCAAGTTGTTGGACATCACATGAATCATCCCTATGAATACAAAATCATTTCCACTGGATGAAAAGGTGCGATTTTGTCTTACTCTTTGGCGTCTTATAACTCGTTCATCCTGCACTTCATTGGCTGTGGCCTTATCTGATTTCTTGAGCATTCCATCAATACGGCATCTCTCATATCGTACAGGATCTGACCTCGCGCCGGCTCTCTTTAATCTAATATTAAAGTTATGATGCTGCTCGTACAGTCTACTGTCACTGCCTGTTTGCAACTCATGGGGGTATATGTGTTGATGAAGTATTTCTTTGTCCTCTGGGTGAACATAGTTGTACAGATCAAGACCTAAAAGGTCAACATAACAATACCCCAACTTCTCCTGTACATTTGGAGACATAATACATATTCTGCCACGACAGGTCACAGTGAACATGATGCCACCAATGAGATCAAAGAACTTCAAAAACGCAGGAGACCAGGTCTCTATATGACTACATTTTATTGTGTTGCCAAAAACATGTTCATTGCGGAGTTTATTTGCTGCGAGCCTCAAGACACTTGTTTTATCAACTTTCCGTTGAGACTGCACTATATCAGATAGAAGAGATAGCATTTCGGTGATCAATGCATTGTATTGGCTCCTTCTCTGTTTTTCAGCGATTATGCGTGATTCGCGATCGCTTGCCTTAGCAGGAGTCATTTCTGGCGAGAGAGAATCCGAAGAGGATTCACCACAGCTTGTGGTTCGAGTGTCGAAGCAGATTCCTGTTGAAGGGACGGCAACGGGACCGACCATCGTGTGTAAGTCGAGCCGAGCGCCTGCAGCGCCTGGGGAGGTCATTCCGACGCCTGATAATATTATTCATTCAAAAGAATGTCCTTGTTTGATATCATTACAAACACTATCACGCCACAACTGAACTTTGTCACACTGTTACATGGTAATTCAGTATGGTTTTGATTATATTTCGTATCAATCAATTTTATAGTTGAATCAGTCGCTCAAATCACAACAAAACACTTTTTTTAGTGCCGTAAAAAAATATTTTGCATCGCTTCGAACAAAAACACAAGCACTTCGCGATGCACAATGCTGCCAACTGAACTGAAACTGATTTGATTTTTAATGACTGCTGACTTTGACGTTCAAATAGATTTGCCATAAATTTGACAAGGTTATGTCTACCTATTTCTTTTAGAGTCGACCACGTTGGCGACTATTTTTTAATTATTAAGTAACAAAAACCATTTTGTGTCGCTTTTACCGAGTTTTATCACAAGAAAACTATTTTATATGTAAATGGTATACGAAAACTTCAACAAATTTTATTTCTATATAGTAATAACACTATGTAGACTCCTTTGTATGTTTCCTTCGTTTGCCGGCTGGTTGGTAGATCTATGTTTGTAAAAGGGATTTTACCCGATTTCGCTGCCCCTGTAATGTCAAAGTCAAGTTATCATCAATCCAACTGTAGATCTACTGTTTTTTCGATGGGAGCTGCTACATTAATTAACAATATTTACATATGGTCAAAGTACATAAAAATACGGGGTTTAGATATTTTTACGGGAGACAATTAAAACAGTAATGTCTAATGAAGATAATCTATTTTTTTTAATTTATATCTGTGGTCAGGAGAAACAGCTTGTAAAAGCTCTTCATTTTGAGTAGCAATTACATAAAAATCTTTGCAAGATAACTAAAAATTACATTTGACCTGTAACTCCGCCTTGACAGTCTCAATATTGAGTCGGTTTTGGCTATCTGTCCACACATTGCCGCAAAAGGATAATATTCTTTCTACTGGAGCGTTAGAAGCTGGAATGGAGAAAACCAGTTGTAGAATCATATTTTTTAAAGTAGCTGCCTTTGAAAGCTTAAAAAAAGTTGTCCATATATCAGGGGTTGCGCTTTCGCCAGCGGGTTTTTCTTGTACATATTTATTAATTAACGGTGAAATCACACAAAACTCTTCATAAAGTTCATCTAAGTTTACTTTGGATATATTTAGCCGAGTAACTATCGCTTCTATTTCTTTAAAAACCTTTTTTAAATAAATCTTTCTTTAAATATAAATACGGGAGCTTTATTTACCCCGTATTTTATTTTCGAAATTATAGGTTTTTCTATATTATACCTTTTCTTGAAAAACGGGGTAACCCGTAAAATATCATCTGAGGCATCTGACAAGACCCTAGTCAAGACCCTTTTACAGTTGGGGTGATTATTTTATACGCACCCCATTTTGAGATATGTCGTTGCATAGAATATTTATTTTAATAAAAATATCAGGTTAGCTTAACACTTTTTTGAGACAACAACCCATTTACGAAATAAAGAGACTCAAAATGTCACTTTCTAATTAGATAAGAAATCTAAATGGGGCATAATAATTGATCCAACTCATGTCCAGTGTGAGTGCGGGATTCCCACACAGAACATGCCGCACTTGCTTCTCTGCCCTCAGTGCTCGCCCTTAGCACTCGGGATTAGCTCAATGAGGCAACTGATGAGGCTATAGTGGTGGCCACTTACTTGTTCAAATCAGTTTAATCTTGTAGATCTAACTGCAAAATTAACTTTTTATTTGATATAACTAAGATACAACCGTACTGGCTACGGAACCCTTCACTGTGCGTCGTTCAAAACGCGCTTTACTAATTTATTTTATGCTTCAATATACTGCTTTTCATTCTGGTAGGGTTGGAAACACTGATCACCGGTTACCAATTCACCAATAAAACTTGTTTACGTTTTTTGTTGGCTTCATTCAATGAAATATCATACTCGCTATCGATAAAACGTCGCGTCGTTCGCTATGATATTCAAAATTAAGTGAATAGTGGCTCCTCGTTTCTTAGGCAACATACCATAAGGAAAGACAAGCAAGTTTTAAAAAGGGATACAGTGTTAATGTAGAATTACTAACTCAAAACCGGTATTTACAAGACTTGTTACGGTTTTTGTTTATTTTTCGATGAACTGGTTATCTCTCTAACTTTAATAACAGGTAAAATCGGCTTTTATTTGTGAATTAGATGAAGACGAGTCAAGATGTGGTCTAAAGTGTTTGTGTGTCTTTTGATAAATATACATCTCATGGTAACAGCACGATATGGTAAGTTTTGATTACTTACTAAGTATGTAACTACTTTATAATGCTTAATATTTTAACTATTATTTTTCTTCGATAGTTGGTGACCTATGTGTGCCGAATAAACATATTGCTGAAGGAAAATGTACATTAGCCACTGATTGTGAAGCTGCTATAAGGTGAGTGCCTGTATGGAACAGCTATGATTATAAAGTTATCTACACTTTTAAATTATAATGGGGTAAAGTTTGTGTGTTTGAATGTTGGTTTGTAAGAGGTAATCTCAGAAATGGCTGAACCAATTTGGAAAATTCTGTCACCTATAGAAAGCTACACTAACTCTTACTGCTATAGGCTATATTTCAATAAGATAAACAACTGTGGAAGCCAGGGCAGGTCAGCTAAGTTGTTACTATATAGCTGCCCTAAGGCCTCGGCATGGCTTAACTACAACTTAACTTGCAAGTACCTCATTTTTGTAATGAGATTACTAAATTTTTATTTTACCTTTTTATTAAGTTTATATCCTTTGTATTTGGTATATATAAATCCAATTTACATTTGTTTTCAGTCAAATCAAAATAAAAAGGGGCCATGACTTAAAGCGTTGTGGATTTGAAGGTAACATTGAAATTGTGTGCTGCCCTCTTACAACGGGTACTCGATTTGGAACAAGTAAGTTTTCACTGGATTTTCATTACCTTCAAGACTTAGCTGGCTCTATTTGAAAGTTTTGAAACCAAAGACAATTAAAAATCTACTGTGTTCCTGGGTTATGCTACTTGACTAGAATATAATAAAATTGGAATTCATTATTAAAGTACAGCGATAAAAAAAAATTCTGGTATAGGACAGGTTAAAGTTGAAAAAGTTTAGAAAATATTTTTCGTTAAAAGGGTTTTAGGGTCTCTGTAAACTAGCAAGCTTAGCATGGTGATACTAATGCCATGTTAAGTATATTGTATTTGAATACTAGAGTAGAAAGCTATTACAATCCAAACTAATATTATAAATTCGAAAGTAACTCTATTTCTCAGTCTGTTAAGCGTGATATTTATGTATTAGTGCATTATTTGTGTATTGTCTAGCTAGGTAAATGGTATCAGGCAAGAAATATGACATAGTTAAACTTATCTCTCTTTACATTTATCATAATTGACCCTAGAATTGTACACACTGCTGTTTCATCTCAACCGGTCATTGCAAAATGTTGTAAATTAAGTATAACTTGTTTGTCTACAAAAAATCTTTTTTTATAGCTTCAACAGAAAGGTCATCCAATTCACAGAGGATAGCAGATAGAGGTCAGTTACTTTGGTTTATATTGTTTTGCATTATTTATTGAACTTTACCTTTTTTCTATTTAAACATGTAGGTTAATGTATTTTATGTATAAATAAGTAGGCATCTGCCCAATATTCTTATGCCTACATAGATAGGTTAAAGTATACAGTAATCAGACATGAAATCTCCTTGTGACTAAAAGAGGACTTTCCTCTGACTGTCCCTTGATGAAGCCATATGGACCCAAATAAATTAATAATAATTAATACACAAAGATAAACAAAGAAATACATGATATGGGTGCAAAAGGCTCTTGGCTCTTCCATTGGATCTGAGATCTATAGAAACCATGATATGTATAATGTATAGGCATCTTAAAAAAAAGAAGGAGGTTCTCAGTTTGGTTGTATACGTTTTTTTATGTTTATTACCACAGAACTCATATATTCTCTCTCACGGTCATTTATCAAACCAAAAACTTTGTCATTTATCAACCGATTTGGAAAGTTCTTTTTAATTTGAAAGGATTAAACTTTCAGTTCAGATACTTTTAGATTAGTACCATAGAAATTTCATCAGTGTTGGTTCAGTAGTTTGGTTTTTACATCAAAATAACTGGAAAAACTATTAAATTTTCTGTTTTCTGAAATTGTTTATAATAATTGTATGAAAGGTACTTATAAAACTTATTTATGTATTTCTGGTTTCAGAATGCCAGAAAATAATGGATGCTGCGATATATGCGCTGGACTTGCACATCTTAGGTGGAGAAACCGCATCCCTTGGTGAATTTCCTCATATGGTGAGTTTATAACTACATAATTATTTGAATTTATTAATACATAGAACCCCAGTTCACCCACTGCTTGGTTTATTAGGTCTCGTTAGTTTGTGCAGTTGCACCTTCAATCTTAATCGAGTCCTCAGCCACCACTCAGTCATCGCCTTCCATTAGTCCATTTGTTACTGTCATCTGTCTTGACAATTCATTGTGTAACAAATATTCATAACCACCATAGGTTGCCTGGAAGAAATCGCTCTTAGCGATAAGGCCGCGCACGGTATTGCCTTTTTAGTTTTATTTTAGTGTGGTAATTACAATAAAGAGTTCTCTTATTTTATGTTTTACTTTAGGCATAGGTAGTAACTTACGTACGTATAGTAGGTACCTCTGGCCGCCCAGTGTACGATAGTAAAATAGAATGGGTCTCTACCTTCTAAGGTAGAGACTAGAGATATTCCAAACTGAAATTGCGGGCCGCTCTATCTACTACAGTGAGACGTATCATATTTTTTTAGCTTAATTTAGCATTCATCCTTCCTTCTCTATATCAACTTTAACTATGCCAAATCTCACACACCCCCGTGTGCGCAATAAGCTTAAAAAGGGGAACAACGTTTTCTCTGGCTATTATAAAGATTAATGTATTGCTTGCTTCACCCTGAGACTTACAGATCTCATGTGACTGTAATATAAAATTCATATTTATGAATTCAAATCACAAAGACCGAAAATTGCGGGTATTTGTAAAATGTTTGTCATTCTTATTTGTTATTGTGAATCACCTACTATTTAAGTTTTTGAACTGTTTCGAAGCATTAAAATTACTTAAGTTTAAATTAGTTTCTCATATAAGTGAAATGTAAATTTCTTTTGAGAAAATAGATGTTCTTCTTTAACCATAAAGTTACATGATATCATGAACATTTCATTTATTACTAGCCGACCAATCCGCAGCTTCGCATGCGTAGTTTGTCAATAAAACATTACCCTTCTTCTGCGCAGTTGGGTAAAAAATAGGGTATGTTACTCAGGGACAATGTAGCATTCTAATGTTGAAAGAATGGTTGAAATCGGCCCGGTAGTTTTGGCGTTTATTCGTTACAAAAATACAAATATTTCCTCTTTATAATATTATTATAGAAGTATAGATCTAGTCTTCATACAATGTGATAATTATTTTGCTTATCGCCTGAACTGGAGTCTATTTTCCTTGACTGATTAGTTGCCATTTGTGTGTGATTAATTCAAGGATAATAATGCAATTCGCTTTTATCATAATTCATGACAAGACTTGTAGTTATATCTATATGTACCTGCATAATTTGGAAAACCCTGTATGTTTCATCTGACAGAACTGTGGCCACTTTAGGCATTTTGGCATATCTCTCTATTTTTATTTGGCACTAGTTGACCCGCCCCGGCTTCGCACGGATTACAAAATAAAATATAGCCCAATGGTCTTGAGTTCATAGAAAAAAGCACTTTCAGGTTTTCCAGAAGTTTCAGTATTTCCGGGAAACTTTTTAGAATTTTCTTTCATACAAACCTTGTCCTAAAAATTACGCAGACAACAAAAAAAAAAAAACAAATCGCTTGCTATTTTCGAGTTTTTGCGAGACTAAAGCACGGCAATTGATATATGTATACATATATAAATAAAAATAGTGATACCACTAAAAGTTATCAGGTCAGGATTTTTTGTTTTCTTTTAATATTTAAATGTTTTTCTTTTCACGAGTAATAGAGGAATACCTTCCAATAATAATAAAACAAAAGTAGGTACCTTATTACCTACTACCTAGGTTTACTTCATAGACTCCGATCATCTTTTCTACGAAGTAAGATAGTCAAGTGTTTCTATTTTGCCTTTTTCAAGTTTCTCCGTAAATTTGATTCTTCATATCAAGTATACTCCTGTCTACTGGTAAACATAGGCCTCTACCATAGATTTTCAGAGCGATCGATCTTGAGTGGTCTACACCCAACGGCTTCCAGCAACCTGTACCAGGTTGTCTTTCCATCTCTCAACGATGTTCTTATTTCTGATTCGATCTCGTAGAGAAACTCCGAGTATAGCCCTCCATGGCACGCTGTGCGACCTTAAATCTGTCTATGAGACCTGCAAGTAAGGGACAAACTCCCAGATAAAGCTTGATGACAGTCGTGCCAGTTAATGTTTAAAGTTTAGGTATGGCTACCACATCGTTGACTCAACGGGTTTTTAAGCAGGTATAACTTTTGGTGAACAGGTATCCTCAGTACGCATCACAAAACCTACGTCATTTGTGTTATCAGAACACAATGAAATATATTTAATAATAGGTACATACACATGTTTAGGAGAAACCATACATTTCCACACGTAAAATGTACGTAGGTACTGTTAGGTTATGACGACCTCTGTGTGGTGTGGTGATCGAGTAGGTGGCTGATATGCGAGACGTGTTCAATTCCTTTTGGCAGACTAATGTTTGCATCATCTGGAAGGGTATATTGGTTTCGGGTCTGGGTGATAGTGCCATGGTTCTCATAGTTACCGGTACGGCTTTAGATGCGAAGCCGGGTTTTAACGACTTTTTGGTTAGATACCGTTAATAATCGGGTTTATTGTGTTTATACATGCCGTAGATACATGGTTTATTTAACGCGGCGCGTTTTTTATTTATAATGAGGTATTTTATAACGCGGTTGAAAAGCACTGGCTTAGGTTATCAATTAAAACAATCACACTATTATTTATTTTATGTTACGATATCTACTTTGTTTGTTATCGACTTTTCTAGTTTAATTCATTGCTATGAAAGTTATTTCTCTTAAAAACCGGGTTTTTATCGTTTTACAGGTGGCATTAGGCTTCAACCAAGGCAACGGATATGAATTTAAGTGCGGTGGATCCGTCATTTCCAAAGACTATGTTTTAACAGCAGCTCATTGCGTTGACAATAAAGAAGGGTAATTTTATCATTCATGTTATGTTTTCGCTTTATTCTCATCGCGGACTAAGTATATGACACTTTTATTCTGGGAATAGAAATCAATATACCGTCAAGACTAACCATCGCATCATCGATAACATCATCGACGTTCATGTGATTGATGGTTGATGGTTTAGAAGCGGCGTCTGAACCTCTACAGCAGCATCTGCGTCCTTCTCTACAAGCTTATAATGAAACTTGCCATCAGATGCTTTATATTACCTTCGTATCACATCTCATAGCTAGAAAAACTTAAAGCCGTTGGGGCAGAAAGGTTATAGCACAAATTCGTTAGGAACAAATGTAAATTTTAGTACAACGAGCGAAATCAGATGCGCGCATACGAGGATCTCGGATCAATTTGTTTCTTGTACTAAGCTTTCATTCTGTTCCTTTTGTGTGGTTCTATGGAGACCAAACACTGGAAAGCGCAGCGTAGGGCGGCCCTCAGTAGATGGAAAGATGACGTGATAAAGGTTGTTCGAAGCCGGTACAGGGCGCACACGATCAGTCGCTCTGGAAGTCTATGTTCAGCAGTGGACGTTCTGTGGCCGATATGATGAGACCATAATAAAGGGGACGGTTGCTGGTTCAAACCTCTGTTTCCGATTCTTGGGATGATTTTAAAAATGTTGAGGTTTCCTTGTGTTTTCATGTGCAGGATAGAGCCGACCGTGGTCAGAACTGGAGTGGTGGAGCTGGGGGGTAAAGAGTGGGACGCTGAGACTGATGTCGGCATCGCACAGATAATAAAGCACCCAAACTATATCCGCAAGGAGAAATACCACGATTTGGCGCTTTTGAGGTATTCTTCCAACATTTTTATTTTTTATTTTATTTGGTAAACAAGCAGCATCCTAAAGGTAATAACAAAAAGAACAGGACCTGCGTGAAATTTAAAACTATACACAAGAATTCAAAAAAATCCGTCACATACACCAAAATGTAACAGACAGATAGACGTTACTTTCGAATTTATAATATTAGTACATATTTAATTAAAAGGCATTTTTTTAGTCTGTTAGATAAATAAATTCAATAATAATGTCAATAAATCCGTAGGACGGCTCCACACTAGATATAAAGACGACCTGATAAAGGTTCCTGGGGCCGTTGGGTGCAGGCGGCAAAAAATCGGTCGCTCTGGAAATCTATGGGGAAAGCCTATATTCAGCAGTGAACGTGACTGAATAACTAAATGAAAACACTATATTGTACGCCATATAGAAAACACAAACCAAAGACTCTTACAGCCTTTGGATGGAGAGGATTTATTTATAACTAATGGTCGCGGATATTGATGGCTAAACTATTTATACTGATATGATGAGATAAATAAATGCAATGTTTTTATTTCCAGGCTGAACAAATCCCTTGAGTTCTCGAATAGCCTGAACGCGGCGTGCCTCGACACGAGTGGTACAGACCCCAGCTTGCCGCTTGTTATCACTGGCTGGGGTAAAACCAGTAATATTAGTAAGTTATCAAATCGCTATTAAATAAATAAATATTATTGGACATTTCACACAGCGCTATCTAGCCCCAAACTAAGCAAAGCTTGTACTATGGGAACCAGATAACTGATAGAATACTTATATACTTTTTTTTTGTAAATACATACTTATAATATATAAAGAAACAATCAGACCCGGAACAAGTATCTGTAGATCATGCAAAAATTTGTTCCGCGGCGGGAATCTACCTGCAACCTCTTGCGTCTCAGCCGGCTATGCGTCCACTGCGCCATGGAGGTCGTCAAGAGATTTGTCTATCTTTTTAAACTTATTGCGCGCACGAAGGAGTGTGATTAGTATAGTTCAAAAATCAAGCGATTTTTAAAAACTATTATTGTCGCATTTCGACGACATTGCACTGGCAACTAGCAACAATAATCGCAGTACAGTGATCGCTATAGTTTCTTTTTTAGATTTTTATAGTTAAACTTTTTTGAACAGGAAACATTTTAGCAAAACATGATATCTTTGGTCTTCAATTACAAGGTTAAAACGTATCTTACAGGTTAACTATTATCATTCGCGCAATACAAAGGCACCAACACAAGTGCGATAAGGATTGCTGCACATAAACAGAGACATTAACATAATTATTTTTAATTGATAAGATAACTTAAGCAATAAACATAAATACTATTTGTACTAAAAACGGGATATTTACCATGATTTGTGAGTTTTTGAGTATCCCGATATTGCGACGCATGCGCCATGATCACGGGTAAACTACGTTACGGGGATAACGTTTTTAGTACAATTAGTGTTCATAACCATGATAGTTTCAAATTTTATATAATAAACATTGATGTCATTTTTGTTGTCCATTTAAATGATGTCATTTTTAACCAACTATCCTGGGTCAGCCACATAAACGAAATCAGTAAAAGGGTGAATTTCTCGTTCCAATCACTAAAACGCCTTCAGAAATTTCTTCCCTTTGAAACTAAAAAGGATTGTGTGGTTTTATGAAACCACGGTAAAAGTGAAACTTCATATAATCAAACAAAACAATGTTAATCGCACTAATATTATAAATGCGAAAGTTAGGATGTTTGTTTATTTATTTGTTTGTTTGTCAACCACGTCGTAGCGGCTGAACCGATTTCGATGAAATTTAGTATGTACGTAGATTATAACCTAGATTAATCATAGGCTACTTATTATCACATAAATCAGGTCCCATGGGATAAAAATGGGGTGTAAAGTCAAGTTGCAACAGCGAGTTTAGCTTTATTTCTAGGTTACCTACACATTTAGTAGTGTGATGTGTACGAAATCGCGCAACAGCTAGCAATTACAAATAATCAAGGCACTGTTTGTAAAGTTTATGAAGCAAATAAATTCATTTTCACAATTAGTAGACTACGGCTACGCGCCTAACTCTCATTGCAATTCGTTTAGGTCTAGCGCAAATTTCATACAAAATTGTGATCATCATGTACGCGCTCTTATCTTCATCAACCTAGTATGTACATAAGAAGAAAGAAAATACAGTCCTCTCTGCTGAATACTTAGATTTTTTTTTAAGACCGTGTAGGAACTCTACTACAATACATTTATTTTATTACAGAGGACACGAAAAGCACGATGCTTCTGAAGGCTTCTGTGAGTGCGGTGCCGAGCGAGAAATGCGGAGAGTCATACGGTAACTGGCGCAGACTGCCGCAGGGCATCGTCGACAACCAGCTGTGTGCTGGCGACCCTAAGGGGCTCAGGGACACTTGTCAGGTCAGTTCTTGAAAGACTAAGTAGAGGTGATTTCCGTCGTTAATCTATAAGTACAGTCGCCAAGAGCGAAGCGTGGCCACCATAAGGGCGGATTTTGTTTGCAGTGACCAGGGGCTAATATCAAGGAGGGCCGCGTATACTTGCTGTGTCCGCCAATTACCAGTAAAACCAACCATATACAACAAATAAATTACCTTTGGAGTTTATTCCTTAAGAATCTATTTTTATTGGGATGGGGGGGGGGGGGGTTGTTGAGATGTTGGGGTTCACGAGCGGAAAATGAAAATGAGACTATTAAGTCAAATGGGAGTTCAAATAAAAGGTCTTCATTAGTACATTTAGACTACATTTTTATTTTAAGTATAGTCCTTATACGAGGCATGCCTTTTAAGTTTTGTCGTTTGAAGAAAAAAACACATCTAGAACCTTATAGTACTTTTTATTGTTTTTCAAAGTATTCACAACGTAGCTTAAAACACTTTTCCATTCGATCAAACCAGTTATTATAACATTTATTCCACTCTAAAGTGGGGTGTTCAAAATGGCTGTCTTGAAAGCATCGACTGCTTCTTCACCGGACTGGAACCTTTGACCACGAAGACTTTTCTTAATTTTAGGAAATGTAAAGAAATCGTTAGGGCTTAGGTCAGGACTGTATGGAGGATGGTCAAGAATTTCTACTTTTTCCTGCTTCAAATACTCAATCGTTTGACGAGCGCTGTGTGAGCTTGCGTTGTCGTGGTGCAGGATGATGCGTCGCTTTGAGTTAGATTTTCGAAGTTCGGCGATGACTTGTGGTAAACAAACTGTAGTATACCACTCTGCGTTAACTGTTCTACGATCTTCAAGTGCAATAGTCGCAACATGGCCGGTTTTTCCAACGAACCTGGCCACCATCTTCTTTGAAGTGCTTCGAGAACGAACAACTTTAGTCGGCTTTGGCTCGTCTTGAAAGACCCAGATTGTAGATTGTTGTTTGGTATCAGGATCGTAGGCATAGATCCAAGATTCGTCACCACTTATGATGTCGTAGACGTGATTTGACTCCCCTCGGTTGAACCTTTGCAGAGTTTTCTTACACCATCTGACGCGGGCCGCCTTGTGATCGTCGGAAAGCAGATGCGGTATCCAACGGCAAACTAGCTTTCTCACACCAAGCGCTTCATGCAAGATCTTCTGAATGGTTGTCCCTGAGATGCCTAATAGAGCCTCTATCTCTCGATACGTCACATGACGATCTTCGAGAATTAGTTGTCTCACAGCAATGATGTTATCTTCAGTGAAGGCGGATTTTGGGCGTCCTTCGCGAAATCTGTCACTAACACTAGTATGTCCACGCTGGAATTCTAAATACCAGCGTTCGACAGTCCGCAGACATGGGGCTACATCACTGAACACAGATGTTAGCTCTTCTAAACACTGAAGCCGTGTCAGGCCTCTTCTAAAGTTGTAGAAAATTATTGCACGAACATTTTCCTTAGAAAGATTCATTTTCGTACGTGACCTGACAGATTCAAATCGAAACTGTGACTAAACAATAGCATTAATCCTAATACTTTCAACTGTTTTGAGATTCAAAATGTAAACACATTCGAATATAGAACAGTTCCAAATTCAAAATTGCCGGAAAATATGGAAACGACAGAACTTAAAAGGCATGCCTCGTAGTTTTTGAGTTATTAGCCATAATAAAAACTGAACTTTGACAAAATTCACAAGGTACGCCAGTAATCCTACAGTGCTGAAATTTGGTATGCGTGTAGCTTAAGTGACACAAATGTGGGCAAAAGTCTGAAATCCAGAATAACTGCCATTAGACGACCTCCGTGGTGCAGTGGGTGTATAGCCGGCGGAGACGCAGGAGGTAGCGGGTTCGATTCCCACCGCGGAACAAATGTTTGCATGATCTACAGATATTTGTTCCGTGTCTGGGTGTTTTTCTATATATTATAAGTAGTGTATTTACATAAACAAAAAGTATATAAGTATTCTGTCAGTTAGTCTGGTTAGTTTGGGGCTAGATAGCACTGTGTGTAATGTCCAGCAATATTTATTTCTTTATTATTTATTTGTACCCCAAAAAGAATAACCAATTTACATGAACTCCCGTTACCTGTAATTTTAATGAAACTGTAGGCCAAGTTATTTGGTTACGCATTTCGTGGCACTATTTTGATTGTCACAGATCACAATTAATATTTTTTGTTTTAATCGGAGGCTCGCGAGATCAAAACAAAAAACATTTGTAAAACCTGTGATGATTCCAGTACTTAATCGGATGTTTAATTTTCAGGGTGATTCGGGCGGTCCATTGCAAAGTATCAACAGCGACAACGTGTACCGAGTAGTGGGTATAACATCGTTCGGTCGCGGGTGCGGCTCGCCCGTGCCCGGCGTCTACACGCGCATCGCTAAATACCTGGACTGGCTCGAAAGCGTCGTCTGGGCCCGCTAGAGCTCTTTTCACGAAACAAGTCCTGCGATTTGAGGAACCTATGATAAAATTCAAGTTCAAAACGTAGAATAACTCTACACATAGAAATAAAGTGCGCGCGAAAATTAAGGCCATATCAGAGATATTAGCTCCAATTTTAGCAAACCAAACAACATTCGCGTTTTTAGTTTTATGAGCCAAGTGGTGGTAGTATGACGGATTGTGCGGTGAAAATGTTTATTCGCTTGCTGCATTTGTGTCCGTTCACAGACCGGCTCGGAAAGCACATTTTTAAACGCGATTAAAATGTACTCTCCTCTGCGAGCCGGTCTGTGTGAACGGATACTTACTCGTGCGTGTGTGTCAGCGAATATAAACTATAGCACTCACGCACACATTCGTTGTTTTGTAACCTACGTTTCGAATTAAATGTTTTTTCGAACTTCTGTTCTATGTGTGGTTATTCTAAGGTCTGATTAATGTTCTGGATCCTCAGCATTGACACATGTGTCCCGTATGGACTTCATTCGTGGAACGAACTCGAACTAATACTAAATAAACTAATTTAAAATGAAGTGAGAAAGCCATGACATGTTAATAAATTGTTCTCAAGTTTCGTGATATCACAACATCGAATTTATATTATTTAAGTTAGTTGTAATATGTACTGTATCGTAATAATCGCTAAATTTACAAACAGTATATCGATATTTAACGACAAACGTATAAAGAACATAATAATAATACCATTGTATGGTACTCACATATTTCAATTCAATATTCAAATGTTTTTATCCATTAAAATCACAAGGATCACTTTGAAACGTCAATTTTACTGCCAGTTCCTTCGCGGCCAAGCCAGGAAAGAAAGGCGAGAAATAAGGCTGGTTCTTTTTTTAATGATCCTTTCAGAATACATAACAATAAAGAAAATAAATTACGTCTTAATTGTAATATGTCATCGTACAATAACTTACAAAGTCATTTTGAATATCTTTACTATCTATACTAATATTATAAAGAGGAAAGATTTGATTGTTTGTTTGTTTGCATTGAATAGGCTCCGAAACTACACTGTCCCCGGGTAACATAGGCTATTTTTTACCCAACTGCGCAGGAGGGTAATGCTTTATTGAAAAACTACGCGTGCTGATTGGTCAGCTAGTCTGTTATAAATAGAGAAATAGACAGCAAAAATGGCATATAATTTTTACTAGCTGATCCGCCCGCGGCTTCGCACGCGTGGATTGTCAATAAATACATTACCATCCTGTGCAGTCGGGTAAAACTATTTTCTTCTGATCAAAATGTTCTAGTCCTTACCATTTCAAATTTTGTACTCTACGTCCCTATGAGGCCGTGTCCTAAAAGTGCATAAGCTCTTTATGCTTAGAAAACTTCAAATGTGGTACTAATATAGTACGGTGACTTTCGAGATATTCCAATTTTAAATAGTATTTGCTTATGTTTTTAAGTGAGTTCAACCTTTTTTGAATACAATCGGATTAGTTTTCAAACATGTGCCAAAATAAAATGTAATTTAAATCAAAAGCACTAAGGAGTATTGATATCAACTTCGAAGCAAATCACGGCCAAAATAACTTTCTACCCCTTTTTAACCCCGTTAGGGGATGAATTTCAATAAAACACACGTCTTCCATCAGTTCTGTTAAAAAAGGTTTATGCAAATTTTGAAGTAGATTGGACCAAGAAATCACTTTGTCCCATACAAACTTGGCCCACCTTTTTCACCCCCGTAGAGGTAGAATTTCGGAAATTCCTTTCTTATCAGATGCCTACGTCAAAGAACACACCCTCCAAGTTTCAGGTCTCTACGATCAACGGTTTAGGTTATTCGTTGATCCGTCAATCAGTCATTCAGGACAAAGCCTTTTATATGTATAGATGTAAGCTATCAAATTGAAAATGTAAGAATTTTGAGTAGGAATAGGGATTCCTATTAATATGGCTGGTGTACTGAACTATCAAGCTTGCAGTGTCACAAATACCATGTAAATAAGGGCCTACGACGACTTTTCGCAACATTCGCAGCCTGTACTAATGTTTGAATAGTTTCAAACGCGCGGTTTCCGCGATACAAGCTGATCGAGCGAGTTTTTTATGTATATTTTTATACGACAGGTGTTTGTTGATATATGTAAAACAACATGTTTTGTATCTTTGTTCGCTCTTTCATCAGCGCATACTCGTTGTGTGAATGCAGGTAGAACTATTAGATGTGGCGTAGGGATTAAACATGCTCAATTTATATGTATTGTAAAATTTTAGTGCATTGATATACCGGTATTAGTTCTTTAAAGAGTGAAGCAATATTAAGAATACTTTTGTTTATAGATAAAATTACCTCTCCCAAGCGTTGCGCGTTAATTATATTTATCATAAATAAAATTAATTACAAACTCAAACGGCGCTATGCATGTTTATTAGTTAATTACTTTTTGAATCAAATCTTTGGTTAAAAATAAACTCTTGTATTCCTGGAAATTTCACACAGCGCTATTTAGCCCCAAACTAAGCAGAGCTTGTACTATGGGAACCAGATAACTGATAGAATATTTATATGCCTTTTTTTTTGTAAATACTTATAAATTTATAATATATAGAAAAACATCCAGACCAGGAACAAATATCTGTAGATCATGCAAACATTTGTTCCGCGGCGGGAATCGAACCTGCTACCTCCTGCGTCTCAGCCGTCTATACGCCCACTGCGCCACGGAGGTTGTCTTGTCATAATACTATTCGCATAGAATTATTTTATCGAACTATTGCGTTCAAACTGAGTGCCTTAGCCGTAAACTAAGTGCCATTTTATAAAATCTTTTTGGAATTAAATCATATTTTTATTTTATATACTTACCTTAATTTAAGATTGAGTCACACATGTTTAATTAATATAATTTTATGTTTTTTTAAATTAAATGAATTAAAATTCAGTTTTTTTTATTACCTACTCAATAAGTACCTGTAAGTTAATGTTTTTAGGTGTTTAGTTTCGTAAAGAATGTCAGTAAAACTTAAAAGCGTTTTCTATTCTCTAAGATGAGTTTGTTGTCCATCTGTTAAAACCTATTTTCAGTTGGATGTGATGATTGTTTTCACATGCACCCAATTTTGAGATATGTCGTTGAATAGTTCTTTTAAAAACATTATAAGGTGATAGAACTATATATTAATAAAGGAATATTATCATATACGTATGTACAAAATACACTTGAGACTAATACTTTGGTATGTTCTGCATAATGTATGTATGATGTTACCGTTAATATGTATGTTTGTTCGATTGATTAATTGCATCATTGATGAAATTGCATCAATGTTCCTACCTCACAATGTAAGGAAATAAAATCCCAGATAACTTAGATATGTTTAATTCCACCACGAATATAAACTGTTACGAGCTGAGGGTTCGGGATAAAATAATGAGAATCAGTCTAACCAAAATAACACTTTTATTCAACACTAAAACGATGAATACACGAACTTGGTCACACGTAATCACAACACACTAATTCACACCACTGTTGCACCACTTAAAGTCACCGAAATGTTCGCAAGTATAGCCAAATCCAGACTGACTGTCCGAGACGTGTCTTCATCTCACACACACCGGCTTCGCCGGTGTGTGTGAGCTCGGGTTTCCAGCGAGAACGTGAGTCACTGAAAATCGTCAGTTTGTGGTCGGCCATGTCCTGGGCTCTTTCATTCGTTCCTCGTTCCTTCCATTCCTTGCGCTCTCCAGAAATCTCCTGCCAGTCAGAGTGGAACCCATCCAGATCGTCGCGCCAACGTTTTCGCGGCCTGCCTCGTTGCCGTCGTCCTGTAGGTTGCCAGTCGCAGAGTAATTAATTAATTAAAAATAATACAATCAATACATCTAAAACAAAACACTAGGCAATGTAATATCCTGCGTAAAATCAACTGTAGGTTTTACAATTTAAATAATTCGTAACAAAATCATACAAAAATGTTTCTTGATACCATAAAATCTACTGAAATTAATACGTAAATAATCCAAAGTATAACAAAGGTTTGCTCAACACTTTTTTGATACAACAACCCGTTTACGAAATATAGAGCCACAAAACGCCATTTTCGTAATAGTTATGAAATAGAAATAGGGAATGATGTTAAAAATTAATGTTTAAATTAATAATTAAGTACCTATATTATATTAATTGTTTTAAATCATCTTTTGTAAATGTATTAATAAGTGTGTTATTTAGCAAATAAATGATATACTAATAATAATTGATCCAACTCATGTCTAGTGTGAGTGCGGGGCTCCCACACAGAGCATGCCGCACTTGCTTCTCTGCCCTCTGTGCCCCACCACTAGAACTCGGAATTAGCTCAATGACGCAACTGATGAGGCTATAGCGAACACTTACTGGTCCAAATCAATTTTAATCTTGTAGATCTAACTGCAAAATTAACTTTTTATTTTATTATGACTAAGATAAGACCAAGCAGGTTTCCGTCGGGGACTTTCCACGACGGATCATCTCCAATCACTTAATCAGCTCATAGAAAAGTTCAATGAAAGCAACATGCCATTATATCTCGACTTTGTAGATTATACAAAGGCGTTCGATAGTATTGCTCACGCTGCAATGTTCGATGCTTTAAAAAATCAAAACATTGACCCAACGTAGGTACATTAACCTCATTCGCCAAATTTGGCTTAATAGTACTTGCAGCTGCAATAAAAGTAAATTCATCAGAACCCTCATTCAAAATAACAAAAGAAATGAAGCAAGGCGACCCCCTTTCCCCAAGATTGTTCACAAGTGGGTACTCGAGGGTTCGAGGAGGTGTTCAGAAAGCTGGCGGCGGGCTGGGAAGGGAAGGGGATTGAAGTCGGCGGAGTGAGGTTAACAAACCTCCGCTTTGGTGACGACATTGTCCTTTTTTCTTCTTCGGCTTCGGAGGTACAAACGATGCTACAAGGCCTTAACATCGCAAGCCTTGAGATTGGGTTAGGGATGAATAGGACAAAAACCAAGGTTATGACTAACAGCGTTGAGACCAGAGCAACGGTGGATGAAAAACAGCTAGCATACGTCCAAGAGTACGTCTGCCTGGGCCAAATAGTCTCTTGACTTGATGGACGTACCTATGCATCTTCCCAGTAAGCACTAACTTATGGTGCGCAGACCTAGTCTTTGACCAACAGTCAAAAGTATAAACTCAAGGTTTGCCAACGTGCGATGGAGCGCAGCATTCTCAGATTCAAGCGTATTGACCGCATGCGCAACACCGAGCCGCGCTCTCGAACACAAATCGTAGATGTAGCTACGAAAGCCGCCAAACTCAAGTGGGACTGGGCTGGTCATTTATGCCGTATGTCGGGTGATCAGTGGGCTAAGCTCACCATCGAGTGGAACCCCGACACAGCCCGAAGACGTCGCGGCAGACCAAAGAAGACATGTAGGGACGAGCTCACTAATTTCCGAGCGGACTGGACCATCATAGTGCCTGAAAGAGTCTGGAAATAATGGGGGGAGGCCTTTGCCCAGCAGTGGGACACAATGGGCTGATAAAGAAATAAAAATGAATAAATGATATCAACCGTACTGGCTACGGAACCCTTCACTGTGCGTGGTTTAAAACACGCTTATCCAATTTATTTTATGCTTTATAATATACTGCTTTTCATTCTGGTAGGGTTGGCAGCACTGGTCCATACGTATGGCATATATGGTTTACCATTTCACCAAAAAAACTTGTTTACATTTTGTGTTTGCTTCATTCAGTTATACAGGGCGTCCCACGGCTATGCCACATGGAGAGAAAATACCTTGAATATTGAAGATGGAACATTTTACTGAAAGAAGACATTATTTTAATTTCAAAAACAATTTAAACTGCATTCATATATTTTTAAATAATTATGTATATAATAATATATTTATAATGACAAAGTGCGTTCGTGAAATAAAGACGTAACTGAGTTTTCTGAAATAACAAATTTACTTTTATTCACAACACAATTAAATACAAAGTTTAAACACAATTTACCCCAAACAGAGTAACTTACCTGAAATAACAAAAAACAACATTTAAAGCCTTTACTTCTATTTTAGTTTATATACTTCCTTTTATTAATACAGGAAACTATCTACTGTTCCAAGTTTTACTAAATTATCAGCCTAACCGCATCTTGTTAAAAATTACCTCAATACTGACAGACGGTGACACTGACATTAATCAAAGACCTGTAGATAATTATTCCATAAAGAAAAGGTACGACACCAAACGTAGTGATACTCTTTACATCTCCCACCCTCGGAGAGAACAAATCAAAATGATTTTTCGATTATGAGCTAACCATTACTGGAGATAACTTTGTAATATGGTAGAAGTTTGACTCCGCCTTCTTATGTCCAGCATCAACTTCATAGATCGAATTTGAAATCTTCCTTAGGATTTTGTATGGTCCAATCCTTAATTCATCCATCTTCTTCCTATTCAGCCGGTTTCCGTTTTCTACATATACTCTATCACCTACTTCGAATTTATATTCTCCTCTATGCAGATCATATATTTTTTTATTATAGTTGTGAGATTTTATTGAATTTTCAAATGCTAGTTCTCTGTCTCTTTTGAGATCTTCTATTGTGCATCTTGATTTCAATTCCAGAGGCAAAATATCCATTTTCTCTCCTTCCAAAAGATATTTTGGAGTAAACTTAGTGACTGTATGTTCTGTTTCGTTATATTTTTCGACACATTTTTGTGCAATAGTTGTCCATGCTGTTTTCTTGACCCCTTCGTTTATTTTGCACCTTATCCTATTTACTAAAGTTTGGTTTAGCCTTTCATTGAGTCCATTTGAAAAAGGTGCGTCCACAGCAGTGAAAACCATTGTTATGTTTTCCTTTTTCAGGAAGTCTTTAAATTCTTTGGAATTTATTCCAGGGTATTGGTCTGTTAATACCATATCAATATGATTGCTTTGTGTCACATTTTTTATCAACTTGATAAAATCATTGGAGTTTTGATTTTTTGATGTCAAAATATAAGCATATCGTGTAAAATGATCAACCAGGAGATGTAAGTATTTTTTCGTAGACCGTGATCCTCCGAAGCCTCCAATTGTATCAATTGATATAATTTCAAATGGGCGTGTTGCTGGGCCTAAATGGGACATCAAACCAAATTTTGAATTCCTTCTTGACTTGTTTTTTATACAAATGTCACATTCATCACACATTTTCTTAATATTTGTGATGATATTCTTTGCTGTATAAAAAGGGGTTATTTTATTTATCATCTGGGTTCTCCCAATGTGGCAGTAAGTATTGTGGACATCTCTAATTAGTGTTTTGCTAAATGCTTCTGATAGTATAATTTTTTTCCTTCTTTTATTCTTTTTGTAATATATGTTATTCTCCAGTATAAACTTTGATTTTTCATCTTGTAGATTTAGGTTTGTGTCTTGGTCCTTTTTTATATCTCCCATGCTTATTAAGTTTACAACTTTTAGAAAATCTTCAGCATTTTCATGAGGTTCTAAGACTGGATTCCTGCTTAAGCAGTCTGCTTCTTGATTTGACTGTCCCGGGTTATATTTTATCTTAAAATTGTATTGGGATAAATAATATGTCAAATCACCCAGTTCTTCATCAGTTCTAGACTTGATGTTCAGATTTTCCAAAGGTTTATGATCTGAATATACTATAAATTCTTTATTCATAAGCCAGTGTTGCCAATATTTTACAGCTTCCTTAATTGCCAGGCATTCTAAATATATTGCCTTCTTTTTCTTTTGAGTGTCTGTCAATTTTTTTGAAAAGTAAGCTACAGGTTTATTTTCTCCGTTTTCATCTTCCTGTTTTAACACAGCTCCCACTCCTTTAATACTGGCATCAGTGTAAATTTTTATTGGTTGTTCTGGGTCAAGTATTTTTAAAATTGGTTTCGTGCATAGTAATTCTTTTATTTTATCAAATGATTTCTGGCATTCTTTGGTCCAAATAAACTTTTCATCCTTCCGTAATAAATTGTGTAATGGTTCCAGGATAATTGCAATGTGTGGTACAAATTTATGATAAAAGTTTACTTTCCCAAGGAACTGGCGTATATTTTTCCTTGTTTCTGGAATGGGGAAGTTCCTGACAGCTGTTAAATAATCTTTGAGAGGTCTTACTGAATTATTTTCTATTATATGCCCCAAATACTTGGCATGATTGTTTGCAAAAGTGCATTTCGAGAATTTCAGTCTAAATCCTTCTGTTTGTATTGCCTCAAGTAGTTTTGATATATGTATTATGTGTTCTTCGAAACTTTTAGAAAAAACAAGGATATCGTCGATGAAATTCACCGCAAAGTCTGAGAGTTTATATTTTCTTATTATGTTTCTCAATATTCTTTGGAAAATAGCCGGAGCTGTCTTTAAACCAAATGGAAGGCATGTCCACTGGAAATGGCCTTCTTGCGTGACGAATGCCGTCTTATATTTATCTCGAATTTTCAACGGAATGGACCAAAATGCTGAATTTATATCAAAAGTAGAATAATACTCACAGTTTACAGTCTTCACCATCAAGTCTTCAATCAAGGGGAATGGCTGTGATTGAGGGACAACAATTTTATTCAATTCCCGAAAATCTATACACAGTCTTGATCTTTTTCCATCTTCTTTTTTATACGCTAGGGTAACCGGTGCAGCAAAAGGGCTATATGATTCCTCAATTAAGTTGTTCTTCAATAATTTTGATATTTGATTTTCAATTTCTTTTCTATCATCAGCTGTGCATCTGTATGGGCGCTTGTAGCAATATTTATCTACTATCAAGTCTATGTGAGCTTCATAACCTCGTACCGTACCAACGTCGTATTTGTCCTTAGCAAAGACTGGTTTGTATTTTTTATTAATTTATCAATTTCAGTTTGTTTACATAAATCTAGGTGGTTTACTGAAATTTCAAATTCACTGTAGTTAATATGTTCATTGAAATTTACTTCACATCTGTTTATATTGTTCACCTCTTGTTCCTGTACCTCAGAGAATAGAGAAACATCTTGTTCATTTTTGTCACCTAGTACATCAGGAATTCCGACATTCATTAAATTGTAAATATTAGTTTCTGAGTCTTTATTTTTGTAATCCTTTTCATTTTGGACTTTATTCTCTTTTTGTGGGTTATAACATTGTATGATATTCAATTCTTCATTTTGGATTAATTTAAATTTTTTGATACAATCCAAACCAATGAGAAAATCATAATGAAAATTTTCATTATCTATCACAAAAATATTCATTTTTCTTTCAATGTTATATATTTTTATTTTTAATGTTACCGTACCTTTTGTTTTCTTCTCACCATTAATAGTTTTCAAGTTTGCTGTTTGTTTATTAAGTACATCTTCTTCTTTTTCATGTATTTTCAATAGTTTTGCATTAATTAACGACACATTTGAACCCGAATCATAAATTGCGGTAACTTTTAAAGTGTCATTTAATAATAACTTTACTTTTATTAATGGTGGTACTTCTAGTTTTTTGGATTCTCTTCATTTAGTTCAATTTCTAATTCAGAGTTATTCACACTTTTCACAACTGATTTATGATTTTTCACATTAAACCAGCAGGTTTCCTGAGGGTGAAAACGTTTCCCTTTTTTCTCAGTGACACAAATTTGGCATGGTTTCTTTTCTTCATTTTTTTTTGTATTTATGTCAGAGTATGTGTAGTTCTTTTTTTCATATCTGTTCCTCCCAACAAAATGTTCTAATTTGCCTATCTCATTGTAGAGATCTTCGGTTTCTTGTAATGTCTCTCGGTCAATTTTATCACTTAGGTAATTTGGCAGGCCTGCGGCTATAAGGTCTATAAGAGTACCAGTACCAATCGTCTTCCTAACCTCCAATAACAATTTTTCTTTCTTCAATGCATACTCAAGCAATGATCCCGTTTGATATTTAAATCCAAGAGCATATCTGATCGGCGACCAACCCTTGTTTCCAAATGTTTCACAGAAGTTTTTTTCCCATTTAATCCACTCTGATTCTACTATAAATTTCATCAACATACAACTGTACCAATTCACACTAGAATATTCTAAAAATTGTTTTAAAATTTCAATTTTTTTCCTGTCTTCATCAATATGGAAACGTTCACATTCTTTGTTGAAATCCTTAATCCATTGGTGAGCATTTGCATTTCTACCAGTGAATTTTTCAATCATAAAATCTTTTGAAATTTTCCCCAAATTTTGAGTTTCTGATTTTTTTTGTTTTTCTTCGAGTAATTTCTTTAATAGTTTCTCCAATGTTTCATTTGAACTTCTAGTTAAGGATTTTTGATCATTTATGTTTTCCATAATCTCTTCAAGGTAAAAATCATTAAACTGTATATTTTGTTCTCCATCTAAATATGTCTTTGATATCTCATCAGTTAAAGTTATCCATATTTTCCTTGTTTGATGTCTTTTATTCAATGTTTTTCTTATCTTGGCATAGTTAGATGTATTTGTTATTAATTGATGTAAACTTGCAGGTTGATATTCGGCTGGCATGTCAAAGGTTTGACCGTCAGGTGTTCCTATTGAGGTTATACAAATAATGTTTGATTTTCCATCTGATGCTGTTTTCACACAAAAGTCAAATCTTAACTTCTCCATACTTCTTGAAATATTTGCAGAAAATGTTGTTTTATAATGACAAAGTGCGTTCGTGAAATAAAGACGTAACTGAGTTTTCTGAAATAACAAATTTACTTTTATTCACAACACAATTAAATACAAAGTTTAAACACAATTTACCCCAAACAGAGTAACTTACCTGAAATAACAAAAAACAACATTTAAAGCCTTTACTTCTATTTTAGTTTATATACTTCCTTTTATTAATACAGGAAACTATCTACTGTTCCAAGTTTTACTAAATTATCAGCCTAACCGCATCTTGTTAAAAATTACCTCAATACTGACAGACGGTGACACTGACATTAATCAAAGACCTGTAGATAATTATTCCATAAAGAAAAGGTACGACACCAAACGTAGTGATACTCTTTACATATTTATCAATGGTTGAACCGGGAATCAAACCCGCTACACGAGAAAAAAAATTACCCTATAGTTTTATCATACCGATCGAAAAGCTTCATCTTAAGGATTGTTTTTTGCTAAATAACATAGTGTCAGAAATAAAAGGAAGACCATGAATTTTAACATTGATGTGTCTGTTCAGAAAAATGAAAAGCTGACATTGCCGTAAGGACATACAACTGCGAGCCAGCAATGCGGCTGGCTGATTATAAAGAAATAATTCAAAAATGTGTTCAATTTTCAAACTTTTATTCTTTTGTGTCTGTGATTTTCATTTTTGGGGTTTTGCATTGTATTGTGAATTTTTTACATACCACGGCGTATCAAAATAATTTCGATTCAATGGAAGCATACTTTTTGAACCACAAAAATATAAAATTAGCCTTACAATGGTAACACGAAAGGTATCCTGATAGAAATACACTATCTCGATTTATTATGAAACGGTTGGTGGATAATCTGATAAATTTGGGACATTTCGAACATCGCTTATCACAACCGCGGCACCAAATGACAAACACTGACGATGAACATTTTGATATACATACTTTAAGGCAAATCTTAAAAGTTCAGTGAGGGAAGGTGAAGAAGAAATCGGAATTTTAAAAAGCACCGTGTAGTGAAAAAATATAAATTCAAAAGTTACGTTGAAGGGTGATTAGTACAAAAATTACGGCCGGGTGATGCTGAAAGACGACTTATTTTCTGCTAAGAAATCGAGAGGCTTTTCCTAAAGGATCAGTATTGTCTAAATAATATTATCTGGTCAGACGAGACAAACTTTAGCAATAATGGTACAGTCTCCTCTCGTTAATTCGAAACTCGAGGGACTCTTAAAATAATACGAACTATCGAGTGTTTGAAATATCAAATGATTTTAGGACTCAACTAACACAAACTTTTAATCTGTATACGAGTACAACCAACGAAGGAGTAACAGTAACTGAAACTTAACTAAACAAATCAATACGTGCGGAAGTGTGTATCAAACTAATCATAACAAAAACAAACAAGTGTAAACTTGTCTCAAAATGTACAAGTGCAAGTTCAGTGTTCTATCTACAAGTTCTGCAATCTTTCTGTCTCTTTCTCTCGCAATTTTGAATTATCAAGTGTTTGACGTCGATGAGTTCGAATTAACGCGTCGTGTTGTTATAATACATACGTAGCAATGATTTTTTCGTTCGAATTACCGAGTGCATAAAAATGTACTGATTTGATTCGAAATATAAAGAGATATTCTAGGGAACCCGTGATAACTTTGAATTATAGAGAGGTTCGAATTATCACAGGTTTGAAGTAACGAGAGTCGACTGTATGTACAACCGACACAATAATCGCATTTATTCCAGGGAGAATCCCTTACGTATCCGACTAATAATCAAGAGCGTTTTTCGTTCAACTAATGGTGTGGGATTGTAAAAAACTGGGTCCTCTTAGTACATTTTTACGAAGGGCATCTGAACACGGAAAGATATTTAGAAATACTTGAGTTTTTAAGAAGTGAGATAAATAATCTTCCGGTTGCAGAACAACGAAACCGTACTTTTCAACAAGATGGGGCTCCGGCCCATAACAGTCACAGAACAGGACTATCTCAATGAACACTTTCTTTCCTGGATCGAGACAAATGGACAAATTACGAAATAACATAAAAAACGGACGAAATAAACAAAAGAGTGCGAATTTGATGAATTAAATTGATTAATTTTAGTTAAAAATGTTAAAATTCATGGTCTTCCTTTTATTTCTGACACTATGTTATTTAGCAAAAAATAATCCTTATGATGAAGCCTTTCAATCGATATGATAAAGCTACATGGTAATTTTTTTTCTCGTGTAGCGGGTTCGATTCCCGGTTCAACCATGTAATTATTTAAAAATCTATGAATGCAGTTTCAGCAAAATGTTCCATCTACAATATTCAAGGTACTTTCGTTCCATGTGGCATTGCCGTGGGACGCCCTGTATATCATACTCCCTATCGTTAAAACGTCTCTGCAATTTTAATAGCAGGAAAAATCGGCTTTTAATTGTGAATTAGTCAAGATGTGGTCTGAAGTGTTTGTGTGTCTTTTGATAAATATACATCTCATGGTAACAGCACGATATGGTAAGTTTTGATTAATTAATATTTAGGTAACTACTATAGTTGAGTATTTATTCTTTGATTAAAATGGGTATTTATCGCGTATGTACCTTTTTTATTTGTTATCCCGACGTAAAAAAGGAGAAAACAAATAAAAAAGGTACATACCTACGCGATAAATACCCGTTTTAATCAATAATTATGTACAGTGATCGCGAAAGTTTGAAAAATACTATGTATTCTTTCTACAATGCCTATTATTTTAACTATTATTTTTCTTCGATAGTTGGTGACCGATGTGTGCCAAATAAACAGTTCACTGAAGGAAAATGTACATTAGCCACTGATTGTGAAGCTTGTTTAAGGTGAGTGCCTGTTCGGTACAGCTATGATTATAAAGTTATCTACACTTTTATATTATAATGAGGTAAAGTTTGTGTGTTTGAATGTTTGTTTGTGAGAGGTAGTCTCAGAAATTGCTGAACCAATTTTAAAAATTCTGTCACTTATTTCTATAAGTGACAGAATTTTCAAAATTGGTTATTGTAGCTTTCTAGCTACACTAACTCTAAGTGCTATAGGCTATATTTCTATAATGTAAAAATCTGTGCGAAGCCAGGGCAGGTCAGCTAGTAGTTACTATAAACAAATTTTGTTTATGTATGTGAGCTAGATAGTTCATAGCTGCCCTAAGGCCTGGCCATGGCTTAACTATTACAAGTACTTACATCATTTTTGTGATGTAATTACTTGTATTAACATTACAAAATTTTTATTTCACCTTTTACTGTACAAAAGTTTCATATCCTTTGTATTTGGTATACCTACCTACATAAATCCAACTCACATTTGTTTTCAGTCAAATCAAAATAAAAAGGGGACATGACTTAAAGCGTTGTGGATTTGAAGGTAACATTGAAATTGTGTGCTGCCCTCTTACTATAGGCACTCGATTTGGAACAAGTAAGTTTTCACTGGATTTTCATTACCAAAGTCAAAATCTTTTATTCATTAAAATCACAAGGATTAATTTGAAGTGCCAGAAAAGAAAGGCAAAAAACAAGGCTGGTTGTTTTTTTATGACCCTTTTAAAATACATAACAATATAGAAAGTAAATTACGTCTAAATTATGGCAACAGCGAGTTTATTTATACTTCTAGTATTAAAATTATGAATGTCGCTATTTTTCTTAAACAAATTAATATTTTTGTGAAAATACACCACATTTTCATAGATTGACAAGGGAATGTCATAATATTAATTTCTTTAAACTTATTACGTAATGATTCTCTGGGGCCCTCTTCTGCAGCACAAAAACAGTGTTTATATCTGCAGCACTCCCCCACAGCAGTATACCGTATGACATAATGCTGTGGAAGTAGCTGAAGTAAACTAGTCTAGCTGTGTCTACATCTGTAAAAAGACGGATCTTTTTGACTGCGTATGCCGCAGAACTAAGTCTCTTCAATAACTTATCAATGTGAGGGCCCCATTGAAGCTTATTATCTAGGGTTATACCTAAGAGTACGGTGGTGTCAACAAGAGCCAACTCCTCGTCTTTGTTTTTTATATCTGCTTTAACTTGTGTAACATTAGGGTTTTCTTTTAATTTAGAAGTAGAGTGTTTACATTGAACCATTTTACGACCTTAGAGATTGCATTGTTTACATCGTCAAAATCGGTTGATCGTCGCTTTAATATAAAATAAATGTGAGTGTCATTTGCAAACAATACAACCTTATGATCGTCCCTTACAAGGTGGGGAAGATCATAAATATATACTAAAAACAAACATGGCCCCAGAATTGATCCCTGTGGTACACCCATTTTAACCAGAGACCCCGGAGAACGCTTCCCATTCAAGTCAACTCTTTGTACTCTGCCACTTAAATAAGAAGTGAGAAAGTCTAGAGCAACGCTCCTAATGCCATAATGGTTTAGTTTCCTGATCAATGTGTCATGGTCTACGCAATCACATGCCTTGGACAAATCACAAAAACCACCTAAAGCGTCATGAGACTTCTCCCAGGCATCAAATACGTGCGATATTACTCAATACCAGCATCTGTGGTTGAGCGACCCCTGGTAAATCCGAATACCTTCAAGACTATTTGAAAGTTTTGAAACCAAAGACAATTAAAAATCTACCGTGTTCCTGGGTTATGCTACTTAACTAGAATGTAATAAATTTAGAATTCATTATTAAAGTACAGCATTAAAAAAAATCCTGGTATAGGACAGGTTAAAGTTGACGAAGTTTAGAACATGTTTTTCTTTAAAAGGATCTAATGGTAATGCCATGCTAAGTATTTGAATACAAGAATAGAAAGCTATTACAATCCATACTAATATTATAAATTCGAAAGTGACTCTATCTCTCAGTTTGTTAAGCGTGTTATTTATGTATTAGTGCGTTATTTGTGTATTGTCTAGCTAGGTAAATGCTGTCAGACAAGAAATATGACATAGTTAAACTTATCTCTCTTTACATTTATCATAATTGACCCTAGAGTTGTAAACATTGGTGTCTCATCTCAACTGCTCATTGCAAAATGTTGTAAATTAAGTATAAGTTGTTTGTCTACATAAAATCTTTTTTAAAGCTTCAACGGAAAAGTCAACCAATTCACAGAGGATAGCAGATAGAGGTCAGTACTTTGGTTTATTTTGTTTTGCATCATCTATTGAATTTTACCTTTTATCTATTTAAACATGTAGGCCCGATATTCTTCTGCCTACATAGGTAGACTAAAAGAGGACTTTCCTCTGACTGTCATATAAGGATATGAGGCCATATGGATGCAAATAAATGAATAATACAAAGATGTACAAAGATATAGAAATAGAAGAAAAGTATACCAAGATAAACAAAGAAATACATAATATGGGTACAACAGCCTCTTGGCTCTTCCATTGGATCTGAGATCTATAAAAACCATCCATGATATGTATAAATTGTATGTGCATCTTCAAGAAAAGAAGGAGATTCTCATTTGGGTTGTATATGTTTTTTTATATTTGTTACCTCAGAACTCATATATTCTCTCTCTGTCATTTATCAATCCGAGAATTTCGTCATTTATCAAACTAAGAACTTCGTCATTTATCAACCGATTTAGAAAATACTTTTTTAACTTGCTAGGTTCACTTTCAGATTAGTTCTATAGAAAGTTCATCAAAATCGGTTTAGTAGTTTGGTTTTTAAATCAAAATAACTGAGAAAAATATTAAATTTTCTGTTTTCTGAAGTTGGTTATATTATTTGTATGAAAGTTACTTATATAATTCCTTTAGTTTTAGAAAATGTCAAAGTCAAAGTTGTTTCGTAACGAAAATATAAATACTTTATATTTCTATCTCGTTTTCATAATAAAACTTATGTATTTCTGGTTTCAGAATGTCAGAAAATAATAGATTCTGGTAAATATGTGCTGGAGTCGTACATCTTAGGTGGAGAAGCCGCAAACCTTGGTGAATTTCCTCATATGGTGAGTTTATAACTAATTATTTCGTTTCGGTACGGAGGTCGCCGGCTCGCTTCGCTCGCCACCTCCCCCTTCGCTTCACTTGGCCTCGTATGACTTGCTTCACTCAGGGGCGACCTTAAGAACTTCTGGCGGGAGCCCACCCAGAGTCCAGTGCGTTAGAGAAAAAAGTGGTCTATGAAAATGTTGGAGAGCAACGTTTTCATAGACCACTTTTTTCTGCACTCACCCCTCCTGCCCGTTTTCAATATTAAAAAATTGTTTTTTTCATACATAACCTCAAAATAGATTTTTTAATTTTCTCAAAAACTATAGGTTTTTGTAAGTCCTCATCCACTGGAGGGGGGGTTTCTAAATCCCCCCCTCTCCTCCCCCCATCCCCCTATCGAACCATTCCAAATGGAAAGTCCTTCCCATATTGTATTTTGAGAGTTGAGTTTGAAGAAGTTGAGAGAAAGCGGCCGGAATAAATCAACAAAAGGGCACACCCCTTCTGTTGATTTATTCCGGCCGCTTTTCATCATGATAACGCTAGACCTCACACATCTTTAGCCACTCAGCAAAAATTAAGAGAGTTTGGCTGGGAGGTGTTAATGCATCCGCCGTATAGTCCTGACCTTGCACCTTCAGATTTCCACCTGTTTCGGTCTCTTCAGAATTTTTTAGGCAGTGTCAGGTTAAATCACGAGAGGACTGACAAAACCACTTGTCGCAGTATTTTGATCAGAAGCCCCAAAATTTCTATAGCAAGAGATCATGTCACTACCTACAAGATAGCAAAAAGTTATCGAAAAAAATGGTACCTACATACTTTAGTTAAATGTAAATAAACTACCTATATTAAAAAATGTTTTGAATTTTCTTAAAACATGCGAAGAAACTTTTTCCCCAACCTAATATATTGATACCACTAAAAGTTATCAGAATAGGTCAGGATTTTTTTTGTTATCTTTCATGGAAATTCTTCTTTTTTTCTTTTTCTGGGTTTCTTGGAATACAATCTGCTTCCATTAATAATAAGACAAAAGTAGGTACCATATTACCTAGTACCTAGGTTTACTTCATAGACTCCGATCATCTTTTCTCCGAAGTAAGATAGTCAAGTGTTTCTATTTTGCCTTTTTCATGTTTCTCCGTAAATTTGCTTCATCATATCAACTATACCTTTCCATCTCTCAACGATGTCCTTATTTCTGATTCGATCTCGTAGAGAAACTCCGAGTATAGCCCTCCATGGCACGCTGTGCGACCTTAAATCTGTCTATGAGACCTGCAAGTAAGGGACAAACTCCCAGATAAAGCTTGATGACAGTCGTGCCAGTTAATGTTTAAAGTTTAGGTAGGTATGGCTACCACATCGTTGACTCAACGGGTTTTTAAGCAGGTATAACTTTTGGTGAACAGGTATCCTCAGTACGCATCACAAAACCTACGTCATTTGTGTTATCAGAACACAATGAAATATATTTAATAATAGGTACATACACATGTTTAGGAGAAACCATACATTTCCACACGTAAAATGTATGTAGGTACTGTTAGGTTATGACGACCTCTGTGTGGTGTGGTGATCGAGTAGGTGGCTGATATGCGAGACGTGTTCAATTCCTTTCGGCAGACTAATGTTTGCATCATCTGGAAGGGTATATTGGTTTCGGGTCTGGGTGATAGTGCCATGGTTCTCATAGTTACCGGTACGGCTTTAGATGCGAGGCCGGGTTTTAACGGCTTTTTGGTTAGATACCGTTAATAACCGTGTGTATTGTGTTTATACATGCAGTACACTGTTTATTTAACGCGGCGTGTTTTTTATTTATAATGAGGTATTTTATAACGCGGTTGAAAAGCACTGGCTTAGGTTATCAATTAAAATAATCACACTATTATTTATTTTATGTTACGATATCTACTTTGTTTGTCATCCACTTTTCTAGTTTAATTCATTACTATGAAACTTATTTCTCTTAAAAACCGGTTTTTATCGTTTTACAGGTGGCATTAGGATTCAACCAAGGCAACGGATATGACTTTAAGTGCGGTGGATCCGTCATTTCCAAAGACTATGTTTTAACAGCAGCTCATTGCGTTGACAGTAAAGAAGGGTAATTTTATCATTCATGTTATGTTTTCGCTTTATTTTCATCGCGGACTAAGTATATAAAACTTGTATTCTGGGAATAGATTTTTTTAATACTACATGGAGATGGAACAAGCTTATGGCCTACCTAATGTTAAGTGGTAACCATCGCCTATAACGGAGAATTGCCTTGTTAGAAATGTACCGTCAAGACAAACTATCGCATCATCGATAACATCATTGACGTTTACCTATGTCATTAATGGTTAATGGTTTCGAAGTAAGTTATGGCGGCTACAAGCTTATGATGCAACTTGCCATCAGGTGCTTTATAAATCACCTTCGTATCACATCGAATAGCTCGAAGAACTGACAGCCATTGGTGCAGAAAGGTTCTAGCACAAATTAGTTAGGAACAGATGTAAATTTTAGTACATCGAGCGAAAACAGACGCGCGCATACGAAGATCTCAGATGAATTTGTTCGTTTTACTAAGATTTAATTCAGTTCTTTTTCTGTGGTTCTATGGAAACCACGCACTGGAAGGCGCAGCGTAGGACAGCCTTCACTTGATGGAAAGATGACCTGATAAAGGTTGCTAGGAGCCGTTGGGTGTAGGCCACACAAGATCAGTCATCTATGGGGAGGTCTATGTTCAGCAGTGAACGTCCTCTGGCCGATATGATGAGATCATATAAAGGGGACGGTTGCTGGTTCAAATCTCTGATTCCGATTCTTGGGATGATTTTAAAAATGTTAAGGTTTCCTTGTGTTTTCATGTGCAGGTCAGAGCCGACCGTGGTCAGAACTGGAGTGGTGGAGCTGGGGGGTAAAGAGTGGGACACTGAGACTGATGTCGGCATCGCACAGATAATAAAGCACCCAAATTATATCCGCAAGAAGAAATACCACGATTTGGCGCTTTTGAGGTATTCTTCCTATATTTTTATTTTATTTTGTACCTAAACTTGCATCCTAAAGTTAATAACAAAAAGAACAGGACCTGTGGGAAATATAATACATATATATAAAAAAATTTAAAAAATCAGTCACATACCTACCACACACTATTGTTTAGTCCGGAAAATATACAACAGACAGTAAGACGTTACTTTCGAATTTATAATACAAGTGGTTCGCCCCAAACTGAGATCTCGCGAGTCTCACATAAAAACAAAAAAATATTATTTGTAATCTTTGACAATCAAAATAGTGCCACGAAATACTTAATCAAACTACTTGACCTACAGTTTCATACAAATAACAGGTAGCGGGAGTTCATCGACTTGGTTTAATTTTTTTTGGGGTTGAAATATAGATAGATAGATAGAAATTGCAGTTATTATTTCAGCACGGCGGGGTGTCGCTGGTGTGCCCTGTGGATTTTGTCAAAGTTCAGTTTTTATTATAGCTAATAACTTAAAAACTAATAGCTTTAAACTAAAAATAAAAACGGGATCGAAATGTACTCACAAAGACCTTTTATTAGACGTGGCATTTGACCAGATAGTCCCATTTTGTTTTTTTTTATCCCTCTCGAACCCCAATATGCCCACAATGGGGGGGTTGTGGAGATATTGGGGTTCAAGAGGGGTAAGCCCATATAGTGACACCAATATTGTGCCATCACTACTTACCTGTATACCAAATTTCACGATGATCAGATAAACGCTTCGCCGATACATACAACGCCGATTTGCCCAAGTTGATTTGGAGATTTCGCTTCGCTCGATCAATTAGTACAGATTTAATTAAAAGGCATTTGTTAGTCTGTTAGATAAAAAAGTCCGTTTAAATAAATGTAATAATAATGTCAATAAATCCGTAGGACGGCCCCCACTACATAGAAAGACGTCCTGATTCCTGGGAGCCGTTGCGTGCAGGCCGTGTAAGATCGGTCGCTCTGGAAATCTATGGAGGCCTATGTTCAGTAGTGAACGTCCTGTGACTGAATGAATGAATGAAAACTCTTTATTGTACACCATATAGAAAACACAAGCCAAATTGTACAATGGGCGGTGTAATCGCTTAGAAGCGATCGCTTTGTTAAGCGATTATGCTTACATTTATTTGTTTTATTTTTTATTTTTATATCTGTTGTGTTTAGCTTGTAAGCTATAATAAAGAATTTTCATTCATTCATTCTTCCAGACACCCTTTGGATCGAGAGGATTTTGATATAACTAAGTTAATGGTCGCGGATGTACATTTATGGCTAAACTATTTATACTGATATGATGAGATAAATAAATGAAATGTTTTTTTTTCCAGGCTGAACAAATCCCTTGAGTTCTCGAATAGCCTGAACGCGGCGTGCCTCGACACGAGTGGTACAGACCCCAGCTTGCCGCTTGTTATCACTGGCTGGGGTAAAACCAGTAATTTTAGTAAGTTATCAAATCGCTATTATTAATAATACCTAGCAGATTCACTCGTGGCATATTCTGCGCATATTTTGTTGTGCGCCATTGAGCCCGATCCTCAGCTCTTCTCATCCAATCCTTGCCAGCCACAGCGCGCAAATCGTCACTCTATCTAGCCGGACGGCGTCCTACACTTCGCTTGCCTAGACGTGGTCTCCACTCCAGAACATGTTTACCCCATCGGTTATCGGTTCTGCGGCAGATATGACCGGCCCACTGCCACTTCAGCGTGCTGACCCTCTGAGCTATGTCGATCACCTTGGTTCTCTGTCGGATAACCTCGTTTCTGATTTTATCCTTCAGAGAAATTCCGAGCATAGCCCTTTCCATAGCTCGCTGAGCGACTTTCAGTTTGTGGACCAGTCCCACCGTAAGTGTCCACGTTTCGGCTGCGTAAGTCATCACAGGTCGCTGAGGTTTATAGTCCCTATTAGGTGTATAAAAATCAAGGTCCTGAGTCAACACGATAAAAAGATATGGGCAAATTTAGACTTTCGCGAAAACTTGTAAGTACCAAAATTTACCTTAATTTTCAACTGTTTTTATTTTTCGGAATTTTCCCTTTACTTGTGCTGCCTTGTATTGCCTTGCTTTTAACCAAAATTGACAATTCTAGGTCAACCGGAAGTACCCTATACGTTTTGGGTTGAAAACCTTTATGGTAGTTCCCGTTGACCTAGAATCACGAAATTTGGCAAAAAGGAAGGTCTGACAGATACGGAACCATCGGCGCACGAGTTCGACTACCACTTGACCGGTTTTTTTTTATTATTACGGTCGTTTTTCGACGCGTTTGCACTGGCAACTAGCAACAATAATTATGTACAGTGATCGCGAAACTTCATTCTTACATCTTTTTTTAGATAAACTATTTGAACAGGAAAATGTTAGCAAGACATGAAAAAAAAATCGTAGTCTTTTTATTCATAGAAATCACAAGGGTCACTTTGAAACGTCAATTTTACTGCCTGTTCCTTCGAGACCAAGCCAGGAAAGAAAGGCAAGAAACAAGGCTGGTTGTTCTTGTTAATTATTCTTTTAGAATACATAACAATAAAGAAAATAAATTACGTCTAAATTGTAACATTTTTGAACGAGTTGGAGCAATTTCAATCCCAAGCTTCTCTATTATCTAAATAATCCAATATTTTATAGTAGGCTTTTTTATAAAGATTTTGTCTAATTACGTTTTTAAATTTGTTAATTGTCAATTTTTGTACATCACTTGGGAGTTTGTTATAAAGGCGTACCCGATTTAACGAACCCTTTAAACGATTAACTAACTTTATGCGAGTCTACAAGTGGCAACAGCGAGTTTATCTATATTTCTAGTATTAAAATTATGATTATCGCTGTTTTTCTTAAACAAATTAATATTTTGTGAACATTATATCACATTTTCATAGATGTATTGACAAGAGAATGTCATAATATGTATTTCTTTAAACTTATGGCGTAATGATTCTCTGGGGCAAATATTATAAATTGCACGAACAGCCCTCTTCTGCAGCACAAAAACGGTGTTTATATCTGCAGCACTCCCCCACAGCAGTATACCGTATGACATAATGCTGTGGAAGTAGCTGAAGTAAACTAGTCTAGCTGTGTCTACATCTGTAAAAAGACGGATCTCTTTGACTGCGTATGCCGCAGAACTAAGTCTCTTCGACAACTTATCAATGTGAGGGCCCCATTGTAGCTTATTATCTAGTCTAGGGTATAGTTATACATGTCTCTGTTTAGCATTTAACGGTAATTTGGACGCTTAGATACTTGATTTGTGAAAATGTCTAAAATTGTAAATCACTCTCCGCGCAGTAGGGCGAGGAACAAATTTGTTTAAGTTTTACGGAAACTTCATACAAAATTATGATTTTATATGCGCTTTTACTTTGTAACCTAGTACATAAGAAGAAAGAAAATACAGGCCACTCTGCTGAATACCTAGCTTTCTTTTTATTCGAAGCCTGGGTAGGAACTCTACTACAATTCAATTATTTTATTACAGAGGACACGAAAAGCACGATGCTTCTGAAGGCTTCTGTGAGTGCGGTGCCGAGCGAGAAATGCGGAGAGTCATACGGTAACTGGCGCAGACTGCCGCAGGGCATCGTCGATAACCAGCTGTGTGCTGGCGACCCTAAGGGGCTCAGGGACACTTGTCAGGTCAGTTCTTGAAAGACTAAGTCAGTAGAGGCTACTACCTATTTAGTGCGATAGGTGATTTCCGTCGTTAATCTATAAGTACAGTTGCCAAGAGTGAAGCGTGGCCACCATAAGGGCGGATTTTGTTTGCAGTGTCCTAATATCACTAATGTCAAGGCTAATAGGAGGGGCTAATATCAAGGAGGGTCGCGTATACTTGCTGTGTCCGCCATTACCAGTAAAACCAACCATAAAAATAAATTACCTTGCTACTTTATTCAAAGGCGCAAAACTTACGTTACGTAATAAATGTTTTTTTAAAACGAAGGACTAAATCAAATAACGACACTTATATCCCTTATTAGTCAAACCAAAAAAGGGCTCGGATTGCTTCATTCTAAACATGCAAACAAACATTTTTAAAAGTTGGGTATCCTTGGTCCTTAGATACGTTGGTATTATAAAACTATTAAAGTAATTTAATACATTATAAAATGTAACTCTTATTATTAGAGATCGGATAAACGGATGCATATTTACCTAAGGTTAAAAGTTGCCTAGTATGGATAGCACTTTTTTATCGAAAAATTTTCGTGATTCCGGGGTCAACAAATTTATCATGTCCCTAAGGTTAAAAGTTGCCTAGTATGGATAGCACTTTTTTATCGAAAAATTCTCGTGATTCCGGGGGGTCAACAAATTTATCATGTGTTAATTTAAAAAAAAAGAGTGTGTATTTACTTATGTACACGCGTTAGAAGTTATACTTCTTTGGCGTATGGAAAAAAAATAACTAAAATGCAGTAGTGATCAACGATAAATATTAAAATTAATCAAAAAGATTTTATTTAAATAAATAATAAATTATTAGTATCACCGTCGTATATGAAATTGATTTAATAAAAACACCAAAATAATATTTATTTATTCACACTGTTTAATTGTACCCTTACGAAACACGTGTTCTACATATAAAAATACTAGAATATACAACTTGAACATATTTATCAATTTTCATACCACCTAGAACTAACTTCATGCTGTTAAATTTAGGTGTCGGTGTACGCGCGCATCGTAAAAATTCACTCTCATCAATTTTCTCCATCGCGCCAAAAGAAGCATAACTTCAAAAAAAAGTTAACTTATGCCCCTTGGCCCCCCTTGCCTTCGTCGACTACGAGAAGGCCTTCGACAATGTCGAACATTGGCCCGTGTTCCACGCTCTTCATCGCTGCCAAATCGATTCACGCTATGTGGAAGTGCTCCGGGAGGTTTATACATCGGCCACACTGCAAGTACGAGCTCACACACTTACAAATCCCGTACCCATCCAGCGGGGGATGAGACAAGGAGACACCATTTATCCTAAGCTTTTTACGGCTGTCCTTGAAGATGTCATAAACATGCTTGACTGGGAATATCACGACATAAACATCAATGGTGTCAACTTGTCCCATCTAAGATTCGCCGACGATCTCGTACTATTTGCCGAAAATTGTGACGATCTCCAAGCTTAAGGATGAATATGTCCAAGACGAAGGTGCTGTCGAATGTCTCTGATATCACAAATCCTGCGGTAACCGTGGGAAATGAGAAGCTAGAGATGGTTGAACAGTATATTTATCTTGGACATATTCTATCCTTTGGTAAAGAGCATCAACAAAAGGAGGTATCTAAAAGGATCCAATTGGGATGGGCCGCGTTCGGCAAGATGGACGACATCTTTAAGTCGCCTACAACTCAGCAGAGTCTGAAGACCCGCTTATTTAGCCAATGTGTCCTGCCCACCATGACTTATGGTGCCGAGACATGGACGCTCACGCAGGAGGCTGTGTGCAGGTTAAGAGTTGCGCAGAGAGCCATGGAGCGTACCATGCTCGGCATCAAACTCTTAGATCGAGTTCCAAACGTCGAGATCCGTAGAAGAACGAAGGTTCATGACGTTGGGAATCGAGTTATGGAGCTCAAATGGTCTTGGGCGGGACACTTGGTAAGACGTGGTGATGACAGGTGGAGCAGAGTAGCGACTGAATGGTGGCCAAGGAATGGCTTTAGAATAGCACAATGTTATTTATTTACCTATACCTATATTATACATATAGGGACACCATTTAATTTTCAACTTTTTTATTTTTTGGAATTTTTCCTTTATTTTCTGCCTTTACCTTGCTTTTTGCCAAATTTCGTGATTCTAGGTCAACGGAAACTACCCTATAGGTTTTCGACCTAAAACCTATAGGGTACTTTCGGTGAACTTAGAATTGTCAATTTTTGTTAAAAGTAAGCACTTGCCTTAGTTTGGGACTAGATAGCGCTGTGCTGATTTGTAAAATGTCCAGCATTAATTAAAAAAAAACATTATAAACACCTGTGATGATTCCAGTACTTAATCGGATGTTTAATTTTCAGGGTGATTCGGGCGGTCCATTGCAAAGTATCAACAGCGACAACGTGTACCGAGTAGTGGGTATAACATCGTTCGGTCGCGGGTGCGGCTCGCCCGTGCCCGGCGTCTACACGCGCATCGCTAAATACCTGGACTGGCTCGAAAGCGTCGTCTGGGCCCGCTAGAGCTCTTTTCACGAAACAAGTCCTGCGATTTGAGGAACCTATGATAAAATTCAAGTTCAAAACGTAGAATAACTCTACACATAGAAATAAAGTGCGCGCGAAAATTAAGGCCATATCAGAGATATTAGCTCCAATATTAGCAAACCAAACAACATTCGCGTTTTTAGTTTTATGAGCCAAGTGGTGGTAGTATGACGGATTGTGCGGTGAAAATGTCCATTCGTTTGCTGAATTAGTGTCCGTTCACAGATCGGCTCGGAGCACGTTTTTAACGCGTTTAAAAATGTGTTTTGGGTCATTTAAATTGAAAAATGTTCTCTTCTCTGCGAGCCGGTCTGTTGAACGGACACTACTCGTGCGTGCGCTTGTGTGCGTATCAGCGAATATAAAATATAGCACTCACGCACACATTCGTTGTTTTGTGGCCTACGTTTCTAATGAAATGTTTTTCGAACTTCTGTTCTACGTGTAGTTATTCTAAGGTCAAATTAATGTTCTGGATCCTCAGAGCATAAACACATAGTGCCCGTATGGACTTCATTCATGGAACAAATTTAAAATTAAATGAGAAAGCCATGACATGTTAATAAATTGTTCTGAAGTTTCGTGATATCTCAACATCGAATTTATATTATTTATGCTAGTTATGCTATAAGGACTGTATCGTAATAATCGTTAAATTTACTTGCAGTAATAGTACATTATTGCAAAGGCCGTGAAATAAGCAATTGCTGATCGAGAATCAGTTTGAAGGCCGAGCCGTAGGCGAGGACTTCACAAGAATGCAGGGAAATAAAACATACTTTTTTATATTATACATTTAATTTAATTAATATTAAAAGTTACATTAGTCATATTGGGGTAATTACTAAAAGAAAGTGTTATTGATTTCCCCGGTACATTTATGTTTGTTTGTTGAAGTTCTGATGAGGTTTGCAGGTGGGCATTGGATGTAGTGGTAGATGGCTGAATATGCTGTTTTAGGTGGATGGCTGTTAACTTAGATGTTGGCAAGTGGCCAGCGGGTGAGATTTTGTTTCCGAATTAGGTTGCAATGTGATGTTTTCATTTATTTTATTATTTATATCAGTTTTGTTTTCAATTGAGTCCTCAATGTAGCCTTCAGCCACTTTATCGGACTTCTAGCCTCCGTCTCTTTTCAGAGTCGTCAAATTCGATCCAGAAACAGCCAGAAGAGTGGCTGAAGACCTACGGAAACAATATCCAGTGTAACATTCAGGATTTGTCAAGTTTAAATAAGTTGCTATTTCTTTAGGTATTTTAGCTATTTTGTGTCTTCCAATGACCTGCTTCGTGCACTTCCCTTTCTGAAAGTTAGAAAACACCTATCTGATGTTGTGTTCGCGGGACGATGGTTGTAATATTTTTTTACACATGTTAGGAACTCGCTACGGATTACAAATATCCGGTCAATCTTTGTTTTAGTGTCGCGTAATGTTATAATTGCTTTGTCATCAAGAAATTCTATGTATTTTATGGTAATATTATAGAGTTCCAAATTCCGACATGCTCCGCTAACGCCTAATATCAAAGCAACCTGTTACAAACAAAATTAAATTTCAAGCTACAGCCACGGACAGTATATTTAATAAGACTGATAAATCCTGTGTATCAAAACTCATCCAAATCCATCCAGCTATTTTGGCTTAACTGTGTCTCAAATAAATAATGAATAATTGTATTTACCTTTGTCGCTAAATCATCTGAGGCTTTAATTAAAAATTGGTTTATGTGTTCGCCAGTAAAAAATTTCGATTTTATCGAACTATTGCGTTCAAACTTAGTGCCTTAGCCGTAAACTAAGTGCCATTTTATAAAATCTTTTTCGAATTAAATCATATTTTTTTAGGTACCCTAATTTAAGATTCAGTGACAAATGTAATATATAATTTTTTTAACATTAAACTCCCCATCATACCTCAGTATTTTATAGTTCCTCTTTTACTTTGCAGGCTACCAGGCTCTAGAATGCCCTACCTGTCTCTCCCTATCTCTCCCTATCTTTAAAAACTTGGTCAGACAACACTATCTGTCATCCATCGCTCACTAGGCCACTTATTAATTTATAAATTTTTATAATTAATATATGTAGGTATGACAATATATATTTTATGTACTTATCATAATATTAATATTTATGTAATTTTATGATAATATTATACCTACATTATAATTATGCATTTTATTTTATATTATCTATATTTTTTATATAAGTACATACTTGTTCTAATCATTTCGGATTTACGCCGCGCCGCCGTCCTTATTTGTTCACATAGATCCTGTCCATCCAAAGGTTGCCTGGAAGAGATCGCTTTTAGCGATAAGGCCGCCCATTGTACCTATGATTTAAGAGTGTATTTTCTTGTATATGTTTCTATTTAATTGTGTGCAATAATAAAGGAATTATCTAATCTAATCATATGTGTTTATCTTTATCATATATCATTGAAGGATTAGCCAGCAACAACCTGCGTTACCGAGTCTAGCTGTTTTCAAAGTGGGTAGTTTACCAAAGCGGGTGTGCGTTAAGACGGCGGTGCCAAATTCTGTATTCGAAAATACTTTTCACCAGCATTAGTTCCCATTTGGTACATAAAACATTTGGTAACTCAATAGATTAGAAAATCAAGATGGCGGCGCCACGCTGATACTCTTGAAATTACACAAGAACACATAACATTCAAAAGCTAACACAGCAATGTTAACCGGTGCACTTTGCTATGCTTAACGGTTACTAAGATTTTGAATATTTTCCTATCTATTGAGGTACCAAATGGGTACCAAATGCTGGTGAAAATATATTTCTAATACAGAAGTTGGCGCCGCCATCTTAACGCACACTAAAGCGGGCTTTGCAATATGCAGCATGTCGAATCTGATGTAAAATTAGTGTCGAACTGGCTAAGTATCTTTTCACTAGTCTGAATTCAGAGTATTTTTTATTTAGTCTGCCTAAATATTGCAAAGTGTAAAGCCCGCTTTAGGATTCTCGGCGTTTAGCAATGTGGCCCCCTGTCATATTTAGTTAAACTAAAGTGCAAAACCTATTGGTGCAGCAAGTTGGTACCACTTACTTTTTATCATTGACGTAGGTAGTCTTTGACTGAAGTAGGTATAACTAAATTCGTATGCGCTTAGTTGGAAATTCGATATTGGAGTTTTAATGCCGCCCGAAGGCCTCCAACATGGCAACTTTATACAGCCGAGCCCCCTTGCTTTCAAGGCGCGGAAGCGCTATACTGTAAAAAAGTGAGTACAGTCCGCGAGGTATAAGCTGAGCTTTGCATTTGTGTGAGTGTACATGGATAGTGTAGGTGTGACAACCGGCCTTAGGCGCGGCGCCATTTTCGCCCGGTAAAAACGGGTTTAAACTGATTTTGGGTAACCGGCCTGAAGCGCGGCGCCATTCTGTCTCTTGTGATTGGTGATCACTCACACTAATGCAAAGCTCAGCTTATACCTCGCGGACTGTACCTACTTACTTATCTTTAAATACCACTAGTTAGTGGCCCTGGTCACCCAAGTAGTGACTAAGCAAGCTACTTCACATGCACTTCTGAAGTCTTTGACCACAGTATAAATCTAGAATGGCGCGTTATTTTATTTTGACTCTCTAAAGCGTTTACGGTAGCTAAGTTGTGCTACCGTCAGAAAATGTTACCCTTAATGTTTTTAGAAGTAATGATAAAACAACACGTCTAAAAGTTAAAAGTCTAAAGAACCCTGTTCCACATAATTAAATTTTAATTGATCGAGCGAAGCGAGATCTCTAAATCAATTTGGGCAAATCGGCGTTGTATGTAATAGGTTGGGGAAAAAGTCTTTTCGCATTATATTTAGTATGTATGAACTTGTAATAAAATCTCTTTGGCTAGATACTAAATATTTGTATCTGGCTGGTTTTGGTATCATTCAAGGTTTAAATTTTAAAGAAGATAATTCCAAATTCAAATTAGGAAAATGTGTGATTTTTATTTGTTTTTCGTACTGTAAAGATGAGTGAATCTAATGAAGAAATTCGATACATTTTAAAATTTTACTACAAAAAAGGTAAAAATGTAACGCAAGCCGCGAAAAAAATTATGTTTATGGACCTAGTGCAGTGTCTGTGAGAGTAGCACAAATTTGGTTTAAGCGTTTTCAATCCGGAAATTTTGATGTCAAAGATGCACGTCGCTCTGGTCGCCCTATTACGGATAAAATTGATGCCATTTTTGAAAAAGTGGAGCAAGATCGGCATATCAGTAGTTACGACGTAGCTGAAGAACTGGGAATTGACCACAAAATAGTTTTGGCGCATTTGAAAAAAACTGGGTACACAAAAAAGCTCGATATTTGGTACCCCACGAGCTCACTGAAAGAAACCTAATGAACCGTGTACTCATTTGTGATTCTTTATTACGACGTAATGAAACCGAATCATTTTTGAAGAAGCTGATAACTGGTGATGAAAAGTGGATCACGTACGACAAGAACGTGCGAAAAAGGTCGTGGTCAAAGGCCGGTCAGGCTTCACAGACTATGGTGAAACCCGGGTTAACTCGCAACAAGGTGATGCTGTGTGTGTGATGGGATTGGAAGGGCATTATTCATTATGAGCTGTTACCACCAGGCAGTACCATCGATTCTGAACTCTACTGCGAACAACTGATGAGATTAAAGCAAGAAGTTGAGAGAAAGCGGCCGGAATTAATCATCAAAAAAAGAAGGGGTGTAGTTTTTCATCATGATAACGCTAGACCTCACACATCTTTAGCCACTCAGCAAAAATTAAGAGAGTTTGGCTGGGAGGTGTTAATGCATCCGCCGTATAGTCCTGATCTTGCACCTTCAGATTTCCACCTGTTTCGGTCTCTTCAGAATTCTTTAGGCAGTGTCAGGTTAACATCACGAGAGGACTGCCAAAACCACTTGTCGCGGTATTTTGATCGGAAGCCCCAAAATTTCTATAGCAATGGGATCATGTCCCTACCTACAAGATGGCAAAAAGTTATCGAACAAAATGGTACCTAGATACTTTAGTTAAATGTAAATAAACTATTAAAAAAATGTTTTGAATTTTCTTAAAAAATGCGAAGAAACTTTTTCCCCAACCTAATATGTACATATGTACATTTGTTTGTCCGAAGATAACTTTCGAAGCGTTTATCCGATCATCGTGAAATTTTGTATACAGGGTGTTTGGTAATATACTGACGATATTCAAGTGACGATTTCTGAAAACATAAAAAAAGACTTCTCGATAAATAAAATTACTAGTTATATTATCAAATTTTAAAGAAAATCGACTAAGTTTAAGTGATTAATTCGATATAAAACTTACTGACTACTATTTCAATCGACACCAAAAATAAAGGCGAATTTGATATCTCTTTCGGAAATGGCTGCGGGTTTTGGGTTAGAAAGGGACAACAAGAGATATCTCGAGATGTCACTAATATACCTCCTTGACGACCTCCGTGGTGCAGTGGGCGAATAGCCGGCTGAGACGCAGGAGGTAGCGGGTTCGATTCCCGCCGCGGAACAAATGTTTGCATGATCTACAGATATTTGTTCCGGGTCTGGTTGTTTCTCTATATATTATAAGTATGTATTTACAAAAAAAAATGTATATAAGTATTCTATCAGTTATCTGGCTCCCATAGTACAAGCTCTGCTTAATTTGGGGCTAGATAGCGCTGTGTGAAATGTCCAGCAATATTTATTATTATTATTATTATACAGTATCTGTGGTTAGATGGCAAGCATTATACAATAGCACAACATAATTTTATTATAGTGTATGTTTTTACATGCCAAAATAAATTTCACTTTTCTATGGTAAACATTTCACAAATTTATTTATTATGCTCATCAAAATAACCCCTTTAGAGAGGTAAAAAAAAAAACAAAATGGGACTATCCGGTCAAGGGGCACGTTCAATTGGTATGTGTGTAGCTTTAGTGACATAAATATAGGGAAAAGTCTGAAATCCAGAATAACTGCAATTTCTACTGCAAAAAAGTTTAACAATTAACATGAACTCACGTTAACTTATAAATGATAATATAATAATTTTAAATCATCTTTTGTGAATGTATTATGTGTGTTATTAAGCAAATAAATGATTGTCTATGTCTATAGACATAGAAATACTATAATAATTGATCCAACTCATGTCCAGTGAGAGTGCGGGGCTCCCACACAGAGCATGCCGCACTTGCTTCTCTGTCCTCTGTGCCCCACCACTAGAACTCGGGATTAGCTCAATGAGGCAACTGATGAGGATGTAGCGAACACTTACTGATCCAAATCAATTTAATCTTGTAGATCTAACTGCAAAATTAACTTTTTATTTTATTATGATTAAGATACAACCGTACTGGCTACGGAACCATTCACTGTGCGTGGTTTAAAACACGCTTGACCAATTTATTTTAGTATATTTTATACTGCTTTTCATTCTGGTAGGGTTGGCAGCACTGGTCACCGTTTACCATTTCACCAATAAAACTTGTTTACATTTTGTGTTTGCTTCATTCAGTTATATATCATACTCGCTATCGTTAAAACGTCGGCAATTTTTGCAATTTTAATAGCAGGTAAAATCGGCTTTTAATTGTGAATTAGTCAAGATGTGGTCTGAAGTGTTTGTGTGTCTTCTGATAAATATACATCTCATGGTAACAGCACGATATGGTAAGTTTTAATTAATTAATATTTATGTAACTACTATAGTTGAGTATGTATTCTTTGATTAAAACGGGTATTTATCGCGTATGTTATACCTTTTTTATTTGTTATCCCGACGTAAAAAAGAAGAAAACAAATAAAAAAGGTACATACCTACGCGATAAATACCCGTTTTAATCAATAATTATGTATAGTGATCGCGAAAGTTTGAAAAATACTATGTATTCTTTCTACAATGCTTATTATTTTAACTATTATTTTTCTTCGATAGTTGGTGACCGATGTGTGCCAAATAAACAGTTCACTGAAGGAAAATGTACATTAGCCACTGATTGTGAAGCTTGTTTAAGGTGAGTGCCTGTTCGGTACAGCTATGATTATAAAGTTATCTACACTTTTATATTATAATGAGGTAAAGTTTGTGTGTTTGAATGTTTGTTTGTGAGAAAATTTTTTCTCAGAAATTGCTGAACCAATTTTGAAAATTCTGTCACTTATTTCTATAAGACAACAACACAAGTACATCATTTTTGTGATGTAATTACTTGTAATAACATTACTAAATTGTTATTTCACCTTTTACTGTACAAAAGTTTCATATCCTTTGTATTTGGTATACCTACCTACATAAATCCAACTCACATTTGTTTTCAGACAAATCAAAATAAAAAGGGGCCATGACTTAAAGCGTTGTGGATTTGAAGGTAACATTGAAATTGTGTGCTGCCCTCTTACTGTGGGCACTCGACTTGGAACAAGTAAGTTTTCACTGGATTTTCATTACCAAAATCAAATCAAAATCTTTTATTCATTAAAATTACAAGGATCAATTTGAAGTGTCAATTGTACTGCCTGTTCATTCGCGACCAAGCCAGGAAAGAAAGGCAAGAAACAAGGATGGTTGTTTTTTTATGACCCTTTTAGAATACGTATAACAATACAGAAAGTAAATTACGTCTAAATTGTAACATTTTGAATGAGTTGGAGCAATTTCAATCCTCCTCCTCGTCTTTGATTTTTTTATCTGCTTTAACTTGTGTAACATTAGGTAGTATAAATCGAATACACTTTATTTTCTTTTCATTTGGAAGTAGATTGTATACATTGAACCATTTTACGACCTTAGAGATTGCATTGTTTACATCGTCAAAATCGGTTGATCGTCGCTTTAATATAAAATAAATGTGAGTGTCATTTGCAAACAATACAACCTTATGATCGTCCCTTACAAGGTGGGGAAGATCATAAATATATACTAAAAACAAACATGGCCCCAGAATTGATCCCTGTGGTACACCCATTTTAACCAGAGACCCCGGAGAACGCTTCCCATTCAAGTCAACTCTTTGTACTCTGCCACTTAAATAAGAAGTGAGAAAGTCTAGAGCAACGCTCCTAATGCCATAATGGTTTAGTTTCCTGATCAATGTGTCATGGTCTACGCAATCACATGCCTTGGACAAATCACAAAAACCACCTAAAGCGTCATGAGACTTCTCCCAGGCATCAAATACGTGCGGTATTAACTCAATACCAGCATCTGTGGTTGAGCGACCCCTGGTAAATCCGAATACCTTCAAGACTATTTGAAAGTTTTGAAACCAAAGACAATTAAAAATCTACCGTGTTCCTGGGTTATGCTACTTAACTAGAATGTAATAAATTTAGAATTCATTATTAAAGTACAGCATTAAAAAAATCCTGGTATAGGACAGGTTAAAGTTGACAAAGTTTAGAACATGTTTTTCTTTAAAAGGATCTAATGGTAATGCCATGCTAAGTATTTGAATACAAGAATAGAAAGCTATTACAATCCATACTAATATTATAAGTTCGAAAGTGACTCTATCTCTCAGTTTGTTAAGCGTGTTATTTATGTATTAGTGCGTTATTTGTGTATTGTCTAGCTAGGTAAATGCTGTCAGACAAGAAATATGACATAGTTAAACTTATCTCTCTTTACATTTATCATAATTGACACTAGAGTTGTAAACATTGGTGTCTCATCTCAACTGCTCATTGCAAAATGTTGTAAATTAAGTATAACTTGTTTGTCTACATAAAATCTTTTTTAAAGCTTCAACGGAAAAGTCAACCAATTCACAGAGGATAGCAGATAGAGGTCAGTACTTTGGTTTATTTTGTTTTGCATCATCTATTGAATTTTACCTCTTATCTATTTGAACATGTAGGCCCGATATTCTTCTGCCTACATAGATACGAGTAGGATAAAGTATACAGTAATCAGACAGTAAATCGCCTTGTGACTAAAAGAGGACTTTCCTCTGACTGTCCCTTATATGAGGTCATACGGATCCAAATAAATGAATAATACAAAGATGTACAAAGATATAAAAATAGAAGAGAAGTATACCAAGATAAACAAAGAAATACATAATATGGGTTGAACAGGCTCTTGGCTCTTCCATTGGATCTGAGATCTATAAAAACCATCCATGATATGTATAAATTGTATGTGCATCTTCAAAAAAAGGATATTCTCAATTTGGTTGTATATGTTTTTTTTATATTTGTTACCTCAGAACTCATATATTCTCTCTCTGTCATTTATCAATCTGAGAATTTCGTCATTTATCAAACCAAGAACTTCGTCATTTATCAACCGATTTAGAAAATATTATTTTAACTTGCTAGGTTCACATTCAGATTAGTTTTATAGAAATTTCACCAAAATCGGTTCAGTAGTTTGGTTTACATCAAAATAACTGGGAAAAATATTAAAATTTCTGTTTTCTGAAGTTGGATATAAATTATTTGTATGAAAGTTACTTATAAAATTCCTTTAGTTTTAGAAAATGTCAAAGTCAAAGTTGTTTCGTAGCGAAAATATAAATACTTTATATTTCTATCTCGTTTTCATAATAAAACTTATGTATTTCTGGTTTCAGAATGTCAGAAAATAATGGATTCTGGTAAATATGCGCTGGAGCCGTACATCTTAGGTGGAAAAGCCGCAACCCTGGGTGAATTTCCTCATATGGTGAGTTTATAATTTATTAATTGAATTTATTTGAGTCGTCTGCGCGCTCTGTTTGGGTACGGGCGTGCTATCGAGCGTAAAGGTCATTTTCCGCTCAAAAATCGCTTACACCGTGAAGTGCAATTCTTATAATATTGTGATCGATGAAATGTTAGCATACGTACAAAACAAAATTTCGATTATTGATGAAGAAAGTTTGACGCGTATTTGTGTTTCTTCTTTCAAAAGTGCCGAAATCACTCAATCGAAAGTCTTGTGCGTGACATCCCTAGAGTGTATATAAAGAGGCGGGAGCCAGAAGCTCGAGGGAGGTCCTGAGTGAAGCAAGTCATACAAGGACCTTCTTCTTGCTTCACTCAGGGGCGACCAGGGCGTTGGAGAAAACAGTGGTCTATGAAAATATTGGAGAGCAACGTTTTCATAGACCACTTTTTCTCCACTTACCCCTCCTGCCCATTTTCAATATTAAAAAATTGTTCTTTCATACTTAACCTCAAAATAGATTTTTTTAATTTTCTCAAAAACTATAGGTTTTCGTAAGTCCTCACCCACTGAAGGGGGGGTTTCCAAATTCCCCACTCCTCCCCATCCCCCTATCGAGCCGTTCCAAATGGAAAGTCCTTTCGCGGGAATTGAACCCGCTACCCCTACGTCTCAGCCGACTAGTCGCCCACTGCGCCACGGAGGTCGTCAAATTACAATAAAGAGTTATCTTATCTTATTTTAAGCATTGATACCAATAATGCTAGATGGTAATAGGAAACACAAAAGTCAGTACCTACACAAAATTTATTAAATCGTTTCTTCAATACTCCGGTCACTGATTTTAAGGTTGCTTTCCTGTGGGTAAAAATTCGAGTACCCTCCTCGGATGGTTCCGGATTCCGTGGAGCCGTGGGAGTCTCGTTTTGGGTGCTGCGGTGGCCGATCACCGTTAATTGTTAAGGGGTTATGATTTCCGATTTTCTTGTTTTTTGCCGCGAATATGATGTAGTTCGTTTCTGACGCATTTATAGTTAGTAAGTTAGATTGTAACCATTTATTTAATAGGTCCAAGTCGTGTTGTGCTTGTTCTATTAGGGAAATTATTGAGTGGCCGGAATAAAACAGGCTCATATCGTCGGCGTACAGAGTAATGTCTCTATTCAGTCCTATCTCGCAGATTATTATGTATTATTATTATTATTAATGTAAGTTATTAATAACCGGGTGATTATTTATAATATTTTATAACGCGGTTGTAAAACACTGGTATAGGTTATCAATTAATCATACTATTATTTATTTTATGTTACGATATCTACTTTGTTTGTCATCAACATTTCTGATTTAATTAATTGCTATGAAAGTTATTTCTCTTAATAACCGGTTTTTATTGTTTTACAGGTGGCATTAGGCTTCGACCTAGGCAACGGATATGAATTTAATTGCGGTGGATCCGTCATTTCCAAAGACTATGTTTTAACAGCAGCTCATTGCGTTGCCAATATAGAAAGGTAATTTTATCAATCACGCTATGTTTTAGCTTTATTTTGATCCCGGACACTTTTACTCTGGGAATAGAAATATATACCTATATACCGTCAAGACTAACTATCCCATCATCGATAACATCATCGACGTTTATGTCATTCATGGTTGATGGTTTAGAAGCGGCGTCTGAGCCACTACAGCGGCATCTGCGTCCTTCTCTACAAGCTTATGATGCAACTTGCCATCAGATGCTTTATATTACCTTCGTATCACATCTCATAGCTCGAAGAACTTACAACCGTTGGGCCAGGTAATAGCACAAATTCGTTAGGAACAAATGTAAATTATAGTACAACGAGCAAAATCAGACGCGCGCATACGAGGATCTCGGATCAATTTGTTCGTTGTACTAAGTTTTAGTTCAGTTCCTTTTCCATGGTTCTATGGAGAGCACGCACTGGAAAGCGCAGCTTAGAACGGACCTCACTAGATGGAAAGATGAGCTGATAAAGATTGCTAGAAGCCGGTAGAGGCCGCACAAGATCAGTCGCTCTGGAAGTCTATGGGAGAGACTTCCTGGGTATCGCTCCTGTGGCTGATATGATCTTCTTCTTCAGGCCTTTTCCCATTTTTATTTGGAGTCGGCTCTCCTACTCACTTGTCTCCAGATATGTCTTTCCTGGATCGTCATTGGGTCTATATTGTTATTCTCCAGGTCTTTCTTTATTACATCCATGTTAGCCGGGGAAAGTTCTGACCGAGAAAGCGCGGGAGAGCGCTTTCTCGGTCCGAACTTAAAGTCCAGAACTTTTCGAGTCATATGCTCTACCGGCCTCCTCATGATATGGCCGTACCATCGTAGTCGTATCTCTACTAATTTGTCTGGTATGGGTCTTAATTTGAAGGTTCCTCTGATATAATGGTTCGGCACTTTGTCAAAAGGGTGACTTCGGCAGACCACCTCAGCATCTCATTTCGGCAACGTGTAGTTTGTCAAAATGTTGATTTTAAGTGGCCAATAATCCGCACCGTAGACTATGGCTGCCTTACTGCAGTTTTATAAATTTTGCCTTTAACACGCACTGGCATTCTTGGGTGTCAGAGCACACCTGTCAGCTCTCTCCACATTTGCCAGCGTACATTTTTACGGTGAGCGATGTCCACGTCAATATTGCCATCACTTGCTATTACACTGCCCAAGTATTTGACAAGCTATGGACAGTTTTGAGTGCCGGATTCTGCAGGTTCATGATGTGTTGAGTGCTGTTATTGGCAAAATTGCAGTACATGCACTCAGTTTTTTCTCTGCTGATTTTAAGTCCCGCTTTTTCTAAAGCTGATCTCCACTTCTCTAGAGTCCGTTGAAGCACTATCGGGTCTTCATCGATGAGAACAACATCATCAGCGTAAAGGTTGCTCTAGGGTGTGGGTTGCTGGACCTCGGATGTAAGGTAGTCCATTGCAAGTTTGAACAGTAGCGGGCTAAGTGCCGATCCCTGGTGAACTCCAACGTTTACTTTAAATTCACTGCTGATTTCTGCTGGGCATCTTACTTTTGTGGTGACACCATCGTACATGTCGGCTATCATTTGGATGTAACATTCGGAGACCTTTTTCGAGCGTAGTGCCTGCCAAATCAGTGGTCTTGGGATGCCGTTCAAAGGCTTTTTCAAGATCTATGAACACCATGTGAAAATCTTTCTTAAGATTTCTTAGATGTTAGATTTCTTAGATGTTAGATTTCTTAGATTCCATTAAGATGCAATACATACCGTATTGCGTCGATTGTCGATTTTCCCGCAACGAACCCGCACTGATTTTCTGTCACAGTTGTTAATTTAGCCTTTGATTTAGCACTCGTTCCGAATTTTAAAGCTGTGTGATATCAGCTTTATGGCCCGATAGTTTCCATAGAGTCGTGTATCGCCTTTGTTTTTGTAGAATGGCACTGAGAAACTTTTTTTCCAGGCGTTAGGAATGCTCTCTACAGGAATAGTGTTAATGATTACCTAGCCGGTCACAATTTTGAATGACCCATTATAATTTTTTTTTGTTTTAATTTTAAGTTTTACTAATATTATTAATACTTTTTTATTGTTTTAAATTTTATATGAGGTAAGAGCTGCGAAAATTATGATTATTATAAATAAACAACGTACTTATAATAAAATGAACATGTAAAGCTTTGACATTGCATGCGTTAGCGCTGAATATGGCTGTACCTATACAAAAACTGTACCTACACCTTGTTTGTTACCCATATTACGCAATAAATACATGCTTCTGGGGGACGCCCTAGTATTAGACATTTTCTTATTATTGTTGTGCTTCATGATTAGGAGAAAGTGGGTTGGCTATGATTTTTACGGCCGGCTGCCACCTAACGCCAAGACAGTAATCCCTCCTGCTAACTGGGACTTAGGATTCCGCCGTTGGCTTGTGCTCTTTTGCCGCTATCCTCTACACGTCATCCTGCCTGCTGCCGCTGTCCTCTGCCGGCCTGGTGTCAGAATATGTACGAGCAGCCCGACGAGGTGTGTGGCTGATATGATGAGACCATACATATAAAGGGGACGGTTGCTGGTTCAAATCTCTAATTCCGATTCTTGGGATGATTTTAAAAATGTTGAGGTTTCCTTGTGTTTTCACGTGCAGGATAGAGCCGACCGTGGTCAGAACTGGAGTGGTGGAGCTGGGGGGTAAAGAGTGGGACGCTGAGACTGATGTCGGCATCGCACAGATAATAAAGCACCCAAACTATATCCGCAAGGAGAACTACCACGACTTGGCGCTTTTGAGGTATTCTTCGAACATTTTTATTTTTAAATTTATTTGGTAAATAAGCAGCATCCTAAAGGCACTAGTCGTTCGCCCCGAACTGAGATCTCGCAAGTCTCTGATTAAAACAAAAAAATATTATGTGTAATCTTTGACTATCAAAATAGTGCCACGAAATACATAAACAAATAACTTGGCCTACAGTTTCATTCAAATTACAGGTAACGGCAGTTCATGTTAGTTGGTTAGTTTTTTAGGTACAAATTGCAGGCATTCTGGATTTCAGACTTTTGCCTATATTTGTGTCACTTAAGCTACACGCGTACCAAATTACAGCACTGTGGGGTCACTGGTGTACCCTGTGAATTTTGACAAAGTTTAGTTTTTATCATGGCTAATAACTCAAAAACTATAAGAACTTTACTAAAAATAAAAACGGAGTCTAAATGTACTAATGAAGACCTTTCATTTGACGTCCCACTTGACCTAATAGTCTCATTTTTTTTTACGCCAATATCTCAACCACCCCCAATGTTTTAGCTGATTTAGTCACACCAAAGTTGTGCCATCACTACCTACCTATGTACCTATGTATGTCAAATTTCACGATGATCGGATCTACGCTTCGAAAGTTATCCTCGGACAAACAAACACATACATACATACAACGCCGATTTGCCCAAATTTAGAGATCTCGCTTCGCTCGATTAACAAAAAGAACAGGATCTGTGAGAAATATAATACTATAATAGAAGAATTTAAAAAAAAATGTCACACCTACCACACACTATAGTTAAGTCAGAAAAATGTAATAGACAGATAGACGTTAGTACTTTCGAATTTATAATATTAGTACAGATTTAATTAAAAGGCATTTTTTTAGTCTGTTAGATAAATAAATTCAATAATAATGTCAAAAAATCCGTAGGACGGCCCCACACTGGATATAAAGACGACCTGATAAAGGTTGCTGGGAGCCGTTGGGTGCAGGCGGCAAAAGATCGGCCGCGCTGGAAATCTATGGGGGAGGCCTATGTTCAGCAGTGAACGTGACTGAATAACTAAATAAAAACACTATATTGTACACCATATAGAAAACACAAACCAAATTGGACAATGGGCGGTATAATCGCTTAGTAGCGATCTATTACAAACAACCTTTGGATGGAGAGGATTTATTAATAACTAAGTTAATGGTCGCGGATGTACATTTATGGCTAAACTATTTATACTGATATGATGAGATTAATAAATGTAATGTTTTTATTTCCAGGCTGAACAAATCCCTCCAGTTCTCGAATAGCCTGAACGCGGCGTGTCTCGACACGAGTGGTACAGACCCCAGCTTGCCGCTTGTTATCACTGGCTGGGGTAAAACCAGTAATATTAGTAAGTTATCAAATCGCTATTATTAATAATACCTAGCAGATCACTCGTGGCATTTTCTGCGCATTTTGTATGTATTGTATCAATTATCATAGTAATAGTGTTTTGGTATAATTAATGAGTAATAATTAAACGTGCTAAAAGAGTGTTAGGTATGAGTGTGGATGGCTAAAGGAATTGTATGTGTAGGGTTGCCAGATGCCCCGTATTTTACGGGTTACCCCGTTTTTCAGGCTAAGCTAATACAAAAACCCATAATTTTCAAAAATAAAATACGGGGTAAATAAAGCTCCCGTATTTTTTTATTTAAAGACGGATTTATTTAAAAAAAGGTTTTATAGAAATAGAAGCAATATATTATTATAATAATATTACTCGGCTAAATATATCCAAAGTCAACTAAGATGAACTTTATGAAGAGTTTTGTGTGATTTCACCGTTTAATAACTACTACGTCCAAGAAAAGCTCGCCGACGAAAGCGTAACCCCTGACAAATGGATAGTTTTTTTAAACTTGTAAAGGCAGCATCTTCAAAAATATGATTCATACTAGCTGGTAGGTGGATTAGTAAGTACTTCGAGTAGCTTATTATCTTCTCAATATCTATCTTTATACCAAAATTGGTTCTGCGGATTACTTGTGAAGGCGTAACAGACAGACAGAATTAATTTGAGAGACCCTTGTTCTATATTGATTAATATATGTACGTACATTGAAACTAAGTATTTTCGATAATGATCTCACTGATCTCATCGCAGAACGGGCACGACCGTCAATGACGTCTGCCCTCACGCATCTGCCCGTGTTTTTTTTTTGGATGGACAATACTCGCTGTTGGCCTCTGAGGCCGTGTCAGCTTAACCGAACTTTTGGCGAGCGCAGATGACGCTCAGCCCAGTAAGTTATTTAGGCAACTAGCGCAAGGGCACCACTTAGGTACGAGCCTCGGCTTGGGCAGTTGCCGGGGTGGGGATAGGAGAGAAACGCCCGGGTACGTGTCTGTACCTCGTATAGGCGGCGACTGAAGGGACTCGTCGACCTCGCCGGCGAGGTCGGTGTTTCTGTGAAGTGTTTGCTCTGTCTGATATTGATGACTCAGATATCGCTTCCGTATTAGCGGAGGTGATTTCGTCATCCGGGTCTCCGAGAACGTGTCTCGGACGACGGAGGATTTTGTTGGCGGGTGGATCCAACGGGTAGACCGGAATGGTGTGTACCAAAGGGTTCGGATGATGGGAGGCAAGTTTAATACCTCTTGGAAGCGAGCTTCATGAACTTGGCTATTGAATCTAATTTCATATTGCGTGCGATGTAGATCGTTATTGCGAAAATACCAGGGCGAGCCTTTTCGCAAGAAGCGATTTTGGATGATCTGAATGGCACTCTGCCCGTGTTTGGGTCGCGCACTCAGCTATGAGCGACTTCTCCCCCACCTCGCCCGCCGCCATAGTAACGCGCACTCGAGTAATAAAATCGTCGTAACTATTAAAATATTAATTATCGTCTAAATGATGTAGTGTAAAATAAGAAGTTTAATAAAAGTATTTATTTTGATATAAAAACCAATTTGTTACTACCAAATGTGCATTAGAAATATATCATCAATTTTTATTGTATGTATGGTTCACTGTTTTGGCGATAATGGCTTACTCATAAAAGATAGATGCTGTCGCGGACTTTTTTGTAGGAATAATTAAGATAAACATTTCTCTTATACATTATATGCGCGTAAACTCTACAGTTTTTGAAGCGTACGCCAGAATAGCTCGCAGATGCCAGATTTTATTCAGACTTACTTGACAATTATCGTTATATTTTGGCCAATTCACACACTATCTTTAAAAATTATGTGTTAAAAATATGTGTTATTCTAATGTATAAGCTATATTATTGTAAGCTTTAATTAAAATCCATTCGGTAGTTTTTACGTGAAAGAGGAACAAACATCTATACATCCATACATACAAACTTTCGCGATTATAATATTATGTAGTTGGATTCTACAACTGGTTTTCTCCATTCCAGCTTCTAACGCTCCAGTAGAAAGATTATTTTCCTTGTGCGGCAATGCATGGACAGATAGCCGAAACCGGCTCAATATTGAGACTGCCAAGGCGGAAGTCAAATGTAATTTTAAGTTATCTTGTAAAGATTTTTATATATTTGCTTCTCAAAATGAAGAGCTTTTAAAATCTGTTTCTTCAAACCATAAATATTAATTTAAAAAATAGATTATACAATGCGAGGTGAGACGTTATTCGGAGCGGATCGCACTCACCCTGATGGAGGTTCACGAATTGAACCGAAACATTGTCGGTCGAAACACCGTTAAGACAGTACGTGATAAATCCCGTATTTATAATAGTGATTAAAATCAATGACGAAAGTTTTCTAATACCTAGATTATCTTCATTAAACATTGCTGTTTTAATTGTATCCCGTAAAAATATCTAAAACCCGTATTTTTATACTGGTAACCCTTTAAGCAACTAGCGGCAGGTGGCAACCCTAGGTATGTGTAAGAAAGAAGTGACAACGGAGATGAAGGCTGATAGAGAGGTATTGAAGAAACGCCGAGACTGTTAAATAATGAGTAATAATCGAAACTTCTCGAACGCTTTTGTCTTGCTGTGTTATTGTTGTTATGTCTGCGGTTGCGCACAATGGGGATGGGTCGTTCTGTCGAAACACCGACCCCTTTCCTGGAACGACCGAGATCGTTCTCGAACCCTCAGCTCGTAACAATACATATTGTGCCAACCCCACGTTATGTGGGAAAAGGGCAGAAAGAAGAATTAAACGTAGTAGAGTTCCTTGTGAAAAGGCTTACCCGGAGAAGAATTACCACCGTACTCATTAACAATACTATCCTAAATAACTACTATTTCTCATCGCATTATCAATTTAAAATACCATTATTGTAAGAGAAAATTGATTCTTAAAAAAGTCGGGTTTGTTCGAACATTAATAACTCGAGAACGGCTCGACCGATTTTGATGATTTTTTATTTGTTGTATTTGTCTCCGTCCCGAATAGCTGAATAACTATTAAATTATCGGAAAATAATCACGCAAAAAGATATAATGAAGAAAAATAATTTTCTCATACATTGATGCAGATAATGATGGCCGACGTATATTGAAAGGCCGCGTCATATGCATGTCAACTAGTTTCCGGGTCAACTAGTAATATATAGAGAAACAACCAGACCCGGAACAAATATCTGTAGATCATGCAAACATTTGTTCCGCGGAGTCAACCTGCAACCTCCTGCGTCTCAGCCGGCTATGCGCCCACTGTGTCACGGAGGTCGACAGGAGAATAATTTGTCTGTCTTGTGCACGAAGGAGTGTGATTGGTATAGTTAAAGTTTATATGGTGGTGGTTTACCCACACGACTAACAAACAATAAAAATTATTTATGTGGGTAGGTAGGTAGGTGCTATACATACCTACCTTCACTCAATCCTCGAGAGCAGTGCAGGCTTCTGACGTCCGTGACGACACTATTTGGGGTCAGCAGAATACCAGCGTTAAGTAGCTAGGTTCTAGCCTTCCTACTTAGCACATGCTGAGCTGACGCCATTTTGGCATGACTGGAATTTGCAATTATGATGGAAGTTGCGTGAGATATTCCTGTATTTTTTTATTAACCTGTAATCTTTGACTTCTGGCATTCTTGTTACATATCTTTCTATTTACACCCACTCATAGAGCCAGAAGTCAAGATTCGACATTACTTGAATGTCACCATCTTCTTTTGTGTTATATTTTGTAAGTGTGTCGTGTCAAATAAATGTTTTCATTTTCATTTTTTTTTATTTTTCATATGGAAAAGGAGGGCCGTAGGTATGCTAAAACGAAGCGATTTTTTTAAATTATTACAGTCGGTTTTATACGATGTTCCACTGACAACTAGCAACAATAATTATGTACAGTGATCGCGAAACTTCCCTCTTACAACTTTTTTTTATATAAACTTTTTTGAACAGGATAAATGTTAGCAAAACATGATATCTTTCGTCTTCAGATACAAGGTTAAAACGTATCTTACAGGTTAACTATTATCATTCGCGCAATACAAAGGCACCAACACAAGTGTGATAAGAATACACATAAACAGAGACATTAACTTATTTATAAGATAACTTAAACAATAAACATAAATGTTGAATTACTTACCGTAATTTCACTAATATTCTTAACAATAATTGGAAATAGCTTCGATTTAGATCGACATAATTATCAGCTTTGAATTGAACTAAGCATAGATGCAACGTGAAGTATTCAAATATCCTTTTCTTATATTTAAGATTTATTCTAAGGGAGGTGAGAGATCGCCAATTAGTACTGTATTTTGTGTGTGGCTGTTTTTCATAAAGTACATATACTATATAAGTTAGACGCCTCGGCAGCGTTCGTGTTTCCGAAGTACCTAATACGATTATGCAACCAATGTCCGGCCGTCCCGCGGCTCGTGACGTCACGCTAGAGCTTGCAGATATTCAAAACTGTAGTATTCGATCAGTTTGAGGGATTCGAATATTATTCGAAACTTTTAAATGTCAATTTTAATTGGTATTTACCGTAGAAAATAATCAGAAAACCGTTAAGGAATATTCCAGAAAAACTTTATTGTGAACCCGTGTTATCAAAACCATAAAATATGTAAAAATGGTTTACGAATAACAAACAAAAATTAGGTATTACTGTTTACTATAATATTTCAATTAGAAAATCAAACAAAACAATGTGTCTAATAATTACAAATAATCAAAACACTGATTGTAAAGTTTATCAAGCAAATAGACTCATTGGTACCATTGGTAGACTACGGCTACGCGACTGACTCTTATAGTTAAAATTATTCGAATATTCGGATAACGCTATTACAAATAGGTATTCGAATACAAAAACTGCCGGATATTCGATTGCAAGCTCTGTCTGTCATCCGTCAGTCACCAGCGAGCTTCAAAGGCACGTGCGGTTCCAGTGTTTGGAAGTATACAGGATGTTTGGTAATATACCAACGATATTCAAGTGACGGTTTCTCAAAACATAAAATAAGACTTCTCGAAAAAAAACTTCTAGTTATAACATCAAATCTTAAAGAAAATCGACTAAGTTTAGGTGATTAATTAATACGATATAAAACTTACTGCCTACTCTTGCAATCGATATCTAAAAATACAGGCCGATTTGATATCTCTTTCGGAAACGGCTGCGGGTTTTGGGTTAGAAAGGGACAACAAGAGATATCTCGAGACGTCACCAATGCAGTATCTGTGGTTACATGGCAAGCATTATGCAATAGCACAACATAAGTTTAATAAAGTGTTTTTTTACATGCCTAAATAAATTTCCTTAATAATATTTCTTATTTCTATGGTAAACATTTCACAAATTTATTTATTATGCTCATCAAAATAAAAATTGACAAATATTGACAATAATATGGTGTTTTACTGGACATAATAATAGCAATACATAAAATACACGAATTGAAGAATAAATAGCTACGAACATTATATATTGTACATTTAAAACAAACAAGAAAAGAAAAAATAATTTAAAACAAACGAGTGTGCTTTAGACCACATGACTGAAATAAAACTATCTCCTTCTCAACTTCCATTCGCCTCGCCTGATCACACTTTTTGTAACGCTCTCGTCACGCATTCACCAGCTTACTCCCCAAGTCAAGCATGCGTAAAGAAGTTTTACTTCAAATAACGAATGTGCTTTAGACTACACGACTGAAGTAATCATTTCGTTAATATCTCCCTCTCATATTCCGGTTGCCTCGCCCGATCACACTTTTCGTAACGCTCTCGTCACGCATTCACCAGCTTACTCCTCAAGTTAAGCGTGCGTAAAGAAGTTTTATTTCAAAAAACGAGTGTGCTTTAGACCACACGACTGAAATAAAACTATCTCCCTCTCAACTTCCGTTCGCCTCGCCCGATCACACTTTTCGTAACGCTCTCGTCACGCATTCACCAGCTTACTCTCCAAGTCAAGCGTGCGTAAAGAAGTTTTCTTACTTGATACATACTTAATACTTGATTTGTGAAAATATCAATAATTTTAAATCACTCTCCGCGCAGTAGCGCTAGGGCGAGGAACAAATTTGTTTAAGTCTAACGTAAATTTCATACATGATCACTCCACCGAAGAGTAAACCCACCGAAGAGTAAGCCGTACCCGCGGGAACTGGCCACAGACACTGACGACGACCAGGCGTCGTCAGACCGGGGTATCCCTCCCTCATCCCTTCCCCCTACCCATCTCCCAAGGAAGGTACCTGCGCGCCGATCGACCGACGATCCTCCCTGCGGAGTGAGCATCGGGCGGCCAGTAACACGTGAGTAGCAAACCTGAGGCTCCGCGAGCCGACCCGATGACAACCCCCCGATGAAACGGGGGGCGGTAAGAACTCCGCAGGAAAGGGCCAAAAAGCCCGGTACTGAGATGAAGACACGTCTGACATGATCATTATGTACGCACTTTTACTTTGTAACCTAGTATATAAGAAGAAAGAAAATACAGTCCACTCTGCTGAATATCTAGCTTATTTTTATTTGACCACCACATTCAATTGTTCTCTCCTACATTATTATAGTGATCGCAAAAAGCAGGACGCTTATGAAGGCTTCTGTGAGTGCGGTGCCGAACGAGAAATGCGGAGAGTCATACGTTGGTAACTGGCGCTTGAAACTACCGCAAGGCATCGTCGACAACCAGCTGTGCGCCGGCGACCCTAAGGGGCTCAACGACACTTGTCAGGTCAGTTCTTGACAGACTAAGTCAGTAGAGGTTATTACCTATTTAGTGCGATAGGTGATTGCCGTCGTTAACCTATAAGTACAGTCGCCAAGAGCGAAGCGTGGGCACCATAAGGGTGGATTTTGTTTGCAGTGATCAGAGGCTTAATATCAAGGAGGGTGGCGTGAAAAATAAATTACCTTCCTACTTTACTCAAAGGCGCAAAACTTACGTTACGTATAGGAATTGCAATCTGGAAAATCGGATCCGGTAATCCGGCATCAATATACACTTATCGGATCAGGTACCAATATACCAATATACCGGTACCAACATACCGGATCCAGTGACCGGGTCCGGTGATTGCATATTTTGGCAAAATAACCGCGCTGTTACATGAGTAGGTACTTTATACGCGTGGTGCTTGTGCGTGCGAGTCTTCTGACGCTGAGCCGCCATTAGATAGATTCGATAGTCTGTCATATTATATATAAGAATAAAACTAATTAGCATTCTCAAATAGCTAAATATTTATTGACATGAGAACGATGGGATCCGCTCGCTAGGGATCTGGTTTCCATGTTAACTTATAGCTAAGAATTGGTAGTTCCCGAAAATCATATTCGCTGAATTCGTAATTCAACAGTTCAGAAGTTATGGGCATTTATCTAGGTCCGTATAGCCAGAAATCAGGCTGTACCGCCCGGCTGGATCCCAGCATCTGGAGACCTTGGAGAATCTGTCAATAGCTAAAGTTTTTGTAGTTAATTTGTAGTGGATTACTTTTTTTTTTGTTATTGCTCGTATTCCGAAATAAATGGAGTTAAATCAAAGTAACATCAGGCTGTACCGCCCTTCTATATCCCAGCATCTGTACACCTTGGAGAATCCGTAAATAGCTCAGCATTTTGCAGTTGTTTGGTTACGGATTTTATTTTTGTGTAATGGCTTCTATTCAGAAATAAATAGATTTTAGTCAAAATGGAAGTTTCACTTATATTTTCACCACGAAGAAATCTAGAAGAACCGTACAAAGCTCAAATTACTGTCGTAGTCGAGAAAAAGTTATTTACAAAGTTACACCGAAATTGGTTCAGTATTTTATGAGATAATTGGATCGAAATAAAAACTTAAATATGATGCTGACAGGATGCTGGGATCCAGCCGGGCGGTACAGCCTGATTTCTGGCTATACGGACCTAGATAAATGCCCATAACTTCTGAACTGTTGAACTACGAATTCAGGGAATATGATTTTCGGGAACTACAAATTCTTAGCTATAAGTTAACATGGAAACCAGATCCCTAGCGAGCGGATCCCAACGTTCTCATGTCAATAAATATTTATGTTATTGTGATCTTAGTTATGGTTAGTTATTAAGTTATGTTTAATTTTATAATTTTGATTAACTAGTGGTCCGCCCCGAACTGAAATCTCGCGAGTCTCCCAAAATAAGCAAATAAATATCATTCATAATCTCTGACTAATAAAATAGTGCCACGAACCTACAGTTTTATTCAAAATACAAGAAACGGGAGTTCATGTTAATTAGTTACCATTTTTAGGGGTAGAAATTGCAGTTATTCTGGATTTCAGACTTTTTCCTATATTTGCATCACTAAAGCTACAGGCATACCTACCAGATTTCAGGACTGTGGAGTCACTGGTGTAGGTACCCTGTGAATTTCGTCAAAGTTTAGTTTTTATTATGGCTAATAACTCAAAAACTACAAAGATTAAACTAAAACTATAAACGGGGTAAAATTTACCAATAGAGATCTTTCATTAGACGTTCCACTTGATCTAATAGTCTTATTTTGATTTTTACCCCTCTTGAAGCCCCCAACATCTTTAGCTCATTTAGTCACACCAGGATTGCGCCATCACTACCTACCTATAAACCAAATTTCACGATGGTTAGATCAACACTTCGAAAGTTATCCTCAGACAAACAAACATACATACATACAACTGCATTCTTGGCATCTCCAGAGTCTTAATCTCAAAGGAAACTCCATGGTGTTACTTGAAACGGATGACTCAGAAATAGAATCCTTAATAATGAATCTCCGTAATGACTGTGCCATGGGCTGGGATCAGATACCATCTAGAGTTGTAAAGGCTGCCAGACATTCTCTTGTCCCCTCTATTACATACATTTGCAATCTATGCATATCTACAGGTGTATTTCCGAATGTTTTTAAAAAGGCACTGAATCATCCAATCCATAAAAGTGGGGATAAAAGCAGCGTAAATAACTACAGGCCAATGACCGTACTTACTACTCTCTCGAAAATATTAGAAAAAGTCCTAAAAAAAACAAAATTATTTATTTTGTGTCCAGTTTTAAATTCTATTTGTATACTTAATACAAAACAAGACAACAAAATAGATCGTCACTTAGCAATGTGCCACTGTAACGTATAGCTACTGTAGCGCTGGTATTGTGTGACGCCTTTAGTGCCTGTGAGTAGGAGAAAATAGAATCACATCATTATTTAACATTTAACAAAAAAAAACATTCGGAAAGTGTGTTCATAATCGGATGTTTAATTTTCAGGGTGATTCGGGCGGTCCATTGCAAATTAACAACCGCGACAACGTGTACAAAGTGGTGGGTATAACATCGTTCGGTCGCGTGTGCGGCTCGCCCGCGCCCGCCGTCTACACGCGCGTCGCTACATACCTGGACTGGATCGAAAGCGTCGTCTGGGCCCGCTAGAGTTCTTCCCGAAACAAGTCCTGTGATTTGAGGAATCTAGGATAAAAATCAAGTTCAAAACGTAGAATAACTACACATAGAAATAAAGTACACGCGCGAAAAGTGAGGCTATATTGGAAACATATTATATGGCTCCAATTTTAGCAAACCAAACGACATTCGCGTTTTTATTTTTATGAACCCAGTGGTGGTAGTAAGACGGTTTTTGCGAAGAAAATGTCCATTCGTTTGCTGCATTAATATCAGTTCACATAGACCGGCTCGGAGAGGAGAGCGCATTTTTATCGGGTTTAAAAATTAGTTTTGGGTCATTGAAAAAAGGTTGATTTGCGTTACACTAAAAGCGTTAGGGTCGGCTCCAATTAAAAAAACAACCTTATGACAATGACCCAAAACTCTTTTATAAACGCGATTAAAATATACTCTCCTCTGCGAGCCGGTCTGTGTGAACGGATACTACTCGTGCGTGCGCTTGTGTGCGTGTCAGCGAATATAAAATATAGCACTCACGCACACATTCGTTGTTTTGTGGAATGTTTTTTCGAACTTCTGCTTTATGTGTAGTTATTCTAAGGTCACATTAATGTTCTCAAGAGCATTGACACATAGTGCCCGTATAAAGGACTTCATTCGTGGAACGATTTCTAACTAATACTAAATAAATAATTTCAAATGAAATGAGAAAGCCATGACATGTCAATAAATTGCTCTCAAGTTTCGTGATATCTCAACATCGAATTTATATTATTTAAGTTAGTTGTAATAGGTACTGTATCGTAATAATCGCTAAATTTACTCGCATTAAAGTATTTTATCTTAATCTCTAAAACAATATTTAACGACAAACGTATAAAGAACCTAATAAGAATACCATTGTATGGTACTCACATATTTCAATTCAAAATTCAAATGTTTTTATCCATTAAAATCACAAGGATCACTTTGAAACGTCAATTTTACTGCCTCTTCCTTCGCGGCCAAGCCAAAAAAGGCAAGAAATAAGGTTGGTTTTTTAATGATCACGATGATGGGGTGGGGGGTGGGTATATTAATATGAGACACGCATTTTTCACTTTGTGTCAAATGTCAAAGTTTCATTTTCTTGGATACATTTTATGTCATTTTGGGGATATTTGAGTGGACTACATATTTACACTGATATCGGATGTAGCCAGAGGATAGTTTTGGGGCCTCAAATTAAATGAATAATCGATAGTACAACGTGTGCTGGATGCTAACTAAGCACTTTGTGAAGTTTTTTTCTTAAACATGATTTTGAAGCCCCCTGAAATTGTCACCCGGGGCAAGCGCCCCCACCTAGATCCGGGACTTACTTCTATACGATGGAATTAATTCTCTCAAACGTTGCGCGTTAATTATACCTACTTATCATAAATAAAATTAATTACAAACTCAAACGTTGCTATGCATGTTTATTAGTTAATTACTTTTTGAATAAAATCTTTGGTTAGTTTAAAATAAACTCTTGTCATAATACCATTCACATAGAATTATTTTATCGAACTATTGCGTTCAAACTAAGTGCCTTAGCCGTAAACTAAGTGCCGTTTTATAAAATATTTTTCGAATTAAATCATATTTTTACTTTATATACTCTAATTTAAGATTGAGTCACAAATGTAATATAATTTTATGTATTATTTAAATTAAATGAATTTAAATTCAATTTTTTTTATTAAGTACCTACCTTATTTTCTTATTTATAAGACTATCACAAGACGTAGTCTTAGGCAAAGTTCATATGACCGCGCGGAACTCCTCTACATTACCGCGCGGTAATGTAGACTATAAACACTATTTAGTTTGATCTTGTACCGCGCGGTTAGTCATTCCGCGTGCTACCGCGCGATCATATGAACTTAGCCTTAATGTACGGAAGCGAAACGTGGGTCGTAACGCAGAAGAACGTATATATAGTATGTACGTTCTAAGTCGCCGAAATGAAGATGCTAAGGTGGATGTGAGACGTCACAGGCTCGATAAAATCCGTAACAAGTACGTGCGAAGAAGCCTGCGCGTGCGCGACATCGCTGACAAGATGCAGGAGAGTCGACTGCGATGGTACGGTCACGTGAAGAGGCCACCTGACTACGTAGGGAATTTGGTACAACAACTTTCCATCCCCGGTCGAAGATCTAGAGGTAGACCCAAGACAAGGTGGAGAGATGTAGTGTCAAAATGCATGAGAGAGTGCCAAGTTTCTGATGACTACGTCGAGGATAGAGCGAAGTGGAGAAGAACGACCAGGAAAACTGACCCCACCACCATTACCACACATACATAGCTGGGAAGAGAGCGAGTTTCGTTAACAAAATGTGTCGAAAGATAATAAGACTACTATTTTGAGTGGAGTAAGCATTTAATAATTGTTAATAGAACATGGTCCAGGGGGCAACTCTGTGCGCACAAACTAACTAAATTTAGGTAAAACAGTTCTTCCTATTTTGTCTCAAATAGACAAAAAGTGGCTGTTATAATTTTAGTGTTGACAAGTCCACATTAAAGGGCGACTTGCGCAACGATGCCTAAACGTATTCAATGGCTAAATATGATTTGAGGTGTTGTCAAATCCAAATACGTCAAAATTAATCATATTTAGTCGCTAAATACGTTTATGAATTGTGCAAGCCGGCCTTAGATTAGTTTGTGCCACAGAACCCCTAATATCCAATAATGTATCATTAAATAATAATAAGTCAAGTCATTGTATTTAGAGAAAACGATACCGACTCGTGTTTAGAAAACAGAGATTTTAATCATTCTAATCCCGGATATTATAGTTATTATTTGAAATTAACTCTGATCCCGGGATCGTATTCTCTAATTGTTAAAATTTTAAAAACTATATAATTAATCTTAAAACAAATACCTAAAGATACAACACAAAAAACAATAGACGAGTTAAACCCAATTCTGTCGCCGAAAAAAGTTGTAAAGAATGAATCTTGCCGTTCCTAAATTTTTCCATTACTGCTTCGCTCATTACTTTCCATCCGAAGGTTGCTTGGAAGAAATCTCTTTCAGCGATAAGACCGCCCATTGTACTATATTTAGTATAAACGTATTGCTAGTGTTCAAAAAAGGGTTACTCTATTATTTTTAGAACTATCCTAATATGATTTAAAATAAAAAATAATAGTGCTCCACTAATTCGGTAAAATCGCGAAATTTATTTAAAAAAAATTAAGATAATTTGTGGATCGTAGTTTCTTAGTAGTTACTTGCAGTGCAGGCGGGAATCGAACCCGAGACTTTCTCAATGATCCTTGTGATGAATGCATGAATGAAAATTCTTTATTATAGGTTCACCTTATTACTACGATCTCTACCAGACAACATTTGAATGGAGAATATTTATTAAGAAATCATAACTTTATAATAGTTTGCGAGACTTTGTGATTATAATGAATATTGATGATGTCTTTGTGGGTAGGTGACGCAAATGCGATGACTCCTGCGCCAACGGCCCTCACTATCATTCTTTAGAATATGATGACGGACGGCGCTTCCTTACTTTGAGACTTACACATATTTCAAAGCCTTATGACATCGTAATAACAAATAACCTCTTAGAATACAGACGCATAGAACAGAAGTTTTGTTTGACACCACAAAACAACGAATGTTTGCACGAGTGCAATGCCAAATCATATTTTCTGTTTTTCCTACACTAACCTGGCTCATAAATTTATATTTCGTTGTTTGGAGCCATTTATCTAATGACCTATTTTTCGCGTGTAATTTTTGTTTGTGTCTTCTAAAAATACAGTTTTATTTTAGTAGATACGGCAACAGAGTTGGGTCAGTACATAGATAAAACTAAAATAAAGCGCTCTCCCTCGTATGCCTTTTGCTTTTACGCAAAATCTGATTTAAAATATTTTATCCTGTCATATCATATGTGTTTATCTTTTTCACATATCATTGAAGGATTAGCCCGCCAAAACCCTGCATTACCGAGTCTGGCTGTTTTCAAAGTGGTAAGTAAGTAACTTATCTTTAAATACCACTAGTTAGTGGCCCTGACCATCCAAGTAGTAGATCACGTGTAGATGAAGTCTTTGACCACAGTATAATCCTAGATTGGCGCGTTATTTCAGTTTGACTCTCTTAAGCGTTTACGGTAGCCAAGTTGTGCTACCCTCAGAAAATGTTACCCTTAATGTTTTTAGAAGTAATCATAAAACAACCGTTATAAGTCTAAATAATCATGTTTAACATAACAAAATTTTTGTTTTAAGGTATCAGCCGGAATTTCGGCCAAGATTAGAAATAATAAAAACCCGTCGGGTTCGTATTTTTTGAGATGATTTTAATCGAATTTTTTTAAGGGTAACCACTTGGCTACTGTATTCACTACGACTATTTATATATCCATATTAAAGTTAGCCATGTTATTGTATTCCTGCGACCAGGCAGCGTGCCTGGAGCCGTCCATCTCCGGCGCGTGCGCGTTGTCGTTCAGCAGCGCGTGCCTGGCGCCGCCGATTTGCGCGCCGCACTCCAGGCACCGGCCGACCTCCATCGCCCCCCCGCACTCGCCGATGCAGTAGAAATGCCCGTTGGGACACTTGTACCAATGCCCAGCTTTCAACCCTATCGCACGCACGATCAAGTCACGCTCCTGTTTCGTTACAACGCCGGAAACTTTGACGGCCTCTTGCAGCGCTTTCAATGCGTTAATAGCTTCGTCCTCTTTGAAGACGGCGGGCTTGAAGACGGCTGCGGTCGCCGCTGCCAAAGCCGCCGATACGGGGAGGAGGCCCTTCGCCTGCGCGTAATAGTTGTGACTCAGAAGCTTCGCCAACTGGACGATCGCGTTCAAACGTCTTATTTCCAATTTGACATCCGCCTGTTGCTGTTTGCTGATCTTGAACATCGAGCCCTTCTTAACTTGAAAGAAGAATATCTTGCAGATTATTTGGATCTGCTTGGCTAGTTCGTCTTTCAGCTGCGTCGCGTTGTGTGTCTTGTAAGACTTGTAGCATTCCGAAATCATGTCCAATATGTTAAGGCATATCAACTCCATATCTAGTTGCAGTTTCGATGGCTTCTTTTGAGTTTTAACTATGGATTGAAGATTCAGGTAAACGTGCTTTAAGTTGTTGTTTTCTGAAAATAAATACGATTATAAGAGAACTTAATTAGGTAACATGTACCTATAGCTAGATATAAGCTCAAGTTGCTCAGATAAAATAATGGATTACTTTCGAAAAACTTAAGAAACTTGAAATTTATCTTTTAAAAGTGTTGTTTCTAACAATCTTTAGGTCAATATAATTTATTATTTTCTCTCCAACATGATATTATGTAGCCGACAGTTAGCAAGAGTTTGCGGGTTGGATTCCTGCTGCGGGTCAAATGTCAGCATGATGCCCCGGCGCTGGAACAAGTTTCTAACCTTCCGTTCGAAAAGTAGGCCACAAAACCAAGAATATGTGCATGAGTGCCATTTTTTACATTCGCCTCAAGCGCACGAGTAATGCGAATAGATGTTTACCCCGCCCCGCACAAACTGTCATTATCTTTAGATTTTCCGAGAGCCGCACTCACTACCACCTGGCTCATTAACACTGATCGTTTCACTGACCAATCGGTTCGATGACCAATTTGTCGCGCGTGTACTTTGTTTCTTTGTGTAGTTATTCTAAGATTAAATGGCGACATATTTCCTCAGAACTATACATACCTCGCAACCCCTCAAAGTATTTAGCTTGATACGATCCCATATCTGCTCTGAGCTTTTGTTGTGTCGCTGCTATAACTTTTTGGGTTCCATACACTTTCGCCTTAATAGGGTTTATCTCATTCTTAAATGTCGCGTTCACAAGGTCTTTGTATCGGCCAGTGTTGATGATGGGCTTGCGGCATATAGGACAACAACGTATTTTCACTGTTTCACTGTTGCCCATCATGATATTGTCCATGTTTTCGACTTCCAAGACGTGCCCACAATCTTGCAGTAAGACAAATCTGTAAAAAATAAAACTTAATTACTGCACTTATCCTACCTAGGTAGGTCCTGATGACTGATGTGTTGAATTTTGATCGGCTGCTTAATTTAACCAAGTTAGAACCATCCGCTTTCAAACAAACAAAATCATTTTTCGTACGTCTATATACCTATTCCCAATACAAATAAACAACTTTCAACATACCGTCGCATATTGAAAAAAAATTAAAATGGCAGATCGGGGGGATCCTTTCTCAAAAGTTGTCTAACAGCTGTTAATTTAAAAAAACATGCTAATATTTAGAGGTAGGAAAAAGTTTAGTATCATTATAATGCTAATTTGCAGCTTTAAAGCAATTATAGTCTAGCTGCGCGTTTTTAGGGTTCCTGCCTGTCACGGACGGGCACACAGAAACCCTAGAAACAGCTGGTAACAGGTTAAATATCATCGTTTGAGCCGTAAATAAAATCACCCCAATAATGTGGCACTGGACGAGCAGTGAGCCCGTGGCGAAATTGGTATTGCGTCCCCGTATCTACGTGAAAATTGCTGGTTCAAATCCCTTCTTGTTCGTTATTATTAGGATGATTTTGAAATTTTATGAATACATAAAGTTCTGTACCAATTTAGGTCACAATCTATGTAGGGTTTACCAAATTTCAACAAAATCGATCCAGTTATTTAGTTATGGAAATGTAACAAACAGATAGCGAGACAAGAGTTACTTTTGAATTTTTATTGTAGAAAGTATAGATATAGAGTATAGAAAGTATAGATAGGTTACTTGTCTTCATCTTCGAACTCCTCGCCCAGGAAGCCGGTGGGGAACGTGTCGGGGCTGCACGCCTTGCAGATGGGTGGGCACGGCTCACCGCATAGTCCGCGGCAGGCGTGCCCGCACTTCAGCAGGCGTGGGCACGCCTCGTCGCACGCCGCGCGTGAGCACTTCTCGCCGCAACGGTTGTTGCAAACGCCCCCGTGCGGACACTTCCGCCCGCACTTCTCCTAAACCATAAATAAGGGGGTTTGAACATATTTGGCACAATCCTAGGTCCGCCATTTTTTTACGCACTTTGAACCATGTGTATTTGGATTGGGGGCATAATAGACGAACAAAAAATGTCCTAAAGTGGCATGTTATGAAGATAGACATAAAGATTGCAATGTGATAATCAAATAATCACCATAACGTGACACTTAAGGACATTGTTAGTTAACATTTTATGTTCTTCTAAGAATCTACCTAAGTATAAGTAATGTCCCCAATCGAAATATTCAAGTTTTAAAGAGCAACGCGACAATGAACAAAAAAATGGTCGGTCGAAGAGTACGAGGCATGCCTTATAAGTTCTGTCGTTTCCATATTTTCCGGCAATTTTGAATTTGGAACTGTTCTATATTCGAATGTGTTTACATTTTGAATCTCAAAACAGTTGAAAGTATTAGGATTAATGCTATTGTTTAGTCACAGTTTCGATTTGAATCTGTCAGGTCACGTACGAAAATGAATCTTTCTAAGGAAAATGTTCGTGCAATAATTTTCTACAACTTTAGAAGAGGCCTGACACGGCTTCAGTGTTTAGAAGAGCTAACATCTGTGTTCAGTGATGTAGCCCCATGTCTGCGGACTGTCGAACGCTGGTATTTAGAATTCCAGCGTGGACATACTAGTGTTAGTGACAGATTTCGCGAAGGACGCCCAAAATCCGCCTTCACTGAAGATAACATCATTGCTGTGAGACAACTAATTCTCGAAGATCGTCATGTGACGTATCGAGAGATAGAGGCTCTATTAGGCATCTCAGGGACAACCATTCAGAAGATCTTGCATGAAGCGCTTGGTGTGAGAAAGCTAGTTTGCCGTTGGATACCGCATCTGCTTTCCGACGATCACAAGGCGGCCCGCGTCAGATGGTGTAAGAAAACTCTGCAAAGGTTCAACCGAGGGGAGTCAAATCACGTCTACGACATCATAAGTGGTGACGAATCTTGGATCTATGCCTACGATCCTGATTCCAAACAACAATCTACAATCTGGGTCTTTCAAGACGAGCCAAAGCCGACTAAAGTTGTTCGTTCTCGAAGCACTTCAAAGAAGATGGTGGCCACGTTCGTTGGAAAAACCAGCCATGTTGCGACTATTGCACTTGAAGATCGTAGAACGGTTAACGCAGAGTGGTATACTACAGTTTGTTTACCACAAGTCATCGCCGAACTTCGAAAATCTAACTCAAAGCGACGCATCATCCTGCACCACGACAACGCAAGCTCACACAGCGCTCGTCAAACGATTGAGTATTTGAAGCAGGAAAAAGTAGAAATTCTTGACCATCCTCCATACAGTCCTGACCTAAGCCCTAACGATTTCTTTACATTTCCTAAAATTAAGAAAAGTCTTCGTGGTCAAAGGTTCCAGTCCGGTGAAGAAGCAGTCGACGCTTTCAAGACAGCCATTTTGAACACCCCACTTTAGAGTGGAATAAATGTTATAATAACTGGTTTGAGCGAATGGAAAAGTGTTTTAAGCTACGTTGTGAATACTTTGAAAAACAATAAAAAGTACTATAAGGTTCTAGATGTGTTTTTTTCTTCAAACGACAAAACTTAAAAGGCATGCCTCGTATGCCAGCCTCCATACAAAAAATTTCAAACCCCTATTAGAATCGATGAGATTGAGATCCTGCAAAACATTATTTGAGGGGGTTCTAATTAGGTACGTGCATAAAAAACTAATTGGTTTACTAATAATAGCATAGTGCCTGTAACCTTCATTATAAAAAACCTATAATTTAGGTTTTAAATCCTATTTACACAACAGTTTGTTCTATTGATAGATGCTTTAGAGAAAATTTGCGTTCCCGGTTTTCCACCTTTGTAGCTGGCAGAGTAGACTGCCCAAAAACCCTGTTTAATATAAACCTTAGCATACCTTTTGTGTTGTGCCCTTCCCTACATAATTGCTTGAAATAAATGTATTTTTTTTTTCTCAACCGGGCCGTGGCCAGTTCCATTTTTAAACGCTCAGGACAAACCTTCCAAGGTTTATTGAATGTATTAGTTTTATAAATGTGTTTGAAAAAAAATAGAAATAAAGATTTGTCATTGAGATTGTATTTCATTGTAGCATAATAACTTGTTACTATAGTACGTACAAAACTCACAATCACGGTGAAAATCGAGGGACGCAGACCAAGAGGCCGCAGCCCTATCCGCTGTACCGATCAAATCCGCATCGCGCTCAACACACCACTACACAACGCTATTCGTCACGCCGGAGATCGCGACAAATGGAAAAAGATTGTAAAGGAAAAAATCATGCAATGCGGTCACGACCCTCTACATTGAGGAAAGGATGCACAGAGAGATAATACGTACATTACAAGACAGGCAGGGGGCACCACAGAGCTTGTTGCAGCGATTATGTACGCATTTAACTTCACATGGTCTCTTGCATGGTGGACATATTTGGTTACACGGCTCTTCGCATCTACAAAACAGAATATATTGCTGAGTTATTGTAGGGATATTAAAAATTACAGGTGTACAAAAACATTCACTTGATAAACGAGACCGTCAAATTTAAACATGTTTAGGCGCTAATGCCAGCTGGCACAACGATCCCTAAACGCATTTAGCAACTAAACAAGATTAACTTTAGACGTATTTGTATGATTTGACAACTGCTATCATATTTAGCCACTAAATACGTTTCGGCATCGTTGCGCAAGTCGCCCTAACGTACCCGAACATGAACGAACGCCCCACCACTAAAGCGAAATGTTTTTTATTTACTGTAATCACAAGGCTCATTTTGAATTGTGTTGCGGTGATGTTAACGCACAATAATGTAGCGGAGGGGTGTTAATTCTTGAGTAGACGATTTCTGAGTATGACCATGTCTCAGCCGCGCAAAAATCAAATGGCTCCCTATCCGTCTTCGCCGGAATGCACATATTCTATCACTTCTTTATAACATTCTCTTTAATCCCACTTCACCTTCTTGGTTCACCTTCTAGGAGCGTTTCGAGTTTTTGTATCAGGCACACTCTCTAAACCTTCGTTCTTCCGAAGCTCTACAGCTTCGTACTCCTGTCCATAGTTCACAATTTTATGGTGACTCCTTCACAGTACAAGCTGTGCGCCTGTGGAACGCCTTGCCTTTGTCCATAAGGTCGTCCCAATCTCTTCCTATTTTCAAAGTCAAGGTATACAACCATTTTCTTTCGTTGTCTCGTAACTGCTAGTTAGTGTTTATGTTATTTACCCTCCATATTATGTAGTGTAGTTTATTTATATATTATTTGTATGTATTTAAGTTTATGTTTATTATTATACATAATCAATATGTAGGTATATATTATTTTATGGGTTCTGTTTACGTATGTTTATGCTTAAAGGTACTCTTACACCGTCGTCTTTTGATTTTTGTTTATCCTGTCCATCCAAAGGTTGTCTGGAAGAGATCGCTTTTAGCGACAAGACCACCCATTGTACCGTTATTTATTGTTTATTTCCTTTGTTACTGTATTTTTGTTTGGTGTGGAATAAAGAGTATTTCATTCATTCAGTCATTTCTATTAACCTATTGTTGAATAACTATGTTATTTTTTTTAATACTTAGTTAATCGACAAGTACCTAGCTAGGGGTGAATTTATAAACAGTAGACACATTTGAGAAATGGCTCTATCCGTAATCTCAAACTATAACCTATATTTATTTCAATCCATCTCTTATGTACCTTGCAGCGTCTTTAAACAGTGCGGTTTGAATGTCAACTTCATTATTGGATTGAAATATTTATGTTGGTGCACAGATTATTATGGCCTTTAACAGGCGACAAAGAGCCAAGCAAGGTGATCGACATATTATTTTTTATTATAGTACCCTGGAGATGGAACAAGCTTATGGTCCACCTGATGTTAAATGATAACCATCCAATTTCAGTTTCAGTACTCTAATATAGCTCTAATTATAGAGTTATGTTTTAACTTGATCAGTTTAATACCTATGAAGTATCCCGCTGGCTATAGGTTCTACTTAATGAATTTCCTATAACTTCACAATTAGGACGGATCCTACTTTAGTTATATTATAAACGATAGATTAAATTTCAAGCTACATTCCTTGAATTAAGACATTCTCCCTAGTCAGGTGTTCACGCCGGACAGACACACACTCCGGTGCGTTCGGTGGGTCCCCCTTAAGCAAAATTGTCCTCGCGTCGCTATCGCTAGTCACGCCATCCCTTTCACACGTGAGGTACGTACTGTACGTGTGAAAGGGATGGCCTGACTAGCGATAGCGACGCGAGAGCAATTTGGCTTAGGTAATAAGGGGGCCGGTCCATTTCGAGCGCTGGCCACAAATACTTACTGGTGTCCGCAGATGTTGTCCTGGTTGCAGCGCTGCGTGCACGGCGTGTGCAGGCGACCCTGCAGGCAGCGCGCGCACGTGCCAGTGCACACGTGCCCGCACTCCAGTTGCACGCCGCATGGCTCCGAGCACACGCCCAGCATTACCTCTGGTTTCAACTCCCCTGTTACATAAATTACGCCTCAGCTATGATACTGAATAGATGATACTGTGGGAGTGATAAGTGCGATATATTAGCGCTACTTTTTAGTGTTTCATTGTGCAACAGTAGTGTGAATTAGTGTTGTGTGCAATTGTTGTTTAATTAATGCGTTTTTTGGTTATATTGATTTTAATTATTTTATCCGGGACTCCAGCTCGTAACAATAACAACCATCCCGCTCTACATTAAAGTCTATTTGCAGTCCCTAGGTCCCGAAAACATACACAGATTTTTTATTCCTTCTTTTAAGGTAGGAAATAGGAGTGAAATTCACCTCCGGTGGGCGTCAGTTTAAAAGATTAAACATTCTATACATCGAACTTGTCTGGAACACTTATATAAGTATAACAATATTGTTATCTATTTTTACCTTGCCACGCCCTTACAGGCTACATAATTTTTAGATTACTTACTTATATGAAACTACATTGTAAATGTTGCATTGAAATAAATAATTAACACTATCTATTGTTCGCACCGCAATCGCATTAGCAATCTGAACTTTATTTGTATGGAACGAGGATGTTACCTTGCCGTAACACAGTTTACAACTAGATAGATAGATATAGACATTTATTTCGACACAAGTAACACACACAGAAACTACATACAGAGGATAAGTAAAGATAGACAATTAAATAAAGACAATAAAATACAGACAATTAAAAACACGTTACTTAAACAAAAAATAATTAATACTAAAAATACGTACCCAGTCACTATGAGCTATGTGCCGAAAAAGGGGAATGGCTCAGCATTATGTTGAACAATAAACTTATTGTTCAGCGCTGGTTTACAGCCAGACTTGAGTATCGTGTATTTAAACTTCAATACCATAAAGCAAGCAGAATAATAATTGTCAGTGTTGCAATATTGAGTCTTCTGGCTCTTAAACCTGCATTAGCGTCACGGACGTCAGTCAAAAGCTAAAACTTGCCATATTTGAAAATGCTAAGAAAAAAAAATTATTAGTAAAAGAATAATTACAAGTTGCCTGCCTTACACTAGCGCGGGAGTAATGGTTTTTGTACGTAATGCAAATCTACCCACAACAAATCGTATATTTATTTATTTAAAAATATAGCACTTACGTATAACTGTTTTTTAAGTTCTGGCAAATAAAAATTATTGTTATTGTTATTAAATACCTGCGGGTAGTTTAGACATTTTGCAAGGCAGTGAGACGAGATGACCGCACGGCGCGCTGATATTGCGCAGAGACGGCTCAGTACACTCAGAGGGTCGACATTCGTTGCTGCAGAGTCCTTTACATTTGTGTCCGCATTCCATTGTGCGTTCGCAATTCACAGTGCATTCCTTTCTTGTTGGCTCAGTCTTGCACGCAATTTTAACCTTATGTTTGCAAACTGGTATTGTTTTTGTCACCTGCGAAGAAAATAACTTATTATGAGACGGTTAATAGATACTTTATTCCATAAACAATTCAAGTGTAAAAAAGTGTCCATGTCTTTATCCAACTGTTTTTTATATTTGGTTTTAGTTGTAATTGCGTCTTTAGTGTTAAAATAAATAAATTGAAAATTAAACAATGTAAATGAATGTATACAATTGACGGTTTTAACTCTAAGTAGCGACCTTTACCAGACAACCTTTGGATGGAATGGATCAAGTAAGTTTTAACCGGTTTGTTTAGTGCAAACAATAAGTTTGTCATGGGAATTAATTTCCTTTTATCTACAATGTATTTAGGTATATATGAATCAGTAAGCGAATAAATTAAACTTATGGTTAAAAACATGATTAACAATAAAACAGGTAACCCACTAGATCTTGAATTTGAATCCACTTATTTAAGTTTTTATTAAACTTACTAAAGTTCTTCTGGTTTTTCTGGTCCTCCACACCAGAAGTCCTTAGCCTTGGAGGAGGCCTTTACCCAAAGATGGGTACTCAAATATAATCAATGAATAAAATATTGACAATGCTATTATTTGTTTAAAAAAAAAAAAAAAAGTATTTGTTGCACTCTATTGTTAGCAGATGCTTGCACGATGTCCTCCTTTTGATCACCTATTACCATTACAAATAAATAACAATGCCATGACAAAGAATATTATTCATCCAGAGTCGTAGAGTCGTCTGGTAACACTATGAAAGTTTAATTAAATATAACTTAACCGATTTTGATGAAGTTTCTATGGAATTAATCTGAAATTATATCCTTTCAAATAAAAAAATAATTCTCTAAATCGGTTGATAAATGACGGAGTACTGAGGTAACAAACATAACACCGAATTGCGTCCCTATAAAATTTGAGGGTTGCCCTCGATTTTTTTGGGATCCCATCATTAGATCCTTATTTGGTGCCAATGGGACCACCTGGGAAGTATACCCTTTTAAACAAAAACATAATTGCTCGAATCGATCCAGGCGTCTTCGAGTAGTCGGGGAACATACATTATAAAAAAACAGATTCCGACAAATTTAGAACCTACATTTTGTTAAGTCCGTTAAAAAATCAAATTTGATGGCCCCTGGGCGATTCCAGGCTCAAAAGAACTGGAATCCAGCGTGTAATTTTTGTCATCATTAATAAAACTCATTATACGCTCATTCAATTTAACGTTTTCTTTTTGAGTGGGAAATGGGCGGGGCCTCACAAAGCTGATGGCAGTCTACGTTTGGTCTAGCGTCGCCACTGAATCTACGACAGAAGCGGTTAATCTGCTAGCTAAAACTTTATTTGTATGTAGGGTCGGTAGTCTAGCATTGAACCAGGCAGCCACAGTGAACCATCGCTATTTCTACGAAATGAGGCGTTGCCTATTCGTGTTTATGCTTGCATAAAGTAGGCACCTGTGCCCCCTCTCCGCACACCAGTTTGTACGGCGCGCTTGCAAAAGACGGTTGTGTGAGAAGCATTTTGTTAAAAAGTGAACCAAAAAGTAAGTTTTTTCTGCTGGTTTCTTTGATTTTTAGTGTGAATTCTATAAAAGATAGATTTTCGTGATTACCACCATTGATTATGCATATATTTATCTTTTTTATGGAGCGTACTTGAGCTTGGAATGCCGAGAATGAACCGTTGAAAATTTGAGGTTAGTACAAAGCATGTGCTGTGTCTCTCATTGAACCATATCGAGGTAGTTCACATTGAACCTGGTTTATTATGTACATACTACCTATTCTTCTATGAATGAATTAAAAATTCTTTATTGCACAAAATAAAAATAACTGTACATAGGCGATTTTAATGCATGATAGCATTCTCTTTCAGGTGACCTTTGTGTAATATGTAACCTATTTTTCAAGTACCTAACCAATAATTAGGTACACTTCCGTGCACAATAATGTCAAATATTTTTACTGACGGGATTTAGCTTCAAAGTTTATTGTAAGTTTTCTGGCAGATCTTTAAACAACTTTTACTCATCTACTTTTTTCAGTTGGCGTGAACAAAAGTTGTACCGAGAAAAAAAGGCAACCATCCAGCTGGGACTATGCTTAAAGCATTGAAACTGCACCGACATGGAATGAGCATTAGGACAGCCGCAAAGGAATGCAAAATAGCATAACCCTACGTTGTGTCGTTATGTTGCTACAAACTTGATTTTTTCACCACCAAAAATCAGTGGCACAAAAAACCGTAGTTCTACCTTCAGTTTTCCAGTTCGTGTTGCGCCCACGATTTTGCGTTAGTGAAAAAGAGTACAAGATGATAAATATCATAATGTTGATAAAGATTTGATGATTTCTTAAAGATTTTAATAGTTTTCTAGTAATTTCCTGTGATAATCATTTAAAACAAAAGAATTGTAAGAAGTTATATTAGTTCCACTGAGTCTTGACACAAGTCAGACTATTTAGCGACTAATTCGAATAACTTAAATTCATAATATTATGTCCAATGGCAATCTCCTATGGCAATCTACGCTAACATTGACTGAACTTAGTAAGTTAACCTAGGTGAGATTTTTTTTGCACCAAAGTGTAATTTCTTAAGAATAATATTAAAAACAGACTGATGTTGATTAAGGTTAATAATAAATAATGATTTTGATCTCTTTTTCGTGATTTTGAGTAGCTTTCTAGTAGATGTTCATATTTTGTGCAAGTTAAATGTTAATTAAACCTGATTAGTTAGAGTGAATTGATCAGTTTCAGATAAAAGTGTCAATTTATGTTAACTAAACATAAATAATAATAAAAATAATCATAAAACTATGTTTTGTTATTTAGTGTCCTATATAATACATATAATAAAATATTTATGGTGCCCAAAATGGGGTGGTTCAATGTAGAAAATACCCAGGGTATTTTCAATAAGTACACCCAAAAGTACACAGTGAACCAAATCTAATTTTTTTTGTTTTCTTTTGTACCTTCTAGATGTATGAAAAATTTAATGAAATTTAAATGCAAAATAAAAGACCGATAAATTCTTTAACAAATAGCGTAAAATCGACCCCGAGAACCAAATAAACTTGAAGTTACTGTCTTCTAAAATTTACCTGGTTCATTGTACGACGATGTACCCTACTGATAAAGGCATGTCGGATTATAGGGGGTGCCGGCAGTGCCGGATTAAGGTAACTAAGCAATCTTCCCCTGTGGGCCTCCCTATCCTTAAGTGAACAGAACAAAGTACAAAGAATTAATTTTAAAAAAAGTATTTATTTTTATTTTTTCATTATTTTGTTCCTCCTGCCTGCTAGGTGGGGTCGGCACAACATGATTTTACATGTTGTGCCGACCCCACCCATAAACATTGACCACAAAGTACGAGGCATGCCTTTTAAGTTCTGTCGTTTCCATATTTTCCGGCAATTTTGAATTTGGAACTGTTCTATATTCGAATGTGTTTACATTTTGAATCTCAAAACAGTTGAAAGTATTAGGATTAATGCTATTGTTTAGTCACAGTTTCGATTTGAATCTGTCAGGTCACGTACGAAAATGAATCTTTCTAAGGAAAATGTTCGTGCAATAATTTTCTACAACTTTAGAAGAGGCCTGACACGGCTTCAGTGTTTAGAAGAGCTAACATCTGTGTTCAGTGATGTAGCCCCATGTCTGCGGACTGTCGAACGCTGGTATTTAGAATTCCAGCGTGGACATACTAGTGTTAGTGACAGATTTCGCGAAGGACGCCCAAAATTCGCCTTCACTGAAGATAACATCATTGCTGTGAGACAACTAATTCTCGAAGATCGTCATGTGACGTATCGAGAGATAGAGGCTCTATTAGGCATCTCAGGGACAACCATTCAGAAGATCTTGCATGAAGCGCTTGGTGTGAGAAAGCTAGTTTGCCGTTGGATACCGCATCTGCTTTCCGACGATCACAAGGCGGCCCGCGTCAGATGGTGTAAGAAAACTCTGCAAAGGTTCAACCGAGGGGAGTCAAATCACGTCTACGACATCATAAGTGGTGACGAATCTTGGATCTATGCCTACGATCCTGATACCAAACAACAATCTACAATCTGGGTCTTTCAAGACGAGCCAAAGCCGTCTAAAGTTGTTCGTTCTCGAAGCACTTCAAAGAAGATGGTGGCCACGTTCGTTGGAAAAACCGGCCATGTTGCGACTATTGCACTTGAAGATCGTAGAACGGTTAACGCAGAGTGGTATACTACAGTTTGTTTACCACAAGTCATCGCCGAACTTCGAAAATCTAACTCAAAGCGACGCATCATCCTGCACCACGACAACGCAAGCTCACACAGCGCTCGTCAAACGATTGAGTATTTGAAGCAGGAAAAAGTAGAAATTCTTGACCATCCTCCATACAGTCCTGACCTAAGCCCTAACGATTTCTTTACATTTCCTAAAATTAAGAAAAGTCTTCGTGGTCAAAGGTTCCAGTCCGGTGAAGAAGCAGTCGACGCTTTCAAGACAGCCATTTTGAACACCCCACTTTAGAGTGGAATAAATGTTATAATAACTGGTTTGAGCGAATGGAAAAGTGTTTTAAGCTACGTTGTGAATACTTTGAAAAACAATAAAAAGTACTATAAGGTTCTAGATGTGTTTTTTTCTTCAAACGACAAAACTTAAAAGGCATGCCTCGTATTCAATGTTTATACTTAATTATACATGTTGTGCCGACCCCACCCATAAACATTGACCACAAAGTATTCAATGTTTATACTTAATTATTAACTATTATCACTATAAATTTAATACTTAACGAAGATTCAAAACTTCAAACATAATATTCGACTTATAACGAGCGTGCGGAAGTGAGGTCATGACTGCGACTGAACCGAACGTCGACGACAATTTAAAACGCGCGGATTTTGAAATTGCCGTAACTTTCGTGTGCTCAATTTTTTCTCGGTCGTCTGTGGTGCCCCCCTAGACGGGATGCCCTAAGCAATAGGTTAATCCAGGACTGTGTGCCGGATTAGATAAAGTTCGGATTACCACGGGTCAACTTCATAAATATAGCAGTGATTTTATTCTTACCCGCACATCACAACTGTTACAAGTATCGAAGCACTTCTTGAAGCATTGGTGGTCACCGCGGTCGCCGACCAGCTTAGCTTTGCAATCGCGTTTTGCTTTTGCGCATGGTTTCATGCAAAGATACTGCAACAAAAAAATATACAAATTACCTATCCGACCCGACCAATCCAAGATAGCTGATCTTTCTTTGATTGCCATAAACATTTATTTTTACATGGTGGTACATTTTTGAGACGTAAAAAGTTAAGAAATAAACCCTGTTACCACAATAAGTTAGACACTGTTTAACGCGTGTTTAGAAAATTCCTTAGCAATTTTTGTATAGGATTTTTTTTAAACACACGCGTGCATCACGTGTGCAGGCATTACTTTATTGGAGGCGATGGTTACCACTTAACATCAGGTGGGCCATATGCTTGATCGATCAACAGGCAAAAAAAAACCTTTGGGTTGAAAGTTATGAGTAATAACGTAGGTTGGGTATATTTTTTACTCGCACAACGTTTGGCGTGTCGTTGAATAGGTTTACGAAAAATGCGGCGAGGTTTTATCAACTCTAGCTTAAAAGTGTATTATAATAGTATATTATGACACAAGTGAGCTAAGTTGCTCATTATACACGAGGCTGTGAGTTGCAGCCTGAGCCGTAGGCGAGGGCGTAAAGCAGCCGAGTGTCTAGTGAGCAAGTTGCTCACGAGTTTCATACGCACTTTTTCAACACACTTGCGAGGAGAAAACAAACATGTATTGCATAAATCGTTAAACATAAAATTATTAAAACAACTGGTGAAAGTACAATTTTCATAACGATATTGTTGCACGCGCCAAATGTAAGGTGATTGACAAAACAGTATTACCCGGTTAAATTGAAAATGCTCTGTTTACTCGCATATAATTTGCAGTTAGGTACTAACTTAACTTTGTAGGGATAATTCTATTATGCACTAGCTAGTGTGTAATATTATTATGCACGTGTGTGTTATAGTTCGGTTTATGGCCCTAAGAACGATGTAATAAGGCTCACTTTACGAGCAAGTGTTCAACACACAAAAATATTAACAATACATAGGGGTTGGTTCATGGTGTCATGATATCTGAGATGCCAGAGTATCTGTACGCCAAGCTTAACCCATCAAGCACTAAGTACAGTTCGAGACCAACTCGTGACTTGCTACATTACAGTAAGCATAAAACTGTAGCGTTTAGGGGCAGTTTTCGGTACCAGGCAACCAAGTGTTGGAATAACATACCACCACCTTTTAGGCTACTAAAATCTAAATTTACATTTAAAAAACATTATATGGAGCATTTAATTGAAAAACAAAAAACTGGGTTGTCTGGTACAAGCTGTTACAGTGCGCAGTTCACTTGCTGATGCAAAGGTTTCTAGTATATTTATATTTATTCGTATTATTATAATTTGTTTTCTAACACTTCTCATCATTATTATTATTCCTTACATAATATATTTATTACTTCTATCTATTATACATTACTTGTATGCAAACACCAATTAGTGCCTATTCGTTCTTACGAGTTCTAATGACTTGCCTAATAAAGGTTTCGGCAGAATAACAGCGCCGAGCTGTCGATCGGTGGCGAGGCATAATGCTGAGCTGAAATCCATTTGCTGCAGTAGCACATAAAACATACCTACTTACCTCTTTTTAGTTTTCCCCTGATTACATTGTATATTTTTTATTTCATTCTATTTGTTCCTATATTTGTTGTATGTAATTTTCTGTTTTTTCCTACTTGTGCTTTCTCTTTGATGTTCTACCTTTTGAATGTATTGTGTGAATTTGTGTGTCCTATAGTAGCAAATAAATGTCTGTCTATGTCTATGTCTAATATTTTTTATGCATACAAGATACAATTACATACTAATGTACATTATACTAAAATTCAAGAATTATAAAAGAATAGTAGGCTTTGCAAGTTTTTGAGCAGTAGTCGACCAACTTATTCTTCAAAGATATTCAATACTTCGACAAGCAAATTATAACACTTGCTTGGTTTTAAATTTTTTTCGGACATTAATCTACCTACAACAATATTATTATTGTATAACGGTTTTCGTCCACCGTAGCTTATTTTTACCTAATATTTATTTAAATTATCTGTGGAATCTATGGAAATTTGTGGCCCTAAGCATAATTGTCTTGAACTTTGCATGTTATTATAATATAATTCGTTTTTCTGTATAAGCTGCAAGTTTCATGAACAATTTTAAAAATTAAAAAAAAAATACGAATGACCAAAAGCAACTGCAAAATTAACTTTGTATTTATCATACATCCGAATACGGAACACTTCACTATTGTTTCTCTTACCTACTCGTGGTCCGGGTCATGATTACTCTTACCTACTCGTGGTCCGGGTCATGATTGCTCTTACCTATTCGTGGTCCGGGTTATGATTGCTCTTACCTACTCGTGGTCCGGGTCATGATTTCTCTTAACTACTCGTGTTCCGGGTCATGATTACTCTTACCTACTCGTGGTCCGGGTCATGATTGCTCTTACCTACTCGTGGTCCGGGTTATGATTGCTCTTACCTACTCGTGGTCCGGGTCATGATTTCTCTTAACTACTCGTGGTCCGGGTCATGATTGCTCTTAACTACTCGTGGTCCGGGTCATGATTGCTCTTACCTACTCGTGGTCCAGGTCATGATTTCTCTTAACTACTCCTGGTCCGGGTCATGATTGCCCTTACCTACTCGTGGTCCGGGTCATGATTGCCCTTACCTACTCGTGGTCCAGGTCGTGATTTCTCTCAACTACTTGTGGTCCGGGTCATGATTGCTCTTACCTACTCGTGGTCCGGGTCATGATTTCTCTTAACTACTCGTAGTCCGGGTCATGATTGCTCTTAACTACTCGTGGTCCGGGTCATGATTGCTCTTACCTACTCGTGGTCCGGGTCATGATTTCTCTTAACTACTCGTGGTCCGGGTCATGATTGCTCGTAACTACTCGTGGTCCGGGTCATGATTGCTCTTACCTACTCGTGGTCCGGGTCATGATTGCTCTTACCTACTCGTGGTCCGGGTCATGATTGCTCTTAACTACTCGTGGTCCGGGTCATGATTGCTCTTACCTACTCGTGGTCCAGGTCATGATTTCTCTTAACTACTCGTGGTCCGGGTCATGATTACTCTTACCTACTCGTGGTCCGGATCATGATTTCTCTTACCTTCTTGTGGTCCAGGTCTTGATTGCTCCTACCTTCTTGTGGTCCGGGTCATGATTACTCCTACCTTCTTGTGGTCCGGGTTATGATTTCTCTTACCTTCTCATGGTCCGGGTCATGATTGACGTGACATTTCTTCAGACAACTGTGTCCACATTTCTCGACGCGAAACTCGCAATTAACTTCGCAAGAGACGTTCTTTACATCAACAAAGCACAGTTTTTTCGCCTGAAATTAAGGATTACACTCAAAATCATAATGACGAGTAGATGTGATTGAACAAATTAGTTGTTACAAAATCAATAAAATTGCAAACTTTCATTCGTAACTTTCTTTCGTCATTCGAGACATAATAATTCGAAATAACACACTTTTTAATGCCATTTCAACTATGTGAAAATGATGAATCGCATCCTGTTCAAGTTCCAAGTTCATGTTCCGGCCGACTCGGAATTTTTGCGATGATTTTAAAATACTCACCTGATGTTTGCAATCAGGGAGCGTGACTTCGACCATAGTTTGGCACTTTATAGCCGGGTCTTCGGGCTCCAAGTGGCAATGGACTTGCATCTCGTGTCCGCACGGCAGCTTCTTCGTAACTTGACGCATGCACGGACCGCATGTCTCCGCGCACTTCTTAGGGCAAACGTGCTCAAGAACGCATTGTATCCTGAATAAAAACCAATAAGTATAAGAACTGATGCCGTATTATGACCTGTTGCCAGTTTTTCTGCCGCCAAACAGCATTGCTATGTTTCGGTTTGAAGGGTATGGTTGCCTCAAGATAATGGACACAGAGCAGTGCATCATAGCCTCGGCACGTTTCTAAGGTGCGTTACCTACGAGGCAATACTTTTTAATAGGGGCCATAAGCTTGTTCCATCTCTCTCTAGGTAGTAAATTTATAAAAAAAATTGCGATGCATTTCAAAAACTATTCAGTACACGCTCGTTATTTGCCATTTTTACAGAATAGGTTTTCCTTATTAGTCAATCCATATGCATATCCTGATAACGATTAAATAAAAAAAATACTTTGTAAGAAATGGTGGAACAAGTAAAATTTTAAATACCCGTGACGTATAAAACCCGTAAAATCCGTAAATCCGCGTAAAATCATAGGTAAAAACCACCCCAGTTAAAATAGTTTTCTATAAAAAAAGCCGCGTCCTATCTGTCCATCTGACGACCGATGATGATGACAATTTATGTAGGCAATTAGGTAGTTAGTAGCTAGTTTTTATTTCTATTTGTATTTTTTGTTAGTTCCTAGTGAAACACGTCAACCTAAGTTTTTTTTACCTGTCGCGGTTGACTGTTGACGGTTGAAAAAAAAACATAGAAATAAAATGTCAAGATCTTTAATTAGATATAGATTTCCTCCTTCTTTCTTAAGATCTCTTCTTCTCTACAACTTTTTTTAATTTTTGCATCGGCAACTAGTTGCCGACTCTCCAATGTACGCGTAGTCCCCATTTATTAAAAACTAGTTGGCGGCAAACTTCGTACCGCCTTGACATGCATATGAAGCAGGCGTGTCAATGTACGTCACCCCGGTACAATTGAAAATCTGCCATCATTATGTATGGGAAAATGTTTTTTCTTATATGTTTTTAATAGTTATTCTGCTATTCGGGACGGAGACAAATACAACAAATCAAAAACCATGAAAATCGGTCCAGCCGTTCTCGAGTTGTAAGTGTTCGAACAAACCCGACTTTGTTTTATATAATAAGATTTTCCTGCAGCGACCCACTTGTGTCCTGAAACGGAGAGCCTTTAAAAACGTGAATACCTTTCACATTGGCGCGTGCATCCAGTTGCACCAGTAACATGTTCCCGATCGTAGCCGTGGCAGAACAGAAGGCACTTGTGTCGACATCCCGGCAGATTGAAGTTGCAACGCAATAAGCAACCCCCCTCGGGAGTTTTTTGGAAGTCCTCTAGCTTCTCTATCTGAAACATTGTTTTTTCTATTGTAAAAATACTACCTCCACAACAAGTTACCTACCTCCACACGATTGCCTGGAATGAACCTATTCACACTAAACTTGGAAACTCCCTGATTTGAATGGTCTTGAAGTAGTAGGTACATTTACACCTGCCTCAAGTTGATAGACGCAGGGCAGTGCATTGTAGAGCACGTTTCTAAAGTGCGTCACCTACGAGGCAGTACTTTGTTATAGGCGATGGTTATCACTAACAATCAGGTGGGACATTTGCTAGTTTATCATCAAAATCGTATAAAAAACAAAAGATCATTGTTATAGTCATAGTGGTTTTAAGCGATCTATTGTACACCCGAGAAATTTTGGCATACGAGCGATGATGCTATCGGGAGTGTTATTACGGAGGGACAGTACGATTTTTAATGTAGCGGTAGGAGTAACCCTGGACAGAACACTTAAGTTTCAAAATCCACTGCCAGAAAACAAAAGCCAAAGTCTGCTCACGAAATAGTATTCTTCGTCGGCTCACCACAACATCCTGGGGCGCTTTACCTTCGGTTCTCCGAACAACTGGTCTCTCCCTCTGCTTCTCAGCTAGGGAGTACGCATGTCCAGTGTGGCATCGTTCAAGCCGCGCTAGAGAAGTACCTACACATTGTACTAAACGAGACCAATAGAATAATAACCGGATGTCTGAAGCCTACCCCGTTACACAAGCTATACTCTTTGGCAGGTACAGCACCACCTGACATCCGGCGAGACATTGTCTGTGCCACAGAAAAGGCAAAACAGGAATGTGATGTCCAACACTGTTTGTATGGCGTTACTCTACCAAGAAAACGGCTACGTAGTCGCAGGGGTTTTTTGCGATCCACAGAAGCCACCACAAATAATGCAAGTGATGCCCGTGTTACCCCTATGGAAACTAAATAAAGCCCCCCCCCCCCCACCTAGCTATGTTACACCTGCAGAGGAGAACTACCCCCTGGTCAACATCTACCTTGGCCAGTGTGGAGGACCCTCAATAGACGGCGTACGCAAAACGGCCGCTGCAGGTGTAATCTTAGTAAATGGGGTATTATAGACAAATCGGCGAAGCAATGCCAATGTGTTGCCCAGCTCTAAACAATGGCACACGTCCTTACATGCCCATCCTGCCCTACCACCTGCACGATGAAGCAACTGATGACCTGCTCCGACGCTGCCATGAACGTGGCGACCGACGTACTGGTCAAAATAGCTATAGCCTTGAGACATCGACACGAAAGAAGATGAAGAATGCAGCGGTGGATTTATAAAAGCAATATTGCATTGAAATAAACTCAGGTTATGTGTTACCGACGTTACCTACACATTCACGCGAGTGACGAGACGACTTCCAAGCGCGAACGACAACGCGAATGACAATCGCGAATTTGTAAAAGCCGTATAAAAATTATGTTTAAAAACTCAACATGTTTACCATCATCCTCATATTTGCCGCAAGGCGTCCACTGCTGGAGATAGCCCTCCCCCATAAATTTCCAGAGCGACCGATCTTGTACGGCCTGAACCCAACGGCTCCCAGCAACCTTAATCAGGTCGTCTTTCCTTCTAGTGGGAGTCATCCTACGCTGCGCGTTCACATGCGTTGTGCTTCTTTATAAAGCTTTCATTAAAACTACTTCTTGGTCACACTGCTGTCGAAATTCAACAGTAACTCATAATATTTGTTTTAGCTTAACTTTCTACACTCCTTATCCATATAAACTTTAACTATGCCAAATCCCAAACTCTTTCGTGCACGCAATAAGCTTAAAAAGGGGTACAAAGTGTTATCTATAGTTGCCCGCGACTTCGTACGAGTTACACTACTAAATGTGTAGGTAACCTAGAAATAAAGCTAAACTCGCTGTTGCAACTTGACTTGACACCCCGTTTATATCAAATGGGACCTGATTTATGGGATAAAAAGTAGCTTATGTGTTAATCCAGGTATGGTAATCAGGATGAAATTTAGTATTTACGTAGATTATATCTACATTCTACGTACATACTAAATTTCATCGTAATAATAATTTCAATTAATAATAATCACAAACAAATAAATAAACAAACATCCATTTATAATATTAGTGTGATGATCTGGGAAATTAACTCACAATCGTCATATTATCCGTATGTGACTGGCATTGTAGTATTAAATTAGTCCCCAGTGAGTTGTTGCTCTCTAGTGTGGTCGCAATGTTTTTCCAGAGATCTGAATTCACTTTCAGTATTTCGATATTTCCGAATATGTAAAAACCTGTAAGAGAACAAAGGGTTTAAATAAATAGGTTGGTATTGGTCAGTGAAATTTGGATTATTTCGATTGATCTAATCGACAATATTGTTTATCTATTTAGGTATCTACATTTTTTTTCCCACGATTTTGTGCATTTGCCATAACCAAACTAAAAAATTAGGGAAACAAAATGATCACGAAACTCATGAGATACCTACATAAAATTAGGAAAGGATGGTTTATAGCATAGACCAATTCTCTTTAGTCCTGAAAAATTGTGGGCTAAAGTTGCCACTTTTGGTGAATAGGCACCCTTATACGAAGACCATATTGTGTTCCTTTATTTTTCTTAGTGGGCATACATTTTAGATGAATTAGAAGGAAAACATTTCAAATAGAAATCATTTTGAAAACTTGCACAATAAAAATAAAATATTACAAAAAAAAATTAAAGACAACACGCAACAGAAATAATAAGTGTGTTTTATATAAAACTAGCTAACCCGCCCGCGGCTTCGCACGGGTGGTTATTCAATAAAAAATTACCCTCATTTTGCGCAGTTGGCTAAAAAGTAGCCTTCTATCTCCTTAAAAAATTTCATACGAGCCGTTTAGTCGTAATATTATGCCACAGATATTTGAAAGTTGTTACTCTTTTAATGTTCATGCCGTTAAGGGTTAAATCCAGAAAACTTTCCATGTTACTACCTGCGGCCTTAAAGACAATGTATTCACACTTTTTCACATTACAGCAGAGCCCATGAGAAGCAGCGTAGCTGGCGCAGACCTTCAGCATTTCTCCAACTGATCCCGCAGTCGGGCCCAACAGCACCATATCGTCCGCGTAGCTGATGTTATTAACACTAACACCATCCATGCGGCAGCCGAAACGCATGCTACTGAGCCCGACTATGAGATCATTAACACATAGGCTGAATAGCGCGGGAGAACTTACCCTCCCCTGTCTCACCCCGCATTCTAGCCTGTATGGCTCGGAAAAAGCATCAGACTATTTCACCATGTTGCTTTGGTTCCTGTACCAATATTGGAGTATATTTAGCAGGTCCGTCGGTACACCCCTGTCTTCCAACTTCCTCCAGAGCACATCATAAGATACAAGGTCAAAAGCCCTGGAGAGGTCAAGGAAACAGGCGTACACCGGCGTCCTGCGACTGGTATAGTACTGGACGGTGTGCTTGAGTCCTAAAATTGCGCTTTCTGTTGATAGTCCAGGCCTAAACCCAAACTGTGCGTCATGAAGTTGAAGATATTTCTGTAAAATAGAATCAAGCACACTGTCCAGCACCTTGGCTATTATTGTGGCTAGAGAAATCGGGCGGTAGTTCCCCCTATCCGAGATATCTCCCGTCCTGTTCTTCACAATAGGCACTACTTTAGTCTTCATGAGGTCAGCTGGAAGATACGAGGGACTAAGACACATTGAGTAGAACATGGACAAGAGACCGGGTAAGTGGTTACCTGCATATTTAAGATGCTCGACTCTTAGCCCATCGTGTCCGGGAGACTTGCCTCTGGTCATACCCTTAATTGACGAATGAACCTGCTTAGCAGACAAATGCAATAGAGGCTCGTCACCCCGACCGACAGACCCAGCGACTGACACCTCGAGTGATAGCGCGAGGGGGAAGTGCACTTTGAAGTGTTCCATAAACAGCTGGGCAATCTCTCTCTGGTCACTTTTGCCTTCCACGCTCACGGGAAGGCCAGGCTTAGTATTCAGCTTACCAGTGGACTTTCAAAAAGTTTTGAAATCTTTTGCCGCTCGTTCTTTAGCTATTTTGTCCATAACTAGCTGGTCCTGGTTGTTTTGAAACCACTTCAGGCGGCTTTTGAAGATTTTATGAGATTCATACATATCTTCATAGGTTTTGCCTGATGTGGGTCTATTACAGAACACCCAGGTTTTGAATTGAAGTCTGGCCTCCGCGTGTGCAGCTTGTACATGTTTATTCTAGCCACAAAGATTTTTACTTTTCCTAGGTCTGCCACCCCCACACTGCTTCCTCTGTACTGCCGCATTTGCCATAGTACTTACAATATCATTATACAGCCTGTCTAGAGTTGTCCTATGTTCAACCGAGGTACATGACCCATGAGCACACTCCTCAAACTCTTGAGGAAAGTGCATCTTCCGAAAGATGTTGTTGATGTGAAACATCTATAGCCGCACGTAAAACCGATTTCCGAAAAGCGTGGCGATGCGTCGCCACGGCATGCGTCGCCACGCTATATGATGGTATATAAAATCGTAATTTTTTATTTTATCATTATGACATTTAGTTCCTATCACAATATGTTCTTTTCTGCATATTACTTTTACAAAATAATGTCGATGTTTCACATCTGCCAGGCGTCCCGTGGCGGCTCACATTTTTTTTTTACAGATATCATGATATTTGCTGATCTGAGCGTCACTCCTCTCCCCCCATAAAACAGCACTAGGAGGCATATCATGTGTCATCAACCTCGGTCTGACTGCACATAAATCGCATTCTACGTATAGGTAGATGGTCTGATGTGAAAACATCTTCGCATACACCTACCTTGACAACAGTTTGCCAGGCTGCAAGTGAACCGACACAGCGGTCCAGCCATCTTCTACTACCTGAGTTTTTAGATACGAAAGTATATGCATTCGAGGAATATCCTAGTTTTTCAAAATCGGCGCAAAGCTAAGACTGTTCCGAACAAAAATTAGACAACTTCCTACAGAACGGTTCTCGGGGGTGAGCATTAAAATCCCCCAACATGAATAGGTTTTCGACATTACTACTCTCTTCTAATGCACTTATTTCGCTCTAAACTTCAGTGAAAATTGGTAAGTTCACAGTCTTATCTGTTGGCATGTACACAGAGAAAATAATAACAGACCTACCGTGTGATGAAGCCTTAACTGCGACTAACCTATCGCTGTTACATTTTAGAATCTTGACAGATTCGAACATACCCTTTCTCCATAAAATGGCCACCCCCCCCCCCCCCCATATTGTCTTCCCACCAGTAGGCCAGCGGACGTGTATACAGCTGATTTTCCTGTGTATTCAAAATCTTTGCTCACGGTCCCCAATAGTGGGACACAGTGGGGGAGTAGCCAAGTCTCCTGGAGTGCAACTATGTCCGAAGAGTCGCATAGTTTTCGCACACAATCGATAGAAGTACGTAGGTTCTTACAATTAAAGCTTGTGAGTCTACAGTGCATAAGGTTGTGACTAATCATAAAAGTCCCGGATTATCTGACTTTTCTCCTGTATTTGTTTTGTACATAAAAAAAAATTGTTATGTATGTATTAAACATATAAACCTTCCTCTTGAATCACTATCTATTGCTGAAAACTCCATTGAAATCCGTTGAGTAGTTTAAAAGATCTAAGCAAACAGACAGCGGAAGCAACTTCATTTTATCTAAGATATAAAATTCTCGTGTCGCGGTGTTTGTTGCCAAACTCCTCCGAAATGGCTCGACCGATTTTCATGAAATTTTGTGTGCATATCGGGTAGGTCTGAAAATCGGTCAACATATATTTTTCATACCCCTAAATGTTAAGGGTGGTCCACCCCTTAATTTTAGTTTTTAGACAACATTTTTGGTTTTATTTTTTTATGATACAGCATTCAAAAATACATACAACCCTAAATTTTTACCCTTCTACCACCAACCCCTATCTCAGCTTAGCAACACAACATTTATTGATTCTAAGGCGGTACAAAGTTCGCGGGGTCAGCTAGTACTATACAGGGTTACAGGAAAAATCGTGCTAGATCCGTTAAGGGCGTGGAGTACCCATCATTTCTGACTTATTTCACTATGAAACACCCTACCCTAAACTTAACCCTTTTTGAGATATTCGACTTTTAATTTTTTTATTGAAAATTGCCGATTTTTAGGCTACTAAATTTATTTTTGTTTATTTTGTGTATCTTATTATTATTATTATTGCATTTTTACATGTGTAATAAGATGCTTTAGGACGTCTATCATTAAAATAGTGCATAAGTTAATTGAATAGACCGTAGTAGACAAGTGAAAGTTAAGAAATAAAAATAAATATTAGAAAGTTTATTTTTCTCTAAGGGATATCTAAAAAAAATATTATGGCAATTGTTCGGCAGATGTTTTTTAAAATATCTACGTTTCATCAGCTATCTAACGAGGTATAATAATCTAGGGTTTTATTCAAATGCATTGAAAAAAATTTAGTTTTATAGGCGACAGTGGAGAAGAAAATTTATACTTAGCCCTAAAAAGTAAAATAAAATAATAGGTAAGCATGAAATGTCATTTATTAAAGATTTTCACACAACTTTTTCTTATTCTACAGTTCATGTTCAACATGGCCGCCTCTATTTCTGATACATTGTCGCATCCTTCTACGGAGACCAGTCTTTACTACTCCAGTGGTTAACGTGGTCCTCATTTTATTGGCTGCATCCACAATCCTTTCTCGTAAGTCTTCCACAGACGAAACTGGATTCGGCTCGCTGTACACAAGACTTTTCATGCACCCCCACACGTGAAAACCCATGGGGGTTAGGTCCGGACTTCTTGCTGGCCATGGCAACGGTCCACCTCGTCCTATCCATTTGTTTGGATAATTTGTGTCCAGCCAGTCTCTGACACTTCTCCTGAAATGGGCAGGGCAGCCATCGTGTTGGAACCACATGTCCCTGATCAGGTTGAGTGGCAGATCATCCAGCAAATCACTTAAGTCTGCTCTCAGGAAATTTTCGTAGCTTTCCCCATTTAGATTATCCGGGAGAAAGTAAGGTCCAATCAAATGATTGGAGATAATGCCCATCCACACATTCACGCTGAATCTTCGTTGGGACCCCTTCACTCTTTTCTTATTGGGATTCCTTAGCTCTTTTGGGGCCCAGTAATGGGCGTTGTGATAGTTAGTTATGCCATCTTTATCAAATTTGGACTCATCCGTCCACAAGATATTTCTTAGAAAATCTGGGTCTTCTACGTCAGCATTTAGCATAAATCTGCAAAAGTCCAATCTTCTCGCGGGGTCTCCTTCTTCAATAACGTGTACCGGCGTGTAATGGTACGGGTATAGGCCAGCAGTATGCACTGTAAACCACACTCTCCATTGCGAAAGTCCCAGATCACGGGCAACAATATTAGTGGAAGTAGTCGGATCCGCTCGAAAGCGTTGCACTATCTCATTGTCCTGTTCTTCGTCATCAATTCGTGGTCTTCCCATGTCTGTATTTCGTCTCAAAACACAGCCAGTTTCTCGAAGTCTTCGATAGACTCTGTCAAAAACGGCCACATCCGGCACTCGACGACCGGGGTCCCAACTACTTTTTTTCCACGAAATGTAATACAAACCCTAGATTGTTATACCTCGTTAGATAGCTGATGAAACGTAGATATTTTAAAAAACATCTGCCGAACCATTGCCATAATATTTTTTTTAGATATCCCTTAGAGAAAAATAAACTTTCTAAGATTTTTTTTTATTTCTTAACTTTCACTTGTCTACTACGGTCTATTCAATTAACTTATGCACTATTTTAATGATTGACGTCCTAAAGCATCTTATTACACATGTAAAAATGCAATAATAATAATAATAATAAGATACACAAAATAAACAAAAATAAATTTAGTAGCCTAAAAATCGGCAATTTTCAATAAAAAAATTAAAAGTCGAATATCTCGAAAAGGGTTAAGTTTAGGGTAGGGTGTTTCCTAGTGAAATAAGTCAGAAATGATGGGTACTCCACGCCCTTAACGGATCTAGCACGATTTTTCCTGTAACCCTGTATAAAGATTAACTAAGTACAAAAAGTAATTTACTAAATAATGATAAATTATATCCCATTATTGCAATGGGATAATTGTCCAATTAGATAAGGATTAGTCCTAATCTAATCTTTCAAGTATTCTAATAGGCATTCTTGCGCTAACTTTATAAACCGTAAGAGTAAACGGCATCATATAAAATTTGTTTCCCACCTTGAAAGCGTTGTTTAACCAGAGTGTGATTTGTATGGCTCCACGTAATATAACCACCTACCTGAGTCGGTACTGGATTCATCCAGTCTCAATGTGTTCAAGATAAACTTGAAACTAATATTAATAAAAAAGGAATACTACAATATAAATGAGTTTCTTAGCGATAAATCTCTTGAATGATTTTATTGAATCTAACATTTTATTATTTAAGTTTCGATTTTAAGGTAAGAGCTGACTCGTTGAATATCTTTACCTTCGATCAACAATACACCTAGATAAAGGGTCGGCGCAAAAAATCCGTCTCGGTAAATAACAGCTCACTTGCGGCGTGAGCTCTTACTTTGATTAGTCTGGTTGAAACACAGCCAACGTCAACACGTACCGCAATGCCTCAATGCGCACTCAAAAGAAAGTTGTAAAAATAATGCCCGGAAAAGCAATTTATCAGCCGGAGTGTTTTACTTTCGGTACGGAATAAGTTATAAAGCTATAAACTGACGATTGATATCAATTTTTAAACAAAATTGCCTATTTTAAACCACCACTAAGAATGTTTGGCCAACGTCAAATGTGTGATATAGCGTTGGGCCAATAGACGCTCAAAATTTGAAGCAAACAGAAACGAAATACAACGATGTAGCTCGCAAGACTATAACAGGAAAAAGTACTTTATTTGTAAGGTTAATTTTACAATAATGTTATATAACCTACGACTTTTCATTTTTAAGTGACAGGTATAATTTATTACCTTGTTTGTTTTTTGAGACGAATGATCGTAACATTTAAAGGATATTTGACTTTATTACAAGGTGGTGTGGTTTTGATAAGGTTGAATTTAAATAACTTGTCTCAGACTGTTGGTAAACGAATATAGCTGTATAGTTATATGTTTACGCGGACAGCATTTAGCTTTGATTTTGTATAAGACCCGTACATCTAGTTGTATTTTTGATCGAAGATCTTTACATAGTATAAAATGAAGTCGCTTCCTCTGTCTGTTACCTTAGATCTTTTAAACTATTCAACGGATTTTAATGCAGTTTTCAGCAATAGATAAAGTGGTTCAAGAGGAAGGTTAATATGTATAACTAGCGGTAGAGCCAGCGGCTTTGCACGCGTTGTTTGTCAACAAAAAGTAGCCTATGTGTTAATCCAGGTTATAATCTACGTACATATCGATTTGAAAGTAACTCTGTCTCTCTATCTATTTGTTACCTTTTCACGACTTAACGGCTCGACCGATTTCGATGGAATTTGGTACCTAGATAGATTATGAATTGATTTGAGACATGGGATACACTTTACGCGACTGCACAGAAGGAGGGTAATGTTTTACTGACAAACCACGTGTACGACGCCGCGGGCGGGTCAGCTAGTTGTAATTAATTTAATCTAATTAAATTTTGTTTTTCTATGTTATAACGCTGATTATGGACGAAGTCAAACTGTATCACTAACAACCCATATTCGCAATAAATAATTTGATTTGATTTGAACTTCGGTATAAGATCTAAGTAGAGTTAAATTTGGTGTTGTTTTAATACTTGTAAAAAACGACACGTTTCTCTTTGAAAAGTTGTCAAATTTAAGACACAAGAGAAACGTGCTACGTTTATAGGAACCAGCCATTAGTCAATGTGAGTAATCTACGCTGCGGTTATGGCCATTTTGAGTGTACGACGGGTTTTGGTCATGTCAGATCTATTTTGTTATTCCATGATCAAAACGATACATAAAAACATATAAAATATAACGTAAAAATCGAAATATTATTGCACAATACTTACTTTTACTTATAAGTATGCATTTCTTTTATGATGTAATTTTGTTCGGTGTACAATATAGAGTACCTAGTATATATACTCATAGATAGGTAGATTAGATACCTATCTATCAGTAAAGTAATAACATTATATTAAAACGGCTAATAATGTATACGTACCGTATTTAGCTCTAGACAGCGCAACGCAGATTCTATTGGCTGTTCCTAAGAATCCAATTTTATTTTCATCATTATTTCTCACGAGGGATAGTAAGATGATCTTCGATTCTTCTCCTTGGTAGTTATCAACTACCGTGATGTTCACTCCTTTCAAATGAGAATATTTGTCACTTTCCTGAAAGGAAATATATTTATTTGTAGTAGGGTTTCGTTCCCGGGTCCCGGGAAAAAAGTCATTCCCGGAACCGGGAAAAAATTCTGATTTCCCGGGAATTCTCGGGAATTTTCAAAAGTATGTGATAGATCTAAAACTTTTTTCTCGAGAGTAAATAAAATATTATACGAACTGCTACATAGAGTTAAGGTATTTAAACACTCGAATCATTTTATGATCAAATTAAACTCGGATTCGCTGCGTTTGATAAACTACTCTCGTGTTTACATACTTTAATGCTGTGCAGTTACATATAATACTTTATCTACTCTTGTACCTCCGCCACACATCGATGGCAAAGTTTGTATGTTATCATAAGAGCAATACTTAATTACTCCGTTTATATTATGTTTATACCATTGTGTGTGTTCAGAAGTTTTATATTATAAGTGTAATTTTGCATGCCTGAAACCAATCATTAAGTTTCCTTTCATTAAATATACTGCTGTGGGGGAGTGCTGCAGATATAAACACTGTTTTTGTGCTGCAGAAGAGGGCTGTTCGTGCAATTTATAATATGGACCCCAGAGAATCATTACGCAATAAGTTTAAAAAAATAAATATTATGACATTCCCTTGTCAATACATCTATGAAAATCTAATGTATGTTCACAAAAATATTAATTTGTTTAAGAAAAATAGCAATAATCATAATTTTAATACTAGAAATATAGATAAACTCGCTGTTGCCACTTGTAGACTCCATAAAGTTAGTAAATCGTTTGAAGGGCAAGGTGTACGCTTTTATAACACCCCCAAGGGATGTACAGAAATTGACAATTAACAAATTTAAAAACGTAATTAAACAAAATCTTTATAAAAGATCCTACTATAAAATATCGGATTATTTAGATGATAGAGAAGCTTGGGATTGAAATTGCTCCAACTCGTTCAAAATGTTACAATTTATACGTAATTTATTTTCTGTATTATGTATTGTAAAAGGATCATTAAAAAAACAACCAGCCTTGTTTCTTGCCTTTTTTCCTGGCTTGGTCGCGAAGGAACAGGCAGTAAAATTGACGTTTCAAAGTGATCCTTGTGATTTTAATGGATAAAATATTTGACTTTGACATTTGTATCATACTACCTCTGTTATTGTATCTGTATTGATCGATCGAGAATGTTTAATTATTTCTGAGTCAAATAAATAGCTTATTTAATCAATTGTGTTTTCTTGACTTTTTGTAGTTAAAAAAAACGAAATAAAGGACTTTAAAAAAAATCCCGGTTTCCCGGGAAATTGAAAATATTATTCCCGGTTCCCGGGAACGAAAAAAACTCGGGAAAGCCGAAACCCTAATTTGTAGCAACCACGAAATCCATAAGTACTAATAGAGGCTAATATTACAAATTCGAAATTAACTGTCTCTCTTGTCACGTTTTCACGACTAAACGGCTGGACAGATTCCGATCAAATTTGGTAGTATTGTAGATTATGACCGGGATCGAGACAAAGGCTACTTTTTACTCGACTGCGAAGGACGGTAATGTTTTTAATGACAAACCATGCGTACGAATCCGCGGGTGAAAGCTTGTAACATACAAATGTATACGTGGGGGGGGGGGGGGGGGGGTCACACTGAAAGTTTTAGGAAAAAACGGAAAGATGAAGCCTGTTAATATTTTTATTGCTTTTCGATGTAGTCTCCGTTCCTTTCTAAGCATCGTCGCATGCGATGGAACCATTAGACAGAAGCAGTGGCCACTCTTTTATTTAGGGATCTCTTCCACGCATTTTTCAAACGCAGCCACCGCATCTTCAGGATTCATAAAACGAATTCCTCTAAGTTTATCTTTTATTTTTGGAAATAAATAAGAATCACAAGGTGCCAGGTCGAGACTGTAAGGAGGATGACTCACTAACTCCACACCTTCGATAGACAAATATTCGATTGTCCGTCTGGCGGAGTGAGCTGGAGCGTTGTCGTGGTGGAGGAGGTTCCTGCTTCTTGAGCACTGCTGTCTAACATTTTCCAAGATAACTGGTAAACAATGACTGTCATACCAATCTGCAGTAACAGTCCTTTTTGATCGAGCGAAGCGAAATCTCCAAATCAACTTGGGCAAATTGGCGTTGTATGTTTGTTTGTCCGAGGATAACTTTCGTAGCGTTTATCCGATCATCATGAAATTTGGTATATACGAGTAGGTAGGTAGTGATAGCACAATTTTTGTGTGACTCAATGAGCTAAAAATTTTGGGGGGGTTGTTGAGATATTGGGGTTCAAGAGAGGTAAAAAAAATGAAAATGAGAGGTCAAGTGGAACATCAAATGAAAGGTCTTTATTAGTACATTTGAACCCCGTTTTTATTTTTCGTTTAATTTTTGTAGTTTTTGAGTTATTATCCATAATAAAAACAAAACTTTGACAAAATTCACAGGGTACACCAGTGACCCCACAATGCTGAAATTTGGTATTTGTGTAGCTTTGGTGACACAAATATAGGCAAAAGTCTGAAATCCAGAATAACTGCCATTTGTACCCCAAAAAAAATACCAATTAACAAGAACCCCCGTTACATCTAATTTGAATGAAACTGTAGGTCAAGTAGATTGGTTATGCATTTCGTGGCACCAATTTATTAGTCAAAGATTAAAGCCGGCATGCACAAAGATCACTAAACGTATTTAGCGACTAAACATGTTTAAATTTGAAGTATTTGTATGATTCGACAACTCCTTAAATCATATTTAGCCACTAAATACGTTTAGGCATCGTTGTGCAAGTCGCCCTAAGAATAATATTTATTTTGGGAGATTCGCGAGATCTCAGTTCGGGGCGAACCACTAGTTACTTCTGTTCTGTTTCTGTTCTAGTTAGTTCTTCTGTGACGATGAATACATTTGAGTCACTTCCGTCATACTTTTCAAGCATTGAGCGGCACCAATCCAAACGACGGCGTTTTTGATCTTCCGTCAAATTATGAGAAATCCATCTAGTACAAAGCTTTCTAACGCCTAAATGAAAATGAAAATGAAAAAATGAAAATGAAATTTATTAAATTATAACAGACATCAAATTAACATAAACAATCCAAGAATTAATTGTCTTTCACATAGACGGATCCTGGTGGGATCGCATTAGTATCCAAACTAGGTAAACCTGTGTTATGGCATACTAATGCCCTCCGCCGGGCTTGATAGTATAAAAAAATTACAATTGAATTTAATAAATAAACTTAGAATTATTGTTATAAAATAATTACTAAATACATTGATAGATAAAATAATAATAATTTACACTTGAAAAAACTTTGAATAGAAATTTGAAATTATACATACAGATGACAAAATAATATTATGACATAAATACAATAGTGGTTAATCTAGGAGAGAGCGGCTAGAATAGCTTCTGTAGAAGCATAGTCTAGATTTAGTAGCCAATCTTTGACTACTATTTTACATTTGAAGGATGTTAGAGGGAACAAATTTAGGTGTTTGTTGAGTTTTTTATAGATATAAGAACTCATAAAATAATTTTGCCGTCTTGCAAAGGTTGTGGAACATTTCGTAATATTGATAAACCTGATAGATCGTGATTCACCAGCAGTCATAGAATCAAAGTAAAGGGTTTTGTGGTATAGGATGACAGTGTGCAATATATAAAGCTTACGGACAGATAATACCTGGCATTCTCTATAAAGAGAAGCAGTGGGATAACGAAAGGACTTGAATGACATAACTTTGAGCACTGATCTTTGTGCTCGCTCTGCTTTAATAAGGGTTGTTTTGCACGCTCCTCCCCAGACCGAGATGCAATATCCTAGGACGGACTGGCAGAGAGAATAGTACACAGTTTTCAAGAGATCATAATTGGCGATTGGTCGTAGGTTCTTGAAGACCCAGATCAGTTTGCGAGTACGAGTAGTTACAGAATCAATCTGGGCACGCCAATTGATCTGTGAGTCAAGAACCACTCCCAGATACTTGATTGATTGTACTTGTTCCAGATGTATACAGTCGCATACGTTATTCGGTTTGGGTTGGCAAGAGTGAGCTTGTAGGTTAAACACAGGGGCTTTATTTTTTAAAATATTGAAAGCAATGAATTTCGACTTGTCTAGATTAAGTGTCAATAAATTTTTCTTCAGCCAAGAGATTACGTTAAGAAGACCCTGTTCAGCATAGTACCGTGTTTGGTCCCAAGTATCTCCTTCAAAGACAAGGGCCGTGTCATCAGCAAACGTGAAGATTTTGCCGTGTGGAGGAGAGTAGAGACATAACTCGTTTATGAACACGAGGAAAAGACTTGGGCCCAAAATGCTGCCTTGTGGGACGCCAAAGGAAATTTGTGTATCATCACTGACCACATCATCTATAGAAACTCGCTGGGTCCTACCCGTGAGGTAGCTTTTAAATAATTTCAATGATATATCCCTTACTCCGAGGCTCTCAAGCTTGTTCAAGAGTATAGGTATCGAGACAGTGTCAAAAGATTTAGCCATGTCCAGGAATATGCCAACACATTTCTTTTTTCGGTCAACGCTAGAAACTATGAATTTGGTTAAACTTGAAACTGCCATTTCAGTCGATTTATTTGCTCTAAACCCGAATTGGGAATCTGAAAATAGTTTTTCGCTTTCTAAGTAGTTAACCAGTCTTTTGTTCAGCAATTTCTCCACAATTTTTGATAGCGCAGGGAGAATAGAAATTGGTCTGTAGTTGTTGGCACTGTCTCGAGGACCACTCTTGTGAATAGGGTGAATAATTGATCGCTTAAAAGCCTCAGGGAACACGCCTGTAGAGAAGCTAAGGTTGATAATATGAGTCAAAGAGGGAACTATAACTTCTTTGACTGATTTTAGTAGCCTGGATGAAATGCCATCCCATCCAAGAGCAGTATCATTTTTAAGGGCCAGTAAAGCAGTTTCTACTTCACTTTGGTCCACAGCAAGTAATACAAAAGATCGGTGATGTGACTGTGGTTTAATATTTGTAGTAATTTGAGCATTATTAAAGTTCGATGCTATTTTTTCTGCCAGGTTTTGACCAATACCCGCAAAATAGTTGTTGATATGGTTGGCGGCTTTTTGGGGATTGGATTTACATTGAAGTAGCTCTGTTGGAGCAGATTTTTCTTGGGAAATGTTGGTAATTCTTTTGATTGCTTTCCAGGTCTGTTTTGGGTTACCAGATACTTTTTCCAGTTCTGCGCGCTCGTAGGCCAGTTTAAGTTGTCTAAGCAAGTTGTTGCAAAAATTTCGATATCTCCGATAACTCCTGACTAAAATGTTGTTGTTAGGACATTTTTTTACTTTGGTGTGCATATTGTCCCTATGCCGAATACACCTTAATAGCCCTGGAGTTATCCAGGGTTTGGCAATGCGATGTCTATAAGAAATAGATCTGTGTATTGTGGTACCTAAGTGCAAAGCATTTGATAATATATTAACAAGGGTAAATGCAGCAATATTAGGATCATTCATGGTTAAAATGTCTTGAATCTTTAAGTTGTTTCTCAGGATATTAATGACCATATCGTAGTTAATTTTTTTGAATGAGTAGCTTTTGTAATTTTTATTTATTTGTTTGTTTGAAGATAGACACAGCAAGACAGGAAGATGGTCGGTGATTGGACTCTGTAGAACAAATGAATAGGCTGGTGGACATTTTGTTCTTATTAGTGCATGATCTAAGCAGTTGCCATCTCGCGTCGGAAAGAGATTTGCCGGTAGGTAGCCAAACTGAGCAGTTAAATTCAAATAATCCACGCTTTTGCCGTCGCTATTATTTTTCTTGATATCTATATTTATATCTCCTATAATGGCTGCGTTTGGAATACTACTTATTGATTTTAGGGAAAACTCAAGGGAATTTATAAACTTGTCAATGTTACGGAATGAGGGAGACCGATATAAAGCTACAATGACTGAGTGATCTCCAACTTTGATAAGAAGGCAATTGGCGTCTGAGAAGGGAGGTTCACTAATTATACATGGTAGATTAGATTTACTATAAGCCACTATGCCATCATTTTGGTTGAGAAAAACGGTCGAGGCGTAAACATTGTAATTAGGAAGATTAGGTGGTGGTTTTTCTTTAGACAGCCAACACTCAGTCAAAATAATGATATCGCACTCCAAACTCAGGGTTGATAGCAAAATTACAAATGAGTCAAAGTTTTTATAAATACTTCTTACATTTTGTGTAATTACTTTTAGGTATTTATTGGGATTGCTAATGTTCTTGCGGCATTCTGTAGGGGAGCACTGAAATGAGTTAGCGACTTTCAAGTCGTCGATTTGTTGCAAAATATGGTTGTTATCCATTGTTTTTTGTTAAAATGAGAACAGAGTTAACAAAGATCATCGCTCTGCAGTTAGCAGGGTTTTCAAAGGAGTAGGACCAACATTTGGGAGAATCTACTGAGATGAATGTGTTTAGTGTAACCATGTCATTAGAAATTAATTGTAGAAAGTTGTAAATGATCACATAGAAAGCTTCAATTAGTAAATTGTACATAAATAAATTGTAAATAGTATAATGATGTGTGAATAAATTGTAGTTTATAAAATTTCGTATGTATAAAATGGAAATTGTAAAATGATGTGTTGTTGTTTTATACAATAATATATGATTTAACCTGCAACTAAAAATAATCAACTTGACACAAACTAAACTAATGTAAAACATGCACAAAAGATTTAAAAAAGGGAGTAGTACTAATTTCAGTCAGTTAGGAGACTTTAGTGCTGTAAGTTGCTCCTCGTTCTTGATCAATACGATTGGAGAGCCTTCAACTTTCCTCAAAAAGACCTTCCCGTTGGAAGTCCAGCAGTACTTGAACTGGCCAGACCTCAGTAGCTCCCTCGCAAGATAATGGAGACGGTTAGCTTTGCTCGTCAGGTGCTCTACGACAAATACTGGCGAGCTTTGGTTCCGTATGCCCAAATGGAACGCCTTTAATTTACTTGATTTATTTGCAATGTTAAAACTCTTTACACCCTTGATAACCCTATTTTTTTGCATAGTCGTGGTTAATTCTGCAATTATGGGTTTATTTGTGTCAGCTTTCCCAGGGATCCTAAAAATATCCTTAATGTCATTTGGGGTCATGTTAACTCCGATTTTGCTGCTCATCTCCAGGATATAACTTGAGAGGACTTCCTTTGTCTCATTCAGACAATTTGGGACGTTCCTGATCTCCAGAGTAGAACTACGAGCACTACGTTGGAGATCCTCCATTTTTTCTTCAAGAAACTCTATTTGTGACTGTTTGTCATTTAAAGTTTTTTCTAGGGTCTGTACTTTCAAAGTAATCTCCTCAAATCTCTCCGAGAGAAACTCTAAGGATTTCTCAATGTCCCCTGTATTTTTATGTATACTAGACAGCTTGCTCTCTATCCTTTTAAATTTGGCGTCGATGTCGTCTTGCAGGTTTGCGAACATTTTTATGATTTTGTCCTCAAAAAGAGCTATCTTCTCATCAGAAGTACATTCTGGAGATTTTCTGCGTTTTTTTCTCCCTATGGCTGCTTGTGAAGGCGGCGCTTGAATTGTTGGGCATTTTTTATAAATATCGGAGTCTGACCCAGCCTTTTCTGGAGTGCGAAGCATTTTGAAGATCCGTGAAATCTCCGAAGTAACTCAAAAAGTTGGTTGCTCCTGATAACTTCTCTGGCAAAATATAACAGAGCCTATCTAAACTCAAGAGCAAAAGCTTTGGAGAGCGTTTATGTCGTCGGTCCGTAGGCACCTCGCTTCCGAGTCGAAGTACCAGGCGGTTAGGAGTGTTACGTTACACTGAGTTGCGCGCACGCTACGTCACTCTCACAGCGGCACTCGGCGTGATAGTGTGGGTAGGGTCAGTAGGATGCACTAGTATAATATGTAACTTGATTGACTCACTCATAAGCAGGGCCCGCTGGTCAGTTCACTATGGGCTCCGAATTATTATTTTAGTACTGTAGGAATTATTGTTGGATTTATGTGCGTTCAAAACTTTAAAATTTATAAAATATAATGTTTCGTGACAGTAAACACGTCTACTCGTTACCGAGGTCCGAGCGGAAGGGGATGGAAATGTTCATGTAAGACTTTTTGTACTTGACTTTTTTGACTTATCATAGAGGTTAGCTGTGGTTGCCTTCACAGAATGAGCACAGGGAGCGCATCTACTAAATTTTATTTTAATTTAAGTCTGTGTGGTCTCATTGATTTGACTGCCACCGTGGCGCAGTGGGCGCATAGCCGGCTGAGACGCAGGAGGTAGCAGGTTAGATTCCCGCCGCGGAACAAATGTTTGCACGATCTACAGATATTTGTTCCGTGTCTGGGTATTTTTCTATATATTATAAGTATGGATTTACAAAAAAAAAATGTCTATAAGTATTCTATCAGTTATCTGGTTCCCATAGTACAAGCTATGCTTAGTTTGGGGCTAGATAGCGCTATGTAAAATGTCCAGCGGTATTTATTTATTGGGAATTCTTAATAAACAAATTAAATTAAATTTATCTTATTAATGGCTTCCTATCTTCTATACATATTGTTATTTAGTTTTTGTGTGCAGATGGTTCTCCTAAAATAAAGTAGGTACATTTCGTAGGTACGTACGCTAGTTAAAAAAACAAGGATACTTATACCTTTCTCATGTAAAACATTTGTCCCTTGTATGCGGCGAGAATCGTGATGTCTTCGGTTTGATAACCTTGTTGCATGAGATAATTGGCCAGCCCCAACGTCATGTCCGCTTCTCTGTGGTTTGTACGACTCATGTTCTCTTCCACATTCTGAAATATTACATTTACCACTATAAATCGTGGCAACAGTGGCTTCCAGGAACAACCTAAGTATTAAGACAGTTCGTGGGAGTCGGAGCTACCAGCTTTTCTTATTGATCTCCAAATCAACTTGGACGAATCGTCGTTGTATGTACTCGTATGTTTGTTTGTCCGAGGATAATTTTCAAATCATCGTTAAATTTTGTACTGGTGTGAATAAATGAGCTGAAAATGTGGGGGGTTTGTTGAGATATTGGGGTTCAAGAGGGATGAAAAAAAAAATGAGACAATCTAGTCAAGCGGGACTTCTTAAGGTTTTACCTGTAAATGACAACCACGTTTTTATTTATAATTTAAACCTTGTAGTTTTTAGCTATAATAAAAACTGAATTTTGACGAAATTCACAGGGTACACCAGTGACCTTACAGTACTGAAATTTGCGACTGAACGTGTAGCTTTAATGGCACAAATTTAGAGAAAAGTTTAAAATCCAGAACTACTGAAATTTCTACCCAAAAAAAATTAACCAAAACATGACCTCCTGTTACTTGTAATTTGAATGAAACTCACTTATTTGGTCGTTCATTTCGTGGATACTTTACACTCTTTTATTTTATTTTAATAGTCTAAGATTAAAAAGTCAAAGAAAAAAAATTAAATAGAATATCTTTATGTATATTCTTTTTAATTATTTATTTATTTTTAATTATATTTATATATTTTTTTATGAGAGACTCGCGAGATATCAGTTCAGGGCGAACCACTAGTTAGATTAAGAGACAATCGTTTGAACACTGCCTCATCTGATGATAAGAGATGTGTAAGTGTCTCTTG